>CM056586.1:4605156-7213906 GCA_029721435.1 Gymnothorax reevesii
ATCCCACCACCTTAAGTCACCAGATTTCAACCCAACTTGACTAATTAGGGAGATTTTTAGAATAACGTGTTTAACAGCACTTCCTGTCACCATCATGACGCCAAATAAGGAAATATCTCTTGGTAGAAAGGTACTCCCTCCCTTCAATAAAGTGTTACACTTGTAGACTCTGTGCCAAGTTATGTTGAAGCTGACAGGGCAGCTTGTGGAGGCCCAACACCTTACTGAGACTGTTTTTGTCGACATTTCCAAGAATTCATCTCTCGCTTGGAATGTCTTAAGCTTCCCTTTAAAATATTCAAAATGAAGCTTAGCGAAAGTTCAGTCAGGAAGACGCTCTCTCGTCAACTCCGTTTATTTTCTTTTCATTGACTCACATGCTCACCCATAAACCTCTGCTGTCAGTGTCTGGGGCTGTCAATTGAGCAGTCAGCTGGTGTAGCAGTTTATCTCTTCCATCCAACCATGGCACACCTCAGTCGGATCGCTAGCCAATCGTTATGTTGCTGTCTTTTTAAAAAATGTCATTTTTCTCTGCTTTAGTTCGTTCATGCTGCCGATGACCCTCCTCCTCCCCAACGCCACCCTGCTCCATCAGACCTTCCGTGCTGCGCTCCAGCTCCGCCAGCCTTCAGCCACCACCGCCACCAGTGTCTGGATTCTTTGGGGGATTTTTCCAGCTGCTGCTCTGAGCCGTGCTCCTGATCTACGGGTCTCTGAAAGAGTCCAAGCGCCAAAGACTTGTGAGATTTTAAGCATGTTAATTCTGACTGCAGTCTTCCTGCTGTCCTGATCCTCTCATCCCTAATTCACCATCAATTTATTATTCAGCCAGCGGAGGATGGGCTTCCCCAGAATAGGCAGGTTCCTCCTGAGATTTCTTCTCAATGTAGAGTTTTTTCTCACCGCAGTTCGAGGCTTTTTCTCCCTACAGGGAGTTTTTTGCCTGATATTCGGAGATTAGGGATCAGTCTGGGCTCTGCCCTTTTCTCTATGTAAAGCGCTATATGAATAAAATTGAATTGAATTGAATTCCACTTATGCTTAACGCATATTAAAATTTTTCATGATTCCACTGGAGTCTCTCCTGATTGAAATACTTCAGCAATTTCAATCAGTTATGAGATAAGTTTTACTTTTCAGTCTAACCAATTCATTGTGTTCAGGTGCATGTAGGCTTATATTACACTGTTTTCAAATACGATCGAATATGGGTATTTGTAAAATTTTTAAAGGGAATTATATTAGAGGGGCAAACTAAAATATAGTGTTTGCAATAATACAATAGTGTGCAGTGATGATCATCCACTTGACAAAATGAAGATAATACCAAGTACTATTCAAAGAGATTACAATATATATACTCAGCAACAAAAGTTTCTGTGACACCATTTATGTGTATGTTATAAATGACACGCAAAGATCTCAATGCAATCAATATGTTTATTTAACAGGAGAAACACTGACTTTTCAGTGCCAACGTCACTCAAAACGAAAAATGTCATTTTCATGCGTCATGAAGCACTTGTCTGACGTCTAACCAATTGTGACCTTCACACTTCAATACCGGGTGTGACTTCCTCGTGCCATGATGCAAGCAACGCATCTCCGGCGCATGGACCGAATCAGATGTGCCAGAAATTGCTGTGGGATGTCATTCCAAATCTGACGTAGACGTTGTCGCAATTCCTGGAGTGTAGCTGGCGGGTTATCCAACCGCCGCAAACGTCGATCCATCTCGTCCCAAAGATGCTCGATTGGGGACATGTCTGGGGATCTGGCTGGCCATGGCAGGACATTGACATGTTGTTGCATCAGATACTGCTGTACAATCCTTGCAACGTGTGGTCTGGCGTTATCATGTTGCAGCGTTATTCCGGGACCATGTTGCATTAAAAACGGTACCACCAATGGTCGTAGCACTTCATCGCGATATCTTTGACCTGTCAGATTTCCATCAATAACAGCAAATCTGTTCTGTTTCTAGCCGTGATCCCTCCCCAAATCATGACACTACCACCTCCAAAACGATCAAATTCCTGAACACAGTTGTTGGCATAACGTTCTCCACGTCGACGGTATACACGTAAACGACCATCACATCGGTTAAGCATGAATCTTGATTCATCAGTGAAGAGTACAAGATCCCACTGACGTTGGATCCACCGTCGATGTTGTTGTGCCCACTGTAGACGCAGTCGTCGGTGTTGTACTGTGAGTATTGGACGTCTTGCTGGCCGACGTGGGACAATGCCAAAATGACGGAGACGGCGACGGATTGTCTGTGCAGACAGTCGCCTCAAACCAGGTATCGTTCTTGCAGTTATGGTTGCAGGTTGGAATCGATTTCGGAGATGGGTTGTTCGAATCCAGTTGTCCTGTCTGGGAGTGGTTACTCGTGGACGGCCGCTGCGAGGACGGTCTCTGACATGTCTTGTCTGCTGATGACGCTGCCATAAGTTCCAAATGGTGTTTCGGTGGACATTCAGGCGATGAGCAACTTCCCTCTGCGAGGTTCCGGATTGAATCATCCCAATGGCCCTCCACCGATCATTTTCAGACAGTCTTGGCATTTAGAGGGTAGAGTTCCTGATCCAAAATGGCTGTGTTTTCGATAAGTGATGCTTCCGTCGTTCATCAGGCACAATGTGAACCTTCCAAAAATTCTCCTCTTTTATTGCCATCCACAAGCATGATTTACGCACATTTTCACGTGCAAAGTCATTTTCTCGCATTTTCATGATTTCCATTTCAATGTTGTGTTTACGTGTACTGTTTCAGTCTGATATCACCATGTATGACAATTTCATAATTGCGTTATGAAAAATAATTAACAATATTGGTGTCACAGAAACTTTTGTTGCTGAGTAATATTAAAAACAAATATTATAATGTCTTTTTGAGAGAAAAAGTCAATATCTAGTGTGGCCACCATTTGCTTTGATTACAGCATTTTTCAGGCATAGTTTTCACATTTTTAAAAAATTATTTTACTCGCTAAACTATTCCATATGGTTCAAAGTTCATTCCAAGGAGATTTTTTTTTCGATGTTACAACACATTTTCTCAATCGGATTAAGGTCTGTATTTTGAGCAAGCCAAGTCCGAACTTTTATGTCACCAGATGTTTCTTTCCAACTGAGATAATTCTTGTACAACTCAGAAGTGTGTTTTTAAGGTCATTATCTTGGCAGAACCTGAATGTTTGGTTGATTTAGCTCACAACAGATATGTCAAATGTCAAAACTAATATTGTTGGAACACATGCTTATCACGCGTGCAGAATCTGAATGTTTGGTTGAGCTAGCTCAAACCAGAGCCAGCAGTAAAACTTTTATGACCCTGCAGCCTGGCTGTGGGGGCAGCATCTCTGGTTCTGCTCAGCAGGAGGCTGGAGCCATTCAGTTCGAGCTGCACAGTTCTCCTCTGACAGTTATATCACAAGTCTGAAACAATTCATATGTTTATGTTCAATATCCTGTGAAGAAATCACTTATATACTCATAGCTCAAACTATATAATACTCCATTTTAAGGCTTTTCCATGACAACTGCATCATATTAGCACATATTCCTATCATGTTTGGTCTTGTTGTTCTCGGGGGAATTCAAGGAGTTGAATGGAGCAGGTTTCATTTCCTTTGAAATTATGGATCATCCTGTTTGGGAGACTCTTATATTGGTCAGATTCTGCTCTCCTCTCCATGCTAGCACCTCAATGAGGGAAACTCAGATTCGGCCCTCTCTTCCTCTGCCTTGATCGGAGCCGTGGTTTTGAGTGCTTAAAAGCAAGAGATTCTAACCGGAAGGGGTCTTCTCTTTTTCAAGATCTTGCGCACGAAAGGTGAGTTCAGGAGAATCACATGCCGCCTCGCTCCGCCGGCCTGTGTCTGTGCGTAAGTAACGAATCTGGGTAGGCGGAGAGAGATGGCATCCGAGCTCTTCCCAGCCACGTGATGCGGCCTCTATTTTTCCTGGTATGAATTTATTCTATTTTTCTAAATTGTGCGTTACTGATAATTGGCTTAACGTTGATTTGTTTGATCCAAGTTTGTGCCTACCTGGTGATTAAATTATTGTTATTCCGTTCGGCTTGCGTGGTCTCCGTGTCTCAATCTTTTTATTCTTCCTAGCCCCGTCTCGGCAGATACCTAGGGGTATTATCCCCACTGAGGAAAGACTGGCCAGCGGCCCGGTGTGGGAATTGGTTGCTTAAGTTTGTTGGACGACCATGACCTATCTACCGAAAGGATTGATGTATTGCTGGTTCTGGGGTTTTAGCCTGAAGGAAACCTATGGACGAAAAGTCGGTTATCCGTTAAAATTCCCCTAAGGACCCCATGGGCGTGCATATATTCTGGGTTTGCTGTATTTATATGCCAGCAGAGGCTATTGCAGTGATGGTTGACTTCCAACCTCTAATCTAACCAACGAACCTAGGATCCGGACATGGTGTTAACACCCGGGAGCATTAATGTGGCGACGGTGGTTGTCTGTTAGGAATTCAAGGTATAATCAACTTCATGTTTTTCCCTAGTGTCTGAGTAACTGGTTTTCACTGCCCTGAGATTCATGCAATGCTGTCCCCAAACTATAAATTCTAATTATAATTTGGAGTCAGATATTTAATGAGGATGTGACTAAATTTGGTATTCTAACTGTTATGGAGTCAGATTGATGGTAACCGTTGTGTTTTTATGCCCCGTCTTTGGACGGAAAGAAATATCCATTATTCCACCAGCGCCACACTTCATCGGTAGAATTCCGAGGGCCCTGACATTTAAAACGACGCACTAAGAACTTTGAAAAAACACTGGTAGTTTACTAAAAAACACTATTTATGCAAACAGTACCTTGAGGTAGTTTCCAGTCGCCTCCATCTTGAAAGTCACGATAAGTCGATTTTCGAGCACGAACAAGTAGAGGATCGGGGAACAGATTGCAATCAATTCATTTGTGCTTGCCAATCTTATTAAGATTGAGACTTAAGACTTATTGTGAGTTTCAAGATGGAAGGGATGGAAGATGGAAGGGTTTTAGAAGGCCTGATGTATTCAGTACAATACTTGATGTATTTATCAATGCAGATATACCGCATTTTGCACATTCAAAGCAAGGTTGGAGTTGACCTGGCTATTCTGGTTCCCTCGCATTGCAAGTGGACCCTCTCTGAAATATCGCCACTCAGTCATTCAGAGAGAAAGAGACGGGTGGAGAGGCAAGGCCTGGTATGGAGACAGAGGAAGATACAGCACAGGAGGCAAACAAGCAAAGGCCCCGACACTGTAATGTAACAGCACCAAATGAGAGAGACAGACAGTGACAGATCAATTGATAGAAAAGGAGGCGAGCAAACGGCCATACCGTACAGCTACGCAGAGAAAGAGAGACAGATTAAAGACAGGAAAAGAATCCAAACACATGCAGATTACATCATGAATGGAAACAAAGTGTTAAAATGTACATTTGAGCTCTGATGTTGGGCGGAATATGTTGTAGTCAGCCATTCATTATACTGCAGTCTAAGAGCTGGGCTGTGTGTAAGGCTGAACAGACATTCTCTATTTCAGTGGTAGAGAAATAATGCATCGCAATAAGGTGCATTTCATTGGCCCAGGCTCCGTCAAATAGCACTATAAGCGCCATATGAGATGTTTTTAGCGGCCGATATATTTGCCAGAATGCCACGGATCAGTGATGATATGAGATGTGATCCAAAAAGAAAAAAAAATACATGTGCTTGTGTTGTGATGCTTTCATTGCACAGTGTATGATCCTATCTGGGCAGGCCCCAATGGGAGAATGGGTCTGAATACTGGCCCAACACAATCATTTCCTGCAGTATTTTATCTCCACACAGGAGCAAAATGTAGAGGCTTTGGGGAAAGGCTGATATTGACATACATATCCCCAATCTACAGGATGATCAGTTCATCTGGCCAGCTCTGTTCAATTCATTTTCTTTCCAGTCCATGAATCAGACTGAATCTTATTGTTTGCGTGCAGGAAGGATGGCAGCTGAGCTTCAGCATGTGTGTGCTTCGACTTTCAATTGAGGAGAAAAGCAGAGTCATGATAATCATCGCCATATTTATGTACTGGCTATTTACCTGAAAGAAAGGCTCTGGATATAAGCATCCAATTTTCATTCTCCACTTTTGAGTGCTTTATCTAATGTCTTTGAGCGTGTATGTTGGGTATATATACTATTTACCTGGTGAAGAAATTGCACAGATTTGCAGTGACATCTAGTGGAATAAATATGTATTGTGTTCGTGAGGAAAAAACATTTAGGTACTTCTTGAAACACTTGTATCCTAAACAATAGGACTGTAAACATGCTTTAATGCTCTAATAAACAAGCAACCTGGCTCACCAAGCTTTGGTTTTCCAAACTACTCACTGAGAATTGACCTGTGGTTTTCTGAAAGTTTTCAGGGTCTAACAAAAAGACTGTTTTTGCAAAAGGAAGTTCATGGAGTGAGAAATAGCCTGATGACTTTTAAAGACAATCCTGAAAACTTGGCAGCTTCCACTATGGAAAAGGAAAATTTTGGGATGACAAGGGCATATCCCTCTGGGACTAGAGGGCAAATGGAAACGAGGAAGTCGTGTTTCTGAGAGGCATAAACCTCTCTGAGATCAATCTCTCAGAGATGAGCTGTGACCTGCCTACCCATCACATCTGACTCTGAGATCTTCAAATGAGAGTTCATTCTGGTACTCCTAACCTTTTGCAACTATTATTTTGTTGTTACATCACAAGAACCATGCCCGTCCCAACCTGGACCTTCCTGTCAGAAACGGGAGCCTATCTTGTTTGTTTATGGCGGTATAAAAAAGCTTCGGCAGTTAACTTACTATGGTGGTTTCCCAAGAGGCCCAATTTCAAAGACTGGTTCTCTGTTTTAGTTTCTTTTCTCGCCTGGCAAGCATGATTACTTTTGCACACTTCAGTTCATTCGGAAAGTTTTAAGTTGGCTAGAATGCTTTGATTCAAAACACATTTAGGTAATGTGGATATACTTTGCTGAATCTTTCAACAAATAATGTGAATTAAGAAGCGTAAAAAAGACAGATGAGTTCTCAGATTAATGCTGCACATTGACCAATCACTGCATTAAGAGAATATGACACTAAGGAGTCATTTCCCAATGATGCAGCCAATTCATGTCAGCTGCAAGGAACCCAAATTCATTTAAATCAAAGGAATTCAGTGATTCATTATGCATCCATAGAGGGTTGGATTGTAAGGCTGACCAAGTAAAGCATTGCTGATTATTTAAGTGCATTTAAACTCAACTGACCAAATCCCAGCCATATGAAATTACTATTTAAAAAAGAGAAAAAGCTAACGGAAATGGATAGTCCCCCTTACAGCAGGGGTGTCCAATCTTATCAGTAAAGGGCCAGTGTGGGTGCAGATTATTATCCAAGCCAGCAGTTTTTCTGCACCTGATTTCACTAAGTAACTAATCAGGGGTTTCAATCAGGACATCGGTGGGTAGAATTAGGTGTGTTAGTGTTGGGCTGTAACAAATCCAGCACCCACACCGGCCCTTTCTGGATGAGATTAGACACCCCTGCCCTAAAGAAACTGCCAAAGATGAAACTAAGTGGGTCAGCGGCATTGTGCAAGTGAACCCAAATTAAGATGTGGATTAGAAAGCAAGCAAACAGGACCTTTAAAACACTTATATGGCCACAGGCTGGAAAATATAAAAAAACCATTGAGGGAGTGTGTTGTGATGCCATTAGTTACAGTGTAATTCAAAGCAGGGAGACTAGTTAGCAGAGTTGATAGCATCGAATGTTATCAATTTGTCAAGCTTCCTCTCACTCTCCTGCAAGTAGGAACAGAGCATGCAATGCAGGTTCGATGCTTGTTTTACTAATGAACCCTGCAGTCAAACGCATCGTTCAATGCTTGCGCCACGCCCAGCCCAAATACAAGATTTGGCTTGTCAGGACCGTTTGCATTGGAATGCCTCTTCAGAGCTTCTATTCCCCTTAGCCAGAAAAGGGATGAATTTAATATCAGATATTTCTACAGTGTGTGCCAAATCCATAAGGGCTGAACAATGATAAAACAGTGACATAATTTAGATTCAGGCTATTACGATATTGCACAAACGCTTCAGAGAACATCACCCTTGTCCACTGGCTCAAATTTGCTCCGCAGAGAGCTTTCAAAATGGCAAAAAGTGCCTCTTTCCTTTAAAAATGTTCACAAAATCTGACTATGAACTGAGTATAAAGTCTCAGCTGCCAGCAAGTTGTGCATTAGCATATTAATACAATATTTTAAAAAATTGTGAAAGCATACTACTGCCGCAAGTTAAATTATGTAAAGGTGAAAAGCTGTCTGAGCATGTCTGCTTGAAGAAGACCACTCTCCGTAGACATTGAATGAGGACAAGTGAGGGGGCTTCTGTCTTAATCAAGTTTCTTTGGGTCCAGAGGCAAAGCTGAAGTCTGCATTGCAATGGGTGAAATCAAGTCCTCTACTATTTCTACAAATGACAGGCTCCAATAAAGTTTTCCTGTAGACCTCCACCAGTATGTAAAATGTGATGAAAGCCACTATACTTCTCTGTCAGAACACAGCAAGAAGCTCGAAGGCAAGAGATGCTGAGCTCTCTCACAAATAAATATGACTCCCAGCCTTGTTCACACATGTCACAGAGCAAGAGATGAAGAATTAATTCTTACCCTCAGGCCTGTCCATATGTACTGGGTATGTCTTAGATCTGCGGATGGTATGTACCAGTTTGCTGGAAGAATAGTTAGAAGCAAATCCTGGATAGCATCTCTGCTACCAGAAATAAACAGTGCATCTGAGTCCAAGCCAAGAATGAATTTTTAAAAACAAAATGAAGAAAATATGAACTGTGACCCTCCTGGAAATTTTCCGGGAAGGTATCTGGCACAAATTTTCTTTTGGACTTCAATGCAAAACATTCAGTATATCGCACAGACAGTGGTTGGCAACCGAATGCATGTGTAACTGCAAGAGAAGGTCAAGCCAGAGGCAGCTGATTTTAAAGGTTTTCTATGTAACCTTCCATGAAATGTCAAAGCATTGCAATAAAACTGGATGGTTTTGTTTGTGTGAGCTGGCAAACATTTTCCATGCAACGGCAGCTTAATCACAAGCGATATTACAGCATTTTCCAACCTGCACCATGCAGGTCTGAGGCGGGAGAGGGAACAGATGGTTCCTGAATCACAGCTTCCTCTGGAGGTGATCGAGAGAGCAGCCGTTGTGACTGTGTAGCTGGACTGGTTCACTGCAGTCGACGTCTGAGAAGAGCATGAAGTGGGACGTTTGAGAAACAGCTCTCAGCAAAACATGAAATGATGACTAAACAACGGGTGCAAAGGCAACCCCTGAATTCTGAATGCAAGCTGATGAATATTTTAACAAGGGGATGTACACATACATAAGCTGATTTCTTAAGGCAACAAATCCCAGTTATTGAGAATGTAAGCAGTCAGTGAAAAGGCTTCCTTCTCAGCACAGTACTTTGCGGAGTTATGCTCTGAGTTTGTCGCCCCTGAGTCACATGCATCGTTTGTGTCACAAACGCACGTTCCTGTCCCAGTTAGTGGTCAGCTTCAGGAAGAGTGTGGCCAGTTTCTGCATTTGAAAGTTTGATGGCCAGTCTTTCTTGTGTTATCAAATAATCAATCATTTTCATCTGGAAGGAACAACTATTTTCCGTCTTCATTTTTCTTTGCCACTCATTCATTCACAAACTCATTTTCAACAAGATTTCCCTCTTCCTGCCTGGGAGTCCCTTGTGAATTGCCTTGTGTTCAACTAATCTCTGTAATTAAAGAGACAGGTGGCAAGCAGACTAATGCCAGAAAACTGCCACCGGAATACTGAAGTCAGGAAGTAAGAACATTTTTTCACCTTTGATGTAGCTTCAGCAACTAATGGTTGAGGTAAACCCTCACCAACCGGCAGTGTGCTTTTATCAGCGCATTTTTTAAAGAATTGAGCTTCTCTGATACATTCAAAAACATCTACATTACACCCATTAGAATTATGGGCCCTTTCCATGATTTAACAACTGCTCTCCACGGTGACATTTTTTCTGCACAATTCATTTATTGAACAAAATTGTCACATTAGTGGCCCAGAACTAAATAAAGTGTGTGTTATCTACCGTGAGTACTTGCCATGAGCTTTACTGCATGAAATGGATTCCATACTTTTATTTTATTGCGATGGTATATTAAATATTTTACTTGGAAGGAATTGTAAGTATCACGCCTCATTGGCACTGGTTCACTTCAACATTATCCTCTCTTGCCTGGATTCGAGTCCATTTTAGAGTCAACAGGTGTGATTGATGTATGCGAAGCTATTGCTGTAGCTATTTTAAAATTATTAATTTTCTCTCCCCAGTGGCCTTTCACTTTATTACAGCTTAAATGGGTGTGTGCTGCATGCACTTTCTGTCTACATTGCAATTTATTTGCTTGGCAAAAATTGTAATCCTGGGTACGTCCACGATTCAGTTTTGGCAGATAATTCATTTGCACAGCTGCACAACCATGGAGGCTATTCAGAATATGTTCTTTGCTCAAGGGCACAGTGGATTGTTCAAACCCGGGAACTGAACCTTGAACAGCGTGATTGCACGACCACATTGCTCTGCAATGTGCAATCAACAATTGATGTGGTTAACCTTTACTTTGTCCTGTACTACTGCAGAAATAAGTTTGAAACAGGGTAGCAATTTCACACCACACTGTACTAATAACTATAATAAACCTGGCATAATCACTAACATCAGTAACTCTGCATACAAACTATAGGATTGTGCAGCATCAGAGCAAATATCTGGCCCACGTATATTTTTTGATTGCGTGAGCACTCATCATTTTAATTCCATTGCTGTCTGGCAATTCTGATTTGAACCCCGTCAGACCCTGGTGGAATTGTGTGGTCAGTACAAAGAGCCTCACTGTTATCTGCTCCCGAGCAGTGACAACGCATTGAGAGGGTGGTCTGAAAACCTCAGTCTGGAATTGTTCGTCCAATGCGACATGATTCACTCTTCAGAAGGCCAAAAGCTGGGGTCCACAAATCCTCTAATCCAACGGCAATTTTGCATGAATAGTTCAGAGAAGACACAGCCGGCAGCCAGGTTAAAGCTAATAAAAATGTCTCTGTCATATCCCAGCCGCTTTGATCTCACAGGGGTGAGGCGGGGCGGGGGAGGAGCTGGGGGTGCGTGAACTTTCGGGGGTGATGAGAGACATTACTGTACCTTGGTAATTCCTGCTTGATAACCCCTAGTTCCCTCTCACACTGCCATCCTGGATTTCTCAGGAACAATTAAAAATAATACAGGGAAGGAAAATTGATTTTTTAATACAGTTCCCCCCCCCACGAATTGCTTACGAATCTCCTGCTCTCAGACATAAAAATTTGCATAGCTTTATGAGCATAAATGTAAAGAATCCTGATGAGAGACCGCTGATTTCAATGTATAGTGCGCTTTGCTGGCGAGTGAATTTACTCCTGCACCACATTCCCATTCTGACACAGACAGGAACATTAGCATAGATGTACACACATCCTGCACACCCTTGTATATGTGTGCTCAGACACACACATAGTGCCACGAGGGCCCCTGTCTCTGGCGTGGTAGGTTTATGATCGGAGGTCAAGGTGGCAGAACAGTCAAGGTGTGACAGCTTCTGCGGTCCCAGGTCCTCAGTTTTCAAATGCTCAAAATAATTTTTTATAGCTACCCAGCTCTAGAGAAAGCCTCATCTTGGCAGAACTCAACTTGAGGGAGAAATCTGCTGAAGGAATCTGTTGGAAGAAATTTCCATCACCCATATCCTCAGGAAAGACTTCACTGCCCAGCCAAAAAATATTTGCTGTTTGGATTTAAGCGAGAAAATATGTTGCTCAAAAAATTTAAGGAACACCCAATCATCACAGTATAACACCAAGTCAGATAAACTTCAGGGATATCAATCTGTCCATTTCGGAAGCACAAGTGATTTTGAATCAATTTCACCTACTTTGGTGCAAATGAAATTGACAACTGAAGCAAATGAGAAGCAAAAGCAAGACAACCTCCAAAAGGGACTGGTCTTGTATGCAGAGGCCACAGACAGCTGCTCTCTCTGTATCCTTCCTGACAGATTATTCTCCAGTTTTGTGTTCTGCTCGTGTTTTTGGCAGCACTGATAGCATGAGGTGATACCTGCAGCCTAATCAGGTCACGCAGGAAGTCCGTCTCCTCCAGGATGGCACATCCATATGTGCACTAGCAAGATGGTTTGCTATGTCTCCCAGCACAGTCTCAAGAACACGGAGGAGATACCAGGAGACCGGTCGTTACACAGGGTGAGCAGGACAGGGCCGCATTAGGACATCAACCCAGCAGCAGGACCGGTATCTGCTCCTTTGTGCAAGAAGGAATAGGAGGCGCACCAGCAGGCGACTGGTGTGCATTTTCCTGACCAAAGTGTCAGTAACAGTCCCCATGAGGGTGGAATGAAGGCCCAACGTCCCTCAGTGGGACCTGTGCTCATAGTGCAACTCAATCGGCATTGGCCGGACAGCACCGAAATTGGCCGGTCCGCCACTGGTGCTCTTTCTCATCAGAGAGGAAATTTATCATTAGTTTTACTCCAAAATTAACGATTTTTTGAGAGTAATATTGTTAATTAACACATTATTTACATTGATCTCAGATTTCGGTGTATCCTTATTTTTTCTCAAATTATTACCCTCCACAGAAATGTACATAAACTGTCATTGCTCATTTTCAGAGCTGTTGACATTTGGATCTGTGCTAAAAAAACAGTTTGTGGTGAAGTTTTGTGAGTGTTGCCAGGCTGAGTCCCGCTGTATATAATTATAATTCTATCCAGCAACCTGTGTCTCTTTTAGAAGTATAATCTCCTTTAATTGATTAATTGCGCCTCACTCTCCTGGTGTAATGCATTTGCGTGCCCCCCTCCCATGTGCTCCTGTTGTCTATATAACCTTACTTTGAGTCTCGAAGAGTAACTGGATTGTCCCTTGCTATATGTCCTTGAGAAACCAGTCAGTTTTTTTCGTTATAGAGTTTATTGTTGTTTGAAATTATCATAACAACTAATGATACAGAAGTACTCTTCAAAGTCCTCTTCATCGTACCAAGCCCCGAAGCCTATTTCCTGGTCTCCAGGATTGGTAACAGACTCCTGTTAACCTGCCTCTAGAGTTTGTTCCTCTGCCTTTATAATTAGGAACATCTCTCAAGCTTTAAATGGTCTCCAGGATTGGGACGGCATTCCTGCTAAACTCTTTGGACCGGCCATCTGACAGTTCTGCTCTGGCGAGCGTGATCACCATCTCGCCTCTGCACTGGGATGCCACTAGCTGGGCTCAGTCATGCCCCTTACCTCAGCTGTTATACCATGTGAACTGATCAGAGCTCACTCTACTCTGTGCTCTGTCCTATTCTAGCATTACTGTATTTCTATCTGTAAATGACTTCATTGAATTGTACTCTGCTTCTGCATCTGGTTACTCGTCTACCTTTTGCCCTAGTCACAGGTAAATGGGATCCAACAAAACATTTGTGTGGATTTTTTTTTTTTTTTTTTTGGCCAAGCAGTGTAGATCCGTTGATCTGTTTATTGTGTAAGATGTTGAGAAATGAGACAAACCTGTGCCCAGCTTTGTGTTAAGTCTTGGTCAATGTAAATAAAATAGATCCAGACTAAAATCAGTGTTTCAATGTTTAAATGTGATTAGGCGTCTTATCTCAAACCTTTGCTTCCCCAAAAAGATGCCTCATAAAGAGTTTACAGCACAATCCCTGCATGACATTAATTTAAATGCTTCTTAAACATTACATATCCTTTGTTTCATCTGGCAAGCTCTGCATTAGTTGAGTCATATATAGTCGCAATATTTACTTATGATCGCTGTATTTAGTATTTTTAGTCAAGTTTATTGAAAAAACAATTTAACCAGAGGGGATTTACGATCACCTACTGATTATGCCTGCACATACACGAACATCATGCATAATTCTGATTGTTAGAAGTAATCTTAGAGTAAACAACCTTAAAAGGGCTGAGCAGCAATTTTGAGATTTATCACCTTTCTCTGAGATTTAGACAGGAGTCGTTTAGCCCTAAGAAGAATTATCTTTTCAAAGGCAAATCATTTTAAAGACTTAAATGTAGGGATGCTCCACCTTTGAAAGTACTATAAACACCTGCACACACAGTGAATAGATAAATGAACTTAGAGACCCCACATGTGCTAAGAAAATGAGTCTGTACCACATGGCAAACCAAGTCAGAGAAATCAACTGTCCCAAATGGATTTGCCACCACCATATTCTGTGCGATCACCTTTATCTCCAATGATTAACCATTCCTACCGTGATAGGAGTAGTCTCTTCCAGGATGAGAGTGGCCCTAGCCTCACTGAGCACAAGAGGTTACTCAATGGTTTTATGAGTATGAAAATGATCCAAACCATATGGCACCGCATTCACAGTCGCAAAATCTCAAACCAAGTGAACCCATAGGGTAGATTTTGGAACAATTACTCAAAAATGCTCTATGTCACCATGATCAAAATACCAAATGAGGGGATATCTCTTCAAAGAAAGCCACTTCATCCCTCTGGTAAAGTTTTACACTAATGGAGTCAAAACCAAGGCCTCTTAGAGTAAAAACCAAGGCCTCTTGAAGCTGATCTGCCATCTTGCGATGGCCCAACATGCTAATTTTTCCATTAATTGGTCACCCACCTGTACAAGTGGCTTGTTGAACAGATTATTGACAGGGCGAAAAACTGAGAGGGTAAGATGCAAAATGAAAGATGAATGCAGAGGCAAGGGTTGGAGCAGAAGAGCTTTCCCCTGGCAGTTATCTGCATAATGCTGCTTCTCCAGTGATGAAGAAATCTGTCTTTGTACTGAAACAACACAATGTGTACTGAATAGCAATATGTTTATATTTAATTGACTTGCCTCTGAATGAACGGGATTCTTGACCTTGAAGCTTTTGTAACACTCCTCATCTGTCACTCCCAGTATGTGCAGTCAAATGTGCGCTGCCTCACTTAGCTGATTGAGATGTTCTCTTGACATAAATAAGAGGTGTGGGTGGAAAATTACATGCAGCCTCTTGTATTGTTTGAGATGTGTTCAGCAATGAGAACCTTAGAATTTCATGTGTGCAAATAATTGTATTAATCACCAGTTTAGATGTAAACTTTTTTTTTTTTTTTTTAAAAAACCTTCTCGCTAACGTGTTCTTATGCCATCATGTCAATCATTGGGAGGGAAAAAGACTTTCCATAGCCCACCTATGATTGTGATATATTTCCTGGTTAGTGAGCCCCAATTGGTCGGTCACCAATATTTCACCCGGAAAATGGCATGGAACTGCAATAATGTGTGGGAAAATCCTTTGAGAAAATAAGCAGATAAGATGATTAACTATTTGTTAAGATTGCCTACTGCGGTAAGGTAATTTTACTCAATGAGCAAAAAAAAAAAAAAGAAAAAAAAATCTCTTTTCCAGTTAAGAGGCAATTTACAACTGTCATGAAAGAAGATTTCCAACTCAGTCCTGTTGCCTTATTAACAGAAACTGGGGATTCATAAATAGTAACTTGCCAAACAGAAAATGGATAGAGAACTACAGGAACTGATTAATTTGCTGCCAGGAGCAGTAAGCAGAGGAAGCTCACAAACGAATAGGATCAGACTCTGGGACGATAATAGTAGCTAACAAGGCTCCTTCCAGAGAGAGTGGGCAACAACGCTATGTTTGGAAATAATGAACCCCAAGCTCTCTATTTCAGCATCAAATAACAATAAAGTCTGTACACTGTTATTGCCCCCACATTAACCTAAAGGGCAAATCTCAACAGATTTATTGAATTTTAGTTTTACAATTAGACCTAAAATTTTATTTCTGTTATTTCCGCTCGCTGTGGTAGCCTCAACTATTGCTATTGAGATGAGATCTTCTCCAACATTTCCAAATAGGATATTTGTTTAAAACATTGTACTTTTCAATCACATGGTAACTTATGATGTGCAAATATTTTTTTCTTAAGAGAAAACAAAGACACAAATTGCAAACATTTTAACCCTCATCAGTAAAACCTAAAAACTGGCGTAAAACGTGGGTCAGAACTGACCCGATTTTTTAAAAATTCACAAAAAACTAATACTGCTCCAATTTTAATGATCAAAAGCTCATTTGAAAGGATAAACTCTCTATTTTTATGTATGCTTGCAATCAATGGGATTAAAACCATATGGAAGTTTCACATTTCTCCATATATGCAGAAAAGTGTGAAACTGAAAATTTGTTTTCCTTAATAAGTCATTGAATCATTGAAATTACAAACTTGTTGACACTTTATATCATGCTTGGTATACTTATTATTAGTAAATATAAAAGAAGTTTAAAAAGTAGTTTCTTTTTTATTAATTTTTAAGTAATGTAAAGTAATGATTTTGACTGATTTTGACCATTCTATGAAAATTACCATTTATGTAAGGTAAACAAAAAGTTAGTTTTTCTCAGATATTTAAACAATCCTTTCAATAACTCAGCTTGAATGAATAGAGGTAATAAGCAAGATAATATCCACTGAATATGAATCAATAGTAACTGATTGACACAAATAGCTTTATAATTGCAAGCACAGTTAGATAAAGCATGACTAATACTTTGGGTTGTATATCTTGTTTTTTGCTCTCCATGGTTCACTTAAAAGAAAACCAATAGTTGCTGACAAAATCAGAATTTCAGAATGAAATAAGTCACAAAATTCACTCTAGGTCAGTACTGACATGGATGACAATTTTATCAATGCATAAAAACCGCTCATGTGATCCTTAAAATTTTTTACCACCATGGTTGTGATAACGCAGGACACTTTTTCACTGACGGCAAGGTCCATGTTCATCACTATCCAGGACCGTAACATTTCACTTTACATAACATTTCACAGCATTTTCAAGACCAAGCCTATTTTTTTTGGCTATAAATTGTACTTAATTTAAAAAAAGATACACTGGGCAGTTATTGCTCTCAAATGACAATGAGAGCAGTTATCAATCCTGAAGGACCACAGTACTCTTAGCACAATCTTGACAGGGGTTTGTTTTATTTTGTTTTCTCATGGTGTGCTATCTCTCTCCAGTGTTCTCCGACTGTTCATAGGCTCTATGTGCACACACCCACCACCTAAAACATAAATCACTATTCCCCAGTTCTACTCTGGCAGTTCTTTCACCCAGCCAACCCTAGTTGCTATCACTAATATCTGCAATCACCGACCCCACAACGGCAGGTATTTATTCCCTTCTCATCTGGTCACCTTTGTTTCAAACCCTGACTCATTAATCATTTCTGTCATGCAACAGTGCATGTGTTCTTCAAAGGCTGCATTTTAATATGATGCTGGTTTTAATATTTTTTGCCCAAGGTTTTGGTCAGAAGCTTGAGTCGTAGTAGAAGTAGTGCCGTAGAGGAAGCAATCCCCAGGGTGGAGTGTGCGGTCAGTCCTGCCGGGGCCACCTGACCTGCCGCTGAATAGGCCCTGCAGATCGCATCACGAATCCAGTGGGTGAGGCGCTGTGTTGACAGAGGGGCCCCCTGTGCCTGCCCACCATAACTCACAAACAGCTGATCCTCCTTCCTGAGGCTCGCGGTTCGCTCCAGGTAAACGCTAAGCGCGCATACGGGGCACAGCCTGTGCATCTTTTCCTGCTCACTGGTGGCATGAGGAGGTGGGCAGAGGGCCTGTAGTCGAAGGACTGATGATTTAAAAGCCGTGGTTATGACCTTCGGCCGGAATGAAGGGTTTGGACGCAGCTCCAATGACCCTAGGTCCTGTCTTAGGGTCAGGCAAGAGGGGTGCACAGAGAGGGCACTCAGTTCACCAACCCTCCTGGCTGATGCCAAGGCCAAGAGGAGGGCCGTCTTAATAGACACCAAGTGCTGGTCTGCTTGGTCCAAAGGCTCTAAAGGTGGTCCAGCCAGGCCTCTGTGTCCAGGTCCCATTGTGGAATTTTGCGGTGTGCCGGGGGCCTAATTCTGCGAGCTCCTCTCAAAAACCGCTTTATTAGGGGGTGATTTCTGATTTCCCATCGTGTCCTGCCGCTACCGCCGCAGCAAATACCCCCAGGGTGGAAGCTGCACGGCCCCCCTCGAAGAGAGCCTGCAGGAAATCCAACACCCCCTGAAGGGTGCATGAACGTAGGTCTAGGCCTCTCGCCTGACACCAGTTCTTAAAAATCTGCCAGCGGGCCGCATAAGCTTTGGATGTAGACGAGGCCCGTGCTCATTGAATTGTGGATACCACCGCCTCGGGCAGGCCCAATTCACTCAGTTTCACCATTTCAATCTCCAGACCATGAGGGGGGCGAGAGTAGCATCTAGCGCCTGTCTCCTGGTCGAGGGGAGGTCCGGAAACCGCCACTGGCCTGCTACTGCCAGCCGGATAAAATCTAGGAACCATCTGGCGTTTGGCCTCATCGGTGCTGCCACAATCATGGATAGCCGCTGCTCCCGTACCCTGTGGAGTAATGGCATCAGTAACTGCCGGGGTGGGAATGCGTAAAGCAGGCCGGCGAGCCATACTGGATGAGCCAACGCATCCACCCCCAGGGGAGGGTCGTCAGTGGGTCTCAATGAGAACCAAACAGGGCACAAGGCGTTCTCCTTGCCTGCGAACAAATCCACTACTGGTCGACCGAACAGTTTCCAAATCTGCTTTGCCGTCGTCCGTGAGAGGGCCCAATCCTCCTCGAGCAGGGCTCCCCTGGATAGCCCGTCTGCCCGGGTATTGAGGATGCCCGGAACGTGCCGGGCTTTCAAAGAGCATAGGTGGCGGTCCGCCCAGATTAGAATGGCCGTGGCCAACCTGTGTGGGGCTACCGACCTGACGCCCCCCTGCCTGTTGAGATAGGCCACTACTGTTGTGCTGTCCGATCTCACCAGGACATGCCTCCCTTCTAACTGCGGGGCAAAATGTGTAGGTAACGATACTTCTAAGTTAGATGTGGGATTACGTTCTACCCCTTAAGGGTTTGTGTAATACCGGCCCTAAAGATTTAGCTCTTTAAAGGTGCCCTTTTGGGGCATAATTAAGCCGGCACCCGGTTATATGTTCTTAAGGGGCCCTTGGGTTTACATAAACCTGGGTTTGTGATACGTTCACGCTCAGTGCTACTTTGTTTATGCTTCAATGCTGCTATCATGGTATTTTCCTCTAACCAATGGAATTATGGTCGAATTAAGCCAGGACAGCTGCGCTTATTAACCCTGGGGGCGTATTTGCTGGGCAACGATGGTTTCCATTGCCAAGTCTGATGGCATAGCTGTTTCGAGATTCACGCATGCTGTCCCAAAACTTTCAATTCTAATTCTAATTTGGAGTCAGATATTTAATGAGGATACAACTAAATTTGGTATTTTAACTGTCAGATATTTAATGAGGATACAACTAAATTTGGTATTTTAACTGTTTTATGGAGGCAGATTAATCGTAACCGTTGCGTTTCTATGCCCCGTCTTTGGACGGAGAAAAATATCCATTCTATTGTGATTCGCACCAGCCATGAAAATGCTCGAATTAAAGTTGGTCAATAAGAACACGTGAGTCCTTCACCTCACTGCAATGTCCATCGTTGGTATTGTTTTGTGTGGCCTTACACCGGGATGAATGCCCTTAGAGAGCTCCTGCCATCCCCTCTGCGTCGGTGTTGACGTCTGTGGACAGCAAGGTTAAAGCTTTCCGGCGAGGTGTGTGTGTGTGTGTGGGGTTTTTTTTTTTAATCTAGATCAGCCCTTATGTGGTCTGTATTGGGAAAAAACTGACAAATCAGCCACCCTCTGTTTTCACAAAACTGAAAAGACTTTCACAGAAATTTGAAGTTGTGTTTAATTGACTCTGCCAAATTGTGGTTTTTGATCAGGTTCAGGTCAGTTATGGTCTGGAATTCCGGAATTCCGGCTCATTGGAAAGACTAGAAATCTTGAACTTTAGAGTATATCTCAGCTGTACTTTGGCCTGGATATGCCAAACTTTAATCACCTGTTCTTTGACTTAATACCCACCTTACCTGAAAATTTCATCAAAATCAGTGCATTACTTTTTGAGTTATCTTGCTAACAACCAAACAGACAAACGCTGCCTAGAATATAACCTCCTTGGCAGAGGTAATAAATGTTCTTAATTTCCTGTTTATGTTGGGTTAGTTACTTGTTTGGTTTAAGTGCTATATAGACAAAGTTTGCTTATTTTCTTACACCTCTTGCTGTCCTAGCCTACAGTACAATCTGACATCAACACGGAGTGTTTTGTTCTGAAAATTAACTGGATGTTTTAATGTTGTGACTCTGTCCCAAGTGATCTGCTCTGTGGAATTGCTGTGATGGAGAAGAAATGCGATGTCATGGGTCCAGTGTAAGCAGGCACTGACTGAAGTTAAACCCATCAGGTCTGTTGCCATGGCAGAGCAGAGATGGACCAAAGATACAAATGGTGTTATTTAGGGGTAACACTGGACACAAAGGCCCATATTCAGAAACGACACTCACAGTCACCCTCCACTCACCAAATTGTGAGTATGATTGAAATGTAACTGGAGTGTGAGGGAGAGATCTACCCACCACTAACCGAGGGAGCGGTCCCACTCCTCGCCAGTTGTTATTCACAAACTCCACTTGAGCATAACTGACAGTAGTGGGCACTGGGTAAAACAGGCGGTGCATCGGCTGCTGCAAAGGGACGCTCAATCCTCACCCTTCAGTGCTGAATGACCTAAACCTGTGGCAGTTTACTTTTCTTGATGAGAGAGTTACTCAGACTAATTGGTAAAACGATGATGAAATGTATTTTTAATAGCGTTGTTATACATTGCTTCTCAAAATTGAGGCGTTTCTTTCACACATAAATGACGACGTAAATATCAGCATTTCTATATAAATTCTGTGGTCGAGTGACAGCCTGCGAGGCTCACTAAGCCACAAGCTGTGAAACGTGCCAGACATTTCCTTCTACATTCAGTGATTAAGAATGTAGAAAAGAATGGATTCTCATGACTTACAGCTAAATGAGCCTCGCAGACCAATCCACACGGCGCCCCACGAGCCAATTGAGCGCTGAATTATTTAACTCATGAGTAAAGAAAAGTGCAAGAAATCTGAATGCATGAGAGTTGACAGATATGTGTCATTAATAAAAACTGGCCATACCTGATAATGTAGAGTTTTCGGAATTTCTCCAGTGGTAATTTAAATGAATAATTGAAAACGGGGGAAGGATTATTACTGCTCATTCTAGCTTAACAAGTAGAACTGGCGACACATGATGGTCCTTAGGATTTTTGGAGTTCAAGTAAATTCAGTTTTATTAAATTATTGAAAATAGGTCATGTCCAATCATAATTTTTAAGGGTTTTGGGCTTCCCCTATTGCCAGTTCATCAGTAGCCACTGGTGGGTACACAAATGTTAACCTCGAGTTCACCACAGTGCAGTTCGTAAACACTGAAACCAGGTGGTCAGTCAGCAAGTTACTGGCATCCGTGTCATCATTATAGTTAAAATTTACGTAGTTGCGATTGCGTCGAGCTCGTGGCTGTAAATGATCCGGAGTTTCTAATGTCTGTAACCACCTGAAAGCCATGACAACGAAATACCGGCGCAGGTTAGTGCGGCTCAGGGGAGGTGTTCCCTGTACTCAACCTTCACTCAGAAAGAGACGCTATTTCAGTGTGAGTGAGGTCTCTGACAGCAAATGAGTGTGAGGACAACCTCTGACTCATTTAGTATAACCTGACACTAACTAAGTTTTAGTACTCACTCACAAGTGAGCGTCATTTCTGAATACGGTAATACTCTGTGATCCAATAGTATGAAAGTTGAAATAAGGAACATAAGTAATGAGGAGGAGGAATGGTGCATTTCCATCAATGCAATGCCAATTTTTTCACGCTTTATTCTCACAAATTTAAATGCAGGATCATTTTTATTTTCTTATTTTGGAGAATGCTTGGCTCTGTTCACAACAAAATTACTTTCACTTCTGTTGGGCAGGTTCTTCAAAAGATTCTTATGAAAATCAGCAACCAGAAGGTAACACTATGTTGCTTCACTAAATTTGATGCCAGCAACACGTTTCAAAAAAAGTTGGGACGGGGCCATGTTTAACATTGTAAGTGTTTTGGAACTGAGGAGACCAATTGCTGTATTTTCGAAAGCAAAAATTTTTCTCAATCCTGCTTGATTTTACATTCCAGTTTCTCAACACTTTTGCTGATCACATTTGTGCAAAAATTTTTTCAATGGGTGACCCATCTGGAATGGTGTTGTCATGCGCACAATGTATTTTGGCATTCTCTTGCTGAAAAAGCAAGGCCTTATCAGAAAAAAATGTCTGGATGGCTGTATATGTTGCTCCAAAACCTGTTTATATTGTTCAGCATTAATGCTGTCTTCACAGATGTCCAAGTTACCCCTGCCACGTGCAGTACTGCACCCCCATACTATCATGGATCCTGGCTTTTGAACTGCGTGCTGATGAAAAGCCAGATGTTCCCTCGCTTTCTTAGCCGAGAGGATGTGGTATCCTTGATTTCTAAAAAAAAATTATTTGTTTTGTCAGACCACATGATAGCTTTTCCAGGGTTCCTGCCGCTTTAGGAAGATCAGATTCAAAATTTTTTAAGACCTTTTTAATGCCACTTAAAATAAAATTGAATGTAATATTTAATTAATCATATTATTTAACATATAAACACTACATACCACATATCAAAATGTATGAACATTAATCCTTTTTTTTTCATCTGGCCTAACCATCCGTTTAACGTTTGCAACCGCGCTGGATGTGTTACTTTTGGTTATTGACAAATTACACTGAGGGCAGAGCATTTACAGCACAACAGTTTACATTCATTAAGTATGTGGCGGAAAAATAATTTTCCTCATTGGCAAACCAACCACTCAGTTTCTGGGGACGGCTTATGCACTCAAGGTAGGTATCGTAATTAACTGTTAGGCCATGGTTACTGGTCGTCTCATGCCACGGACACCAGGGTTAAGCACCAGCTTGATGGGCCACTAGGCTCAGAACAGACTTACATTCTCCCTACTCAGGGTTACTGGACCGCATTATGCCAAGGATACCGGCTATTCCGTTCTGTCTTTGATTATACTGCTATGTGCTGTGTGGGGTCAAATATTAAGTAACATTACTCCTTAGATTATATATCCATCTAGCTAGCTAGCTAACATTAACTGCAAACAATCTTTGAAAATTATTTCTCTTTATTATGATGGTTATTTAATTTTGCCCTAACTTTGCTAACTTAGCTGGATATCCTAGATATGAACTTCTCTGATATATTTTACGGTGCTTTCATGCGTCCGAACTGTATTTTCAGATTTATTGTATGTATTATATAATAAAGGTTCACAATTTCACTTCTACATACCCTGCCATCCATTACGTATTCAGTTCCATTTTTGACAAACTTGCTAGCTGGCTGGCTCAAGAGAAATTGCTGTCTCAGTAAAGCTATCCTGTGAAGTTAGGGCAAAAACCAAATGGCATTGCTTAAATATGAGAATTATTCACAAAGATTTTCTTTAAATAATGTTAGCTAGCCAGTAAAATGGAACATAATACATGATTGCATAATAGTGTTGCGCAGCTGTAAAGTGACCAATCAGAGTTGGCAACATTACCGACAGGTTGTCGTTTAGCATTTTCTATATCTGCGAATCAGTTCAGCTGTTCTGATCTGCACAACATAGCACGAGATGAGATTAATTTTTAAGACTTTTGGGTAGATTTTAGACATTTTAACAATTTTTAAAGGCCTTATGTTTGGATTTCTCCATTTAATGACTTTTAAGGCTTTAGGGATCCACGGGATCCCTGTTTTCCACTGAGTCTCAGGCCGTCATGAATGGATTCGGCCCAGAGAAAGCAGCAGCCTTTCTGGACCTTTTTCATTTTTTCTTTTTTATTTATGGTTTTTTACATTGTTACTGCATCCACAAATGCAAGTTACTAAGTGTGCTCACCGATACAGGTTTTCAGAAGTGTTCCTGAGCCCATGTTTCTTTAGTTATGACCCGGCTCAGTGGCCACAACAGAAAGGGAACACACGATCAGCAATACGTTTTACAAATAATTTATTTCCAGAAAATTATAGAAACTGCAAGAGTTATGAGATGTGAGCGTCTGTGGATCAGTGTGTCAGCTGTTGGATGTATGTGAGTGAGGTGTGTTAGATGTTTTATGGTGTAAAATAAAGAAAAGAATGGGGCCGAAGCTAACATAGGAAAACCTGATGTCGCGGCTCAATGTGGCTGGAAAACGAATGAGAGAGAAGGGGCACGCAGCTGATGTGGGGTTTAAATGCTCCCGCCCACTCAGCACCTGCAAAACAGAAAACGAACAAACAAGGAAAAGGAACCGGAGCAGGACTGAGCACTGCCAGGGGCCGTCACACTTTTTAATGCAGTGCAACCTGAGGACCTGAGGATTACGGCCATTCAGTATTGGCTTTTGGCCTCGTCCCTTGTTTGCAGAGATTTCTCTGGATTCTCTGAATAATTTCATGATATTACATACCATAGGTTATTCAATCCCCAGTTTCTTTCCAATTTCTTTCTTAAATTGTTGAGCAATTTTCCCTTGCAGTCTGTCACAGAGTGGTGAAGCCCTCATCATCATCTGAAAGACTCAGCCACTCTGAGATTATCTTCGTAGCCGTTTATGTCATTGACCTTTTGCCAATTAACGTAATTAACTGTGAGATGTTACACCGGGTGCATTTTTTCAGCATTAAAACACATTCCCAATCTTTTTTTGCCGTGTCATAACTTTTTTTGAAACAATTTGCTGACATCAAATTCAAAATTAGCAAACATTTTTCTAAAAATGACAAATTTGTCAGTTTCAACATTTGACGCATTTTCTTTGAACCATTTTCGATTAAAAATAGGGTTTCGATGATTGGCAAATCAGTGCATTCTGTTTTTATTTACATCTTTCACAGTGTCCCAGCTTTTCTGGAATTGGGTTTGAATAATTTCCTTTCCCATATTTCCTCATTCCTGACAGAAAAGGAAATTATGTTTTGCAATATGCAATTTTAAATGTCTTTCCATAATGGAAAGCACTATTATACATTTTTATTCAATATGCAAGCAGGGTCCAGGTAAAATGTGTGCGTACTGTTCATCATCACAGTCGTGTCTCCCTTCTTGGTATTTATGCCCACTAGTGGTTACAATCTAGTGGTGCAGCCTGTACAAAAGGCAAAGAGAAAAGATTATCATGGTAGTTTAAATGAGTATTAAGGTACATGTTCTGTTGTATGGATGCGAGCTTTTCCATTTGATAGAAAAATCGCCCATGCAAATATTCTTAAAACTTAATAATCTTTATAGCATGAGGTGGCGTGAGGTGGAGATTCAGTAGTTCACAAAGGCACTGAATACATACCTGTAGAGGCATAATCAGGCATTAATATTTCAGGCAAAGTTTGGACATTGCTTTTCAAATATTTTGGAATGCTTTTCAACAATTAGTCTATTTTAAGGCAGTCATTACTGCAACATGAAAATATTATTGCTTTCATAATTAGTATAGGAAAAAGGTCTTGCTTCCTCGTAAACAAATCAGGCTGCAGCTGTTGGGTGAGTCATCATTTTGCAGCTGTCAATTTAGCAGAAGCCTGAACAATTTCATTTGAATTCACACTGAGAAGTGAGCGAGAGAGCGTATTTCAATATATTGGTCTCAAGTTTTTTATTTTTATTTTTAGAAGTAATATTAAAAGCTTAAAAATCATGAATCTCTGAGTACTTTACTTACAATGCTTTGCAAAGGCAATTCCATTTGGCACATTTAGGCCAAAATAATTGGCATCCAGAAATCCATCTTTCCAAACTGAAAATGTACTATTTGTCACACATCAGAGGAGGATGAGTCTTCTCGTGTACGTGAGGTCACATGTTGCATGAACCCCGTGATCTGAAACTCACTCAATAGTCAGGGTCATAGGGCAAGCAAGAGTGTTCTATTGTTCCTGCGCGGTGTATATTGTCACCACATAAAAGTGTAAAACACTTTAAGCGTACCACCACAGATATGAATATGCCACATAATATGAGCATACAGTGTGCACAGTACACACACAAACACGCACACCCACATGTGCACAAACTCACACAGATTTTCCCCTTCGCTGTTTCTTCTTTCATTGCATATTTCCATCCTGAATGGGTTCTGACCTGCAGAGACAAAATCTAAAATCAGAAGAATATGAAACACATTTTTCCATTTATATAAGGAAAGAATTAACAAGCACTGCTACCATACCTGTGAAAAAGAAGTAACCCCTTGAACCTAAAGAGGTCTTAACACTTCAAGCAACAATAATTACAACCAAACACTCCCTTTCATTCGATATCAATTTTTTACATTAAGGGACCCACATTTCCTGTAGAACTGCGATAGAGGATCTCCATGTGGGTTTTCCAAAGCTGTCAGACTGGGCATTGACTGATCAGAGAAAGCTGGCTGGAAGATGCATCACTGAGCGGAGTAATATGCATGCAAGCTTGGATATTTACAACCCCAATTCCAAAATAGTTGGGACAAAGTTTAAATTGTGAATAAAATCAAAATGCAATGACTTTCACATCACACGAGCCAGTATGTTATTTACAATAGAACATAGATAACATTTCAAATATTGAAACTGAGACATTTTACACTTTTATCCACAAAATGAGCTATTTCAAATTTTGTGGCGGCAACAGGTCTCAAAAATGTTGGGACGCAGGCAAAAAAAAGGGCTGAAAAAGCAATAAATATATAAGAGAATCAGCTGAAAGGACATTAAACAAGTAATTACATGAAGTGGCATCAGGTGTGTAACATGATTGGCAATAAAAGGGATGTCTTTGACAGGCTGAGTCTCTCAGAAGTAAAGATGGCCAGAGGATCTCCACCCTGTGAAGGCTTGCATAAAAAAATTGTGGAATACTTGAAAAATAACGTTCCTCAGCGTCAAATTGCAAAGCCTTTGAAGGTCTCATCATCAACAGTGCATAACATCATTAAAAGATTCAGGGAAACTGGAAAAATCTCTGTACTTAAGGGACAAGGCCGAGGATCTTTACTGGATGCCTGTGATCTTTGGGCCCTCAGACGCCACTGCATCACTCACCGACATGATTCTGTCATTGACATAACTAAATGGGCCCAGGAATACTTCAAGAAACCCCTGTCTGTAAACACAGTCCGCCGTGCCATCCACAGATGCCACCTAAAACTCTATCATGCAAAAAGGAAGCCATTGTTGAGCATTACTCAGAAGCGCCACCATGTTTTGTTGGCCATGGCTCGTTCAAAATGGACTGTAGCAAAGTGTCAAAATGTCCTGTGGTCAGACGAGTCCAAATTTGACATTCTTGTTGGAAATCATGGGTGTGGTGTCCTCCGGGCTAAAGAGGAGAAAGACCACCCGTCCTGCTTTCAGCATTCAGTTCAAAAGCCAGCATCTCTGATGGTATGGGGATGCATTAGTGCATATGGTGTGGAACACTTGCATGTTTTAAAAAGGACCATGAATGCTGAAAGGTATATAAAGGTTTCAGAGCAACATATGCTCCCCTCCAGACGACATCTACTCCAGGGAAGGCCTTGTGTATTTCAGCAGGACAATGCAAAACCACATACTGCAGCTATTACAACAGCATGCTCAAATTGTGAGAGAGTGGTTCATTGAGAATGAGGAATCATTTTCACTCATAAACACACCACCTCAGAGTCTGGACCTAAACCAATTTAAAGTCTTTGGGATGCGCTGGAGAAGACTTGACCGAGTGGTTTGACTCAGCCATTGCAATCACAAAATGAATGCAAATCAGATCTAAAATCAATAATGCATCATTGGACGGGCAGTGTATACAGTGCTGTGAAAAAGTATTTGCCCCCTTCCCGATTTCTTAGTTTTCTGCATATTTGTCACACTTAAATGTTTCAGACCATTAGACAAATTCTAATATAAGACAAAGATAACCCGAGTAAATACAAAATGCAGTTTTTAAATGATAATTTCATTTAAGGGAAGAAAGCTTTCTAGACCTACCTGGCCCTATGTGAAAAAGTAATTGCCCCCCTTATTAAATCATGAATTCACGGTGATTTACCACATTTTTTTAGTTCAATTTCACAAGCCACACCCAGGCCTGATGACTACTAGACCTGTTGAATCAAGAAATCCCGTAAATAGAACCTGTCTGACGAAGTGAAGTGGGCGACCAGATATCAAAAAGCAACACATCATGTCGCAATCTAAAAAAATTCAAGAACAGATGATAAACAAATTCATTGACATCTATCAGTCTGAAGAGAGTTACAAAGCCATTTCTATGGCTTCGGGACTCCAGTGTACCACAGTGACAGCCAAATCCATTAATGGAGAAAACTTGGAACAGTGGTGAACCTTCCCAGGATTGCCTGATCTCCCAAAATTATTCCAAGAGCGCATTGATGACTAATCCAGGAGGTCACAAAAGAACCCAGAACAATACCTAAATAACAGAGGCAAGTGAGACCTGCATTTCAAGTCAGTGTTCATGATTCAACAATAAGAAAGAGACTGGGCAAAAATGGAATCCATGGAAGAGTTCTAAGGTGAAAACGGCTACTGACCAACAATAACACAAAAGCTCCTCTCACAATTGCCAAAAAACATCTTGATGATCCCCATGACTTTTGGGAAAATATTCTGTGGACTGAAGACACAAAAGTTTAACTTTTTGGAAGGTGTGTGTACCATTACATCTGGCATAAAACTAACACAGCATTTCATAAAAAGAACATCATACCAACAGTCAAACATGGTGCTGGTAGTGTGATAGTCTGGGGCTGCTTTGCTGCTTCAGGACTTGGACGACTTGCCGTATTTGGTGGAACCATGAATTCTGCTCTCTACCAGAAAATCCTGAAGGAGAATGTTCGACCATCACTTTGTGACCTCAAGCTCATGCGCATTTGGGTTATGCAGCAGGGCAATGATTTGAAACACACCAGAAAGTCCACCTCTGAACGGCTATTAATAAAATAATTTTTAAAAATGAAGGTTTTGGAGAGGTCTAGTCAAGGTCCAGACTTCAATCCGATTGGGATGCCGTGGCATGACCTTCGTGCTCGAAAACCCTCCAATGTGCCCAAATTAAAGCAAATCTGCAAAGAAGAGAAGGCCAAGATTCCTCCACAGCGATGTGAAATACTCATTGCCAGTTATCACAAATGTTTGATTACAGTCGTTTTTGCCAAAGGTGGCACAACCATAGATATATATACATAGAACACTAGATTGCTGATTGGGTACGCTCAAGCAAAGCATCTGTTTATACACCCGGTGTGATGGTCCTGCCCTGCAGGCCCTCCCCCTTTCTGCTAGCACCTCCACCTCAACGAGCCACAGCTGCTGCTCATTGAGGTGGAGGTGCTATTGAGTATAGCTGCATTCTGGTTCTTATACCATGCTTGATGGAGCCCTGTCTTTTGCCGCTGCTCTCCTGATGTTTGTTTTGAATTAAAACTTTATTTATATTTTAACCCAGCCTGTGCTCATGGGTCCCTTTCTTCTGGTTTGGGTACATGGTCCCAGTGCCCGCCCGCTTGTTGCCTTCTGCCAGCGGGACTAAACCATGACACCCGGAAGTAAAATTCGCACTTAGACTCCCATTCCTTTTCGCCTACTTGAAAATTATATTTTCAAAAACACTTGCATGTGAGTCAGCATTATTTTGGTATCGCTGTGCAGCACATTTTGTCTCCCTTAATATGTGCTCTTTGGAGGATGGAAAGCGGCACACTTGCTAAAGGGAAGATCGAAATGTGACTTGGTGTCAACGTTATAGTGCGAGCAGAAAAGTTAACATGACTGAGGCTTTTAATGACCCTCTGATAACATAATTCCTTGGACGTTTTCACCAATATAAGAAACATTGATGAATGTCCATTTACGTTATCAAATTACTCTCTGGTTTCCTCACTTCATTGTATCCTGGTTAAGCATATTTTCTGTCAACCGAATTGTTCATATTGAATCACATGGCTAATACCAACATTGTTACAAGGAAGCGCTAGTTAACTCTGGCAACTCTTTTACTAAGCTTCATCTTTGCCCCTGTCCCGCTTAAAAACTGCTGTGAATAATGATCACAGCGCGGATCAAGGGGATAGAGAAAAGTTTTCTCTCCTGATTTTTAACAGCTAAGCCTTTCTCCCCTCCTTGTCTTTTGGAACTATGTATGAACAGAAAAAGTGACGTGTCCACTGTTTTAAATATTATGCAGGTAAGAAAAACTGTCGCTGAATGTCAATTACAAATAGCTAGCTAGGTAGCCACCATATTAATTTTATTAACTGCTAAGTCAATGAAGTCCCCGCGATGGTAGGGATACCAAGGTAGCTCGCTGGTGACCATTATCAATCTCTTGCGTTTGCTTTCAGTCAGCTGTCTATTCTTGTCAATGGGACGGCTAATTAGCTAGCTAGCACGGGAACGTGATTTTTTTTCTATTAAAGTGACGAATTAGCATTTCTACGTTAATTTACGCCTGAAACATGTTATTAGAGTCCTTCAAATGATCATTGCTGCTAAAAGGGAGCTGCACATCTCGGCATTTTAACGCTTATATTGACCTATTTAAAATTGACCTCATAGGAAACCATTCATTTTTATGAAGAAGTTGGGTGTATCAATATGGTGGCCGGGTGCTTCACTTAGGGTAATGTAAATATGTTAGGGTAATGTAAACATCATCAGCATATATATATATATATATATATATATATATATATATATTATTTTCGTCTAATATCAAAATTAGTTTGATGATCTGGAACATTTAAGTGCGACAACTATGAAAAAAAAAGAAAAAAGAAAATCGGGAAGGGGCCAGATACTTTTTCACAGCACAGTATCTCAGAGGCAGCTCATCCACTTTGGCAATAATGCATTATGTAAATTAAAAAAAGGGAAAAAACCCTACAAAGTTACATGGATTCAGAATCAATTACAATATTTCTTTAATCAATGGCATTTTGCTTCTTATCAAGAAATGCACTTTTTGAAACTCCCTCTACTCTTTAATAAAATAATTACATTATGTTGGACTTAAAGGGATTGTTCACCCAAAAATGAAAATTCTCTCATCATCTACTCACCCCAAGGCTAATTGAAGGGTCAGTGAATTTTTTTCATCCTCAAAACACTTTTGGAGTTTAAAAAAAAAAGCATTGAAGACAAATCCAAATCACCTGTATAGTGTTGGTTTCCATTTGGCTGCCAGAACAACCCTGACCACCACAGCATGGACTCCTCTAGACCTGTAAAAGAGCGCCTTGGCATCTGTTACCAATACGTTAGCTGCACAACCTTTAAGTCCTGTCAGTGGCAGGTAGAACCTCCATGGATCATTGTAACATCGCTGTTCAGGACTCAAGCGCAGACAGGAGTTTCACACAGATCATTAAACAGATAATCAGAGTCAGACAGTGCGAGTCGATAACTGGAGCTAGAACTCCGATACAGGATCACAGGGCAAAGAGAATGTCTTACAACAGGCAGAAGATCAGGAACCAGCCAGGCAGAATGCAACACAGGAACACAGACAGAATTGTAACCAGTGAAAAGTCGTCACCAAAAGAAAACAGACACAAGGACAATCACAACTTGTAAAAAAAAAAAAGAAAATAAGAAAGTTAAACAAGGAAGTCGATACACGGGGATAAATACTCAAAACAAGGCTTGTTAGTGGCAGACAGAACTAAGGCAGATATTGAATTGACTGGTGCAGACAGAGGGCTGAAATTCAAAGGAGGTAATCAAGGAAAAACAAGACAGGGGGAAATGTGAGTAGGAATGAATGTTATGGGTGTTACTACAGAGAAGAAAATGACAGGCAGTAAGGGAACGGAGCAGGGAGCGGAATTAAAGCCGAGGTAAACAAAGAGACAAGGAGGTACAAGAAACAGAAGGGACTGAAGCTGACTTGAATTAACTGATCTAAAGCTGCACTTAACCAACAAAAATAACTAAATAAACTAACCAGCACAAACAGTTCATTTTTTATGCTTTTTGTTCTGTTTCTCAGTTCACGTTCCACATCCACATGCCTCTGTTTACTTTTTAAAAGTGCTTTATTAAGAATTTTGGCACCTTACATATTTCACAACACCACAGAATATATACAAAGGGGAGGAGGCAGATTCACATACAAACACATTAATAAAGTTACTACAGGTCCCAAAGTGTCCATGGAGTTTTTCTGTCTCCGGCCACGTCCAGGGATCGAGGCTTTTGTAAGTCCGTTATTATTTGTTTCGCCGCCACTTCACTGTTGATCACCTTGCCTTTCCATGTTTCACATCTACCAGCTTGATTAATTGGATTATCGTCTTGTTACCTCGCCCTCCCTCTGTGCATTTCTCACACTCCGTCCCTCACCTGATTCTTGTTTCATTACCTGTCTGTTTGTATTTATTCCTCTTATTCTCTTCTCAGTTGTGAGTTCGTCTCAGCAGCTCTTTTGCCCGCATTGCTATAAGCCTTTTCTGCCCTGTCTGCCTGCCTGTTATTGATCCAATCTTGTCCTGTTTTTTAGAGTTTTAGATTCTGTCTTGTTCTGACTGCACAGCCTGCCTGATATTGACCCATTGCCATTTTTACCTCCGCCAAGGAGGTTATGTTTTAGGGAGCATTTGTCTGTTTGTGTCTTTGTTAGTTAGCAAGATAACTCAAAAAGTAACGCACCGATTTTCACGAAATTTTCAAAGTAGGTGGGTATTAATTCAAAGAACAGGTGATTAAATTTTGGCACATCTAGGCTAAAGTACAGCTGACATATACGCCAAAGTTCAAGATTTCAAGTCTTTCCAATGGGCTGGAGTTCCAATCGCCGTGCTTTTGGGTTTTGCGGTCCCCTGGCGGAGGTCTGCGCTCTCTGAGTGCTTTTCTAGTTGATAATGTGATTTTGGATTATGTTTTAGGAGCATATTCTGCCCTCTCTGATTTTCAAACTCTGCCTGTTTTTTGACTACGCTTTGGGATTGCGATATGGTACCACTTCTGCCCTCTATGGTTTTTACCCTGCATGTTTTGACTATTTTGCCTTGCTCAGCCCCAAATAAACTTTAGTCTATTTTTAAAAGTATCCCAGGTCAGCATTTTTATTTATTAGATATATTGAAGGAGTTATGCCCTGCTTTAATAATACATAAATAAACAAATAAATAAAATTATCATGCAGTACATCGAGAAATGACGCAGTTCAAATAGAACACTTTTTGAAATTCTGTCATTTGATTTTGTGTTTTCATTTACCTTGTGAAGTCTGTAAGCAAGTCTGTATTTTTTTTTCTGTAAGCAAATTGATAAATAGTGAGCACAGTTTAAATTGACACCCACAATCATCCCATCTATGTACACTGTGATCAATTAACAACTATTATTTAGTACAATCCCAGTAAGCAAAAAAAAAAAAAAAAATCTCTATATTGTCTTCTTCAATGTCTCTATATAGTATTATGAACTTTGGAAAAGGGTTGGCTGTAGTTTATGGTTAGCACTTTCAGTAATGTTTCACAGCTGTTCTTCACCATATGATTTAGCTATTTGTCTTTGATGAGGCAGCTTTATTTTTATCTTTTTTTAATGGCAGTGGGCATTTAACCAACTGCTGCATATGCATCACACGCATTCTAATGCCCCAGTAGGCGCATGGCTGAGACAAAGGCTGCAGACTAGAGCCCACACAGAGCTGATGCAAGAATTCTAAGGTCTTTATAAACTTTGCCACTGCTTCCAGGGGACACATGCACAGGTAGAGAAATGAAAGTACAGTTCACCAGAGAATATGACGACAGAATATGAAAATGGACTGAGGAATACGGATGAGATGGGAAGGGTAACGACAATAATGAATTTATTCAACCAAAAGTCCTAGAGCAAAAGGTAAAAAGAGGTACTGGGCGTGTTTGGTAAAGTACGTTTGTGTGTGTGTGTGTGTGTGTGTGCGTGTGTGTGTGTCGGGGGGAGTGCATAGTGGAACTGATTGAGAGACAGAGGGGGAGCATTTATTCAGTAACAGAGTGAATGAGTTGTAAGAGGGAGAGAACAAGAGGAGTGAGGGAGAGAAAGAGAGGTAAACAGGGAGAGAGCTTCACTCAGGAAAGTAGAAGATCAGGTAAGACAGCAAAATGGAGTAAAAGAGAGTCCATGGAGGAGAGCCAGTCAGCAGGATTCCTGCACCACACTCAAGGAAACAGAGGGAAACTTAAGCACTAATCCAGATGTGGCCACAGCGGAACTGGAGATCAGCAGAGAGAGCTGTCGAGCTGAGCTGCTTTCCATCGGAGATCGGCTCTCACTTGGGGCGGGAACGGACCAAACAAAAATACAATCCACTTGTTAAATACTTTTATTGTACACCACCTGAATTTTAACAGCTCTTTTCACGGCCACGGCTTGTTCCCTTGTTTTTTTTTTTTTTTACTGTTTCCCTGCAAGACCTTACAGGTAAGACATTTTTCTTCAAAAATATGACAAGATTATTCCAGGAATTACTACCTTATTATTGAGTTAGTGCTCAAATAGATTTATTGTTTGGATCTAATTATTGGTATTTAACTGTTCAAATAGTACAAGAAATACTTTGCTGAACTGTAGTTTAGATAATTCAGCGTTTGTTTTGTTATTTTCACCTCAGGTCATGCTAGTTCATAAATAAGCATGTTCATCGGCTGCTGCCTCGTGAGGACACTGCAGTAACATTAATGTAAAATAGATCCCGAAACACCGTTGTGAAATTCATGTGTAATACCTTTCATAGTTATTCTACAATATTTTACAGAAAATACTGACAAGAGAGCTTGTCATTCCTATGTGTTCAACCTCCCACTGCCTTCAAAATACAATTATATTTTATTTTAAAAAGTAGAACTGAAACATGAAGTCAACACATACTGTTCACAAGAGGCATAGGAGCCCTTTATAGTACATGTGATATTTAGAAACGCACAGTTATGTTTTGGATTGTAGATTCATCTGATTTTGATATGAATAATATGTGGGTCATGTGAAGAATCTGCAGTCTGAGACTGAAACAGCTGGTGTATTTTGACTGCAAGGGCGCCTCTTGCTTATGGGTAAACCTGGAAACTGTTAAACCCATTAGTCTTTGGTCCAAGAGAGGGCCTCCTAGCAACTTGTTGAAAACTTCTCATTTACCCCTGAGCAAGTTAATTGTGGTGTATCATTTGCTCTGAGAGTGGGATTAAGATGTTTATAAAGTGTGAGAAAGTGTCCTACGCAGGGTTTTTGAGTACTTCACACTCCAAATCCCAGACCCACACGCATGCATCCTGCAGACCCCACAAAGTGACAAATGCTTACGCACTAGACTGCTAAAAGCAGAGCTGAGTGGCTGTCAGATGTCGCTGTAGCCCACAGAACTGAAATTCTAAGTCCCATATTTCTGCTGTCATGTAACTCAAGTTCAAAGGCAGACTGTCCACTAAAAGTTGAGTTGGATCCCCACCACATTCTCATTTATTCCTGTGATGACTTGTGATTATGCCGCCCGTGCAGATGTCTCTTAAGTATAAAGGCACAGTGAGGTCACATATCACTTTAATGTCAGCACAACTATCAATATTTATGTCTTCCGCACATTCTTAGTTAGGATTTAAAAATTCTGACTGTGTATCATACGGTCACACGTAATGTCACCTGAGGTCAACTACTTGTAAAACTGATTCAACTCACGTTGGATATCTGACACTTCCGAGGACCATATCCTACGATAGCTGAGCTGAATTTTACTGCGTTATATTAAATAAATAGAAATAAAGGCCATAAGGTGTATGGTTGCCCTTATTTTTGACGCCTGATACAAGCGCTGCCAAAGATTTTGTTCACCTTTCCCCGGAGACATTTGCTCCAATGAGCTGCACGGAATCCACTGCCATTTTATTCAAATACTACAAATCAGCCGGTCATTTATCCACCAGCTGGGGCAACCCGACATGATCACTGGTCACAATGCTGGCATTAACCACTGAATGAAACGTGCTGATCCCATGATCCTTCAGTAACAATTAATATGTATGTCGTTACTCCGTCATGTCTGACATTTCAAATGCAGTTCTAGGAAGATAAAAGGAATACTCAAAAAAAGCAAGAACAGCCATTGCAGTATCTCACCTCTGGGCAAATATGTTGGCATTTCCGAGGTGTTATAGTGCTTGTCATCAACCTTTTAAAATGTCTTTTTTTACCTTTTTCCAGCTGAATGCGTACTTGCACAGGCTCGCTGTTGTAAATGCTGTGTATTTCCTGAGGAATGTATCTGACTAATGATTTGTTTTTGAAAACATTCAGCAGTTGCTGTGAATTAAGTAATTGATGCTTTGTTTTTGTATGTTTTTAGTTTCATGATGTTTAGAATTATTTGTTTCTTTGTGTTAGATTTATTTCTAGTGTGACTGTTCATGTTTCATGAATGCTTGTCTTTTGTCACTCGCTCCCTTGTGGGTCTAAGTGTGGTGTCTTGTTTCCATTCACAGTCTTTTGCCCTGTTTTGTCTGGTTGGGTACTTCCTGCTTCCTTCTTCCTGTGCTTGTTAACGGTCTGCACCTGAGAGTAGTTTAGCTGAGGCACTGGTGATTAGAAATGGGTAGGACTACACATTAGAGCAGAGTAGTTAGGCACGGTGATTAGTTAGTTTGAAGAAGCAGGGCACACCTACTTGTTCAATCTGTCCTATCACTTTCCTTTGCTGTTCTAGATTCTGCCTCCTCTCAGCTGTCCTTCATTTCTTGGGCTAAACACTCTAATTAGTTTGTTTATAAAGACCCCACTTTTCCGCTTGTCTTTGTTGATTTGTGTCCGTTCCTTGCTCTGCCTGGTCGTTCTGTTTCTGCGCTTTTTCTCCGTGTGTTTCTGCGATTATTGAGAGTTTTTGTCTTTTGTGATTTTCTGTACTCTAGTTATTGATTGTATTTTGTCGAGTGAGTGTGGTGAGTTTGAGAGTAGTGATGGCCTAACGAGGCTTTATGAAGCTTCGGACCCTTTCGGACCTTTGTATTGAAAATTGGTTCACTACTCGAAGCTCCATTCATTGAGCACGTGGGTGACATCTGCTGGCAGTGAGATTGTTGTACAGCCTTGCAAAGGTGACGCTGACGCACCTTGCGTGTGCACTTCGAGTATGTTATATTGTGAAAAATACTTAAATAAAGCTGAAATCGAACTTCGTCTTATACGTGTCTGTTGTTTTTCTTCCTTACCTTAATTATTCATATTATATTAAAATAACAATAATTACATCCACAGGCTCATTGAATCCTGTAAATATTTAGTCTGTCCAAAAAACATATTGTATTGTTTTTTTTATTGTTCTTGGTGTATACTGGGTGTGCTTGAGCGACTTTGCCATTATTATTTATGAATAAAAATGTCTAACAGAGCGCTGTTTCATCCATGTTAAATACATTTGATTTGCGGCAATGTTTCAAAGCTCCGCCTATCGAACCAAACCAGTCAGCTGATTCAGTCTGAATGAAGCAGTGAAGTGGTTCGAACGTCATCGGTCACGTGGTTTTTCACGATATGAAGCAAGCTCCGGCACAGTGCTTCAGAAAAATATGCCGTCGAGTTTGAAGCGTGCTTCGGAGCCTTGGTATCAGCGGTAACATCACTATTTGAGAGTCTCAGTTCCCTTTATACTTTGACTGTTTAGTTAATTTCTGTGTCTCCCTCTTCCCTTCCAATTCCCCTTTCCTTTTCCCCCATTCCCTTAGGTTAGTTTCCCTTTGTTTCTGTATTCTGTGCTGACTGATTTCCTGGTTTGTTTTTTTTTTGACATTTTGCCTGTGCCTGACTACGATTGAGCTTTTCTGTGATATTCCTGATTTCTGGCTATTGACCTCTGTTTCTGTCTGACCATGAGCAACGGTAATGTTCATAAAAGACGCTCTTCCGAGCTTGAACCGCGATTGGAGTCTCCGTACGTTCATTACAGCAGTTCTCAGATTTCAGCAGCAAGTTGTGCTTAAAAATCCTCTTTTAAAGGTACAGAGGGCACGCTTGACAGTTCAGAGTGAAGAGGTAGTGGCCACAGATCGGAAGTACATGAATTGAATATATAACATAGAAGTGCTTTACCACATAAAAGTAAGTTGAAGAGATCTTTACAAATCCATTTGATAATGGCGTTGAAAAGCCATAAAAATGTTGACCGCATCTTTCAGCGCAGTTTTTCTGTTCCTTCTTTAAACTGTATGAATCAAAATGAGGTCCAAGTGAAGCTGCCAAAATAAATACCACTAAATTGAACCAACACATTGATACAGTCCAATCAAAATGATGGAAACATTGACTAACAAATGTCACAGGAAAAGGAAAATATATAAAAATGGGGTGAGAAACTTAAATTACGTCAACTAAAGATGTGGCAGAATGAAGGTAGCTGTATATTGCCTGATTGAGGCTTTATATAGATGCTAAGCCTCCTTTCGTGACAATTTTTCACCATTAATTTACCATAGAAATAGGTACGGTACTCAAGCTTGCTGACACAGCCGTGATTTCAGGTCTGATGATGCCGTGATAATGGTGGCCCCCGAGAGCGTCCCATCACCCCACATGATGATACTGCTGCTGGTGTTTCTGGCTTTGCCCCTCACCCACCAAGCCTGCCACAGGTCCTGCAGCTGCCCCACCCCCCGTGAGGTTCACTGCACCTTCCGACACCTCAACTCTATCCCGAAAAACCTGCCGAAGGACACAGAGAGGGTTAACATCGGGTAAACTACTGCGCTGCCTATCTGTGTATCTTATCACTTTATATAATAATTTAATAATAAAAATAATACAACAGAAAGACCGACAATTAAGATGAGACATGCCAGATACCAAAATATAAAAGCAAACACAACCACTCATAAAAGAGCTGATTTTCAAGAAACATTACAGCCACATTTGGTTGAGAACCATTTACTCACACTAAAATTTGGCTGTACAAAGAATACTTTGTATCGTAGCATGTACAAGCACAAAGCATTAATAAAATCCCACAAATGTAGTAAGATGGAGATTTGATGATATTTACCGAGTGCAGCCCAAACACAAGTTTTATTTTCTACTTCCAGATATAACAGCATCCAGGCAGTGGGTGCCTTGGAATTCGCTGACCTCCAACGTCTGGAGATGCTCATGCTACACGGAAACGACATAATGACTGTTTCCCCCGGAGCATTTAACAACTTGCGATCCCTTCAGGTACAACATGCAGGAGTGCGCAGAGATGATTATATACTTAACAAAATAAAGATAAATCAGAAACTAAGTACTATTCAAGTATTTATTTTATGTAATATTGAATCATCTGAAAATAAGTAAACCGATAACACTGCATAGTTAAAAAAAAAATATATATATATATATTGTTTTGTTAAGAGAAAAATGGTCCATATCTAGTGGGGCTATCCTTTGCTTTGATTACAGCATTTAATCTGTCAGGCATAGTTTTCACATTTTTTAATTTTCTCACTCAAAACCATTCCATATGGTTTTAACGTCATTCCAAAGAGATTCCTTGGATGTTACAGCAGATTTGCGCTATTGGACGAAGGTCTGGACATTGAGCAGGCCAAGTCATAACTTTTGTGTCACCAGATGATTCTTTCTGACTGAGATAATTCTTGCATGGCATAGAATTGTGTTTAGGGTCATTATCTTGTTGAAAATAAAACCCTCAACCAATCAGTCTTTTTCCAGATGGCAATGCTTCCCTCATAAGGATGCTGTAATACTTATTCTGATCCATGATTCCGTTGAATTTCATGAGATCACTGGCTCCTTTACAGCAGACTGAACACCAAACCATAATACTACCACCTGCATGTTTTTCTGAAGGGGTTAAATGTAAGCCAACTCTACAGCGCACATAAGAAATGCATTTGGATGAGAGAATTTCACATTTTGATTAATCGGTCCAAAGGACTTGTTCCCAGTCCGTTGATGTCCAATCCTTAAATTTCTTGTTAAATTCAAGACATTTTTTGATGTTGCCTGCTCTTAGCAGCAACACAACCAATCAGACCATTTTTACACAGGTGTCTGGAAATAGAAGATCTTGATACTTTCACCTCTTCACTTTTGACACAATTAATATCATCATGGAGTTATCGTGCTGTCAATCACCGATTTTATTTTCTTTTCTTTCTACATGTCATCCAGTTAACCTCTATTTTAGCACTTCTATTGCCTCTAGTTTTCAGGGAACCAGTCTCTTTGAAATGCTTGATGGTGTTTCTTACAGTGCAATGGCACACTTAACGTCTTCACCATCATGTAATACCACAATGTGGCCACGAACAATTCTTCCGTCATGCCATCATTTTTAGCACTGTGATACTGCAAAAAATTTGTCACCTTATATATTGGAACAACTGACCATCTGAGGTAAGCAGAATAATCAAACCAGTTTAAACAAATATTTTTAGCATCAAGATTCATGCCTTCAAACATACACTTGGGCTATGCAGGAGTTAAAAAATAAAATTGGCACACCTTTCACTTGTTATTTAAAAAATTGATGTTTTCAATGTTTTTGTTGATTACCCATATTTTTACCTCGGTATACTTGTCGGAATGATGTTTTTTTTGCTATCAATGTCTACAATAGTATTTTTCAATTCATTTTCACCAAAAAAAGTGATATATTTGGACCCTGTTGGTGGTGGTGTTTGATCATCACTGCTCACCACTGAACCACGATAAGAACGTCTCTTTCAGTGTCTACTAGTGAAACATGACGGACTCTTCTTAAGCATCTCAAGTTTGCTATTCACTGTTAAAAATCATCTTCCACTGTATCCTGCTGCGAACTGTGGGTGCAGTCAAATTCACTTTACAGTAATTTCACAGCAGTCATTTTTCACTTTATGATTTTTCTTTTTGCAGCTGAGTTTACACAGCAGTGTAAGATTCAGTGTTACTTTGTGGTGAAATATAGGAGATAAGGGGTAACAATAAATGGCTACCTGGTAATTATCAGTACAGCTGGGCTCAGAATATATACTAGGAATTCATGAACAGTTATCTTTGGTAATTGATTTTGTTTTGTCTTTCATCTGCCATTCGTCACCACAGTTATCATTTAAAGGTGGGGGGAGAACAGCAGAAGAAGATGAAAATGTGTGAATACATTTGTCAAATTTTTTTGTTAAAAAGAAGAGAGTATAACATTGGGAATATCTTGGATTTCAGTTAAAGCAATAATCAAATTGCTCAGATGGGCTGCTTTCATTTTGCAGATTCTAAAGCTAAGCTATAACAAGCTGAAGACCATCAAGCCCAATATGCTTGAAGGTTTGACAGGACTGGTGCGCCTACACCTGGATCACAACATTATTGAATTTGTTGAACCATTTTCCTTTGATGGCCTGGCATCGCTAAAGCTCCTTCAGCTCGAAGGCAACCTCTTAAAAGACCTGCATCCACACACCTTTGTCACCCTGTCTTTCTTGAGGACCTTCTGGAGTTCCAACCTGCGGCACCTCCACCTTGCTGACAATCAACTTGAATACCTGCTTCCGGAAACTTTGCAACACCTAGAAAAACTGGAGCTCCTCTCCCTACATGACAATCCTTGGACATGTGACTGCCAATTGCGGTGGCTCCTCGAATGGAATAGCAAACACAATGGTAAGATGTTAAATATTCATTATATAAATCCTGCTGTGTTTGTTTTCCACCGCCTAAGTCAGCCTGCTGATTTCTTTGTCTAGTTCCGCCTCCTGGAGGAAGAATCCAATTGGTGAATTTAATAAGGGCCCAACTCCACAAATTTTCAACATTGAGTTATCCCTTATTGAATTCACAGATTCAGTTGTGCTAAATGACAAATCCAAGTCACAGGAGCAAAATTCTGGGGAAGATTTTTACCTTCTGAGCCTGGATTTTAGACTTCTGAGTTTCAATGTCTCAGAAATTCACAATTTGTCATTATAGTCCTCAGGGCTTAATTTGTGCGGGATCCTGCTGGAACAGGATCTAAGAGCTCTTGGATTTGTTCTGGTACTTATTTGCGCAGATCCAGTACCTCTCAATATAAAAACAGAAATAATGACATATAAACAATATGACAATATAATGTACATCTTAAAGGTGCTAGACACAAAATTCATTGAGTTTTGGAATGTTTTACCCCCATCTAGACTGTCTTGAGTGAATTGCAGTCTTTCCCCATCTACTCTCACACTGTTGCATCATCCACTGTACTCAAACGTGTATGAAACACTCATGTAACCCAAATGTAGTACTGGACATATCTGTGTCTGCTAAATCTGACGGCTAAATATCCTCATATTCCTCATTTTTGCACCCTGACTTGTCCTCATTGTGCTCAGGAGGAATAGCCACATGTGCCCTCTTTTCAGCCGTTCCATAAAACATTAATAGTTTCATGTTTAAAACAAAAGAATAAGTATATGGTTTCCAAAAAACCTAAGGGTAAGCATATCTGTCCATCCATGTGCATGCCTGCCTGCCCACCCGCCCGCATATGTGCGTTCATGCATAGAGAGGAATCCAAAATTACTCCACTCCGGACTGGCAATGCTCAAACAATACATAAAATATAAACAATATAATTACAGAGAACTGGAATATGTTTGAAATACTTTACTTTATTATTGTTTTGATGGAAACAACCAAAATCATTGCAATCATTTTATGCAAAATAAATTTCAACAAAATGAAGGTTTAATAATTATTGCCACCCTTCATTTTAGTTCTTAGTGCAACCACCTCTGGCAGAGATATCAGCATGAAATCCGTTCCTGTAATTTTTGCCAAGGTCAAGGCACACATTTGGGGGGATCTGGGACCATTCCTCTGAGCACATCCTCTCAGGATCCTTCACATTCCCATGTTTGTGTTTATCAACTAACTGCCCACTTCAACTCAGCCCAAATGATTTCAATTTAGGTATGGCGACTGAGATGCCCATTGCAGATTGTTACTTTAGTTGTCACAGAACCATTTCTGTTTGGATTTTGAGATATGCTTCGGGTCATTGTTTGGTTGGAAAGATTACATTCGGCCAAGTCCCAGCCTTCTGGGGGAGGCAACCAGATTTTAAGCTAAAATATCCTGATACTTGGTGGAATTCATGATGCTATTAATCTAAACTAGTGCCACTGGACCTTTTGAAATGAAACAGCCCCCAAACATGACTGACCCACCATCATATTTCACTGTGGGTATGAGGTTTTTCTCGTTGTACGCATCTCTGTTTCGACGTCAAACATGCTGATACTGTATCTGCCCGAAACATTCAATTTTGTTCCAGTCAGAATTTAATTGACATTTGGCAAACTCCAAGCGCTTGCCTCTGTGTCTTCTGGTCAGAAAAGGCTTTTTTCTGACAACCATTCCAAAGACCCAGTGCTTGTGGTGGTGGTGCCGGATTGTGCTTTTTGAAACATTGTGACCGCAAGTTGCCACGGAGGCCTGCAATTCCTTCACAGTGATTTTTTGGGGATTTTGTTGCTTCCCTCACCATCCTCCTCAGTATCCTCGGGGGCAAAATGCAGTTGCATCCTCTACCCTTGATATTTTCATCAGTTCCATATCTGTGGAATTTTTTAAATGGTTGCCCTGACAGTGCTCAGTGGTAAAGTCAATCATCTTGTAGCCGTTACCAGATTTATGAAGTTCTATGACCATCTGCCTCTTTTGAACTGATAGTCGTTTTGTTTTTGTCATGATATTGGATGACAAAGGAATATTGGATTTATGTTAACTATTTTATACCCTAGTGAAACAGGAAGTGACATAATGAGGTAATGGAATGAGTCTAAAGTAATGTAAATAATGAGGGTAAACTAATGTCTTATGAAGAGTTAATTGATATTTATGGCAGGGTTTGCCCTTCACAAAGGTTTAATCAATTGATTGTGGACGTACCACTAAAATGGAAAAGAGGAATTGTGAAAGGAAGGAGCCAAGAGCTTGTCTGTCGACTATGAATGAAAAACTTTCAATGAATTGCAAAGATGAGCATAAATAGAATGAGGTATAATTTTCATCCGAAATCAAGAAAACTGACTGCCAGCCTTCACAATATTGTAGATTCTTGGAAGTATATGCTAGATTTTTTGATTCCATAGAACCAGGTTTTCAATTTAATTTAAAAAACAGCAATTGATCCATCAATAAGATTTTTTTCAGTTTAAATTAATAGGGCCTACATACATTCCCTTAAATGATGCTTCATAATTGCGGAATTGGGGGGTCAAACCAGTGTACATTCTGTCACAAAGAGGCTGAGTCAGTGGATCATTTATTTTGGTACTGCCCCTGTGTAGCTCTGTTTCGGACAGGGGTTTCAGGGGTGGCTGGTTTCATATTCTGATAAGTTTACACTAGATTTGCCCACCGTACTTCTGGGCAGTCTAAGAAATTACTCCTGAACAATAGTCAATATTATAATACTTCTTGGGAAAATTTTTATTTTTAAATTAAAATCGGCAGAGGCTCTGAGGGCAGAGAGCTTCAAACTCCTTGTAAAACATCAAGGCTAAAATGAGTTTATTATGGAACATGAAAGCAGTAGGCCAGTGCATAAAAGGACAGATGGAAGTTGCTGAGGGCGGCAGAAGGATGGAAATGAGAATAACTAAAGGAAAAATATGTAGGAGTCAATTTATATATGATGTGACTGTGTTCATATGTATGTACAGTTGTGCTCAAAAGTTTACATACCCTCGATGAATTTGTAAAATAGGTAACATTTTTTCAAATTAAGTTGAATCGCCAAGCAAAACACATTTCTTTTATTTCACATTTTCCTATTGGATTCATATCCAACTGTAGGTCATGTAGAATGGCACAATCGTCAAAAATGAGAAAAATGCACGCACATCCAGACCAGAAGTTCACAGGTGCTCGACCCAAAGGGACAATGTGGAAAAAGAACAAAAGTCTGCACTCTGTTTAAATAGATCCCCAAGTGAGTTTATTATATACAGCGTTTCGGCCGACGTGGCCTTCATCAGGTGCACTTCCAAACGTGACAGGGGTGGGGGTGGGGGTTTATATACACTGGAAAATGGGGCAGACCAAAACAGGGCCAAATTACAATTGTTGCAGCCAAGAACTAGGGAAAGCAACAACAACAATTTATAATAATAAAATTAATAAATTAATGACTGATCCAGCCCCATAATGCCCACAATTCCAAACACCACTCACTTGGGGAGCTATTTAAACAGTGTGAGGGCTTTTGTTCTTTTTTCCACAATTGTCAAAAATGAAAGTGTGCATACCCTTAGTTCTGTGTATTGCCCCCTTCAGCATTAATAACAATTGTCAACGAGGCCCCTAATTGAAGCACCTATTACTGAAACCCCATAAGTCACACTTGACTTGACTTGACTTGTGGGGTTTTAGTAATCAGTGCTTCACTTCTCTCAGGTGGTGTAGCTGCTCATTCTTCCTTGCAAAATGGCTCCGGATCCTGCAAATTCTTTGGTCGTCTTGCATGAACTGCACGTTTGAGATCCCCCCAGTTACCCCGATGGTATTGAGGTCCGGAGACTGTAATGGCCACTCCAGAACCTTCAGCTTTCTATTCTGTAACCACTGGAGGGTCAACTTTGCCTTGTACTTTGGATCATTGTCATGCTGGAAAGTCCAATTGCATCCCATGAGCAGCTCTCGTGCTGAAGAATGCATATTGTCTGCCAGTATTGTCTGATAGAATGCTGCATTCATCTTGCCATCAATTTTCACAAGATTCCATGTGCCTTTTAAAGCTCACACACTCCCAAAACATCAGCTAGCTACCACCATGCTTTACATTGGGAAATGGTATTTTTTTCGCCTTGGGCTTTTCCAAACATAGCGCTTATGGTTGTGATCATAAAGTTCTTCTTTGGTCTCTTCACTTCGAATGACAGTATTCCAGAAGTGAGGTGTGCCAAGGTGTTGTCTGGGATATTTTAGGCCGGCTTTCTAGTGGTATTGGTGCTATAATGGCCTCCTTCTAGCAACTTCACCATTGCTGATAAGTACCTCTTTATTGTGCTCCCTGACATGATGCCACCATCTTTTTCCAGTGGATCCTGTATTTCTCATGAAGTAGCTTGTGTATTTTTCTTTGTGTCCCAAACAAATCTCCTGGCAGTTTGGGCTGAAATCTTTCATGGCCTACCTGACCTTGGCTTGGTGTCAACATATCCCCAAATTTTCCACCTCTTAATCATGGACTGAACAGGACTGACTGGCATTTTCAAGTCTTTGGATATGTTTTTATATCCTTTGCCATCTTTAAAAAGTTGAACTATCTTGTTAGGAAGGTCCTTAGATGGTTCTTTTCCGCTACCCAAGGCTCTGTGTCTAGCCAGATCAATGCATCCACTCAAGAGCTAACAAGCTCAATGACTATACACAGACACTAATTACAATTTAAAAAGGTGTGGAAAATTAACCCTTAATAGCCATTTAAACCTGAGTGTGTCATCTTGTGTCTGGAAACAAGGTCAAACATTCAAGGGTATGTAAACTTATTATCAGGGCTGCTTGATTGATTGCAGTTATCATTATGATTTTAAAAGGAGGGAAACACCTATTTGATGATAAATGACTTCACAATCCTCAAATAAAAGACAGGTTAATTGCACGATGAGTCATATTTTCAAAATAAATGGCAATATTTCACGAATTCAGCTAAGGTATGCAAACTTTTGAGCACAACTGTATACAGGTATATATATAAAATTATATATAAAATTGGAAAAATATGGTTTCCGAGGTCATTTTTTGGATTGGCTGAAGAGTTATCTACTAAACAGACAACAATTTGTACAAATAAATCAGAATAGGTCAAGTTTTATGAATATTACATGCGGGGTGCCTCAAGGATCCGTTTTAGGACCAAAACTATTTATTATGTATATTAATGATATTTGCAGGGTATCTAATGTATTAAGATTTGTGTTATTTGCAGATGACACAAATATTTTTGTTCAGATGTGGAATTACAGCAGCTTTTGGAGGTGATTACAAAGGAAATGAATACCTTAAAAAGGTAGTTTGATGCAAATAAATTGTCTTTAAATCTGAACAAAACTAATTTAATGTTGTTCGGACATTATAAGAGAAATATACTGTAGATGTAAGATTAAACATTGATAATATTAGCATAGAAAGAGTAATTGAAATTAAATTCCTTGGTGTAATTCTAGACCACAAAATCTGCTGGAAACCACATATTAAATATGTTGGGGGAAAGCTGGCACGGAGCATTGCCGTCCTGGGAAAAGCAAGGCAGATCTTCAACTTGAAAGCACTACATACATTTTATATTGGGCATTAATTTTACCTTATCTGACCTATTGTGTAGAGGTATGGGGAAACACATATAAAAGTAATCTTCAAACAATAAATATAATGCAGAAAAGGGCTATCAGATTAATACACAATGTAGGATTTAGAGACCACACAAATAGACTTTTCTCAAAACTGCAAGCTCTAAAATTTCAAGATCTGATTCAGTTTAAAACAGCACAAATAATGTTTAAAGCAAAAAATAACTTACTCCCAGGCAACATAAATAAACAGTTCTCAGAGAGAGAAGGAGGCTACAATCTAAGAGGGGAACTGAACTTATTAATAAATCGTGTCAGAACAACCTTGAAAAGCATGTGTGTGTTAGTCTCTGGGGTCAAATTATGGAACAGTTTAACAGATGAATTAAGGACATGCAAAACCATTGGCAAGTTAAAAAAAACATATAAAAATACAAATTTTAAATAAATATAAGGATGAGGAACAGCAGTTTGACCCAGGACGGTAATGGCAGGGTTTAGACAAACGTGGATATATTGTCTTGTCTTCTTCTGTGTGTGCGCAGGGGGTACTAGAAGTATAGAAATTCAGTATTATATACAGGTGCAATATTCTGTGTATATTTGTATATAAGTAGCTTATTTAATATTATAGTCAATAAATTGTAAGTACCATTGGTTCCTGAATAGACGGTGAATGTTGTAAATATAATAATAGAGAATTTAATAACTTGACTTTAGAATGTGGTAATGCAAGGGGTAGGATCAAATAAGTTCTTACTTCTTCCTACTCCTTTTCGAGCATATAATCTTGCTGCTCATGCAAGACAGTTGGCAACAATTTGCCTTTTGTTTTTGTTTTGGTATAGGCTTGGTGACCATTAGTTTTGGTGATTATCTTTGTTTTATTTTTTAACGTGTTTGAAATAAAGAATTTCATTTCATTTCATTTCATGTTAAAAAATGAGTAAATATTTATGATCTGCTGTATGTGTATAATGGTGCACATATGCTTATATAATTCTCATTTCAATTTGTTCAGTTTTGTATATATTTACACGATCATTTATGTCACTGTCATGCAAAACAATGTAAAATGCAATGCAATGCAACATGCAAAAAAGCTGCAGCATTCCAATATTGATTTAGAATTTTATTGTCAGCATTAATCTGCTACGGTTTATGTTCTGGGCCCAGTCCCTGACAAATAAATATAACAAACACAAGATGCGTAGTTAAGGCAGAGTGAAGCTACCCAAATACATCATCAGCCCGCAGAGCATTGCGTGTCATTCAAGATGACTTCTGTTACAATCTTGAGGCAGCTGTAAGACTTATCTTGGGAAGACAATACAAAAATTATTTCACTGAGATAGCACATTTTCTTTATTACAGATCTTCTGGTCAGTACAACTGGAACATTTCAGGTGACATTTGTAAAAAGAGTGTAGGTTCCCTTAAAAGGGCAGGCAGCGGTTTTACAATGTCCGTACTCTCTCAAATATCATCTACTCTCAAACTCCATGAAGTGGATTATAAATTCAATGCACTGAGTAAATTTTGGCTTGGGAATGTATGTATTTTCTGGATATGCCTTCTTTGAACATCTCCCCAAGGTAGCATTTCCACCAATACCATTCAATCCAGTCTCTTTTCTCTGTCTTGTGGAACTCAGCAGGGATGTCCCTTGTCCCGTTTTTTGTGGTGCTGGTGGTAGAGTCAAAGTCAGTCTATCTGGAATATCACGATTGGGCATAGAATTCGAATTGTCACCATATGCCAGGGGTCACCAACTACTTTTTCCAAGCAGGCACTGTGGGGGCTGGATTTTCATGCATACATGTACCTATATACACAGTATGTGTGTGTCTATTTGTGCCTTTGAATACAGTGGAGAGACAGACAGATTTGTGTATTAGGCCCCCTCACAAGTATATGTTAATGACCACTGGCAGTTCCAGCTCTGGGGATTTTCCACTAGTCCACAGGGGATAAGAGGGCGGGACCCCACGACCGTTCGGGATTTGAATAATCCAATCCGCAGTGCCAAACATGGCACTGTTTTTTATTATGAACATTGGGTCTGCTTCTTTTGGTCGACGGTCGTAATATTTGTTCCTGGTAAAACTTCAATTTACTAAATAGATATATGAATTTTAAGCAGCGTAATTCATTGTTAGATGGCTCTTGAGTTAACTATAGGCTTTTGTCTTCAGCATTGAAACGAATACGTCCCATGAGGAAGAGATCTTAGCTTTATCAAGCCATATACACAGGTAAAATGCTTTAATGGCAATCAGTTGCGAAAAAATGCAAATCTATGCCATTTTATGCACTTCATACGTTCAAAATCTTCGAAAGACAAATCGTCATTAATGCACATAGGAAAACGCCTGATAACTTCATGATGCAATTTATAAAAATGCTATCATCTAGTTAGTCATTCGACCGATTAATCTCTGAGCAAAAATCTCTGATGGTGGCTGTGCAAAGTTTTTCTTCCGTTTTGATCTAATGTTCAACTTTGTACCAACATTCATTTTCCATGCTGAAGAATGGCTGCAACTACAGTTTTATTAGTTGGTTTCATTGTAAACTGACACGGTCTAGTTTTATTTTTTAAAAGCACTTTATTTGATACAGCCACAGGTGCTGTGAATGGCTCCATTTGGACCTGTCTATTTTATTTATCAGTCAGATCTGTCGCACAAAAATGGTATTTATCATGTTGCAAATGTGGCAGGCCGAAGGGGTGTTAGATGGGATTGAACCCTCGACTCCCGGGTAAGAGTCACAAGTGCTGAACACATCGCCAAAGAGCCAGGCTCGTTGGCAAGGTAGCCAGGGTAGCCAGCTATTTTCCCTGTGCTGAGCATCATTATTGTGTATGTGAAAAAAGTAAAACCAAAATATCTAGCAGGGTTTTATTCATGGGATTCATTGTGAACTGACAAGGTCTAGTTTTATTTTTTATTTATAAAGGCCAGCCACAGATGCTATGAATGTGTTTGGACTTTATTTTATGTGTTTATTCTTCATATCTGCTGTCACACAGTGCTGGCATTTGTTCTTCAAGAAAACAAGTCGACGCATTTCATGACACTAGGCTGTGAGCACCGTTGTTGTGCACGTGAAAAAAAAAACAAGTAAAAATGAAATGTTAAATAAGAGTGCGCAAAAGAAAACAGTAATAGTACATTTTGAATAAGAACATGGAAATAAAAAAATAAATCTAAATGTTTAAAGGAGAGCTATGGGTTTGTCCCCCCTTAATGCATTAAGAGAGCGCAGCTGACTCACTGTGCAAGCTGACTTTCTGTCTCATGGAAGGAACGCACATGCACCACACATGTCCATAAATGATTCCAAGCAAAATTATTTTAATCTACTGTTGTTTTGGTTTTGTTTTAATATATATTGGAGGAAGAAATGCTACCGCAGATGTCTAAAAATCCAGAGAAACACTTCTTTCAAGTTGACATTTTCAGAATTAATAACTTAAATGTTACCTGGGCCAATAGCCCCATTCGTGTCTCCAAGGGCTTGTTTTAGCATTCTGACATTTACTGGCCCAGCAAAGTCACATGCACTGCCATTGACAAAACCTGCAAAAATGGAAATTTCCAACACCACTTGTCTTCTACCACTGCTAGCGTGAAAACTTTCTTTTGTTTTACCTAGTGTCTGATATCGGCGTAACAATGACATATTAAAGTTTCGTTCGGCACCAACCATTCATCGTAACTCCCTCTCGTACCGAAGAATAAGTCTGGAAAAGGCAAAACTTCACCCCTGAAATCTAACTTCCTGCCCAGAATTGTTCACAGCAAAACTCCATACAGCCATGAGATTCTGACATCCGCGCTGATTGGCTGGCGGTCCAGAGGCCGGCCAGGTCTCTCAAGTGCTAGCCAATCAGCGCGTGTCACAATTTCATGGCTGTGCCATGAACGATTCTGGGAATATTGGATTATACGAGTTTGACAATTGACTAGTGTGGACTTCACCGGAACACAGGAAGTAAACAGAGGTATGTGCACTGAGTACAAGTGCACAAGATTAGCATTTCTAGGTCAGCTACTGCAGTCAAATTCACTGTGGTCACTTGGAAGGGTTAGGTTAACATGGCTATGGACTTGAAATGACATCTGTATCATGTTAAGAGGCTAAAAGCACGTTAAAAGCCTGCCCTGATTGAGCCGCTTAGGCGCAAACTCTTGCAAGAGCATAACTCGGTGTCGGCAAAACCAATTTTCTTTGTTTGTCTCGCTATTGACAGTACTCCTTCACCACAAACAACAAAGATACGTGTTGAAATTGACCAAAGTTCCCCTTTAAGTTCCATCTCATCACTTTCATCATCAGTTTCACCCAAATGCCTCTTCTTCTTCTTATTATTATTATTATTATTGTTATTAGTTTGTCCTCGATCATGTCTAATCTCTGTTATATGTATTTGTTGAAAATACTCATAAAAGAGATGAAAGTATGGTTTGATGTCTTATTACAATGTTATTTATCTTGATTACTTTTGATTACTCTTAATTATGCTACTATGTTTCCACTGAATTTTATAGTCAAATTTTTATTTCATTTTATGCTAGGTTTTTTCACTAAATGTTTACACAACAACAACAAAATATACAGAATCTGTAAATGAAAAATCTCTCACCCTTTATCTCTCACCCCGTAGACAGCCATCTACATTTTAGCTGGAACCAATCACTGATGGCCTTCACAAAAGCTCACCCATGTGTATTCAGAAATACCAGAGATTGGTTCAAATTGGATGAGCTGTGGAAACGGTTTGAAAACTCTGAAATCTAACAGTACACAAAACCTTTAAAAATTTTGTGTGCACGATGCATACATCGTGGGGGCGATAGGTTTCCGTGGCAACTATCAGTCTCGCATGCACCCTGGGTGGTCGCGATGGGCACTATAAAACAACAACAGGCCGCTTCAGAGGCGGCCTAAACTTTCAGCACAGTATGAAAAGGAGTATCTGATTTTTAATATACCCTGATTTAATTTCCTCTGATTTTTTTTCTCAATTGCTCCACCTTGAATACATTTTATGTAATTCAGTAATGTTCAAAATGTGCAAATTTACACTATATTTGCTTGTAACCACCAGAAATAAATTAACGATTTTCGGCTAGCAGATCATTGGCATTGTAAATAAATCCATGGCAAAAGCTCAATCTTCTCTGAGTGATTAACTGGATTCCTTTTTTTTCAAGATTTATTTTGGGAGTTCTGGTTATTAGTCTACTTAGTTGGATTTTACCACTTATCCTTGGTGTCTCTTTATTAAGTGAATGAACAACGAGTTTATCATTGGTAACGCTTGGATGACAAGTGGATATACAGTTAGACAAACTGAGATCAATGCAAAGTAATGTATTACAAGTCACATACTCAAAATACTGCAAGTGGAATGTAATTTATTTTCCTAAAATGACATTACACATCTTGATGCAGTGCTAATAATCCAGCCATTGAATGTTTAACAATGGTTTGCTTTGAAAAATCCAAAACAAAAACACTTAATTATAAGAGTTTTTAATGCAAGTTTGTTAACACTGCTGCGCAGATCTTCTGAAATTTGGAGTAAATTATATTCATTCATTTTCAAAACTGCAATGGAGTGTCTCATGCTCACTTTCTCACTCTCTGTAGGGGTAATTAAGTGCAAAAAGGATCGAGATTCTGGCACAATGGACAACTGTGGCACGTGTTCTTCACCCCAGGCTCTCAATGGAAGCCAGATCTTTGAGCAGTCCACAGATCATCTGTCTTGTGGGAGGGCAACCATTAGGTCTCCTCTGAGGCTGAGAGAAAGTCCTGGTCAGGATGAGATCGAGCCTAACCTCCCAAGAAGCAAGGACCTGGAGTTACCACTAGGTCGCCTCACCTTTGTGCTGTCCGACAGTCACGCCAACAGGGCGCATGTTCTCTGCTCTGTGAAGCGCCCAGCAGAGAGAACTTCTATGGTCTGGCAGGCCCTGAAAGCGACAGGGCAGATGTCAGTCAATGTGAGTCTGACAACCCTATTGGAGTGTGAGATTGACCGGGATGAGCTGCAAAGGCTCTGGAGACTGGTGGCCTATTACTATGAGAGCCCTGCTATCTTAGAACGAGGACTAAGACAAGGTTATAATGAGTCCAGTGTAACTTTTCAATATTCACAGTCTGCAACTGAGGATACACCATATTATACAGAGCTCAAGGGACATTTAACAGCTGAACCAGATTGGTTGTTGCAACCTAAAGTTACTCTTCAACTTAACAGGCGTAAGACCACCACAAAAAAACTTGTCCTGGACTTTTCTACTTCCATCTCAGAACAATTCAAGGAAGAGAGAGAAGATACCTCGTATGCTTGGGCTATGATACAACGAGGGGGTACAGAGAGAATAAAGTTTGTTTTAGAGGCTTCTCAAGCAAGACTGAATTGTATAGTAAAGAGTTCAGGGCATCATCTATTGGAATGGATGCTGCCAAATTTATCAGTTTTAAAAGAATCCACTGCAAGACTGGTTATCTCTGAGGAGGGCACATTAGTTATAGACAAAACAAGTCTAACTGACTCTGGTTTGTATAACTGCATTGTACGTACTGAGACTTTTGTGGATATTTTGCCCTTCAGGCTTATAGTGAGGAAACAACAGCTTAATCCTGAGGCAATAAATGGTGAGCAGATATCCATGAACGCTGGAACACTGATCATCGTTCCCTGTTCTTTGTCAGCAGTCAAACCCAGAGAAATCAACTGGTTAATCCCATCAAATAAAATTTTACAGCCAGTATCACAAAAAGAGAGGATCTATGTATCAACTAATGGCTCTCTGATGATTGAAGAAGCTCGAGAGGAGGATTCAGGGGAATACAGCTGTGTGGCAGCAAATGTCTATGGAACAGACATGTTGTCTCACCTAATAACAGTCAAAGATGATGAAGACTCAAAACTGGAAACAATCAGGAAAACAAAAGAAGACCCAACCAGTGTTGAGGATGACACCATCCATGACTCATCTGAAGTGATTGCAGAGGAGGGATCGGGATATTTAGAAATCAAAAGCCCCAGTCCGACGCAGACACCACTTAGGGTGAGAGGGAAGGTTAATACCTTCAGGGGTAATTACAAACAGGGCTATAAAAGACGAAGAGTCAATGATGGTAAGAGAAAACCTAACAAGTCTGTTAAAGAACTTGATCCTGAACGCTGGGCTCAGTTGCTAGCAAAAACCCAGTTAAAGAGTCACATTGATCCCTCACCACAATCAATGTTGATCCCAGTAATAACAACCAGGGTAACTACTATTGCGATGCCGACTTCAACCACCACCACAGCTTCTCTTTCTCCTTCACCTACTCCTCTTCCTACCACTACTACTGCACCTCCTGAAACCAGCACTGCTACTTCTTCAAATATGTATACTACTGTTGGCATGCCCAAATTGATAAGCACTAGTTCATTGATAAGGGATAGTGCTGTCACTCAGGATGGATCTACAAATAACCCAACTGAACTCAGTTCATCACAAGAGGTAAATGACCTCATACCAACGCCAACATTGCACGTAACTGAGGGTCCAAAACATCAAACTATGGCAGTACACCAGAGCAAAGAAGCCTTTCTGCTCCCCACACCATACCAATTCAGCCCTAGAGCTGTCACTATTGCCCACATTGACCATGTTCATGTGACGCCCCAGGGTTCACATGTGACACAAGCAAAACCACAGGACAGTTATACAGTACATGACAAAAACAGGACAGCCTCCAATTCAAATGGGACACAGAGATGGAGGCCCCCATATAGACGTAGGAGACCACTTCATCGTCGGTTTCGGCCAATAAATTCCTCTGAAAATATTCAACTCCCATCAAATGAGAAAATGCAAGTTGTTATTGGTCAGTTTTCAACAAACCCAAATGAATATATGTCCACAACATCAAAGAACACTGAAAGCGCTCCAGTCTTAGACGATAGTATAACTACTCTTAGTAATCCAGCACAGTCCAAAGAATCAAGAAATTATGAGTCAAGTATGGAAGAAAAAGTAACACTTGCAAATTCCCAGATTCTTTTAACAGAGGAGCCAGCAATTTTTGATGTGAAAGCCACAACAAATCCCAATGAAAACTTACACACGACACAGACACATTATGGCTTAAGCTCACACTTTCCAGTGTACCATGATACATTTCAGTTTTCTGCTAAACCATCTGTTTATCTGCTGAAGGAAACAACTGCACCACCATCCAAGCACAGAGGGCAAGTTGCTGAGCGTCCAAGCCAAGAAGAGAAACAATGGAATAGAAATAAGGATTCAATTTCATCATTAGACAAAGATGAACGGGAACCACTATGGACATTAACAAAAAAAGGCACTTCTCAGGTTCAACAGAGAGCTGAAGTTTTGTCCACTATGGTTCCAACCACAGTAACAACGTCTTTAATTACCACTGCAACTTTCATCTTGAATAAACCTGTGCCATCAACGGGGGGAGTACAGCTGGTGAATGTTTCTCTGGCTGTTCCAGTTCAAAACACTTTACAGACATATATACCGCAAAGTAGGGACAAAGAGACAAATTTAAAAATACTTAGCTCAAATACAAGGAATCCAACTCATGAGGACAGGTTGAGAGAGTTACTAGAGCAGCCAAGATGGCAAAAGGAAGACCAAATAAAATCTAGATTTGATAACCCAAAAACCTCGATTGTTCCTGCAAACTATCCATGGGACTCCTCAAAAACTAGGTCTAAGAACCCCAGTTCCCCTCTTGTTCCTGCACACCACCCATGGGACTCCTCTATAACAAGATCTGAGAGCCCCAATACCCCAGTTTTGCCTGGACACCACCCATGGGATTCCTCCAGAATTAGGCCTGAGAGACCAATTTCCCCAAAGGTTCCTGTGCACCACCAATGGGACTCCTCAAAAACAAGATCTGAGAAGCCAAATTTCCCAGTTGTTCCTGCACACCACCCATGGGTCATACAACAGCACACTCAGAAGAAACTAAACAAACCAAACACAGAGACGACTGATGGCTATCCCAGGCTTAATCCAAATTGGTTCCCTGGATGGCCATCGATTCAAGGCTCAAAGCACTATCCTTCCTCTCCTAGCAGATCCAGGCATTTCCCCTACCCTAGGGAAAGAGACTTTGGGATTACCAATCATCCAAAGATTACTGCTCTGACGGCCAAACCAACCATTTCCATCCCTAGTATAGCATCTTCTGCATGGGTTACTACCACACCACAAACCATACACCCTTCATTGAACTCTTTTCTCAATAGGACGAGGGACTCTTCATTCCTTTCCAGGCTTAGAAACAGATACAGACAGTCTCAGCTGGATGCTTTTCGTCTGCTTGGAAAGACAAATACACCAAAGCCGAGGGTCGAATCACCTTATATCCAAAATTTCCCAAAACTTTCCTCACTGCCTAAAGTTCACAGCCCTGTTACTCCAGCCTCCAAGCTAATTGCCCCAAAAAGGCCTCATGCCACACTCAGTGTACCCTCTGGAAGTCGACTGCACTCCAGTCATCAGGGCCCAAAGAAACTGAGCACTGTTCCACCATTTCCAGACCTGATGGGAAGTGGCGCAAGGCCAAGGATCACCTCTGCTAATATTGTCAGCATTTCTGCTTTGGCAGAAACGGATGTATTCCTCCCCTGTGAATCATCAGGAGAGCCAGCCCCTGCACGTTCCTGGACCAAAATCTCAACTGGTGGGCACTGTCATCATTTCTGAACTTAGCTGATGTTCATTACACATAACCTAAAAAAGAGACACATGAATTTTGAAATATGTACGCAGCATAAAACTGTTGATAGCTTTTGAATTGCACCTTTTCGGTCTGTTTATGGTCTTTTTGAAAGCACAAGCCATCTCTCAAGTAGTACACATAAAAATATGCAGGTCACAGTATATAAAAAGTAGACCATAGGGATAAAATTTAATCGAATTCATATTAATCTTCACCTGTGCCAATACTAATTAGAAAAAAGACCAACAAAGTCTATTCAGTGATTTCTGGTTCAAATTTTCGTTTATGAAGACAAAAATACAGAAAATTTAGTGGTCTAAGTCAAAGTCTTTGCAGTATATTTGGTATAAAATTTCATACAAATAATGGTCAATGTAGATATACAGTGCTGTGAAAAAAGTATTTGCACCCTTCCCAATTTCTTCCATTTCTGGTTGTTATATTTGAAGGCAAAGACAGCATGAATGAATACAAAATGCACCTTTTAATGATAATTTCATTTATCGAAGGTACTGAGTTATTAAGGGGGCATATAGTTAAGCAAACATTTTCCAAGATATTCACTTTTTAAACTAAGAATTATTATAAAAATAATACTATTAGAAATGGCAACTTAAAACACTGAGTTTCTGTAGCATCACATCAGTGGTTGCCATGGCAACGGCTGTTTTAATGAATGTATAGATACTTAGAGAAACACGATTATTGAGAGAACTAAACAGTGTTTGGTTATAATTTCAACTGTAACGTGAAAGAAAAAAACATTCCTAATGTCACTAAAAAGCTTTTTTTCAGGTTTCTATGTTCTAGTATTGATTTTGACCCCCCCAAATCAATTTCGACGGGAAACAGCTAATTGATAAGCATATTTTGATTTATACATATTCAGCGGTACATATTGCAAAAAGAGCTTTGCACAGACATAGACCAAGATAAAATGAAGAAAAGTGCCAAATATGAAGTCAATTGGATGTACAGCTCTTGATCTGTTTTTTCTTGTTGAAAATCAGTATTTTTAGAAAAACGTGATTTTATTTCGCCAGTAATAATGTGATTGAAGTTTGACTGTAATGTTCTCTGGAGGAATACAATTAGTATTTTGTTTTTGGTGGTTTTTAGGATTTTTTTTACCTCCTTAAAAGGCAACAGCCTCATGAGTAACTCCCTCTTCTTCAGTGTTTCTTCCCGAGTTTTAAGTGCTTGTCGAGTCTCTATTCATTTCTTTTTTCAAGTTCTAGTGCACGTTTTTCACTCGTTTTTCATACGTTTTCTATCCATTTGGTGATAGCCTTTCAATGAGTGTGACCCAGCCTTTATGCCAAGTTTCATAAGAATGGAGACTTAAGACATAAGATGGCCTCGTTGGCCATCATTGAAAGTCACCACACTCATAGCTGTTCCAGCCTGAAGACAGTGTTCCTGACGAATGTTTCCTTCGGAACACGACTCCTGAAGGACCACCTCATGTTCTTACCTCAAAACTAAAATTTTGAACCAAAATTGGCATTTTGCAGAGCTATAGTCCCCTTAAATAAAAAAAAACACACATCACCCATGCAAAAAAAAGTCATTGCCCCCCTATCATAATAACTAGTTTTGGTGGCAAAGAATGCAAACAACTGTTAGTAAAAACTGGCAATGAATCTTTTACACTGCCTTGTAAGAATTATGGCCTTTTGGTTTTAATTTAGCCACATCCGATGGTTTTCAAGCACAAACTGCATGTTTAAGGTCATGCAACAGGTCACTCCAAAACCTTTGTTTCTTTTGAACCATTCAGAGGTGGACTTGCTTGTGTCCTTTGGATCATTGTCCCACTGCACAGCCCAACTGTGCTCAAACTTTAGGTCACAAACTGATGGCCAGAAATTCTCCCTCAAAATTTTCCGGAAAAGAGCAGAATTTGTGCTTCAATCAATTATGGCGCGTCACCCAGGCCCTGAAGCAGTGAAACATCCCCAGACCTTTTCAGTGTCACCATTATGTTAGACTGTTGGTATGATGTTCTTAATGTGAGATCCTGTATTAACGTTATACCAGATGTAATGAGACCCATGTCTTCCAAAAAGTTCTGCTTTTGACTCATCAGTATACTGAATACTATCCCAAATGTCTCAGGGGTCATCAAGATGTCCCAAGCAAATATAACACCAGCCTATTTGTGCTTTTTATCAGCTGTTGTTTTTGCTTTGCAGCTCTCAAATGATGCAATTTTTGCCCAATCTGTTTCTTATTGTGGAATTGCGAGCACCGACTTTAAAGTGCAAATTTGCAGTGATTAAAATGCAAATAAATTTGTAATGGCTGATTAGAATTTGAAACGACCTATTCACTAAGGATATATTTATTAAAGATTTCATGGTCCAAATCTTATCTTTGAATGAACAAGCACATGAGGCTTGCAGTTGTTAGATGTTTAGATAATCGAAGTGTTAGAGAAATGGCTTTGTAACCCTTTCCAAACTGATTGATGTCGCCAACTTAGTTTCCCGTCTGTCTGGGAATTTCTTTGCATTGTAGCATCATCTGCTGCTTTTTATCTCCTGCTCATAGTCAAACAGGTTCTGTTTAAGTGAGGTTTAGACTCAACAGGGCTGGCAATAATCAGGCCTGGCTGTGACTGGTGGAATTTAACCCAATTATCAATTAAAGTCTCTTAATTGGTTGATTTAGTAACCAATGGAGCTATTACGTTTCCCATTGGGCCGCTGAGGTTTGAAAGGTTTTTGCCCTTCAAAAAATGAAATAATTATCTAAAAACTTCACTGTGTGTTTTCTTGGGTTATCTTCGTCCAATGTTAAAATTAATTTGAATGAATCGGGGAAAAAGGAGCGCGTCTAGGGTAGAAAATCTAAATCACAGCACCAGGTGCTCTTAGGCAAAGGGCAAAGAATGTAACAAAAATACGAAAAAGAGTCTAAGGCACTCTGGTAGTGTAAAAAGTAAAAAGCCTTTATTTTTATTAAAATAAATTTGTTGATCTGATTCATTTTCATGTGATAAATAAGCAAAAATATGGGAAGGGGGAAAATACTTTTTCACAGCGCAATATCCTGCGTGATGCGATTTGCAAAAACTAATATTGAGTTCACGTGACAAAATTTCCTTGATAGAGTAAAACTGGCTGCCTTTCTAATTCAGTCAGTGCTGCGTCTAAAAGTATCTGCTATGCTGTTTGACATGCATTGGGGTGGTGACTCTGTTTTCTCTTCATGAGACCCATTATTTTTGTCCTTCAGATATGCAGCTGATGTTTTATCAGAAGAATACGATCATTTCTAAATTACTAATTACTTTCATTTTGTTTACATAACAGGTGCCACTATTCAAGCAAACACAAAACATGGACAAAGATTTGAAGTGCTGAAAAATGGGACCTTTATGATCAAGAATGTTCAATTACAGGACAGGGGCCAGTACCTCTGCACAGCACAAAATAAATTTGGGACAGATCGCATCGTCATGACACTTGCGGTGCTGACTCAGCCTCCAAAAATTTTGCCCCCAAACTCTGCGGACATCTCTGTGTATTTCGGCAGGTCTCTCAACCTGGAATGTTCAGCAGAAGGCAAGCCTAAAGCACAGATTTCTTGGATTCTTCCAGATAGAACTTTTGTCCGGGAACCAGGGCTACCCAACAGCAGAGCCACATTACTCAGTAATGGCACACTGAACATTCAAGCAGTTAATTTTTCCAGTAAAGGAGACTACAAATGCATTGCAAGCAATGCAGCTGGTGCTGATACTGTGACGTACCACATCCATATTGTTGCTTTACCCCCTACTATCCAAGAGATTTCTCTGGAAACCATCATTGCACACACAGGAAGAAGCATGCATTTACACTGCACAGTGAAAGGAGAGCCTACACCGGTCATGAAGTGGAGAATCCCAAATGGGGCACAAATTAAACCTTCACAGTTCCTTGGTTCTCAGTTCTTCGTCTTCCCAAATGGTACGCTGTTCGTAAGGAGCATCTCACTAACTGATTCTGGGAAATATGAATGCTCTGCCTCAAATGCTTTGGGTGCTGCCAAGAGAGTGGTTCAGCTGAACATAAATCAGGAATTCCCTCGTCAACAGCAAACCAAGCTCCAGCAGCACAGAGTCTCAGCCATGTATGGTTCCACTGTGTTCTTGCACTGCCCCGAGTCGACAAACACAATGCGAGGCGCCCTCTGGAGGCTACCTTCAAAAACACTGTTGGATTATCATTACAGGTACAGAAGCTGCAAGCACAGCACACACACAGTAACCATCAGTGGCGGGCAGTGGACAGAGAACAAGGAGGGCGATAAACTTGTCTTTAAACTGCTTATTAGTCTTGATCTGTTTTCAGTCAATTTCCCAGGTAAAAGACACTTTAACTCTCCCCTCTCAGGTGTTGCTAATTGTCTTCGTTAAGACAAAGTAATCAAACGCATCAGTTGAATGCAAAAAAGAGTGCATTTCAATCTTTTTCAATTAAACACTCATTACGCACAGGTTTGTGGACTTGCTTAGGATGTGACAAAATTTAACGCGGAAAATCCACAGTGGTTTTTTCTTGAAGAGTTGCCTATTAAGGCATGTGAATTAAACATTTTATAGAATTTATTATTCCCCCGCCTAAACATTTCATCACAAGGGAAACTGGCATGTTGACCAAGAACAATGATTGAAATCGGGTCACTAATCTCATTCGCTTCAAGGGATGTTTTCCGCCCCCTCGGTTTTCCGTCCGCCGCCCGCCACTGGAAACCATGTAATCATACCCGACAATGAAATGAACAAATATCAGAGAATATTTATACAAAGAATTCTTAAGAACATTTATTTTTATGATGATATAAATAAACAATCAAAAATAGAACATTGTAATCTTACAAAATGAAATTATATTATACCCTATGAAAGTTTATGGCATAGACTGACAGGTGAGATTATTGGCAAAATATCCATGAAGTAATTTTAAAATCCTCTAGCTCAGTGAAACAATGATTCTACAAACAGCACTTTAAGTTCAGGGCTGAGACGGAAAATGACAAATAGTAATTTTGTGGTTAGATAAATATTTCTTGATGGATGACAGCTCAAAAAAGTTTCACTTGTATCCGCTTTGAGCTTGCTGTAAGATCATACTAGCGATAGGCGTGGCGAACCCCCGGTCATATATATAGAGTCCGGAAAACTCCGCCCCAGCTCAATCAGCCAGCTTGGCCAGGAATTCGATGGAAAAGAAATCTAATATTGTCCTGGACGATAGAACAAAGAAAGGTCCAACTAACAAACACACGCCTAGACCATGACATTGTTGGAGCAGAGAGATATCTGAAACATGCAGGACAATGACTCTCTGGGGCAAAGTTCCCTAAGCCTGTTCTATAGTTGACACCATATTAAGAAAAAATGAAGGCGTTTAATTTGTGGAGATTATTAGAATTATTCTGGAAAGATACCATCATTTTTAGAAACCATCAGTCTTATAATCCTCCATCAAGAAACACAAAATTGAAATATAGCTGCATGCAGCAATGAGGGAACCTAGCAGTCTAGCAGGGCAGAGTCACCATGGCAGCTAATCATTAGCATACCATATGTGGAGAGAACAGGCCATCCAGCCCAATTAGGCTTGGCATTTTCCTATCACTGAAGTGAATCTAAGACTTAAGATACTTTAGGACAAGTGGCATCAAGCACAGCCTTACCTGAAAACTCCCAGAGTTTCTGGCTCTATAACATAACCACACTGTGACTGTGCTCTGTGTAAAAAAAAGAATAGAATTCCGAGTACTGGCGCAAAATTAACTCTTGGCTAACCTCCATTTGTGACCTTCTCGTTTTGCAGGCAGAACGTTGCCAAAATAATCCTGCACAACTTAGTCTCCCCTCAATGAGGTTGAAAAGAAAATACAGTATAAAGTATTTGTGTGACATCTAATGCTTCAGCTTTGGTAGTTCCCAAAATTTCCTTGACATAGTTATCGAAAACATTTTTACTTTCCTTCCAAGCAAAAAATAGTTTGGTCTATTACACCACGTAAATTCAAGAGTTTTATTGGCTAATTGCCGCCTTCCCTTTGTGGGCGTAAACTGTCAAAATAGCCAGCCGCCAAAATTTAGGGGCACATAAAAGACAGGAGAAAAGAAAAAGAGAAAATGAAAAGAGAGATGCAAGGGATTCACGACCAATTTTTAAAATGATATAGACAAAATTATTAAAGTAACCAACAAGGATCATCAACTGCAAGGTAAGACAGTTAAACACTCAGCACAGCCACTAACGACCAGATTTCAGCTTAGCTAAAACTTTTCCACATGGTACTCCATTGGAGTTATTATAAGCCTTTTATGGGCTCATCACAGTCACTGAAGTACATTAACAGTGCGGCATAAATTATGAATAAAAAGTTATTGCGAAGATACAGTAATTTATACACTTACAATGTCATTCTAGTGAGTAACATTGCCAGACAAATCTGTTTCACTCATTTTTTTTTTTTTTTTAATCAGCCCAGAGAGGTCTATCACGGCATTCTCCAACGGCACTCTCAGGATTCTGCAGCTTACTGAGAAAGATGGAGGAACTTACGTCTGCATGTTTCAGAAACCAAATGGGGAGGACATGGAGACATTTCAGGTGGAAGTCCTCATGAAGCCGCCAAAGATAGCATCTTCAGGCTCAGCTCAGAAGAGAGTCACATATGGTGAAAGCTTCCAGGTGGATTGCGTGGCATCAGGTCTTCCAGACCCAGAGCTCTCTTGGAGCCTGCCGGATGGCACCATGATCAACAATGCCCTACAGTCCGATGACAGTGGAGCCCGCTCTCGTCGCTCAATGTTTGAGAATGGCACACTACTCCTGCAACAAATGGGAAAAACAGATGAAGGTGATTACACGTGCTTTGCTAAGAACAAACTTGGAGAGGATGAAATGAAAGTTAGTATCAGAGTGGTGGCGGACTCTCCAAGAATCCTGTTCAAGGATCAGGCATCGCTGTGGGGTCATCTCAATCAGCCCGTGTACATGAAGTGCGAGGCCCAAGGAGATCCTCCGCCAACAATCATATGGCTGTCGCCAACCAATGAGATCATTTCTTCTTCATCTTCGAGGTATCAGGTCTTGGGCGATGGAACTTTGGTAATTAGGAAACTTAGTTTCGCTGACCAGGGAAAATATGCTTGTGTGGCCAGGAACTCGGCTGGGGATGACATAAAGAACGTGAATCTGGAGGTGGAAGCCAGGGAGCCTCAGATAAATGGACAAAGTGGAAGAACCACCATGAAAGTTCTGGCAGTGTCTTACCAGACCACATTATTGGACTGTAAAGCAGAAGGCATGCCAGAACCACAAATCACCTGGACAACATCCTTTGGAATGTCGCTGCCCACACCTTACCTGGGTGGCAGGTTTCAGGTACACAGGAATGGGAGTTTGGAACTGCGAGGCTTGAGAAAGACTGATGAGGGTCGGTTTGAATGTCTAGCAAAAAATAATCTGGGCGAAGCAAGACTAGACATTCAGCTTGAAGTAGCTGCCTTAGCAGAAAAGCCTATGTTCCTTGTACCAAACATTGAGGTTTTGCCCCTTAAAGTAGGTGGCAGTGAACTAATTCTGGAGTGCCAGGCTCGCGGCAAGCCTTTGCCAGAATTTGTGTGGGTGCTACCGAACAGTACTGTGCTGACCCCCGGCACTAAACTGCAGCGATTCCTTCACTATCCCAGCAATGGAACTTTGCGAATATCAAATCCAGTGACTAGTGACAAAGGTATTTATCATTGCCTGGCAAAAAATGTGGCAGGACAAGCTGAAAAAAGGTACATTCTAGAGCTGGGAAGGAGGCCACAGATTCGAGGAACATCAGGGTCCCTAAAGGTTTCCTTTGGACAGAATCTAAACCTGCCCTGCTCTGCTGATGGCTGGCCACAAGCTACAATCTCCTGGACCCTCCCTAGTGGCCTGGTTCTAGACAAGCCTCAAGCCTTTGGAAGAGTTACATACCTTGCAAATGGCACGCTCCAGCTCAGAGAAACCACAACAATTGAGAGAGGGACCTACATTTGTAAAGCCATAAATACATTCGGGTCTTCATCACTGTCATATCCAGTTGCAGTGATGGTGTACCCTCCACGCATCACTAATGCACCACCATCCATAACAAGGGTCAGCAGGGGATCTCCAGTAAAGCTGAGCTGTGTGGCAGCTGGTATCCCAAAGCCTGATATCTCCTGGACTCTCCCAGGACGTACAACGCTTGTGCCCAGCAACCGTTTTGCAGCCCAGGGTGGTGTTCACATGACAGTTGAAGGGAGCCTAGTGATACAAAATCCTGTGCTCATTAACTCAGGGATTTATAAATGTAATGCAAAAAATGCCCTTGGAACAGACTTCAAAGCTACTTACCTTCAAGTACTATGAGTAATCAGTCATGAACAATAGAATGCATATTTTAACTTTTACAAGGCAAACATCAACTTAAATCACTGGAGTGCAGTTCTGTATAGATATGTCAAAATTACATCTATGCAGTGCAAGTACAAGTCTAACCACGTTCCGTTTCTGTGCATTGGCATGTCAAATGCACCACTGAGGCAAGGAGGACTATGACTGAGTGAGAAGTTCTACATGTGAGCTAAATATGAAACAGTTAGGCCAGTTCAAATCCAGATCGCATCTCAAAACAGCAAGGACTTATGATGCTTTATTTTCCTATTTATAAAAATACAAGTTTGTAAATACTCAGGTATGCCATTTTGTTTAAAATGCATTGTGTTCTTTGGTTCATTGTAAAGCAAACTTTCTCTTAAAAATGTAAATGTAACAAATATTTCTCTGGTTTTAACAATCCAGAATCATTGTTTTAAAATGGCCAAATATGCAACCATAGAACATCTTTTCAGATCATATTGTACTGCTATTGGCAATTGGAAGCATGCTTTCAGATGCTGCATTGTGAAGAATTTGCAGCAAACAAGCCATTTATGGTGAAATTAAAATGGGGCTTTGTTAGAGCCAGATACATTTTGGATTGTTTGGACTGGGCAGCCGAAATAGACATCCTTATTTAATGCTACTAGTGTGAAAAGGTACATACAATCAGCCATTACATTATGATCACTGACAGGTGAAGTGTGTGTGAGGTATCGTTCAGGAACCACTCGCAAGAGACAGCAATCCAAAAACGTATGCCTTTATTGGAGTCCGAGTCAAAGCCAGAAAACACAGGAATTGCCAAGCCACAATACGAAATCCAAAAACAGTATTGACTAGACAGGCCGGGGTCAGAACCAGTAAGACTGATGGGCAGAGGTACAAAAACGATTGGCAAAAAGTCGTAGTCGATGGGCAAAGCCAATGGTCATACACAGGGCATCCACAAACAGAACTCGTGGTCATACAAAAATAGGTCAAAATCCAGAAAGGCAGAAACAGTACAAAAAGGGCAATGGCAAGAATCAGGGTCGGAATATCCAGTAGAAGGGAGACAATAATCACAGGCGTACGAGGAGCTCGGCACAATGAAATATTGATCAACGTTCTGACAAGAGCTGTGAGTGAAAAGACTCCTTCTGTACACACAGGAAGGGTCACATGCTGTACAGAGATCAGCTGTGGGGAATGAGACTAATTACATCGGCATGTAGCGCCCCTAAGCCACTAGTGAGGCATGTAAATAGGAGTTACTTACCTATTGGGCGCCCCGAGTTCATTAGCCTTAACAATAACACCAATGTTTAAGTGTGGGGTTTTGCTGTGTTCCATAGTTAGGCTACTAGTATTACTGTGACACTGTATTTAAACAAATGAGGAATTTCCACAAGGAATTTAAATTAAATAAAAGCTTTTACTTTTTTAAGTTGACTCTTTTGTTAGAAAGACAAAAAATACAAAAATAATATACATGAAATAATGTCTTCCTTCAATATTTTACCCTTGGTTTCAAATAGGCTATTGTGCCTTTAACACAAAACACACAGCGCCTTTGGCACTTGAAAATGCAAAATACAAATCACCGTCAGTTCAATAAACCCCCTACTGCCGGCAGTATAACCAAACACAAATGTCACCCTTGGTGCAGGCCTGTAACGTGGCTCGTGTGCGGTGAGACCAAACCAAGCGGTCGCTTCGCTCCAAGAGCAACTGAAACGTAGACAAGGTACCTCCGGCTTTGGAGAGTAGCAACGGGCCCTTGCGGTAACACCCGCGAAGCTCTCAAGGTCCTCGTGAATCTGGAAGCGCCTACGTTGAGTCTCCTTTCCTTCCACCTTGTCCAGCTGAATGGCGGATTCTCCGTCGTCTCCCCAAAATGGCGATTAGGCGTCCTCCCCTTGAGGCAGGCTACTCCTGGTATATAGACTCACGTTACGCGGCGACTGATATTAACTGTATTTTCAAACCGAAAATTTATATCAGTTTAAAGTCCCCTTCTATAGGCTACAAACGGACATTAACGGCGTACATTTATATCTATAACCATCACGGAGACAGACTAGCCGCCTGCTTCCACCATCTTCCCTCTTCTCTCACAACTCCCCCCATTCCCGTTCCAGCCGCTTCCGGTTCAAAGGTCACCACACATTTAACGAATCAGAATGTATAGAAAAATAAAGTCACATATTCAAAAAATCAAATAAAATACAGGCCTTAATAAAATAAACCACATTCATATTCAAAATTCACATTGTATAATATCTTGCATTTGAAAATAAAATAAAAGAATATAGCACAGGGCTACACTCTCCCCCCCTTAAATGGTTTTCATGCCCCTATGAAACCAAACTCGTGAACAGGAAACACAAACTAGGGAATGTCTAACCAATCTTTATGACTACACCCCTATGAACTATAGTCAAAGGCTGGTCTCTAGATCTTCCAGCCTCATCATAAGTCAGTCTTATAACAGGTTTTATAGACCTTTTCTCTCGTCTAGGGGAGGTTCTCTGAGGTTGAGCTTCCTCAGCAGCTAATACTGGAGAATTTCTCTCAGACACAGTACCATCTCTATACTCAACAGGTGTCTCTGCATCATTAACAGTATTCACGTCCCCATCATTGTCACTCGCGTCTGGAATGACACTTTCAGCATCGGAGATCACAACAGGCTCATTGTCACTTTCAGCATGTTCAGACACACTCTCATGCTCATCAGCAGTATCCACTGCTGGCATCACTTTGTCATGGACCCTCTCAGAGACATGATCCCTAAGATCATCAAACGCCGACCTCCATCTGAATACGGGCCGAACATCAGACTCAGAGTCACTTGTCTCTTCGCCCACTAAGGGACTTGTGATCTCTCGAGGTTCCAAACTACTTGGCCTCCGGGACACAGACTTTTTCTGAGTCCTAGTTCCAGGTCTCCTTGTAGGCTCTGGAACATCTGACTCCTCAGATATCCTAACCAAACTACCAATCGGCAGAATGTTGTCTCGGTGAATGGTTCTAAGCTTCCCCTTACCACTCTCTGTTTTCACCCTGTAGACAGGCAAATCAGGGAGCTTCTCCACCACCACATAAGGTAAAGAGTTCCACCTACTCTGCAACTTATGTTTCCCCTTTAACCCCAAGTTCTTCAAGAGCACCCGATCACCCTCGTCTAAAACCTGGTTGCGTAGGACTCTCTCATAGTTCTTTTTGTTTCTCAGGTGAACCTTTGTTGCAGACTTTGCAGCCAGTTCATAAGCACTCTGTAAGTCCTTCTTCAGTTCCTCCACATAACGTGAATGACTGACAGCTTCCTGTTCATCAGTGCCAAAGCACACATCAATAGGCAATCTAGCCTCTCTGCCAAACATGATGTAATAGGGTGAAAACCCTGTGGCATCATTCTTAGTGCTATTGTACGCATGTACAAGCTGGCTCACATGGCGACTCCACTGACGCTTATGCGTGTCCCTCAAGGTCCCTAACATAGAGAGTAACGTTCTGTTGAAACGCTCTGGTTGCGGGTCTCCTTGGGGATGGTAAGGAGTCGTCCTGGATTTACGGATCCCCAAAGTCCTCAGAAGCTCCTTAATCAATCGGCTTTCAAAATCTCGGCCCTGGTCCGAATGAATTCGGGCCGGGAGGCCATAATGAACAAAGAACCTCTCAACCAAGACCTTAGCGACTGTCACAGCTCTTTGGTCTTTAGTAGGGTATGCTTGCGCATAGCGGCTAAAATGATCTGTGACCACCAGTATGTTCGCGAACCCACTGGAATCCGACTCTAAAGACAAAAAGTCTATACAGACAAGCTCCATAGGACCACTGGAAGTTATCTGGTGTAACGGAGCGGCTCGTGGACAGGGACTCTTCCACGTTACACACCTCCCACAGTTTCCTATGTACTTCTCCACAGTTTGGGCCATTTTCGGCCAATAGAACCTGTCTCTTATCAGATCTACCGTCCTCTCTACCCCCAAGTGCCCCATATCATCATGCAAAGCACCACACACCTGCATTCTGAACTTCTTGGGTAGTAGAAGCTTGCGTTGCTCTTTTCCAGAAGCTTTAAGTGTCACTCTGTACAACAATCCATCCTGAATTCTCAATCTCTGAGCTTCACGCTTCAACAAAGCTACCTCAGGATCAGAGTCACTGGAGTTAGACGGCCACCGGCCTGTGTTCAAGGCCTCTCTAGCTACTCTGAGCACGCTGTCCTCTAGCTGGGCCTTTTGCAAATCCTTACGGGTGAACTGTTCTAGTTGACCCAAATTAAGATGGGTTGCCAATGCATACAGCCCAGGAACACCTTCAGCAGGAACTCCTAGCCTGTCGGCAACACGCACATCACTATCGGGTGACACCGGTGTGTGCACACACACACGACCACAAACAGCCTTCACATCACCCTGGGAAAGCTTCTTCCAGGGCTCAGTGTCTTCATCAATGGAGTTACGGGAAAGCAAATCAGCGTCCACATTTACTCTACCAGGGCGGTATTTGATCTCAAAATCATACGTGGCCAGAGCAGCTAACCATCTATGCCCCGTAGCGTTGAGTTTCCCTGTTGTCAACACGTAGGTGAGCGGATTATTGTCCGTCATCACAGTGAATCTCACCCCATAAAGATAATCGTGGAATTTATCCACCACGGCCCACTTAAGGGCTAGAAACTCAAGCTGGTGTATGTGATACTTCTGTTCAGCGGCATTTAAACCTCTGCTGGCAAACGCGACGGGCCTAGGGCCCTCGGGATGCACCTGATTTAAAACAGCGCCCAGCCCTTTAAGGCTAGCGTCAATGTGCAACACATAAGGCATGTTCGGGTCAGCAAAGGCTAAGACCGGCGCGTTAGTAAGGCGCTCGATGATCTCATGAAATGCCTTTGTACATGCATCCGTCCATCGCGGGCCAAACGGTTCAGTCTCTTTGTAGTAGTGCTGGTCCTTCACAACACTCAGCTTTTTGTCTTTCCTCACAGGAGCATAACCTTTAGTGAGGTCAGTCAGTGGCTTAACTATGGAGGAATAGTTGGCGACAAATCTGCGGTAATAACCACAGAAGCCAAGAAATGACCTCAAAGACTTCAAGTCTGTGGGCTGTGGCCACTGGGTTACAGCTTCCACCTTAGATGGGTCTGTGGCAATCCCGTCGGCCGACACTATATGCCCAACATATTTCACTCTAGGCTGACAGAACTGGCACTTGTCCAGCGACACCTTTAGACCCACTTCCTCGAGGCGGTCTAGGACCTTCATGAGCCTCTCCTCATGTTCCTCCAGTGTAGCGCCAAACACAATCAAGTCGTCCAAATAAACAAGGACTTGAAGCAAGTTCATGTCCCCTACGGCCTTTTCCATTAAGCGTTGAAATGTCGCAGGGGCCCCCATAACTCCCTGCGGCATTCGCTCAAATTGGTAGAAGCCGAGAGGACAAATAAACGCGGTTTTCTCCTTGTCCTCCTCCGCCATGGATATTTGGTAGTAACCACTACGGAGGTCTAACACTGAGAACCAGCGGCTTCCCGCCAAACAATCCAACGCATCATCAATGCGCGGTGTCAAGTACTGATCAGGTATTGTCTTACTATTCAGAGTCCGGTAGTCGATGCACATACGCACTCTACCATTCTTTTTCCTCGCAATCACTATAGGTGACGCGTACGGACTCCGAGACTCCTTTATCACCCCTGCAGCTAGCAGGTCTTGGAGGTGCTTCCGCACATCCTCAATGTCAGCAGGCGCTAGACGCCTGGACCTCTCCCGAAATGGTCGGGGGTCAGACAGACGAATGTTGTGTTCCACTCCCTTGGCTAAGCCAACCTCCCATTCATGGAGTGAAAACACATTACGCCGGCAACACAACTTCCTCTTAAGCCTCTCCTTCCATTCCAGAGGAATAGGTGAATTGCCAAAATCAATCAAGGACGGGTCCACCTCATCAGACGTCGGACATCTCACTAGTGAACTTGCCAACTCAACAGTCTGAACTTCACCCAGAAATGTACCGGGAGATATACTAATCTCCTTCATTGTCTCATTCTGTATTAACAGGGAGAAACAGCTAGGGTCAATGGCACTAACTGGGGCTACCACCGGCTGAAATATCACACCTTGAGGCAATGGTGTGGCATCACCCGCCTCCACTACAACGATGCCTTTAGGTTCTGACTGGCAAAAATCCACCTGACATGGTACCCAACGACTCTCTTGGGGTCGAAGGATCAGCTGATCAGGGCCCTTCCATCTCACCAAGCCCACCGTGTCATGTGGGTCCACTTCGCTAACGCTATGCAAACCAGGCTCCTTCTTAGGCCCCACACTGCCGACATTCAATGCACGAGCCAGATCTTCACTCTTGGAATGACCACATAGAGCAGCAAGCCTATGAAACAAGCTAGCATTAGTGCCTAGAATGACTGGGACCTGGTCTGGTGTGTTAGGTCCAGGACAAATCAATGCCAACACAGACAGTGTCTCCGACTTCCCAACAAGCTCTTTAGGGAACTGCATGTCAACCACAACATATCCTAAATATGGGTAGCTTGTATCACTAAGTCCCCAGATGGCTAAGCCAGACACAGGTTGGATGGGTATACCCGTTAAGTAGTTCTCGTACCATTTCTCGAAAATGATGGTCACCTGTGACCCACTATCCAAAATCGCCATACAGGGGTGACCATTCACCTTCACCTGCACAGTAGACGGGGGACCGATAAGACCCTCAGGAAACGTGGCAGCTGTCTTAGCATGCACTGCCTGTTTCTTGGAAAAACACTGAGTAGTCTCACCCTTAGGCTCTCCTTCAGATCCGTGCCCATCTTTGGCTTTCTTAAGTGAAGCTATAAGCCTCCTAATCACCTTTTTCTCATTCTCCTCAGATGAGCACTTAGTAGCGATATGCCCGTCTTCCCCACATCTGTAGCAGAAGCGGTCGTCGCCACCTCTACGACTCTGTACTTGCCCAGGTGAACCACAATCAGCAGGCTTAGTAACAACAGCGGCAACTGCGGCTGCTGGCTCAGCTACGTTAACCTCCCTAGCTTTTAATTTGTTGTTCCACCTTCTGACATTTTTACACAGAGCAACAGCTTCAGGCCTATTTCTAGATTGGGAAGTCTGGGCTGTCGACACAGAAGTAACCGCTCCCTCAGTGGAGGACTGTTTCTTACCCATCTCAATCACTTGGGTTCTTAAAGCTTTAAACTCAGCCTTCAGCCCCTCAATGTCCACCCCTTTCTCTGCTGACTCATCCCCAGTAGAAACACTCTGAACACGAGCGTTTACTCTCTGTCGTGTTCGCTGGTGCTCTTCCTCTGTTCTGATCTCAGAGAGCAAATCAAGAAAATGGGGCGGATCATCACGTCTCTCCTTTAACCGTAGCTGCAACAACATTAAGTCTGAGTCAATTGCACCACGAAGTAATTGCTCTACTCTCACTCTGTCTTTATCTTGTGCCACAATCCCACCTTTCTTCACTACTTTGGCCAAAGAAGGTTCAAGTCTGCGAACGTAGTCAGACAGCTTCTCTCCAGCCTTCTGCTGAATGAGGCGAAAAGAGAAATAAAGGTCCTCAGCAGACTCGGCTGAACCAAATGCGCTATCCAGCGCATCAAGAAACTCCGCGGCAGTGGCTCCCTGCTTACTGAAGCGCAAAGACTTCACCACCTCTAAAGCAGGACCTCTTAAACACTCTAAGATTCGACGTCTCTTCTCCTGTTCAGTCAAATCGCTCTCTTGAACCATTAGAGTGGCCTGTTCAAGCCAATACTCCATAGACTCTTCCCCTGCGGGAGTAGGAGTGATGCCTGAAAAAATGCGTAAGCGGCGATAACCATAGCCTTCAGCCTGGCTTTTATTAGTTCGGCTGACTACATCGACCATAGCCCGGAGAACTGACTCGTCAGGTTCTCGCGCAGGGGTAAAAGGACTGTAACAACCTTGCAAATCAGCCATTGTTCTCCCTTCGGTTGTCAAAAATTCCCTCAACCGGACAGAAAAATCATCAGAAGGAGCTTCAATAGGGGCTTGTTCCTCTGTGACAAACCGAGGAAGCTCATTATCAGGAGCTTGATCAGCTACTATGACCCTCCACACAGCCTCACCATCCACAGGCCTAACGTCAGGGGGAGCCAAGCTAGGATTGACAACTTCTCGGCACTCACACAGAACTAATAGGCCAGCAGCATCACTGCTAAATCTCCTGCCCCTTACTCTAACACGTCCCCAACAACGGACAGTATGTAAAGCTTCTTCAATTTGGCCCACTGCAAGATCTTCACTAACCCCAACCACCAGTATAGCATGGCTGACGTTAATATTTTCCCCCCTGCACCAATGTATCAATTCGGTCTGGTAATTCGGCTCCATTACAGAAAAAATAAAGTCAGTTAACAGAAAACTATAGCTAAAAAACACTAGAGCAAAGAAAACTTAACATTACCCTTCAAAACCCCAATCCCAGCGGTGCCTCCATTTTATGTAGCGCCCCTAAGCCACTAGTGAGGCATGTAAATAGGAGTTACTTACCTATTGGGCGCCCCGAGTTCATTAGCCTTAACAATAACACCAATGTTTAAGTGTGGGGTTTTGCTGTGTTCCATAGTTAGGCTACTAGTATTACTGTGACACTGTATTTAAACAAATGAGGAATTTCCACAAGGAATTTAAATTAAATAAAAGCTTTTACTTTTTTAAGTTGACTCTTTTGTTAGAAAGACAAAAAATACAAAAATAATATACATGAAATAATGTCTTCCTTCAATATTTTACCCTTGGTTTCAAATAGGCTATTGTGCCTTTAACACAAAACACACAGCGCCTTTGGCACTTGAAAATGCAAAATACAAATCACCGTCAGTTCAATAAACCCCCTACTGCCGGCAGTATAACCAAACACAAATGTCACCCTTGGTGCAGGCCTGTAACGTGGCTCGTGTGCGGTGAGACCAAACCAAGCGGTCGCTTCGCTCCAAGAGCAACTGAAACGTAGACAAGGTACCTCCGGCTTTGGAGAGTAGCAACGGGCCCTTGCGGTAACACCCGCGAAGCTCTCAAGGTCCTCGTGAATCTGGAAGCGCCTACGTTGAGTCTCCTTTCCTTCCACCTTGTCCAGCTGAATGGCGGATTCTCCGTCGTCTCCCCAAAATGGCGATTAGGCGTCCTCCCCTTGAGGCAGGCTACTCCTGGTATATAGACTCACGTTACGCGGCGACTGATATTAACTGTATTTTCAAACCGAAAATTTATATCAGTTTAAAGTCCCCTTCTATAGGCTACAAACGGACATTAACGGCGTACATTTATATCTATAACCATCACGGAGACAGACTAGCCGCCTGCTTCCACCATCTTCCCTCTTCTCTCACAACTCCCCCCATTCCCGTTCCAGCCGCTTCCGGTTCAAAGGTCACCACACATTTAACGAATCAGAATGTATAGAAAAATAAAGTCACATATTCAAAAAATCAAATAAAATACAGGCCTTAATAAAATAAACCACATTCATATTCAAAATTCACATTGTATAATATCTTGCATTTGAAAATAAAATAAAAGAATATAGCACAGGGCTACAGGCAGAATCACATGAGGGAAACCCTAACCACGGAAATTGGCGAGACACGAAATACGGACAGGAATCACACAAACAGCCTATGACATTTAAACAGCTCCGGTCCAGGAGTACTACGTGCACAGATAACGAGAGCAGGAAAGTAATTAAGCACGTGCGAGAGATTCTCGCTGAACTTAGGGAGAGGACGGCGGAAAGCAAAGGGGCGCAGAATATAACAGGCCGACTGCGAAGAGGGAATTAGTCTATTAGTTGCGGTGTGGTTTTATAACTTAAACTAGAGTGCTCATTAGTAATTTAGTTATCGAAAATATACATGGTTAGTTGTGTTAGTAGACTATAATACAAAATACAAATGTTAGTCTTATTAGTAATCAGAACTGAAGGGTGAAGGAAGAAAACGAGATACAAAGGAATTTCTTAAACACCGGACTTCATTTAAATCACCCGAAGTCAGTGAGCACACAGACAGGGAAAACGGACTAAATCAACTAGATCACAAGACGGGAGACAAGTGCAATGGAACTGAAACATGGAATGAACCAAAAACCAGGATATTACAAAAACCAAAAAGAATAAATAAAAGACAATAATCATGAACACAAAACCAGCACATAAAACATGATCAAAAACCAGAACCATGACAGTGTACAGCATTGATTATCTCCTTTCAATGGCAGCTGTCAGTGGCTGGGATATATTAGACAGCAAATGTCCTCGAAGTTAATGTGTTGGAAGCAGTAAAAAAGCGCAAGTGAAGTGAGCTACTTTTGAAAAGGGCAAATTTTGATGGCTAGATGACTAGGTCAAAGCACCTCCAAAACTGCAGCTCTTTTGGGGCGTTCCAGTCTATAGTGGTAAGAGCAACAAAAAGTGGACCAAGGAAGGAAAGCAGATGAACAGGTAACAGATTAATGGGCGGCCAAGGCTCAATGATGAGCGTGGGGGGCAAAGGCTGACCTGTGTGGCCCGATCCAAAAGAAGAACTTCTGTAGCTCACATGGCAGAAAAAGCTCATGCTGGTTCTGATAGAAAGGAGTCAGAACAAACAGGGCATCCCACTTTCTTGTGTATGGGGTAGCGTAGCCACCTACCAGTCAGAGTGCCCATGCTCACCGCTGTCCACAGCTGAAAGCGCTTACTATGGGCACGTCAGCATCATAACTGGATGGCAGAGCAATGGGATACTGTGGCCTGGTCTGATGACCCACGTTTTCTGTGCCATCATATGGATGCCTTAGTGCATGTGCGTCGCGTACCTGGGGAAGGCAGCAGAGGTAATGTGATGCTTCGGACAATGTTCTACTGGGAAATTTGGGTCCTGCCATTCATGATATTACTTGGACACATAGCACCAACCTAAACATCGTTGCAGATCGAGTACACTCACATGGAAACTGTACTTCCTCATAGCAGTGGCCTCTTTCAGCAGGATAATGTGCCCTGCCTCACGGCAAAAATAGTTCCCCAGTTCTCCGTGCATTGAGCATCCGTGGGATCTGCTCGGTAAACAAGCCAGATTCATGAAGGCCCCACCTTGTAACATACAGCATTTAAAAGATCTGCTTCTAATTTCTTGCTGCTGGATACTACAGCACACCATCAGTTGTCTGTTGGAGCCCAAGCCTCAACAGCTCAGGGTTGTTTTGGTGGCTGAAGAGGGCGCTACACAATATCAGAAGATGGTCGTAATGTTATGGCTGATTTGTGTATGCTGCTGGTAGAACAAGAGCATGTACTGCAATCTGTATTGCTGGGTGGCGTTGCTCCGAAATCGAAGCAATAACACTTAAAAAATAAATTTTATATTAAAATAACCGTGTGAATTGAATATTTAATTAAAATGAGTTTGTAAGAAAAGGAAATTGGACGCTTAATATTTACCAACAGAAAGCGATTTATTTCTAATCTAGCGGAGTTGTCCAATCTGCGCCATTTTCGTTCCAAATGGCCAATCAGCTTTGTGGAACGGACAGGGGCTTGAATTGTATCGCCCTGCTCTGAATTAAGATGCTGATGATTTAGGGGAAAAGCGATGTTGCGGGAGGCTAAACGTTCATCACCTGAATGCTGTTTGTAGCCGGACTTACATCTGTTGAGAGGGGAAAAAAATCTGGCGGTGCGTATTTTCATCCCAGTTTTATTTGCAAAAACAGAACACGCCTCTGTGTGATTTCGGTCTCATTTATGTTCTTTTTGTCTTCGCAAGCCTCCCAGTTCAGTGGTCGGCATCTGAACATTTTGAATCGGCTTCTCTGTCGGTCTTCTCCCGTCTCCTCATTTGGATGCTGCTCTGAGGGGGGTGGACTTCTGTTGTTTCCCAACCAAGCCCTCCTCCCTTCAGCGCAAAGTGCAGTACTGCTGTCTGCATCCTTTTCATCGGTATGGCAAATGAATCTTTAAAAAATGGGAGGGGAACAAGTCATTCCAAAAACACTAATCTCACCTCCTCCGTGGAACTGAGTACGTCCTTAGACCAAAGTGTTCAGACCAGAATATTCAAAATAATTGTGATTGGGGATTCAAACGTTGGAAAAACCTGCTTAACCTTCCGTTTTACTGGTGGGAGCTTTCCAGAGAAGACAGAAGCGACTATCGGTGTGGATTTCCGTGAGAAGGCTGTGGAGATCGAGGGCGAAAAAATTAAGGTAAGCTGGCGACAGTGCAGAGAAGCAGGGCCTTTTTCTCTCATCGCCTGGAATGACGGCAGCTTGTATCGGAGTCAGCCTCACGACCATTCATTCACCATGCGCGACAATCGCGATAATGTTATCTATGATAAGCTGAACTGGTTAAACTTCAAGCTTGTTCAAGCAAAGAGCTGTGGGCCGACCCATATAGTCTGTTTCCGATTTTATTTATGTTTATTTCGTGTGAAATTGTCCTTTGCAGAATCGCATTGCTCTTGACTGGAAGTCTTAGGGGGGAAGAAAATCAGCAAACATCCCCAGCTTCGTCCACCTATGCAGATGCGTTACGACATCACAACTGCTTTCTTCCCGGAATCGTAGCTAAACAATTATCTGTATAGGCCTACGTCCTGCGTGTGTATGATGGCAGACGGAACAAATTCCCAACTCGTGTTACATTCGGGAAAAAAATACAACAATATAGACCATTTCTATGCTAAGTCGTAGATTTGTCAGCGAGGACGCTGGAATCATTCAGCTTGATGTGGGAAACGGAAATAGAGCTTCCAAGCCCAAGAGTTCTGGATTTTGCAATGTTCAGGGCACATGGAAGATTTCGTGTTAACTGGTCTTTCTCAATTTAAAGCTCGATTAGATTGTTAGAAAACAGCAGTTTCTCCATCATTTCTGTCCACAGTGCATTCATATACTATTATACCTCTCCTTTTAACAAGGCTGCTCGTGGTTTACCTGAGTGCATATTTTCTGACACTCGCCTGATCATAAACATGATCATGTAATTTTCAAAGAGAGGAAAAGCATCTCTTTTCAACTGTCACATACATTATGCATGTCCTGCTGTTTGTCAGTGCAAAGCTTGTGGATTTTTCCTGCATAGTCTACATGCTTCCATTGCCTGTCAAACTGAACAAACTGAGCTCTTGCTATGCAATGGTGTGCTCCCCTCTCCACAGGTACAGGTCTGGGACACGGCTGGACAGGAGCGATTTCGGAAGAGCATGGTGGAGCATTACTATCGCAATGTCCACGCTGTTGTTTTTGTTTATGATGTCACCAAGATGGCTTCCTTTCAGAATCTGAAGACCTGGATACAGGAGTGCAATGGGCATCGTGTTTCACCTGCTGTGCCCAGGGTCCTAGTTGGAAATAAATGTGACCTGGTCAATCAGATCCAAGTTCCCTCCAACACAGCGCTCAAATTTGCAGATGCCCACAACATGTTGCTCTTTGAGACATCAGCAAAAGACCCAAAGGAAAGCCAGAATGTGGACTCTATTTTCATGTGCCTCGCTTGCAGGCTTAAGGCCCAAAAATCCCTGCTTTACAGAGATGTAGAGAGAGAGGATGGGCATGTGAGGCTCACCCAGGAACCAGACGCCAAGAACACCTGTCCTTGTTAAGAACAATGTCACAATCCTCTGCTTTCGAACCAACTCCTGTCCTCTCTCCCTTGGACTAGGATCAGAATTCCTTGGCGTTGGCTATGTGGTATTAGCATTAACGTCTGCTGTGAAAGAATGCAATTGTGCCTGCCGTTGTTTCAGATTCCCTTGTGAACTGATTTATAATCCTGACATTTTCTCTGCGAATTTATCTTCCTCTTTGTCTTGCAGTTTTTTCTCCATTATGTATGTCTAATTCTTCCACTTTGTGAATGTACCTGCCTTCTTTCTCTAAAGGCCCTCTGATGGGAGGAGGTATCGCACTGACTAACCATGTCATGCTTCCAAGAACTAGACATTATTTATTGGGCAACATTACTTCATTCAGTGTTACCACCACCTGCAGTGTTACTGCATGTTAAACTATTTGATTATTTGATTAGTTCCCATGCAATGTAATTTATATTGCAGCTTTTTAATCATAGTATACTTTTACTTTCACTTGTTTTGAAGAGAGTACAGAAACACTTGTATTCCTTGTTTGTTGTTGGTCAAGTCCTTCTTTAAATACATTGAGCATTGATTGTATCATGAAAAATGTGGCTCCATGAGAATTGGATCCAATCCAGGCCTTGAGGAAATCATAACTAATTATCTGGTACTGATGAGAGCCCATTTATACACTTTGTTATCGCATCTGTACTTATAATTTTGTACCCATTTATGGATATTGTTTACTTTGTACTGCTAAGCTGCCAGTTTCAACTTTCTGTAACCTAGACTCTGTTTACTTGTTTGGTACAAGATAGAACCATAAGAATAATGCAGGAATAGAGTATTGTCAAAATAATACAGTTTATACCATCCACACAGGCTATCAACTGATCTTAATTAGACAGTAAATAATATCCTCATTAATCATCACTGAAGTCCTCAAGAACATTGTTAAATGGTTGACACCATATGGCCTTAAAAAAGACCAAAAATTGATCATTTTTAATCAGTCAAAAATATTTGTAAAGAAAAGTGCTAAATTACTGGCAAAATTCACTACAGTCACAGCATCAGTTTTATTAAAGTGCATCTCAGCCATTTTATACTGATTCAAGGACTCCAAAGACTTTGTTCTTAATTTACATTTAATTTACATTTTTAACCTTAATATGTTGCGTTGTTTCCAAAATGAAATTGTTTGTGCTAGAAATATCAATATTTTACCACTGGTTTCACCAGTTACTCTTTTGAGATCACAAAGCCCGTTGTGTTTGGATTTACAGGGCAAAATATGGAGAAGGTAAAAGTTTAATAAACGATGAACGTCTTGTGTGAGATGTGAGTGTGAGATGTGAGTGTGAGATCTTTCTTATTTGAAATACGCTGCTGTGATGCCATAATATAAGAGAAAAACAGTGTTGCCTATTTGTTATACCGAAAAACGTCTTCACAAACATAAAACCACATATATAAAGTTTTCCCTTGTTGGTTTTATCTCTCTCATATCAGATAAATGTGTCAAAAATTTTAAAAAAAGTCATAGTGTTGGATTGAAGCTTTTTAGCTCTGTACCTTGGCTTCAGATAATTTCCTTCTCTAAAGTGCGTTTTTTTGAGTTCTGTTAAATTATAGCATATTATGGGAGATGCAATCACATAGCCCCATTGTTTTCATCAACTGAGAGTATTGTGAGCAATAAGATATTGATGAAAACATCATGGATGCAAGCAAGACCTTAAGGATGAAATTAATTTGATAGCTTCCACGTTTATGGTACTCTTGGTGCCTTAGGAAAGTGTGTATGGTTTAATTGTATTTACTTATATAGGGCTTAACGTGCCCTTGGTACCATGTCCGATGTCAGCAGATGCAGAAAAAATTGGTTGGGCAAATATATAATCACAAACACCAAATGTAATTATGTTCAGGCATACAACTATAATTGGCTGGTATATTTATGTTACTTCTTTCATATTTTGTTTTACATCTGCTTGTATTTAGATATACATAATTGTGTGCACACAATTAGTTGTTTTTAATTGGCTGGTTCAATTATCTAATCTTCCTCAATGCTGTTCAACTGCATTGAAATTGACTGTATGAGCTGAAAATATAATTCCATCGTCTCTATATTGTTTCTGTTAAACTTTTCGGTATTCAAGCTGTGCAGTTCAACGGTCTGGTCTCAAATTCTGAAATGCTGAATTAGTTGGCCACAATTATGACTGCTCAATACAAAATGCTGCCTGTACTACAAGCCCAATGCTATTTATGTGATGTTTTGTACTGTGCTGTAACCTCAAGTGAAGTTTATAAATTCAAATCGTGTCTAATGATTTCTTTGTCAGCTCATGGGTCATCATTGGTATATAGTTCAGAGTCATCACTCGATTTTCATCATTTTTAAAATTAAGAATTAATGCATCAGTTGTATCTTCTGTTCTGTGCACGTATAATGCTGTGAAAACGCATTTTCCCCTTCCTGATTTCTTTTATTTTTGCTCGGTTGTTTTGTGTAAATGTTTCAAATCATCCAACTAATTTTAACTGAACTGAATACAAAATGTAGCCTTTAAACGATCATTCAATTTATTGCAAGCAAAGACATTCAAAACCTATATCACACTTGCTCAAGTCATTTTCCCCCGAAGCCAAATAACTGGTTGTGTCACCTCTCCCCTGATCTGGTGAAGCCTTTTTGGTGGAAATTGAGTTAGACCCATTTTTGCAGTTACTAGGTTCCTAAGCACCAAATAAATTACCTACAGTCGTCATTAAGAATACCCATTCTCTCTTTTTTTATCACAGCAAGTTTATCCCGAAGGACTTTAGTTGTTTTTCAGTTTTATTAAAAAGTGAGTTACTAGGTTTTACCAGGTTTTACCTTTGGTGGCAATATTTGCAATCAAACATTTGCAATAACTGGCAAAGAGTCTTTTACATTATTATGGAGGAATTTTGGCCCGTCTTCACAGAATTGTGTTAATTCATCTACGTTGGAGGATATTTGGGCATGAACTTTGTTTAAGATCATGCCAGAGCATCTCATTCAGATTCAAAACAGGACATTGACGAGACCAAACCTTCATTTTGTTTCTTTGGAGCCTTTCAGCGATGGACTTGCTTGTGTGCTTCGGATTATTGTCCTGCTGTACAACCCAAGCGCGCTAAAGCTTTTGGTTACAAAATGATTGTTGGAAAATCTTGAGAGAAGGCTGTGACATTGTGTACTGTACTGTGGCACGGGCCACTGAGCTACGAGTGTAGTTACTTTCCTTCTCCACTAGGGGACTGGTTCTGGACAGTGGCCTACCAGTGCCATAACTGGCCTGCTTCACCAGGGGACTGGCTCGGACTAGTGGTTTTCCCATGCAGTAACTGCTCTGCTCCAGCAGGGGACTGGCTTGGGGCAGTGGCGTTACATTAACTGTCATGCTCCTCGAGGAAAGTTGCTGGAGACAGTGGTAGCCTACTGCTGACTGTACAGTCCATGCTCAGAATACTTAAATTTCATTGTAAATGCTTGTCTTACCCTCAGCATAACTGTGGGCCAACTCAGCTATCAAGCCTGCCATTTTGGTAAGTAAATCATTATGAATGTAATTGCTCAAAGTATTTGAAGCCAGTAGAATTAGCCTTTTATAATCAACGTGGCATAACAATACGCAGCTCGCTGCTTTTTACCAGACTAATTTGGCATATCAATAAACAAGCTAATGGCACCTAACAAAACCCAATGAATATAAAGTAAAAATAACAGATTGTGTCAGCTTATTCACAAATGAACGTTCTGAACAGATTATTTTTATCTAGCCTAGCTAGTAAATAAAAAGAAAATAATTGGCAGGTTTGGAAAGCAGCATTAATGAATTGTATTCCCTCTTGGCAGTTGACTGTGAGACCACACCTCCAGCCGTCCAGCTCACCGATCTTCTAAGACCCGGACTGTACCTCTTGCATTATTCAATTGAGAGTATCGCCAATACACAAAAAATGCCCAGATGTTACATTCATGCCCCATTTCAGGTGCATTATGGGATATTTCAGTAACCCAGTCGCTTCCGGTGTCTTTAGCGGCTGTGGGAAAAAATCGAATGCTGCCTAGGGGTGCGTGGCTCCGTCAACTGCATCGGGTACTTACTTGCATACTTGCCCATACACTCGTGAAACTAGCTGTGTGCTTCGTGAATTTTACATTTTCCTCGGCTTGATTTACTTATGCATGCGTGCACGGTCGAGTCGCAGCTAGCTGACGCTGAATGATTGCCGTGACATCAGTAACGCACCGGAAGTAAGTGGGTTCCGGAAGTTGCAAGATATTTTTCTGAAAGCGCTACATCCGGGCATTTTTGTGTATTGGCGACACCCTCAACTGAAGCACTGATTACTTAAACCCCACAAGTTAAGTCAAGTGTGACTTATGGGGTTTTAGTAATAGGTGCTTCAATTCTCACCGACACCGGTGTCTAATTTCCACTGTGAGGTAGCAGTGTGCTACATAAATGGTAAATGGACTGCATTTATATAGCGCTTTCTAGTCACATGATATGACCCCAAAGCGCTTTACAACTTTTTGCCTCACATTCACCCTGATGTGGGAGGCTGCCATGCAAGGCGCCACCCTGCACATCAGGAGCAGCCCGCTCTACCTCCTGAGCCATGCCGCCCCACCTAAGACTGAGCTTCACTCTTAGTCATTATGAAGTCTTGTCACGATATACCATAGTTGTATTTCTAGTCTGGTATAGACTTATTCTCCACATTTTGCGTCAATTATACTCTAAATGTAAGAGCAGTTCATTGTTTTTTATCCAGCACATTATATCAAGGAACCTCGATTCCTATTTTTTTTCTATTTGCAATGCATTGTTACTGCAGTCTGTGTTCAGTATCTGCATTACTAATAGTGTTTGGAACCTTGATTCCTGTTTTGTTTTGTGTTCATCGTTCGTGCCTTCTGTTGTGCAGTAGGCATAATAAAACAACCAAGTCCATCCTTGCACCTGAATGCAGTCCTTGACTACCTGTCCTCCGTGCAGCTGAACTGTGCACAAAGCAAAACCCTTACATCGACTGTTAATCTCGGTTGATTATTGTTCTTCCTCTCTACAACATAGAAACATAATTTTAAGTAGAAGGCTATAGCTATACTCAGGCAGAGGGATGTGATACAGCCTAATGATTTCATACTTGAAATGAAGTTCTGATTACAGCTCCATGTATTTCATTCGAATATGTGATGGCAATTTCTGAATTATTTTGGCTTCACAGACAAATTAGAAAGTGGCTTCATGGTTTTACCGTTCAGTCTTTCCGAGTAAGGGATAAAAATGTTAAGAATGTCAAGGGGGTTAGGCGTTTGAGCTATGCAACTGGCTATTACCCCTGTCCAACAGAAATGGGGCTGAACTAACCTTGCAACTTTATTACAGCCTAATTATGTAGGTCTTTACCGCAGTAAGTAGTATTGTACATCAACTCAGATTAGCTATGACGAACTTGAGTTATCTTTTGTGTATTAGTGTGACAACTGTTGCTACCAAACCTGTATATAATACCACTCTGATTTGCTGGAGTCCCATAGCCTCAGAAAAGGCTTTGTCACTCCTTCCAGACTGATAGATGTCAACAACTGTTTCTCATGTGTTCTTTAGTTTCTACAGATCACAGCATCATGTGCTGCTTTATGCCTACTTTAAATTCCCAGACACATTCTATTTAAATGATGTTTGGATTCAGCAGGGCAGTAATCATGCCTGTGTGTGTATAGTGAAATTGTACCTAATTATCAATGAAAATTTTAAATCAAAATTAAGCACCATACACTGAAATACCTTTATTGTGACTTTATTAGGAGCAAACAACATGTTTTGCCAATTGCTTCTTAAGGTTCGGTCAGCCTCAAGAAGCAGTAGGCAAAACATGTTGTTCACTCCTTATAAAGTCACAGTGATGTTATTGTAGCCCCCAGACAAAGGCGGACAGTTACTATGGATTCATGGTTCTTGTCTCTGCCGCCGCTGCCATCACCACTTCAGTATAAATTTTCTTGTGGACACTGTACAGGCCACAAATTTCAACTGATTGCTTTGATGTTTGTTTTATTGGTTGAATTAGTTACTGAGGGGGAAAGAACTTGTTCAAATAGGGCAACGTAGAGTTGGGTAGCTTTTTTCAGTCAATAAATGAAATCAACATTTAAAAACTACTTTTTGTGTACTCGGGTTATCTTTGGCTCATTTTAAAAGTAGGTTGCTGCTGTGAAACATTTAATTGTTACAAATATGCAAAAATAAAAAAAATAAAAATTTAAGGGGCATTTTCTTTTTCACGGCACTGTGAGTTTACTGACATTTTTGCGTAGATGTCCCCACATCTTTTATAAAGCTTGATAACAAATGTATACAATATGGACACTAGCAACTGTTATGCAACAGCATTAAGTATGTGCTTGACATAACCAAAGTCTCTTTTTTCCTTGTAGTGATTATTTAATTGCTTGAAGGAGATGGTTTATAATTGATGTATTACATTGGAATAGTTTGACTTTAGAACAATGCCCATAAGGAATGAAAATGCTGAAGTAGCTGGACATATGTCTGTCACATTTATCCTCTGTTCTCATGGGTTAGTAAATTCTGCTCCAACCTGTTCATTTTTCTAGCTAAATCAATGGATTTATTTCTTTGTTGAATGGGACAAACGTCAAACATTCTTTAGAAGATAAAAATGTCTTTCACCTGAAAAAAATAAATAAACTACAGTACATTTTGTCGTAGACTATATTAGGTACATGCTAATTAAAAAAAAAGTTTTGAAGACATATTCCAGTTTGATGATGCATCTCAATATACTAGGGCAATATACTATACTAGGACAAACGATTGATTACCTTACCTGCTGAACATCACTTGTTTTACACCATCTTCCTACTGTAACTTGTCACATCATTATTAGTCCTAAATTTCCCCAGCAACTTTTTTGGAATCGACTGCAGGTGCAAGATTTGAAATATGCAGATTTTAAAAAATAATTGAATTAAAAAGTTAAAACATCAAATGATTTGTTGTTGTTGCATTTTCAGTATAGAAGAGCTCAATGGACTTCTGAAATCACTTGTTTTTGACTAACAAGGTCGCAAAACCAATTGAACAGATGGGAGAGCAGCCATTGATGTCAAATGTTGAAAATACCTCAGATTAGTGACAAAAGACAGAAGTATAATTGACAGGTCAACCTTGCAGTTTTATGCTTCAAAAGTCAGATGAGAATACCTCCAGATGGCTCAGTTTACCCAATGACTTGGATCAACTTACCCCCACATGAACATTTTTTTGAGCAGTCATATTTTCAGGGCCCTCTGTCATAAATGCATTTTCATCATTTCAATTTATAAGAAACATCTTGAAGTTAGGGCAGGTTTTTTTTTCATTCTGTTTCCATCTTATTTTTTCTTGCTGCGAGGGCAACATAAGTAAACAGTAAGTAAACACTGGCTCATCTTATCCTAATCTCCCCAATGCTTAGAGTTCAGCAATGATAATTAGAGAGGATTGATAACAAAATGACTAATCAAAGTAAATATGAATGAAATATACAGGATGTAACAAATTCAGTCGTAATTGCTCAAATCGTGGCTTATAAATTGCAATTCTGACTGAGATTAAATGGCACTGCTATCGTAAAAATGTACCCACTCGGGCCTCTTACCGTTTTTAACTGCCTTCCCATAATAATTAGATAATAATGAGAGGCCAATTATATACTTTATTATCCCAGCTATACTCGGAATTTTTTTCTCACGGATGTTGTCAACCTCATACGTCTAACCTGCCAAATCATTGCCTTCTTTTTTTATTCGCAATTTACACAGCATCCCAACTTTTTTGGAATTGGGTTTGTAGCTTTTCTCAAAATGCTGGCTATGGGGCAAAGTGAGCCAAATGTTGTAGGGTAGACTGAGCCAGTAGTTCAACAATAACAAAACAAGAGCACCGCAGAGCGTGGCAGATGCCCCCGCCTGTATGTTGATCAAGGGCATATCGAGATGGCTGCTGTGGCGGCCATATTAGATATCGCACGACGCTGGTTTTCGAACGGGACCTTCCTCTAGCTACTCCCAATACGCCATTAAGAAATGGCAGCAATCCGACGAGGGATTCTACAGTTATCCCACGGAAACGAAAAGTTAACGGACGACAGATGGACGGACGACGGACAGACGTGGTGTCGACATAATGCCCCCCTTTCCTCTTTGAAGGGCGGGGGCATAATGACTAATCCATGAATGAAATAAATAGGATGAAACAAATCATGCCTCAAATGACAATTTTTACATTGCAGCTCTGATTGAGCATTAATGGCACTGCTATAGTTAGAAATGTATATACTCAGCCACTTACAGTTCTTAAGTGTCTCCACATGATAAACAATTAAATTGTGGAAAAAATGGCTTATGTATGCCTGGTTAATGTTCTACGATGTGGAATTTTAAATGATATAATTGTCGTCTGCTAATCAATTAAACTTGGGAAAAAAATTGAGTTTTGTTTGGTTAGTTGGCTCTTTTTTTTTTCCACATAGACTAGTCAGACTGCCTATGATGACAAGAACATCTATCTTATTCATTTTTCTCTGACAGTGACAGATTCAGCTCCAAAGTCGTATTAAAGCTGAAGTTGCACTGGAACTGCCCATGATGTAATAGGGAGGTACATACGAATACAGTCTCAAATTAAGCGGCCTACAAGTGAGTTGGCGCATTACTAATAGCTTAGAGATAACAACTCAATCTTAAATGTCCACACTTAAAGCACATGAAACATGTTCATGCGCAGAAAGAGTATAAAATATATTGTCCAATCAGGAAAAGGGAGGGGACTTGGTCAATTCACATCTGATGCTTTCCCAAATCCAACAATCCAATTTCCAGTCTTCTTTGTCCAATAGTTTATTAGTTATGAAGCACCAGATATTTACCAATGGCGAAAGGGGCAGGCCTTCAGAAACTTAACATGCAATCATTCCCTGAGATCAACAACCCAGTCCCCTCCTCCCGATACCAAAAGAGTTCAATTGTTATGAAGGATCACACACTGACAAATCAGGAGAGAGGGTGAGACTTCTCAATTTAGTGTGGGATCCTTTCCTTAGTCCAACAACCAAATCCCCTAAACCTAGTCTTGAGTCTAGCCCTCCACCCTGCAACTGACTATGACACACAGAGTTATTCAATTGTTTGGATTGAATATAGTGGTCAAATATCGACCACTCAGGAAAGGGAGTGGAGCTGCACCATTTAACATGAGATTCTCTCCTCTTGAATCCAACCACCCAATCCTCAACTCTCTATAACAAATGGTTCAAAAGTAATGAAAGATCTAAGATCATCAATGCGTGTAATATGTGGGATGGGATGATGGAAAATAAAAGAGAAATGTTCTGTGTCTCTGTGATGCTACTTCAGTCGGGTTTGCTGCATTAAATAGTGTTTTGTTTATTTTTCCTCCCGAAAATATTCCAGAGAGCTTCTGTGGTGATAATAACCATTAGTTTGTTTCTTTAGTAAAACTTTGCTTCACTTTATCAAAATGGTTTTATTTAACCGGGAATCTTAAAAAAATTTTCTGGCCAATGCAAGCAAGTTATCTCTTCCGACCACCCTCCACCGTCCCAAATGAGCGAGTGTTCAGTGAGGTTGGTGTCATTTACAACAAGTGGAGAAGCTGCCTCTCTGGAGAGAATGGAGACGAGCTCTGTTTCCTTCATTACAATTTCAGGCTCCTCAACTGGGATTACTGACTTCAGGGAGGGAAAATGGCAACAAGAATTGCGTCCACCTAGATTGTTTACTCATTAATTCGGTATTCATCACTTTGAGGTTCAGTTCCAGATTTAACCAAACTATGGTTATTATATTGGCCTTTAAAAATCCACAATTGGTCGACCTGTATACGGTGTATTTATACAGATGCTCACAAAAGTGAGTACACCCTCTGCACTTTTGAAATTATTTCACTTGTAACTTTCCAAGCATTTGCATTCTGGGCACTGGCATGTAGTTCATTAATGAGCAGACATTCTGTAATTTCTGTGCAAATACAAAACTATTATTACAGGAGAACAACGAAATATCCAAAAGTGAATTCTGAAAAAAGAGGCGACAAAAGTGAGAATACCTTTAAAGCGTAGTCACTGCAAAATTTGAGTGGAAAGGGGTGCATGGAGTGAATAAGAAAATGGCAAAAAGCATTTGAATGATTAAAAACAGGGGGAATTTGGTATTGTTGGAATGAAAGTAGTTGGAACTAATCAAGCAACAAAACATGTACTTTTGTGATATACGCTTTATTGGCAAAATGTATTTGACCGGAAGTGAGAGACGTAAAAGCAGTGAGGGTGTTGTAGAAGCAGTTTAGTGATGATAGAACATACAACGAGGAGTCAAAGGGAAAAAGCCTGAAGATAAAAACATTAGATTTGACTACAGAAACCTGTTTCCTAAATACAAAAGTAAGCTACAATTAAGGGAGTGGTCAGCCGCATCTCCATCCTGTTGAAATTTTATTCTGGTAGTGAAGGGTATCTATGGAGCAAGACGTTTAAAAAGTTACTGAGACTGCAAAGATATGGATGGAACATCGTTACAAGGCCAGGTGTGGTTGGACTATGTTAGCCACAGAGTGACATTTGAAATTGTTCCTCTAAGATGTTTTTGGTGTCAAGAATACGGGCATATTGCAGCTGTATGCAGGAGAAGGTAGTGCAGGTGTAGGAGGCGTCACAAAGATCGGTGCTCAGAACACAATTGTGAATGACCAAAAGCAAAAAACTGTACACTGACACGGTCAGGTGAACCGCAAAGCGGTTGGGTCAATGACAAATAAGCCTTTTAAAATTTTTTTTATTTTTTTTATAAATCTTTAAAAATGTGCAGAATACATTTATTTGAAGTTGGAAGAGTGTGTTTAAACAAGTCTTAATGGTCGCAAAACATTTACAGGATTTTAGTACAGTTCAGACTGTATTTGCTATTTCACCAGCCAAAAAATGTCAGGTGGCGCAACCAAAAGTTTCTTCAAAAAAACACACTTCCCTCTTTTTATTCTAAATGATTTTTTTGTAAGTGTACCGGAGAGTGTCTACTTTGCCTAGAACATTATTATTTTGTAATTGAGCTGTGTATTAAAAGTAACTTATTGATTCTTTATAGTAGGGGGTGGGTATTTTGGTTTTCCAAACAATTTAAGAACAATTAAACCATTAAACTTTGTTTATTTGAAAGTTTTCAAGTATAAAATTATGCCCCCATATTAATATTAAATCAATTCATATTTTAAATAACATATTTAATACATTTCACATAGTGTTAACTTGCTCGGAAGGTTGCGCCACCTGACATTTTGAGGGTTTGAGATGGCAAAACATAAAATATACACTGAACAAAAATATAAACGCCCCATGTCAAATATTGATGCCACATGGAGTTAACAACTCTAAGTGAGCATACGCTTACTTTTACTTGTACAGTAGGGATATTTCTCTTGATTTGTGCACCATTTTTAATCCATCTCTCTGTCAGTGAGCATTTGCTCAGAGATGCAGTGATTTCACACATTACATGGGTGTGGAATTTCCAGATGGTGATCAGACAGAATGAGCAGTACCCAGACACTCCTTATACTGGGGACAATAAAAGCCATCATGCCTCAGATGTCTCAGGTTATGCAGGAACGTGCCATTGGCATGCTGGATGCAGGGATGTCCATCAGAGCGGTCCCTGTGCAGCTGAATGTTAACTATTGGACGATAGTGCCATGGTTTGCTTTGTGCTTTTTGCTTTCTTTGTTACTCTCGTCCCTGACGATATCGTTTTCTTTCCACATCGGATTCTTTACCCAGCTGGCTGATTACTGCTGGGCGGTCCTTCCTGGAGTCTATTTAAACCGGAAGTCGCCACGCCTCCTTCGCTGGAGTGTTTGATATGACTTTGCTCACTTCGGGGTTTATAGCATATAACATATGAAAAGCGGGAAGAAATTTTAGGTATTTTAGACAAAGGGTTTTGTGGAGTAGTTTGGTTTGAGAAGGTGCATAGTTAAGTACTTGTAGATTATCAAGACTGGGAGTCCTCTATGCACACGCACACACACACACACACACACACACACACGCACACACACACAAAACCCAAAACCAGTGAAGTTGGCATGTCATGTAAATCGTAGATAAAAACAGAATACAATGATTTGCAAATCCTTTTCAACTTAAATTCAATTGAATACACTGCAAAGACAAGATGTTTAATGTTCAAACTGAGAAACTTTTTTTTTTTGCAAATAATCATGAACTTAGAATTTAAAGGCAGCAACACATTGCAAAAAAGTTGGCACAGGGGCCTTTTTACCACTATGTTACATCGCCTTTCCTTTTAATGACACTCAGTAAACGTTTGGGAACTGAGGAGACCAATTTTTGAAGCTTTTCAGGTGGAACTCTTTCCCATTCTTGCTCGATGTGCAGCTTAAGTTGTTCAACAGTCCGGGTCTCCGTTGTCGTATTTTACGCTTCATAATGCGCTACACATTTTCAATGGGAGACAGGTCTGGACTACAGTCAGGCCAGTCTAGTACCCGCACTCTTTTACTACGGAGCCATGCTGTTGTAACACGTGCAGAATGTGGCTTGGCTTTGTCTTGCTGAAATTAGCAGGGGTGTCCATGAAAAAGACATTGCTTGGATGGCAACATATGTTGCTCCAAAACCTGTATGTACCTTTCAGCATTAATGGTGCCTTCACATATGTGTAAGTTTCCCATGCCTTGGGCACTAATACACCCCCATACCATCACAGATGCTGGCTTTTGAACTTTGCGCCTATAACAGTCCGGATGGTTCTTTTCCTCTTTGGTCCAGAGGACACAACGTCCACAGTTTCCAAAAACACTTTTCCACTTTGCATCAGTCCATCTTAGATGAGCTTGGGCCCAGCGAAGCCGGCAGCGTTTCTGGGTGCTGTTGATAAATGGCTTTCGCTTTGCATTGTAGAGTTTTAACTTGCACTTGCAGAGGTAGCGACAAACTGTAGTTACTGACAGTGGTTTTCTGAAGTGTTCCTGAGCCCATGTGGTGATGTCCTTTACACACTGATGTCGGTTTTTGATGCAGTACCGCCTGAGGGATCGAAGGTCACAGGCATTCAATGTTGGTTTTCAGCTTTGTCGCTTACGTGCAGTGATTTCTCCAGATTCTCTGATCCTTTTGACGATATTACGGACCGTAGATGATGAAATCCCTAAATTTCTTGCAATAGCTAGTTGAGGAATGTTGTTTTTAAACTGTTCGACAATCAGCTCACGCATTTGTTCACTAAGTGGTGACCCTTGCCCCATCCTTGTTTGTGAATGACTGAGCATTTCAGGGAAGCTGCTTTTATACCCAATGATGGCACCCACCTGTTCCCAATTAGCCCGTTCACCTGTGGGATGTTCCAAATAAGTGTTTGATGAGTATTCCTCAACTCTGTCAGTCTTTTTTGCCACTTGTGCCAGCTTTTTTGAAACATCTTGCAGGCATCAAATTCCCAATGAGCTAATATTTGCAAAAAATTACAAAGTTTACTTGTTCGAACATTAAGTAACTTGTCTTTGCAGTGTATTCAATTGAATATAGGTTGAAAAGGATTTGCAAATCATTGTATTCTGTTTTTATTTACGATTTACACAACGTGCCAACTTCACTGGTTTTGGGTTTTGTATTTGTCAGGACTTTCGTCTAAAGTCTTGTAAGTACTGTGAATCCAGAGGGTGGTAATACACCTACAGGTTTATACACCAGTAACAACATTCCCATTCTGTGATATGTTTTTTTTTTTTATTTCGGCATGACAATTTCAACACAACACAACATATATCATGTATCATGACTGAAAGGGTCGCAGGAGAAGCGAAATCGCTTGTCAAAGTCCCGCCCCCAACTTCCAGAAAAACATTTTGAGACGAGATTGAAACGAGAGGAAAACATTCAAGACCAAAGACAGTGCAATCTTGCAGAAACATACATACTCTAGAAGAATAAATATGATAAAAAAATAAATTGCAACTAAAATGACTAAAACATACCAAAAACAAACATATAATCAGCGATTCCCAACAGCAGTCCATCGTTGCCTTCCTTGACGCCGAATCCAATTTTATTGAGCTTTCTGTCAAGGATAGCCATGCTTTTCAAAATTTTCTTTATCCTATGGTAAATCAAAAACAGACCAAACCCCAATGATAGCAGACCCGCTATCATGAATCCAATTAGATAGACGTCCTCTTCATCCTCAATGTCCAGGACTGCCAAACACAGCGAACGCCACTTTCCCCCTGCATCCATGGTGTAACCGGCCGGGAATGTCCCATCCGGACATGTCGGTTCTCCACAACCTGACCGCCTCGTGGAGATAATTTTGTCGATTGCATTTAACGACCAGCTTATAAGATCCATATTGGTTCAGCTGTCTGTAGTAATGTGCTGTGACAGTTGTCTTTCGGACATCAAGTACAGATGGTCTGGAGAGTCCAGTCGATACAAAGGTACAGATTTAACAATATTGAACATGTTTATAGTTACTCAGATATGCACATTTCAACAAATATTTGAAGGCCTTCAGCTCTTCTGCCATTCTTATATTATCATCAAGTACATTCCATGCCCTGACTCCAGCCACAGATAACGAGTGCTCCCTGCGAGTCGTTCTGACCTTTCTTGTTTGCAACAACATTCTGCCTCTGGTGTTTTGGATACAATCACGCTGAAGAAATAGGCTTTGTATATTTCTAGGCAAGTCTTTGTGGTATCCTAAATATACAAGTTGCAAGGAGTTGAGTTTTACTATATCCTGTAATTTAAGAAACTTTGTCTTAATAAACAAATCATTTGTATGAGTTCCATACGGAACGCAATGAATAATTCTAAGGGCCTTTTTTTGGAGTTTAAATAAAGATTCTATTGTATTATTGTAAGTGTGACCCCATACTTCAGCGCAGTAATGTAAGTGGGGTGCTATGAGGGCTGAGTAGATTATTTTAAGAGACTTGAGGTTTAATAGTTTCTGCATTTTCCAAAGAATAGACACACTTTTAGCTAACTTTTTTTGAACTAAATTTACATGCGGTTTCCAGCTTAAGAGATTATCTATCATAAATCTTTATACTTTAGACTTTGTATTCGTTTACCCTTTCAATGCTGGTACCATTTACCTTTAAGTCTATGTCGTCCTTTAGGCCTTTTTTCCCAAATATCATAAATTTGGTCTTTGTAAGATTTAATGATAATTTGTTTACATTAAACCACGTGTGAAGTTTAGACATTTCATTATTAGCCAATTTAACTAATTGTTTGAGATCAACACCTGAGCAAAAAATAGTCGTGTCGTCAGCGAATAAAATTAATTTTAGGATATCGGACACCTTAACAATGTCATTTATGTAGATTATGAACAACTTGGGACCTATAACCGAGCCCTGAGGAATTCCACAGGTAATGTCCAGGCAATTTGATTTGTTATTACCCATCTGCACAAATTGCGTTCTATTTGTTAAATAATTTTTGATCCATTTTAATGCGGTCCCTCTTATTCCATATTTGTAAAGTTTTTCGATCAATATATCGTGATTTATAGTGTCGAATGCTTTCTTCAGATCAATAAATATACCTATAGAATAAAACTTTGAATCTGGTGAATCTTTAATCATCTCAATAAATTCTGTTAGGGCTAGTGCTGTCGAATGCTTTTTCTTGAACCCATACTGACTGTCACATAGTAGTTTGTGTTTATCAATGTACTTGTCCAATCTATCATTGAAGAGCTTTTCTAAGATTTTTGAGCATTGAGGTAAAATCGAAACAGGACGATAGTTTTAGAAATCATATTTATTGCCGCTTTTGTAGAGAGGGATAACCTTCGCTATCTTCATTTTATCTGGAAACACTCCGTAGGAGAAGGATAGATTGCATATATACGTAAGTGGAGTTACAATTGCGTTAGTTAGTGTTTTCAGTAATTTCATATCTAATTGGTTTACGTCAACAGATGTCTTAGCTGTACAATTTTTCAGAATTGATCTAATTTTGGATTCAGTAACAGGAGTTAATGCCATTGTGTCTTGGTCTTCCTCATCCTTATCAAGGTAGTCCCATCTTAGATGTGAGGATTCAATACCCTTTGCTAGTTCTGGCCCAACATTCACAAAATAACTGTTCAAATTTTCCACGACCAATTCCATGCTCTCTACCTTTTTTCCATGAATATTAAAGAAGGCAGGGTACTCCCTCTTCGGAGCCCTCCCAGAGACATTCTTTATTATATTCCAAAGATTTCTGGTGTAATGTTTATTTTCTAATAGAAGCTTTTCATAATACTCTTTTTCATGCTTCCTCAACAAGCGTGTAATTTTGTTCCTGTAACTTTTATACCTTATTTCTGCTTTCTCAGTTCTTTCTCTCAGAAACTGCTTATACAAAGTATTTTTTTTCTTACAGGCATTAGCCAGTGTTTTTGAAACCCAAGGTCTTCTCTCTTTGTTTTGCTTCAGATTATTGATTGTTTTGACTATACAGTGGGTATCATACAGAGAATTTACAGTCCATAGGAAAGCCTCATACGCTCTATTCGGGTCGTTTTCTGCTAATACATTATCCCATTTTTGATTCAACAAATCTAATTCTAGTTCCTTTAACCTTTTTTCACTTTTATTTCTGATTTCTGTATGTTCCAGGATTTTCGATCGAGCCTGGTCTTTTAGATCTAGCTTACAATCACAAATAGCAAAGACTGACAGATGATCGGTAATGTCATTTATCATGATGCCGCATAATATTTCAAAATCTAGTACATTAGTATAGATATTATCTATCAAAGTGGCACTATGCCTAGTAATCCTGCTTGGTTTTGTAATTAATGGTTGCATACCCATGGCATACGTGGTGTTAATATAATCCTCTATTATAGAGCTGTTATTTGGATTTATCAAGTCAACATTAAAGTCCCCACATATAAAAACATTTTTTTGGCTTGTATTAGTGAGTAATTCACCCATACATTTGCTAAAAACATCAATATGCGAATCCGGTGCTCTGTACACACAACAAATAACTGTATTTTTACCTTTCGATCTGGGAATCTCAATTGTAAGGCATCCCATTACATTTTCCACAACATATGATTTGCATTCTATTACCTGGAAGTTTATGGCCTCATCAATAAATAGGCCAACACCCCCACCTGCTTTATTCAGTCTATTCTTACACACGAAGTTGTAACTCTCCATGTAGAAGTCCTTGTCCTTTTCTTCTTTAATCCAAGTTTCCGATAAGGCGATGATGTTAAACGGATTAGCAAATGACCGAAGGTATTCCTTTATTTGATCAAAATTGGAATATAGACTCCTACTATTAAAGTGGATAATGGACAAACTCCCATCCATTTTAATGCTTTTGTTAAATTTGCCCACAGTAAAGTATCCGCATGCGTTAGTCTCGTTGTTGAAAAAATGGTTATCCGGATCGATTTCTTCATTAGGGTCTATTCCTGAAAGATGGTGACTTCCTGTCAAAAATCCATTTCCCTGATCAACAGTTTGGATCATCGGATCATTTGTCTTGCTGATCAGAGAAAAATGTATTTCTGAAGGTTGATAACTGCTCATAAATATCTGTCAAGGATTTCAACCTGCCTCAGTGGTCGAACTTCTCCAAATCCCGCATCATCTTGATCAGCACCGGTCTGGTGGTTTCCGGTGAAGATCTATTTGGTTTGATGAAAATTCTGCAGTTAGCCGACCAAATGCTGTGTATCTTACCCTCTTTCTTTAGTTGACGAGCTTTCCGTGCGATGGTTGCATTATGCTTGGTGAGGTTTTCATTCATGAATTCATTGGATCCTTTGAGATTTTTCCCTTGCTTCAACAGAGGAATCTTGTGCTTTTTGCTTGTAAGTCGTAACAACACGGCCCGTGCTGTATTCCACTCTCCGCTTCCATTATTTTTGGTAGCAGATAACATGAATCCACATTGTTTTGGTCCAGAGAAATATTTTTGGACTGAAGGAATTCCACCACCTGCAGTTCCACGGATTTATTGTCCTCCTCGTCTGACTCATCAGCACTCGCTGCTGCCCTGGCATAACTCCTGGGTTTGATTTTGAGCCCGGTCAGGATTACATCATTACGTTTCTCTTGTTGTTCCAGCTCCTCCAGATTGCTTGCTAAAGATTTAATCTCCGTGTTTTTCTTGGCGATCTCTTTTTTGAGATCACGGTTCTCCTCCAAAAGCCGGTCCATCTGCTCCCTCACACTGACCCTCAACTCCCTCACTTCATTTCTCAATTCATCGAGGGCCTCCATTACTGCTGAGGGATCCAGCGAGCCTGGTCTCTCGTTTTCCCTGCTTTTCCCTGGCTTACCCATTTCCTTAGTTCAGAGAAAAGGGCTCTATTACAGAGATTGTGAGAAAGTTTATCACTCAACTTTTCTCCCGAGTCTGCTGTTGCATTTCTGTATTGCGCGCAGTCGCTGCAGTCGCTGTTCGGAGTTTTTGCTCCTTCAGTGACCATGAGTTCAATGTTCAGCGTGGAAACCCCCTGGTGGAGGTTGCCCACCATCCTCCAGGCAGAATCTTCTTGGGCGAACGTTCACCTTTCAAGTTTATTTAGACCTCCGGACTAAAGGAGGCAGAACGACATTTGTTAAAGCTTTTAGACTATGTGGCGTGGGACCACGGATATATCCAAAATATTGACGTGAGAATTGAAATTGAAATCAATTTTTGGAAAGGGAGCCAGACGCCATGTAGGTAGATGTGTTTAGTCATTGGTATGGAGAACTGTGGGGGTGGGTGTTATTTTTTTTTAAGAGAAAAAACTTTGGAAATATGAGCCCATAAATCCAGCAGTCTGCGGTGATACACAAATGAGTTGTAATGCATTATTAACAAAGAGGAAGAAGCAGGAAAACAAAATAATCAAATGTGTTTGCCGAGTGGAGAGGGGAACAAGTAGATCTGCTCTAAGACCAATGTACACAGGATTGATCAGGTCTGTATTTGACCATGGAAGCATAATATATGGGTCTGCAGCTAAAACACTACTGAGTAAGTTGGATGTGATCCAAAATCAAGTATTAAGGTTATGCTGTGGTGCTGGCAAAACCACACCAGTGACAGCTGTCCAGGTAGAGATGGGAGAAATGCCTCTTCACCTCAGGGGAGATCAGTTAGCTCTAGTGTACTGGGCAAACCTGAAGGGCCATGATGGAAATCATGTGAGTCAGTCAGTTCTGAAGCACTGCCAAGAGCGTGGAAATGTTCAAGATAAAAGTTTTGGTTGGGTGGTCAATGATAAAGTTAGTGAAATGGGCTTTAGTGAATTGAAGATTAGCCCTACTCTGCCTATACCAATTGCCCCACCATGGATTTATAAATAAGTGCCTATTCACTTTGGGGTTGTTAGAAGAGAGGCAGGAAAATGACAAAGACAAATATAGAGTTCTGAGCTATTTTATGGAGAATTACAGAGAAGCAGTGGTGTGCCGTCAGGGCCAGCAAGGCCTTCTCTGCTGGCCTAGATAAATTGGAAAAATTTTGTTTTCTTCATAAATACCTTAATTAAAGCTACATGTATTCTAGAAAGTCAATCAAAATCCTCAATCATTATATCTCCGAGTTGCGCAGCTTCGACAGTGCAGACAGCTTTTATAAAGGCCAGCTTTGTCTTATCCAATCAGATTCTTTTCTCTGCTGTCTCTGGGTCAAAGCTGCTCTCTCTAGATGCCTCTGGTCTCAAGTCTCAAGGCCTTCGGAAGGTAGACTGCTTCCCAGTCCCATTAAAAAGAATGGGACGATTTAGCTGATTATCATATTTTTAACCAATCAGATTGTGAGTATGCCAAGTGGGGCGTAATCTTTGACACAACAGAGCCTTCTAGCTGGCCTCTGCCTACGTCAGGACATTACGAGCTGACAACTGGTTAGTTACGTTAACTAACGGAACAGTCTGTATAGATCTTATATGAGTGGACGTGTCATATGAAAGTAATGCAAAGACTATAGTGAATTTTGTGGTTGTTCCAAACTTTAGCAAGCTATAAACCCAAAATTTACTCAGAGTTAGCAGTGAGCTGACTCCTTGACTGGTACTCAGTAACGAACAGTTAGCTAGCGGCGGTTTTTAAATTCACAGTGAACTGAGTGAGGATGCGGTCTATGTGAGAGCATGCATCAGCCTCACGCACTGGCATATCTAGTGGTGACCATCCCGGTGTCTACTGCCTCTGTCGAGCGGCTATTTTCAGCCCTTTAAACGCATAAAAACTAACTCGCGAAATGCAGCTGGACAAGCTCAACGTTCAGCACTGGCCTTCGTGGCAATCCTGAGAGACCTTTTATTGGAGCTCAAACGGATTGATATGCTGCACGACAGCGTCATTCATAATTATGTTAGACAGTGAGGAGCATGGAGTTCATTTTCAAATAACAAGCACCTGCTGTGAGTTCAATAAATTCTTCATTTTATTTATGGTAAGTTTTGGGTTTTGTTTTAGATCATTACTGCCAGAGTGTGAATGATGTCTGGCTGTACCCTTGCACATTGAGGCACGTGTGTTTATGCGCAGCAGCTTGGCTTGTGTCCCAGTAGTCTTTCCTAGGTATTCTACTTAGTTGTGACTGGTTGCTGTGAGCTTTTTCTTGTTTCTTGGCAAAGGCAGTGATTGATTAATGCAGTATGGCAAAGTGCTTTATGTTGGAATGCTGTCACTGGGAATTTATGGGGGGGGGTTACGTTATGACGTCATGCTGTTGCCGCAGTAAAATTTAGGTTAATTTCGGGAGTCTTACTGAAGGCCTTGGTGTAAAATGCATGGCCCGCCACGGATGCCTCTAAAATGGATGATAAATGAATGGGAGTTGCTTATGTGATCCCAAAATTAAAAAAGTAAAAGTAGTTAAGGGAATAAGTGATGACCTAGCTGTATTTACTGCAGAGTTGGTGGCAGTGTGGTTGGCTCTGCTATGGGTGGAAACTAATTGGCCAAGGAAGGCAGTAATTGCTTCAGACTCCGGTTCAGCTTGTACAGCATCGAAACCAAAATCAAGGCAGGATATTTTATTTGAAATAATTCAAGTTGCAAACAATCTGTTAAATTCGGGGATAAAGACAGCTCTTGTATGGGTCCCAGCTCATGTGGGAGTTGTAGGAAATGCGTTGACAGATAAATGTGCCACGCGAGCAGCTGGAAATCCCAGCGTATATATAGAGATCAAATACAGTAAAGCAGAAATTAAAAGTGTGGTTTAAAATAAAGTTAAGGAAACATGGCAAACATTATGGGACCATGGGCAGACTGGGAGACAGTTCTATAATATCCAGAATTAAGTGGGAAAGAGCAGGAACACTATCAGAGGAAAGGGGGGGGGGGGGGATGTATTTTCAAGAATGAGGTGTGGACACACAAGATTAAGTAATACTTTGCTAATAATGAAGAAGGGGGCTGATGGTACTTGTGAATTCTGTGGTAGTCCAGAATCAATAGAGCATGTCATTTTTCACTGTCCTAAATATCAAGAAAATAGCCAAAGACTAATATTGCAATTGCAAAGAGAACAGTTAAGTTTAATCCTAGTGAACATTCTACAAATAAGCTCAGGTGAAATCTGTTTTGATTACATATTTAGTTTCCTCAGGAATACAGGACTAATTAGGAGAATTTAGGTTTTTTTTTTTGCATCATACTTGGGTTCGACTCTAGTACCACACCCCAGTCCAGCTGGTGGCGGTAATGCGCCATTGAAGTAACATGGTTTCCACCATAAATCGAAAGAAGAAGGATCTTCTAATCAAAAAGAAAGAAGAAGAGATTGAACTTCCGGACGAGAAAGTCGGCTAGTGAACGACCCAACCTGTCGCTATCTTAAAGGTTATATTACGGCCCCCCTAATTCGGGGTGCGATGGCTGAATATAGCCAGGTCGGTATATTGACGGCTATGCTGCTCTTCACTGTTGTTACTGTACGAGATATTTATATTGGCAAAAATATGACTCAGCAACAACATCAGCAGGCCGCTGATAACATGGATATTGGTCACGGTCTGGATCAACAGAAACCGGGGAAGCATAAGCTGTATACCGGCCCGGTTCTGAAATTTCAATTTTGGTAAGTAATGTTAACCGCTGTAGAACAGCCAACGGCAAATTTAGTGAATCGGTCGGTTTTAGGAAGGCACACTCAAGTTAATGAATTGGCTCGCTAACACAAGGTGAAAACGTTCTCGGATGGAAGTCTTTCCCTTCTTACTGCCCTACAGTCCGGTGGATTAGGCTACTGAGCGGCTGCATTTTATGTCGTCACTAAGGGAAAGGAGATTAGAGGAACTGAATCCATTCAGACGGAGGGCGTGGAGAAGTTGTCTTCATGCAGACAGAGGGTGACCATTGTATAGGCATTTCTGGTTATTCTCCATCTGAATATTATTTGAAAAGTGGTAACTCTATATTGTCTGAGGCAGACATTTTTGCCATATCAGTTTGATTCGTATGTTGACAATGCTGTTGATTTCCCTGAAAACAGCGTTCATTCGGGGTTAGACCGCAACTCCTGACATGAACAGATTGACTGTTCACAGCGGTATATGGGGAGGCCGCTGAATGCATAAGGCTGTATATTACTTTGTTTTACCGGTGTGCTTGTGTGTGCACTGATATTTATATTTAATATAAAACATTTACTCAAACATTGTCAGCAATCCTCAGCTTGCCTCTATGACCCTACCTGCTTATTATGGATAATATAGGCTTGAGCTCACTACGATCAGCTTTCAAGCTACTCTGATTTCAGACTTGCGATGCGGCTTGTTTGTATAAACAGAAAATGATTTTGAGATCAAATTCTGCAGTGGTTCCTGTGGTGTGTACCTACACTGATTGCACACTGCTAGCTAGGTACAGGTTTTGATATGATACATCTGTGGGGACGGCCAAGAACTTAACATCAGGGGTGAAATTTTAAAATTGCCTAATCTATCCCAAACTTATATTTTTAGATAGCCTAATATCTCCAGTTTTATGATCAAATGGATATTTAAGAAAAGATAGTGTTGAGAAGAAGTTATGGGGGCTAAACGTGGAGTTCTTTTTGAAGAGCGCCAATTTTTTGTCTCTGGTTTTTGTTACCATATTATAATGCTATTAACTGGATTATGAATCCATACAATTAACAAATATTTTTTTATCAAGTTAAAAAATTGTTTTAAACGTGATGTTTGAAATTAGGTTTAAAATAAATATTTTTGTGCTTTTGAGTTACTTGAATATAGACAATTTGAGAAAAACTGCGATTCATCTGAGAGACTGGAAAAACTGTTTTTTTTTTAAGATTTGAAATACTTTAAATCCAGATAAAATCTTCAACCTTTCTCAAAGCAAGCTTAAAGAAACATATTTTTTGGGCAGTTTAACAAGTTTTGTGTTTTGGACCCATTATCATGTAAATATATTAGAGTGAAATATGTGTAGCTGACATGCTGAGTAGCAGTTAGCTGGCAGTACAGTTAAGATCCGGTGTCTTCAACAGCCTATGAAAGTTAAATCTGCAATTTTACGAACTGTATTTCTAGGATTCATATGCCACGTTCTATTTTACTAAATATCAAACAATTAAATTTGATTATCAGTCAGATAATCTGATGATAAAAAATTGCACTTTTGTCCCTGTACTTCCTTTGTTTTACACCTGACTAAATGGGTGTAAATAAGAACAAAGTGTTACCTACAAAATGCAACTATCCCCTCAATCAAAGGTAAATGTAGGTAAAACCCATCCCGTTCTGCTCAACTGACTAACAGGTGACGAACATACTTTAACAACTGATTTCTCACCTAGATGAGTGATTAGCTGAACATCAGAGGGCCTCTCTCTAGCACCCCAGGTGTGTTAGCATTTTCACAGTCAGTATGAGTCGAGCATAAAGGACATCTCCTTGTCACGCAAATCGTTATAAGTCAAGTGGCACTTCATAAAACAACATCTCAATCTTTTTCCAATGCCTTTATCTTCATCTGAGTCAAGGCCAAAGCTTCCCTTTCTCATAAGGGAGCTTGACATCTTCTCTGATGGTACTGCAATGCATGTCAAACAGAAATGCATATTTGCCTTCATTACCAGCCTGCTTGAATCAATGGACATTCCTGTAAACTAGCACTTTTTAGGCACATCTCATGGCAAAGGTGCTGTAGATGGCGTCGGCGGCACAGTGTATAGGGCAGTCTACAGTGCCAACAAGTCTCCTACAGCCCATATTGAGAATGTCAAGGCCTATGCTGAGTGTGCTGCCAAGGTTAACTCAAAACAGCACTTTCAAGAACTTTGAAAAACATGTAAAATCTAGACGTTAATTTTCTGTCCATCCGGGACAGTGTGCTTCAAAGGTTATATCATAAAAACTATTAATTAATTTATGTACAAATTTTAATATGTTAAAGTGGGTAATTAGACCTTTCTTCTGACAAATTACAAAGTTTATAGACCCACTGGTTGAAAAAATACTCCCTCTTAAACAGTAAGCGGTCCACCCGGGACGCATTTGGCCATCCCCTTGTTGTAAAATCTCTATATACTTTTCAGCATTGATAGTGCCTTTCCTGATGTGTAAGCTGCCCACACCATAAGCACTAATGCAACCCCATACCATCAGAGATGCAGGCTTTTGAACTGAGCACTGATGACAAGCTGGATGGTCTCTCTTCTCTTTAGTCTGCACGACATGGTTTCCAAAAAGAAATTAAAATTTTTATCAGTCCCCTCCCGGAAACGGAGGGGACTATAGGATTGCACCCTGTCCGTCCGTCCGTATTCGTGTCCGCTCCATAACTTCAATACCGTATGACCTAGGAACATCAAAGTTGGTGCGTGGATGCAGCTTGGGGAGAGGGTGTGTCATGTACCCTATTCAGGTCACTTTGACCTATGTTTTAGGAAATATAATATGCATACACCGGTAGGGGACTAGTATTGCGCAGCAATACGACATTCGCCGATAGGTGTTGCACTTGTTCATCTGACCTCAGAACAGAACCATTTTCCATTTTGCCGCAGTCCATTTTAAATGGGCTTTGGCTCAGAAAAGACTGCGGTTCAATTAGATCATTGGTTATAACCCTTTGAAAATGGTCACAAACTGTGACCAGAGGGTTAAAGTTGGCCACGCCCCCTTTTTCAGGGGCCCATAAAATGAGACCGGAACGAGATATCAACTTGAAACCACCTGCAATTTAATTTGCTCATCACAAGCAACAAAATTTTACCAAATGAAACATTTCTGAGACCATCAAGATGGGAGCCTGGGTGATTTCATATGGAATGACCCTGCGGCATTTCTGGATCGTGTCACAGTAGGCTATAGCTTCTTTGCATGACGTAGCTTTAACTTGCATTTGTGGATTTGTGGATGCACAGATGGTGATTTCTGGAAGTATTCCTGAGCCCATGCAGTGAATTCCAGTGCAGAATCGGGCATGTTTTTTATGTAGTGTTATTTGATGGCCTGAAGATCACGAGCATCCAATATTGACCTTCATCCTAGTCCCTTGTGCACAGACATTTCAAGCAAAATGTTACAAATTTCAAAGGTTTCTAGGCTTGAAAATATTGAAGATTGGGAATATATGTGCATTGAACACTTATAGGAAGTCATGCATGAACTTTCATTTGGTGGCCCTGTACTTGACCTTCGGCAACCTTAGAAGGTCAAACTTCACATAGTGAAATTTCAATGACCTCGATCACCAAAACTATGACAGATAGAACTTAAGTTTGTATTGCGGGCATATAGGAAGTCATCCATGGAGTTTTGTTTGGTGACATTGAACTTGACCTTCAGTGACCTTGAATGCCCAAATTTCACAGTGATATTTCAATGACTTATATCAGCAAAATGGTTACAAATAGTTTGGATTTGTTTTGGAGATGTACAGGAAGTACATTTGGTGGCCTTGAACTTGACCTTCAGTGACTTTCGAAGATCAAACTTCACATAGTGAAATTTCAGTAACTGTGACAGATAGTGGTTTGGTTTGTATTGTGGCCATACAGGAAGTCATGGATGAGGTTTCATTGGGTGACCTTGAACTTGACCTTCAGTGACCTTCAACGGGCAAACTATACAGTGAAATTTCAATGACTGATATCAGCAAAATTGTTACAGATTGAGTGTAGATTTGTATCAGAGGGGGTCATAGGAGGTCATTTATGAACTTTAATTTGGTGACCTTCATGTTGACCTCCGAAGGTCTAACTTTACCTAGAGAAAATTCAGTGACTTCTGTCACTGAAAAGGTCACAGATGGAGCCTAGAATTGTGTTCGTGACATAGGAAGTCACATATGAACTTTCATTTGGTGACATTCAGCTTGACTGTTGATGACATTTGAAGGTCAAACTTGACATAATACAATTACAATGACTTGTCTTGCCAAAATGGTCACAGATGGAGTCTAGGTTTGTATTAGAGACTTATAGGAAGTCATATATGAACTTTCATTTGGTGACCTTCATATTGACCTTCGAAGGTCAAATGTGAACTACTGAAAATTCAATTACTTGTATCACGAAAACGGTCACAGAAGGAGCCTAGGTTTGTGTTACTGACATCTAGGAAGTCACATATGAACTTTCATTTGGTGACATTCAACTTGACCGTCAGGGACCTCTGAGGGTCAAACTCGACATTGAAATTACAATGACTTGTATCACCAAAATGGTCGCAGATTGAGCCAAGGTTTGTATAGAGACATTTGGAAAGTCATATATGGAGTCCATCTCCTGACCACAACTTGACATTCTGTGACCTTTAAAGTTCACAATTCACATATTGATTAAATATTGACATATAATAATGACTTGTATCTCCAAAACTACTTCAGAGCTGAGGATTGCATTACAGAAGGTCTTATAAATGTATGTGATCTTTACTTTATTTACCTTGACATTGATTTTCATTGATTCAGATGTCAAACTTCACATGAAATTTTCATAACTTGTTTCACCGCTGTAAGACTGCTTGCCGGTAAGCTATAGGCTATATACTATGTACTATAGTAAGCTATATACTGGTGAAGTTTCAGATCACAATTGATTTTCTGTGATTGAGCAACGTTCTTTCTCATAGCATTTCCTGAGGGTACAGTAAGGTGTTCCAGGAGTACTCCCGAGCGATCAGCCAGTTGTACCCGGACATCCGTATTGAAGGAGAGAACTATCCCCCCAAACCCATCAACAAGTGAGTGTATTTTGAAAAACCTCATCGCTGTTGCCCTGTAATCCATAAATTATCAGATGACTGCTGATGCCTCTGAGCCACGAAAGCTGTTTTCCTCATCGTTTTCCCTCTCTCCTCCAGATACATTGCGAATTTTGTTTCTTACTTCAAACTGCTTGCCATCGCTCTTATTGTTAGTGGACAGAATCCTTTCCCTTTTCTTGGAATGGACACTCCAAGAATATGGTTTTGGAGCCAAGATAATAAGGTAAGAATGTGTCTGGATCCTAAAAAATGTTGGCATAAAAAGCAATACTTTTTCATTAATTCAACAGATGCTCTTATCTAGAGGGACTTGCAGTGAAGGAGAAAAAAGTTCTTGAACTTGGACTTTCGGTTAGGCAGTGTGTTGGTATGTGGTAGAAAATATTGAGAAAAAAGATGCTTGGGACTTAATAGCTGAGTTTTTCTCTGTCCTGCTGGGGGATCGTTCTCTGGACCACCTGAGGTTCATCGTGTTCACTGCAGCCTGCAACAAACGCTGTGAGCTGAGCAACTTACAATGGACACAAAATCAATATCTGCAAAGATTTTAGTGCGGCACTAGCAAAGAAACAAGCTGCATTTAACTCAATCAAAGGACTCCTGAACAAACACCAAACTCCTAAAACTGATGTTTGGTTCGCTGAACCAGCGCGTCTCTGAGTCGCCTACAACAAGAGCACATCTTCAGTTCTCCTGAGGCCACTGAGATTAAGTTGCTAGTTGCAATGTAGCATTTCATTGACACTGTTGCAGTCAGCCTAACGGCTCTTTCTCCCTTTTGTCCAGTGCTTATGGTTAATGACCTATTATCACTTACCGTGATGCATTGCGGTCATACAATCATTTTGTGGGCCACGAAAGTTGCCGTTATACTCTGAAGCTTGAACTGAACTAAAATCCGTCTCCATCGCAGCATTTTTTGTTTGTTTTAGGTCATCAGTAAGTATTCATAATTTGCTCATTTTTTTTCTTTTCTAGTCATCTTGCTTTGTTGTTTGCCTGTTCACTTGCTTTAAGTTGGGATTTTCGTCATTTGAACAACTGAATGATGATGCTGAAGGCCAGCCGAAAGCAAAGCAAACATATTGTCAGTTAAATTAAGTTAAATCTACTGCACAGTCAACCTGAGAAGATCGAGGTTTATTGCCTGTGGGAAGTAAGAAATGTGACATAAGGGGTCCTTAGATTTGCAGTTTGTAGACTACGTACTATTTGAATGGACTCCAGCGAGAGCTCCAAACCGACAAGCTTAACATTCTGATCGCCGATTTTATATCTTACCGCAATGCACCATGTATTGTTAAGTGACAATGTGTCTCAAACATGGCTCTGAAGCTCCTTAGAGCTAATTTGTAGTGTACACTCAGTCAGGTTACTAAGACTTTGGCTGTTATTAATGCTAGGTATTGACTTTATTACCCTTCTGCTCAGATGTAGACGCCAGCAGACGTGGAGCTGCTCTATTTATGCATGCAGTTACACTATTGTATCACTAGATGGCACATGTGGATCAGTTTTTGAATATTCACCAGCAAGCTGAGCTCAAACACTACTTAGAATGTAGACGAGTTCAGTCCCATCCATGTTCCCTAGGAGTTGCATGAAGTAAACTCCTTAGCTAAGCCTAATGTGCAAACTGCTAAATATACTTGCCCATAGAATCTATCCAGCAGTTCAAAAAAAGGATCCCGAGCAACAGAAAAAAATCATTGTCCTTTGTAGCAACCACTTCAGCTATAGTGAGCCAATAGTATCCCAATTAAGTAGTTCAAAAAAATTAGTTTTCTGTAGCAAAAGTTTGACATGATATTGATACTATGTCATTCTACTATCAATAATAGTCATCACATATCAAAAATGCACCGTTCCCCCCAGTTCCTCCATCGACAAATTCACAAGGGGTCCAGGCAGGCAGCGGCATCCAGCTCCGTTCTGCACTTGCTGCTACGAATCGGCGCTGCAGGATTGTCCCGCAGTAAAATTCTAGATATGCGCTAATTGATTTAATTTTTATGTGTGATGCCTGCAATCCTGCACCCAAATTTAGGCCCTGATATAAATGTTGGCAATAAGCATTCACTTTTTCATTATTATCATTATTATAGATCATGTATTAGTCTTGGTTATTCAGTCAATAAATTGTTTGACAATTAGGCGAACTTCAAAGAGAACAGCTTAAGGGCAATGGAGCAGTAAAGGGTGGGGTTACTGATGGCCCTCTGAACATCAGACAGCAGCCGCTGCTGGTTATCCAGTGAATAAAAACTGAAAAATTCTTGTTTGAAAACGCGCAAAAAACCTCAATGGTTAATGGCGGCAAGTTCATGTGAATGCGGGATAATATTCAAGCCGATAATTTTTTGATGTGTTATGTACAGATGCGCTCAAAAGTTTGCATACCCTAGCAGAATTTGTAAACTTGGTAACATTTTTTTAAAGAAAACATTATAGGCCAGGCAAAACGCATTACTTTATTTCTTATTGGATTCATATCCAACTCAAGGTCATGTAAAATAATACAATCATCAAATAAAACATGGAAATTTAGGAAAAAAATGAAATTAACCTTGTTCAAAAGTGTGCAACAATGCCTCCAGTCCCTGGAAATTCTTTGGTTATCTTGTATGAACTGCACATTTGAGATCTCCTCAAAGCAGCTTGATGATATTGAGGTCAGAAGACTGTGAAAGCCACTCTAGTACCTTTACTTTTTTTTTTTCTGTAACTACTGAAGGGTCAACTAGGCCTTGTGCTTTGGATCATTGTCATGCTGGAAAGCTTTGTCATGCAGGCAAAGCAAAGGCCTGGAGGGAGGTGACAGATGCCGTTAATGTTGTCTCTGTAGTCCAAAGAACTATGTCCGAGGTGAAGCGTGAATGGTTTGACATGAAACTGGAGGCAAAGAAACGCATGAACGCACACAAAAAAAATACATCAGCCACAGGAGGAGGAGGCTGACAGTCACAACTCGTTCCATGAATAACAAAAGGTCGCTAGTGAAATTCCTGATGAAACCTATTTTTCTGCACCATGTAGTACGATACTTCATGGTGCAGAAAAGCAGGTTTCATCAGGAATGTCACTAGCGACCTTTTGTTATTCTTGGAAGAACTGTCAACTGCAGATGAGCGCATCGCTGGCATAATCGGTCTTTGTCAGGTGACGTAACGCTTGCGAAGGCCGCAGTGCATTGTGGGTCGATTCGCCATTTTGGAGGGTCACTCTTTGTAAACAACTCAACAGTGAGCATCGTCTCTTTGTGCAGCATTATCTTTGATATAATGGGACACTCGTGTTGTGTGATAGGCTTTCGACACCATATCTCCCTCCATGCGTGTTTGTTCTCAGCATTTTCATAAAGGCAAGTAAGAGAGTTTTTTGTTTCAGTAATGATACAGAATATGCTGTGTTTTGCTTTCTAAAGTCGCTAGCTAGCCTCACTTGTAGGAATGTTCATGATTAACCGCTGTAATGTAATAAGCATTAATCCTTTATGCCCACAGTTAAAATAAGTAAAGCAAATCAGACCAAAAAAGCCAACGTCCAACTAACTGTCACCACCAACCGTAACTTCACTTGATTACACCCAAGTTAGCTTACCTTTGCAGTGACGACTGTGTTGTTGCAGTCCTGCGGTCGAAATGTGAACAGATCCTGCACCCAGCCATTCGTGAAATATCCGTGAGCTTCGAGAGATTTATAGTTTCTGAACTGTTCATATGTGTAAGCACTGATACCGTAAACGAGGTAGTTTGTTATATCCAGTGATGAAGTTGGAGGCAGTAATGTGGCGTCAGAGCTCCATTCTTTAGTTGTGAGGTCGTACGGATCTATGTTATTGATTGTCGACAATTTAGCCAAATACCGATTCCTGGCCTCCTTGATAAGTTTGTCCCTGTACAGGATCCTCTCGTCCTTCTTATTCTTGTCCAGATTGGGGACTGAGTAAACGGAATAAAAACTGATATACTGACTTGCTGCAACTAACTGCACCTTCACTGGACAGCTCCTCCTGTGCTGGTTTGTTTACATTCCGCTGTACACTCAAAATGGCGCTGGGGGGGCGTGTCCGCTAGTTAGAATACGTCACTGACAAAGACCGATTGGGGAGACCTCTGTCAGGAATCATACCTGAAGGAGACAGCGACATGCCTCCACTTTTATTTCTTAATTATCATCATTCAACATGTAGAAAGAACGTGTAAGCTATTGAGTCAATTCACATAGATAATTCACAATCGTGCACCTAATCTGGATCTTGAACCTGCCAATGGCCAACTAATTTAACTAAATATTACCCCTCAGCCCTAAAGGCTGACGGGGTATTACTATCCTTCGCGCGGGCGGGCGGGAGGGCAGTCTCCAAAAACTTCGACATCGGGTTGAGGGGTATTCCGTGCATTGCACGCCTATTTTGTCATATTTTTAATCGTTTGTCATGTTTAGGCTACATCACGTTTCAAAGGCACCTGCATATTGTGTACATAACAGAGCACAATATGAATTAAAATTGTAATCTCCAATAGTAACTAGCAAAATGTATGTGCATTCTTAAATTTGCTCAAGTTCTACGTATGGTCAGCTGTATGTGTAGATTTTGTTAGTAGCTACGAAAAGATCGGAGCTACTAAAATATTGATGAATGCGGAGATGCACGTAAATTTCCGTCTGCGAACAGTTTACACACAAATTCGTTCTGCCCACGTTTCATGAAGGAGACCCATTGTTTCTGCCAAAAATTCTTGGGAACAGATCTATAAAACCTTGAAATATAATGAAGTGCCATAACCTAATTTGGTGTGTTTATTCTGGGATGTGGATGTGAGTAATCGGAGTGTAATCGGATAAATTGGTTTATCGGTCTGCAATAACATTCCCAGCCCATACTCCTGTTGGAAGTTTCCTCCACCGCTGTGAGTGCAAATAAGGACAGATGTCTTGCTTATGTTAAACTATTCTTAAATGAGCTGCATTAATTTTATCATCCCCCCGGCATAAAATAGCGATCCGTGTGTCCGTCCGTCCGTCTGTAATAAAATCGTCTCCGGACCAGAACTCGAAAAGTATACCACTTACAAACACCAAATTTGGTATGGAGCTTCTCCTTATGGTCTAGTTGTGCCTTTTGGGGTTTCTGTCCGTCCGTCTGTCCACACAACCTGTAGGTTACACAAACTACAGCCGGGGGGATCCGCCATTGCCAGATGGCTCTTGTTGCATCAGAGTTTGATATGCCAGTGGTGAAATTACCAGGAGCCTTGTTATAGGTTCTAAAAGATTTCTTCTAAAAGTGGTGTTGGTTACCAGTGGGTGGCGGTCTTGTCTCAGGACTGAGCTAAAAATGGTGCCTGACTGCAAGGAAAGGGTTGATCTGTAGATATCTTTTGAATGAAATATTAATTGAGGTATTCACTGCCCCAGTCCCAAATTTATTTATTGCAAAAATGATTTGAATGTTGAATATTTCAGATTTATTGCATGAAGGCGAACAAAAAAAAAAAAAAAAACACATTTCAAGGGTTAGCAAGCTCCTTTTCCCCTCATATTGTCCTTCCTTCTTTTTCAGATATTCTCATGTCTGATGACTTTTTTCCTCAGCAACATGGTAGAAACCAATTTCTTGTCAACAGGAGCTTTTGAAGTTGCACTCAACGGTAAGGGTTGATGCTTTATATTGCCTTGATTTAAAAAAAAAAAAGATTATTATTTGGGGGGGGGGGGGGGATAAAAAAGTGTGTTTGTGTGTATTTTCTGATCTGTCTGGTGTCAGACTGAGGATGTGACGATGGTTTGTGATGTATGACTTACGATTGAATGTCATGAATGACATGCATTTCAGTTTTATACATATTAATTTTAGTTTTCTCAGGCTCTTGCTCATTGTACTGCAATATAGCTGATTAGCGAATTATTAAATATTCATTTTGCCCCTGTTAAAACATATAGATGTGGGGTGGGGTGAAGATAAAAATTTTAAATCTGAATTTATCAATACCCTCTGTAGGCACATATATTTTTTGCGCACAATGATGTGACATAACTGAGAAATTTCAAATTTATTTTCACCAGTTTATCAGCTTGTTTTTGCATTTTAAATGAGACATTTGAAAAACTCACTTTTTAATTTCTTCTGCACGGACGTTTTGCTATTTGCGGTTCTTACAAACCGCATAACTGTTAAGTAAATGAGTCATTCCATATTTTTTTTCTCTGTTATTTGATGAAGAAAAATATTCCTCTCAGTAAAATAATTTAATCTGTTTGAGGTGTGTTTTATCAAGGTGGAGTGTTAAACTTATAAAAAGTATTTTGTCATATCTGTGATTTCTTTATTTGCAGTGAAGTAAAAAGGCGAGATGAACATCTTTTACGTTTGTAGATTCCATCTTTTTCTTGGGGGTTTAACCCAGTTTATATATTTAACATGGCTACAGTTGTCTTTGGAACTTATTCAATTCCTTCCTTTAATCTCCATAACAAATTGCTAATAATTCAGTGCCAAATAAAAAAGCCACAGACATTTAAAGGAAAACATTTCATCATAAATGATCAGAACTGCAATATTAAAATAGTTTAATGGCAAGGAAGTCTTAATTATTTTGTACAGTTTGTTCGGCTGCATGATTATACAGGCTACCAATGTTAGATAAAGAATAAATAATCATAAAATAGAATAAATGCTTCAAAGAATTAATTACTTTGGTGTTTGAGTTAATTTATACTCGCTTTTAGTATTATATGTGCTGATGTTTGTGGTGTTAGTATCATCTGTCATTATATCATATGTTAGACTGAAATAGTAGCATGTTGCTTAATTAATTATTTAACTAAAATAATGAAATTTGATCAGAAAATCCTGAAACTATCCTCTGAAAAATGCATGCATTAAGCAGTCTAAGGTGCACTAGAATGCACCAAAATGCACCATTTTAAATAACATTTTCCCGAGCCAGCATGCCTAAAGACCCCCGCCTACAGGCCGAGCTAGGACGTGTCGCCGTATACAGCTCCTGACTGGCTACTTTCTCATTTAACCTGCTACTTTCATTTCTTGGGAACAGTCAATGGTGATATTTGACATTTTTATTTTCCCTGTTTTTTTCTTATTCTTTGTTTTCCTGGAATTATGTTTGAATGGGGTTCATTTGCCTGTGTGGCAGAGGTCTGAGGGGATCCCTTGATGGCTCTTGTCTTGTTTCAGCAGTTGGGTTGAGTGCTGGTGATTCTGTGTTTTATCATGATTTTTTGAGACAGGGAGTGCAACAAATCTTGCTAAATGCTGTTACCTTGCAAAATCCTGCAGAATACTGACCTATTTCATTTTTCTTTCAGAATAAACCTCCAACATTTATATGGCACACATTCAATCAGTATGTGTGTCATTTTTGTCATGCATCGCCATCATCTATTGGTCATTCACGTAATTTTAATAATCTGTGGTTGTGGCAAGGTGCCACAGTGCATCATTTGGAATGGGTTTCTGACACCATCAGTCTTCCATCAGATGCCGTGGTTCACAAACACGACAGTCTATGAAAATGGCCGAATTTGGATCAGGAATTCTTACGGTCGATATGCAATTTTTTTCTGCACAGTCCAGCTGAACCACATCTTGATTTACCTGATTAGATTTATTACGAGGATTGCATCATTATTTAAATTTACTTCAGCTCTTTCATCAATTTTTTTTTTCCCCTTAAGATGTACCGATCTGGTCAAAGCTGCAGTCTGGTCACGTACCGAACATCCAAGAGCTCTTCCAAATCCTTGATAATCACCTGAAGATGAATCAAGTTGACAAAATCTCCTTCCCCACTCCGTAGGGCTGGCTCCTGAGATGACCCATTTGTAAGTAATTGAGCGACGGTGCCATTTGCTCTAAGGGGATTTGGGTTCCGTGGTCAGTGATGTTTAGTTCATTACTCAAATCTCCTTGAAAAGCACACAGTTCCTGCACAGACAATTAGAGCAGTGTATTTGTACGTTGGTAAATTCTTAGTTTTCCACTGGTGTTGAGAGGAAGGGTCAGTTTATTGACGTTTAATATTAATGCCACCCACTCTCCAGCCTCTTGAATCTTTATCAACGTCACGCTTTTATCTAATAATGGGCAGCATTTTATGTTGCTAAGGGATCTTGGGGAGTATTAAGGAATTAATTATTTTTCTCTTTAAACTAGCATTGACGAGTTGTCGAGGAGTGGTATGACCTCTGGAAGTTCAGGCCATTTCACTTCCTGTTGCGGCCCATTGATTTCTTTAAATGCCAGAAAGTCTTGTGACATCACTCGTATATCTCTCTCTGTAGGGCTGGGCGGTATCCCGGTTTTATGACTTACACCATGACTTACACCGGTATAATTTTGAAGGAGGTATGAATTTGAGACAATACCCTCATACCGGTGTTTTATTATTTATTATATTATTATGTGTACGTCGCCCTCTCCGCTGTTTGCCGATCAGGCGTTTTCAGACAGCTTTCACTGCTCGGGGCCTTCAAGCTCCACCCCTTGCATGTGGAGGTGAGCTCCCCGTCACACAGTTTACATGAACACGACTGCCGGTAGAGACGAGCGACTTAGCAGACAATAGTATGGCGGTCGACGATGAACAGGAGCTGGTTCCGAAGGAAAAAAAAAACAACAGCTCTGTAATTTGGAGGTATTTTACATATATACCGAGGAGCAACAAGACGCTACCTGTAAAACCTGTCGCAAGCAAGTTCTTTCAAAAGGTGGATGTATTGCGATGTATAGCCTGTCCATCACAGGTTGCGTGAGATCGCTTGTTGCAGTTCTCTTTAACTTTACTGGTCTCTTCTTTTTTGTCCACTGTTTATTAAATTGTCACTTATTTTATTAAGCGCTCTTTGTCACTTGAACTATTGGCACTTAACACGTTGACTGCCGACTGCGAGACAACTCGTAATGGCCGGGGCTAGACCTGAAAATTCGGGGGGAAATATCCATCCCTTTATTGACAACAGTCTTGGCTAATTCTAGATGGTTTTCCTTTCTTAAAACGTTTTCCAATACAAGAAAAGTCAAATGGCAATTGAAGACACGGCTTTCCCCCATGCGATCTAACGGCGACAAAATAATGGGCTACATTCAGTTCAGTACAGAAGAATAATGTAGTTATAATTAGGTCTATGCACCGGCACTCGGCGACTATATTTCAGAGCTCTTCAGCGAATGAGGGTAATTCTGGTGACAAGTACGTGCTTTCGTTCGTTATCATTTTCCAATCGAACAGCTGTCACTTTTTGTTTTACAGCCAGTTGCGTGACCGTACTGCGAAAGCAGGTGTACGCATTTGGCACTGAAATTACCTTCATTCGCTAAAGAATTCTAAAATGCTGCGCTCGCTGGAAAAAAATTAAATTACCGTAGCTAAGTGCTAGTGCAAAGACCTACTTATAATTAAATTATCTTTTTGTACTGAATGTTGCGAGAGCTGCCAACTCTCACGCATTCCGCGCGAGTCTCGCGCTTCTTATCAGCACGTTCCAGTGCTGTAGTCAGCGATTATTCAGTTAATGCGCATTTAAGAGATTCTCTTGCAGAATTACAGTCGTTGTGCGCGATAGTTAATCAGTTTCACGTGCATTACGGTCGAAATCCCACTCGAGACATAGAATTCGGGAGTCATGATCGATTTCCTTCTTTACTCGGGAATTGGAAGCCATGGAATGGCATAAAGACATTTCAAATAGTCTTATTCCATTCAAACAATAAAAACGATCGTGAAACAAATGCATTGCTTTTAATCCCCAATTTTAAAAAGTGCAAGAGGTCCAGAGTCGTCATTGCCTTCCGTGTTGGTGAAATTCACCGTTATGCAAGGGAAATAAACTGCCATGCACAAGGACTTAAATTATGCGTAAGAATCTCAAATGTACGGGCTGATTGAACAGTTGCTGACTTCGGTGAATATGCCTTCAAAATGCGTGTTACCAACGCCATATGCATGAAAATGCGTAGAAAGTTGGCAGCCCTGATGTAGCCCATTATTTTATCGCATGGGGAGAGACGCCATGTCTTCAATTGCCACTTGATTATTCTTGAATTATTTTTTCCCCTTATTTAAATCTGTGTTCATGCACAGCCGCAGGCCTGTGTTCTTAGCCAGGGTAGGCCTATTGAATCCGTTTACATTTTTGACTTTCACACAGCTCTGCAGGTGCAGAGGTATACATTTAGGTATCAATTAACCATTTTTGGTATTTTTATTTGAATCTCTTTTCATGTGAAACATAAGGCCTATGTTCTCATTCAGAGTCGGCCTGTAGCTACATCAGTGCTCTTTACTGTTTTGTTATTTGCACAGCTCTGGAGCTCTGTATGAGCAGAATTATGCCTATTTGTATAAAGTAAAGACTATTGTTTTAGAGATTTGATTTTACAGAACTGTGTATCACTTTCCATCAGAAAAGATATGCTGCTTACATTTATTTTCACAGCTGTGCCTTCTTGAGCAGAGAAAGAACCTGTAAGGTTTTGTCCAAGTCTTATAGGTTTTGATTTTCTGATGATGTTGCGTAAAATGAATCACTTTTCTTGCTCTGAATGATATATCGTTTTCATCCCATATACCGCCAGTCAGACAAATGATACCGGGGTATGAGTTTTAATCCATATCGCCCAGCCCTATCTCTCTGCACTCCTGATGATTTAAAGCTCACCCTTAAACGTCAACACAATTCCACTCCTATGGTTTATCTCACATCTGAGCGTCTTATCACTAAATATTGCATGCCTTCTTGTTGTGAAAAACCATCGTTAATTATTGCCATGGTTAAATTTTTTTCACTATTATCAGGGTTGACAATTTATCTGAAGTCAGAGATGTAGGTTTTTTTGTATTTTTAAATAAGTATTTATGTATTTAGTTTTTTATTTAAAAATACATTGACTTAAATTTTTTGTTTAATTTTTCCTTTTTTATGCACATTGACATAATCACATAAGACCTGTTGAGCTTTGAAATGCAAAAATCTATTTCATATGCAGTACTATTTATTTATTTATTTTTTTTTTTTTGCTGCATTTTGCGTTTTCTGGAGCTCGACTGTGTGTCTGTGTACCACGGGAAGTGAATGGAGCCAATCCAGAATGTGCCCAGAATTTGGCCGTGATAATGGTGAGACCTGCCAACTAACGGTTCATTTTTCTGGCCCCCTCCTGGCAGGTCCTTGGAGCAGTTTCTCAGGCCCGTGGGACTGTCCTGTGGTGTTATGAAGGCCTGCACTGAAAACAGCTCGCTGTGAGTCCAAGCCAGATGTCCGTGCCACTGCGACACACTGCCACTGCCCTGAGAAACGGTCCTCCAGCTGAAGAACCAATCACTGCATGGCCGACGCCAAGAAATAATACACATTTCTGTAAATCAGAAAAACCTCTCGAAGTTCTCTATTTTGGCTGCACTGAACTTATTCATCTTCCTTTTTCTTTGGGAACAGCCCTTTCATCATCATCTAACATCTGTGACACTTCTGTTTGATAATTGCTGCTGATATTTGTATGTGTATTCAGAAAAATGGGTGTGATCGGTCTTGGTGTCCACTTCTTGAATTTCTCCTCAAAATATCTTATTTCCTTTGTAATGGGTACTGTCAACAGATTTGTGTAATACTTGAGGTCATTTGCTTGAATTGGTTGACTGGATTTTTTTTTTAAATTTCAGTAGGTGAAAGTATTCTTTGGGTGTTTGTAAAGTAAGTTAATTAAAGACATTTTTAGTTTTCTGGGGGAAATGGAGTGCTATGTAAGGGCATGCTGAGAATGAATGTCGTCTTCTTCCTTTTGGAATCATCTTGTTCTGAAGGAGACATTGTCAACTGTGGTAAAACTTTATAATGCTCTCTTGACCATTGATTATTCGCTATGCTAACAGTATTACAGATCAGTCACTTGGGAGCTCTTATTATTGTCTTCTGGAATCCCCCATGGCCCTGCCATTTTTTCACACTCGGTTCTGGATGATTAGATGAGTCTGTTGATTGAAATTAGAAATGGAATCACCTGTTGACCCACATCAGCATCCTCTTTAGTGCTTTGCAAAAACTTTGAATGCTACATGTTCAGGATGAGATGTCGCCCACTTGATTGTAGCACCACAGCTCTGACCACCCCAGTGCAGCTGATTAGCTCTGGCACTCAAAGGTGAGCTGACTAGCGGGACCGACTGCTCGGGGGCAAAAGATTTGAGAGAAGGAGGGGAGGTCCCAGCCTCCCTGAACCGTACATTTTCTACAATACTTGTACCTTCACTTCAGGTCCCTGCCAGAGCTGCATTGTCCATCGCAAAAATGCTTCACAATGCGTTATTTGCTCTTTTTTAAATCAAAGTGTGGTAATACCTTCTACAGCTTAGCTATTAGCCCAGTCATCTCTTCTTAAATTTTCTGTGTTGGGTTATGTTTCCTTGTAATATACTCAGCAACAAAAGTTTCTGTGACACCATTTATGTGTATGTTATAAATGACACGCAAAGATCTCAATGCAATCAATATGTTTATTAAACAGGAGAAACACTGACTTTTCAGTGCCAACGTCACTCAAAACGAAAAATGTCATTTTCATGCGTCATGAAGCACTTGTCTGACGTCTAACCAATTGTGACCTTCACACTTCAATACCGGGTGTGACTTCCTCGTGCCATGATGTAAGCAACGCATCTCCGGCGCATGGACCGAATCAGATGTGCCAGAAATTGCTGTGGGATGTCATTCCAAATCTGACGTAGACGTTGTCGCAATTCCTGGAGTGTAGCTGGCGGGTTATCCAACCGCCGCAAACGTCGATCCATCTCGTCCCAAAGATGCTCGATTGGGGACATGTCTGGGGATCTGGCTGGCCATGGCAGGACATTGACATGTTGTTGCATCAGATACTGCTGTACAATCCTTGCAACGATTGGTCTGGCGTTATCATGTTGCAGCGTTATTCCGGGACCATGTTGCATCAAAAACGGTACCACCAATGGCCGTAGCACTTCATCGCGATATCTTTGACCTGTCAGATTTCCATCAATAACAAGCAAATCTGTTCTGTTTCTAGCCGTGATCCCTCCCCAAATCATGACACTACCACCTCCAAAACGATCAAATTCCTGAACACAGTTGTTGGCATAACGTTCTCCACGTCGACGGTATACACGTAAACGACCATCACATCGGTTAAGCATGAATCTTGAATCATCAGTGAAGAGTACAAGATCCCACTGACGTTGGATCCACCGTCGATGTTGTGCCCACTGTAGACGCAGTCGTCGGTGTTGTACTGTGAGTATTGGACGTCTTGCTGGCCGACGTGGGACAATGCCAAAATGACGGAGACGGCGACGGATTGTCTGTGCAGACAGTCGCCTCAAACCGGGTATCGTTCTTGCAGTTATGGTTGCAGGTTGGAATCGATTTCGGAGAGGGGTTGTTCGAATCCAGTTGTCCTGTCTGGGAGTGGTTACTCGTGGACGGCCGCTGCGAGGACGGTCTCTGACATGTCTTGTCTGCTGATGACGCTGACATAAGTTCCAAATGGTGTTTCGGTGGACATTCAGGCGATGCGCAACTTCCCTCTGCGAGGTTCCGGATTCAATCATCCCAATGGCCCTCCACCGATCATTTTCAGACAGTCTTGGCATTTAGAGGGTAGAGTTCCTGATCCGAAATGGCTGTGTTTTCGATAAGTGATGCTTCCGTCGTTCATCAGGCACAATGTGAAAAATTCCAAAAATTCTCCTCTTTTATTGCCATCCACAAGCATGATTTACGCACATTTTCACGTGCAAAGTCATTTTCTCGCATTTTCATGATTTCCATTTCAATGTTGTGTTTACGTGTACTGTTTCAGTCTGATATCACCATGTATGACAATTTCATAATTGCGTTATGAAAAATAATTAACAATATTGGTGTCACAGAAACTTTTGTTGCTGAGTATATATGCGGGCTGTTGATGCAGTCAATCATGGTAAAAAAATCAGTAGTTTTGAATTTTTCAAAGCGTACGCAATATGCGTTCTGAAAAATTACACAACTTTTTCAAGCCTTTATGAGGGTCTGAATGCTGCTGCGGCTAATGTTCTGCGGCTAATTCGTAAATCAACTGGTGAATTGCTGCTAATTCTCAGCGCTGATAATGGTTTTTAATGCAGTGTTAAGGAAATAATTCCCTTATTCCACAACCTGTTAGTTGATAGAGTTGAAATTTAACCTTAACTGACCTGCCACTGTGAAATATTGCTCAGTTTTTACGTATTTTGATGTCATCCCGGAGGTGGTGAGATGGTTACATTCCCGGCTGCGTTTATAGAGTTGGAGTGAATGTAATCCAAAATGTTCTCTTCAATTTTCTAAAATCATTTTATTCTTTCACCAAATGATTCTGATTTACAATAATCCACAAGTTCATACAGCTTGTTTTCTATACTCAAAAGCAGATGGTGTGAGAGGCTGGGATTCAACTGAAAGATGGAAGTCTATTTGGAAATTTGCTGTCTTGCTGTCTTTTTATTTCTTGGAACTGATCTACAATGAATACAACCAGAAATTACTTCTAGTTTTGTGAGAAAGCATAATCTTTATTTAAATTGATTCTATTTTAACTCCAAACAGCTGCTGATAACTCCTCCAAAATCAGGTTTGTGTACTAATATCCATAGGGGCTAGTGTCCTCAACATTTTGGCAAGATAAAAAAATGTGCTAGATTTATTTTGGAGGGCTCTATTTTTCTTCCTTTGCAAATGAAAACGCATGCAGCGGTGATGTGATTCACTTCTGGCTTTCGCCCAGTTTTGTGGCTTCATGCTGTGAAATAAATGCATTTGCGTCCCAAGGGGTTGGACAGCAGAACAGGAAGTGTCAATGCATATAACTGGTGCTTTGCAATTTTCGTAGCAGACAATTTTTGCATTTTTTGACCGACTTAAACAACCTTTCAATGCAAGTGCTGTCGCTCTTTGGAGGTCTGTCGCAGCAAGTGGAACTGTACGCAAATAAACACACATTTACATTTTCATCATGTACCCTATAAATCAGTGGTTCTCAAGTTCGGTCCTGGCACCCCCCTGTGAATGCTGGTTTTTGTTCCAACTACAATTGCAATTCTAGGATTTTAAAAAGCTGTTACTTTGTCTAAATCAGCAGCATTCCATGTTTTGAGCAGTTATTTACCATCTTAAGTCACATTTGGATGGACATATCCATTCTGCTATGAAAAACAAAAACCCTTGAACATATTGTGCTTAATTTTCAATATTGCTAGGATTTTCAGGTGAAAACATTTTTACATAGATCAGATTAGACTCTGAGAAAATCAATAAGCTCCAAATTAGGTTTCTGACTACAGGTGTTATGAGTTTTTCCCAAATAACCTGCCTGAACCAAATAAAATCAACAGGAAACACAACAGGTGTGACTCCATTGTTTGCTAAGAAAATTGTCAGGTTTTGCCACCATGTGTCAAGAGTTTCACCACTGAGGAACCTTCTGATTATTTATGTTGATTAAATGTTTGGTTAAATTGTTTCCCTCTGCCAATATTTACAACATATCTCAATGTGGATATTTGCATAAATGCACCTAATTAAAACAAATCATCAGCTTGTTAAAATCTAAAGATTGCAATTGTAGTTGGAACAAAAACCAGCATACACAAGGGGGCGCCAGGACCGAACTTGAGTACCACTGCTATAAATAATGCCTACATAAAGGTTATTGGGTCAGTTGGGAAAGAGGGAGTGACTGGGTATTTCATGCAGGTGAGTATTTTCTTTGTCGGGGGAAACAAATAATGATCTTCAATCCTGTGCTTGTTCTAATACCTCAGCAGTTTAAATAGCGCATTATGTCATCTGATCCCTTGGCTCTGAATTCAACCCACAGTACACACTGAAGATAGTGAAGCATGGTGGTACAAAAATCTTGGTCTCGGGATGTTTTTCATATTATGGTGTTGGGCCTATTTACCGTATACCAGAGATTATGGATCAGTTAAAATGTGTCAAAATACTTGTAAAGATTATGTTGCCATATGCGGAAGAGGAGATGCCCATGAAAGGGGTGTTTCAATGAGACAGTGACCCCAAACACGAGTAAGTGAGCAACATCTTGGTTCCAGACAAACAGGATTGAGGTTATGGAGTGGCCAGCTCAATCCAAAAGTGTTATTAAAAAAACAGAGTAAGTAACAAAAAGCAGATTTTGAGAAAAAGACAGAAACGTGTAGCTCAGCTCTTGTCTATGTAACCGACTTAGAAGTTCATCATTCATTACATTAGAAATATTAAGTAAGGACTTTTTTTTTGTCCGTATCCATGACAAAATAAGTTCCGAGATTTCTCCATCCAAAACTGAAATATCAATTTATTAAAAATGATGGACATAAAACTAGGATTTATGTAGTTGCACTGGCATTTGACATAAAAGCCATTTTAAAACTTTTCCTGTCATTATTGGTACTTGAATTTCATGAGTCATGAATTCTGGCCACGAACATCCTGCACCTCTAATGCTCTGCATTTGGACTGACCTGACACATCAAGTGACACGTATATTGATTCATAATTGGTTAATTAAACTTGATAGCCATGACCGAAAATCAACTTCCTAGGTTTTTCTTTCACAAACGATTAAATACTGATGACTTGCTGGGCTTTGCCTAAACCGAACAGGGAATCAGGTTTTTTTTTTTTTTTAATGCACCATACTTTGTGTGATGAGGCAAAGCCAAAGTACAAAAATGGTCCTAACTCAGTTTCACCCAAAACTAAACTTACTTCAAAAGTTCTTCTCATCGTCCTCCATTGCTCATTTTGTATACTGACCAGTCAGAACATCATGACCACCAACAGGTGAGGTAAGTAACATTGTTTATCTCGTTATAATGACACCTGTCAGTGGTTGGGATATATTAAGCAGCAAGTGAATACTTTGTCCTCAAAGTTGAATTGTTGAAAGCATGAAAAATGGGCACATAACAATGCAGTCTTAATGACCATGTCCTTGTTGTTTTGTCACTTATACAACTTTCACAAAATTTTGTCCACATCAGCCAATATCTAGCTCATTCTACTTGGGATCGTGTGACTTGTCGCCCACTTCACATTCCCCAGGTAAAGGCAACGATTTATCAGACAAATAATTATGTTCCAACCCAAAAGTATCATGATTAAAGTTCTATGAGAACACGTGCTGACTTCAGCAATTATTAGTTGTGCAACAATGATTAGTGTCTTTGGGTTTATTTCAACACTGTTAAAAAACCATTAAAAAAAAATTAAAGCATTACCAGATGTTAAGAATGTTTTTCAATTGAAACCTTGTTTTTCATAATTCTATATTTTCACTCTGAAACTTTCTCGTTCAAGGACATAACATATGCATACATATTGAAAACACACTTCTCCTGTTACAGTGATACCAGCGTTTGAATTTTCACCTGATCAACCTGGATCTTCAAATGTCAATATGAAGCACAAAAGTTGAAGTTAGTATATCCCTCCTTATGTCTCAAATACACAATGTGACAGTACTGAGACAGTTCTACTGATACGAGTCATTATTATCTCACAATGTCAAGTTTGCAGTTTGAAGGACCCTGAAGTCAAGCTGAACATCACCAAATGAAAGTTCATGCATAACTTCCGATATGTTTCTAATACAAACCTATGCTCTATCTGTGACCATTTTGGTAATAAAAGTCATTGATTTCACTATATTAAGTTCAGCCTTAAAAAGTGACTGAAGATCAAGATTATGGTCACAAAATGAAAGTTTATATCTGACTTCCTACAAGTGTTCAATTCACATATATAGTCTATCTACACTATTTCCAAGCATAGAAGGCTTTAAACATTATAGCATTTTGCTTCACCTCCAAGGACATGTCCTGTTTTCCTATCATTTCAGCCCACTTTCGGTTTCTCATCTGTTTATATGTTGGAATATTACCTATTCATTGTTAAAAAATAATTTTCCCTGCATAACAACGCAACAGGGCTAGTATATGTGAAAATGTTTGAGTGTGTGAGTCAGTCTTCAGTTTTCTTGTGAGCTTGATAACTCAAAAACCATTAATCTTTTAACCACGATTTTTGACATAGAAGTATATTATCATCATGCTCTCAGACCTAATGCTTGGTGTCAGAGTAAAATGTAATGCTTGGTGTCAGGGTGAAAGGTTATTCTTGGTGTTCGATGGCTCCAGCTCCTGAACAATACTGTGTAATGGTGGTTTGTCTTTCAAAAAACGCATTTTTGGTAGGCCTGTGATTTAGCTTTTCTGTGATTAAAGTCACAAACTGAAGAGAAAATGATGAAAATGACCCAAAAAATAAAGTTTTAGTAGAAAAGAACAGTTGTAGATTTGTATGAAGATAAATATCATTTATTATTTATTCAAAGAATTGTCATATAATTTTGAGAATTTATTAAGTCTTATCTTTTAATGTTAATATTTTCCTTGACCTCGAGTTTGACCTTTCAGAGTCATCTGGGGTCAAATCTAATATTGCCAAAATTTTGCTCATATGTGACTTCCTATATGTTGATAATACAAACTTAATCTCCATCTGCAGCCATTTGGCCTCCCCAGGCCATCTTGCATATTCTCCATAAGACCCCATGTGAAAGTACAACTCCTCCACTAGACCCACTTCCGTCAATTCACTCGAATTGGTGCTCGCACTGTACATTGTTAGTTCCAAGGTTGATTGCCTGATTTAAAAAAAAAAAAAAAAAAAAAATTTATCTTGCAGTTTTTGAGAAATAATTTTTTTTAAATTTCTCAGTCTTATCTTTAACATTTGGGCCAAAATTTCAAGGGCCCATAAAACAGACAAAAATGATTCAATCAAAAATCCCAAAAAAAGTCTGGAGATATGGTCTAGTATTATATTATTGCAAATTTGCGGGAAAATTTCCGAACGATGGATGACAGACTACAGACGCCACACCACGACAATGACTTATCGCCCCAATAGGGCTGGTAAGCTACTTGGTGATAACTATGGTGGCCAACAGGGGCAAATGCACTGCGAGGGCCCAAAACATCTCTAATTGAAGAAACGCGCAACAAAAACAGAAATGATGCAAATTCAAAAACACGCAAACCACAAAAACAATAGAAAAATGCTGCATATGCACATCAGCAAAAATGCGCGGGAACGGCCTTAAACATCTTCAATTGGAGAAAGACGCTGCAGAAACAATTACAAAGTCAAAAACACTCAAACCACAAAAGCAACTGCAATTGTAAAACGCATTAAGACAACAAAAGTACTACAAGCCCCATGGGTAGCGCTAACTAGAGACCGGCTGGAGTATTTTGTTTTATGGTTTTACACCACAGCAAACTAGCTAGCTAAGCAAGTGAACTGACATTAGCTTGCTAGCTAGCTAGAGAGCCTTTACACCGACTTAGCTACGAAGTCTCACTCTGGTCAAAAGTAAAAGCTGTTCTAGTTGGCCCTCCTCATAGCGGCTGGGAGTACCTCCGTTGTGTCTGTGGATATGCAGCATTTTTCTCTTGCATTTGTTTTTGTGGTTTCCGTGTTTTTGACTTTGCATTGTTTCTGTTTTTGCACACTTTTCTCTGATTGGAGAGGTTTTGGGCTTTTGTAACGCATTTGTGTTAACGGGGATATGCAGCGCTTTTCTTGGGGCATTTGCTTTTGCCTTTAGCATGTTCTTGGATTTGCATTGTTTCTGTTTTTGCAGCGCATTTCTTCAATTGGAGATGTTTTGGGCTGTTTCAGCACGTTTGCCCCTGTCAGCCAACATAAACAGCACATAACGGTGGCAGCCATGTTTCTGATGACACACTGGGTTACAAGGGCATATGTAGCATATGCTTTCACGATATTAAATATCAATATTACAAAATGAACCCCTTTCTCACTAATAAAAGCCCCCCAAAATATATTGGCGCCTCTTTGTTCTGGCAAATAAAAAGCTGAATAAGAGGAGGTTGGCTATGATATTCTTTCCATATAGGTAGTTGACAATATTTACGAGACAATCAGACTACTTTGAAGACAAGTTTACTAGTCTGCCTTGATTTTTACTGGTGAGTGCACTAGCGGACTACCACAAATCTCGAACCCTGCTAAATGCATTGTTGCAAGAAGCATCACACTCTCAGCAAAACTGGTCAAGGTCTCCTTAACATACCATTTTTCCTTTAAAAAGGAGTGTGCAGTTCAATAGCAGTCACACGCATTCATAGAAAATCTCTGGTCAACGTCATCTTCCGCTGGAGCTTTTTTTTTTTTTTGGAATGGGTAATGTATATGTAATTTGACCTGTGAATTTATAAATGATCACACCTGTGAATCAACCTCTCCCAATCTGCGTCACCAGTAACTCCCTGTAACATCAATTAAGATTGACCTCATGGGGCGCAAGGATGTTCCATTTAGCTAATTCTCAGCTCCAACCTCTCTGTCTTCTTTTATTAATCTCTTCTGAATGGGTGAAGCTAAGAACAAAGAGAGGTAAGGAAAAAATGTCAGAAAGCTGTAAAAAATAAATGATCAGAATGAGCCCAATGTTAAGAGTCTTCGGTGCATACCAGGGGTCATCAAATCAGTAATTAAATGAGAAATTTATGTTTCTATCCAGACTGACTTCAGACCTGTCTCCTGCGTAAATTTAGGGAGGAAAGCCAGTAATGTCAGTAACCCAAAGTGTAACCAAGGGGTTTATAAAGATTGCTTGTTTTGAATTTGCAGGGCTTATTTGATTTCCCCTGGTGTATAGCTTCAGTGTAGACAAGAAGTCCCCTTCGTTCCCTTCGATCTCCAGGAATTTGTGGGAACCACAAACGTACCCCGCTAACCTGGAAGATTGGCAGCATGTTCAACAGTTTCACATATGCTCTGGCTTGTTGCCTTCATTTTCTACTCTGGATGCTAGAGGGCGCCCTTGCCTCTTCAGCTTCACAAACTTCAAATGCCGCCAGGGCTCAGATCCAGTGCCACTAGGAAACAATATAGGTCTGAGAATTAAGCACTTTTTAAAATATTAAACCCGAATTACAGTTTAACATTAAATAATCTGCCTGATTTGTTCAAGCCAAGGAGATTCAATCTGTTTTACAGTAACTATGACACCACCCATTCTCTTTACTGCGCTCAGTTTCATTTCTGTTGCTCTCAATTTATATGTATTGTATGTGAACAATGTCCTGTAATTTAATAACATTTCTGTAGTTGCTTAGAAGATCCCACTGTAATTGCATGACAACAAAATGAAAAATTGCACGGACCAATCCCTTTTCATTCAAATTAACTTTGATATCCTGTGGTGATTTTTAATGTTGCCATTAATACCATTCCACTTATAAATAAAAAATGATCTTACCTTATTAATACTGCATGTTCTCTGAACTAATAATTTTGGTACCGTATGCCTGTGTGTCCCAACCCTGTTCCTGGCATACCTCTGCCCTGCACATTAATTGACACACCCAGATCTGCTCTGCAAGTACAGCGCTAATGAGAGGATCAGCTGGTTCAGGATCGTTACATCAGGGAGACATAAAATGTGCCTGGCAGGGATAATGACGGAGCAGGGTTGGGAAACACTGCTACATCCATTTGCCTGGATCTCTTGATGGTCATTCTGTTGTATTCTGACTGCAGTCAACAGTCAGGGACAGAATTGGTTTGAAGTCATAAAAATCCAAATAAATAAAGGCACCGAAAGTGTGGTGCGTAAACATGGTTTACGATGCTCTGCTGATGTTGCAGCTTGATGATTGGCAGTAGACACCTGGAAAGAATTTAAAGATTTCATTGTAAGAGGCAGAACGTCAGATTCTGTCAGTTTAATTACTCCTGATGACGGCTTGCACTCTCAGTCACACCTGGCAATACTGGAGTCATCTGTTTCTGGAGATATTTAGTGGTTGGCTCTGTCATGCTCCGTATCCTCTCATAAGTATTGCCAACTTTGCTCTGTAAACTGACTAAAAAATGCAGGCCCAAGTAACAAGTGACAGTACATGACATTTCTGAGTGGAAAGAAGTTCAAACTGCATGAAAATCAATGCAAATGGTAGCAGACATTTACAGTGAACTGGATGTTCACTCACGTTCTCTTAATAAAATAGCTATTGTGGCACTTTTCATTATAGACTGGGTATTTACTTTTTCCACTGGATGATGATGTAGCATATCATCCACACAGACGAACTGTCAAAATGCATGTCCTGTCAGCGACCTAATCCTGTTAGTTGCCATTTCTCGTTTGAGAGTTATGCTGCAGTAGTGTATCTTGTCAGGATATGAATATGCCTGCTGTGCGGCTGTGCAGCAGCGTGTCTGACGGCTGGATCGATATGTATTTTATTAAATTGCTTCTCATACTGCCTCTGGCCTTGAAGTAAAAGCACACGCTAAAGAGCTGTTCGATGCAAAAAAATCTGAACTATTGCCATGATGGAGCTCTCCCCCTCTCCGTCCACCCTTGTGTACCTCTAAAGTTAAAATCCTGCCTCATGATAGCTTTTACCCAGATTTAATTTTTCTTGCAAGATCTTTATGATGTAGTACATTATTGGTGGTTACAGTTGACACTGTAAATTTGATTTATCCGTGTTGAACGTGGTTCGTTGTTGTCCATTTTATTCTGTTCAGAGGAAAGTCAGTATAGCATGCATGTCAAGTGTAAAGGATTAAACCATGGTTGTTTGGATGAAGTCTTGGGGAAAATGAAATTTTGCGACTCACCTATCAGCTCAGGCTCTGCTACATTTCATGCTGTCACCTTGATTAGACTTTGCTTTTTGGTAAACATTTGTCACTAGTAGTAGAAGTGGATGCTCTTTGTTATGAACAGTATGCATTTTATTTTGATAGGCCTCATAATATTTTTATGTTGGTTCACAGTCTTAATTGTGCACTGATTATAGATTATAATTGTGTCTCAGTGTACGCTACGTTAGAATGTGCACTGAATGATTTAGGGAGGGTTTTCTCATCCAACAGCCTTATTCTGTGCATATAACTGCATCTTTTTGTCAGAGCACTGATATCTGCTCCTGGTACTTTCTTTGCAATGTTATTACTGAACGATGCTACATGGGCAGTGGGTCCTCTGCCCCTACGGCCCCACATTTTTTCATTCATTAGCCAAACATTGAAATGTAATGTGGCAACAAGCTGATTAGAAGTTGGTAAAACACTGGATGTATTCTTGTCCACACAAAGTCTAAACTCAGAATAAAGCATGCAGTCATAAAAAAGAGAACAGGCTTGTCGCACTTAATCCAACGTCAGTTGACACAGAAATGAAATTCATACGGCGTTCCGATAGCAGGTAATTACATTGATTGAGTGACGTGTTCAGCCTCATTATTTGTTTGAGCTAATCTTTGGCTAATGTGCTTCTCCCAATTGGCTTGTTATGAACACATGCTTCACCAAATATATAAAAAAAAATGTGCATGTATTTCAAACCTAAACATTGCAAAGACACTAAAAATGAAAAAAAGCATTGATTAAAAACATCTGGATAAGCTGCTTGCTATTTTTATTTAACTAATCAAGTTTAAATTGGAGCTTTTTATATGTGCTTAGGGCCAGTTTCACAGACGTGGCTTAAATGAAGTCCTGGACTAAACAGACAGAGATTTTTTATTGAAAATTGAATTTATTCTAGGACTAAGCTTAATCTGTGTCTGTGAAACCGGGCTTTAGTCTTACTAAAATTACGAGTTCATACACCAAGTTTTTTTTAAAATCTGAAATCCTCAAAAGAAATTGGCATATGTATCATTTCTGCACCTATGCACTGTCTATGAATGAGATCCCAAAACAATAAAATTGCGTGTCAGAAATCAGGTCAGAGCATAGTCATTTACAGGACTTAAATGAGTTACGGACATGGTCAATGGGCATTATTCTGAATGAAACAGGTCTACATCTACTGGGCTTTGTGGAGTTAATGTGGGATTTTCTTTTAGAATTCATACTGTATTCAACAAAATCCAATGCCGAGGTTTGGGTTTGTTTCAAATGCGAGCAGCTCAAGCACTTTGATAGATCCCCTCCTACATTTGTTGCACTACTCTGTTCTATCTAGGGTAGCATGTTGCCTTTTTTCCTGATAGTGGAATGTGTGTTCTGTTAAAAGGGACCTATTAAGCTGATCCTTCTCTTGAAACATACTAGTAATGTTATAATGTAGGATGTCCATACTCAACCTCTAAATTTCTAAACATAACATACAGGGGTTTTGCCATAATCCGAGACCGTGATTTTGTAAACGTGATTTCCTCTCCGAACAGCTCATCCCGAGATCTCCGCAAGATCTGGGCAAAACCTGACATCAGATTGTGCCTTCCAATTAATACAGACCTAGCCAGAGCCAAACATGGAGCTAGACCTGCCCACACTGGATATTATTCTAGCAGGCACAAACAACCGCGAATCATACTATGCCTTAGTAGCATCTACACTTTTGGAAATACAAAAGAACCTGAAATCATTTGAGGTGCAGTTTTGTCAGTATCTCTCCCAAAGCTGCTTGTTCATTTACTTTTTGATGCAAAGAAAAGCACCTATTTCTCTTCCATAAGACAATGCCACCAGAAATCAGAAGATAGCTTTCTTTGTTTGCTGGCAGCAAACACCTACAGCCACGGGGAACGTTAGCTTTGTCAAATGTGGATAATTCCGCACAGGATACGCGTTTCAGCTGTGTAATGCGAATAGAAGCCACTAGATTGACCTTTCTTATGTTAAGCCCAGACTGGAGCTAGGTTTGGCCATGTCTTGGGCATGTCTGGGACAAGTCCCAGAGAAAAAAAAAATAAAAGCGTCTAAATGTAGGAGGGGTCTGCAAAAGAGTATATAAGGAGGAAAATTGAGGGAGTGGAGAAGTAGGAGAAATTGCAAGGAGAAGGATACATGTGACCAGACCTGTCATTCTGTTCAAGACCTGTGAAGTTTTTAGTGGATTTTTGCCTGTGTTGAAGCATTTTCCTCACCCAGGACATCACCAAGCAACCCAACCAAAGGGACTGTAAATATTTTTGTTCTTGTATTTAACAATCTTGGTCAGTAGAGTAGTTCGTTGTTAGTTGCCTTTGTTTAATCAAATCTGTTGAAGTTTTTAAAGTTGTGTCTGTCATCCCTTGCTGTAATAAATGTAAATGTAATAACAAATTGGGGCCATAACAACTGCTTCTCAAACCTGAAGCAGTTGCATCGATCAAGCACTCGTAGCCACAAGTTGTAAGTAAGGATATAACAGCAAATAATGTAAGTGAAGCTAACGTGTTACGGGTGGTTAGCAGGACCGCTAAAGATAGTTAGCACTAACAACTGGCCTCAAACGCAGGCTTTGTAGAATATCTGAAGATAAATCCTGGATCGGTCGCAACTGTCCATGACTCAGAGATGCAGAAGCTGTAAGTTTCTTTTACGGCATAAGCCTACCTAACATGATAGCCTGTTGATGGTGGTTGTAGCACTGCGGCCAATGTAGACAAGTTACTGTTGCTAATGTTTGTGTCCTAAATATGCAAGAGTGATATCAGGGGAAATTCAACAGAAGGTCTGTGAACATAAACCTCATTTGAAGCTAACTTTTTATACTTGTTTGTAATTTGGATGCTTGGTACAACTGTCCATGGTAACGGAAATAGCTGTCTGTAAAACCTGTATTGCAAGGGTTTGTCTCTGTGGTTGTTCTGAATGCTTGGTTACCAGCTACTGCATGTTAGTTTGCGTGCCGCCATGTTAATTAAAAATGATCCTGGTTAACTTATATGCAGTAATTCTGATCGGTATGCTTGTGTTACTTTGGTAAGCGTCAATGTGGCAGTTTTATCATGACATTGCCGATTGTAGCCACTACAGTCGAAGCTAAGCGGAGAGGTGCTGTATGTGTCTGCAAAGTTGAGAGTTATGCCTGAAAAAGCTGCAGTTAGACCAGATGTAGGTTTTGAAGAGCTTGGGATACGTGTTTGGGTTTGTTTACGGCTGCTTGTGATCGCCTCACTTATCCATGACCGGATACTTCACCACTATCTGGGCTAGCTCTCTGATGCTACCATGAAAGTAATCGCGAAAAGCACAAGCTCTAACGTGTCCGGTATAACAAACGATTTCTGTCCATTGTCGTGGCATAAGCAACTGTCCACGCTAATGGAACTTATGGTCTGTAAAACCTGTATTATATTCATAACATAACCGGAGTGCTCTCTATCTGTCACTTGGTAACCATAAAGCTGCTTTCACATCGGACGCATAATGAATTTTTCGCACGACCAATTACATTCAAAGTCAATGCAAAGACGCGGATACTAGTGTTATTATGGGCATGTTAAGCTGCTTTAACACTGGACGCAAAACTAATTTTTCGCGCAACAGATTACATTCAAAGTCAATGCAAAGACGCAAATACAAGCGTTATTATGGGAGCGTGAAGCGGCTTTCACACCGGACGCAAAACAAATTTTTCGCGCAACAGATTACATTCAAAGTCAATGCAAAGACAATGCATTGACTTTGAATGTAATCTGTTGTGCGAAAAATTTGTTTCACATCCGGTGTGGAAGCAGTTTATTGCGCCCATTTTCCGCGAGCCAACACTGGTCACTCCCACACAATAAGTAAACCACTACCACAGGCAATTTCCGAAAAGGCCGTTAAGCCTGGAGCTTTCGCTCCTCCATCATATACCAGCGCAGAAGCTGTTCGTCTCTTCACGCTAACGACACACCACAGTTATGCACACGAACCAGCAGGTCCTTATAATATACTCTTCCAAAAAAGAAACTATACAAATATTGAATTATTGATTACACTTTCTTTTCAATATGTTTTCCACATTTGTCAAAACATTTCATGTTTAATAAATTGATGCTAAAAACAATATATAGTTTATTTTTTGGAAGATTATACAAACCTAAGCAGTCCATAAGTTCACTTTTTGCTGCTCCTCACTGTCCATGATTCCCTCTAAACTTAGACCCACTGGATTTCTACGGACTCCGGTCTACACTTGGGTATGTCGACCCGTTCTGCAAATGTGTCTGTATGGGGTGGATTGTAGCTTTCCCTCTATCCTAGCTATAGAGTTGAAACACTGGTGTACTCACCATAGTAGTGGAAGGTAGATACCAAATTCGAGCTTGAGCTGCCAGACTTTCGCATCTTCCACTTTCGCCGCTGCTTTTATTAGAGCTAACAATAATTAACAAAAGTTAATTTCATAAGTTCTATACACCTGTACTGCCTTTGATTGTCGAATTTCCCTGCCGATTCCTTAGCTCAGATGGTAGACGCATCTCACATTTCACACTAGGGAGGCGGACCCGGAGAACTGCGTTCTGCTGAGTCCCGCCCAGCTCCGCCCTCCACAGAGCTGGCCAATCAGAAGAAAGTGAGCACTCGGGGAGGGAGGGGCCATTGTGGAAGAGCCACCCAAACAAGGTGTTTCGGGCAGAGACTACAATGGGCTACAAATGGGGTTTTTGAGGATGGCAGTATGAGCTAAATATGGACCCTTTTTTGGACTTTGAATGATCAGGAGTACTCAAGGGGAGTCCAAGATCAAAATATAAATTTGGTCTCCCTTAAATTTGGAATAGGTCTACCGTAAAGTAAGGTATATTTGAGATATTACTGTGTTAGTGAGTTACACTTGTTCCTTATAAGGTGTGGAAAGTGTTTATATAAGCTAGCAAGCTTAGATGTGGTAACTGCTAGCATTTCATTGCAGGGTGAATGTTCTTACCATTAAATAAGCAGGTCCTTCATTGAATAACATTATGTGTGCTGGCTTGGGAGACTATGAAGAAATATGGACAAATTTCTTAACTTCATCATGGAGAAAAGCCATATTAGTCTATATTGGTAAACGCATGCTAAAGTCCACCAGAACATCACTAATTCATATTAAATTTCATGGGTTAAAGGTTGATTGACATTAAATATAAGTCTTTAATTTGGTAACAAATGAATAGCCAGATTTGGCTTCTTCGCAAAGGAGTTAATGGCCTTTCACCATTATGTGTGAAGTTAGAAACTGATGTCAGTCTCAGATTTAGGGAGATAAACATTATGGATTCATATTGCTCCCAGGTAATTATAATAATAATCCAAAGTGACAGCTGTGTAGTGATTTTGATGTTAAAACACCGGAACTTACTCCCTGTTCAAGAAAAATTCCCCAGATGTTAGCATTCAGCCCGTCAGAAAACAATCCCTAAAAAACAGCAATTATGGAAGCTTAATACGTCCTCAATGCAGCCAGATCAGTCTATTCAAGGGCAAAAATAAACCATACATCTGCCATGGAAAGGATAAAGGGGATTGAATAATAATTTATTGCTGTTCATGTCCATGTCACACCAGTGCTTTCGCGCAGGGCAGAATATAACAGCAGGGACTGTAACTGACCTGCGCTTGTGATCCCCAGAATCTCTGGAGCAGCGGCTGGCACAGGGGGGCGCAGCTGAACCATGCAAGTCTTTTAACCCATCACATTATTCACTTCATTTATTGCAGAGTTATTCCACTGTGCATCCCACTGAGTCTGAAATCTCCTTGCATTTCTACTCAGCTCAATTATTTTCCATTTCCCTGAAATAAGAATATTTCTATGGGTTTTATGTAATAATAAGAAATGAGTGGATAAATATTGGATGAGACTCAAGTCTCCTGTTTATTAGAACATTTTAATATGGGAGCCAAGAGGGCCTTAATATTCTGCCCGTAATCCTTGGCTTAATTTTTTTGACCTTAGCTCATTCATTTCAGCAATAAATGATTGTAGTGATGCCAGACTTGTGGCTTATTCCACAATTGCATGCTGTTGAAGTAAAATGGGCTATGATGGACAATCGCAACTGTCCAAGCTTTCACAACATTACACTTTGAGCCTAATGTTTTGATGAGGTGTCGCAGTCTCTCAGCATGGATTGGTTATGAGATGCTTACAGAGACAACTTCCTGTTTGGGGTGATTTCTTGACTGCTTTGACGTCTTTTTCCTCCTGCACTCTCACCCACAGTCGGCAATTGTGTTTTGACACTGTCCTGATTAATGTCTCTGTACTCGGCAACCGATTCGCTCAACAATTTCAGTGGCAACATTCATCTTTAAGATCTTATATTTATTTATTTCGTGACTGCTGAGAGGAAGGGAATGCAGCTTGGCTGTCTTGCCTGCTGGCTCTGTTATTGTCACTGTTATTAAGCAGGCAGAGCAGTGCTGAGGCAGTAACAAAGGTTGTGAAATCCAGAGTATTTTAATTACCAGGGATTATGGAATGTGCCAGGCATCTCTGCATGCTTTTACAGCCCCCAGTAATTTCCGATTTGGGAAGTATCACAATCAATTATATCAGGGAAGCCTGGCATCCTCATTGGGTTCTTGTCACAGCCTTCGAGTGAATGCCCTCCACGTCTCTTCCTATTCAGCAACTTGTGTGTCTATTAGAAGTATGTCTCCTTTGATTGGTCTACGTCTTGTGTCTAATCCCCCTCCCGGCTGCATCTGATTTCATGCTTACTTCCAAATGCTCCATTGACATATATTTAAACCCCTTGCTTTGTGTTTCAAGTAGCTGGGTTGCGATTTGCAATTTGTGCTAGGAGTCAGTCACTGTTCCTAGTTGTAGAAACTATTCGTCAATGACCGCAATTCCTGTAAGCTTTCATCTCAACTCAGTTAAGTCAAACAAGCTTCTAAGCCTAGTCCAGGGTTGAGACCGTGTTCATGTTTACCCAGCTCAACCCAGTTCATCTGTCCAGTTTAATAGGAACAAGCTCCCAAACCGAATCAGGGTCCAGGATTGTCATTGCGTTCTTATTAACCTTTCTAAGTCTGTTAAACTGTCAGGAACAAGCTCTATAAAACAACCCAGTGGACTGTTCTCCGCCTCTGCACTTGATTCCTGATCTGGAACATTACAGTACAAATCCCACCATGAGATGGAATCAGCGGATACATCTAGCCCGGGTGATGCACTGAAGTACTAGGGCTAGCAAACTTGTCAGGAGGAGGATGAACTCTAACAGCTTCGTCAGCCCACTGGAGCTCTCTCCAATCAACTTGAGGCTGGAAAAGAAATTACACGGGACTCCACCACTGCCGCTCAAACTGCCAGCACCCTCCTGCAGCAAGCGCTTCCTAAGACGCTAGCCCTTCGGGAGCCCGACCATGTGGTTCTGGACTTCTTCGGCAGCGATCCCACCACCTGTCAGTGTACAGTAGTGATCAAGCTTCAGCTTTCATGTTTCCCCACTGAGCATTCCAAAGTCGCATGTTCTCTTGTCTATTCTCTTCTGGTCACTATAACTTTATCAGCTCATCAACGTCAAGTCACATTATTTGCTTGCTTGGCCAGCTGCATAGCTACCATCAGCATTTTTGAGGTTGGATCTGGGATGTTGTTTTTATTTTTTAGGGCTACAGTTGTGTGAGCCGGTCATTCGGCTAGGTGGTCGTAATTAAAGAGTAAAATTAACTAGAGGGATTTTACCCTCCTATAGTCTCTCTTGGTTGCAAGAGCTCTTTGAGTCTAGCTAGCTACTGCTGGCATTTTTGTGTTGGTATCTGGGATTTTGTGCTTATTAGATCACGGGGTGAGTGTCTCATTCAAGAAAATTATCCAGGAAAGCCAGTGTGTGATAATTGGATATCTAGACTGAGCTTTGTTATAGTGTTAGAGACCAGAATATTCCAAGCACAGAGACTTTATAAAGTCAGGCCAGCAGTCTGTGTGTTTACTGCGTATCGCTTTTACCCCTAATGTCATGGTTTGGAGGTATTGATAGCTTTCTTTGTTGCTATCATCCGGCAAAATATCGTTCTGCTCTCAATCGGATTCCAGGGTCAGCTGGCATTAATTAGGGGCGTCGCCTGGATTCTATTTAAGCCCTAGTTCCGCCTCACTTCCCTTGCTAGAGTGTTATGTTTGCACTTTAACCTGCAAGGTCTCTAGTAAGAGAGTTGTTTAGGGCTTAGCTGCATATTTGAGGAGAAGTTCTAGATAGCAAGGAAATCTTTCTGTTTCTACCCTTTCTTTTCGTCCTTTCGAGCTTGCCTTGGACGACATCTAGGTCCGTTTGAAGCGCGAGTCTCGCCCTCTTATTTTATCTGTGTCTCTCTCTCATCTGCGTGTTCCCCCTTTTATTCTGGCTGCTGCATTTGGCGTCTCAACTCACCAGCCCTCACAGTACACTCTAGCCAAAAATGGAGACATCAGCGGTGGCCGAGATTAAAAGGGGTGTTACCAGCCAGCAAGATATGCTGTCTTGTTTCGCTAAAGAGCTTTCAGGTTTGAGTAATCAGCGGTCTGAGTTAGCTGAGAGACTCCGCCTTCAAGAGAATTTTCTTCAGAATCAGCAGGGCATTCTGTTAAGCTTGACCGAGAGAGTTAGGTCTCTGTCTACACAAGTTTCACAAAATGTTGCACAAGCATCATCTATACACCTTCCCTGAGTTACAATTGCCTCAAAGATATGGTGGCGAGGACGGAAAATGTAAGGATTTCATCGCCCAATGTGAAATATTTTTTTTAAGGCTCAGCCGTCATGATTTGTTTATGAGGATTTTCGGGTGGCATTTATATTATCCCTGCTGGCTGGCACAGCACTCACTTGGGTCGGCCCACTAATCAGATCTAATTCACCGGTCGTAAAATCTGTTGGGGCTCTTGTTATAGAGATGGTGTCAGTACTTAATCAGGATATTTGTGGTCAGGACGCGGCTACGCGTTTGATGCACCTTAAACAGGGCAAAGAAAGTGCGGCTGAGTTCTCTATCGCATCTTTCTCTCTGGCCACAGAGACAGGCTGGCTGGAGGCTCCTCTTATGACTGTATTCAGTCATGCTCTTATTGTGGAGATAAAGGACGCGTTGGCGCCCCGCTATATTGGCCCGTTCAAGATAGTGCGGAAGATCAATCCAGTCACGGTCCAGTTAAAGCTCCGGAGATCTTTACACATCCATCCATCTTTCCATGTCTCTCGGATTAAGCCAGTTAGCACTAGCGTCCTGGCACCCGCCGACACACCCCCGCCGCCACCGCTAATGGTTGAGGGGGGGCCGGTTTACACCGTGCGCCGCATTCTTGCCAAGAGGCGTGTAGGTCGTGGGGTCCAGTTCCTCATGGAATGGGAGGGATGTGGCCCCGAGGAGCGCTGCTGGGTCCCTTCGTGGGATATTCTGGATCCCACGCTAATTTCTGAGTTCCGCGCACGGGGTTCCTTGGGGACTTCTGGTGCTGTCCCTTAGAGGGGGGGTCCTGTCATGGTTTGGAGGCTTTAAGAGCTTTCTTTGTTGCTCTCTCCCTGGACGATATCGTTTTGCTCTCAATCGGATTCCTGGGCCAGCTGGCATTAATTGGAGGCGTCGCAAGCCGTAGTTCTGCCTCACTTCCCTTGCTAGAGTGTTAGTGTTATGTTTGCACTTTTGTTGGTAAGGTCTCTAGTAAGGGAGTTGTATAGGGCTTAGCTGCATATTTGAAGAGAAGTTCTAGATGGCGAGAGAATCTTTCTGTTTCTTCCCTTTTTTTTCGTCCTAGCTCCGAGCTCGCCTTGCTTCCTTGCCTCGGGCGACATCCATGTCCGTTGAAAGCATGACTCTCACCCTCTTATTTTATTTGTGTGTCTCTCTCTCATCTGCGTGTTCCCCCTTTTATTCTGGCTGCTTCGTTTGGCGTCTCAACTCACCAGCCATCACACCTAATTGGTATATCATTACGTTAACAAGAACTAATCCCTTGTTAAAAGAGGCTCTTCATTTATTTGTTTATTTTTTGAGTTTCCTGTATGATTTCTGTTGTGACTGCTGCTCGGAGCTCCTTGGTTTTATAACTTTTGTGATTTTTGTGTTGCTGTCTGAGCAGTAATAATTGAAATTCAAAACTGACGTTAATTTTCTGTGCTCTAGTGGCAGTAGTGGTGAGTACTTTATCATACTATCAAACCTTGAATGGTGCAGTTGTTTTTCAAAATTATCATTTAATTAATTAAATTATCAAAATTTATTTATTTCAGATTTCTTAAATGACCAATATTTACTTTGATCTTTGTCAGCAAGGGTCTGGTTCTAACCTGACCTTTTATCTTTTGGATACATCAGTCATCCCACAGTTTTGGAGTAAATGATCAAACTCAGTGAGGCAGAGACTGAATCAAGAACTAGTCGTGCATAATTGTAGCAGTATTCCCCTAACTAAGCCTTCACCTTTCCTTGACCTGGACTAATTAGTTCCATTTTTTTACATGAAATAATATCAAAATCTTTTAAATCTGATTGTTCAGGCTGTATTTTACTGGGTTGTCTGTTCATGATCTTCCAGACTTGGATGAAATATGTCTCCATTAGTTTCTATGTCTTCAGCCTCATAGTTTACATTTGGCTGACTTCTTACCTCTGCAAAAGCTGTAATTTCTCTCTTCGATGAAAGAATTGATCCATTCATCCACTCAGGAATTTGTGAATTGTGGATGGTGAGAATGTCCTGATTTGTTTTAAGAATTGCATGTAATACAGTGTGCATAAAATGGGGAAGGGACCAGCTCAAGACAACTGAAGCAGAAGTCTGTATAAAGTGCCATTCTGCACACCCGATAAATAAATTGATTTCTTAACTAAATTATTTTAAGGCTGTGCCCGAGTAAGTGGTGTAATGCAAAATGACCAGTGATCACATTTGACTGCTGGCAAATGGGAAGGAAAATGAAAAGCATGTTTGTTATTTGTGTGTGGTTCTCAAAAAATGCTCCTTTCATCTTCCAACTCTCCGAATGTTTCTTGGAGAAATCAACTGTGAACAGCTCTCAGGTGTCTCTCCTGTCAGTGAGAGGAAGGGAGGTGTGATTTGGCACAGGCAGTTGTGCTACTATGGATGTGGAAAATTGTAAAGTTTGGCAGCCAAAATTTTACGCAACATGCATGTTTATGAGGTCAGCTGTATTCATTTTGTTGTGCAGGGTTTTCATTTTTATCTAAAGAATGGACAGAGGGTTATCAAGAATGAAATGACCTTAAAAGAAGAAACACAATCCCACTGACTCTGCCCTCTAGCCCAGCAGAGCATCTACCACCGCAGTGTCCAGAGTAGAGCTGCCTCCATCCTCAAGGAGCCCAACCACCCCCAGCACGGACTGTCCACACTTCTGCCCTCGGGCTGCAGGTACAGAAGTGTGAAATGCAGGATTTCCAGATTTAAGAACTCCTTCTTTCCAGCAGCCATCGGACTCCTGAACAGCGAACAGGAGCACAATTATGCTACCTAATATAAATAGATTGCACTTACAATCCGCACGTTCATTCATTCTACTTTGCAGTACATAGCTGATCTTTTGTTGCACATATGTGAATACTGCTTTTAATTTTTTTCATTTTCAAATATATATTTGCACTTGCCCCTTTTGTTAAGTTATATTTCAAACATAGCATTATTCTGTATTTTTTATGATTATTATTTTTTACTATTATTATTCTTTATTGTTTTACTGGCATTTATTGTGGGCAGCAAAGTAATAATGTCATTGGACAGGGAAACTCGTTCTCTCTGTGCACATGACAATAAATTGTTGTGATTCTGCTTTTTGCTCATGTTCTGTTCTGTTCTGTTCTGTTCTGTTCTGCTTTCTGCATGTCATGTTTACGTTCTGTGCCTGGCTTTGCCATGTTTGATTTCTGTTTAGTGACCGCTGCTTGTGTCTGACCATTCTTAGGATCATGTATTGTGTTTTTTGTTAATTTATATTTCATGTTTTATTATTATTCCATGCCATGTTTTCATTTCCATGCTTTGCACTTTGTCTCCCCTGTCTTGTCATGTGTGTATCTTTGCTCACGGTCCCTTGTCTTGTGTGCCACTCATTCGGGTGATTTATTGGTTTCTGGGTTTCAATCTTTCATTATCTCGTGTTCTTCCTTCCTCTCTCTTTTACTGTCTTACTAACACATACTAACGGTTTGTTTTTGCTAATTACTAACCACACTAATCTTGTATATTTTTACTAACTTTCTAACATGCACTCGGGATTGTAAAGCTTCACATACTAATTGACTAACTATCTCTCAGCAGTCGCCCAATTCTTATCTCCGCCTCCTTGCCTATCCCTAATTATCTCTGCTGCAAGTTTCTGTGGATTTCCACTTATACTTTGTGCTTTCCTTTTCTTTTATCTTGGCACTTTGGTACTCCTTAACAGGAGCTGTTGTTTTGTACTTAGGTTTGTCTTGTGATCCCTGTCTGTGTTTTGGCTACAGCCTAATTCATGTAATTAATTTATTCCTCATGTGTCTCTCCCTGATCATTGTTCCCATTGATTGCACCTGTTCTCCCTGGTCATGTGTTTACCCCGGATGTGTATATAAGATGTCTGTTTGGTTCACACTCATGTCAGATCGTTCTCCCTAGTTTTCTCGTGCCTCGTTTCTCGCCTTGATTTCTCAGTGTTTATCTTTCTGACTGGACCGTCCTTGATACCGAGCTTTGCCTATTCCTATTCCCTGTACTTTTGCAGCATTCTTGTTTTTTGACCTCTTTTGTCTGACTACAATTTTTTGTGATTGGTGCTCTGTGTATGACTCTGGATTTTGCCCTTTGGACTCTGATTTTGGATTGCGGACATTGTACTGTTGCCAGCTCTGTTGGGGGGTTTCCCCCTTCAGAAATAAAGCCTCCTTTTTGCATTTTACTGGTGTTTGCTCTTGGTTCATTTTGTAAAACCTCACATAAATACTTTGAATTGAGTTGAATTAAAATACTTCAAGATTAAAACAATAATGTGCTAATGGAGCAGCTGATGCTTAAATGCGGCTCTTATTGATTACAAGCTTTCTTTACAAAGGCCACTGTAATCTTGATACCATATCTATCTCAGAAGAGCTTTGATTTGAGAAGTACATTGATTTTTCCTCCAACTTTGGAAAGACATGTTTTCAGCACAATTTCCCCCCCTAGTTCTAACTTTTACATTTGGCAATGATGGCGACTCTAATGAAGGAGGTGTTGAATTTAAATCAGGAAATTGCCTCGAGTGATTATGCATGAGCTCTGCTGATGTAAGAAGCTGCATTCCAAGAACAAGCTGGGGGAAATCATTCTCTAAATCAGGGCCATATCCTGTTTTCAGCCCAAAAATATCAGCTGCTTTCATAGCTATTAGGTGTCTTGCTTGAATGCAGCACACCCTGAGTGGCTTCTGCATCGGAGCAGGAGTGAACTATGGGTGCTGGGACAAAAGAAGGCACAGTACTACACAGCAACACAACATGTATTTCCTTTACTCTCAAAGAAAGGTTTGCATTGTTGCAATCAGACTAAGCTATAACATAGCGACAGCAGTGAGAAGCAGTGGAGTTGAGTCAAAGCTTTGATGAGAAATTGTCTACATTTAATCAGCGGATTATTTTGTATGAAATAGTCAGGCACCCCTATCGCACTCTGCACAGGGAACAAAAATCTTAATAGTGGAGTGAATGAATTTTGATGCTCGCCTTGTTCACTGATTTTAGATACACATATAAAGAAAAATTAACAAACCCAAATTCCAATTAAGTTGGGATGTTATGTAAAATGTGAATAAAAACAGAAAACAATGATTTTCAAATCCTTTTTGACCAATATTCAATTGAGTACACGATAAAGACAAGATGTTTAATGGTCAAACTGATAAACTTTATTGTTTTTTTTGGAAATATTCAGTAATTTTGAATTTGATGCCTGCAGCACATTCCAAAAAAGCTGGGACAGGGGCAACAAAAAGACTGGGAAAGTTTGGGAATGCTAAAAAAAAAAAACCTGTTCGGAAGATTCCACAGGTGAACAGGTTTATTGGCAACAGGTAAGTGTCATGATTAGGTATGGAAGGAGTAACCGTGAAAAGGCACAGTCGTTCACAAGCAAGGATGGGCCGAGGTTCACCAATTAGTGAACAACTGCGAGACCAAATAGTCCACAGTTCTAGAACAACGTTTCTCAGCAGGCAACTGCTAGGAATTTAGGGATTTCATCATCCCCAGTCCATAATATCATCAAAATATTCAAAGAATCCAGAGAAATCTCCACACATAAGCAACAAGGCCGAAAACCAATATTGAATGCCCATGACCGTCGGTCCCTCAGGCGGCACTGCATCAAAAACCAACATCATTGGGCTCAGGAACACTGGAAAACTGTTGTCAGTTAAGAGAGTTTGTCGTTACATCTACAAGTGCAAGTTAAATCTCTACAAAGCAAAGTGAAAGCCATATATCAACAACACCCAGAAACATGCCAGCTTCTCTGGGCCTGAGCTCATCTGAGATGAGCTGGCGCAAAGTGGAAGAGTGTGCTGACACGTCCATTGTTTGTGGAAATCATGGACGTCGTGTCCTCCGGACTAAAGAGAAAAAGGACCATCCAGATTGTTACAAGCGCAAAAGCTAGCATCTGTGATGGTCTGGGGATGTGTTAGTGCCCTTGGCATGGGTAACTTCCACATCTGTGAAGGCGCCATCAATGCTGAAAGGCACATACAAGTTTTGGAGCAACATATGCTGCCATTAACCTGACACGCCAGATGGACTGTTCCATCTATCCGCCACGGAAATATTTCACAAGTCCATCTGGGAAAGAGCCGTTCAAAAAAGTTTTCAGAGGAGGAACCTTCAAAAAAATCTGCGGCTGCTGATTGGATGATGGTTCTTCTCGCCACACTCATCACCGACCAATCTACATTAAGCCACAGTACGATGTCGTAGATGTGCACCGCTGCTGAGAAGCAATAGAAACAAACCGGAGCTCGAGAAACAGCTGTGATAATGGCGTGACATGAATTTTGCCGTTTTTGTAAAGTAAATTTAAGAATCAAGGGGACGCTGACAAGTACATAGAAACTATTTGAATCAAACAAGGCACTTAATGAGCAAACAGTTTCCGAACGATTGCAAGGACTGGGCTTAACTTTACGACCAGAGGAGCCAGCTGGTAGATCAAACTCTTACCGAAGAGCAAAAACATTGTTTCCCCTCAGAAAACTGTTTAGTGACGTTCTTTGCTCCTCTTTTAATGAAGAACTTGAGTCTATATCTGATAAAACTGCTGATATTGACCCATCTACAGGAACCGCTTCGCACATGCCATTGTATTCAATCATAAAGTCTCTTCCTGGTGATGTCATGTCTGCAGCTCCCGCTTCTCTTTCCCCTGATTGAGCCATAAAAAATGTAGCCATGAAATTGTTGGACGACGGTAGTTGGCAAGACGGACCTGCAGGATTTCAGACAATGAATCAGGTAGGGCCATCTGCTCTGCAAGGCTATGCTACCATCCAAGTGAAATCTTTTTCAGGGAAGTCCCTTCTTATTTCAACAAGATAATGTCAAGTTACATTCTGCACGTGTTACAACAGCGTGGCTTCGTAGTACTGATAATACAGAGTACTGGTAATAGACTGGCCTGCCTGCAATCCAGTCCTGTCTCCCATTAAAAATGTGTGGCGCATTATGAAGCGCAAAATATGACAACGAAGACCCTGGACTGTTGAGCAACTGGAGTCGTACATCAAGCAAGAATTGGAAAGAATTCCACGTACAAAGCTTGTACAATTAGTGTCCTCAGTTCCCAAATGCTAACTGAGTGTTGTTAAAAGGAAAGGTGATGTGACACAGTGGTAAACATGCCCCTGTCCCAGCTTTTTAGGAACGCGTAGTGGGCATCGAATTCATAACAAATGAATATTTCCAAAAAACAATTTTCTCAGTTTCTCAGTTTGAACATTAAATATCTTATCTTTGTTGTGTACCCAATTGAATAATGGTCAAAAAGGATTTGCAAATCATTGGATTCTGTTTTTATTTAAGTTTGCCATTGGGGTTTGTGTATAATTTTTTGGGGGCTTCCTTTTTTTGCCCAACACATGCTGAACACAGATGAACTGTTTAGTCCACTGCAGCCACCAGTTCCCATCAATTCAAGAGGAAGATACTGTGTCACAATTCCGCCGACTCTACTGATCTCTCGCCTTCAGTTCTTTTACACCATGCAGTTGCAGTGCCAGTCACACACTGCATATGCTGTTGGAGGATAACACAGTCCATGTAAAATTGGTGTAAAAACATGGCTAATGCACCTGGCCAACCTGGAGTGGGCGCTAGAGAGAAATCAGACTGATACATTTTGACTGCCTTGTGGGGAAAGTTTGGGTTTTTTGAAGTGGGGTTATATGCCGTACTTATCCCCAGTCAATGTAATACCTGCAGTTAATGTCGGTCAGCAAAGCAAAACACTGTTTTGGACTGAGTCAGCAACAAAAGTTTGTTAGTCACCTAAAAGAAGGTCCACCTAAATTAAAACTATCCGTTTTTGCGCTATATTTTTCAAATTTTCAGTGCTTTCCCTTCTCATCAGACAGCCCTTTCCTTTGGCACTTGCGATCACTCTTTTTTTGCATATTTTAATCTACGGTCAAAACTATCTGCACTTCTGATATTATTTATTATAACATTCATATGCACTTTATGCATTTTTTAAATGATCTGGTGATCTGGCTTAAGCCACTGACTTCTTATCATAGAATTAAGTCACTGTGTCGTTGCCTTCTTTGGTTGGCCTACTCATGTACTGTGTAGTACACTTCATGTAGCTTAAGTTTGGCATTTTTGAAGTGACCTGTTTATTGAAACTCACCATCTTCGTCACGTTCATAGCAGGGATCATTGTTTGAATCATCAACAACACTCCCTTAGTCTGCATCATCCTCATCTCCAAGCAGTCTGCTTATGTCATGGTTTGGGAGCTTTGAGAGCTGTTTGTGGCTCTCGTCCGGGACGATATCGTTTTGCTCCCTATCGGATTCCTGGGCCAGCTGGCATTGATTGGGGGCGTGGTCCGGACTCTATTTAGGCTCCGGTTTTGCCTCGCTCCCGTTGCTAGAGTGTCAGTTCATCTATGGCGCTTTAGCCGGTAAGGTCTCTTGTGAGATTATTGTTTAAGGACTTAGCTGCATAATAGGATCAGTGTTAGTGAGTAAGGGAATCTTTGATTTATATCTCTTTTCTTTTGTTTTCCTCAAGCTCGCTTATTTTCTACCATGGAAGGCATCTGGTCCGTAGGTAGCGTGAGCCTCGTTATTTTTATCTATTTAGTTTCTCTCCACGCTGTGAGGTTTGCCTTCTTTTAATATTTTGCTGCTGCTCTTGACGTCCACAGTCAGCAGCTCTCACAGCTTATTACTTCATTGTCCCCAAGCCAGACCTTTCACCTGGAGGCCGCCATCTTGAAATGTTCAAATAGCTGTGTTTTGGACTACATTTTCCATAGTACTCTGTTGTGCAAGAATGTGCGAGCCCTCTTCTGGAAGCCATTGTTAACTAATTTCAGTTAGTTATGTCTTGCACAACAAAATTAGGACTGAATTTAATCTGATAGTGCAGCTACCTAAATTTTTCCAGAAATGTGAGATTGCTGCCTTTTGCACTCAGCCCCTCATGTATCAATGAATGTGGTTTTGTAAATGGGTAATGTCTGTGTTGTAGAAAATTATGATTGCTCATCTGTTTTCTGTGTCAACTGTTCAAGATCACAATGGGTTGTTTTGTGTTTATTGCGTTTAATGGAGAAGCATTAGGGTATAGACTGTGTCTTGAGAGGTCGAGATCAAGGATCACAATTATGGTGTGTGTGCATGTGTATGCGGTGCTTGTTTACAAAGAGTGAAAGTAAACGTCTAGGATATACACTGCAGAATGAAGGCACAGAGCATACTATCACTAACATAAGGAGACCTGACATTCGGTTTTAGACAGATAATGAGAAACGGGACAATGAGTATGTCCCCCCTTGGATATTTAAGCAAACTGGAGAAGTGCTTCAGGGAGCGAGTCTTCCTGATTTCTTCGAGTCGGGTGATGCTCTCCGATATCCATTATGTTTTCATACTCTGTTAGTGTCCTAATTTTTCCCCAACATCTGAATGTGGAGAACGGTATTTTTCTCCCATAAATGCTGAAATGTAAACAATTGAAGTAACAATAAACTTGATTCTGATTTTGATTTATGAAGCTGGTTGAATGAACGAAAGAGTTTGGTGTTCGCATGGTTGAGCAATTCAGCATGCTAGAGGGAAACTTAAAAAATCCTATTTTAATTGGAGTCTTCACAGCTGCATGTAAAATGGATATTCATTTTTGTTAGCCATGTGAAGAGCTTGGTATGAATATTGTCTTTTGTGGGAAAATGATGGAAACCAGATGATGTTCAAATTCACTGAATGTTGCTAGCAAACTATCACCTGCACACGTTCTATCAAGTTTGCCAACACTAGTCTGCCATCAACGTTAGCCTACTAATTTGCAGAGACCACAAGCATTGTAAACCAGGGGAGCAAAGCCCAAAATGAGGGGGCATTCAAACATTAACTCGCTCGTTGCAAAAATGCTGCCTTTCTAGCTAAATAATGCCCGTTACCATTAGCTTGCACTTAGTTGGTTTGCCACCGGACTTTCGTTTGCAACGATTGAGGCAAATTTCACTTTATGTTCAATGGCGAATGTTAGCTGACACATCACACAACAAGACAAATAAAGGAAAAAGTTCACTACATCACCAACAAAGTAAATGGCCATTTTCTACCTCTGATCCATTATCACAGCCAGAGTGTGACTGACACCCAATTTCAGAATGTTTACAGTCTCGCAAGTGACTACTTACTTCAAGTGTTTACTCTTCACTGGCCTGGTGGGTTGACCAAAATGGCTTTGATCAGCTGAAAGCCATTCAGTCAATATAACTTGACTGCCAGTTTTTCACGAATGGGGAACTCATTTGGACCAAATTGCTTTGATTGGCTGTATGGCCATTTGATCAATCTAACTTACTCGCCAGTTTTTCATGCTTGAGGAACTCATTTGCAAAAAAACTTTTTTTTTAATTTAAAAAAATTTTTTTTTACTGATTTTAGTTTCACTTGATAAATGACTGTCTTTGGAAAAAGTGACAGGGATGGAATTATGTTTCTGTGAAAGTGTCTAGGTGTCACAATACCCATACTGCAAGAAAGATATTTACAGGCTTTAGAGAAGGTACAAAGAAGAGCCACAAAGTTAATTCCTGGTCATAAAGAGACAAGTATTTGCCACTCACGTGTCTTTGTCCCCCGCCACAAAATGTGAAATCGTGTCAAAATGAGCAATCTCTCGGTGTGACCTTGAGAGTGACGCGAAGGTCACCAAAATTGACTGGGGCCGGGGTATCACCCTAATACATGTTGACATCAAATTTGAAGAAAATCCGTCAATTCTTTCTTGAGATATCTTGCTGACAAGGATTCGGGACGTACAGACGGATGGTCGTGAATACTATGTCCCGCCGCTTCGCGCGTTCCGCGCAGCGGGGGACAAAAATCGCTGAAGACTGTGTCTGAAGAATCTACTCTTTTCAGCCTCAGGTAAAAGTTGAGTTCAGGGTGATCTGATTGAGGCCTTTAAATACGTAAAAGGGATTAACAAAGAGACAGATCTTCAGGATTATTCAGATCTAGTTCTGTTGGCAAAACTCGTGGTCACAAATCAAAGCTGGCAAATGCTAAATTTTGCACCAATGTTTGGGCGTATTTTTTCGGGACACACTCTTACCATGTTATAAAATAAAATAACATAAAACAATATGGTATAACATAACATGAGTGGCAAGAACAGGCCATTCAGCCCAACTAGGCTCACCATTATTCTACACCTAAAGTGTACCTATCACTTGATTAGTGGATGGTTCTAGCACTGTAAAAAGCTTGGTCTTAAAAACCCCCAATGTTTCTGCATCTGCGACATGATCGTGCAAGCTGTTCAACACAATGGCTGCTCTAAGTGCACGCACGCACACACACACACAGACACACACACACACACACACAAAAACAGTTGTCACCATAAAGTCACAGCCTTCAGGAATCCAACGTATCCATTGTCTGTCCCTCTCCTGAGCATTTATACCTTGATTTCATCAGCAGCAGCTTGTCGACTAACTTCAGATGGCTGCCGTGGTGATGAGAGACTTGTACCTGTTTCTTCTTGCTGATTCTAGTAATAATTCAGCAAAAATGTTCTTTCTCCACTTTAGTGTTATCCTGTGTGATGGAGGTGCAAAGACTAGAGCTCATTAAAAATGCTGGGATAGCAATGTGCACTTTAACAGCTAGTCCCAGGGAGGCTGGTGGTCTTGGGTTTGGCCGAAAAATAAAATGAGGGGAGGGGAATTAATTAGTTAATTAGTTTGTTAATTAGTTCTGAGTTTCATAGCTCACTCGCAGCAGTTTCTGACACTCTTCATTTTCTTTGTCTTATTTCATCAAAATGCCACCAATCTGTCTTTCTTTTCCTCTGAATTGCAGGGGACAAACCTATGATGGCTTTTGGTTGGTAAAATGAACTGAGAACCAGTCCAGTAGGAGAAATTACCCTGCAGAGAGACATAAATTACCTGTAATATTCTGTGTCTCCAAAACAGACTCTTAAATGATTTTGGAGCTTTTACTCCATTGCATTTATTTCTCAAAGTTGAGGTCTCCATGGAGTGCACCTTCTGTGTGTACTTATTCTTGCAATGGAGGAAATTTGCTTTTGTCAGATGAATGTGTGTCTTTATGATTATGGGTCGGTGTATGTGCTAGTGTAGACATGGCTGCATGCATCCATGTTTATATGAATATGGACAATTAAAGTGAGTTGCATTCAAAAGTTGTGCCAGGATTTTCAGGTCAGTGGCTTGTCCTTCTCAGGCAATAAAGCTAAAATGCATAAATAACTGCCATAATATGAAATGTTGAAATCCAATTATAGATCAGTTACAACCCTATGCAATATCTGGGTTTTGTTAATATTATGTATTGACCACCAGAGGGTGCCTCAGTAGATATTAATCTGTCTGACCCTAATCTGATGGATCAGGGACCTCCAACCCTGCTCTACCAGAGCTCCCATCCTGAAGGTTCACATTCAAACCTTAATTTAGCACACCTGATTCTAATTACCAGCATCGAGACCACAACCTGGAAAATGTGGCATGCTTTGCTTTGGTTAGAGTGAAAACTTTAAGAAAGGTGGCCATCTAGTTAAAGTTTTTTTGTCAATACATTAAAAAGTACAATCTACAATCAATGCACTGAAATCTAGAAACAGGTTTGGAGACCACTGTGCAGGATCATTTCGCCACTATTATTTACATTATTAATGTGAATATGTTCCATGAGTAAACATGTTTCAATGACACTTCTGAGGATCTTAAAAGTTCTCATACAGCATCTGTTGGCACCCAAAGAGTTAAGTACCAACCCAACTTGAAAAAAGCTGGGACTTTATGGAGAATTCACATTTATAAAAAAAAATTATAATAAAAATGAAAAAAAAACTGAAAGCAGTGATTTCCAAATATTTCATCTTTTGTTCAGTCAACTTAATTTTATTTGTAAATATACATCCATTCCTGCGATTCGCACATGTAATACATTCAAAAAAACATTGGGATGCGGGCAATTTCTCATGCCCACAAAGGCATGAGAACATCATTGAAATTTTTTAAGATAATGTTCCCCAAAGAAATATGCAAAAGGTATGGTTATTCCCTCCAATATGGTGTATAAAATAATGAAGATTCATGAAATCTGGGGGCATTTCTGCACTTAAAGGGCTAGGGTGTATGCTCAAGCTAAATACCCCCTATATTTGATCACTCAGATAACACTGCATCAAGAATCATTTATCCATGGCACCACATGGGCTTGATACTACTTTAACAAACCTATGTCATGTACTACCATACATAGCTACATCTACAAATGCCAATTAAAAATTTAGGGCCGGATCTACAAAAGCTTTGCGTGTATAAAAACGTGCGCAAACTCATTGCGCACGCAAAAAAATGTACAAACTGATTTACTAACGTTTTACAAACTGTTACTACGTTGTACAAACTGATTTACTAACGTAACGTTTTTGTTTTTGGAATGAACGAGGAAAAAAAATCATTAAAACATATCGCCTATCCAGCACTGCCATTTTGGAGCTGTTGGAGGAACTCAGAGAGGATTTGGAGCCAGCCACGAGAAGGAGACAAAACTCCTTGCAAGTTTGCATTTTTTTGCATCTGGGTCATTCCAGCGTACGGTAGCTATTACAGCTGGGATCTCCCAATGCCGTTTTTCAGATGTGCTGTCTGAAGTCCTAAATGCCATGTCGCGCCGGATGGCCAAGTTCATTAGGTTTCCACGCACTCGGCACTTATTGAATGAGACCAAACAAGGTTTTTTTTGCTGTAGCTGGATTTCCTAGAGTTATAGGGGCGATTGACTGCACCCATGTGCAGCTTGTGCCCCCCGCAGACACTGAGCACGTGTACAGAAATCGCAAACACACGCATTCATTGAATGTGCAGTGCGTTTGTGATGCCAAAGGCATCATTTCCAACGTTGTGGCAAAATATCCTGGGTCAGTACATGATTCTTTTATTCTGAGAAACAGTTCTCTGTTTTCCAAGTTGCGAGATGGCGAGTTTGGAGATGCCTGGCTTGTAGGTGAGTCAATTTGTAAAATCCTTAGCGAAATTTATTTCATTAAAAACAAGAGCCTTGATTCATATGTTTAAGGTGACAGTGCATACCCCCTACACCCCTTCCTCCTGACACCTGTTCTCAACCCGACCACTGCCGGAGAAATAAGATACAACGAGGCCCATATCCGTACACGGAATATTGTGGAGCGCACCTTCGGAATCCTGAAGAGCAGGTTCCGTTGTTTGGATCGCACTGGTGGAGCACTGCTGTACAGGCCAGAAAAAGTGGCCCAGATTGTAGTGACCTGCTGCATGCTACATAACATCGCCAAGCAACACGGGCTGGAGCATGAGGCCATGCCGGAGGAGAACGCCGACCTGCCCCCCTGTATGGAGCAACAACCCAATGCTGCAGGGATGCAGACACGCAGCAATCTCATTCAAAGTCACTTCTTGTGAGCTGTTTGGTATGTGCATTTTTCTATTTTCATTCAATAATGTGTTGTAGACTGCAATACAATGCCGTTCCCTCTGGCTAGTGTGACCCAACAAACTGCAGAACATTGCAAAGTTAAGCAAATCAATATTTATTGAAAAAAAGACTGAAATCACTTTCTGAATTCCAAACATTATCAAACGAAATACTCATTCACGTCTAATTATGTTAAGTCCCGCAAAATCATATTAACCCCTTTGTGCAGAAGCCAAATTTGGCTATTTTTGGGTTACCCACTTTAATGCTGTATAATTCAAGATTTAAGCTTCATAAAGAGGAAAAATGTGGCTTAATTCTGAAAAGACACTTACAGCATTTAGAATTACATAGTATTTCAGTTAATTTTCATGATTATGGTAGAGAAAATGAGCTGCAAACATAAAAAATCTTCATGAGAATTCACCATTGAAATTGCAAAAAAAATAATTCTGAGGATTTAAAAACTGCTGGGGCTTAAAACTATACATTTCTGGGATCATAAACTCCTTGACCACAAGTACAATTCATCTTCAACATTACATTCTAGATTACCTACATGCTTTTAGCCAAATTATACAGCTATCCAAGTGTCTCCCCGAAGTCTCAAAATGAAGTCCAGTCAAATCATAAAAAAATCATGTATATAACACAAATAAAGTTTTAAGGCATGAAATTTAATATGAACAAATGATTTTCTGGTTGAGTTTTGCATGAATTAATCAATATCAGTGCAGTGGAACATCATTGGTCACCAGTAACCTCTCAAAACATGCCTTTTCTCCATAATAAAGTTAACAATATTGTCCATTTCTCTTCGAAGTACCCCAAGCATTAAATGAAGTGCAGATTTAACAGCTATAACATTCACGCAAGACCAAACATGATATGAATAAAAAGCTAACCGCTCTCACATCCGAGCTCATAACCTTACACCTTATAAGGGTGAAAACTCACTAACTCAGTAATATCTGAATTCTGAAATACACCTTATTTTAACGGAACAGAAATTTCACTTTCAGGAAAAAAATACAACGACATATGCCTCCATATTCATCAGAGTGGCGTAATGAACGTACCGAGGGATCTACCGACCTGCGTGGGATGTATGCATTTGGAGAAACGAAAACCTCGGCATTCGATGTCTTTAAACATTACATTACATTACATTACAGGTACTTAGCAGACGCTCTTATCCAGAGCGACGTACAAAAGTGCATAAGAACAGTACAAAAGTGCAGACCTCCTAGGAGACAAGTAAAAGTGCTAACAGTAAGTGACAGAACTCGTTCCATTGTTACAGATCTAGACTATTAACAAAAAGGCAAGGTAAAGGGCAAGTGAACAAAATGGCAATAAGGTGAAGTGCAGAGGCAAGTGCAACAAAGAGCAATAAAATAAGTGCAATAGGTCAAGTGCAACAAAGGGGCAGGAAAATCAAGTAAACTGACAAGAGTGCAACAAAATGACGGGAAACCAAATCAAGTGATACAGTCAGGAAGTAAACAGAATAAAGTGCAACAAATCAAAAGGATGTAGGGACAGGAATCAAGGCAGTGGAGTAGGGGAGAGGTGGAGCCTGAAGAGGTGGGTTTTCAGGCGGCGCTTGAAGATGCTCAAGGATTCTGCCGTTCTGACCTCGATAGGTAGATCATTCCACCAACGAGGTGCCAGGACAGACAGCAGCCTTGAGCGGGAAGGGGAGGAGCGGAGAGGGGGAGGAGCCAGGCGACCAGAAGTAGCAGAGCGGAGTGCTCTGGCAGGGGTGTAGGATCTGAACAGTCTCTGGATGTAGGCTGGAGCAGTCTTGTTGACTCCCTAATAGGCTAGCACCAAAGTCTTGAATTTGATGCGAGCAGCAACAGGGAGCCAGTGGAGGTTTGTGAGCAGGGGGGTGACGTGGGAGTGTCTTGGGAGGTTGTGGACCAGAGGAGCTGCAGCGTTCTGGATGAGCTGCAGGGGTCTGATGGCAGATGCTGGGAGGCCGGCGAGGAGGGCGTTGCAGTAGTCCGGGCGGGAGAGGATCAGCGCTTGGACTAGGAGCTGCGTTGAGTAGCTGGTGAGGAAGGGCCGGATTCTACGGATGTTGAAGAGGAAGAACCTGCAGGTCCGGGTCACTGCAGCGATGTTCACAGCAGAGGAGAGCCTGTCGTCAAACAGGACCCCAAGGTTCTTCACACTCCGCGAGGGGGAGATGGTGGTATCCCCCAGAGTGATGGTCAGATCCAGGAGAGGGGAGGATGGAGCAGGGATGTAGATCATCTCCGTCTTCGTTGGGTTGAGCTTCAGGTGATGGTTGTCCATCCAGCTCCGGATGTCTTGAAGGCAGGCGGAGATGCGGGCGGAGACCTGGGCATCAGGGGGAAAAGAGAGAAAAAGTTGAGTGTCATCAGCATAAAAGTGATATGATAAACCATGAGCAGAAATGACAAGACCGAGCGACTGGAGATAAAGAGAAAAGAGGAGTGGACCAAGAACTGAGCCTTGGGGGACGCCTGTGGTAAGTGAGCGGGGTGTTGATACTTCACCAGCCCAGGCAACCTGGTAGGAGCGACCGGAGAGGTACGATTTCAACCAGATGAGGGCTGTACCACGGATCCCCAGTGCAGACAGGGAAGAGAGGAGGATGGAGTGGTCGACAGTGTCGAATGCGGCAGAGAGGTCGAGGAGGATCAGGATGGACGAGAGGGAGGCGGCGCGTGCAGTGTGAAGCGCCTCACTGACAGAGACAAGTGCGGTCTCCGTGGAGTGGGCAGCTCTGAATCCCGACTGGTGGGGGTCCAGGAGGTTGTTTTCTGAAAGAAAAGAGGAGAGTTGGTTAGCAGCAGCACGTTCAAGGGTTTTTGACAGGAAGGGGAGGAGGGAGACTGGGCGGAAGTTCTGAATGACTGAGGGATCAAGGGAGGGTTTTTTTAGGAGAGGGGAAATGGTAGCCTGTTTGAATGGAGAGGGAAAGCATCCAGAGCACAAAGAGGAGTAAATAAGGGAGGTGACAAAAGGGAGGATGTTGGGTGTGATAGCCTGGAGGAGGGAGGAGGGGATAGGGTGGAGAGCACATGTGGAAGGACGGTGAGTGAGGAGCAGCTGGGAGACATCAGAGGAGGAGAGGGGGGAGAAAGCAGAGAGGAGATGGGAGGGGGCAGCGGGGGCGGGGGAGAGGGGAGTGAGGGGGGAGAAGGAGTTGCGGATGGACACAATCTTATCCTCGAAGAAGGCTGCGAAGTCCTCTGCTGTGATGGAGGTCGCAGGTGTGACAGGCGGAGAGCTGAGGAGAGAAGAGAAGACAGAAAACAATTGGCGAGGGTTAGAGATTGATTTCTGGATTTTAGAATGATAAAATCTAATTTTAGCACTGGTAATTGAGGAGGAAAATTGGGCAAGGAGAGACTGGTAGTGGGACAGGTCAGCCGGGGCCCTGGATTTCTTCCATTTCCTCTCTGCTGCTCGAAGGCTTTTCCTGCTGGAGTGGAGAGTTTCTGACATCCAGGGGCTGGGTGGGGATGATCTGGCTGGCCTGGAGGCAAGAGGAGAGAGAGTGTTAAGTGAGGAGGAGAGGGCAGAGAGTAGAGAGGAGGCAGCAGATTCAGTGGGGAGATTAGAGAAGGAGTCAAGGGAAGGGAGAGATGCAGTGACATGGGAGGCGAGAGCAGAGGGGGAGAGAGAGCGGAGGGGGCTGGAGAGGGGGAGAGAGAGGGAGAGGGAGGGAGAAGGAGATGAAGTGGTGGTCAGACAGGTGGAGAGGGGTTACAGTGGGATCAGAGGAGGAGCAGTTACGCAGGAGGACCAAGTCGAGGAGATTTCCCGCTGTGTGAGTTGGGGGTGAGGGCAGGAGGGAGAGGCCAGAGGAGTGGAGGATAGGAAGAAAGACAGCAGACTGAGAGGCCTCAAGGTGGAGGTTGAAGTCTCCCAGGAGAATCAGTGGGGAAGGTGCTGAGCAGGACGTCCAGCTCGTCGAAGAAACATCCTACAGGGCCTGGGGGACGATACACAACAATGATAAACAGATTAGTTGGGGAGGATATGGAGACAGAATGAAATTCAAAGGAGGAGATAGCAGAGGCATCTGTGATGGTTCATCGCACAGTAGAAACATGTGTTGTGGTCAGACAAGTCAGCATTTCAAGTCTTTTTAGTAAAAAAAGAACATTGTGTGCTATGGACCAAAGAAGAATAGAACCAGCCAGACTGTTATTAACAACAACTTCAAAGCCCTTGTTCTGTCATGGCGTGGGGTTGTTTTGCAAGGATTACTTGCACCTCTGTGAAGGCACCATTAATGCTGAAAAATACACTGAGATTTTAGAACAACATAATGCCTTCAAGACAAGTTCTGCTGTCCTGATCTGGTCCTGATCCAGTTTTACCTCATCTTTGCCTTGGCACTTCCCAGAGCGACTGCTTGGATGTTTTTTAGTTTTTATTTATTTTTTTTTTTTGCAGACTTTGATGGAAATTTATTAATTAGCCTGCCAGCAAAGGATGGGCTTCCCCACAAAGCCGAGTTTCTCCTGAGATTTCTTCCCACTGGAGAGTTTTTCTCACTTCTGTTTGAGGATTTTTCTCCCTATTGGGAGATCAGAACTATGAATACTGCTTGTTGTCAGTACACTTATGTTTCCTTTTGGGAGATTATGCACTCCAGTAACTTCCATTCATGTGATTTTCTGTTTTGATCTCGTGAGAGGATGCAATTCATTTTATTGTCACGCAAGCACAGAAAATTCTTATTTTGTGGGCTTTCTCACACCACACACAGAGACTTGGCTATTTGTTTTCTTTTGACATACTATGATAAGGTATTGAATGAAGTGAACGGTGACTCTTTCAATCAGGATTGGGAGTATTAAGTAAAGAGATGTTCATGTCATTGACCAAAAGTGTACATGTTATGATTCTGTCCTTTTGTGTGTTGTCCCGTGCTCATTTGTGCTTGTGCTTTACTTTCGTTTCGTTTATTTCCAGCTTTCAGTCCAGCCGTCTGACAATCTGTCTATTTCTGTCTCCCCCTGCCTTTGGCAGTGTGCTTCAGTTCTCCCATTTGTTCAGTGCTTGTGCCCAGTGTTTTGTTTCTGGCGCGTCTGCCATTTTTCCCTTAGTGTTTTGTGTGTTAATAAACACTTCTGCATCCTGCACCTGGTGTTCATCTGACCTCTTCTTACAGTACAATCTCGATGTACCTCACTGGGCAATACAGCTTCTGGGTAATATATTAAAGCACTTTCAGACTAAAAAGGTGCATTATCTACATGAAGAAGTCATTTCTGTGAAGTGGATGCTTCTCTCTGTCAGTTTCACCGTCATCAATGTGGCAGTTTTCTCCATATATAAGCCTTTTATTCTCAAAATTATATTTCAAGCTTCTATATAATTGTACTGGTCTAATGTCAGCACATGTGAACTCTGTATAAAATTAAAATGTTTCCCTGCACTTTTTTAGTGTTAATGTGCCTTTGGTGGCCCCACCTGCAACTAGACGTCTTTCCAGTATAACTGATACAGTATGCAGACAGTCTCAGAAGACAAGGGGCCTCAAATGATCAATTTAATCAGTTAAAACCTTTCTTTGGATTTCTAATTTGTCATAGCAGTGATTTTCTGATTATTTCCATGATTTCATGTAAATTTCATAAAAGTAACTTAACAGCTGCGGTGTTGGGGGCACACTTATCAAGCCTAAGTTCTGCTTGTCCTGACACTTTTTGTTTTTTTATATCATTTTTCGTTTTAGAGTTACGAATATTTTGCATACTAATGAGCAACAAAATTGGCATATTTTTTAATATTTTAAATATTTTAAAAATTTTAACCAACATATCAAAAAATAAGAGTGTCAGGACAAGCAGCATGATGTAAATAACATATGTACCAAATTTGGTGCAAATAGGTTGGATAGTTTTTCCAGGAGAGCGTTTCAAAGATTATTCAACATGGCCGCCAAGGTCACGCATAATTAATTCTTCATTTGCATAATTTACGTCATAACGCAAAAAATCCCCAAATTGTGTTATGCCTAATCATATAATGACATAAAATGCGGAAAACAATATCAAATGAAGAAAATTGTTGAATAAGGGTCCTTCTACCTTGCAGTCGTTACATTTTCTCCAGAACCAAACTCATTAAATCGCACGGCCTGTAACAAACCCCGGGACAAACCAATTGTGCATGCTTGATGCCCCAAGAGAGAATCTTCAAAACGGCTGCGGATGGTGTCAGTGCTTCAGCTGGTCAGTTGAATGCCAAATATTTTTTGTTTCACGTGAATTTGTGTCTTAACATCAATGGAATGGTATTTTAGTTGCATTTATTTGCTGGAATTACTATATCTATCAAGTGATGTTTGAGAAGGGAAGGCACCGTTTTTGTTTCTCTGAGGACTGCTCAGATCTGTCTTCGTGTTTACGCTCCACTACGTAGACTCCCCGCACTGCTTCGACGCGAAAGTGGAAAGAGTGAGGCGGATTATAAAATTAAATCTCTTACTGGCCCAACTGCAGGGCAAATAGCAGAAGTGCTTTTCTTATCCAACCCGCTGTGGGGCAAATAGCAAAAGAGCTTATTTTGTCCGCTCCGCTGCGTTGCAGATAGCCAATCTCTTTTCCCCAATTCACCCCTCTGCGGGGCGAATCGCCACTTCCTTATTATAATTGTATTCTTGGTTATGCGGTTACCTGCTCCTCTTACCGAGTTAGGATTGCACAGTTGACTTGAAATAAGTTTCTACTTTTCATAAATAAACAGTGCAGTAAAGGTGTCTTATTGATTAAGTTTTAATGTGATTCTGGTAACATTTTCCAGAACATATTTTGTATAATTTATACATTAAATTACACCTGTAATATCTGTACCCCTGAATGTAATATCTACTGCCTATATTTTATAATTTTTTCTTTTTTTGACTGTCTGTGATCATGATTTCTGAACATTTTTCCCACCCCATGTCAGCACATGACATTGTGTCGATACAGACCATAGATTAAGTAGTAATGGTAAAGTAAGAATTTACTAATTTCGGTGACAAATACTTTGTGTCGTCCGTTAAGTTTTCTAGTCGGACAGCTTTCCATTTCTTTGCAGCAAGTTGCGGTGACGGTGCTGCAAGAACAGGTGTACGTCACCGAAATTACCTTCATTTGCTGAAGAATTTCTGAAATGCCGCTCTCGCTGCAAAAAAAAAAATTACCGTTGCTGAGTGGAAGTACACAGAGCTAATTGAAATTATTTCTCTGTACTGAATGTAGCCTACTTTTTTGACGCTGTTAGATTGCACTGGGTAAAAAAGCCGTGTCTTCAATTGCCACTTGTTTATTACTATAATTGGAAAACGTTTTCATAAAGGAAAATGATTGAGGACTAGCTAATACACAAAACATCAGCTCCATACGCCGTCATTTCATAGTTTCAAGAACTGGATTTCAGCCTTGTGGGCATCTTTCCCATTCTTGCTTGATGTGCAACTTCAGTTTCTCAACAGTGCGGGGTCCCCGTTGTTATACTTTGTGCTTCATAATGCACCACTCATTTTCAATGGGAGACAGATCTGGACTGCAGGCAGGCCAGTCTATTACCCCCACTCTTTTACTACAAAGCCACCCTGTTATAAGGTGCAGAATGTGACTTGGCATTGTCTATCTGAAAAAAGCAGGCATGTCACTGACAAGGATGTCACTTGGATGGCAGTATATGTTGCTCCAAAGGCTGTATGTACAATGCAGAATTAATGGTGCCATCACAGATGTGCAAGTTCACCTATGCCACGGGCACTAACACATCCCCATACAATCGCAGATGCTGGCTTTTGAACTTTGCACTGATAACAATCTGGATGGTCCTTTTCCTGTTTAGCCCAGAGGGCATGACATTGATAATTTCCAAAAACAATTTGACATGTGGAATTGTCAGACCTCAGCATACTTTTCCACTTTGTGTCAGTCCATCTCAGACGAGCACGGGCCCTGAGTGTCATGGTCTTGGCCTGCAGGCCCTTCCCCCAGCTGAATTCTTTGCCTCCACCTTGACGGGCCATACCTGTTGCTCGTTAAGGTGGAGGTGAAGTATTAGTATTTAAGAGTTGGCTGCACCTGTCTTGGTGCAGCAGTGTACTGTTTGGTTTCCTGAGCCCTGCTGTGCTTTGTTGTGCTGCTGCTCCCCTCTGGGTCTATTTTAATCTTTATAATTTAAATGAAAGATTTTCTATTTTTACTCAGCCTGTGCGTTTGGGTCCCTCACTACCTTTTTGGGAACGTGGTCCCAGCGCCTGCCGGCTTTGTCTCTTGCCGGCGGGACACAATCCATGACACAGAGAAGCAATGGTGTTTCGGGGTGTTGTTGATATATGGCTTTTGCTTTGCATGGTAGAGTTTTAACCTGCACTAGTAGATGTAGCAAAAAATTGTGTTAACTGGCAATGGTTTTCCTAAGTGCTCCTGAGCCCACATGCTAATATCCTAAACAGAATGATATTAGATTTTAAGACAGTGCCACCTGAGGGACCGATGGTCACGGGCATTCAGTGTTGGTTTTTGGCCTTGCTGCTTGCATGTACATTTCTCTGGATTCTATGAATGTTTTGATGATATTATGGACTGTAGATGATGAAATCCCTAAATTCCTTGCAATTGCACGTTGAGAAACGTTGTTCTTAAACTGTTGGAATATTTGCTCATGCAGTGGTGAATCTTGCTCTATCCATGCTTGTGATCGACTGAGCCTTTTGGGGATGCTCCTTTCATAATTAACCCCTTTCTGCAGATGTAGACGCTAGCGTCTATAGACCTGCAAATTTAAGCACGCTGTTACTTAACTCGATCAGTAGATGGCACCCCCGGATCAGTTATTGAACGCGGTTTTGAATATGGGGAAGTTCACTCCACTCCCTGTTTTTCAGGAGCTGCATGAATTAAACTCCTCAGCTAAGCCTGATGTGCAAACTGGTCAGTATCCTTGCCCATAGTATTGATCCAGCAGTTTAAAAAAATGATATCTTGACACAGAAAAAATCATTATCCTCTGTAGCAACCAGTTTAGCCACAGTGAGCCAACAGTATTCCAATTAGTGGTTCAGAAAAATCACCTTTCTGAAGGTAAAAATTCGACATGGTATTGATTCTCTCACATTCCACTGTCAATTACAGTCCTCACAAAAAATTTGTAGTTCCTTACCGTGGATTTACGTGTAGATTCCTTTCAAAAGGATTCAAATTCAAGCGCCTCTCAAGCGCAAATTCAGCGCCTCCTTATATCCACCCGAGTACTGGTGTTGATAGCAAATCACTCAATCATACAGTCCGATTCTTCTGCGTAACTGCAGAGATACACTTGCCCTCGTGAAGCTCCCCTGGTAACAATGTATTGATTGGCTCGTTTCTTTTCCAATTGCCGAGTGTTTAAACATTTTAGAGTAAGTGAAACACATTGATTGGACAAACACGGAGCATACAAGCCTGTGCATGTCAGCAGGCTCGGTTGTATCCTGTCTACGTTGTGCACATTACGCGGCTGAAATAGACGCGATTTATGGAAAAAAATCTCGCTAAACTGGCCTTGAAGTGTTCAGTTACATTTACAGGATTGAAGTGAGATAAGGATATGTTCAGTTGAAATTATTTAGAATGAAACAGGACCGGAGGGTTCCTGCTACTGGATACATCGGTCTCTGGAGGAGGGATTCATGAAAAAGGTCAGGCTGCTACTTTTGTTTTTTTGTTTTGGAATGTATACAGTACTCAACAAAGTCAAATGTCGTGGTTTTTTCCGGTTTTTAACGCGAACTGCCCGTGCATTAGGGTGGACCCCCCCGGTACGTTCATTGCACGGTTCTGTTGAATCCAGGGAGGGAATAAATTGATTGATATTCCCTGAAAGTGGAGTGTCTGTTCTGTTAAAATAAGGTATATTTCAGAATTTCGATATTACTGAGTTAGTGAGTTGTACTTGTTCCTTATAAGTGTTGAAATGAGTTTGTTAGCTTAGAAGAGGGGACTGGTAGCTTCCATTACAGGGTGAATGTTCTGACCGTTTAATAAGCAGTTTATTTAATGCGTGTTTGTGCTGGCTTGGGGGACTCTGAAGAAAAATGGCCAAAACTCATGATTACTGTCAGCCCTGCTGAATCTAAACATCCTTAAAATGGCACCTGTCTGGCATATGACAAGTAATTTTTTGTATTATTCCTTACAATAAAGTGGAGTAATTGTTACATTACATTGCATTACATTTATTAAGCATATTAATGTTTTTATCCATAGTGACTCACATCAAGTGATTCGGTCATTGACACTGTAACACAACAGACCAGACAAGGTACAATTCAAATCGCGCTCGAGTCGCCTTAAAATTACGAACAAGTAAAGCGTGAACGTAACGGTAACGGCAGTTAGCAGAAAAGACACATTACACAGCAGGGTTTTTTTCCCTTCTAAATTGTGAAGGGGAGGGGGCACTAACTCATACTATCTAAACACGTGAGTCTAAAGATCTTGGCAAAAAATATGAGGAGACTGAGCTGTCCAAAGGGAAATGGGTTGGTCATTCCACCACTGGGGAGCAAGATGAGAAAAACTAATTGATCTGGATAAGGACTGGCATTCTGACGGAGGGCAGGGAGACATAGTCATCCTGGAGATGCAGAATGAAGGAGCCAAGCAGGTGTGTACCTGGATGATTACCTCCTAAAGGTAGGACGGGGCTATAAATCACTACAGTAATTATCCAGTGGAAGGCTTTACCTATGTGCATATTAAAATCTAGGTGGCCAGGGAGTGTAGTTTGCCACGTGCCAATCTCTGCCCATGGAGTATAAGCCAGAGCTTTTATCCTGAGCAGAGCAGAAATTACAGGGTTTTTATTCTTTAATGTATGATTAGACAAAGCAGGGAAATATAATTTTTTTCTGCCATTTTTTCTTTTTAATAAAACACATTATGATGCACAGTGGCACTTTTTGAAAATAGAAATGTGGTTTATTGGCGATATCAGCTAAGGTATGGATTAAGCCTGATGCAGGCATGGAGTAACAAAAGTACTCAGTTGATATACCAAAACTTGACAGACAACAATTGTACAGTATTTCTTTGAGTGAAGTGATATATTATGGACGAATGTATGGCGCTGATGTTGAACAGAGCAATGGGAGTTGAGATGTGAACATCTGTGATGCCAAGTGCAAAATGAGATGTGCAGACAGTAGGTGCAAAGTCAGAGGACTGTCTGCGAGCAGCTAAAAATGCTTCATGTCATGACGATGCCAGATGAGTGGACACATTAAAAAGGGCCTCTGCCTGCTGTAAAGTTCAACAGGTGTAGTTAGTAGTGTGTATGGGGGGGTTAGGGTTATGAGGGCTGAAACCACAACGCTTGCATTTCTCCTTCAGGATGGTGACTTTCAAATCCTTCACCTGACAAACAAATAAACCACTCAGAGGACTTACAAGCTTGTGGAGGGATGCCAGATGCCAGCCTCTCACCTTCACACTGTACGGCTTAATACCCCAAACTTTATGACTGTGAGGGAACAGATGTATTAGAAGATAAAAAAATGAGAAAAGGTCCAATCACTTCATCACAATTACCTCTCTCCTCACCTCTGTCAGGCTGGGGGACAGGCTCCTGCTAATGTCTGCTTTGCCAGAGCTGGCGCATGCTTTCCACACCACCGATTACCCAAGGCGATTGGTCTGCTGGAATGAAATGGCTTTGTTGCTCCTGGGGTGGAAAAATTGGCTGGTCTTTTCTGAACGGCTGCCATCGCTGGGCAGTGTAACCAAGCTCATTTCTCTCAGCTTAAGCACCAGAGCTTAAACCTGCAAAAAAAAACAGAAATGATACTCTCAGCGTTCCTACAAGTGTCTTGCCTTTGGCATGAGGTCACTGTATTATGAATACAGATTGGTGGACTATTTGATAATCTTTGAAAACGCAATTGGCTCAAAGCAATTACATGCCCTCTTAAGACTGTGGGGGTGGAGGGATTTCGGTGCGGTTTATGCAAGCACTGGTAACAGTTATGCTGGCATATTAATCCCTCATTACCCCCAGGCCGCTTGGAGAGCCATAACAGCTTACAGAAAAATTCTTGTGTCTGTTGCCTTTGTTTGCCCATTCGTTCGCTTGATACTGCTTTCGTTTCTGGTAAGTGCAGACCCTAATGGGCTCTATGGCTGGGTGGAAAGTTACATTTCTCTCTAAATTCTGTTTTTAAGAGGCAGAGAGAGGTTTGTTATTGTGCTATGCTCCACGCACTGCTGATCTGACACAGTAAATGTGCTTGTTGGGGGGAAAAAAAATGTGCTAAACACCTTGATGGTCTTTCCCACTGAAGCAGCGTCCAAAGTTCTGACAGCGATTCACAGAGCCCAAAATATTACACCACGGCATTGCTTGTTTTTTTTCTCAAGGCTGGGATATGCTTACATATACCATGCCGGGAGAGCAGAGAGGGATTATGCGAAAGGCTGGGAGTTTTTCCCCCTCATCGACTTTATTGTTGTGGCAGTTTTTTGTTTTTTTTTTGTCTCTTCAGTGATGGAGTAAAGCAGACTGCATCTGCCTTTACCAGGTTTATATATGTTTCTTAGAGGCAATCAGCAGTTGGTTCCCCACAGGACTAGAAACTGTTCGCATAAAACTCCATTTATCTTCTACAATACTGAGACTGGCATGTGCTGCCTCAGTGGCACCAACCACAACACAACCAGTTGGTCGGTTGTGATCAGTCTGATCCTCTGACTTTTACATACAGTGCCCTCCAAAATAATTGGCAACTTTCATCAAGATGATTAAAATGATCTTTGGAAAAAACAAACAAACAAAAAAAAAAAACCAAGTCAAGAATTATTTGCAGGAAATATGAAATAATTTGCATTACAATTGCTCAGAGGATATCTTTCACCAAGTCTTTTTTTTTTTTTTAATGAAGGTGATTTCAGATGAAGCGCATTATTGAGTTTATGTGACATTTGCCATAATAGATGAGATACAACGGTAAACAGGTTTGAGTGGAATGTATGAAAAACATTTTTATCTAATCTGACAAAATTTCACCAAAAATAAACTAAAATTAAGATTCATCTAATCTTACTCACCAGTTGCCAGCTTTGCCCTTTGCTTCTCTTGAGTGTCCAAAACATGGGCGCAGATCCGATGACACGACAACAAAATCAATCATCACCTTTTGGCTAAAGGTGCTCTGATACCAAGTACACTTATGTATACCCTTATGCTCAAGCATGGTATTTGTTATGGATAATCCATGACAAACACAGAAATTCAATAACAAAGCACCACTTGGGTCCAGATCAGGGAGGCCCTCCCACCTAATCACTCCCCTCCAAGTGTCTCCATCATTGTGCTCGTGAGCGTTGAAGTCCCCCAGTAGAACTGTGAAATACCCAGTTGAAACCTTTCCCGGGACCCTGCCCAGGGACTCCAAGAAGGCTGAATACTCTAAACTGCTGTTAGGAGCGTAAGCCCAAACAACAGTCACAGTATTCCCCTTCGCGAGCCCAACCTGCAAGATGAGACTTCATCAAGCATTTCAGTGATCTCTGATTAGGACTTTTCCCCAGCCACATTTCTTCCTTGGAGTTGATGGTAGATGTGGGTGAACGACCTCAATCTGGGCCCTGAGACTGAGGGGTTTCCACACCTGCAGATTTCTTCCGAAGAATCGACACAATCTCCAGAGTCTGACGCAAGTGGGTTTATTGGATCTTGCTCAAAGTGAAGTACAACAACCCGGGCTGGTATGCGCATACCACAAAGCATTCGTATCCCATCAATCCCCCCACACCGACTGACCACTGATTGTCTGACCACTTAATTTATAGGGCCTTTGGACCTTCCCATAAGGTGGGGTAAAACATGATACTTTCTTCCTCGTCATACAATTATCATTTTCTGATTGGTAATTGTCACCTAGTAACACTCCACCCTTAGTAACAAGTTTGTCATTAGATCATGGTGTAAATTCATTTTTTGCCGCCAGGGATGCTCGAAGACCATGATTGAGCCTCCCAAACCTAGGGGATACCCGAGAGTCATCATTTGGTACCCAAGAAGACTGGACTTCTGGATTCTTCCAGCATAAACTGGGATTTTTCGTTGGTTGATTATCAATATGGTCATTCTGGAAGATTAGCTCATCTGGTCAGCCAGCTATAGGTTGCTATCTGGTTCTTTTAAGAGATTTATGAGTTTTTGTTTCATTCCCACTACTTTTCCATCGCAGTTTGTAGGCCATGGGAGCCTGACTCAGTTCTCTTTGAAGAGTGGTAATCATGTTATTCTTTGACTTTAGAATGTTTACCCACCACACTATATAGAAGAAATGTGGCGCATTTATACGGCTCAAGATTGAGGGAACACTCGTGACCTCAATTCAGTTAAACCTTAGGAACTCAATCCATTGATTTGGGAAGTCCAAGTAGTAGTAGATCAGCTTCACCCGCTTTGATGCAGGCAACGCTGATAACGGGTGCAATGGAAAAGCAAGAAGAAAAGAAACACAAACCAGTTACACATATAGTCTTGTGTTGGACAAGTGCCCTTGTCACACATTGAGGCATGACACGGTGTTTACGGCCCAGTCAGGTGGCAATATATTTTCCCACTACACGGTTCACCACTATCCTTAAAGTTTTCCAGTTATCCTGGCCAGTTTTTATTAATGACTCATATCTTTCAACTCTCACGCATTCAGATTTCTCGCGCATTTCTTTACTGATGAGTTGGAAATTTCTGCGCTAAGCTGGCTCGTGGGGCACGTGTGGATTGGTCTGCGAGGCTCGTGTAGCTGTAAGTCACGAGAATCCATTCTTTTCTACATTCTTAATAGCTGAACGTGGAAGGAAATATCTGGCATATTTCACAGCTTGTTGCTTGCTGAGCCTCGCGGGCTGTCCTGCGCCTTTCACGAGCCACTCGACCACAGAATTTATGAGGACTCGCTGATATTTTACGTCGTCATTTATGTGCGAAAGAAACGCCTCAATTTTGTGAAGAAATGTATATCAACGCTATCAAAAATACATTTGATTGTCGTTTTACCAATTAGTCTGAGAAACTTTCTAATCAAGAAAAGTAAACTGCGACAGGTTTAGGTCATTCAGCACTGAAGGGTGAGGATTGAGCGTCCCTTTGCAGCAGACGCACCGCATGTGGTACCCTTTGCCCACTACTGCAGTTATGCTCGAGTGGCGTTTGTGAATAGCAACTGACGAGGAGTGGGGCCGCTCCCTCAGTTAGTGGTCGGTCGATCTCTCTCGCACTCCAGTTATATTTCAATCGGTACTCACTATATGGGGAGTGAGAGTGTCGTTTCTGAATACGGGCCTATGCCTCACATCCTTAGCCCAGGGGCTGTTAAGCCCTGGACTTCATGCTTTCTCCAATGATTACTTGAACCTGTTGCTAATCTTTACTGTGTACTGTTAAAGATCAGGCTCACTCTCTGTCTTTGTCTAGTCTTGCGGCAGTCATGCCGATGTTGTATTGTTAGACCGATGTATTTTCCGAATTCGTGAAGTGTGTAACTAACAATCTTATGTTCTGTACATGCGAACAATAATGTTGTTAACTGATATTAAAAGGAAACGTAACGACATCTAACCCTCCAGTTCTCATTTTAATGCATCACCAGGTAGCCTATTGGTATCCAGCCAGCGAAGCTGTTACACTGATGGCATCTGCATTGGAGCATAATGCGCAATTTAGTGCACAAATTTGTAAAGAAAGTTTATGTTGCAAGAATCAACAAAATCCTTCTGAGGGCTTTTTAGTAAGTGTGGTCTCTGATTTAAAAAAAATGATAAAACAATGGGCCTCACTCAAGAATATTACGTATTATCTCAAATATTGAACTTGATGAATCAAGCTTTTTCCTAAAGGGAAAATCTGTCCATGAAAAATGTGAATTGGCTGTTTTCCATAATGCAAAAGTAGGGAAGGATGCGGCAAAGTTTTGAATGATGAATTTTGATTGATCAATGCCATAGGCACTTAGAGTATTACAAAAAAAATATTCTCATCTGATTGATTTTCTCGAGAAGCTCCTTAGTGGCAAGGCACCGGGGGTGGATGAGATCCGCTCTGAGTACCTCAAGTCTCTGGATGTTATAGGGCTGTCTTGGTTGACACACCTTTGCAGCATCGCGTGGCAGTCAGGGACAGGGCGTCAGGACTGGCAGACCGGGGTGGTGGTCCCTCTTTTTAAGAAGGCGGACCGGAGGGTGCGCTCCAACTATTGGAGGATCACACTCCTCAGCCTCCCGGTCTATTCCAAGGTGCTGGAGAGGAAAATTAGCCCGATAGTGGAACCTCGGATTCAGGATGAACAATGCGGTTTTCGTCCTGGTTGTGGAACACTAGACCAGCTCTATACCCTCAGCAGGGTGCTTGAGGATTCATGGGAGTTTGCCCAACCAGTTCACATGTGTTTTCTAGACTTGGAGAAAGCATTCAACCGTGTCCCTCGTGGCATTCTGTGGGAGGTGCTTCGGGAGTATGGAGTCCGGGGCCCTTTGCTAAGGGCTGTGCGGTCTCTGTATGACGGGAGCAGGAGCTTGGTTCGCATTGCCGGCAGTAAGTCAGACCTGTTCCCGGTGCATGTTGGACTCCAGCAGGGCTGCCCTTTGTCACCGGTTCTGTTCATTATTTTTATGGACAGAATTTCTAGGTGCAACCAGGGGCCGGAGAGAGTCTGGTTCGGGGACCAGCGGATCTCATCTCTGCTTTTTGCAGATGTTGTCCTGTTGGCTCCTTCGAACCTGGACCTTCAGCATGTACTGGGGCAGTTTGCAGCTGAGTGCGAAGCGGCTGGGATGAGAATCAGCACCTCTAAGTCCAAGGCCATGGTTCTCGACCGGAAAAAGGTGGCTAGCCCCCTCCGGGTTGGAGGAGAGCTCCTGCCTCAAGTGGAGGAGTTTAAGTATCTTGGGGTCTTGTTCATGAGTGAGGGAAGGATGGAGCGTGAGATTGACAGACGGATCGGTGCAGCGGCAGCAGTAATGCGGTCGTTGTACCGGTCTGTTGTGGTGAAGAAGGAGCTGAGCCGAAAGGCAAAGCTCTCGATTTACCAGTCAATCTACGTTCCTTCCCTCACCTATGGTCAGGAACTTTGGGTCATGACCGAAAGAACGAGATCTCAGGTACAAGCGGCTGAAATGGATTTCTTCCGCAGGGTGGCGGGGCACTCCTCTAGAGATAGGGTGAGAAGCTCTGTCACTCGGGAGGAGCTCAGAGTAGAGCCGCTGCTCCTCCATGTCGAGAGGAGCCAGTTGAGGTGGTTCGGGCATCTATATCGGATGCCCCCTGGACGCCTTCCTGGGAAGGTGTTCCGGGCATGACCCACCGGGAGGAAGCCCTGGGGAAGACCCAGGACACGCTGGAGGGACTACGTCGCTCGGCTGGCCTGGATACGCCTCGGGATACCCCCGGGAGAACTGGAGGAAGTGTCCAGGGAGAGGGAAGTCTGGGCATCTTTGCTTAGACTGCTACCCCTGCGTCCCGGCCCCGGATTAAGCGGAAGAAGATGAGATGATTTTCTCGATGTGTTCAGTTATTTGTTTTCCTTGAAAGCCAGAACAAGACAAGAATTTCACATTACATATCGATGGAGCTCCCAAAACCACATACATGGCTCATCTAAAAAAAAATTACGAAGACAGAAAGTTGTGAGACTTCACATTCAAGAATCTCTTCTTAGTTTCAGTAAAAAAAAATAGAAATGTTGGCATTATGGCATGTTTGGTAGCCTAAATCTGTCACATTTTCAAAGAAAATATTTAGCAAATGAAAGGACAATCTTTTCCAGGGAAGCTGACTTGAAATCAGTGACAGTTAGCAGGGCCATTGCAAGTTCCTTAATGACAAAAATATTTTCGATTCTCAGCCTTCCACTGTGTAGTGTCACTAGGGAGCTTTGTTGGGAGGATATTTTTTCAAATCTCACCATGGAGAGCTGCATGTTGTATTGCGTTAATCTGCACTCTCGATGAGCATAGTTTATCGCAGCTAGCGAGGATTCCAACTGCGAGGTTATTGTCACAGACCATCTTCATGAATTCTGCAGATGGACACAACAACCCAACAACTATTGAAATAAAGTTATCCATCTTTCCTAAGATTCCATAGTTTCATAATATGTATATTGAGTTCCACCACATTTGGAAGAAAGGCACATTTTTACCCAGCCCCACCCGAAGGCTGAGGGAAGGGGTATTGTTTTCGGTTCGGTTTGTTTCCGTGCTTGTGCGTTTGTTTGTTTGTTTCTGTGTTTGTTTGTTAACACTCTAGCGGCAAAACTAATGGCTGGAATCACCCCAAATTTGGTATTAGGGATTGCCACTGACCCAGAATAGATCCTCATTGAATTTTGTACAAGTAGGTGAAAGTATGTGCGAGGGGCGGGGTTTGTTGTGCCTGGCACCACTTGTTTACATTTGTTAACTTACAGGGTTAAAAATGAAGGGTTTTCAATGTATTTTTAAATCAGAGGCACAAATATAAAGAAATGGGAGCAGGCTACAGGTGTCCATTTACTGTAGTTATGCTTAGTCTTTCTCATAATTTCTGCAAATACCATTGCATAAAAGCAGCAGTTTACATTGACAGCGCAGGAGTGCGAGTTGAAATGAAGTTTGCCCTATCACCAAATCCTATAATGGTTGCATCAGTTCGCAGCAATTCTCGTGATAACGTGCCTTATCCGAGATTCCAGTAGACCCAATCGGCTTTTCTGAAATTCTAATTGTTTTAGGACAACCTTGAAGTCCTTAAAGAATCTCCCTCCCTCTGCCCCACTGTAAAAGCCTTTGAATCCTCTTGTATCTGATTGGGTAAACAGTCTGACCAACTGTTATTCCTCAGGTTCTCAGCAAAAGAAGCCTGAGCTTTCGGTTTACCTTCCCAGATAAATAAAGGAAAAATGGGCACCTGTTTTTGGCTGATCTCAGTTCACTGTCCTGGGTAGACCGTCCCATCAGGACATTGCGGATGTTCCCTCAGGTAAATGAGGTAAAGGTGCTATTCAAACAAAGACAAACGTCCTGTATATTTCTCTGCCCTTCATAGAATGAATATCGCCTTCAAAAATCAGGTGGGTCATCAGTGTGACTGAGCAAGATGAGTGCCCTTTTGGTGGGGGATTTATTTTCTTGCAAACGTTAATCTGACACAGCAGATCCAGTGATGAGAGTCACGTCGTCATTAGGCACCCGAAACACCAGTAAATGACAAATGATAAACTTCAGCATATTCAGAAGGTCAGAAGCAGGAGAATGTGATCTTAAGCTGGAGGCATTAGGGCCAAAGCTGTCCTGATATGTAATTACAGGAATGAAATATTTGGAACTATAGAGAAGGTGCACAAGTTTTTCTCTTCTACCCTTTGCTCAGAGTTTGACACCCTATCACACGATTTTCAAACCCCTGTGTCTTCCTCTTTGCCTGTATGCTGCTTCGGAGCCACTCTTTATAATGTCACAAATGTGAAGGTGTGTCTCCATTGGCGTGAAAATTATATTGTTGGTTAAGTGGTTAAGTTTATTTGCTGTTCCCTTGGTGCGGGGTGCATGAAACACAATAACAATAAGAATAGGCTCTAACTGAAAAAGGAACAGAAATTCTGGCCGAGCAGCGCCGAGCTATTATTAAAGCTTGGGGTAGAAATTTTGAATTTTGGGCTGAGGTACAGCATTGCTGATGCAAGAAAAGATATTGCGCAGTTGGGCCCTATCTCGGTCCTGGGGCACCCCTGTATGCTGGTTTTTGTTCCAGCCACAATTGCAATCACTGGATTTTAACAAGCTTGTCTTAACCGGGTGCATTTATGTTTAATGCAGTCAATTATCCTATGTAGCCACATTTGAACTAATATTCACGCATATCATGAGGAGGGAAGAAATCCATATCCCTAGGGGCGTTCACACATGTAAATTTTATGAAATTTGGATTGTGATCAAGAAAATTGATCTATTTTGCATCCATTCACACACTGAAAATTCTCACTTGACGATAAGCAAAGCTCTATCAACGTCCGTACTGCGCATGACTGAAACTTGATCTAAGATTGACCACAACCTCACCAGAGATTATTATTATTGCCCGGACACAGGCCGACCGCTTTATTTTCTTGTTCCAAGGGTGGAAAAGTATAGTTCATGTTCTTTAGGAGGAGGACTTGTCTTTGTTGCTTATTTTAAACATATACATAAATTGTTGTTTATTAGTATTATAGCTCTGATAATTAAATTTTATATGCTTTGTGGCTACATTCATGATGGGGAGAGAGTTTATGTGTGTATGATTTTATGTTGCTGTAGGGATTATGTTTGGCAGTCAAGCTCCTATCATTATAGGTTAAACCTATAAATGATAAACCCATAGCTGTCAATAAGTGCTAGTAGCCAGCCAAAACGCTTGCTTGCTAATGTGCGGCCATTTTGTCTCATTTCAATGTAAATTTTACTGCAGTCAAGGAGGGCAAACGTGTTTCATCAGCCCAAACCAATTGCAGATGGAGAATAGCCTGTCAACCTTGATTCAATAGCAACCTATGGATTAAAGTTGACAGGTCATAACATTGAAATCAGCTTCTGAACAATGATTTCAGCTGCATGGAATGAACGCTGATTTGTACATGACCGGGAAATTATCTCTCCGTACTGTAAACCCATCATTTATTTATTGTTACACAGTATTCATATGTCCCACACACTGCTTCTGCCATTCGTGAAATTAAGGTAAATTTGTCTGTTGTCATTATTCATGATTTGCAGTAGCATGTTAAAAAGAATATGGCTAATATAGTAGCAAACTGAATCAGTCATAATGTACCAATCGAAAATCATTCTCTGATTCACTTGAATTGAAAGTTACATTTTTCTACAGTTTTCAGTGTGAGAGTATGCTTCTGCAATAAAAATAGACTTTATTTTAAGGCTTATTACACATCTTAACCAATCTTACTGTATATATGGGAAAAACTGAAGTTTCCGACCATTTTCCATTGTAAAATGCATCTATCTTGATGCAAAATGTAAAGTTCATCTTGAAAAACAATCAAGTTCCCGTGAAAACACACCAAAGATATTTTCACAAAAGTTGCCTCATATAGTTGGCTAAATAATATGCGTGTGTCGTTAAATTGCGAGACCGGTAACAGGGTGTATTCAAGCCATTTCTATTATATACTACATATTTCTCAGAAAGCTCATTAAGATGTTTTCATAACTGTTGTACATTGTATCGGTTGTATACAGGCCTTGTGGTACGGCACAATGGCTAGAGCCTGTGAGGGTTTGGTCAACAATCACTCTCAGATCTTTTTTGCGTGGAGCAAATTCCAGTTTTAAACCTCCCATGAAGTGATCTCGTCTAATGTTTTTATTATATACATGCACAACTTTACATTTTGGTTCATTAAATTTCATTTACCACATTTCTGCCCAATTCTGGATTCTATCCAAATCATCCTGAATCACTTAAGTGGACTCTAAACTATTTGCCAAACCTCCCAATTTTGTATCATCTGCAAATTTAACTAATCTGCTCTCAATATTCTTATCAAGGTCATTAATGCAGAAGAGGAATAGCAGGGGTCCCAACACCGATCCCTGGGGGACGCCACTCCCATCATACCTAGATCAGATGAGATACCACTGACCACCACTCACCACTATTGCCTTTGGCCAGTTTGGTATTTTTATGCTCTGGGTCAGTCTCGGGCTTAGCATTGTCCAATCTTGGTCTTGTCTGACCAAAGCATGTAGTTCCGGTCATAATTTAAATTATGTTTGGCAAACTCCAAACACTTGGTCCTGTGTGTTCTGGTCAGAAAAAGCTTTCTTTGGCAACCCTTCCAAACAGCCTGTGGAGGTGGAGGTGGCACATGACAATGCTTTTTTAAACCTGGTGACCCCAAGACGCCACCAAGGCCTGCAATTCCTTCTCTATGAGTCTTGGGGATCTTGTTTCTTCTCTCATTGTCCTCCTCAGTATCCTGGAGGACAAAATGCAGTTGTGTCCTCTACCCTTGAGGTTTTCTACAGTTCCATCTCTTCAGAATTTTTTAATAATTGCCCTGACACTGCTCAGTGGCATATTCCATCATTTATGAATCTTCTTGTTGCCATTACTGGATTTATGAAGGTCTATGACCATCTGCCTTTTTTGAACTGACTGTTGTTTTGTGTTCTTCATGGTGTTGGATGAAAAAGGGATACTGCATGTGTGTTACCTCATTTTTATACTTTAGTGAGACTGGATGTGATGTAATGGCTCAATTTAGTTCCTTAACGCTTAGATAAAACTTAAAAGTAGAGTATCATTAAATTTAATAATTATTATTAATGTTATTTACAATAATCTTTAAGTGTACCATTGATTGTACAATCTTGATTTTGAGGAAATTGACTTATAATCAACTCATCCCTCTACAAAATACTTTTATATTAAATTGTTGTGTTTGTACAGAATACTTTTCCCGAAAATTACACAATATAACGTATTGAAGTACAGGTGGCCCATCACCGCGATCGTCAACTGATTTGGTGTTTTCGTCGGACTGCGAATGGTTATCCACGCCGCTGGCACCGGCTTACCGCTGGGAATGGTAGAATTCGCTGCACCATTTGAAGCAGCTTGCCGTACGGAATGAGTTAAATCAGTGAATGATTTTGTTTCCGTTCCATTGGAACATTAATTTTGTGCAGTATTTTTCACATTTTGTGATTTGGAGTTTCTCCTGACATATTTTGTGAAATCTTCTAAAGTATTGTTTGTACATTGCCTGTGAGGGGCACCAGTTATTTTGGAGCCCACTGGTATGTCTTAATCATTAATGGCAACAGAACTTTTTCTTGGCCTATTTGCTTAGTAAATTAATTCAATTTACTGTCCCATTCTTAAAGGAAACAGGTTGTGAGTTAACCTGCATTAAGATAATGTCACTCATTGTAGATAGAGTTCTATATTTATGTTTTTACATAAGCAAACGTAACACAAGGTCCGGAATCAGCATAACTGCATTTTTAAAAACTTATAGAGCCAAATAGACACTGAGTCAAAAAAAAAAAAAACACACACACACACACACACACCACGCACACGCGCACACACATAAACACACACACACACACACACACACATATAAAGGATGTTTAAAGGCTATTTTGGTCAAATTGAGTTCAGTGCATCTGATGATCCCTTACCATGTACTAAACATAGAGAAACTATATTTCTCTAAAATGTAAAAAATCCCTTATACACCCTTTCCTGTGGACTGTCACATATCATTTTGTGAGCTACAGGCATTTAGAAGCTTCAAGAGACATTGATGTTTTATTTCACCATTAATGTGGATAGAAAAATGCTTGATAACTATTGCACTGAACAATAATGCAAGCTGAGCGGGAATGAACTGTAATTCTACTGAATGATCCTTGCTACTGAATGAATGAAGAAGAGGTTGTTAATTCGGAAGTATAAATGGGAGTGGGGTTTGGAGAAGTCATGCACTTTAAGGCGAGGTGAGAGTTGGGCTGTGATCCCTCCAATGGCAAGTCCTGGGTGGAAGAGGTTAACAAACAGTTAACCACCAATACTTCTAGGTTCCTTCATTTTAGGGGTAGCCTACGACAGCTGCACAGGATCAATTGATAGCCTCTAACATTTCAGTAAATCTGACATTTAATCTGTAAGCATGATGAATACTCTATCCATCATAATTAGTCAACAACTAAGTGACCTTATGAGCAAAGTAGAGACGGGCTTTAATAAGCCTCTCAGTTTACGACACTGAGTGAGTGTATGTATTGAACTGAAAATAGCTATGGGCATGGATGCATTGAAGAGGAACCACAAGTTTCAATTTACTTTGAGGGCAGGCTCTCCAACTGGTTATGTCACAGACATGGATTTCCGCCCCAGGAAGGCAACGGCGGATTACAGATTACAGAGGTGTGGGTATTTTGAAAAACTCATTCTTCTGTCACGTTTCGAGACGAATGATGCGCACACCCAAACTTAATTGTTTTACTGCCTAACTATTGATACAGGCATAAATGTCAAGGTGTTTCTATTCAGATGCCGATTTTTCTAATGTTCACCTGAACAGGTAGGAATTGAGATTGAGCTAATGTTAGCCAACTTTACAAATTTATCATGGCTTCTACTTGTGTATCTCTCTTATCACATAGAAACCATCAGCGAGTGTGTTCAAATTTTTTTAACATTAAATTGCTCCATTGATATTTTGTGAAACAATGTAGCTAAAGGTTACCTACAAATAATGTCATTCATTGCTGGCTGATAAAAAATCAAATTTTTACTTTTTTAGCGAATGTTGAATCTTCTGAGGAATCTTCCCAATACTGTTTATAAATGAGCACATTGCTTGTGTCATTAGATTTCTCAAGCCATGTTTTTTTATGCCCCTGGAATTGAAGATTTGTGGGCATACTGTTTTTTGTACCTGTCAGTCTGTCTGTTTGTCTCCAGTGGAAAACAGTGTTTATAAATGAGCACATTGCTTCTGTCATTTCGTTTATCTCAAGCCATGTTTTTAATGCCCCTGTAATGAAAGATTCAGGGGCATATTGTTTTGCACCTGCCTGTCTGTCTGCAGTGGAAAAAAACTTAAACCTGCTGCCGGAGGCATTTATATATACGCTAGATTGCAGATATGGTACGCTCAAGTGAAACATCTGTTCTAAAAGCCTATACACCCAGAAGTAAAATTTGCTCATAGACTCTCAGATTGAGAGAGCACTCTGATTTGGCCCTAGAAGAGGTCTGATTGGCTTTTGCTGCGGTATATTAAGATCTGTTAACATTGGCTGCAAGGAAAAATATTCTGTTATCTTGGATTAAGGAGAAGCCTCCAACGAAGAAAAACTGGCACAAAATTATCATGCAGTGCATGCCTATAGAGTTTCTTACATGTATGCTGCACTCAAAGCCGGATTCCTTTTACAAGGTTTGCGATCTGTATCTACGGTATAATTGATCCCAACCTAGCTAATACACTAACTTTAGGATTCCTGAACGGACGTGACACTTCCAACCAGGATACATAGGATCAATGACTGCATCTTATCCAGCCGAAACGGGATTGTTGTCTGCAGATGCGAATGAGGGGTGTCCAACCACTTAACTTATTTTACGTATGCATGCATGCATCTATGCATGTGTATGTGAAAGGAACGGGCTTAGACTCCAAGTGCAGTTCAGCATCGGCAGGGCGTTTATTAGGATTAGTACAGCTCATGGTCAGGGACAGAAACAGATCAATAGCCAGGCAAACGGAGTAATGCAGAACAGATAGAATCAGAGTCAGGGGACAAGCAAAAATAGTTTGGTAGCCAGGGAATCAGTCCGCACAAATTCAGTAACAAAGGGGGCTGAGCTAAGGGAATGGAAGGGGAAGGAAAAAGGGAGTTGGATGGGATAAGGGAGAAACACAGGAAAAACTAAACAGTTGGATACAAAAAGAATAAGGGAGAACAGTACTAATCAATCAGCCAACAATCAAACAACGTAATACAAACAATCAGTAACGAGACTTACAGGAGAAGTAACACGAAACGAGCAAACAACAATCAAAACCAGAAAAGCGCAGAAACAAGACTTGACCAAGACGTGCTATGGGAAGAAACGAGTCGACCAGAAGCTGAGGAAAAAGTGGGTCTTACTACTCTCAGGTGTGGATAGTTAATGAGAACAGCAGGAAGAAGGAGGTGGAAATACCTAAACAAAATTACAGGGAAGAGAGTGTGATGAAAAAAGACAAGACTCCACAAGACCGAAACGAGAGGAAGACACTGAAGACCAAAGCCAGCGCAGTCTTTCAGAACATACATACTCTAAAAGAATAAATATGATAAATACATAAATAGCAAACTAAAACTACTAAAAACATACTAAAAACAAACATACCAATCAGCGATTTCTAACAGTAGGTTTATTCGCTGCCTTTGTCCACCTGTAATATGTGTAAGATATATAACCTGCTATTTGTGTTATCTTTTTCTTTTTCTGTTTTACAATATTGTGTCCCTTTTGTAAAATGTCGGAGCTGCCCTTTTCATATTCATGTTCGTTTGTTATAATCTGTAAAAACCAAATTAAAATATAATTGAAAAAAAAAAAAAAAACTTACACATTAAACGTCTTATTACAGCCCTCCAAATGAATATTGCTGCAAAAGACAGCCGCACATCTCGGCGTTTTAATGCTTATATCGACTCATTTAAAATTGGCCTCATAGGGAAGCATTCATTTATATGAAGAAGTTGGGTGTATCAATATGGCTGCTGGGTGCTTCACTTTGGATAATGTAAGTATGATGATATCAGCAATCTAGTGTTTTAAATATATATATATATATATATCTATGGGGGCATTATTGTGCCATGAACACAGCTTGTTCTTTGTTGTTAGACCCGTACCATGTTTATCTGGTGACTTTCAGCTACATGTCTATAAGAAACATTGTGAAAGGTGAGGTTTCTTGAGGAGTGTGAATTAACTTATGTAATTGGGTTGACATAGGTAATAATAGTTTGTCAGGTCAGTGTCTTCAACCTGGCAATCACAAGAACGTTCATTTGGAGAGAAAGAGGGCGGGGTAACTCTTCTCCCTTGGCTCATATTTTGAAATTGGACTGCAGCATCTATTTACAACACTTCAAAGTTGCATATTGCTCCTTCAGGTATTATATTCCGTACTTCCCTGCCTGGTTAAAAAAAGGAGTCAATAATTACCATGCTTCAGACCTAACTAACTGGGTTAAAGAAAATAACCAACTAATGTCCAGTTTGCAATCACCTGCTTTCAGAAGCTCTGGTCAAAGAAGAAAAACCTATTGGCTGCACTCAGTGACAGCAGGTGTTAAAAATGACTGAACTTTCATACAATTTCAGGCCTGCCAGTACACATAAAAAGTGCAATAAATATGCAGTGATTGTCGTGCGGCAAACCCTTCATGCCGTAGGTTTATTATTTTGATTTTTTTTTTTTGTGCCTCTGAACCAATCGCCCTATATCATCTCCCACCATCTCAAAATACACTGCCCGGCCAAAAAAAAGTCACCGTTTGGAAATTAATGAACAAATTCTATAATTGGGATCATTATTGTGGTTATTAATATGTTTCAGCAGGCAATAATCATTTTTACCCTGACTGATGAAGCGCATCGCTACTCATTTCTTTAAAAATCATGTCGGAAGACACATCCCTTGACGGTTGAAAAGTTCTTACAGTATTTCAGAACAGGCAAGTTATTGGGCTTTATTTAGCAAAGAAAACCATGAATGACAAAAACAAGTACGAGGAATCATTTTCACAGATAAATTTGCCACCACAAAGTCCTGACCTTAAACACATTAAAAGTTATTGGGATGTGCTCAAGAAAGACCACCGAGTGGTTCAACCATTATGTCGAGAAGACAAGATCTCGGCCAAAAATTATGGCATTTCTGACCGAAAATAAATGTTCTGGCATGGCATATTGTTTTAAAAACAATGACAAGACGAATATGCACTGTAATCAAAGCTACAAGGATTCCAACTAAATATTTGAGTGTGCGACTTTTTTTTTTGGCCGGGCAGTGTAGAATGCATCTGGTGAGCCAAATGGCTGTTAATCTTAACTCAGCAGCTCCTAGCATTTTTCATCTCATGACATAGTTTCTGAATTCACTGAATTTAGAGCCACACTGCTCTAAGAAGGGAATGATGTGCTGATATTGGCATGATGTTTCAATTGAAGTTTTTCATCTGGGCTGTAATCATGTTAAATATCTTTTGATTTCTTTTTTTTTTTTACAAAGATACTCATACAAAGGGTTTCCTGATGGATTTCCTGAGTTCTGTCTTCTTTCTGATGGTGTCTAAGGCCCGGTTAAAGCAGGGGGTTTGTATTGAAACCATGTGACAGTAAAAGATATGGGACCGGTAAGGGGTAGCAGGCTAAAATTGAGTGGTAAAAGGCAGCACTCAGGGTTCTGTCCTGATGATAAAGGACACTCAGCCACATTGGCTATTCCTGGCATCATGAAACGAAATGCTTGCTGGAGTGAACTGATATAGCCCTTGTCCTCCATGCCACTTTTTAAGTGACAGAGGAAATGAAATTACACTTTTGTGTTTATATTTTAGCTCAAAACTGTCCAATAAAATATCTTCTGCATATAAACCCCTTTCCACAGAAGCCAAATCAAGCAGTTTATGGATTCCTCTATTTAAAGCTTTATAATTCAGGATTTGAGCAGGAAAATGACTGAAATGAAACAAGACATTTGTTGCATTTAGAATACCAGCTTATTACAGTTTATTTTCAAAATTTTAATACAAAATAAGGGCCGCAAACTCAAAAAATCTTCGTGGAAATTATTGAAGTTGGTATAAAAAATAAGATTCCGGTATAACAAAGCATTTTCGAGATCAGAAAACTCAAGTAACACAAGTGTGTTACATCTGAGTGTGATATTCAAATTTCTCAACTGTCCCGGAGCCAAATAAGAGTGCTGTCCAAGTGGTTCTAAAAATGGTGCAACGTGAAATTATAAAATAATCATATTTTACTTATCAACTAATGCTTTTCGAGTGGGAATGAGCATGAGTCCATCAATAGGCTGGGATGGTCATCAATGGTCTCTAAAAACCTCTCCAAACACAAAAAATGTTTTTTTCTCCATTATAAATGTTCTGATTCTGCTTTGAATGCCATGTTTGTTTATGAATTCTGCTTTGTCTGACTATGATTTGTTTTGTGTTTTGGATTCCATGCCATGTTTTGTTTTTGCCTTGTCTCTGTCTGTTTGCCATATTCCACTATTGCAGTTATATCCCAGTCCATGTTTTGTGTCATACTATGCATTGCACTTTGTCTCCCCCTGTCTGGTCTTTTGTCATGTGATCGCTCACTGCCCCAGTATTGTGTGCCGCACTTTCGGGTGATTTCATGGTCTCTGGGACTTCAATCATTCCTTCCAATCTCATTTACATCCTTCACCTTGCTTTTCTATAATTACTTACCAAACTAACAGTTTATTATTTTTGTTTAAGATACAGACCCAAACTAACACTGTTTATAGTACTAACTTACTAACGAGCACTAAGGGATTGTATAGCTGCACTTACTAATAGACTAACGAGCTCCCAGCAGTCGCGCTATTCTAGTCTCCGCCCCTTCGGCTTTACTCAATCTACTTTGCTGCAGTTTGAGCGGAACCTCTGCATTTGCTAGACTCTGTTCCCTGGATCTTAGGCGTTATGCACCAAAATTACGATTATTTTAACCACTTCAACTCCGGAGTTGCTATTGGAGGGATTATGGCACCGCTCTCACCTCATCTTAAAGCAAATTTCATCTCCAAACCCGTTCCCATTAATGGTTCTTAATTACCAACTAACAGTTAATTTATTCAGTAGTGAGATCAATCCGTATCCATTTTCCCTCAGCTTAAATTATTGTCCATCGCAATAATTATCAAACATTTTCCTATTCACATTAGTGGTAGTCCTAACATAAAATGGCAATGTCTTACGAAGCTTCTGAATTCTGAAAAAAGCATTTCCACATGCACGATGCAACAAGAACTTGAAGTATTGGGACTGAACAGTTGCATGGCCACAGAAAACCACTTGTTAATGGGGCTAATTGGAAAAAAGGAACAAGTTCAATTTGCAACAGTGCAGAAAGATTGGATTGAGGAGTAATGGAAATAGGTCACACTGTCTAATGAGTCCAGATTTACTCAGTTCCAGAGTGATGGGCATGTCAGCATAAGCCATTACCCTATGAAGCGATACACCCGTCATTAATATTGCCCACTGTACAAGCCTCAGGAGGCAGTGCTGTGATCTGTGGTTGCTTAAATTGGTCAGATGTAGGCTCAGCACTGTTCAGCAGTAATAAAATGAATTTGGCAGACTACCTGAATTTACTGAATGGCCAGTAACCCATCAATGGACTTTTTTTTTTCTTTTTTTCCTTTTTAAATTTGGCATCTCCAATGTCACCCAAATCTGGAATGTCCAATTGGTGAACTATGTACAAGGCTTTCGCGACCCCCTGTTGCCAATTCAGGAGAGTGAAGACAGTTTGCGGCTGTCCTCCGAAGCTCGTGCCTGTCAGCCACTGCTTCTTACACACTCATTGGTCGAATCCTCGCAAGTTCAGAACGAGGGCGGAGGATACCCGAACATGAACAAACTTATAATCTTCCTGATGAGCGCCCGTCTGGCCAACAGGAGGCGCCTAAGCACTGAAAAAAGCAACTTATATTACCTAATCCTGGCTGACCCTTCCCAATTTGCATCCCTGTTGCAATGGCCAATAGTGCGCTACTCTGAAAAAGATACAGACCACTGCCAGTTGGTACGACCGGGGCTCGAACCTGCACCGCGATAGTCACTTCTGCTCTCCAAATCGATGCTTTAACCTTCAATGTCAATGGACTTTTTAATCATTGATGACACAGGCCTATTCCAAAATAACAATGTCAGGATTCATTGGGCTCAAACTGTGAAAGAGTGATTTCAGAGCATGAAGAATCATTTTCACACATGAATTGGCCACCACAGAGTCCAGACCTTAACCAATTGGAAGTCTTTGGGATGTGCTGGAGAAGGCTTTGTTCGACTCACCCATCATCAAAACAATATCTTGGCCAAAAATGAATGCAAATCTGGTCAAAATGTGGTAACATTGTATAAGATTGTCAAAACAATAACACAATAAATGTGTGACATGATCAAAGCTTAAGGTGGACGAACAAAACATTATAGTGTGCAACTTTATTTTGGATGGGCAGTGTATTTTTATTTGTATGTCATCCAGGTTGAAGTATTCCTTTCCCAGCCCTACTTTCAACAAAGCAAAACAAGTTAATTTCACTTCTGCTGAATAGCATTTGTTAGGTTATGGGAACTTAATCAAATTGAAATTACTTTTTGTTCTTTCTCCATAGCTGGATTTTGTCAATCATTTAAATTTTTATGCCCACCTCACTCATAAATTTTTATATATTTTTTTTTTTACCCCTGACCCTTAATTAAAACTTATTTTTAATTTTGTTTGCTATGCACACGTTCAACAGTGACCAAGAGATTCACAGTATATGATGATTTTTTTAATCTGTGTGTGATGAAAACAATTTTGAACAGTATTAAAAAAAATCATTTACTTACATTTTTGGAGATGACAGTGATCAGGCTTCCATACTTTCAGCAGCAGAGTGCTTGCGCTTTTTCACGCAGACCCGTTTCTCCGCTCTTTTAATGGCAACTCGCCAAAGCGCAACCACGCCTGGCTTTTAAAGAGAATGGCAGACGACACTGATTGGTTTCATGTGATGCCCAAAACATGCCTATGATTAAAAGATTAAGTATGACCCCTTTCAACCACGCGCCTTACTTTGCGCCACCATTAAGCTTACAATCAAGGATTTGGACAAGCCCAAAAAGCACTTGTGCCATGCCCTTCAGCCCACGTGTTTACATTGTTAAAATAGGGCCCCATGTGCTTTTTAGGTCACCTGAAGGCGTGACCTATTGCGATCCCCTTTTGTCCGTCGTCGTCTGTAAACTTTACCTTGTGAACAAAATAACTTAAGTATTTATGAACCAATTTTGATGAGACTTTGTATGCAGGCTTATATCCATAAGATCTTGGACGAGTTTGAAAACCAGATTGATTCGATCATATTTGATGGAGTTATTGCCCTTTCTTGTATTATTATCATAAGCAACCTAATGGCCAAGGTTTAACATTGGATATACTATACTCAGGTGACCGGTAAGGCCCATGGGCCTCTTGTTACATGTAGCTTCTTATTTTTCAACGATGAGTACGAGACGCGCCTTATTTGCGAACTAGCCAGAAGGTAGAAGTGGTGAAATCAGTGAGCTCATGATTGAAATAAACATCTAGCACTTTCCACCCAGATCTCTGAGTATATAAACAAGTATAGCAACATGAAAAGTCATTGAGAGTAATGAAAATAAATGGTGGCTATAAAAGTATTGATGGGAATGACCCGGAGGTGTTTTCTGTGGTCACTAGCGGTGAGACAGGATGCCAGCCCTGTCCAGCTTGTACATGATGCTAGAATTGCATCGATAAGCAAACCTGTTGAGGTGAGCTTTCTCGTTTCAGTATTCATTAACATCTCACTGCTTGTCTCGGAAACGACCTGGACACTGGAGGTAACAGCCAAATCAGCACTGAGGTATTCTATCCTGTGATGCCCTGGCAAGGATCCTGGTACAAGCTTGATTCAGTCCCAGACCATGCTCGCATTGTAATGAAAGGCAACAGATAAATTCTTTTATTAGCAAGCGCGGGTGTGAATACTTGGGGATTTAATTTGGTTCCTGCTCTTGTCTGCACTCTTTCTGACAGAACTTAATAGGCTTATGCACTAAGAGTTTAATGGAAACTCTGCAGCCGGTAGAACAAAAGACCTGAGCTGAAATATCTTTGATTAAACCTGCATCATAATCTGCTTGTCCTGTAATTGCATGAGTGTCTTACATGTCAATTATGGGAGACTTTGAAAAGTTCTTAAATTTAACAGACTGAAAACCTGCAGGTACCCTGTGCTGCTGGCAGTGGTGGAGGCAGGCGCTGGCGGAGGCGGCAGAGGCTGCTGTTGGTGATGGAGGCTACAGGATTCATGGGAAATTCTGAGATGTATAAAATTTGCAAACCTCTTCCAACATTCCTGGTCCTTGTATTTGTAATGTCCTTAATCCCTTTATTTATTAATTTGTATTTCCACAAATGTTCATGCCACACAGTTTCATTCTTGTTCCAAGAGTTTACTTGTCTGTTCTATTCAGTACATTCCTGTTTTATTCACAACCCTGTTCTGAAAACACACACGCACGCGAGCGCGCGCACAGACATACAGACACACACACACTCAGTAGTTCTACACATCGAGAAGGTTTATTAATTTGACACTGATCACCCCCTCTCCCACACTAGAACCCACCACCACCCTGCCACATTACTATGTACAACGTTGTATTTCTTTTGTTGTTCGAGGTTCATTCATGGTTCACTCACTCACACTTGCACCCGTCCTTGTTTAATTTATTTGTTAACTTAAATTTCTGTGCTGTCCTGTTGTCCACTGTTCAATAAAAATCTTTTTTTTAACCCAGCTGTGGGTTACATGTGTTTCATTCATTTCATCTAAACATTAGAACTGAGAAGATCAAGGGCTCTGAAATGAGCATGGTGGCACGCCTTTGCTTTAAGGAAGAACTGGCGTGACACTGAATGATACAACAGGTCAGCAGAACTTTAACATGGTAAGTTGTGGGTAAATCCAGAAGATAAAGACAGACCCTGGTAATCCAATAATGTAATTTAAACTTAAAATATGTTAACTAATCCATCCCATGACAGTGTAAGTACGGGGTTAAATTTACTTAGAAATTATCACGGATCTACAGTACATATAAGTTCTAGCTCACTGATGCTGACATGAATCTTTCCCTCCAAAAGCTATGACATGGTCTTAGTCGTAAAAGCATGACCTCTATAAACATGTATGTAAATACTGTAATTCATTAAGATAAATACGTGTGCGGCAATTGTGTAAGGTTTAATTTAGTATTTAACGTTTAGTAACGCAGTCGATGCTGTCTGTCCCATTGGTGATAATGACAGCGCACCGTTTGTTTGGAACTGTTGCGCTTCCCCACGAACCACGTGACCACTCGAGCAACGATGTCAATGGGAGCATCAGAAAGCGTAGGCTGTATCCTTTGAAGGCTGCATTTTTAGGGGTCGTCACTTACGTCCATTCCCTAAACTGACATTTAAGGAAAGAGACGGTTAAACTTAGGGTTGGTTTAGGTTCAGGGGCTAGAATCATGGTTAAAGTTAAGGAAAACAGTGACGACTCGCTTGAAACAAAGCTGTTAAACGGAGATGACATGAGGTTCCGTTAATTTGGCGGATGGAACCAAGTGATGACCTCTAAAAAAGCAGCCTTCACCGGATACAGCCTACGCTTTGAGAAACGGCCTCTCTCTACATGGCTCTGGTCGGAACTACTTTCAAGTCGGACGTTTCCGTGCAACACTATCCAGCTGCAGCCCCGGAGCAGAAGCCCCTGACGTGACATAAGCCACTGGGTGCATCTCAAAGCCGAGGCTGCATCATTCGAAGGCTTTAATTTTAGGGGTTGCCATTTCATCCCATCTACCAAACTGACGTAATGTCATTTCATCTCCGTTAAACAGCTTTGATTTAAGCGAATTGTCACTGTTTTCCCCAACCTTAACCTTAATACCTAGCCCTATACCTAACCCCGCACTTAACCTTGTGTCTTACCTAAATCATTTGGCATTTGAAATGTCATTTTGGCAGATGGAATTAACGTTAAGCGACGACCCCTAAAACGCATCTTACGCTTTGAGATGCACCCCCTGGCTTGACAGAAGTGAAATACTGGCGATTCACTCTTTTTATTTACCAAGCTGGCTCGCTCGCTATTTTGCTTGCATAGCTAGTGATATTTATTGAATAGTCATGCTAGCTAGCTTACTGAATAACAGTAAGTGACGGTAAACTAACCATTTACTGTTACTATCGTTTAGCTATGCGCACAAGATGCAATTGGCGCACAAGCTGGCCAGCTTGGTGGTTCGCTAGCGTAAATATCACTAGACAGCCTAGCGAAATAGCTAGCCAATTTGCGAATTAGCTAAGTGAATAATGCTGCATTCGGTCACACTCGTAAACAAGAGTCGTGTCGTGAATCATGTCGAAGGTACGAGGAAGGGTCATGCGGACAGTGAGAACAAAAGAGCGGAATTCACCAGTCGTGCCTCAAAAACACGGCTCATACCGAATGCAGCATTAAAACAGTGAACATAGGTTACGGTGCGAGTATTTGAAGCGGATTGGAAATGGCGCATATTTTACCGTGTTTGTAGCGTCTGGTGAATTTCGGAACTCGTTGGGCCGACCTTAATACATTTATTAATATGCCATACCATGTGTCTGTATTATGCTCTTTAACAAAGACAAAGTATTTCAGCATGAAAGCACGTATGTTTAATGTGTGACAGCGTCCTGTATCATAACTACATTTCTGCCGTTTGTAACAAACCAAACAGTGTGAAAATCGGATAAAATGTCGGGGAGTTATGATTATGATAGTAGTTGCGCATACATCTTCCTCCGTAGAAATAAATGCACGGGGGGCGTATGGGGGACCCATCCAAAATGGCGGCGCGCTGAAACGTCAGCACCAATAGGCAGCGTCAGACTATGAGGCGTCTACGTATATTATGTCTATGGCTGGTCGCCGCTCTGGTGCCTCGGGGAAGAAGTTCTATTACGACGGCATGTCAGCGTCACTGGGCTTCGTTCTGTGTCGTCATTCCGAATGTTCATTGAGATATAAGCTTCTGGCTCGAAAGGGCGATTCCTCATACGGCTCAGAGGAGCAACAGCGTGCGTTTGAAGTATAAGATACGGTAAGATAGACTTTTTTTCATCTGCATTTTACCCATCCTAACTGAGTATTTGTATGTACCCAACACGTCTTGACACATTTTATGTTTATCTGAAAAATTTCTTTAAGGGTTTAAAAACTAAAATTGAATATGCTCACCCATGGAATCCTGATATACACGTTGCCTTCTATGTAAACTTTGAAGCATGAGGCAATAATGTTTATACTTTTTACACGCAATTTATTACATGTAATTTTCTACTCCAGCAAAGGGAGGTTTACGAATGAAACGTCATTATTTAAATAACGACTTATAACTGTATTTCTCATGAGTTTATGGTTCTGCGTCTGTCATCCAAAACTGGCTGGTTTAACAGAGTAATTATCCGACATGCAGCGAAACGGAATCTGTGACCATGATGATATTCATAAATTGCTCCACATACCATTATTAAAAGGTTTTCTTGAAATCATCCAAATGCGAGCCAAAACAATAATCCACCAAAAGGGGCCACTATTATAATCTGTAAACGCATGCAAAACGAATGATATTTTTCTCCTTGATATGTTTTTTTTCTATCTAAATACAGGACAAAACCAAAATCAAGGAGCACCTAACTGATCTGAAAAATGGAGGTAAGTTTGACTGTCAATGAAAGCTTGATTCTTAACATGAAGACAAGTAGCTATATTTCTGGTCTTCAGAGTCTCACATCCTGAACATCACTAAAATTGCATCACCTCTTCCATGAAGTCTTGAGACAAACGCCGCTGTCTCTGTAGAGTAAAGCATGAATCATATTGTTTACACTCTTTAGGCATAATGCTAAATGGGAGTGATCAATTTCTAGTTTACTTTGGAAAGCGCTGCCAGATGATTCCTTGACACCAGCACACATTCAGGGTATTTCAATGTACCTACTTGGCCAAATTTAAATTGTTTTTTTTTTTTTCTTGTTCTTTTGGTATTGTTGAATGTAGGGATGTGCCGAATTTTCAGCCACCAAAAATATTACAGGAAAAATCGAAAAATAGCACATTTGTTATTTGGCCCAATGAGTGAAAAGCCAAAACAATTTTGACCAAATGTGATATGTGGTTATTGTGCATTCATCTAGATGCTGAAAAATGAGCGAATGGAGCATACCCTGGTTGCCTTGGAGAGGAGAACCATGAAGCTTGAACAAGCCTTTCAGGTAATATCTGAGTTAAAGTTTATGGAAAGGTGGAAATTAATAATAAGTGCTATGTATTGTTGAAAAGTGCCTACATAGCCATGCTCTGCATGAGTCAATGGTGAGTGTCAGTGTTCTATATCTTCCTGACACTGCTACAGTGTCATAGTGTCACGAATCTACATGTGGGATTAATTCTTTCAGACCAAAAATCATTTTCAAATTGCAAAAACTCAGTCACTATTCATATATGGCCATGGAAATGTGATGTAAATTCTTTGGTTGCCGGACTGAAAGGATAAGAATAGGAATGCTACACTTGCATTGTCGGTGAAAGAGCATTGTGTTTGGATAATTTAGCCATTTAAAAAAATAATAATGGTGCAATCCTACCAAAGTTATCGCCTTGCAAACATCAGAAATACGACAAAATCGGTGAAATCGTGAGTGCCGCCATGTCATCTGGTAGAAATAATCCAACCAATCAGAAAAACAGAATTAAGGTTCAAGGTTCACCGCGGATTGGTCACGTGGTCATGATGCGCGTCATCTGGGCCCTGGGATGGCAGTCGCAGATATGCATTCCATAGAAATTGAGCGTGTGGATAGATTGATATTTTCATTAATTTTTGAGAAGTAAATTAGCTATGATTCTTTTATAAGTACTGCTGAACAACCTGCAACGATGTCACAGTGCATGACCTTTGGTTATCTGAACAAAACGTGAAGTCCGAACAACGAACCAAGGGGCGTTACGTTCCATCGATTTCAGCTGTCAAATCCTGACCTGTTGAAGCGATGGGTGAACTATAGCTGGGCTTACACGGAGCCTAATATTCCGATTAGAATCGGTTTATAAGATCAAACCGAATAAAAATGCTCCATATAAACACCTCATTCCGAATAAACAGGCCATCACCGAATGGAATTTCATTCGGTTGCAGAGTGGTAGAATATTCCCAAACCGATTAAAAGTAAAATTGTATCATGTAAACGGGGAACCGGAAAGCTGCTGGCTGCCTTCTGTCATGCGCACGCTCTGTCTTGAAGTGGATGCGCAGAGTGACGTTCCTTCACTTGCAATTAAGGTGGCTTTCAAGTGCAGACTGCAGAACTGGTCAACGCGGAGTGGCTGATTTTAATAAAAACTCTCGAGGAATGGAAATTATTGCATGCTTAGATGGTAGTAAAAACAATAGTGAACAGTTGAAAAAAAGTCCACGAAAAACTCAACGAAGCCGGAATAGACCGCAACGTCAAACAAATTAGAACTGCTGGAAAACTCTGAAGACTGGTGTTCTGACGATTTGTGCTGCCTTGTCAAAAATTATATTTTAATGCAGGGTGATCCTAAAGTCTTTCTTTTTGCCTTAATATTATAATATAAATCAACCTACAGTGGCAACTGTTTTATTTCTTTGCTCATTACAACTTACTCGGATTCTAAAATGAGTTGTCTAAGTATCCCCCGCCAACACGAAGTGGGAGGGGGATATAGGTTTGACCTCCGTCCGTCCGTCCGTCCGTCCGTCCGTGTGTCCGTCCGTCCGTCCGTCCGAGATAAAGGGGACAGCTTTACTCAGAAACTACTACAGATACAGTAACTAAATTTGGTGTGTAGCTTCAGACCATAAAGGCCTTGATCGAGTTCGAAAATGAGAAGCGCACGATTGGCGGGGGATGTTGTAGACCATGTCGACTTGTTTTTTCTATTTCTTTTTATAAGATAACATGCCGCACGCCACTATTGTCCGATTACGGCATTTTCAGGAAAAGCCAGCTTGTACATGCAATTATTTGCCTGTAGGTCTAAAAGTGCACTGAAAAATGAACTTGATTTGTCAGATATTTTATTTAAGATATGAGGGAAGAACTAAAGCCCTAGATCATGGGTTTGTGCAGACCCGCGAGGCAGCATATTTTGATAGGTGGCAGAAATTGATAGAACACCTACGATAGCTAAGCATAAATGGCGCAATAATGAAAGCGAATACTTTTTTCATCAACCTGGGGATGTCACGCAGCTGTAAGACGTCTGTTCTGATTAAATAAGGTGGCCCATGTAAACACCAGATCGGAATAGTGTAAACATCTCATGTAAACAGTTGACCTGAACTCTTCAATCGGAATGATTTCAATTGGAATGAAATAAAAGTCTACATGTAAACCAGGCTAATGTGAGTTGACAGGACTTTATGCCATCGAAGAATTCTCGGCTCTGTTCGAATCTCTTTTTACCTGATTGTTTCAAAGAAGATGCCTATGCAAAATACGGAATCGGAAACTGCTTTCGCTCTCTCCGCTTTGCTCTGCTATTTTGTTTCATATTTAACTTTTGGACGCTAGAGAGTTCCACAGACCACGTTACGCGAGAGTTATATGTATGCAAGACCATTCGAGACTTTGATCCTGGGGCCCAGTGACGGAGGATAGCGGAGAGAGTTTGAAGGAAAATGGCGCCGCTCTTGAGCTGGAAATATTGTGACATTATGCTACCAAAATAGTGAGCAAGACTGTTCCATTTATTTTGAAAAAAAAAAATGCCTAAATTATCCAAACACAATGCTCTTTCGCCAACAATGCAAGTTTACCATGCCTATTCTTATCCTTTAAAATGATCATTAGAGACGAGCCGACAGCGGCTGTGCTGTGGAGCACCTTTGAGGCTCCTGGTGTAAATTTGATTGCGTGATTGTGAACCTGATGTAGTTGGGTGATTTCAGGCTCAGAGTTCTAGATGTTATAGCCTACTGTGCTCATGTGTGTTTTATAACGTACATCATTATTAATGCAAAGTGAGCTAGCCATTTTCTTGTTCGAAAGCGAAATTTTTCATTTAATCAATATGCTGCAAAAAGCTACATTTGAGCAGAAACGAGGCACCATATTACAGATTTAGTAGACTTGTCATTGGAGGGAGTGAAAATTTGCTGCTTATAGAAATATTAATCTTAAAATGTTGTCAAATGGATAGATTTCATTTGAGTCTTTGGTTCAATATCTCTTACCCTAATCAGGCTAATTTAAAAAAGAATCACTACAGTGCATAATGGCACCACTAAGCAGAATATGTGGAATGTTGGCAATAAATTGTTTCTTATAATGTAAATGTCAGTTGTTCAGCTATAACATCCAAAATCTGGTAAGAGCATAAATCCAATAAACTGACTGCAACTAGAATCTTTGAACTCTTACAAAATAACTGATATTTTGTGCGGACACGAGCCGCCATGTGGGAGGCGGTTGAAAAACGAATCCTGGAGAAAATGGCGGTAAGTTTGCAGTCTGAGGAAACCTTATTCTTATGATGTCGTCAAAGTGCTATATTCCCTACAATTCTCTGCTTCAATATCTTACATCCTAAACTGTCTAATTTAGCAAAATAGCTGTCCAACATGCTTAACAACCCAGCAAAAATGAAAAAATTTGTGCTATTTTTTTTCTCGGAAATCTTTTTTTCCCATCTAGATTCTAGAAGCAGAATGTGAACTGAAATTAGCTGCTATGGCCCAGAGAATTCAAAAACTGGTCCAGGAGGACTCAGAGGTAAGAAAACAGCCTGTGGAAATTTCATTCTTGAAATGTAGACGAATAGCTATATTTAATAGCTATGAGCCTTATTTTCAGTATCTTTGTTCTTACACATATCTCATGTCGCATAAACTCACCCATGCAATCTCGAGGCAAACACGGTCTATGTAAATTGTAACGCATGTAGCGTGATATTTACACTCAATTAGGCAGAATGCAAAATAGCAGTGAGCAATTTCTATCTTTTCTTCGGTAAGAAAACTCAAACGAGTCCTTGACACCAGCACACGTTGACGTCTTTCAGGAAATTTTGTGTACCTTTTTGTCTACCTGTTTTTCCTTGTCTAGCTGGTATAGTTTAGTGTCAGGATGCACCCGATTTTCAGCCACCAAAAATATTAGAGGAAAAATAGAAAAAATAGCACATTTGGTATTTTTCCCAATGAGGGAAAAGCCAAAGGATTTTGCAGAAATATGTGATGAGGTTATTGTGCGTTTATGTAAATGCAGGAAAAAGCGCAGTTGGAGCAGAGGGTTGCCGCCCTGGAGAACAGGACTCTGGAGCTTGAAGAAGCGGCTCAGGCGATATCTGCGGTAAATTTTACTGTCTGCGGAAAGTGTGAAGTTTGTATTAAGCACAATGTACTGTTAAAACACGTCTTCATGGCCATGAACCCCATTAGTCTATGATGAGTGTCAGTGTTGCATTATTTCTCATATTGCCCTGTTGTTACCGTGTCGTACGTTTGCGTGTGAGAATAATGCTGCCAGACCTAGAATATATAACGTACATCACCATTAATGCAAAGTTAGTGAGCTATTTTCTTGTTCGAAAGGGGAATTTTTCATTCCATCAATACGCTGCAAAAAGCTTAATTTGAGCAGAAACTGGGCACCATATTCGCAATAATTAGTAGAATAGTCATGAAGAAAATATAAATTTGCTGTTTGTGAAACATAATTCTTTAAATCTTATCAAATAGCTATATATCTGATGAGTCTTTTGTTCAATATCTCTTATCCTAATCAGGCTGATTAAAAAAAAGGAACATTCAGTCCATAATGACAATGTTAAACACAATTTGAGGCCTGAATGATGCCAATAAATTGTTTCCTATAATATAAATGTCAGTTATTCAGAAATATCCAAAATCAGGTAAGAGCATAAATCCAACGAACTGGCCGCCACTAGAATCTTTGAATTCTTGCAAAATAAGTGATATTTTCCTTCTTAATACAGGAAAAAGCTGATTGTGAGCAGAGACTAGCCTCCATGTCTGGAGCAATTGATAAACTAGTCCTCGAGAGAGCTGAGGTGAGTTTAATCTGTAGAGACTTTATTCTTAAAAGGTAGATAAATAGCTGTATTTCCAATGAGTGTGTGGTTGACTTGCGTCCTAAACAAAACTAAAGTTGCATAAACTCACCCATGGAATGTTCCGGCAAACTTTGCAGTCTGTGTGAACAGTAAAGCTTGTGGCATAATGATTACACTGATTAGGGGTAATGCAAAACAGGAGAGATCAGTTTTCCTCTTTGCTTTGGTAAAGCACACTTAAACGAATCACTTGCCACCAGTACAAATAAGTCTTTCAGGGTTTTTTTTTCCGAAGTACCTGGCCTAATCAAAATTCAGTTTTTTTCTTGTTCAGTTAATTTAGTTGAGAGTCGGCCACCAAAATTATTCAGCCAAAAAAAGCAAAAAAAAAAAAAAAACATCTTTGGTATTTGACCCAAAAAGCAAAAAGGGTGAAAATGTTGAAGGAATGGGTGATGTGGTAATTTTGCATTCATCCAAACACAGGAAAAGGCGGAGTATGGGCAGAGACTAGACGCCATGTGTGAGACGATTGACAGACGAGTCCGGAAGAGAATGGAGGTAAGTTTACAGTATATGGAAACGTCATTCTTGAGATTTTGTCAAAGAGCTGTATTGCCTTTGAGTTTATGTGTCCAACATGCTTAATCATGCAGGAAAAAAGTTAAATAAGTGTTTATTTTCCCCTGAAATGCTATTTTTTTTCCCATCTAGATACAAAAAGCAGAATGTGAACTGAAATTAGCTGACATCTCTGAGTTTTTTGCTTCGCTAGTCCTTGAGCAAAAGGAGGTAAGTTTACAACCTGTGGAAACTTCAGTCTCAAAATGTAGGCTAATAGCTACACTACAGGCCAAAAGTTTGGGGCCACCCTCAGATTTTAAAAAAATTGCACATCAACCGTACTTTCCTTATTTTTTGCACATGAAGTGACTTCAGTGCATAAAATAGAGGAAGCCAATAGGTTTTGGGTGAATTCCAGACCTCAGACCACATTTTAAAGCTGTCTTGACTGATTTATCACTGATCAGAATGCTTTATAATTAAGTTCCAATACCTTTGTATTTCATGATTTAATGTTACTAGGACGTGAACATTTTAATGTAACAAGAAGGCATGCTGTATAAATGCCTTCCCCTCAACCAAGGGGTCACATTGCACTTTGGGCACCATTAAAAGTCTGAGTGTTGCCCCAAACTTTTGGCCTGAAGTGTATATTGCCTATCTCTCATCCTACATGTCGCTAAAATTGCCTAAACTCACTCATGGAATCCTGAGGTAAACATTCCAGTCTATGTAAACTGCAAAGCATGTAGCATAATGTTTACACTTATCAAGTGTAATGAGAAAGGAAAGCGATCACTTTTTCCCTTTGGTTAACACACTTAAACGGATCACTTGACACCATCACCTAATGTGGTCCTTTAAGGTTTGTTTGACATCACTGGCCAAATGAAAATTCATTTTTTCCCTGTCCATGCTGATATTTTTTAGTGTAGGGATGCACCGAATTATCGACGGTACATTTTACCGACTGTGGAAACTTTTAAATGTGAAATGTGTGCTACGTATTTTTCAGAAGTGTCTCCATAGCCCATCTGTGATGAGTGTCAGTGTGTACTCACATTGCTACAGTTTTACAGTGCCAAGTATCTACATGTGTGAATAATGCTTCTAGACCAAGTTTTCAGGTAGCGAAAAATCAGTCATTATCCAGTTCTGGAGTTGCTCGAGGTGATAGACAATGAGAAGGCGTGGGGGTCCTTGAAACTAATTGGCCAAGTGTCACTTTTTTGGAATTCGCCCCTTGGAATGAAAGGGTCCCCACAATGCTTGTGGGTTGCAGAGGGGAGTCGTCTCATTTGTGCTGATGCACCTAACATCAGTTTGGAATATTCAGCCTGCTTAGAGTCCCTGGGCAGAGCATTGTATTGTGGTGTAGAAGGACCGGAGCTAAAAAGCAAAGCTCTCAATTTACTGGTTGGTCTGTGTTCCAACCCTCACCTATGGTCATGAGCTCTGGGTTGTGACTGAAATAATAAGACGTTGAATACGAGCGGCAAAAATGAGCTTTCTTCACAGGGTGGCTGGGCTGACCCTTAGGGATAGGGTGAGGAGCTCAGTCCTCGGAGTAGAACCGCAGCTTCTCCGCATGGAGATGATTCAGTTGAGGTGGTTCTGGCATCTGGTCTGGATGCCTCCTGGACACCTCACTTTGGAGGTTTTCCGGGCTTGTCCAACTGAGAGGAGGCCCCAAGCTAGACCCAGGACGTGCTGGAGGGTTCATTTCTCCCAGCTGGCCTGGGAACAGCTTGGGGTCCCCCAGGAGGAGTTGGAGGATGTAGTTGGGGGGGGGGGGGGGGGGTGTTCGGACTCTCTGCTTAGTCTGTTACCCTTGCGGCCCGCCTCTGGATGGATGGATGGATGGATGGATGGATTATCCAATTCTGGCCACGAGAATGTAATTTGTGATCTTTTCGTTTGTCGGGCTTAAAATGATAAGTTGAGGCAAGCCGACCATGACTGTGCTGCAGAGTTTTTCTGAGTTTGAGGTGCATGATGTAACTTCATCATTTACGTTTGTACACCCAATAGAGTTGAGTGATTTCAGGATCATCGGCCTAAAACTTAATCAGCAATCGTCACATACATTATAATGTGCATCATTATTAATGCAAAATTAGTGGCATATTTTCATGTCTGAACTTTAAATGATTCTTTCCATCTAGATGCAGATTGGAGCAATGATTGAGGTGAACACGGGCATCGCGGCTGAGCCAATTGATTTATCAATTCAGGCGAAAGCGGAGGCAAGTTTACAGTCTGCAAGATTTATTCTTAAAATGTTGATGAATAGTGATACTTCCCATGAGTCTCTGTTCACCATTGACATCCTAACCAGAACTAAAAGTGCATGAATTCACCCTTGGAATCCTGAGGTGAACATTGCAGCCTACGTTAACTGTGCAGCATATAGCATAATGTTAACACTTACAGTAAGAGACAGAATGCAAAATCAGAGAGATCACTTATTTTATTTTTCTTTCATAACCACACCGATGGGGATCAGTTCACGACAGCACACATGTTGGTCCTCTAGGTTTCGCTCGGTGTTCCTAGTGTTTTTTAACCCTTTGTTGCATGTTGTCCAATAGTTAGGACATAATGTAGAAAACCCAAAACCAGTGAAGTTGGCACGTTATGTAAATCGTAGATAAAAACAGAATACAATGATTTGCAAATCCTTTTCAACTTATATTCAATTGAATACACTGCAAAGACAAGATGTTTAATGTTCAAACTGAGAAACTTTTAATTGGCACAGGGGCCTTTTGACCACTGTGTTACATCGCCTTTCCTTTTTACGACACTCAGTAAACGTTTGGGAACTGGGGAGACCAATTTTTTAAAGCTTTTCAGGTGGAACTCTTTCCCATTCTTGCTTGATGCACAGCTTAAGTTGTTCAACAGTCCGGGGTCTCCGTTGTCGTATTTTACGCTTCATAATGCGCCACACATTTTCAATGGGAGACAGGTCTGGACCACAGGCAGGCCAGTCGAGTACCCGCACTCTTTTACTTCGGAGCCATGCTGTTGTAACACGTGCAGAATGTGGCTTGGCATTGTCTTGCTGAAATAAGCAGGGGCGTCCATGAAAAAGACGTTGCTTGGATGGTAACATATGTTGCTCCAAAACCTTTACGTACCTTTTAGCATTAATATTGCCTTCACATATGTGTAAGTTGCCCATGCCTTGGGCACTAATACACCCCCATACCATCACAGATGCTGGCTTTTGAACTTTGCGCCTTTAACAGTCTTTTCCTTTTCCTCTTTGGTCCGGAGGACACGACGTCCACAGTTTCCAAAAACAATTTGAAATGTGGACTCGTCAGACCACAGAACACTTTTCCTCTTTGCATCAGTCCATCTTAGGTGAGCTTGGGCCCAGCGAAGCCGGCGGCGTTTCTGGGTGCTTTTGATAAATGGCTTTCGCTTTGCATTGTAGAGTTTTGACTTGCACTTGCAGATGTAGCGACGAACTGTAGTGACTGACAGTGGTTTTCTGAAGTGTTCTTGAGCCCATGTGGTGATGTCCTTTACACACTGATGTCAGTTTTTGATGCAGTACCGCCTGAGGGATCGAAGGTCACGGGCATTCAATGTTGGTTTTCGGCCTTGTCGCTTGCGTGCAGTGATTTCTCCAGATTCTCTGAACCTTTTGACGAGATTACAGACTGTAGATGATGAAATCCCTAAATTTCTTGCAATAGCTCGTTGGGGAATGGTGTTTTTAATCTGTTCAACAATTAGCTCACGCATTTCTTCACTAAGTGGTGACCCTCGCCCCATCCTTGTTTGTGAATGACTGAGCATTTCAGGGAAGCTGCTTTTATACCCAATCATGGCACCCACCTGTTCCCAATGAGCCCGTTCACCTGTGGGATGTTCCAAATAAGTGTTTGATGAGCATTCCTCAACTTTCTGTCTTTTTTGCCACTTGTGCCAGCTTTTTTGAAACATGTTGCAGGCATCAAATTCCAAATGAGCTAATATTTACAAAGTTTACCTGTTCGAACATTAAGTAACTTGTAACTTGTCTTTGTATTCAATTGAATATAGGTTGAAAACGATTTGCAAATCATTTTGTTCTGTTTTTATTTACGATTTACACTACGTGCCAACTTCACTGGTTTTGTATGTTGTCTTGGCTCAGAGATACCCAAAAAACACATCATGTAAATTTTAATGGACATTTCCCTCTCAGAATATCCCTAATAGGGGCCTCTTTGATTATTCACATGATTTTCCACAGATAATCATCGGCGCCTGCAGCCGTATGGCTGTACGCACTGTGCGTACCAAAAATTCTAGAGTGCACTGCTCCAATCATGGAGCTGTTGCAGTGCATACATTCAAGCTGCGGGGGGGGAGCGAGAGAGAGAGAAAGTGAGAGAGAGAGAGTGTGTGTGCTGAGGGACAGGGAGGGGCAGAATCGAGACGGGGCGGGGCATGCAGGACTAAGAAAACTCATTGGTTAGGGGAGTGACAAAGACTTAAAATGTATCTTTTTTTTTCCCCACACTTCTCAAAGCGTCTGCCTGCATCCCCTCCAGATTGTTGAACAGCGAGAGCAGTCAGCAAGCAGTTTTATATGGAGGACCAAAACTGCCAAAATTAAAATAAAAGTGAAAATAAATAAAAGTAAAAATAAATACAAAAATAAAAAACCGATTTCAAAAATTAAAAATAAATGGAAAAATAAATGTGGAAATAAATACAAAAATAAATGTATATCATTATTATATTACCCATCAATAAAAAGGTAAACGTGTTCTGCTCTCATTTATTTATTTTTTGCTGTCTGCATGTAATGCAGAAGTAAACTTGCATGTGCCCCGCCATCTCCCCCTTCCTGAGATTCGTCCGAAGTCGAAGCTTGTAAAAGCAGAAAGTAAAGAAAGAGTAAACACACCTGAAGTGGACTGAAGTAAAAACATAACACATATAACATATTTCATACTTACCGCGTTCCAAATCATCCAAACGATTGGCAGCGTGGATTCCGCAATTATTAGCCCGTCAATGTTTGTGAGAGAAAAGTGTGGCTGTTGGCAGGTGTACCTCTGTACAACCTATAGGCGAACAGTTCAACCCAAGGCACACTTAGGACCGCCCCCTCATTTGAATAACATTTCCTTCTGCATTACATGCAGGCAGCAAAAAATAAATAAATGAGAGCAGAACGCGTTTACCTTTTTATTGAAAGGTAATATAATAATGATATACATTTATTTTTGTATTTATTTCCACATTTATTTTTCCATTTATTTTTAATTTTTGAAATCTGTTTTTCATTTTTGTATTTATTTTTACTTTTATTTTCACTTTAATTTATTTATTTATTTATTTATTTTCACTTTTATTTATTTATGTATATATATTTTTATTTTTGTATTTATTTTTACGTTTATTTATTTTCACTTTATGTATATATATTTTTATTTTTGTATGTATTTTCACTTTTATTTATGCATACATTTGAAATTTTTTTTTTCATATTTATTTTTTCTTAATTTTGGCAGTTTTGGTCATCCATACTTGCGCTTCATTGGGGAGAAAAAAAAAAAACAGCACGCCACTGTGAGTGTTGCTCATGGGCTTAGTTTATGTGCATGTTTTTTTTTTTGTTTTTTAAGCAGTGCATAGCTCCAGATTTTTTTTCTGCAGGCACCCCTGCAGTCAATCACAATGTCATTGTCCACGCATAAGTAGTAAGTCGACCAAAGTTCATATAAGCCATGTCCGGAATACTGGGCATCATGCATATCAATGACCATTGTTCTTCGACTTCTCGTTATTTCTCTCACCCCACATGCATAATGTCGACAATAACGGACAGACTGACTGCGCACCCACTAGTTCTCCTCCGAAAAACAAAATTGGTCCAAATCCCATCGAATGGTCCCAAAACAACACTGAATATCCAATTTTAATGTTCATACTCTTTGCAACAAAGGGGTAAATCAATTTTTTTCTTGTCAGGCTGAGTGTGGATATGCCCTAAATGTTCGGCCACCGAATATATTCTGCAAAAAATAATGCAATCGGTATTCAGCCGAATGTGTGAAAAGCTGAATATGGTGATGGAATGTGCGATGTGATGGTTATGTATTGTTCTTCATGCAGCGAGAAGCTCAAATGGACCAAAATATGCCGGTCCTGGAGGGGAGCGATGAGGCGCCTCAGGAATCATTCTTGTCAAAGGTTGTGGTAAATTTTACAGTCTGTGGAAACTTCTTTCTTTAAACATAGACGAATAGCGATGCTTTCTGTGCGCTGACAGTTTTGTATCCTTTGCAAAATTAGAATTGCATAAACTCAGCTATGGAATCTCGAGACAAACATCACAGTCTATGTAAACTGCAAAGCACGGAGCATAATGTTTACACCTATGAGACGTAATGCAAAATGGGAGTGATCACTTTCAACCTCATCTGTGGTAATCACACTTCAACTGATCGCTTGAAACCAGCACACATTGTGCTCCTTCAGGGTTTGTTCGCTGTTAAAGTTAAATCTTTTTTTTTTTGCTTGCATAGCTGGCCTTGTTGAGTGTGGAGATACACAAACCTCTCAGCCATTGAAAAAATCCGGCCGAAAATAGCAAAAAAAAAAAAAAAAAAATGCATTCAGTATCATTTTTTGTTTTGCGTAGCTGATGTATTTGAGTGCAGGGATACACCAAATTTTTGGCCGCCGAAAATATTTGTCAAAAACCGAAAAATTAGGCATTTGGCCCAACGAGTCATAAGGCAGAAAATTTTGATCGACTGTGTGATGTGGCAACGATATACTCATCTTCATGCAGGAAAGAACACGCATGGATATAAAAGCGTATGCCGTGGAGAAGAGAACTACTGTACTTGTGCAAGCAGCCCAGGCAGTATCTGAGGTACATTTTTACAGTCTATATTTTTCTTAATTTATTTAATTATTTATTTTAGCCTGCCACCCCAACAACTATGGAGGGTGATTTGTGCCATAATTAAATACAATGCACACATTGAAATACCATGCACTTATTGAAATGCAATACACATCTTGAAAATACAATACATGTGTAGTAATAAATACAATACAAAAATGCTTAAATACAATACACATCTTGAAAATACAATACATATATTGAAAATACAATACATGTGTAACAGTAAATACAATACAAAAATGCTTTGTTTTTCTATGTGTGTCAGGAATATTTGTGCCAAAATTAAAACAATACAACTGCATTGTATTTTCGAGATGTGTATTGTATTTTAAGATGTGTATTGTATTCTCAATACATGTATTGTATTTCAATGTGTGCATTGTATTTAATTTTGTCATGAATAATCCTGACCGACACTGAAAAACAAATTATGTTTGTATTGTATTTACTGTTACTCATGTATTGTATTTTCGAGGCATGTATTGTATTTCGAGCTCTGTGCCAAAAGCTTCGCAATGAAATACAATACACCTTGTATTGTATTTCGATATGCAGTATTGTATTTCGATATGCAGTTTTGGCACGATGTAGGCTGGTTCTTGGCTAGATACGCCCTGCGTGGCCAGGATTGGCCAGGCGCCCACGCTGGCCGGCGGATTTATTTGGACCAACAAGCCTACAAATATAAATAATGGTTTCCGTAGAGATAGCGAGCTGAAATCAGTCTGTTGTCAGAGCAGTTAGTCAGCGAACTGTCTGCAGTCGCTGACACATGAAGTGGACATGTTAGCTTCCTTTGTAACTGTACACGGTTACTGTCGTTCAATGAATAAAAGGTGATTACTTCGCTACTTTAATTTTTACGGTCATTATCCCTGCAGCACCTATCGTTAACCGCCCCCGCAGGACGATATCGTGTCTTTGCATTGACTTTGAATAATCTGTCGTGCGAAAAATTCGTTTTTCGTCCAGTGTGAAAGCAGCTTAACTCAAATCTGTAAAATGAGCGATTGTGACGATAGGAATGTTTTAATGTCTCTTGTGTGTTGAATAGCTTTGTTTTGTTTTAGCACAGAGTGCACAATGAGCAAAGACTGCTTTTAATTAGCTGGACTGTATTCAGTTAACAGCCTACTGAAAATGATACTTAACGTTATGTGACATCGTACGGCGATGTGCGCCGTTAATTTGTGTCTGAATAGAAGTTAATGATCTACGTAATCAAAATCGGGTTTTTTTTTCTTATTTCATTTAACGTTTACTTATTTCGAATATTTGAACGTCAAATAGCGAAGCAGTGCATCGCTGAGGTGTAAACTCTCACGCAACTTCGAACGAACAGTGATGAACCGTCGGACCATGGTCGGACATCCTACTTTTGTTTTATTTTAACACCTGACGGACATCGTCTGTCGAAGGACCGACTTTTCACTCGGCTGATGGTCTGACTCGGTCAGACAAGTAAAGTTTATTGAAACAGTCCCCTGGAGATAAATGGTTTCTGTTATACCTAGCCAAATGCCAGTGCTCTTACGTTGCTATGGTTATCGGTTGATAGCGGATGAATTTCCCACTTCGAACGGTCAAACTAACGTAGCCGAACTATCTGTGCGGTTTCACGGTTTTAATTAACACCTGCCAGCCAATCAGACAAGTGTATTCACCCAGACCATCGTATACATCAGAGTACCAACTGGGCGTGACTTAGGCACTCTATGGAAAGCCTCGTCCAATCATATTAATTGGTCGGAGCTCATTGACTAAAATTTACATAGTGCCAAAACCCCACATGGAAATACAATGCACTCATGGAAATACAATGCACTCATTGAAATACAATGCACACATTGAAATCCAATTCACACATTGAAATACAATACACAACTTGAAAAACAATACGGTTGTATTGTTTTAATTTTGGCACAAATATTCCTGACCGACATTGAAAAACAAAGCATTTTTGTATTGTATTTATTGTTACATTTGTATTGTATTTTCAAGGTATGTATTGCATTTCGAGGTGTGATATGCATTCATTTTGGCATGAATATTCCTGATAGACATTGAAAAAGAAATCACTGTAGTATTGCATTTATTGTTACACATGTATTGTATTTTTGAGGTGTGTATTGTATTTCGAGGCATGTATTGTATTTTCGATATGTGTATTGTATTTCAATAAGTGCATTGTATTTCAATGTGTGTATTGTATTTAATTATGGCACAAATCACCCTCCATAAACAACGGGAACTCACATACCGATAAATAAATGCAGAATTTAACAAAAATTAATGAATGAAGTATGTGACAGATGGCGAGCGTGGGGGGTAAGTGTGTGTATCAATGGCAGATGTGAGGGTGTTTATTGTGTGAGGTGTGGGCTTTTACGTACTCATAAATGGACAAACAAACAGGCAGACAGATATTGATTAATCTATGTGTGAATGTTAATCTAGATTCAGGAAAACTTGGAATTTCAGGATAAATCAGCCGCCACGCCTGAAACTATTGATTTGGGACTCCTGACAACAACACAGGTGAGGTTTCAGTCCGTGGAAACTTTACTCTTAAGATGTAGATGAACAGCAATATCCCCTATGAGTCTTCGCTTCAGCAGCTCACGTGCCAAACAGGCTACTTTTGCATAACTTTTAAAAGCAGTTTTTTTAAATTGAAAACTGGTCCCAGTACTGATACTTTACCCTGAATATTCAATCACTTCTCCTATAAATTATTCCACAGAACCCCAAAAAAGCAGGTTAAGCAGTGATCATCATTTTCAATCATTATCTCAAAAGTAGGAATAATCAATTCTGACTGTGGTTCATCTGAATACAGGAACAAGTGACAGCCACCTCACCAGAGCCCATAAATACAGCACCAACGGCGCCGGGATCCCGCGACCCCAGCGGCTCTGAGCACCCCCGGCAGGACGTGGTCCTGACTGTAGAGGGCGCTCACGAGGATCCCTGCAGCGCCTATGACTCGTTTGATGAGTCTTTAAGGTCCCAGGGGCCGGAGGTTCATAACAGAACCCCGGAAATCGACAGCAGAGGCCTGGGAGGGGTGCAGGAAAAGCAAACTGCGGCACTGGACTGCAGCTCGGTGTCACAGCTCCAAGAGGAGGAGAGGCTGCCCCCTCCTGGACAGAGCGCCACCCCACAACCTCCTGCAGCGGAGGAGGAGGTGGAGACTCACTGCGGCCAAAACCTGCCAGAGACCTCAGGTGAGTCTGTCCTGCCTCCAATGTGCTATATGCGTCTGTCTCAAGTATGGTGTGTGAAAACAGATGTCACCATGACAGACCCATCTCCGGCTGTAGGGACTGAGAATTTCGCCAAGGAATTCCTCTGTGGTCAATAAATGTTAGGGTTTGCATTCTGACCCGCCCATAAAAAAAAGAAAAATGATACACCCTGGTTGGATTAGCAGACAGATATCATCACTTTCAGTTAAAGGGACATTATCATCCAACACAATTAGCCACTTAAATCGTTCCCAGATAACAATACATTCAACTTCTAACCTTTTCCAGATGATTCAACCCCCACAATATTCAAATATCGAACAGAGGGTGCGAGTGAACAGTCTGTTCTCCCTTGAATGGGGCGCCATTTTATTAGAGCAGTCTCTCTTTCGGCGCTTAGCTGTGACGTCACTCTGGCTGCACTGCATATACGGTACATACAACATACAATCGCCGTTTTTCCACCGCAGTTTTTATGAGTTGAGCTTGCTAGCCGACGTGCATGGAGTACCTTTCCATAAGCATTGTGTAACATTAGTTTGTTAGCCAGCTAGCTAGTCAGTATTGACTGTAAATTTAAAAACCGTGACAAGTTTAACCGTGAATGCCTTTGACTCGTTACGGTGTATTGGAGTGATGGAGTTCAGTACAAACGCAAAATTTACTCAACTTGTTTAGTACCTTTCGTCTGACACCCTCACTCATAAGATCCTCTATATCATGTCAGTGGCATAGCCAGTGGGTGTGCCAAGACTCGTCACTTTATGACAATAATTGGTCATGGCTAGTTCTCAATCATTTTCCTTTATTGATGCTTTTTTCAGTTATCATAATTTGCAACTGAAGACACGGTTTCTCTCCATATGCGATTGAACAGCGATTAAATCATGGGCAAAATTCAGTACAGTTGCGGAACAAAAACAGAATTTGACTGCACTAAACATCCGTTTAAAACAATTATTAGTCCTGACCTGTTCTCACACATTTTCATGATGAACAAAAGGTTCACTCCGAGAGCGCTCCACACTTAACAGGTGCTGCTTGTTCTCCCTGATTATGTAAGATTACAATCGTTCATCTGGACGCGAATTTGCTCTATTTAAATCAACGTTATTCAAAATTGCATACCTGTCCACTCTCACGCAAGTAGCTGGAGCCGCACGCTTTTTATAACCTATTTAATTGTCGAATGCCACTTTTTTTTTTATCAACCCACCTAATACCGAGAGTGAAAGTCTGCGTTTCATTGGAACACAGGCCAGTTTCATCATTGCGAAGCATTGGCTTATTAATAAGTAAATTATATTGCTGTACTGAATTTAGCTCATGATTTCATCACTGCTAGATCGCATATGGAGAGAAACTGTTTCTTCAGTTGCCAATTACGATAATTGGAAAACACGTCAATAAACGAAAATGACTGAGAACTGGCCAGGACTAATTGCTGTTATAAAAGGCTGTGTCTTGGCACACTCGCTGGCTACGCCACTGTGTCATGTATGTCCCCGCGGTAAACGACCGTATCGCACAGTGAGTTTGTGTCATTTTTCATGTATGTTTGTATGTCAGTCAAGCAGACATAGTTGAGGTCTATATGCAGGAAATCTAACTGACTGGCTTTCTTTCGAGGCTGGTAATTCAGTTTAATAGCCCGATATCACACAAAAGACTGGTAATGTTCAAGTATTATCATCGCTGTGCATAATTTATGAGTGCAATGCAGATGAAAATGAGAATCAAAAGACAGGCAGAGACCCAGGATGATGTCAATATTTACAGCGCCTTTAGCGTTATTTCCTCAAAATTACCGTCTGCTAGAAATGTCATGGCGGCTTCCATAAACTTATCAAAAACATTGGAACAATTTGAAAGGATGACCCAACATGAAACATTTCCCGCACATGACTAAATGTGTGTATTTATGCAGTTACTGAGTGTGACTTGCTTTACTATGATACCGTCCCTTTAAATGGCCAGTCAGCAAAGTATTTGCCAGCCTGGTGCCCGTGCCTCGTTCCGCTTGTGCTGAAACTGAGGCCCTGGTCACAATGACCCAATGGCGGCCTCCAGCGAAGTAAATCCAACATGGCGGACCAGGTAGGTTTATCATTGAAATGTCTGTTTTGATATTTCTAGGAGTTGTCATGAAACGTCATTGTGGTCATAAATACATTTTGATATACCATGTTGATTACCGATCTCCATACATTTTTGGAACAAAAGGGATAATTTTATTTTGGCATGTGTACTTGCCAACAGTGGCATAGCCAGTGGAGGTGCTGAGACATGTCACTTTATGACTTCAATTAGTAGGCTAGTTTGCAATCATTTTCACTTATTAACGCGTTTTCCAATTATTGTAATTGGCAACCGAAGACACGGTTTCTCTCTGCATGCGATCTAACAGCGATTAAATCATGGCTAAATTCAGTCCAGTTGCGGAACACGAACAGAGAATTGGGTTGCGCAAAACTTCCGTTTAAAGCAATTATTACTCCTGCCCTGTTCTCAGTCATTTTCATAATTAACAGAAGGTTCACTCGGAAAGTACTCCACAGTGAACAGGTGCGGCTTGAACTCCCCGATTAGGAACATGTCAGGACTAATAATTGTTCTAAATGGAAGTTTTGCGCAACCCAATTCTCTGTTCGCGTTCCACAGCTGGACTGAATTTAGCCCATGATTTAATCGCTGTTAGATCGCATGCAGAGAGAAACCGTGTCTTCGGTTGCCAATTACGATAATTGGAAAACGCGTCAATAAATGAAAATGATTGAGAACTAGCCAACTAATTGCAGTCAGAAAGTGACGTGTCTCAGCACCCCCACTGGCTACGCCACTGTTTGCAAGTACACATGCCAAAATAAAAATATCCCTTTGTTCTAAAAATGTATAGAGATCGGTAATCAACATGGTATATCAAAATGTATTTATGACCACAATGACGTTTCATGACACCTCCTAGAAATATCAAAACGAAGACATTTCAATGATAAACCTACCTGGTCCGCCATGTTGGATTTACTTCACTGGAGCCCGCCATTGGGTCATTGTTACCAGGGCCTCAGTTTCAGCGCAAGCGGAACGAGGCACGGGCATCAGGCTGACTATTTGCTTGGGGGTCATTCCATCATAAATTACGAGATCTAAAAAATGTTCCTGACTGACGGCTTCTGATTTGCTTCAGATAAATGCGCACAACAAAATGTTCTTGTTTCAAGTAGAATATGTGCAAAATTTTTAGACCCATGTCTTCATTGGTTTTCAAGATTTTGAGACTTCAAAAAGGGGTCGTGGCCCCCAAATATAGCACAAGGTAATACAGTGTATGCTTTGTCTTAATTGATGTTACGCACTGATCATGTGACACTCCCACACCTCCCCCCCCCCAGATGTGCTGACATTGGGCCCTGAACCACATGCTGTACTGGAAGACGGCTTTAATCTTCTGGACTCTGATGAATGGTAGGGAGACTAATCACTCATAGCGAAAATCATTCAACCAAACATATGTCGCAGTTTGCAAACTCCTAACTTCTTGAATGGCGATGAGCAGGGCTTTTGGCTGTTCCAATGCTGATTATTGGCTTCACTGAGACTTTTTTCTGAATATCAAACTCGCAGTGAGAAATAGAACAACTATTAATAGCAAATATGTAAGATGCTTGGGAAATATAGTTTTTTAGAATGGTTCGATATGACTGGCGTCGCTACAAGTGGTTACACGCACACCCAACTATTATATCAGGTGCAGGACAAACATCTACATCTAAACTGAAAATGAAATGTCCGCACACTGCTGAATCATCAGCTCATAATAATTAATTAATAAGTAATTGAGCCCCTCAGAACAACAGTGATCGAACTACGATTTTCTAATTTTCCGAGTTGGACCCATATTTTTCATGCTAAAGGTAAAATCTATTCATGCAATAATGGGCCAGAAGATTGTTAGTTCCACCTCTGAAATATAGATAGTAGTGCAAGAGTGGTCTAACTCCAAAATTCTTAGTTTTTAAGGGAAAAATGCAAAAATAACAAAAATCGTCACCATTGACAACAAAGTACTTTCTGACCTTGACAGCCTTTGAATTTCCGCTTTCACTTCAAGACCGGTCTGAATTCTTACTGGTATATTGAATTTGACGACTTCGAAACATAGGAAGCTGTTTTCTCAAAACGATAAAAAATGGAGTTAAACCACTTCTGTTCTGAGGGGCTCAATTGTTGTGAGCAGATTCTACAGTATGCGGGCATTTCATTTTCAGTTTTTCCAGTATGATTTGATTGTGTGATTTTGAGTGATTATTGTCATGCATTTTGGTATTTGAATTCCAGGGCTGTATTTTTATTATTTAAAAAAAACTGCATAGATTTTTTCCAGAAATATTGCAAATCCACAAAAAAGTGGCAACTGTTAAAAAATATCCAACTTTATAAAAGCACGAGTAATCTAAATTGCATGCAAACTTTACATATTTAATGCGGATCAACTTGGAATTTTTACCTATGTGCTCAATCCTATGAACTTATTTTGTGTTTCAGAGTCAAATTTGTTTTTCTAAATCTGAAATCTGCAAGTAAAGTGGCATTCACAACTTTTCTGTGCTTTTGCATTGTTTATAAATGAGGCCCTGGTCTTTGTTTGTGTAAATCCAGCATCGGGGTCAGGATGTGAGTCGATTTTGATTGGTTGAGAGCCGGTGCAAATTCTGAATGGTTCAATAAAGAGGATTTTGATTGGTGTAAACTTGGGAAAAATCATGTAGCAGCCTATTCTGGTTGTATTCCAATTGGTTTAATGTAGCTGCTGGTAATTATTGGATGAGTGAAAGACGTATTCTGATTGGTCCATCTGAGGGGCAGAATCTCATCTGAGTGAGGACAGAGTCTTATTCGGTCATTATGTGGGTTGATCCTGATTGGTTCAGCATAAGGCGCATTCTGTTTGGTGGAGCATTGGGGCAGGTTCTGATCTGCCCAGCACTGAAGCAGATTGGGATTGTTCCAGTGCAGGGGGCAGATGGTGATTTATCTCCTTACCCCGCAGGATCGTGAAGATAACGGGGCTCCACTTAATCGATGAACTGGCTAAGCACCAGCCAGAAACACTCCTCCCACACATGGAGGATATCTGCCGGGTCGTCTTAAGGGAGGTAAGCCTGCTTATCAATCTGAGGCTTGTTGAACTAAGATGGATTACAGAGCTAGCAGGTCTCCACACCAAGTTAAACGTGGACCAGTCGCAAATCTGGAACATGGACTGAAACTGAATGAGGTGATGTGTGTTGCAGCGAGATCCTACTACAGTGCTGCAGCTTAGTAATGATGCTGTATGGAACCGGCCTCCTGAACTCCTCTGCTGTGTGTTTATGTTTCTCTGTGTTCGGCGTCACGTCTGCGCTGTCGCTGTGCTTCACATACCAGAGGGCATTTCTGTGGAAAAACCTTTTTTGTTTTATACAAAATGAATATGACTCACGAGTCTCGCTGTTAGCAGGCGTATGTACCAGTTGTTCCACACCAGTGTGCTTGAAATGTCACGATTTTTTTGCTGCTCCTGCTGCCTGACGGCGTAAATATTAAACACTTGTAATTAATTTGATTAATTTGACAGTGTCTTTTTGGAGAAACCTTAAGCAAATACGGAAGTTCATTTTTGTCTCACCCTCGCAATTTTAGAGGGCTCATGGGATGGTGGTCGGTGAGATCTGCAGGTCCTCATAATGGATATTGAGTACTCAGTACTGTCAGAAAGTGTAGGAATTCACAACAGCCAATCAGCTGATAGTGTTAGGGATGCTCATGGCCGGCAGGTGAGAGTTTGAATTTGTTGCAGAGTGTCAGCCAGCATTCGCTGTCTTTAATGCTTATCTGTTTGCGTTTGTATCAGGTCCTGAACCCGCTGGATTCAGTGTCCGTGGCGGCCTTAGAGACGCTTGCAGACCTGCTTTGTTTACTCAAGACGAACTTCGATCTGTTCCTGGACTTGGTCGCCGGAGTCCTGTACCTGAAAGCTGCCTCAGACAGTGTAATCATCCAGCAACTGACCGATGAGGCATTGGGTCACATGATTCAGAGCTGCAGCCCAATAATCTGCATGAAGGTCCTGCTGTTCATACTGAGGTGGGCGGAGTCAGGGGCAGGCCATGGGTAAGGGGCTGGACAGCGGGGTGCTGATGTGGGTGGAATCAAGGGGGAGTCAGTTTAATATGGGCGGGGCTGGGTGGGCTCAGGGCAGAAGTCTGTTATTACCGCAGCGTCATTCAGTAAGTTCACACTGAAGATTTTAGCCTCTGCCACAGAGCTCAAATCAGATGAAATTCCTGCACTGAATTTGCAACCGTTTACACCCAGTAAACATCTCAATAACATCCTCGATAACATCAGTGCAGTAGAACTGCACTTTATTGGTCTGCTTTTCTCACAAACACGACACACATTGAACTTTGAATAACTGAAGGAGAGATGGATTTAACACTCATGGATATCAAAGATTGCAGCACCAGGCATGTTGTCAGATTGTTGATACTGCCTGGCTTAATGCCGCTCTAGGTATGCAGCCTCTGTACTGGAAGGCGGGACCCATCCATTGGGCAAGGGTTTATTGACCTGAATCCAACTACCCAATATTTCACTCAAATTGCTGTACTATTACACTCCGTCTGCACTGCATTGTTGGGATCTGGGGTATGTTTCATCCCCTTGAACCCGAACACACTGTACCGAGGGCAGCTATGCATCCCACAACAAACACGAAACAAGGGCATGGTGACCGTACACCAACACAGTCATATTATATACCCAGTTAGCGGGAAGAAACTTGGATAAAGCTGGTGGAAACCTTTTTTTTCCCAAAAGCAAACATAATTCTAACACTAAGCAACTAAGCAGTGTATGGATGCTTTTGTAGTCTGTTTTCAGTCAGCAGGCAATTAGTGCTAAGAATACAAGTTATGTCAAATAATTATCCAATCAGTGACTTTTAATCAATCAGTTGTGCAGAAGCACATTAAAACCTGCAGACATTGTGACTCTACAGCACTACAGTTGCCCATCCCCACTGTATGGATAGGAAACTTTGAAGCTTAATGCTCTGCGACCAAAACTCACTGAATATGCAACTGTAAAAGAGGAAATCTGCACTGTAAACTGCCGTGACCACAAATTATGTCTTACCTGAGCTGTTTTGCGTGTAAATTTGTGGTCAAGGGCATCCTGATCCAGCTTATATCTTCCCTGAAGTCTCGTTGTTACTTTGAAATGATTGCTGACAGTCACCAGGTACCCCATGCAGTTCAAGCAAAAACAGCAGCATATCAACTATCTGACGTCATAAACATGGCTTCCCTCCAGAGAACCAAAGATCTAATGCTGCTGCTCATTAATTATTCAAAGTTTTATTACAAGATGGATATCAGAGTTGGCGCGGGACAAACACAAGTAAAAATTAAAGCTGCAAGCAGCTGTGATCGGGCCCTCGTTCTCCGGCACGACTGCAGAGGACCTGCGGGTTTGAAGTGAGAAGAGGGGGAGGAGCAAAGAAACGCAATGTTTCATTAATCCACTAGGTGGCGCTGCGAGCATAACCAGATGTGGGCAGGTGCGTTAAGAGGGGGACCCTGATCACACATTTCAAGTTTTGAGCAAATCAGACAATGTGTGACGGATTCATTAGGAGTTGATATTTCGTAGAAAAGGATTGAAAGTTGCCGCCGCCGCCACAGTCAGCCTTCAACACGTGTGTCACTGTGGAGATTCATCAACTTGATCGTCCTGTGGCCACAAAATATAGTTCATCAGGTCAGGAGTTTGGGGTTGGTGTTTGGAAATGTAAAATGTGGCATTTCCTGCTTCCACGAGGGGGCGCCATGAGCAAGAGTAACTGTGTGCATATGAAGGCATTCTGGGCGGAGCTCTTCTCATGTACAGAAGATTTGAAGAAGTTAGGATGAAGTATGTGGGAGAGAGAGGGTTTTGAATACGAATGGCGAATCATCAAAAATGGCTGCGCCATAGCGGCCACGGCCATTGACATAGAGAAAAGCTTTTGATAACTTTTGATCACAAAGGTCTTGAGATGATGTTCACCTAATCTGGAGTTGATTGGACAAAATCTGTTGGAGGAGTTTGTGAAAATACACGGTGTGGAAATGGCCGCCATAATCAAAAATGAAAATCAAAATGGCAGACTTCCTGTTGGGGTTCGCCATGACATTATGAGACATTTTTGCGCATCAGAACAATTTCTACATGCGTACCAATTTTCATCCAGCAACTCCAAAAAAGCCCTATTGGAACGGGTTTTATAAAATTTCAAGGGGGCGCTTTTGAGGCAGGTGTGCAAAGTTTGGTGAATTTTTTAGCATTTGAAGGCCTCCAAACATTGAAAAATAATTGGTTAAGTAAAAATAATAAAAAAATTCTTCCATTTTCGATAGGGTCCTCACACCGTTAGTGCTCGGGCCGTAATAATTCTACACAACAATTGTAATTCTAATGTCGCTGATATGGTGCAAATGCATAACTGTTACTGTTCCCCTTTAAGTTTATGTTTCTGTGGTGGGCGGGGCTTTAGGCATAAATAGGCTACATAAGCATTAGGGCTGGATTTTAGTTTGTAGAGACCAACAGATGTTCTGCTTCCCAGATGCCCGTGTATGGAAGATCCGGACCAGGAAGCGGTAGCGCGAAAATGCTTTGCTGCTCACCTGCTTGCACTGGTGGAGTCTGTGCCCTATGAACCAGAAATGCATGAGCTCTGCCTTCCTGTCAGCCAACTAACCCGGGACACCTCAGAGGTAGTCAGGTGGGTAGAGCCTCTTTTTCAGCCTGTCTGTCCCTCACTTCAGCTCCTCGTTTCTCAATGATTTAATTCCTCAGACCGGCCCTGATAACTGATTGCAGCCAACCTTCAGTTAAAGGGATCATAATCCATCTTATTCTGTTGAAAGGCTTTTCTGCAGTTTACCCAAGATATTGTTCTGCAAAGAAATTTTACAGTATTCTCATGATGCAGATTTTTGTCTTGAATGCGTGGCCTACAAATGATCTGCCTGCAAACATAGAGTCCACCTCTCTACATCTATCATGAATCTGCCACACCTGTAACTTTGAGTTGATGTTTGAGCCATTGACTGTATGTAAAGTTGGACATTCGAACAGGACCCGAGTGAGGCCAAAACATCTTGATCGCCATCTAGTGGCTGGCTCCAGTATATTTTATAATCCTGCCCCAAACATGTTGGTGGAAGGGATATGGGCCACACTAAATAATTAAAGTAATGTAACTAATTAAAGTACGTGTCAAACAATTTTTTTTACGATGATGGTTTCTGCCATTTTAAGTATTTCTTAAAATTAAGGTGGTGGGGGTGTTAAGTCATGATTGACTGACGAGGCTGACAGTGACTCCGCCCACTGGCTTAATACCGGTAGTTCTTCAGCGCTGGAATGCACCTGTCAAGAAGAGTTCTTATGTTGGAATTATGTCTGCCTTAGTTGCTCGGTCTCCATACAGCTTAGCATATAACACAGTGATTTTGAAAGTCAAACGAAAATTGACAGTGGAATTGACGCTCTGAACAGAGCATCATGAACTGTATGCAGGGATGCAGTCGCTGATAAGTGAAGCCTGATGGCTCGCCAAGCTAGTTTAACAGGTTTCCATAGCAGGTTTCTGTAAGTTGGGTAGGAATGAAAATCAATGGTAAAAATGTCTGTACATGGAACATCGTGTAATGTACTGTTAGCAACTATGCTATGCTCAGTGCAGAGCTTTTTAACCATCGCTTTTCATTGATAACATTAATTTAAGTGACCTATGACTGAATCTTGCTAGCTAGCTACAAACAGTTTGCTAGCTAGCAAACTAGTAAATCGTGATTCACTGACTGGTAGCCTAGCTCGGCAGCAAGCTTACTAGCAAGGTAGTTGGAACAAACGTTAAACCACATGATTGCGGGGAGTCCATTTGCCCACAGACTGTATTTTGCGACCTTATTTTGAAGGGTTGTGTGAGGCAACTTTACCATCGTCAACATATTACCCACCTCGCTAGTAGATCGCGAGCAGTCGACACAAGTTTGAATGTAATACTGATGATGAGGAAAGCAGCTAACATACTGGGCTTCTTACAACTGTACTTAGAAACCATCCAAACCACCTAAGGCCATATGGAAAAAAAGTTGGTAATTATTCCTTCCGACTGGCAAAAACAGTGCCGACAATTTCCAAAAAACTTTTTTTTTTTTTTGGCAAAAAAATGTCTAGAATCTCATAAAAACGTGAGAAAACGGTGCCTCAGTGATTCCTACTTCCGTGTTTCGATTCAACTTTGGTGACTGACCAGCCCTCTAGTGTGCGTTTGTTGAACCACACTGCGCATGTGCAAAAATGAGTTTCCACCTGTTTGTCTTAAAAGAAAAAAGTAAATATAAAAAAGCTCCACCTCCAAACACCCCCCACCTTATTTTTTTATGCCCAAAAGGATGATTACCAACTCTTTTAAATATGGCCTGCCCCTTTAACAAGCTTTCAGTTGCAGTAGAATGGTGATTTCAAAAGGCTAATAGTTTGGTTTTGTTTCCTAACAAGATAATATTGAGTATTTTAGCTAATAATAACAGGTGAAGTCAATTAACACATTCTGGGTCACTGAAGTGGCCAACTAGGCTACATAAAAAGTTCAGAGAATGTGCTTGTGACTGAGTGGGGTGAATGTATGAGCAGGACTTTGATGCCACAGCTCAACCCCCAATCACTATTACACAGACTCTGGCTCCAGAAGTACAAGGTGGCAGCGTCTGGATGAAGGATATTTTGGCTCCATTTTTGCACAGGGTTAGGAAGAGGAGATGCGTTGTCCATCTTTACATTCAGTCTATGGTTTGATGGAATCTGAGCAGTCCAATCTAGCCGAGGTTGATAAATGTTCCCCATTCTTTGCTTTAGGAGCTGCGCTGAAAAGATGTTTGCTGTCCTTTCAACACATGTGGAAGTAAGTCAGTCACTCGATCGGATAAAGTACTGAGGTATTTGGCCGGACAAGTGAAAAGGTCCAAAATTTTTCTGGGATGAGTAATGTGGAAATTGTGTTTTGGGTCATTCCGTGTCAACTCAGTCAGAGCCCCCCACATCAAAATGTTGATTTTCATGAAACTTTGCACATTTAAAGAGTTATGCATTGGCAGTACTGAGGTCAAATATTTCAGATGAATGATTGCTAGTTCCTAAAATGTAGCATATTTTACTGGGGGGGTCAATTTTTACAAAATTGCCTTAATTTTAGAGGGAGATTGAGGGCCTCAGGTATGGATTTTCAGAGCTGAAAGACCCACAAGTTTAATTTTGTCATCAGAAAAGTTGCTGAACTCTTGGCTTTAGCTACTTTTCTTTACTCAGTATATTTGGTTTACCTGTACTGTGGCCTTGAAAAAGCAAAAAACACCAATCATACTAATTCACAAGAATTTTGTCAAAATTTAATGTATTTCTTATTCTGTTACTAATTAAGACAGAGCCCTGAGACTAACTGTCGGCCTACTTTCTGAAGACCACAAAAAATATCAGTCTGAATGGTTGTATATTTAATAACCTTGGAAGTTGGTTTCAGAATGAAAGGTGCATATTTTTGGTCATTATAGTGGGTATTTATCTCAAAAGAGACACAAGTTATCAATGTCTTATTTTTAGTGTTGAAGGCATGGATCTTGTGCCTAACATATTAAAAAGCTGGAGATGTAAAACTCTTCCTTTAGACCAGGGGGGTCAAACAGGTGCAGTGGAGGGTCAAGAGGCTGCAGGTTTTCATTCCACCCAGAAACTCAGGCAGGTGATGTTCCTGATGAGTCCCGTCTCCCTGCTTGAAGGTGAAGGTGAGGTAATCAGTGAAGTCACCTGCTGGAGTCTTTGAGCAGAATGAAAACCTGCAGCCTCTTGGCCCTCCATGGCACCATGATTGTGCAAACATTGGGAGCCCCAGGTGGCGACACTCATGGTGGGGCTCGCGTCTTATTTAAAATTTTCTGGCTGCAACAAGTCTCAAAAGAGTTGGGACACAGGCAAACAATAATGGGCTGAAAAAGCAAGAAGTATATAAGAGAATCAGGTGAAAGAACATTTAGCAAATAATTAAGTTAACTGGCATCAGGTGTGTAACATGATTGGCTATAAAATGGATGTCTTAGAGAGGCTGAGTCTCTCAGAAGTAAAGATGGCCGGAGACCTATGAAGGCTTGCATAAAAAAAACAGTGTTCCTCAATGTCAAATTGAAACAGCTTTGAAGATCTCATCATCGATGCATAACATCCTCAAAAGATTCAGAGAAACCGGAATAATCTCTGTGCGTAAGGGACAAGGCTGAAGACCTTTACTGGATGCCTGTTATCTTCGGGCCCTCAAACACCAATGCTTCACTCACCGGCATGATTCTGTTGTTGACATTACTAAATGGGCCCAGGAATACTTCAAGAAACCACTGTCTGTAAACACAGTCCGCCAAGCCATCCACAGATGCCACCTAAAACTCTATCATTCAAAAAGGAAGCCATTTTTGAGCATGGGGATGCATTAGTGCATATTGTGTGGGACACTTGCATGTTTTAAAAAGCACCATGAATGCTGACAGGTATATAAAGGTTTCAGAGCAACATATGCTCCCCTCCAGACGAAATCTATTCCAGGGAAGGCCTTGTGTATTTCAGCAGGACAATGCAAAACCACAACAGCATGGCTTCATAGTAGAAGAGTCCATGTGCTGAACTGGCCAGCCTGCAGTCCTGGTCTTTCACCGATTGAGAACATTTGGAGCTTAATTAAATGAAAAGAACGTCAAAGGAGACCCAAAACTCTCTAGCAGTTGGAAACCTGTATCAAACAAGTGTGGGATCAAATTCCACTGTCAGAACTCGAGAAACTTGTCTACTTAATTCTAAGACGCCTCCACACTGTTTTAAAAAGAAGAGGGGATGCTACACCATGGTAAACAGGCCCCTGTTTGATTTTATTCACAATTTACACTTTGTCCCAACTATTTCAGAATTGGGGCTCTACATTGGATTTTGAAAATATACTCGCAAATTGGTATGATTGGTGTTTTTAGCTTTCTGCAGGCCACAGTACAGGTCAGGTAAACACAATGAGTAAAGATGACCTTGAACCCCCCATCTGTAGGATGAACGTGTGTGACGTGACCACGGATACACGCTGCTCATTTCGTAGTCCCCTTCTGAAATTCTTGCGGCGGGCGCAAAAATACCTGTTCGATGGACATAATAACACCACAAAACAGAATGTCTGGCCTGGATGACATCCATAAATGGCTCCATTGTAATTATTAGTTCTCAAAATTACTAAAATGCTAAAAAAGACAGAAATTCAACAAGCTGGCCTCCTTCAGAATCTGAACTCATGTGATATTATTCGTTCAGATATGTTAAATCTAAATTTAGGAAAACTTGGAATTTCGAGATAAATCAGCCGCCACGCCTGAAACTATTTATTTGCGACTCCTGACAACAACACAGATGAGGTTTCAGTCCGTGGAAATTTACTCTTAAGATGTATATGAACAGCAATATCCCCTATGAGTCTTCGCTTTAGCAGCTCACGTGCCAAACAGGCTACTTTTGCATAACATTTAAAAGCAGTTATTTTAAATAGAAAACTGGTCCCAGTACTGATACTTTACCCTGAATATTCAATCACTTCTCCCATAAATTATTCCACAGAACTGCAAAAAAGCAGGCTAAGCAGTGATAATCATTTTCAATCATTATTTCAAAAGTAGGAATAATCAATTCTGACTGGGGTTCGTCTGAATACAGGAACAAGTGACAGCCACCTCACCAGAGCCCATAAATACAGCACCAACGGCGCCAGGATCCCGCGACCCCAGCGGCTCTGAGCAGCCCCAGCAGGACGAGGTCCTGACTGTAGAGGGCGCTCACGAGGATCCCTGCAGCGCCTATGACTCGTTCGATGAGTCTTTAAGGTCCCAGGGGCCGGAGGTTCATAAGAGAACCCCGGAAATCGACAGCAGAGGCCTGGGAGGGGTGCAGGAAAAGCAAACTGCGGCACTGGACTGCAGCTCGGTGTCGCAGCTCCAAGAGGAGGAGAGGCTGCCCCCTCCTGGACAGAGCGCCACCCCACAACCTCCTGCAGCGGAGGAGGAGGTGGAGACTCACTGCGACCAAAACCTGCCAGAGACATCAGGTGAGTCTGTCCTGCCTCCAATGTGCTATATGCGTCTGTCTCAAGTATGGTGTGTGAAAACAGATGTCACCATGACAGACCCATCTCCGGCTGTAGGGACAGAGAATTTCTCCAAGGAATTCCTCTGTGGTCAATAAATATTAGGGTTTGCATTCTGAACCGCCCATAAAAAAAAGAAAAATGATACACCCTGGTTGGATTAGCAGACAGATGTCATCACTTTCAGTTAAAGGGACATTATCATCCAACACAATTAGCCACTTAAATCGTTCCCAGATAACAATACATTCAACTTCTAACCTTTTCCAGATGATTCAACCCCCACGATATTCAAATATCGAACAGAGGGTGCGAGTGAACAGTCTGTTCTCCCTTGAATGGGGCGCGCCATTTTATTAGAGCAGTCTCTCTTTCGGCGCTTAGCTGTGACGTTACTCTGGCTGCACTGCATATACGGTACATACAACATACAATCGCCGTTTTTCCACCGCAGTTTTTATGAGTTGAGCTTGCTAGCCGACGTGCATGGAGTACCTTTCCATAACCATTGTGTAACATTAGTTTGTTAGCCAGCTAGCTAGTCAGTATTGACTGTAAATTTAAAAACCGTGGCAAGTTTAACCGTGAATGTCTTTGACTCGTTACGGTGTATTGGAGTGATGGAGTTCAGCACAAACGCAAAATTTACTCAACTTGTTTAGTACCTTTCGTCTGACACCCTCACTCATAAGATCCTCTATATCATGTCAGTGGCATAGACAGTGGGTGTGCCAAGACTCGTCACTTTATGACAATAATTGGTCCTGGCTAGTTCTCAATCATTTTCCTTGATTGATGCGTTTTTCAGTTATCATAATTTGCAACTGAAGACACGGTTTCTCTCCATATGCGATTGAACAGCGATTAAATCATGGGCAAAATTCAGTACAGTTGCGGAACAAAAACAGAATTTGACTGCACTAAACATCCGTTTAAAACAATTATTAGTCCTGACCTGTTCTCACACATTTTCTTGATGAACAAAAGGTTCACTCCGAGAGCGCTCCACACTTAACAGGTGCTGCTTGTTCTCCCTGATTATGTAAGATTACAATCGTTCATCTGGACGCGAATTTGCTCTATTTAAATCAACGTTATTCAAAATTGCATACCTGTCCACTCTCACGCAAGTAGCTGGAGCCGCACGCTTTTTATAACCTATTTAATTGTCGAATGCCACTTTTTTTTTTATCAACCCACCTAATACCGAGAGTGAAAGTCTGCGTTTCATTGGAACACAGGCCAGTTTCATCATTGCGAAGCATTGGCTTATTAATAAGTAAATTATATTGCTGTACTGAATTTAGCTCATGATTTCATCACTGGTAGATCGCATATGGAGAGAAACTGTTTCTTCAGTTGCCAATTACGATAATTGGAAAACACGTCAATAAACGAAAATGACTGAGAACGAGCCAGGACTAATTGCTGTTATAAAAGGCTGTGTCTTGGCACACTCGCTGGCTACGCCACTGTGTCATGTATGTCCCCGCGGTAAACGACCGTATCGCACAGTGAGTTTGTGTCATTTTTCATGTATGTTTGTATGTCAGTCAAGCAGACATAGTTGAGGTCTATATGCAGGAAATCTAACTGACTGGCTTTCTTTCGAGGCTGGTAATTCAGTTTAATAGCCCGATATCACACAAAAGACTGGTAATGTTCAAGTATTATCATCGCTGTGCATAATTTATGAGTGCAATGCAGATGAAAATGAGAATCAGAAGACAGGCAGAGACCCAGGATGATGTCAATATTTACAGCGCCTTTAGCGTTATTTCCTCAAAATTACCGTCTGCTAGAAATGTCATGGCGGCTTCCATAAACTTATCAAAAACATTGGAACAATTTGAAAGGATGACCCAACATGAAACATTTCCCGCACATGACTAAATGTGTGCATTTATGCAGTTACTGAGTGTGACTTGCTTTACTATGATACCGTCCCTTTAAATGGCCAGTCAGCAAAGTATTAGCCAGCCTGGTGCCCGTGCCTCGTTCCGCTTGTGCTGAAACTGAGGCCCTGGTCACAATCACCCAATGGCGGCCTCCAGCGAAGTAAATCCAACATGGCGGACCAGGTAGGTTTATCATTGAAATGTCTGTTTTGATATTTCTAGGAGGTGTCATGAAACGTCATTGTGGTCATAAATACATTTTGATATACCATGTTGATTACCGATCTCCATACATTTTTGGAACAAAAGGGATAATTTTATTTTGGCATGTGTACTTGCCAACAGTGGCGTAGCCAGTGGGGGTGCTGAGACATGTCACTTTCTGACTGCAATTAGTAGGGTAGTTTGCAATCATTTTCACTTATTAACGCGTTTTCCAATTATTGTAATTGGCAACCGAAGACACGGTTTCTCTCTGCACGCAATCGAACAGCGATTAAATCATGGGCTAAATTCAGTCCAGTTGCGGAACACGAACAGAGAATTGGGTTGCGCAAAACTTCCGTTTAAAGCAATTATTACTCCTGCCCTGTTCTCAGTCATTTTCATAATTAACAGAAGGTTCACTCCGAGAGCACTCCACACTTAACAGGTGCGGCTTGTTCTCCCCGATTAGGAACATGTCAGGACTAATAATTGTTCTAAATGGAAGTTTTGCGCAACCCAATTCTCTGTTTGCGTTCCGCAGCTGGACTGAATTTAGCCCATGATTTAATCGCTGTTAGATCGCATGCAGAGAGAAACCGTGTCTTCGGTTGCCAATTACGATAATTGGAAAACGCGTCAATAAATGAAAATGATTGAGAACTAGCCAACTAATTGCAGTCAGAAAGTGACGTGTCTCAGCACCCCCACTGGCTACGCCACTGTTTGCAAGTACACATGCCAAAATAAAAATATCCCTTTGTTCTAAAAATGTATAGAGATCGGTAATCAACATGGTATATCAAAATGTATTTATGACCACAATGACGTTTCATGACACCTCCTAGAAATATCAAAACGAAGACATTTCAATGATAAACCTACCTGGTCCGCCATGTTGGATTTACTTCACTGGAGCCCGCCATTGGGTCATTGTTACCAGGGCCTCAGTTTCAGCGCAAGCGGAACAAGGCACGGGCATCAGGCTGACTATTTGCTTGGGGGTCATTCCATCATAAATTACGAGATTTAAAAAATGTTCCTGACTGACGGCTTCTGATTTGCTTCAGATAAATGCGCACAACAAAATGTTCTTGTGTCCAGTAGAATATGTGCAAAATTTTTAGACCCATGTCTTCATTGGTTTTCAAGATATTGAGACTTCAAAAAGGGGTCGTGGCCCCCAAATATAGCACAAGGTAATACAGTGTATGCTTTGTCTTAATTGATGTTACGCACTGATCATGTGACACCCCCCCCCCCCCCCCCCCCCCCAGATGTGCTGACATTGGGCCCTGAACCACGTGCTGTACTGGAAGACAGCTTTAATCTTCTGGACTCTGATGAATGGTAGGGAGACTAATCACTCATAGCGAAAATCATTCAACCAAACATATGTCGCAGTTTGCAAACTCGTAACTTCTTGAATGGCGATGAGCAGGGCTTTTGGCTGTTCCAATGCTGATTATTGGCTTCACTGAGACTTTTTTCTGGATATCAAACTCGCAGTGAGAAATAGAAGAACTATTAATAGCAAATATGTAAGATGCTTGGGAAATATAGTTTTTTAGAATGGTCCGATATGACTGGCGTCGCTACAAGTGGTTACACGCACACCCAACTATTATATCAGGTGCAGGACAAACATCTACCTGTAAACTGAAAATGAAATGTCCGCACACTGCTGAATCATCAGCTCATAATAATTAATTAATAAGTAATTGAGCCCCTCAGAACAACAGTGATCGAACTACGATTTTCTAATTTTCCGAGTTGGACCCATATTTTTCATGCTAAAGGTAAAATCTATTCATGCAATAATGGGCCAGAAGATTGTTAGTTCCACCTCTGAAATATAGATAGTAGTGCAAGAGTGGTCTAAATCCAAAATTCTTAGTTTTTAAGGGAAAAATGCAATAATAACAAAAATCGTCACCATTGACAACAAAGTACTTTCTGACCTTGACAGCCTTTGAATTTCCGCTTTCATTTCAAGACCGGTCTGAATGCTTACTGGTATATTGAATTTGACGACTTCGAAACATAGGAAGCTGTTTTCTCAAAATGATAAAAAATGGAGTTAAACCACTTCTGTTCTGAGGGGCTCAATTGTTGTGAGCAGATTCTACAGTATGCGGGCATTTCATTTTCAGTTTTTCCAGTATGATTTGATTGTGTGATTTGGAGTGATTATTGTCATGCATTTTTGTATTTGAATTCTAGGGCTGTATTTTTATTATTTAAAAAAAACTGCATAGATTTTTTCCAGAAATATTGCAAATCCACAAAAAAGTGGCAACTGTTAAAAAATACCCAACTTTATAAAAGCACTAGTAATCTAAATTGCATGCAAACTTTACATATTTAATGAGGATCAACTTGGAATTTTTACCTATGTGCTCAATCCTATGAACTTATTTTGTGTTTCAGAGTCAAATTTGTTCTTCTAAATCTGAAATCTGCAAGTAAAGTGGCATTCACAACTTTTCTGTGCTTTTGCATTGTTTATAAATGAGGCCCTGGTCTTTGTTTGTGTAAATCCAGCATCGGGGTCAGGATGTGAGTCGATTTTGATTGCCGGTGCAGATTCTGAATGGTTCAATAAAGGGGATTTTGATTGGTGTAAACTTGGGAAAAATCATGTAGCAGCCTATTCTGGTTGTATTCCAATTGGTTTAATGTAGCTGCTGGTAATTATTGGATGAGTGAAAGACGTATTCTGATTGGTCCATCTGAGGGACAGAATCTAATCTGAGTGGGGACAGAGTCTTATTCGGTCATTATGTGGGTTGATCCTGATTGGTTCAGCATCAGGCGCATTCTGTTTGGTGGAGCATTGGGGCAGGTTCTGATCTGCCCAGCACTGAAGCAGATTGGGATTGTTCCAGTGCAGGGGGCAGATGGTGATTTATCTCCTTACCCCGCAGGATCGTGAAGATAACGGGGCTCCACTTAATCGATGAACTGGCTAAGCACCAGCCAGAAACACTCCTCCCACACATGGAGGATATCTGCCGGGTCGTCTTAAGGGAGGTAAGCCTGCTTATCAATCTGAGGCTTGTTGAACTAAGATGGATTACAGAGTTAGCAGGTCTCCACACCAAGTTAAACGTGGACCAGTCGCAAATCTGGAACATGGACTGAAACTGAATGAGGTGATGTGTGTTGCAGCGAGATCCGACTGCAGTGCTGCAACTTAGTAATGATGCTCGATAGAACCGGCCTCCTGAACTCCTCTGCTGTGTGTTTATGTTTCTCTGTGTTCGGCGTCACGTCTGCGCTGTCGCTCTGCTTCACATACCAGAGGGCATTTCTGTGGAAAAACCTTTTTTGTTTTATACAAAATGAATATGACTCACGAGTCTCGCTGTTAGCATGTGTATGTACCAGTTGTTCCACACCAGTGTGCTTGAAATGTTACAATTTTTTTGCTGCTCCTGCTGCCTGACGGCGTTAATATTAAACACTTGTAATTAATTTGACAGTGTCTTTTTGGAGAAAACTTAAGCAAATACGGAAGTTCATTTTTGTCTCACTCTTGAATGTTAGAGGGCTCATGGGATGGTGGTCGGTGAGATCTGCAGGTCCTCATTATGGATATTGAGTACTCAGTACTGTCAGAAAGTGTAGGAATTCACAACAGCCAATCAGCTGATAGTGTTAGGTATGCTCATGGCCGGCAGGTGAGAGTTTGAATTTGTTGCAGAGTGTCGGCCAGCATTCGCTGTCTTTAATGCTCATCTGTTTGCGTTTGTATCAGGTCCTGAACCCGCTGGATTCAGTGTCCGTGGCGGCCTTAGAGACGCTTGCAGACCTGCTTTGTTTACTCAAGACGAACTTCGATCTGTTCCTGGACTTGGTCGCCGGAGTCCTGTACCTGAAAGCTGCCTCAGACAGTGTAATCATCCAGCAACTCACCGATGAGGCATTGGGTCAGATGATTCAGAGCTGCAGCCCAATAATCTGCATGAAGGTCCTGCTGCTCATACTGAGGTGGGCGGAGTCAGGGGCAGGCCATGGGTAAGGGGCTGGACAACGGGGTGCTGATGTGGGTGGAATCAAGGGGGAGTCAGTTTAATATGGGCGGGGCTGGGTGGGGTCAGGGCAGAAGTCTGTTATTACCGCAGCGTCATTCAGTAAGTTCACACTGAAGATTTTAGCCTCTGCCACAGAGGTCAAATCAGATGAAATTCCTGCACTGAATTTGCAACCGTTTACACCCAGTAAACATCTCAATAACATCCTCGATAACATCAGTGCAGTAGAACTGCACTTTATTGCTCTGCTTTTCTCACAAACACGACACACATTGAACTTTGAATAACTGAAGGAGAGATGGATTTAACACTCATGGATATCAAAGATTGCAGCACCAGGCATGTTGTCAGATTGTTAATACTGCCTGGCTTAATGCCACTCTAGGTATGCAGCCTCTGTACTGGAAGGCGGGACCCATCCATTGGGCAAGGGTTTATTGACCTGAATCCAACTACCCAATATTTCACTCAAATTGCTGTACTATTACACTCCGTCTGCACTGCATTGTTGGGATCTGGGGTATGTTTCATCCCCTTGAACCCGAACACACTGTACCGAGGGCAGCTATGCATCCCACAACAAACACGAAACAAGGGCATGGTGACCGTACACCAACACAGTCATATTATATACCCAGTTAGCGGGAAGAAACTTGGATAAAGCTGGTGGAAACCTTTTTTTTCCCAAAAGCAAACATAATTCTAACACTAAGCAACTAAGCAGTGTATGGATGCTTTTGTAGTCTGTTTTCAGTCAGCAGGCAATTAGTGCTAAGAATACAAGTTATGTCAAATAATTATCCAATCAGTGACTTTTAATCAATCAGTTGTGCAGAAGCACATTAAAACCTGCAGACATTGTGACTCTACAGCACTACAGTTGCCCATCCCCACTGTATGGATAGGAAACTTTGAAGCTTAATGCTCTGCGACCAAAACTCACTGAATATGCAACTGTAAAAGAGGAAATCTGCACTGTAAACTGCCGTGACCACAAATTATGTCTTACCTGAGCTGTTTTGCGTGTAAATTTGTGGTCAAGGGCATCCTGATCCAGCTTATATCTTCCCTGAAGTCTCGTTGTTACTTTGAAATGATTGCTGACAGTCACCAGGTACCCCATGCAGTTCAAGCAAAAACAGCAGCATATCAACTATCTGACGTCATAAACATGGCTTCCCTCCAGAGAACCAAAGATCTAATGCTGCTGCTCATTAATTATTCAAAGTTTTATTACAAGATGGATATCAGAGTTGGCGCGGGACAAACACAAGTAAAAATTAAAGCTGCAAGCAGCTGTGATCGGGCCCTCGTTCTCCGGCACGACTGCAGAGGACCTGCGGGTTTGAAGTGAGAAGAGGGGGAGGAGCAAAGAAACGCAATGTTTCATTAATCCACTAGGTGGCGCTGCGAGCATAACCAGATGTGGGCAGGTGCGTTAAGAGGGGGACCCTGATCACACATTTCAAGTTTTGAGCAAATCAGACAATGTGTGACGGATTCATTAGGAGTTGATATTTCGTAGAAAAGGATTGAAAGTTGCCGCCGCCGCCACAGTCAGCCTTCAACACGTGTGTCACTGTGGAGATTCATCAACTTGATCGTCCTGTGGCCACAAAATATAGTTCATCAGGTCAGGAGTTTGGGGTTGGTGTTTGGAAATGTAAAATGTGGCATTTCCTGCTTCCACGAGGGGGCGCCATGAGCAAGAGTAACTGTGTGCATATGAAGGCATTCTGGGCGGAGCTCTTCTCATGTACAGAAGATTTGAAGAAGTTAGGATGAAGTATGTGGGAGAGAGAGGGTTTTGAATACGAATGGCGAATCATCAAAAATGGCTGCGCCATAGCGGCCACGGCCATTGACATAGAGAAAAGCTTTTGATAACTTTTGATCACAAAGGTCTTGAGATGATGTTCACCTAATCTGGAGTTGATTGGACAAAATCTGTTGGAGGAGTTTGTGAAAATACACGGTGTGGAAATGGCCGCCATAATCAAAAATGAAAATCAAAATGGCAGACTTCCTGTTGGGGTTCGCCATGACATTATGAGACATTTTTGCGCATCAGAACAATTTCTACATGCGTACCAATTTTCATCCAGCAACTCCAAAAAAGCCCTATTGGAACGGGTTTTATAAAATTTCAAGGGGGCGCTTTTGAGGCAGGTGTGCAAAGTTTGGTGAATTTTTTAGCATTTGAAGGCCTCCAAACATTGAAAAATAATTGGTTAAGTAAAAATAATAAAAAAATTCTTCCATTTTCGATAGGGTCCTCACACCGTTAGTGCTCGGGCCGTAATAATTCTACACAACAATTGTAATTCTAATGTCGCTGATATGGTGCAAATGCATAACTGTTACTGTTCCCCTTTAAGTTTATGTTTCTGTGGTGGGCGGGGCTTTAGGCATAAATAGGCTACATAAGCATTAGGGCTGGATTTTAGTTTGTAGAGACCAACAGATGTTCTGCTTCCCAGATGCCCGTGTATGGAAGATCCGGACCAGGAAGCGGTAGCGCGAAAATGCTTTGCTGCTCACCTGCTTGCACTGGTGGAGTCTGTGCCCTATGAACCAGAAATGCATGAGCTCTGCCTTCCTGTCAGCCAACTAACCCGGGACACCTCAGAGGTAGTCAGGTGGGTAGAGCCTCTTTTTCAGCCTGTCTGTCCCTCACTTCAGCTCCTCGTTTCTCAATGATTTAATTCCTCAGACCGGCCCTGATAACTGATTGCAGCCAACCTTCAGTTAAAGGGATCATAATCCATCTTATTCTGTTGAAAGGCTTTTCTGCAGTTTACCCAAGATATTGTTCTGCAAAGAAATTTTACAGTATTCTCATGATGCAGATTTTTGTCTTGAATGCGTGGCCTACAAATGATCTGCCTGCAAACATAGAGTCCACCTCTCTACATCTATCATGAATCTGCCACACCTGTAACTTTGAGTTGATGTTTGAGCCATTGACTGTATGTAAAGTTGGACATTCGAACAGGACCCGAGTGAGGCCAAAACATCTTGATCGCCATCTAGTGGCTGGCTCCAGTATATTTTATAATCCTGCCCCAAACATGTTGGTGGAAGGGATATGGGCCACACTAAATAATTAAAGTAATGTAACTAATTAAAGTACGTGTCAAACAATTTTTTTTACGATGATGGTTTCTGCCATTTTAAGTATTTCTTAAAATTAAGGTGGTGGGGGTGTTAAGTCATGATTGACTGACGAGGCTGACAGTGACTCCGCCCACTGGCTTAATACCGGTAGTTCTTCAGCGCTGGAATGCACCTGTCAAGAAGAGTTCTTATGTTGGAATTATGTCTGCCTTAGTTGCTCGGTCTCCATACAGCTTAGCATATAACACAGTGATTTTGAAAGTCAAACGAAAATTGACAGTGGAATTGACGCTCTGAACAGAGCATCATGAACTGTATGCAGGGATGCAGTCGCTGATAAGTGAAGCCTGATGGCTCGCCAAGCTAGTTTAACAGGTTTCCATAGCAGGTTTCTGTAAGTTGGGTAGGAATGAAAATCAATGGTAAAAATGTCTGTACATGGAACATCGTGTAATGTACTGTTAGCAACTATGCTATGCTCAGTGCAGAGCTTTTTAACCATCGCTTTTCATTGATAACATTAATTTAAGTGACCTATGACTGAATCTTGCTAGCTAGCTACAAACAGTTTGCTAGCTAGCAAACTAGTAAATCGTGATTCACTGACTGGTAGCCTAGCTCGGCAGCAAGCTTACTAGCAAGGTAGTTGGAACAAACGTTAAACCACATGATTGCGGGGAGTCCATTTGCCCACAGACTGTATTTTGCGACCTTATTTTGAAGGGTTGTGTGAGGCAACTTTACCATCGTCAACATATTACCCACCTCGCTAGTAGATCGCGAGCAGTCGACACAAGTTTGAATGTAATACTGATGATGAGGAAAGCAGCTAACATACTGGGCTTCTTACAACTGTACTTAGAAACCATCCAAACCACCTAAGGCCATATGGAAAAAAAGTTGGTAATTATTCCTTCCGACTGGCAAAAACAGTGCCGACAATTTCCAAAAAACTTTTTTTTTTTTTGGCAAAAAAATGTCTAGAATCTCATAAAAACGTGAGAAAACGGTGCCTCAGTGATTCCAACTTCCGTGTTTCGATTCAACTTTGGTGACTGACCAGCCCTCTAGTGTGCGTTTGTTGAACCACACTGCGCATGTGCAAAAATGAGTTTCCACCTGTTTGTCTTAAAAGAAAAAAGTAAATATAAAAAAGCTCCACCTCCAAACACCCCCCACCTTATTTTTTTATGCCCAAAAGGATGATTACCAACTCTTTTAAATATGGCCTGCCCCTTTAACAAGCTTTCAGTTGCAGTAGAATGGTGATTTCAAAAGGCTAATAGTTTGGTTTTGTTTCCTAACAAGATAATATTGAGTATTTTAGCTAATAATAACAGGTGAAGTCAATTAACACATTCTGGGTCACTGAAGTGGCCAACTAGGCTACATAAAAAGTTCAGAGAATGTGCTTGTGACTGAGTGGGGTGAATGTATGAGCAGGACTTTGATGCCACAGCTCAACCCCCAATCACTATTACACAGACTCTGGCTCCAGAAGTACAAGGTGGCGGCGTCTGGATGAAGGATATTTTGGCTCCATTTTTGCACAGGGTTAGGAAGAGGAGATGCGTTGTCCATCTTTACATTCAGTCTATGGTTTGATGGAATCTGAGCAGTCCAATCTAGCCGAGGTTGATAAATGTTCCCCATTCTTTGCTTTAGGAGCTGCGCTGAAAAGATGTTTGCTGTCCTTTCAACACATGTGGAAGTAAGTCAGTCACTCGATCGGATAAAGTACTGAGGTATTTGGCCGGACAAGTGAAAAGGTCCAAAATTTTTCTGGGATGAGTAATGTGGAAATTGTGTTTTGGGTCATTCCGTGTCAACTCAGTCAGAGCCCCCCACATCAAAATGTTGATTTTCATGAAACTTTGCACATTTAAAGAGTTATGCATTGGCAGTACTGAGGTCAAATATTTCAGATGAATGATTGCTAGTTCCTAAAATTTAGCATATTTTACTGGGGGTGTCAATTTTTACAAAATTGCCTTAATTTTAGAGGGAGATTGAGGGCCTCAGGTATGGATTTTCAGAGCTGAAAGACCCACAAGTTTAATTTTGTCATCAGAAAAGTTGCTGAACTCTTGGCTTTAGCTACATTTCTTTACTCAGTATGTTTGGTTTACCTGTACTGTGGCCTTGAAAAAGCAAAAAACACCAATCATACTAATTCACAAGAATTTTGTCAAAATTTAATGTATTTCTTATTCTGTTACTAATTAAGACAGAGCCCTGAGACTAACTGTCGGCCTACTTTCTGAAGACCACAAAAAATATCAGTCTGAATGGTTGTATATTTAATAACCTTGGAAGTTGGTTTCAGAATGAAAGGTGCATATTTTTGGTCATTATAGTGGGTATTTATCTCAAAAGAGACACAAGTTATCAATGTCTTATTTTTAGTGTTGAAGGCATGGATCTTGTGCCTAACATATTAAAAAGCTGGAGATGTAAAACTCTTCCTTTAGACCAGGGGGGTCAAACAGGTGCAGTGGAGGGTCAAGAGGCTGCAGGTTTTCATTCCACCCAGAAACTCAGGCAGGTGATGTTCCTGATGAGTCCCGTCTCCCTGCTTGAAGGTGAAGGTGAGGTAATCAGTGAAGTCACCTGCTGGAGTCTTTGAGCAGAATGAAAACCTGCAGCCTCTTGGCCCTCCATGGCACCATGATTGTGCAAACATTGGGAGCCCCAGGTGGCGACACTCATGGTGGGGCTCGCGTCTTATTTAAAATTTTCTGGCTGCAACAAGTCTCAAAAGAGTTGGGACACAGGCAAACAATAATGGGCTGAAAAAGCAAGAAGTATATAAGAGAATCAGGTGAAAGAACATTTAGCAAATAATTAAGTTAACTGGCATCAGGTGTGTAACATGATTGGCTATAAAATGGATGTCTTAGAGAGGCTGAGTCTCTCAGAAGTAAAGATGGCCGGAGACCTATGAAGGCTTGCATAAAAAAAACAGTGTTCCTCAATGTCAAATTGAAACAGCTTTGAAGATCTCATCATCGATGCATAACATCCTCAAAAGATTCAGAGAAACCGGAATAATCTCTGTGCGTAAGGGACAAGGCTGAAGACCTTTACTGGATGCCTGTTATCTTCGGGCCCTCAAACACCAATGCTTCACTCACCGGCATGATTCTGTTGTTGACATTACTAAATGGGCCCAGGAATACTTCAAGAAACCACTGTCTGTAAACACAGTCCGCCAAGCCATCCACAGATGCCACCTAAAACTCTATCATTCAAAAAGGAAGCCATTTTTGAGCATGGGGATGCATTAGTGCATATTGTGTGGGACACTTGCATGTTTTAAAAAGCACCATGAATGCTGACAGGTATATAAAGGTTTCAGAGCAACATATGCTCCCCTCCAGACGAAATCTATTCCAGGGAAGGCCTTGTGTATTTCAGCAGGACAATGCAAAACCACAACAGCATGGCTTCATAGTAGAAGAGTCCATGTGCTGAACTGGCCAGCCTGCAGTCCTGGTCTTTCACCGATTGAGAACATTTGGAGCTTAATTAAATGAAAAGAACGTCAAAGGAGACCCAAAACTCTCTAGCAGTTGGAAACCTGTATCAAACAAGTGTGGGATCAAATTCCACTGTCAGAACTCGAGAAACTTGTCTACTTAATTCTAAGACGCCTCCACACTGTTTTAAAAAGAAGAGGGGATGCTACACCATGGTAAACAGGCCCCTGTTTGATTTTATTCACAATTTACACTTTGTCTCAACTATTTCAGAATTGGGGCTCTACATTGGATTTTGAAAATATACTCGCAAATTGGTATGATTGGTGTTTTTAGCTTTCTGCAGGCCACAGTACAGGTCAGGTAAACACAATGAGTAAAGATGACCTTGAACCCCCCATCTGTAGGATGAACGTGTGTGACGTGACCACGGATACACGCTGCTCATTTCGTAGTCCCCTTCTGAAATTCTTGCGGCGGGCGCAAAAATACCTGTTCGATGGACATAATAACACCACAAAACAGAATGTCTGGCCTGGATGACATCCATAAATGGCTCCATTGTAATTATTAGTTCTCAAAATTACTAAAATGCTAAAAAAGACAGAAATTCAACAAGCTGGCCTCCTTCAGAATCTGAACTCATGTGATATTATTCGTTCAGATATGTTAAATCTAAATTTAGGAAAACTTGGAATTTCGAGATAAATCAGCCGCCACGCCTGAAACTATTTATTTGCGACTACTGACAACAACACAGATGAGGTTTCAGTCCGTGGAAATTTACTCTTAAGATGTATATGAACAGCAATATCCCCTATGAGTCTTCGCTTTAGCAGCTCACGTGCCAAACAGGCTACTTTTGCATAACATTTAAAAGCAGTTATTTTAAATCGAAAACTGGTCCCAGTACTGATACTTTACCCTGAATATTCAATCACTTCTCCCATAAATTATTCCACAGAACTGCAAAAAAGCAGGCTAAGCAGTGATAATCATTTTCAATCATTATTTCAAAAGTAGGAATAATCAATTCTGACTGGGGTTCGTCTGAATACAGGAACAAGTGACAGCCACCTCACCAGAGCCCATAAATACAGCACCAACGGCGCCAGGATCCCGCGACCCCAGCGGCTCTGAGCAGCCCCAGCAGGACGAGGTCCTGACTGTAGAGGGCGCTCACGAGGATCCCTGCAGCACCTATAACTCGTTCGATGAGAGTCCCAACCCACTACCTCCTGCAGAGGAGGAGGAGGTGGAGACTCACCCCGGCCAAAACCTGCCAGAGACATCAGGTGAGTCTCTCCTGCCTCCAGTGTGCTATATGCGTCTGTCTCAAGTATCGTGTGTGAAAACAGATTTCACCATGACAGACCCGTCTCCGGCTGTTGGGACAGAGAATTTCTCCAAGGAATTCCTCTGTGGTCAATCAATGTTAGGGTTTGCATTCTGAACCGCCCATAAAAAAAAGAAAAATGATACACCCTGGTTGGATTAGCAGACTGATCTCATCACTATCAGTTAAAGGAACATTATCATCCAACACAATTAGCCACTTAAATCGTTCCCAGATAACAATACATTCAACTTCTAACCTTTTCCAGATGATTCAACCCCCACGATATTCAAATATCGAACAGAGGGTGCGAGTGAACAGTCTGTTCTCCCTTGAATGGGGTGCGCCATTTTATTAGAGCAGTCTCTCTTTCGGCACTTAGCTGTGACGTTACTCTGGCTGCACTGCATATACGGTACATGCAACATACAGTCGCCGTTTTTCCACCGCAGTTTTTATGAGTTGAGCTTGCTAGCCGACGTGCATGGAGTACCTTTCCATAACCATTGTGTAACTTTAGTTTGTTAGCTAGCTAGCTAGTCGGTATTGACTGTAAATTTGAAAACCGTGACAAGTTTAACCGTGAATGCCTTTGACTCGTTACGGTGTATTGGATTGATGTAGTTCAGTGCAAACGCAAAATTTACTCAACTTGTTTAATTACTTTCATCTGACACCCTCACTCGTAAGATCCTCTATGTCATGTATGTCCCTGCGGTAAACTACCGTACCGCATAGTGTCATTTCTGTCGTTTGTCATGTATGTTTGTATGTCAGCCAAGCAGACATTGTCAAGGTCTAGATGCAGGAAATCTCACTTACTGGCTTTCTTTTGAGGCTGGCAATTCATATTAATAGCCAGATATCACACAAAAGACAGGTAATGTTCAAGTATTATCATCGCATTGCATAATTTATGAGTGCAATGCAGGTGAAAATGACAACCAAAAGTCAGGCAGAGACCCAAGATGACGTCATTTACAGCGCCTTTAGCGTTATTTCCTCAAAACTACTGTATGCTAGAGGTGTCATGGCGCCTTCCATAAACTTATCAAAAACATCTACACAATTTGAAAGGATGACCCAACATGAAACATTTCCTACACATCACTGAATGTGGGTATTTATGCAGCTACTGAGTGTGACTTGCTGTACTATGATACCGTCCCTTTAAATGGCCAGTCAGCAAAGCATTTGCTTGGGACTGATTCCAACTCAAATCGCCATATTCGAAAAATGTTCCTGACTGACGGCTTCTGATCTGCTTCAGACATATGTACACAGCATAATGTTCTTGTATCCAGTAGATTATGTGCTAAATTTTAAGGCCCATCTCTTCATTTATTTTTGAGATATTGAGACCTCATAATGGGGGCGTGGCCCCCAATTTTGCATAAAATACAAGTGTATGATATTCCAACTTTTTTATTATCCAAATTTTTGGACTTTTGAAGACAAATACATGAAATTTCCAGGATTGGTTTTCTGATATAATTTTTCTCAGATTACCAAAAATCAGATGAAAAATGAATGTGCAATATGCAGAATACATTTCCCAGTGACTTCATGGACATTATTAGATGCGACATATGCTATTGTACGGCAAATAGCTCACAGCTAATGCTACTCATGTAATGTGGGGAATATTTTATTTCATAGTACTTGTGCTAAACGTAAATCATTAATTAACCAAGTAACTAATGGGAACTTCGGAGAACACAAAAATGTAGCAACAGGTAATACAGTGTATGCTTTGTCTCAATTGATGTTATGCAATGATCATGTGACCCCCCTCAGATGAGCTGTCATTGGGCCCTGAACCCCGTGCTGAACTGGAAAAGATCTTTCAGCTTCTGAACTCTGATGAATGGTAGGTAGACTCTAATGCTAACCGGTCATGGCGAAAATCAATCAACCAAACGTATGTTGCAGTTTGCAAACTTCTAACTTCCTGAATGGCGATGAGCAGGGTTTTCGGCTGTTCCAATGCTTATTATTGGCTTCACTGAGACTTTTTTCTGGATATCGAACTCGCAGAGAGAAATAGAACAGCTATTAAGAGCAAATATGTAAGATACTTGGGAAATGTAGTTATTTAGAATGGCCCGATATGTCTGGCACAGCTACTAGTGATTTCATGCACACCCAACTATTGTAACAGGTGCAGGACAAACATCTACGTCTAAACTGAAAATGAAATGTTCGCACACTGTTGAATCATCAGCTCATAATAATTTATTGTTCAACAGTTTTGGGCGATGGGGCCGTCCCCAGGTAGAAAAAACTAACAAAGGCCGCATCGGCCGAAACTGTTGAACAAGTAATTGAGCCCCTCAGAACAACAGTGGTCTAACTACGATTTTCCTAATTACCGAGTTAGACCCATATTTTTCAAAGAGATGTCAATTCAGGACAGGTGTAAATGCTTACTGGTATGCTGAATTTAACAACTTCGAAACATAGGAAGATGTTTTCTCAAAATGATAAAAAATGGAGTTAGAACACTTCTGTTCTGAGGGGCGCAGTTGCTATAAGCCGATTCAACAGTGTGCAGACATTTCATTTTCAGTTTTTCCAGTATGACAGGCTGTCACCGGAGATTTGGAGTGACCATTGTCATCCATTTTGGTATTTGAATTCCAAAGCTGTATTTTTATTATTAAAAAAAACTTCATAGATTTTATCCAGAAATATTGCAAATCCACGAAGAAGCAACACGAAAAATTTTACAACCTTATAAAACCACTGGTAATCTAAATTGCATGCAATTTTTACATATTTAATGAGGATCAACTTGAAATTTTTACACATGTGCATGAACTTATGATCCTATGAACTTATTATGTGTTTTAGAGTCACATTTGTTCTTCTAAATCTGAAATCTGCAAGTAAAGTGGCATTCACAACTTTTCAGTGCTTTTGCATTGTTTATAAACGAGGGCCCTGGTCTTTGTTCGTGTTAATCCAGCACAGGGGTCAGGATGTGGGTTGATTTTGATTGGTTGAGTGCAGGTGCAGATTCTGTCTGGTCCAATAAAGAGGATTTTGATTGGTGTAAACTTGGGGCAAATCATGTAGCAGCCCATTCTGATTGTATTCCAATTGGTTTTGTGTAGCTGCTTATAATTATTCGATGAGTGAAAGACGTATTCTGATTGGTCCATCTGAGGGGCAGAATCTCATCTGAGTGAGGACAGAGTCTTATTTGGTCATTATGGGGGTTGATCCTGATTGGTTTCAGCATAAGACACATTCTGTTTGGTGGAGCATTGGGGCAGGTTCTGATCTGCCCAGCGCTGAAGCAGATTGGGATTGTTCCAGTGCAGGGGCAGATGGTGATTGATCTCCTTACCCCACAGGTGGATGAAGAGAAAGGGGCTCTGCTTAATCTCTGAACTGGCTATGGACCATCCAGAGATAGTCTTCACAGACAGGCAGGACATCTGCCGGGCCGTCTTAAGGGAGGTAAGCCTGTTTATTAATCTTGTTTTGTTAAACTAAGCTGGAGTTAGCAGGTCTCCACACCAAGTTAAACGTGGATCAGTCGCAAATCTGGAACATGGACTGAAGCTGACTGAGGTGCCCTGTGTTGTAGCGAGATCCTACTACAGTGCTGCAGCTTAGTAATGATGCTCGATAGAACCGGCCTCCTGAACTCCTCTGCTGTGTGTTTTTGTTTCTCTGTGTTCGGCATCACGTCTGCGCTGTCGCTCTGCTTCCTCCTCAGTGGTGCGTTACTCTGATTCTTATACAGCTGGGCATTTCTGTGGAAAAAGCTTTTTTGTTCTGTACAAAATGAATATAACTCACTCGCTGTTAGCATGTAAATGTGCCAGTTGTTCCACACCAGTGTGCTTGAAATGTTACGATATTTTTTGCTGCTCCTGTTGCCTGATGACGTTAATATTAAACACTTGTAATTAATTTGACAGAGCCTTTTTGGGAGAAACTGGAAGCAAATACGGAAGTTAATTTTTGTCTCACCGTCGTACTGTTAGAGGGCTGATGGGATGGTGGTCGGTGAGATCTGCAGGTCCTCATAATGGACATTGAGTGCGCAGAACTGTCAGAAAGTATAGGAATTCACAACAGCCAATCAGCTGATAGAGTTAGGAAAACTCATGGCAGCAGGTGTGAATTCGTTGCCGAGTGTTGGCCAGCATTCACTGTCTTCAGTGCTCATCTGTTTGTGTTTGTGTTCAGGTACTGAACCCGTTGGATTCGGTGTCCGCGGTGGCCTTAGTGACGCTTGCAGACCTGCTCCTCATACTCGAGACGGACTTTGATCCGTTCTTGGAATATGCCGCCGACGCGCTGTTCATGAAAGCCGCTTCTGACAACGAATCCCTCCAGCGACTCACCAATATGGCATTGGATCAGATGATCCAGAGTTGCAGCCCATTAATCTGCATGAAGGAGATGCTGATCATACTGAGGTGGGTGGAGTCAGGGGCGGGCCATGGGCGAGGGGCTGGACAATGGGGGGCTGATGTGGCTCGAATCAAGGGCGGGTCAGCTTAATATGGGCGGTGCTTGGTGGGGTGAGGACAGAAGTCTGTTATTACCATAGACTGAATAATAAGATGGACGCAGCACTCTGGTCTGAAAAAAGAAGCCCATGCGGAAGTACCATAAAATGGCATTCTATTTAATGGCCAGCAGATGGCGACGTCAGTGGTAAAATCTGTGGGAGGAGTTTGTTAAAATACACGGTGTGGAATGGCCGCCATAATCAAAAATGAAAATCAAAATGGCGGACTTCCTATTGGGGTTCGCCATGACATTGAGACATTTTTGCGCATCAGAACAATTTCTACATGCGTACCAATTTTCATCCAGCAACTCCAAAAAAGCCCTATGGGGACGGGTTTTGTAAAATTTCAAGGGGGCGCTATAGAGGCAGGTGTGCAAAGTTTGGTGAGTTTTTTAGCATTTGAAGGCCTCCAAACATTGAAAAATAATTGGTTAAGTAAAAATAATAAAAAAATTCTTCCATTTTCGATAGGGTCCTCACACCGTTAGTGCTCGGGCCGTGATAATTCTACACAACAATTGTAATTATAATGTCGCTGATACGGTGCAAATGCGTAACTGTTACTGTTCCCCTTTAAGTTTATGTTTCTGTGGTGGGCGGGGCTTTAGGCATAAATAGGCTACATAAGCATTAGGGCTGGATTTTAGTTTGTAGAGACCAACAGATGTTCTGCTTCCCAGATTCCCCTGTATGGAAGATCTGGACCAGGAAGCGGTAGCGCGGGAATGCTTTGCTGTTCACCTGCTTGCGCTGGTGGAGTCTGTGCCCTATGAACCAGGAATGCATGAGCTCTGCCTTCCTGTCAGCCAACTAACCCGGGACACCTCAGAGGTAGTCAGGTGAGTAGAGCCTCATTTTCAGCCTGTCTGTCCCTCACTTCAGCTCCTCGTTTCTCAATGATTTAATTCCTCAGACCTGCCCTGATAACTGATTGCAGCCAACCTTCAGGTAAAGGGATCATAATCCATCTTATTCTGTTGAAAGGCCTTTCTGCAGTTTACCCAAGATATTGTTCTGCAAAGAAATTTTACAGTATTCTCATGATGCAGATTTTTGTCTTGAATGCGTGGCCTACAAATGATCTGCCTGCAAACATAGAGTCCACCTCTCTACATCTATCATGAATCTGCCACACCTGTAACTTTGAGTTGATGTTTGAACCATTGACTGTATGTAAAGTTGGACATTCGAACAGGACCCGAGTGAGGCCAAAACATCTTGATCGCCATCTAGTGGCTGGCTTCAGTATATTTTATAAACCTGACCCAAACATGTTGGTGGAAGGGATATGGGCCACACTAAATAATTAAAGTAATGTAACTAATTAAAGTATGTGTCAAACAATTTTTTTACGATGATGGTTTCTGCCATTTTAAGTAGTTCTTAAAATTAAGGTGGTGGGGGTGTTAAGTCATGATTGACTGACGAGGCTGACAGTGACTCCGCCCACTGGCTTAATACCGGTAGTTCTTCAGCGCTGGAATGCACCTGTCAAGAAGAGTTCTAATGTTGGAATTATGCCTGCCTTAGTTGCTCGGTCTCCAAACAGTTTAGCATATAACACAGTGATTTTGAAAGTCAAACGAAAATTGACAGTGGAATTGACGCTCTGAACAGAGCACCATGAACTGTATGCAGGGATGCAGTCGCTGATAAGTGAAGCCTGATGGCTCGCCAAGCTAGTTTAACAGGTTTCCATAGCAGGTTTCTGTAAGTTGGGTAGGAATGAAAATCAATGGTAAAAATGTCTGTACATGGAACATCGTGTAATGTACTGTTAGCAACTATGCTATGCTCAGTGCAGAGCTTTTTAACCATCGCTTTTCATTGATAACATTAATTTAAGTGACCTATGACTGAATCTTGCTAGCTAGCTACAAACAGTTTGCTAGCTAGCAAACTAGTAAATCGTGATTCACTGACTGGTAGCCTAGCTCGGCAGCAAGCTTGCTAGCAAGGTAGTTGGAACAAACGTTAAACCACATGATTGCGGGGAGTCCATTTGCCCACAGACTGTATTTTGCGACCTTATTTTGAAGGGTTGTATGAGGCAACTTTACCATCGTCAACATATTACCCACCTCGCTAGTAGATAGCGAGCAGTCGACACAAGTTTGAATGTAATACTGATGATGAGGAAAGCAGCTAACATACTGGGCTTCTTACAACTGTACTTAGAAACCATCCAATCCACCTAAGGCCATATGAAAAAAAAGTTGGTAATTATTCCTTCCGACTGGCAAAAACAGTGCCGACAATGTCCAATGTTTTTTTGGCAAAAAAATGTCTAGAATCTCATAAAAACGTGAGAAAACGGTGCCTCAGTGATTCCAACTTTCGTGTTTCGATTCAACTTTGGTGACTGACCAGCCCTCTAGTGTGCGTTTGTTGAACCACACTGCGCATGTGCAAAAATGAGTTTCCACCTGTTTGTCTAAAAAAGAAAAAAGTAAATATAAAAAAGCTCCACCTCCAAGGTGGCGGCGTCTGGATGAAGGATATTTTGGCTCCATTTTTGCACAGCGTTAGGAAGAGGAGATGCGTTGTCCATCTTTACATTCAGTCTATGGTTTGATTGAATCTGAGCAGTCCAGTCTAGCCGAGGTTGATAAATGTTCCCCATTCTTTGCTACAGGAGCTGCGCTGAAAAGATGTTTGATGTCCTTTCAACACATGTGGAAGTAAGTCAGTTATTCGATCGGATAAAGTACTGAGGTATTTGGCCGAACAAGTGAAAAGGTCCAAAATTTTTCTGGGATGAGTAATGTGGAAATTGTGTTTTGGGTCATTCCGTGTCAACTCAGAGGCCCCCACATTAAAATGTTGATTTTCATGAAACTTTATAGAGTTATGCATTGGCAGTTCTGAGGTCAAATATTTCAGATCAATTATTGCTAGTTCCTAAAATTTAGCAAATTTTACTGGGGGGGTGGGGGGGTGGTCAATTTTTACAAAATTGCCTGAATTTTAGAGGGAGATTGAGGGCCTCAGGTATGGATTTTCAGAGCTGAAAGACCCACAAGTTTAATTTTGTCATCAGAAAAGTTGCTGAACTCTTGGCTTTAGCTACTTTTCTTTACTCAGTATGTTTAGTTTACCTGTACTGTGGCCTTGAAAAAGCAAAAAACACCAATCATACTAATTCACAAGAATTTTGTCAAAATTTATTGTATTTCTTATTCTGTTACTAATTAAGATAGTATCCTGAGACTAACTGTCGGTCTGTTTTGGTTATTATAGTGGGTATTTTTCTCAAAAGAGACACAAGTTATCAATGTCATATTTTTAGTGTTGAAGGCATGGATCTTGTGCCTAACATATTAAAAAGCTGGAGATGTAAAACTCTTCCTTTAGACCAGGGGGGTCAAACAGGTGCAGTGGAGGGTCAAGAGGCTGCAGGTTTTCATTCCACCCAGAAACTCAGGCAGGTGATGTCCCTGATGAGTCCCGTCTCCCTGCTTGAAGGTGAGATAATCAGTGAAGTCACCTGCTGGAGTTTTTGAGCAGAATGAAAACCTGCAGCCTCTTGGCCCTCCATGGCACCAGTTATACACACATGAGCTTTAGACTGTCCTGCATGCCATATCAGGGCATATCAGGGTCATATCAGGGTCTAACTTCATGCTCGGAGCACCTTAGCCATGGTGTAAGTGAAAAGGTGAATGTGACTCATACACTTGTTTCATGATGAAATGGGTACATAAGTGTTCTTATGAGACATGTTGGTCACATTATAAATATGTTGACATATAAAGAAACATCAGAATAACTACTGAATGTTTGACAACAAGGTCTAACAATGCTGTGTAAATATCGATATGTAATTTCTTGAAGCATAATAAGGAAATTAAATGGGTCAACAAGGCGGCAACACTAATAACTATTGAAATTGTTTTTACCCTACTAATCAGCTTGGTATACATGTAAATGAGTTCACCCATGATGCGCACTAGAGAATGTGTTGCATTTGGATCCTGCCCCTCCCCGTGACAGACAATAATGCCTTACTTCTGCAGAGCTGCCTATATATATAGGGCCATCGGGCGAGAAAGCCCAAATTTTTGGACATGGGATTATTGGAGGTTTCAGTTTATATGTTGCTTAATGAATTTGGGCCCGCTTCCAAAGTGGAGTAGAGTGTTAGATGGAACTGTGGATAGGAGATCGGGGTGAGAGTGATGTCGTATGGACTTGGTCTGTGATTGTGCAAACATTGGGAGCCCCAGGTGGCGACACTCATGGTGGGGCTCGCGTCTTATTTAAAATTTTCTGGCTGCAACAAGTCTCAAAAGAGTTGGGACACAGGCAAACAATAATGGGCTGAAAAAGCAAGAAGTATATAAGAGAATCAGCTGAAAGAACATTTAGCAAATAATTAAGTTAACTGGCATCAGGTGTGTAACATGATTGGCTATAAAATGGATGTCTTAGAGAGGCTGAGTCTCTCAGAAGTAAAGATGGCCGGAGACTCTCCAACCTATGAAGGCTTGCATAAAAAAAACAGTGTTCCTCAATGTCAAATTGCAACAGCTTTGAAGATCTCATCATCGATGCATAACATCCTCAAAAGATTCAGAGAAATTGGAATAATCTCTGTGCGTAAGGGACAAGGCTGAAGACCTTTACTGGATGCCTGTTATCTTCGGGCCCTCAAACACCAATGCTTCACTCACCGGCATGATTCTGTCATTGACATTACTAAATGGGCCCAGGAATACTTCAAGAAACCACTGTCTGTAAACACAGTCCTCCAAGCCATCCACAGATGCCACCTAAAACTATCATTCAAAAAGGAAGCCATTTTTGAGCATGGGGATGCATTAGTGCATATTGTGTGGGACACTTGCATGTTTTAAAAAGCACCATGAATGCTGACAGGTTTATAAAGGTTTCAGAGCAACATATGCTCCCCTCTAGACGAAATCTATTCCAGGGAAGGCCTTGTGTATTTCAGCAGGACAATGCAAAACCACAACAGCATGGCTTCATAGTAGAAGAGTCCATGTGCTGAACTGGCCTGCCTGCAGTCCTGGTCTCTCACCGATTGAGAACATTTGGAGCTTAATTAAATGAAAAGAACGTCAAAGGAGACCCAAAACTCTCTAGCAGTTGGAAACCTGTATCAAAAAAGAGTGGGATCAAATTCCACTGTCAGAACTCGAGAAACTTGTCTACTTAATGCTAAGACGCCTCCACACTGTTTTAAAAAGAAGAGGGGATGCTACACCATGGTAAACAGGCCCCTGTTTGATTTTATTCACAATTTACACTTTGTCCCAACTATTTCAGAATTGGGGCTCTACATTAGATTTTGAAAATATACTCGCAAATTGGTATGATTGGTGTTTTTAGCTTTCTGCAGGCCACAGTGCAGGTCAGCTAAACACAATGAGTAAAGATGACCTTGAACCCCCCATCTGTAGGATGAACGTGTGTGACGTGACCACGGATACACGCTGTTCATTTCGTAGTCCCCTTCTGAAATTCTTGCAGCGGGCGCAAAAATACCTGTTCGATGGACATAATAACACCGCAAAACAGAATGTCTGGCCTGGATGACATCCATAAATGGCTCCATTGTAATTATTAGTTCTCAAAATTACAAAAATGCTAAAAAAGGCAGAAATTCAACAAGCTGGCCTCCTTCAGAATCTGAACTCATGTGATATTATTCGTTCTGATATGTTAAATCTAAATTTAGGAAAACTTGGAATTTCGAGATAAATCAGCCGCCACGCCTGAAACTATTGATTTGCGACTCCTAACAACAACACAGGTGAGGTTTCAGTCCGTGGAAACTTTACTCTTAAGATGTAGATGAACCGCAATATCCCCTATGAGTCTTCGATTCAGCAGCTCACGTGCCAAACAGGCTACTTTTGCATAACAATTAAAAGCAGTTATTTTAAATAGAAAACTGGTCCCAGTACTGATACTTTACCCTGAATATTCAATCACTTCTCCCATAAATTATTCCACAGAACCGCAATAAAGCAGGCTAAGCAGTGATAATCATTTTCAATCATTATTTCAAAAGTAGGAATAATCAATTCTGACTGTGGTTCGTCTGAATACAGGAACAAGTGACAGCCACCTCACCAGAGCCCATAAATTCAGCACCAACGGCGCCGGGATCCCGCGACCCCAGCGGCTCTGAGCAGCCCCAGCAGGACGAGGTCCTGACTGTAGAGGGCGCTCACGAGGATCCCTGCAGCGCCTATGACTCGTTCGATGAGTCTTTAAGGTCCCAGGGGCCGGACGTTCATAACAGAACCCCGGAAATCGACAGCAGAGGCCTGGGAGGGGTGCAGGAAAAGCAAACTGCGGCACTGGACTGCAGCTCGGTGTTGCAGCTCCAAGAGGAGGAGAGGCTGCCCCCTCCTGGACAGAGCGCCACCCCACAACCTCCTGCAGCGGAGGAGGAGGTGGAGACTCACTGCGGCCAAAACCTGCCAGAGACATCAGGTGAGTCTGTCCTGCCTCCAATGTGCTATATGCGTCTGTCTCAAGTATGGTGTGTGAAAACAGATGTCACCATGACAGACCCATCTCCGGCTGTAGGGACAGAGAATTTCTCCAAGGAATTCCTCTGTGGTCAATAAATATTAGGGTTTGCATTCTGAACCGCCCATAAAAAAAAGAAAAATGATTTCCAAGGAGCAGATGGTTCTGAAAAGCTCACACCCTGGTTGTATGAGCAGACAGATCTCATCACTTTGGGCTCTAATTTCCTGGCGCAGCGCAGGTGGCGTAGCGTGGCGCAGCCCGCACTGTGGTAATTTTGTCCGGCGCTGCCCGCACAGTGGTAATTTCATCCGGCGCAGCCCACGCAGTGGTAATTTCGTGAGGTGCGCAGCCTTTGGTAGACGAACGTGCTCCGAGATGGGTGTGGCGGCGTAGTAGGGGGAGGTGTCACATATTCATCAAGACGCAGTGACAATTTCGCAGCAAAAGTCTTCGCTGCAGTTGCGCAGAAAGCTCGCCATCTCCAAACTGGTGTAGTGGTAATTTGGCTGGCCGGCGCACAGTGCGCACACATCACCGAAACCTCACAGGCAGGTTTCCAGAATGTCAGGTACATTTCAATGCAAGAAATCATTATAGGAAGCACTATTTAATGTAACTATCTGAATAAGGACATAAATTATAGTTTCTATATCGATTGTCCTGATGTCACGAATAATGGAAACTTGACTTGGCTTAATCAACGCAGCTGAATCTGTGATGCAAACTAACAACTTCACATCTTTCTCAGCCAACCACAAACTGTATATATATATATATATATATATATATATATATATTTATAGAATGCTTGCATTCTATGCTCATTAAAGCACTCTGGACACAAAATGAATTTTTCGCACAACTGATTACAAAGTCAATGCAAAGACGCGATAGACGGACAGGGTTTTAATATAGCTCCGTGTCCGAAAGTCATAAAAGTTCAAATTTTTTGAACTATTCCAGGAATTATTAGACATGCAAACTTGGCCATGTTTGTGTTCGACCTTCACAAAATGCAAATTCATAGCTATCGACTTTTCTTTTTAGCCTATTCTTCTGTTTTCTTCCGTTGAAGATAGACAGCAGTCTTTATTCGGTCTTTTATTTGAAAATTAGTCAGATGGATCAAACAGATTCACGCTTTATTTCCACACCAGAGATTAATTAGTACTTGTTGTCAGTGAGCAAATCAATTCCATGACCATTGACTGTGTGAATAAGTTATTGCATGCGCGATCAAGACTGTCCAACACAAAATGCAAATTACTCCATGTCCAGCAGCCAGCAAAAAGTAAAAGTATTGATAGGAGAATACATTTATAACGAAATAAAGAATAGAATATATCACCAACAAACGGAACATCCAAAAAAGATGACCCGCAAATAAATAAATTGCAGTGTTCGTTGGATGTTCTGTTGTTAAAATGTTTCTTTTTATTCTTTATTTCGTTATCAATCTGTTCTAATCGTCCCCTTTTTTTTTTTGGCTGTCAGACACGGAGGCATTGTACATTTTCTTGTGCCAACGTCAACTCACTTTATTGAGCTTAAACAAAAATGTTGAATGAAATTCTCGGTACTCATCTTGAAGAACTGAGCCCTCTTATTAAGACATTCACGTTTAATATCTAAAAGAGTCAGTAGATTTGAAGAAATTAAAAACAATAATACTGTCGGACACGGAGATATATTTTAACCCTGTCTGACTTTCGGACACAAGACACTGCTTTCAACGCAATCTGTCGAGTGAAAAATTTGTTTCGCGTCCAGTGTGCAACCGGCTTAATACTAGGCTACTATTATTGTCACTTAGGTTTTATCGTCTTTAGTGGGGGAAAGGAATACAGCCTGATTGCTATGATCTCGTACTAAGTTAAGATCACATATTGAAAATAAATGTGTAACGTATCTTGAATTTTGTCCATGCATGTTAATGCATGTTTTAAGCAGCAACAGTTTGTATTAATAGGAATCCGCTATCCATATTTCCATATTTCTCTTGCCAGTGAGCAAGATTTGACTCGGCTGTGTCGTCTTCTTTACCAACTTGCGCTGGTAGGAGGGACAGAGGCGAGACAGAGGAGTACTTGCACCAGGCTACACCGGGCACGAAATTGCAACATACGCCCGGAAACACCCCGTTGGCGCAGCGCACCCCCCATTCGCCGCGCATGTGCCTGGTCTACGAATTTAGAGCCCTTTGAGTTAAAGGGACATTATCCTCAAATACATTTAGCCTCTTAAATCTTTCCCAGATAACAATACATTCAACTTCTAACCTTTTCCGGATGATTCAACCCCCACGTTATTCAAATATCGGACAAAGGGTGCCAGCAAACAGGATATTCGACCTTGAATGGGGCGCGCCATTTTATTCGAGCAGTTTCACTTTCGGCGCTTAGCTGTGACGGTACTCTGGCTGCACTGCATATGTGCTACATACAGCATACAAACACCGTTTTTCCACCGCAGTTTTTGTGAGTTGAGCTTGCTAGCTGACGTGCATGGAGTACCTTTCCATAACCATTGTGTAACTTTAGTTTGTTAGCCAGCTAGCTAGTCAGTATTGACTGTAAATTAAAAAACTGTGGCAAGTTCATCCGTGAATGCCTTTTTCTCATCACAGTGTAATGGAGTGATGTAGTTCAGTTCAAACAGAAAATTTACTCAACTTGTTTGATTACTTTCATCTGACACCTTTACTCGTAAGATCCTCAGTGTCATGTATGTATGCTTTGTTGATGATAATTGATGTTACGTTCTGATCATGTGACCCCTCCCCCCTCAGATGAGCTGTCATTGGGCCCTGAACCCCATGCTAAACTGGAGGAGAGCTTAGAGCTTTTGAACTCCGACGTACGGTAGGTAGACTCTAATGCTAACCGGTCATAGCGAAAATAAATTAACCAAATGTATGTTGCAGTTTGCAAACTTCTAACTTCCTGAATGGCGATGAGCAGGGCTTTCAGCTGTTCCACTGCTGATTATTGGCTTCACTGAGACTTTTTCTGGATACCAAACTTGCAGAGAGAAATAGATCAACTATTAATAGCAAATATGAGCCCCTCAGAACAACAGTGGTGTAAGTACAATTTTCTCATTTTCTGAGTCGGACCCATATTCTTCATGCTAAAGGTAAAATCTATTCATGCAATAATGGGCCAGAAGATTGTTAGTTCCACCTCTGAAATATAGATAGTACTGCAAGAGTGGTCTAACTCCAAAATGCTTAGATTTAAAGCGAAAAATGCTAAAATATCAAAAATCGTCAACGTTGACAACAAAATACTTGAAAGACCTTTAGACCATGAAAGACAGGTCTAAATGCTTATTGGAATGCTGAATGTGACAACTTCGAAACTTAGGAAGCTGTTTTCTCACAATGATAAAAAATGGAGTTAGACCTCTTTTGTTCTGAGAGGCTCAATTGTTATGAGTAGATTCAACAGTGTGTGGACTTTCATTTTCAGTTTTTCCAATATGACAGGCTGTCAACAGTGATTTGGAGTGGTTATTGTTTTGCATTTTGGTGTTTGAATTCCAGGGCTGAATTTTTATAAAGTTTTTCACCTGTCCGTCTGTCCGTCCGTCTGTCTGTCCGCATTTTAACATGGCTATAACTTTTGATCGGCTCATGATAGGACTTTGATCCTCGGCATATGCATTGCCTGTGAGAAGGCGGTTCAGATGGGGTCATGACTTTTGACCTTGTGACCTTCACATTGGAGCATGACGCTTGGTGCCAAAAACTTTAACATGGGCCACGGGGGGCATCAGTGTTTCACAAACACATCTTGTTATTATTTAAAAAACTGCAGATTTTATCCAGAAATATTGCAAATCCACGTAAGTGGCATATGTTAAAGAATTTCCAACTATAAAACCAGTGGTCATCTAAATTGCATGCAATTTTTACATATTTAATGAGGATCAACTTGTAATTTTTGCATATGTGCACAATGGTATGAACTTATGTGTTTTAGAGTCAAATTTGTTCTTCTGAATCTGAAATCTGCAAGTAAAGTGGCATTCACAATTCTTCTGTCCTTTTGCATGGTTTATTAATGGGGCCCTGGCCATTGCTCGTGTAAATCCAGCATTGGGGTCAGGAAGTGAGTTGATTTTGATTGGTTGAGTGCCGGTGCAGATTCTCAACGCATTCTGTTTGGTGGAGCATTGGGGCAGGTTCTGATCTGCCCAGCGTTGAAGCAGATTGGGATTGTTCCAGTGCAGGGGCAGATGGTGATTGATCTATTTACCCCGCAGATGGAAGACCATGAAGGGGCTCGGCTTACTCTGGAAACTGGCCAAGCATCGGCCAGATACACTGTTCCCACACGTGCAGGACATCTGCCGGGCCGTCTTAAGGGTGGTAAGCCTGCTTATCAATCTGAGTCTTGTTGAACTGAGATGGATTACAGAGTTAGCCGGTCTCCACACCAAGTTAAACGTGGATCAGTCGCAAATCTGGAACATGGACTGATGCTGACTGAGGTGCCCTGCGTTGTAGCGAGATCCTACTACAGTGCTGCAGCTTAGTAATGATGCTCGATAGAACCGGCCTCCTGAACTCCTCTGCTGTGTGTATGTTTCTCTGTGTTCGGCGTCACGTCTGCGCTGTCGCTCTGCTTCCTCCTCAGTGGTGCGTTGTTCTGATTCTTATACAGCTGGGCATGTCTGTGGAAAAACTTTTTTTGTTCTGTACAAAATGAATATAACTCATGTCTCGCTGTTAGCATGTAAATGTGCCAGTTGTTCCACACCAGTGTGCTTGAAATGTTACGATATTTTTTGCTGCTCCTGCTGCCTGATGACGTTAATATTAAACACTTGTAATTAATTTGACTGAGCCTTTTTGGGAGAAACTGGAAGCAAATACGGAAGTTAATTTTTGTCTCACCGTCGTACTGTTAGAGGGCTGATGGGATGGTGGTCGGTGAGATCTGCAGGTCCTCATAATGGACATTGAGTGTGCAGAACTGTCAGAAAGTATAGGAATTCACAACAGCCAATCAGCTGATAGTGTTAGGGATGCTCATGGCAGCAGGGGAGAGTTTGAATTTGTTGCTGAGTGTCAGCCAGTATTCACTGTCTTCAGTGCTCATCTGTTTGTGTTTGTGTTCAGGTACTGAACCCGTGGGATTCGGTGTCTGCGATGGCCTTAGATACGCTTGCAGCCCTGCTTTCTATCCTCGAGACGCACTTTGATCCTTTCCTGGACGGGGTCGCCGATGTGCTGTTCCTGAAAGCCGCTTCCGACAACAAAATCGTCGAGCAATTTGCCATTGTGGCATTGGGTCAGATGATTCAGAGCTGCAGCCCATTAATCTGCATGAAGGAGATGCTGTTCATACTGAGGTGGGTGGAGTCAGGAGCGGGCCATGGGCAAGGGGCTGGACAATGGTGCGCTAATGTGGGTGGAATCAAGGGCGGGTCAGCTTAATATGGGCGGGGCTCGGTGGGGTCAGGACAAAAGTCTGTTATTACCATAGACTATATAAAAAGATGGATGAAGCTACCGTGATGTCACCCATTAGTGTCAGCATATCATAAAGGAAGCGATTTTGGCAATTTGATTTGCACCATGTTGTCATATTGAAACCGGATGTGATTTCTATTGGACGAGAAAGTGTATTGAAGATGCGGGGAGGACCGTGGCTCTGGATTTGACCGTATTGGACGAGGACCAGAGGATAGCCACACCCCTAAAGCATATTCTGGCTTTATCCTTTATTCTCGTCTACATGGGACCATAATTTACAAAAGTGAACATTATGATATATCGAAGGAGACTTGAAACTTAACTTAAATTAATGTGAAAAATCATTATTTAAATGAAAAATCAGGTGGGAAAGTAGGGTTATTTTCTCATAGACTTCTATAGCATTGAACTTCTTTCTGCAACCAGCGACGTCGCCATCTGCTGGCCATTAAATAGAATGCCATTTTGCAGTACTTCCGCATGGGCTTCTTTTTTTGTCCCCCGTCACCCGCAGAACGGGGGACATAGAAATGCTGTTCGTCCGTGAGTCCGTGCGTGCGTGCGTCCGTCAGGGAACACTGTACTCGCAATAACTTTTGACAGCTTTGATGGAGGTTCACCAAATTCACACCTCGTATGCCTCTCAAGAAGGCCTTGCTCAAGCTCCATGATGACCGACCTTGACCTACTTTTCAAGGTCACTGAGCAATAAGATGTGAAGAACACTGTACTCGCAATAACTTTTGACAGCTTTGATGGAGGATCACCAAATTCACACCACATATGCCTCTCATGAAGACCTTGCTCAAGTTCGATGATGACTCACCTTGACCTACTTTTCAAGGTCACTGAGCAAAAACATGTGAAGAACACTGCACTCGCAATCATTTTTGACAGCTTTCATGGAGGCTCACCAAATTCATGTGACATTCTGATTGGTTTGTGAGGTTGATCTCAGTCATGGGCACAAAACTATGCCTTGGCGATGCGTCCATCATCCACAAATCATGACAACTGTCATCTCTCTCATGACCCATGGTTATATTTAGCTCATATCACAATGATCCATCCCTCATCCATCTCTCTGTTCAACCAATGATCAATGAGCTACAGTGTCATTGTACTTCACATTATTAGTCGTACAGTGCACCACATTATTTTCAGCCATCAAAACAGTTTTTGCCACTTGTTTCTGGTCACTTGTGCGACGGGGGACACAAGGCCTTCAGGCCAGCAGGCCATTTTCAGACTTGGGTGCTGCATCCATCTTTTTATACAGTCTATGGTTATTACACTCATTGGGTAGAAGCTTTTTTCTGCAGCGTCATTCAGTAAGTTCACACTGACGATTTTAGCCTCAGCCACAGAGCTCAAATCAGATGAAATACCTGCACTGAATTTGTAACCATTTACACCCGGCCAAAACCATAAATTATGTCTTACCTGAGCTGTTTTGCGAGTAAATTTGCGTTCAAGGGCATACAGATCCTGCTTATATCTTCACTGTACTCTCGTTGTTACTTTGAAATGAATGCTGACAGTCCCCAGGTACCCCGTGCAGTTTGAGCAAAAACAGCAACATATCAACTATCTGACCTCATAAACATGGCATCTCTGCAGAGAACCAATGATCTAATGCTGCTGCTCATTATTTATTTGGAGTTTTATGACAAGAAGGATATCAGAGTTGGTGCGGGACAAACACAAGTAAAAATTTAAGCAGCTGTGATCGGGCCCTCGTACTCAGGCGCAACCGCGGAGGACCTGCGGGTTTGAAGCGAGAAGGGAAAAAAAAATGGGAAGGAGCAAAGAAACACAATTTGTCATTAATCCACTAGGTGGCACTATGAGCGTAACCAGATGTGGGCAGGTGCATTAAGAGGGGGACCCTGATCACACGTCAAGCTTTGAGCAAATCAGGCAATGCGTGATGGATTCAAAAAGAGTTTATTTTCCGAAGCAAAGGATTGAAAGTTGCAGCCGCCGCCACAGTCAGCCTTCAACACGTGTGTCACTGTGGAGATTCATCAACTTGATCGTCCTGTGGCCACAAAATGTAGTTCATCAGGTCAGGAGTTTGGTGTTGGTGTTTTTCAATGGAAATGTGGCATTTCCTGCTTCCACGAGGGGGCGCCATGAGCAAGAGTGACTGAGCATATGGAGACATTCTGGGCGGAGCTCTTGTCGTGTACAGAAGATTTGAAGCAGTTAGGGTGAAGTGTGTGGGACAGTGAGGGTTTCGAATATGCATGGCGAATCATCAAAAATAGCTGCGCCATAGCGGCCACGGCCATCGACGTAGAGAAAAGCTTTTGATAACTTTTGATCACAAAGGTCTTGAGATGATATTCACCTAATCTGGAGTTGATTGGACAAAATCTGTGGGAGGAGTTTGTTAAAATACATGGTATGGAATGGCTGTCATAATCGAAAATGTAAATCAAAATGGCGGACTTCCTGTTGGGGTTGGACCATGACGTTATGAGACTTTTTTGCGCATCAGAACACATTCTACATGCGTACCAATGTTCATCCAGCAACTCCACAAAAAAGCCCTACAGGGAGGGGTTTTATACAATTTCATGGTGGGGCAATAGAGGCAGGTGTGCAAACTTTGGTGAGTTTTTTAGCATTTGAAGGCCTCCAAACATTCGAAAATACTTGGCTGAAAGTAATAATTTAAAAAATTCTTACAATGCCGATAGGGTCTTCACACCGTTAGTGCTCGGGCCCTAATAATTCTACACAACAATTGTAATTAAAATGTCGCTGATACGGTGCAAATGCATAACTGTTACTGTTCCCCTTTAAGTTTTCTGTTTCTGTGGTGGGCGGGGGGCGGGGATTAAGGCATAAATAGGCTACATAAGCATTAGGGCTGGATTTTAGTTTGTAGAGACCAACAGATGTTCTGCTTTCAGTAACCCGCGCATGGAAGATCCGGACCAGGAAGCGGTAGCGCGGGAATGCTTTGCTGTACACCTGCTTGTCCTGGTGGAGTCTGTGCGCTATGAACCGGAAATGCATGAGCTCTGCCTTCCTGTCAGCCAACTAACCCAGGACACCTCAGAGGTAGTCAGGTGAGTAGAGGGTCTGTTTCAGCCTGTATGTCGCCTTACTTCAGTTCCTTGTTTCTCAATGATTAAATTCCTCAGACCGGCCCTGATAACTGATTGCGGCCAACCTTCAGTTAAAGGGATCATAATCCATCATATTCAGTTGAAAGGGCCTTTTTGCAGTTTACCCTAGATATTGTTCTTCAAAGAAATATCTACAGCTTTCTCATCATGCAGATTTATGTCTTGAATGTGTGGCCTACGAATTATCTGCCTGCAAACATAAAGTCCAGCTCTCTACATCTATCATGAATCTGCCACACCTGTAACTTTGAGTTGATGTTTGAACCATTGACTGTATGTAAAGATGGACATTCGAACAGGTCCTGAGTGAAGCCAAAACATCTTGATCGCCATCTAGTGGCCGGCTCCAGTATATTTTATAATCCTGCCCCAAACATGTTGGTGGAAGGGATATGGGCCACACTAAATAACTAAAGTAATGTAAGTAATTAAAGTACGTGTCAAACAATTTTTTTAGATGATGGTTTCTGCCATTTTAAGTAGTTCTTAAAATTGCTTAAAAGTAAGTGTTGGGGGGGTTGGGGTGTTAAGTCATGATTGACAGACGAGGCGAACAGTGACTCCGCCCGCTGGCTTAATACCGGTAGTTCTTCAGCGCTGGAATGCAACCGTCATTTAAACATAAAAAACCTCCACCCACCCACCCCCCCACCCCCCCACCCCCCACCTTACTTTTTTATGCCCAAAAGGGTGATCACCAACTCTTTTAAATATGGCCTGCCCCTTTAACAAGCTTTCAGTCGCAGTAGAATGATGGTTTCAATAGTCTAATAGTTTGGTTATGTTTCCTAACAAGATAATATTGAGTATTTCAGCTAATAATAATAGCTGGAGTAAATTAACACATTCTAGGTCACTGAAGTGGCCAACTAGGTTACATAAAAAGTTTAGAGAATGTGCTTGTGACTGAGTGGGGTGAATGTATGAGCAGGACTTTGATGCCACAGCTCAACCCCCAATCACTATTACACAGACTCTGGCTCCAGAAGTACAAGGTGGCGGCGTCTGGATGAAGGATATTTTGGCTCCATTTTTGCACAGCGTTAGGAAGAGGAGATGCGTTGTCCATCTTTACATTCAGTCTATGGTTTGATGGAATCTGAGCAGTCCAATCTAGCCGAGGTTGATAAATGTTCCCCATTCTTTGCTACAGGAGCTGCGCTGAAAAGATGTTTGCTGTCCTTTCAACACATGTGGAAGTAAGTCAGTCACTCGATCGGATAAAGTACTGAGGTATTTGGCTGGACAAGTGAAAAGGTCCAAAGTTTTATGGGATGAGTAATGTGGAAATTGTGTATTGGGTCATTCTGTGTCAAATCAGTCAGAGCCCCCCACATCAAAATGTTGATTTTCATGAAACTTTGCACATTTAAAGAGTTATGCATTGGCAGTACTGAGGTCAAATATTTAAGCTCAATTATTGCTAGTTCCTGAAATTTGGCATATTTTACTGGGGGGGTCAATTTGCACAAAATTGTCTTAATTTTAGAGGGAGATTGAGGGCCTCAGGTATGGATTTTCAGAGCAGACAGACCCACAAGTTTAATTTTGTCATCAGAAAAGTTGCTGAACTCTTGGCTTTAGCTACTTTTCTTTACTCAGTATGTTTAGTTTACCTGTACTGTGGCCTTGAAAAAGCAAAAAACACCAATCATACTAATTCGCAAGAATTTTTTCAAAATTTAATGTATTTCTTATTCTGTCGCTAATCAAGATAGAGCCCTGAGACTAACTGTTGGTCTACTTTCTGAAGACCACAAAAAATATCAAAGTCTGAATGGTTGTATTTAATATTTTAATAACCTTGGAAGTTGGTTTCAGAATGAAAGGTGCATATTTTTATTTGGGTATATATCTCAAAAGGGACACAAGTTATCAATGTCATATTTTTAGTGTTGAAGGCATGGATCTTGTGCCTAACATATTAAAAAGCTGGAGATGTAAAACTCTTCCTTTAGACCAGGGGGGTCAAACAGGTGCAGTGGAGGGTCAAGAGGCTGCAGGTTTTCATTCCACCCAGAAACTCAGGCAGGTGATGTCCCTGATGAGTCCCGTCTCCCTGCTTGAAGGTGAGATAATCAGTGAAGTCACCTGCTGGAGTTTTTGAGCAGAATGAAAACCTGCAGCCTCTTGGCCCTCCATGGCACCAGTTATACACACATGAGCTTTAGACTGTACTGCATGCCAATCATATTAGGGTCTAACTTAATGCTCGGAGCACCTTAGCCATGGTGTAAGTGAAAAGGTGAATGTGACTCATACACTTGTTTCATAATGAAATGGGTACATAAGTGTTCTTATGAGACATGTTGGTCACATTATAAATATGTTGACATATAAAGAAACATCAGAATAACTACTGAATGTTTGACAACAAGGTCTAACAATGCTGTGTAAATATCGATATGTAATTTCTTGAAGCATAATAAGGAAATTAAATGGGTCAACAAGGCGGCAACACTAGTACCTATTGAAATTGTTTTTACCCTACTAATCAGCTTGGTAAACATGTAAATGAGTTCACCCATGATGCGCACTAGAGAATGTGTTGCATTTGGATCCTGCCCCTCCCCGTGACAGACAATAATGCCTTACTTCTGCAGAGTTATCGATATTTCGGGCCATCGGGCGAGAAAGCCCAAAATTTCAGACATGGGATTATTGGAGGTTTTATATCTCTAGTTTTTTAACATCTTAGGCCTATGACCCATGCCTTCAGAAAAAATATGACATCAATTACTTGGGCCCCTTTTGAAATATATACCCACAAAAATGAGCCAAAATGTGCACTTTCCATTCTGAAGCCGACTTCTAAGGTTATTCAAACATTTAATACAACCATTGTGACTTTGATATTTTTTACGGTCTTCAGAGAGTTGGCTGGCAGTTTGCATACAAATTCTCAGGGCTGTAACTTAATTAGTTACAGAATAATTAATACAACCCCAATTCCAAAATAGTTGGGACGAAGTGTAAATTGTGAATAAAATCAAAATGGAATGACTTTGAGATTGCATGAGCCAATATGTTATTCACAGTAGAACCAATAGAACACAGATGACATTTCAAATGTTCAACCTGGGACATTTTACTTTTTTATCCACAAAATGAGCTTATTTAAAATTTTCTGGCTGCAACAAGTCTCAAAAAAGTTGGGACACAAACAATAATGGGCTGAAAAAGCAAGAAGTATATAAGAGAATCAGCCGAAAGAACATTTTGCAAATAATTAAGTTAACTGGCATCAGGTGTGTAACATGATTGGCTATAAAAGGGATGTCTTAGAGAGGCTGAGTCTCTCAGAAGTAAAAATGGCCGGAGACTCTCCGACCTATGAAGGCTTGCATAAAAAAACAATGTTCCTCAATGTCAAATTGCAACAGCTTTGAAGATCTCATCATATATGCTTAACATCATCAAAAGATTCAGAGAAACTGGAAAAATCTCTGTGCGTAAGGGACAAGGCTGAAGACCTTTACTGGATGCCTGTTATCTTCGGGCCCTCAAACACCAATGCTTCACTCACCGGCATGATTCTGTCATTGACATTACTAAATGGGCCCAGGAATACTTCAAGAAACCACTGTCTGTAAACACAGTCCTCCAAGCCATCCACAGATGCCACCTAAAACTATCATTCAAAAAGGAAGCCATTTTTGAGCATGGGGATGCATTAGTGCATATTGTGTGGGACACTTGCATGTTTTAAAAAGCACCATGAATGCTGACAGGTATATAAAGGTTTCAGAGCAACATATGCTCCCCTCCAGACGAAATCTATTCCAGGGAAGGCCTTGTGTATTTCAGCAGGACAATGCAAAACCACAACAGCATGGCTTCGTAGTAGAAGAGTCCATGTGCTGAACTGGCCAGCCTGCAGTCCTGGTCTTTCACCGATTGAGAACATTTGGAGCTTAATTAAATGAAAAGAACGTCAAATGAGACCCAAAACTCTCTAGCAGTTGGAAGCCTGTATCAAACAAGAGTGGGACCAAATTCCACTGTCAGAACTCGAGAAACTTGTCTACTTAATGCTAAGACGCCTCCACACTGTTTTAAAAAAGATGATGGGATGCTACACCATGGTAAACAGGGCCCTGTTTGATTTTATTCACAATAAACTTTGTCCCAACTATTTCAGAATTGGGGCTCTACATTAGATTTTGAAAATATACTCGCAAATTGGTATGATTGGTGTTTTTAGCTTTCTGCAGGTCACAGTGCAGGTCAGCTAAACACAATGAGTAAAGATGACCTTGAAGCCCCCATCTGTAGGATGAACGTGTGTGACGTGACCACGGATACATGCTGCTCATTTCGTAGTCCCCTTCTGAAATTCTTGCGGCAGGCGCAAAAATACCCGTTTGATGCACATAATAACACTGCAAAACAGAATGTCTGGCCTGGATGACATCCATAAATGGCTCCATTGTAATTATTAGTTCTCAAAATTACTAAAATGCTAAAAAAGGCAGAAATCCAACAAGCTGGCCTCCTTCAGAATCTGAACTCATGCAAAATGTGTGATATTATTCGTTCTGATATGTTAAATCTAAATTCAGGAAAACTTGGAATTTCAGGATAAATCAGCCGCCACGCCTGAAACTATTAATTTGCAACTCCTGACGACAACACAGGTCAGGTTTCAGTCCGTGGAAATTTACTCTTAAGATGTATATGAACAGCAATATCCCCTATGAGTCTTCGCTTTAGCAGCTGACGTGCCAAACAGGCTACTTTTGCATAATTTTTAAAAGCAGTTATTTTAAATAGAAAACTGGTCCCAGTACTGATACTTTACCCTGAATATTCAATCACTTCTCCCATTAATTATTCCACTGAACCCCAAAAAAGCAGGCTAAGCAGTGATAATCATTTTCAATCATTATTTCAAAAGTAGAAATAATCAATTCTGACTGGGGTTCGTCTGAATACAGGAACAAGTGACAGCCACCTCACCAGAGCCCATAAATACAGCACCAACGGCACCAGGATCCCGCGACCCCAGCGGCTCTGAGCAGCCCCAGCAGGACGAGGTCCTGACTGTAGAGGACGCTCACGAGGATCCCTGCAGCACCTTTAACTCATTCGATGAGTTTATAAGGTCCCAGGGGCCAGACGTTCGTAACAGAAGCCTGGAAATCGCTAGCAGAGGCCTGGACAGGGAACACGAAAAGCAAACTGCGGCACTGGACTGCAGCTCGGTGTCGCTGCTCCAAGAGGAGGAGAGGCTGCCCCCTCCTGGACAGAGTCCCAACCCACAACCTCCTGCAGCGGAGGAGGAGGTGGAGACTCACCCCGGCCAAAACCTGCCAGAGACATCAGGTGAGTCTGTCCTGCCTCCAATGTGCTATATGCGTCTGTCTCAAGTATCGTGTGTGAAAACAGATTTCACCATGACAGACCCGTCTCCGGCTGTAGGGACAGAGAATTTCTCCAAGGAATTCCTCTGTGGTCAATAAATGTTAGGGTTTGCATTCTGAACCGCCCATAAAAAAAAAGAAAAATGATACACCCTGGTTGGATTAGCAGACAGATCTCATCACTATCAGTTAAAGGGACATTATCATCCAACACTATTAGCCACTTAAATCGTTCCCAGATAACAATACATTCAACTTCTAACCTTTTCCAGATGATTCAACCCCCACAATATTCAAATATTGAACAAAGGGTGCGAGAAACAGGATATTCTCCCTTGAATGGGGTGCGCCATTTTATTAGAGCAGTCTCTCTTTCGGCGCTTAGCTGTGACGTTACTCTGGCTGCACTGCATATACGGTACATGCAGCATACAATCGCCGTTTTTCCACCGCGGTTTTTATGAGTTGTGCTTGCTGGCCGACGTGCATGGAGTACCTTTCCATAACCATTGTGTAACTTTAGTTTGTTAGCTAGCTAGCTAGTCGGTATTGACTGTAAATTTAAAAACCGTGACAAGTTTAACCGTGAATGCCTTTGACTCGTTACGGTGTATTGGATTGATGTAGTTCAGTACAAAAGCAAAATTTAGTCAACTTGTTTAATTACTTTCATCTGACCCCCTCACTCGTAAGATCCTCTATATCATGTATGTCCCTGCGGTAAACTACCGTACCGCATAGTGTCATTTGTTTCGTTTGTCATGTATGTTTGTATGTCAGTCAAGCAGACATTGTCAAGGTCTAGATGCAGGAAATCTCACTTACTGGCTTTCTTTCGAGGCTGGCAATTCATATTAATAGCCAGATATCACACAAAAGACAGGTAATGTTCAAGTATTATCATCGCATTGCATGATTTATGAGTGCAATGCAGGTGAAAATGACAACCAAAAGTCAGGCAGAGACCCAAGATGACGTCATTTACAGCGCCTTTAGCGTTATTTCCTCAAAACTACTGTATGCTAGAGGTGTCATGGCACCTTCCATAAACTTATCAAAAACATCTACACAATTTGAAATGATGACCCAACATGAAACATTTCCTCCACATGACTGAATGTGTGTATTTATGCAGCTACTGAGTGTGACTTGCTGTACTATGATACCGTCCCTTTAAATGGTCAGTCAGCAAAGCATTTGCTTGGGACTGATTCCAACTCAAATCGCCATATTCGAAAAATGTTCCTGACTGACGGCTTCTGATCTGCTTCAGACATATGTACACAGCATAATGTTCTTGTATCCAGTAGATTATGTGCTAAATTTTAAGGCCCATCTCTTCATTTATTTTCGAGATATTGAGACCTCATAATGGGGGCATGGCCCCCAATTTTGCATAAAATACAAGTGTATGATATTCCAACTTTTTTATTATCCAAATTTTTGGACTTTTGAAGACAAATACATGAAATTTCCAGGATTGGTTTTCTGATATAATTTTTCTCAGATTACCAAAAATCAGATGAAAAATGAATGTGCAATATGCAGAATACATTTCCCAGTGACTTCATGGACGTTATTAGATGCGACATATGCTATTGTACGGCAAATAGCTCACAGCTAATGCTACTCATGTAATGTGGGGAATATTTTATTATTATATTATTATTGTGCTAAACGTAAATCATTAATTAACCAAGTAACTAATGGGAACTTCGGAGAACACAAAAATGTAGCAACAGGTAATACAGTGTATGCTTTGTCTCAATTGATGTTATGCAATGATCATGTGACCCCCCTCAGATGAGCTGTCATTGGGCCCTGAACCCCGTGCTGAACTGGAAAAGATCTTTCAGCTTCTGAACTCTGATGAATGGTAGGTAGACTCTAATGCTAACCGGTCATGGCGAAAATCAATCAACCAAACGTATGTTGCAGTTAGCAAACTTCTAACTTCCTGAATGGCGATGAGCAGGGTTTTCGGCTGTTCCAATGCTTATTATTGGCTTCACTGAGACTTTTTTTCTGGATATCGAACTCGCAGAGAGAAATAGAACAGCTATTAAGAGCAAATATGTAAGATACTTGGGAAATGTAGTTATTTAGAATGGCATGATATGTCTGGCACAGCTACTAGTGATTTCATGCTCACCCAACTATTGTAACAGGTGCTGGACAAACATCTACGTCTAAACTGAAAATGAAATGTTCGCACACTGTTGAATCATCAGCTCATAATAATTTATTGTTCAACAGTTTTGGGCGATGGGGCCGTCCCCAGGTAGAAAAAACTAACAAAGGCCGCATCGGCCGAAACTGTTGAACAAGTAATTGAGCCCCTCAGAACAACAGTGGTCTAACTACGATTTTCTGAATTACCGAGTTAGACCCATATTTTTCAAAGAGATGTCAATTCAGGACAGGTCTAAATGCTTACTGGTATGCTGAATTTAACAACTTCGAAACATAGGAAGATGTTTTCTCAAAATGATAAAAAATGGAGTTCGACCACTTCTGTTCTGAGGGGCTCAGTTGCTATAAGCCGATTCAACAGTGTGCAGACATTTCATTTTCAGTTTTTCCAGTATGACAGGCTGTCACCGGAGATTTGGAGTGACCATTGTCATCCATTTTGGTATTTGAATTCCAAAGCTGTATTTTTATTATTAAAAAAAACTTCATAGATTTTATCCAGAAATATTGCAAATCCACGAAGAAGCAACACGAAAAAAAAATTTCCAACGTTATAAAACCACTGGTAATCTAAATTGCATGCAATTTTTACATACACTTCCTGACAAAAGTATTAGGACGTCACTATTTATGTGTGTGATTTTCTTACAGTGCAGTTGAAAATAGTGAATGTATCATATTTGGAAATAGTTGTTTATTCAAATAAAAATACAGACCCCATTTTGGATACGCCAAACTGAATTATTTTAAGTCTTGACCCTCCTTTTATAGAGAATCAAAATCACTCCATGTGCCACACCTGATCATATTGATTGAACTAATAGTAGCCGTGGTCTTCCATTATAACAAAGACACAATTCCAAACTTGTAAATTTGAAGATTACCATCTTGCAAGCACTATTTATTATAATATCTCTTATTTATTACAGACCCAAAGTGAGAGTTTTTTATGCAGAGAAAAAATATGCCACTTTGTATATCTGTAGCATCCCCAAATGTCCAAATAATGTTCTGTGATGTTTACATGTACATTTTAGGACACCATTAAATTCCTACAACACTCACATGTGTAACATAGCACGTACATCAAAGGTTGAGTGAGAATGAGGATCGTCCTAATACTTTTGTCAGGTAGTGTATTTAATTAGGATCAACTTGAAATTTTTACACATGTGCATGAACTTATGATCCTATGAACTTATTATGTGTTTTAGAGTCACATTTGTTCTTCTAAATCTGAAATCTGCAAGTAAAGTGGCATTCACAACTTTTCAGTGCTTTTGCATTGTTTATAAACGAGGGCCCTGGTCTTTGTTCGTGTTAATCCAGCACAGGGGTCAGGATGTGGGTTGATTTTGATTGGTTGAGTGCAGGTGCAGATTCTGTCTGGTCCAATAAAGAGGATTTTGATTGGTGTAAACTTGGGGCAAATCATGTAGCAGCCCATTCTGATTGTATTCCAATTGGTTTTGTGTAGCTGCTTATAATTATTCGATGAGTGAAAGACGTATTCTGATTGGTCCATCTGAGGGGCAGAATCTCATCTGAGTGAGGACAGAGTCTTATTTGGTCATTATGGGGGTTGATCCTGATTGGTTTCAGCATAAGACACATTCTGTTTGGTGGAGCATTGGGGCAGGTTCTGATCTGCCCAGCGCTGAAGCAGATTGGGATTGATCCAGTGCAGGGGCAGATGGTGATTGATCTCCTTACCCCACAGGTGGATGAAGAGAAAGGGGCTCTGCTTAATCTCTGAACTGGCTATGGACCATCCAGAGATAGTCTTCACAGACAGGCAGGACATCTGCCGGGCCGTCTTAAGGGAGGTAAGCCTGTTTATTAATCTTGTTTTGTTAAACTAAGCTGGAGTTAGCAGGTCTCCACACCAAGTTAAACGTGGATCAGTCGCAAATCTGGAACATGGACTGAAGCTGACTGAGGTGCCCTGTGTTGTAGCGAGATCCTACTACAGTGCTGCAGCTTAGTAATGATGCTCGATAGAACCGGCCTCCTGAACTCCTCTGCTGTGTGTTTTTGTTTCTCTGTGTTCGGCATCACGTCTGCGCTGTCGCTCTGCTTCCTCCTCAGTGGTGCGTTACTCTGATTCTTATACAGCTGGGCATTTCTGTGGAAAAAGCTTTTTTGTTCTGTACAAAATGAATATAACTCACTCGCTGTTAGCATGTAAATGTGCCAGTTGTTCCACACCAGTGTGCTTGAAATGTTACGATATTTTTTGCTGCTCCTGCTGCCTGATGACGTTAATATTAAACACTTGTAATTAATTTGACAGAGCCTTTTTGGGAGAAACTGGAAGCAAATACGGAAGTTAATTTTTGTCTCACCGTCGTACTGTTAGAGGGCTGATGGGATGGTGGTCGGTGAGATCTGCAGGTCCTCATAATGGACATTGAGTGCGCAGAACTGTCAGAAAGTATAGGAATTCACAACAGCCAATCAGCTGATAGAGTTAGGAAAACTCATGGCAGCAGGTGTGAATTCGTTGCCGAGTGTTGGCCAGCATTCACTGTCTTCAGTGCTCATCTGTTTGTGTTTGTGTTCAGGTACTGAACCCGTTGGATTCGGTGTCCGCGGTGGCCTTAGTGACGCTTGCAGACCTGCTCCTCATACTCGAGACGGACTTTGATCCGTTCTTGGAATATGCCGCCGACGCGCTGTTCATGAAAGCCGCTTCTGACAACGAATCCCTCCAGCGACTCACCAATATGGCATTGGATCAGATGATCCAGAGTTGCAGCCCATTAATCTGCATGAAGGAGATGCTGATCATACTGAGGTGGGTGGAGTCAGGGGCGGGCCATGGGCGAGGGGCTGGACAATGGGGGGCTGATGTGGCTAGAATCAAGGGCGGGTCAGCTTAATATGGGCGGTGCTTGGTGGGGTGAGGACAGAAGTCTGTTATTACCATAGACTGAATAATAAGATGGACGCAGCACTCTGGTCTGAAAAAAGAAGCCCATGCGGAAGTACCATAAAATGGCATTCTATTTAATGGCCAGCAGATGGCGACGTCAGTGGTAAAATCTGTGGGAGGAGTTTGTTAAAATACACGGTGTGGAATGGCCGCCATAATCAAAAATGAAAATCAAAATGGCGGACTTCCTATTGGGGTTCGCCATGACATTGAGACATTTTTGCGCATCAGAACAATTTCTACATGCGTACCAATTTTCATCCAGCAACTCCAAGAAAGCCCTTTGGGGACGGGTTTTGTAAAATTTCAAGGGGGCGCTATAGAGGCAGGTGTGCAAAGTTTGGTGAGTTTTTTAGCATTTGAAGGTCTCCAAACATTGAAAAATAATTGGTTAAGTAAAAATAATAAAAAAATTCTTCCATTTTCGATAGGGTCCTCACACCATTAGTGCTCGGGCCGTAATAATTCAACACAACAATTGTAATTATAATGTCGCTGATACGGTGCAAATGCATAACTGTTACTGTTCCCCTTTAAGTTTTATGTTTCTGTGGTGGGCGGGGCTTTAGGAATAAATAGGCTACATAAGCATTAGGGCTGGATTTTAGTTTGTAGAGACCAACAGATGTTCTGCTTCCCAGATGCCCATGTATGGAAGATCCGGACCAGGAAGCGGTAGCGCGGGAATGTTTTGCCGTACACCTGCTTGCACTGGTGGAGTCTGTGCCCTATGAACCAGGAATGCATGAGCTCTGCCTTCCTGTCAGCCAACTAACCCGGGACACCTCAGAGGTAGTCAGGTGAGTAGAGCCTCTTTTTTAGCCTGTCTGTCCCTCACTTCAGCTCTTCGTTTCTCAATGATTAAATTCCTCAGACCGGCCCTGATAACTGATTGCAGCCCACCTTCAGTTAAAGGGATCATAATCCATCTTATTCAGTTGGAAGGGCCTTTCTGCAGTTTACCCAAGATATTGTTCTGCAAAGAAATTCTACAGTAATCTCATGATGCAGATTTTTGTCTTGAATGCGTGGCCTACGAATGATCGGCCTGCAAGCCTATAGTCCACCTCTCCACATCTGCCACGAATCTGCCACACGTGTAATTTTGAGCTGATATTTGAAGCTTTGACTGCATGTAAAGATGGACATTCAAACAGGTCCACAACAGTGAGGCCAAAATATCTTGATTGCCATCTAGTGGCTGGCTCCAGTATATTTTATAAACCTGTCCCATCTATGTTGGTCGAAGGGATGTAGTCTACGCGAAATAAAAGATTTTACGTAGTTCTAAAAATTACTTAAAAGTATAAGGTGGTGGGGGTGTTAAGTCATGATTGACAGACGAGGCTGACAGTGACTCCGCCCGCTGGCTCAATGCCGCTAGTTCTTCAGCGCTGGAATGCAACCGTCAAGAAGACCTATTCCGTTGAAATTACACATTCTTTAGTTGCTTGATTTCCATAAAACATAGCATAACCCACAGTGATTTTGAAAGTCAAATGAAAATTGACAGTGAAATTGACGCTCTGAACGGAGCATCATGAACTGTCTGCAGGGATGCAGTCGCTGATAAGTGAGGCCAAATGGCTCACCAGCGAGCCAAGCTAGTTTAACAAGTTTCTATCGCAGATCTCTGTAAATTGGGTAGGAATGAAAATCAATGGTAAAAATGTCTATACACAGAACATAGTGTAATGTACGGTTACCAGCTATGCTATGCTCAGTGCAGAGCTTTTTAACCTTAGCTTTTCCTTGCTTTCATTAATTTAAGTGACCTATAACTGAATCTTGCTAGCTTGCCACAAACCGTTTGCTAGCTAGCAAGCTAGTAAATCTTGATTTAGTGACAGGTAGACTCGCTCGCTAGCAAGGTAGTTTTAACAAACATTAAAACACATGATAGCGGGGTGTTCATTTGCCCACAGACTGTATTTTGCTACCTTATTTTTAAGGGTTATATGAGGCAACTTAACATATTAGCCTCCTCGCTAGTAGGTAGCTAGCAGTTGGCATGATTTTGAGGAGGCTTGCTTGAGCTCTGAACATCTGCATTGGAGTGAAGCAATGTAATGCTATTGATGAGGAAAGCAGCGAACATATTTAGCCTTGTACAAACCCAATCACTATCACGCAGACTCTGGCTCCAGAAGTACAAGGTGGCGGCGTCTGGATGAAGGATATTTTGGCTCCATTTTTGTACAGCGTTAGGAAGAGGAGATGCGTTGTCCATCTTTACATTCAGTCTATGGTTTGATGGAATCTGAGCAGTCCAATCTAGCCGAGGTTGATAAATGTACCCCATTCTTTGCTACAGGAGCTGCGCTGAAAAGATGTTTGCTGTCTTTTCGACACATGTGGAAGTAAGTCAGTCACCCGATCGGGTTCAGTATTAAGACTTCTTCAGCTCCTGAGATTTCTCATTACGGTACAGTTTTTCTGAGCAACTCATTACTGGGTTTGTGAGTTTAGTGACACATAATTTTAGAAACATTTTTATGAATCAGTTTCCTAATTGTTTTATTTAATAAGCCACTTCAAATAATTTTATTAATCAGTTTCCAAATAGTTTTATTACATGGGCCATTTAAAAGCATTTTTACCAATTGGTTGATCAATGCAAGTGTGCAATTGCTCATTTAAAAGCATTCTCTTTCATTGTTTTGTAAGTAGTCATTTAACGTGGGTTGACCAGGAGCCCGTGGGGGTCAGGGTTGCTGAAACTCTTGGCAGTGCTGTAGCGCTGTTCGTTGGCGACCAATTTTTTTTAAACGGGTTTTTCTGAAACTAATTTGTATTTAAAAGCTTTAACATTTAATGAGGTAAGACGATTTGCTCCCGAGGTAAAACCTTTGTTGCATTAGGGGCAGGGAGAATCTTCCCCCCTATTTTTTTTCCCTCCTTGTAACAACATTGTAAGCAAATAGCCAAATTAAGTCGCTAATCTGGTCAAACAAAGGCGACGGGAGGTTTTTTTGGGGGGTTTCACTCTCCCGGGAGCAAAGTAAAGTAACATAATTTTTAACGCTGAATAATTAGCTTACCACATAAATTGTATGATATAGCTACAAAGTAAAACGGGAAGTGAATCTGTAAATGAGATGTGGGAAAGATTTAAGTGGGCAGGACTCGACTAGTTTTGCAAAATTCACTGTCTTTATAGAGGGCCAGTGACTGGTCATTTCCACTGGCTCGAGCCAACTTTTCACTGGCCTGAATTTTTGATGACCCTTTTCTGTGGATTTTTACTTGCAACAAAGAAATCTTGTTGTTTTCAAAAAAGAAAACACTTTTTTTCCATAAATTTTAAACAAGTTGCCTTGACAAACATTCATCGCTTATTGTTTATAAATTAAACGCATTAAAACATTCATATCGTCACGATCGCAGATTTTACAGAATTGAGTTTAGCGGACAGGCGATAAGCAGAGCTCCACTCTTGGTCACCTATAAGCACCGTGAGTACGATATTTTATAACTACTGAGGACCATTCTGAGACCGCTCCTAAGCAGGGGCGTCTCCAAGACTGAAGATTGGGGGGGCTCAGAGCTTACCTTTAAAACAATTATTAACCCTGACTTGCACTCAATCATTCTCATAAATGACAAACAATCCTACCAGGATTTTCCTGGTTATTTATTGTTTTTTGATTTTTTTTGTCTGATTTTGCGGTAGCTTTTTCAAAGAGTGGCAATGAAAGTTGCGATGTCTTGGCGAATTTTTTTTTTTTTTTGCCCGAATTGAATTTGCGTTAATAGTTGCAATCACGACAAGCAACTTCCTTGAAGGACTGAGCAATAGATTCACTCCAAGTAATGCATCAATTTTTTTTTTTTTTATATAGCACTTTTCTGCTTTCTGGGCACTCAAAGACGCTTCACAAGGATACATTATTCATTCACACACACATTCACGCTCTGATGGTGGTAAACTGATTTTTGTAGCCACAGCTGCCCTGGGGCAGACTGACGGAAGCGTGGCTGCCAGTATGCGCCTACGGCCCCTCCGACCACCATCAAGCATTCACACACAGCCATACCAAAGTGTTCCTATATTGCATGTTTTGTGGGTGGGGGAAACCGGAGTACCCGGAGAAAACCCACGCGAACACGGGGAGAACATGCAAACTCCACACAGAAAGGCCAGATTCGAACCTATAACCTTCTTGCTGTGAGGCAGCAGTGCTAACCACTGTGCCACCGTGCCGCCCACAAAGTACACCCCGGTACAGTACAGTACATTTTGGTACGGCGACAATCTTTAATCTGGACTTGTAATTTCGTGCATTTAAGTCAGCGTTATTCAGAATTTCTCACAGATGTTTCAAATGGTCTTTTTTTACTGAAACACCTTTATTTTTGCCTCTTTTGGCCACTGGTGTAGTTTGAAGTTCAAGTTACACCAATGGATTTCTTATAGCATCAAGGTACATATTAACATTTTTATAGGTCTAGCGGGAACATTCTCCTTTAAATTCGAGATGGAAGAAATGGCGAACCGCACAAGAAACCACCTAATGCTCCATTAGCCTGGACTTACGATAGGTAAATTAGCAGGTACCGTACCCGATAAAATGAAAATGTATAAACTCCAAAGTAACAATTAAAGCAACAATGAACAAAATCTTTGACATCTACAAAGAAGTATCTTCGACTCCGTTTAGCATTTTACTGCATTTTACAAAACCACTGAAGAGCACTTATCTCTTCTTACCTCTGCACAGCAGAGCTGAATATTGAGGAGAATACCACAAATTTTGAGGAAGTGGCCAAAATGTCAAAGATCAAACAGCATTAATATAGCCTAAAAATTCTACTGAACTAAAGAAAACTCCCCAAAACAATTTTTGCATAGATTAGAGGAAAAGAATAATAATGTGCAAACAGAAATTGAATTTGGTGAAATGTAACATTGCATGTTCATGCGGGTTACGCTAAATATACCTCGAACAAAACCTGAATGATAAAGACGTAGAATTTTTTTTTTCTCTTTGAATTTTTTACTGAGGTCCGAGATTGCCAGTTAGGGCCCATGATGATGGGTTGGATATGCCAAACTAAATATGAGTAGCTTCCTCACAGCTGGCACTAGTTGTCTGGATCTGAGAGAATGTTGCGATTGCTAGTTTTGATTATGACATTGTCGTCACGGTCTACTGCGGAAGGTGAAGTACGCTAACAAAGCTTGTATTAAATAGTGGCGCGCCCGTGAAGAGACTGACGGGCGTTTCAGGACTTGACGGGCATTTACGGGTGCCGACGCCCACCTCATGGCAAGCACTGAGGCGATGGCCCGATCAGGCAAGCATAGGACGAAGTGCGCAGGCCTGATCGGCACTTCCACCGGTCCGGGGCCATCGGGCCAATGTATTTGTCGAGTCCTGAGGGGGTTTTACTTGATTCACAATGCAGATTCATTCCAAAGGTGTCCAAAAGTAAGTTGAAAAAGCAGAATCGTTTTTGTTTTAAAGATTATTTTAATCCAAAATCCAATATGGCCACCATGGCTTTGACATTGAAAATATCAAAAACGATGTCTTCTCTGAAACCACTCTGCAGATTGAGTGAGGGTTTCGACACACGAGCAGATTAAAAATCGTTCAAATTGTTCCGATACAAAATCCAAAATGGCCGCCACTGCCTTGACCTTCAAATATGAAAACGTCTTTATTTCCTAAACAGCGTGACAGATTAAGCTGAAACTTGGCAAAAGTGTGCCTGATCATGAGTAGATGAAGGCTTAGAGAAATCAGTCCAAAATGAAATCCAGTGGCGCACGGACTTGACCTTGAAACTATTAAAAATGCCTTCTTTGCCGAAACCGCACTATGGATTGAACCGAAACTCGGTATGTATGTTCATTCAGGCGTAAATAAAAAATCTTTTTGTTCCAAAATCCAATATAGCCGCTAAAGCCTTGACCTTGAAAATTTTAAAATGAACCTTGAAAAACACAAAACGGACTAAGCTAAAACTTGGCAAGAGTGTTCTTACTCATGAGTAGATTAAAGTTTATACAAATCATACCAACTGTCTTTGTGATGGTCCAATGAAAAGTGCTGTATTAATAGAATTAAATTCAACTGAGGTGAAAAATAGAAGTGCAAAAAGATGTTACTTTCCCAATTGTTTTGGAAATGTGCATGCTTGGCAATAAAATTGTTTTTGATTTTTTGAGTGTGAATTTATTCTGCTGGAGAGAGTGTTGAAACCCTTCCTGATTTTATTTTTTATTTTTTGCATATTTGTCATGCATAAATGTTTCAGATCATCTTGCAAATTTTTATATCAGACAAAGGTAACCCTCGTAAATACAAAATGCAGCTTTTAAATGATAAAATCAGACTCTCGATATGAGTTTGAAGTACAGTTCATGAATGTTTATCATGACAGAATGTCACTGTTTGTTCCTCTTGGCTACTCCACTTCATGAATATCGAGAGTGCAAATGAAATTAGACACTAATTTCTAATTAGGGCCGCACTCTTTAGGGGTTGGTAAAACAACTAGGTTACTTCCTGAGAAGTATTTTCCACTGTACAATCACCAAAGCAAGGAAATACGCTGCCTGGCCCAAAGAAGTCACCACCTGGAATGGATTTAACTAAGCAAGTAGGTAAGAGCCTTCCATTGGATAATTACTGCAGTAATTAATATGTTTAACCTGGCAACAAGTGATTTAACCCTAAACATCCATGTTTAGAGACATGGTGTAGTCTATCAAATTATTCACAAAGTCAGGCCCACTTCCGGTGCAGGGTGACTCGGTGAAAACAAAACCCACGTGGCCCGTGAAACCGAATTGAAAGCGATGCAAATGAAGTAATATTCCATCAAAAAACATGCCCAAGTCGTGTGTAGCATTTGGTTGTTCAAATCACAACATGAAACAGGGAGAGAAAATTTAATTTCACGTATTTCCAAAGGAAAGTAAGCGGCCTGAAGCATGGATACAAGCTGTCAAAAGACAGAGCCCTGCCGCATACATGCCAGCTCTACCGCCAACTCTATATTTTGGAGCGTTTCATTCTGAGAAAAAAAAAAAACCTCCCAAAAGCGGCGGAGTTGGCATGTATGCGGCAGCAAGTGAGAACCGTCAGCTCATGCCGTGCTGTGTGGGAAGCATTTTATCAGAGGTGAAATAGTAGGCCTAAATAGCTAGATATTTCGTAAGCTGGGAATTAACTGGGAATTACTTTTGCCATTTGCTCTCTTGCCTTTTATTTACAACTCTAAGTACCTGCAGTATTTAGAGTCTGTGACGCAACGATGATCAAAATAGTCAAATGACATCTCTAGTACCTTATAATAACTCCAACACGCTGCGTTTACTTGCAGATAAGATACAAGCAGATAATAAGGTGGATTAGAAAGTGACATTTGTTGATGAGATAACACGAAGGCGAACACACAAGGTTGAAGACCAGGCTTAGTTAGTGAGATTCGCCAAAGTTTGTATAGATTACAGCAACAATGCATAACAGTGAGTTTTATGTGGGTTCCATCCCACTCTGGAATCAAGGTTAGCGACGCTGCAGACCGCCTAGCGAAGGAGGCCTGGACTCAGATGCACAGATTAACATCCCAATAAGCAAAGCTGAAGTCAAAACCATTATTATGGCAGAAATGAATAGAGCTTGGCAAAAGCAATGGGACAGGGAAGTCAAGGGCCGCTTCCTTTATAAAATACAAAAACAGGTTACAGCAAGAAGGCAGGGGAGATGGAACCGCAAGGAAGAGGCAGTTACTACTCGAATAACAACAGGTCACACAGGCTTGAATCACAACCTCAATCCGATGGGTAAACTTCAAACCGGTCTATGCCCCAAATGCAACAGTAGGGAAACAGTTTAGAGTCTATTACTGGAATCCCAAGCATAAAGTAGGCAGAGATTAATGCTCCTCGAGGATGTCAGTGCCCTAGGACAGACCAGTCTGACTCTTGAGGGCTTACTTGCTTTTTTTCTATTCTAAAGCCAGTTGCCTGGATCCATGTAATGGCATTCTGAAAAACAACAGGATTATTGAATAGAATAAAATTTATTTATTTTTTTTTTTTTACAAAAATATCATGACCTTGCTCCATTGATGCTCCACACCTCTATAGTTGGTGGCAGTAATGCACCACGCCTTTGCAAAAGGCAAATAAACATTAAAGAAGAAGAAGAAGATCAACAGACTTGGGTCAGGAACTGGAGAAAATGGTTGCCTGAGTGGAGGAACACGAACAGGAATGCGGTAAGTTTCATGAGAAAGGATTAAATCTCAAGACAATGGAACTCTTAGATTAACATTTGTAGGACACGAACAGGAAAATGAATCTTGCAAATTTATTAAAAAAAAGACATTCTAGATAATGGCATTATTAATATTCCAGAATTAAGGCCAATATATGCAGCCTTTTTGGAGATCTTGGAAAACTCTTTAGTAAAGATTAAAAGATTTTAAGTGGGGAGCTTCAGATTTTGGGGAAAGTAAATGTTGCTCAGGGGTGCGTTTCCCGAAATCACAAATGCTAGCTTACATAGTTGGCCCCATTGACTGTGAATGGACAAACTATATAAGTTGCTAACATAACATAGTTAGCAACTACGCTTTTGGGAAATGGTGGTGCTGCAACTCAGAAGTTTGTACTGGGCGATCACAGAAATATTCATTTGCAACCTATTGCCTCAGTGAAGCTTTAAGTTCTCTAATAAAAAGGGCCAACGACGGAAACCGAATTTGAAGGTAAGGTGCATGGAGGAGAGTCTTGGACCATTTGGTGTCGGAAGGGGACCCCACCGATAGGGTCCCTTCCCAGAAAAAATGGGAGGGCTTGATAGCTGTCATCTCAGTCTCTTTGTGAAGTCTGTGTAACCTCATGCCTGTTTGACATAGTAGTCATGTATAGGCTTATTCTCCGAATTTGCAAACTTAGGGTAAATCCTAGAGTTCGTGCTGTTCATTGTTTTACCAGCACGTTTAATTTTAAGGAGCCAGGTGCCTATTGCACAAAGCCGGGATAAGGGATTAACCTGGAACAGCACGGGATTAGCCTGATCTCAAGCCCCATTCCGGCTGCACAGAGCATGTGGGCTAAGCCATGGCACTAGTTACTATGGAATCAAAGTCTGTGGAGCTAGCCATCTCCAGAACTGGCTTACCTACAGTAAGAATTGGCTTTCCTAAGCGCCTTCCTCCAGCCAATTTCACCTCACCTCATTCAGCAGTCACCTCAATTGAAAATCACTGTCCTAAGCAGTCATTCTAAATTGTCCACCACATATTGCTATCTCAAATATAGTAGGCCCAGGGTAATTATCTTAGAAACTTGTAACCATTGATGTCAGGAAAATGGCCAATATTCAATCAATATATTTAAGTATCCATGTGACAGTCGCCATTACAACTCAATCAGTCCCCCTTCGATGGAACAATTTAACCATATTTAGAATCTGTCAGTCTCAGATCAGCCTTTATTCCCCAGAGTTCTGAGTAGAAGATGAGCAGTGCTGTATGACGGGGGTTACCCTGTTTCAGCGCGGTCTTGAATCGCTGCGGTCACCCCCAACATATAGCACTGCTGCTACTTTTCTCCATTTTATTAATACTGCGACGGGAAAAGTGGAGTCGTTGCCTTAGTGCTGTATACGTGCACAGTGTCGCTCGCTTCGCAATACTGGAATCCAACAGGCTTCTTGAAGTTATTTTTTGAGATTAACACTTTACTTTTTAATTTGAATATGCCTTCATCAGTAGTGATTAAAAGCAGAAAGTAAAGTCAACTAGTCTGAAAACGTTTATTATCGGGCTATCAGTTCAGTGTTTCTGCTGGACAAAAAAATGCTTGTAGTAGTATTGTGGTATAAAAGAAAAATATGCTTGTAAGAATTTGTAAGCACTTGGGTTTGCCTGGCAGTTCTCCTGTGTATTTTGTGCGCAATCACATCTGCTTATTTTTTTGTCTCGATGTTATATCTCAAATATGCCTGGCAACGATGGCTTATCCCATTCACACAGACGCCGAAGTGCATCGGCAACTCCTTTTCAACGGTGCTGAAACACCTCCTGAGTTTACTTTCACTATTAGTTAGCTAACTTTAATACACTGCTCAAAAAAATAAAGGGAACGCTAAAATAACACATCCTAGATCTAAATAAATTAAATATTCTTATTAAATACTTTGTTCTTTATATAGTTGAATGTGCTAACAACAAAATCACAAAAATCAATGGAAATCAAATTTATTAACCCATGGAGGTCTGTATTTTGTGTCACACTCAAAATTTAAATGGAAAAAACACACAACAGGCTAATCCAACTTTGATATAATGTCCTTAAAACAAGTCAAAATGAGGCTCAGTAGAGTGTGTGGCGTCCAAGTGCCTGTTTGACCTCCCTACAATGCCTGGGCATGCTCCTGATGAGGTGGCGGATGGTCTCCTGAGGGATCTCTTCCCAGACCTGGAATAAAGCATCCACCAACTCCTGGACAGTTTATGGTGCGACGTGGCGTTGAGAAGGTATGTGAACATAAACCTCATTTAAAGCTAACTTTCAATTCTTGTTTGTAATTTGGATGCTTGGTACAATTGTTCACAGTAACAAAACTTGCTGTCTGTAAAACCTGTATTGCAAGGGTTTGTCTCTGGTTATGACCGCTCGGTTACCAGCTACTGCATGTTAGTTTGCATGTCGAGCTGATTAAAAACGCTCCTGGTTAACTTGTATGCAGTAATTCTGATCGGCATGCTTGTGTTACTTCGGTAAGCATCAATGTGGCAGTTTCATCATAACGTTGCCCGATTGTAGCCACTACAGTTAGTAGTCGCTTCACTTATCCATGACCGCGATCAGCCGTATACTTCACAAATGTCTGAGCAAGCTCTCTGGTGCCACTGTGAAAGCAATGCAAAATGCAGAAGCTCTACCGATTTACGAATGATTTCTCTGCACTACCTTAACATAATTTCATTCCCCTTTAGAAATTGTTGAGGCTAATAAAAAGCTGAAAAAGGCGGAGATTAAATTGGCAATTCTTACCTGTAGAAGTGAGCAATTCGCTAGCTCCACATAAGCAACTTGTCCGCGCTCAGTCTGCAAAACCTGTATTATGTTCATGACATAACCGAGCTCTCTCTAGCTGACGAACTATCCATAAAGCTGTTTTCACATCAGACACGAAACAAAATTTTCGCCGGACAGATTAGCCTACATTCAAAGTCAATGTAAAGACTACAGGCGTTATGGGCGCGTTAAGCAGCATTCACATCGGACGCGAAACAATTTTTCGTTCGACAGATTACATTCAAAGTCATGACCGCTTATCAACTACTGCATGTTAGTTTGCATGCTATGATAATTAAAAATGCTCCTGGTTAACTTATATACAGTAATTCTGATCGACATGCTTGTGTTACTTCGGGAAGCATCAATGTGACAGTTCCGTCCTAACGTTGCTTGATTGTAGCCCAGGGGTCCTCAATCTTTCCCAGAAAGGGCCGGTGTGGGTGCAGGCTTTCATTGCAACCAAGAATTTTCACACCTGATGCTACTAATCAACCCCTGGACTCCTTACTAATAAGCTTGATTAGTAGCATCAGGTGCATAGCTGGTTGGTTGCAATGAAAGCCTGCACCCACACCTGCCCTTTCTGGGAAAGATTGGGGGCCGCTGTTGTAGCCACTACAGTTGAAGCTAAACGTTCAGGTCCTGTATGTGTCTGCCGAGTTGGGCTGCAGTTAGACCAGACATAGATTTTGCAGAGCTTGGGGTGTGTTTTTGAGTGCTTATGAAATGATTGCTTTACTTATCCATGACCGGGGTCAGCCTGATGCATCTCTAATGTCTGGGTAAGCTCTCTGATACTACCGGTGAAAGCAATAGGGAAGCGCACAGGCTATAACATGTCCGGTATAACAAAGGATTTCTCTGCATTGCCATTGATTGAATATTAAATTCTTTCTTGTAAAAGTAATCGATTCGCTAGCTCCACATAGGCAACGGTTCACTCGGAACTTACGGTCTGTAAAACCTGTCTTATGTTCATGACATAACCGGAGCTCTGTCTAGCTCTCGCACGCTATACATAATGCGCCCATTTTCTGCGAGGAAAAGCTGGTCATTCCAAAGCAATAAGTACCACAGGCAATTTCCGAAAAGGCCGCTTAGCTGGGAGCTTTCGCCCTTCCGTCATGTACCAGCGCGGAAGCTGTTCGTTTCTCCACGCTGACAACACACCACAGCTATGCACACGAACCAGCAGGTCCTAATACACAACGAAGCAGTCCATCTGTTGTGATTTACGAAATGAACCAATCGCGAAAACCAGATAAATGCAAAAATGAGGCTTTATTTCTGAAGGGAGAAACCCCCCAACAGAGCTGGCGACAGTCCAATGTCCGAAATCCAAAAACAAATTCCAATGGGCGTAATCCAGAGTCAAAACCAGGGCACCAATCTCAAAATCCGTAGTCAGGCAAAAAGAGGTCAATAAACAAGAATGCGGTACAATACAGGGAAAGGTCAAAGCTCGTAGTCAGGCGGTCCAGTCAGAAAGATAAATCACTTAGAATCAAGGAGGAAAACAAACGTGGTTCAGGAAACTAGGAAGAACGATCTGACAAAGGAAGTGCATGAACAGACATCTTCAATACACACCCGGGGTGAACACATGACCAGGGAGAAGCAGGTGCAATCAATGATACAATAATCAGGAGTGACACATGAGGAATAATCTAATTACATGAATCTGGCAAAAGCCAAAACGCAGACAGGGATCACAAGACAAACCTATGAACAAAACAGCTCTGGTCAAGGAGTGCTAAAGTGTATAGTTTAAAGAAAAGGAAAGCATAAAGTATTAGTGGAGATCCACAGAAAACTGGAGCAGAGATAATTAGGGATAGGCAAGGAGGCGGATACTAGAATTGGGCGACTGCTGAGAGACCGTTAGTCAATTAGTATGTGCAGCTATACAATCCCAAATCCATGTTAGTAAGTTAGTAAAAATATACACTCAACAAAAATATAAACGCAACACTTTTGTTTTTGCTCCCATTTGTCATGAGATGGACTCAAAGATCTAAAATTCATTCCAGATACACAATATTACCATTTCTCTCAAGCATTGTTCACAAATCTATCTAAATGTGTGATAGCGAGCACTTTTGCTTTGCTGAGACAATCCATCCCACCTCACAGGTGTGCCACATCAAGATGCTCTTCAGACACCATGATTAGTGCACAGGTTTACCTTAGACTGTCCACAATAAAAGGCCACCCTGAAATGTGCAGTTTTGTCTCACAACAAAATGCCACAGATGGCGCAAGCATTGAGGGATCGTGCAATTGGCATGCTGACAGCAGGAATGTCAACCAGATCTGTTGCTCGGGCATTGAATGTTCATTTCTCCACCATAAGCCGTCTCCAAAGGCGTTTCAGAGAATATGGCAGTACGTCCAACCGGCCTCACAACCGCAGACCACGTGTAACCACACCAGCCCAGGACCTCCACATCCAGCAGGTTCACCTCCAAGATCGTCTGAGACCAGCTACTCAGACAGCTGCTGAAAAAATCGGTTTACATAACCAAAGAATTTCTGCACAAACTATCAGAAACCGTCTCAGGGAAGCTCAACTGCATGCTCGTCGTCCTCATTGGGGTCTTAACCTGACTCCAGATCGTCGCCGTAACAGACTTGAGTGGGCAAATGCTCACATTCGATGGCGTCTGGCACATTGGAGAGGTGTTCTCTTCACGGATGAATCTCGGTTTACATTGTTCAGGGCAGATGGCAGACAGCGTGTGGGGCGTCGTGTGGGTGAGCGCTTTGCTGATGTCAATGTTGTGGATCGAGTGGCCCATGGTGGTGGTGGGGTTATGGTATGGGCAGGCATCTGTTATGGACGAAGAACACAGGTGCATTTTATTGATGGCATTTTGAATGCACAGAGATACCGTGATGAGATCCTGAGGCCCATTGTTGTGCCATACATCTTTGAACATCACCTCATGTTTCAGCAAGATAATGCACGGCCCCATGTTGCAAGGATCTGTACACAATACTTGGAAGCTGAAAATGTCCCAGTTCTTGCATGGCCAGCATACTCACCGGACATGTCACCCATTGAGCATGTTTGGGATGTGCTTGACCAGCGTATACGACAGCGCGTACCAGTTCCCACTAATATCCAGCAACTTCGCACAGCCATTGAAGAGGAGTGGACCAACATTCCACAGGCCACAATTGACAATCTGATAAACTCTATGCGAAGAAGATGTGTGGCACTGCATGAGGCAAATGGTGGTCGCATGAGGCAAATGGTGGTCACACCAGATACTGACTGGTTCTGAGTCCTCAGACCCCCAATAAAGCAAATACTGCACATTTCAGGGTGGCCTTTTATTGTGGACAGTCTAAGGTACACCTGTGCACTAATCATGGTGTCTGATGAGCATCTTGATGTGGCACACCTGTGAGCTGGGATGGATTGTCTCAGCAAAGCAAAAGTGCTCACTATCACACATTTAGACAGATTTGTGAACAATTTTTGAGAGAAACGGTAATATTGTGAATCTGGAATGAATTTTAGATCTTTGAGTCCATCTCATGACAAATGGGAGCAAAAACAAAAGTGTTGCGTTTATATTTTTGTTGAGTGTACATTGTTAATATGGGTTAGAAAATTAAGCGAAAACAACAAACTGTTAGTATGGGTTAGTAGATAGCAAAAGAGAGAGGAAGGAAGAACACGAGATAATGAAAGAAGGTTGAAACCCAGAAACCAATAAATCACCCGAATGAGTGGCATGCAAGACTAGGGACCGCGAGCAAAGACCTACGAAGTGCAAAGCAAGGCATGGCAAAATAAACAAGGCAAAGACTATGAATAATACAAGACATGAAAATAATAAACCAGGAAATCTAAAATTACCAAAACACAGTACACAATACTAAGAATGGTCTGTTATGGCCCCAATTTGTTATTACATTTACAACAACAGCAACAGCAAGGGATGACAGACACAGTTTTTAAAACTTAAACACATTTAATTAACAATGACAATTAAAACTAACTAATCTACTAACCAAGATTGATTTACAACAATAACTGAAATATTTACTGTCCCTTGTTTTGGTGGGGTGGCTTGGTGATGTCCTGGGTGAGGAAAATGCTCAAACACAGGCAAAAATCCACAAAAGAAACTTCTCAGGTCTTGAACAGAATGACAGGTCTGGTCACATGTATTCTTCTCCTTGCGATTTCTCCTACTACTTTGCTGTCTCAATTCTACTCCTTATATACTCTTTTGCAGACCCCACCCACATTTAGACCTCTTTTTTTTATTTTCGGGGACTTGCCCCAGACATGTCTGAAACATATCCAAAAATACCTCCAGTCTGAGCTGAATAAAAAAAAGGTAAATACTGCCATCTAGTGGCCTATATTCACATTACAGGTCAAAACACAGGCAGAGGTCCCGAGGCACAAAAATCAGTAAACATGGCCAGGCACAGAACTTAAACACTTTTAGCTGTTGCCGTAGCAAACTGTAGCTGATAGCAAATTCGTGTTTGAGCTGCCAGACTTTTGCACTGCATCCTCCACTTTCACCGTTGCGTTTGTTAGAACAAGTTAATTTCATTAGATCTATACACATGTACTGCGTTAGATTGCAGAATATGCCCATTGATTCCTCTGGAGTCGGACGTGGAAATCTGTGTTCTGCTGCCTCGTCCCGCCTAGATCCGCCTTCCACAGAGCTGGCCAGTCAGAAGAAAGTGGGCACACGGGGAGCGGGGGCCATAGCAGAAGAGCCACCCCAGTGAGGCGTTACAGGCAGAGACTACTATGGACTACAAATGGGGTTTTTTGAGGATGGCAGTATGAGCAAAATAAGTACCCTTTTTTAACTTTACGCAATCAGGAGTTCTCTAGGGGAGTCTAAGACCAAAATATAAACTTGGAAAAAAAGGTCACCTTTACATTGCATCCTTGTTTCCCTCACTAGTCTTTTCCTAGCGTCTCAGTCCTTCCACCAGGAATGCATGGAGAGGTGCAAGGAAACCATGCAGGCAGTGAAAGACACGAGGAATCCGTCCTCTGAAGCATCACATGAAAGCACGTCCATTTCTAATGATGGCACACAGCTGGATCTGCCGCCAGTGTCTGTCACTTCGGACTGACCGCATGGTTTTCATATGAAGCCTTCCAGGAAGGCTGCCCTTGCAAATACTCTCTCATGGCTCCTCAGAGCTCTCTCCTTGCAGCAGAAATGAGAGCTTTGATATGATCTGCAAGATGGCTGATCCAGACCAAACTCCGGTTCAAGCGCGGAGCAAGCAAATATCAAATAAGCGATTGATGATGTACCCCTCTCTTCCAGTTCCCAGATCCTCATCAAAAGGTGAGCAAGTGCTCCTGATGAAATAAAAACAAAAAGGAAAGGCAATTTATAAATAGAACATGTATTTTGTACAACAATTTTGTAATATATTCCCGTATTACGATAGAATGAGCAGACAGTGGGGTAAAGTTATATAGTTTAACTAAACATTTAGGGAGCAGAGCTTTCACATTACATATCCATGGCAGCCAACAATGTACTTCTTCTGTGTTCACGATCATACTGCTAGCTAGGCCTATGCTGCTACCTAGAGGAATATCTTAGCAATGGCACACGTAATATTTCCCATCTACTACAAAGTTGTAAAATTAATGAGAAATATGGGCCAAAGACAGTGTAAAAACCCAAGGAGATTATACGATGAAAAAGCCATAGAAAAGGAGGAGTGTGAGTACTATCCTAAGGACTGTAGTTTACAAGGTAATAGTGCAAAGGACCGCTAAACACTAATAAAACAACTTAGTTAATTTGCTAAGATTTTAAGCAAGTAGTACTAATAAGTAATAATTAACAGCTGATCACGGTGATTTCGTGAAGTCACAAACAGTGGCGGAGGTACGGGGGGAAGGTGTGGGCAAGGCACGTCCCTTTTAGTCCTGTCATGATCGCAATCATTTTCCTTTATTGAGGCCTTTTCCAATTATTGTAGTTGGCAACTGAAGACACGGTTTCTCTCCACATGTGATCTAACGGCGATTAAATCGTGGGTTAAATTCAGTACAGAGCATAAAACAGCCGTTTAAAACAATTATGAATCCTGAACTGTTGTCAATCATCTTCCTGATTGACAAAAGGTTCACTCCGAGAGGCTCCGCACTTAAGGGGTGGTGCTTGTTCTCCCCGATTGGGGAAAACGACAATCATTCATCTGGACGCGTATTTGCTGTATTTAAATCAACGTTATTCAAAATTGCTTAGCCTACCTGTCGACTCTCACACAAATGGCTTGAGCCGCACGCTTTTTATAACCTAGGATATTTAACTGCCGATTGCCACCGTTTTTCTTTTTTTTTTTTTTTTTAAATCAACCCACAAAATACTGAGAGTGAAGGTCCGCGTTTCATTGGAACACAGACCAGTTAATCTAGCCTGGACTAAAAGGGATGTGTCTTCGCCCACCAACAATCCCCCCCCCCTTACAGGTCATCCCTATATGAGCCCCTACTGCCAGTATTTTTACGTGCTATTAAATAATCAGGACCCGTGATTATTTTATAGGGCATTATATGGCGCTCATAAGGTAATGCTTTAAAAAATTCATTTTATGAAACTTCACTGTGGCACTCTCTCATTTACTTAATTGCCAGGTTTTTTTTTTTAAATCTCTTGCAAAAAAGTTTATTCAAGTGTGCTATTACTATACTTCTTCTAAACTAATAATTAGAGAGTATACTTTCAGTTTACTTTTGATGAACTTATCAGAGATACTCTTCTCTAAGTAATACTTACGTATACTAGCTTATACTGAAAAGTACACAGAAAAGTCTAAGTATATTCGACTAATATTTCTACCCAAACTTTTGATTATCATACTTTTCTTGAGTATATCTAAGTATTAAAATATTCATGCCTAATGTTCAAGTATACTGGTTTGCAGTTTGGTTACTATCAACAGCATAAGCACATTAAAATATTTTTACCATGCATATTGGCTTTTTTGAAGTATACTGCACTATATTTTTACTCAGTTGTTACTATCTCATGGACTTACAAATTCCACATGTACATTTGCAGTAACAAGTATGCTTTGGGGCCGCAGAGCAGAGTAAATAGCGCATTGGTGGAGCTGAACTTGATTTTTATGCAGTGTTATTAACCCACAAAGAAATAGATAAACATTTGTCTGATTTTATTTGAGAACAAATTTGACAATTTTTGCAGTATTGACAGACTTGATACATACTCTTTCCAAAAAAGTATACTTGAAATTTAAGCAACATAACCTTAAAGTACCCATCTAGTTTACATCTAAGTTTTATTTTGTACTGCAAGTACACTACTAGTGAACTTTTAAGTATACTGTGACTTAACTAGTTGTATACCTCCAGCATACTTTCTAATTTATGAAAGTACACATTTAAGTATACTGCAAGTAAACTTACAGATATCCTGCTAGTTTATTGGTTGTATACTTCTAGTAAACTTTTCAGTTCATGAAAGTATACTGTGAAGCATACTGCTAGTATACTTAAAGATGAACTGTTAGTTCACTATTTACATACTTCTAGCACAATTTCTAGTTTGTAAAAGTATAATTTGTAGTATACTATAAGTGAACTTACAGATATACTGCTAGTTTATTAGTTATATAATTCTAGTAAACTTTTCAGTTCATGAATGTATACTGTGAAGTATACTGCAAGTAAACTTAAAGATGAACTATTAGTTCACTAGTTATATACTTCTAGCACAATGTCTAATTTCTAAAAGTATACTTTGAAGTATACTGAAAGTAAACTCAAATGTTCTACAACTTTAGTTGTTATTTACTTCAAGCCAACTTTTTAGTTCCTGAAAGTACACTTTGAAGAATATTGCAAGTAAACTTATAGGTAGACAACAAGTACACTAGTTCTATACTATTGCAAATCAGATATTATTTAACACAAGTAGATGAGAGGTTACCTCATGTACTCTACTGGTAGACAATGCTTAAGTGCATTGTGCTTTAATTCACAGATGAAGGTACTTGTAAGGATTTACAATAAAACACATACTTGGGATTGAGAACAAAATTGATTTCTTTATAAATTACATTTTCAAACACAATATTGTATTGGATGCTGAAGTATAAGAACACAGCAATGGCAACTCTTATCGAAATCCTAATTCAAAACAAAAGTACCTCTTTCTCTCATATTGAACCAGAAATATACAGAAAAATTAATTATCAGTGCTTTCAGCCTGGCTGAAGGACTCAAGCAAAGGCTTATGAAATATTCCAAATGAGTACACCGATTTTTTTGGTTAATGGAGTTCCGTATCAAAGTAAAAAATATGACCGACTAAAGAAAAGAAGCAGCAGTGCTGTAATACTTGAGAGATGGTACATTCTTTTTATCAATGATTTAATCGTTTTTAAACAAGAGTGTGGACATAGAGCCCTGCATATTGTACCTGTACAAAATATTGCTGCGTTTAAGTTGAGATATCAGTTCAATCTAGCTGGCCATTATTTGCAGATTCACAGATAAATGTACACAGTATTGTCAAACATGAGATTAAGAAGACTGTAACTTCAGTGCTATCTGACATAGTGACAATGAAATGTCTGTTCTAGTTTTAAAACAAGCAACCATACCACAACTTGATCTGCACCAGCTGTGTGGTTAAAGCTAAGCAGCTGCAAGCTTGGTTTGTGCTTGGATAGGAGACTGTCTGAGGAAAGAAAGTTGCTGCTGGAGGAGGTGTTGGTGGGCCAGTAAGTTGGGATCTTCCCACTGGTGGAATAATACACTATAGTGTAGTGCAATGATGATGATGATGTTGCCTATCAGATGAGATGTGAACCTGAAATCCTGACTCACTGTAGTCAATAAACATACAATGACACTCTTTTTAAGTTTCCTAGCAGTATACCTCACAGTATACTTTCATGAACTGAAAAGTTTACTAGAAGTATACAACTAATAAACTAGCAGTATATCTGTAAGTTTACTTGCAGTATACTTAAATGTGTACTTTCATAAATTGAAAAATATACTGTAAGTATACAACAAGTCCAATCACAGTATACTAAAAAATTGACTTGTAGTGTACTTGCAGTATAGAATAAATCTTAGATGGATACGTTCACTTTGCTTAAACTTGAAGTATACTTAAAACTATACTTTTATAAGCTTAAAATGTTCCAATTTAGTCCGAAGAAGTATTAAATTAGAGTACTTTTTAGTACACTACAAGTAAATGGTCCGTAGTATACTTGCTATACTTATACTCAAGTATACCTCATAAAAGGAACTTCAAGTATACTACTTTTTGCTGAGGGATGGTTTCGTACAGAACTTATCTTTCTTCAACGTAGAACGTGCTTTTGTTTCCAGAGCTAATATTTTTTTTAATATCTGAAAAACTTCATGACCCTCAGAGTTTGGAAACCTTGAAGCCTTATCATCCTTTTAGTAGTGCCAGAATTACAGAAATGTTTACGGGTCGCAGGCAGCAATATTGCCTCAATATTGAATAAAGTCACTGCAGGAGAGAATGAGGTAGTGTTTCCAACTGCTCAGCAAGGAAAGTTGATACTGGCTGTCATAAAAGTCACAGTTTATTTTGTTGACGGGGGGGAGACGTGGCATATTTTGTTTACGGAGGGGAGACGCGGCATATTTTGTTGACCGGCGGGGGGGACGTGGTTCATTTCATTCATATTGCGCACTCAATCGCGCATCTTCCAAACTTTGAGTGCTTTCAGACGGGGTTCTCACGGCAGCACCCGCTGCTCGTTGAGGACAATAACTGCAGAACGAAACTTTTTTTCACGTCAGTCGCCAAAACAGTAGAAAAGTCTCCATTTACACCAGAAAAGGTTGCTAGATTTCTCGCTAGGTGATTTTGATCAAAAAAGTCGCCAAAATTATTTGGAAAGTCACCAGATTTAGCGAGAAAGTCACCATATTGGCAACACTGGAACGAGGTAGCAGTTTTTTTTTTTTTTCTTTTTAAGCAAGACAATTCAATTTGTGTATTTCAGCTGCACTTACATTTCAGTTGGTAACGGCATTAATTGACCTCAAATAAATATGAAATGTGTACGTCGGCGCTAGGTAGATGTCGCCTCTAGTCATGATGGGTGTTAGCTATGAAAGCTTTTAGCTAAGTGCCTGAACGATAGCTTTCTAAGCCCAGTCTATTATAAAACAGCGTAGCCTATCAATGATGCTGGCTTAAATAGTTATGGAGTGTGACATGGATCTCATAAATGAGGCTAAAGCAAGGGATTATTAGCTAATTTAAAGTAGGCGATTCTAGTGTCGACCAACTTCTCTAATGTTGATTATCACTCGCTACCGTGTTAAGGTATATCGATAATAGCCATTTATATACATGCCAACTCTACCACTTTTGGTGGTAGACTACCGCTTTTAGGGCATTTTTTTCAGAATGAAACCCCCCAAAAGCAGTAGTCTACCGCCAAAAGCGGTAGAGTTGGCATGTATTCATTTAGCGTTGACATAGCCTATTAATCACGATATATCCATCGTAACTGCACCCTATGAATTGTCTTGCCAACGCGATTAAATGTTTGCTGTGCTGAACAGACTTGTGGTTAGCCCTGGCATAGGAAACAATGTAATTGCTGATTGCTACTGGACATACCGGTATGACCGGTCAGTTGCGTCACCCTTACAGCGTTGTTCACATTGCGTCAACTATACAGATCAGTGGTGCCCAGCAGAGCCATTTGGGCCATTTCCACCCCAGGAACTTCAGGGTTAATTTTACGGGGCTGGGGACATTGTTGCGCGTTTCCTCCGCTGGAACCACCCCCAAAGGACTGAGTACCTGAACTTTTACAGGGGCCAAAAACGTCCCTGCCTTGGAGTAGGTACTCTAATCAGCCCCGAAAAAATTCTGGGTGGGGCGTGGGGTTTACTTGCCGCTGATTGGATTTACTCAGGGCGGGATGTAAAGTCCACAGAAAGTGGCAAAATAGCCAGCATTTTTAAAACTCAGCAGACGACAAGGGGTCGCGTTTTTAAAAGGAGTTCTACTTCGCCCTCTCGGTGGAGATACGGCAGTTGAGAGGGCTGAGTGAGAGGACGTTCCTGTAGTAGTTCCTGCCCCCCAAATACTACCAGAAACTTCTTCGGTGGAAACGGGCCTATTGATGTTCTCAAGAGTTGCGACACTCCCATTGACTCTTGCGTACAATAAATGGTGGCGCGCTTCTGGGTCTGGGAACTTCCTATAGTTCCAAAAGAGGATTCTCGCAGCTTCGCACCAATTCACTTCCATTCAGACAACATCGACGGTAAGTAATAAAATATTGAAGTCTTATGATTCACAAAATGTATATATCATATCAGTGGACATGTTCCATTTATAATTTATAATTGTGTATGATCGGCACGACGATATATATATTTTAAGTCTGAAGAGCTTGTGATAATTTAAGCTCGTTCCTTGCTTCTAGTTTAGCTTTGTCAGCTATGGGAATTCAGTCATGAACTCTATGGAGTTTCTATTTCTATTTCTCACTAAACTGATATAAATCATGATGGTAAATGATGGAATGAGGTGCCTGTGACTGTTTTTGGTAAAGTTTTTTCATTTAAAGTTATCTTTCACGATTTTGACATGCTCTTACCTAGCCTGGCTTGATCAGCTGTTTTAAGTTTAATCACAAATGGTTGCGGAGTTTATTACTCAGTTTAGCTCTCAAGAACCATTTCGGATGAAAACCACTGGTTATTCATGAAATTGGATGAAACCACAAGTTAGGACTTTGACAACTCAAATGTTACCCATCATGTTTTAGGTAGCTGTTTTGAAATTGCATCTGTCAGTTTGCATTTGTCATACTAGGCGCTGTTAGCTTTCTAGCGATCTTGCTGTAGTCAGCTAGCTGTATTATATGCCATGTTGTATTTTGCAAAAAGATGTTTTTTTTTTTAGTGATTTACTCTTGGAAACATGATGACTGTTGTTAGTCTATATTACTTTTCTGTGCTCATTTTATTGTGCCACGTAGGCTTACCATTAATTTACCATTAATACCGGCAGAGGCTGCTGTTGGTGATGGAGGCTATAGGGTTCGTGAGAGGTTCTGAGATGTCTAAACTCTGCAAATCACACATTTATTTTAATCCTAAATTAAATTTAAAAGTCCTTTTTAAAATAATGTAATGCTTTTGTTAACTTTTGTCATGGGCGTGGTCATGGGGGGGAAAAGTGGACCTGACTACCCAGGGCCCGAGTATGGAGAGGGCCCCATGAAAATCCTGATTTTTTTTTTTTTTTTGTGATGTTTTTATTTCGAATGAATTGGGCCCTCCTATTAATTGGTGTCATAATTTATTTTAAATGTATTGATAACGTCAACTGAGAGAATTAACTTTACGTCAGTCCTCCCAACATATTGGACATTCTGGGGGCCCCCTCTTCGAGGCGCAAAATGGCTTAGTCCGCCCGACAGCGACCGGCGACAAGTGTAACGTCAGTGTGCCCAGATTGACTGACCTGGGGGCAAGTCATATTGCTGCCCAAAAAGCATAAATCAGGGTATCAGAAGAAGAAAGAGAGGAAAGAAAAAGAAAGAAGGCAGAATGAGGGGAGGCAGCTGTTGACTGCTTTCTTTCCCAAAGGTGAACTGAGTTTGCTTGTTAAGCAAAATCCAATTAAAGTTAACGCAGTCCACTCCAGACAGCTGCTGCTGATGTTAGAATGCTCACGTGAAGTCTAGTTTAGCTATATTGCCAACCAGGCTGCTTGCGGCTGTATGGACAGCATCTTCTTTCGTTTTGCGGGCCGCCGAATTGAATTAGAATTATTTTATTTTATTTATTTATTTATTTATTTATTTGCCGTTTTCACCGGCCCGCTGCCACAGGATTACCAAAATATGAAAAAAAAAAAATGTATTTTCATTTTTATACTGACCGCCGCTCAAAAGTTTGAAGAAATCGAGCAACCATTTTCAGGACGCTGTTTTTGAGACTTCATATGCTGAGAGAAAAACCACTGCTGCCATATTTGCCATCATGGCCATGAGAAATGTGGTAGAATGAAGGCCCGTAAAAGGAAAGGACAGCAACGAAGTCAGCATTCGATGTACTAATGAATGCTTCTCGATCTTACACCCATTTGCCGGCCAAGAGCCGTCCGAAAAAAGGTCATCATGGTCATGTGCATACACCAGAGCTCTCAAGTTTTGAATGCACGATACTCTCGTTTTCAAAAGTGCATAGTGACGAACTACATGTACTTCGTTACAGTACTGAAGTAGTTTTTGTTTTTAAGGATTTGTACTTAAGATATATTTTTTTAACCCGGACTTTTACTTGTCTACATTGAAAAGATTAAAAAGTACATACTTTCACTTCGTTACTTTGACACAGGCAACTTAGTTACTCATTTCAAATTAAAATATGAATCGAATTCATCATTTACGGATTATCTGGATCTGGCGAGAATAACATCTTTGTGCAGGTGTGTCCGGCAGTGGACGCGGACCTGCAAATTTATGCACGTAGTTACAATATTCCACCACTACATGGCAGATGAGTTATTAATATAAACCCTGCCAAAACTCAAAGAAGAAGAAGTATATTCAGGCCAGAGTGTTAGATAACTCATATCAAATGAAAAGGCTTTGATTCAGGCGAGAATGCCAGTTTTTTTTTTTTTCTTAATACTGCATCTTTCATGGCAGGAATGCATGGAAGAAGACATGAAGATGGCAACAATACTAGATTTATTTTTGAAATAAAATTTTTATAATTTTTTTTTCTTTCCTCCTCTGGGGTTGGTTCCAAAAAATTGTTTGTGAAACTCAAAAATAAAATTTTTATTTTTTTCCGCCCTTCTCTCCGCAAAAGCAGACATTTCTGCCCGCTAAACTAAAGATAAAAAATGCAGGCCTAAGTAAAAAGACATTTTGTACTATCGCAGGCTCTATTGATAAGATGACATAGACCTTTGATGTATAAACAGAAACCAGTCAACTTCTTTTTTTCACATTGAAACAATATTTATTGTTCATTTCTACTGTACCTTCTCATTAAAAAAGTAATGTAGCTTATTTGATTTGATTCTGATGTACAGTTGTATCAATGCAGGTGGTGAATGAAAGAACCACTCAGCAATATAATCTGATCTGATTGTAGCTTAAAACCCGATTCATGCTTTATTATTTTAAATAAATACCCCCCCCCCTTTTTTTTTTTTTTTTGCTCACGCTCCTCGTGCACTGGCATGGATAGGGGACCACTGACACTGAGAGTGTACAGGGCCCAAAATTTGGTGCTACGCCCATGCCCTCAGCCAAGAAAGGCAGCCTATAGTCCTGTGCTGATGACTTATGCATCATGCTTGGAAACTTCTGCTTGACTGCTGGAAGTACTGCTTTATTAACAGAATCAGAAATATTGAAAGATCTCATGCAAAATGGGATAAACCCAGACCCGTTTAAATATTTGTGAAGGATTCGAAGCCACAGTGAAAGTGGCAAGCCCAGACTGTATCCATGTGCGCTAATCAGTGATCGTATGAATATGATTTTTCAATGACAACATTTTAAATAGATTAATTAATTTTGGTGTGGAATTGGAATTCTTCATAACCATTGAACATGGGGCTTCACTTTGTGTCAACTCTACTTTTTCAAATGATTTATGATACATACTTTATTGTACCGAGTCTTTAATCTACAAATAATCATAATGGCTAATTTCATCACTACCAACAAAACTTGGATCATAAGATGGATATACAATATATGAAAATGAGCAACATTCAGAACAGCATATAGGACCTTGGGTTGAGTGCATTTCAAATGGTCACTTTCAGTTAGACAGTTAAACACAAACTCTGCAGCTCGATTCATACTGCATCCTGCTCCTGCCAACCTGCTCAATCAGAAGCTATAATATTTCAGCAACATCTTTTGACGCCTCAAGGGCGAGCTGGATAATTGGTAATCACCACCCTCTTCCAGAAAGTCAAGTCTCGTTGCCTTAATTACTGATCCTCATCATGATTCAATGGGGAAAAAAACGACATGCTTCCAAAAAAGTGTTGATGTCTTGAATACTAATTACCATCAGCATATGAGCAAGGAAAAGATTGTATGGGTATTTTTTACTGTATGAATTTCCTTAATGGCAGAGGACAAATTGTGAGGAGAGGAATTTTACCAAAACATTGCACTTAACCAAATGTACACTAGAGATTTGTTTTACAAGATTTTGTACTTTCACAACCCCATGTATCAAGTGAGGTAGATTGTTAAAAAAAAATGACTGAGACCCAGTGATACGGGGACGGGTGGGTCCGCAGAAATAGCGACCTAGCCCGGCTATGGGGCTAGAACTGATGAGTAATCAAAAATATGAGGCTGTCGGGTTAGCTCACTCAATTAAGGCGCCGCATTTGCGGAGCAGTAGTGACTACCACGGCGCGGGTTCGATCTCCGGTCATACCAACCGGCAGGGGTCGGCAGCTTTTTCAGGACAGCACACGATTGGCTCAAGCGCTGCAGGAACCCAAATTGGGAAGGTACTGCCGGGAAGGGATATTAAAAATGGTTGCCTTGTTCGTTGCTTAAGCGCCTCCTCTCGGCCAGCCGGGCACTCGTCAGTGAGATTCTGAGCTTGCTTATGTTCAGGTATCCTCTGCCCTCATTCTGAACTTGCGATAGTTTTGACCAGTGAGTGTTTAGATGCAGGGGCTGACAGGCTCCTGAACTGGCAGAAGGGGGTCGCATACCAGCAAGCTTTGTACCTAGTTCTCGATTTGGGCATTGCAGATTCTGGTTTGCTCGGCCTGCAGCCTCGGGCCAATATGGCAACCCTCAGGCCAATACCAAGGTAATGCGAAAGCAAGCAATTTCTAATATTTTTATTAATTGGTTACGTATGTTGTGCTCTCATGACAATATTATGACTATGACTCCTGAAGTACGCGACTTCAAGACTCATTAAAAAGCTAAATACTCGGTCCGCAGCTGTCGTCTGCTTTTTTGAAGAGAGCGAATGCCACAGTTACCGCGACCGAAAGGTCAATACCAAGGCAATGCGAAAATAAGCAATTTATAATTATTTTTATTAATTGGTTAAGTATGTTGTGCTATCATGACAATATTATGACTTGACTTCTGAAGTACGTGACTCCAAGACTCATTAAAGAGCTAAATGCTGGGTCTGCGACTGTCGTCTGCATCTCAGAAGAGAGCGAATGCCACAGTTGCCAATGGTTACTTATGCACGCGCTGAACTCGGCCAATACAGGTCGGCCAAAACAAGATATAATGGCAGGCCATTTTTACTGTATGCAGGCAATAATATACATAACCAATTAAATAAAAAAATGTAATCGCTATATGCGATTATAACAAATCATATCCATTTTATACATACAGTACAGGCCAAAAGTTTGGACACACCTTCTCATTCAGTGCGTTTCCTTTATTTTCATGACTATTTACATTCTAGATTCTCACTGAAGGCATCAAAACTATGAATGAACACATGTGGAATTATGTATGTATCTAACAGTTGTCCAGTAGGGCTGTTGGATGTGTATCAACCTGACTTCTGCACAACACAACTGATGGTCCCAACCCCATTGATAAGGCAAGAAATTCCACTAATTAACCCTGACAAGGCACACCTGTGAAGTGAAAACCATTTCAGGCGACAACCTCTTGAAGCTCATCAAGAGAATGCCAAGAGTGTGCAAAGCAGTAATCAGAGCAAAGGGTGGCTACTCTGAAGAAACTAGAATGTAAGACATGTTTTCAGTTACAGGTATTTCACACTTTTTTGTCAAGTGCATAATTCCACATGTGTTCATTTATAGTTTTAATGCCTTCAGTGAGAATCTACAATGTAAATAGTCATGAAAATAAAGGAAACACATTGAACGAGAAGGTTTGTCCAAACCTTTGGCCTGTACTGGATATGAATTTTTATGTGTGCTTTGTGTATTAAGATCGGACCAACTTCATTCTGAAGTGTTCATACCTACTTGTTGTCTTCATTTAGTCCGTCTTTGCCCTGACACAATGGATAACAGGATGATATTGCGTGTTTCCCCAACTGGGATCAATGAAGACGTCTAAAAACTATGTAAATGAAATCGCGCAAGTTTCAGTTTCCACGAATACACTGTTATAAACTTGAGCCTTTTTTGCCAGTTAATTTAACTGGCATCTTTTTGCAAGTTATTTTAACTGAAATTTTGCAATAAGTTCAAAAACAGAGTTCTGTGCATGTTCAGTCTAAACCACAGTTTAATGCGTGCAGGACTCCTCTTAAAGTTAAAATGACAAGGAGAAAATGCATTGATTTAACTGTTAAATTCAGTGAGTTTATAACAGTGTAGGAAAGCCGAACTTCATTTCGTTGCTCTGTTGTGACTGCAGATGTGTATGTTGCAAACCAGCTAGTCTTGTATACACCAGTGCTTTTTAATGGAAATGCATGGTGAAAGGACTGGACATTTTGTCTGATGTAAGCAAAAATCCGTTATATAAACTCCGGTATATTCAATGTTTATTTAATGGGAAAACATTACATAAAAATCGGGACTTCAGCTGTTGTCCGGCAAGAGCGAGTATCCGTTTTATACGAGGACAGTTTAGGCGAGTTCTACTGTATTTCTTGGACCAGTTTTAGCAGCAACTCCTACTGGATTAATTGCAGTCTATTCTCTTCGCCAGCATGTCATCATTTTATGACTCCAGGTATTTTGAACCATTAAGCCATATTTAGTTGAAGTTTAAGTTCTGAACAGCTCTATCTTATTATTTTAATTTTGACTGAATGTAACATTACACTTGAAGCCCACGAGCTTAAATGTGTCGGCTCGCCAGCTAAATACAATCACATGTACCGATGGGGAGAAAAAGTGACTCAATCGTAACTAACATTAGCATTTTCTACACCGAAGAAACGCTAGAAAGCGAGTGCATTTACTGATGATCATGGGCTAAGTCAGGATTAACTGCTGAAGATTAATATAATGAGCTAAAACAAATAAACTGATAAAGAGCCAAAGTTTTGGAAAACGTTTTTCGGTTTAAAGTTGGGGTGAGCAGTAAATTTCAAGGGTGAGCAGCTTCTACATCTCCGCTGAGCCAAACAGTAGTGCACAGCATCCATGCATTTTAACAGGTGTATCTCCCCTGCCATCCTGACAGCCATCCAAGCCATTCCCCTAGAAAGAATTCCAATTCAAGACGATGAGAGTTCAGAAAGTGGCTGATAATGACCACTCCCAACTAGACCCATACATTAACTACTGATTCATTTCTTCAATGATACTGACCCTGCATGGAGGTTAATACGCAGCCTCGTCATACTGGTCTAGGTGGGCCTGCAATACATTGCACCCTTTGCTGTTCAACACTGCTCCTTCAGTCAGGGTTTTCGGAGTCACTGCCATGCCAAGAGTATCGGAGAATGCTAGCAATAAAGTCAGGAGCATCGGCTTTATTTTAGACCTGTAAATTTTTTTCATGGACATTTTATGCAAACTTTAAAGTCATATTTGATGCTGAGATACTCTTTCAAGAATTCTGCAATGTGTTTAGTATGCACAATTTAGCACACATTTTGCATAGACTGTGATGTACGGGACAATTAAACAAGTAGACACGGTCAACAACATCCCTCGCCAAAATGCCTTCTTTACGGATACAATGATCAGAGGCTCCGAAAAATGCCACAAGGGCAATAACTGTGGGAAAAATAATCGTATGCTTCTTAATTTCAAACTCCATCAGGGTCTTTATGGTATAAAGCTACACACCAAATTTGGTTATCCTATCTCAAATAGTTTCTGAGAAAGGCTGTCCCCTTTAGAGATACCGTGGACAGAGTGCAAAAATATGGATCAAGGGCAATAACTGGGGGAAAAATAATCGCGCTGTGACGTGCCTAGTTGTGCTGGTGGTCGGTTCTTCCCGGCAACAAGGGTTGTCAGCTGAAGGAGATGTCTTCCATAACGGAGTCGGGAATACATATAAATTATGGAGACATAAGAGATGTGGTAACACGGTGAATACTTTATTGGGACTCCACCATAAAGCTCAGATTCTGTCTGCCCGTGTAACTGGCATTCCCCGCTCAAGATGCAGTTAGACCCCCCCTCCCACGCTGGCATGCTGACGTATATTCCCCGTTACAGTGCGCATCTCATTTTCAAACTCCATCAAGGCCTTTATGGTCTGAAGCTACACACCAAATTCGGTTGTCCTAGTTTCTGAGAAAAGCTGTCCCCTTTATCTCGGACGGACGGACGGAGCTCAAACCTATATCCCCCTCACACTTCATGGCAGGGGATAAAAATGGGACTTCACTGAAGTTTACATGTAAAAATCAAATGTCCACTGATGGCAAATTAATGTTCCTGATAAGGTCCCATATTGTGCTATTTTTTTTTCCATGTTACTCTACTCTTGAATTAAAACCCATTTATATTAAACCCATTAAAACCCATAATTTTTGAGCAATTTGCTGTTATTTGTTTCTCTGTGAAGAACAGGCTGTTTTGAGAGGGTGTCTTAGCATTGAAATGTGCTCTATTCTGATTGGCCCGCAAACAGAGCTAAAGGCCCTTCACAGTGCATCAAAAGATGGTGAAAAATATGTTGTATATCAAAATCCCCATGATAAACTGGCCACGGTCTTAAAATGCACATGAACTGATTAAGAAGTATAACATTTAATATAAGGAGGTCGGCCAGTTGTGGCACAAATTAATTCTCTTTTGTCACCACTGTCTGAATATGTTGATTCTTTTATAAAGCCGTTCGTGAAGACATTACCATCATACATCAGAGATTCAACAGATTTTATAACAAAAATTTCAGATATTGTTGATATTCCTAATGATGTGGTGTTACTAACTCTTGACGTTACAAGTCTTTACACTAATATCTCTCATGAAGGGGGTCTTGAAGCCCTTGTTTTTATTTGGTAGGCAGGGACAGTGCTGCTATGCCGCCTAACTAATTTTTAATTGACATGGCATCATATGTACTGAAATATAATTATTTCTGTTTTGATCATGAGTTTTATCTACAGGTCTCTGGCACTCGTATGGGGTCAATTTTTGCACCCAATTATGCTAATTTATTTATGGGATTCTTTGAAAATAAATATGTCTTTAATCCCAATGTGAATATGTTTCAATGTAGGATTGTGAAGTGGTTTCGCTATATTGATGACATTTTTTGTATCTTTAAAGGTAACTGCGATGAAGTGCAGGAGTTTGTAAATCTATTGAATGGTTTCGACCAAAGTTTACATTTTACATTGGAGTCAAGTCATGACAAGGTACATTTTTTGAATATGTGGATTATGAAAAATAATGGATGTTTACTGACCACATTATACCAAAAAGAAACTGATAGAAATACAACTTCATGAGCTACCAGCCTGCATCCGCCTTTCCTAAAGTCGCTACCTATAAGTCAGTTTTACAGATTGAGAAGTGTGTTATTCTACTGAGGATTTCATTGAAAAATCTGAGGAGATGAAGTCCAGATTCACACAAAGAGGATATCCTTCAGACTGTATTGAAAAGGCTTTCAATTTGGCTCTAATAAAATCTTGTTCTGATCGATTGAAAAAAGTAATCGAAAGGAGAGGAAGTATTCAGTAACATGTGTTAGCACTTATTTTCCTAATTCACATGCTATTAAATCTGTTTTTAAAAAGCATTGGTCTATTCTAAGTTCAGATCTAGAATTGGCGAGCATATTTAGAGAGCCTCCTCTTTTCTCATTCAGACGGGGAAAAAATCTCAGAGATTATCTTGTCCATGCTGATTTTCAATCCCAGAACACTGCCTCACAGAGTCAGATACTTTTGAGTCCTTTGCCATATGTGAACAATCGCTGTGGACACTGTACACAATGCAATTATACTTGCAAAACAACGTTTTTTACACATCCACATACAGGGAAAAGGTTTAATATTCGGAGTGTGATTACATCTGTAACTACGCATGTAATTTATTTGATATGCTGCCCTTGTGGACTGGCATATGTAGGCAAAAGCTCGAGACAACTTAAACAGAGGATCAGTGAACATAAAAGTTTGATCAGAAGAAATGATCAAAATGATCCTGTTGCAGTTCATTTTAATGACTTCAATCATGATATTCCCAGCTTACGTGTCACTGTCACAGAAAAAGTTCTCTTACCAAAGAGAGGTGGTGACCATGATGATCTGCTTAAGCAACATGAGGCCTATTGGATATACACGTTAAGAACCCTCACCCCTACGGGATTAAATGATGAATTACTATTAAATGTAATGACATAAGTTTAATGCTGATAATCCCCCTTTTTTCCATAGACACAATTTTTTATTTTTTGTACTTTTGCCAGAAATAACGACTCTGACAGACTGACTGATAAAATGAGATGACTCATTTGATGTTTTGCGGTGTTTGTATTTGTATAATTGACCTTTTGTATAAAGTCTTTATTTGGTTAGGTTCAGCAGAGGCTAGGTACAAAAATGTATATCTCCTGTCCTACTTAGCCCCTGTTTGCCTTTTGATTTGCCATTTCATGTCCCACAAATTATATCCCCTCCCCCCAGGTGAGGACAGATGGATGGATCTCTCTCGTGGTGATTTAACTGGAGTCTTTTTTTGTATTGTTCAGATTTGTATGTTGGATACTGTTTGCTATGTGGATTTGAATTTCTACACCTTTTTATAATTCTGTTTTCTATATTTCTATGATAAATGTCTTTTCTTAGATGTTGTAGTTAGATGTTGTTGTTTCCTAACTGTTGTAGACCAATTTAAGGTGCAAAGGATTTTTGTGATTTGGTCCAAAAAGAAAATGTTTTGCCATGTTAAATCCATCATACCACTGTTTTCATATTTTGGCTGCTAGTACCTGCAATATTACATGTGCTAACAACAGTCTTTGTTCAAAGATCAACCCTGCGGACTGAAGTGTGAACATTCTCTGAAGTTGGCCATTTATTTCTCAAAGTTCCAACATCAGACCCTGGCCTCATAAAGTTCTACAACAGGGGTTGCAACTTCATGCTGTGGCCCATGGAACTGAGAGTAATATGCTCATTTTATCCCCATCCACGCCTTCTGTTAGGAATCACACTGCCAATAACGCTTGTGCAGAGCGACAAAATGTTGATAATCTCAACAGAGGTTGCAAGCATATGTGAAGGGCTGGGGCCTTGTCCTTGCTTTTTGAAGGATGGAACAGCCTATTGCAATTTACATCTCTCCTACCTCTTCATGGTCATTGTCACTGTCGCCAGTTGTTGATCTTGCACTTGAATCATCCTCTTCAACTTCAATATCCGAGTCAAGCAGAAATTCTGATATTAGTTGTGGATTTCAACGTCTTGCTTTAGATGTAAAAGCTGTGGCGGAGTGTCACAATTAATCCCATGAGCGAAGTAACAGCTCTTGGCCCAATTCACAGTGCTGTTCAAGGGGGATATTGGGGGTTGCTAAAAGCACATTGTACATCAATGATTACTCTATTCCAGTATCATCTAGGGGTGAATAGTGTTGATAGTTTGAGAGGGTATTGCATGCCCTTTCGGATGATACCACAATTTAAAAAATAAATCAATACATGTATACGTTAAGTCAAGTTGATGAAATCAAATCAAATAAAAATGTATTTATATAGTATATTTACAAACAGCAATGGCTGAACCAAAGTGTTTTACAGATAAAAGCATATAAGGCATAAGAATAGTGCAAATACAGGTGACAGTGATTAAAAAAATTAAAAGTGGACAAAAAAAAAAAAGGTGCAGGCTGATCTCTAATCAAAGGCGAGGGAGAAGAGATGGGTTTTAAGACGTGACTTAAGAGCTCCCAGGGTCTGGGCTGCTGTGATGTGGAGGGGGAAGGCAGATGAGGAACATTCACTCTTTTGCACGTCTTCAAAGACCAGTATTGTTCATACAATAGTGTCAATTCTCTAACTTAAAAATGTACTAAACAACAGGGAGGGCCTGTTGGGTATAGCAGAGTCAGAGGTCCTCCAAATTTTGTGACAATGGTGGCGCAATGGTTGATCCAGTTCAATTAACTTTGAGTCTGTATCGTGAGTTTGGTCTGGAATACCTGCCTTTAAAATACAGTAACTCAAAAATAGTTATATTCTGCAGGTCAGCACAATATTGCAAGTAGGATCGACAACATATTCTCCCAGTAAAATCACTCATTCATGAGCAAGTAGGTTAGAGCAGCTGCTCGACTGCAGGAAGTTGACAGGATTCTTGTCAACACCACTTGGCGCATACTGTAGAGGTGAGCAGATTCTCAATCTGCTGCATGAGCTGAGCATTGTTTGTGCTTTTGCCCAAAACCCATGCATTTTCATGGTAGTTCCCCTTCCTTAACCAACAGCAAGCAAACAAGCCTGTTTGTTTATCCCAGTTCAACTCCTTATAAACAACAACATCAACATGACATAAACTTTGTTCCCACGTTTTCTCTGTTCTCAGGTGGTCCTTCAAACTGCTTTCCAATATCATCAGTGGGGCATCTGGTCCCTTCTCTTCATGCTCTCAGTGTCCTGTCTGTAGTTTGTAATCACACAAACCTTTCAAAATCAACCTCAAAAGAGGGATTGGAAACAGCACAACTAAGAACAGAGCACAAATGCACATCTTGGAGAAAACAGTTAAGGTGGGCAGTGGGCACTTGGTCTGGGTTTTGGGGATGGCCCCTGAAAAGAACAATAAAATGTATTCTGCTTGAATTATGTTTGAGAGAGAAAGAGAGATGCAGGTAGGAGACATCGGCGCATGTAATAGCTGCTTTTATAGTAGTGCTAAAACATTTACAACCAATGAAGACAATACAATTGTACTCACTGATGTCCAATCAGACTGCTACATTGGCTAGCTGTCTGTAGGAAATATATCTTGCTTATGAGTTCCATTACAAAGGTGCATTGGCCAACAGCATGGTTTAATACAGACCAGTTTAATCACACATCGTTAATGAGAAAGTCTAAATGACAGCAGCTTAAAAATTACTTTGTCTGGTTCATATAGTTTCTTCTCTTGTGAGCCTGAAGAGCTGCAAAAGTTATTGAAATGATGGAAGTCCTTCTGTGCCTTAATTTTGACATATCACCCACTCCTTTAGGGCAAATATGTTGAGAACAATTACATCTGCCAAGGCCAAATAATCAGGGCTCCCTTCGCTGTTTTTAAACCTGGAACCCAAACACAGGCCCTGTTCCCTTCAGAAACAGTCCCTGCACTGACAGCCCAGCTTGTGCAATCTGTGGAGCTGTTTTCTGGAGCCAACCTGTTTCAGGGTAACCATTTCTCTCACACCTTTTAGGCCTTATCTTAAATCAGGAGCTATTCAGGCCTGACGTGACAGCTTAGTGCATGGGCTTTGGCATGTATGCAACAGAAGACTGTGAGAGAAATGAGAATGGGCTGAGAGCGCTTTGAAGCCTGGTGCAGCGTTTGTGTGCCAATATCGCTCTGCACACCAATGCCAGGGAAATTCGGCAACAACAGACACCGGAAAATTGGACAATGATATGTGAACTACCCAGGTTTGCAATTTCTCACAGCTGGCTAGTATGAAGGTACATTTAAGTCTTTATTTATGGATGTAAGGTTACTGTCAAAAGTTTTGTGCGAGTACACATAAATATCGTGCACATATTAAAATTGTGTGCATGTTAGTCTATAGTTGTGCAAAAATAAAAAAATTTGTAAACTCTTGTTTAAGTCAAATCACGCATAGATTATGCATTGTATAAATTCTCTGAGAGAATAAAACTCATAAAGTTACAATTTCACCAAATTACAAACACGGATTGCAGTTTACGGACGTCACTTTCTTCAGAATGAATACGAACTTGAATAGCGTGAAATAACTGTCAAAACTACGTCACGAGGTCACGGGCATTATGTATCGAGTGGAAGATAACATGGAATCTACAAACTGCGCATGTGTCAGAAATTCAACCGTGGGTTCAATTTCATGGCGCCAAGATGGCAGACGATGCGGACACAGCAAGCAATCAGGTAATGTTAACCTCTTTTTGCTTGTTCTAACATGATATTCCCAAATTATTATGGAGTTGAAAATGAAGCGGCTTTACTTTAGTTGATAGCCTTTGTTTCTAGTTACATAACTTTATCCGTTTCTTTGCGCTCGGTCCAGTTAGCCGATATACTCAGCACGGCACACAGCCTAGTGTCGATATTGAACTGCAGAGCCATGTAGAGTGAGAGTCGCGTCAACTCCGTTCACTCCAGACCAATTTTTTGCAGTTAAGGTGGGTCGTGGAGTCGCCCAATAGTTCCCGGAAGTTAGCGACGAAGACTACTATTCCAGCAGCTGAGATGAAGCGGAATGGACCCGCTCGTGATCTTTCAAAAGGTAAGACGATTAAAGAATTGACTGTATTTTGGCAGCACATCTGAATTAAATTAACAAGTACAGTAAAGCGTTTTCCTGGATTATCCCCTGTACAATTCAAGATATATTGAACGTTTAAAGGCAGAAAATTAGGCTGGGATATTAGCTAGGTACAGTTAGGGACACAGTTACTAGCGCTAACCATGAGCAGCAGCAAAATGGAAAACTCAGTTCTCTCTGTGTCATTTCATCTAACGACGCAATATCAGAGAAAAGGGCTTCTTAAAGTGATTTTTTTGCAGTGAGGTGGAGGAGTGAAATGTTAGAGAATTAATGTAAATATAACAGACTGGCTACAGTAGTGGAGGTGGTGAAGTGAGGTTCTCTTTGAGCACAAGGTAGCTAACGTTAGCTATTATAATAAAGTTAACATTACACAATGTTAAAGCAGAAAGCCATTCGTTTCTGCGATACAATCAATATTAATATTGATGTATGAGCTAATTTCTTTACTGCTATTCAATTAGCTAACACGTCACCTATAGTTAGAGTTTTTAGGATTTGAGATTTTATTGACCATTACTTGTCAATATTATGTCGCTGCTCATTTTCCTCATTTTGGATTGATATTCCCAAATTAGTTTTGCTTCACAAAGGTTTTACAGGTAGGCTATGTAACAACACTGTTGGTAGCCTAGTAGGGACTATAGGCTTATAGGCCGCCTGCTCACATCCCATCACATCTGACCAAACAGTTTATTTGTAGGCAGCTAAACTCTATGGATATCATGACCTGGGCAATCCATGTGGTAATCGTTCGTTCGTTCCTTCCTTATTCCGTTTCAACACCAAATCAAACAAACTAGGTTATTTTGTTTTATTGTTTTAAAATGAAAATACAGACAAACAAAAACCTGATGAGCGCCGTTTTGAAATAAAGAGGAGACAGGGCGAAATAATCCAGGCATCTCTTATTAATTGATCAATACAAAAGCGAGTATTTTTCATGAGATTAGCCTGTATATAAGCATTTCAAACAGGTCGAAAACAATAGCCTTCTAAATCGGAATATCAGATGTCTTATAAAATAATATGTTCTGCCATAAAAGCTGATACCTCTACTTATTACAGTCTTCTGAATCGGAATATCAGCTGTCTTGAAATATAATGTGCTCTACCGTAAAAGCTGACACCTCGCTTTTGTATTTCCTCTTTATTCAGTCTAATTGCTGTACTTTTCGAACAGAGTGACGTATGCGCGCTCCAGCTAGGGGGTGCATTCTAGTGCACAACACCAGTTTGGGAAAAATAAATAAATCGGCTGCTGTTTTTAAAAAACAAACAAAACAAGATTTCGACATTTTCTCATTTCAATTTTAGAACGAGAAAAACGGCGCTCATCTGGTTTTAGTTTTTCTGTATTTGCGTTTTAAAACTTAATTTGGTTTTGAAATGGAATAACCAAGGAACATGTTTGAGTGACAAGTTTCCACACCAATGACGTTTGAAATAGAAATCTCTTTCTAGAACAAGGAAGTCGCCATTTGCAATGTACACACTCAAAAATGATGGGCAGATTTTTTTTAACTCAACCATAGGATTGCTTGAGTTGGGTAAATTTTATGGGTTATTTTCTGAAATATTGGATAATTTGGTCTAACCCTACTTTTGGGTTGTCATAGTGACAGTTATGTGCCCGTTATTCTCGCGCTTGGTGCTTCCCTCTCAGAGGTCTCTCGTGGAAGAAAAATTAGCAATGGAAAGAGTTACTGGAAAACATGAAAGTATTTTATATTTCAATTGTGTTCTTTTCATCGGTTTTTGCAAAAAGGGATGCAAGGCTAAACCAGATTGTGACAAATTCTTTTTTGTCAATTCCAAGGAATTGGAAAAAGAGTTGGGGAATTGGAATTGGATATTTAAAGATATTTTTTTTCAAAACATGCACATGTCCTTTTACCACAAAGTTCAATTCCAATTCCAATTCTTTTTCCAATTCCTTGGAACTGACGAAAAGCAATTTGTCACAAGTCTGGGCTTAACATGGGTGGCATTATGTATGCATCAGATCGATCTTTACACTAATTTACATCGACAAAATTATAGTGTACCGTCATTTTTTCCTAACTTTGCATACCGTCAGCTATTTAGCTAGCTAAAATAATGGTTGACTGAAACTTCAAGTTAAGAACTGAGAAAAGAATTCCATAAGGGTATCTGCGAATTATTCAACATGGGTTTATTTTTGCTGCGTAATGGATTAGTGGAAATGTAGAATTTTAACAAGGTAGCTGGCCAGCTAGGTGCTGCAGTTTGTTCCTTACCACAGATGGAAGGTAACGTGAGGTAACAGTAAGGAAAATAAAGCCAATGCAAACAGGATTAGTAATCCCCTGTCAGGCCAACTGCATTTAGGGTATGTCATTGAAGTGGGGGATTTTAACAGGGCTTGCCAGCTAAATTTGACATTTATAATGACCAAACTGTGCGTTATTATAGGATTGTGTCAAGGCAGCTATTGTCTGAGTAGCTACGTTGTGAGCTAAGTTAGCTAGCAAGCAAGGTTGCTCCAGTGCATTGAAGTCTTCAGTCGGCTGTGTGTTTGTAGGACCTGAATGTTAGCTGACTTGGTAACTTCAGAGAGGCCAAGTCTCTCACACTAGGCGTGAGTCTCGCCTCTTAGTGGCATTCACGTTTCTGTGCCGTAGTCAGCATTTATTCTATCTACGTGCTCTGAAGAAATTCACTTGCGGAATTTAAGTCATTGTGCATTAAGTTAATTACTTTCATGTGCATCACGATGGATTTCCCCAGTAGTGACACGGAAATCGATTATGACTCGGGAATTCTCATGCTTGTCTTTTCTGAGGGATCGAAAGCAATGGAATTGCATAAAGATGTTTCAAATGATCTTATTTCATTTACACAATTTAAATGATTATGAAACACATGCATTGTTTCTAATCCCTGAGTAAAGAGAAGCCCGAGAAGTCTGAAGTCATAATCGCTTTCCATGTGACTTGTCCTGAGGTCCGCCTTTACACAAGTGAATTTGAAGCTTCAGTGCACAAGGATTTTAATTTCGCGTGAGAATCACAATAAGCATTCAATGAATAATTGCGGACTATGGTGAATATGCTAAAAAAAAGTGTGAGACCTACGCCGAATGCGTGAGACTTGGCATCTCTGTAACTTCAGTTTTTCAAAGTGTAAAATAGCACTTTATGATGAATGACGTCAACACTTTCGGCTGAGGGAAAGAAGTTGAGATCGTGGAAAGAATTAAACATGGCCACTTAGTTTGTCAAGCTTATTTATCCAATGTTGATGTACTGCTGAAAGAAAGCTATAACTGAAAAAATTAAAATTTAGTTTTATGAACAAAAAGTGGATTAATTTAAGAGAATTGGGAAACTGTTAAGGTATTTTTATAAGTCTTGTCAACTAAATTTGGTTGAATGGTGATGAATTGAGAAGTCATAATTTTTTAAAGAGATTTGTGATCAGAAGTTGGGTGACTGTCCAGTTTATATTATGGCATTTTATTGTTCATTGAGAATTAAAATGTACTTAAATGCTTTATCTATGAAATCCGTGCGCTCTCTCTCTCTCTCTCTCTCTCTCTCTCTCTTCTGTTGTCTGTCTAAAGAGCAATAATGAAAAGTAAACATTTTCAGAGGGTGCTCATCATAAATTGGGACATAAATGCCCTTTTGAAGTGTCTTCTCCAGTTTTTTGTGGCCACAAAAGGGTGGGTCTGGAGCTTTTGTCCACTATGGAGAGAGATTGCCTGGTGGAATGGTTTGGAATAAAAATGCCAGTTTTATTTAAAAAAAAAAAAAGAAGTTAATATACCATTAAATGATACAAAAATGTATCCATTCAGATGTTGAAGGTCCCTCCCCTGAAGACCCCTGACCGTGATGCTGTCGTTCCTTGACAACAGAAGTTGGAAGACCCGTAACCGGAGCTTTGAAGAAAACAAGAAGGCTTTCCCTGACTTAAAGCATGTAAGCACAGTCTGCAATGGTGCACACCAGTTTCCTAACCATGAAGTGACCCAAGTTATCTAACGACACAATTGCTGCCTTGCTGTATGATCTCAGACTGTTATTACCAAGTACTTACATTTAAACTTATGTTTCATTTTCATTCAGCTGACTTTATCTTCACTAAATGCAAAGCCATAAAATAATTCAAAGCTTGCCAATGAGCGAAACTAAGCACAGATCAGCAGAAGATGCCTCCAGGGCTTTTATTGAGCTGAAAACACCCAGGACAACTTGTGATAGAAGCACAGACTGGAACAGCGGTCAGAAAGTCCAGTTCAGGCTATCGGCAAATAACGTCAGAAACGGTGATTCTACACCATGTTCATCAACAGTTCAGGGTCAGATGTTGGGTGGTCAAGATGATTTACAACGCCTGCAGAACAAGGTATCCTCTGGTGCCTGTGCGAGAGTGGGGTCCATCTCTGCTCTGGAGGCATGTAGAGATCAGGGAGAGCCTGTACCTATTAAATTGCACTAGTTGCATACTACTTCTATATACTACTTCTACCAAGATAACTGACGACGGAGAGCACTAGGACTCGAGATAGAGCTGTCTAGGAAACTTCAGTCAGGCAGAAAAATCTTGCGACAATTTTCACCGACTTAGCGACTCATATAAACATGACATTAATCAATGGGATACGGAATTCAGAAGGAAAACGAGGATGGCAGGGGGTAGATTGAGTAGTTCTCTCTGCTAGAGTTTTTGGTTTCATTTATGCAAATCAACTGATGAGTCGGCCGAATGAGTGCAAGTACTGAGGAGGAAACAGTGTCTTTGGACAGACTTTGGGAACAATTTTTGGAGCATACTCAGCATTCACCAAAATGGACCCAATATTTTTGGAGGTAATTAAACACATTTTCATTTTATTTTTGGTAATAAAACCAATCCCTGGCACTTACTCAGTGGTGTATTGTGATTCACAAGGTAATCTAGACAAAGCAAAGCATTTCCTTCTGCCTCCATAACCTGCCTATTGAGACATAGGCCCGTATTCAGAAACGACACTCACACTCACCCTCCACTCACCATATAGTGAGTACGACTGAAATGTAGCTGGAGTGTGAGAAAGAGATTGAACTACCACTTACCGAGGGAGCGGTCCCACTCCTCGCTAGTAGCTATTCACAAACGCCACCACTCGAGCATAACTGACAGTAGTGGGCACTGGGTATATATATATATATACTTAATATTTGGGATGACTTGCAAAATGTAAATAAAAACAGAATGCAATGACGTGCAATAGCAACTGAGTACTGACCTGCACAAAATGTGGGACAGAGAAACACGCATTGACAAACAAAGTTCAGACGCCATAATAATGACAAAACCATCAGCCATAATAATGGCGAGTGGTGAGAATGACGTGCATAAACAATGCAGGGATGGATGGTGACTTCAATTCAAATGGTATTCTTGCATCTAAATATGTAAACATTAACCAAGAGGGATTGATAATTCAATGGAATGTGAGGCTGCATTTTCATGTGCTCTTCAAATTCAAATGGAATTGCAAATACCTGTATGAGCGCGCATATTGAAGATTCTGCAAAAATAAAACGGCAGTTTTATTCTGATGGAAATTCAAAGGGCTACTTAAACAGTAAATTATTTTAAATAGCTGGCTTGGCATGCTAAACAGGAAAAGCTGTTTCCTAAATATATGTTACAGATCAACAGGCAACCAAATTGACTCTAAGTAAGAGATGGTCTGCTTATTCACGGTCATTGATTTATGTAGGGCACAGTGTAGGTGCATAATGTGTACTGCCACTTGGGTCTGATCTTCTCCGTCAATCATCGTGTCTCAAGCAACAGGATCCCTGAAACTAAAATGAAATTTTCCAAAGGGCTACTCAGCAGTCAAAATAACTTGTATTTTATTCTTCACAGTGATATCCCCAGCAAGTAAATAAATAAATAAAAAACAAACAAACATTAATAAACAGTCATGAATCTCAAATTGTGACTGTATTCAAATCAGGTGATTTTGCTCAAAACAAGTCAGGAAGTCACACACGGGCCTTCAACGGCATCTAAAATAATTTCCCATTGTTTTTGTTTATTGGCCAATCAGCGAGCCGCGCCTGCACAACTGAACCGAAATAGAAGAATTATCTACGCATGTACACAAAACATTGGTTTATGAATGAAATTGGTCATGTGACAATGCAAGATGTCAACCAAAGCAAGTAATTTGTTTGTAAACAGTCACCAGCTGTAAAACCCCAACAAAGCAATTCCAACGACAGACATTGCCCGGGGTGAAGGCCTCACGTGTTCTCTAAGTCTAACTTTAATTAGAGCATTCTTCTGGCTGGGGTGAATCACAATATAATGGATATTTTTCACCGTCCCAGGACGGGGCATGAAAACGCAATGGTTACGATTAATCTGACTCCATAGAAGAAGTAGAATACAAAATTTAGCTATATCCTCGTAAATACATCTGACTCCAAATTAGAATTAGAATGGATAATTTAGGGAACACCTGCGTGAATCTTGAAACAGTGATAACCAGTAACTTAAACTCTAAGGACAAACATGAATTGACTATACCTTGAATTCCTAACAGACAACCACCGCGGCTACATTAATGTTCCCGGGTATTAACACCATGTCCGAATCCAAGGTTTGTTGGTTTGGTTAGCGGCTGAAAGTCAACCAGCACTGCAACAGCATCTTTTGGCTTGAATTACAGCGAACCCAGATTCACTCCACACATGGGCTATGAATCCGTATATTGGTAGATCCTGGCTGCCTAAATCAACTTATCCAACCAATTCCCACACCGGGCCGCTGGCCAGTCGTTCCTCAGTGAGGATATTTCCCCCTTGGTATTTGCCGAGACGGGGGGGGGGGGGGGGGCTAGAAAGACTAAAAAGATTAAAAGACAGGAGACCACGCAAGCTAGAAAGGGAATTACAATAATTTAATTCACCAGGTAGGCACAACTTGGATCAAACAAATCAATGATAAGCCAATTACCGTTACATATAATTTAGAAGGATTTAGAGTATTTTCATACCTGGAAAAGATGAATGACCACGTGGAGCTAAAGTCGCTCCACGTGGTTGGGGAGAAGTCAAATGTTCCCCCGCTCCGCAGAGCAAGGCAACATGTGACTTACCACAAGAACGGTCAAAAAGAAGAGAGACAGGAAGAGGAAGTGTGCCCCCTTAGGATCTCGTACCTTTGAAGATTCCAAACCACGCCTCCGAACAAGGTAGAGAAAAGGGTGACCGAATCAGAGTTTTACTGGTCTAGGTGATAAGATTAATTTGCATGGAGAGGAGACCAGGTAGTCGCCCGAATGAATCTTACAAACGATGAACCATAATTCCAAGGGAAATGAAACATGTTCCATTCAACTCCTTGGACTCCCCAGAGAATAAAGAGACCAAACATGATAGGAATGTGTGCTAAAATGATGCAGTTGTCATGGAAAAGCCTTAAAATGGAATATTATAGCCCAATAGTGTGATAAATATATATGAGGTTCCTTTCTAGGATATTGAACGTAAACATAACATGAATTTGACAGATTTAGATTGTTTTAAGCCGATTAACGTAGCTGGGCTTAAACTTCAATGGGGACTGTGATACAACTTTGAGGAACACTGGGCAGTCTGGACGTAGTGGCTCCGGCTTCCTGCTGTGAACAGAACAGAGGACGCCACTCTCACCGGCAGGCTGTAGGATTATAAAAGTTTACTGCTCGCTCTGGATTGTGTCAGATCACCTAAACATTCAGATTTTACCAGCGTAATGAGCATGTGTTCCAACACTAGGATTTTTGACCTATGTTGTGAGCCAAATCAAACATTCAGGTTCTACAGATTTGTATGTAAACACTGGACGTTAAAAGTCCCGTCTGAGAATCGAGTTTCAATGCCCTTTAAAGTTAGAGAGACTGGATTTTCATTTGATTTATTGTATACTGTTTACCAGTATTATAGTATTGACTTTTATTTACTGATCTAATTATGCATGATATTCAATTCATATTATATCACAGGTTCAAGAAATGGATCACATTTCGCCCCCCACTTACAAGTACAGGGTACTTGCTTAAACAAGCACTTCAAAGTTTATTGCTACACAACCGATTAGTTGAGCAGCATTACAAAAATGAGAAGGGTAACATGACTTTTTCCATGCCTGGTATCAAAATGAAAGGTTACACAGGCAGAATTAGGATAATCCTATTATTCAAATTTCACTTAGAGTTTTACATACATTATCAAAAAGGATTCTTAATCTGGATTTCTGAAGCTGTTGCACTGCATTTTTCTGCCAGCAGAACAACTAGACATTCTCAGACCCCTGCATCAACATGGAAGTATTCTCTTCCAATGATCCACTATAGCACAAACGTATTAGTAAAATTTCCATGGTATATTCCTGCCTCCTATTCAATGGACAGTTGGTAGGCCCCAGCTCTTCCATAACCCTGACCAGCAATAAACAGATTACATCATAAATTTGCACTGATTTGCTCGACAAAGCCAGCAGGCCTGTACTGAACACTGTGAACGATGCTCTTGCTTGTTGACAATCTCAGTGGTAATCATGGAATGTGCGCAGCAGTTCAGTAGAGAAATTCTTAATCTGCTACATGGCCAAATTTCGAGACCAAATGTCTCCTCTCAAACCAATCAGAAATCGCATCAGTAATGGAGCACTATTTTCAAAAACTGATGAGTCCAGAGTGATGGGCGTATCAGGGTAAGACGAGAGGTAGATGAAAAGATGTACTTATCATGCTTATTTCCTCCCGGACATCTTTGTAGGGGCTGTGTTATGATCTGGGGTCGCTTCAGCTGGTCACGCCCAGGTTCAGCAATGATGTGCATCCAAAAAATGAGGCCAGCTGAATAACGGACAGGTTTTTTCGATCAATGGATTTTTTCATCCCTGATGGCACAGGCATATTCCAAGATGGCAATGCCAGGATTCATTGGGCTCAAATTGTGAAAGAATTCAGGGAGGTTCCGGGAGCACGAGACATTATTTACACACATGGATGGCCACTGTAGGGCCCAGACCTTAACCCAGGGCTCCCAACTCTTCCGCATTCGGCGCGAGATTTAGTGGCATATTCACGTTCCCGTGCTGTGTGTCAGCAATTAGTCAATCAGCGCGTTTGTAAGAGATTCACAGGCGGAATTGAAGTCCTTGTGCTTGGAGGTTTATCAGTTTTGCATGTGTCACAGTGGATTTCATCACTAGTAACATGGAAATCAATTATGACTCCGGACCTCTCACGCTTTTCTTTACTAAGAGGTTAAAAGCAACGGAATTGCATAAAAATGTTCAAAATGGTCTTATTTCATTTAAACAATTTGAATGGTCCTGAAACACATGCATTGCGAATAATTGCTGACTATGGCAGGGGAACATGAATATGCCACTAAATCTCACGCATAATGCGGGAGAGTTGGGAGCCCTGTTAACCCCATCAAGGATCTTGGGGATGTGCAGGTGAAGACTTTACACAGCGCAAGGACTCTCCCATCATCAGTACAAGATCATGGCTAAAAATTAATGCGGCCGTGGACAGAAATAAATGTAGTGAAATTGCATTAGCTTCTTGAAATGATGCCACATCGAATGCAGGCCATAATCAAAGCTAAAGGCAGTCAAATGGAATATTACGGTGTGTGTCCCATTTTCTGGCGGGGCAGTGCATTTGTATTCATGGATTAATGGCAAGATTTCTTGATGACAGAACAGTTAAAATGAAAAAAAAAATCATGAAAAGCTATGGCAAAGCCGACCTATTGATTTTTGTCAAAATTTGAAATGCAGTGAAATGCATGTGAGCATCTTTCATTGACAGCCTTTGTGCCTTTGTTTCCCATTGTCAAAGGGGGGTGGGCCTGCCATTAAAAGTTTGGAAATCAGTGATTTATACTGAATTTGAATCCATAACTGCGATTTGCTGTTGTGCAACCCCTTCTGGATCGAAACTGTGCATGTGATAAACACTGAAAACATTTTCCTGAAAAACTCCACCGTAATTTTAGCTAGAAATGGCTTCATAACAAACATTGGACTTCGTTATGTAACGTTAATGATTAACGCCCTTGTGTCCGCTAGATGGCACTGATTATCACTCCCACAGGGCGTTAATTGAAAGTTACCTTGCGGCGCTTCGCCTGAAATTTTTTAGCTGGACCAATCAGCAGGCAGCTTTGGTGTTGACGTCATTTCCTTCTTCCTGAGAAACAGAGAAACTCTGTTGCCTGCTCTGCTATTTTCTAATCTAAGTGAGCTAAACTCTAGTGAAAGTAAACTCTAGAGGCGTTTCAACGCTGATGCACTTCAGCCTTACTGTGAAAGAGAGGAAGAGCAGCACTATTATCCAGTCGCAGATGAATTTCGTCATTACCTTTCCCCCTTTTCTATGGTGGTTGGGCATAATGCATCTAATTGGAGACTGAAGCAGCCAATCAGGAAGCCGACTTTTCCTCCATTGGCCCTCTTATGGCTAAATTCCCAGAACCAGAGCTACATAAACCCCTTTAAATGAGTAGACCGTGATAGCCTCTCTAACTTAATAAAACCAATTCCTATACCGGGCCGCTGGCCAGTCAGTCCTCAGATTTAACCCCTAAGTCTCCATCATAACGTGGCTAGAAAGAACGTAAAAGGATTAGAGTCAAAGACTCTGGAAATGCAAAAACCAGATTCGACCCCCCTTCCAGGGTGTTTATGGCCATGCCGCCTGGATCAAAGAGGTGGTTTGGCTTAAAGGAAAGAGAAACTATCCATTCTGGGAGAATCGTATTCGATCCCTCCCCGCGTGCGTGAGTGCGTGTGTGGCTTCTCCTCCAGGTATGACTTTATTCTCTTTTATTCTCACCTGGTGAATAAATTATTGTTATTCCTTTAAGCTTGCATGGTCACCGTGACTCTTAACACTTGTACATTCTTTCTAGCCCCGTTGCGGCGGATACCTAGGGGTTTAATCCCAACCGTGGAACGACTGGCCAGTGGCCCGGTATCGGAATAATTTTTTTTTTTTTTTTTATGACTTAAACTTTTATTGAAATTTTTTCGTGTACAGAATGGCAGTGAGGGAATGATGCCGTTTGAGAAAACAGCAGGAGAATCATCATGACAAAAGTCCTGACAATACCACCATACACACCAAACTAAACAGGACAAAGCATAAATAAACATCCTACACATCAACGAATGCCAAAAAACATCACACACCCGTACAAAAAAAAAAAAAAAAAAAAAAAGAGGAGAACATACAGGTCAGAGCAGCCCCAGACATCATAAGATGTTGCATAAGTTCCTGCAACCAGACCCCCCGCAACCCCTCCCCCTCACACTGAGAATTAAACCAACCAATCCCTCGCCACGGTACTAGGAATGATCGCCCCTACACCTGACATCAAACCCTATGCCGAAAATTACCAAGAATTAAATTCTAAGTATTTTCCTCACTTACCAAGACATTTTCCACCTCTTTCTGCCAGGTTAAAAGAAATCTTTTCAAAAGCAGCTATTTTACTTAATTCCATAAGCCAGTCATTGAACGAGGGCCCCTCCAGAGACCTCCACCCCCTCATAATAATCTGCCTGCCGATCATAATACTAGTTTGTATCCAGTCTGCTACTGGTTTTGAGATATGCTTGAGAGTGCGAGGATTCCCAAGAATGTATAGCCCAGAACCAAATTCATATTCAGTCTCTATGATTGCCACAATATGATCGTGAATGCTCTTCCAAAAATCACTAATCTTTGGGCATGTCCAAAGAGCATGCACTAAAGAACCCTCCTCTGCCCTACACTTCCAGCAGTCTGGGTTCTCTTTCAGACCCAGCCTAAAGAGCCTGGAGGGGGTCCTATAAAAACGATGGAATATCTTAAATTGTATCAACCTTGTTTTAAAATCTCTAGATACCTGCCTGGGAGCCCTTGAGATAGCATCCCACTCCTTCTCCCCGAAAGTGAGTCCTAGGTCCCTTTCCCATACTGTTTTAAGAGCCGAAACTATCTTGTTGCGATCAGTGTCTTTATCCATGAGTATGGAGTAGTAAATAGAGGCCTCGTGACCCAACCCAAAAAAGGCTAAGATGTGCTTTAGCAGATCCATTCCCTGAGGGGGGGATTGAGGGGATCCAAATATGTTTACCAGTAAATGTCTCAATTGTAAATATCTCCAAAACTGATTTCTGGGCAAAGAATATTGTTGAACAAGTTTCTCAAAAGATTTCAATGTGTTGTCCTCATATAAATCCCCCAGTGTTAGGATGTCTTTCCCTACCCATTCCTTCCATACAAAGGTGGATTTACCTATGCACAGTTTGGGATTAGCCCAGAGACCAGCTGACAAACTTAAATTAGGACTAATTTTGAACAGACGGGAGACCTTTTCCCACACGTTCTGCATGCGGGAGATAATGGGGTGGGATCGAGCATCGGGAGGTAACCTAGCTGTGATATAAGAACGAGGAGGGAGTGCCGAATAGACAGACTGCTCCATTTTAAACCAAGGGGGGGCTCTTTCAGGGGGCAGAAACCACTGTGCCAAGTGCCTAAAACTGAAGGCATAATGATAGAACAACAATTTAGGGAGGCCCAAGCCACCCTTCTCGACCGGCTGTTGTAATTTACCAAGGCGCATTCTGGGTCTCTTACCATTCCACAGGAATGTAGTGCATATTTTGTCAAATTGCTTAAAGTACTTATTGGGGATTGTTATAGGTAGTGACTGAAGAAGATAGTTCACTTTGGGAGTGCAATTCATCTTAAGGACATTCACTTTGCCCCATAGAGACAAGAACAAAGGAGTCCACCTTTCCACATCTGCAGAAATCTTACCTAATAGTGGGTCAAAATTCTCTTTAACTATATTGCTAAATTTACTAGGAAAAAGAATACCTAGATATTGGATGCCTTTTGCTGGCCACTGAAAGGAGCCTGCCTGAAACAGCGATTTAGGACAGTAAGACGTCAAGGGGAGGGCCTCCGACTTCGACCAGTTAACCCTATAACCCGAGAATTTTGAGAATGAGTCAATTATAGTGAGTAATCTGGGCAGTGAATTACTAGGGTCTGTAGAATGTCATCTGCGTAAAGCATTAATTTTTGGACTGAGCCCCCCACCCTAACTCCAGGAACACCAGGGTCATTGCGAATAGCAACTGCGAGTGGTTCAAGTGCGAGACAAAAGAGCAAAGGGGACAGGGGCGAGCCCTGGGCCGTCCCGCGTCCGAGTCTAAAGTACGGGGAAATTACCCCATTAGTTTGCACTGCTGCCTCTGGCCTATCATACAACAACTTCACCCATTTTATAAAGATCTGTCCAAACCCAAAGGCCTCCCGAGTTGAAAACGAGAATTCCCAATCCATGCAAATTGCTTTGGGAGGATTTTTAGATATAGGGGCTTGGAGTTAAAAGATTTGCAACCAAAAATGGTGTCTGAATTGATTCCAAGTGTTTAAGGATGATTTGACCAAAATATTTCTGCAGTACTCAGGACTAGGTAAACCAGTGGGGGTGTAAAGCAGAGCTGCTAATGAGGATGGTAAACAAGAAGAAACCTCCAAGCTCAGCCAGGCCGGTGTACTGCCTGTACCATCCGCCTGACACCAGCACTGGAGAATGCGGAAATTGGCTGCCCAGTATTAAAAATTAAAATTTGGTAGAGCCTTGGCCTTTGTAGGAATGTTTTACGAATTCTTGGGGTTTTCTTTCTCAAATGAATCCTGAAATGATTGCAATGATTGGAAGAATGATTTCAGGATGAAAATGAGAATACATTGGAAAAGAAAAGAAAATTTGGGGAAAATACTCATCTCAATCGAGTTAATGAGGTCGGCCACAGATAAACGGAGGAATGACCATTTTTCCAAATCCTGCTGTACTTGAGTGAGGAGAGGGGTGAGATTGTACTTGAAAAGATTCTTAAATTTGTCGGTAACTTTGATTCCCAAGTATGTGAAGCCATCTGGAACAGTTCTAAATGGTCATGTGTGCAGTGGATACTCATGGGCTGCAGCATTTATTGGAAGGAGTTCACTTTTACTTAAATTTAATTTATAGCCAGAGATGAGACCAAACACGTTAAAGGTAAGAAGTATATGAGCTGTGGATATATTAAGCCTGGAAACAAAAAGAAGCCAGTCATCTGCATAAAGAGACACCCTCTGTTCAATACCGTATTGAACAGACACGTATTGTCCAATATAACAATGGCATTATGAGAGCATGAGCAAACGAAGGATATGAGTCTATTATCCAACAAAAAGTAGTCAATACGAGTGTGGGTGAGGTGAACGCGTGAGAAATGTATACTCCCTACCGGTGGTGTTTAAAAAACACCAGGAATCTACAACAGAAAATTCATGTAGAAGGGCATTAATAATTTTTGAAGATTTACACTGATTGCCGAGTTTGTTGGAGGAACGATCAAATGGACCCAACCAACAGTTAAAATCCCCCCCGAGGACGAGAAGGTGTGAGGACATATCTGGAAGACTGGCGAGGAAGGTAGGAAAAAGTTATGGTCATCCCAATTGGGAGGATTTATTTTGGCGAGAATGAGTTTAGTATTATTGATGCTTCCAATCACAATAATGTATCTACCATTAGGATACAAAATGACACTAGAAGAGACGAATGGGACTGATTTATGAATGAGAATAGCAGTGCCTCTAGCTTTGCTCGGGAAAACAGAACGGTATAATTGACCAACCCAGCACTTCCGCAATCTAAAGTGGTCAGCGAGCTTCAAGTGAGTCTCCGGTAAAAATGCAATCTGAGCACCTAAATGCTTAAGGTGGTGGAGCACCCTACTGCACCCTGATTTAAACCTGTACAATTCCAACTTCAAAATCTAAATGTAGTTCCAGCTGGCTGCCCTCTGAAATTAGGATGTTGAGCCATTAGATCAAAAGGCGGAAGAAAAAAGGTAAGTGTAGCCCATTACATGGCATGAGAAAACCAAATGTAGTATATAAAATGGAAAAAAAAACAAAAAACAAACTAACCCTCAAACGCTTGGGCATCTTCCCAAACAAGATGCGCACACCCACAAACTACCCAGTACTTCCTCAAAAACATAGAAGCCCTAGTAACCTATAAGAGCTCGTAACAAGCCAAAGCAGCAACAAGTAAAATGTAATACATGAAAAAAATGAAAACAAAAGCACAGCCCACCAATTTCAGGCAATTTAGGCAAAGTAAGTCAGACCAACAACACAGGTAACATAAATGTTTGTGGGCAGTAAACATCTCCCCACGGGGGACAGCATGTTTCATTGTCCTTTTGTTTAGAAAGTAAAAGGAGCAGAGCCTGGCGTTAAGAGCAGGGTATAGAAAATATTCTGTAGAGGAATATATAGGCAATGCAAAAGCTAGAAGCCGACAACATCTATATTAAAAAAACATTAATGATAAAATAAAAATAATGTAAAAAAAAAAAAAAGTGAACAAAGTAAAATTAGTTAATCATAGCAATGACAACAGTCACCATTATTATCACCATTGTCAACATTATTATATCATTATTGTTACCATTAATATAATAGGAGGTTAGTTAAAGGTTGGTCTACTAATATTAATTGTCAAAGGATATACAAATCAACCATCAGAAGTGTCAATCCAGTCATTCTGGATTTGAAGAGGTAGCTCTCCTCAAATTTCAATTAATAAAGTCAATTGCAGCCGCAAGATCCGTGAACTTTTTAAGAGTCACACCTGGAAGAGTCTCACCTGATTCTCAGCTTGGCCGGGAAGAAAAGGCCAAATTTAACGTTGGAGCAGTCGTGCAGAAGACACTTCACACTCCCAAACTCTGCACGCTTTATGGCCACGGAGGGGGCAAAGTCAGGGAAAACAGACAATTTCTTGGCTGGATACAAAAGAGGGGCTGCTTCACCTGCCTGACGCAGGATCTGTTCTTTAACATGAAAGTAATGAACTCTAATAATCAAAGGTGGTGGTGGGCTTCCTTCCCTAGGCCTCTCACGAAGTCACCTATGGGCATGATCCAAAAGAGGGGTTTCCTCCAGATTTAACTCGTCTTGCAAAAGTTGAGAAGTAAACTCTCTGGGGCGAGAACCCTCCAGGCCCTCCGGGACGCCTATCTGGCTAATATTATTGCGTCTTGACCTGCCCTCTAAGTTCTCACATTTAGCTCCAAGCACTTTAACTTCACTGGTTGGTAACAATGTTACTGAGAGAGGCCAAGTCTTCACTACAAGCGGCAGCAGCAAGTTCAAGGTCTTTTATGACAGCACCCTGTGAGCTAACAGTAGACTGTAATACAGCCAGTGATGATTTTAACTCAGCCTTTACTGAAGCCATTTCTGAACAAAGTTTTTGGGAAAATAACAACAATTTTTGAGTCCAGCTTATCATAAATGCCCCGTTTCAGACCTTCCAGTGCTTCAGTAAACGTATCCGTGTCCAATGGGGTGCCCGAGCCCTCACAATGCACCTCCACAGTTGGTGAGTCTTCCGGCGAGGAAGAATGTTTAGGCAAGGACGAGGCTCCGCTAAGGGCCGCCTCCGTGGGGCTCTTCCTAGGCCGAGATTTGGACATTTCTCTTTTATCGCCGGGTAATTAATCGCCTGACCAGTTTGTTAGGAATGGTTCATTCACAAATCAGTTGAACAGATTCAGTATTTGTAGCATTAACAACGTTAGCCACGAAGTTAGCTAGTTAGCGAGTGTGTGTTGGCTTTGCATCACGATGTGATGATGAGGGGTTCCAAGCTTAGGTATTGGCGTTTGATGACCGTTGTCTCTTTTTCAAACAATAAAGATGCTGTCGACGACGCAAGTTTGCAAAATTGACTGCTGATGTTTTGTAACCTTCATGTAGAAGCAATTTCCAAGCAGTTCTATCCTTTGCAGAGTGTTCCCATGTAGAGGGATCGATACCAAAATCCTTCATGTCTCTTTTTAAAACATCTTTGCAGCGGAAAAGAGGACGACCAACAGAACGCTTGCCATCAGAGAGCTCTTCATAGAGTATTCCTTTTGGAAAGTGTGACTCTTCCATACGGTAGACATGACCAGGCCAGCGAAGGCGACGCTTGCGAGTAATTGTGAAAAGGTTTGAGGAGTCACAAAAGTCAAGAAGTTGGACATCAGGAACTTTATCCCGCCTGCTAACTTTGGCAATCTTACGAAGACACCTAAGGTGAAACGAGTTAAGGCGCCTCTCTTGATTACTATATGTTGGCCATGTTTCACTCCCATATAGCAAGATAGATGAAACACAAGCTTCATAGACTTTAACCTTAGTGATTAGAGAGAGTTTTATGTTGTTCCAGACACGGTCTTTTAAGTTTCCAAACGTCGAAGCTGCCTTCCCAATCCGTTTACTTATTTCGACATCCAGATGAGGTATGCTGGTGACGGTAGAACTAAGATAGCAAAAATGATCGACTGAATCAAGGGGCTCATCGTTTATTTTGATATCAGTGGGACATGGCAGATCGTACGACAACATTTTTGTTTTCGAAATGTTGATTGACACACCAAAGGAAGCACAAGCTGAAGCAAAGGAGTCACAAAGTGATTGCAAATCATCCTGGGCGTGGGCTAGAAAGACTGCATCATCAGCAAAGAGAAGTTCGCGTATCAGGAGAGTGTTAGTCTCTCTCTTTGCTTTTAATCTGGCCAAGTTGAACAATGACCCATCTGACCTAGTGCACAGAGATATTCCAGAGGGATCAGGAAAAGCATGTCTTAGCAGAACAGAAAAAAGATACCAAACAAGGTAGGAGCTAGTACACAGCCTTGCTTTACACGATTCTGAATATCAAAAAGAGCAGACGTTGTGTCTTCTGAGCTGACAATGGCTTGCATATTCTCATGGAAAGAGCAAATAACTGATAGCACAATAGGTGGACAACTAATGATCTGGAGAACAGAGAAGAGTGCCAATCTATTAATCGTGTCAAAAGCCTTGGTTCGGTCAATGAAGACAATAACCAAAGAACGATTCAGTTCCACTGCTTTTTCATGTAGTTGTCGTAAGGAGAAGACCATATCCACAGTTGAACGACCAGAGCGAAAACCGCATTGACTTTCTGGGAGTACTCGAGCAGCAAGGCAGTTCAGGCGATTCAGAACAACACGGGTAAGAACTTTACCAGCAACATTCAAAAGGGAAATAGCACGATAGTTATTGCAATCTCTACAATCACCTTTGTTTTTGTACAGGGTTATCATCTTTGCATCATGCCATTCTTTTGGGAACGTGCCAGAATTCCAGCAGTTGACAATTACTGAATGCAGATAATCGATTAGAACAGTTCCTCCACTTAACAACAGTTCAGGAACAATGCCATCATTACCAGCAGCTTTACCAGGTTTCAAGCGCTTAACAGCCGCTTTTGACTCATTCAATGTTGGTACGCTATCAAGGTGGGAGAGTGTATCGAGGTGAGGAGTACTTAGGATAACATCCAGGTTTACTGGGATAGTGCAGTTGTAGAGGTTAGAGAAATTATCAACCCAACGGGATATCTTTTCATCCTTGCTGGAGAGTACAGCCCCATTTGAATCGAGCAGGGGTGCAACCTTCAATGTTCTGGGACCAAGCACTTTTTTTTACCCACTGTACATACCTTTCAAATTTCCAGAGGTAGCACAGTTTTGAATCCTAGAAGACAGGTTTAACCAATAGTCCTGCAAACACTGGCGAGACAATGATTGAGCGTGAGCACTAGCATGTTTTAGGAGATCACTGATTGACTGGGAAGGATCTATAGGATATTGAAGACGGGTTAACCTTTTCTCCTTAATGGCAGGCCAGAAACGACCAGCAGAAGCTGCAAACCAGTCAGGCTGCTTATGAAGAGCTGTTCCAAGGAAGCATTTAGCACTTGAAGAAATTGCCCTACGCAGTATTTCCCACTGGGAGGAAGGACAACCAACAAAAAGGCAATTTGAAGTCTTCAGCACCGTTTCCAAGTTTGACTGATAGGTAGTACAGTGATCAGGATGTTTTAATTCTGTGATGTTTAATCTCGGCTTTGGAGAGGGACACGCACGATGGACCTTTTTAGGATGAAACCTTGTTTTACAGCGAACAAGAGCATGGTCAGTATTACACACAGCACTATGCATACTGTGGGTATGATGAATATGCCTCAAGTCATGTCTGCGACAATGTGATCTAACTGATGCCAGTGTTTTGAGCGAGGATGCTGCCATGTTACCTTGCTGCGAGAATTGCCCTCAAAAAGAGAATTTGAAAGGCACAGAGAGAAGTCACAGCAGAATAAACGCAGGCCATTTTCATTAATTTTGCCAATACCATGTGGCCCAAGAACTGATTCCCATGCCAAGCTGTCGGAGCCAACTCGAGCATTAAAATCACCCAAAATGAACAAACTATCAGAGCGTGGAATTGTAGTTACAGTGGAAGACAGATGTTCGTAGAATGCATCCTTTGACTCACTTCAGGACGAGAGTGTTGGCGCATAAGCTGCTAAAAGGTGAATTGTATGACCCTCACAAGACAAATCAAGCTGCATTAGACGTTCAGAGTGACCAACAGGGGCAGTTATGCAAGATTTTAGGAGATTGTTCCTTATTGCAAAGCCAACTCCATGTAAACGGTGCTCGTTGGAAGGTTTACCAATCCAGAAGAACGTATGAACCGCTTCACGGATTGAACCTTGTTTAGCAATACAAGTTTCAGTGAGGGCTGCGATATCGAAATTTAAGATATTTAGTTCTTTTGAAATCCAAGCCGTTTTCCTTAAATCTGGCTCCAAGGGATTAGAGTCCAGACCTGTTAACATAGTCCTAACGTTCCAGGTCGCAAGGGTTAAAGGGGTAAATCTTGTAGAACGAGAAGAGACAGGAAGTAGAGAACTACCTACCGGAAACGGAGGGGACTATAGGATTGCACTCCGTCCGTCCGTCCGTCTGTCCGTCAGTCCGTCCGTCCGCATTCGTGTCCGCTCCATAACTTCAATACCGTATGATCTAGGAATATCAAAGTTGGTGTGTGGATGCATCTTGGGGAGAGGGTGTGTCATCTACCCTATTCAGGTCACTTTGACCTACTTTTCAGGAAATATAATATGCATACACCGGTAGGGGACTAGTATTGCGCAGCAATATGACATTCGCCAATAGGCGGTGCACTTGTTTCTAATAAAACATACAATTTTATTACATTTCAGTCAGGCAAAAAAAAAAAAAAACACTCAAGTCAAGTTGCGATGTTATACTTTAACGTATATAGAAAAATCAGCAAAGACTATTACATGCCCTAGTGTTATGTTCTATAACATTCTGTCGGGCCTCTTACACCCGCTCGGCCCCGGTGCAATGCACCACTTGCACTTTCGACAGTTATGCCACTTGCTGCAGTGTAGAGTTAAAACCTGACTTGTTCTGAACAAGTCATGTGATCACTTAAACCTCATTGTTGTGTCCTCAGAATGTGCAGTTCAATCTTCACCTGTGGTTCAATTCTAATTCCAGTTGCTTTGTCCTGTAGAGATCACCAAACTGCCAGTAGGGGCCACTATTTGTAAGGTTTATGTTAAACTTGGTGCACACACGCTAAAGGCAAAGACACTGGAGACATTACCCCCATTGTAAGAAATTGATCACACTTCCTGTCTTCTAAATGGGTGCGGTCGCGGAAGTGTTGTGAGTGTTGTGTTCGCAGAATGAAAGCTGACTGGGTTATCTGTCGCATCTTATAATCGGGAGTGGCAAGTGGGTGAACAAGTAAATGTTGGGATATACAACTATTATCTATCTTACATCTGCATGATGCATTAATATTTCATTTCACTTTGCTACATTAGGTATTTTGCTACACGGCTTACTGCTATTTTTAGCAATACGAGTGTAAGTTAGCTGGCTAGCCTGGGCGTTTGTGAATGTTATTTGACATGAGCTTAAGAATATGAGTTTAGCTTACTAGCGTTAACTCTGGAATAGACGTTACGTCTTGTACAGGATGAGGATAATGCGTGTGGGGAGTAATAAACCATCAATCCGAATTATGTTCTGGAAGAAAAAATGGAAGCACATATTGAAAACAGATTTGTTCATGTTGTTTTATGGCATGAAGTGTCGGCAAGATATTATATTTACTCTAGTCTGTAGGCTATAAATCCAAGAGTTATAAATTATTCCTTCATTCTAACTTCTGAAACATTTCTACCAAGTTTTCTTTTTTCTCTCATGTTCTCTCCTTGTATTTTGCAGTTTTACTGCCTTAACTGTGCTCCTATACCGAACATTATATACTCAGCAACAAAAGTTTCTGTGACACCATTTATGTGTATGTTATAAATGACACGCAAAGATCTCAATGCAATCAATATGTTTATTTAACAGGAGAAACACTGACTTCTCAGTGCCAACGTCACTCAAAACGAAAAATGTCATTTTAATGCGTCATGAAGCACTTGTCTGACGTCTAACCAATTGTGACCTTCACACTTCAATACCGGGTGTGACTTCCTCGTGCCATGATGCAAGCAACGCATCTCCGGCGCATGGACCGAATCAGATGTGCCAGAAATTGCTGTGGGATGTCATTCCAAATCTGACGTAGACGTTGTCGCAATTCCTGGAGTGTAGCTGGCGGGTTATCCAACCGCCGCAAACGTCGATCCATCTCGTCCCAAAGATGCTCGATTGGGGACATGTCTGGGGATCTGGCTGGCCATGGCAGGACATTGACATGTTGTTGCATCAGATACTGCTGTACAATCCTTGCAACGTGTGGTCTGGCGTTATCATGTTGCAGCGTTATTCCGGGACCATGTTGCATCAAAAACGGTACCACCAATGGCCGTAGCACTTCATCGCGATATCTTTGACCTGTCAGATTTCCATCGATAACAAGCAAATCTGTTCTGTTTCTAGCCGTGATCCCTCCCCAAATCATGACACTACCACCTCCAAAACGATCAAATTCCTGAACACAGTTGTTGGCATAACGTTCTCCACGTCGACGGTATACACGTAAACGACCATCACATCGGTTAAGCATGAATCTTGATTCATCAGTGAAGAGTACAAGATCCCACTGACGTTGGATCCACCGTCGATGTTGTTGTGCCCACTGTAGACGCAGTCGTCGGTGTTGTACTGTGAGAATTGGACGTCTTGCTGGCCAACGTGGGACAATGCCAAAATGACGGAGGCGGCGACGGATTGTCTGTGCAGACAGTCGCCTCAAAACAGGTATCGTTCTTGCAGTTATGGTTGCAGGTTGGAATCGATTTCGGAGATGGGTTGTTCGAATCCAGTTGTCCTGTCTGGGAGTGGTTACTCGTGGACGGCCGCTGCGAGGACGGTCTCTGACATGTCTTGTCTGCTGATGACGCTGCCATAAGTTCCAAATGGTGTTTCGGTGGACATTCAGGCGATGAGCAACTTCCCTCTGCGAGGTTCCGGATTCAATCATCCCAATGGCCCTCCACCGATCATTTTCAGACAGTCTTGGCATTTAGAGGGTAGAGTTCCTGATCCGAAATGGCTGTGTTTTCGATAAGTGATGCTTCCGTCGTTCATCAGGCACAATGTGAACATTCCAAAAATTCTCCTCTTTTATTGCCATCCACAAGCATGATTTACGCACATTTTCACGTGCAAAGTCATTTTCTCGCATTTTCATGATTTCCATTTCAATGTTGTGTTTGCGTGTACTGTTTCAGTCTGATATCACCATGTATGACAATTTCATAATTGCGTTATGAAAAATAATTAACAATATTGGTGTCACAGAAACTTTTGTTGCTGAGTATATGTTTGTTTTTCCTCATGTGCCTGGTCTGACATTGTTCATCACCTGTGTGCGAGTGTATTTTTTCGTCATGAAAGGAAATAAATGTGTCACAAGTCTGAAACTGAAATAGGTGCACTTTTGTTGGTAACATGTTTAAGACACAAAATATTCTGTCCCTGTACTTGGCCATTCCAAATATCCAGCCATGCCTATAGCTAAAAATCGTAGTCTTTCTCTTTTCTTGTCCCCAACATCACAGCTGTTTCATAGCATTTGATTACTTTTCGCTTGTCCTGGAACAGTCTTCAGTCAAAGCTCCAGCATTTCCACTTTTATTCAGTCTTATGATCCACGTTACAGCTTGCGACCTCTCCAATCGTTAGCAATATATTTACCGCTGTATTTCTACTGAATTGAGTTTTACACATTCATTGCGTAACCACCACTATAATTTGGACAGGTCAGGAATTTTAAAAAAAATTTCAGCCGGACTTTCTATTATAATAAAGCCAAAGTGAAATAATAATATTCACAATAACGTGACGTATTTTACTGTAATTGGCATTAGCTGTCTTGAAAGGCATTGCAAAACAAAACAAAGTCAATTAGTTAACTCAAGTCTATGAAGCAGGTATGAAATACCACAGTTGCTAATTTATTCTTTACTTGATCATATCCTTGGGAAAAGAAAAGATGGCGAGTTCATATTTTTTAAAACCTACTGTTGCACAAAATGTTGGCATTTTTAACATGCATGGACAACAATGCAAAATACGGTATACATTTAATGTTTGCCCCTTATTTTGCTGCCTTTTGCCGCTTGAATAATATATCTAACCCTGTATAAGATCATAGCATCTGATTTATTCCTTTTCCACTTCAAAAATTATTAAACTTCAAATACTATAATCGTATTACTGAGCAAAGAAACATGAACATTCTTTCTGTTTTAAAAATTTTATTCATGTTTTCCCTTGGTCCGTAATTTCTGTATTGCCAGATGTTGAGTTACGTGTAGTTATTCAAAGAAACAATACATCTGCACTTAGGGCCAGATTCAAAAAGATCTTTTGCATGCGCAGTGCCTTTTTGCTCTTGCAGAACCAATAACATGACCAATCCTTGGCCAGGGTATTTGTTTTGGATCAATCACTGGTGATGTTACTCATTTTGCACGTGTGAAAAAGTTTTCCACTTGCAAAAGCTCTTAGTGAATCTAGCCAGAGCTTCATTACTTTTTCTGAAAATTATTGATGGTGACTCACGCAATCCCGTATTGAATAACAGGTGATTCATCGATGTTATTCATTTTCCAGGCTTCATTCAGTGCTTGGGGAGAAAATTATATTTTGCCGATTTGAACTTTTGGTGGAAAAACAAATGTAATATCCTTAGCAGATCACCTTCCTTATGGACTGATTCAGTGAGGAATTACCATTGCTCAAAGGTTTATATTTGTAAATCTTTTTCTGTTTTTGTTTTGCTGAAGAAAAATAACAGTGTTAGACTCATTGGACAGACAGAAGCAGACAAAACACAAGCTGATTGGTGAGGACGGCATGAATGTAATCTTTTATTATTGCCTTTGGGCGACAACAAGCCTCCTATATAATGAGAAAGGGACTCGTCCATCGCAAGCCAAGCAGTAGATATCCATGAGAAATATTTTCTGGCAGTGTTTTAAACAACCTAATAGATCTTGCGCAGCTGCACCAGAACATAGGAAGCATTGATGCTAATGAGTCTAAGCCTTTCTTTGAAATCAAGCAGGTTTGTGGAATTGTGTGCATATATATATATATATATATATATATATATAACATACTAGACAGACAGCTGGATAGATAAATGATTTACATAAAACTACATTCATTCTATCGGTAGGAAGCCTTAGGCTCCCTCTTGCTCCAAATAGCTGGCATTTGTCATCTTGTTTCCCCTAATATACCACCGTCACGTGCCATTTCCTGTAGCTTCCATTTTCATATTTATCAAAACATGACGGTTGCCATCCTAGTTCGGAGAGCATATTGTGATGGCCTCAGCTATTCAGGCTGAGCCACTCTGCTGCCAGAGACCAATATTGTGATTCTGGTTTTGCCCTGCCATGTTCTGACTGTCATATGTGTATTTTGATTCCTTGTCATGTCTGACTATTCCTTAGTATTATGCATTGAGTATTTGGTTGCTTTTCATTTCATGCATTGTCTTAGTTTTGATTTTTCCATGTTTTACTTATAGCCAAAGTTTTTATTCCGCTCCATGTTTTGATTTTTCCATGCATTGCACTTTGTCTCCCCCTGTCTGGTCTTTGGTCTTGTCTTTGCTCACAGCCCCAGTATTTAATGGTTTCGGGTTTCAATCTTCCTTCCCCATCTCGTTTACTTCCTTCCACTTGCTTTTTCTATATTACTAACACATACTAACAGTTTGTTGTTTTGCTAATTTACTATCCAAGACTAACATTGTATATAAGACAAACTTATTAACGAGCACTCGGGATGGTATAGCTGTACTTACTAATTGTTTAACAAGCTCTCCGCACTCGCCCTATTCTAGTCTCCGCCTCTTGTCTCTCCCTAATCTTCGCTGCAGCATTTCAGTGGAATCTCCACACTTTCTTCTGCTTTCCCTTCTCTTAGTATCTGTGCACGATAGAATTCCTTGATCGGAGCTGTATCTGTGTCTACAGGTTTGTCCCGTGATCCCTGTCCACGTTTTGGCTTTTGCCAATTTCATGTGATTATGTCTCCCCCTTCCTGGGGAGGGGAGACATATTGTTTTTGCCTGAATTCCCGTTGGCGTCGGCATCGGCGTTCCAATTTGTTTCCGGAGCATAACTCTGAGACTGTTTGACCGATTCTCACCAAATTTGATATAATGTCTCTCCATAACATGTAGATGTGCCTTTTGAGGGTTGAACTGCTTTTGAATTTTATTTTTTCTGTTTCCATGGCAACAATTTGGACTTAGGCATATTGAAGGGTGGGACTCGTTTCCGGACCATAACTCTAAAATGTGAAATGGGGGAAGGGGGAGACATCTGTTTTTACGTGTAAAAACAATTTCTAGTCAGGTTCTTCCTAATGTGTTTCTCCCTTGTAATCAGTCTCACTGCTTCCACCTGAGTCCTGTTATCATGTGACCTCCCTGAAGTGTATATTAGATGTCTCTTCACAGCACTGCTTTGTCAGATCGCTCTCTCATGCTTACTTTTGCAACAGTCATTCCGCCTTGTACCCATTGTGATTATCTCTCTGACTGCACCGTCCTTGACTACCGAGTTTTGCATTCTCCCTGTACTTTGCTGCCTTCTTGTGTTTTGAACCTGACCGTGATTTTTGTGATTGGTGCCCTGGTTACGATTCTGGATTTTGCCCATTGGATTCTGATTTTGGATTGTGGACTCTGTACTGTACTGTACTGCCTGCTCTGTTGGGGGGGTTTCCCCCTTCAGAAATAAAGCCTCCTTTTTGCATTTTACTGGTTCTCGCGAGTGGTCCATTTCGTAAATCCTCACAACCCACTTCTACTCAACAGTGCTGAAACATGATACCCAAATAATGCAGTGTTAATATCAGCACAGTCCCATGCAGAACTCTTTGTTCAGTGTTTTTGACACTAAAAGCAGTTTTTCATTTGCAGCCCAGTTAACCATGATCAGTTAACCATAAGTGCAGTGGCGTTATCCTTTGGGCATGAGATGAAACTCTGCTGAAATTTTTAGTCATCCACCAAAGGTCAGGTGGCTGATTTATCATGGCAAACTATTGAAAAATTAGGTTTGCCTTGACAGTTTTTCCCAGGGAAAATGCCTTACAGCACCTCAAAGATGGCGGCAGACAGAGAGAGCAGTGGAAAACAGCCTGCAGACTACATCACATAATTTAATTTCATGTTAACACTATGTAAAATATTGGCATATTCATCACAGCAATATGAAGCCCAACTACAGAGATAAAACTGGGGACTCTTCCTGATTCTTAAAAGGCATTCCTAAAAGTTGGTGCCGAGTTTATCAACCCTGCCACACTCAGGATTTTGTTTTTCTGCAGTGCAAAACATTCCCATAGAGTGCCTGCAGATATCATACAACCATGAGATGAATGCTTTTGGAGCAAAGAGAGCCCAGTAATTTCAAAAAATAAATAAATAAAAAACTGCAAAAATAATTTTGGTCTTCATTGAAAGAGTGAGAGCTTTCATTTTCTTCAAGGGGTCATATTTCATTTTTCCCCTTTCCTAGTGTGTTACAAAGGCTTTTGTATAGTGGCGGCTGGTGAATTGACAGGAAGGGAGGCTCAAACCATCCCTTAAAAATAATGATTGGCCATGACCTGTTTTCAATCATTCATTTAAATCACCATTACAGAAACTCCAAAAACAACATTATCAAATGTGGTCAGTTTTCATTAATAATGCATACCTGTCAACTGTCACGCATTTGGCATGAGTTTTTGCTTTTTATTAATGAATGCAGTTTTTTGGTAACAGCTCCCTTTACTGTCTAATAAAATAATTATAATATTGGAATTCACTTACATGTAAAGCATCTAATGACTCTGGGAAGCTGGCACTTTATATTTATAAGCCAATAGCCTTTTATGCTCAGCAAGTCAATTATGTGTGTTTCTGAACGAGATTTGGACAGGGAGTACAACCAATGCAACTATCAGAGCTATTCTTTTGTGCTTGTCAGTCAAACAACTTCTCTTTTGCACTCGGTTTTTATTGTAATCTGCTGTTTTTTTGCGTTATTGTGGTAATATCATGAGTAAAATTTTATTGAATAGGCCTATATAGTAGTCAGTAAATATTGGATCAGTGTTAACTTTTATTCCGGATATTACTAGCTGAATGCACATGGGATGTAGAGAGAACATGACCTTGCTGAGAGAGCAGGGAGAGCAGGTGATGTGCAGGGACAACTATTGATTGGTAAAAGGGAACAAAATCCCAGTCTGACTTTTACTATTTAAAATTATGATCTTTAAATAGTTAAATATATACGGCCATATTACAACAATTAAATATAAAATGTTTTATATTTTATATTAAGTTTGCGGGCGGGCGTGGGTCTCATCGCCCCAAAGAAGTTAAACAAATGGGCTGGCAACGAGGCAGTGATAATTTAATTGGTCAACACAGAACCTGATATTCTATCGGTTGGCTATTTTTGACAGGAATGCATTACAAAATAAATCATAACGTGAGCAGAAATGTTCCGAGTGCAAGAAGAAATGTATGAAGCTCACAGAGGCAGTTTTGCATGAAGTTAGGTTTGCGAAAAAAATGTATCCAAACAGCACCAGATCCATGCGCAAGCAGGGGGTATTGAGTTAGAGAGAAAAGTTTTGGAGAAAAACTTTGCCCAATTGGTCATTTTTTGAAAATCGTGTTAGAATCGCAACTCATTCCATTCCATCCCGCTCTGATGCATTTGGTATGCTGTCCTATGAAAAGTGTCATGCTGCCTGACAAGATTTATTTTGATCCAACTTTAAAGCATTTCACAAAATATAATTTGATTTGATTTCTTTATAATGACATAAGAAGATGCCACCAAAGGAAGGCTCCAAGGGCGGGGGGGTTCCAATTCAACTCCTGCTGCCCCAGAACCTCAGATGGAAGCAGCCAGGCCCAGTATACAGGCGTGGAGCAGATCTTCGTCTGTAGGACACGCATCCATGTTTCCTCGGTGGAGTCACTGGACAAACTAATGAAAGGTAAAATCTACCACCTTTTTATTCCAGTCTTGTTGCAGTCGTGTTCAATCGCTCTTCTATATCTTAAGAACGTAAGAAAGTGTATGAAATCATATTAGATTGTCGACCCAAATTGTGATTATTGTATAAGATTGTGACAGATAGTCAAAGAATCGTAACAGACCTTCATGGAATGGTAACAGATCGGATATCCAATCGTGGCAGATATTATCCAAGATCCTATCAAAATGTATCCTATCCTTTTAGAGCATATCAAACCGTAAAAAAGCGTCAAAAACAGGGAAAATAAACAAAAAGTTCCACGATTACAAAGATCTACTGCGATCTTTGGTTCGTATGAGATCGGCATAATTGTGGCTCTAGTGTAAACGCAGCATAAATAAAGTTTATTGTGAGTCATTAATTGAAAAATATAAAATAAATTTAGATGGTGTTTTTTGGTGCTAGGAAACTCATTCTGTGTGAAAATCACCATTTTGAAAGGCTTGTGTGTAATTCAAACTCTATTTGGATTGTCCTTAATTTTTGCCTATTTGATAGGATGCACTGTAAGAATATCTCTATATTGCCATATCACATCATTTTTGTTGACAACGGCCCCTTATATATTACGTTAACCTTTTTGGGTCGCACTTTATTTGAAGTGTTGTATAATGCCTTCATTAATGAGACATAATGTCTTCATAAATCATAAATAAGCAAATTTCATACTTTTTAAAGGGTGGAATAACACATCCTTCTTCAGCATGTGATGCCAGATGTGACAATGACAATGTCACTTAGCTGACAATGTCGCCCTTTATCGCATTTAGCCACAAGCTAATTGACACTGTCAGTTATATCACAGCTGGCGTCACATGCTGAAGAAGGGTGTGTTATTTCACCCTTTACAAAGTATAAGTATTTGCTTATCTGTGATTTTTCAAGATATTTTGTCTCATTTATGAAGCCATTATACATGCTGTATAAAGCCTTTATGTGCAACACTTGAAATAAAGTGTGACCCATTTTTGTTGTATTTTATAATAGATTTGAATACCTTAGATGAGGCAGACTGTTTTTTTTATATTGTTTACAGTAAAAGTATAGAACTGAATGGGCGAAGGTACAGCAATAATGATGCAGTACTATAGAGAAGTAAGCAGTATTATTTGTACCAGAGGGTTTATTGTCCTGCTCTGATGCAAAAATGATGAATATGGGTGCTAACAGCCTTGTGAATATTGTGAATGCAGTGATGCAGAATTTGTCCAGAAGCATTGTTCCTTGGCGATGGTAATAAATAGAGAACATAAATAAAGCAACAGTAACACTAATATAAAATGATGAAAACAGAAAAATTTTAAGGCTCTGTGCGACTTTCATGAACTGACATTCAAAGATGAAAAAAATAATTATTTAATCAATAATTACTGCCATCAACATGTTGATGCAAATTTGCTTGAATACCATTTATAGTCAAACTCAAGAGGACATACGGGCAAAGATATGAGTGTATATGCATAATTGTGACAGATTTACTGTATGTCGATTCCCTCTGAAATTACAAGCTGAGTTTCATATCTTGCTCTTGGCATGGCAAAATCTAATTAGTGACCATGGCCATTTTGATTACACAGATAGACAGAAAATGGGCCTAATTTGGCAGATTTGTTCCTACTGTTACTGCGAGGCTGCTATATTTTTCATGAATCTGTTTGCTTGAGGTGGTTTACTGCAGTCTCTTTCCTGAGATGGGTTAGATTAGAGGCGATATATAGGCCTTTCCCGGTCATTGCACCATAGCTCCCTGCTACTATCCAATGAAACCTTGATCAGATCTGAGTTGAACTTTATGTTTATTTTTTCGCAAAGGTTTCACATGCAAGTCATGGGCTTAGAAATACAGTCTGACAAGTATTTCTTACCGGTAATATTACGTATTTATTTTCTAATTTAATGTCAAAAGCACTGCTAGGAAGTTGACTGATTAAATAAGACTTTATCCCCTTAGGTGGTGTGCAGTAATGTTTTTAACATTGTACTAGGAGCATTAGCATGTTTAATATGCCAGATTTTGTACAACAGTTTGGCCAGATAAGCTTACATAATTTTTCAGGAGGTATGATATTGTTTCGCTTATCATTGTGTTGAGTTCAACTAACCAACAACTTTAAAAATCCAAATGAAACTCGTTACCTTTTAATATGTATCGTTTCTCCTTTTTAAAATGAACCGTCCTCCTTTGTTTTCTCTGTGCAGTCCCTTTTATCCTGTCTCAATGTCTTTCTTTACCTTTAGGGATTTTAAAACCATTTTCAAAGTGAAATCAGTTTGACTCGGTCCATAATCTGTGGTGCTAAGCATAGAGCAGGACTTCAAAGTGACCAGTAATATGCAGCCTCTACATCCGCTCCTGATTCTCAGCTCAGGCAGACCCATGAAAGCTTCTCACATTTCAACAGCCGGATTCCAGAGGCTTACCTGAACAGCAAAATTATGAATTACCCTTTTAAAGAAAATAATAAAAACGGCAGATGACGCGAAAATGGTTGGCAACCTTTGAGTGCTCATCGCTGCTATTCCGCCAGATGAATTCACTTTCCATTTGTAATATCCTTTGCTCTCAATCCCACCTTCCTTCCAATTCCTTTTTGAAGGTTTTCATGACCATCGGACAAGTGACAGTATAAAGTGCTGAGACATTTTTCCTCCCTATTCCATTAAGATTTTTGAAGGGAGCTTAGATTCCCTTTAATTGTATCTGCGCTCGCAGCAGGACTATCCAGCTAGAGATGCAATTCCAGCAGGAGAGAGGGAGCCATTCACTCTCACAGGGGTGCCTTTATAAATCTAGATCTGAACATTTCAAAGCTGAAAAATCATCTCAAACCTGAGTTTAAATTCTAGCCCGCTTCATTTTCTGCTATTAATAATCCACGCAGGCATAACAATTGTGCATGAATATTTTACAAATAAACATTTGTTAGTTGCTGGGGAGGTAATTTATTCATTTTAAAAAATTAATTGCGTTGAGTGTGTGCGTGACATGAATCAGCTCTTGACCTTAGTTCCAATTCATCAGTAGGACTGTATGGAGTAGTTGACAGCTAACACTCACCGCCTCACTGGAACACATGACTGAAGACTTGCGGTCACCTGCAGCACTGGAAAGTGGGGAATAAGGCATGTTCTTACCAACTGCTTCAGAATAACATGGCCAAATACAAGCACCATTGCCGGCAGGTGTTATGTCCAGTCTTGGTCAGGCCGCAACAGGTATTTGAAAGAGGAAACAATTAAACCGAGCAAGTCTGGCAATAGATCATTACAAAGTGAAATTTTGAGTTCTTGCCATTTCATTTTACTCTCGATACTGAGTTCAAAATCCATTGCTCAGTTGAAAGATGTTCATTGCATAAAAATGAGGAGTACTCATACATTGGAACACTCAAAGCTTTGGATGTGATCAACGCAAGATAAGCAAACGCCTCAGCTAAGCGCTGTTTTGCCGTCTCCAGCGTCAAACAAAATGCAGATTATGATCGAGTGTTGTGGTTGACTGAATTAAGCAGCAATTAAAATGTGCTTATGGAGATGAGTTTTAGCCTACATGGCACTCATTTTGGTGGCAATACAGCATAATTGATATAAGATGAGCATTCCCAAACAAAGTATTTCACAGAGCAATTTGAATGCAAATTATGAACTGGGGGGGGGAGCTATAACTAACAGCATTTGTCATTTCAAGGTGAAACATTTTATGGACCAAGCTGGATTTTTAAAAGAAACAACCATATGTTAAAATGTGTAAGCCTACTCATTTACCCCTCAGCTTGTCTTTATTCCCCAATTGTTTAATCATTATTTATTCTTGCCTCAACACCACATCTGCCTCATCTTCCATCAATTAAGCAGAGTGCATAATAGCCTACAGGTCATACATAACATCACATCTGCCCATGTTTGTCACTCAGCTGAGTTTCATAATGCTCTGACAGTGCCTAATAGAACAGATGGAAAAAAGCTGCAAATCCTGATTGGTCAGTGTCACTCTTGCATAATCAATCATGCCCTGCCTTCTGAAATCCTTTATTGCTTTATGTGGAATTCAGTTGCTAATGACAATCAGCTCTTCTTTTATGAGGGTTTGATTCCTGACTGAGGGAAGCATCGCTAGACAAAGAAGGGCATGACAACCACCGAAGGGCGCCATTCGTTCGCTTAAAGACGTGGATCCTCATCTTTTTTACCTCATAAGTACAGCAGTGAGAGTGGAACAGCCGGTCTGAAAATAAGCTCCTCTCCCCAGCCTTAGACTGCAAGCTGCACCCAAATATAAACCAAATCTGTCATTTTGAGTGCACCTGTCCCATAAACTGACTACCCAACTTTAATGATGGCTCTTCTGAGAGTTTTATTTTTCTGACAAAAGCGTATTATTGTTTTTTGAGAATTCAGGAGTTGTACAAAACCTGCAAACCTGGTTGCAAGCTTTCTACTGCTTTAGTTAGGACATGCTTCAATGGTCCAAAGAGACTTACCTTTATTTTTTTGTAGGTGTCGACTGAATCTTTGCCTTTTCACATCTCTGAGCCCTGGTGCTGTCAACTTTAAAGTTTGACACCTGAAGATGAAGTTAAATGACAGTTTGTGATTGAAGTATGAGAGTGAGTTCAACCACATCAGAGCATTTTCTTGAAGAAAATTATTTTTTCGATTGGTGTTTTGTTTACCTTAAAAGGACTGTTCACAAAGAAAAATATATTTTTTAGGTTCTTTGTAGTGTGGGTTCTTTTTATCCATCTAGATTGTGATGGAGTTTTGAAAGTTTCTGCCGTAAAGATGTCTACCTAAAAAGATATGTCAAATATAATGGAACAAAATTTGTGGTTAAGGGCAGGGTTCGAATTACACATTGGCTTTCGGGGGGCCCCGTTTTCCAGTGCGCGCCACTACTAAAACATGTTACATGCGCGTGCATAAATAAAAGTGTGTAAAACGTGCATAAATAAAAGTGTGTAGCAGCTCAGTCAATAACTGGGTTACTGAGAAAAAATTTGTACCAATACCATTGTTATCAGTTAATAACGCCAGTAATATTTCATAGAGCCACAAGCAAACGTCACCTTACTTCCATGGACTCGTTGAGAGACACCTCCATCTGTCTTGACTAGCTGCTGCAGGAGAGACAGAGGGGGCACCCCACACACCCCGTCCAGCTGCCAGGTCTGGAGCCGGAGCCGATGGAGAACCGATAGTCCCCAGCGCTGCGGAGCAGCTACGTGGTGCAAGGTTCTTCACTAAACTCGACCTCCACAGAACATACAATCTCATCCGTATCCAGAAGAGAGATAAGTGGAAGACGGCCTTCAGCACCACTTCTGGCCACTATGAGTACTGTGTGAAGCACAACACACCTTTGATTCTCTGAAATGGCTGTTCACCACACCTACACAAAAGTTACCAGACCCAGAAAAACCCTTTGTCGTGAAGGTGGATGCCTACAATGCTGGGGTGGGGCCTGTCTTATCCCAACAACACGGTTCTCCAGTAAACCTTTTCCCATAGACTCACATCAGTGGAGGCTAATTATGATGTGGGCAACTAGGAGCTGTTGGCGCTGAAGTTGGCTCTCAAGGAGTGGAGGCACTGGCTGGAGGAGGCTCTGTATCGATTCACAGTGCTAACTGACCACTGCAATTTGGAGTACTTGCAGAAGGTAAAGGTAGCAGCTAAATCCACGTCAAGCCAGGTGGGCTCTATTCTTGACCCGCTTCAATTTCACTTTAACCTATCGTCCAAGGTCAAAGAACACAAAGGCAGATGCCCTGTCTTGGAGATACGAGCTGAAAATGGGCTCGGAGACTAACTTAACCCATTCTACCACCTTCCTGCCTCGGTGCCTGTGGGGAAGACTTTCATCACCTCCACTGTTTGGAATAGGGTCACCCCATGGGCTGGGTCATCTCCCTGTCACCCTGGAGTTTGAAGTACCATGCAAATCTTCGCTCAGAAATACTGGTGGCCCCACCTGGCCTCTGACGTGGAGAATGCAACATTCAAGATGGCGGCTTTGGCGGCCATACTGTTATGTATGATAATTTTGTACAGCATTATATTCCATTTGTAAATGAAGTTTGTTACATGCTGTTTTGCTGCCTTGCTGGTCAGCTATATTTATTTTGTTCATTGGCACCATCTGGTGGCGTGCTTGTAAAATCATGAAGAAAAGTCTAGTAATTTCTCGAAGCTTCTGGCACTTTCCTGCTTGGAGGGGGCGGGATTTCCCTAGAATCCTGTGGATCTTTCTGGAAGGTTGCTAGACTATAAAAAGGCTGTGATTTTAAGCACAGCAGAGACTGACAACAAAGAGAGCAGACAGCAGAAGAGAGCAGACCAGAGTTTTGTTTTGGCAACAGTTAAATAGTGGCAGTGTTATTAGAGAATTTAAATAGTGGATATTTTTTTGTGCAACTTTTTTTGTAAAGAATAAATTTGTTTTAGTTGTACTTTCCCGTTTTCTTTGTTGTGATTTTTCCAAGTCATAACAAATTGGAGGTTCTACCGAGATTGGATTCACCGAAGATTATTATTTTAAATCTTTTGACTAGTTAAAAAACCAGCAATCATGACATTTGATGTGGAAAGTTTTTTGAAAACTCCAACCCAGGAATTAATTTTGTTGGCAAAGAAGAAGGACTTGCTACAAATAGCCTCAACCCTTGGATTATCTGATGTGAGGTCATCAATGAAGAAACAAGAAATATTCAACATTTTGGTGCAACACTTCATTGATGAAGATATCTTTGGGGAAGAAGCAGCAGAATTAATTAAAGCTGTGGAAGTGCCTGCAACGGAGCTGCAAAGGCTTGAATTCCAGCTGCGCCAAAAACAACTAGAGCTAGAAGAGAGAAGGTTGGAGAGGGAGATGGAGAAAGAAATGGAGGAAAGAAGGATGGAGAAAGAAATGGAAGAAAGAAGGTTGGAGAAACAACTCGAAATAGAAGAAAAAAGGATGCAGTTCGAATTGGAAATGAAGAAAATAGAAGCAGGTACTGTTCCAAAATCTTCTGGACTTTCTGATCATTTTGATGTGGTTAAACATATTAGACTTGTTCCTCCTTTCTTAGAAAATGATGTTGACTAATACTTTACCCATTTTGAAAAAATTGCTGAAAATTTGAAATGGCCAAAAGAGCATTGGACAATGATGTTACAAAGTGTTCTTACTGGTAAAGCTAGAAAAATCTATAACCAGTTATCTGTCCAACAGTGTGCTGATTATGATTTTGTCAAATCTGCCATTCTGAAGGGTTATGAATTAGTCCCTGAGGCTTACAGGCAAAAATTTAGGAATTCTTGCAAGGAAGCCAGTCAAACTCATGTTGAATTTGGCAGGTTAAAGGAACAGTTGTTTGATCAGTGGTGTAATTCCATGAAAGTTGAAAAAGATTTTGATAGAATGAGGCAACTTATTCTGGTTGAGGAATTCAAAAGGTGTGTCCAGCCTGATATTAAGACTTTCCTTGAAGAAAAACAAGCCATTACTTTGCAAGATGTTTCTACGCTAGCTGATAGTTATGCATTGACTCACAAGACTTCTTTTGTCCAAAAATCTACTTTTTCTAAATTTCAAAGCAAGTTTCAGTCCAAGACTACTTCTAATAACACTTCTAATGATTCTAAGGCCACTTCTGAGAGGAAACCTTCCGGTGAGAAGCAATCCTCTGATTCTTTACCCTCTGTGTCTTGCCATTACTGCAAAAAGCAAGGTCACCTTATTTCTGAGTGTTATGCTCTCAAGAAAAAACAACAACGAGAAGAAACCAAGCCAACTGCTTTGACAAAGAGAGAATCTCTTGTATCAATGGTCAGTTCACCTGATCTTCTACCTTCTGTGTCTGATCCGGTTATGGAGGGTTTTGAGCCATTCATCACTGATGGTTCTGTCTCACTTTCACATGATTTTTCCTCATCTGCTCCTGTTCGAATTCTAAGGGATACTGGGTCTTCCCAATCTCTTATTCTTGCAGATATTCTGCCTTTTTCGGACAAATCGTCTACTCAGGCTAATGTCCTTATTCAAGGAGTAGAATGTGGTTTTACAAGTGTACCTCTCCATAATGTTCATCTGAAATCAGACTTGGTCTCTGGGCCTGTTACTGTTGGTGTTAGGTCTTCTCTTCCTTTCAAAGGCATTCATTTGCTTCTTGGTAATGATCTTGCTGGGGATAAGGTTGTGCCCTACCCTATTGTAACTGACACTCCTTTGATTCATCAAGAATCTGACTCTATAGAGGAGGAAATTCCAGACCTCTATCCTTCATGTGCAGTTACTCGTTCTATGGCCAAAAAGGCTATTCAAGATGATGCTGATCTGGACTTTAACCTGGCTGACACCTTCATTGGGCAGTCTTTTCATCAGGAACCTTCCAGTCCTGAGATGTCTGGGAAATCTTCAGACTTGTCCTTGTCAGGTCATTCTAATTACATTTTGTCTCGTAAACAACTTATTCATGAGCAACAACAAGCTTGTGATCTAGCGCATCTTCTACCACAGGCTGCAAGTGAACAAGAGGCTACTCAAGTTCCTGTCTGTTTTTACTACAAAAATGGTGTGCTTATGAGAAAGTGGCGTCCACCCGATGTTCCTGCAGATGAAGAGTGGATGATCACCCATCAAATTGTTCTTCCAAAGCCGTACCGTCAAGAAACTCTTAGTCTGGCCCATGACAATCCTATGTCAGGTCATTTGGGTATCAAAAAGACACTTCAACGTGTCAGACACCACTTCTTCTGGCCTTCTATGAGGTCTGATGTGCAGGAGTACTGCATATCCTGTCATACTTGTCAAATGGTTGGGAAGCCGAACCAGAATATTCCAAAGGCTCGACTTAAGCCCATTCCTGCTTTTGAAGAACCTTTCAGTCGGATCATCATTGACTGTGTTGGACCATTGCCGAAGACTAGGTCTGGTTGTGAGTACTTACTGACTATCATGTGTGCTTCCACCCGGTTTCCTGAGGCAATTCCACTTCGTAATATCAAGGCAAAGACTATCATCAAGGCTCTAACCAAGTTTTTCTGCTTAGTTGGTCTTCCTAAGTCTATTCAGTCTGATCAAGGATCAAATTTCATGTCTGGCATATTTCAACAAGTTATGCATGAGCTTGGTATTAAACAATATAGGTCATCAGCTTACCATCCTGAGAGTCAAGGTGCTTTGGAGAGGTTCCATCAAACCCTGAAGAACATGATAAGGACCTACTGCCTTGACACAGAGAAAGATTGGGATGAAGGTGTCCATCTTCTTCTGTTTGCTGCCCGTGAAGCTGTTCAGGAGTCTCTTGGGTTCAGTCCTTTTGAGCTCGTTTTTGGGCATACAGTCCGTGGACCTCTGAAGCTACTGAAGGAAAAGTTGCTCGCTGAAGATGATGTCCCAATGAACTTGCTTCAGTATGTCTCTGACTTCCGTAATCGTCTCTCTAAAGCCTGTGACTTTGCTAAGTCTAATCTCAAAGAAGCTCAGGGCAGAATGAAAGCCAGATATGACCTTCATTCAAAAGATAGAAGTTTTAAAACTGGTGACAAAGTTCTTGCACTTTTGCCAGTTCCTGGAAACCCTCTAAGAGCCCGATATTTCGGCCCTTACACTGTCCTCAAAAAGGTCAGTGATCTAAATTACATAATTTCAACTCCTGGAAGGAGGAAACAAAAACAAATGTGTCACATCAACATGCTGAAAGAATACATTGATAGAGACACACAGCAAAAGCCAGTCAATGTGGTAAATACAGTTGAACTGGAAAATTCCGAAGATTGTGACTGCCCCTTAGAAAATGAACCTGGTCCAGTCAAACTTGAAAATTCAGACATTCTTGAAAATATTGACAGCAAGTTGTCCCACCTGGACCCTTTTCAACAACAGCAGCTAAAGCAGCTCATATTTGAATATAGTCACATTTTCCCTGACGTTCCATCAAGGACTGATTTGGTTTACCATGATGTCATCCTACAAGACGATGCCAAGCCTGTAAAACAGCATCCCTACAGAATGAATCCAGAGAAGCAGGAATACCTTAAACAAGAAGTCAAATATCTGCTTGAAAATGACTGGAGTTCTCCATGCATCCTAGTTCCCAAACCCAATGGAACATATAGAATGGTGACAGACTACAGAAAAGCGAATGCTTTATCAAAAACGGACTCATATCCTATTCCCAGGATTGATGACTGCATTGACAAAGTTGGACAGTCAAAGTATGTCACAAAATTTGATCTCCTCAAGGGCTTCTGGCAGATCCCTCTAACAGAGAGAGCAAAGGAGATCTCTGCCTTCGTCACGCCAGATGGATTATACCAATACAAGGTCATGCCATTTGGAATGAAAAATTCTCCAGCCACCTTCCAACGTCTGGTAAACAGAGTGATTGCTGGACTGCCAGGATGTGAGGCCTATATATCGATGATATTATCATCACCAGTGACAGCTTCCAAGAGCACCTCACCTACATCAGAAACTTCTTTCAGAGAGTGAGTGATGCCAAGCTGACTATCAACCTTGTGAAAAGTGACTTTTGTAAAGCTTCAGTTGTTTACTTAGGTCATGTTGTAGGACAGGGTCAAGTCAAACCAGTTGATGCAAAAGTCAAAGTTATCACTGAATTTCCTGAGCCAACAACTAAAAGACAGCTCATGAGATTTCTAGGGATGGCTGGCTACTACAGAAAATTCTGTAAAAATTTCTCTATCATCTCTGAACCTTTGACAAATTTACTGAAGAAAAATGCAAAATTTGTTTGGGATGAAAAATGTCAAAATTCATTTGACCAGCTGAAAGCGATTCTCAAAAATGCACCAGTTCTCTTATCTCCCAATTTCAAAAAGGAGTTCAAGTTGGCAGTTGATGCCAGTGACATTGGTGCAGGTGCAGTTTTACTGCAAGAAGACACTGATGGAGTAGATCATCCTGTTTGTTACTTTTCCAAAAAGTTTGATAAACATCAGAAAAACTACTCAACAATTGAAAAAGAATGTTTGGCACTTGTTTTGGCTTTACAACATTTTGAAGTCTATTTGACTTGTTCAGCTACTTCCATCAAGGTCTTCAGTGATCACAATCCCCTCACATTCTTGCACAAGATCAAAAACAAGAATCAAAGATTACTGAGATGGAGTTTACTTTTGCAAGAGTATGATTTGGACATTTCTCACATCAGGGGAAAAGATAATGTAATCCCAGATACACTTTCACGCATGTAATTTTATTTCTTTTCGTGATTGTGAAAAACGTAATTTTACTTTTCTATTTGATTGTGAGACTTACACTGTTTGTTATGTATATGATTGTTATCATGATCAATAATACGTTTGTGTAAAGTTCAAGATTGTTCTGATTATAAAACTGTGTTAATTTTAACAAAAGAAAGCTTTTAGCAAACCTTTCTTTTCTTAAAGAGGGGAGGTGTTATGTATGATAATTTTGTACAGCATTATATTCCATTTGTAAATGAAGTTTGTTACATGCTGTTTTGCTGCCTTGCTGGTCAGCTATATTTATTTTGTTCATTGGCACCATCTGGTGGCGTGCTTGTAAAATCATGAAGAAAAGTCTAGTAATTTCTCGAAGCTTCTGGCACTTTCCTGCTTGGAGGGGGCGGGATTTCCCTAGAATCCTGTGGATCTTTCTGGAAGGTTGCTAGACTATAAAAAGGCTGTGATTTTAAGCACAGCAGAGACTGACAACAAAGAGAGCAGACAGCAGAAGAGAGCAGACCAGAGTTTTGTTTTGGCAACAGTTAAATAGTGGCAGTGTTATTAGAGAATTTAAATAGTGGATATTTTTTTGTGCAACTTTTTTTGTAAAGAATAAATTTGTTTTAGTTGTACTTTCCCGTTTTCTTTGTTGTGATTTTTCCAAGTCATAACAATACTGAACATCCAAGCGCCATCAAAATGGAAAGGCTTCTGTAGGATCAAGCAGCACAGCAAAAATGGCATTGAGTGATGAAGGCGTTTTCAAGTTATCGCACAGAATACAAAAGTTTATTAGACAGATGGACAGAGGCAGACAGATGGACATCACACGTGATGAAAATACCCCTCTGCCCCTTAGTCGACGCTGAGAGGTAAAAACTGGTGCACATACGGAGGCCAAAGGTGTTGAAATGCTGACACTTGAGTTTCAAAAGGTGAAATATTTATTCTAAAAGTAGTGGATGTACATTTGCACTGGCAGTGGAGACTGTTTTTTTCTTGTCCCACTACTCAGAGACTCTTCCTCACAGTATTAGCGAGTTTGCAAAAGAAGCAGGGTTCTTTCGCAGATCGAAAACCCTGTAAATAGCAATTAATAACTCTGAAACTGATGGTCTGAAATAATGGCCTAGATTCTCTTTCTTTTTCTATCAAGTTAGATGGCAGTTGACAACCATTTTGGTGTATTACCACCAGGGAATGAGCGTCATATTAAACATGATATACTTCTATGGGTTTATAGACCGTTGGGGAAAAAGGCAAGGAAAGTCGACAACAATGCTCACGGAAAGGGAAAGAATGATTTGTGTTTCATTTTGAATCTTATTAAGAATGTGAACGTCTGCTGGATGTTGTATCGTATACCTCATCAGACTGGAGATTCTTTTTTTTTTTTCCCCAGCATATCAAAACAACATGCCTGTCTTCAAAACATAGCGCAAGCCGAAGGATACAAGGAATGTAAGCTTCTTACATGTGCCCTCACCAATTATGATAGAAGAAGAAAAATACCACCTTCTCTGATTATTGGTCGAAGGAAAACCACTTTACTCCTATCCTTCGACTAAAGCGCTAAAATTTTCACATTTTCATAGCAAACTCCTCAATCTAAAAAACATTATGCCTGAGTAACTACAATATATAAACACAATGCAAAACAATTAGAGATTTGCAAGGATGGAAGTAAATTTTGACTTACACCGGAAATCCGCTTGGATGCAAGTTGTGAGCATGCTCAGTAATCGTGACACAGCTCCTTTTATGGGCAATGGAAAGAAGAAAAAACCTTTATCGCGATTCTAATTTTGTCTCTTAGTTCTGGGAAGAATTCATGCAATCAGCGTCCGATCGGACAGTGATCCGCGTCTCCAAAAGTTACTGTATACATTATGATATGTGTGTATACAGGGCCTGAAATGAACACCTGACCACATGCAAAATGGGGTTAATTTTTCAATTGGCGGGTGAAACTGACAATCTATATGCCATGTTGGTGGGTAGCCAATGAGCATGTAAGGAGAGATCAGAGGAACACCAGTGCAGGATCTAGAAGTGTTTATTAAACACAACACCCTAAGGGGAAAATGGCAGACGCGCCAGAAACAAAACACTGGGCACAAGCACTGAACAAATGGGAGAACTGAAGTACACTGCCAAAGGCAGGGGGAGACAGAAATACTCACCCCAAGAGTGGTTAAACTAAGAAAACAAAAACTGAACCTAACTATACTGACGGACACACTGGGAGACTTAAACACGGGGCAGACAAGACAGGGGTGCAGCAAAATATAAGACTCGGGAATAATACACGGGAGAAACTCGGAAGGCACGAGGAGCTGAGACTTCAACATGTAGCACAGAGTCAGCACGGAGGATCTGTCTGACATCCGCTCTCCCAACTCTGCCACATATAGTCACAAGAGGAGGCGGGGACTCGAAGTGCAATCTCGGAATGAAACAGAAACACATGAGATTAATAAACAATTACATGAGAGCCTGGTTAACAATAATGACTCGAGACAAGACGCTGAGACCATCAATCAAACTAGACAGTTTAGATTAAGGTAATCAAAACGTGACAAGTAAAAAGCACCACAAGAAAAGCGAAGGAAAGCACACGTTTTTAAATGCAGTTAATCAGAGACAGCTCAGACTGAATGTATAAAAGCCAGAATCGCACACGCTCGCTAATGAGTTAATTAAGGTTAAAACTATGTGACGAAATATTTACAATCACCCTTACATAAGTGCTGGTTAGTACGGGTTGGTAATATCCTATCAGAGAACGCATTCACTCAGAGTTTCGCGAGACCCAGAATTAAACACAGCTGGAAGCAATGAATGAAATACCAAAGCCGAAACAGAAAGAGGAAACGTGATTGGACGACCAGACGCAGGCATGCTGAAGGCTGTCACGCGACATCACTGGAAGGCAGAGTGGGAGTGGATTGTCAGACGGCTGAACTGCAAGCTGGAAATATAAAGCGAAAGTAGGACACAAGCACAAATAAGCACGGGACAACACACAGAAGGGTAGAATCATAACAGAGCATTGAGCAATTCATCAGTAATTGTTTGTTTGTCACTCCCAACCAACTTTCAGACAAAGTAAAAATGTCCCGTCCAGCTTTGGCTCAGTGGGGTAAATGAAAGAAATGCTTAATCTTAAATCTAACATGATTCAGTCCAATAAAATGCTCTATTTGCAGCTTTGCGCACAACAAATGTAGCCTAAAGTGTTCAATTTGATGCGCTTAGAAAAGTCAACAAATATGCAGATCAACATAGGTGTCAGTTTATTTAAAATTAAAGGTCAATTATCTGTATTATTTATGAGGCAAGGGGGCAGTATTTATGGCAGTGATGTAGTCAAGACCTGTAAGTCCGCAACCAAGGCCGAGGCCATCTGAGACCGAGACCGAGACCTTGTAAGAAATATAATGAATGAATTGGCAACTGCTATGTTGTAAATTAAATAAAACGGCCTGGGGTGCGTTTCCCAAAATCACAGATGCTAACTTAAATGATTAGGCCCATTGATGGTGAATGGACAAACTATGATAGTTGCTAACTTAGTTAGCAACTACGCTTTTGGGAAACGCGCCCCTGAGTAGTACTAGCTCATGGCTAGCATTAATCTGTCCTTATCTTGAACTGTCAAAGATTGAAGACAAATATTATCACTTTGTTGGTCAAAATTCAAAATGAAACAGAAATCTAAAAATTATAAAATCAGTAGCCACTCTCAATATTAGGGTGGCAGTGGGACTTGACCCCAAGAACTGCTCACCTGCAGCTGGAGTAAAATGAGGAAGAGAAAAAAAGACTCCTTTAAATGAAAAATTAGAATACATGCAAAAAAAAAAAAAAACTCTAATTGTTTATTGTAAGTCTAACTAAATTGTTCAATTTTCCTTTTACAACCATTTGCATATGAGCTTCTTGATACATGCATAGTTTTGAAGAAGTTTTGAAAAATTATCCAAATTTCTTTTTTGTTAGAAGCTGGTGGGGATCACCAAGTAGCAACCGAAAAACTCCACAAACTGTCCATTGACAAACTTTCAGTCACATCGTCCAACGCATCGTCCACTATAATCCAAATCTGCTTTGTCCACTCGTATCCTCCGTACTCTAGAAACACTGTTATTTTTTGCTAAAAATAATAACATACAACAGTCATGCTTCAAGTAAGCTCGCGCATTCAACGGAAGTCCCGCCTCCTGGCTTGTTCATTAAATGCATGTTTCTGCGCACTGTTACGTAATCCTGCCATTCCTTGATTTCATTATCTCCCTCACTTCAAAACATGACAGCCCCGTGACGTTATGTGAACTTATTTCTTCTCTTTAATTCCACTTGACGTGAAAAGATTTGGAAATTCAACTCAAGTTTATTGTCTTGATAAATCATGAGTTGTAACAAAGCTTATCTTCAAGTTGAGTTAACTCACCTTTAGTTGAGTCGACTCACATTTTTAAGGCAGCAGGCAACACTTTTGTTCCTACAGTGTGATGCATTTCAGGCTGCATGAAATTAGAAACAAGACTTCACTGGCTGTAGTAAATGAATGTGAGTTAAATTGCCACTGTGCCCTAATTGGGGCCGGGCTAAAAGTGAGAAAATGCATGCGACAGTTAAGGGGTTAATCAAGTCTTATGTTCGTGTTCCTGGACATGTTGAAGATGTTTATAGATTTTGTTCCAAAAACATTTTTTTTTTTGGTGTGGATATTGAAGTCTTTTTTTCCCATTTGTTTATTGGAATATGAGGTGCACTGTCAGTGAGAAATACTAGTTCATGCAGGTTGGACAGCTGTTTGATTTTGCTGTTTTATTGATGCTGTCTAATAGTGGTGGTAATAACAGGCGAATGTTGGAGATACTGTATCTATTTTTGCCTTGATTTGAGTGTTTTAATTGGATGTAGGAGATATATTGTTTCTCAGAGCCATATTTGCCTGTGAGATGTTGGAATGTTATACCTCCTTCACACCGGATTGGAGGTGCCACTGCGGATTTTTGTCAAAATCGCCATCACCGCAGTGACGCCGCCAGAAGTGTTTTCATAGTTTTCCCCTACCCGTCAAACATGTGTTTTTCTTCTCGGTGCTTCTGGGAAACCTGGGCGGAATTACGGTGGGGTCACTGAGGACATGGCGATGCCATTAAGTTGCCACTATGATTGGATGGTGATGCCACGGCGATTGTTAGCGACAGTATTACGGTGTTGGCGGCAGCGTTGAGCGGCCAGTGAGGCGCTACTGCGGGGATGGCGATATTACTGAGGTGCTGCGGCGGTCGTGCTGCGGCAGCAGGTAGGCTACGTGTCCGCTATAAATGAGAGGTGGTTTTAGTTTGAAATTCTTAATATTTTGTCTGCTGATGATTCATTCCTATGGTGATGCTTCCGAAACGTGGTACAAGAGTTAAAAATGACTTCGCAGTAGCACCCCCGTACCCGCAGAGCTCCTGCGGCAGCTCCGTCTTAACACCGCCATAACCACCACGGGATAGCTGTAGCCTGTCCACTTTTTTGGCGATTGCACGGCGGTTATACTTAGGAGGCACGACGGTGATGGAGGTGCTACTGAGGTCCTTGTACGGCTCCACGGCGGTGCCACGGCGATTCGGAAGTTTTGAACATGTTCAAAGTCTCCTCCGTGCCACCGTGAGGGTCGGCGATTTTTGAAAGTTTTCTGCGGTGCAACGAAAATCAATTGCGGAACTACAGAGGAACCATGGAGACCATAGCGGTGCCACTGCGGCTTATGCCGAACAAACTCCGCAGCGGCGCCTCCAATCCGGTGTGACGGGGGCTTTAGCCTGGATTTGTGGTGAAAATGCAGTGGAGGGGAGTGTTTCCTTTCGCTTTCCATCTCATGACAATTAGGGGAAATTTGTTTGCTGTTAAATCAGGGTTGTGCCACATGGGGGTTTGTGCAGTGGGTGAGATTTTCGAGTTTTTCATTTTGTTGACTTTTCACCAGGCTGTCAGAGTTGTGGCAATTGCAATGTTTTTAAAGCAGTTATAGCGTTAGATTGTGTCATTGATGAAGGGCAGGTCTGAGATTGCTATGCCCTGGCATTCTGTTTGTTCACTCTCAAGCCATGGGTGGTGGGGACAGGTTGCATGGATCCATATAATGTTATTTTATGACTGATTTACCAAGTCGTAATGTTGGAAATTTGGTGCTTCAAGGCCTCGTTGATTGGTTGTTGTAGTGTGGTTAATTTTATTCTGAGTTTCCTATTTTTCCACTAAAATTTTGTCATATGTGTGTCTCGTGTTTTTTAGGCCTCTTTTGTGGGCAGGGCTGGAATTGTGAATAATTAAGTCTTGGTAAAACCATCATTTTTATTGTGGCTATGCGTCCTATTATGCAGAGTGGCAGTGTTTTCCATTGGTTTAAGTCATCTTGTAGTATTTTTGGAGCAAAATTCAAATCAAACAAGTCTGCTGACTGAATGTTTACTGTCATGGTGTTGCCTGCAGGCCCTCCCCCCTGCTGCATTCTATGCCTCCACCTTAACGAGCCACACCTATTGCTCATTAAGGTGGAGGTGAAGTGTTGGTATATAAGGGTTGGCCACACCTGAGTTTGGTGCAGCAGTATTCTTTGTTCTTTCCGAGAGCCCTGTTAGCTTCTGCATGCTGCTCCCCTCGTTTATTTTAACTTTTGTAATTCAAATTAAAGAAGTTTCTCAGCCAGCGGTTTGGCTCCCTTAACTCTTTTTAGGAACATGGTCCCTGTGCCCGCCGCTTTGTCTTTTGCCGGCGGGCCACATCCATGACCGTTTACACTGAGGTGTAGCCTTTAGCATTTCAAATTTTCCAATTGTTAATAGTGCACTGTCTCCTTAGATTTAGATCATGTCTTACTTTCCTCTTGATCACATGCTATGGCAGTCTGTGACACTCTGAGGGCGCTATGGGACAGGTGAGGCAGATCACTGAAGATTTATGTTGACAGCAGAAGTGCGGCACTGCACCCTTTGATGGTTGCATGCCTGTTCACTGCGCTCATCTGTTTTGGCTAGCGATTTCTTCTTTATACAGATACAATTTTACATTTCAATTACTCACTATTTTATCTCTGTCAAAAATACACAACATGTGGAAAACTAAACTATTACACCCACAAAACATCTGTTTTATCCTGCCTAAGTTTGACCTGTTCGACATGACGGCGGGAGGCTGTGCATTAAAGTACTGTTGCTGCAGTGTTTCTTTTCGCCCCAGGATACTTAAGACCTTTATCTTCACCAATCTATTATTAAGGCTAACAACTCAAAGTATCAGGATCCTCTTGTGAATCACCTTTTTTAGACTGAGAGTCATTACTCACAGTGAAAAATTAGACGAGGAGTAACAAACGACCAAGGAACCTCACCCACGTTGTCTCTCCTGCGCAGAAGCCTGCTGTTCATGTAAAACCTGTGACTTTACCTTTAAAAGTCAGGGAGGGTGCTAGTGAGAGATCAGAGGGTCCCTATATCACATCTGTCTCACTGCCCTTCAATAAGAGTGGCCGTCAGAGGGCATGACCTGTTCAAAAGGGGGAGACTAACATAAAAATGTGCCCTCTAGCCAGGGAACTGTGGCTACTCAGCTGAATGAACAGTCAGTAATATTTGATTGGTTTACTCTCACACACTTGGAGCTGTGATGCCTACTTGCATTCATGGTACATGGTCCATTTGTGCGACTGCAGACCCAGTTTTTGGATCACTAGTTGTTGCTGCTGAGCTTAAAACGGGGAAGCAAAAAAGGTCCCCTTTAAGTACTGATTAGTCTTCATCCATTTTCAACCATTTTTTTTCCTTTATTAAAAATGCATTAACTCTGAAAAGACAACACAGTCAAGTGAAGCCTGTTCACCACATTATGTTAAGACAAGGAATAAAACTCTGAATATGCATATAATAGTTGGTTTTTTTAAAATTTTTTTATCAACACTTCAGCAATCTCATGTCAACATTTAATTCATTCATGCGAATAGGCAATTTAGAGTCACCAGTTAGCCTGGCATGCATGTGGGCTATTCTACAGTAACTCACATTATGTTTTGTGGCATTTTTCAACTTTTATCCTGAATTCATTTGATTGCTTTTCATCTTTACCAAAAGTTACTCCGTATGTGAGTAGATTCCATCCATATACATACACCATTAGAAAAGTGCTACTCAGTGAGATGTTGGAATGGTTGGGGTCAAAACCATGGTAACTCACATTACAAAAAAAGGACACAAAAAGTTTGTTAAAGATACAACGAATAAAAAAAAACTGGTGATCATGTAATGATTAGCCACACTAAGAAAGGTTCCAACTCAGGTACTACTTGTTATGTGAATTTTCTGCCCTTAAACTGAGGCTCAAGGGAGAAAAAAAGAGTGCGAAACTCACATCATGTAACTCACATTACATTCCTGATAGCAAACTTGGTTAATCCTTGACGGCACTGTCACAAAAGCTGAAAATTACATGAATGTGAAATATTCTGATACTCGCAAATAAACAAGCAAAAAAGAAATCAACATTAGTTTTTGAGCCTCGAGCCTTAACTATGCCATAAAGGAGACCTTGCCTGGCCAAAGTACATTTCAGCAGAAAGAAGAATTCTTATAGTCTCGAAAAAGCTTAGCTTGATAAATTTTAATAATTGAGTGTGACATATTTGTAAACCAGCATGTCTTGACAATGGCAACAGTATAATGGGACAGACATTTTAACTCAGTGAATCTAATTTCATTCAATCAAACGCCAGTACATTAAACTGCGCCGTGCTGCTCGTGACATCAGATAAACCCATTTCTTTCATACTTGCCATTTAGTGGTGATTGAATTCTTATATACCTTGCGATTCTGAGACGTGTTAGAGCAGCTAAAAGCCACTTTAGGACCGATAGAACAACTGTAGTCTGCTGTATGCTCGGAGGGGCTCAAACTGCGATGCTCAGAGCCCATTCCCAATAGCTGTCATTTCTACTTCATCCAAAGGAAGCAGGGTTCTCCTTTACCCTATACAGTTACGCATGTTAGCACCTACAGAGCTGTCCTTTCACATATTGATAGTCCACATGCATGTGCTCTTGCACACAACATCTTTAAACATAATCAACCACCCTCTAAATAAATACACAGCAAATGTAATTTCCGTTAGCACCCATTGTATGTTAGCACATTGCTCTGCTTAGTCTCTGAGTCACAGACATTCACGGTCGAACGAGAAACGGTTTGTAAATTCAGTCAACTGAGTGGCTTGCTCAGAGCAACGCAATTTTCCCCCATTTTCTCAGCCAATGAGATTTTTGCTAAAGTGATATTACCTGACCAATAATATCAAAAATAGCCCAGCTCATGACATATGAGAAAAGTACTGCAGTTATGTGATAATGCGGTATCTGTCTACTTAGCCAATATTTCACTTCCCGTGCGTAGTACTGGCTTGTGTTTCTAGTATCACCGACTCATCACTAGAACTCTCGCTCACACTTGTGTTCACTTCTTTCACTATCTTTGAGACTCACAAAACATAATCTACCTCAAGTGAACAGAGCGTGGGCATAACTAACATCACTGTTCGAGGCGTTTTGTCTTCAATATCTGCCCAGTCAAGGCAGATGTATGCAAGGTTGTTCCGTTGTTTTATGGCCATTACTGTGACAAACTGCTACGTCTATATCGGATTTTAGACACTTTCGGCTTTCTGCCGAATTATACATTGGCATGGTGAGGTCTCCTTTAATAGGGACAAAAAAAACAGTTAAAGAAAGTCAAATTTTCATGTTCTATGTCCACATTCTCATGCATGTCTTTGGACATGAGAGGAGACAGTAGTATCCAGAGGAAACCCAAGCAAACATGAGGGGGACAGTTAACCTCCACACTGAGGGGCCCCAGGCCGTATTCAAACCCACAACCATATTGCTGCAAGTCAGCAGTGGTACCCACTGTGCCACCATGCCACTGATTTCAGTTATCTAAATTCAGAATTCACTTGTGCGTTTACTTGTGAAATAATACTATATTCTAATACTTGGAAAACTTCTTAATAAAGGAATAAATGGTCAAATCATCAGTTTTAAAAGACCGATTGTGCTCCCCCTATTTTCAGCAAAGTGTTTGCCTCTGTGGATCACTCAAGTCAAATGCAAATTGTCATGTCAGGAAAAACAGGATACATTGAAATGTCTTACAGCATGACCAAGAATTGACGCTTGAAGGTACTGTAAGTACATTCTTTACATGTACTAATTTTTTTTTTCTATTGCTGATGTGCAAACTGACTGTAACTTAAGAGTTAGGGGTATTTTGAGTTTACTTTATCCGGAGGCACATTGTCCAATAACTTTTCACTTTACTTTTCCCTCAAGTAATGTGGCGAACCACTAGAAAAGCAGGCACAGACAGGGCAACAGGTTGGTGAGAATCCAGCCTGCAGGGCAGCAATTGTATTTGCAATAATAAACCAAACAACAATAGACTTTATGAACCATAATATCCTTGGAGAGTTAGCTGTTGGGACTCGGTAGAGCAGTGGCCAGAGTGCGGCTCTCTGGAGGGAGCGCAAACTCGGGATCCCCAGTCTCTTCACCTTCAGAGTCCGATAGAAAAATGAGAGAAAAGAAAAGCAGTTCATTGTGCGCTTGTGAAACGCACTGTCAGCCAACGTGTCCTCTTCTGCTGAAGCACTGGATTTATATTGCAGTCTTGTTTGATTTCAGCGGGGATCGGGTGTGTGGCCTCATGTGGAATGCGCCTGAAGCCGTTCCCGCACGCCTGGCCGCATCTGGCGGAAGCCACTCAGCGCAGAGCAGCAGCCTTGGGTGCTGAATAGAGTCCCGGCCGACATGCGCTGTCCATGGTGCTGCCATAAGAGGACCATAAGGGAAGGCGAATCTACGGCTTTGGGCAGTTTGACTTGGATGAAAGGCATGTTTGTTGTTCTGGTCACCAGAGCAGTTCCAAAGTCAGAGACAGCATTTTTTTTTTCCATTTGCAAAGACAATTTTGTATACATATTCTGTCTAATATTAGTTTCATTATCTGAAACATTTGGGTGTGGCAAGTATGCAAAAATAGAAGAAATCTGGAAGGAGGCAAATACTTTTTCACAGAATTGTAAAATTGACATTAATTTAGGATTAAGTTATCATTGTTTTAACCCACCGCCAGACCCTTTCAGCCCATTAATAATGATAATCGAAAAGGTTGATTTGATTGTGCTGCCAGGGGTTTCCCTGAACTTTATTTTCACGGTATTTTTAAGGTCCAGACCAAAAATCAAGCGCAGAGTCAGAAGAACAATCCAACTGATAGTTTGTAGAAAGCTATAGGGTAGAGATTTGGGGTGGAACCCCAAGGTAGGATAGCGGAGGAAGAACCCTGAGGAGAACGGACCGTTCAGCACAGCTGTAATAGGCTAATCTTGAGCTGCCATTTCCGCCTGGCCTCCATAATGCTGCCAGGTTACACAGACTCTGCCAGCACTGATCCACTTCTGAGGGTGGATAGGTTGCATGAAGGTGGTCCCAGTCCTGGCTCCAGTTCAGGATTGGAAGCTTGTTCCTTACAAACTAGACAAGGAGAGCAAACCCGCGGGCCCTGATTCAGATTGGAAGCTTATTCTTGATAAAATTATATCTCCGAATGCCAAACGGGACCTCAGGGATATTATGTTTTTGGTCTGACCACCGCCGCTACCACCACTGCCGCGCTGCCCTATATGTTAACGCGATAACTTCAGTAATATTTCAATTAGAAATTTTATGTTTTGCATATAAGTAAGTATCATAAAGAGGAAGAACTGATTCGATTTTGGACAATTTACAATTTCTAGATTGACCACCAGGGGCCAAAAACTTAAAAAAACTTTTTTTCTCATATCTCTGAAAATATTAATCCGATTGACCTCAAATGAAGTGCAAATGAAAGGTCACGACCTGAGGATGTGTCCCACGATGACATTATGCCTCTTTGGTTCAAAATTTTGACACAAGATGGAGCTTTGTCCCATAAAATTCACCATTTTTGCCATATCTTTGAAACCATTTGTCCAATTGACATGAAACTATGGGAAACTGCAAGGTCATGACCTCACAACACGTCACATGATGACATCATACCTATATGGTTCAATATTTTGCCACCAGGTGGCGCTTTGTGTTGGAAAATGACCATTTTGGCCTTATATTCAGAACCATTTGTCCGATTGACCTGAAATTAAGTTCAAATGAAAGTCTATTCAAGGTCTATTCAAGGATTGGGGAATCGGAGGATTGGGGACGTCCGGGGATATACCCGAAGGCATAAGCCTAGTTCTTCAGGAGAACTGACTTAAATTGAGTGAACTTGAACTCGGTCCCAGTCGTGCACCCTGTCACTAAAGTACTAGTTGCATTAGACGAAGACCAGAAGAGTTTTAGAAATACAATTCCATTTCTAAAAAGTTGGGATGCAGATCACAATGAAAAACAGAGTGCAATGATTTTCAAATCATTTGAAGTTTATATTTGTTTGAAAATAGTACAAAGACAATATACCAGATGTTGAAACTGAGTTATTTTATTGTTTTTTGAAAAATAGGTGCTCATTTTGAATTTGATTCCAACAACACATCTCAAAAAAGTTGGTAGACGGGCATGTTTTCCACTGTGTTTTGAAAGTAAAATGTTTTCCCATTCTTGTTTTATGAAGGATTTCAGCTGCTCAGGACTTTGAAGCCCCCTTGGTCATGTGTTTTGTTTCATAATGGGCCAAATATTGCCAGCGGGCGACAGGTCTGGAGTGCAGACAGACCACTTTAGCACCCAGACTCTTTTACTACAGAGCCATGTTAATGTAATACATTCAGAGTATGATGTTTGGCACGGTGTTGCTGAAATGAGCAAGGCCTTCCCTTAAAAAAGGCATCTGGATGGCAATAAATGCGGCATTAAAACCTTATATATCGTTCGCCGTTAATGGTGATTTCACGGATGTGCAAGTTACCCATGCCATGTGTACTAATGCACCCCTATACTATCATGGATGCTGGCTTTTGAATGGTTTCCTGATAACAAGCAGGAATTCCTCTCTCCTCTTTAGCCCATAGGATGTGGCATTCATATTTCCAAAAAGAATGTCACATTTTGATTAATCAAACCACAGGGCAGTTTTCCACTTTGCCCAAATGAGCTTAGGCCCAGAGAAGAAGGCAATATTCCTAGATCTTGTTAATATGTGGTTTAATCTTGCATGGCAGAGTTTTAACTTTCATTTGTGGATAAAGTTACAAACTGTTCACTGAAAATGGTATACAAAAGTGTTCCTGAGCTTTCCAGGACAGAATCCTGTCAGTTTTTAATGCAGTGCAGAACACTGCACAGCCATTCAGAATTGGATTTTGGCCTTGTCCCATGTTTACCGAAAATTTTCTGGATTATTATAATCTTTTAATGATATCATGTACCATAGAGGATAAAATCTCCCAATTCTTTTCAGTTTTTAGCTGAAAACTTTATTCTTAAATTTTTGAACAATTTTTTCCATGCAGTCTTTCTTAGAGTGATTAAGCCCTCACCAAATTTACTTATGAGAGAGTTTTTATATCCAACCATGTTACTGACTTGTTTATAAATGATCTAATTAGCTGATGTTCCGCCAGTTGTCGTTTTTTAGCATCATGCAACTTTTCCAGTCTTTTATTGTCCCGTCCCAACTTTTTAAAAACATGTTGCTGTTATCAAATTCAAAATTATCATATTCTTCAAGTAACAATAAAATTGATCAGTTTCAAAACTGATACATTGTCTTTGTCCTATTTTCAATTAAGGATCAGGTTTTAATTGCCTTACAAGTCATTGCATTTTGTTTTATTTACATTTAAAGGTCCCCTATTATGCTGAACCTTTTTTTAATACATACATGTAATGTTATAATTTTGCATGTCCATACTCAAGCTCTGCAAAGTTTCCAAACATAAGATACAGGGGTTTTGCTATAATCCGAGAATGTGATTTCCTGAACGTGATTGCCTCTCTGAACAGCTCGTCCCATTATCCTCCCGATTTGAGCAAAACCTCACGTCAAGTTGTTGCGTCCAATCAGGACAGACCTTGCCAGAGCCAATCATAGCGCTGGACCTGACACCCCGGAATCTATTCTTTCAGACACAAATGAGCACAAATAATTTAACGTGTTGATTTATCAGTATGTCTCCCAAAGCTGTTTGTAAATGTTTTTTTGGATGCAAAAAAAGCACAACTATTTTCTCTTCCAAAAGACGATGCCTCCAGAAATCAGTGGGTAGCTTTTTTGTTTGCAGGTGGCAAACAGCCACACTCAAAGGAAACATTGCTCCGATTTCACCAAAGACAGCTTTGTCAATAAAGGATAATTTGACACTGGATATGCATCTCAGCTGCTTCTCAATCCTGGGGCCGTTTCATTGATCAAGAGCTCGGAGCCACAAGCTGTAAGTAACGATATAACAGCAAATAATGTAAGTGAAGCTAACGTGTTACGGGTGGCTACCGGGACTGCTAACGATAGTTTGAATTAACAACTGGCCTCAAACGCAGGCTTTGTAAAATATCTGAAGATAAAGCCTGGATCGATACCAACTGTCCGTGACTCAACGATAGATGCGGAAGATGTTAATTTGACCATTTTGTGTTGCTTTCCTGTATAAGCTTATCTAAGGTGATAGCCTGTTGAATGTGGCTATAGCACTGCGGCTAATGTAGCTAGGTTACAGTTGCTACTGTTCGTTTGTGTCCTGAATATGCAAGAGTAAATAATATCAGGAGATATTCAGCCGAAAGTGTGTGAACATAAACCTCATTTGAAGCTTACTTTTTATACTTGCTTGGTATAACTTTTCACGGTAAGAGAACTTACTGCCTGTAAAACCTGTATTGCAGGGTAACGTCTGTCTCTGTCGTTGTTATGAACGCTCAGTTCCTACCGCATGTTAGTTTGCGTTCCGTGCAACTTAAAAATTCTCCCGATGAACTTATATGCAGTAATTGGGATTGGTATGCTTATGTTACTTTCGTTAGCATCAAGGTGGTAGTCTCATGATATTACCTGACCGTAACTGCTACCGTAATTGGAGAGGTGTTGTGCCTGTCTGCAAAGTTGGGCTGATAAGGCTGCAGTTAGACCAGATGTAGGCTTTGTGGAGCTTAGGGTACGTGTTTGTTAACTGCTGCAGTGAAACGATTGTTTTACTTATCCATGACTGGAGTCAGCCAGGTATTTTGCCGTGGTGTGGGCTAGCTCTCTGGTCCTTCTTTGGTGAAAGCAATTGTGAAACGCACTATAACGTGTCTGGTATAACAAATAATTTCTTTGAATTGCCGTGGCAAAATTTCATCCAACTTTGAAAATTGTTCTGGCCCATATAAAGCCGAAAAAAGTGGAGGTCAGATTTGGATTTTTTTTTTGCTATTGATTCGCTTTCTCCAAGCAACGCTTGCACCATTCGTTTATTTTCGCAACAAACTCATTTAGTAGCTTGGTGACAGAATTGTGGGTTTTTTTTTTGGTAGAAATGGTTAATAGGAGCTTTTAGCAAAGTTTCTTCTGGATAGCTAAGTGGGTATATAACATGACTATATCACAGTATAGCAACAAACACATGCATGCAAGGCAAAACAGTAGGAGCAAAACACTAAAATTTCTACTTGCTATTCACTGACATCCTGCTGTAAAGGATGTTTCAACATTTCAATTGCTTCATCCAACCGTTCAGTGCCAGATTCCGGATTAAGCAAGTACAGTCATACAGCAATAGATAGTGCAGAGAGCTGTCCTGAAATACCTGCCATCTTGGTTTCCTAGTTTTTCGGATTTCCTAGTTTTTCTGCACCCTACCCTGGAAACAAAGCAGCCAGGCAGCTAATCAGAGCAGTGCCTCATTAGCATAGCTTCCCCGCCCACTCAAAACAGCTCATGTTTCAGGCCCGCACAGACGGGGTGAGAGAAGAGGTCTCACAAGGCCTGGATGCATGTTTTGTTTTTTTTGTAACTGAATGCTTAACATTATTTTACCCATTGGACATGTTTTAAATGACAAAATACTGCATAATATGGGACCTTTAACACAGCGTCCCAACTTCTTTTGAAAATGAGGTTGTCAACATTGACTAGGATAACTTGCATGCAAGCGAGTTTACAATCCAACAGCTTGCACATGAACTACAGGGCCTAAATACTTATTATGCTGTGCACCGTCATATAACGAGATTCAGCCTAGGAGATCAGATGCACAGGATGGAAACCAATTACAGCATGCATACACATCGTGGACACACAAGCTGCTGTATTGCGAAAAGACACACTAGGTATTCGAACGAGGGTTGTGATGGGTCCAACAGACCTTTAGCCTTCCATTTTCACCGACCCACCATCATTTTCACTGGTTCCTGAATGCGTTTCAAATATTACTGCGCAAAATAGGCAAAGGCCCAATGATGCAGCTGTTCAGAGGTAATTGTTTCTGAGAACTATTTAGTCAACATTAACAATGCCAAGAATGTTTGTGACAGAACAAAAAAAAGGATATAACAAAAAAAAGGATATATTTATTATAACAATTTCTTAATATAATCAAGATTTGATCCTCTCCAGTAAATTAAGAAGGGAGTGAGAAGGGGAGAAGGCCTTAACCTACAGATAAGCTCCAGCACATCAAAGCAGATACCCTGAGCCACTACACCGTGGCTGTTGAAGGGAGAGAGGTTATACGTGTCATGTGACAGAAGTTATGGAAAATGAGCAATTAAAGGGATGCTACCATGACATTCACACGTGCCGCCAGTATTCGCTCCAATATTGAAATCTCGCACCTAACCTTTTCAATAGAATTTTTTTTAGAGGATCCTCAAGAATTGAGCGTTATGATTGAAATCCTTCCATTTTATAATATCTTAATTATTTTTTTCATCAAGATTGTTTATTGTTTTGCATTTTTGAGCTGTTATTTTTGTTTTGGTATATGACTGAGTTCGTTAACTGTAATTCATTCCATCTCACATCTGTTAATAATTCATGCTCAATAATTCAAGCAATTCGCGCTGACCAATGGAGGCAGACATGTAAGGTAAAATACGAATGAGTAAACTGAAACACAGAAGGCACAAACACGAGACACATGTTGCTGCTTCTCGTAAATTGGAGATTATTAGACTCGTGCTTGGAGCATCGCGACAAGTGAGATAAGCAATGAAACTGCCGTTAAGACTTTTATTTGACTTCGTGAAGGTTAGGGTTATCACAAAAATTCAACAAAAGTATCTTTAGTATGGACTGCGATGGAAAATACACAATTCAAAATCAAAATGTCCACATCAACTGCACACGCTTCAAACACCACATGCGGAAGTCGCGAACAGAACACTCAATTGAATTTACCAGTTGCGTTGGTTGAAATAATGCAAGGCAACAGCTTGATCTCCTTTGTTACTGTAAGACAATCTAAAATATATTTATCAGACCCAAAGCTGAGTTGAATTTATAGCGTTTATACCTAACCATGTCACTCACCTGTTTGCAAATAACCTGTTCACCTGTGGATTGGTCCAATGAGGTGTTTTTGAGCATTTCTCAACTTTCCCAGTCTTTTTTTGCCCCAGTCCCAGCTTTTTTGAAATGTGTTGTAGGCATTAAATTCAAAATGAGTGAATATTTCCAAAGAAACTTAAGTTTATCAGTTTGAACATTACATCTCTCGTCTTTGTAGTGTACTCAATTGAATATGGGTCAAAAATGATTTGCAAATCATTTTATTCTGTTTCGATTCACGTTTCACACAACGTCCCAACATCACTTGGACTTGGGGTTTGTAATACATGTCCAGGGAAATTTAAAAATCACAGCTTTCAGTTTTAATTTGAATTCAATATACAGCCCCAACTCTTAGAACTCCTATTCGATCTCTGTGGCATCTTGACCCAAAATCGAAGTATCCTTGGCCAGCTCAACATTTCTTAAACGTGCGACAGAGAATTACAGGATGGTAATTGCCTAACTGTATGAAGTATTACACCAGTAGTGACACATCTGTATGTGTTCTGCTTGACCACGCATTCAGGTTCTTCGTTTCGTTATTCACCCGTAGGTTTGTCAGTACCCCACGCTCACCAATCCTCAGTGACAGACACCGCATATTACTTGAACTAATCCTATTGATTCACATAAAGAAGATCATTGACTTTCATTTTCCTGTTAAAAGGAGCTGGCGGTTGAGGAAAAAAGATGGATTGTAACAAGGGATGAAAGCAGTGGGGAAGAGAGACGGGGCTGGGGGCTTTTAAGCACATTAATGAGGTCGGTTAATTTGTGGTTCCCCTTGCATAAGAGGATGGAGGCCGACCTGCTTCAGAATGCTTAGCCTATGCCAGGCGATAACAGATGAGCAGTGTGAATCTCTCTTCTCTTTCCAGCACTGCCCTCCCTGTTGCTCTGGCCTCCCCTTGTCTCTTCCTTTCTTTAAATAAGCCTGACTGTGTTCACTTTATTTTATTGTGGCTCGATGTACCTGCCTCTTTGAGATATGTTCCAGCCCTCGGGTTAAGTGGCAGCACTTCAAAGCTGGCCTGAACCTTACTTTGAGGCAGAAAATTATAGTTGCTGGTGAAGGTTTGTGTGATTGACTTATTCTCAGAAATTGCCATCTTTCTGGCCTCTGGTTCTGCTGGGTGATGCCACCTGAAAATTGGTTAGTTAAGCCATAAATACAGCAGTAGCTTTTTGATGGGGTTTGAAGGTGGATCATTATATGTCTTTTATTTTCTTAAGTTGCATCTAGTCATAAGAATGTGCAGTTTACGTTCACTTAGCCAGACTCATCACAGAAAAAGGTACAAAGTGCTGCTTACTAGTGTATCTAGGACTCCTTTATGAAAGGACACAAGGATATTGTAAAATTCCTTGATATTCGTCTCTGTAGGCTGCACATTCTTTGAAACATCTTATTAGCAGTATGTAAAAGCTGCCAATCACATCAGGGTGTGCATCAGTCCTTTAGTTTTTTCAGACCCAAGGCGTAAAGCTGGTGAAGACCTTCATCTATTTCTGACTGACTGACAGTGCCGATCTGCATCACTTGTTATAGTCCAGGCAAGGATCCAGATGCAGATTCAAGGTACAATCCAGTGGGGGTATATAGTGATATAAATACAGTAACAACAGGAGAAAGGCCAAAGCTTAAAACAAAATGAGCACAGTCCAACTGAGGCAGGGCCAGCTCAGTCAGAAAATAGAATGGTAGCTAGCTTCAGCCTGGATATAGCTTCTTCCAACTTCTCAATAGTCTTAATCATAACCCTGACTCCGCGCCACTTTGCCAGGCGATATGCCTGCCACTTTTATAGACCTTTGTGTTGCTCAGTCGAAAAAATAAACATTGGTCTACATATTTACTAAGACCAACTCGATTGATTATGCTGATTATGGACCATAGCACCGTTGTTAAATGCAGACAGGTGATTACAATTTGGATAATTTGTCCATAATTTAATGCTTTGACTTTTTACCTAAAAGATGAATACCTGGTTAAATGCTCTTTGTGTGTGATAATGACAGTGTCACCCACCTCTGGTGCACCTCTAATGAATCTGTGAAAAATTAATTTTGTGAAAAAGTGAACTTTGTTCTGATTATTTGGCGAAACACAATATATCCACAGAAGTGCAATTTGAAATCAATTGCCTGCCTGTCAATATGATAGACGTAAACAAGTCCATGTTGGTAATAATTCGTAATACTCCTCTGCACGTTACGCACTGTCCTTTTTGTAAATCTGCAACTCGATATGGCCCACAACTCGGTCAGTGGGGAGAAAAACAAAAGTTGCTAACCAGTCGGAGCCTTTTGGCAGTGCGATATTCTCCACTGTTGATTGGCTGCATGGATGTATAGCAGTTTGTGGAAAAACTACCTTGGTGTTAATTGTGCTTTGGAATGAAAGGTAATGTTCAACCATGCTGAACGCCAAGATAAATAGTGTGTTGCTGAGTGCTGAACTTGGCATGACTACCAGCCTGCTAAAAATGATCTTCTTTCAGTGATGGTCTATTTATTTCAGGCTTTATTTCATAGCCAAAATAACTGATTTATGCATTCATTTATTTAATATTCACTGAGATTGCTTTCCATATAGGTGTGTCTACTGTTGGCTGTTTTTGTTCTTTTTTAAGCTGTATTAATTGGTTAAATCAGCTGGTGCATTAACTATTCCAAATATTGCAGCTCAAATTTGGATGACATTTTAACCCTTCATAGTAATGGAATCATATTTATTTAAATCCCTTCTGGATATTCTTATCAAGTTTTTAAGGGTTTCATGGTTTTCATTAACTGGCTCTAGCAGTGGAAAGGGAGAGGGTGTCAAAAACAAAAGAAAATAAATCTTAATACAAGACACTGATGTTAGCTATCAATTAACAGCAGTCAGTATAGACCTCTGTCCAAGACTTGAGTCAGGAATTCAGGATGGAGTCTAAAGTGACGTTCACATAGCATACGCTCGGCGCTGATCTCGGCTGCTGCAGCCATTCGTTGTGTATGTGATTGTGGGGCGTGAGGGCGCACCGTTCTGCACAGAGGAGGGTGCAGCGCGAGGCAGGCGCCGCCGCTGGACAGGGCGCTGCGCCCAAGTTGAAAATTTTTAACTTGGGCGCAGCGCCCTGTGGCATCACCTCAGCCCGTCCAAAAGGAGAGAATATTGGAATCCGAAAAAAATAGGCGGATTTTGGCAGAAAGGCACAACAAAAATGGAGGAGAGCATCATTGTGGCGGTGCAGGGCTGTGGGACAATAGCTGTGGGAAATTTTCAAAATTTATATCATTTTGGCTGCGTCCCTAATTCTAGGGGGAGTTGTTCCCTACATCCTCATGCTAAAATCCTGAGGAAAACTGCAATGTTTACAGTGAGGTAAATAAGTATGGAATGCGTCAACATTTTTCTCACTTAATATATCTCTAATGGGACTACTGACATGAAATTTTCACCAGATGTCGGTAACAACCCAAGTAATCCACACGTACTAAGAAATTAAAACAAATAAGTCCATAAATTGTTAAGTGTAATAAAGTGGAAAGACGCAGGGAAAAATTATTGAACACGCTTACTGAAATGTACTTAATACTTAGTAAAAAAAAAATGCCTTTGTTGGTAATGACAGCTTCAAGACGCTCCTGTATGAAGTATGCATCGCTCAGGCATGATTCTGGCCCACCTTCAAATCTTGAAGGTTCGGGGGGCCTCTTCTATGAACTCTGATCTTCAGTTCTTTCCACAGATATTAAATTGGATTCAAGACGGGTGATTGACTGGGTCATTTTAGCAACTTTATTTTCTTTCTCTGAAACCAATTGAGAGTTTCCTGGGCTGTGTATTTGGGATCATTGTCTTTCTGAAATGTCCACCCTCATTTTATCTTCAGCATCCTGGTAGATGGTAGTAGATTCTTACCAAGAAGGTCTCATTTCTTTATTCGTCCTTCCTTCAATGATATGAAGTCTGCCAGTACCACAGGATGAAAAACAGCCCCACACCATGATGCTCCCACCTCCAAACTTCACTGTTGGTATGGTGTTTTGGGGGGTGATGTGCAGTGCCGTTTGTCTACCAAACATGGTGTGTTCTATGGCATCCAAAGAGTTCAATTTTGGTCTCATCTGACCAAACTATTCTCCCAGTATTTCAAAGGCTTGTCCAAATATTGTGCAGCAAATTTTAAATGAGCTTCAACATGCTTTTTCTTCAGCAATGGATTCTTGCACCGTGAGCATGGTGGTTGAGTGTATTACTCATTGTTTTCTGTGAAACAACTGTACCTGCTAATTCCAGGTCTTCTTGAAGTTATACGCAAATGGTCCTTTGCTCTTGGACAACTCCTCTGATTATTCTTCCGACTCTGACAGAAATCTCGCAAGGGGCACCTGCTCATGGACGGTTTATGGTGAAATGACGTTCTTTCCACTTCCAGATTATTGCCCCGACAATGCTCATGGGACTGTTCAGAAGTTTCGAACTAGTGTGACATCATGCTAATGAGTAATCTTTTTATTGGGCATCAATTAGGACTAAACTAGCTGATATTGATTTGCACTGATAGGGGGCAGAATCTCTCTCTGAATAATAAAAGATTTCAGCTGGTTTCTTGCTTTCCATTCCTTTTTGCACCTTCTTATCTTCATATATTTAATTCTTATTCCCTGTGTCATTCCACTTTTTCACACACATCTTAATTTATGGACTTATTTGTTTTGATTTCTTAGTATGTGTAGATTACTTTGGTTGTTACCGACATATGGTGAAATTTTTCATGTCAATAGCCCTATTAGAAATACATTTACTGAGAAAAATGTTGACGCCTTCAATACTTATTTTCCCCGCTGTATGTGTACTGCATAGTACTGCAATCTCATAATTTTACACCGGCAATTTCAATGAGATGAAAGTAAAAAACCAAAAACATTGTGTCATGCTACCTGAAACATAAATGGTAAACTTGCCACCTTTTTATGTAGCGCAATGATTGCTCAAAGTGAGAATCGCATTTTTTCACTTTTAAACATCACTGTCTATGAACTAAATTATCTGAAGTTTCATTTAGCCGGCAGGTTTTTTTTCTAGAACATGTAAACACGATTCTACTTTCTGCGTGATTTAACTCCGCTATATTAAGATTTCAGATCGCCCAACGTCTTTAAGAGCTACTCCTTTGTGTAGTTAGTAGCCTACAAAATGGATCCATTTAGCTGAATGATGTAAGAAGCCTCAAAATGATTTTACCCTAAAATAATTCATTGTACCAATTGACCTGTCACAGAGGGCTCAAGACCGAAGAACTGAACTGGAATGGAGCACTCACAGACACAAAAGCCAAATAAAGACTAAGCGGTGGTTAAAATAGGCGAGTCCTATTGGGTACAGGTGCTGGAAATAAGTAATCCGATGGCATGGATTGAAAACATGGAATGGAATTTGGGCCCAGAGGGAGCATGTTACCTGGAAAACCCAGACAAGACGTGACATAAGCTGACCGCGAGAGCATAATGCTAGTGGCGAGAAAGCTAGATCTCTGTGTTCAAATTGCCTACTACTTACATCTGGAAAACTGATTGCTGCCAAAAATAGCAAGTAGTTTACTGTGCCATATGTGATCAAGCAAATAATTGCTGGCACAAAACAAGGCCAAATGAAATACTACACCAGCTGTATCTCACAGTATTCAGCCAGGCCCATTTTCAAGGTATACTGTAGCCTAGCTAACAATGCAGCATACGCAAAGGTTATGTGACCACGGTGACCCAGGTGATCTTCAAAGCCTGGTGGTCATGTGACTGCATAGTGCACAATTTTATTATTGCATACTGGCAACTACGCTGTATACGATTATGCGAAGATGCATGTAATATCCAGTATATATTGCTGCAGTATGCAACATGTAATTAATACACACTCCTTAGCATGGCCAATTAATCAACCTAGGTATTGGAAAGCATCCCAGTTCCGCATTGCTCACTTGACGCACTAGCTTGGTACCATTCCAGGGTAAATTTTTCATTTACTTGAAAACTTGCCATTCCAAAAAAGTAAAATCTCTAATTATTTGCTTTGGAAACAGAAATACAAGCGCATTGAACTTAGCACCTGATACACGCTTATAAAGTTCAGTTTTTTACATTACATTGAATGATCAATTTATCTGTGAATGCCCATGGCATGAAAAATACAAATGCAGTGCAATACGACACAAATTATTAGTGCGACTAGATATTGTCACTGTGCATTTTTGTAGCAACAGTACAGTTTTCAATTAGTGTGGAGCACATTAAACACCAGCATGAAAAAGTCTACAGTCTGCAAGATATTTGGCCTCACTTGTCACACTCAATCAATCGATGCAAAATATTCATTGTGGTGTGCATTTATGTCATACATACTCATTAGCTATTGACTGTTCCCAGAAGTCCACACTCAAGGGGTCAGAAAGAACCCATGTTTTAATTCTATCCATGAACTCAGCCAGTTGATTATACTAATCAGTTCAACCTCTTGGCTGCAATGTTGTTTAATTTACCAGATCCAGGTAGTTGGATCAAAAAAACCTTGCTTTCTGAAGATTGTTCATCTCTGGATGTCCATTACACATACATGCGCTAACTGCACGCAAGCACACAGCACAATTTTGGCTTAGCCAGGATACATGTAATGCAATACTTCCAGGCCTTGTGGATTCTGACATCCAATTTTCTGAGCTCATTTTTTATATGTCCTGGTGGATTTATGCGCGGTGACCTGTAAGTCTATGTGCCTTATGAGAGCTGTCCCTGGCTGTTGACAGAACTTCAGCTGAGGGGGTTTAAAGGATATTCTGCCCCCACGCAATGCACTCATATAAATATGAATAACTGGGTGGAAACACCATTGGAGTTTTACAGCTCAACTGCGTCTTAATACAACCAGCAGAATATTATCTCCTGGTCTTCGCTCACTTTGTTCAATTTACAAGAGGCACAGGTTGCATTAAATGTTTTTCAATATAAAGGATGGATGCAGGTGAGCTTTTTGGTCTTGACTGCCGGCTCCTCTCTGTTACTATCAAAGCAACACGGCTCCTTTACTGTATCCATGGGAGACAAAAATTATTATTATTTTTTTTGTTGTTTTTTTGCACTGTGCTTCCCATTAGTAAGTAAAAATACAGGTTGCAATCCAAGCTGCATGATTTATTGGCTTCAGATAGCAAGCAAACAAAGGTGTTCATTATATCCTCTAAACCTTTACATTTGACATTCTGTTTGCCAGTCTGCCTGTAATAGTATATTTCATTGATCTCAGAATGAATGACTCGAAATACCGTTGCAGTCCTTTTAAAGCTTGACACAATTCTGGTAAATGGAACCTTTAAATGTCATTTCTTGGCAAAAGATCAAGGCTTTTTTGACAGTTTGACACCTCTGATATGCTTTTGAAACTGCACATTGTGTGCTTTAACAAGCTCTACCATGCCAGTCATTGGGTTTCTCTATTTTATTTGTGGCTCAATAACTTCCTAAAATGCAAACATTGCTTTAGTGGTGCCTGCTCAGTAAAAACAGCCGCATACTGGGGAGCAGATTTTTGTGGTTTTGTGTGCCAAAGATTCCCGACAATCTGTGACCGAGCCTCTCATGTATCTGCAATTGTTCAATATTTCCAGAGGGAGCAAATTCATGCAAAAGAATTTTAGTCTGAGCCAACAAGAGTCCATACCCATAAAGACTGGCTTGTCCTTTTTTCGTTTTTCAAAAGGGAAACAAAGGGAAAAGTTATGCATCAAAATCAAAGCCAGGCCTACGCTAGGGAGATTTTCAAAAACATATCACGACTGGTATGAAAGTAGACAGTTGGAGAAATCAGGTGATGAAGCGAAATGAGTCCTCTCGTAACAACGCATATTTCTGTGTACATCACAGAACCAATTCACATTGTTTCCAATCAGTGATTTTAAAAGTCAGTTCTCAAACTCATTATATGCAGCCAAAGGGTTAATGTTATCAGGGCAGAGAGCTACTAATTATTTCACTTCAGAGGGACTTCCTTGGTATTACCAGGTTGTGTTCAGCTCTCACATCTCACACAGGGGAGGGGAAGAGGGAAACCGCCGGCCCAATAAATTAATCGCCATGCCAACCACAAAATTTGCCTTCATTCATTGGCAAACAGAGTGAAATTAATTTGTCTGCCAAATGGTCCTTTTTAAACAAAAAAGCCTTTGAAAGAACCACATTTTTTGAGAAGCAGTGGACACTGCATCACGTCTCCAAAGATGCATAAATTTAATCAGAGCACAGGCATATTTTTTTTTATCAATTTTCCATTAAGTAAGACGACACAAAATAAATTTAGTACTGAATTTCATTTACAGAACAACATGTAATTTTTGTATTTATCTACTTATTTATTTAACTTTTTTTTGAAGCCATGGTGAACCACAGTATCTGCTTTTCAGCTGCTTGTTGAGCTCCACCGCAGCTGAGTTAGGTAGTGAGGTCATCGTTCCATTGTCACCTGGTCTTTAAACTTTCTGGAACAACTTAAAGCAGGTCTAAGTAGAGGCTCACTGCATGAAGGAAGACAAACTGCTGTGCAACTGAACTGGAAACAACAAGGCCTCACTCATAGGGTGGCAATACAAGCTCTGAGTGACTTCAGTGACCAAATCTGCACCAGCGCATGTACACCAGCAAACAGACACGGACGCATACGCACACACGTACACTCACACACGCACGCACGCGCGCACACACACATGCATACACACACGCTCACGTTTGCCTTCCTGCAAAGCCAAATTTAATCAAATTGAATGCATTTTTAAGCAAAGCCAATTATAACGGGGCTGAGCAACACTGCAAGATTGTCCATATCCACATAGTAGCAGGGTCCATCTGGGGAGAAGGTGTTCCACAGATCTGACATCAGACAGTTTGACTAAAGAATGCCACATTTAAAGGATGCAGAGTTCATGGATATTGCTGAACCAAATCTGATGATATCACAATCATAAACAAAGTAAAAGGAGCCATACAGAAATACATTAATCTACATGTGGAGTTGTACAGCGATACAATCGCCTCACTGTTTTTGAAGATCCACACTGCATTAAAGTGACGTTTGATTTTGCCCTTGAAAGAAACCCAGGAGTGACTGTATTTGCACATACAGTATATTCGTAGAACTTGGTCAGCAGAAAATTAGATCAACAAGCCAGTAATAGCCAACGTAAGTCCCCTGCCAAAAGACACACGGACCATTGCACAGATAGACCGACTCACAGACACTGCTTAAATCAACAGTCCCCCGACCTACCCGTTGGGCCGCGGGGGACCAAAAAGCAATTTTGAAAGGCCACTCCAATTAGTTTGGGAGATATTTTACAGAAACCCAACTGAGGATAAGGTCATGAGTCAAAGCACACACAAAACTGACATACTATCTCAACAGGACATTTTAATACTTGCATTGGTTTCCATGACCTAAAATTAATAGGTTTTCATGAGCTACATTAAAAGATGATGATTTTTCAGAAGGTTGAAGAATTACAGAAAAACGTCAAGGTCATAGGGGAAAGGTCACAGGTCAATGAAACATTAAAAAGGCACAATTAGTAGACATGGCCAATCTACATAAGGTAATTTGAAAGGTTGCTGTCAACAATAACAAAGATTTGCTCTGGGAATAAAAAAGTGATGGAGGTCAAAGCTGAAAGTCAGAAAACACTAAAAAGATAACAGTTATAAGGCCTTTGCGAAGGTTGTAAAGTCACTGTAAGGTGGTAAGGCTGCTGCATATAGTTTCAGAAGAATGATCTGGATTGTCACATACACTGACAGGCATGGCCTAAATCAGCACTCCCATGACCTATCCTTTGAGTAGCAGGGGACTAATAAGCAAGAGCAAGGCTACATGTGCACTTGTAATGGCCGGTATAATTGGGAGGCCAAGTGCAACGACCAGAGAAAAAGTGAGCAGCATGGACACCGTACAAACACAGAGAGTAATGCAGACCAAACGAAAGTACTCGTGCTTCCAAAGGACGTTTAATAGTCCGAAAAACGGAAGCAAAGCGAGATAGAAAAAAGGGAGAAGAAACTCCAATAATCAGAGGATAGAGAGTTGTAAAAACCCTGACTACAGATATCTTCAGCTAAAGTGCGAAGCTCAAAAAAGACACACTAGTAAAGGGGGCGTGCCCGACTTCCTGCTTATATAGAGTCCGGGAAGGTGCCACCCTAGCTCAATCAGCCAGCTGGGTAAAGAATCTGATGGCCAAGGAATCTGACATCGTCCTGGGATGAGAGCCACAAAGAAAAGTCCAAACCACACGCCACCTCACAAACCATGACAGCACTAGTATATTTTCATTTTAAATGGTGTTTAAACTATCTTTGTCCACTTTAAAACAAAATCCTGTAATTTTCTAACAAAAACAAGGACAAAAGAATTTTCAAAAGTATCCATTTTAGAGGTACTGTGGAGGATGGTCAAAAATATAACAAAAGTTATGTGTTTTAAGAGAAAAAACTTATTAGCTTGGATGTTCCCAATGTATCCGGTGCATTAGCCAGATTAAGACAACTTGCAAGACAAAATTGACCAGCAGCAGCGTAAAGATGAAGTTACACTGTAGTAGTTTCACTGACATTATTTTTATTTGATTTGATTTATAAAGTGAAATTAAATTATCAGCTCGCTAGATAGCACTTAGGCTAGTGATGTTGAACTAATTCATTCTCATTGCATGATACATTGACTGTATTTGGCCTGAGATACACCTGCGTAAGCAGCTTCATCAGTTGGTGAACTAGTCAGAATATTATAAATAAGGTGCGTTGCCACTCATCATTGATGTGAGTTCTCTTTCCAAAACTTGCAGTGTTTCCCTGCAATTATAAGACTTAGGCGTAGTGCCCAAGTCGACTAAATGAGAGATATAGAAAACAAAGATTTTAATATGTAGCCCTCCATCCACCTCCTGTCTGTCTGTGGATGCGCAGCCTCTAAGGTGGACCCTCACACAAATGGGACAAAATATAATATGAACTTGCATTTTTTAAAGAAAAAGATTTACTTTGCAGCTATTTTAGTCTGCTTGTGCAAATTATCCAGAAAAACGCAGTTTCAAGACTGTGGATTTTTTGCTGGACTCTTTATTGTGACAGGTGCTGCTGGTTGTCATGTTAACTGTTTCCATAAGCTCGGGGTATTAAAAAATGTCCCAAGGTTTTTAGTTCTCCAGAGAGGCAAGGCACTCAGTAGCGCATGTTATGTCACTTTCTTCAGATTCTTGTGGCAAATCTGACCCAAACCTCCACAAAAATTAACCTTGCAGGCGGTTTTAGGCAACTGATAAAGTTAAAAAAGGTCTTGTTTTTTATGTAAGGTTGCAGTCTGGTCATGTATCAGTAAGAGGGAGGGAATGGATGTGAACAAGTTGCATAAAGTACCTTAAAAACAACCACTAATGGGCTTTTGTATTCTCCTTCCGCACACAGAAATATTCACATGTAAAAACACCCTCTCACTCTCCCTTTCTCACTAGACCCCACCATCATTTTGTTGGCATTATTTATAGGATATATAAAAAAAAGAAAATGAGTAAGAGACAGAAAACGGTATGAACGTTATGCATTTATATGCAAACAGCTCTGCTGGCAGGGATTGATTGCTTGGCAGTGCAGGAGGGTGGTGCTCCTTTTAGATCCGTATGGAGGACGAGCCACTGGTTAATCTGGCAGGAAGACCATGAAAAAGACGGCATGACATGAAGCATGAGGACCAGGCGATCCTGCAGCTCCGGCTGTCTGGCTTCAATATGCTGCTGAATCGTTGGCCGACTTCACCTGATGGAAAGCCCTGCGCTTAACCATCAGCAGTAGTCTGAGGCGAATATCTGATGCCCTGGAATGGCAGTACATGTTTGCCCCACCCAGGATAACACCTAGTGCCCCAGTCACATCAACTTACCCAAACATAGCTCCTCATCCACCAGGAGCATCCAGCTTACTGCGACTGGGCTCATCGCGCCTCTCCGTCACGCCTTTTCACGCCTCGGAACCAGAGGATGAATACAGGGCACAACTCAAGACCTTCATTATTGCATTATTAATTTTGGCTTAATTTGTCTTTTTTATTCTCACTCATTTCTTTTTGGCATAAATTCTGATAGGCCACGGAGTCAAGCTCTCTTATCAATGTAGAGCAGCTGCGTCAACCAACTGTAGAGTCAGCTGAGTGCATATGACTTTCCTCTGAGTTCACCATCAGAACTTTAACGGCAATATGCAGATTTACTTAAGCTTTCCATTCTGACATGGAGCTCCTTGCTACGCTCGCTTGAAAACCCTGCTCCATTCAAGCACCACCTGTGAAGTATAACATACAGTAATCCTGTTTTCCTTTGAATAAGTTGCTGTTCTACAGTGCTGTGAAAAAGTATTTGCCCCCTTCCTGTTTACTTTTTTTTGCATGTTAGTCACGCACAAATGTTTCAGATCATCAAAGAATTTTTGATATTTGATTATAATCTGAGTAAATACAGGCTACAGACTAACCCCATTCTGTTCATCAAGTCAATGCGGACCGAGCGGCTATTGATCACGATGACTTCACTCTTATGTAAGTAAATGGAATTTCGGCAAGTCATCATTCTATGAATGATCTTTCATATTTACAGTTTGGCTGGCAAATGAAGTGGCCGTGAAAGGTGGCCCTTTTAGTAGCAGCAAAAGCAACTGATTACATTGTTTTCACCATCTATAATTAATCCGAATTTCATCCACATATCTTACATGGCCTTTGATCGTCAGCCAAGCGTAGGCAAGTTTTTTCACTCTTGTCAGATATTATTCAAGGAGTTATGGTACCATAATCAAAATAACATTATATATGTCTCTTTCTCCCTGGCTGTTTTCTTGACTCATTTTAATTTCTCACTGTTGTTCCCCACCAGCGCATAATTAATACTTTTCTTTTTACTTGCAACCCTGAATTAGCATCTTTTTTTGTTTGCTTGTTTTAAGCACAAGTTTTACTGTAATGTAAATTTCAAATGCAGCCAAGGAATTCACAATGATGATTTTAAACATCTGGATATGAATAAAACTTGTTTATCTAATATTTAAAAAAATGTTTTTAATACATTTTTGGATATCCCTGTGTTCAGATTTCCATATTTTCAGGAGTGGTTTGCTTGCGCTTCGCCAGCCCTTTCACCTGTAGCATGCGGTTTCTTTTTCCAGCTAAATGGCAAATATGGCCTGACAATGGCAATTTGCCAAGTTGCAAGGGCATCTGATTTTTAAAGGGAATGGGAAATGACACTCTGATTGGTTTATTTAATGTTAAGCCCAAAGCACACTTATGTTAAATTAATAGATTAAGTCCGACCCCTTTGAACCTTGCTCCATACTTTGTGCCCAGATATCCTGCCGTTAAACTAGTAAAAATGGATTTGGACTCGCCCTACATGCACTTGCGCCATGCGCTTCAGTCCTTGTGCTTAGATTGTTTAAAAAAGGGCCCTAAATCTGATTTCACTCACTGTCACAACCACACCACTTGCTTTATCTTACTGGTTCACCACTTACTGCTGTTCAGTGCTCTCTCTTAATGATGTTTTGCCCTGCTTAATCCGTCAAATTGAATTCTGCCTCCCCAGTATTTTCCGTGTTTTATTTGGCCAGTGCAGTTAAGATGTACAATCACTCTGTCACAGTGGCTGGTTGTAAACATGCAATTTCCACACTCAGGAAATGGCTTCGTAAATTGAGTAAGTCACACGCCTCCACCTCTGGCTGTGGAACACGCCTCATTTATTCCCATGATTGCATTAGTTATTATTAAAAAAAAAAATCAATGCAGAGAGCATTAATGTTGGTGGTGGACACTGTGTTTGCACCTTATTTTCACTTCAGAATTACCACGGCAGCTTTCTCTTACGTACAAACTGTTTTTGAAATTGTTCCTGGGTGCCCTGCCCCTTCTTGCTTCCCCCCCACCCCCCCAGTTTGATTGGGAAAAAATAAATGTTGCTCATAATAAAAGGCCTGACAGTTTTATGAGGTCTCTCTTTGCAACATTTTTAATCAGAACTGGTTTATGACATAATAAATGAGGACAGGCATTTAAGGTGCAGTTCAACTCGGGCTGTACCAGTTAGGGGTTTAGAGTGTGACGGGGTGCAGCATATCAGTCAAAGATCCCCGCCAAAGCTTAAAAGTGTTAAAAGGTTCTGTGATACCGCCGCACCAGTCTAATATCAGAGGCCAGCCAGTTTCCTTAGGTATCTTATCTACTTCCATCCCTAATTTGAAAAGAACTTGAACTGCTCTTCAAAATTGAAAATACTACAGTCCAAGGATTCATATTCTTTTCCGTTTTTGAAACATAGGAGGAGGCAAGAATATAATGCAGTCTTCTCTGTCTCTGATAAGTGAAGTGATTCCTCATACCCAGCTGTGTCCCCTGACCTGAGCAGATGTGGCTATAAACATAGGGCCAGTGGATATAATCTTTTCTTCAGGTGGCGCAAGAGATTTCACAGCAGGAGACAGATTGCCAAGAGCCACAGCTTTATAACATCTTTCAAAGTTTCAAATATGAACCCCTGCCCCTTACGTTGTAGGCTGGCTTTCAGCATGCTGCTCTTGTTCACAAATAGTGGATTGGTGTAATGAGTTTTTCAAAGCCGCTGAGCACTGGAGTCATCTGTTGTTTTCAGCGGTGTCAATTGCAGTCAAGGATTTGTTAACACGTAGCAATTCTGCATGAGGAATATAACGACTGTAATTGTGATCAGATTTTCGCTTAAGGTGCTTCACCTGCGTTTAATCATAATTTTATACGCAAAACATAGGTATATTCTTGTCACCTGCCCCTGCAGGCTAAAAGCATAGTGGTTATAGTGGTCCCCTTCCATAGCCCATCCCTCCAAACAAGGCTCACACTCATTCATGAGCTCAGTTTACCAGCGGTAAATCCGAACACCTGAGGAGCTCCAGCATGTCTTGTTCCAAAGTATGAAACACTGGGAATAACAATACCGAAATGTTGAGTATTTAGACGTTACATACAGATACAATCCACACCATCTTAAACTCATTGCAAGAGTGCTTGGTAATCTAAAGATTTTAGAGGAGCAAGGCTGCATATCAGCCAAGCAAACATAAGCTACCTCGACAACATTAGGAGTAACTACCTGATGAAGGAAGTAGCTGTACATATTACAAAATTAAACATAGCCAAGCAATGAATAACAGTCAGTTTCTTTGGACTGTTAAAATATACAAGAGAGCATTTGCTCTGATGACTGCACACCAGGTCCAACCACAGAACAAGGGAGGCGATCGTCTACAGAAAGAGACATGTCTGCATCCCTGTACACTACAGAGTAAAATACCCTTTGCAGCTGCTACTTACTGAGCTACAGTTTTTTCAGTATTACATGGCGTTGACTATTCTTTTACTTACGATGACTTACTTTTACATTTGAAAACCACAATGGAAAAATGATCAGTCACATTTTCACGTTGTGAAGAAATGATGAAGTAAAAATTCAAAACGATCTTAGAAACGAACACTGAAAAAAATATGCAAAAAATGAAAAATATATGAAATATTTTAATATTATATTTTATTTAAAATAGTATAAAAATAGATAATATATAAAATATACAAAAATGCTAAATTTGGACTCGGATCATTTTTCCTTTTTGGTCTTAATTTACATTTACATTATTACAACTGGAGCCCGTCACTGTAAATAAATTTGGAGACCAGTGCTTTGGTGCTAATGTAGAAGCAGGGTACGGGATTTGCTCTAAATCAGATGACGGACATGATCGGAGTGCAAGCCGAAATGCTTTTATTTTAGTACACTGAGTACACTGATCAGTGTAGATCACAAGTAATTTTTTACTTTGGAGCAGTGGTTTTGAAACGGTGACGCGCCCCTGTTTCAGTAACAACAGGCGGTACTCACCCCTGAGGTGACTGACGGGCGTGTGGAATCATGGTCGCGAGGAGGACTTGACGGGCTTTTATGGGCACCAGCGCAATCACGCCCATCTCGTGGCATGCACTGATGGTAACAAGCAGCTTGCTAACACAATGCCTGCAGATCTTCCAAACACAGGTGCCTGGTTTACATGTGTGGCAATTGTTCATTTGGTTAAAATGATACATATTTTACGTCTAAAAATGATATACTGAAATAATACTGCTAGTCACCAATCCAGAGGGAAGGTAGCAACCTCAGCATCTGATATCAGTCCTCTGAAATCCTGAAGTTGAACTAATCTTTGGAAAGCCACTCGGATACTTTTCTAAGAGGGTCTTTGCTCTTTATAGTGTTTTTTGCCAAAATATGCTGTTGTTGACCACAGAGGAATTTGATGTGTTGATGGAGATTTCGACGCTTCTGGGTTTTCATTGTCTGCCATTGTTTAAAGTTTTTCTTGAATGCTCACGAAACACAACCAATGTGGAAGGAGAGGTCAGACAGAGGCCCTGATTGTTTAAAGCTAACCAGATAAGTGGCATTTTTATACATACAGAGGCAGAATACAGAGGCAGGGGAAATCACAGAGATCAAAATTAATGCTCAGACCACTTATTTACTGATAGCTAAAAGGGTATTGAAACATTTTCACCAACTAAAACACGAAAAGTTACCAACTAACTTTACGTGAGTGTACCTACATGGCTGCCCAGAGTTTCCCGCAGAGAATCGGTTAGTCAAGGTGGTGATCGAGGGGGCGGGGTGGGTAGGGGGGCGGCAACAGTCAGCGTTGCCGCACACCCCATTGCTGTCAGCGTATCCGGATAATTAGCTTCTCCCCGATACAAAAAAAATAATGTTGGCATAGCGACAGATGATAGATGGTGCAGTAACATATTTGACCAATAGATGCCGGCCGCTATTTGGCCTCATCGCGATGCGGCCTTATTTTACTGTGTCTGCATGCCTGGATGCAGCAGAATTTTTTATTTTTTTTTTCGGGGGGACGTAGTCAAGGCGGGGTGCATTTGTCGTCAAGGCGCCCACCCTAACTATAAAGCGCTGCGGGAAACCCTGGCTGCCAGACAGAAAGTGCTCGCTTTCTTTAATATAGGCCTATAGGTTCTACCGAAAACAGCATGCCTCATAGGAAAGAACTATGTCTCTATTGATAATGGCTGGAAGACTGGGGTTTTGGAGCATTTTGTGGATTATCTGATCAGGCTGTAACTCAAGAAATTTAATCAACTTAATTTCACGAGGTACATCCTTTTTTTAAGTGGGTTACCCACCCAAAAGAACAATCAATCTTCAAGTCAGCCAATGACATAACACAAGCACAGCACCGTTGTGCCTTTATCATAAGACCTAGTTTTTTTTTTTTTTGTTAAAGTTTTGCAAGAAGAGCCCTCCTTTTGTGGGTTTATTTACAAGACTTGTTTTGCTCGGATTTATCTTCGTTTTTGTCTTTTTTTTTTTTTTTAATTTAAATTTGGCATCTCCAATCCCACCCGAATCTGGAATGCCCAATTAGTGAACTATGTACAAGGCTTGCTCATATGCGATCCTGGTTTGCCAGTTCAGGAGAGTGAAGACAGTTTGCGGCTCTCCTCTGAAGCACGCACTTGTTAGCCACTGCTTCTTAAACAATCATTGGCTGAATCCTCCCAAGTTAAGAATGAGGGCGGAGGATACCCGAATATGAACAATTTAAGAATCTACCCGACAAGCGCCCGTCCAGCCAACAGGAGGCGCTTGAGCAACGAACAAAGCAACTATTTTTATATTACCCTTCCTGGCAGACCCTTCCCAATTTGCATCCCTGTTGCACAGGGGTGGGCAACGAGGGCCAAATCTGTCCCTGATTTTCACACCAACTTCTGCCCGTTAATTAGTTGATTACCTAAATTAGCCAAACTATTCATGGAATCTGACAATTATGGTGCATTTCTTTAAATTAACATGAGTGAACACCAAAGACTGTTCTTGTGTCCCTACATAAAACATTTGTCTTTGATCAGACCTTTGCACAAATCTATATTTGTGTATGCAACCAGTTAACTAAATCAGTCAGGGTAATTGATAGAAATAAAAACCTGCATACATACCGGCCCTCCAGGATCGGAATTGCCCACCCCTGCTGTAGCGCAATGGCCAATTGTGCGCTACTCTGAAGAAGCTGCCGACCACTACCGGTTGGTACAACCGGGGCATGAACCCGCGCCCTGATAGTCACCTCTGCTTCGCAATGTGGTGCTTTAACCAAGTGAGCTATCCGGCAGCTCTGTGTTTGTATTTTTGAAAACAAAAAACATGTAGTTCTTTGATCTACGCCAATCACTCTCGGCCAGTAATGATTGTTTACACCCCACAAGACGTCAGTATGATTATTTTACATAGCCATATGATGAACATGGATAAAAATGGCAAGAATGCTGTTCACTGCTAGCATATTTGCATTGATTCCATTTAATTTAGCTCAGCATTCCACACATGATGTAGTCTCGTGAGTCTAGGAGCATTGCATTGCTCTGTTTTTCACCGTGCATGGTCAGAGGTCAGTGCCATGAATGTCACCGTTTGCAGCAATGCCTCCTGCTGGATGAGGACAGGACTCACAGATGCCTGTCACTACCTCAAAGGGGGTGCTGAAAAGTGGATGGAATTCTCGCCAGCCAGAATGTTTCGCCAAAGCTTCTTTCTCTAAACGTGTCAAATCAGGCAGAACAATAAAAAAAATTTGTCTTGAAATCCTACCCCCTTCCCCGTTTCTGAGCTGAAATTCTTCAGGCAACATGCAGTTAAAATCTGATCAGAAACACCCCTGTAGCACTTGGGTTTTGTTGCTGGACAAACAGATGCCCTGGATCGAGACAGGAATCTTTTGTATTTGTTCTACACCAGTAGTTTGGCTTCCAATTCTGTGGGTGAAACTGATATTTACTTTATCAACGCTTCCCTCCATGATTTCAGCAGCACAGTTCCAGACATTGCAGTTAAATTGAATCATTTTAAATAGGTTTCCCAAACATAGCCTTTGGGACACCGGGTGTTTTCTGGTCAGTCCTTCGGTTGAATATGCAATTAATTTGGCTATATTGAGCGCTCAGTTGAGTAATGACCGACCTGTGATATGCCCAGTGCCTGCTCTGGGCTTGCTGTTCTACACACGGATCACTGTAGCCAAAATAAGGGATTGCCCAGAAGTAAGGATGCGCGTTAAGTTGTTCCGGTAATGCATTTCTCATCAGTTTGAATCAGTTAAGCAAACTGTCAAACGTTGACTGTGAATAGATGTCTATCAGGCCGAACTCAATAATTCAAACAACTGCCGGTCGGCTTTCTCACCTTCATTATTATTATTATTTTCGGTCACCCCGCATTTGTGCTTATGATTCCATGCAAATGAGTTCAGGAAATCACAAAAATTGATGAAAGGCAAATTTGTGCAACCGCCAAGACGAGCTCTGTTGCACACCGCAGTAAATTTTGCAGACGACAGATCAACGTTATATATCTACATCGAGCTTAATGTGCGGCGAGCGATCCGTCCTGCGCTGCGTGTCCCTTCTCCGCCCCGCACGCTTCTGTCGTATCAGTCCCCCCTCTGAAAAACCCGGGCGCTGTAAAGCAGTTGGTCGCTGATACGGTCTGTAACATCATTACTCCAAAGCAAAGCGCAGGACCTACAATTCCTGTGAACCGCCTCTCCGCTGCCCCCTGGTCACATCTGCTGCCGGATTTTGCGCGGTTGTGCGTGTCCATGCATCTCGGCGTGCGTGTGCGCGCTCGCTGCTGGCAGCTGAAAGGATCCTTCTGCGCCCCGTCCTGCTCAGCGCAGCTCAGACCGCGGAGCTGAATGGTCGGGAGCCCCGACTCCTGCCTCTCACAGACAGTCCCCGGGATCCGTATCTTTCTCCCGACACGTCTTCTGTGGAGCGCGTTATATTCGCATTTCTGGGGGATTTAAACCGCGGGGAGTTGATCAGTGTTTGGCGTGAGGTCCGAGGACGATGTTTCTCGTTCAGTACACAGGTATCGTACAACTTTCAGTCCATGTTTGATTCGTACAGCGCTGTGTCTTGGCTCCTCTCTCAGTTTCTACTGGTCATGTTGTATAATCTCCTGTCTCAATGGAAGAAATGGGTATTTTCATTTCGATGAATGAATGTACGATGGGGCTAACGTTCCGCGGCATAATTCGCGATATGCTACCTATTATGATCAGCTTTACTGGAAATCCTGGAAATTACAACGAAGACAACTTGGTGTTTTAATAATAAATATTATAGTGATTGTTTGGAAGTGCTGTATAACATTAGCACATGAATGCACGTCGCCTACTCGAAGGAAACGTTACGGCGAAGGCAGGTAGATTCCGCCAGGTATTGGCAATTTCAGCGTCCAGGTACAACAACAGGGTCGCAAGAACTCAAATTTAGTTTCGGATATGATATGACTGACATGGATGTTCTCTTATTCTGCTGCAGCCAAGCGGTGCCTTAAGTCATTGAATAAAGATGTAATGACTGCTGACATGCGTTCAAAAGCGACTGGAAAGCTGCGCCAAAGTGTAAATATATCATGGCGTATGGGGTGTTTGGCTTTGCGATCTTCAGGATGTATTCAGCTCCTGTTAAAAGCCCCACGAGCTTTACCTATCGGCTGCCCTCCACTCCTGTCCTGACACTCTTGCTTGGAGCTTTCGAGTCATACTGATCTGTCCTGGCCTCGCATTGAGAAAATATTGGTCTCGTAAGTTCATGAACAGCAATGGATCATTTCAAAATGGGATGTCAGTGACAGTTCCAAGGATCGTTAAGATGCTCTACCGCAATACAGCGAGCCATGAAGCGTTTCAGTTTCCTGAACTCTTCTGCTGCTGTTGTTGTTATTGTTGTTGTTTTAATTTCATACAGTAGCCTGCCAGGCTATATTGAACAGCCTGTTATTAACGCGCTCAAATAAACTTTCGTGTCCTCATAGATTTTGTAATGCCTGACCAATGAATCATCACATCAAGAGACCACGCCATTTCTATAAACACGAAGCATGACCTGCAATAAATTATCCCATGGTAGTTCAACTCTGATGGAGAAGGTAGCCTATCTGAGTCCAGACGGGTCATAAATACGGTAGAGGAGTTGCTTTGACTCTGAACACTTTTCTGCGCTGGTCACAATGTGAAGAATGCATGGGCACTTCAAGAAGTTGCATGAGCATCCCATCTAATCACATTTGTAATATGAGTTTGTTGAGTCTGCTCCTATGCTTACGTTTTCTATATGATATCAAGCGAGTTGTCAAAACAAAAATGCTTAAGGATTTCAGAATTCTCGTAACCTATAACTGACCTGAGAATAATTTATGTTCAAAATGCCTTGCTGAGAGCAAAGCTCTCAAAATCAACCACTTTCACAGTTATATAGCCTTATAATTCAAATTCAACTTATTTGAATGGTGGACATATCGACCATCCTGTTGATTTTCTTTCATACATTTATATTTGTCCTTCATTTCGTTTAACAGACATTGTGCAATTTGCAATAACCATGGTATAAATGGTATAGTCATTTTACAGTCAGGGTAATTAACCTAACAAGAAGCTGTCTGATTAACCTCCACACTCTGCTTAACTCTCTTGCTAATATGTGTTTATGCGACTGTAATGAGATGCCACTTCAGGATTTTCGCTTTCTTTCACTTCTTTAGATTTTTTCATGTATTAGTTCTCAGAAACACTTCTCTGTAGTAAATCCCAATAAGAGTGTAGTTTTTAGTAGAATCATAAGGCACTGATTTTTAAGTGTAGTTTGAATACGCTCAAACTGTCATTGAGATGGTATGCTGAGATTGTCTGTGATTTTGAGCAAAGACAGAAAGAGCATCTTGATTTGTTGTTTTTATTATTATTTTGTTATCTTTCCGAAGTTCACTTTTGGATTCCAGATGACTATTGTATGGCCTAACCGATAGATTGCTGTGTGTTCCTCCAATTCTGAGTTTCCCTTTGTCCGTCCTTTCTTTTTTGTGGCTAGGAGCAACTGGCAACTGAGCAGTCTGTCAGACAGAATCAAATCTTAATGCTTGCAACAGGCCTCCTGCTACCAGGACAAGGGTGGGGGAGGAGGTATATAACTGACTGCGACAACCATTTACTTTAATCTCAGTGTTCTCTCTGCAATCAGTCTACACGGCACCTTTAAAATTGCACATAATCTGAAGTAAGCTTTTATGCATCTCTGAAGTCGCTTCCAGGAAGATACCATTGCATAAAGAAAGGCAGTTAAGAAGGAAACTAGCTGGGATTAATAATAATAATAATAATAATAATAATAATAATAATATGGAATGAGAATCATCATTACTCAAATTTATGTTGACCTGATACTGTCAGTTAAAAAATTAGAGTGTTTGATTTATTCATTCAGGTTCATTTCAGAAATACATGGATGCAATACCTAACTAGGCTGTCAATAAGGGCTGGTGGCCAGCCAAAACAGCTGCCTACTAGCCAATCTTTGGCCATCTACTTTCAACTCATTTTTCTGTTAACTTTTGAGGTGGCTGACAAGGGCAAACAGATTGCAACAGCCCAAAACATCTCCATTTGCATAAATGTGATGCACCTTTGGACAACAAGTCATGAAAATCCAAAGCAAATGCTACAAACAAAAGGCACAGCAGAAATTCAATTAAATACATTAACTGGACATGCGCTGCAAATACATAGTGCAAAGTCAAAAAACATGCAAGCCCTGAAAACAAATGCAACAGAAAAACGCTGCATATCCAGTCAACACTAGGAAAGTGCCCCAGGCTTCTTGGGTAAGCGAGAAGGGGAACAGTTTAATTACAGATCTGAGAGAGAGAGAGAGTGTGTTTTTGAAGCTAGAGGAAAAATGAAGTAGGGAGGCAACATAACATTGATACCATTTTGCCTTTATTTCAGTGGAATCTTAATTTTTGTCAATGATGATATATCAATGCTAAAGGCACATTGAATCAATCTCAACCAATGGATTGAAGGTGACAGCTCATAACCTTGAAAATGGTGACACTGAATAAACATTGATTCAAGCATGACTGCATGGAAGATAATCTCTGCCAGCTCCTGAACATTGATTTCGCTACATAGATTAAATGTTGATTTTACCATTACTGGGAAATGATCTGTCTCCAGACCATGCAGTCATCGAATAATCATGTGTCATATACTTATTGTTGAGCAGTATCCATATGTCTTGCACACTGCTGCCACCACTTGTGAACTTAACCTCTGAAACCTGAATGCCATTGGTACCAGGGGCAATCAATAAACATTAAAAATACAGCACGTTTCCCAATAGCCTAATCTTCATGCAGCATATCCACTTAAAGGGAAAAATTCCACAAAAACCCCATGATGACCATTTTTACCTCAACCTGACACAATTCAATCATTAAGCAAGTAAATAAGCATGTAGCAAAACATATGATAAAATTATATCAGTGCTCGATCGCTAGAGTTTCTACGGAATTTGTGCTATGCATACAAACGATCTATCAAATGAAAGAGGAAAGTCCACAGAATCCACTGATATAAGCTATTTCATTTTTAACTGACACCACTCTTAAAGAACAGCAAGCATACACTTTTACATTCTACAGCAGTGAGCAAAAATCTTTTTCTTACTTTTGATATTTTGTATAAAAATCTGTGTTTGAGGGTAAATCTGCACTGGCTATTGTTGGCCCAATGTGTCCATGTTACATTGAAATTAGATCTCCAGTCGCCAAGCATACTTGCAATGAGACCAATGAGCAGCAGTCCACTGAGCTGGCGTAGTGGTTCAGGCAGTGCTCTGGAACTTGGGAGACCTGGGCCCAAACCCCAGTTATGTGTGTGTTCTTTTTACGCAGTTCTTGTATAAATAATCGCTGAGGTTTTTTCCTTTTAAAATTTCACCATTTTAACCTCACCTTCCCGTTCATAATTTTGTTTATTTGCTTGTTTTTTTTTTTTTTTTTTAATAATTCTGCTCCAGCAGAGTCAAACTTATTTTCATTTGTATGTATTTTCTTTTAATGGGAAAATGTATTCTGGACTGGCAGAAATACAAAAGAAAATTACATTAAAAAATTAGAAAATGGTTGTATTTAGATGGTATGTAAGCCTGTAGTAATATAAAAGGGAAATTATATAGTTATACAGATTGGTACCTGAGCAATCTGAAATGGCACACAGTGTCGAAAAAAAATGCGTGAATCGCCAATTTGGAGATGCCACCAAGATATTCCTGAACTCTCTAATTTTGCACTGAAATACTTGATTTGAATAAACTTTGGCACAGATAATGGTGAGATTCTGTGCTGCATTTTTAAGAAACTTTAGATTGCAACTGAATAATTTCAAAAGAGTAAAATTTATTTAGGTGAAAAATTAGATCTTTCATTTATGCTGTGTTCAATCTTCATTTACTCTGACTCAGGGAGATACATACTGATTTTCACACCAGGACAGAAATAAAGGTAACAAGGTGTTACCTTTATTATGATGCCAAGATTATTCAAATGGACCAAGTAGTTGCCGAGATATACTCATCTAATTTTTGGCATCTCATTTTCAAGCCAGAGGCTCAGGGCTTAAGAGGTTTAAGGTCGGTTGAGCTATGTTGTTTCACATTTTGTCAAATCACAACAACTCTTTAAAACTCTTAAGAAGATAGCAAATCATATATAAGACAAGTTTAATTTATGCTAATATTAGAGGTTTTGCTTTCAAAGCATATCTTGGCCTACATGCTGAGAAAAATGATGTTGGAGGAGCCTGCTGATGAGAAATCCTGCCACAAAAAAAAAAAAAACAATTCAGCAGGGACCGATCCTGCTTGTCAGTTTGTATTGGATGTCAGTTGCTGTCTGTATAAACATCTTCTCCCCTGAAATCATTGGTCAGATGGAGCAGAAGCTTGGCGTGCGTAAGATGATCACACCATAGTTCGTTTGAGACATTCTGATCCAATGACAAAAATGCCATTTTGACTCATTTGTCCATCATTTCTGCTGCAATTCGTCTGAAATGTGATGTGATATGTGCATACTGAGAGTCGAAACTCAACGCATATATTCCAGGTTTTGATGCACTTTCTATTTTTTATATTTAATTTGATATTTAGAATATTAGTAATTTAATATTTTTAAAATTTAAATTTTTAAAAAATTTGGCATCTGCAATCCCACCCGAATCTGGAATGCTCAATTGGTGAACTATGTACAAGACTTGCTCGTATGCGACCCCTTGCTGCCAATTCAGGAGAGTGAAGACAGTTCGCGGCTCTCCTCCGAGGCACGCGCCTGTCAGCCACCGCTTCTTATGCAGTACTTTCTATTTTCACCTTCATTTGACCTCTGTCATCGGGCCACGCCCCCACATTTCATGTATATTTTTAAAGACTTTGTCCAGAACTACTTTATCAAGGAAGCTGAAACATGGCGTGCATGTTCCTCCCTATGTGCACATCAAAGTTTGTTAAGGGCATTCTGGCTTGATTTTAGATATGGATGCTATGACTGCCTTCTTGAAAATTCCCTCTTGCCCTGTATAGTTTAGGCCTGAAGTTTGCAGTAAAACTAATTTTTGAACCACTCCGCAGATTTCATGTCAAAAAAATATTATTTTTGCTGGTCAGTGAGGATATCTACATTGAGCAAGGCAAGCAAAGGAAATTTTGCTGGCAAAACTGAATAAGGCTTTGTGAGCAAGGGAGCCCACAAACCGTACTCAGTTACACTAGTTCTGCACAGGACGACTCCTCTACGTTTTCTACGTTTTGCTGTGTAGTGGATTTTGACCTTCATTTTCTCCGCCACCAAGATATTCTGCTAAATTTTACAAATATTTAAAAATCTTCTTCACTAAACTTATTGATCAACGATTCTAAAAATTGTTCAACATCCTCTTACCAATCAGGACACCTGGATTTTTTCAGAGGGTCCAAAACGGAATTCAACTATGGCTGCCAACGTTAATTAGAGCCATTCCAGTCGGGTTCAATTTATAGTTATATAAATGGCTATAGTTATCGCCATTATGGACCTCTTGAAAATCTTTTTGGGGTATTTTGTTTGTACCAAAAATGCATACTCATACAAGAAAGTATAAGTGCCCTCATCTGCCCCCCTTTGTCCCAAAGACACGCGCATCAGGCTAATTGGAGACTTTAGATTGTCCATTGGTGTGAGTTTGTGTGTGAATGGAGCATGAGTGGTGTGCTCCCTGCAATGGATTGGCAAGCTATCCGGGGTGTGTCCCAGCCCTATGCCCATTGTCAGCTGGAATAGGGTATACGTTATAGTTCTCCTATTCAGTTTTTACCCCTCGGCTGACTCTGGCAGGAGGGGTATTGTCGTCACCTGCGTGTCCGTCTGTCGTCCGTCGTCTGTCGTCCGTCCATGATTTTGTCCGGGCCAGTACTTGGCAACTAATGATCGCAGCTTCACCAAATTTGGTATAGTTACTCACGATGACCCATAGATGTGCAAGGTCAGGTTTTTAGTTGGATTTGACCTTTGACCTTAGCTCTGTGACCTTGACCCTGGAAATCTTGTCTGGGTCAGTTCTCGGCAACTAATTATTGCAGCTTCACCAAATTTGTTATGGTAACTCACCTTGACACATAGATGTGCAACGTCAAGTTTTTTTGCTGGATTTGACCTTTGTCTTTAGCGTTTTGACCATGACCCTGGTAAATATTTTCCCGGTCAGTACTCGGCTATTAATCCTCAAAGCTTCACCAAATTTGGTATGGTAACTCACTATGGCCCATATATGTGCAATGTCAGGTTTTTTATTCGATTTCATCTTTGACCTTAGCACTTTGACCTTCACCTCGGAAATCTTGCCCGGGTCCGTACTCGGCAACTAATTATCACAGCTTCATGAAATTTGGTATGGTAACTCACTATGACCCATGCATGTGCAATGTCAGGTTTTTTTCTGGATTTGACCTTTGACCTTAGCTCTCTGACCTTCACCCTGGACATCATCTCCTGGTCAGTACTTGGCAACTAATTCTCACAGCATCACCAAATTTGGTATGGTAACTCACTGTGACCCATAGATGTGCAGTGTCAGGTTTCTTGCTGGATTTGACCTTTGACTTTAGCTCTGTGACCTTGACCCTGGAAATCTTGTAAGGGTCAGTACTCGTTAGAGCTGTAAGAAGATCTGGGATCCGGCTCAATTAACCGGCCCTCTAATATCACTCACGAACCACGGATCTAGACGTCTATGTAACCGGCTCAGTTGAGTCCTACAGTTGGCAGAGAAATGACACACATGCGACTTGAGCACAACTAGTGGATCCAAGCAGTAGCGCAAGCATAGGCACTCAGCCACTCACTCGCTCAGTTGGCACTCGGCAGAAAAACGAAACTTAACTTCTCTGAGTCTCTGACTCAACTGCAAGGATCCAACCGACTTAACTTAACCGAGATCCGTCACAAGGATCCAACCGACTTAACTTAACCGAGATCCGTCACTCGTGGTGGATCCTGAGTTTCGTTTCACTCGCGGCTCGCTGCTTTCGGTTAGCTCATGGCTTCACTCGCGGCTCGCTGCTCTCGGTTGGCTCATGGCTTCACTCGCGGCTCGCTGCTCTCGGTTGGCTCATGGCCTCACTCGCGGCTCGCTGCTCTCGGTTGGCTCATGGCTTCGACTCGCGACTCGCGGCTCGCTGCTCTCGGTTGGCTCATGGCCTCACTCGCGGCTCGCTGCTCTCGGTTAGCTCATGGCTTCACTCGGCTCCCTGCTTTCGGTTAGCTTGAGTATGAATCCCTGCTTGCTTGCGGTCCTGCACAAACTGTAGCAGAGGGAATACCCTGCATACCCCAATGGCGGTCTCGCACACAGACACGAGTTCGCCATGTTGTTGACTTCTATGACTGTCGTATAAGCTTGTTGCCTATGTTGTGTCAATGAAAACTGTGATCCACCCCATATCCATTTTCACTATAAGAGAATAAAATAATAATAATAATAATAAAAATAAAATAAAATATTCTTTCGTAGTGGTTACTGGTTCCCCTGGGAGCGTCACTATTTAGAACAATGGTGTTTTTTTTGCAGACGTAATACGACTGACGACCTGTCTTTTTGCTGAAGCTATTCATTTATTGACAAACAATGAAAACGTATTCCAGCGTGAAGGAAAAAACAATACACATTTCATTTTCAAGTAATGCGTTCTGCATTCTTAATCGCAGACTGTATTCTGCATTTGGGCCTATTATAATGTCGAATTCCTCACAAACATTAAATCCTGTAATACAGTGGTTCCTCGTTAATCGCGGGAGTTCCGTTCTAAAAATAATAAGCCGCAATAGGCGAAATCCGCGAAGTAGGATTACTTCTTTATTTTTAGCTTTATTTTTTTACAATTATTATATAGATGATTTGAGGCTGTAACTCCCCCCACCCACAAATACAGCTTCAGAGTCTCACAGCTAGCGAACGAAGATTTATGTAAATTTTACGTGCTGAACGCATTCTGTACAGGAGACATGACACAGAGATATTGATTGACAATGTTATACAGTCCCGTAGCCAATTAGGGGGCGTAGCACAATGCGCTGTCCCATTATAGCAAGGGACCACTGTATAATGTAAAATAATATGATTTAATGTAATATAACAATGTTTTATTTCTAGATTTCTTTTTTTCTTGGAGGTGGGGGTTTCTGCATGTTGTGATGACTGTAATATTATTAATAATAATGATAATAATAATAACAACAACAATAATAAGAGCCCTTTTGTAGAACTAGTAGCGAGGGCAGCTACAGGCTGGATATTCTATTGGTAGGCAGTAACACATAAAGGTAAGTGTGTATGCTTTTTTATGGCTCGAGTCAATGTACCATGGTTTTTGCAAACATTTAATCGGGCCATTTTGTATCAAGTGACTCAAGTGACTCGCACAACCCGGCTCATATTACCGAGTGACTCAGAATGATCCGAATCCCTCAAATGATCCGAGTCAAACATAGCTAGTACTCGTCAACTAAATATCGCAGCTTCACCAAATTTGGTATGGTAACTCACTGTGACACATGGATGTGCAAGGTCATGTTTTTGCTGGATTTCACCTTTGACCTGAGCGCTGTGACCTTGGGGCAGGAAATCTTGTCCGGGCCGAGGTGTATTCCGCAACGCGTTATGTTTTTTTTTTTTTTTGTGTTACACCTAGACCATATGTAAAATTGTCAGGTGTATACCCCCCCCCCTGACAGTCACAAACATGAAGGGGATGGTGACACGACTTCTGAGGCCAAAAAATTTTCAACCCCTTATGTCATGAAGTTGTCCTATTCATTTTTTTTTTTTCCCCGCCGGCCTAAATGCAAAATTCTTAGATTCCTTGCTGCAGAACAACAAACACTGACACTTCTTTAATTCATTACTCAAAGCTTATTGAATTCTGCTCATCTTTTGCAGAGAACCAAATGTTTCTGAAGCCTGTTTCTTTTTGTTTTTTTGTTGTGTGGCAGTTCATTAATTTTCCAGTCTTATTATTGACTTGTCTTTGGCGGGCCTGCCAATGGATCTGTCCTGTTTCCAGCCTTCCTGCCGCTTAGTAATTGAAAGTAATGGTATCCAAGGCCGTGACACTGCAAGGCCAATAATTATGGTTTCCACAAATGCAATGCTGACCTTCATAGTGAGGACTGCTTTGGGCCCATTTGAGTATGGATTCCAAGGGTTATTTTTTTTCCATTCCTCTGTTTATCATCGATTTAACAGTTTTTGGTGGGTTAAGAAAGCACCCAATCAGAAATACACTTGGGGCCCCTGCATGTCAGGGAGCCCTGCGGTCGGCGATTCATATCTCAGCCACGCCATTACCAGCTAATTCTGCCGTAGCAAAGCAGTGATTGGCTCAGCCTTGTTGGGGATAATGGGGTTAAACCAATCAAAATCCAGACGATGGCTTGCACTCCTGGTTGGCCTGGCGGTTATAGCTGTTGAAGCAAATTAAGATAAGATATACTTCATTGAACTCTATGTGGTAATTTGTTTACTGCATTTAGCCCATCCTAGTTATTTTGGAGCACTGGGCCACCACAGTGCAGTGCCTGGGGACCAACTCCAGGTCTAATGCCTGAGCCTTGATCAGTGGCTTTGGGTAGGAGGGTCCCTAAAGGGCACGTCATTCAGGGTGGGGTGAACTGGTTTGCCTGGAGGAAACCCATGATGAAACAGGGAGGACATGTTGACTTTACCCAAAGAGGTCCTGGCTGCCATAGCGGAGGCAACAGTGCTAACGGCTGTGCTACCATGCTGCAGCGATTAGCTGACTGCTTTATCCTCCAACGGAGCAGTAAGTGAGTCATTGGAGGTGTGATTCCATTGTGTAAAGAAAGTGTGAGTTAGTCATCATGGGAGTCACAGGAATCGTGTCACGGCATCTTCATCCTGAGTCGTTGGGGGCAGGTTGCTGCTGTGGACGCCTCAAGTTGGCTGTGTTCAGGGTGGGGAAAGTGATCATTTAGCAGACTAATTAACAGCGATGTCGTGATAAAACAAATAATAATGGACTTAACAAGATAGTGATCCCTGGATATGCCCTGTTCCAGAAAATCTCCGTGGACACTTTTGAATTTGTGATATTTTTTTGATATGTTTTGGTCTGTATATTTGTAATTTGATGATTAATGTAAATTCCCAAATTCTTAATTAAGCACCATTAAAAAGGAAAAAAAAGGGTTAGAAAAAGAAATAAATATTATCCTTGAACACTCCTACTGGAAAGTTGGAAAATATCTGCTCCAAGAGCAGGTGCTAGGTCCTGGTGAAGCTATCAGGTCTTTGCTGGTGTTTCAAGGAATTGATTTTGTTATTAATTACACTATGGGAATTATTGACAATGTTAAAGGAATACCTTTATTTTTATCGTACATTCGATCCATCTTCCTCTCGCGTCCAAGAGCTGTTGCTGCACAATATCCATCACCTAAAAAGAAGGGTGAATTGAAGAAACTTGAAGCTTAAATTTCTCACATTTCCTAAGTGTGTGTGTGTTTTTTTACAGCATGGTAATTTCATTGTTGCCCTCTCATAGCTGTTGGAAGAAATTGACTGATCATTGCCATGATGCTGTAGTTTATTCAGGGCTCAATGCATTTCTGGCATTTGTAGCCTTTCTTTGCCAGTGTAATAGTTGATATTTCACTCATTTATTTATGCGAAATGTTTGTTAGAAAATCAATTTTGTTGTAATTGTTTGGTTACATAATCAGAGGCCATTGCAGATGAGTGGTACTGGAGAGACCCAGGTTAATGTGATTATGATAGCAGTGGGGAGAGAAAGAACACTGAGGGAGTTTCCAGGGTCTCCGGAATAAAGCGGAACAGCCAACGGCCCCACAGTAGGCAGAATAGTGAATGTTTGTGGATGAGTGTCACCGCTTCCCTCAAGCTTTGGTGATAAAGTCTGCTGTACAAGTAATGTGCCTGGATGTAGGGGCGAAGTTGACGCTTTGAAAGGTGGGCAGTGCCATTCCAGTGACAGACTAAGCCAACTTGATGTAATTGGAAAGGACAAAATGGGATTTCTCCACTGTGGCAATACTGCCATTGAATGGAGTGGAGAAGGCTGCAGAGCTCCACCTGCAATGCATAAGGCCGCTTACTCCAATGTTGAGGACCAGGGGCTCAGATAGAGAATTCTGCCTTGTGTACCTGAGAATGTATAGTTAGACCTCTCTCTCACTTATTATTACATATTTACTTATTATCTGAGGGATAAGGCTTTTCCCCCCTGAACCTGCCTCCTCGTGTGTTGAGAAGTGGCTTTCCCTACACCATCCATGGAATAACCTGAGAGTCTTAAACAAAGGCCGTAGCTGAAGGCACATGGAACCACAAATCCTGGGTTACCAGTGCGTTCCAGTGCTGCAGTGACCTGAGAGAGAATGTTGCCAAATGGCAGCAGTAACGCGGTACATCATTTTCTGAGTGCGGAGGGCCTCTTGGGAGATAAAGTGCACCTGAGTTTTTGTTGTTGCCTGGATATTTTTTCTTTCCCAGCTCCGCTGGGGAAAAAAAACAATCGGGAGTAACGGTGCACGCATGCCGTGATTGATCACCATAGAGTCGCAGAACACTACATCTAGGAGCGCGCACGTCCCCACATCTGTACATGGCTGCTGAGGAAAGGGTGGGAAGGCTGCCGCCGGGCTAGAAGATGATCACAAAGAAATATTTCTCTGCAGGCCCCAGTGGTCGGAGCACCATAGTCCTCCAGAAGATACCTCATCCTGTGCCTCTTCAGACATTGACAGTAAGACATCCAGTTGCTATTTGCTGCCGTTTAGCCACTTGAACTTGTGTAAACCTTGAGTGGGGCTCATGGGCAGAATTAGACACTCTTGTGGATGGACAGTAACAACTCCTTTTTTTCATTCCGTCCTGTGGGGGATGATGAGCCCTTTCTTTGTTGTCTTGATGACACAGCATGTTTTTGAGAGCACCCCCCACCCCCCTCCCCCCTCCCCCCTCCCCCGTCCCTGGTCTGCATGCCATGCTTTAGTGTTCTCTGCTTGCACTGTTGCAAATAGAACTGCTTGTCCCAGGAAGTTCAAGATCCCACTGAAGCAAAGCAGGTGCCCGGGGGACAGGACAGCCTCTTTTTCATATTGCAGATAGATCTTCTCCGTCCCCAGCTTGTGGTACTGAAGGACAAATGTCTCTCTTCCTGCACTGGCCCTTCATAGCCAATTAGCACACTTGATTGGTGTTTTTTTTTTTTTCTGTCAGCTTTGAAATGTAAAAGATCATTATACATATTTTTTACCATCATTGTTATCCTCAGTGGCAGTAGATGCCCATCCTACATTTCATATCAAAATGACAAGAAAACTGTTTTTCAATATAATTACTAATACAGCTGTCTAATTCCCTGTGCTAACTGTACGAGTGCCTGTGAACATTTGGAGCAGGATTGTAAGTTTTACTTTCAGTTAATTCTGCAACAAAAGTGGGATCTGATGGCCAGGTCGCTAAAGCATTCTGCATATAGTTTCACGTACTTAGTCTGATGGGAGCGGCCGCTAAGGAGCCCTTAGTTCTGACAGGAAAAATATATTTTAAGTTTGGACAGATGATGGTGGCCTCTTGGCGTAGGATTACAGCAGGGATGCCTCTGCTTTGAGCTGGCAGTGGAGTTTCAGGCTCACAGGTGCCTTCGCTTAGACAGACCACTCTTATCTTAGGGCTGGTGTGAAAATTATTTGAAACAATGATTTTAGAGGAGCACTTAGCATGTGCCATATTCCTTATTGGCTCACACTCAGGGCCTGATCTACTAAGATCCCAGATAAAGGGTGCTAAAGTGCGTGCTCGTGGTAACATTTTGTGCATCTGGTTTGCTTACATTTTGCAGGTGATTTACTGAGAGTAATTGCCTACATGACTGCTGGTGCAAACAGCATTATTTAAATGAGGACTTAGCGTGCTGCAGCCATTTCCACCTTGGAGAGTTTGGAAGAAAAGGATGTAAACACAAAATGAAATTCGACTCGATGGAGTTAGAGGTGCATGTGGAGGAAGCAGATAGAATGTTATAAATGGACTGAATTTTACAGTTAAATTAACGCAGTGTATTCTTGTTATTTTAACTGTATTTAGAGTCACGGATCCTGAGTTATAAACTGATTGTAAAATTACAGTTAAAATAACTGGCAAAAAAGGTGCATATTTATAACAGTGCATGCTCAGTGTTTGAGGGGGGAAAAATTTCCACACGAGTACAGTCGCTTGCTCCGATTACTCTTGGGAACATAAAACTCATGTTTGGATTCATTCATTGCTTCCCTTGTGGATGGAAACTTTATGTACCGGCCCATCCTGCTCAACATGGCATCCAGTATTTGAGGCAGCACACACGAGAAACTGGTTTGGGAGATCCCAGCAGTGAGAGCTGCTGTACGCTGGAATAAACCAGTTGTGAAGAAAAATGGAGAGTAGCAAGAAGTTTTGTCATTGCAGGTATGGCATGACTTCTTCTTGTGACTGGTGCCAAATCAGCCCTTATTTCATTTAACAGCTCAAAAATGACTGATGGATAGGTGATATGTCTGGATTATTCTCTCCACTAACATCCCAAACATTGTTAAACGGATGGAGAACATCCGTTCGCGGCATACTCGCCACCTGTGTCTTCTCCCCCGCGGCAATAATGGCAGCCATGTCTGTGCGCAATTACGTGGAGCCAATGAGTACCTTCCCTTCAAAGGTATTAAATAGGAAATGCAATTACCATCACTGAAACTGGTTTCAGGCCTGATAAGTCACTATGCATTTGCTAAAAGTTTTAATTTGCATTTTCACCTCCCATATTTTGCATGCTAAGATAGGCATGCCCCTTATTTCATATTCAATAGGGCTAAAAGTACTTTTGTACTAACTGCAAAGAATGTGCTAATTTGCACACTTCAAAAATGCAATCCTCAGTGCACACCCTGAGTAGAAGAGATTGCAGGTTAATTTGAGGGTGATATAGCATTTGTGCATGTTTCTATACATAGAAAGCTTTTAGTAGATCAGGCCCTAAAAGTTTCAAAAACTGGCCATTGTAAATGTGGGCTCTTTTTGTGGATATTCAGATGGCGATATGGCTTGTAATTTTTTAATTACACTGAACAAAAATATAAACGCAAGAACCAAAAATGCTGAGTTAAATAGACCTGTAATGAAATATGCCCACAAGTAGTGTTTATTGGTGTACTGAATTATTTTTTTTGCTCAATTCTGGTGACCCACTTCTTATTGACCACTCCCAATGAGATTACTCACTCGTTGAGTTATTCCGCCCCTGAGCTGCATAGAGCATAACATTGAGTAGGTCTGTCAGCTTTACCAATACACAGGCACTCCTTGCACCGGGTCGATAAAATGCCACCCCAAAATGTGCACTTTAGTCACAAATCACAATGCCACAGATGTGACAAGTCATGAGGGAGCGTGTCATTGGCATGCTGAATGCTGGGATATCTGTGATAGCGGTGTCAACACACTTGAATGTGCATCATTCCACCATCAGCCGGTTGAGAAGTCCATTCAGAGACACTGGCAGCACTGGGAATCATCCACATGCCTCACGATCACTTGTGACCACGCCCAAGCATGATCGGCACATGCGGCTCCAGCGCCTCCGTGATCGGCTCTGACCAGCCACCAGGACAGCTGACGAGAGTGTCGGACTGCACAAAAGGTGGATATCGGCTCAGACTGTCCAAAACCACCTGAGGGAGGTAGACCCCCGAGCCCGCTGACTGCACCGAAGTCTCGACCTGAATGCCGTCCGTCATCGGTACAGTCTCGACTGGGCTAACTGTAACCTTCCCTGGACGCTTGCATGGTGGAGGACAGTGTTATTCAGCGATGAATCGCGATTTGAACTATACCGTGCTGATGGTATTGGCAGGCATATGCCATCAACAGCTTACCTGTCTGCTTTTCGTTGAGGGCAACTTGAACGAGCAGTGGTACCGTGATGAGATCCTGAGACCCATAGTCATACCGTTTGTGCGACTCCATCACGTAACATTCCAGCACGATAATGCCCTGCCACACACTGCCCAGATCTTCTTGTTGAGGAGGATGTCCCTGTTCTCAATTAGCCACCATATTCACCCGATATTATTGCAGAACGAATTATCACTGAAAATTCGTCAAATTTCGGATTGGGGAACTTTGGAATGGCCAGTACTGTAAGCCTGTACTTCATCCAGACTGCATCTAAGGCCGAGGCTATAACACTGCACCTCTTGACAGGCAGTACTGGTAATTTGCATAATTAATTGTGCCCCACCGCGCGGAACGCGCGAAGAGGCGGGACATAGTATTCACGACCGTCCGTCCGTCCCGAATCCTTGTCAGCGAGATATCTCAAGAACGAATTGACGGATTTTCTTCAAATTTCATGTCAACATGTATTAGGGTGATACCTTGGCGCCAGTCGATTTTGGTGACCTTTGCGTCACTCTCAAGGTCACACAGAGAGATTGCTCATTTTGAAACGATTTCATATTTTATGGCAGGGGACAAAGACACGTTATTTGCAAATACTTGTTGGTGTTTGGACTGCTGTACTGGAGGGAGGTCTTTAATGAGGCCTGTGTTTTGACTGTCTTCACACCTCCCCTTTGAGCTGGTGTGACCATAGGCCCACCAGACACCCTTCGGTCTTCCTCTGTGAAATTTTCCCAAGGAATACCGATGCAGCCTCTGAGCTTCAGTGGGCCAGACAATCCTTGGTGTGTTTCGGGCAAATTGAACCTAGATTTACTGAGGTGTTGTCCAAACTTAAGTAAACTGGACAGACTATGGGATACCTCGGTAAAATTTTTCCAAGGTTTACCAAGTTAGCCTCATATCTTCAGTAAACCTCGGTGTATTCTGTATTTCTGGGAATTTCTCGGAAAAAGGCGCACTTTCTCAATTTTTTCGTGCTCCTTGAGTAAACAGACAGCGGGTTAACAGACGCCCAACGAGCAACTTAGAAAAAGGTCTTTAGACAGCGCATTGTCAACATTGGGCTTTGAACGGGCCCGGAAGGGTGCAGTGTTTGATTGGAAACGCAGTGTTTTCAAAGGGAAGGTTGTACCTGTGCTTTTCTTTTTTCTGATGTCTGCCTGAGGTTGTGTTGCAGTTTTAAACCTTCACTGCCCTGCTGAGTCCACCTTTTTTAACCAACAAAATTTGTTCTGCAAATTTTCCTCCATCACTTGTCCTCAAAATGTATGGGTCAGCATTTGCTCAGGCTTGACATACAGAGTATGCAATTTCAAGAAGTGAAAGATTTAGCTTTTGTTTTCTCAGAAACCAAAATGGCCTGCCTTTTTTTTTTTCGAGTGGCTATATTCCTTGTACATAAATGTGTAATTCTTCAGAAGTTCTTTATGCTGAGGCTGAATTATATGGGTGCATTACTATAAAAAGAGCAGTTTGCTTTTGGTTTTTTGTGGTAAGATATTGCTCTGTGAATGGGGGAAAGATGTCAGGAGGTATGTAGATCAAGATATTTTCTGATTCAGCATAATGATCTTGTGCTTAAGCAATCTGGGCCTCATTTCCCAAAGTCACATCAAGGCTAAGATAATCTTAGAATCCATCCTATGAAGCTTTCTACGTCTGCGGAGTGTTTCTGAAAATAACTATTCCATCCAAGAGCTGTTGCTGCACAGTATCCATCACAAAAAGAAAGAAAATGAGGTGTGAGCTGAGAAAAACACGTGAAGCTTAAATTTCTCACATTTGTAAAGTATTTGTTTTTGTACATTATTTTAATTTATCGTTGCCCTTTCATATCTGTTGAAAGAAATTGACTCATTATTGTCTTGATAATGTACTTTAGTTTATTCAGGGCTCAATGCATTTCTGGCTAAGTGCTGCCTTTGTAATTTATTGTCTGTGTAATGGTTGATATTTTACTTCTTTATTGTGGTAACAAGTTGCAGTGTGAGTAGGGATGAGTTGGTTGGAGGTATGAATATCAAGATATTTTTTAATTCGGCATTATGGTCTGGGCCTCGTTTCCCAAAGCATTCCAAGGCTAAAATGATTGTAGCGTATGTCTTAGAGAGCTTTTCAAGTGTTTCCAAAAAGCATCATATCTAAAGACGTTCAAAGGAAGAAGTGGTTGCTACTATTTGTCGGAAGCTATCTGCAACGAAGGAATAGTCTAACGCACCTGCAAGAATCATCACAAACTACAACCCCAATACCAAAATAGTTGGGATGAAGTGTTAATTGTGAATAAAATCAAAATGCACTGACTTTCCGATCACATGAGCCAATATGTGATTTACAATAGAACATAGATAACATTTCAAATGTTGAAACCGAGACATTTGACATTTTTATCTACAAAATAAGCTTATTTCAAATTTTCTGGCTGCAACAGGTCTCTGAAAAGTTGAGACACGGGCATAGAAGGGCTGAAAAAGTGATTACTATATAGGAGAATCATCTGAAAGAACATTTAGCAAGTAATTAAGTTAACTGGCATCAGGTTCGTTACATGATTGGCTATAAAAGGGATGTCTTAGAGAGGCTGAGTCTCTCAGAAGTAAAGATGACCAAAGGGTCTCCGACCAGTGAAGATTTGTGAAAAAAAATTGTGGAATACTTTGCCACCTAAAACTCTATCATGCAAAAAGGAAGCCATTGTTAAGCATGATCCAGACGCTCCACCCTGTTCTATGGGCCAAGGCTCATTTAAAATTGACTGTAGCAAAGTGTCTTGTGGTCAGTTGAGTCCAAATTTGACATTCTTGTTGGAAATCATGGGTGTGGTGTCCTCCGGGCTAAAGAGGAGAAAGACCACCCTCCTGTTATCAGCGTTCGGTTCAAAAGCCAGCATCTCTGATGGTATGGGGATGTATTAGTGCATATGATGTGGGACACTTATATGTTTTAAACAGCACCATGAATGCTGAAAGGTATATAAAGGTTTTAGAGTAACAAATGCTGCCCTCCAGACAAAATCTATTCCAGGGTAGGCCTTGTATATTTCAGCAGGACGATGCAAAACCACATACTGCAGCTATTACAACAGCATGGCTTCATAGTAGAAGAGTCAGTGTGCTGAACTGGCCTGCCTGCAGTCCTGATCGTTCACCGATTCAGAACATTTGGCGCATAATTAAACGAAAAGTCCGTCAAGGGAGACCCGAAACTCTCCAGCAGCTGGAAGCCTGTATTAAAGATTGGGATCAAATTGCAATGGCTCAACTCAAGAAACTTGTCTCCTCAATGCCCAGATGCCTCCACTCTGTGTTAAGAGGGGATGTTACTCTATGGTAAAGGCCCGGTCACACCGCCCGAACTTTGCTGGAGCGTTCCTTGAACGGTAGGGAGGGGGGGCCGAATTTCGACAACGCTCGTCACCGCGCACAAAATGGGAAAAAAATCGAAAACACGGGCGTTGACTTAGCGTTGCACCGCTGAAGCCGGCGTTGCTTTAGCGTCGGTGTAGCGTTGGTTTAGCGGTGACGCGAGCGTTGGTATAGCGGCGTTGTGCGCATGCGGGCTTTGGCTCGGCGGGGGTATAAAGTTGGTTTAGCCCCATACCACTTGTGACGACGGAGCTGAACGGATCGTTTTGACACAAGTTCTGATAGACACACCTCTGTCTCTCCTTCTTCTCTCCTCCTCCTTCTGTCAACAGCTTGTTGCAGTCTGAGGAGGTTCTGATTCTGCTGCTGCACTAGTGCACCAATCATAGCAAGTCTCTCAGCATCCATGGTGATACAGTTTTACTGTAACTTTGAGCAATTTCAATATAGATGAGGTCTGAACTCAACGGCAGCTCGATTCCAAATGAGCTCTGGGTCCATTTCTCCCCATATTTATAGCCAAATTCTGGTCCCGCTCGGACACCTCTATACCAACGGCAAACCAAAGTTCATCGCCGCCATGGCTCGCTGCTTCAACACCCGACACCATTCCAGCAACCCCGTGTCCGCTTGTAAAACACTTACAACCACTCCACCGAAGTTTGTGCAACGTTTAATCGCCGCCCGGGCAACGCTGGCGAAGCAGTGGTGGTCCAGCGTTCAAGATTTCTGCGTTGGCCTAGCGGACCCAAGTGTCCACAAACTTGCGTCTAGCGGTCGGTGCCAAACTTTGAATGGGCGTTGGTGGAGCGGGGGTGAACTTTGCCGGGGCGGGAAATTGCCCCCTCCTCACCGCTCGCAATATTTTGTGCAGCTCAAAACTTTCGGAGCGGTAGGAGGGCCCCTCGAGTAACATCAACGGTGGCCGAGCGTATACGGCGTTGCTTTAACGGGGGCCAACTTTTGTTAAACAGTGGTGAACGGTGATGAATTTTTTTCACCGCTCCAGGAACGCTCCAGCAAAGTTCGGGCAGTGTGACCGGGCCTTAAACAGTCCCTGTTCCAACTTTTTTGAGACCTGTAGCAGCCATCAAATTTGTAGTGAGCTCATTTTGTGGATAAATGAGTGAAATTTCTCAGTTTCAACATTTGCTATGTTCTCTGTTCTATTTTGAATAAAATACTGGCTGGTGTGATTTGAAAGTCATTGGATTTTGATTTTATTCACAATTTACACTTTGTCCCAACTATTTCAGAATTGGGGTTGTATTTGAATTTTTTTTTCCTGTGCGTTCTTTTTATATTGCCTCATTTACGTTTGGAAGATTCTCACAAATTAAAACTCCAGCTGTAGGCTAATAATAAACCTCACGTCGCGTGTGAAAAATTCTCTGTCAGAAGAGGTCAGGTGAACACCAGGTTCTTTGCTCTGCAAAACCTGCGTCTGGTCTAACTGCAGCCTTTTCCGCCCAACTTTGCGGACACATGCAGCCCCTCTCCAGTTAGCTTAAACTGTAGTGGCTACAACTGGGCAACGTTATGATAAAACTGCCGCATTGATGCTTACCGAAGTAACACAAGCATACTGATCAGAATTACTGCATAAAACTTAACCAGGAGCATTTTCAATTAGCGCAGCACACAAACTAACATGCAGTAGCTGGCAACCGAGCGGTCATAACAACCACAGAGACAAACCCTTGCAATACTGGTCTTACAGACAGCAAGTTCCGTTACCGTGGACAGTTGTACTGAGCATCCAAATAAAAAACAAGTATAAAAAGTTAGCTTCAAATGAGGTTCATGTTCACACACCTTCTGTAGAATTTCCCCTGATATAGCTCTTGCATATTTAGGGCACAAACATTAGCAACAGTAACTTGGCTACGTTAGCCGCAGTGCTACAGCCACAATCAACTGGCTATCACGTCAGGTTGGCTTATGCAATAAAAGCAACTTACAGCTTCTGCATCTGTGAGTCACAGCCAGTCGCGACCGATCCAGGATTTATCTATAAAATATTTGAGGGCGATGTCTCTCTGTCTGTGTGTATGTATACGTTTTTCTCCTACATTTCTCAACCAATTATCACCAAATTTGGTGTAGATATCCACTAAGAAACCAAGAAGGACTTGACGTCGCCCGATTTCTGAAAAAAGGTCATGCACACAAAAAAAATGGCAATTTCACTCCGGGTAGCGGGTAGCAGCTAGTCTTAATATATTTTACAAAGCCTGCGTTTGAGGCCAGTTGTTAGTGCCAGCTATCATTAGCGGTCCTGCTAGCCACCCGTAACACGTTATCTTCACTTACATTATTTGCTGTCATATTGTTACTTACAGCTTGTGGCTGCGAGCGCTTGATAGATGCAACTGCTTCAGGTTTGAGAAGCAGCTGAAACGCTTATCCTGTGTCGAATTATCCTTTATTGACAAAGCTCTCTTTGGTGAAATGCTGATCACTAACCGCTAACCTTCCCTTTGGCGGTGGCTGTTTGCTGCCAGCAAACAAAAAAAGCTACCCACTGATTTCTGATGGCATCGTCTTTTGTCAGAGAAATAGGTGCTTTTCTTCGCGTCCAAAAGCAAACGGACAAGCAGCTTTGGGAGAGATGCTGACAAAACTGCACCTCAAATGATCTGCGGTTCTTCTTTTGTATTTCCAAAAGTGTAGATGCTACTAAGGCATAGTATGATCCGCAGTTGTTTGTGCCTGCTATAATAGTTTCCGGTGTGGGCAGGTCCGGCGCCCTGATTGGCTCTGGCTAGGTCTGTATTAATTGGACGGCACAACCTGACGTCAGGTTTTGCCCAGATCTTGTGATGATCTCGGGAGGAGCTGTTCAAAGAGGAAATCACGCTCACAAAATCACGTTCTTGGATTACGGCAAAACCCCTGTATCTTAAGTTTAGAAACTTTTCAGAGGTTGCGTGTGGACATCCAACATTACATTACCTATATGTATTAAAAAAAGGATCAGCGTAATAGGTCCCCTTTAACAGCCATGCGTGCATTCCCGCATTAAGTGCTGCTTTTAGAACGAATGTAAAGGAGGGAGAACTTTCATACGATCACATGTAGCAAGCCTTCTTAGACCTCTTAAAGATTGTTATTGGGGAACGAATCCTGTTAATCTTATTAACTGTCACATGAAGTATAGATTGTATTCTTGAAAATTCCTGCTCAATTTCCTTAAATAGCGCTTGATTATTTTTGCGATGAACAATATGGTACCGATAACGTAGCGTTAACTGGTTGATTTCTTGGGCTCCTTGCCCTTTAAGTAATTTCTCTGTGCAGTTTGCATCTAGATTTGATTCATTATTGACTCCAACCTGTGAGTCTTCAACAAAACACTAAATCTGTATTTGATATGTGTAATATGTATTAACAGTCCAAAAACAAGTAATCGTGGTCTGAGTTCAAGAAGTGTTGCAGAATGAGTATTGAATTACACCAGTGAACCATTCCCTTTCAGCCAACTGGTTATCAAGCCAGTGAAAGCATTTGCTTTTGATTCCCATACATGCCATCCAGCTCAGGGACTACACTGCAGTCGCAAACCCAACAGATCATTGGTAAAACTGAAAAAAAAGGAGTTTAAAAAACAAGAAACTGCATGCCGCTCACAGAAGAATGCCCATGTGAAAGGCACATATCCCTATTGTTTCTCTCAAGGTTAATTTTTTCTGTTTTCAGTGCATAGTTCAAGTGCTTTTCTCTCTGACTGAGATTTTCTTGCCTGCGGATCTCCACTGAACTTTCCAGAGCTCAGCTGGTATTCCTGCTCTTGGCGGATTTGCAGGATTTTCAACTGGCTGAACACTCATCAATTTGCTCTGGCCTTTGAACTGTGGCAACCCAGTATGGAGCAACTGTCCTGCACCGTGCCCTTCGATATTTTCCCGCAGTTGAGCGGTTTTGAGAGGAGCTAAAATGTACATATTATTGTGATGATGTTTTTTTTTTCCCCTTTAACTTCCAATGCTTTCCTGCAAATCAGAGGCTTTGCCACACTGATAAGATTTTTTATCTCTTTCCCAGCAAGTGTGAGAAACTGATCCTGATGGGATTTTCTCCTTGGATAGAAGCAGTAGGTTTCCCAGTCCTGTTATTGGGCACTGAGAGATCAAAGTGACTAAATGGAACAAACAGCCAGGCCCACGGCAACACGTCTGACTGTTTAACGTGAGATCACAACTACGATATTCAGTTGCCTGAACTAGACCTTATTTTGCTGATTTAACAATCAGTATTGTGACTGAATGCAAATTCTAGAGCACCGGCTTAGAGTTTGAAAAAAATTGGGGAAGTCTACTCCATGAATAGTTAAACATTGGGACTGAGCTTCAGTCAGATGACATCAATGTAGGTTTAGCAGTTGGACACAGGTTCAAGTCTGAAATAGAGGTGGGGAAATGGTGTTACTGCCCATCCTGGAGTGTCATTTTTCTGACTTCACATGCGGATTCTCTGTGCCAGGGTGCCCCAATAGCCTTTGACAAGGATGAGGGCAGCATAGGCCCTGGAGATGATCCACCTGTCAGCAGGCTGTCACAAAGCCCCTCGGTGTTCCCGGGACCCCACCCCCGAGTGCTGGTCCCTGAGCACTGACAGAGGGGGATTCATCTCCCCTTCCTGAGACTCAGCTGTGGAACTATCCCCAGCTGTATAAAACTGTCCCTGAAGTCCCTCACAAAGAGCATCTTCTTTGGCGTTCTGTTTGTCAGCCAGCTTGTTCACTTGCCCTGCTATCTGAATGCACTGCACTCGTCCATGCGATGAGGGGAGGTGCTATTAAAGATTGCCATAATTCCTTAGTCTGCCCACTTTGTCACCTTATTTCTCAAGGGATATTATAGTAGATGGTCTTAAGAGGACCCCACTATGGGCACGTGCAGTCTCTCATCTCCTGGTCGTTGGTTTGGTGCATATGGGGCTGGGGGTGCTAAGACGATGATGACTTGACATTATATCAGGGTGCTGAACACAACCATTACAGAGGAAAAATAATTGGATCCACAAATCAGCAAATAGGTACACGCTTTATGGGCCCGCCCTACTTTATGGGACTATATTTCATGGCGTGGTGAGGCACTTGTCAGAAACGCTTGATGCACTCAAGGCAGGTGATGGCGGGCCTGCTCTGCAACCCATAGCAATGTAACATAAATAATGCAATAAAAGAAATGGTAATAATGAATCACGCCAGGACTAAACTCAAGCGATTGTTTGCTCTTTTATTTCACCAGTAGTGTTTGTTCACTAAGTCTGCAGCCCACGAAAGCTCTGCTTCTCATACCAAAGGCCACAAAATATTGAGAGACGTCGTGTTTATTTTCTCTATTTGTTACATTACCTCCCAGAGTCCCTGGTGGCTCAGCAACAGTTCATTGGTGTTACTTATGGACTTGATTCCACTTTGGGCTCATTCCATGTTCAATCTTCAGGCTGTGCTCTTTTCAAGATCATAATCCTTGTTTATTGAAGTAAGGTCCTATTGTTCTTAGCTCCACGAAGGAGATTATGTTTTTGCCTGTGTCTGTAAATTACGAAAATTTGTTTTCATAATTGTTGATCTTCATGTTGATCTGTCTGTAGGTCCTCACTCGATCGACCTGAAATTTATACCACAAGAAGCCATATGTCCAAGAAAAACAGGGTTCAGTTTTGAAAGGTTAAGGTCAAATTGGTCAAAAACACATTTTTGTCAATTTCTTGCTTCAGAAAAATGATAAAGACATGGGACCAATGCCATAATGCTTACTCTTGTCTTGTGTTATGGAGTTTCTGAGAGTGTCGCTCTGTGAGCAATTTCATCTACTTTTCTGTCTTTTGGCCCAAGGAACTATTCATTACATTTTGGTGGTGATCCGGATCACCAGCTGGATTCAGGAATTTTTAAAAAGATTTTTCACGATTGCTGGATTGAAAGTTTGCATTTGCTGGAATACATGTTGCACACCTTAAAATCCACTTTTTGGTAGGAAGGTTCAATGCGACAAGACTTAGCCAATTGTTTTAATAGAATAGTTGCCCTTGCAGAATTGTATATCATTCAAGAGTGGGCTATTGTCCTTGGTGGAGGTCGGCACTCTTATAGTGCCTCACTATAGTGCTCATCGATCATCACTTGTTGTTGTTGTTGTTGTTGTTGTGGTTGTTTTTGTTTCTATTGCAGCGCTACTCACTTGGTGTTGACAGGGACCCATAATCTTTGCTCATGGAGAAATGAACCATGAAAGTGTTTTTAGCCTGATCTGGTGAGATTTTGCTTGAAGGGCTGTATTTTCAGTTGTAATATGTAATGGCTTTATGGGTGTGAGGTCACACAGACGTTTTTAGGAGTATGAAGTTTGTTAAAATTCTGAACATTTTCCCTTTTTTAGGTTGTGTGCTGAATTTCTCTGAAATTCTATAAACATTTTACATCTCTCTTGTTCACTATTTCACACCAGATTTCCTTTCATAAACCCTCTCAGTGTAACTACTTTATCAAAATAAATATTTGTTTCAAATAATTCTCTTTTTGCGGGCACAGTGGTGGGTCTTATGGTTTCATTTGAGCATTATTACTGTCGCTATGATAATGGAAGCTTGTATTGGCATTAACAGGGGCTGAAATATCAGGTTAGTTTTCTGATACAAACATTTTCCCCATTCCTTGCTCTCCAAGCAGTCAGGGACCTAAGACGATTAATTGTTTTATGCAGGCGAGGGGGAGTGGCACCGCAGCTTGCTTGTTTACTTGCGGTTGAGTTTCCATTTGTCATGTGAAATCTGTTTGACTTCTTCTTGAATAGTATTGTGGGTCTGGACCAAGTGCTGCTGCATTAAGGCGAGACTGGGCTGGGCTCCAAAAAAGGCACCGCGGCTCAGCCCCTTAGGCATCCTGAGCCCATTAATCTTATCTGAGAATCTGCATTTGAAACTGCCCCCTTTCCCATACGTGGCATGCACCCAACGCTGTGCCCCTCCGTGCTTTATCATTAAAAGTGAAAAGAATTGACCCGAAAAGAAGTCCCAAGACTCTGCTTGTGTCAGTTAGTTATGTAAATGTGCGTGTTTTATTTACCCATTGTATGTGTTTAATTAAAGACGATGTGGGGCAAACTGCATGCTGGGTTTGAAGTGCTCAGATGCAGAGACCTGCCTGACCTGCAGGTAACACTGTGGGTGATGATTTTCAGGGTCAGGGGGGTCTAATTTATCTTGAGCTCCACTGATGAGGTTTTGCCCCCACTTCACCCCCTCACTGGGTGTGTATATATTTTGGCTTTTTGTGCCAGTGATGGCTGTCTGCTTCTCGTGAGTCCTTCCGCTGAAGAGTCTCAAAAAGTTTTGTCAAAACGTCTGCTGGTTGAGAAAATAAGTTCAATGTATTTTCTCTATGTTGGCTTGATCTTGACACGTAGTTGAGAAAATTCACGTCATAACCAGTGTACCTTTGGGGAGATCATTGGATTCTCAGAGTTTTTGTTGAAGATCCCTACCTGAATCCTCCGCAAGCTACCTACAAAGTGTGGAAAAATGTGTTTGTTTTTTTTTATATATTTACTTTCTGTATGTCATTTTCAATTCACATTCTCTTCCTGGACACTCGTGTTTAGTGGCCTAGTTTGAAGAACTAAGACTAGCACTGCAAGTACATGTGACTCCACTGCTACATCTGTGTTGGAATAGCATTCACTTTCACGCACTTTATTTTCTCATGCTCTGCTGGGGAACGTGAATGTAACAATGTTTTAAATCTCATTGTTTGAGGTCAAAAATCTTTCAGTGTTTCAGTGTTCTGAACTAAATAGTCAATGCTAGTGCCACGTTCAGTTTTGGGATACATTTTTTTTTTTGTTGTTTTTGTTCAGGGGACTGTCACTTGACCCGATATTCTGACTGATAAAAGCCCAAAGTGATGGGGGGTGGAAACACTGTGTGAACGTGGTCTCCTCCAAAGAAAGGCAGATCTTGAGCAGGGGGCTTTGCTCTTATATTTAAAAGAGGGAAGAGATGAGTTTTGTCAGTTTTTCTTTCAGAAAGGTTTCTGTCACAGCCCTTGTGACTTCTTACTTGTCTCCTCCCACCTTCCAACGATCTGTATGTTTTCCGCAATTTTCTATCTGCTATTTTACCTGGGAAATTCCATTGAGAACATATTTCTTTTTTCAAGGATGTCATGGGAGATATTGTTTGTAAAAAAGTTCCAAGTGGGGAGGGATAGAGAGAAATAGGGGTAGGGCCCCTGGAGCAATTCAGAGATGGAGGCAGAGTTCTTCCTGACATTATTTCTCGAGATCAAATCAGAATCTTTCACTTGATTTATTGTCTTGTCTTTTTCCCTACATCCAGGTGTAAACCATCGTGTGCCTCGTTCCTTGTCTGAGCAGTCTGTGTATATAAGGCGTTGTTTTGTCTTGTTGCTAGGTTATAATGTTTTGTCACTCTAAAGCCTGTGAGTCTACTTATCTTCTAGTATTCAGCAAAGCTCTTCTTTCATGCACTTATCAGTGCTTTAATGATGGAGAAAAATGTAATTCCTCTTCAGAGTCTTATTAATAGGAACAAGCTTCTAAGCATAAATAGTCAGTCTTCAGAATTGAGAATGTATTACAGTTAATTATCTGTCCAGGGCGATTCCTCTTGACCAGTTTCTTACGAACACCTCCCAAGCCTTCATCACTGCAGGTGTAGCAGGATTTGAGCTGTGGCCTCTGCTAAGTTTATCGGTCTTGCTGTCAAGCAGTCCTGGTTTGAAAAGAGGGAAATTCCCCACATGCACTGAAAAAGTGATTTTGACCCCTAGTAAATGTTCCATATATTAATTAAGCATATTTTAATAGAAATAGGTCTGTTATTTAACTCCACTTAAAAAATATAAGTAATTTCAAATAGTCAACATAATAAAAATATCTAGCTTCAGATAAAAATATTTTGTGCAACCACTTACCTTAAAAAAATAATGTTCATTCAACAAAACATTTTTTTCAGTGTGGCTTCGAACCCAGGACGACCACTGGCTGTGTGTGGACACACCCCCATTCTCTCCAATGAACAACGTCCAAGCTGGACTGCCACTCTTACTATTCTGGGCTTCGACCTCGCAACTCCCATTACTGGATTCCGGTCAATAAATACCCATTTGGCTCGTACCTTGTGTCTGCATTTGGTTCTATGTCTGGATCATTGCAAGTTTCCATTTTTCCACACTGTTGAGTGTCAGTCTGTGTGGCTCCAAATGATTTCTGACCTTAAAGTGGCAACTGGCCAATAATTGAACCAAACTTAATTTCAAATTGTGAACTCTGCATAAATAAATTGTTAACAAATCATACACATGTTCCCACAGCAGCTTGAGATGCTCACATACTTATCTTCTCAATGACTTTCTAATGCATTTGCTTTAAAGACAACAACTACCACAATGCTTTGCACTAGCTCACTACTCCAGACACACCTTGAACCCTGTATGGATCTGTGACATTTACGACTCTTAATATTCAGGCCATGAATATTCATTTTTGCAAAACGCAAAGCTTGAGATGCTTAACTGGATGACCGGCTTTGATTACATGGTGTTAGCACTGGCTTTTCCAAGGAAGAAAACTGAAATTAGGCATTTTTTCTGGATTTTTCCTCATAACTATATTCAGAGAATATAGAATGTCGTAATTATATTCAAAGAAACATGTTGCCGGCATCAAATTCAAAATGAGTGAATATTTCCCAAAAAACAATAAAATTTATCAGTTTGAACATTAAATATCTTGTCTCTGTGGTGTACTCAATTAAATGTAGGTTGGAAAGGATTTGCAAATCATTGTATTCTGCTCCTACTGACGTTTTACTCAACATCCCAAATTCATTGGAATTGGGGTTTGTATATTCATCACTGCACACAACTGTAACTTGGAAGCCACGTCAATGCAATGATTATGAAACCGTGTACTATCAAACTCATGATTGGCAAAAGTTTTCACTTGATAGCAAGCTCCAGCCAACCCACGTTACGACCTTAAAGGTGTAGTCAGCGATGTGGGAGAAAACGAGTTGAGAGGTTGTTGATATTTGAAGTGTAAACTAATACAGACCCACCCCTCCCTTCATACTCCGCCCCGGGGTCCACCCCCGAAGTTCATGGATGCGCATTGTCATGGAAACAGCCGTTCGTGTCCACGAACAGACTACGGTCAGGAATGCATTTAAAAATCGTTCTGGCTAATTACAAGCTGAAAAAGTGGAAAATGGATTCGGAATTTCTCCCGGTACAAGTTAGCGTTGCTTGTGAGGTGCTAGTGAATCGATAAGACCGTTTGCGTGTTTCTGCTATGAGCTCATTCAGGAGCTTGCTGTCAGAATGGTTTAGTTTAGGAAGAAATGGTTATCCGGAGCTTATAGCAAAATTTCTTCCGGAACACAGCTACAACGGCATGCATGCAAAGCGAGACAGTACAAGCAAAACAATACGCTGAGACAAAGGCAGTTTATTTCATTCTATCTAGTCGCACATACACATGTACAGTGTTTGATTGCGCAATTCTCTGTCGATTACTTACATAAGATATCAGACATTCACAAGAACTTGTAGCCACAAGTTCAATTTACAAAGCTATGGTTAACTGACCCGTCAGACAACTGTACCCACAACTCAACTGCCATTATCAATGGATCACATCACAACAACGGTACATTTTGGCAGATCAGACAATATGATGAATGCCTAATGGCTGCTACTGTTGCGTGAAGCACCGCAAAGCTAATGTTGCTCATCTGTTCAGCAGAAAGACGGCAACCTCCGCGTCCGTTTTCAGACCCTTCAATTCGCTGAGTTCCCTCCACCGTCGGAAAGCCACACCAATGTTGACCCGGGTCTTCGCCCTTTCATGGTCGTAGCCCTTCTTTTTTTAGTTTATGTTCCTAGGACTGTTTTATCTTGGGCTGTTTTTCAGCCATCGCAAATGCTGCAATGCCGTGTCTCTCTCTCTAGTCTAACTGCGCACGCTACGCGCCCCGCTCCTGCCCCTCCCCCCATGTCTGACCTGTGCACGAGTATGAACCCGCCCCTGGGCGTGGGGGTGGACCCATGTTTTGGTTGCTCGGTCCGAGCCACAGATTTCCCCGCTGAAATTCAGAGCCCATGCTATGTATTAAAACCGGATTTTTTTCAGCATGCTCTCAGAAGTGACAGCTTGCAAATAGTGAGGAGAAATACGGCGATTTTCACAAAAAAAGCGTGGATTATGATCGCTTACTATACCATTAAGCTAGGCTGAATGTTACTTGAAAGAAATTAAACTGACAGTGCCAAAAAAAAGGCAAGGTTATATTGCCCATATGGCTGGCGAAATTTTCTGCTCACTAGCTTGCTCTAGTCTGCTACAACCGCAAGCTAAGAAAAATCTTCGCTAGCTGATCTTAGAGTAATTTTGTAGAGGGCATGTTATTGAATTAGCTCGGACAGATGGAGATATGGTTTGTGATGTGTCCCTTTAAGAGGAGGACAGAAGGTTTGGAGCACAGAGTCAAGGGCTGTGTCTGAATTGTCAAAAAAATACAGCTTATACCGTAATTCTAGCCACTTTTCTTTAACCTCCGTGGAAAACATCATAAGGTAAAAGGAAGGCGCAAAAGGGAATTCCTCACGGCTTTGGGAAACAACCGCACTAATTAGAGAATCCCAATGCACTTACACTAGGCAACATGATCATAAGTCCCCCGCCCATCATAAACGTTTCTTTACGCGATTGTCGTCTCAGCTTTAAATATTGCTGCTGCGCAGAATTGTGGGATAGCAGTATCTCCTTTCTTTTCGAAAAGGATGGTTCTGTGTACCCGTTGCTAAATGAGGTAAATTAGAAGCACTGAGACACCTTCCCTTAACATTTAAAGAATTGGAATACACTTACCATGGTGGCCATGTAATAATTTCTGGATCAAATTTTAGGAACTTTCCAAAAAAGACTATTCGGACGTGGCCCAGGCTTCTATTTGTGAGCTGTTAATGTATGGATTATCGCCTACAGTTTTAAATGGGATTCGGTGTGGGTAAATCCCTCTACATCTCGTCTATTCATTTTTGTGAATATTTGTATGCGGCAACGGTGTCATTGGGCCCTATCTTACGCCAGAGTCCCTAAACCTGCTATTTGGGGATATAGCACTGCGTAAGAGGCGTTCCCCCGCGAAAGTTGCTATCTTGCACACCTGCCTATATCCCTAAAACACCAGCGTTACCAGTTATATTATGCATAGGCGTGGTTTGGGCATTACGCCAGTTAAACCAATCAGTGTGCCATTGCCTGTCGGGGCAGGCTGCGCTATCCCAAATCCTCAAACCGAAACCCGTGATAGACAGAGGAAGGTCACCACATTTATCCGTTGACGAAGTTAAATTGCTTCTGCAGGTCGTCAAATCCAGACAGGGGAGGATCTGTTTTTGTTCAGTTAATCATGACTTGTATTTTATTATTATTATTATTATTATGTGACATCAACATATTGTTTAATGTTTGGTATGTAATAAAAAAACATCAAGCCTACGCCTTTTGTGATGAAAATGTCAAAAAAAAAAAAGGAAAAAAAAAAGCGTTTCGCCATGCAGTTCCAACTCCCTCTCCTGTCTGAAATGGAGCATCGAACAAAATCCCATTTTAGAAAAATCAAATGAGGTGTATGCACTGGCACTCAGCGACGTAACTTTTTTCCAGCGAGAGCGGCATTTCAGAACTCTTCAGCGAATGAAGGCAATTCTGGTGACAAGTACATGGTTTCATCCGTTTACATTTCCCAATCGGACAGCTGTCTATTTTTTACAGCAAGTTGCGTGACCGTGCTGCAAAAACAGATGTGTGTACTTCTTGCCGAAATTACCTTCATTCGCAAAAAAGTTCTGAAATGCCGCTCTCTGGGAAAAAAAAAATACTGTTGCTGAGTGACAGTGCATAGAGCTATTCATAAATAAATTGTTTTTCTGTCCTGAATGAAGCCCATTTGTAGCTGTTCGATCGCATAGGGGGAGAGAAGCCGTGTCTTCAATTGCCAAATGGGTAGCGGGTGGTTTGAGGACCAGCTATACGCTTTCCCTAACCTGTGTGGTCAAGATAACCATTGTAGGGAAAGTGCATAAACACGCCCACGGGCACACCTCCAGGGGCATATAAAGGATTCGCCATAATGTATAGTGGGTAGTGTGGCCTAGGGATACTGGAAGCTGCTAAATGCATAATTCGCGGGTAGCGGGTAGTAGCAACGGGTAGGGCAGTGTGAAAGATGGAGCCCATTATTAATCAAATTCTACTAAATACGTCAACAAATATATTAAAAATCTAAACTCCCAAAGGTCATTATTTTTGTGTGTTTTTCACTTCATTGATTAATCTTGAAAGCAGAAAGTTATTGATGAGCAGTACTTTGATGAATAGAGGCTGCTCACGCTGACAGATGTCTGGGGTGGCTGTCAGTTCATGGGTCGTGGATTCAGACTACAATCCTTCAGGATACTGATGACAATGAGGTCATAAAAGAAATCAATGCCTTCCTAGGAAGATTTTATCACACTTTTGAGCAAAATATAGCATTTTAACTGGAGCGGAACAGTACATATAAAAATCTTTTGAAAAAAAATTGCAGGGATGTCCCTGAGCAGAGTAAAATAAGATTATTTGAGCAAGGATCTTCCCTATGGACTAAGCATCTCAATGCACTATTTCAATGATAAAATATTTAAATTCAGTTCCCTAGAATTGATATGTCAAGGGGAAGCTTTTCTTTAGTATTGGACAGATAAAAGCACTGATTCAAATGCAGCCACAATCTTGATTCTAGTTGTCTATATCTTTTAACCAGGCTTTGGAAATATTCTATTATTATCAGAGGACATTGTTAACCCCATAAAACTTCCCGATCATCAAATGCAGCTGCTGTATTCAAACCTTAGGAACTTCAGCCCTTTTTTAAATTGTAAATGAGATCCCAAGGTTTTTAATAATCCCAAATATGGCCTGCTGAATAACAGGGATATGTGAGGGGGATCAAGTACCAGGTGAAGATATTTCCCATTTTATGTAATGCTGAGAGCATAAAAACATGGCATCCTGGGTTTGAATATTTCTCTCAGAAGAAGCATGATCTGGCTTCAGTGAAGCATTGCAACCAGCAGATACAGAATATGCATGTGGCAGTGTCTTACAGTATGAAAACTTGAGTAAAAAATTAAAATATCTGGCCTAACACTCTGTCAGCAACGGACACCGAAAGGCTGGATCTACACTAATAGGGAGCATTTTTTATTTCCAAACTATCTATTCCTCCTGGCAGAAAATGCTTGTGGAAGCACTCACGGGCAACATTTTACTTTTTGATGACAGTTAATAAATGTGCAACCCAGCCATACTATTCTCAGAAACCTCAAGTTGATTGTGCAGCCTTATGAGTTTGTTTACCCTGCCCCCTGTTGATGCACAAAATCTGTCAATATAATTCATGTAATGCATTAGATATAGAAGCCATGAGTAAACTGATGGTGTGAAAGATTGCGAGTATTCTGCAATTATCACCCCGCCCCACCCAAAGGGGTATTGTTTTCAGTTCTGTTTGTTTCTGTGTTTGCGTGTTTTGTGCGTTTTTTTGTTTCTGTGATTCAGATTCACTCCAAATTCAGTACAGGGATTGCCACTGACCCAGAATATAACCCCACTGGATTTCAAACAAGCAAGTGAAAGTATGTGCGAGGGGCGGAGTTTGTTGTGCCTGGCACCACTTGTTACGTTTGAGTTGATAAATCTGTGCAAAGCTGATAAATTGTAACATTTTGACTCTATCGCATGCCGACACTGAACTTTCTGGTCGTCCGGCGTGAGAGTGCGGAGTACCTTTTTCGGTCTTCATATGTCCACGGTCATTGGGTTTTGAGGTTGTTCGTTTGAAACAGGATGCTGTTGTGATCAGGCGCAATGATACTGAGGAGATTTATTTTTTACTGCCATCTGTACTGATGGCCAAATTGACCCGGCTATCTTCAAGCTCTTCGTCCTGCCTTTCGTAAGTGGCACTGTTGGCAATTTTGACTTTCAGATTTATAGAGACTTGATTTTTCAGTATACTAGCCTAAAAAGTACAACGTATTTCACATGTGCTTAGGGGCCTCTTTTTCTTGGGAATAATGGCATGAAAGTATTCTTGATATTTAAGCAGCATCATAGTATTTACCTGAACTAAGCCAGAAAGGCAACAGGCTACATGATGCAAACAAAGATATATAAACTTGATTTATGAAAACAATAACAACCATGAAATCGTGGATCTCCCTTTTGTTATCCTAAAATTCGAAACAAATTCGGTATTAAACATTTAATCTTTAGGCTATCACATGAAAACAAAATTATTTTGCTTACCACATAAAAAAAGGTTACTTTCCGTTATTTTAATTTTACAGTATTTCACAACTTGGTAAGCCCCGCCCCGTAAAAAAGTTCACACTCACAAACATGGGTCACCTGACCGCATATGTCATCTCCAGAAGGCATGTTTATTGGTGCAAAGTCAGCATATCAAAAAAGTGCTTCTAGATCTAGATTTCTTTCTTTTTTTCATTACTTGCTGCATAGATTAAGGCCTGAAACTACTTACTCATTGCTGGATGCTGTACTTACATGTTTTTTTTTTTTTTTGCGCATAAAAGTCAGACTGCATAATTTTAGGCTATTTAATAACATTACTGTGCAATGAGAAGCAGCTGATATTCATGGGAGTCTTCATGTAACAGCTGTGGTTGTGCTACTTTGCAAGTCATAATATATACCATCACATGTCAGTCAGCAAGAATGAACAATATCAAATGTCAATAATGTACCCTTGTAAATCTAAGCAAACTGCAGCCAGCTATGCCACAGACGTGGCCGTGGTCAAACAAGTAAACACTGTACTCTAGTGACAGCTGGGGAACTGGAAATAGTTGAAGCTCAGAACATCCTTTGAAAATGATGATTGGTCTTAAAATGCTTTGAGTCATTCATTTAAATTAACATTAAACTCTGAAGATCTTAATCCTTTTTCAATCCTTTATTTAAATTAGCATTACGTAAACTCTGGAAGTATTCAATTTTATCAGGTGGGGCCAGTTTCCTCAATTAGGTTAAACAAGAAAGAAAATGCGCCATTTCAACACAAAATTGCATTTCAATCCATTTTATTAATTTGGAGGCATCTGTTGCTAATTATTGCTTTCTTTACTTTAATTTTTTTTTAAAATCATTAATCTAAGGTTTGATAGAGCCAGATGTGCTTACAGCAAACATGAAAGTTAACATCATTCATCTTTTGTAGAGTGAATAAAACATTTTGTGTTATATTGTTGCAACACTGCATTAAGAAGGAAGCGGTATGCATAGCTGCTGATGGCTTATTCTTGTCATTGGAAAACTTATTATAATTAGCAGAACTGGCAACATCTAATGGCCCAGGCTGTTTTTGGAGTTTACGTGAAGTCAGTTCAATTAAACAATTGAAAACGGGTAATAACCAGTCATTATTTCGAAGAGCTGGTCTGTGCTTCATCAATTTTCAGTTCACCAGGTGTCACTGCAATACACCTTCCCATTTTTACTGGATAGTACCAAAAATTATTTTATTGACATCATTTCAGAGTTTCTGTAGCCTGCTTCCACCTCATGCTCATTACGATACTATAAAACCCTAACTATTCCACCTGCCTGAATTCAAGTGTGAATTTCACAATCTGACAAGTTTGATAATTCTATATCAGATTCGGAAAAGGAAGAATCTTCTCTCTTGTCCTCACAAATGCTGTCGAAAGAGTCGATCATAATTAGTATTGAATGCAGGAATCCTATCATTCGATTGTAGGTCAAGACGAACGTACGGGGTACTGCATACTGTACCGACTTCCCCCAACTCTGCTCAGAGTATAGTCCTTCTGAGAATGACGTCACGTGGGTTATGTAATGGTTCAGAGGATTTTAGCAAAAATTTAAGGGGCGTTCCCGAGCATGATTATTATTTGCATTTCACACATGAATAAAACCATGAAAAAATGGTGTCAGATTTAAATTCACAGGGAAGGGTTTAAAAGCTATTTTTTTCAAGACTTTGGTTGTCATGGGACCTTTAATCTGGAGCTGATGAGACAGGCTGTCACTCAGTCGTCACACACAATTTTGCTTGAACATGAACACAGGCACTGAGCTGTTGATATGAAAAAGCCCCTCCCCCACACCATGGCAAAATTCACCCAACACCCTCATTTGCATAACTTCTCCATTTTTACGCTTCGATTAAGTCTGTGGAGGGCTTCTGAGCGTAGGCTTGTTTTGAGCGTAGCTTTGCTCTGAGATGCCATCTCAAATTGCCCCAGTGACCTTCGCACGTCTACACGCGCTTCCTGCTGACATGAACATGTGATCCTACTGTGTATTTTGTGACAGCTGCATATCAAACTCCACTGCCTCTGATAAAATGTTAACTTATTCAAGTGTCCTGGTTCTGGGTGGGGTAAATGCGATCTATTAACACTGAGAAACAGGACCCTGAAAGGTATTTTGTGCTCATAAGGCTGGGCATGGCTCTGTGGAAAGGCCTCTTTGGCATGGTTAGCAGTAGCAGACTCGCCTGAGGAACAGTCAGACATCCCTCTCCCGCTGGCCATGCGTCTGGCCCCTGCTGCTTCCAGCTTCTGTCTCCTGCTTGTTCTGCCTGATGCAGGCTGATGGACGAGGGAGGAGGGACCTCGCCTCATCGTGCGGCGGAACATTTCGGTGTCTGTGTGACGCCACATTGCCCGTTTTTCACTTTCTCTCCCCGTTTATCTCTGGTGATTTAGTGAAATCTTGCTTTGTGTTGTTTGTCTTTGCCCCTGAATTTTCTGATCGCTTTGAAGGGAGAGATAATTTATGACACCTTGATAAATGAGTCTGAGCTGTCGAGTTAATGGACAATTGACCACGGACCTCCCTCCCGCAGTCCCTCTCACCGATCAAGTCTTGGTCAGGTCATTGCTGTCAGGTGCAGTCGGCTCTTGCCAATCGCTTCTTTTCTTCTGTCCTTTCCTCTGATCTGGTAGCCATGAATAGCGTATCTCTCAAGTGTTGATACTTCAAATGAATGATCTTTCTCAAAAAAAGATTTTTTTTGGTGCCCCCCTTAAAGATTAAGTAGCAAGGGAGAGAAGTTGCCCCTGCAGAATGTTCTCTCTCGGTAAAAGTTTCGCGCTTCAGTCCTTTGCACATTTACCGCTCGTAAAATAAAATTAGATGTGTCAGTTGATATGTTTGGTCACATGAGATTTGTTCCCTATGTGTCAAATTGGAGAGTTATTGAGAGTGTGAGATCTAGTCCTGGTGTGTGAGTCATGAGAGGTATGTGTGAACAAGATGTCAATCCATCTTACTGTGTTAGGAAAAAAGGAACAAGTGCCTTCCCATGGTCATGTTTAGAAGGTGAGGATGAGACCATCCATTGCAGAAGTACTTTTTCAGTATCTATGACATATGAATGATTGTCCTGTCCCTTTCTGCTGCTCATCTGCCCCCCCCCCCATAACTCTTTTACTGATGTCACTTCAAATTGACATGAAGGACCAAGGACATTACATCTCACTAAGCCGTGTTTCTTCTATTTCTTACTTTTTTTTGTCTCCTCATTTGGTGGAGCTTTCAGAAAATATAGGAAGAAAAGTTCAGATGTGAGAAAAGGAGTCCAGCATTCAGCAAAGAAACAAGCCTGCTTTATGGACATTGACTGTGCTGAGACCATGCAGAGAGCTTGACAGTGGGAATTGTCAATGTCACCGCGAGGAGACAATGTTTGGAATGCAAACAGTTATCATACCTGCTCTCCCCATAACTACTGTATTGGTATCTGCACTCATACTTGGATCATCTCCGTTAGCTTTCTGCTGTCTTTCTAGAGCACATGAAGGTGTCGTAGTTAATTTTAATTTTTGAACTTATTATCTGATCTGATGTTTGTTAATTTTTGTTGAACAATAAATGAATAATTTTCAATGTGCTATAAATGACTCACCCATGGGGTTGATTTCTGAAAGTATTCATTTGAGTATTCCTGCTCTGTGGGATTTTTTTTTGTTTGTTTCTTATACTGTGCTATATTAAGTAGTGTGCAGTGTAAAAAAAAGAAAATGAAATGAACAACATTGAAGATTACAGTTTACCATGTTTTGAGTCTTTTGACTCAAATGACTCAATGCTTTCATTTGAGTAATCGTACTCATTGGTGAGTGAACTGCACGGATGTGATTGCTCCCCCCAGGGCTTGCAATACGTCTGAACATTTAGAAGTTTAAATCAGAGCGATTGAGCCGTGAAGAATCATTCTCGTGGTGCAGCAGATTTTTGCTGCCTGAATTTTCCACCCACTGGTATAAGAACATGAACATTAGAACTGGGAAGACACTTCTGGAAACCTGATCCTTAGGGGAAGCGTACCGCTCAGTTATCCACCACCAATCAGGATTGAGATGTATATGAAAAATAGGTCCAGTAAAGGGCATTCGGTAAAGAAAGGAAAAGGTGTTCAGCATGTCTGTGCAGATGGAGAGCTGTGTGGAATATTCACTGACCTCAGGCCCAGATCAGTTACTGCATGAGGGTCAGAATCACTATAATTTGCCTGATCAGCCATTTATGGTCTATGATGATCAGAATGCACCCCTGATGTTTCCACCTTCCTGGCATGGAATGGAGCTCAATTGAGATTATTTTTAGGGGAATATATATATATATATATACCCCTTTGCATCTTTACAGATAAATGTAAATAGTCAATAATTATATGGCCGGGCTAAATTCAGTCTGTTAACACTCTGCTCCACACACCTGCTCATAGGTGCTGGTGGGTGCACTTAGATTTCAGCCTCTATCCACCGTGTAAAGCTGAAGCCATGCAAAGCCTTTATGCAAGGCATGCAGTAACACTGATGAGTGTCAGTTAGCCTGCTGGGTCCCTGGTGTCCAAAGTCAGGAGTAACTGGGTACGGGAGGCTGGCTGCTCAGGACAGGACGGCTCCTTCTGGCTGAAGCGTAGCTCTGGCGGTGGGAAGCTGTGGCTCTTTGAGCAGCACCACAGTGACTTGGGTCACTTTTTCACTCGTGGAAAGACAGTGAAAGACCGTGCCCATGGCACTTCAATCATTTTCAATAAAATTAGCTTCTTAAAAGAGGAAGTTGTTTCCCATCTTTTCTTTTTTGAAAAAAAGAACATTTTCACTTTACTTGGCAGAAAAATAAAAAGATATATTTAACACACTTGTCATTATACAATTCCATCTTCATCTTGCACAGCCCTCTCATCACCATTAAACACTGAAAGTTGCCCCACAGCTTTTTTTTTTTAAAAGAGAGGAAGGGGAAATTGATGCTGACTTGCTGATCCAACAGCCTTATTTAAATTCCTAATAAATTTGGTCATGCCCCATGTTAAAATTGGAAATGTAACCTTTAAGTTTGAATTTAGCATGATATTAGCTGCTCTTCCTAGCCCTGTAAGGCCACACCTCCAGCCTTCAAACTCACCAGTCTATTAAGGCCCAGACCACATTCTTCATCCCAGCAATCATTGCATGCATCTGTTATTCATTTCATTTGTGTGGTAGTGTTGCGTTATTTAAGACCAAGCTTCACATTTAGTCTTTGCGAAGTCTCGTAAGGTACATGCCTGTCTTGTATCGCTGGTCTTGTATTGCGTGTTTATATTCTAACTCTTGTACTTAGTGCTGCTTTTTTGTTAATATGAGCACTTAAACTTCATTATTTAAGAAACATTGTTTCCTATTTTCAATTCCCAATTTGTAATACATTGTCACCATAGCTAAACCCCAGCGTTTGTATTACTACTGAATGGTGAATTCAGGAACCTCGATTCCGCTCCGTTTTGTTTCTGCTTCTTGCAGTGCAGAAGGCGTAATAAACACAACCAAGTCCATCCTGGCACCTGAGTCCAGTCCTCAACTTCCTGTCCCCCGTGCACATGACCAGGGTGCAAAGCACAACCCTTACAACCCTCTTCTTCCAGAGGCCTTGCTCAGACCTTGCCCAGTTGCTCACCTTTGAACATCAGCATCATTTTGATCTCAGGAACAAACTTTTAAACTTTTAAAAACCTCTTGCATGGTTGCGATGCATGGTCACAAAAGCATGGCCACAAAAACTGTCCATGGACAGACAGACAGACAGACAGGCATTGAAATACTTGGCAAAGTACTCAAAACTGTTTCTTTGGTATGTTCTGCAATTAAAGGTGTCTGTAGGACCAAATTTTGCTCTGATCACACGCACACACACACACAAACACCCACACATGCGCAAACAGACTCACTGGGTGAAAACAATACTAGCCCACACCTTCATGGCTGGCAATAATTCATTTATGTCATAACAATTGGTATTTTTTTTTACATAAAAATCTTGTTATAGTAGTTTTTACCAGTTTTTGCTGATAAAATAAAACCAAATTATATAGTGGCAGGAACTAAACGGCTTAATTTAGTTTTTCAAATAACACGATGCCAAACTGTTACCATGGCGGGCTGTGCTCGTGTCGGCAGGTGCCGTAAGCTTGGTGTCTATAGCAATACGGCGTAATGATAAAGGTAACAAAATTGTGAAAAAGTATGTGACTTATCCTGGATATTTGGATTTACCTGAGGATATAGGTTCATACATTTGAGGCAGTAAACTATGGAACTATATTCTGCAGATTATTCTTCCCAAAGGGCACAGTGTTATGTTTTTGATCGGTAAAATGATATATCCCTGACATGTTCTAAGTCAAAGAATCCAGTCATTGCCATCCCTTTCACGAGTTCATTGTGGTCAGTGCTTTAAGCAGAAAAAAAGAAGTGCCGGTACTCCCCCTTTTCAACTGTTGGCAGGTAAATTAGGTGGTGAGCGGTCGGTACCAGCAGATCATTAAGTGAGACATTCAAATTCTAGAACATGATGCTGATTTTAAGAAAAATTGTCCTTTTATTGGTAAGTGAGAAAAAAGAAGCAGATTGCTGTGCATTTGATACCATTTGAAAGAACTTGAAAAGACCTTTAAAATGGTCTTTGAAGTTTTAACACAGGACAAATATTAAGGGTGCTATGGCATTTAAGTAGGCCAATTAAGGGTAGTTTTCCTCCACTGCTTTAATCTTAATTTAACAGATGAATTACTTGATTACTAATCAATTGACAATCCAGACATGTTCAGAAATGTCTATCTGACTATCTTCATTTTTTGGTGGAATATCCAAAATTTGTTGATGAAACTATTTAGCCACATGGGCACCAGATCCTGCTGGTGCTAGAACTCAGTGGCTGAGTGCAGGGTCCTCTTAAAAATCAGCACAAATGTAGGAAAGAACATATTGCAATAGTCTATATGGGTTTGTAAAGAGTCTTTACTTGCCTTTTAACAAATCGAAGGGAATTTTTACAGGTAACCGACACCAAGAATGTGACTGAAAATTGCGACACATTTGATAAAATTCAAAGACAAGGCAAATGCGGGGAATGTGAACTAAGCTATCATTTTAAGTGCACAATTTCAACCGCGAATCCAGGGCATCAAAACACGCTGAGAAAGGCCATGATTATCAGCGAGCACTGCACTGTAATCAACTCAGAATTTTAGGTATCTGACGCAAACATAGGCTCGTATTCAGAAACTACACTCACACTAATTGAGTGTGAGTGAGCACTAAAACTTAGTTAGCGTCAGGTTATACTAAATGAGTCAGAGGTTGCCCTAACACTCATTTGCTTTCAGAGACCTCACTCAGACTGAAATTAGTATCCCTCTCTGAGTGAAGGTTGAGTGCAGGGAACAGCTCCCTTGAGCCGCACAAAGGTAGAATGAGCACTAATAATTCTTGCCCTGTTTTCTATCAGTCATTTAAATGACCATTGCAGAAACTCCGAAAACTCTCAACATTAGAGGCCAGTTTCCATTAATGACGCATACCTGTGAACTCTCACGCATTCGGATTTCTCGCGCTTTTCTTTACTGATGGGTTGGAAAATGCTGTGCTCAGCTGACTCGTGGGGCGCGTGTGGATTGGTCTGCGAGTCTCATTTAGCCCTAAGTCACTACAATCCACTCTTTTCTACATTCTTAATTGCTGAATGTGGAAGGCAATGTTTGGCACGTTTCATGGTGTATTGCTTAGTGAGCCTCGCGGGCTGTTTTGCGCCCTTCGCGAGCCACTCGACCACAGAATTTATGAAGACATGCTGCTATTTTTCACGTCGTCATTTATTTATGCATGAAAGAAACGCCATAATTTTATGAAGCAATGTATACCCACGTGGAAAGAATCTATATGAACATATATGTGCACATATGCAACCTATATGCTACACATATGCACATATAGACTAAATGCAGGTTCATATATGTGCTTATAGAGGGCATATAGGTCTCCTGTATCGCTTCTTTATATCCACATGTAGACCTATATGTACATACAAGGTATATGTCTCCTATATAGCTCATATACCCAGTGGCAGGTTCTGTTTGTCATTCCTGTTGTATACCTCATATCTCACTTTTGCAACTGTCATACATGATGCCTACAGGATGCAAATTGCGAAGGGCTTGCTGGGAAGGGTTATATGGTTTAGAGTTACCCTAGGCACATCCTGTTGGCCAGACGGGCACTCATAAAGAATACTCTGACCCGCCTAACATTTTAATATCATCCAACCTTGTTTTGAGCTTGCGGAGTTTCGCCCAGCAAATGTATAAAAGGGCAATTGCAAATGTGCGTGGACCTCGGTGGAGAAACGTGCGGTGTGCACACACTCCGGAGTTGTCAACAGGGGGCTGCATATGCGGAAAAGTCTAAATGCTAGTACATAGTTTCCTAATTTGATATCCCAGATTCCAGTGGGATTGGAAATGCCAAATAAAACAAAAAAACATAGAAGTTTTAATCTAGGGCCCTATATATGTTTCGCATTTATGTTAGACATAAAATTGGCCGTTTTCATATACTGTATTATAGGTGCATATATGTGCATATATGTACATATAATATACGTAAAATTGACTGTTTTCATATGTCACAAATACGCAAAACCTATATGGGGACCTATATTAAAACCTATATGTTTATATGGTTCTTTCCATGTGGGTAACAACGCTGTCAAAAATTAATTTGATTGTCATTCTACAAATTAGTCTGAAAAACTTTCTAATCAAGATGAGTACACTGCGACAGGTGTGTAATTCATGGGTAATGTAGTATAGCCATCAGATCATGAATCGCCAAGAGAGAAATAGAGCAGGACGGGGTACTACGAGCTCGTAAGAAGTCCTGGTGCACCCTAAAAAGTCCCGGTACGCCAGGTGCTAAAATCTAGATGTGCCAGTACTCTGTACCGGTGGGTACCAGCCCACTTAAAGCACTGATTGTGGTTGATATAAGCTATGATTCATTGGTCTTTAAATAATCAAGCATGACTACATGGTCTACAGAGGTGGTGTCTCTATCTGTGCATTAGTGTAGTGTGATGTGAAAGGGCATGTTCACACCCTCTGAAAAGTTGTGCTCACATGTCACACGTGCCTTCAGCCAACAGGAACACAAATGCATTTTATCGCAAACACCATTATGATTCTGGCTCTGTGGCTTCCAGAAATGGTTTTCCTTTTCTGGTCAGTCAGTGCCTGCGGTCTTTTTCCCTCCAAAATAGAACTATCACTACCTGAGGGGGAATGTAGCGGTGATGTCCTTTAGCTCAAGGAGGAAATTACTTTGCTTGTCAGTGCCTATCTGACTTTGGGCAGTGCACTGTATCTGTTCCCCTCAGTTCTACTGCCCCACTTATGGACTCCTCACTCAATTCAATTAAATTAAATTTGTGTAGCACATTTTACTGAAGGACTGCCAAAAAGATTAAATGCAATGTTGCCCAAGGACTACGCCCAGCCTAAATCCCCATAGTAGTGAGAACAAGTCCCCCGATAGAAAGGAAAACCCTCAAACATTGGTGAGAAAACACCCCTTGGTGGGAATAAATCTGAGGAGAAACCCTTCTGTAGTGGGGGAGACCATCATCCCCTGGCAGAAACATTTTAATAGTGGAGAGATTGCAGAATCTGATTGGAAGTCTATGAGGTTTCATGAGTAGCTCCATGAGGTGGTCAGGCATAGGCGTGGACCAGGGGAAGAAGAAGATCAGGGCTATGGCAGCCTGTGACCAGACAGTGAGGGGCCGGACAGAAATGGTCAACTGTCAAGCTAAATTTGGTTCAGAAAAAGAATTTACTCAAAAGTGGGTAATTGCTTTACAAAAGGTATACTGCTTCGGAACTTCCACGTGACCTTTTTGGCACATCAGGCGATCTAACTGTGATGGTCCTGCCCTGCAGGTCCTCCCCCCTCCTGTATGCACCTCCACCTCAACGAGCTACAGCTGCTGCTCGTTGAGATGGAGGTGCTATTAAGAATGCAGTGCAGCTGCATTCTGGTTCTTATACCATGCTTGATGGAGCCCTGTCTTTTGCCGCTGCTCTCCTGTTTTTTTGTTTTTAAATTAAATCTTTATTTATATTTTTACTCAGCCTGTGCACTTGGGTCCCTTTTTCTGGTTTGGGTACATGGTCCCAGTGCCCGCCGGTTTATTGTCTTCTGCCGGCGGGCCCAAACCATGACACTAACCTGCGTTTCATGATTGTTTAAATTAAACCTAACACAAAGATTTGAAACACCTTTACACAATTTTGATTAAGGATAATTTAAATGCTCTCACCATTCATTCAAAAGAATGTTTGGTGTCTTGCCCAATGAGGAGAATTACCAACACCTGACAGTGTAGAGTGTTTTCAGTGTGAATGTATCATTAATTAAGAAAGACAATTGAGAACAAGTCAAGATTAATAATTGTAGCAAAGGGATGTTCTGTGTGTACACATTTCTTTGTTCTGGCAACGCCACTGCCTCACAATATAGAAAAATAAGCACAATATGTTCAAGGGTTTTATAATTCATGCCACAATGGATATGTCTATCAAAATGTGGCTTAGGATGGTAAATAACGGCTTTAAACATGAAATGCAGCTAGTTACGACAAATCAACAGCTTCTTAAAATCCTAAGATTGCAATTATGGTTGGAACTAAAACCAGTACACACAGTGGGGTGCCAGGACCAAGGCTGAGAACCACCGATCTACACCAGTGGTTCTCAAACTTTGTCCTGTCGGCCCTCTGTGTATGCTGTTTTCGTTAATTATTTAATCGCAATTAAATAATTCTAACAAGCTGCTATTTTTCTTGAGTATGGGCTTTTGTTTTTTTATACGGGTTACTTCTCTTGATGAACATTATGTCAGAAAAATGGAACACCACAAGGAGTATATGCAATCCCCAAGTTCATATTGTGCTTGCAAAATGGCAAACAATCACATAAAAAAAGGTAACATGATCCACTGGGCTGATGGGCTCCTTACTTGGTTGACATTAATTATTTTCCTTTCTTATCATTTACTCTGTTTTTAAATTGTTCATTTTAGATCAGATGGCAATGATTAGTGGCTTGGTGTCTGGACGTCCAGTAATGAGCAGCCCATTAATTGAGATTAGTCCCAATTTGATCAGTGCTTATATGCCTCCTTTTTCGTCAGTATATTTGGAACATGGCCCTATAAGCACTACATGCCCACAGATGTGTAACTGAACATATCATATCGAGGGCTGCTGCAATAAACAGTTATGTCTAGATGTTATATATTGGACATGACTGTTTATTGCAGTCAGCCCTAAATATAATGACACTTCTTGTGTAATATGAATGAAACTTTTAGTAACCTTGAAGAAAAGCTCCAAGTTTGAAAAACTAACCGCAAGTTAAAATAATTTAATTGCAAGTGAGGTTGGTAGAAAAATCGGCAATCACAGGGGGTTTGGGAACTTTTGATTTACACTATAGGGAGTGATAGCTAAACACTCCTGGCTGAGAGCTGAAATTCCAGTATTTCAGTGTAGCATGTTTTTATGGTATTTGTGAGGAAGTTATGCACTGATTCTGCACACTGTTTGTAGAGCTTTGCAATCCACCAAGTTTGAAGCAATCTTTTGGTATTCTACCATGTACCATGTGTTTCATCTATGTTGTTTTGTATATCATAGAATGTAGGCATGTTGCCTGCTAATATTACCGGCGCAGAATACCTCTTAGTCTCAGCATTGTTGAATGCCCACAGCAAAAGTCATTATTCTGTCAATATAATCAGTGATTCCTATGCAATAGTAAATTGTAGATCAGGATTGGGAGACGACAGCAGCAAGATGCATAGGGACCCCTTCAGCAGTTATCAACAGTGTTTGCACTGTTATTCAGAGCAATTTAACAATCTTTAAGTGGTTGACCAGCTGAAATGGTCATGTGCTGGCACTGAATGATTCAGTGATTTCTGAACTGAGGAATCAGACTCTGATTCAACAAATTTTTATACCTTATAAATGAAGTCATTTCAGAAAGCCAGCTTAATGTGTTACATTTTTTGGTTTCACAGTTTCATAAGCCATTGCTTTTCTTGTTTCCATAATCAGAAATAATTTCTAATGCATTCAGCAATGGCTGAATTCTGCATATAAAGTCAGTATATTTACATTCTTTCTCAGCTGTCACCAAAGCCAGCTGGTCTGTCCCCCACATCCTCCTCTTCTCCCTCCTCACTGCAGAATATAAAAATAAACTGAGTTCAGCACTGATGACCCTCTGACCCCCTTCTCCATTAATGCTGCTTGTAAGACTCTTTTTGTGTGATCATTCCCTTGCCATTTTTTCCCCACAGACTGGAAACTATTTTTATTTCTTTTTATTTAGCCGTTTCAAGAGTGTAATGGTTTTTCAGACTTCTCTGCACTTTTTGATACACCAAGTCAGCATTCTAAATACTGTTGTTACATCAGAATTAGAATGATCAGGCAAAAACTTTTGGAATTATTCATTAAGCACTCTAGTTAGGTATTACAATCTTCAGTTAAGAATATATTTGTGTTCATATTCCTTAACCCTTTCCCAACAGTACAGGCAAATCCCAGTCAGATATGACCACCCAGAAAGGTAATGAAACTTTCCACAATCCTTTTTGTTATCACATTTGATTATTTTGTGTTAACATCAAAAGATAGCTTAGAATCTGCTCTTTCTGATATCCTAGTAACAAAACGTTCTGTTATCGTTGGAATAGTTTGTGTCCTTGGAGCATATAATGTCTTTTTTTTTTTTTTTTTTTACAAAAATCCTTTGCTCGCAATCGCTCGCACAGAGGGGTTTATTCTCCCATTAGCGTGTAAGTCCTTCTTGACGCGATTCGAGTTTTTGAGTTACTCGTATTCTCCCCTACGCGCTTCGATCACGCCCACAGCGCTTAACTTCAGAATGTAGGCGGCCTTATGAAAGAGGTGTGACTAATCTAAAAGGGAGGCAGACTCTGTACCAAGCTCATTGATTATGGCTATCAGGAAAACATGGAACAAGGATTTTCTGATTAACCATGAAAATGAAGTTGTGGTCCATAGAAAATGCAAACCAGACTTTAAACTTGAAAATCGTGGGCCTGCTGATAAAACCTCGTATCTCCAAACTGATAGAAAACAAAAACTCGTATGTCCACTATTCTTACATGCAGAATTAAACATGTTTTATTTAATTTATATTTTAAATTATATTTATCAATTTATATATACTTTCATATTTATTTATTTTCCTGTGAAGTTCATTATTTTGAAGATGCAAGGTTTTATCAGCAGGTCCGCGATATGTGGCTGTAAGGCCTATGTATGTCTGTGCCAATTAGAAGAAGTAATACAGACATCTCACATTTTATTTCTTACTCTAGCCACCATGGCATTAAAGCTTTGCAAACAAACAAATTGCCGCGATAATGAAATAAGAAAAAGAATTTAGCGCTTCTCAACCAGCGCAATCAGAGCATTGAATATGTGCCCCTCCTACACCAGCCTGTTAGTTCTGTGGAAAACAGGGAAGGAGACCAATAAAAAAACATTCTTAACAATCAAAGACCGTTTATATGATCTCATTTAGAAACTGCTGAAATCTCAAACTACTCCGATGTCAGGTTTGCAACTGAAGGACATGGAAACGCATTAACGAAGGATTCTTACCCCGCACGCAGTCAACCCCCCGCCCCGAAACCGCCTCAACAATCACACAATTCCATATTGGTAGCCTATTATGTCCCATTTGATTTGAGCGACACATTCACTTGAACTTGTGCCTAATACTTTACTATAATCAATTATCAAATTAACTTATAATGATTTTTCCCATGTCGGCTATTCTTAATTGGCTAAAATTGATTAACAAATGGGTAGTGCTTTGGTATTGGCCAGGGTAAGGCTCCATCTAGAGTAGCCTATTTAATAATGTCTTTATTCACACATTAAAATACACAGTATTATCAAAGGTAAAAAATAAATAAATAAAGAAATAATTAGGCTACGAAGGCACGAGTTAGTTCATACAGATATCCTCAATTAGAAAATCATTCTCCTCCCTCGTGAGAATATCACAACTTTTTAGATAATCACGAACATTTTGGGCAGTCGCCTTTGTTCATAGAACATGAAGACAATGATGACATCGTCGAGCCAAGGCCGAAAACCAAATTTCACAGATGTGGACTTGCCGGTTTACAAATGATTTCTCTGCACTACCTTGATATAATTTCATCCCCCTTTAGAAATTGTTGTGGCTAAGAAAGCCGAAAAGGCGGAAATTAAATAGGTAATAGCTCTCTCTAACTGTCGTGTACTGTCCATTAAGCTGCTTTCACTTCAGACACGAAACAAATTTTTCGCAGGACAGATTAACCTACATTCAAAGTCAATGCAAAGACGCGAATACACAAGCCGCTTTCACACCGGACGCGAAACGAATTTTTCGCACGACAGATTACATTCAAAGTCATGACCGCTCATCAGCTACTGCATGTTATCTCGCGTGCTATGCAAATTAAAAAATGCTTCTGGTTAACTTATACCCTATCCGACGGTCAAATAACATGGCGAACAGTTGTAGTGCCGTCCGCGACTGTAGTAAAATTATAGCCTTGTGGAGAAGTATACGTCTGAGCAGACGGCAAAATAACCTTCCAGCGTGAATTGCAGTCTGGGCAGACGACATAATTGCTCTTTAGCGTGAATTGCCGACGCTGCGTAGGCCTATATGCCTACAAACTTTAAGTCCACATCTGTGACAACTGCGCATGTCAAGCGGACGTGACGGCAAAATAGCAGAAAATATGAAATAAAAAGAAAATAAATAGCTGCCTAGCTTAAATGGAGAGATCTGCGGGGCGCTGTAAAAGCCAGGCTCACTGCACACCGGAGAAGTGTACACGCAACATCATCCTCTCTGCATTTCACTGCACTGGAGGAGAAGGTGGCACCCACTCTTTCTGCAGTTGAAGTGCACGGTGAAGAACTTGGAGCGTCAATGAACTGTGTCAGATATGTGCATGACATCACCAACCACTATATGTGCATGACATCCAGGACCGACATTGCAGTTGTGAAATTGCTGACCACCAGTATGTTTGTAATGTTGGTAATGCATTTGTAATTGAACTAATTAGAGAAGAGGCTGTTGCGTAATATCTTTGGTTCGATAATTTATTATGGTCATGAGAAATGTAGTTTAGAAATAGGGATGTACAATCGAATATTGAATGTCTCAACCTTTACCATGTTAAATAAAATTAAATTAATGATAAATTCGGCCGATAACCGACATCAAACGCAATATTCCATTTCGCCTTATGTTGGCGCTTGACCTTAATACAGCCCTCAAAAGTGCTTAACAGAAAAGGCGCGTAAGCCAGGGGGAGAATACGCGTAAGTGTTATTTGCATGAAAAACGCCCGGAAACGCCCCGATTTTGGCCTTGCTCCGACCCAAGCGCGTAACTGCCTTCGAGGCGCATAATGCAAGACTTAAGTCGAGGGGAGAAAAGCTACGCGCTTTTTTCGACTTACGCGCATGGGAGAATAGACCCCATAGTGAACATTGTATATGCATAACAACCCATTTCGTTTTTGTTCATCATTACTGGAAAAACACCGATCAGAATAACAGACAGTGACACCAAAATGGTATCAGTTATAGATTCTGAGGAGGAGTTGAGTTGCACCTTAATGGTGGTCTAGATGAGTTTTCTAGTGGGAATTCTTCAGAATGGAGTGATATTTCATCAGAAGATGAACAGCCTACAATATCGCCTGCTCATTATAAAATATTTTAATGAATTTTCTTGTGTGGCAGTGTTTTTCTTTTGCCATTTAGTCCTCATGTTGGCCAGTTGGGAAAGAGTTAAAGAGTTACCTATTCTCTTAATTTTTCTTGAATTCTGAATCTTCCATATTTGGTCCGTGCCCGTGCGTGCATTGGTGCTTTGCCAATGAAATGTCTTCATGCTCTAAATAAAAATGTTTGTTTGTTTAGTTTTAAGATGCTGAATGTCATACAGTGGCATTGATCAGAACAGTAAGACCACCCTGTATTTGGCCTTTCAGAACTCCAAATGAGTTCTGCCTTTAATGAAACAAAGATTCGGGATGAAACTCCTGGAAAAAAATCACTATCCAAGGCTACTGGGCTGTCAAGTTGTAGAATTCAGTTTTTTTTTTGTTGTTGTTGTTGTTAAACTAGTTCAAACAGTCTCATTAGGTTTACTACTGATTATTGCACATCAATAATAATAAAGACATCAGTCTTTATGATTTACAGAATGGGTAAAAAAAAAACTATACACTTTTTAACAGGTCATTTTAGGACGGTATAGCAATATACATGTATACAACATATTTTGTACTTTTGCCTCAGATCTTCTGGCTGAAGTTGGTACCAGTTACACCTCATTAGGTCTCAGGCCTGACTGCACAGAGGACAATTAAGGGACTCAAGTGAAATCTGACTTGTGCCAAATGACCATGGCTGAATATGAAATTGACCATGCATGTCATAATAGGTGGCATAGTCATTTGAACTTAAAAACCATGCCTGTGCATTGGTTGTAATGACCTGGCACTGCTAGGCATGGTGCGTCCACAGTTTACCCCCAGGCAGAGGGCCCTCTTGGTCACTGAATATCACAGGACACTGAACGTTACAAATGTGCTGCAGAGTTTTCGGCGTCAGTTTCCTAACGTGCCATAAATGTTTTATGTTGACTTGAAACTCCACAGAGGGAATCTGTTTTGTTTGCTTTGTATAATCAGAGCCTGATCAGTTGGCACAAATGAAATTTCACTGAACTCCTGAAATTGTTCCACAGCAGTCGTGGGTTTAATCTAACGAGGTACAAACTGGTATCCAAAGAAGCAGAAAGAGCTGCTGAAAACGCACATGTAAAAAGATGTTGTTTACATTACTACAGAATATAATAATTGGACATTTAAAAAATGTATAGTTTTTTTTTTGACTCACTCTGTACAGTGTCTGCTTAAGATGCAGAGCATTTGTTAGCATATAGTGTGACTCCTGTTGTCAAATCCAATTAAATCAAAATATTTTTCTTTATTAAGTGCTTTTTACAGAGAACTTTTCCTGAGGCATTTCAGAAATATTTTTTGACTTCTTGACTCCTAACCTGGTTTAAAAAAAAACAAAACAAACAAACAAAACAAAAAAAAACAAAAACTGATGGATCACAATGGACTGCATCATCATCAACTGGTAAAGCAGTCTTTTCCTGTTAGATTGTCCTCACTAATCTCTGTTGAATTTGATTGTTTGGCTTGACAACCACAGAGAGAATTCTGAGTGTTAATCTACCAGCAGCCTAATTGCCCTTGAGTCCCCAATTACCGTCCACACCAACCGAGCTTCTTTTTTACGGGCAACTGACATTCCCCACAGTGCAGTCATGTCTCCAGGCACGTGTCATCAAAATGTGCCAGTGGGACTTGGGCTATTATCATCCTCAAAGAGACCACTCCCATCATGGAAGCAATGCTTTATCATTGGATGTAAAGGTAATCACCTTTCTTGATTTGCAGTGGCCCGTCCACCTTGAAGGGGACAAGCAGACCATAAAAATGGCAGGAAAAGGAAAAATCTGCCATGTTTGTCCTTCATTTATTCAGGTTTTCTTTCCTTTGAGTTATATATGAAGTGCTGCTAAAGTCGATGGAGTCCAAGCCATCCCACACATATTGATTAGAATGGGATGTAAAAACACAATGCCCTGTTTCCATCACGCAATCTGACATCCCCGTATAAGTGTAGCTCCGGGATCAACATAATAATGCTCATCTGGGAGCAACATTATATTCCATCAATCAACAGCAGCTGTAATGGTGTGCTCAGAAATATCATTGGTTTTTATGTGCCTCAAGTTTGTCAGCTAATGTTGTCAAGCTTTTCATGCAGATGAACAAAACCTCAAAGATACGCATGTTATCAAGAAAGTCCATCCGTCCATTATCTATCCCGCCTTTTTCCTCACGAGGGTCGCAGGGGACCTGGAGCCTATCTTACTTTAGGTGAAAGGCAATGTCTTTGGACTGTCAGAAGAAACCGAAGGAAACCCATGCGAACGAACACTTGCAAACTCCACTAAGAAAGACAGGATTCAAACTGCCTTCTTACTGTGAGGCAGCAGTGCTACTCACTGCACCACCATGTCACTCCAATATTGTTTTTGGCTTGTAAATTTTTTGCTGGTTTGAATTGCAAGCCGACGTCCATGCTAACCACATGCAATGGACTGTTGTACAGCCTTTTCATTTTATTACATCATCATATCAGAGTGGCTATTCGTGGGTAGGATATTATGTTACTCTTAGAAAAACATTATTTTGTTGGTCCTGGAGCAACACTTACATGGCTATATCAGATTGTGTGTTTCCACCTTAAGGACGTGAGAAATTCAATCTCGTTTTGACTTGTAAAAATTATTTTAGTCACAGGATTTTAATCTGTTTAGACTGAGTCAACATAATCAAAAATAATCTTTGTGTCATCTCTCCTGGTGTGACTCACTACTTCGTCATAGTGAGGAATCAGGATCTTTTTGTGATTTAAAAAGTAATTCCTGAGGAATAGTTCCAATACATTGTTGTTAGGCTCTCTGATTCCTCCATGGAAATTTGTATTCCAAAATAGAATTCAACACGTCATGTCTAATGTGGCATTTTGTAAGGTAGAATAGGGAAAGCTGGACATTTGTTTAGTGCTGTGAATTAAAGATGCAGTACACACTTTTGTTTGAAGAAGAAAGTCAATGTTAGCCTGCTTGAAGGAAGCCCTGCTCTTTACCACTACCATGTAACCGTTTTGTTAACCATAAATGCACTTTCGAAAAATGCACTTAACTCATGCTCCATGTATCTCATATCCTGACTGTACTTGCCTGACCACACTTCAAATAAAATAAACAGCTGCAAAGTCATGTGTTGGCACGGCCAGCTTATAAAAATGTCATGAAATTCTTCTTGAAAAATGGCAATTTTACCATCTCTGCATTCATTTCCAACTGTCTGACATTGTTAAAATTGTACCTTTTACATATTCTTTGGCGATATAAATAAAAGAGAAACAAATGCGCACTGGAGAAGACAGGGAAGCTTTTCTATAGCTGGACTATATTTCAAACAAGAAAAACTTTAAATTCCGTTGAAGAAATGACATTTAAAAAAAAACTGGCTTTCCGTTTTAAAAAGCACTGGGTCCAAGTTAGCATGAAACCTTAATATTGGAATTCTGTTGTTAAAAAAGAAAGGAGTGGCAATTTTTAATCCTCCACACGGGAGTCTCTGCGTGGCAATATCATTATCTTTATCATCACCCATATGTATTTTAAAACGGATTCTGTATTCTCTTTAGCTTGCTTCACGTTCCAGCGAGTCATCAATCTGGGACTGAGCTTCATTCTGCTAAAATGATGACTGGACTGGAGCTCTTGGTCGCTGGCTAGGTGGGCACAGCTTGCGAACTTAGTGCAGACGTTCTGGGGGCGTGAAATGACTGCTCCTTTCTGAGTGACCAGCAGCTGTTGGGCTCGAAGGCAGTGATTGGTCCTGTGCAGTCCAGCGCCTCATTTGGACCGTACCATGTCGTAGTTATTAGTGCTGGTAAACAGCCAACGCCCGGCTCCCACATAAACTTTCCTTTTTATCCACCAAGGACTGCAAACCTCAAACACCTCCAGACTTCTGGTGAACAGGTTTACTTACACTCTAAATTCACTCTTTTTTGTTCTTTTGCAGGATATCACAGTGGTAATTTTGAGAAATTGCCTCGAAATCCCTGAGCTTAAAGAAACTTCTAGCTACTTCATTGAGCCTCTCATTTTCTCTCATCTGGAACATTGTTGTACAGGGATCAAACCTTGAGCCTTTTCCCATGACCATATTCGCCTTCTCTGATGGGACACAAGCACTACTATCACATTGGCATCTCTGATACTTTATAATTCTTGTTCCAACAAATCCAAGCTTGTGCCTGACTTGGGCACCAAAATTGTGTGTCAGTGCCCACCCCTGTCAGAGTACTTCAGAGGAACCTGCCATCCCGGCACATAATTGTGTTTTCTGTCACTCATGACAGACCCACCTTCAGTTACTAAGGTATGTGGCTGCATAGCTCATCCATCGATGCCGGTTTCTCCTGGTAATGGCCCGAGTCACTGCACTTGGTGTGGTAAGCACAGGTATCGACTGACAGAATGAGGCATCTGCCATTTTTCCACTTTTTTCTTCTCAGTTTGAGGGTTTTAGTTGATTCCATTGGAAAATTTATACCGTTTGTGCATTCCTAGTCAGAGGTAGCCAGTAATTTTGGAGTCCACTGTATTTGGAGACGTATTCAGCCATGCTGGCATATTTTAATGGAGGATGGCAAGCGACCAGTCGGGCCATCGATTGGGAGAAAGGGGAGATAAAAGTGTCACGGAGACCAGCCGCAGAGCTGGAACCTTTCCAAGCTTTAATATAGCGGACAGCCTTTGTGATGCAAATGCAATGCCCAGCCACAATAGCGAATACACATTGAATTGCAGTCAATGCCGTTATTATTCATAAAAGTAACAGTCAAAGAGAAGGACAAAAGGCCTGTGTAAAAGCACAGTGACTCTCATACAATGTGCATTGCTTTGTGGCACAGATTCAACTTTTCAAACATGATCACCTCCCAAATTGGACCCTCCATCCATATACCCTCCACATACAGGCCCCCCCACATCATCCAGCCCCACATACTCCCCCCTCCCAGACACATGCATTCTCAGATACATCTGTCACACCACAAGCATACAAGCTCACACACTCTAATACAGTCACATGCACCCTTCCCCTCCCCTAAAGACCCCCCCACATGCACAGACAGAGGCACATACATCACCATGTTGTCAGCGCGAGAGATCTTACATCAATACTCAGTCTTCAGTTTCCCTTATTAAGTAAATTTAAAAAAGTATCACTTGTAAAGAATCAAATTGGGCGTCAATGGTTTAAACTGAACTCTTTGACACCCAGCTTTTGCAAAACCAAATATGACTACTCTGCAGAAGTTTATGAAGACCACTCCTATCTAATTCAGGTATGCTGTAAGTTTTGTTAAATTCTATTAACCATAGCCTTTCATGGTATGATTGAGCAAAATATTAGATGTTGCAAATACATTTCTGCACAAGATAGATGTATTTATTTACAGTATAACGTTGCAGATTTTATTTATCAAGAGCAAATATTCAGAGATACTGATAAGATCTAATTAGAATTTTTGCCAAAGATCTTGATTAGTAGAATCCAGTGTGCAACTGCTAAGGTGTAATGAAAAGATGCACCAACACCAGACCCTTCTGGATAAGGCTGAGGACCCCAAGGCAACCAAAAAACACAGAAAAGTATGTTTTTGGGCAGAGGAGTCAATTAGCATAAACAGGAAATTTTCTTAAGTGGCTTCGAAAGGGTTAACACACACATGGATATATTAAACTTTGACAGGGGTCAACACATTCTTTCGCTTCGTTTTGAAATTTTACAGTGATTTAAAAGTCTCACTACATGTTTTTCAGCATTGAATGGGAGGCTCTGGTGCTCAGTTCTCTGCATCAGCTGGTGCTTCCATATCAAACTGCAGATGACTCAGGACAGGAAACACTCCAGATCCCAAAAACGAGCTGCAGCGTTTGGTTTTCCCCACTCTATGAATTAATGAGAGCATTGAAAAACAGTTATAGGAGCAGTAGGCTACTAATGGTCTGCCGAATAGGGCTGTAAACCATTACAATCCTGTGTGTTATTAAGCATCCAAACTAGATTTTCTGGTCCAGCTTGCACAGGGCATTGGGATGTGTCTGATTTAAGAGTTTGCTGTCTTCTTGAACTTGGTCCAAGCCCTTATCCACGGCAGGACGTGTTTCTAATTTTAACATAGTAAACGGAGCGAGCTGTCATTGACTTGTGCTCAGGGGCTCTCCTACCCAGCTGTTGCTCCAGACCGGCGATTGTAAATTGTATCAGTCACTGAAGGAGAGCGGAGGTTAGCGTTGCTGCTAGCATTTCACTTCACCATTGCTCTCTTTTTAATCTAACCCAACCTTCCTGGCTGTTGAGTTAGTTCAGAATTTGTCAGAACCAGACATCATATAAAACTGCAGTCTTAATCACAGATTGGGAGGCACGGTGGCACAGTGGTTAGCACTCACAATGCCTCACAGCAAGAAGGTAGTGGGTTCGAATCCGGCCTGGGGCCTTTCTGTGTGGAGTATGCATGTTCTCCCTGTGTTCGCGTGGGTTTCCTCCAGGTACTCCGGTTTTCCCCACCGACAAAACATGCAATATAGGAGCACTCCTGTATGGCTGTGTGTGAATGTTTGGTGGAGGTCGGAGGGGCCGTAGACATATACCGGCAGCCACGCTTCCGTCAGTCTGCCCCAGGCCAGCTGTGGCTACAAAAACGTAGTTTTCCACCATCAGAGCGTGAATGTGTGTGTGAATGAATAATTTATCCATTGTAAAGCGTCTTTGAGTGTCCAGAAAAGTGCTATATAAAATTGATGCATTATCATTATTATTATTATTATTATTATTATTATTATTATTATTATTATGGCTAAGAGGTGTAGAACCAGGGAGGTCCCACTCAGAACAGTTGTTGATGCATCAATCGAGTCATTGATATACAAATACTTTCCCAAACTACTTCTTAATTTTTTTTACTTGGTCCAGAAAAAAATTATCCGCTTCAAAAGAAGATCTGAGAAAAAAATTCAAAAACTGTGCACTCCAGATGAAATTCAAATTGATATACTTTACCCCCAAATATAATTCAGCTGGCCATCTACTTATTGGCTTATTGGAATGCATATGTGGGCTTCTAAATTTTTCAATGGAAGGAAGTATGTGGCTCTTGGAGGAAAAAAAAAATGATTGCAAGCGGCCTTGGTGTGTGTGTTTGCATAAAGGTGTGCTCTGTTGTAGGGCTGTGCGATGTGACGTTATTTATCGTGCCACGATAGAAAAATGTCTATTGGTAGAAAAATGGTTCTATCGTTTATACCGTTGTGTTACAAATAAAATCATTTCTGATTTAATATGAATTAAATCATATATATTATTTAATATTTAAAATATTTATTTATTTTGGGAGTTTATGAGCATAGGCCACATTAACTGACTGCCTAACATACTTAGTAACACAGTTTAAAGTGATAGTCCACCCAAAAACTGTAATTTGAATATCAATTACTCAGCATTAGATGTCTCGGCCTTGCATCTCCCTACATGCTGCTGTGGTTTTGAAGAGGTGCAGAGAGCCTCTGCAGGAGTCGCACACACCTGCGGTGTAGCTGTGGCCGGGTTTTGACAGAAAAGTATCGCTCCATATGGTGCACTCAGGGCACCACTGTTGCCTGGGAAGAAATGTGCCAGCATCAGGAAGCATGTACAGATTTTACAGTCGTATTGTAGATTTTGTTCACTGTTGAATTGAAAATTTGCACAGCAGTTACAAATAAATGGAGAAAAAGAATAAAATATGATTAAGTACCTATTATTTGTCAAATACATAATTCTAAATGCAATGAGAAATAGCCCTTTCCTTGTGGTGATTTTATAGAAACGATTTATTCATGAAAATTACAGAAATTTTGCTATATCGTGATATATATCGTTTTCAGGATATCCGGTTACCTATATCGGGATATGAGATTTAGGTCATATCGCACAGCCCTACTCTTTCGGTGTGTCATGAATTCCATCAGCAGTTTGTCCCCTCATTACAAACATACTTTATTTATTTATTTACTTTTTAAATTAATTACAAACTTAATTTAAAAAAAACTGTGAGTGGCAAGTTAATTTTGGCAGTGGCTGCACTTGTATTGCAAAAAAATACTTGTTTTGCCAGTAACGTTACTCCAAAAGCTCCTGCCAAGTACAGCGACATGAAAAAGGATTTCCCCCTTCCTGAGTTCTTCTTCTTTTGTATTTTTCTCATGCTGAAATTTTCCAGAGCATCCAACCAGATCAAACCCTGTTAATTCCCTATACCCCCAAACCCCCCCTCCCCAGAAGATAGGGGTGATGTGGACTTTTGAGTCGGTGGGGGTGAGAATGCGAGCTGAAGAATTCTGGTTGAGTTGAAGTTTATTGGGGAAACCAGGAAGGAAAACATTACTGTGGTCTAATCAGGAAGCCACGAGGGCGTAGATGATATAGACAATTATGGGGCGGAGTTGACAGATGTTGTGGAGGTTGAGGTGGAGGTAGGTGGTGCACAGAACATGACTGAATGAGTGGTTCCAATGAGAGGGTCTTGCCTAAGATGATGCCAAGACTTCTGATAGGAGAAAAAATTGGGAGGGTGATACTGTCCTCGATGAGGGTGAAGTCCACTAGTGTAGGGGAATATATCCTGCTTTCGGCTTCCTGACCAATGATGACCTATAATCTTTCTCTCTCTCTCACTCTCTCTCTTACTTCTTTTCCACTCATGCACTCTCTCTCCTTCTCTCTCTCTTTCCCTCTCACTCTTTCTGCCATGCTAGCTCCGAGGTGCAAATGTATCCTCTGCAATCCACAGTCCTCAAAAGCCATGTTGTCAAGGATCATTCTGCGTCTCGACACAAATGTTGTGCTGCTGGAGAGATCTGGGACTTTGACAGTATAAGCTGATTAGGCCACAAACCAAAGATTCATTAGTTTTGTTTAATGGAATTGAAATGAGTGCTCAGGAGATTTAAATAAATTAACCTTCAATGAATCCCTGGAGGGATGCAGGAATGACAGCGTGTGAGAGGATGAATTTTCTCCTTGTCACTGATATAATGAAGACTGATGACAGTATTTTTATGCTCAGGGGATGTTGTCATTTAACCCTGAACTTAGATGTGAGCATGTTGCAATGTGCACAGGAGGTGGAAAAACCTGCTAAATAGACTGGGAACTGTCATTTGCTATTTAAACAAGCACACAGTAAATAAGTCTTTATCTACTGTGAATTTCTGGAAACATTCATTTATTCCAATGAACATTTAAGGCGGTTACATTTTTCTATGCTTGGTCATTATCTACTGTGAATTTCTGGAAACATTCATTTATTCCGATGAACATTTAAGGCGGTTACATTTTTCTATGCTTGGTCAAAAAAGAAGGAAAAAATGAGCAATTGCAATATTTGGGAAAATTCCTTTGTGTAAAATAAGAAATATGGTGTGATAATCCCTGCTTTGTCCCGATTTGCTGCTGTGGATAGAGAAAGTAGAGGGATGATGGGGAAACAACAGCTTTCTTTTGTTTGAAATCACAGGATCAAAAGGGGGAGGGGCATATTTTCTTTAAGCCTAGATGTATCTGCTGTCTTTATTAATCACTCAAGGTGACTCCTGGTCACTTCTGGTGCTGTGAGGTGTTTCCACAATGCACAGTTTTTTCAGTGACAATTGCCCATTGAAGGCTCCATTACCTCCTGACTAAGCCTTTTTTCGAACTAAGTTTGATTGGAATTTTATGCTCCAAGACCACCAGATATTCAATCAATCGAATTATTGACCTGCATAAGAGTACCCTGAATAAAACAGTTTAAAAGTGCAACTGTTTTATCATTTAAACGGACAACAAAAGACTGAAAGGTTCATGGCATTCTGTTACATGTGACAAGATGCAACATTGTGCATCTTTTCTCACTGAATTGTCTGAAGCTTTCAGCGTTCTTGATTAAGAAGTTTTAAAACTTAGACTTTATACTTCTGGACTATCAGAACAAGCAATTGCCTAGTTCTCAAAATAAATTAGTTATTGATCTCATTGCATAAGATATGATGGTCTTTGTTGTATCTCTCTAGAAAGGTGTACCACAGGGCTCTGTATTGGGTCCACATTTATTCACTATTTATAGAAATAATCTGGGTCAAAACAAGTCAAAAGCTAATTGTCATTAGTATGTTGATGTCACTATTATATACTGCTGTGATTGACTCTTGTACAGGCAAAATGCTTTTATTTTGTCCAAATTATGCTACTTCAGCTGTTACTTGTTCTTAATGCAGATAAGAACAAACTTATCTTGATTATCAACTCTAGGAACAAGCCACAACATACCCCTTTGGTGGTCACTCTTGAAATAGGTGAATAAGAGTAGTTAATTCTTATTAATACCTATGCATTTTGATTGGTGACTCTTTCACTTTTAAGTCAAATTTGCAGTACCTGGTGAAACAGCTGAAGTAAAAACTAGGTTTATATTTTTGAAATTAGTTGTGTTTTTTAATGTAAGAAAGCCCCTTGTTAAGACCTTTTTTTCCCTGTGTTTGAATAATGTGATCTTTTATTTCTGCATACCACTGCTCAGTGTCTTCATATGGTTGGCACAGCTTACCATGCTTTTGTTGAGGTTTGTCACCAATTGTAAAGCTCTGATTTACCACTGTGAGGAAAACTCTCCAGTAGGATGGGCTGCTGCGGCCACCTGTCTGCTCTTACATTGGTACACCTTTATATATAAGGCCATTCTTAGTCTGCTCTTATATTATCTATTTGTTTTTAACACACAAAAAACTCTTTGTGTTCTCAGGACATTTTGATGGTATCTGTCCCAAAAGGATGAACTGAAATTAGAAAAAGAACTTTCGAGTATTCGGTGCCGTTAGCATGGAATATGTTACTGAATGACTTGAAGCTCAGTCAATTTATCTCCTTAAGTGCTTTTAAATTCAGAATGAAAGATCTAGAGGCAGATTTTCTCAGATGTCAATGTTTTAAAATTTTACTTTTGTCTCATTTTGTGATGTTTGTCTCTGACTACCTATGTTTTAATTCATACTGCTGCCTGTCTTAGCCCTGTCTCCCTCAAAATAGAAACTCTTAATCTCATTAGTACCTTCTGGGTTAACTAAAGTGAAGCTAAAAAAAACAACCAGCACGTGCATTTCTTTATTCCTTTTTCAAACAAGGGAAAAAAATGGAGAGGGCAGCCAATTGTTTGAAGGTAAGATATTTGTTCCCTCTTTTTGAAACTGAAGCATGGAACACACACCACCAGTCAAAGGTTTTGTCAATTCTTTATCTTGCATGTATATCTACAACAAAGAAATCACTGGAACCCAATACTTGTAAATGTATTAATTTGTAATAAACAGGAAAAATCCACAAGGAATCCAGGACAGGTGATTGAAATGATCAGCTCGCTATCAACCCCCTGAAGCTGCTTTGAAGATGAGTAGAGTATTTGAATCACATGTGCCAGAGCAGGGAGATCTAACCCCTGCAGGACAGGTGTGACTCCAGGGGAGGTTTGGTAGGCACTGGATTAGACCATCATTGCTGGTTTGCTTAAATATTGACAAAATGACTGATCCTGGTTTTCCTTAATTTGTTTTGTCATATACGTACACGGTCGATACATTGGGCCTCAGTTCTCCAAACATGAGACTATTACAGAAGAATAACATTTATAAAATTGTAACAATTACAGAAAATATTGGGGTGTGGAAAAACTTTTGACTGGTCGTGTACTTTTATGTGACTCGCTAAATCAATGAAAAACTAGGTCGTCGCAGTCGACGGCTGGGGGTATATCCCCGAATGCCCCCAATCCTCCAACTCCCCAATCCTTGAATAGACCTTGAGTACACTTTCATCTGAACTGAATTTCAGGTCAATCGGACAAATGGTTCTGAAGATATGGCCAAAATGGTAATTTTCCATCACAGACCGCCAGTGGCAAAAAATTGAATCATACATGTATGATGTCATCATGTGACACGTAGTGAGGTCATGACCTTGCAGTTGCATATAGTTTCATGTCAATTGGACAAATAGTTCCAAAGATATGGCAAAAATGGTGAATTTTATGTGACAAAGCTCCACCTTGTGTCAGAATTTTGAACCAAACAGGTATAATGTCATCCTCTGGTTATGACCTTTCATCTGCACTTGATTTGAGGTCAATCGGACAAATATTTCCAGAGATATGATAAAAACAGTGACTTTTTGCAGTTTTTGGCCCCTGATGGCCAATCTAGAAATAGTAAATTGTCCAAAATGGAATCAGTTCTTCCTCTTTATGATACGTACTTATATGTAAAATTTGGAATTTCTAATTGAAATTTTACTGAAGTTATCGCGTTAACAAGTAGGGTGGCGCGGCGGCGGTCGGGCCAAAAACATACAGTAATATCCCCATATAATAATTTGTGTCTTCTTTTGGAAAATGTTGACTTTCTTTTTAGTCTCCCGTTACCTCTGACGAAAGGGAGGCATAGGAATGCACTGTCCGTGCATGTGTGTCCGTCCATCCGTTCAAAAAAGTGGCGCTAACACGATAACTGAAGAAGAAAATGGATTACAGATCCTATGTTGTGCTTATAAGAAGATTAGATTATGAACCAGATTCCTATTTGATATAAGTGACCTTAACCTATTATTTGACCTTGCAGTTAGCAGGTCAAATATTGGTACTTGACCTATTTTTTTCAAACTTGATTTACAAGCTCAAAATTGTTCACTGTGGTGTTTTGCAGCATTCTCTTTAACCTCATGGTTAAATTTTATGGATCCAGTTCTTTGCCATCTTTTAAAAAATATCCACTTTCACGTTGAACAGAATTGACCTCCTTTAAGGTCACAGGGTACATATTTATTTTGGTGACGGGAGACTGTGGGCCTCGCAGCCAACTTGTTAAATTTTATATATCCACTGTATCAACTTCTGAGTTTTTGAAAGTTCACTGTGAAATCACCAATTCTGATCTTGTAGCTGGCACTGAGTTGAAAGAAGTCAATTGAAATGTGTTGTCCAGTTTTTTCATTTGCTGGCTAAATATCCATATAAATTCATTATTTTTATTGATACATTTTTTTCCATGGGAGAAAATCCATTTTTCCTTCTTGTTTTTTTCTATTTAGGGTGTTATACACCTCATTCACAGATTGTCAGCAGTTTGGTTCCTTCAAGTGCACTTTGTTTTGTACTTTGCTCCGGTTGAAAATAACAGACTAACTAGACAATGGTGTCAGTGGACGACACCAGGGTATGTCCTCAAAATGACAGCATTTGTTATAAAGGCAAGATTCATAGTTTGGCCGAGTGGTTTTGCCAAATGAAAGGATAGAGGGTCCTGAAAATCAATAGGAGAACAACTCTGGGCTCCAGAAATGTTCTCAGCAAATTTTGTTCATAGGGTGACCAATATCAATCTCAAACGAGATTCCCAATCTGTTTGATTTTAAGAAAAATGTATATTTTGGCCTGGTTGTCGAGTAATTGCGAAGGTCATAGGGTGACCAATATTACAAACCCCAAAACCAGTGAAGTCAGCACGTTGTGTAAATCGTAAATAAAAACAGAATACAATGATTTGCAAATCCTTTTCAACCTTTATTCAGTTGAATACACTGCAAAGACAAGTTACTTAATGTTCGAACAGGTAAACTTTTTAATTTTTTGCTAATATTAGCTCATTTGGAATTTGATGCCTGCAACATGTTTCAAAAAAGCTGGCACAAGTGGCAAAAAAGACTGAGAGAGTTGAGGAATGCTCATCAAACACTTATTTGGAACATCCCACAGGTGAACGGGCTAATTGGGAACAGGTGGGTGCCATGATTGGGTATAAAAGCAGCTTCCCTGAAATGCTCAGTCATTCACAAACAAGGATGGGGCGAGGGTCACCACTTAGTGAACAATTGCCTGAGCTGATTGTCGAACAAAAACAACATTCCTCAACCAGCTATTGCAAGAAATTTAGGGATTTCATCATCTACGGTCCGTAATATCGTCAAAAGGTTCAGAGAATGTGGAGAAATCACTGCACGTAAGCAACAAGGCCGAAAACCAACATTTTAGTGCCCAAGGCATGGGCAACTTACACATATGTGAAGGCACCATTAATGCTGAAAGGTACATACAGGTTTTGGAGCAACATATGTTGCCATCTAAGCAACGTCTTTTTCATGGACGCCCCTGCTTATTTCAGCTAGACAATGCCAAGCCACATTCAGCAAGTGTTACAACAGCATGGCTCCGTAGTAAAAGAGTGCAGGTACTAGACTGGCCTGGCTTTAGTCCAGACCTGTCTCCCATTGAAAATGTGTGGCGCATTATGAAGCGTAAAATACGACAACGAAGACCCCGAACTGTTGAACAACTTAAGCTGTGCATCAAGCAAGAATGGGAAAGAGTTCCACCTGAAAAGCTTGAAAAATTGGTCTCCTTGGTTCCCAAACGTTGACTGAGTGTTGTTAAAAGGAAAGGCGATGTAACACAGTGGTAAAAAGGCCCCTGTGCCAACTTTTTTGCTATGTGTTGCTGCCTTTAAATTCAAAGCTAATGATTATTTGCAAAAAACAAAAAAGTTTCTCAGTTTGAACATTAAACATCTTGTCTTTGCAGTGTATTCAATTGAATATAAGTTGAAAAGGATTTGCAAATCATTGTATTCTGTTTTTATCTACGATTTACATAACGTGCCAACTTCACTGGTTTTGGGTTTTGTATGAGCATGCCTTCTCTCTGCCCTATACGCAATCATAAGAAGTGTGACATGATTTCCATCACTATTGTTTAGTTATCAAACTCGGAAATATAAAGTTTAACTGAGTGATGATGCTGCAGGAAAGGTTGTCGGGTCACATACTACTACTAGGTTCATAGCAATAGGGATGAACACAAAAAGTTTCCCGTGGTTCTCATCAAAACTCAAGAGACCGCAATTTTTTAAAATGTTATATTTTGGTCTGGTCTTGCCCCAAAGCAAAGGTAATAGTGTGATCATCAATAAATAATAGTGTTTGTCCCCTATTCACCTGGAATGAGCACAAGAATTTTCTTGGGATTCTCATGAGAACTAATCAAGTTATCATGGTAACACAAAAGATCTGCAGTGGCAGCCAAGGCGTACTTCATCCACGGGATACAATTATGATGGAAAAGCTTGATTAAAAGACTATACAAACTGTTTAAAGGCTTCATATTGATTTTCAAAAATTTTGAATGAAATTATTTTTAAACTTCTGAAAATCATCTTTTCTCTAGGTTTTCAGGGAATAAACAATGGTTCTCTGCAAACATTTTGTACAATTTGAGGAAAACTAGCCACACCTGATAATGTTGAGTGTTTTTTGACCGTGCGTGGTGTTAATTTAAATGAATATTTCAATGAAAACAGGTCAAGACCAATCATTATCTTCAAAGGCTGTTCTCTGTCTCAGTAATTTCAGGCTGACCATCCAGCACTGCCAGATAAAGTACATTAATGCACTGTAATCTCACACACACGCGCGCGCACACACACACACACACACACACACACACACACACACACACACATATATATAAAAACCAGGGAAACCTGTTGTGTAAACAATGGATATCGAGGGAAATATCCAAAACTGCTAGTTGCTGCTTCATGAACCAAATTCACTACTAACGTTTATGAAATAATTATTTATGCTTTGTAAAATTGTGCAAGCTGCTCTGGATTTGCTCAATCGTGTTAATATATAACAATTACAAATAGTCTTGAATGCTTGAAACCAGCTGTTACTAGCCTATACAGTTTACCTGGAAATCAGGTGTGAAGCCAGTCTGGCCAATGATTGGCACTAATTGTTAGGTTTATTAACTGGGAGTGGTCAAGGTTAGATTTGATCTCAGGAACAGATTGGAGCATCCCTAAGCAAGAGATTTCACTGAGCTGCTAATTGGTGGAATGATTTGTGCAAAATTGTGGTTGAGTGAAGCCTTTGGGGTCCCCAGCAACAGGTCAGTGAATCCCTTGTGCAAAGGTATTGAGCTCATTCTCTCTAATTTCGTCTCTGCCTTGAAATTGATTCCATGAGAAATCGATCTCGGCTCAGCATTGTTATGGTGATTCCAACCCGTTAATTGAGTTTTGCAAAGGGAATAGATTTCAGCCGGGTAACTGCGATGAGGCCTTTGAGACTACCTCACCACTAGTATTTTTTCTGGAATCCTGACATTGGGGCCAATTCTTTAGTCGAGTGACTGCTGAGGTTCTGATGTGTCGGTAAGGGGTGGAACAAACAGTTAAAATAGAACATGAGTAGCAAACACTGCTACTGCTATGACATCAGTTGCAAAACTGATTTGTTTTTTGTATGTGTGTGGTGTCACTGCCAGCACTTCAGCTCGACACGAGCGGCATACTTCGTTTCATGAGCCGGATATTAATGATGTGTAAAGCCACACCCACCCAGCAGATGCCTGGTACTCTGGCAAGAATAAAGGAAAGGTCCTGGTTAATCCACTGCTCCCCATCCCCCACACACCTGCTGCACCTTTGAAGGTCTGTAAATTACATGACTTCAAAATTAAATGTGAAGGCACAAGGACGTCCCTTTTCGTTAGAGGCTTATTCACACAAAGCCATAATTTTTGACTTGAAAAATTGTGAACTGCAAGATTTTGAAAAGAACTAACACATCCCTGTTAACCCCTTTATGCCTACCCCGCAATAGTGCACTCATCATGAAATCATTCAGTTTATTTTTTGGATGCCTAGTTGAATTTTTTTTTTTGTTGGAGCCTGAAAGAAATCTGACCCACCAATAAGATTGGGTTTCAGGTCATTCAAGGAAAATGGTTGGTGTTGCTGATTATGATAATAGCTGGAAGGGATCAGACTTCTGTCAAGTTTGACACACTTTTCGTTACAATGAAGTGAGAGAGTATAAAACCCCATTTACACTTTGAAAAACGCACACATTTTCATGTGGTTTGGCTTCTCTTTTACACGAGGATGGAGTTTTTTTTCACGGAAAAAGATAATTTGTAAAAACCCTGGCCAAAGTGATGATTTCTGTTCACGCTGTTTATGTGTTGCTGTGTAAACTGGTTGAAACGGGGTTTTAGGTTCTGAAATGTCACAGCATGTGCCAGAGAATGCTTAATGTCATGTGAGCGACCTATTTGTCCACACAAACGAACCTCGCGCCATATTTATTGTTTTGAAAGGAACAGGAAGTTGCCTTATTCTTTTTTGTTGTCAATTTTGAGGATTCTAATTGGCTGGCATGGCTTTATCGTTTTCCCTACACTGCCCTCCATAGGTTTGGCATAGTTATGATGGCACTCAACGGCGTTTTTATCCGGGTTCAAGTAAATGACAACATTTTTGAAAACGTTGTTGTGTGCACGATGTTATTATTGAAAATGGGGGGGAGGGGAGATATTTGTTTCTGTAAATACCCAGCTATGTGTAAACGTGGCCTGAAAGTGCTGCAAAAGTTTACTCTGAACTGCCTGCAGCACCAGATTTAAGTGAAGAATAAATAATAAAACAATACATTTGAAACACTCTCAGACTTGTAATTACGGTACATACTTAACAATGCCAGTATTGCAAAACGATTGCACCATCCAATGAAATACACTGAAAGATATAGCTACTGTAGGTGTGGAAATGGGCCTGTTCTGTCCTGAAACAGCAAAATGAATATGGAAATCAAGGGAAATAAATTGCTAAAAAATGGGAACCCAAGATGGTCAGTTTGAAAATTGTAAATATACATGTTAATTTCTGAACAAAGTCATGCAGGTTGGTCTTTATTTGGAATGGGATGCACCCAATATTGCCGTTTTTTTTAACCCTTTCATTAATTGGCTGAGCAGGACATTGAAAACTCCTCCTCACTGCTGCAGATCGTTGATTCCCTTTTGCACTTTTCTTCTTTGCTTTCATGTAGGTGTCCAAAGCTTTTCTGAGAGTGTTAAAATTTTGGCGTCAGACTAAGTGTGAACAATTTTGAGTTGAAAAAAATCTTTGTGAATAACTCGTTGCATTCATTTGCATCGGGCTTGGAATGAATTGACCTTTATTCATATTTCTTTGGTCCTATTTTGGTTAATTTTTTCGGACCTTCCATTATACCAAGAAAGGCGGGTAAAAAAAAAAAAAAAAGTACATCAATCATGGCTTCTCCATCTTCAGTGCAGACCTCACAACCACAAGAGTCAGAGTCTGAAAACATTTCTGGAATGGTCATGAAAAGTCTTCTTTATAGGATTTTAAATTGGCAAAGCTTTTCCCATATTTTCTTATTTACTTTAGAGCACATTTGAAGTCCAGGATGGCAGCTCAGCAAATGAACCAGTTGTGTGTGATAAAAAGTGAGCTTGTTCTGAATCTGTGTGTGTATGTTTTTCTAGAGAATGTTTAAAGTAAGACTGTCATGAATGTGCGTGTGTGTGTTTGTGGATGCTCAATAAGTAACATTGATGAGAGAAGGGATACTCAAAGTCCTTCCATCAGTAAGCACTGCTGAAGAAGCCAGGTGTTGTGATCTAGTGTTTAGATTTGTAATCTTATTTTTATTTCTCTGAAGTAGAAAATATTAGCTTGTTTTAATTTGCCTCACCTCGTTGGCAACACTGGTGTTATGAAGCAAAAAAAATGATATAAATGAGATTTTTTTTTTTTTTATCTGAACACAAGTCCGGAATTCTTGCTAAGTCTGAATTATCTTTCTGTTTCTGCATTGCAGCTTTGCTACTTTGAGTTTCTGTGTCCAAAAGCTCTCATGAGTGACAGCGAAGGCCTTCTGCTGATTCTAGTCTGCATTAACTGTGTGCGTTTGGTGTGAATTGATAGAAAAACTACTTGCACATTTTCTAGTGGCAAACAGGACTTTTTCGCAGTGGATTCATGCGGATGGTGTGCAAATGTCAGCACATGTCCAGCTCTCTTGTTCAACTTCTGTTTCCCATCAAAGTCGGGCTCTTTAGGTTTACACATTATCAGTTTGAGTGTCGACCGCCGAGGGCTCAAGGTTCATCACGCTGATTGTGAAAAAAATCTGATGACATGAACCAAGCCCATTTAAATGTACTGTTACACTGACAAATCTCATCCGTGTCTGCTGCATTTAGCACCAGGCAATAATTTAGCATGAAATCACAATGCAGTCCCGATCTATTAATGTGCCTGTCGCACATTCTTCTACCAAACTCTCCAGGCTGGCTCCTGGTTCACCACCCGTCGTCTGCCGGGAAAATGTGAGAGATGTCTGAGTGTCTTAGTAGATGTTGTTTTCAGTGGTAAAACGATTACCTCTCATGTTGTCTTCCTTTAATTATGGTGGTTACACTGAAGCTTCAAAACCCCGTGTGTGTGTGTGTGTGTGTGTGTGTGTGTGTGAGCGAGGGCGGGCACGTGTGTGTGTGTGTGTTATAATGGATGCTGGAGTACATATGCACATCTGTGTGATTCATGTTGGGTCTATGATCTCTAACCACATTTCAGGGCAGCTCTGTCCAAGATCATACAAGCTTCTCTCTATGCTATGCATATTTTTCAGCCTAAGGGCTTTTATGTACACAACCCCCCCTAAAGGGCAGGAAGTTGCGGGCTGCACACTGGGCTATTGACCGGCGCAGCTTCTCAGCTGCACTGCTACCTAAACACTTGAAAAAGAGTGTGCTGTGCTGTGCACAACCAAAGCAGTCAGCATTAGCATCTGCAAGCCTGTTTATGGGTTCATCTGTTTAGAAGGAGCGTCATAGGTTAACTTGTGCAGCTTTTCGTGGAATTTGTGTTTGGCCCCAGTGGAGTTGGGGCTCATGCCCTTTTCAGATCTGGAGGTCATCGAGCTTTATTTAAGGCTGATCTTACAACTGTTGAAGGAAGATTACTTGTAATGAGATTTCCATTTTGCTTGATTTATTTTGTTGTTTTTTTTTTTTTTTTTTTGGTTCATATTACACAATGTCTTCATTTTGTGTGTGTTTGTGTTTATTCATTTATTTGTTTGATTACTTATTTTACCTTTGTTTAACCAGGGGAGTCCTGTTGAGATTGAAATCTCTTTTTCAAGGGAGCCCCGGGCGTATATGTCTGTAGGCGCACGTATGTCGGTTAAACAGCATAAAGTAGTGATATTGACAATAAATAGTTACTAGACTGGAGCTGATTAATTACATAATAATTTACATTTCATGGGAAGTGATGTAATTGCTATTTTTTTTTCACTCGCACTGTCTACAGTTCATTTGAAAGCAAGCCAATTTAAGCAATGTTGAAGAATAATTGACAATATTTAAATGAAGTTAAAAACAAAATCAATATAAACCAACAGAAACATACCACAGAAACTACCCTGAAGGGCTAAAGGAAGTTGTAATAAATGGCAGTTTCATAAATCTATTCACAGGGAGCCACTGTGCACACTTGGGGTCATCACACTCGCATCACCTGCAGGGTCAATCGCTCAGAGGCTTGGTCTTTCACATTCAAGGATCAAAATATCTCCACTTGCTCAGAATCTGTTCATCAAATCATTGTCCTTACAGTTTAAGTCGATTCCATTATTTCAAAACTTGTCTATAATCTCTAATCTGTCTGGTGACGCTGAGCAGGGTAAGGAAAGGTACCGTATGGAGCGAAGATTCACTACCCTGATCTCTAAGGCCACAGGGTCAGCTGCTTTATGTTTTAACCACAAAATATGAGACCAATGTGTAATCAGGCGAATCAATGCAACTGTAATAAATCACTTTAAGGAAGAAAGCTGAGAAAAACCATGAAACCAACCGAACCCTCGACCCTGTAGGATCTGGTATCGAACAGCTGGTGGTAAAACAAAAAGCCTGGCCTTCACTGCTATTCTTTTCGCTTCTGCGGGTGCTGTTTTTCCGGTATAAACATGTACAGCAGCTTATTTGGTTTTTTAGTCACAGCTTTTGCTCATTTGTGCAAAGTGTTTTCTACAACGGTGCATGCAACCTTGAATAATATGGCTACATTTTTTTATTTGAGTAATTTTTTTTTTTTTTCTTGGTTGGCTGAATAAACCCTCCTAATGAGCTTGGGATAATGGAATTGGAGTCCCTTTCTCTGGAGATTATTTCAGTTCTTGCGCTTTTACGTTATAATTACACTTCTGCTCCAACCTAATGGACCTTGTCAACTCCCCAGCCAAATGTCATATTTTTATTGGGACGATGAGCTGAATCAATGAGACACTTTGTGTCTGCATCTGTCATGCAACAACTTGTGTTTGTGTTTTTATCTTTTTATGTGTGTTAGTGTTTATATGAATGTGTATGTGTGTGTGTGTGTGTGTGTGCGCAGGTGTATGCATGTATGTGCGCCTGCGATTTTTTACGTGTGTGTGTGTGTGTGTGTGTGCGTGCGTGTGTGTTTGTGTGCGCGCATGCATGTGTGTGTGCTTGTTCATGTTTGTGGAGTGAATGGACGTTGGAGCATAACGACTCTCAATCATGGAGGGAATAAGCTGCCAAATTAAATATTAGCAAAAGTCCATTATCTACTCTCATATGCAGGCAGCAAACCCACTACTCTGTGGCCAGCGTCTGAGACCTGGCTCAAGGGCGTCTTTAGAGCTGGACCTTTGTCTACAGTTTTAACAGTCTCTGGACTCTCAGGAGCCCAATATATTGACTCTTCATAGCCCTGCATAAGAGCAGCAGTGTCTCCCATGGTCTGCACTCAGACTTTGAAAGACTGATGGCGAGTTTATTTGCTCCCTGCTGCTCTCTCCCACACACCTTAAAAAGAACGAGTATCCTTTCTCAGAATAGTCATATAGGGCTCATGGGCTGTTGCATTGTATTTGATTTGGTTCTCTAAAGTCTAACGTCATTGCCTCTGTTCCCACTCTATTTAGATGTGGTAGTGATCAAGTGCCCGAGGTGTCAGTGTGGGACGTTTTACTCCAGATTCTGCAAACACTGCAACTGTACATGTCATTGCAATTCTCACAAACTGGACCCATGCATGGTAGGTCTATCTCCTCTGACTACAAGTGGCTGGAGGTCTGCAAACTGGGTGAAGCACAAATAAAATCTCCATACAAGGCCAGAGTAAAACCACAGCCTGTAGACTGTGGTGGAACATCCAGGTTCAGGCAGTTAAAGTTCTCCACTTTCTTATATTGGATTTGTAATTGGTGCAATTATTCAGCCAGAAGGTTGAGTAATTTAATGAGATCAGCAGGCTGAATGGAATAAACATGTGGCAGGACTTGTATTCTCCGATGCTTGGACTTGCAGCCCTTAAAGACATACACTATATTTAATTGACACTCAGAGGGACGCATTGCCTGGAAAACCAGGTTATTTCAATTTTTTGTAGAAAAAAATTCAGTGCGCTGTAGGCAGCTAAAAAGAGAGACCACAAACATGGAAAAATATATGAGGTTTAACCATAAGGCACGGATTGGAAAGTGATTTTCGCGCATTGTGCGCACCCATGGAATGCTGGATGGCAAAAAAAAGAGGTCTTTTGGCTGCAATGAAGCACTTCAGCTGGCTTGAAAACAGGAGACTGAGCATCCGGAACATTCTGTGGTGCAGAGATTGAAGTGTTTTGCTTTTATGTGGAGTGGGGTTTGGAAACCGCTCTTTGCTGTTTGAAGGACCGAAGACTTGGACTTTACTTACTCTTTGACAAATTGTCTTGACTACAATTTTAACTCTAACCCAAGAATGACATTTTTTAAATTCAAGTCACAAAAAGAGATGGCAAAACTGGAGGCAACCAATTTTTTTTATTAAAAATTGTGCCACTTTGAAACCATTTCAGAAATTGAATAAGAAATAGGTTGCCTGGTTTTTGTGCAGGGGTGTTTTTTTCTTTTCTGTGGACAAAATCTAAATACGGTTAAATTACTTTCTGTGTTGTTGGGAAAGATTAATCCTCATACCTTGCTTTCTTATTTGTATTGCTTTTTTAGGTATAGTAAGTGCTGGCAAAATATGGGTGAGATAGATAGAGATACACTTTACTGAACCCCGTGGGGTAATTTGTCCTCTGCATTTGACCCATCATATAGTTAGGAGCAGTGGGCAGCCACAGAGCAGCGCCCGGGAACCAACTCCAGTTCTAAAGCCAGTTCCTTGGTCAGGGTTACTGGTTGGAGTGTTCCTATAATGCATGTTTTGCGGGTGGGGGAAACTGGAGTACTCGGAAGAAACCCCCACAAACATGGGGAGAACATGCAAACTCCACACAGAAAGAACCCAGGTCGGAATCGAACCCACGACCTTCTTGCTGTGAGGCAACAGTGCTAATCGGTGTTTGTGTGTGTGTGTGTGTGTGAGTGTGTGTGTGTCTGTGTGTGTGTATGTGTGTGTGTTTCAATGATAAAAGACCTGGTCTGATTTCCATTTCAGGGTATTTCTCCATCTGGATGATGATAAAGTTATTCTGTGATTATAACATTCTTGCACGCAGCTGTATCTCTGTAAAGCAGTCCTGTCTCCAGCATGCATCGCTGAAATTGCATTGTGCGGCCGGGCAATGAGATTCTAAATAGCAAACATCGCCCGTAGATATTATATGCATTGGTTTTCTCATTGAGTTCTGCACATTTCCACACATACTGCACACGCAACAGTTTACTGCCTCACGCACAAGGGAAATAATTCTGTCAGCATCTTTGTTGCGTGTGTGTATGTGCGCTAAGCTAAGGGGAAGGGCTATATCAACAATATAGGGCTATCAAGGCTAAATGACTATTTATGTTCACAAAAAAAAACTAATTAGGCAAGTCCTTACTATTTATTTGGATGGATAGAGAAGAGAAGATGACAATTAAAACCATTTAGTCTCAAATCTTGCTCTCTTCATATTATTGTGCCCAGAGCTAAGTGTCGACCCGACTTTAAATTTCGCTCGAAATGGTGTGCAGTACACAGCACAATAATAACAAAGACTAAGCATAAGCAAAGCATAGAGCAAATAGCACTGCAAAGCCAAGGAGGCAGCGAGCAATCAATTAGTTGTGCAGCTTACGCTTTGTATTTTGGCAATAACTTAATATTGTTTTTGCATATTGTTGGCAGCAGGGGAGGTACTATCCTTTCCATCTTTTTTCCATGAAGAATAAAAGCATTTTATTTGTTCACCAACAGCAGATGCTGGCAAGTTCTCAGAAGAATGAGCGACGCACATTAAATATGCATCGCAATTTCGGCAAAGAACTGCTAATTAATGGTTGGCCACTGTAGTTGCATGTACACACACCTCTTAAATAAACAGACTCATTCAAATTGTAAACAGTGCAGTGAAAAAGTGTTTGCCCCTTCCTGATTACTTGTCATACTTTTTTTTTTCATATCATGCAATGATATGAAAAATTAAACAGACTGTGATTAAACACAAAATGCAGCTTTTAAATGCTGATATCATTTCTTGAAGGAAAAGAGTCATCCATAACCTTTACCACCCATTTGAAAAAATAAGCGCCCCCCTCAATCTAATTACTGGTTGTGCCACCCTTGGTGGCAACAACTGCAATCAAACATTTGAGATGACTGGCAGTGAGTCTTCTCCCTGCTGTGGAGGAATATTGGCTCACTCTTATTTGCAGAATCATTTTAATCAGGCCATATTTGAGGGTTTTCAAGCATGATTTGCCCCTTCTTGATCGGCATCAAAATATTTTTAATTTTGTCTAATATAAGACAAAGCCCTTTGTGCCTTGCAGCTCTCCCATGAATGCCATTTTTGCCCAGTTTCTCTCATTGTGAAATCGTGAACACTGACCTTAACTGAGGCAAGTGAAGCCAGCACTTCTTTAAATTAACTCCCTGAAGCCCAACGTCCCCCTTGTGGTAATGCCGGAGTTACAGGATTTTCAAAGGTGTGCAGTGAGCCTCTGACCCTTAGATGCATAATTGCTTTCAAGGTGTTCCTGTTTAAGATCTCCTGATTAATAATCACGTTTCATTTACTGAATAATTGAAACCAATGTTTAAGTCTGAAATTATTAAGAAATTATGGAGAAATGACAGATCACAGATGGGCAACATTGGCAACGTACTTAATGGTGATATTGCAGTGATGGAAATAATAGTAGTAATAATAATCATAAAAATATTACATTAATTAATTAATTGATCCAATACCTTCTCTCAGGTTTTCCTCTGTGTAGTTGGGGAGATGTATCTTGCTTCCTGTTACCCAGAGTAGTTCACACTGATGCTGGCGTACACTATGGGCCTTAAACTGAACCCTTTCAACACCAAACCTAAACATTTAACACAAATATTCAATAAAAATTTTGAGGTCATTGCGCGATTTGGTAGAAATGTTTTCCATTGTTTCTATTGTGCGGAAAATAAATATTTTAAATATTTTAAAAGGGCCCGTCAGATCTATTCTGGCTATTATCTTATGTCGACAAGTAAGTGTTTGAATCTGCCTGTTTTTGTTTAATTTACATGATAACAAGCAGTATCCCTGGGCCTGATTAAAGCTTTGCATTCAAAAGCACCTTGAAACCCAATGGATGATGGATAATCATCACTGTTTAGCCCATTTGGCCTCTAGGCCAGTCGGGCTTATGCTGTGGTTAGATGCTTTTCTCTCTCGTGCGTTTGTGCATCCGTAAACTTTTTGCCTTGTCAGCGCTCTCGTGCCTTCAGTTTTTTACATATCCTTTTCATATTTTATAAGCCTGTATTTGGGATAAAAATCTAGTCCAAGTTCGATTTTTGGCCATGTTTGGCCAAGCAGGCGTGGTGACTTTGCCACTATTTTTTGAATGAGCGGATAATACCCTTTTAACCTCACTATATTTTCTCCTAAACACTGAAAAAAAATGGAAGTATGAATGGGTTACTTGAATACTACATAGCCAAAAGTGCACAGACTCGTAACTGAAAACCCATTGACATACTGTACATGGAAAACAGACTCTTCATCTACCATTTCAATTGAATTTGGAATGAATTGGTCTGTATGGCCTGATAGGGCAGACACTCAGGTTCCATTTTTTTTTTTTAAATTTGGCATCTCCAATCCCACCCGAATCTGGAATGCCCAATTAGTGAACTATGTACTGTAATGTGAATATAGGCCACTAGATGGCAGTATTTACCTTTTTTTGTTAAGCTCAGACTGGAGTCATGTTTAGACATGTCCTGGACATGTCTGGGGCAAGTCTCAGAAAAGTAAAAAAAAAGAGGTCTAAATGTGGGTGGGGTCTGAAAAAGAGTACATAAGGAAAAGAATTGAGACAGTAGAGTAGTAGGAGAAATTGCAAGAAGATGACCAGACCTGCCATTCTGTTCAAGACCTGTGACGTTTCTTTTGTGGATTTCTTTGCCTGTGTTTGAGCATTTTCATCATCCAGGACATCACCAAGCCACCCCCACGAAAAGGGATTGTAAATATTTATGTTTTGTACATAATTCAATCTTGGTCTTAGTTGTTAGTTGCTTAGTCGTTATTGTCTTTGTTTTAAAAATTAAATGTGTTTTAGTTGTTAAAACTGTGTCTGTCATCCCTTGCTGTTGCTGTTGTGTTATAAATGTAATAACAAATTGGGGCCATAACAGTACAAAGCTTGCTCGTATGCGACCCCTTGCTGCCAACTCAGGATAGTGAAGACAGTTCACGGCTCTCCTCCGAAGCACGTGCCTGTCTGCCACTGATTCTTACACACTCATTGGTTGAATCTTCGCAAGTTCAGAATGAGGGCGAAGGATACCCGGACATGAACAGACTTAGAATCTTCCTGACGAGCGCCTGTCTGGCCAACAGGAGGCACTTGAGCAACGAACAATTCATTTCCCTTGCCCGGTAGTCCTTTCCAAATTTGAAACCCTGTAGCGTGATGGCCAATTGTGCGCTACTCTGAGAAGGCTGCCGACCACTGCCGGCAGGTACGACCGGGGCTTGAACCCGCGACGTAATAATCACTTCTGCACTGCAACGCAGTGAATCTGCTTTACAATCAGGATTCAGTACTACTTTGTACATCCTTTCACCTCTTCTATAGTCGAGGGGAAACTAAAGGAGGTTCACACAGAAGGGGCATTCATTTCCAAATTCTGCAAAAACAAAATCTGAAATTATCTTACCCCATGGACAAATCGAGCAATCACACAAAATTACGGCAAATCAGAGGCAGAATTTCTTTCTCTAAGAGAATGTAATCGAAATAAATGTTTGATTCTGAATACAAGGTTGAAATGCTTGGTAAGATTTTGTTTGTGCAGCGTGGAGCAGATATCTCTGAAAGTTTCCTCAAATGAATGATGAAAGACTGTCAGCCTGACCTCACAGACCAATTCACAACAAATTCAATTCAAATTTCAGATAATTATGTATGTTCTATGTATGTAAATGAGTTTTCAGTAAAACTTCCACAAATTCTGGCTATATAGTGCACATTTAAATGAATGTGTTTAAGAACTTCATTTAAAATGAGTGATAGACGTAGACGGCCATATCAGACTGAATCTTTATCCCCTGCATCAGTCTTTTCACAGATGAGATTCATGGAAATTTAAGAATAATTTCTCAACGGACTGAGTAGTTTTCTTCTGAGAGTTTAGGAGCTAACAGTGTAATGAATTCCAACGCACGCCATGCTCTGCAGAAGCTGTCAGTCTTCGAAAAACACAACTCCATAGAGGAGAATGTGTGGGGTCCTCAGATACAGTCTTTTACGAAGGAAATGAATAAGAATAATGAAACAGAGGCAGATTGATTTTATTCTCTCTGATGTATTACTACACTGTGACACCACACGCCTCTTACTTTCCTGCGGACGAATGACTCGAGCTCAATCTCCCAGTTAGGGTTTAGATTTTTTTCATTTTTGAGGAAGATTAATGGCCCATAACTCCCCCACCAATGACCACCACCCCGTTGATGCTGACTAATTCAAGCTTTGTATGGTCTCCATTCTAGTAAATAGCTTTGGTGTGGTTTTTGTGCCTTTGCCTAATTTTATCATGTTCGCAGTATGACTTCAAGTGGTGTGTGTGTGTGTGTGTGTGTGTGTGTGTGTGTGTGTGTGTGTGTGTGTGTGTGTGTGTGCGTGTTTGTGGTGTGTACGTGCGTGCATGTGTGTGTGCGTGTATGTGTGTGCGTGTACGTATATCATATGGAGTCAGGGGGTGAGTTTAGGGAGGTGGGAGTCCAATACATTAGTACATCCTATAACTGATGTGTGTGGATGGCTGTTTATCTGCATGTTTGTAACACGTTGAGATGGGGGCGGTAGGCTGTATTGGAGGACACCATTGGGGATATTGATTAAAAGGTATTAGGGATATTGGCTGTTAGCATTTGTTTTCCCCTACATGGATTGAACAAGGCTTTCCTGTGATATTAAAACACGTGTCTCGGGATGCAGCAACTGCTTATCTCATTATATTAATGTTGCTGTATGGAATTCGTAATATTCATGTTGTGTGTTTGCTTTCAGCCATGTTGGGAGTCCTTGCTCCTGTTTCTGTTGTCGGTTATCGATGAAGTATCTGATGAATACCTTTGGGCGTAAGATGACTTTCTGTGAGAGCAGTCAGGAAACTTGTCAATCAGTCACTCAGTCTGCCAACCAATGAATAAATCGATAAATTTGTCAGTGAAACAATCAATGTCCGATCCTGCGTGTGTCTGTTTGTACGTGTGTGTGTGCGCGCGTGTGTGTGTGTGTGTCTGTCTATGTTGCCGGGGAAGTGAGTGCCTATATTCGCTGCTTTTCAGCTGGAAATCCCACAATGTTCCCTTGATGGAGGGCTTCCTCTGAACTGTCCAGCTCTTACCCGTCCATCACTCTAGACCCCCACTCCCTTCCCCCCACTTGGGCCTGAGAGACAAAGACAAGGCTTTGATGCCATCTGCCTGCATCTGGGACGGGGGGACTGCTTCGGGGCGCTTATCGCATGGAAAAAAACACAATGCACACTGTGTGCGCAGCCCCCATTTCTGCTACATGTTCCCTCCTTGGATAATAACTGAGATGCTTTGTGACTAATTAGTGCTGTTGACAAATTTGACTTTTTTCCAAGAAATTTCTTGAATTCATCCACGTTTATTATCGATAAAATGAAAATCCCTGGCAGCTGAGGGAGAGGATAAGTCCCGGTAAGAGAACCTCAAACTACGTAAAAACATGTCGGTTGTAAAAAGATTCCTGCTGTGCTCAATGTGGCTGGCGAAATAGAGCCCAGTGATATAAGGAGATAATGTTTTCCCCGATCCATTTTAACCATGTGTGCTCCACAGTGTGTGTTCCTGACAGTGGGATTGAGTTCCTCACAGTTCGGTATCTTCCAAACAGAGGAGACGTGTTTTGGATGTGGAGGCTTTATCTTGGCAGGGGGGCGTGTTTGAGACAAAAAGGCATTGTTCTGTAAGAGCGTTAGGTTTCACACAAAGGGTTTGGTCCAGGCCTGGGGTCTTGTCGGACAAAGGGTCTCGATTCAGACTAAGGGGCAGATTTTTGATTGCGGGCTTGATCGAGACAGAGGGGCTCGAAATGGACAGAGCGACATGTTGTTCATTACTATGTGTGGCTGGAATCAACTAGAAAGAAAAGTCTTTTGCCGCTACCTAGAATATGATGGGCAGAGCCTTCGTTCAAGATTAGTTATGAGGCTGGGATCTTGGTAGAAACATCAGTCGGGTCTGTGCTCTGGGAGTGGGGAACACAAGTCAAACTGAATCTCGTCTGCTGCGTGGGACTTGGTGCTTTATATGGATGGCACGTTGTTCCCTCGCACACATCCAGTGAGCAGTGAGCTGCTTCGGTAGCATTACCATATTATTTATGGTATTTATTGGACGTGATGAGCCCTGGAACATATAGAGAGCTTTCAGTGGCAGTGATACGTCTGTCACAAGTTCCCCGAATGTGTGTTGTAAATTGATCGCGTCACAGGTTGGCCCATTATACCCCACATTCTGTCAACCCCCCAATTCACCTCCTTATCTTATTTCTGCTCTTGCACGACCCTGCCTGTCCCATCCCAGCCCCCTCCAACTCCTTGCTGTCTCGTTCCCAAATTCATCTTTCAATGCATCAATAAAATAGCAAAAGATCTCTCTTTACTCGTCACAAGTGCGGCAGCTACTTTTTGAATTAAAAAAAAAAATTCTGTGCAACTGATGCAAGTTTAATTTTGTGATCATAATTTTTTGTGTCAGGATTTCGCATGCTTTTTCAACGACGGTTTTATCAGGTTTAGCGAGATGTGCTGCTGAAATAAATCATTACTTTTCAGTTAGGTCTGGTATTACAAAAATAATAATGTAACAAATCCAGCCAAGATTTGGGTCTCTCCCCTTCGTGCTTGCCAATCAAAAGAAGATGCTGTGAGGATGATGGGTTGCGTTCCTCATCAGAGACGAGCTCGTGCTGGGAATAATGATTCCCTCCTGAGTGAGACAGTGCACCTCGTGCTCCTGATCACAGCAGAGAGCCGCGTGCTGGAAGAGGGGGGTCAGGTGGTTGTGCGGGGGGGGGGGGGCTTTACAGATTTTATGGAACTAAGTGACCCCAAAAAGATAATGCAGGAGACTCCTTCCCATGGGGATACCAGGGGAATGAACTGATCTGAAAAATCCAGCTTAATTAAAATAGGCTGCTATAAATGAGTCTTCTGCAGCCAGCAGATTCCATGCGTTTCAAAGATTAAGCAAAGCATTTTTCATACCTGAGGCTTCTTTGGGGAGAAAATGCGTCATGAGGTGAGGGGTGGGGGGTGGGGAGTAGCGTATGAACGGCATTGGGGGCTGGGATTTGAGGATGACAGTACGGGGGAAGAGGAGGGACATGCGTAGGGATGAGTGTCTCTGGGTTGTGTAATTTTTGATGCAATTTTGATAGGAGCTTTATTAGAGGGTCATATGGATATCATCAGACTGAAAAAAAATTAAAAAAAACTTAATCTGGCCAAAGCACCAGTGTAATATTGTGAAGACAATAGACCACAGAATTGTAAAGACTTTGTGCTTTTTAAAAAATTTTTTGATTTGGCACGTATTATGTCTGCTTAAAGCTTAAATAACCTACTTTATGCTTTGTGCTGCTTTCTTGTAACACATGACTACCATGCTGACAACTGTAGGAACTTAAGAAAATATAAAAATAGCTCTTTTCTCCACTGCAGTTGGATTTCCCAGAGGCTTTGCCAGTGGAAGTAGCAGGCAGAAATACATTCGCTGACAGCACTTGTCTTCTGCTGATTATAATTACTCCTCAGCCATTTTGTAAAATGCTGATGAACAATCTCTGGAATGTTTACTGAGTTACAACGGTTTTGTGAAAGTACGGGGATCAGAGAAATCCATGAAATGAAACATGACAGGTCGACAGTAATATTGTGACAGAGAAACAAAACAATCAGAGAAAAAGACGCTTAAAAAAACCGAATGGATGGGCAATTTCTTCTAATGCCTCTGTGTAATCAGGGAGAAGAGGACAAAAAATGTGCAGAATTGAGTGAGACATTTTTAGAATTCCCCTGTGAACACATTAGGCATGCACTCATTTATTTGGATCAGAGATTGGAAAACATTAATCATTGCATCGCCTTCTCGGGCAAATATGTGCAAGTGGCTGATTTCGTTATCGGAGTCTATCAGCAGATCCCTGGCTTCTTGCAGATTTGCAGAAGTGTCAATTAAAGGCCGCATTTAGTGGATGCCTCAATCAGTCAGAACTAAAAAGCTCAGTTTTTCTTTTTAATTGAAAATCATTTGTTTTTTTTTTTGTTGTTTTTCTGTTATTTTCTTTTTTCCATATGGTCACTGATTTGTTTTTCCCTGACATGTTTGATTGGCCTCTCTCTCTGAGCCCCATCAGTAAACTTGTTTATATAAACCCAGGTGACAACTTATGATACACATTATGTGCTGGTGCGGTTTTCAGATCCATTTTTCTGTAATTCTGCAGAGGAATGTCATGGCTTTTGCAACAGTTTAATCACTTTATCCATGATTTTAATCCAAGTGGATTATAATGTAGAGTGTCAGAATACAGTAAACCACGCTGACTGGTTCTCCATGATCCTCACAGGTATTTCCTCAACTTTTTTCTCAGTCTGTTTATTTTATTCTCCTTAGCGCTGGTTACCATTTCTTTCCATTAAGAGTGGTGGCCATAACATTGATCAGGTGGCACCATACTACAGTGTGAGCTGAATCCTAGCACTCAAAGGCAAACAAGGTATTATCTCTGATTGCTTTAGATGTCTCACTTCTCTAATGAACCAAATTCAAACCTGTGCCTTGCTATCAAGCATCTGTCCCATTATCAAGTCCGTGTCAAGCTACAATCATTTGAATCAGATGTATTAGAGCACAGAGATGCATAAAACATGCAGGGCTATGGCTGTCCTCACGCAAGGTTCCATACTCCTGATCTAGGCTTTCAGTCACTGAATGATCGCAAAGCAAGCAAACTTGCCTCATCATTTAACTCCATAAAACCTATAGATCCATATATTGGTCAATCAAATGTGACTCCTAAATTCAAACCTATGGAACTTAAGGCTTATTCGAAATTCTAGTGGCAATTCCAAAGTTTCCAACTAACCCAAATGGTATGTCCAGCTGAACTGCAGGAAAATGTGTATAAAATGATCCACAAGATGTATACATTTCCAGTTGATATAATGCTGTGGCCAAAACAAAAAAAAAAAAACAAAAAAACAAATGGCATCCTGGATTTGAATATTCCTTTCATAGATAAGATATGATAACATGTACTGAATTAAACTCGGTGTGATGCAGCTTCAGTGAAACATTGCAATCAGCAGATATAGAGTATGTACTGTACTGTTCAAACAAATGATCTCAAATTTTTATTTGTATCCACAATTTCCTCTTATTTTTTAGTACTTATTGATTTTCGGGAGCTAAATTGATCCTTTCTCCAAAGCTTAAAACGCAGTTGGCGAAGTGTTTGCGATGGAAGCGCATGTTGAAGGCCTCAGATGCAAATCAGTATGAACAAGATATAAACATATGGCTGTTTGCTTGAAGCTAAGAAAATGAATTTTTTTGCCATTTGGTGAAGGATTTTGGAATAACATAATAGCCAAAGTTGGCTATTTGCACGCAGCACAACACCTGCGCTTATGTGGCGTCTAGTGGGCATTACCAATACTAATTACAAACAATACGCCACACGCCTCCGATTTTCAATCAAATGGGATTCATCACTCAGCACACATGGGTAAGAGCAGATCTGGATGGGAAAAACATTTGGTGTATCTGGAGTTGACTTCTTATTATATTCTCTTTACAAGAAATTGGAAAATATGAGACCTTTAAGAGGATGTTGCTGCGTGAGGCCCAATATGTCTAACATTATGAAAAAAATAAGTGCTTAGTCTGACTTTGACCTCATGTAAGGGAGAACTTCAGTGAAACATTGGAGTTTAAGCTACCAGAATTCCTCATCCCAGGACATATTCAAAGCCCTAAAATATGGGATAATATTTGTATTTGTGCTTGCCTTCATTTTTGAGGAAACATTACATTCCGTCACATCCTCGCTGCTTAGTTCAGACACTGTGAATTACTGGCTGGTGAGTACTGAATGGACTGCGCTTTATTGAGCAAGCTGAGCGGAAGGTCCATTCAGCATGCTTGCCCTACATGAGCTGATTCAGACAAGCAAGTACAGAGATATAAAATCTATGTCCAGGAAGTCAAAAAATCTAACCCAGAATTTTGTCAGAAACATGAGGATGAGCGAAATTAGTGCAGTAATTACAGAAATCTGCAGAATGCATAACTAGAACAAAAACATGACCAAACTTTTACTTTCTGACCCCAGAATTTTGGGAAACACATGCAGAAACCCGCTTTCCAATTTATGGTCACCTTTGATGATGACAGCAAGATCTGAGTAATTATGGAAAGCTTCTGTGCTCTGCGTCTTGCGTGACACATTTGGAAGAGGATCTAGAGAGGGTTAGCGGGGGGTGAGAGGGGAGGGTAATTAGCACATTGCAACTCAATTGTTTTCTTTTTATAGAAACAAACCAGACAAAAACAAGTGTAAATCCGAGAGAAGTGATGAATATTTCATAAGCACTTTGTTTTTGGCGGACCTCACTCGAGATTGTAAATAATAATCTCGTTTGTTAACTGAATGGGACTGAAGTATGAGGCGTCATGCAAAGTTTAATGGCTTGGAATGTCTTTGGCTCTGTCCGCATCATGATTATTACAGTAAATCAATAATTCAGCAGATGGCCCCATCTTCATTACTGTGTGTCCTGGATGAGTAGACACATTTTTTATAAGAAATAAGTACTCTTTGTGAAATTGATTGTTTACTTGGGGCAACTTGACAAACTCTATTTCTGAATCGGAGCCTGAGGTCAATGTGGATAATGGAATTTTATTGTATGTGTATATGGGGGGTAAATAACGGATGAGAGCCGTCGGTGTAATCCTATTTTACCCTCTCACACAACAATAAATGCAGCGAAACAAGAGAGACCTCAAAGTATTAGCAAGCTCACAAGAAGTGTCACTTTTGTTTCCTCAGTAACTTGATCCTCATTGAAGTTTACTTCTACCTTCTGTCACAAAAATAAAAAACAACAATAATGGCTTTGTACTTTCCAGCTTTGAGTGTTCACTGGCATTTGTGTTAATCCTGCTATTGAAAGAATTCTCAGAACGCTGGGCGCGTGGGTAAAAGTGACGTTTCTCTTCACTGTGGCTCAGGATTGAACCCGCTGTCGTTCGACCCGGCCTCCAATAATGAGCCCCTGCAGTTCAGCAACTCCAACGGGCCGCTGGTGACCGACTGCCCGCTGGAAAATGGGGCTGAGAACAGCAAGAAGAGGAAGAGACCGAACCTGCCCCCAGGTGAGACGTCGGTCAAGCAAGAGGCGATATTCGCAAATTTTCTCATTTTTGTCCTTATCCACCATTTTTGCTCATTTTGTTAGTTCCCATTGATTTCTGGGAAACACCTGTATTTCCTGTATTTGCTCTTCTCTTCAGTAAGAGGGAGTTTTAAGGGCGCTCAAGATCTCTCCTATCAAGATAGGAGAAAACATCCTGCTTTCACCATACAGAAATTGTTTGTTGGGTTTATGGAAACATATATTTTAGATTTTCTGAACATAAAAAGCATAATCAAATTCTGATTGTCATTTGTTTTTGAGGAATTTGATTGGACTATTTAATGATTATTTATTTTGTGGTGAAAAATACCATCAGTCGATTGATCCCATGTGAAGATCACGTTACTTTGTTGAAGTTCATTTAACAATAGTTCAGTTTCGCTGCTAGTGAAGTTATTCTTCTTACGACGTTTTCCGCTGTCATCTCTCCAACTGTTGTGCCAGAGGCTGCAATTTGTATGTGACACAATAACTGCCCATATATGCCATTTAGAGGGCATTACCTATGCTAATTACAAACAATCAACCAGGCACCTCCCATTTATGATCAAGTGGGATTCATCATTCAGTACTCCTGGGTAAGGGCAGATTTGTATGGTAAAAGTAGTGCTTCAAGAGTAGACCACTCTTATTTTTCCTCTTGACAAAAAAAAAAGAATTTTAAGGGAATGTTGCTGCACGAGGTCTCTTGTGTTTTATCCTGAGGATCTCCCCTCAGTCTAGTATTCATGGTTGATCCCTTAAATGCCTATTTAAGCTCTCTGTACCCACTCACTCATGCCTGGTCATCAGAGAGTTTTCTATCTGGCCATCTGGTCATCTGTTGCCAACATAATACTGAGAATCAGGACACTTATTCTTTTACTTCGGAGTCTGCGATTGGTTCATGCCAGGATCATTCAACTAATTTAAATTTAAGACAAGGACAATTTGAAGTAAACACAAAATGCAGTTTTGACACGATCATATCATTTATTCAAGGTAAAGAGATATTCAAAACCCATATCACTCTTGAAAAAATAATTCCCCCTAATCCTAATAACTGGATGTGCCACCCTTGATGGCAACAGCTGGAATCAAACAATTGTGATAACCAGCAATGAGTCTTCTTCATCACTGCTGAGGAATTTTGGTCCACTCTGGTTTGCAGAATTGTTTTAATTCAGCCATAATTGAGGTTTTCAAACACAAACTGCCTGTTTTAGGTCATGTCACAACATCTCAAATGGTTTGAAGTCAGGACTTTGACTAAGCCACTTCATTTTGTTTCTTTTGAGCCATTCAGAGGTGGACTTGCTCGTATGCTTCAGATCATTGTCATGCTGCATAAATAAATTGTGCTCGCCCATTTGGTCACAAACTGATGGCGAAACATTTTCCTTCAGGATTTCCTGGTCTGGACTGAAATTCATTGTTGCCTCAATCATGGAAGTAACCCCAGTCCTGAAATGGCTAAGCAGCTCTAGATGAGCTCACTGTTACCAACATATTTGTTTGTTAGTATGATGTTCATATTGTGGAATGCTTTCTTAGCTTTATCCCAAATGTAATTGGACCATATTTATGTTTTTTTTTTTTCCCACAAATGTGAGATGAGCCTTTGTGTTCTTTTTGGTCAGTAGTTGTTTTCACCTTGCAGCCGTGCAATGGATGCCATTTTTGCCCAGTCTTTTTTTATTGTGGAATCATGAAGATTGTCCTCTCTCATACCCTTTGAAAACCAGATGCCCTTGCTACTTTACAAATTGCTATTATAAGGGCGCATTTTCCCAGTAACAAGAAAAAACTACACTGCAGATTAAAGGGTCTGCGCCAGTGAGAAAGAGACAAAACTAATGCAATTTTGATTACGCTATACCAGCCCCTTACATAATATGCCACAGGAGTGAAAAGAACTTGCTTCCGCTTGGCTGATGATTGAAGGTCAAGTCCAATATATGCAAGAAATTCTAATGAAGGATGGTGAGAATAATGTCATTCATTACTTTTGTGGCCACTAAAAGGGCTGCTATTTATGGAAACTTTGTTTGTCAGCCAAACTGTAAATAACAATAACGATGAATTTCAAATGAAATGCAGTTTTGTATGTGATAATAGAACAGGGACTGAGGGGTTGTAGGGGCAATATGAATGAATCAGTTTGGATTCCCAATCGATTTTTCAGATAATTGCAGAAGATGGGACTTCCCATTCGTGTCTTATCCAAAGATCTGAAGCAAATTTTAAGCACTTCAAAAGTTTGTTCTGTTACAGTTTGTGTTTTGTGTAATGGAACAAAACTCCATGCACTGTTTTAGGTGATGTCATGTAAAGGATATATAGCTTAACTCTTGTCCCTAAAGAGCCGCCCCTCCTGGAGAGATCTTCTGGAAAACAGCAGGAATGGCAGAGCTGGCCAATATCAAGAAGTTGTGACTTTTTCCAGAAGAATTTTTGGATACCTACATGTGTAACCTCACATGTTGAATAGCAAATTACCTGACGGAAAAGGTTCACTGACACATTAAATAGCCTGCATCACAGCATGCTCTGATGTGCGGACGTTATACCTCGTTTACAATTGATCGTACGGGCTGCTACGTGCAGTCTACGGGCAAAAATGAAGAATTTTGCCTGCGTGCTGCAAGATGCACGCAAGTTGTCTGCTGCGATTTGGGTGCCCGTGGTGTGCCCGTACGACCAATTTTTGGAAAACCTGCAGCACGTTTTTTCCACGGTAGCCGTACGGATCATTCCCCTGTGACCAGGACGCAAGTGACAAGGACTTCACATGTACTTTACAAGTACAAGAATAAGTGAGAAGTACTTTTTCCGTACTGCTCTCGGCCCTTGTTTCCACAAAAATTTGGAATGTTCACCCGCAAGACACACGTACGGGAAACGCATGGTCATCTTACATGCAAAGAACGACAGACTTATTTTTTTCCGAGAATCAGTGATGTGTACAGTGCGTCAAAAGTAAGGAGCACGTAGCAACCGCACGAGGCTCGCACATGACACGCAGATCCCGTCGATAGAAACTGCGTGCATCGTTCGTTCTCTTTTTCAATTAAGCTCGCAGGGCACATGGAGCCCGTAGGATCGTACGGCCAAATGTAAACCAACTGGCTACGGGCAAAAAGATGGGTCTACGGGTGAAATTTGATCATGGGCCACCATCTGATCGCAGGACACGTAGAGCCCGTAGGATCGTACGGCCAATTGTAAACGAGGTATTAGTCACACTAACCATTCTGACATGCATTATTTAAATACCGCAACAATAATTTTTCACAGTGTAATTCTCTTTGTTTTTATCCCCTGCCGCGCGTTTAGCGTGAAGCGGGGGATATAGTATTCAGCTCTCTCCCTCCGTCCGTCCATACGTCCGTCGGTCCGTCCCAAACATTGTCAGCGCGATATCTCAACCTATTTCAATTCTTTTTGGTACCAACCGTCCTACTGGGAGTGCGCAGACACCAGTCGGTTTTGGTGACCTGACGGCGGGGGATATAGTCTTTTTAGTGACAAACTCTCGTTGATTGTTTGCATGAGTGGGCAGTGCTGCTTGTCCCTGCATGTGTCGTATGTAACAAGCAGAATAAACTTGTGTTGTGCACTCACCTACAAAGACGCTTAATGCTATCTGACCATGTGCCTTGAAATTAGCGGTCAAAAACTGACCAGGTTTTTGTTGTTCAAAAGCGCAACGGTTTTTTTGCGGTTTCAGGATAGCAATGTGCCATAAATGCACCTAACCTGCCCTGGATAACCTTTTTCCATCAATAAATGAAACAATAACCTTTTTCCTTCAGTGGATTAAACGATTAGTCACAAACTGTATTTTGTTTTACATTCTCCTTTCCTATATTACATTTTACAGAAACAACTGCAATCATTTAGTGTGACAAATAGAGGATCAGAGGAAATCATGCGCTATGCAAATGCCTTTTCACTTGCTGCGGCTGTTGTGAGAAAAACTGTATTCAGGTGGGCAGTTGGCATTTCACAGTATGTGAAAAGTGATCAGTGCATATCTCCAGGCGCAGCATTTAGGAAGAGTTTTTGGCCTCAGCTCTGTCTCAGGATCTTCCTGGTTTTTGTGGAGTATATTCAGGAGCACAAGTATAAGTAAACATTTTTGGCCCCATAAAAAATATGTAATTAAAACTTCCCTCTAAAAATGAGATGCAGCCTCTCTGACATTTTCCTTCGGCGCAGGTGCTGGAGAGAAGTGTAGATTACTCTTTTTTTTTTGCTATGCTACACAGCCAGCAGCTAACAGCTAACAGTTCTAGTCTGGAGAGTAAAACTGGCTTCCCACTGTAACTGCAAAGCATTAGGAATCAGTTTGAAGACCACAAAGTGTGTTTACATTTCATTTAAAACCCGTTTCAAAAGATTTGAGTTTGCAGCTCAGAATTTGATTCAGTAATTGGTTTTCAGCATGTGTCACTAACGATGTCAGCGTTGTAGCTCAAGCAGTATTACAAGACAGTTCTCAACTAATTTGCAGCCAGTGATCTGCGTTTAGGAAACTAAATATGCCTGAAATCAATCTCAGCCTGCCTCTGTCACTGACTGCCTCTGTTTAGTGAGGCTCGAAATTAAATCATTGTAATGACAATTGGAGAATGTGGTACTAATTGCAAATGCAAAGTACTGTGTAAAATTTTCACTGCATGGGGCACCTTTAAAATGTTTTTATCTTGCTTTTATTAAGAAAATGTGAGTTCTGCCTCTCCTTTATTTTGGCAGGATTTTTTTCAACAGGATTTTTTTATCTCTGAAACATGACTGTTCACAAAAAACGATTTCACTCAACTATTTTCAAATCAGCAATCAAAATGTTTTTATTGTGGTTTATAAGCTAATATAAGCTATAGGCCAAAACCAGTATTGATGTTGACTTTCTGACTCAGTAACAACCTTGCCAAAACCCTCATCAAACCACCATCGCTCAGTGTTTATGGCGAGGAGCTATGGGTTCCCCGCTCAGGAAACAGTCATTTAAATTTGTCATATTGTTGATGAATTAGCTATTTATATCTATTAGTTAATGTAATGGAACCTTGATAAATAAATTAAGTAATTTGTCTCCCAAAAAAATTCTTAATCAAGTTTTTTTGTAGTTGAAATCCAAATGAAATGGCTTTCAAACAGTGATTATTTTTGAGCAGACGCTCTTTGACTTTTTCGTCTTTATCTTATTTTTAAAGAAAAATTGCCTGTGACAGCCTGTGACAGAAAAAAAAGCTGATGATGAACAACAAATAGAATCACAAAACAATGACTAAATTCGCAATGATTTAGCAACTGAAAAAATGTAATTTCTCTTTTGCACTGTAAACGCAAATAGTGTTGTAAACTCAAATGTGGAAACCAATTACCTTAAATTCTATAAGACAACTGAAATGCCATGCGTGGATGGTACTGAAAACAAATGGTACATATTTATAACTTTTTTTTCTTTTTACTGTGGTTTGACATGCTTTGAGCACGAGATCATTTGGTAGGTTTAAACCATTTTTTAAGGTAATTGGTTTCCACATTTGAGTGCACCACACAAAATATTTGGTTGCAGGCTTAAACCACACAATAAGCTTAAAGTTTGTGAAAATAAAAATTTCAATGGTTAAGCTAAAAGCCAAGTAACTTTACTGTAATTTCTTTTGTGTAAATTCTTTTTTTTTTTTTGATAGAGGCAGCCTAGGCATTCTCCATGACATTTTTATCTAATCACTTAGCAGATACTTTTATCTGGAATGATTTACGAAGTGCAGTTATGATTGCTTGAAGAAGAGCAGCAACCAAACTAAATGATCAGTCTCACCGCGTACCTTCACAATGGTAAAAGCCATTAATAACTGCCAAAGTAAATTTGTGGAATCCCCTCCAAAAGTAACTGCATCTGTGTTCATCTTTCAGATCTCATAGTCAGAGCAGTCATGGCAGTCTGAAGCAATGAGTAAACACTTTAAAGATGCGCGTGTTGCTCTGAGAGCTGGCAAAATCATGGAAACTCCAATCTGCTCTCAAGCTCTGAGAGTCTGGCATGTTTTTGAAAGATAGTTTTAATGGGTGTTACGAGAGTTTTTTCTATTACATTGACTAACATCTTGGTCTCTTTCTTACACTTAGCGCCTAGTGGCGCAAAGCCTGATGCAAGTTGTTTTAGCTCGTTTTTGTACAAGCGAAGTTGTTGTTATGCCATTCAGTGCCCAGTTTCTATTAATAGCAAAGGCAATTGCATTAAACTGAGCGCCCATGGGCGTGTTGATCTTAAAATACGGTATGGTCAGGCGCATTGATGGCGCTTTGGTATCTTGAAGGATCTGAAATAGATTGCGTGACTGACCGAGGGGTTATGGTAGCGTAATCAAAATAAAATTAGCTTTGTTTCTTTCTTGCTGACAGTTTTTCTCACTCATTTCAATTTTTCTTGCTCTCTTTCTCACAGGCATGTAATTATTATTATTATTATTCTTTTTCATCCTGAATCACAACCTTTTTTCATTTGCTTATACGTATTATGCTCAAGTTGTAATGTCAAGTTCAAATGTGGCCCTGGGGATTCGCTGTTATGAGTTTTCACATCTCCATATGATTAAAATAATTTTGAACAATTTTTCAAGAATACTTTTAATTACATATTTGACAATCACGGTGATAAGATTTCCATACCTCAAGCAATGGTTTGCTTGTACATTTTCACTTCATGCAGGAGCAGACCTCTTCTTCACAGAGAGGTTTTTTGTTTCTTGTAGTTCAGAAAATCTGCCCTTACAATAGCAAATTGCCAAGGTAAAAGCCCATCTGAATTTTAAAGGGAATGAAAAATTACACTGATTTCATGTTCAGCCAAATCCCATCCATCATAAACCAATATTTGACAATCACGGTGATAAGATTTCCATACCTCAAGCAATGGTTTGCTTGTACATTTTCACTTAATGCAGGAGCAGACCTCTTTTTCACTGAGAGGTTTTTTGTTTCTTGTAGTTCAGAAAATCTGCCCTTACAATAGCAAATTGCCAAGGTAAAAGCCCATCTGAATTTTAAAGGGAATGAAAAATTACACTGATTTCTTGTTCAGCCAAATCCCATCCATCATAAACCAAGAGATGAAATCCAACCCCTTTGGACCATGTGCCTTACAATGTGCCCAGATACCCTGCCGCTTTACTAGCAAAAATGGATTTGGACGTGCCCACAATGCAAGTACAATTTTTCGTAGAAGAACCTAGATTTAGCATTTTTGGACCAATCCAATTATACCCCATAAAACTTATGGATCCCAATATGAGTCCATAAAATGCAGCTGCTGCATTCAAATCTGTGCAACTTCAGGCCTATTTTCAAGATTTCAAGGTGTCCAATGATGCCAAATATGTCCTGCTGAATTACATTTGTATAAAATGATTGAAAAGACCTCAATATTTTCCATTTGATACAATGCTGTGGCCATAAAAACATGGTGTCCTGAGTTGAATATCTCTCAGTATAAGTATGATGTAGCTTTAATGAAGCGCTGTGACCACCAGATAAAGAATATGTATGCGACATTGTCAAACAATATGTAAAAATGCTCAGTAATTAATAAATCAATTAATTAACTCAAGTTAAAAGTAAGAGTTTAAAAGGTTAATGAGTATAACTTGGTTGGCCTGTGCAGCCAATTAATTGGGTCGCTGGTTAGCTTGCCAGCTAGCAAGATAACACAGTTCCTAGCTAAGGTAACATTAAGGGTTTGTAAAGATCAGCTTAACAACAGGCGCTTTTTATTTCTTGTTCTTCAGCTGTTCCACAGTTGCTCATCACACATGAAGATAAAAATAAGAATCTAATTTAGGCAGTTTATCCCTGGCCACCTCTTGCTCTCTAGTTTTTTTTTTTTTTTGCTCCAATTCTTCTGTTTGATACATGCACTGTCAGCCAAGTCACTTAGAACGGCTAGCTAACTGAAATAAACAACTTGGACATTAATTGGTCATCATATTTCCCATAAATCTCCACAAAGGGAAGGCAAGAGAAATGATATTTTCCATAATAATAATGGAAAATATGCTGACTAAATACTGTTTACAAAAAAAAATCAATATCAAGTTTGGATTAAAATAAGTAAATACTTCAGAGCCAATGACTGAATCATTATCATGTTTTTATTTCTTTGTATGTCTGGATTACTTGGGTCGTTACCGACATCTGGTGTCAATTTTATGTCAAAAGCCCCACTGGAAATGTATTTATTGAGAAAAATGTTGACGCATTCAATACTAAGTTTAAAGTCTAAAAGACTAGGTGCTATGATATTGCTAGTTGTTCCAATCAGAAAATCAAAGCGACATTATTGTTAACTCCTGGATAAGCCATTTTTAATCCTACCACCCGTGGTAGTGCTAATGGCAAATTGATTGATTGATTGATTGATTGATTGATTGATTGATTGATTGATTGATGAGTGACACTCGAGTTTCATCACCACACTCCTTAAGCTTTGCTTATTCTGGAGTAAAAATGACACAAAACTAAATACGTCCTGACTCGGAAAGTGAGTCTGTACTTGGCCTTCCTCTTTAATAGGTATTAATCACTAAACATATCTGCAGACAAATTTTTCAGATATAACGTTGCCTTGTGACAAAAATGTCATTCTCCTCCAGCCTCTTGATTATAGGAGAAACTGTAATGCCCTTCAGTAGGAAAAACAGACTGTATCTCATGAGGCAAGTCTGCAGCAGAAGCTAAAAATGAAGCGGAAATTAATGGAATTATGTGAGATGGACAAGCTCAGGAGCGGACATGAGTACAGATGAAAGGCAGTGGGCGCTTTGCATTGAGATCAAAGCTGCAGAGAGCTAATCTAATCTGTCCGTTCGAGGAAAGCACTCATGATCAAACTAAGGTAGAAGAGGAGCACCATAGGCTCTGGCTTGGTAACGTTCCCTCACGCGAGCCTCTGTTCACTGCCACAGCGGCAAGCCATTGAAAAAAAGACAATGGTACATAGCAGGTGGTGGTACTGTGCAACTGTCTGGCTGTAGGAAACACTTCACAAACAGTTTTTATGGAATGAAGATGTCTTCAAACTCATTAAAAACAAATTCTCATCCCATTTTTGTTTTACTCTTCGGACCATTGCCTGTGAACCTTTCAGTTTATCTATGCATGCTGGCTGAAGTTCTGCAATATTAGGAATTTTTTTAAATGATATATAGGCTACTTTTGATAAAGGTATTTATGTAAATGAATCTTTCTCAGTACAAAGCCATGCATATTTGTAAAATCTGTGAATGGGACCATCTGCCTGATAAGGATACTTTGTCAATTAAATGTGTGCTGTCATTAAAACATAGAATGAAGTTCTGGCTGCCTTGGAGGGAGAAAGTGACACATGGGCATTGAGTAATTAACAGTATTGCCGATTTAGCGTCATTAAAGAATTACAATGAATGCATTCATCTCATTATGCTTGGCACTCAATTAGCGATTCCACTCTCTTCAAGTACCTTCTCAATAGATAACAGGGGTTTGTAGTGATGGAGTAGATGTGATATACGCAGACCACTTTTGGCACAAACTTCCTCTTACGAGTATTTGAGCCAATTAAAGGAGCCGCTGTCGCACTTGAACTGAAATTATCTGACTAGATTAATACGCTAACTCCCATTAAATTGTCAGTGTGGATACTAACTGCATCGGCAATTATTAATTGCTTTGACAGCACGAATACTACAGGTGTACCCTTTTTAACAACTGAGAAACAAAACTGTTTGGCAGAATCCACCTGCTGTTTACAAATATCTTGACACACTTGTCAAATCTAACTCATCATACAAATTAAGTTCAATATGACTCTATTGCCTCAAGTAAAATTAGTTTGGCATTGAATACATCCACACTTTGTCAATCATTAGTCCCTGGTATATACAGTATTTCATATCCAACTGTAGTGTGGAAACATTGCATAAAATGCCCTCCCATCTGAGCATTTTAACGGGAGCTGTGCTCTAACAACTGTAATTCATACACTGCAAAATCTTATTTCACTGCAAATATCTGTTTTCTCATTATGGGGATTCTTATATTCTGCTAAATAAACCTTCTTACATTTGTCTGTAAGTTTGCTGTTCCCAGCGTTATCAATTGTGGATCGTGCTTTGAGTTACGCAGCTTTTTTATGCTCCATTTAAACATGATTCATGTTTACAATGATTTGCAAGAGAAAGTTCCGGAGAGGGACAGCTCCCATGAATTACACCCATAGAGTGCACTTGGCAATTAATGTGCCATCATCAGTGAGGTAAAGTGTGCTCTGCTGAGCTGAGCTGTTTGTTTGCATGGTTATGTCACAGTAATACATGTGGGTCAACAACAAATTTCACTGAAAATCATATTCAGCTTGTTTTGAGTAGAGCAGTGGAAAATAAGGTGAGTTATTCAGCTGAAGCGGGTGTATTATGACAATGCAAGGTAAAGTGAGGAAAAAAGAGCAACATTGCCTTAAATGTTAGATGGAATGTGCAGAACTCTCCATATCATGCGCGTTAACCATTTGGAAGCAAAAAGTCTTTTGATGTAGACGGAGTGGAGGGGAGCGCAGAGGAATCCTGAGAAGTACAATCCGACAGCACTGGGCTGGTTTCTCAGCAGAACTCTATAGCGCCTGAAGAATCGGCTGCTGTGAGAGAAATGCATTCACAGGTTGACACCTGTCCAAGAAGAACCTGCTGTGACAATGTGCCCTGTATACCTGTATGGCTCAGAGGCTCTCGGGTTTACACTTAACACTGGAAATGACACTGTTGCCATTTATAATTTTTTGAATTGCAATTCAACACTCAGGCCTTGAGCTCTCTTGTGCAGGTGGCTTTGAAGATGCCTGAGGGTAAAGCTAATGTTAGTTCCCATTGCTGCTTGATGCGGGTCACATTTTGACATCTTAGTAGAACACGTCACTACAGAATTACCGGTGCAGTTCATGCCACCTTTATTTACAGTTTCATTGAGAGGCTAAATAAAATTACGCAGCAGTGGCAGATTTTTTTGCTTCATATTCATGTCATAAATCTCTCATGTCACTACATCTAAAAAGGAGCTGCTGTCGGATTCAGATTTGGTGAATATGTGGATCATTGGGGGATACTGAACTTATAGCCATGTTTGCGGAACAGCTTTAGATTTATTTATTTATTTTTATTATTATTATTTGTTGACTTGCAATGGGACACGGTGAGTTATTCTGCCAAATGTAGCCAGTAGAGGATGGCAATATTGTGGTCATGAAGCGATGCACGTGTTCTGGAACAATATTCAGAAAGGCAGCGGCAATTATATGATGTTCATTTGGTGTTAAAGGGGCATAATGTGTGCCTAGAAAATATCCTCAATGCCAGTTAACCACCACCAGCCTAAACCGTTGACAAAAGGCAAGGTGGATCCATGATTACACCAAGTTCTAACCCAGCCGTCAGCATGTCACAACCGAAACGGATATATCGTTTTGTTGTTCTATATTTTTTGCGTCATTTTATCTCAGTAAGTTCCTTTCTTACACCTACATGTGTCATTTAAAGTGTTATCATGCTTGTTGCTTTGTGTCTCAACCTCTTCAACCTCTACTCACGGTGATGCTGGAATTACAGACCAACGTCACTTATACCAGTCAAATGTCACGCATATGTAGTGAGTCTCTTGCTTTATAGTGGCATATCTTGTTTTCACAAAGTAGATCAGCAATCTCACACTTCATAACAAAAGTGAAGACTGAAATATTTAATTTGGCGAGCAAAATTATATTTAATTTCCGAGTCCCACTTTTTAATCAGCTGTACCGAGAGAGAGGCGATAATTCATCGGAACGCGGATCAGTCATTATTCAATCAACGCGTATTTAAGAGATTCTCTCGCAGAACTGAAGTCCTTGTGCGTGGAAGTCTTTCAGTTTCACATGTGTTACAGCAGATTTCACAATGAGTAATATCAAAACCAATAATGATTCCGAACCTCTAACCCTTTTCTTTTCTCGGAGGTTGGAAGCTCTGTTATAAGCATAACTATCAGGTGCCATTTTATAAGAGGTCATCAGAGCCTAAAAACAAAACATCCCCGGACAAAATCCTCAATTTGAATGAAGTGATTCATCGCATTAAATGACTGACTTTTTTATGATACCAAGATTATTCATATTGACCAAGTCGTATACTTTTTGGGCATGTCATTTTCAGCATGTTTTGAGCCAGAGGCTGAGGGTGGAAGAGGTTAATTCAATCAACTATCTTTAATGAATGTGGCTTGTCAGTTTCACCAACATAAATACATGCAGACAGCAGGCTAATCCAGTAAAAGGCCTAATAATAGCCTAAAGATCTTCTCTGACGGATCATCAGCGGCAGTCTTAAAACAGCAGGTACGTGAAAGCCATTCTTGAGCTTTCGGTAATGAGTGCATTCTCTCCAACATATCCAACATAAGCTGCCACAGTACATGTCGCGATGACCGTGCCCTCTGAGAGATATCTCTTCAAGGCCAAGATTGAACAGATCTGAATAAATGTCCCAACACTGTCCTAGCAGTATGTTGATCCCTCGCTGCAAACTGCGACAACATAGCACTGATTGGGGTTACTTTAAGTTTAGCTAACGTACATAATGAAGGTCCAAAAACCTCTTGCTTTTTCCCAGTTGTTAAACCTTCACCCCCCGTCCGTCGGTCTCCTGTACACAATGCGACCGTTGCCATTTTTAAACAAACTTCGTTGGAACGATCTGTCAGGTCACTCCATGCCGAATATTTTTCCAGGAAATTTGATGTTCAGTTGGAAGGGCTCCTAGAGCGCATCATTATCCTCGCGTCCACGAGCAACGTTAGTGTTTGTATCATCGACTTTAGTTTTCTTTGAATTATTGTTTTGGTGGGAAAAAAAAAAATCAAATATCCCTTTCCGCTTACTGTCGTTCGCTATTTTTGCTTCCCAATGCGTTTGTGTCGGTGCCTTCTCTGAGAAAGTGATCCCTCAATTCATAATCAATAATTTACAAGTATTTTGACCCAAACTTTTTTAAAAATAGGTTTTAGCCATAAGCTGTACTAATAGGTTTTAACCCAATTCATGTTTTATTTTTCCATTTTAATTTTTACTGTTTAGAGTTACTGCTGCATCCGAGATGTTAAATCCTGCAGCTGCCGCCAACAGAGGCTGCAGAGGGATTCCACTTCTGCGCCTTTGCCTATACCTGACAGGAGTGGAGCCCGGTACGGCTTTCTGGCTGCTGTGACCCACCCACTTCAGGTTTCAGTAGTTGCTCATTCAGGGATGCTCTTTAGCTGTGCTCAGTACATGGTTATTTGAGTAACTGTCAGTTTCCTCTCACCTTGAACCAGTCTGGTCATTCTTTTCTGAGCACTCTTACAAAAAACATGTTTTGCCCACTGGACAGCCATTCAAACCGCCCCTTCCGGCATCAACAATCATTCCATGCGCAGTCACATTTCCTCCACATTATGATGTCTGGGCTGAGCAAAAACTGACTCTCTTTAGCATGTTCACGTTTTTTTTTTTGCATTGGAGGCCTCATGTAAAGCAAAAAAAAAAAAAAAATCCGGTTTGCTCCTACTCGCAACCCTTAGCGCATGAAATGAACATAGCTAAGCTAAAGGAGCTGCATGAGGCTGCATTTTCTCCAACTGCTCAGGACACCAAGACACTGGCTGTATTTTATTTTCTGAAATAATATTTCGACTAAAGTTAATCCACATGTGCTCATCATTTTACCTAAGACTGTTTTTTTAACAAGAGCCAGTACAATGAAGGAGTTGCTGAAATGCTCCTTCTGAATGTCCGTGAAGAAACTGTGATCTTGCAATATGTGAGTATCGGATATCCGTTTTATATTTAACTAAATTGCAACTGTTGGAGGTAAACATTGACTGCACGTAGCACGTTTTTGTGAGTAAATGCCATTTTCAATGTCTCCATGTCTGCACACATTACCATTCTACGTATACTAATTGCATAGATTGCTGCTTAATCAGTCTACGTACAAGTACTTAGAGACTGTAATTTGGAGACCGGTATCAATGAAGTATTTGCAAATTATTACTTATGGTTTAAATGTATTGTGATGTGATTTGGTGATTTTACTTCAGGTCACTAGACGTTGCTGAATCTTGCATAAGTCATTTTACTGCACAGTATTAGCTTTCCTGCTAGCATTACATTTCCTCAGCGTGATGCACATTTCACTGGTGTTGGGGACTGTTCACAGCAAACATGCTTTATCGGCTGGTCTGGACTGATTTTTGAAATCTACAGTCAGAGGCATATGGCTCTCTGTATGGCTCTGCCGACGGTGTAAACGGTTCTGGATGTGGATTTTCTGCACTTGCTGCGCAACACTAATGTCAATCACTTTTTCAACATTCCTAAGTAAACTAATGTTTCGGCAAAATCCGGTGTGTTGCTTGTTTTTTTTCTATGATTTACAATGGTGTGCAGTGATGACACACCACCACTTTTGTCAAAAATGGGTCCGAATGTATTACTTTTCTGTAACTTTTTTTGGTCAAGATGTATGGAAAAATACTATTGTAGGCAATGAGAACAAGTAGAAATATATAAAGTAATTCCCGCGAGCATATTGAAGTAAAAACCTGGCTAATAATCAAAAACACTGAAAACATAAATTTTTAATAACAATTTCAAAGTGTGGCATTGCCGGAATGCATGTTTGAAGGCTCATTCCATGACCAAAAATTTTGTTCAAACTGGTTTGAGGCAACATTATTCTGCAAAATTACCTCCGATGGTCAGTTCTTCCAGTATATGAGGTGACATGATCTTTCAGCAGCGTCACAGTCTTAAACACAATGGCACGACGGAAGGAGCTCTCTGAGATGGTTTATAGTCGCTTTGTGGCCTTACGTGATGCTGAGGACGTTAAATGCAGCCAAGGCACTCTAAGAAACACTATCAAGCATTTCAAAGAGACCGATTTACTGAAGACTTCTGTTTCTTTGCCACTAGTTATGTGCCTCTGATGTTCGTTATCTGTGCAGGACAAGCAAAAAAAAATCTGCAGTAAACAGCACAACAACTGTGAGGATGTAGATTACATGAGAAGTGAGGAGATGAAAGTATCAAGGTCTACTACCTCCGGAAACCTGTGTAAAAATGGTCTGATTGGTTGTGTTGGTACCAAGAACTGACGGCATCAAAAAAAAGACTACAGTTCGCCATGAAATTCAAGGATTGGATGCCTCTGTGCCGGGAACAATCCAAATTAAATTTGGATCCAAATTAAAAATTTTCTCAGTCAAACGCAGAAGCAAGCCACAGAGGTGGATAACAATTAAAAACCCATTCAGTAAAACATGGAGGTGGTTATGTTGTATTATGGTTTGGAATTCAGTCTGCTTAAAAGGTAAGTAATTTCTTGGCCTGTTCAAATTCCAGACCTTAATCCAACTGAGCAAATCTGTTGTAACATCGAAAGAATCGATATGGAATGAATTTCAAACCATATGGAATGGTATGTGAAAACCATGCCTGAAAAATTAAATGCTGTAAACAAAGCAAGGAACGCCACACAAGATATTGACTTTTTCTCTCAAAAATCTCTTCCAAACCATTTTTAGTCTGAGAGAGAAAGAGTATTACTTTTTGTTTTGTCATTTTTAAAATGCTTTGATGAATCAATTGTTATGTTCATACTCATTATTTTCTCCATTTGGCTTCCATTATTTTTGTTAGCATCCATTGTCCGTCTATTAAGCAGTATGTTCTTCTGAGGGAGAGAAATGACTGGCAGGGCATGGCCTAGAAATTAGAGATTTACATTGGGTTTTTTTTTTGTTGAAAAATGCTCATTTTATCAGCCAAAGTTCCACTGAGAACACGCCATAGGAGAAAAGGCAGATAGAACAGCGGTAGTGAAGAGGGATGGAGAGAAGAAAGGGTAAAGCCCCTTGAGCTAATTTCACTCCATAAATGACCAGTTTTTTGCCATTTTCACCCAAAATTTATCGAATGAGCAAAATTATTTATTTTGTTGTTTGAGGTACTAGGAAACACCTGCACAAAGCCATTTAAGTTGTAGCTCTATCTTACTTAGTTTTGAAACGATGATACAAAATATACCAATTTTGTGACTGTGTTACCGCGTGACCTGACCCTTCAGCATAGATCATTTATGATGTGATTTCTGACCCTATGATTGCGCACTTCAGCACTGCGATACTGATGGAATAATTGATCTTGCTAAGCCAAAACTTGTTACTCAATGTGCGACAAAACCAACTTTTCATTAAATTAACTAGTGAATTACCTGTGGCAAGAATAATTTCGACTGTGGAAGCATCGAGATGGAAATACAGCAGTTACATTTGTAAAGGGCTATGCCACACCCTTATCCCCAAGAGGAAGGGGAGTTTTGTCTGGCATGGGGGTGGTGGAGTGTCCAAAGTAGAAATTGGCCTTTGACCCCAGTGACCTTGACCTTTCAAAAAACGAACCCCTCAAGGACAATTCCAGGGACAACCTACATAGACCCACCGAGTTTGGTGAAGATCTGTCAGAGGACCTCGGAGGAGTAGGGGAACAGACAGACAGACAGACAAACAGACAAACGTTCCTCAAATTATAGTATGATTTTAATTAATGAATTAATTTTAATTAAATTAAATTACTTATTTTGTTCTTAAACCATCATTGCGTCAGGAATCACACAGATGTCAAACTGAAGTCCTTCAATAAATATTAACACGCACTTGAAACTATTTTTTGTTTTAGAGAATTCCTTCCTCATGCAGGTTTATGTCTCTGCTTTTTTTAGGACGCAGGGCTGCATCTATGTGGGCTCAGGCAAAGAAAAACAAACAAACAAACAAAAAAAACCAGCCACCTAATGAGGGCTGCAACACTTGCAGTCCCTGCTTGTTTGTGTTTGTGAGGAGAGGCAGGGCTATTTTTCTCAGTAGATTACCCTCTTAGAGTGTCATAGCCTCTACGCTGTCACTCTCCACTGCCCCATGGTGATGGATCCCCTGCCTGTCCCCCTGCCAACCCCCCACCAATCAGCCCCTGTTAAAGGGGACCTATTTTGCTTTATTTCCAAGGTTATATTTTGATCTTGGCCTCCCCTAGAGGACTCCTGATCATTCAAAGTCCAAATCAGGGTCCTTATTTCACTCATACTGCCATCCTCAAAAACCCCATTTTTAGTCCATTGTAGTCTCTGCCTGATTATAACATTAAAAACATTATAATTAAAATTATAACATTACTAATATGTATTAAAAGAAGGATCAGCATAATAGGTCCCCTTTAAGCAGAGTGCATTCTGTGAGCCACTTTTGTCACAGTGCTTTTGGAAAACTTCCTGTACCTTCTTGGGAACTTCCTCTACCTTCTTGGGAACTCTTCTTATCTTCTGTCCTCTGGCTTATTCTAACCCTATTATTTGTACTTGCACATTATCTCCTTGAAATCCCACCTTGCCTTTGGATGGGATTTTATTTTGCCCAAGATCACAAGAATCAAATAAACTGACATATATTGAGGTATTAAAGCAATACATTACAGTTTTTTAAACTTTTGACTAAACAGCACCCCTACAGTTCCCGGGTGTAATTGCACTGTCGTTAAAACACACATTTGGCCTAGTGGTCTGAGACGGACCACGGACACAATGGCGCCCCCAAGGGGGGGGGGCAAGGGGGGCCACGGACCCCCCCTGGAAAAACTTATGGCCACCCTTCTGGCCCCCCCAGAGCACAAAATGTATAGAAAATGGACATAGCCTCCGTGACGTTACTCATATGTTTCTGACATGGTTCTGGTCTCTGAATATCCACAGTAAAGTTCATTTGGTGGCCAATTTGGCACTTACCTGACTCCGCTTACCTCCCGGTTAATTAAAAAATGGGCGAAAAGGTGGACCATTGCAGGAGCTCAGGCAAGCCAAATGGAGCCTGGTTGCGAAAATATGCCCCGAGCTCAAAGCTACCAAGCCAGCTACTGGTTACGAACGAGGCTAAGAAGCCAACTGAGCTCGATGCTCTATAGTTCGCTATGGCCAAGATGCTGGGTCATATCTGTCCTAGTAAAGGAAAGTATCCTGCCAAGTTACTTGAGGTGGCGTGTCGAATGCTGTTTATATCCGTGAAGCGGTTGCGAGAGGAACGCTGTACACCGCTGGGAAGTTGTCACAGTTGACTCACCCCTTGGAGTATGGGCGGTGCTCAGCTCAGATTTTTGACGCACCTTAACCACGTCACATTAATTGTGGTATATCCAGTCAAATGTTAACACTGCATAATGTAAGCAAGCCGGATGGACCTTAATTTTCCTTCCTCACACACGCACATTTTTGATATATCACCCTACATTTTGAATTCGGTGAATGCCAAATGAGTTGGCTTCTGTGGGTAACATACACACGGGTTATCAATGCTAGCACAGCTAGGCATCTGGCTCCAAGGCTAAACCGTGGTTATTTCAGCAGCTACCCAGCTAATCTATGACCTTTATATTAACTAACAATACCAATGTGGCTTTCAACGTTTCTTTCGCGTCCTCTAAATTAAGGTACTTCTGGAACTCAACAAAGAGGCTTTGCTCTTAGCTTCACTTTTCACTTTTTTCACTGAGGTGTTTTTTTTTTCTCGTGTAAATGTTGCATTACTGGACACTGAATATAGCTGAATGTGGCCAGCTAGTGACACTGTTTTCCGTTGCCATTTGGCTTATTAATCAGGATAATGTAGCTAGCGAGCTTGTGGATGATGGACTTTATGGAGAAACACATTTAGCCACCGCTAGCTAGCTTGGTAGATAACAAGGGATAGGTTTAATTAGCTATAAAGCTAGCTAGCCTCTCTATATAGAATGGTACCATATTGGTAATCGCACTGAAAATGTAATTAATCCATTTGCGGCGAAGCAGCAGTGATTGTAGCTCTTGCAACAAGATAACATGAAAAGAGAAGAGACTGACAGGCCGGCCATGATTGCGTCCCTACAAAGGAAGAACAGGAAGAGACAGAAACTTTGCGCGAAAGCTGCAAACTCAGTCTCAGCCACAGAGACGGGTGAAGACTCTGCTAGACTTAGGCCAGCCCTTCCAACCTGTCCCTGGACCAAAAAGTGGATTTATCAGTGTGTCCCTGATGAGGAAATGGATGGCTACAGGGCAAAAACACAGTATAAATCTGTGGTTATGTTGTGTCTACAGTGAGCAAGGAATTTTCATGTTAATCATATAAAACCTTTGATTTACCTTTGTCAGTAGTTCAGACTTAAGAATAGTCTGAATAGAAATGTTCATTGGCGAATATTACAAATGTAATTACAATGGAAAACACTTACTATTCATACTATTTGAATTATTATTATTATTATTTTATTATTATTATTATTATTATTATTAATGATAATAGTAATTATAGTTGCTAGCTAAAAAAAAAAAAAAGCTGTATTTAAAAATACTGGAAATGTTTGTGTGTTTTTCTGAAAGTTGAGGCAAATTTTTCGGATGCATATTGTCTTCTTAATGAAAAGGAGTCAAGGACACAGCCTCGGAAACATCATGTCGTTATTTTTTGTGAGTGTTTATCAGATTTGGCTGGTAGACAGGAAAGATGGCGGGGGGCATTCAGTACATGACCTCAGGCTGGAACTGAATCCAGGTTACACAAGGAGGACTGATTTGCTGTGCCACCCTAAGATTTACACTGGCCCCCTCTCACCACCCCATGAACATTTTCTGGGGGCCACTGCACGGCCAATTCAGGCACTCATAGTAAAAGAACTGCTGACATTGTAGACATGGTAGAATGATCATTTGTAATATTTTTAGCCAATATAACAGTAAAAAAATTATATGCCATTTTTGTTAAGGTACAAAAGTTGTCATGTATTGCTTTAAGGTTAAAGACCTCAGAAATTGATTAGTGATAACTTGTTGCAAAGACATCTTCATTGGTTATATGCACCATGATTTAAAGTGGTAGATATAACTGTCTACCGTTTATAGTGATAGCTGGACTTGATCAAGATTGACCAATTTGCAACAATGCAGTCCCTCTACCGATGCTTCAATTTAGCATAAGTTACAAGATTTATGCTCTGTCTTGTGGTTAAAGTTTGTTCTTTAGAAAGCAAGTAATTTTGCGTCTGCCTTCAAACCAATGTTTTGCTTTGATGTGATGAAACTGGTTCAGTGTGGTGAGGCTCCAAGCAAATCATACACAGACAGCGAATGAACACTTTGCTTTACTGCTCCTTTGGGCTACATAACATTTGCTGCGATAAATGCCTGTATCTACATGAAAAGAAACAAAGAGCCGTTTCCAATCTTGAAAGCAGCTGGACTCCCCGGTCAAACATACTCTTCTTTTGTGTCTGCAGAGCATTTCTATGGAGACACTCCTCTTCTCATGATTACATGTAAACAAAAAAAAAAAAAAAGGGGGGGGGGGAGACTTTTCTATGAGATCTAAAAAGCTTGCTGTTTCATGCAAATAAATAAATGTACGTTTGCCGGTGCATCTTATCACATTTGTCGCTGGCTGGACTGGATTTACTGACGTTTGCTTGCCTAGGCGTGTATGTAGGTGAGCGTTTTTGTGGGGGTATATTGGTGTGCAAGCAGCATGTATGAATTCCTCTTGGCACAAGTGGCCAAAAGGTGAGTAAAAACGACTTCTAAAATCCCGCTGCCCACTACTGTAAGATGTTGACCCCTGTCTCCTTCCATCCATATGCTTCCTGTCTTTTTCAACAGCTGCAACACGAGGGATGAACTCGTTGGGTATAAAGTATTCCATTCAATCTGGGACACAGAGATATGTCCCTCTGATCCTGAGGCTGGTGGGGAAGGCAGGCACCTTACTGTTTCTACCCTCTTCAGTGAGGCCACAGCTTGTTAAAGCTATAGACGGAGCCCTCTTTTTCTCATCTTCTGCTCCCTTGTGGTGATGCATTTCGTTTTTGGAGTTCTGTGATATCTGATGCCACCCTTTGGGTTACCTCACACACCAAGAAGTACAATTTGAATATTCTGTGACCTACCTTAATATGTCTTAATATCTGATCTGAGGACCTGAAGATGGCTGAGGACACAGTGACCTCCTTGTGAATGCGCAAAATGTCTTTAGTTTGGCTGCAGTTTCTACATTCTTTTTTCTCAGCCAAGGCTGGATTGGATACATCAGTTGATTTCAGTTTCATATTTTGCTCTTAACTCAAACGATGTGAATGATGACTCTTTCTTCATCTACTGACTGGATTTTAGGGGAGGTAAAAATTATCCATAAGCAACTTAGTTTGTTCCATCTCAGCATGTATAAGTATTGTTTCCTGGAGGAATATTGTCTCAGACTAACATCCACGTACATGTAGTGAGTTTCGCTCTAGTAGCTGTGATTTGAGTATAATTCTGCTTGAAACAGTTTTTATTTGTTTACTTTCTCAATGAGTGTTTTTTCTTTCACTTGGAACCTGTCATTTTGGTGCTGTTTCTGAATACATTTCTGACACGCTTACACTTTAGTGCTGTTCAGAGTTGCTTCTGATAAATCTTGTTTGATCAAAACTCATTTATTTCTTGAGATGTCATGATGCAAGGGCGGTCGAATGATGCATCGCATGTATTCATTGTCCTTGGTGAAACTAGACTGCCAGCGCTGCACCAGCATGCCAATGTGTCAAAGATGGCTTCCTCATCTCAGGCTTGAATAAGCCCTCATAAAAATTCTGTTTTATAAATGAAGACAAATACCAAATTTGGATTTTATTGTTTAAAGTGATGTAAAAAGGCTGTTTTTTTCAGATTCAAAGTCTCAGCAATTAACTTCTCTTCCATCAGCTTGCAACTGCAATTTTTTTAAACCTGCTTTATTATAAGTGAATAAAAGGATGGGTTAGTTAAAACGGCTGTCACCCAGAGATGCCAAGGCTTACGTCTTAGGCGTGAGTTTCTCCTCTCAGTGGCATTCAGGTTTCTGTGCCGTAGTCAGCAATTATTCAATCAAAGCGCACTGAACAAATTCACTCGTGAAATTTAAGCCATTGTGCATCAAGTTAATTAGTTTCACGTGCATTACGGTGGATTTCCCCACGAATGACACGGAAATCGATTATGACTCAGGAATTCTCAGGCTTGTCTTTACTGAGGGATTAAAAGCAATGGAATTGCATAAAAATGTTTCAAATGGTCTTATTTCATTAAAACAATTTAAAGGATCATGAAACACAGGCACTGTTTCCAATCCCTGAGTAAAGGGAAGCACGGCAAATCCGGAGTCATAATCGCTTTCCATGTTACTTGTGATGAGGTCCACCTTTACGCAAGTGAAACGGAAACTTCAATGCGCAAGGATTTTAATTCTGCATGAGAATCTCAGTAAGCATTCAATGAAAAATTACGGACTATGGTGAATAAGCCTAAAAAATGCGTGAGACCTGTGCCGAATGTGTGAGACTTGGCATCTCTGGTCATCAGACTTGCATTTGGAGTTCAGTCAGAAAAACATAATTTTGCACAGTTACAGGAAACTATCTCTGTCCACAAGTGGAACGGGAAGCGAAGTAATCCAAGCATGAGAGAAAAGAGAAAAGACATGAATGCATATGGATGGACAATGAAGTGTTCACCAATTGGCAAAACCTAAAAAAAAACCTGCCTGAATGCCACTGATTTGGCATTTGCAAGCCATTTGCATTCATGCCTTTTCTCCTGAGCCTTTCCAGTCTTGAAGGGATGTTTGGAAGAAAGCCTCGGTTGGCTGATGCAGACTCAGCTTCATCGATACCATATCTTGAAATCCGAATTAGAGGAAAATTTTCTTTGAAAAGTAGTTAAAAGTAGTTAAGCTTTCTAAATATTAGTGAAGTTGGCCCATGGCCAGGAAAATGACAGGGATTTGCTTTGCATCCCCTTCCAATAGCGGACAGTGATAGTTCTCTGTGTCCAAGGCAAAAGACAGCTTTCGTGACCAAACTGCACAGCCCAGCTGGTGACACAGCCCCTTTAAGAAAATAAGAGGGGCAGCAGCCTCTGGGCACTGGTGCTTGTGATGCAGCCATTTTTGAGATGTCCGAATAAATAAATATCTGAAAAAGCACGTAGGTTGCCTCCGGGTCAAGCTCTCTGCTTGCTTTGCCCTGTTTAAAAATGTTCAAGTTTACTGTGAAATTTCTGGGAGGATTACTGTTCACATTTACAGAAATTATGTCTGTTAATTTCCCTGGTGTACACACACCCTCAAAAAATTCTGAAAACCAGCTGTTTTTAATTTACTTCGTGGAAAGTTGAATGAATACGGGAACATGACCACAGGGGCTTATTTGTTTCAGTCCGGAGGACAGATTGTCACTTAAGCCACATTTCTTCTCAAAGTACAACTCCACAAACCCTTATCCAGGCCTGAGGATCATATTATGTAAGAAGAAATTTTACTCAGCCTTTTCTCGAGTTAAGATCTTTCTGTTGGAGGGTACAACTGTATCGTTATGAAAAACAGTCACAGATACAGGGTACAATCCTAAGTGGAGTAATTATTGATAGGAATGCAGTAGTAGGAGTAGTGTGGCCAAAGCCCACATCGGTCAGAAGAGCTGCCCAGCTTGGCTGATGTTAACTGGAGCGGATAGGGGGCGTGTCCACACCTGCCGGAGGCGGAGCCCAGCTGGTGAATTCCCCTCACCGAAGCAGGAGCGCTTGACACCTGGGCTGGGCCAAAGAGTTTAGCAGGAATGCAGTCCCAGTCCTGGGGACTGATGAAGGCTTGGGACATGTTCCTAATAAACAACCGATGATTAAAAGACTGGAACAGATGATTGACTGAAACACACTCCCAATCCTGGTGACAAATATTAAGGCTTGGTAGTTTGGTCCTATCAGTATCGATAAAAGTACTGGATTCTCATTGCATATCGATTCTGAACATTTCAAATGATTTCAATACTTATCTTCTGCAACATCGATACACCAGTACCAGCTGTGCCAATGCCGCAGAGGAGGGGAGCTTTCAACACTCAGTGAGTCGACACTCACACCCGCTGCTACGCTACAGCTCCACCTCCTCCCACTCACAGAATCAGTTGGGCTTTGCATTCAGGAAACGTGTCTGCTTTGTGTTGTTTTTAAATTGTTTATCATTATTAATTATTTTCCAATCGTAACATGCGCCAAACAGGCATCTTTATACCTCGCATTTCCTCCACTGCATTTAAACGCAGAATGCTTGTGTTTTTAAAACGGCGTTGGAAGTTAAAAACTGAGAGGCACTGCTTATCAATGTCAGCTTCCCTGCTGGTGACCAATAACACAAGAGTAGGTTATACTATTGCAGTAGCTTAACTTTCATAAACCGTATAGGGAAAATGTCTCAATACAAAACAATCAGCGGAGCTTCATTGGTAGTCATAGCAACATTTCAAAGCTTTTCTTTTTCCCCAGCTTTTAAAAGACGTGTTTATTGTCGTGTCTCATATTCTCCACGTTTAAGCAAGTCTTCTGGGTGCAGAGCCCTTCAAAGTGCTGGTGCCGGCTGCTCAGCTCTTCTTACTCCTGTTGAGTTGTTCACAACTGGTTGTAGTATATTGCTTGTTTAAGATGGCATGTTTAGAGCCTCTGTGACCAGTTTTGACTGGAAAAGAGAACAGCAGGAGTATTGTTTGAATATATGTAGGATTTGAGGTGAATGAACATGGAAAGCCCAAAGATACAAGCAAGCCGATATGCAATATAGCAGCGCCAAGGTAAGGGTGCTAACATAACTCATTTATCATGGCACCTGAAGGAATGTAATCGGCTAAAGTACTGGGTGTCAATCTAACCTCTGTATAGCATGTCTGTGGTGCTTCCATTTAATGTGTTTTATTGATTTCTTACTTTAACCCCTCTGTGCAGAAGTAGATGCCAGCAGACATGCAGCTGCTCTATTTTTGCATGCAGTCATACTATTCTCTCAAGATGGCGAACCCGGATCAGCAATTGAATGTTCAATAGCAAGCCAAGCTCAAACACAGTTTAGAATATCGATGAGTTAAGTCCCAATCCCTGTTTTCCAGGTGTTGCATGGATTAAACTCCTCAGCCTGAGGTGCAAAACGGCACAATATACTTGCCGATAGTATCTATCCAGCAGTCAAAAAAAGATTTTGTTTGACAGAAAAAAAAACGTTTGTCCTTTGTAGCAACCACTTCAGCGAAAGTGAGCACTGAACAACAAGCATTTCCTAAATTACCGACACTATGTCTTGATAAACTAATTATTAGAGAAACCTTCTTTCTACTTCTTTTTTCTACAGTACTACTTCCTGAAGGTTAAGATTAAGGTTAGGTATAGGTTAGGGTCTAGAGTTAGGGAAAGGTGATCGTGGTTTTTTTAAAGACAGTTGTGACTCACAATTACAAATGATACTTTTGTATTTGGAAAAGGGACTTTAACAGCAGCATCTTGAGAGAAAGTTGGAAGTTTGTTGTCTCATAATCCACCGTGACCACCTCCTTATGCGGACTTTGCTGCTATATTAGCATGTCATCCTCATCGCTACCAATTGCATAGGTTATATGCAAATTCTGGGCATTATTTTTTGTGGCTTTAAATTTGAACAGTGAGAGCACTGAATGAGAGCAGGCTGACTGAAAACTGCAGCATAGATCTGGATTCAAGCTCGGGTCACAGGATTTTGTCTGCAAATCTTCTGTCTTTAAAAGTAGAAAGACAGCTAACTGCTCTTCTCAATTTTAAAATTGTCTCCACCTGGTATAAGTCTGATAACATTTTGTACCGGCGAAGTACAAAGTACTGGGGATGCTTGAAAATGTATAAGTTTCAGACACAGAAGACGAGCAGCGGTGCTGCTATCGCTGTCCATTCCAGGCTTTAAAGGGATAAACCATGATAAATGCCAAGATGTAAGGAATTATATTTGACATTGGCACATGCCTTTCTCATCAGCATCATGTTACACTGCTTTAGTATTTATTTCAAAGTCTTGACCGTATGACTGCATGAACATTAAATCTCGATCAAAAATATTCTGAACATTCTGTAGTCTCAATCTTAGATGTTATTTTCTTTTAGGATATTTAAATTAATTTACTTTGAGTGTTTTCGTTGTTACTTTGAATGTTGTTATTGCTAAATATGTTGGACAGTTTTTCAGAATTGTTCAGTCCTGTCTGGAGGAAATTTCTCACATTATGGAATGTTTTCATTTTATGTTTTTGGGCAGTGGTACTTTTTGAACAGTGGGGCAGACATTTGCCTTGATTTGTTATGATGGCCAAAAATTCCACAGTTTCCTCTCACAGCTTTCCTTAATTAAATGTAGGGAAATACAATCACTGGATGCAGACCTCTGCCAGTGCCTATACCCACCAGGGTGTCATTTGGATGTCCTAACTCACTGAATTATGCATTTTATGCATTTATCACCGCACAAAATGAGGATGCCTGATTGGATTATATGACTAGCCATGTGACCGATTTCAGGCTCTTTTTATTGTGACCATTAGAGAATTCATTGCCATTCACAACATCATTCCTCATTTGTTGTGGCATTTAGTACTCTAGGTCTTTTTTCGTTTGCCAAGATGGCTGAATGAAAAAGATGGAGAAAGCCTTGCAGAATACACCCCCCCCCCCACACTTTCAAAAAAGGGTGAAGGATTTCTACCACATGGAGTGAGGTACAGGGGGTTTGCCTTGTGACTTCATTTGAATATATGGGAAACAATGGAATATATTAGAGAATTGAGCATTTATTGAGAAAGTGTTTGCCTCAATTTTATCTAATTTTGCTTATTTGTCATAGGATAAGGTGGGGCTATTCTGGCGTAGTACTACAAGTCTGGCTAACTGTGAACAGCTCAGTGGAGATATTCTAGGATACTGACCTAGTTCAGTTTCAGGATGTACTATAATCTGATTGAACAAAAGAATCCATTTTTCGCATGGGCACTGTGGCTGACTGGCAAAGGCAAAGCAAATCAGAGTCCTCTGTTCACGATTGTTAGCTCTGTTTGAAGCTTCATAAAAGGTGAGTTCAATGCCAGATTTACTGTTAAGAAAGAGTGGTGAACTTTTCTTTTTGTATGAAGGTGAATCATTTCACGAGAAAACAGAAAAGAAATTATGATATTGCAAGTCATATATGCGAAGCACTGCTTTGTTTAGGACCATGTGGTTGGGGCTATTTCAGCCCCCATGGATGGGGCTGTTCTGGTCACCAAATATTCCCTATTTAAAATAGTTGTAAAACATTTCAAAACGTCAGAATTGAATATAATGCATTGATTATTCTCAGAAAGACCATTTTAGCGTTGGAAGTTGGCAAAACTCTTTAACCCTTTCAGGGCTGAACCATGTGGACCTACATTCGCATACTACCACTCAATTCGATTTTAAATTACACCAAACGATGTGATTAGAACTAATTTCAGTATGGAATAGGCAATACAAGTACAGAATATGCTTTATTGTTAGATATGGCATCAGAACCGAGTAATTTTGGAACAGGCCAAAATAGTCCCATTTTCAGGGGGCTGTTCCGGCCTATATATTTTTTTCATTTTTTTGATAAAAATTACACAGTGTTTGAGAAATGTAGAAAACCTGTTAAGATGTTGTTTCTGATAGCTCTAGCAATAGTTTAGAACAACTACTGGCCAAGAAAAGGATTGATTAGTGATTTTACTAGTGAAAGAAGGTAAATGTGGGCCGGAATAGCTCTTCCTTACCCTATTTAAATTAGTCTGATGATCTGAAACATTTATTTCTTGTAAATGCGCAAAAATCAATAAATTGAGAAGAGGGAATAGATTTTCACAGCACTGTGATTCTGGGAGTCACTGTGAGTTGGGTCACTGAATGAGGACTAGCAAACTAGGACAGATTTTATGGGAATATCACAAATATTTTACCTGATAGAATCCACTGAATTTCTGGTGCACCATTTTAACAATATTTCAGTCGGCTTCATATTCACGGAAGTGAGGAAATGTCATTGGCACCACTTGGCCATTTGGGGAGGTTTCAGAGAAGTTTTGAAGAGGGCTTGGGAAGCCTGTGAGAACAGAAACTAAAAACTCAAGAGTTCCCTCAAAATTTACCCCAGAGATCTAACATTTCTTACAGATATAGTTGACTCGTAATATTCATGGTGATTTTGAGCAAGTAGGAGAGCAACCACTGAAGGCTGAAGGCTCCTCGTTTGCATCACAGTCAGAGGACAAAGAATGAATGTAGTTTGATACAAGAGGAGCGGCAGAGAATCTCAGCGGAGTGGAGGAGGGCCTCATTCCTTTGAAACTGTAGGCTGATGAAGTCCTTACTTCGAAGTAAAAAAGGTCCCCTGGCATTGGCAAGGCTGCATCGCTCGAGGCTGAATTTCCCCTGCTGACCCTCAGGGGAGCACAGCAGAGAACTGGAGGAGAACATCTTTTCCTGCGGTTCCACTCACATTGCAGTGTAGTAGATGAGTGAAAGGATAATGTCATCTGAATAGATTATCTTTGCTTGCGCCTTCCTCTCAAAAGTGGTCTCTCTGTCAGTGTCATTCATCAGTCTGTCATGCTGCAGGATCCTGTTTCTAAACTTACCTCACCATTCATGGCCCACCGTTGCTAACATCCAAGTTCCTTCAACTCCCCTGCACCAGTACAGTAGCCGCGCCGGAGTTTGTAAGTTTGTGGTCTGCCAAGAACAGCACAAGGAGCAGTCGTCATTCTTGTGGACATTGTGTTGAATACGTGTGCTCAAATACTGTTCATTCAGATTCACGCTTCAGACTCAAATTTTACAAAAGAGTTGTCAAACTGCCGGTTTCCCTCCCCCTCAGTCGTGTGATTTCAAAATCGCCGACAGGAGGTCTCATAGTTCACATAATCCCTAAGGACAGTGACTGCAAGCAGTGTTCCTGAGACTCGAGCAATCTCATTACCCTTAGTGGCACAATTTCTGCTGGTGTTATCCTGCCGCCGAAGCCGGCTTCGAAGGGTAATTCCTTCCACCTGCGACGGACTGATTGGCCCCAAGCAGCACGCTGACCTCCCAGGACCAGGCCGATAATGGCGCTGTCTGGAACTATTCCTTCACCTGCCGCTTCAAGTCAACCCAAAAGTCCGCCTCCCTCGCTTACAGCGAGTTAGGGAGTGTGTAGCAGCAATGCCTGGTGGCATGCACCGTGTCACATTGCTATCTCACCACTGCAGTGGGGTATTAGTCAAATAAAATTCCCTCTCCTGTCTGTTCTCCTTCACCTCCCACTCCTCCTCCACACCTTTTGGCTCATTATTCTCTCCTTGCTTCCTGGTGAGGAATGAACGGTTAACTGAGGGCTAGCACCATAACCGTAGTAAAACCAACTCTCCTCACTATCTCTGATCATCTCCTCCACCCTGGCCTCCACCTCTACGTTTCCACCCGGACACATATGGTATTGCTTTTCTCCCGACTCAAATACGCCCCATACCTCTGCCATCTAAATACATGCTTGCAGGAACATTGGGAAAGAAAGACTGGGAAATTAGATTAAAGTGCCTTTTGTGGAGAAGGGAAGCGGCGCTGAATTTATTACCACAGTCTTACTCCCCTGAGGCAGCTGTGGGTTTCCTCTGGTGCAGCTGAAAATGCCGGAAGGGGAGTAGCGAGACCCCCAGCTTCGGTGTCGCAGATGCGTTTCCATAATGAAGTGGGTAAAATGCTGCCATAACCCCCTTGAGTGGTGCAAAATTTTAATTAACAAGGAGTATAAAGAGGTTATTGATCTGCCTCGGGAAAGAGCCAGAGATCATCCTTCCCCATCTGTAATATGATTTCAAATTTGCTATTAATAATTGATGTATGAGAACAGCACGCAAAAAATATCTCCTGTGAAGCATCAAAATGATACCTCAGGATAAGGAATATGAAGTTCGGGTGACACTTGAGCCCGAAGGATTTGGGCTCCGTTACTTCTCAGCAACACCCTGCTCTCCAACGTTCTCACATTCTGCCTTCGAATACGTGGCATATTAGGCTGGATGACTCTGCTGATGCTTTACTCATTTTTTCCCATTGGAAAAGAGGTGGGTTTTTTCAGTAACAGGTACTGCGTCCTCCGCAGGGAAACAATTTGCGCCATAATAAGACGCCCGAGACTCCTCTGCTTCCGTACCCACATCGACTGCAGCACATTCCACTCAAAAACTAGGAGGAAATGAGTGTGAATAAACATTCAAGTAAGCATATTATTCTTGGTGATTAAAATCCCTCTATTTTTCCTGAGTCTCTTTCATTGTCATTTATTTATGTTTATTGTTCTTTACCTCTCTCCTCTGTAACAGTGACCTCCCTTTGGCTGTCTTCTTTCCTCACTGGTCATCCTCTTTTCTTTTCTCTCCCTCACGTCTCTCTCCCTCTTCTCCTCCTCTCTCCCAGGCCTTTTCTTTACCTTCATTCTGCCATGTTATCGGACACTGGAAACATAGAGGCCAGGGATACTCAGTCCTGACTGGCCTACAGAGATGCCGAAAAAAGCCGTTTAGTCATCTCTGTGTATTCGAGCCCGTGGCTATAGTAACCTCCCCTGCTCCCCTTTCCATTTACTGCCTCTGTGCTGATGACGGGGCCCAGTAGAGATGGTTCTTGTGCAGAGCAAGAACATCTGCTGTGAAATAAAAGGATGTCTTCCATGGTGGGTTTTCCCCTCTAACCTTTACTATCCCGCCGCAGCTCTCCATCTTTCGCTTGCAGACTCAGATGAGTCATTATGGAAAGGCCTGGATTTGTTCTCCATACTATTTCTCGCAATGTTAAGGAAAGTCATTACTTTTATAATGTCTGAATTGAAATAGACTGCATATTTTCCTTTCTTTTATTTTTTTGTTCTTGTCCATTTTCTCGCAGCAACCATATTATTCACATTGATTGCACCGCTGTCATGTCCTCACATCAATTATTTTGCCATTTTGTGAAAATTAATCTTCATTATGCTTTGTGATGACTTCTGAATAGAGCAAAAAGTGGAGGCATTTCTCCCTGAATGTAAATGACTCCCTGGCTGTTCCCTTAGTCCAGAGCAAAGAGAGAAATTCAAGGTCATTCTGAAAGGCCAACAGTAGCGACGCATCTTATCTCTGTCTACATTTAACATTAATACAAGTGTCCTTGGATGCTGCCGCAGGGAAGAACTGAATTCTACGACATGGAGCCGAGTTATTTGAATGTTTCTCAATAGGGAGAGATTATAGCACAAACACTCTCTTTCTCACTCTACACTCTTTGTAATTCCTCATTTGATCCTCTTAAGTAGCCGAGAGAGAAGACCTCTTTGAATATACAGTTTCAAAAGAGTTTGCATATTATGGAAAATGCAAATAAAGTCAAAAAGGACTGATCTGAAAATTCCATTCACCCACTATAATATTGAATATGGCACAGTGCATCAATTGATGTTCTTACTTGATTTAATTGCGTATTGAAAATGTACGTTGTACAATGTGAGGACCTCAGCAGTGTCCGGAAATCTGTCACAATCGACTCTTAATCATCGTGTAACGTCCCCATGTCTTCTAATAATACATGAAGACATGAGTTGTTCAAGTCTAGGAAATGAAATTTTCCCTCATTCCTCCATTATGCAGGTCTCAGGCTGCTCCATTGTTGGATAGTCATTGCTGTATATACATTTTACTTCATAATGAACCATACATTCTCAAACAAAGACAGGTCAGGACTGCAAAATTGCACGAGAGTTGAGCGACTGGACGAATCCTTCGCCAGTTGGTTTTTTTTTTTGGTGATTTTCATCATTTTGTTTTGCTAAGTTAAAGATCCTTTATCACTTACCATGATGCACTGAGGTGAGGCAATCATTTCCTGGGCCAAGACAGTTGCGATTACAGTCAGACGTTTGGACCAAAATAAAATCGGTCTCTATTGCAGCATTTATTGTTTGTTTCAGATCTTTTGTGAGGATTTATAATTTCTTCATTTTCTTATCATTTTGCTTTGCTGTTGGCTTATTTGCTTGCTTTAAGTTGGGAGTTTTATCATTTGAACTATCAAGTGTTGCTGCCAAAGGCCAAATAGGGACACCCCAATAGAGACAAAAACATTATCAAAGTTTGGTCAAGAGGATCCTCGCACTTTCTGTAGAAATAAAAGGATCTTACTGGATTTAGGAGCACTACAAACGGTGAATTTGTGGATTTTCTTCTCCACCGTCCAAACTCCGCATCAGTCAACACCTGGTGGCGATATTATTAGCCTGAGAAGATAGAGATTAATCGCCAGTGACAAATAAGAAATGCTCTCCTTGAGATTATTTTTTTATCCATTTGGTTTTAGTATGTGACTTAAGGCATTTCATAGATTTGCAGTCCACAGACTACTATTTGAATGGACTCTAGCGAGAGCTTCAAACCAGCAAGCTTGGCATTCCGGTCAGTGATCATGTATCCTAATAAAAAATGCACAGAGCATCACGTTAAGCGATTATGGGCCTTTAATAATCAGCCTGCTTAAGCATTCAGCTCGGTAAATGATGAACCAGTGAAGTGCAATGTGAAACCTTGCGCGAAAAGGAACAGCGAGTTGGTGTTTGGCCATATTCAACGGCGGAGCCAGATCTGGGAATTGGGGGGTCATGGAACATCCATTTAAAACAATTATTAGTCCTTACCTGTTCTCAGTCAATTTCATAATTAACAAAAGATTCACTCCGAGAGCGCTCCACACTCTCAGGTGCTGCTAGTTCTCCCCATTTAGGTAAGATGACAATCATTCGTCTGGACACGTATTTGCTGCATTTAAATCAGTGTTATTCAAAACTGCATACAAGTCAACTCTCACAATATGGCTTGAGTTGCATGCTTTTTACATTTCATTGCTGACCGCCACTTTTTTATCAACCCACGCTGTACGCAGACTGAAGGGCGATATTTCATTGGAGCGCGGGTCAGTTATTCAATCAATGCTTATTTAAGAGATTCCCGCACGGAATTGAAGTCTCTATGCGTGGACGTTTTTCAGTTTTTAAACAATGAATTGAAATGATCATGAAGTGCGACTTAAATCGCCTGATATGCGGGAAAGGTTGCGCGGAAGTTTCAGAGTAGTTTGTCATTCGTAAAACATAGGCCTATTTATAAGTAAATTATTTTTCTGCACTGAATTTAGCCCATTATTTCATTGCTTTTATATAGTGTATGGAGGGAAGCCGTGTCTTCAATTGCCAATGGATTATTACTATAATTGGAAAATGCGTCAATAAAGGGAAATGATTGAGAACTAGGAGGGACTAATTGTTGTCATAAAGGGTGTGTCTGCGCCCCCCCCTCCCCCAATTCCCAGTTCAGGCTCCGCCACTGGCCATATTTGCGTTCTTGTTGCTCTGATTTCCGACCAGTCTTTCACTGGGCAAAGCAGTGACTAAATGAAAACTAAGCTGCCCTTTTTGTTAGCTGTCTGATTGACTGGTGCTGAAAAGCAACATCAATTAACACGACGTAACATTATAAAACATAACACAACATAACAGGAGAGGTGAGAACATCCCATTCAGCCCAACCATTTGCCAACCATTTTCCTATCACCTATTCCTACTGCCTATGGACTGTATTGTTTTTGTAAAATTGCAGTTCTCATTTCTAAAAGAACCATATCAGAAGACGTATCCTGTAGTCCTGGAAAAGATGTAACTCTGTTTCAAAAGATGTAGCTCTGTTTCATTATTGGCGTGCATCAGATAAAGAAAAACAACTAAAGAGATTGCTGAACCTACTTAAATTGTGTTCAGACCTCTCCTAAGCATTATTGAAACCAGGAAAGACAGTGGTGAACCATCATCTTTGAGGCAGAAATTTGGTCCCAAAAAAATCTTGAATGATCATGATTGGAGATCACTTAATCTTTTGGTGAAATCAAATTGTAAAATATCAACAGTGCAACTTGGGATAGAAATAAATGTTGCAACATTGCATAACCCTATCAGAATGATGCCACAGCAAATATGGGCTGCAATAAAACCTAAAGGGGGTCCAACAAAATATAAGCGTGTGACTGTCTTCTTTTGACTGGGCAAATTATGCAATTTCAATACTGTGATAGCTGCTGACGGTGGACGTCAAGAGCAGCGGCCAAATATTAAAAGAAGGCAAACCTCACAGCGTGGAGAGAAACTAAACAGATAAAAATAACGAGGCTCACGCTACCTACGGACCAGATGCCTTCCATGGTAGAAAATAAGCGAGCTCGAGGAAAACAAAAGAAAAGAGATATAAATCAAAGATTCCCTTACTCACGAGCACTGATCCTATTATGCAGCTAAGTCCTTAAACAATAATCTCACAAGAGACCTCACCGGCTAAAGCGCCATAGATGAACTGACACACTAGCAACGGGAGCGAGGCAAAACCGGAGCCTAAATAGAGTCCGGACCGCGCCCCCCAATCAATGCCAGCTGGCCCAGGAATCCGATAGGGAGCAAAACAATATCGTCCCGGACGAGAGCCACAAACAGCTCTCAAAGCTCCCAAACCATTGCATGTACCATTACAATTTTTTTGAAGCTGGTATTTTAAGGTAAAATAGTTGCTTGATGTTGCTTTAAAGCATCAAATGATATGTTGTTGTAGTGTTGGGTTTTCACTTTTGTAGAGGATGAATTGACTAATGATATCACTCCATTTAATTTCATGTGAATTTTCTGTAATGTGTCAGCAATCTTGGTACTCAGGTCATATCATTTTCTAATTCCTCTGTAAACTCTCATTTAGAAGGGTAATACTAAGGCTGTCTTTCAGTAGCAACCTGTGACATCCTCAGTGCTGTTAAAATACTTGTATGTTAATACTTGCATGTATCTAAATATTGCTGGGTTTTCCAATTGATGGGCTTTTTTCATCTGTAGATAATGGCAAGCCCCTTTCAACCTCCTTTTTCCAATCTCTCCTCTCTCTTGTCTTTCAGTGAATTATTCTTGCCGTGAGGGACAATATTGAATAAATTAGACATTGTTTTACATTTCAAAACAGCCCACGTGGCATTTTTATTATTGGCAGCAGTGTATTATCTTGTGACAGGTGCACTACTCCAGTGTTAGCACTGGGGTTATAGTGTCACTGGGCTCACCTTTGAATGCTGGGCCTCCAGCTGTGCTGACGTTGCTTTCCGCGCCCGGCTGCGCTCGTAAAAGGGAAATTGACCCCCCATTCAATTTCATTGAAGCTGGCCAGGGTGAAGAGGAAATCAGAGTTTGACCGGAGAATGCCGCACCTATATGGCCACTTACTACACATTTGATAATTACCTTAGGGATAACAAATAAAAAGAAAGCTTTTAGTAATTCTTACAATTGCCTCCTTGTGCGTACACTGGCTTTTACACTAAAAAAAAAAACAGTAATCTAGACTGGCTGCAGCATACAATGGTAAGGACTCCTGCCTCTACACTGGCTAAAATAAGTTTATTATTTTTAGTAAGCTTGTTTCAAATACAAAATACTCTATGGATTTAAAAAACACAGAGAAATATACTTTGAAACCATTCAAGGATAGGATAACCTTTCTTTCCCTAGCTTCTGAGCGATCTAAGAGAAATTGATTTGACCTTTGTTCCTACATTTTTTGATTAACAGACTGCTATATGAATTACATGGTAATTCATATTACATAATTAAAGCCATAATATTTCTGACTTGCAGAGGTGTCCATTAATGAAATATGTAGAAGTTTAATTTCCTCTAAGCAAAAGAGAGCTTTATATGCTCGAATGTTTTTTTTCTTTTAATTAAAAGTCATGTGTATAGTGCATGCTAATTAGCTTAAATTAAATTTATTAACAAAAATTCAATCTGATTTTCTTTTTCCGACCGCATACTTCAGAGATTGTCACTCGATCAAATTCATACTGATAAGACATATGTTAATGTGCATTATCACAGGGCTATCTTATGGGCAAAGAGAAAGATATGTGTTATAAATGTCTGCAATTCTCTTCAGTGTCGAATCAACAAATCTGTGTTGTTTGAAATGGCGTTTATTTAGCTTTTTCCCTTTTTAGTTAAATAAATATCTTCTGCTTTCCACCCTGTTGGGTCTGGTAAACACATTAAATTTTGACACAGAGTTGGAAATGGCAGCCCTCCAGGAATACAAAATCTAATAGTACATCTGTAGACGAACCATGAACATATCAAAATGGGCCGCTATTTGACACCGTTTAGTTTTATAAGCTAACGCTCTGATATGACCTTTTGCCCATGCATGTTTGTGCGTGTGTTTTTGTGTGTGTGTGTGTGTGTGTGTGTGTGTGTGTACTCGAAAGTGAGTGAGAGAAAGCGAGAGAGTTAGTCGTTGATGTTGAATTCCGGCTTTGAAAGTCCTTCTCAATATTCCATTGTAAAGTGTACATGCATTTATGCAGTGATCATTTTATTCATCAGTGGATGGCAATCATAAACTTGCACTTGGGGGCAGGAGACCCTCATCACATGAACAATGGTTATCAGGGTGTTGTGCCATAATAGCATTCATTCAGCAAATCGTTGACTGATAAGACACATTCCTGTACCTGTTGACGTCTGGCAACATTACTGTAGCCCAGACCACCAAGCACCTGTCAGTCTGTTTACATTAAAATTTATATTGTATTGCACAAGCAGTTTCTTCATTTCAATGTTCATGTTATAAAATATTAATTAAGGAACAGTTTTTTTTCCCCGCCATGCAGATTGTTATGAAACGTATCTAAAGCGTCTCAATATCTGATTTATTCCACTCTACACATCAGAGCCATGAAATTCTCTGGTAATTAATTTATTTACCTAAGTTAACGGCATTGTTGTGAGAGCACTGGCGAGCTACAATCGATAAAGGTAACTTTGATTAGCTTCTGCATGCCTAGTGAATTTGGTGATGCACTAGCTAAGTGATTTGCTTTGTAGCTTGTCTGTTAGTTTTGGCTGAAGGGGACAGCAACAGAGATATTTTAGAGATATAATGGTTCTTAAGTCTGTACAGAGACAGCATTCACCTGTATTTTAATGAACATTAATGAGTTAGGGGTCTGTCAAGCAGTTATTTTTTTACTGAGCAGTTTTTTTTTTTGTTTTTTTTTGACAATTTCCCCAAACCCCATTCATTCTCATTCATGCTTTCTTAAAATTTTATTTTTTTATGACAATATTAATAGTTCACTGTAAGGGCAAACTACCAAACTATGAGGCAAGTCATTGTAATTTTGATTAAGGGTCAGAGGGGTATTGTTAACCCCTTTGCAGACAGGCGGGCAGGTGGACGGGTGTCCAGGCGTTCAGCCATTGTCCAGGCCATTTCTCTGGAGCCGCTTGGGCTAGGAACTTCATTTTGCATATCTGGACTCGCCTTGACGAGTAGCCATGCCTTGTTGAGGTTTTGTCCCCGAATGACCTTTGCTCAGTGACCTTGACCTCCGAAATTTTGTCTGGGTCGTTTCTCTCAAACTGCTTTGGTTATCATGCAGAGCCATAGGTACCAGTGTCTAAATGAAGTCATCACTGTAAGAACATAACTGCTTATGTGGGGTATTTAATGAAGGATTGAATATTCATGAGGAGGTGGTGCCCTAGAACTACTATGTCTAAAATGGTGAAATGGTGGCGTATTTCAGTACAGAAGCTCCCAGGTATTATTTCATTATACATCTATAGTGATTATGAAAACTTTTTGTAATCTCCTAACAACAGCATAAAGCCATACATACTCAAATGAACGCGAATACAGCAGTGGAGCACTGCTTAGGGAACTAAAAAAAAAATGCACAACAAATTCCAGAGTTGTCAGTAATCTATCAAAATCTCCCAATTTAATATAAATAAAAATGTTGCCATTTACACAAAGTTAAATCATTAAATTATACTCTGTAATTCATTTTTAAGTGTAAATTCATCTAATTTTCACAGATAAAAACTAATCCGAAGGCTGCTGGGTTAGCTCCCTCAGTTAAGGCGCCGCTTTTGCGGAGCAGTAGTGACTACTATGGCGTGGTTTCGATCCCAGGTCGAACCAACCAGCAGTGGTCTGCAGCTTTTTCAGAACAGTGCAAGATTAGTTAAAGCAATGTAGGGATGCAAATTGGGAATGGACTGCTGGGCAGTCAGATTAAAAAATAATCGCCATGTTTGCCACTCAAGTGCCTCCTGTCCGCCAGTCGGGCACTCGTCAGTGAGATTTTAAGCTTACTCATGTTCGGGTATCTTCTGCGCTCGTTCTGAACTTGCGCTAGTCTTGACCAATGAGTGTAAAGGTGCTGCGGCTGACAGGCGCGTGCTTCGGAGGAGGGCTGCGAACTTTCTCTTTCTCCTGAGCTGGCCACAGGGGGTTGTACACGAGAAAGTCTTGTACATAGTTCTCGGATTGGGCATTCAGGTGGGATTGGAGATGTCATTTAAAAAAAAAAAAAAACAACTGACCCGGTATACATTTGGCCAAACAATTCATAAACAATATCCTACTGATAAAATGCCCCAAATTTGTTTTTTCCTCAAAAATGAGCCTTTATCGAGGTTCGAATGAAGATTTCCAAAGATAAAATGAAGACTGTCCAAAATTTAGTCATAAGAACAGGGCCATAATGCCGAAATGACTAAAGGTATGAAACTGGGCTCATTAGGGCTCAAAAACTAATTTTAGATTTTTTTTTTCATTCAAATCTGGGAGATGTCACTGGAGAGGGTGTCTGAATTGACATGGAATGACCAGTGTAACAATTTATGTATATATGGGAGAAAAGTGTTGGCATGCCAGCTAGAAAATTATTCATGACTTGAACAGACTTGAAGCTTACATTTTTTTTTTTTTAATTATCCAATTGCAGCTCCTGGTCTCGTCCTGGATTCGCTATCATGGCCAAAGTTTTGATTTCACTCAAGGTTTTCTGGAGCAAGATGGATTTACTTTCATTTAGAGTCATCTTTTGCATAATATAGTTTTTACACTCATGGGCTAATTTAGCTGCGCCCTACGCTTATTAACCAGCTTTTAGAATTGATGGAGAAAATTTGGAACCGGAGCCGTTATTGCTTATTAACGAATGGCTTATTAAGAGGCGATTTCAGTCATTACTGACCTGCAGTGATATCCAGACTTTTGATGTGACTCGGGATCTGGCTGATAATAGTAGTCATCAGTGAAGTATTTCGAGCAGACCACTGATCCTGATCCGAGCTCCATGAAATCTGCTAATTTCCTTTTCACAAAAGCCACGCATTTCTTTCCAATTGTGGGGTTTTTTTGGAAATTTATGTACCATGATACCTATGCTTGCATCGGCCTTATTATTGCAGCCGTAAACAAGGCAGAAATTTGGCATTTTCCCAAGGGAGTAATCCATAATTAGGAATCACTGAGTCCAATGACATTGACACTGTATTCTCTGTCATTGGCTAGATACCTTCAGTGATGTCATTGCCTAAAATAGCCGATGATAAATTCTTTCTGAGATGATCGCGATTTGCAGAGATTAAAATGCGAATAAATTTATGACGGCTGATTATAATTTGAAATTACCAGTGCACGAAGGATATATTAATATTAAAAATTCTGTGGTCCAAATCTTATTTTTTGGATGAACAAGCAATTTAATAACAATGAATGCTACTCTCTTAATATTCGAGCAAGGTTGAAATATGATGGTGCATGGTGGTACGACAGTGGACCAGAAGTCGGTGGTCCAAAGTCTGGAAATCTGATTTTCCTTTCTGTGCTTTAGCTCACTATGTGGTCTCCACCACTTTGAAAATATCTCCTGAGATAAGTGTGGGAGCAGAAGTGAAAACAAACACATGTGGGAACTGAACTTGTAGTGCGAATGCAAATGGGAAACCAAAATGACAAATTATCATAACATGAAAAATAATAAACCCAGATTCTACACACTGACACGGATTTAGAGATGTCACGATACCAAAAATTCAGTAGTTGGTGCCAATACCAGCAAAATGACACGATTCTCGATGCCAATTTGATACCACTGTAAAAAAAAAGATCCCATGGCAACGAGACTATCTTTGCCTAGAAAGTCGAGCAGCAAAGTCCCAAGATCTGACAATAAGTCATCATGAAGCAAGTCGTTCTTCTGTTCATGTTCACTCCGTTCAGAATAAACTCTTTTAGTTCAAAGTTCATTCAGCCAAAGAGGGGTGCGTTCAGTTACCGTCCTTCAAAAAAAAAGAACATGGTCAAGCACAACACTGGATATGGCATTGCAACACGTGCCCGCGAGCCATCCAAAACATCATGTAACGTGTATTTCAGTATGACATAGTGACGTGCGGTTGGAGGTTAGTTTGGTGAGGCAGAATCCTCCCCTTTGCTTAATTAGCAATCAGCAATCAGCAACGATTAACTAGTTTAGTAAGACTATTCGGCAGAATGACCGGCCAGTTTAAGTTTCCGCGGCGTTATTACTCAGTATGGGCTACATTGAACCTGAAATGCTCACAAAACTGCAGATTTGTGAGTACTTGCTTACAGGAAGCTAGAGACGTGCGGTGAGGTGAGGCAGTGACCCAAACTTTTATCACAGGATTTTGTGAACCTGTTCCCACGTACTATTCCTGATTGACAATCAAAACAAAACCAAAACTTTTGGAAGCCTGATACTGATACAGGAGATAATGACAAAAAAGATTCATTTAAGTACACGCTTCAATTCGAGACTGCAAGAATGGAAATATGAATAATCAAGTAAGAAAAATTTTCGCCTCTCGGTAATTGTGTATATTGTTTAAACGTGTTGTTAATTGGATTATGAAAGAAGACTGAAAATAAACGCCCACTTTTCTGTTTGGGTGTAAAATCACGTAATTAAAGGAGAATACATTGTATATTGTTGAAGCATTGAAATCTGCATAAGTCAAACTGCTGTAATATTTGTTTATGACATTGCTTCGGCTTCCTGTTCGCGCAAATCTGCTGTCTAGTGAGCATTTCAGGTTAGATATACTGAGTAATAACGCCGCGGAAACTTAAACTGGCTCATCATTCTGCTGAATAGTCTTAGTAAACTAGTTAATTGTCTGATTGCTAATCAAAGGGAAGGATTCTGCCTCACCAAACTAACCTCCGACCGCACATCACTGCTTGCTGCCTTTTTGGCCAATGAGTCGGGGTGCTGTAGCCGCAGTTTCCATCTTTCACATGGGGTGTGCTGAGACATGTGAGGTCTACTTCTTTGTGACCTCCTTCTCAATGGATGTATCAGCTGGAACACACTGAAGCGTATACTGCCCCCATTAGTTCAGGATAGTCACAGCACCGAAACATACCGTGCCTCGGTGCTTACGGTACCTCAAAATAATAGGCATCGTCTGTGTTTTTTCATTTAAGAATCAAAAGGTATCGCAAGTATCGGTTCTTGAGACATCCCTACACCGACTTCGAAAAAGCAAACTTTAGCAGGTTGAAGAGGCTCTCTAAATGGGGGGCACTTTGCTCTAAACACCAGGTCAGGAGCTGCAGTGAATCAGAGGCACTTTTGGGAAATATTACAAATTTTGACAAAACACTTTGAGGGTTGGAGAATCTACGTAAGGTTACCAGGAGAAACCAAGAGATTGCTGGATAGACAGTTTTGAAATATGATAGAAACCCAGAATAAGCAGGAAACTGGGCAGGTACGGTGCTGAGGTCAGAGAGGGGACAGTAGACTTGGCTCTCCAGTGAATGAATGTCCAGTGGGAAAATTGTACTGATGAAAATGACAGTTGCCCAAAAGGACATTTCATGACCATGGGTGCAGATGCTTAAATGTATTATGTGATTAAATGCAGTACATTTAACTCTGTGGTTGAGGTGTGGTGAGGCTGACTCTGCCATGTATTTAACAGTGGAACAGCAAGGGTACTACTGCACACATGGTGAACTACGCCATGTGATGAACATCTTTGACTGTGAGATGTGGTGATTAAGACTCTTGTAAAGAGTTTATTTTCTATTGAGTAACAGCCACTGAGTTGATCCCGCCCCCTGGTAGTCATGATTGTGTTATTAGCGTCCACACGCTTCCAAAAGAGGACACTGCCTTTTCTCACCCACACTCAACTACTGCCTAGCGGCTTTATTTTGTCTGCTCGCTTAGGTCTGAAAATTTCCATGCAAATCTTTTCCTCTGTAGTCCAGCAGGCTGCCTCCCAGGCAACCTTAGAGTTTCACTCTTTTTGATGGCTTTGTTGCCTACCGCCTGTAGCTCCAAGCTTGCCGAACACCTCTGGGCACAGAATGAATCTCTCTGGACAAGAAAGCCAAAACCACCATTGCCTGAAAGCCTCTCTTTCAGTCATTACTTAATGGTGGAAAGAGAACAGGTTTTCAAGTGCCAAAAAAATGCGAACCAGACTAATTTGGCCTAGCTTATCTGTAGTTTTCCATCGTAATGTTTTGCTCGCCGAATCTGGCTATGCTTGAATCGTCAAAAATTTACATTGTCTTGTCTAATTCCTAACCACATTTCTTAAACCTTGACAAAAGCTTCAAAAGCAGAAGGGCAGATTTAACAGGGGATTCATAACAACTTAAGAAGACAATCGCATTGCTAAGAGAATCCAAATGTACTTACAGTACACTAGACGGTGTGACCATGCATTTCTCGCCCTTCATGTTCATTTGTTTTCATGGTTGGCTGCATGGATGGTTGTGGCTTTAAATATTGCTACCGAACGGAATTGTGGGATGGCGATGAATGCTTTCTTTTCAAAAAGGATTGTTCAGTGTACCCTATGCTAAACGAGGCAAGTTTGGAACCTCTGAAGCATCCTTCCTTACCATTTTGAAAATTTCAACACACTTATCATGGATGCCATGTTAATATTTCCGGGTCATTTTCTTGGAGTTTGGAAATTTCCTACACCAGACAGACATTTTGAATGTAGCCAATCTCTGCGGAGATTGATTGACAGATAGGAGGCGCCCCGGTCAAGCAAGTCCCACCCAGAAATCTTTCGATCCCTGCTTGCTAGAATCAGTCTGCGAAGTGCCCAAATTATCCATGCTGTCCAAGCGGCAAACGTCTGCTGAGTTGGCTGCTTGCAGGCTTTCCTCTCTGCAAATTCATTTTTAATACTGTTAGCTCTGAGGGTCAAGCAGACTGCCAGCACTGCTGCAGCTGCGTCATCTTCTCAATAAATAAGACAAAATGCCGGAACATGATGCGGCTGATGGCCAGGAGTGTTTTTTTTCCCTTTTGTGGATGGGGAGACTGGAAGGAAAATTGCTGTTTGATTTCTAACCATATGAATACTCCACCCTGTCATTCTCTTCCCATCTCTCAATGGCAGTGATGATGAAGGCATCTCAGGGAACTGTCTGGGACTGATAAGAGCTGCCTGAGGTCAGCAAGCTGTTGATATTTCCTTATAGCAGCGGCATTGCTTCATAATTGGCTGCTGTCGATAAGATCATGGCAGCACAACTGTCCAGTCTGAGATAATGGCAACTCCAAACGCACTGTCTTTTCATTGCCCTACCAACACACTGCTCATGATACTGGGAGTGTTTCTCACCGTCTGCCCTGCAAAGACATCATTTGCATATTAAATGTGAGGCATTGTGGGTACTGAGTTCATTAGTGTTCCGTGCTGCTGTCTTTTGGCTCTTGTGCTCATAAGGGGATCCAGTTCATTTATTCGCCATACCGTAAGGCACTGTGGGTAGTGTGTTCATTTTTCATTAGTTAGCAATACACAGGCTGATGTCCTTGTTATTAGCTAATGGTGCACGGAACAAGCATTAGTTCCCCGACAGTGGCGCTCCATCACAATAAGCCCCTCTGCTGTAATACAGAGTGCACACCTAATGGATTCTGTTTCCAGTGTTTCAATCATTTTTTTTGGTGAAACAAGCCATTACTGTGCCAAATCTTTTGAGCTGAAGAAGTGACCTCTTAGTGATCCCTGTCCTCTTACAGTGGCCTGGCAAAAAATTCTAAGCCCTGTACATATACTGTCTCTGTGAGCTCCCTCAAAAACTGTAGACTAAACAAACCTTTTATTTCAAGACTTTTGAAGCCTGACCACGAGACACTGGGTGTTATTATTACCGTGTTTGCTACCCCCCTGCTGTGATGCCACTGCTCACTACCACACCTTTTGCAAGGAGAACACAGCTATCATGGTTGGAAAGAAATAAGCACTTGTTTGTACCACTCATTTTCTTGCATGGACTGAAAGACGACACAACAGAGGTTCTATGCTCAGTGATGTCTTTATGAGGACTCCCAGGGGGGTCTGATGTCTTGGAGAGACCTTTATTCCGGACTTTCCCCTGCCACCCAGGACTCTGTAGGCTTGAACAGAGAGAATTGATGATTGGGTGCATGTAGAAGCAGAAGTCCTTGATAGTCCTTGACATCCAAGTTTTATTTTTTGATCTGTATGAATGGAGGCTGGCAGGAATGCAGCATTATATTTATATATTGCAGACAGCTTCAGTGAGTGAAGGGGCACTAACATGCGCATTCCATTCTGCCTCAGTACATTTTAAATGAACTTTGGCTCAGGGAAGACGGTTCTGGATCATGTTCACATCATGGCTTCTTTGCATGATACAGCTTTAGCTGCATTTGTAGATTGCAAGGCGAACTGTGTTTACAGAAAATGATTTCTGGAAGTGTTTCTGAGCCCATGCAGTGTATTCCAGTGCAGAATTATGCCTGTTTTTAATGCAGTGCTGCTTGAGGGCCCGAAGATCACGAGCATCCAATGTTGACCTTGCGCATAGAGATGTCTCCAGATTCTTTGAATCTTTTGATGATATTATGTACTGTAGATTCTAAGTCTTCCCAATTTTTCTAAAATTGTTCACAATTTTTAGATGCTGTTTTTCACAGATTAGTAAATCTGTCCATCTTTACTTTTGAGAGACTCTTTCTCTCTAAAATGCCCATTTTGTGCCCAGTCATGTTACTGACCCGTTACTAATTAATTTAATTAGTTGCAAAATGCTCCTTCAGCTGTTTTTTATTAGTACCACTTACTTTTCCAGCCTTTTGTTGCCCCTCTCCCAACTTTTTTGAGATGTGTTGCCGCCATCACATTCAAAATGAGCTACTATTTTTTCACGTAATGACAAAATGTCTCACGTTCAACATCTGATATGTTGTTTACGTTCCATCGTGAATAAAATGTGGGTTTATGAGATTTGCAAACCATTTTATGCTGTTTTTATTTTCAGTTTACACTGCATCCCAACTTTTTTTGGAATTGGGGTTGTTGTAGAGAACATCACTCACTCTTGTACTAAGCATTCAGTTAGGACTCCCATTTCAGTACTGAAGAGTTTAGCTGACTGCATGTCTGCTGTTTAACTGCGCAGGGGCAGGAGTCCATTTCTCAGCGTCGTCTTTGAGAAATGAAGCGACTGCCCGGCCCCTCACCTCTTCCTCAAGCGCTCTCCTTTTGAGCTCGTCCCACCGCAGCAAAGCGATTTTCTGCCTGCCCTCTCCCATGTGTGAGCTGATTGAATTTCGGCTCCCTTTTCACAACTTCAGCCAATACTGCTCATAGGATTTCAAATCTCAGGTCTTACGAAGGAAAAAAGTTTTTTGAATTTTTCTCTTTTTTTCCTACGAGTTCAGACGTATGACATGGAAAACTACAGGTTTTTTTTTTGTGTGTTTACGGTTGTTTCTCAGTTCGACGTTTGGTCTGCAGTTCCAGTGAGTTTGTGGCCCACAGCTGAAAACTTTGACGGCTTTCAGAAAGTCCTCACGAAAACTAGCAGCACTAGAGTAGTCTTACTTGTCTAATGGGAATAATTGTTAGTGAATGCATTGGTTTATTTGGACTTGTAAGATAAGGAAAATGCTTCATCTTTGTATTTGCAAACATAAGCTTTATTAAGAAAAGTTGTAAACACCTTGCAATTCCGCCCTTGTGTTTTCTGGGATTTACCATAGTGGTGCACTGTGTAGAATGTATTCATGTTTTTTAAATTGCTGCAGTAATCCAGGGAAATTCTCACTTCACAGATATGCTTAGCACCCTTGGAACGCTGCATTGCCATGGGGAACCGCAGGAGCGCCGTCTGTTTTGCTTTACTTGCTTTACAGAGATGAGATTTCTTTTTTTTCTTTTTTTCTTTTTTTTTGCAGGAGGCGCAGGGCATTTATGAACATGGTCCCGTATATTTTGACAGATCCTCCTTCGCCAAATGTGTTGAGGCACCATGATCCATGCAGTCAGTGTCTGGATTCAGCCTTGCACCATTCAATATCGGCCTCCTTTGCAGCCAGATACAGGAAAATACCTTCCTTTCAAAACTGCATGTTGTCAGTCAGTGAGGCATCCAAATACCTTTTAAAACAAGAAGGTCCTTCATTATAAATATGAACAGCATTGGCCTGGTGTTTGCATGGATACCTCTGTTGTGTTAGACAGTAAATGCCTATGAGTTATTGCTGCCCCCTACAGGACTGGGGCGGGAGAGAATGTTCACTTGAACAAAGGAGACGTTGCCATGTTCAAGTAAAGCTCCATGATAAATATAATATAAAGGTGGCCTCATTCTACTCCTTACTTTGAGTCTGCATCACATAACACAACAATCTCTACTAGCCTTGAAACAGTCATTTAATTGGCATGTTGATGAATGCTCGCTATGTCTAGCTAATCTCAGCTCTGGGGGCCTGGTCCTCATGGGCTCATTGACTGAAACCTCAAGGAGATGAATGTGCATATCAGTTTCAACATAATCTTTTTCTCCTTGGCAACATAGAATCCACAATTGTGTCTCTCTAACCAACAGGAAAATATAGAGAACTGCACTAGCTGCCATTAGTGCCTGTGACACAGCTGTCCATCTGCCAACAATCTGTTAAATCGGACGTTCAGCCGTGTGCTGAAGACTCCTGAGGGGAAAAGGGCTGAAGTGATAGTTGCACAAATAATTCAAAATAACTGGTGAATGTTCCTGCTGTTTGTGGGCTGAATTCATGCCAATTTACAAAAGAGGCGTTGCTCAACTAAGAGCTTCCGTGCAACATAACCCAGGCAGTGTGTACAAGTTATTGTGCTTGAACTTTGTGCTACCTTTGTTTCTAAACCACAGCCAATCACACCAGCTGAACTAGACTTATCTCTGTATCTACTGACCACAGCCATTCGCAGCAGTTGCCTCTGTGCCACCCTGAGGAAATACTAATGGCTGAACCATGATTTATCTCTGTTTCTCCCAAATCCTATCTCTGCAGTTGAACAATGGACTAACTCTGTACCAGTCAAGGTCAAAAGTCACATTGGCCAAACAATGTACTTCCCTCATGCACTCGTCTGTTAGTCATTCACATTGTAAGTAAAGGCCTTACAATGCTGAGGGAATAATATACATTACCGCGATGAGGTCTCATCAGCTGTGCATGTGACCCCTCAGTGCTATTCCTGTAGGAAGTTAGGAGAAGAGTGATATTTGAACATTGTTTTTCAGATCAAAGGGACCGATATCCATCTCAGATCTTGTTGATTTTCCCCAAGCAATAGAAAAAACTACCAACCGTATTAGTCTTTACAAGTCTTCGAATCTCATTATGAAACTTAACTTCCAAAATATTAGCTCAAATGGAAAAAATGTTAACGTATTTTAGGTTACTGTGTGCTAGATAGGTAAGTGAAATTTTATTATTCCATTTGGAAATCTAGTAGTGATTCTAAATGATCTCATTGGCAATAATTTGTCTGACTGAGAAAAAAGGTTTCAAAATAAGCCAGCAAATGCACAGACTCTGTGTGAATTGATCCTTTTTGTAGAAATTTGTTTTATGTTAAACATCTCTATGAGTGTCTGGGTATTGAGATAAATATGAGTATAAGTGAAAGATGTGCTATGTGTATGTGATCTTAAAGTCTTTATGAGAGGGGTCCCCTAATTTTACTTGGGCCCAATCCCCCAAAATGTCTGCACTGGAAAATAAGTGCTTTAAGTCTTAATACAAGATTATAATGCTTGGTAAGATAGACTTATTGTGAATCCCTTTGCAATGTACTGGAGGTGAAATTAGACTGATTTAAAGTCCTCATGACGTCACAATCAATGTGTAAGTTTTTGTCGTGCATCTTTTGCAGTATTTCACGTACAGTGTATGCCAGTATCTAACCCAATAATGACAAAAACGTCACTTTGGGGATATTCTTAATGGTATTTTAGTTTTCCATTTTCTGTAACACAATTGAAATATCATGGGCCTTTAGTAGTTTTGCCAATGAAAACACTTTCTAGAATTCACAAACTCCTTTCCAGAAAAGCTAGGATGCGTTGTAAAATGTGTATAATGTTAAAAAATGCACCTCGTGGACCATTTCACAGCTAATAAGATTAATTGGCGACGCGTCAGTGACATGAGAGGGAATGAAATGAGAATCTCAGAGGAGCTGAGGACGGTGAGGCTTCCCCACTCTAGGACAGACGACACGGGAAAACTGTTCAACAATATAAGAATGAAATTGCAAAGAAACTGGGGATTTAATCATCTATGATATGCAATACCATAGCTTGCTAACTCAATTTCAGGTCACCAATATGACTTGAAAATTAATTTTAATTGGTTACTTGCGCATATTAGCAAGGCAGTACCCGACCAGACCAAAACGTGTCAGTTTAAGCAGATTTTGATGTGCAGTATGAAGATTCTACTATTCCTTCCTTTATTACCCCGCCCCACCTGAAGGGTATTGTTTTTGGTTTTGTTTGTTTCTGTGTTTGAGCATTTGTTACTGTGTTTGTTCGTTTGTCAACACTCTAGCGGCAAAACTAATGGGCATATTCACCCCAAATTTGGTGTAGGGATTGTCACTGACCCAGAATAGATCCCTAATGAATTTTGTACAAGTAGGTGAAAGTATGTGTGAGGGGCGGGGTTTGTTGTACCTGGCAGTTCAGCAGCTGACTAATTTGCATGTGTACAAATATTTTGTAGCTGTAGGCATATTTCCCAGATGTTTGAACAAGTTTTGTGCACACAGATATTAACCTGTAAATGTGTAAAAAAAAAAAAAAAAAAAGTTTTGTAGCTGTTGAAATATTTTGTGCATTTGTGAACACATTGGTTGCACAGAGATTAAATTTGCATATGTGCCGGAAGTTTTCGTTGCTGTAGAAATATTTTGTGTATGGGTAATTACAATTTGTGTAGGAATATTTCCATCAGTGAGGTTCTGCGAAGTTTGGCATTCAGTCACCCAAATTTCTGACGCGTGAATGCAACACTTAAGTTACAAGCTCATGAGTTACAAATTACTAGCATGAATTATGACCCAAATCTGATCCCTGAGGCTGACTAGCCATTAAGCACATTGCCCACTGACTAGCCAATCAACACTGACCACTGATAATCCAAACAAAGCAAGTAAAAAGGTTCCAGTGAGAGCCAGAAAGCAAAACAAGTTTGATGGTGCCTTCTTGTTTCTTTAGTCTGCTAGCTGAAATAATACAAATGCCCCAATGTTGTGTGAAGGGATGCACTACAAACAAGTGGAATAATCTAAAAAGGTTGGTTTTTTTATTTATTCACTTATTTTATTTCAATAAGACTACAAACCCTGAGTCGCACAGTGGCTGAGGGATAACTTGAGCATGCAGGCTGTCAAGGCTTTTGTAGCTGGGAGTGATTGCAGCCAATTGTCTCTTCCTCAAGTTAGCTACTCAAAAGTCTCAATTTTCAATAAAGAAACCTTCGTAAAACTGAGACTTTTGTTGGGTATAAGTTGGCTACTCGATTTTTTTCCCCCTAAATGGTGAATTTGGACGATGGCCCAAGTTTCTCAGCTACATATGTTTACGAAAATTCGATAACTGGCTCATTTGATTAAGACATGTCAGGTGCTAGGCTTTGCTGTTACATACATAGAACTGAATGGTTGCTACCAGTTCGAAATCTTTTTTTTTATGGTTTTGGATTCTTCCGCTTGTTGTGTGACAGGATGCCCCACAAACAACAGCCAGCAGCTAGCAGACCAAAATGATTAGAAAACACTGTCAAGGCTTTTTTTTGCTCTCCAACTCTCGCTAGAACCTCCCACCTCCCCCCCCCCCCCATTTGACTTACTCTGACTGGATCGCTAGTGGCCAAGGAGCTGGTTGGCTAGTCAGTGGGCAATATGCTGACTGACTAGTCAGTCTCGGAAGTTACAATTTGGGTCAAAATTTGTGCTTGTAATTCAAAATTTGTGAGCTTGTACCTTCAGGGTCACGTTTGCAGATAGGAAATTTGAGTGTCCATCTCTCAGATTTCGTGAAACCTCACTACTGAAAATATTCCTGCATTTCCGTGTGGAAATGCTCTTGCCTTCATCATTAAACGTAGCCATGAGTTCTACTGTTGATTTTTTAGAGATGAGACTTCACCAAGCATTTAACGATCTCTGAGGATCAGTCATGATTTTTGTCCCTCCCATTTCAACCGCAAAGTTGACAGTTCACCACCATCCCTCCAGGTTTCAAAAAATTGCTGGACAGCTCTTGACCTAATTCCAGCGATTTCGGCAATTTCCTTAGCTATTGTCTTTGCTTGGTGCAAGGCAAAAAATTTGCCACTGTTAAAACAGTGTAATAACTTTTCAACCACCATGTGACACATACGTCTTCCGACATGATTTTTTAAGAAATGTTTGGAAAGAATTAAAATAATTATTTCTGGCTGAAACATATTCATGACTGCAATAATGATTCTTGTGTATTTGCTTATTAAAATCCAAACAGTGAATTTTTTGATGGGTAGTGTATCTTTGTGCACAAAATGGTGGCCCTTATACACAAAATATTTCTACAGCTAAAAAACTCTTTTACATGTTCGGATTATATCCAAAAAAGTCTACATATACGCACAAAATATTTCTACAGCTCACAACTTTTTTACACATGTAAATTTATATCTGTATCCACAAAACGTTTCCTCGCATGCACAAGATATTTTTATGGCTACAAAACTTTTTTACAAGCTGAAAATATTAACGACCCTTATGTGATTTCATTGAGGACGATCCTCCTGCCATCTTTCTGTGGAGCCTCTCTGTCTCTCTAACTGTCATTCTCCATGAATAAACTGAGCTGTGATTTTGAACAATGCTTGAAACCCTGGGCTTGGAAGTGGTTGAGCTTTATTCGTTATTCCATGCAGTGTCAGTCTGCTTACTGATCAAAGAGTCGGAAGGGTGTTGAGGATCCCACTCAAATGTGGATTCCATTTTTTCCTTGGCCGCTATCTCAGTTAATAGTGACATTTAGACATATATTATCTCGAGAATCTGCTTTTTTGTTCATTCTTTTGGGGTGTATGAATTCATTTCCAGTATTGTACTTTCACATTGCATAATTCATAAACCATTTTACGTAATGTAGTCTAATTATACTTTGCTGTATTTGTGCAGTCGCTGCTGTATTAGATTTGATTTGAATTTGTTATTTCAAATTTACGCAGATAGCTTCTCTACTTCAAATTAGAGTATGGAGGTCTTCATAAATAAGCAGGCATGAAAGCTCCCTCTTCTTTTTTTAATGATCTGAGCCTGGTGTCCTGGAGTGTTACCCAGGAATCGCTCACTTTGATCCTAATAGCGCAAGTAAAACTTTTTCCAATTACTCTACAGTGTGGGACTGGGTCTTGCTTGATTATAGACATGCTTATCACTTTCCCTTTAAGTTTCATCCATTAATTTCACACTGAAGACATCCTCAGCTTTACTTGCAGAAAAAGACATGTGATTGCAACATTTAATGCCCAATGGCTTGCATTTTTCACAGGTGCTTGGTAAATAAGTTTCGATTTAAAAAAAAAAAAACCATAATAGGTTCAGGGATCATATATTGTATTGTCGGTACTTGTGTGTTATTTACACTGAATTCATCAGGAGTGGGACTGCATAGATGACTCAGCGGTGACAGTCATGGCTCCTGTTGGACCTTATTTGTCCCCCATGTTTCACAGCAAAATGAGGCTGATGAAATCTTTGGTGTAGAGTGGATGCTTGCGTTCTCCAAATTAAACCCCTGTGAGCGAGGTCATGCCAACCGAAGAGATGCAACTCCGCTCCTGAACTGGAACAAAAACAAATTATGGAGTTAAATATGGGGGGCCCGTGGAGGAAGGAAAAAAGATTTGTGTTGTTTGTGTGTGCGTGCGTGTGTGCGTGCGTGTGTGTGTGTGTGTGTGCGTGAAACTTGTATGCTGCTTACTGAACCTACTGTATGTCAGGTGGCAGCTGCCTGTTCAGTCTTACTCTCTTGATTTTTGATTGCAGTGAGGCCTTCCCCCACCTCGCCAAGGTCACTCCAGCCATCAGCACAGCACATACGCAAGTAATGACTGAGGGGAGGGTTGCACCCTACCCAAAGTCTGGAACACAGTGGCGGCAGTGTGCTAAGCTGCTGCAGCTCGCTCACATCTGTCTGTTCACACATGCTGCATATCAGCCGCGGCGCTGCTGCAGCCTCCTCCTTCAGCCCTATCTTTCTACATGACTTTCCCCTGAAAAGCCACCATAATTGTATATTATGTCATTTCATTTATATTTTGTCTTTACTGTAGGGGAAGTATGCTTGAGCTTCAAAAAACAAAATGTAAATAATCAGAGAAAATACATAGAAATAGTATTTTTATTTTGAACATCTAAAAATAAAAGGAAACAAGCAGTAGAGCAGTAAAGCTATCAAAAAATAAGTTAAGAATGACAAATTCCGTATATTTTCTGTGAAATTACGGAATTTTAACGTTTGACACATTGAAAGTCGGAAGTTTCCTACATATTCCAGAAATTGTTTCACAAGTAAAGCAGGCCTCGCGAAATCGCTGTGCCCGGGACAAGTAAAAATATTGTCAGGCAAGCAGAAATTAAGAGGCACTTGCCTCACTGGCTGGCTGAAAATTTCACACCACATAGTTATTTGTTTCTGATCTAAAGGCTTTATTCACTGCGGTGAAATGCTGGTATTTATGTTGATATAACTGTCTCCCAGCAGCCATTTTCAGGTCTCTTTTTTGGAGTACATGCCACAGTAAAAATAGGTGAAACTTCAAATCTCAAGATGAGACGATGCAGCAGCGTCACTTGACTGCGTGTTAGATGCCCGACTCAAACATCATAGACCGTGTGGACGGTCTAACCTGTTAACATGGACACCGAAATGAAAAGCAAGAGGTAATGCCACACAGCAGTGCTGCTCATGCATCCAGGGTGTTCCAGGCTTAAGAAACTCAAAACGAGAGGAATTTACAACAACAGAGTCATTCTTTTTTATATCTATTCAATTGAGGAAATGAACAGAAACTCAGTTCAACAATTCGATCAACAGATAAACTGATCGACTTCATGGTGGTATTTGCAGTCATTATTGGCTTGCTCAGAAATCTGAACCCAGCCCTAACAACCCATTGGCATCAATTGGAATGCCAGGTTAAGGCCAGGCCTAATCCTCCAACATCACTGTTCAAGTAAATCTCCACAGTGATGTTCTGACATGTAGTAGAAAGCCCATGGAGTGACATTCCTATCTTTTTTCAAAAATGAGGCATTTCGACTTGAGAGCTGACATATCAATTGTTATTGTGTTGGGGAGACTGGGGACAAATGTAACATGGGGCAAATGTAACAGAGGTGCCCATCCCTAGTAGAAACATGCTACAAATGTATGCTCTGTACAGAGCATGCGCATTTCATTGCTCCACATGCTGTCTGAGGGTCGGTGGGTTTAACAGATCATGGAACTTTTTACAACCAAAAAAATCATTTTTTGAGCAGATAAATAAAATCTTAAATTACCTAATGTTTTTTTCCTGGACAAATATGTGCTTGAGCCATGGCTGTATTTTTATATGTTTAAAAAATTGGTTTTTAGGCCTGTATTTGGCAAATGTTTCGATGATGAATACTATGCTAAGATAGAAAAAAATCCCCCAAAATATGGCCTCCCACCTCGGGGGCAAATATAACAACGTGTTACCATTGCCCCTTGGGCAGTTTATTTGGATTGAGCGTTACCACACATTAGTGTATTTGTTTGCAAGGGAGTAGTTACTTTCTCTATTGCTACATTTAAAGGGCCAAGTCACAGCAATATGCAAAATAACTAGTATAATTTTCCCCGCATAACTGAGAAAAATATAATGTAAATGAGTCAAGCATTTGTCATGTTTTATTATAATTAGTTTATTGGGGTTCTATCAAATGCTGTTTAATTGTTGAAAGTCTTGCATCTGTCCAGCGCGTCACCTTTAATAAAGAAAAAATAAGATTTGTTGGTTCAATTTCATGTGTTACAATTGCCCCACTGGTGTGTTACAATTGCCCCTGTGTTGTGGGGCAATTATAACACTTGACTTCCAGTTTTAAAATGAAAATGGCTTCAAGATAAATTGTTTCACTTAACCCAAACCTAGTCATTTTTCAAGCCAAGATATGCATCTTTCATTTAATATACCTTTAAGCAGGTATTTAACTATAATAAAGTTGATATGTCAAATTTGGGGGAAAAAAATGTTACCATTGTCCCCGGTCTCCCCTACATTATGCATAGTTATTCCTGAAAATTCGGCTCTCGCACTCAAGTGGGCATTACTTGTGCTTTGATTTGCGCTGCTTCTGCTTAAACTGTGTGCTATCACTCAGTTCTGTCGCTGCTTGGACGGATTTCCTGCGCACGATCTGCTTCAGCTTGGACAGAATTTTTTGCCCATGAACGTCAGCCTTTTCTCCTGATGCTCAAACTGCCTCTGTGTGCTTGAAACATTCCGGCTCGTGCTTGGATTTTTTTGTAACAGATTCCTGCCAGAAATCGCCAACCCAACAGGATGCTAGGTTTTGCGTTGACCGATTACTGATGTACCCGCGTCATCGCTGGCTCGTTCGTTTTACAGTTTTCTGGGTTATTAGGTTCATATGCTCCTGCACATGTACTTCCATCGCTTTCCTCATAAATTTAGAATAAAATTACAGTTTATATATTTATACATCAGTGCCCATACTTTTGCTTTACCATAAGCTTCCAGATACTTGGGAGGCCCCTGTTTTCAGTGTGTATTAATCCATTCACTTCATGACTCCTCGGATTACAAAACCTGCCTTTTCTGTTTGGAGGCACCTACCAGTTACTTGTGACAATGAATCAAATAAGCCTGATTCTGCAAATACAAACTCACCAGGGATAGAGCGAACTGCGCCAGGCTTATTTTTCTATATTACCGCCAGCAGAGGCAACCACTCAAGGAAGAGGCCCAATAATAAAATCTAAATGTTCTCTGCGTCTTATAAGCATGGCTGTTACTTTGGGTTTTTCACTGAATTTGAACTGTGCAATTCAATTATTTTGATTTCGTCTGAAGAATGAATTTCAGCAGCTTTTCAGCTTTCCCAACAGTAAACTTTAACCCTGCCAAATAAATCATCCACATATTTTTTTTCTTCTTCAAAGGGGTGAGCCTAGCAATGGAATCAGTGCTGGCAATTGCATTATGGATGGGCGGTTAAAATAATCATAGTGCCAATGCAAAAATAGGGAACATTGTCGTGTTTTTTTAAAGACCATATCACACAATATGAATGCTGATGTATAATGAAATGCAAAGTTAGAAAAAAAGTGTGGCTAGTATTTAAGGATGAATAAAAACTGAAAGAAGTGATTTGTAAATTATCTTTGACCTTTATTAAGTTGAAAACAATATAACAGCACATTATGTTATGTTCCACCACATAAACCTAATTGATGTTTCAAAATAAACACATTAATTTTGATTCTTGTAGCATAATTCAAAAGTTGGGAAAGTAAAGTATCTACCACTTGGTAATGTTGCCATTCCGTTTCACAGCACTTAAAATTTGTTTTGGGACTGAAGACACCAAGTGATTAAGTACCTCAGGGAAAATTCTGTTCTGTTCTTCCAGCAAACAAGTCTTAAGGTTGGCAGTAGTGGCGCGTCTTCTTTTCTGCATTTTGAACACGTTTTGTAACGTGTTCTCAATTAGGGAGGAATCAGTACTGCAGGTATGCCTGTCCAGCACCAGCTAAGTCTTCTTATGCAGCCATGTCTTTGTAATATGTGCAGAATGCAATTTTGTATTATTTTGTTGAAATATGCATGGTTGTACGTGGTTGTCTTGAGGGCTGCATATGTTGGTCCGAAGTCTCCATACTTTCCAGCATTAATGGTGCCTTCACTGGGATGCACATTACCATTGGTCAAGACACTGATTTGACCCCATGACTGGGCATGGCTTTCTGACTTGTAGTTGGAAGTCTGGATGGTCCTTTTCTTTTAGTCCGGAGCATGCGGTGTTCATTGTTTTACAAGAAGACCCAAAATATTAATTATTTTTTACCACAATTCATGTTTCCACTGTGTGATGGTCCATTCCAGAGGGCTTCAAGCCCACAGAAGTCGACAACACCTCTGGACTCGCTTCATTTTGGCACAGTTAAGTTTAGATAGGATTTTAGGATGTTACTATGTACTGTGCTGTCCAACAGTAATTGCCCCCTTCCCTCTTTTTGTTTTGTTTTTACATATTTGTCACACTAAAATGTTTCTGGTCATCAAACCTATTTTTAAACACAAAATGCAGTTCTTAAATGATGATTTTATTTATTTATTTTTTTGCAGTAAAAACCCATCCCACCCTACCTGGCCCAAAATGGAGAAAGTCAATGGCCCCTTTACAAACAATTTAACACATTTAATTGGTAACTGGGTTCACTTTCACAAGACACCCCAGCTGATTACTACCTGCCCTGCCAAACATCACCTCCGTAAATAGAATCTGTCTGGCAGTGTGAAGAAGGCAAAAAGCATTACATGATGCTGCGATCTAAATAAATTCAATAATGGGTGAGAAAAAAGTTTGTTGACAACTGTTAGTCTGGAAAGGGTTACAAAGCCTTTTCTGGGGCTCTGAACCTCCTGCGAACCTGCCGTGGCGTTAGAACTGGGAACTGGGGGGCACAGACACGGCCTTAATGACAAGAATTAGTCCTGGCGAGTTCTCAATCATTTTCCTTTATTGATGTGCTTTCCATTTATCGTAATTGGCAACCGAAGACACGGTTTCTCTCCTTATGCGATCGAACAGTGTTGAAATCATGGACTAAATTCAGTACAGACTAATAAATTACTTATTAATAGGCTAGTGCTTTGCATTGATTGAACTGGTCCACATTCAAATGAAATATCACCTTTCACTTACGGTATTGCGTAGGTTGATTTAAAAAAAAGTGGCATTCAGCAGTTAAATAGGCTGTAAAAAGCATGCAGCTCAAGCTATTTTCGCAGGTATGTAATTTTGAATAACGGCGATTTACAGCAAATCAAAATGCAGCAAATACAAGTCCAGATGAATGATTGTCGTCTTACCTAATCAGGGAGAACAAGCAGCACCTGGTAAGTGTGGAGTGCTCTCGGAGTGAACCTTTTGTTAATCATGAAAATGACTGAGAACTGGTCAGGACTAATGATTGTTTTAAACAGATGTTCTGTGCACCCAATTCTCAGATCTGGCTTCGCCACTGTAGCCTACTGAATTTAGCCCATGATTTCATCGCTGTTACATCACATCTGGAGAGAAACCGTGTCTTCAGATGCCAATTACGATGATTGAAAAACGTGTCAATAAATGAAAATGATTGAGAACTCGACAGGACTAATTCTTGTCATAAAGGGACGTGTCTGTCCCCACCCAATTCCCAGTTCTAGCGCCGCAGCAGCTGTGAACCACGGTGAGAGCCATTATTAATAAATGAGAATAGTTGAAACTGGAGAATTTTCCCAGGAGTTGTCAGCCTGCAAAAATTCTTCCAGGAGCCCATAAACCAATCATCCAGATGGTCACAAAAGAACCCAGACTAACATCTAATGAACTGCAGGCCTCACTTGTCTCAGTTAAACCCTTGTCACTGCGATGGCAGGGAAGTTAAAAACAAACTACATTATTTACACAGCTTGTATGTAAGGTGAGATACTCATGCCACATATCTTCGGAAAGCTAAGGTTATTGTGATTCAATTGATGCCAACCATTTCAAAATATTATCATCACAACAGCTTTAATCAATGCCTGTGTCACAGCTTCATGCTGTGGTCTCATTGTGTTTTTCTGCTAATAAGTCCCAGCTACACTCATCTGCAGGCATCTGTATGCAAAAAAAAAAAAAAAAAAGAATTCAGGCGAGAATAAAAACCCTCTACTTCAATGTTGTTTCAACTTAGATTACTCAATGACAGTAGCACTTACAGTGGTTCTTTCAATTGGGTGAAGACTTCAGATTGTTTTCTTTCAAAAGAGACCAAAACCATTCATATTTTCCAAACGGTTCAAGAACGGCTTTCAATTTTCTTTGGGTACGCGGGCATTTTAGGCAAATTTTAACGAAGTGTTCAAGGGTTCAAGCCAGTGCTCACAATCTACAGTTGAAAAGAGACTGGGCAGAAATGGCATCTATGGGAGAACTGTAGGGAGACGATCACTGCTAACCAAAAGTAGCACAATGGTTAGTCTCACATTTGCCAAAAACATTATGACCCAGGACCTCTGGGATAATATTCTGTGGACTGAAGAGTCAAAAGTAGAACTTTTTAGGCGTGGTTCCTGTTCAACCTACTGCGAAGCAAACACAGCATTTCATGATAAGACAATCATGCCAGCAGTCATACATAGTGGTAGCAGTATAATAGGGATCTGGGCAACTTGGCATACTCTGAATTCTGCTCTCTACCAGATAATCGAGAAGGAGAATGTCTGGCAGTCAATTTGTGGCCTAAAGCTCTAGCACAGTCGGGTTGTGCAGCAGGACAATGATAAAAAGTACAGATGCATGCCTCTGAATTACTCAAAATAATCAAAATGAAGGTTAAGCAGGATGGCCTAAGGATTTGCCGAGAAATTTGAGAGAAAATCATTGAAAGGTTGAAAAGCAATGTTTCTTGAATGAAGAGGGTTTTGCGTGTGTTGCATTAAGAACTTTCCTTTATCTACAAGTGATATAACCACCTTGGCTACTTTGGCCAACCTTTGTTTAGCACTACAATACATACAAATAGTTACATCCACAAATGTGAGTTGAAATTTGAAATTGCAAAAAGCTTTCCTTCAACATTGTGCATCAGCACTGCGGACTTATCTGTGCTTAGAGGCATCTTCATGATGCCTATCTATGGCAATAAAGCCCGAAAGCACTTGTCATTTCATCATTCTGTTCCTCATGTTTCTCACACCAAGCTGGAAAATTTTCTTGCATTTTATGATCTCAGATGTAGGCCAGATTATGTGACATAAATGCTGCAGCTCTCAAGCATTCAACGAGGGCGGTATTTCTCAGCCTCAGAAATTACTTTAATTGCAGGCTGTTGCAGTGGGTCCTTATTAATTAAGCCAAATGTTTATCTAATTTAAGCTACAACTGCACATCAGGAAAAGTTTTGTTAACCTTTCTATGAACAGACAGGCTGGTTGATGGCATGTTGCTCATCCGTGTTGTAATCAAGGATTGGACACGGACCACTTCTCCTGTCTCACTTTGTATAAATATTAATGAATTATCTGTCTCAGCTTGCTTAATTACCTAAAAGATTCAGGTCACTGTAAATGTTGATGAATTGGATGCAACAACAAGAATATTTCACCCCCATTCTTGAATATAAGAGAAAAAATGTAGCCTACTATGGACTCCCAATTCCCAGCTGGTCAAGCTGTATTCAAGAAGAGATGACTGTACACTTGTAAATATAAATGGAAATCAAAATCTGCTAATATTGAGATCTGAAAAATTTTGCTTTTTGAAAAAAAAAAACAGTACTAACCAATGCTGAGAATCAGACTCTAAACTCAATCTGTAAATTCAATCTGGTTATTCAATGTACAATATTTGAATCATAATAATGTGCGATTAAAATCATTAGTGATGTGAATTTCCATCTGAATCCTCTCTGCTAATGACTTCCAAAATACTTTCGAGAACACGTGCACCACTGCCTCATTCTCACATACATACTCATGGCCCACTGTATAACTCACCTTCTCAGAAGTTATCCTCCTCTGAGAGCAGCCTATTTTTCTTTTTAGTGATGTTTGAGATTTCCCAGGGACTTGATTCTGAGATGTGTAATTGAGATGTAAATTGCACAGCATGTTCTCCATAAAATGTAATTTCCCTGAGTTTACCTTGATGGTCTCTCTGGGCTAAGCCTGTGTAGAGTGTACGACTTTCTATTGCTTTACTGCTAATTACAATCCAAAGTGATGTTTGTGTGTGTGTGTGTGTGTGTGTAGTCCATGTTTACCTACCCTTGTGAGGTCAAAATGTCCCCATAATTAATTGAATACCAGAATACCACTCCTTATGGGGACTTTTTCATGAGATAATTGAGTTATATCAGGATTAGGGGTTAAGGTTTGGGTTAGGATGAGGTAAGGGTTAGGTAAAGATTAGGGTTAGGCTTCAGTATGTGCTATTGAGGGAAGGTTAGGGAAAGGGGTGAGGAAATGAATGCAAGTCTATGGAATGTCCCCACAAGACATGAAAATGTGAAAATGACATGAAAGTGTGTGTGTGTGTGTGTGTGTGTGTGTGTGTGTGGTGGGGGGGTGTAATACAAAGGCTGACCAGATTGGCCGAAAAAGAGAAAGCACTCTGCATCCTGGGTCACTAATTATGCTGTGGCATTTAGCATTGGGTCAGGCTGATAAATAGAGAGCAATTGATCGATTTGATGACCCTGCAAAGTTTTCAAATTTCCCAGAAGATCACTTGTAACTGCAGAACAGCTCTGTGGAGAGCATTATTAGTGCACCTGATCATTAAACTCATCTCAGCCCTGATATGGTTCTGCCTGCTGGACATGACCCTCCCTTCACCTTCAGCCCAAGAGTCCAGCCATTGACCAAAGCTCGCGGCCTTGCTGTGTTTATCCAGAACAAATAATGGCACTTTGTTTCCAATTATTGCCCTTTAAATGACACCTGGGGCTAATCTCTGCAAGATTACTCCGTGGTTTGATGATGCCTAACTAAGATGAAAGTCAGGCAAAACAAAAATGCTTGGTTTGAGGTTCTGAGAATTTATAAATCGACTGCTTAAAGATCCCTTACTCTGCGGGTGCTTTGTATATTCCAGTTTAATTAATGTTCTGACATGTATTGACTTTCTTTTCCCAGGATATATAACATTCATTTTAACCAGTGGTGATACAGTCCCTCTGTATCACAGATGCAATATAAATCACTTATAATGGCTTTGGTTTAAAACCATGCCTGCTCTTTAATGTGTTTGCATTTTCAATGGCAAAATTAAATTACACCTTCTTGCTGTACGCGTTTATGTATTCCCAGCCACTATGTCCTTTCGTTTTAATTTCAGGGAGGCTCTGTGGGCATTTTCTCGGATGCTGCATCTGTCAAAACTGATATCCTGCTTTCTCCTCCTTCTCCATTTATTTCTGCCCTAGTATCGCTCTGTTGAGTGCCATGTTGATTTTTTCAGCTGCTGTTTGCTATTCTGGCTAAAGCCTTTTCCACTCTGGCGGTTTGATTGAGTGGAAGGATGCCGCAGGGAAACGGCTTGCCCTGAAGGTCACTTGCAAAACGCGGCACATTGAAGATGCGCTGCATAAGGCTTTCTCCTGGGCACCCCATTATTGCAGGCCATTTGCCCAGCTTGTCTAACCTTCACCTCTAACTCTCTTTGAAGCGTCTGTTTGGCCAGAAGTGCCACTGTGAGGGGATGCAGATGTGACTGATGCATCTCAGAGCCTTAGCTTACCAGTTAATAATGAATAAGGCCACGGATGGGAAGGGGGCAAGAGTTCCATTTAAATTTTGTTTGTTTGTTTGTTTTTGTGCGGTGTAAGAGGTGATGCTGTTAAAGAGAGTTGCAGTGGGGAGTTTGCAGGGTGGCCGATTCTTGAACCTGATAAAACCCACCCCGTCCCCATCCCACCCCCGCAGAATGGAGTTTTAACCCTGCTGTTGTACCTTCTCGGTTGCAGTCCCTTTGCTGTCTGTGGGCCTTTCGGCCAGTCTGAATAAAGCATAACAATATGACAGAGGAGTAGGTCTGTCTACTCTACCAAATAAAGTGGTTCCCATAGCAGTCCAGTTTCCTCTCCTGTGCTTTTCTTTTGAGTTACTGCAGCACTTGAGACTTTACGGTTCGTGTATCATTCCTCACTGAAAACTTCAGCTGTGGCCAAAGGGGATTTTAATCGAGTTTTCAATACCACTAGTTCTTGCTGGTCTGTCTGTGGACTGTGGCTAGTTTCTGCATGGTCGAAGCTAGTTAAGGCCAGCTGGTTGAGTAAGCTGCGTCTCGTACTGGTGGACTATCTGACAGTGGGATGCTCAGCTGATGCTCAACAATAGCCAGGTAGTAGTGTCAAAAACATGGAGTAAACTAGCGTGAACAGTTTAGGATGGTTTAAGTCGAAATTTTTGATGGTGCTCATAAACAGCAAATCTTTCCTCACAACCTCATCATGGTACTGCTTGTGCTAGCGATTCTTCATGCGTATTGTCCAGCATGAGCCTCCATTTAGGACATTTGCATGGTGAAATAATGGCACAGTGGGGGCTTGATCGCTACTGTTTCATAGTACTGCACCAGCCCAATACAATTGCAGTGCCCTTCACCTGTGCTTGGATAGTGCAGATAAATTTATGAGATGGTTTTCCAGTAGTAAGAGAGGGATAGACTCCACAAGCCAAGCAACGGTGCTGCTCTCTGCTGTTGAACCTCTGTTGGGTGATGTGCTGTTTTTCCATATTCAGTGTGTTTTCTCACACATAAGTGAAAATGCTTTGTTTTCTCAGTTGTGCGGCACAGCTGGGATTTCAGTGAACCAAGGCTGTTCATGGATATTGTGCTTTAATCTCTGAGGGGATGGTTTTTGGCAGTGACGTACGAGTCTGGTAGCTGCTGATATTTTGTTGGGCACAAGAAAAATCCCCCAAGGGACATTTTATATACCACCCTCACATGGGAATATTCAAACTATGGTTTGCATTAAAGCAAGTGTAAGAATAATAGCTACAAGCTACAGAAGTATCTTGCATATTATAACATCTTTGTCTTTCACAACCGCATGACAGACGCTAAAACAAGTGCTGTATGTTTTAACAGTGATGTAGCCCGGTAACCTTGGAAACAGGCAACAGTAGAAGGGCACAGTGGTGAGATAGCGAAGCTCGCGTGTTCATGATAAAATGAGATCTGAGCTCTGATAAAACAAAATGTGAGAAGAAAAAGGCCTTTATTTACTATACCATTTTCATGATAATACATGAAATGAGGAGAGTATTAACACACACAAACACATTTTCATGCGCACACATACACACGGGCACACATGCTGACAGCTTTTTACGTAATAGAAATGTATTCATGTTTGAGTGTTATTAATATACAAAAGGACTAGTTCAAAGACTGTTTATAGTCTGTGAGCAAAACTGTGGGCGATTGGTCACAGGGATATTCAGTGCTGTGGACTATAATGTCAATTCCAGGATTTAAAATCTTTATTGAATTTTCTATATTGGTCTTAATAATTGTTGTTAAAGTGTATCCATGGGGATCTGCTGTCAACGGCCCCTGAAGAAATAGCGCCGAATGAATTTGAAAAGCAACGCCGATGGGGAGTAACTTCACCTCTCACTCAACCACAGACATCTGTAGATGTACTGGGCCTGACTATGCAGATTCAGTTCACTGTGGACCCTTTGGAGCAACTTTTCTACACTACTCTGTTGCTGCAGGGAGAGAAAAGGGTTGGCTTTTTTACCAGGATGTTGCTAGTTCAGATCCCAAGGTGAAATCTCTGTTTTACCTTGATAAAATTTTCGGAGCATTAATGCCTTCAGTAAACTATTTGCCTGACAGCGCAAAAGCGTACCAAGAGCAAATTTAAGCCATGTTGTTTCCTATGGCAGATTTGGCTGATTAATAGATTATAATGCAGGAGATTTTGATTTCTGTTTATTGCAGATGCACCCAAAGAATATATGCTCTGATGCATGAACCATGTCATTGAAGTGATCTGATGTGACCGACCACCATTTTGTGACCAAATTGATTTTGGAAATGTGCTGTACTCGCGCCCGATGAGGACTTTCTTCATTTTCCTTTTCGTTTGAGGTGGTAATTTTAACAGGATGTGAACCCAGGTCAAGACCAACATGAATTCACTGCAATGGGAAGCGCAGCTGGTGACAATATTTACTATTCATATCATAAACTTTCCACACAGACTCTCCATTTAATTCATCATTCAACTGCAGAGACATCAAAGGGTGTCTTGATTTTCTGGCTATTATTTTTCTGGCTTGAGCCCAAAAGAGTTTCAGAAACATCACTTTTTTGATGAAAGTTGTTTGACTTCAGAAAAATGACTCTTGACCCAAGAATCCCTGTGTGTCTGGACAAAGATTTATCATTTCCATAAATATGTAGGAAATGTGGAGTCTCCTCTCATGATATCTTAACTGATGAGCAGAACCCACCACCCCCACCCCACCCCACCCCCCAAAAACAGCTTATTTAATGTTTGAGCATTGAGTGCACTGGGAATGAAAATTAATTATAAGTACTAAAAAAATACCTTAGTTACCAGTTAGTGTCTTTTTTCTTGTTTCCAATGAGTGTGGCCAATACCTGAAAGTTCTGTGTCCTTGATTTGTTCTATCGACTGACCGTACTGCGCACAGTCTGATTTAAATTTTACAATAAGTCGGCCCAGTACCTCATATGGTCAACAGCCTTTCAATAAAAAGAATTAGCTTCATTGTATGTTGTATCAGACTGCGATTGGACACAAAGACGGTTCCACCTTCTCTCCAGAAATATGGCTTAGTTTTTTAAAAATGTAAATCGATATGCACTAGCCAAAACACAAAAATACATACAGTATATAATCAAGGGATCTATTAGAAAACTCAATTTAGGGAAAAGGTTTTTTTGTGAGGGATAGGTGCGCAATGTAAGGGTCATCAGTGGATTTGAATTTTGACCTTAGCACATTTTTTGACCTTGACACAGTAACCTCGAACTTGAAAATTTTGACTGGGCCATATCTCCAAAAGTACTAACCACAGCAGCTTAAAATTTGGTATGCAGATAGTGAGGGGTTGGTGTGCAATGTAAGTGTCATTAGTGGATTTGACTTTTGGCCTTGGCACAGTGACCCGCGCCTTGCCATAGGTGCATGACACTGTTGATTAATAAATAAATATAGATAAGGGCCATGCCGTTTTCTCGGCAGTCAGCGTAAGCTTGTTGTCTTACGCACTCATTTTGCTGTCTCAAGATTTGCTCTGAATAAGGTTGGCCAGTTAGTAACTGACAATATGACATGTCCTTATCTCTTCATTACATTTGTGATCTGTTTCAGATCGTCAGTCAAATTGTCCCTCGGATTTCTCCTGTACTGGGGCAAATATTCAATTATGACACTTAATTTAGCTTTTCTATGTGCACAAAAATGTGATGGAAATCATCAAATTTAATCCAGTACATTTTTGTTAGCGAAGACAAACAGGGGTGGGGACAATGCCGTTCGTGATGGCAGACCTGCAGCGTTCAGAGTGGTTCTGCAGTCATGCTCACTGAACTGGCCTGTTGCTTTTCTCACTTAAAAAACATGCATGTTAAAAAAAAGCAAATTCTTCACATAATGCAGCCATTTGACTCAACATGTGAGCCTGTCCATATGAAATCCAACTTTGAAACTATTGCTGACAGTCCCCAGGTGACTTATGTATAATTATACATTCAACAGATGCGCCTCATATCTAGCAAAAGAAACCATATGGAACTCTGGGGTTAGAAACTGTGTTTATTCTGGACATTCAGTCCTGCCTTTATCTTGGGGCAAAGTCCTTAATGATATGCAGCTTTTCATATTAGCACAATATGATTGTAAGGGGAATGAAGGATCTGGCAGCTCAGGGATAGTGTTGCCATTTCATTGATGTTTTACTTTACACATGTAGTTCAGTTTTCTCCTCAACCTTTCCAAGGAGACCCTAAACTTCTTTCCTTGGCTCTGTGGGAGATTGAGGCCAGTTCAGAGATGCCTGGTTTTTTCATTTTTTTCATGAATTGGACCACGCTTTAGCGTGTGTGTGTGTGTGTGTGTGTGTGTGTGTGCGTGTGCGTGCGTGTGCGTGCGTGCGTGCGTGCGTGCGTGCATGTTTTTGAGTGATTTGGCTTTCATTTGTCTGGTGATTTCAAATAATGCAGAAATTTCAGCAGCAGTGAAATAAACATTTAAATCATGACAGTTTATCTTAAATTCTTTGAACGCTTAGAGGTTCATTTAGATGGCCAAAATGATTTAGCGAGTAATTTAAAATTGAGGATTCTCACCTTCTGCCTCGTGTACTATCAGCGCAAAACCACAAGGAGGAATAGAGGAACACCTACTGCATCAAATGACTAATTTTCTTCAAAAAAAATCTGTGAGCTGATTTGCACATGTGTTTATTAGGAAGACAGAATTTAATGGCAGTCAGGATGGCATTATTCATAACATCTGTTCAGTGTCTTTTTTCTTGTAGCAAGTTTGTATTTGTGGTTTTAAAGTTGCAGTAGCATATCAAGTTGAAAAGCCGAATTTCTCACTGTCATGTCCCGGCAAAACAAACAAACAAAAAAAAAAAAAGAATTTAATCTTTCATTTAATCTTCCACGATGCTTATTTTTAGTGTATTATCTTTCTTCGAAGTGAAACAAAAACTTTGCCACTGATGCAAGACAATTTTGACTTATTTACATATTTATGCGTGGGATAAGAAAATTTCAGTAATCAAGCACATGGTAAAAAAATATTCTCTTCTTGTGAGAGAAAAAATAAGCAGTTAAGTGTCATAACAAAATTAAATAACTTGTTTAGATGGATACTTTTTGCAGCCCCTTCAGAATGATATCAGTGCTTATGATTTCGACTCTTCTCTCCCTTGATGCGGAAAGAGGCCCACCTCGCCCAGGCCTGAGAGGACGATTCATGCAGGATGCAGAGAGGGTCACCAAGAGAGGCTTGTGCCTGAGTCAACATGACCGTGCCTTCTCCGTTTTATTTCCACAGAGGGTATCCGGAACATGGCCATAGATTCCAGCCCCATGGGGATGCCTATTTCTGACCCAAACGCCTGGGCCACCGCCATGAACAACCTGGGAATGCCGCCCATAGGCATGACTGGCCAATCGCTACTGCCAGGTATATTGGAGGACACATTTACCTGCACTACTTCACTGGCTCTTATCGGGAATTAGGAACGCTCAAGGACACAGCAGAGCTTAGAGCAATGAACATGGTTTGCTGGAGAGAAAAACAAACTGATGTTTTGTTGTCTTCCATAAGGTCAAAACAAAAGTCAACCACTACGCTGAGAGGTATATAAATTCTCTCCCGCTTCAATTACATGATGGAGGGTGAAAATTATTAAAGACTAATAGTTCCTTGTAGAAGTTACCAGGTACATAGAATAAATGAATTGCAAATGACATTTTCATTGCTCTAGTCAGATATGTTTCAGCCTATCCCACCTCAACCAGACCACCAAGTCATCACTCCCCTAAAAGACAATCTGTGTCTTTTCTGCTCTGACCTGAAAACTCAACTGAAATCCCACATTTATTAAAAATTCATGTCTGAGTCCATTTTCTGTAATAGCGCTGTCTTCAATCTCGCTCTTTCATCTACTACAGAGCGTAACATTGTGTTTTATTCAAGGTTTCCATGATAACAGTTAGATGTGACATAGATGGCATTGCATGCACTTTTGTGTGCTGCAGTTGCAAGATTTCTGCTGAATGTTTAAATGTGAACCCCACCCCCTTCCCGTAGTAATGTTCCGCATTGGGCTCATGTCACATCGCATATATCTGAGACTTGCCCGAGACATTTCCAGAGCTGGGTTTTTTCTTCGTGATCCAAGCTGAGATGAGGAACATGACAGTGAAAGCGGACTGTTCTTTTACGTGTCCTTCGAGCTTTGTACCATTACCCTGATTACGACAGGAGCAGTTCCCATCAGGACCTAAACCTCCCTGTAACCAGTTTTGCAGTGAAATGTTGATGAAAAGTATTTCTGGCATTTGAGTAAAAACCTGTCTACATGAGATTGGAGGTTTTCTAGCTGACTTAAAGAGCGTAGCACTTAATTTTACAAGCTGTTAACTGCTTCGGTAATTGCCCAATTACCAGCTGCTTTTGTGCAATGATTAGGTAATTTTTTTTTTCCTGAGGTGTGCATTTTGCAATGGGCAGGAAATAACATAAGTATCTTCCCTCTGAAATCAAAATAGACCAAATAATTGAACAAGTACAAAAAGTTGGGATGCGGTGTCAGATGTAAATAAAAAACAGAATGCAAATATTTGCCAATTGCAAATGCTGAAATTTTATTCACAATGGAACTAAAACAGCATATCAGATGTTGAAAGTGAGACATTTTCCCATTTCATGAAAAATAGTAGCTCATTTTGCAGCAACACATCTCAGAAAAGTAGGGCCATGTTTACCATTCTTTAGTATTCCCTCTTCTTTGAATAACAGTCTATAAATGTCTGGGAAGTGAGGAAACCAATTGCTGAAGTTTTGGGAGAGGAATGTTGTCCCACTCTTGTCAGATGTAGGATTCTAGCTGCTCAACAGTCCTGGGTCTTCTTTGCCGGATTTTAATTTTATGATGTGCCAAGTGTTTTCTGTGAGTGAATAATCTGGACTGCAGGTTGGTCAGTTCAGCACTCAGACTCTTTGACTGTGAAGCCATGCTGTTGTGATGGATGCAGTATGTGGTTTGGCATTGTTTTGCTGAAATATGCAAGGCCTTCCCTGAAAAAGACTTTGCCTGGATGGGAGCATATGTTGTAAAACTTCTATATACTTTTCAGCATTAATAATTCCTTTCCAGATGTGTAAGCTCCCTACACCATAGGCACTAATGCAACCCGATACCATCAGAGATGTAGGCTTTTGGACAACACGCTGGATATCCCTCTCCTCTGTAGACCGCACAACACAGCGTCCGTTGTTTCCAAAAAGAATTTCAATTTTTTTCATCTGACCACAGAACAGTTTTCCATACTGCTTCAGTCCATTTTAGTTTTTTGCAGATTGGTGAATCTCTGTCTACCTTTACTTCTGAGACACTCTGCCTCTCTAAAATTCTCTTTTATGCCCAGTCATGTTACTGACCTGGTGCCACTTTACCTAATTAGTTGAAAAATGCTCCTCCAGCTGTCTTTTTATTTGTACTACTGACTTTTCCAGTCTTTTCTTGCCCCTCTCCCAACGCTTTTGATTATGTGTTGCTGCCGTCAAATTTAAAATGAGCCAATATTTTTCATGAAATGGTAAAATGTCTCACTTTCAACGTGTGATATGTTGTCTATGTTGTATTGTGAATAAAATGTGGGTTTATGAGATTAGCAAATCATTGCATTCTGTTTCTGCAATTTACACAACATCCCAACTTTTTTCGAATTGGGGTTGGAGCTTTTTCCTTACCCAGTGCTTACTTTTGAATTTGAAGCTTTTAAAAGACTGTCATTTTTGCACAAAAATACAAACATAAAAAACAAAAATAATGAAAATAAATTGTTTTTCTAAACAGTTTTGAAATTTTGTACACTCACATGAGATGAGAAGACAAATCGTTCCATATAATGAAAATGAGCTATTTAATTCAACAAGGCGTGGCTTGCCCAACATCAGGCGTGGCAGGCCACCATCTTTAAAACAGCTAACTGAGGTTAACATTCCCAGAAGACGACGAGCTGCACCATCCAGCAAGATGGCCTTCGACACTTGCACTATTGGCTGTGCAGTCATTGCCTGGAGCTACTGCCAGGTATACAGTCCTGATTTCATTGCCCACTTAGCATTGCTTCCACACCAGGTGTGTCAAATTTCAATTTTGATCGACAATGTAAATAAAAGATCATCATTATGTACCGGGGTCTGACGCCGTCATGCAAAGCAAAGTTGATTGCTTTCTGCTGGATAGGTAAGTAAAATTTTAATGACCACTGCCCTTTTCTGATGGGATCAGTTTTACTCGGGGAGCATCTCTGCTATGTTAGATCTGTCCGCATTTGCCATCTTTCAAACATATTCAAACTGTGCGCTCTCAAAAAAAAAAACATTGAAAAAATCCTATCTCTTTTACCTGGTGTGAAATACTCCGCAAAAATAACCCCAGGTAATGCTAAACCCATGCTGTTTAAATCCTTGTAATATATTGAGTCACTTACTAGGCTTGCAGTTGCATCACCAAGGTTCAGCAATAGTCCTGAAAACTTAGTCCCATCTGAACAAGTCTTTAGGCTCTAGGGCTGTTTCTGTTAATCAAACTTCAACTGGAACATTTTCTTATAATAGCACGCTAGTCTCAACCTTATTGCTCATTATAGTACCCATTTATTTTGATTGTCAAAGAAATGATGATGACAAACAACTTATCCTTAAGGCAAAATTTTGGTCATGGGTCCATGATAAATCAAAGTATGTTGTAGGTAATAAATGCTTACAGATGTTGTCAGGCAAACAAAGAGGCGTCAGGAAAAGTTTCTAAAATGACGACTGTTTCCATGCAGATTGTATTCAAAGAAGCTCCAGCACAAACAACAATACAATGGCAATGAACAACCTAAATCTGATTCTGACATCACTTGTGTGGGATATTTACAGTTATTAAGTCTTCAATTTTTGCCATGAAATGAGAGCAATGTGCCCTTTAGAGCTCACGGATGCAACGGTGAGGCACCATCATGCATTTTCATCTGTGTCGGTGGGTGTCAGTTCTGAGACCAGTGCAGGAGGCTTCTTAACTTGAGTAAGAGAGTTGGGAAAATGACTTTGCAGACTTATTTAAGCAAAACCTGAGCGCCATTGGTGCAATATTGGAACTATACGGTATCTGTTATTGCCTGACCCTCTCTCAGACTACATTCTACCTCTTTACAGTCATGAGAAAAAGAAAGTACACCCTCTTTCAGTTCTATAGTTTTATGTATCAGGACATTTAAAAAAATCAGCTGGTCTTGATCAAATCCTAAAATGAGGTAAATCTGGCCTCACGTGCAAAACCACACACAGCGATTCCTCAGTGCCGTTGGTAAAATAACACAATGGCGTCTGCATTTAGGCTTATTTTTTTGAAAAGAAATAAAGGCACAGTGGAATCTTTTGTTTGTTGTTTTACATCTGAGGTTAGATTTTCACGATTTTAGGACCTGATTTGGACCAGATTTTTTTTTTTTTTTAAATCAAGTCTTGATACTTAAAACCATCGAACAGAAAGAGGGTGCACTTTCTTTTTCATGTGGCTGTAGGTGTCTAGTGTCCAGCTATCGCTCATTGAACTCTTTAGAGGGCCAATCTGACTTTAGGGTTTCAAATCACATTCAAGCTGTCTCACTGGCACAATGTCATGGTTCGATTACCTGGTCAAGCACTGGACTTACAAACAAGGTGCAGCCTGAAGGTGGCTAATTATCTCATGTGTTCTTAGCTTGTTGGCAAGGGAGCATTACTCTTTCAATAGGTCATGGGGGAATAGGTGGTAATGAGGCCACACAGACCTGCTGACCTCAGCAAGTGTCAGTAGCCAGAGGGGCGTGAGTGTTCTCAGCATGGTGAGAGGAGGAGTGAGTGAGTTAGCACACTGGGGAATTGGCAGTTAGAACCCCCCAGAAGTCGAAGGTGGAATCTCACTTTGATAGGGGACAAGGAACATTGTACAACAGGTGCAGTATATGTGCATTGATCGGATGTCCTTGGAAGGCAGCTGCAGTTAATGGGGGTGCAGAAGGTTTTTGGGCTGGGGCATTGGGTGCATTCTTCAGATTGATGGCACTAGGCTATGGGTTAACGGTCTGGAACGGGGAAATGAAATAAAAAAATACAATAGGGCCTACTCATGGCATGCCGCTCTTCTTATTTTTATTATTTTTTCAATATCATTATGACTTCAGAAGCATATATCATTTTAATGTTTGGGCTTCGCTCGCCAGTTCACCTCTCCAGCCACAATGAATAATGCGTCTGCCTCTCTCTCTCCCTCCCTGTTGTTTTCTGATTTCTTTTATGAATCACCGCAACCCTGCGTTGTGCAAATCCGCATTCTTATCGACAGTGCAGTCCAAAAAAATGCAGCCCCACACTGCACGCATGTATCGATGGGGGGCGTGTGAGGGCCGACAGGCGCTGCCCTGTCCGCTGTACATCCCCCTTGATTGACTTCAACTGCACGATTTACCGAAATGCCCTCACTCTTCCGAATGGTCGCTTGCCATTCAAGCTGTCGATATATGTGTTTTGCACGGGTCATAAACTTGCTCATATGCACTGAATTTTATAGGGCCTACTGTGCCAGGGGAAGCAAGCAGGCATTTTGAGAGGGGACTGAACATTCCTTCAATGCTGCTGAGGATCCCCGAATTACAGGAATGCCTCTGTCTTAGGCACCGCCTGTGGATCTCTGAATAGCAGTAGTGTCACTCCTTTAAGCTTCTACGATTTTAAACCACACCTTCTTTGGGATGCCTCAGTCCCCTGCTTTAAAGGAATCCTTCCTTACGTGCCTCGCTACCATGGAGATGAGACCTGGGGGTGGGAAGTGAGCAGGACTTTTTGTATGTCTAAGAGTTATACTGAGTCATGTGAGTCATCTGTCAAAGTCGACCCTCAGAGGGACGTGGGTTGATAGAGTGAACCCCACCCACTCAAAAAAATCTTATGTCCTATGTAGGACATCCCAGCCACTCATGAGCCCCGGGCCAGCGTACCCCCGCCCGGCCCTGCCCGCATATCTCCAAACGGGAAGTTATTTTCTGTAACCTCATTTGCCATTTTAAGCATGGAATGTGTTAAGCGTCGTTGTGAAGATTTTTCAGAAAAAGCTACATAGAAATAAAACTGAATTCAGTTCATAAGTTGGCTTGCCCATGGTAACGGCTTTCCCGGGGCTGCATTGCAGAGTAGCAGAAAAAGAAGGTGAAGGAAAGTTTAATGTGGCATGGCTAGGCCTTTAAAGCTGGGGTTACGGGTTCAGAACTCAGGCAGGACACTGCTATTACATCTGGGAGTGAGGGCACTGCCCTCATTAGTCTCGCTGAGCCATGCGACCGCTTAAATGGACAATCTGTAAAAACTAAAGCAGTCACTGTGGTCTAGGAAAATCAAAAAGCGTAAAGTTGCTCTTATAACACTAATTAGAAATTGTGTGAGAAAATTTGAAGTGCTTATGGTTGTTTTTTTATGCAGTATCCACATTACAGTTTTTTTTTTTTTTAAATTCGCGCCGACATTGAGTTTTCAGGGAGCCTTGCGTCTGAACAAAAAGTGGGTTCTGTGTGTTACTCTCCCCTGCTGGTGGGATCTTCGCCCATTAATCACTTGAAGGAGCAGTTGCTCCCATCTCTTCATTATTAATTTAAAGCCAAACTTCCAGGCAACTTCATGACTAGTAGCCTCTCAAGGCTGGTCGTTGTCTGTACTGTCATCTTATGCTTGCATTATGACAAGTACTGCATCTCTCTCTTTTGTCTCTGTCATTTCTCATTTTTAGACGTGTATACACACACGCACACATCAACACACATATGCACTTTCTCTCAGATGCCACGCTTTTCATTTTTACACACATGCATACACAAATACACTTGCAGGCTCACATACACGCAGTTTCTGTAACATTCTTTCACCAATCTATGTATTTTACACAAGTAAACACTAAAACATACACACAATCGCACTTATGCACTCCTGCAATCAGACTTCTATTTTTACTCACATGGACACACAAATGCTTATATGCACACACACCGAAGCTACTTCATGCATGCACATGCAAACACTCTTATAAACATAGCAAATATTGCTCATGCAAATGCATTTTGTGACGGTGCGTTCAGGAACCACACGCAGGAAATGGAAATCCAAAAAAACGTATGCCTTTAATGAAGTCCGAGTCAAAGCAAAAAAAAAAAAAAAACCCCCGCACAAGAATTGCCAAGCCACAACACAAAAAGCAGTGTTGACTAGACAGGCAGGGGTCCGAACGAGGAAGACAGATGAGCAAAGGTACATAAAGGGTAGGCAAAAAGTCGTAGTTGATGAACAAAGCCAAGGGTCATACACAGGGCCAAGGGTCCAAACACTGAAATCGTGGTCATACAAAAATGGGTCAAAATCCAAAAAGACGAAACAATACAAGAAGGGCTATGGCAAGAATCGAGGTTGGACAAACCAGTAGAAGAAAACCAATACTCAATGGCATACAATGCGCTCTGCACAAAGAAATATTGATCAACGTTGTGACAAAGTCAGAACAGCAGTGCGGGCTCTTAAATAGACGGGAGGGAAGTCATATGCTATGCAGGGAACAGGTGCCCTGGATCAGACTAATTACAATGGGAGAATTACATGAGGGAAACCCAAACCACGAAAATTGGCGAAAGCCAAGACATGGACGGGAATCACACAGACAGCCCATGACATTTAAACAGCTCTGGTCAGGGAGTTCTAAGTGCTCAGATAATGAGTGCAGGAAAGTAATTAAGCACGTGTGAGAGATCTCACAGAAACGCATGGAGAGACAGGTAAAGCTGAGCAAGAGGCGGAGACTAGAACAGGGCAATTGCTGAGAGGGAATTAGTATTAATTAGTTGCGGTGCAACTTTACAGATTAAACTAGAGTGCTCGTTTGTAAGTTAGTAATCAATGTACATGGACTTGTTGTGTTAGTAGACTACGATACAAAATACAAATGTTAGTTTTGTTAGTAATCAGAACAGTGAAACGAAGGAAGTAAACGAGAATCGAAGGAATATATTAAACACCAGAAATCTGTGAGCCAATGAGTGTATATAGAACTGGAGAGGCTGCCGCCGCTTTCTTCTACGAGCTCAGTTGAAGAAACCAATATGGCGTCAGGTGCATCGCACTTCTCAATTTCCCATACTAATAGACTATCATAGAGAAATTCAAGTCATTTTCTTTAAAATTAAGGGGTCTAGTGCCGTATTTTCAACACACATAACTCAAATGCATGTAAGAATAGGAATCAATAGGTTATTTTACGTGACACTATTCAAGGATAAAGTTATTGGGAGTGTTGTTTTACTCCTTGCACTCAACATTTGAGCGGCTCGTTGGTTGTATTGAGTAATGAAGAGTGGCTAACACTAATTCACGGATTTCATTTGTGACATAGTAATGTGGATGGACGAGTGGTGAACGTATCAGTTCCGCTCTCTAGCTAGCTGGCATTGGTTGTATGGATAAATATCAATTCCATTTAAGTTAATTGTTTGAAATATCATCTGACATGCTAGTTATCACTGAACTGAGCTATGCTTGCCATCGCGCGCAGAACGTGCCAGTAAACCTTTGAAACAGTTAACGTCATATCAAAATTGAGTAAATCCACGTGTTGGCTATTAGCTAGCTTGCATGATTACAAACACTCCCAACAAATTAGCTTGCGAGCTAGGACAGCTAAAACCAGTCTCTCTGCTGCGAAATCCATTTCAGAATGAGTCCGATCTGCTGCCAACATTGCCTGCTACTTGCCATTGATTGTTCATGATGAAAATGCCAATGCATCACACTGCTCGCTCCAATAATGCTTGAAAGACCCGCATGCCACTTAGCTAGCGTTATGAGAACATTTAATGAACATCTATATTTTCAATAGATAGCTCAAAAATGTAAATGAGCATTAAGGTTAGATGCTGAACGAACGTGGCTGAGTAGCCAGCCAGCTAACGTTTATGTTCGCTTCGCATAGCTATATAACCTACCCTGTACGAGATCTGATTTCTTCATGAAGCACCAATGGAGCCTCAATTAGCTAACATGAGCTGGCCAAATGCGTGAACGCTGCGCAGCCATTGTGCTTAGTGAACATTATCACCGTCCCCAACGTTTTCAATTCATTGTCTGCTGTTAAAGGTGGCAGAAAGATTGAGATAATGAATGTGCGGTCCAGAAAATGAGCAAAATTCTCTTTACTGTATTGGACTGATTTGGATAAGGTGGTCCAATCTGGCTGGAAAAGGGGCCATTGAGTTGCCTAAACCGATGGGCTTAAGCCTTTATTATTATTATCAGCATAATATGTGCGAAAATTCCTTTGTGCAATAATTGGTCCATTTTAATATCTAATTATAAATTTTATTTTTAATAAATCGTCATAGGCCCGTGTTCAGATACACCGCCTGGGCGTGAGATTTGGTTGGATGCACAAATGAAAAGGCAGCAGTATCTTTCACCTTGCACTTAGCAATAACTGCAACCAGAGATGAAACGAATGCACATGTGTCATGAGCAGCATGTGAAATAATGTGGCATACGTAATAATTCCTCCAAACTTGAAAGATCCAGCCCCTATAGTATTTGAAAAGGAAATTCTCTTAGGAAAGGAAACGGGGCACGGGAAAGAGATCGAAATCCACCAGCAAACATTGTGAATTCTAAGGCACGAAGGAGGTCTAAGAACAAGCTAGAGGTAGCTACGTTAGCTGCAGCTTTAAACTGGGAATCAGGACTGCACAGTGACCTTTAAATAGCTAGCTAGCTTTGGGCACGTTTCTCCAAAGCCTTGCTGTTAACCATGACAGCAACTTGCATAGTTTTTACATACAGACTGTAAATGGTTCCAGCAATGCAAGGAGTGCTTTCATGCATTAATGTTGGCTGTGGAAAAAGCCCAGCTACCAAACGGAAAATACAAGGCAATGTTCGCATTTGCTGAACTTCAAGACCATAGCGCTGGTTGATGGCAATGCACCTCGCTGATATGGGGGAACGGCATGTAATACTTCAAACCGAAAGTCCAGAAAAAATATAAACCCAACAGTGTCAACATTCTGCAGGAATTAAACGAACCGAGTGAGAAGTGGGTTTGAATGCTAGCCAGCTTTTCAGCAGGAGTACGGAAAGCTGCAGAGAGACTGAAGATAGGAATTCAGTTTGGTGCACGACATTACAAGGGACTAAATATCTCGCTAAAGTTGAATTCACAACCACTTTGAAGTGTGACCAGACCACAGTAACGCGTTCGTGTTGTGATCCTCAATCCAACCGATTGGAAAAACATCCAGAGGCTTTCCCTGTTAACAGTTGGTTAGGGTCCCATTAGGCTAGCTTGGACAGCGTAAGCATCCTGAGATGGGATTAGTACAATGCCCATGGGCACTAAACCACTTTACGGCCATGTTCCCTGAAGGCTATTCACCAGTACCACGCGTTTGACCATTCAGAGACCGATGTGAGGCATATATTGACCAACCAGTGCCTTAATCGTTGATTAAAAACAACTCCTTATAACTTTGTTCTCGAAAAGTGCCAAAATTGCGCCTCGATTCATTTTTTAATATGTATTCCAGTACTACTGAAGAAGGAAATTCGATTGTATGCTCTTTAAATAACAAAATAATGACAGGAATTTTTCCATTATAGTCAATGGGAAGTTGAGAGGTGTGGTGCACTGAACGCCATATTGGTTTCTTCAACCTTTCACTCTGACATCCTCTCCAGTTCTATATACACTCATTAATGTAAGCACACAGACCGGAAAGACAGACTGAACCAACTAAATCACAAGACAGGGGAGACAAGTGCAATGGAACTGAGAAATGGAATGAACTAAAAACCTGAGAGTTACAATAACCAAAAATAATAAATAAAAGACAATGAACACTGAACTTGAACATAAACATGAACAAAATCATAACCACGACACATTTCCACTAATTTGAGTGGAACAGTGACATATTCGCTCAGTATCTCTGTATGTGATGTTCAGTTTGAATAGTCTTACTTTATATTCAGGATTCGTGCTTCAGCGCATAAATATGAGGCCTTACCTACATACACAAATGTGAGGCCTGCCTTGAAACCACTTATTTTCAATCAGAGTCAAATTAACTCTCCCTCTTTTCTTCCAAATTGATTCTTACAAAAGGACTCAATTATGTGTAACCATGCATGCATTTTCTTGACTGAATCAGACAGGCCACTGACAGCGTTTTCAAATAGAAAAATTCACAAATGTATCAATATTAGCACAAACCCATACATATGAACAAGGGGATAAGCCTTTTCCTTTCTTTGCTTCTGCTACATCTGCACAGCATTAAATATGTCGTTCCTTCAATATGCATCTTTCTTGTCTCCACTTACTTCACAATGGCTAATTAAAACATTGAATTCCTTCTTTCATTTGCCAACCTTTGTGTGTATTGCCCTGGCTCTCATTATACAAGTGCAGCAATTTAGCAAAAATGGAAAAATCCTCTAAATCTTGATTGATGTTTTAAACAAAAGTACTAGCGTTCGTAAAGACAAAAGGCTCTCCCCTTCAAGATGACCTACCTATTCTCACAGTGAATATATTGTAATGAATTTTAGAAACAGATACTTTCACCCATGACATGGTTCTACATTACTAAACTAATAAATCCACTGTGCTTGCAGGCTAGCAAGCCAAAACTAAATATTTTCATGGCAACATTGCTGAATTCTTTTAATTGTGTCAATGTGAAGAAAGAACTGGAGAAAAAAAAAATACTCAGAATATGTGGAACGGTTACATCTAATTGGGAGAAATTGTCCTGGGCCCGGCTGATCAAAGCTGCGTTAATTTAACGGCTGGTTTGCGCTAAATACCTGACATCATGACCGCTCTCTCAATAATATAAGATTCTCATGAATGCTTTTCACTACTTAAACTAATCAAGGGGAAGACTACAAAATGCATCAAAAACATAAGAACATCTGGGCTTTCATTCAGAGATATAGATACTGTGGTTCAAACTTAATCACCGGTTAAAGTAAACAAAGCTTTGATCAACCAGGCCCAGATGCACAGTTGTCTGTAGATAAAGAAGGCACATTTGTAATTTTTGTTGACTTCCAATTGACAATATACTTGTGCAGGTGCATGACCTGGAAAGCACTAGTATTTTACTTGCTAGTCCACTTTTGACAGTGAGTAGGTCATCCTGAGCGGTCGGGTTGTCACTTCTCGCAATAAACCTTCTTTACGACCTGCACTGTCTTCCAACTAACTGCCAAGTGCATTGGCACACCAGCAACACAGTGGCCAAGTTGGAGTGCTGAGCAGTTAGTCTAGTATGCAGTGTGCTTACCCCTCCAACCTTCTGACCTGTCTGTAATCAATGACCGCAAATACTCTATTAATTATAGTCTGGGTCCGGGGCCACAAGATTGTGTGGCTTTAGACACAGTGTGCATTAAAAATCATTGGACAGTGACACTTTATTTTGGTTCTGTTGGCTAAGTTAGTCATTGGGTCTGAATCTGATTGAACATGCATTTTACAATCAGAAGAGGAGACTGAAGGCAAAAAAAAAAAAAAACCAAGGCAGAAATGAGCAGAAACTGAACATGGCTGTGGCAGACTGGGCAGAACATCTGCGGGGAAGATAGCAGGGTCTGGTGATGTCTGTGCACCACTGAAATAGTGCACAGAAAGCGCACGTGACCGAATGTTAAAACCGATTACTTCATTCTGCATAATGCTAAACTGCCCAATAACAGTGTATATTGAGTTGTGTTTTTGACGCATCCAGCTTATACAGTATGTGTTGGGCTTCATGAACGTTTTCGGTTTGAATCTTTATGGTGATTTCTCAGATTTCAGCTCAGGCCTTTGCATGGAAGCAAATACCCTTAACTATCTTTGGTGTCACATCTGCACTCTCGAGAACTGGACCCTCTGCCTTCACAGTTCCTCATCTGCATTACCTCAAGTTCCATTATCTAAATGGTAGTGGCTTATCTTACTATGTGTAAGTAGCTGAAGACCTTTGTCAAAGAAAACCAATAACAAGACATAGGCACTAGAAGTTCTAGCTGCTCCTGTGCCAGAATAGTCACTACCTTCAGGGCTTAAAAAAAGAAATAGTTTGCTCAGGAGGACTAGACTGGCTCTTGAAAGTCTGGCCAGCAGTTTAAGTAGGCATTTGTAAGGAAGTGTCTCTGTTCTGGCTCAGGAAGGAAGCACACAAAGGCAGACTGCGTCCCAGGCGACAGCAGAAGGCTCGCAACAGCGTACGTCTGTACTCTTTGCAGAACTTGGGTTAAAGACCATGATGTGACAGACTTCATGAACAAAACTCTTAGCTTTGCCCAGTCCTCTGTCCTCACTTATGTAGGTCAAAGGTCATACCTCATTAAATATGCGAAAATGGTTTCCGTTCGATAACTTGGGTAATGTTTGATGGATTTTAATGAAATGTGATGTTAAGGTACTTTATATCAAAATACAGGCTAAGTACGATTTCGATTACGATTTCACTTATGTAGGTCAATGGTCATATAGTAGCTCATTAAATATGCGAAAGTCTTTTCTGTTCGATAACTTGAGTAATGTTCGATGGATTTTAATGCAATTTGATATGAAGGTGCACGGTATGCAAATACAGCCTAAGTTCGATTTCAGAGTAGGTAGGTCAAAGGTCATAGCTCATTAAATATGCGTGAATGGTTTCCGTTCGATAACTTGAGTAATGTTCAACAGATTTTAATGAAATTTGATATGAAGGTACATGGGATGAAAATACAGCCTAAGTTCAATTTCAGAGTATGTAGGTCAAAGGTCATAGCTCAAGAAATATGCGAAAATTGTTTCCGTTCAATAACTTGAGTAATGTTTGATGGATTTTAATGAAATTTGATATGAAGGTACATGGTATCAAAATACAGCCCAAGTTTGTTTTCAGAGTATGTAGGTCAAAGGTCATAGCTCATTAAATATATGAAAAAGGTTTCCAGAAATTTTAACAGTATAACATGATGACTGTCCCATTGGCCCTTATAATTTTGTTGTCATGAATGCTGCTTCGTAATCACATCCAAGATTTCTTTCATGCCATTACACTGTTTCAAATATTATACAGTACTAACTTTTGGAAGTGTAAGGATACGTTCACATTATGTTTTCACTTTCATTTTGTCACCTTCTCATATATGCTTTAATCTTCTTCTGTAAATCCCTGATTTTATTCACATTCTTTTATTAAATCTTCATACCAATTAAAATAAAGTCTATTTTCAGATCTTCTCATGGGCCATTCCATAAAGTAGTAAACTTTCTTTACATCCAATCCCGAGGTATTAATAACTTCCTTGCCTAGTAATATAGTATAGTCTAATGACAGTAACTTCCTTGCACGTATAAACACATGTACATGTACGTCACGTGTACCCGGTGAGGGGAGGCTACGCTGTGCATTGCTCTTGTTATTCTTCTTCTTCTCAGCTGAATTTGCAGGCATTACCTCTCCCTCAGCGATCAAGGTACAAGCTCAAAATTTGAGGGCAGTTTCAGGATATGCCAGGTCAAGTTGCATCTACTTATTGAATGCATAGCTCACTTTTATGTCTTTCACACATTTTTTCCTCACTTTTCTTCCATAGACTTATTATTATGGGTCATTCATTACTACTATTCATACTCATAAAATTTCTCCGCTAGAAATATTAAATTTGCTTTTTAGCTTCAACTTGGGTCAGAGTTTTTTGCAGGTTTTTTGTTTTGTTTTGTTTTTTGGACAAGCTTCCACTTCCATACCTCCTTTTTTTCGTCTCTTCTCATTCAGCTCTGTAGACTTCCATTCATTTTCAAAAGCTCTTGTACTCCCACAGTTTGAAGGCTGAAGCCTTTAAACTTTCTAAACAGCTTCTGACTGCCCCCGAGGATGGATGTTGAAGTTTTTGTAGCCTTGCCCCACTTTTTCTTTTGTTGTTTCATCTCTCCATTTTCCATCATGTTCTAAGTCTTGCAATTTTTTTGCAAGTGCCTTCAAACTTGTTTCACTCTTCAGACTTTTCCAAAGGATGACAGTCAGTGTGTCCTGCCCCCTCTCCAGCATACGCCCACTGACACAGATCATTCCTCTCTTTAAACCGCTTCAATTCCATCTGTTACCCGAATGGATGATCTTCAATCCTTTCGAGTTTTTGAACCCTTTTGTCATAGAGACTTTGGGTCGGGGTTGTTGGACTCGGGAGGACTATAGTATTGCCCCACCCCCTTTCCTGATTTGTCAATATTTGATCCTTCTTAACTTTTGAATCATTTCCCAGAGACAAGTGGGGGTTGGCATGTTGGACTCTGGGATGGCTCTTCTATAGGGAGTGGGGGATTTTGTTCTGGGACTCAGGTAAAGATCACTTGTTAAATAGAGAAGCCTTACCCCCTCTCCTGATTGGGCGATATTTTATCTTCCATAACTATTGAACTGTTTGTCAGGGAGAGTTGAATGTTTTTCATAGAGAGTTGAGGATTTTGTTGTCAGACCCGGTAAACAATTATGATAAAATAATGACGTTAAATTATGAAGCCCTTGCCCACATTCCTGATTGGAAAATATACTGCTCAAAAAATAAAGGGAACACTTAAACAACACAATATAACTCCAAGTGTTCCCTTTGTTTTTTTTGAGCAGTGTATTTGATTCTTCATATTTGTTGAATGTTTATCACAGAGAGTTGGGTTTTTGAATTCAAGAAAGGGTCCTGCTGAAATTACCAAAGCTATGCCCCCATTCTAGATTGGCTTAGCTTTTCTCCTTCATAACTATTGAACAATCTATTATTGTGAGTTAAGTATTAGGATTGGGGATTCAGAAAAGGATTATAAGTAAATTGGCGAATTTCTGATTTCTTTTTCCGATTGGCGAATATTTCATTCTTCATTCATATTGAACTCTTTGATATAGTGAGTTTGGGTTGGTTTTTATTTACTCAGGAATGGGTGACATGAAAGCCATGCCCCCTGATTCTGATTGGCTTTGCTTTTCTACTTTGTAGCTATTGATCCGTGTGTCATAGAGAGTAGGGCGTTGGACTGTTCAACTCAGGAATGGGTCATATGTTAACTGACAAAGGAGAAACCAGACAGAGCAAAAATAAATATGAGAATTTGTTAACAAAAATAATAGTGGTTAACAGAGGGAAAGTGAATCAGTATAAGTGAAAAACTGACAGTAAGTGCTGTGCAATATGGATTGTGGAATGGTAAAAGTAAACAAAAAAGGTACCCACAGCTGCAGCCAATCATCTCTCCACAGACACCTGGCACCGGTTCAACGGCAATGAAGGAAAGAGAGGGACCCCAGCACTACCCTCCCCAAGAGAGGGGTGTGAGGATATTTTGACCGATGTGAATAATGCCATACAATCAAACCTATGGGTCTGCTTAGTCAGCTGAGAGCTGTAGTGACACAATTTGAAATAGTACTTTACACTGTTGTATTTGCATCATAAAATGGCTGGCGTTGCATGCTGAGTCCTCACACATTCAAATGATAATGATGTGCAGTTCTCCTATGTAACACAATATTTGATGGTATAAAAATACAATTACAGCATGCCTCATGGTTTGCCCTCGGGCCAAAGTTTGCGAAAGGGGTTCTTGCAAATCAAATTCCGCCTTTACTTTCACATAAGTTGACTGCCGGAAAAAGATTGATAGTGAAACAAGGCACCTCAAAGTAGGAATGTTTTCCATTTAACTTCACCCAAAAACCGTGAGACGCCTCAGACATGAATACTAGAGGAATCCAGCATGCCGAAGCAGTGTAAGAAAACACTTCAAATTAGTCAAAATAGTGGTAAAAACACACCACGTGCCCCCAAGGTACATTTGATGTGAGATGCCCCTTACGCTGCCTGTGAAAAGAAAATCCTAATTTAAAGCCCAAAATCCAGTTCCCTCCTATTATTTGCATTTTTTATATTTCATTGGAGAGCCTTTCTCAGAAAGTGATTGAAGTCTTTTCTTTCAGCAATCAAATTGAAGAGAAGTCACGATTTCCTAATCCTTCTGTCATACATTTCAAAAAGCATTTGTGCCCATTTTTAAAAAGAAAGCTCTTCGACTCCTCAGTCTGGAGCTGTCTGATCTAGGGGTTTAACTTCTCCTTCGATAATTACACCCCAAAGGGTTTCCGCATTTCACACGTTATCCAATTACAGACAACATGAAGTCTCACGGGAAATGTAGTTGGCAGGGCTCTTTGATGCCAAGAATCCCTAGCGAGGGGGCAATTCCCTGACACTGTGAGCTGCCGTGCCTCAGCCTGGTCAGGGAGACGGACATTCCTATAACTGCTGAGTGCAGACGGAGCAATTTTATGCAATGGGATATTTGAGGTTGATATTACTGAAATTCCAGCAGCTGGGGGCCACACCGTAGCCCGCTGTCTGACTGGCTCTGCTTGACATTTGCGGCTGCGACAGGGGTGGCCTAGTGCTTAATGAAAGCGGATGGCTTATTTCAGAGCGGAGAGCGCATTGATCTGCTCTTTTAGATTTTTTTCTACCGCCTTGATAGTGCCCAAGAGCTTCATTCTGGGCTGGCAACGAGATGAGAGCGGGGAGGTAGTGGGGTGTGACAACCCGATCTGCCTCACAAAGTGCATCACACCCCCCATTGAATTCATGAAATATAGTTGAAAATTATGAATGAGTCTCATACCCTGTTGAGAATTACAGTCACATACTTCTCTTCTTTTTTTTTTTTCCTGTATAATTTTTCCATAAACTTTGGCTTATGACGGCAAATATCTTCCAAGGTTGCTGGCTGAGCCTCATCTCCTTCCTGTCTTACTGCGACCCCGAGAGAGGCGTCTGTAACATGCCTGAGGAGGAGGAGTATGTGTGTGCAGTACTGCTGCAGGCATAAATACCGAGCGATACACCTCTGTTTGTTCTCCCCAAGTGCTGTTGTTTATATGCGCCTTTAAGCAGTTCTCAGGCTTCAGGTTTTGGCTGTCAGCACTCTTGCCTGGGCCTCTGAGGGACAGAGGTGCAAAACGGAGATGTTTGCCCTCTGATTTTTTTCCCTCATCTCAGGCCGACTGCTGTTCCTCAAAAAAGAATCCCTCACCCAGCCATTAATTTATTCTGGATAGAGTGCTTCACCGCACCCTCCCTAAAGCCACTCAGAGCCTGCAGCCTGCTGTCCACTGCACAATCGCGATGGTCCTCTCTCGCCTCTTCACATTCGCTGATTGATGGCTGGATCACAGTTTCATTAATTTCATCGTCCTTCAGAAAGCAGTTTCTCAAAGTACCTAAAGTCGAGTGAAGAGTTGGCTAAAAGTGGGAGGAGGAGGGGAGGGGGCGGGACCTAAGAATAAGATTGCTCACAGGAGAGAGCGGGGATGGAAGCACGACTTCAGCTGTTTCTCTGTTGTCACAGTGATAAGGGTTTTTTTTGTATTTATTTTAATATTTTATTTATTTTCCTACCTTTTTTTTTTTGCTGAGGAAAGCACATTTATATATGAGCTGAGACAGCAAAACATGCGATTTACAGGCAGCCCCCACTGTGTCTCTCTGTAGCCCCTAAATTCTTCAGAAACTGCTAGTTGAAATAATTCACATTATCATCAGGATTTAACTCATTTTTTTTCCTGCCTCTGGCTCTGGCATTGATGGAAATGCAGGGAAATGAGCTGCATCTCAGCATGACCCAGTCTTGGTCAATCCTCTTCCCAACAGCAAAAAATACAGAGCAAGAGTAGTTGTTCAATGCATTTGTTAGGCATTTTTGGTTGCCTTAGCCATTTGTCTCAAATGCATACTGAGCTGGCGGTTCACGCTTAAAGGAGAATTCCGGTGTGAAATTGACCTGGGGTGTACTGAAACATGATAACGAGTACTAACCTTTGTCAAATACCCCACCTCTGTATGCACGCAACCTTTCAAAATAAATGGCTTTTTAGCCGAAGGTCCCAACAGGCTTACAATAGTAGTGAATCATGCACGGCGTTGCCATGCAAAGAAATGTCTATTTTTACATCATTAACAAGGCTCAAAAAAGCTCCACACTTCATCGGTAGAATTCCAAGGGCCCTGACATTTAAAACGATGCACTGAGAACTTTGAAAATGCACAGGTAGTTTATTAAAAAAGGACTATTTATGCAAACAGTACCTTGAGGTAGTTTCCAGTTACCTCCATCTTGAAAGTCACAATAAATCGATTGACGAACACAAACAAATAGGAAGCATAAGGGAACAAATCGCAATCTATTTGTTTCTGCTCGTCAATCGACTTATCGTAACTTTCAAGATGGAGGCGACTGGAAACTACCTCAAGGTACTGTTTGCATAAATAGTCTTTTTTAATAAGCTACCTGTGCATTTTCAAAGTTCTCAGTGCCTCGTTTTAAATGTCAGGGCCCTCGGAATTCTACCGATGAAGTCTGGAGCTACTTTCAGCCTTGTTAATGATGAAAAAAATAGCGATTTATTTGCATGGCAACACTATGCCCGATTCACTACTATTGCAAGCCTGTTGGGAGCTTCGGCCAAAAAGCCATTTATTTTGAAACGTGGTGTGGGTACGGAGGTGGGGTATTCGACAAAAGTTAATACTCATTATCGTGTTTCAATACAGTCCAAGTCAATTTCACACCGGAATTCTCCTTTAACGGCCGCTCTTCCTTTATTCGAAAATGAAACTGCGATGTTACAAACATGTTAGCAGAGAGTATTTTTCTTTCCGCCCAACTGTTGCCAACTGCCTAGTTTAATCGGAGTCTGTGGTTCTGCCAGACGAGAACTGGTTCCATAATTTGCAGCGGTGCACCTGCTGCAGGTGTGCCATGGCCTTGGCAACGTTGAAGACGGCCAAGACCTCTCGCCACGCATCAGATGAAAGCCCTTCACTACATCCACCGCCTCCCTTCCCCTGCCCCCAGCCACACTCCCTCCCTCCCTCCCTGAGGGCTCTCACGCTCCACTTTGTAGTTTAACTATAGGATCATACACTAGCCTTTCAGCTCGATGACCGGAGCCGTTCAGGGCAGATACCATGCTGTGCATCACGTGCTGCGTGTATTCATCTGGACGAGGGAACGGAGGTCAATATGCGTTGTTGTGCTGGGCAGCCTGCTCAAACCTGAGCAACTTTGCAGTATTACTTTCCGCTTACCTACCTCACCTATCTCTAACTTAGCTATCACCTCCTGCTCAGCAAATTTAGAGTATATTATAGAGCATCACTTTCTGCTTAGTTAACGTAGCGAGTACTAATTAACTCGTCAGTTTCAGCATGGCCGATTTAGCTATCGCTTCCTACTTCATACATACAATTCCTGCTTTGTTTTGTTGACCGAGTTTAAAGTCTCTGTCTTTCACTTCCTTCTGCTTCTACCCCTTATGCTGCTCCGCCTCCTCCTCCGGCAGTTTGTGTGGCTTTCGAGGATATTCTTGCAGATCTCAGATCCTTGTGTTACTTCTGCCACATCTCCCAGCACCTCAGGTGACGGTATCAGACTGTGTTTCACAGCTCTGTACCTCTGTATTCCCCTCACACAGCACAGGGGCTCATGGGACCTAAGGACACCATCCCTTCTGGCACATCTGCCCAGACTGGCTTCTGTTCTTTAATCTTCTTCTGTGGTAATCATACCGGGGACAAGTAGCAGGTGGCAGTGCTGCAAGGAGTAAAGCAAAAAAAAAATCTATATTTTCTTAAAATAAACAGAGCTGAACCAAATGTAAAGTTCATACTTATCCTGCACGGGGAGGTACTTTTTTACATGGACGACACAGCCCCCCTCTCCCCTGTCGCAGCCGACTCGCTTGCCTCACCCCATTGCCTTGAATCCGCGGGTGCAACTTATCACCTGCTTCCCCTCAGTTTGAGCTATGAGTCAGGAATACCAATGCCAATGCAATCAATAAGGTGGCCGGGCAGGAAAGAATAACCACCTGCCCTTCTTCCTGTCTTGTGCTCTGCTATCTCTCTCATGCTCTCTCTGTCTTTATATTCCTCTATCTCTGACTCTATCTCTCTCTCACTCATTCACTCTCTCTCTCACTCCCCCTCTCTCTTTCAAGCCCCCTGAATCAGGGAGCTTTTTCACTGTGTCAGAGCGTCTCTAACCTTTAGTCTTAGAGATGCTGTAGCGTCTGCAGGTGAAGCGCAGTGCGGCTGGGATTTTTCATTTTCAGCTTTACCTTTCCGTAAAAACTGCGCAAGGCATTTGGAAACCACTTTGACCCATCTTTGCTGAAAAGGACCGTCACACCCTAATGGCTGGCGCAAACCCAAATTAGGGTATATTTTTTTCAGCATTGTATTTAAACAGATATATGGGCACACATATACTGTATCAATGCAAACACTTACAATCACATTCGTATTCAATAATCACTCAGAAACACAAAAGCACACACACACACACACACGCACACACACGCGCACACACGCAATCACACACATATACACGCACACGCACACACACGCAATCACACACGCAATCAGACACGCACACACACGCAATCACACACACACTCACACACACACACACACACATACATACAGATACGTAAATATATGCTTGTTTGCATTCATGCACACGTACATGTACTGAGAAACAGAGACACTAAAACAACACAAACGCACTGAGACACAATAGACAGGCATAAAGGCTGATTTCCAAAAGTGCTGGTGAAAATTCAAAGAGACTGTGTGAGGGCAAATTAATTTCCATATGAAGGAGCTGAGCACCGGAATTTAGTGGCGTTCCCAATGTCCAAATCAATACTTGTAGATGAATAGGAGCTTGTTCTCGCTGTGGTTTTTTACATGCTCCAGCTTTTGGGGAATGGAGCTGAGATTACACAGCACAATGGTGAATAATCCAGAGAGCGGAAAGAGCTTGAAAGCAGAGAATCGATAGATGGTAATGCACCCATGGATCCATTTAATTTTTTATGATGTTCGTTCACTAAATTATGCATGCACACATTTATTCATTTGTTTATGTATTCATTTATACACTGCCTTTGCATTATCCAGTTCAAAGCACAGAGAAGAAATAATTTTGCCTCAAAATTATTCAAATCTCGCGCAAGAGAAAAACCCATATCCTAGCTGGTGCCAACGTAAAGTAGTTTTCAGAACGCTATTATTTTGTATTCTTTTGTGTGTTCGCTGCATGTCAGGTTGAACTTACAAAAGTGGAATGATAAAAGCATTGTTGATAAAATGAAAAAAGTGATGTGTTATTGCACTGATAATTCTGTTCTTACGTCTCTTCTTTATATAAAGGTTGGAGCAATTTGGCTTGACACAATATTCCACGAGCTGTATTTAATGTTTTTTGTAAGTGATAATCCATTAACCATCATGTTCACTATTTCAGCTACATTTAATAAGGACTGATGAGTTAATCAACAAAGCGATAGCCTGAATGGCACACTCTCAAATTACTACTCTGCTACTGTGTTAACCATCCCACTCCAGTGTCCAGTAAGTGCGCTTACCTGCCCTCAGTGTTGCTGACATAGCAAAACTGATTGCCAACGTTTGATCACAGATATAACTTTATGAATTCATAAGTAACTCAGCCTAGTATTCTTTTCTGGATTCAAACAGCACAAAATAATATATGGTCATAAAATTATTTTAACTGTAATGGGGGAAACGTAATAACATAAATGGTACTGAATTGCCTTTTGCTTCATAATTTTAATCAAACATGTAGCCCCACTGGCAAATCTTGAAAGAAATAAGACTATCTCGCCTCATTTCTGAGTCTTAATTAACAAAAATATAAAAAAACGTGATGCAATAAAAATAAGATTTTAAGTCTAAATATGAGTAAAATACTTTAGAGGACTCTTACTGCTTTTAATATACCTCTGCTAGGAGGTAATGTGTTGTTCATGAAAGCAGTGTTTGTTAATTTATTCTTTAGTTTGTCTGTTAATAAAATATTTCAAAAAGTTCTAGATCAATGTCAATGAATTTTCTTTTGTCGGTAGATATTGTGCGAAGGAGGAAGTGATTAAATCTTGGTTTAGATCAGACCCACCATCTTGATCTTTGAACCAAAAGAATTTCAATGTGCATGAGGTCGACACTTTTGAGGCTCATTTAAATCTCACATTTAATGACAGTTCCTGCATCAATGAATTGCAACACAGGTCAGCCAAAAGAATCTCGATGTGCGTTCAGTAGGCACTGTCCAAAACCATTTAACACTGGAGTTCAATGATCATTCTTCCATCAGCGAATTGCAGCAAGACAGAGGCAATGCTCTCTCCAAGTGTCTTCAAGTTTTTCTCTCTTTTTTTCACTCTGAATACATCTGTTTTTTTCCTGTCTCTTGCTCTGCAGATTTTGACCCGGGCCTTGGCCTGATGACTGGCATTGCCCCCATGAATCCCATGATGCCTGGACTCGGGATCGTGCCTCCGCCCATCTCACAAGACATTCCGATCGTGAAGGAGATTATCCACTGCAAAAGCTGTACCCTGTTTCCTCCTAACCCCAGTAAGCTCTGTCTCATTATTGATTGACCTGTCCAAGCACCATCATGATATACAGTGCCTTCCACTAATATTGGCTAAATCGGTATATAGGAACAAAAGTGGTTATAAATTTATTACCTTTATCTTTCATCCCCATGAAACTATTTATTTCAAAAATATTGAGTAAAATAAAGCATTTAAGTGATATAGTTATTGAAATAAAAAAATTGTCATCATGAAACAAATATTTTTCTCAAAAAGTTCTGCAACTATTTTTGGATCCCCTTCAAATCCTTTGTACAGCCTCCATTATCCATTATAAGAGCACTGTGTTACCTCCCATAATGTTTCATGAGGTTGGAGAGGACTGGCAATAGATTTTAAACCAGTCCCCCTTCACCCTTCCTTCCCAGGAGACCCCACCACAATTCAGAAGGCATTATCTATAGGGGTCATACCAAAATTAAAAATGAGTTGGAAATGATACACATTAATTTGAGAACTGCTCCACTGGCTGCGATTTAGTCCCATGAATCTACTATGGGATGGCAGTGTCTGCATTTAAAGGTGGTTTGGGCGAGTCAAAACATAGATGAGGTTTGTGACATGAAAACTGCACAGAATTAGCTAACTCATTGACACACCTCCTTTTCTGCCTTCTAAACCCTCAGACGTCAATGTTCATGTTTAAGAACAGTTAATTTCCATACTAGGCGAAGGCCATAAATATACCGCTTGCGATGAACAAAACAGCATACTGTTACTGTCACCTGTATTTATATTTGCAAAGACAGAAAAATAGAGCCCTAATTGTTGGAGTTTTCTCAGCAGTTAATTTTAGATGAGCGTGAGTTCAGAGAGGTCGGTGTTGCTCCTGGATGATGTTGATATACGAATGGTTTCCTCTCTGCATATTTGAGTCTTCACATTTGCTGATGCCACTACAAATTGTGCTCACTGGTACAGGGCTTCCAAAGTATTTATTGCTTTGCTCTTTGAGGGCTCAGAAATCAGGTTACAAAACATCCAATATTGGGATTCTACCTTACATTTGTTATGAAGATTGCTCTTTCTTCTGATTCTGTGAGTCTTTTCACTATATTATGGATTGTCAATGGTGAAATGCTTATCCCAGTCAAAGTTGAGTCGCCTTTGACATTTCCATGGGTTTTCCTGTGATTTGTTGAAAACCGGCTTTCGTTCTTGTAAAGATTCCACATATTTCCATCCCCTGGCCCAATCAGTTTAGAACAAGCTGCAGGAATCAAATTTGGAATTCACAAATATTTACAATAATCAGAACAGCTGATAAGGTGAAACTCTATTTTTATTTTGGAGGGGATGCTGTTTTAAATTAGGTGGTCTGCAGATAATGTACAAATCACATAGTTCTGTTTTTATTTGGATTTTACATGCTGCCGCAATACTTGTTGAATTGACGTTATGGACTCTTCAGCTGGTCTCACTTGCATTATACAGGGTTTAGGTCAGATGACTAAGGCCATGGTTAAAACCTTGATTCTGTAGTTGCTGAAATATTTTTTTGTTGACTTTGGTGCATTGGGTTGATGCTTTGGATCATTGTCTTGATGTAAGCTCCAACAATGGCCGAGTTGAAGGTTTCTGACAAAGGCAGTTAGCTTTTCATCTAATATCAGTTGTTACTTGATGAAACCTAGTTTTTCAGGGCATTTGGAAGAAAAAACCCTAATAGAGTCAAAAATTCATCACCACACAGTGTGGCAGGCATTCTGCACAGACTACTTATTTGTTTTTTACACCCAACCTATCTTTGTGGTTTAGTGCCAAAGAGCTCCATTTTTGACCAAAGAACCTAATCCCTTTGGAAGTTCCAGAACCGTTTGTCAAATGGCTGATGACAGCGGAGGGTTTCCTGGCTGTCCTTAACCGCAACATTTTGTTGCTGTAAAGATGGCATCTGATCATAGTTTTGTAGACATTCTGATTCCAAGACATAAATAGTATTGGCAATACTCCAATTACAATTCTTCAAGTTTCCTTTACCGCATGAACCATCCTCAACACTGTGAATGCGATAAAAATAGGCTCACATTCTCTTCCGGATGCATTATTAACATTGCCATTTGCTTTGAACTTTTTCATTCTTGCCCTGATTTGTCTGTCTATCAATTTTTCAATAGCTATTTCCACATTTGTACTGCTCAACAACTTTGTCTCGCATAATTGCTTGGATGCTTTGCCTTAATCAAGATGATGCATGACTAGGGGAAATTGGCCATGTATAACTTCATGTTTATACTCTATGCAAATTGCAGATCATGGATGACCATTTGATTTTTCTTAATCATTGTGGGGAAATTAAAAGCCTAAAGTATGCGTAGGAAAATACTTCAATTATATTCTTTTTAATCACATTTTCCTGCGGTCTCACTAATTGTGTCGTACGGCCTTTTTTTTGGGGGGTGGGGGGGGCATTCATTTTAAGATAAGATTTCTTCCCTCAATCCTTTGCTTTCAGTTCAAGATTAAATTCTTGTAAATGTTTTTAATAAGATGTCAGTTTGTACAAGTTTTCTTGGCACCTAATCATGCAAATTCGTATCTTAAATGGGAAAAAAATGCATGCGAATTAAGAGTTGAATAACTGGATTCTGTGGAGTGGTTTTGAGGAAAAAAAGGTCCCTTAAGAATAACTGGAATTTAAACTTGCTATTCAAAGTAAAACAATTCGGTCACTATAATCCCGTTATGAATGGACAATTTAAGGTAAATTTGCTTACTGGCATGGTAATCTTGAACTGTAAAACGTCAGGCAACCACTGGAGCCTTTACAGTTTCAGGGGAATGTCAATCCCTGGTCTTCTGCGTCATATTTCCTCTCTATCCCCGGTAAGCCCGCCAATGCCTCCCTTATTCTGTGTCCTCGCTCCCAGCATACTGAGATCGCCTACGCTCTCATCTCATTTTCCGCCACTCTTTATGCATTGATAAGCACTGCCTCTCAGCCTCATACATTTTAATTGGCGATATTGACTCAGGCGGTCCACCTTAAAAATGCACAGCATATTAAAAAGAGAGGCATCAGTGTCTCTGCCAAAATAACACGCATGGCCTGAAAAGCTTCAGCGGAGGAAGTATTGACTTGACAATAAAAATAAAATCCCTTTCAGTCCTCTTTGAAACAGAACAGATTTGGGGGGGGTCATAGTGGCCAAATGTTTGGAACAGAATGAGGGATCTGTTTTGGGGGTCTTCCCATTGCTGGTTAAGCAGGGCTCCCCTCTGCAGAGGAGCAGCTCGTCAAGCTTTCTCTCCCAGCTTAGTGGCTTATTTTGCATTCTGGTCTCAGAAGGCTGGGGAGAGGGCAGGAGATGTGGGTGAGGTGAGCCCAGTAATTGGTAGAATGACCTCTGGAGACAAGAATCCGTAGGTGCATAAAAATTGGCTACTGCTCATCCCTCCTCCCCATCCTTTTTCCTCCTTCCATCCTTAAAGGAGAATTCCGGTGTGAAATTGACTTGGGGTGTATTGAAACATGATAACGAGTGCTAACCTTTGTCGAATACCCCACCTCCTTACGCATGCAACATTTCGAAATACATGGCTTTTTAGCCGAAGCTCCTAACAGGCTTACAATGGTAGTGAATCGGGCATTGCGTTGCCTTGCAAAGAAATCGCTATTTTCACATCATAAACAAGGCACAAAGTAGCGCCACACTTCATCGGTAGAATTCCGAGGGCCCTGACATTTAAAACGAGGCACTGAGAACTTTGAAAATGCACCGGTAGCTTATTAAAAAAAGACTATTGATGCAAACTGTACCTTGAGATAGTTTCCAGTCACCTCCATCTTGAAAGTCACGATAAGTCGATTGACGAGCACGAACGAATAGATTGCGATTTGTTCCCTTATCCTTTTATTCGCTTGTGTTCATCAATAGATTTATTGTGACTTTCAAGATGAAGACAACTGGAAACTACCTCAAGGTACTGTTTGCATAAATAGTCTTTTTTAATAAACTACTGGTGCGTTTTCAAAGTTCTCAGTCCCAAGTCAATTTCACACCGGAATTCTCCTTTAATTCTTGGATCCTCCCTGCTCCTCCCCCCATATGCCCACCCCCCAGTGGTATTCTTACCTAGTCCAGCAGTGGATAGGGTTACACTGCAATACTCATCTGCTGTGGAAAAAAAAACTGCTTCCTGCTTCTGCCTGGCTCCTGCAAACAGTGGTGGAGGAGATGGTGAATCCAGTGACAGTTAGTGCTCCCACCTTCCAATCACTCGCTCACTTGAACAAAATGATTTTCTGCCAGCCAGAAAAGCATTATGATTTTCAAAAAGCCTGTGTGTCATGATAGCCTAAAGTGGCTCAGTGAAGACCCAGTCACAGCTTTCATGCTGGTATTTTTTTAATTTCGCCCTTTGAAGACCCCATCTTGTATCCTGAGAAGGACCCAGCAGCAGGCCAGTGGTTTGTCTCTCCATAAATCCAGGTATTGCCAATCAGCGGTGGATAAGCAGGTGCACGGTGGCATTAAAGATCAGACATCAATGCCCAGCCCTCTTCCATGAGCAGCTAATCTTCAGGCATCTGAAGATCTCCATCTGACAGGGGAGCCTTGCTGCCGTCTGTTATTCTGCAAATAAAGCGCCTATACAGGCGCATAATTTTCAACAGTCTGCTACTCTGTACATTCAAAGATGGTGGGCTCTATTATCACGCCTTCGCAAACGGAAACGCTTGTGGCGATAACATGCACATATTCGTCCGTTGCAAATGGCATATTTATGGCCTTTGCCAAGTGCGCTAGTTTTGTTCTCTGAAAGAAAAATGTTTGTGTTATAATGAGTTTGGCAGCGCATTAGCTGGTGGATCTGCGAATATAGCTGGTTCCGTGCTAGCATTGTGTCACAGACCTAATTTGGGGTTTGACTCAAGCAGACAATCTTTTAACGCTAACACTGCCACTCCGGGGTAGTTTCACAGGACTGACTGAATCCCAGCCAGTGAAGCTCTTTGCAAATTAGTACATAATGTTCTCATTGTTTTCCTTTCTAATTTTCACTTTCAAAATGTGCCTTATAAATAGTGTGTATAAAATGGTGGGGTCCAATGGGAAGAAAAAGGTGAAGGAGTATTTTAACACGAGAATATTTCCTGTGTGTGGGGGAGCAGTAAGAATAATTAAGCCCAGTCTTGCCCTTGTTTTACTACCATGAGTGCCATTTTGTGTAGGATTTAAATGTCCCGCATCTTTTCATACAAAACTCATCACCTGGTGAATCAAGCTGTATCCTCCCTTACCCCCCCTCTAACCCCCCCCTCATCCTGTGAAGGGAGGGTAGTGGCAACTATTTCCTCTGGTAGTTATTTCCCCTACTTGACTCTAGTTCCTGTTTTTTCTCTTTGTCTCACATCATTGAACTGCTAACTAAATTGGAGTGCGGCTCACAGAGGGCTGAAGGAGGCGGCAGTTATAAAAGCTTTGAACTTGTGCTTCAACTGACTCGCTATGGTGTCGTAGGTCAGTTCGCTATGGTGTCGTTGCACTGGATTAATAACCTCTTCAACCCCAACATCCCTCTAGCAGTGTTGCCGGCGCTGTGGGATTTTCCGTGACGTGCCGTCAGCCTCTGACCCTGAAGCGCATAATTACTTTCATCCTGTTCCTGTTTAGAATGGCCCGATTATAATCAAACAATTCATGAATTTGTTTACTGCATAATCAAGACCAATATGTAAGACTGTAATGATTAAGAAATTTTTATGAAATGACAGAGATCATCGATGGGCTACATTGACAATGTACTTGATAGTGATATTGTAAGGATGGGGGTAAAAAAACAAATAATTTGGAATGCATCACTTTCTCTGAGTTCCATCTCCTGTTTTTTTTCAGCAGTGCAACCTAATTTATTTCATGATTTCACTTTATCAAAATGTTGTCAGTGTTCAAAGGAATAGGCTACATTTGCGGGGAGGCGCAGTTGCACACTTGTCCGCGTGATGCAATTATGTTGAAGCGTTGGTTACTAAATAATTTATTGAATTGGTTATTATTGCATTGTGGCTATGAGGGTGCGACTGCCCTTTTTTCACATGTGTAATTTTGCCACGGTCAGGAACACTCCAGCTATGGCATGTATTCCTTCCCCCATTCACATTGGAAATATGCTCTTTGGTTGATTAAACCCAAGGCTTATAGAACATTGGCGCAAAAGGAATTCAGAATCTTCAAAAGGCAAATTTCCATTTTATTTCATCGTTGACTTGGATTGGAAAATTCCTGATAACGAACCTATGTGATGCAATGTACTATAACTCCCCCTAAAAACAAATGGATCATTAATTCTACCAATTAGTCTTCGCAAGTGAGCAAATTAATGATTGGTTGAAAATTAGGAAAAGTAAATCAGGACCAGTTTAGAGTAATGGGGCGTTAAAGGGGGAGGTTACTCGAGAGTTCTTATCCCTGCAGCAGCAAATCATTGAAGACCTGGGGTATGGGAGGCTAAAGGGGAATGACTGTGGCTGATCTGATTGGCCTTAATGGAACAGAACTCTCACCATGCCAGTTGGTAATTAATTTGTCTTAAAGTGTGGTCACATTTTTGCAAATTGGGAGCATCAGAAAATCAGACATCACTAATTCCGATGAAGAGGGCAAAAAGAAGAAGTTGCTTCAGTGGGCGGTGAAATCTTGCCTGTTTTTTGTTGCTCCAAATTCCGTTCTGCTGAACTTTGACAACGATGATTCAGTAGTTCTTGACAAACATGTGATAGGTCGGCCCCCACACCTAACATGGAGACACAAATATCCATAACTTGGGGTCATGTGACTGGTTGTCATATTGATGCCTGATGCTCCTGTATTGTAACAGTGGTAACACTGCAGCGATTGGAGGCAGCAGTGTGCTTTTGAGAGTTTTGTTTGCAAGTGCATTACTTCATATCTGTGAAGATGGCCTGCTGACTGGACAAATACATTTTACAATACGGCTGAAGAATTACATCAGTCAGTGAATCCAGATGACTGAAACAAAATACTTGGGATTGGTTTTACTTACTGAACATGGATTTTACACCACTGTCTCAAACATGCCCCTTTTTTATTTGTGTTGTCAGAACGTGTTGCAGACACTTGTCTCCCCAGAGCTGGACTTGGGTCTATATTAAAGAGACAGTATGGCTGCCTTTTTTTGCCACATCCATTTTAGCACCTGTTTTGTAAGATATATTTTCCATTTAAGGATTCATTATCAGGTTTTTATGGGGAAAAAAAAAACATAATAGAGAAAGGCGGACAGGTAAATGAATATACATATATATATATATATATGTGCTTTACACGGTACATATTTATGGTTTTGATATTTATGAGATTACCATAACACCTTTAAACAGAGGAGGTATTTCCATTGGATCCAAAATGCAGGTCCTGAACATTGTGAAAACATCCAAATTTGGACAGAAGGCTCTTCTACCCCTGAGTGAAACTTTGCTCGGTGTAGCATCCCATTTTCCTGAAGGGTATGGGAGTGAGACTATATTGTATTTCAATCTATTTCTCTGTCCTATGATACTCAATCATGCATAATGACGAGCTGTTACTGAAAGCATATGAGAAGAATTGGCTGTCCATTGTTTCTATGGATTTAAATGTAGGTTTCATGTTTCCCCTTAGATTCCTGGTGAGTTAAGCTTTGATTTCATGTGCCACTCTGGCTTTATACCAAATGAATCATGAGTTTCATGTTTTGCATTAGCTTTTAACCACATTCATTGTAGAATTTTTAATGCATTATGATTTTACAGTAAATTATGTCTGAACACATGGTATGGCATGGAAAATGTAAGAAGGCGAAAGTAGTGATTATGTTAATCAGTATGGAACCGAGAACAGAGCAAGGGGGAAAAAATCATGTTTTACTTCACAAACCTTTTTTTTAAAAAAATAAATCCTGAATTGAATTGTGACATATTTTTCATCTAACATGTACTCAGTCCATATGAAAACGCACCACTCACGAAATCTGGAATAGCTCCACGGATTGATATGTGAGGTATATACGTATGATGCATTTTAGATAATGAATGATTTAAGAAGACATGTAAACATCATTCAATTTCATTCACGATAATGTTAATGCGCGAGAGAGGTTTAACTGGTGTAGGGGTCAAACAGGAAAGTCAATAACGGGTGTGACCGCCATTTGCATTGACACATGCGGAGCATCGTCGTCGCATGGAGTTGATCAGTTACTGGATAGTGTTCTGAGGGATAGCATTCCACTCCTGAACAAGGGCAACCTCAAGTTCTCGGATGTTGTCCATCTGGCGTCGACGTGAAAGACGTCGTCCAATTTCATCCCATAAGTGCTCGATAGGGGAGAGGTCGGGTGACAGAGCTGGCCACTGAAGCATGGGGATGTTCTGCTGTGCAAGGTACTGCATGGACACCCTTGCAGTGTGTGCCCTAGCGTTGTCCTGTAGGAACGTGTGGACATCGTGGTGTTGGTTGAAGAATGGCACAACATGGTTCTGCAGCACCTGGTCCCGGTAGTAGACGCCATTCACCCTTCCTCTGCAGATATGGAGAGGGGTTCTGTGACGGTAGCTTATTCCACCCCACACCATAACGCTGCCACCACCCCAATGGTCCGTTTGAACAACACAATCGGCGTTATGACGTTCACCACGTCTCCACCAAACACGTATATGGCCATCTGCGTTCCTTAAGTGAAATTGTGACTCGTCAGAAAAGATGACACCGTGCCATTGTCGTAGTCGCCAATTCTGGTGCCTGTTTGCCCACTCTAGACGCTGGTTTATACAGGGATATAGCATGTACAGTTGCTGTTAATCTTTCAGTCTTAGAAACTGAGGTCATATTATGCATTAATATGTGATTTATAATATAAGTCTAGTTGAAATTTGAAAAAAAAAGTCCATTATTTACCTTTTTTCACAGCTTGTTTCAATTAATTTGCATAAGGATGGTATCCATTTTTGTAGAGCATATGTTCTCTTCAGGATGATGTCTTTTCAGTGATGCCCCAATTGCCTAAATAAGAAAGTGACAAGCCAGATTCCGCAGGTTACAACAGCATGACGGGCACATTGGGGAGTGTAGCCGGCCTACTTGCAGTCCAGACCTGTCTCCCATTGACAATATGAAATGCATAAAGAAGAAAAAATATGGCAATGATAACCCCAGATTTCTGAGCAGCCAAAGCTATATATCAAGGAACAATCGGGAAAAAATAGAAAAATTACTGTCACAAATACACTGGGTCTCTCAGTGCGCTGTATGGGGGAAGCGCAGGTGACGTCACAAATCTAGATCAATATGGCTAAGGACTCCCTGGGAATTTTTCCAGATGCTTTTGGTCATTTACAAAAATTGTTCAATACACGGACCACTGCTGGCAAAATAATTCTTAGGATTTGGTGTATAAAGGCACAATCTTTTGACAATAAAAGACAAATTGATCCAGGATATGCATTTTAATTGAGTGTGCTGACCCGGTAGCCCATATAGTTTTTTTGTAGTGAACATATACTTCAGTTGGCAGAACATAAAATATCTGCTTGCTTGGGGGCAAAGATGTACAGACATACAGACAACGAGTGTAATAATGTGGGAAGGAATTTCTCTGAATTTCATAAAGATCTGTGAACTAAGCAGTCCAAATTCCCTCCTCATTGCAAGCAAATTATGCCGCCCTGCATCATTTTTCCTGAATAAATTCCAATACTTTTTTTTTATTTTTGGGTTCTGATTCCAAAAATAGTGCGTTCTGCTCTGGCACGTCACATGTTCTCACCGTGTATGATGTGCATTTCATGACATTGTCACTTTTGACAACCACTTGTGAGGTTAGAAAGTCTTGTGTCGTCCCTCAGACACCTGAGAACTGCCACAGACACGTCTTTCTCTCTTTCTCTGAGCCGGGTAGGAGCCATTTCTTCAATTCTTGGCAGATTTTCACATTTCAATGATTCTAAAGACATTCTTTTATGCCTAATGCTGATTCCAGATTTAGTAATATGGCCCCTGACAGAGGAAAATGCAAAAATGATCCAGATGTTTTGCTACATCTCTGGGTGTTTCAGTTCACCCAAACAGCATCAGTGCATCAAAGCCAATGATATAATAAGGAAAATCTTCATTCTTTTTTTTTTTGTGGGGAAAAAAAACTGTACGATAGAAACTATTCTCTTGTTTTTTTAACTTAGCATCCTCAAATTAGGTAATATGATACCTTTTTGGAGGATCAGCAGAATTTTATTTAATTTTTTCAAATTCCAGCGTGGTGTTATCAATTAACCTGGCCTTATATGCCCATTTTTAATTTATTCAATTATAACAAAATAATGTATTTTAATTTCAGAATAGCATTTTTATAGCAAATGATTGTGCCCACATTTGCAAATAGTTGGCTACGGTATGCCTCCGTTTCGAGATTAACAAAAAGATGTCAGTGCAAGAGTTACATTATAGTCTGTCAGTGAACAGCAGCTCAGCTTTCTCTTTTGTGAGTTTTCAAGTCATACTTTTTAGTTATCTAACGTTTGTTAGCTCATGTCTTATTCAAAATTTCTTATGCAGATGACCAGATTTGCAGAGATTCATGTTATTAAGAAGTCTCAAAATAGTTTTTGCCTTTTGAATTTTATTAAAAATTCACACCACTTTCCCTCTTAAATTACCTATGTCATGGGATTTTGCTGATTTAAACTGCTAGCTGAAGGTTCTTGTTAACTGATGCATGTTTTCATAGCGTTTGCAGTTTAATGGCGTCATCATAGCTAAGCTGCTATTTAATAATGGACAATAATGTTGAATCTGGATGAGCATTGTTTTGTGGATCCTGGAAGAACACTAACGCAATGATTTCAGATAATGCATCAAAGATACTCATATAACACACTGCAGTGGTGAAATTGCCCTGTTGCCTATGCAGCCAGACTTTTTTTTGCCATAAATGCAGTACTTCCCAGTACAGTGCAATCAGTCATGTACCGCCAAGTGTAACTGTCATTGGAAACAGAATATAGCCAAATGCAGAATCAATGAAAGCACTGAAGTTGGAAACGGGAAGAGTTTTCAGAGCAGGAGAGTTTTTCTGAAGGTAGGGTCTGTGGCCAGGTGGAGGCAGACATGGACCTGGGGATGAGGTTGGGCAGAGTCAAAGGGATTGTCTGAGGTCAGTTTCTGAAATACCAAGCCAAATAAACCAGGGCACACTTGGAAGGTGCACGCCTTCCAGCAGAAGTGTAGAAGGAACCTTAATGTAGCCATTCGGCAGGACCGAGACTCGGGGGGATACTCCGGATAAATAGAGACTCGGTTTTTTGCAGAAATATACCGATGACAGAGGACGAAAGACACAAAACATCAACCCAGCAAAGAGAAGATGGAGACCAGGAACTTAAATATACAAGATGACAACCAACAAAATAGAAAATGCCTGTGAAGGAATGGGGGGGTGAAACGAGGTGGGAGGGGAGCGGAACAAGACAATAATTCAAAAATAAACTGACGCGGACAGTTGGTTTGCAGGCAAAACCAATCAGGGAAACACTCAGCACGTGACAACAAGGGGGACTGTGTCGAATGTGACCTTTTGTCTTTTTCTAAATGCAGATATGCACCCAGTATATTTTCTTTGTTGTAATGAATAGCAAATAAACAAAATTCTTGACAAGATTCATGTCAACAAAATAGAGGCTTAACAAAAGCCAACAAAGAAAGCATGTTACGTGTGCACCTTCATCTTGCAATTACCCCTGAGGCCTAACATAGGGTGACAGTATAGGTACTGAAGTTTAACCGGCCTCATGATATGCCTCACCCTCCCATCACGCCCACTATTGGGAACTGCATAACCTGTGCATGTATTTAAAAGAGCACAGAAGAACCACTTCCACTGACGGATCATGGAGGAGGTTGCAACACTCCTTGCATATCGAATATGATTAGAAAAATCAAGCCGGTTATCTTTTGCCCAAATATTTAAGGCAAATATTGCACTGATTTTTGAAAAAGCACTTCCATGTCTTGGGTTTTAAATATGGGCCTTCAGAAAGGTCACACTGATTTAAAAAAAAATTGGCATGCTGATTGGCACATAAATTTCTGGGAAATTAGACATTGGCCTTGTGAGAAAAGCACATATACTTCTGTGTAAGTGTGTTCTAACTTGATGTGAGGCCACTGGTTTGGAGTAGGCCTTTTAGCCACGAGCAGTGCTATAGCAGCTGTGAGCACTGTGGACAAAGCAGCCCATTTCTAAAAGATAACAATCTCTGCAGAGCCTTGGGCTCCTGACTTCCTTTCTTCCAGGCTGTGATGGAGCCTCCCCCCACGTCTCTCCACAAACCACAGGGTCATATGAGCAACATTAGCTGGCTGCGATGGGGGATGGAGTCTCCAGGCACCCATCCCTGGTATATATTACATACCGCAATCAGCAGAGCTTCTCGCGTCAACCATCAGAAGCTTTAAGTGAGGCTCTCGCTCAATCGCTGGGCTATCAGCCCCATATGCCATTAGAGGAACCTTGGCGCCAGTATGGAGGGACCATGCCACCCCCTGCCCCCTCTCTGCTCACCCCTACTCCTCCTCCACCTCTTCCTCTCTTACTCCTGCTTTCTACCCAGTATTTTTTTTGTTATCTTTACACACAACACCCAAACTTTTCTCTTCCAAGCAGGAAGAACATCTTGAATGTGGGGCGACTCGGCTTTGAAGCAACAGTTCCACCCAATTATTTACTCTGCGGATGAGGGATGTCAGGCCAGCCTTTGAAGGAGCCGCTCAATTACTCCTGCGAGGCAGACGGTCTGCATTGCATTTCTGCCTCCTCTTCTGCTTTTTAATCAGGTGTGACCATTCAGGGTATTACCGCTAAGGCTGGGAGACAGTGAACTGCGGGAGAGAGTCGGGGACCAGCTGGCTTGACAGGCTTTCTTTCAAGGCTCTTTGGTTCTTCAGAAGCCAGAAATTAAATGCTGATGAGAGTGTTCAAAGCTGGGCTGCTCGAGCTCCAATTGAGGGGAGCCCTGCTTTAGTGGATGGAGCATGCAGGGCTTTGGGAGGGAATATAGAGCGAGGGTGTTCAACCTTATCCGTACAGGGCCAGTGTGGTGCAGGTCTTTGTAACAGCCCAGGGCTACAGTACCTGATTCAACTGATTAAGTGTTCAGGGGCTTCAATCAAGACCTTGACTATTAGAAGCAGGCATATTAGTGTTGGGTTGTCACAAAACCAGCAACCACACTGGCCCTTTATGGATAAGATAGGACACACCTGACATAGTGGCTCTTCAGACTCCTCTGGGTCAGGGCCCTATTTTTTTTTTTTTTTACCATTACTGAGTTAGTAATGCTGCTTTATAAAATCTTAAAACTGGAAAACCTTACAAAATCCACTTTAATTTAGCCTTCCTTTATTTAGCCTTTTGTCTGAAGGTTAGTTTGCTGATGAAGTTTTCTTTGTAACAACTTCAGCGATATCTTGCACCTCTGGAATGAATATTCAATAGCACACCTTCAGAATTATGGTTTAAATAAAACTAAGTAAATTCAGCCCCCTAACCCTTGCTGTGTAGCCAGGATATGATGCAAAGCAGTGGATTAATAATCAGCTTTTACTTATATTAAAACCGCTAATGCATTATTTCTGTCAAAAAACCAAGTATGGGTTGCCAACCATGGGTTCTACACCACTGCAATGGCCGTTTATCTGTCATGAGGCTATTAGATTAATCAGTGTTTTCATTTTTTAAATTTAATTTTTAACAGCAAGTTGTTTTCACTTTCTAATTGCTCCAGGGCATGATTTTTTGTGGCTCATTAACAGGTAGGAGCTCCCAATCAACAATGGTACTGTCAAATGAACACAGTATTAGTGGGTTTGTAAAAGAGGTGATCTTCATATGATTAATGCTTTTAAAATACTCCATTGTAGGAGGCTGAACCAGGAAACAGTCTGACTGATGTTGTTCACAGTCAGATCTAGAGAAGATCAACGACAATGTAAACACAGTTACCCACTGTTTTTTTGTTCGCTGTTCCCTCTGTGCGCAAGAGAAGCTGTAGTTTTAAAATTACAAATCTTATAACAGCTTTCTTATTATATCAAGTAATACAGCTAATGAGCCAGTCACATAAGCATTGTTCATATTCTGGTACATACAGAGGTCATCTCGCAGATGAAATACTAATGTGATTGAATTCTCAGTAAATGATGGCCATTTTTATTCCTAATTCAATAGTAAATTTACTTTGAAGAGGTGTAGATTATATCACCATCATTGTATAGATTTTTAGGGCTCAAAGTGGAATTGAAGTCTTAAACGATATTGAAAATTGCTTTAAAAAAAAAAAAGTCTTAAAAGTCATTATACTGAACTTCCTGATGCTGGCAGATACCCTTACCTGTTGTTTTGGGTATTGCTCAGCGCAGTAATGTAGCTATCATGGCAATTCTGCCCTGTGAAGTACAGCCAGGCCTTAACGGCTGCCATATGACCTGGATTTTTTATGTAATGACTTGTTTCAATTTTACCCCCCAAACCTCTTCAGCATCCCCAGGGTCCTCCACACGCATGCCTTACCACAGTGTAGCAGCCAGGGGCTCAGCCTAAGATTATTGCCCCCAGGAAGAATATCAGATTGGACCTCCCAAACATGTAGCCCAAAATTTTAGTCATTCATCATGTCAATATTCCCATCATAACCTCAATGTTAAACTACTGTCTACTGTGAGCTGCTCACTTCCTTCTGCTTCGAGTTGGGTTTGTGGAGGGATGGACAGAACGGTAGCTGAAGCCCTGACCAGGTACAGATGATTTAGTGCTCTAGCAAGTATACTGCGTGCTGCTAATTGTTTGAATATGGTGCTTAAATGTAGACTAAATTAGCCAAACGTAATCATGAAAATCTTCACCATGCAGTAGTAGTATTTTTGAACATCAAGCCAGCCCCCTCTTTCAGAGAAGAGTCCTTGGAATCACCCTATCTTTCCTTGGACTTACGGCATCAGTGGTTGCAGACCACAGCTCGAAGGCTCATATCCCTGACAGAGAGCTGGAGAACTGTAGGGGAGGGGCGGGGGCTGGGGCAGGGAGCTTTAGGGGTGTGTTTTCTCTTTCCACTATTTTCTTTCATTTCTGTCCCACTGGGGTTAATGAATAGATATCGATCAGCATGGTCTGTTCGCTGTCGCCTCTGCGAGGTGCTTCCTGAAGGGCACAGGGAAATTGGCCGCCTCTATGGCCTGCCTGCCCTCTCCCTATCTGCTGCTTTGCAGATGTGATTTGTCCTTTGTGGTAAAGGGTGCATATGGTGCCCATCACTGAGTGTCAGGCCTACAGTGCCTTTTTGAGCTTTCCAACTCTCTCCTCGCCACAGCGTCTCACACCAATGTCACAGCCCATCTTCTTCCGCCTTTTCTCTGAAGTCTCTCATGGTCTATACTTTTCCCATAATCCCTTCCTCATGCTGCTCTCCTTCCTGTTATGCATTTTGCTGGTGAACAAGAAGCCTTATTGCTCAAAAAAGAGAGGCTGCTGTCTACAAACGGGGGACTATCTTCTCCAACCATCTCCAAGATGAGCTGGGTTTTGTGAACGGGGACACGAAAGGCACCCATATATGGCCGCAGAATGTTCTTAAAGACGTGATCGCAGCAGGGATTTTAGGCATCAGGGTGCCAGCTGGCTTTCCATCACCAAACTTATCTGTTATTCCAGAGTCCTTGTACAAACTACATCTGGGGAAGTAGCACCACAGCCTAACAAGCCCCAGCTCAACTCATCAACATTCTGCTCAGCGGCAGCTCACCCATGACCAGAGTATCACTCTGCAGTCTTTATAGAGCTGATGTTTACCTGCATTAACACAAGATATGACAGCTATACAGTATTCTCCCACTTTTTTTGTTTCAATATCTTTTTTGCTCTCATTTTTGTGATATTTCTCGCTTTCTCACTCTCCTGCTCTTACTCCGTTCCTTTCTTTCTTGCTGTCTCTCTTCCATCGTTCACTCGCTATTCCCTCTTTTTTCCTCTTCCATTCTTTCTAAAACACTCTAATTGGTTAAAAGTCTCCATGACAAATTCTGCAGTCAAATCCCTTCAGGGTCTTTGGTCTTTTCAAATAAATATTAATGAGCTATTTTACTTGTTTTTCCATTCCTCTCTGAAGAATAGGGACACGTATGTTGCCTTTGTAACTGCATGAAAAGCTAAATCAGTGCTCTGTTATACAGTATGTGTATATTTCATATAAAACAGTATTTGCATATTGACAAAAACATTCGGTGTTAGTTTGATTAATTGATCTTTTTTGACAGAATGCTGTCGGCTCAAATAGTCTGATTTTCACCGATAAATCGTCTTATAAATGACATTCAACTGCCACTCAGACTAACGAGCTTATGTTCTGCATTCGCAACAGTCAAAGTCATTTACGCTTTTTGACCAGTCATGAGCGATCAGTTAATCAGACTGACAGCAAAAGCATTTAATCGACTTTCATTGACGTTTACGGCACTATTTTTGCATGACATTCGTGCATAAATAAACTGATACGCTCCTTTGCTGTTGGTATCATAAGATCAAAAATCCCTGCAGTGCCCCTCCTTGAAATCTATTCATAGCGACATGTTCTTTGTTGCCGCAGATATGCAGCCAGCAGGATCGCTGTGCACTCAGGCTTGTGATCCCCTTCACCCACTCAGTAATAAGAGATGATTTGTGCCTCATGCCGTTGTCCGGTACGCGCAGCTTAAATGCTGTTTGTGTCGCTGTATGTCCTTTTGACAGCCCACAGCCAAGAAACAGAGCTGAACGTTGAGCGTCTGCACCACATGCGAGCAACAAGGCCTGGATACATCGTCTTCCCAAAAAGGCGATTTGCGTCCGAGATTACATTGTATGTTTTGTTTTGACTTCCCATTGATGCTCGCAGACATAGATCGAGGGCTCCCATCCTGCTGCGGAGGTAAAAGTAAAATGGACTCGGCGTGCGAAAATGATCACGCTGCCACGAGACCACAAACAAAACAAAAAAACCTCCCTTCAGACTGACTCAGTGTGTCATTAAGGTGATTGAAGTTTAACACAATGAAGCAGCTGTTCTCAGGATCAAGTGGCCTTTTGTTAGGTATTATCATTTCCCCACTGAACAAGCTGTGCCTGATTTACTGTCTAATTCTTATGTGTGTACGCTAGAGGTTTACAACTGAAGGAACAAATAGCAATGTTGGCATTTGGGAGACAGGGCATAGTTGGGGACACCCCAAGCAGAGGAGGGACTTGGACCTTTTTTCTGCATTTTATGGTCTGACAGGGTCTGCCCAGAGGCTTGGGCTTTAGGTCAATCTGTGGCCTCATCTATGGAAGCACCAGCACAATAAACAGGAATTAAACTAATCCGGGGGATAATGAATGGATCGCGGCTGCTCAGGAACAGGCAGAAGAGGCCCTCAAGGCTTGCGCCTGTATCCAGGACCTGGCCACAAGCCAGCTCTGCTGACCAGAGTCTCCATTGCTTCTTAGCTGGAATGCTGACCCTGCTACCAGTGCAAGCTCTTCCCTGCCATTTCGGCTCAGGCCTAATTACAACGCAGAGTTTGGCTTCAGAGGGAATTTAATGAGCACTGCTTATTCATGGGCCCTGTGGATGCATAGCGGCCATTTAGCACCTTTTTACCCCACAGTTCCAGCTGGCCGTAGTCATGGACATGGAATGGAGGGAGGGTATAGAGGCCTCTAATACGTTTGCTCTTTGAAGTGCGATTCCTGAACAATACAAGGTTAGTGCAGTGATTTCTAAACAACCAGACATTGTGTGCTGAGTCATTCACATTCATGGGAAGCAATGAACCATTCCCTGAAAGTCCTTATTGGTCCAAGACACTCATCCCCCACATGCAGGCTATATTTGTTTCGTTAACTGCACAAAGCTTTTTGTCCTGCCATTTTTCTTTTATACAGACCAATTTTCATGAAATTTTATGTATATATTATTTAATATAAGTTGTTTTTGCATTTTATTTCAGTTTGTCTTCTCCTTTGTTATTATTTTTTGATGAGCATAAACTGTATCAATATTTAATAAGAAAAAGATGTGTTTACTCCGACAAAAATGTCACATGTATGTCCTTGTAACTGCTTTGTACCATTGAATCACTGCACCCGCTGTTACTCTTTGTTCGGTGAAGATAATCTCAAATTAGACATGTTCTGTCTGGTGTAATGAAGCAGGCAGTAAGCAATTAGCCTGACATTCCTTGCACCTCCCATCTGGTATTTAATGTAAGTTCTGCACTGACTATGACAGGTACTGTCAGATCACAGGAAGTATATATGAGGCTTCTGTAATCACCTCTCAGTGGAAAGTGCTGAAGAGCGTCAGTGTTGCTTAGCCTTCTGTAAGCTGCACCAAGATCATTACCCACTGGTGGCAAAAATGCAGCAAACAATTTCTGCAGCAGTAGATCTCATCAACAGCGCATGGATCAAAACTGGAGTGCCCTTTTGACCCCTTACTCTTCATCAGTGGATCACAAATCACAGCTGGACCAAAACACAATCACACTGATTGACTGTTTAGACCCCTCACTGTAGATCAGGGGATCACAAACTCAGTGTCTAAGCAGCAATTTCAATTACCTCTGTGTCTTAGTCGTGTTTTTTAATTACAAGCTTACGATTCGATCAATGATTTCGATTAAAGTAGGGAGGTAATTTGCGGCAGGTTCTTCCATCCAGATGAGCGTCCTCTGCAGTGTGATACAAGTATGATCATGACCTGAAACACGGCTGAGAAGTTTTATTTACCCTCCTGTGACGTATACGATTGTGTATCATCAGCGCACGTTTAACTTGTATCATGGAATTTCTGTTGAAATGCTGACTGAATATGTCACTCTTTTCTTTTTCTGTTCATTAAATGCGTAACTAGGCAAGGAGCTCGATGATGCTTCTCTGATAGCTAACCGCTGGAAAGCTCCCAGAACTCTCAATTTTTCAGGTTATTGGCTTGTGAACATTCCTGTTAAAGGGTTCCTTTTAGATGAGTTTTTTGATGCTGTATAAAAAGCCTCATTTCGGCGAATCCCTGATTCGTTCTCCCTCTTTCACAGATCTGCCCCCGCCTGCCACCAGGGAGAGACCCCCAGGTTGTAAGACGGTGTTTGTGGGCGGCCTACCTGAAAATGCCACAGAGCAGTTGATCGTTGAGGTGTTCGAGCAGTGCGGGGAGATCATCGCCGTTCGCAAAAGCAAGAAGAACTTCTGCCATATCCGTTTTTCTCAGGAGTTCACCGTCGACAAGGCTCTCTTCCTGTCCGGTTTGTGTCCGCACCCCCCCCCCCCCCCACACACACACACACACACCCAGCAGTTTTTGGCGAGCTGCCAGCACTGTAACCTTAGCTGTGTTCATCATAAAAACTGAAGAAACCTTCAGTTTAACTACTGCATTTAGGACTGTAAACCACCAGAACAACTGACAGCGAGTGCATTTAACAGGACTGTAAAATCACCACTCGAGGTTCATTCTGGATCCTTCAAGGGTCCCTATCTTTTATTTTCTGCAAGCGCTGAGCACAGTGATCCCTTATTCTGTGTTTTTCTGGGAATCTGTCCATTTTAAAGTGAAAGGGCCTCCGCTCTACTCTGGGAGGGGAGTGTGTGAGGCAGTGAACGCTTTCAGACTAAAGGTTTCTGTCATTTGCTTCCATTGAGGAATCATTTTTCATTTGCTATGAAACCGTCTGTCTTAAGCTTAAAAGTATGACAACTCTTTTTCGAATAATTTCAATTTTTTCCCCCATGTGAATGTTTTACGGGGAGGGGGCCTCTTTGACCATTCCTTGGATACCCACAAAAACAAAGGTCAGAGATGAAATGGCAATGGTTTGGGTAGTGTCCGCACTCCCTCAGGATAGTTGGAAAAAAATCAACGCCGAGCATCAGGAAACCCCCTTGCAGGTCATGTGACCCAGCCCATCGTCTTACAGTATAACTTACTGTATCTTTGGCACACAGTAACTCATTTCCTGTGACTTCTCAACACAGTGCAACGTTATGAAAGGATGGGTCGTGGGTCCTGTTCACACAAAGCGCATTAAGAATGATGGCTCTTCCAATAAAACCTCATATATAATTTAGTTTTCAGTCCCTGCTGCCTTTTTCACTAGGGAATTGCTCCCTATTCTAGTGATGCCCCATTATAATACAGTCTCCTGCTCTCGGCCTTCCCCACATTCATAAGGTAACCCCACTATTTCACATACAGTCTCAACATTATGAAACATTTAAAATAACTGAAAGACAAAGCAGAGGAGAAGAACAGGGAAGAAGACCTCCCCTCTCGCCAACCCAATAAATGATGAGCTCTCAAATCTCAACTGACCTTTGCTTTGAGGCATCTGCCAGTCAAGAGCTGGGACGGGTAAGGGTAACAGCTTTTTAAAATGGCTAAATTCACTTGTGTGTCGATCGTACGATAAACACTGCTGTGTTTATACAGTGCTGTTCCGAACCAGCAATTTGGGGAAGAACAAATGAGATTTGAAACGGTATTTTCTTTCTTCTTGTAATATCATTCCCCTCCCCTGAAATCTGTTTTCAGAACACAGCTCCATTTTATTATTCAGAAAGAAGCCTTCCGGGTGTTTTAGTTCAGTGCTAAAATGAACAGATTTAAACAAGGTCCATGAGCAGAGATTGGAAGACGGCGAGACGGGCGGATTGTTTTCCCATGTGGATGAAAGTTGAAAATTGAGTTGGGGATTTTTAATAAAGATTGACACGTGCTATGAGGGAAGGCGTGTTGAGGACGGGAGGAGAGGTTTATAGTGAAAAAACGGAAGCGCGCCTCCCTCTGCCCTTTGGGTGCATCGCCTCAGCCCAGTCGATTTTGCGCAGTTTTATGTGCGGCTTTCTCCATCAATTTCAATGACCCCTTAACAACATACATTCCACCTGAGAGGCAGGGGCACTGCACAACCCCCCACTTTCAAAGAGCCCCCTGCACCCTCCAAAGCTAAATAATAGCAAAGTACCCTGGAAATCCGTTAATTTCTCCATGGCCTCCTTGTAGCACACAGACGCCCTCCTCCTACCTCCCTCAGTTTGAAAACCACTGATGAGCTATTGCTATGAAGTGGAGCCTCAGAGCAGCTTGTTGCAAGAACCTCGCTAACGAACTAAAATCTGGCTTAAATGAGAAGCGGGATATGCACTAAAGCATATCATTAAGAGATTGCGCTGCCCGTGCCAGATGTTACTCTGAAATAGGCATAAGAGGGCGTGTGTGTTGAATTAATTGGCCTGATTGTGTTAGTGTAATGCTTCAGCTGTTTTTCATTGGCATGTGCCTCCTCTATGAGCCTCGATTACAGGTCCCAGCTGCCTTTATTCTTATTAGCGTTTCTGCTGGTGTCTCATGCTTGTCATCCCATTCTTGGCTCACTCTACTCCTTCCTCCTCTTGCTCTCAGGGTACCGGATCAGACTCGGCTCCAGCACAGATAAGAAGGACACCGGCAGGCTGCACGTGGACTTTGCCCAGGCGCGAGACGACCTATATGAGTGGGAGTGCAGGCAGCGCATGCTGGCCCGGGAAGAGCGCCACCGACGGCGAATCGAGGAGGACAGGCTCCGCCCCCCATCGCCTCCCCCCATTGTCCACTACTCGGAGCACGAGTGCAGCCAACTGGCTGAAAAACTCAAAGGTGAAGCAGGCTCCGCCCTACCTCTCCGTCACACACGTGTTCACTGGCCGCTGTAGTCAGGAGGTTATGGAACATTCTTGTTAGGTGTACAACCACTTGTGAGAAGATGTTATGAGAAATATTTCCCCCAAAAAGTCCTAAAATGAATTTATTATATTTTACTGAGATCCTTGGGGGAAAAAATTCCCAAAATATTGCATGTACGAATACTTGACAGTGCCCCATTGATTATTATTTAGTTTTCTCATCGTGCGAAAAAAAACTCTCATTCACTAAATATTGCGCTGTACAACTAAAACATTTTTTTGAATGGGATAGCAATAGAGACCCATTTTTTTTCCAACTGAGCTTGCGAATGAAAAACAAGGGAGATCCAGAACACCTGATAAATAATGTTGGATCTTTTCCCATCTCCCAGCCCGTAGAATGTTCTGGGAAACAAAAATGTTCAGCCGGGATTGTCGATGATATTTGATGTTGTATCTGCCGATGACTATTTGTCTCTTGCTGAATCCGTAACTGTTTAAGCAAGAGTTAGATATCGCTTCCTCTGCAATGTTATGCCGGTCTAAACAAATACTGTATATCCCCCAAAACTATACTGGGACTGAGCCACAAAATGTATGTGCCAGAAGATTCTAGAGGCAGGCCACTCAATAACGCTCAGCGGCCAACTGCAAAAAATGAAGCTGAAAAAGGAAGATTGAGGTCAGAGTCCCTTCAAAGCGCAGTTCTTGGCCTGCCTTTTTTGGATACATTGATAAATCCCTGTGATCAAGCAGTCTGAACTTGAGGTGACTGTGGCCATTGGATGGTGAATGCGCAGCCGTCTATACTTCTGGGGAGGAAAATGAGAGCAGCACAGGCATGAATCATTGGCTCCCTCGCCCCCACATTTCAGATTCACTCAGAAAAATTAAATGTTTGCCTCAAATATGTGGAAAATGTGCCTTATGTGTTGTAAAGTGAACAGCTTCCTGCAAAATATTGCTCTTCGCATGAGGGAGTTTGCAAAAACAATCTCCAACCAACCTTTTCATATATCTTTTTTGCTATACTTGCACATTATTCCCTCAAAATGCATAAACATGGCGTGTCAAAAACCGAAATAGCCATTGAATGAGATCGAATATTGTGTCCTCACAAGCAGTGTAGTTGTTTTTCCGATGCACTAGCAGGAATACAGTCAGGCACATACATACTATAGTATCCCATAAGTCAAGGCTGGCTCATAACAGACCCATCACGGACTGAGATACACCTCAGTGCTACGGTCACACAGGCTGAAACTGATGGATTCCTGTTTGTGTTGTCTAATGGTGTCTATTAATAAGAGCCCCTCCGGTGAGTGTGCTCTGCTGCCGGCTTAGGGGCCTTGCTGTCTTGACAGCAGAAGAAGCTAAATCACGCTATAAATATATAGCGCACCCAGAGGGATTTGTGTTTATGACACATTAATTCAATATCTAAGCAGTGATGGATTATTAATGCAAATAATTTGACAGACCTGTGGCTTTCTGCGGTCAGGCATGCCATAAATAAAACAAGTGCCCTCCGGTGGTGTAATCTCTGTCAGTGCGGCAGGGTGCTCTGCTTCATGCGGCTGCGAAATGCCAGCGCCTCCACTCCGCCCCGAATCCCTTCCCCATCCATATGTCCTCTTTGTTTCAATATAAATGGTAAGTTGGAAACTGATCCTTCTGATAGATGCAGAGAAGATAAACATTCCTACGACAAATGCCAGGACTGTGCTGCATTGTGTAATTGTTTCATTCACAATCAATGGCAGTGATAGGGCTGAAAGGCCCCTTTCATTGCTAAGTCCTGTCCTTGGCCTTAGCTACAATAATGTAAACAATACCACTGGAAGATGAGAAAAAAGAGGGAAGGTGGAGGTGGGAGTGTTAGGGGGCAGGACAGAGCGAAATCTCCCTGAAATGAATAGGTTTCTTCGTTTCCAAGTCAGCGACAAAGGGCAGTTCGTTTTTTCACATCTTTTTGGCTGTAAAAGCATCAGAGGATTATCAAAGCTTTCATTGCAAGACGTTCAAGTGCGCTCATTTCATCGCTGAAAGGTTCAGACTAGAAGCAGGAGTTTTGTAGCCTTCATTCAGGAGAGCCAGGGAATCAATGCTCTCCCCTGCTGGTATAAAAGTGCGATAGCATTCATACATGCAATTACTGAGGATGCTAGCATTGGCAACGTTATTAGTTTAACCAGCTGAACAGACCTCATTAGGCCGTGTAAAAGCTCAAAGCCTACAGTGCTATTTAAAAACAATCACTGGAATGTTGCATCTGGTCTCCCTTGTTATTAAATCATTCTCCCTGCCTGCCCTGCATGATTCCGATGTTCATCTCGCCGTCTACCTGGTCACTCACTGGCTATAAAATCAGCTTCAGGTTTGCGTTGAGAAACACATTTTTTTAATAGCCGCAGACTACACAAGTGCTCTGTGTTCAGAATTTTTTCCTCTTCAGTGTTGTGATTCCTCCTTCCCCTGCCCACAACTGTCACCCCCCCAACCCACACCCCCCACCCCCCCTCCCCCTTCTGCCTCCCTTCTATCGTGCTCCTCCTCCCACAGATGACTCAAAGTTCCCTGAGGCAGTTCGAATCCTCCTCACCTGGGTGGAGCGGGGAGAGGTGAACCGCCGGAATGCCAACAACTTCTACTCAATGATCCAGTCGTCCAACAGCCATATCCGCCGGCTAATGAACGAGAAAGCCGCCCACGAGAAGGAGATGGAAGAGGCCAAGGAGAAGTTCAAGAACGCCCTGGCAGCAATTCTCATTCAATGTGAGTAACTGCACCCACGCCACAGCTCCCCCTACAGGTGGACTCTGGTCTGCATCTCCTGAGCTCATGGTGTATAATTTGGCAGTAGAACTATCAAGTCTAGTTGAGTTGCAGGTTGTACTGTTGCAGCACTCACTCTGCTCGGTCCATCAAGGAATCTTTGGCATGAGGTAGGTGCATTAACCTGTTCTCTGTAGCCTATCACATTGCTGGCTTCACGCATATTATTACCCCAGATATCTTATTATCTCAGTTTCCTAAGTGTGATACATGATAATGCGGAGAGTCAGGATGGCTGCGCTCCTAGCAGTACTATACACCCAGACACACAAGTGCACACACATACCCACATATAAACACGTATAAACACACACAGGAAGAGAAACTCGAGCACAGGAACAAGCACGCACACATACTTTGATTTACAAGTACACAATGTGAGGCTGACGACCCCCTCTGAAGACCGAGACCGATGGAGAAGCACTCATGGTTAAACATAATCAGCACGGGAAAATTGGGATCAAGAGGAACGATGGCTCCAATAGCACTTGATGTCACTCAGAGGGGCTGCCAGCTTAAGTCGGCCATTATTGTTAGTAGCAGAGAGACCATCAGCTTATCTCTGAAACAGCACGCTGTCCGTGGGTATTTACTGCCGCACTCAAGAGACAAAGGCCAGCTGTCGCTGTAACAAAAAAGTTACATGGGCTGCTAATGCTGGTGCCTGCCCCCATCCCGAAAATTTGCCTCCATATTCCCTGAGAGGCACTCCAAATGCCTAGCAGACCGAGAAGTCCTCTGCAAAATTATAGCCAGGGTACTGTCCCTTGTCTCTTTAGTGGCCCCAGCAGCTCTGGTGGTTTTGCTGGTTTTAAAGAAGAAGAAATTACTGATCAGAAATGCTTCATTTAGGCAGCAAAAAGGTACAGCTCCACGTGCACCTGCCTGGCAGTCAGAGTGCAAAATGAAATGGAAGGTATTAGGGTGGTAAGCCTGCTGCAGTGTGACACCAGTTCTGACAAGAGCAGGTCAAGACTCAGAAGCACAAAAGCTAGAGCTGTAATTACAAGAAAATAATGTGCGACTGAATTGGTATGAGCTCATGCTTCTATCTCCCATAGACTCACTAGAATATCTCCAACAAGTGTGACACCCCCCCCCCCCATATGTCCACTGCATGGCCGGTATACACCTTTCCATTTCAATATATAACATTTACTGCACAGTTCAGTTCATGTCATTCCTCCGTTTCATTCTGTGAACAAGGCTTATATACTTACTGGAGTCATTTTTAATTATTTACTTTGTGTATTGAAGTCTATTGGTATTATATACTATACGTTGCATAAGACTCTTGCACCAAAGGGACTTTTTTATCGTGTGACAGAAGGTAAGTCTCCCTTCTGAAGTCATGACAATTTGGCTGAAATGCAGACATTGCTGCACAGGTAGAGTATTCATTCTAAATTTGTAATGGTAATTACTTCAGAGCATAACCGTTTATTATACAGGCCTTTTATACAACCTGAACTCAGAAAAAGTTGGGTTGGTAGGGAAAGTGCTCATAAGAACAGAGAGCAGTGATGGGTAATTTGACTTTTTCTTGCATTTGGTCGCAGACAATATGAAAACTAGATATTTAATGTTTTGCCTGGTCAACGTCATATTATTTGTATACTGTGTATACAGTAAATTCATTCCTGCCATTCAGGTCTCCAATTTATTCCAAAAAAATTGGGGGGGGGGGATTTAGGACAAGTAATGTGGTTAAAAAATTGAATAATGATGGAATTTGGAACAGTAGATGTTACCAAATGATTGTAATCATGAGTGGGTACAAAAGTGGCATCCGGGAAAGGCAGAGTCCTTCAGGTACAAATATGAGCGAAGTTTCACTAATTTACCCAATAAAAACATGAGCAAATCTTAGAAAGGTTTCAAAACAATGCTCCTCAAAGAAAGATGGGGGGTGATTTGGACATTTCAACCTCTTTGGTGCATGACATGATATGAAGGAATCTGGAGGAATTTCCGTGTACAATCGGCAAGGACACAAGGCTAAGCTGAATACCCATGATCTACGATCACTCCGATTGCACGGCATCAAGGAACAATGTATTTATTTATAAGTGATATTAATAGATTGGACAAGGATTAACATGGCAAACCTTTGTCAAGCACTGCAATACACAGATCCGTCTATAAATGTAATGCCGGTAGTATATGGAGGCCAAGTGCAACGACAGAGAGAGAGAGACTAGCATGAACACAGTACAAACACAGAGAATAAAATAGACCAAACGTAAGTACTCGCGCTTCCAAAGGACGTATAATAGTCCGAACCACAGAAGCAAAAAGGTAGAAGAAACTCCGACAATAAGATCGAAAGTCATACAAAATCTGACTACAGATATCTTCGGCTATAGTGTGAAGCTAAACATAGATACTCTAGCGAAGGAGGCGTGCCGGACATCCTGCTTATATAGATTCTGGGGAAGCACCTCCTCAGCTCAATCAACCGGCTGGGTAAAGAATTTAATGGCCCAGGAATTTCATATCGTCCCGGGACAAGAGCCGCAAAGAAAGGTCCAAACAACACACACACCTCACAAACCATGACAATAAATGGCAGTTAAAACTTTTCTGTGCAGAAAGGAAGCTTTATGTTGACAAAATCCAGAAGCATTGTGGACTCATCTGGGCTCGAAGGCATCTGCAGTGGAACATCAGGAAATGTGTATTATGGTCAGACAAGTCAATATTCCAGGTCCTTTTTGGAAGAAATGGATGCCATATGCTCTGGACCAAAGAGGAAGAGGACAATCCAGACTGTTACCAGTAACAAGTCCAAAAGCCATGCTCTGTTATTGTATGGGGTTATTTCCGTGCCCTTGGCAAGAGTAACTAGCACTTCTGTGAGGGCACCTTTAATGCTGAAAAGTACAGTGAGATTTTGGAGTGATCTAAACTGTCTTCAAGACAACATCTTTCCCCAAGGACACCCATCATATTCCCTGCGGTAGCAGACTAATGTGGCCATGATGGAAGTGTGACGTAGCGTTCAGGAACTACACGCAAGAGATGGAAGTCCGGGTCAAAGCCAAAAAACACAATTGCCAAGCCACAATACGTAATCCAAAAACAGAGTCGACTAGACAGGCAGGGGTCAGAACCAGGAGGACAGATGAGCAAAGGTACATTAACTGTAGGCAAAAAGTCGTAGTTGATGAAGAAAGCCAAGGGACATACACAGGGCATCCAAACACAGAAATCGTGGTCATACAAAAATAGGTCGAAATCCAAAAAGGCAAAACAATGCAAGAAGGGTTATGGCAAGAATCAAAGTCAGACAAACCAGTCAAAGGAAAACAATACTCAATGGCATACAAGGTGCTCTGCACAAAGAAATATTGATCAACGTTGTGACAAAGTCAGAACTGCAGTGAGGACTCTTAAATAGACGGGAGGGAAGTCACATGCTGTGCAGGGAACAGGTGAGCTGGATCAGACTAATTACAATGGGAGAATCACATGAGGGAAACCCTAATCACAAAAATTGGCGAAAGCTAAGACACGGACGGGAATCACACAAACAGCCTATGACATTTAAACAGCTCTGGTCAGGGAGTTCTAAGTGCACAGATAACGAGTGCAGGAAAGTAATTAAACACGTGCGAGAGATCTCGCAGAAACGAAGAGGGAGACAGGTAAAGCTGAGCAAGATGCGGAGACTAGAAACAGGGCGATTGCTGAGAGGGAATTTGTATTAATTAGTAGCGGTGCAACTTTACAGATTTAACTAGAGTGCTCGTTAGTAAGTTAGTAACATATATACATGGATTGGTTGGGTTAGTAGACTAAGATACAAAATACAAATATTAGTTTTGTTAGTAATCAGAACAGTAAGGGGAAGGAAGTAAACGAGGATTGAAGGAATATATTAAACACCAGAAATCATTGAAATCACCCAAAGCATATGAGCACACGGACCAGGGAGATGGACTGAACCAACTAGAGCACAGGACAGAGGAGACAAATGCAATGGAACTGAAGAATGGACTGAACTAAACCCTTAGCAATACAATAATCAAAAAGAAAAAATAAAAGACAAAATCATTAACCATGAACTTGAACATAAACATGAACATAGACATGAACATAAACCATAACCATGACAGGAAGTGAGTGAGAGAGTGAGTGAGTCATCATGATCCTTGAATACTCAATGGTACATACGTCCCAAGTTGGAAGGATTCAACTGCTGTTCCATAAACACGAAACATGAGTGAAATTATAACAGAATTAACTTGTGAACATAGCAACCAAAAGATGTAAGGCAGTAAAAAAGATTTAGAGCATACCAGAGCCTCAATGCACGTTATTCCAAGGCTGCCCCTACCCTTTGAAAACATTACAGCATCCTCTTTGCTTTGCTCATTTCGTTCATTTAGCCCACCCCTGAAACTTTAAAATAGAAAGGACCTTCTTATATGCAACTTCTATCAGAGTTTTCAACTTTCAAGGCAAGGTTCGCATAAGATTGAAAAAGATTGGCTAAACCTGGTATAATTTTAGGAGTAAGATGCAATAAAGTAAACCCAATTTATTTTTCATGCTGACATGACACAGAACATAATTAACATGTCTCACATCAAATACGTTAGAATTGGCGACCCTGCAATATGCACTCATTTAAAGGTCCCCTATTATACCACTAGGTGCACAGCCAATTTGCCATTATGAGCCACTTCAAAGTCTCCCCTACCTGTCATCACAAGGGGGGAGTGACCACCCAGAATAATAACATCTGATTGACTGCTTGGCTGAAGGAGATCAGGTCTTCTTGTGTCTGGTTGGTTACTTCCCCATGTGATGTCAAGAGGGAAAATATATGGCTAGTAATAACTAATTAGCTGTGCACCTGGTGACATAATGGAGACCTTTAATGACCTTTAGTGTTTTTCCAGAGGCCAGACAAAAACCACAATCTAATTCTTTTTCATTAATTAATTTCATAGCTAGGAAATGGTAAAAATAGCCTGCATACCAATAACTATAGTGTAATTTGAGTCGCTTCAATATTCTGCTCAAACCACGAATTTCCTGACAATGGTGAAGTTGCTTGACAATTTGCTGCACTAGCTAGCTAGCGTTATTTACCAGTTACGATCATGGTGAACTTCAATTTGTAATCGAAAAATCATTTGAACAGAATGTCTGAGCATTTTACATCCTGGTATCAAAAATGTCAGTTTCTAACCTATATCTCCCTGCCTCGCTATCCACTGATTACTATCTACATGCGCTGTCTGATAGACTGACGACAAGTAACTGATCTGATATGATGACACATGGGGCTCTTAATTTGTTGACCAGGCGCAGGCGCGATGAATGGGAGAAGCACCACGCCAACGTGGTGTATCAAGGTAATTTTGCAATTTTGTGCTCTGCGCAAGTATTCCTCTGTCCCTCCTGTCTGCGCAAGTGGCAAAGAGGGAATAGAGAAGGTGTGAGTGAGTTTAACACAGCTGAGTCAAATCTTCACTGATCAAATAAGCTTCTATCCTCACTTTAAAATTGTTGGAATAAAGAAGCCACTGTCCTATATCTGCATGATGTGTTAATGTTGCATTTTACTTTGCTGCTTCAGGCATGTTTTCTGCACCGCTTACATCTATATTACACATTACGAATATGAGTAAGCTGGCTAGCTAGGACATTCGCAAATTATTACCAATAACGAGCTTGAATGGAATTTCAAAACAAAACTACGACAGATCATTCAAACTTATGAAGTTGGAATGAAATACGACGGTGGCTCATTTATTTCTTCTGCCTGCATCATTGGGAAGAGAAACGATGGATATCGTGTTCCTATATTACACCCTGTTGCTGCTTAAATTTTGGGATCAACATGTATGGACAACAATGCAAGATACACAACACTTTTATTTCCAATATGCGATCTTAACTCAGTACGAGATCATAGCAATCAGGCTGTATTCCTTTCTCCCACTAAAAACGATAAAACCTGAGTGACAATAATAGTCGTATTAAGCCGCTTGCACTCTGGATGCGAAATGAATTTTTCGTATGACAGATTACATTCAAAGTCAATGCAAAGACGCGAATACACGTCTTTGCATTTACTTTGAATGTAATCAGTCGTGCTTAAAAATTTGTTTCGCGTACAGTGTGCAAGCTGCTTAACTGAGCATAGAACGCAAGCATTATATATAGGCTCTATATATAAACTCATATATACACGCACTACCTGATGCCGAGGCAGTTTCTGGTTGGCTGAGAAAGATGTGAAGTCGTTAGTTTGCATCACAGATTCAGCTGCTTGATTAAGCCAGGTCGAGTTTTCATTACGCGTGCCAACCGCCTTTAACCTGACATCAGGACAATCTATCAATGCTATAATTTATGTCCTGATTCAGATAGTTACATTAAATAGTGGTTGCTGTAATTATTAATTGCAATGAAATGTGCCTGATATTTTGGAAACCTCCCTGTGAGGTTTTCGGTGACGTGTGCGCACTGTGCACTGGTCAGCCAAATTACCACCGCACAGAAAGTAAACCAGGTAGGAGCTGGTGAGCTCTCTGCGCACTTTCGGTGGGGCCTTGTGCCACAAATTTGTCACTGCGTCACGATGAATATGTGACACCTCCCCCTACTACGCTGCCACACCCATCTTGGCGCACTCCCGTCTACGGAATTGCCAAAGTGGCTGCGCACGGTGTTGCACTGCACAAAATTACCACTGCGTGGGCTACACTGGACGAAATTATCGCTGTGTGGGCTGCGCCACACTGGGCCACCCTGCGCTGCGCCAAGCAATTAGAGCCCATAGTGAACACCCATCTGTGGGGACAGAGCCCCCAACACAGAAAAATGATGACCCATGTGCCGGGCTGATTCCCGGACAGCCCTGGCCCAATTTAACCCATGCATACATGCATGTAGAACTTGATTTCCACATAATGCCGCGTCATGATTTAGATTTATTGCTTAGATGTAATTTTTTGGGGGACACTAGACAGTCAACTTTTGATCTCATGCGCCAATTGCTGGTTTATTTCACTCCCTCGTGGGTCCGCAGGTTATGCTATTAATTTGTAGATCTGACCCATCTGATGCGGGTCATTTAGGGGATATGTGGTAGTAGTGTTACGGCCCCCGTCTAGGGTGAAGCTGTAACAGCTTCAAGTGAGCGTCCCCTTTCCTGTTCCAAGAATACGCAAACACACTAGAAGTGCGAAAAAGATAACAGAATTTATTGTAATGCTTACCTGTCAGCCCCTGAAAGCTACAGGCTCCAAAGTGGGGACCTGCTTACACGTCGGCCCCGGAGAGCTACAGGCTCCAATGTGGGGAATGCCAAAACAACAAACAAATGAATCTGAAAGCAAAAAAACAAATTTTCCTCACCGAAAAGCAAAAAGGACAAATTAACTTACCTAACTTCCTAACATAACCAGAAAAAAAAATAAACAAAGCGTTACCCACTCAGATATAGATTATCGTTTTGGAAAAAATTCAATAAATATAGGTTTGTACTTTCAAGAACCAACTCTACACGCAACAACGGAGGCAACAGAGCAGGCTCTGGGGTCACACAGCTCCTGCAATCTTTTATGACATCGAGGTTCCAGTCTGGTCCAATCGTATACAGCTTCCTGAACAGGATCACCAGTGAGAAGACGATTAGGCACACATACGTCCTCGGACGTAACACTAGCCATTACCTTTCTAACTTTTCACATGGACAGATGTAGTTTAGCAGATGAGCTGAATAAAAAATTTGGATGAATCTGTGAAGTTGCATCATGCTAAATTAATATTCAAAAATGCACTGCATCACACAGTCCTGTACAATCTAGTTGGACTGCAAGTTGCTTCTATCTGTTAGCTTGCTAACCAAACTTGTTAGTTCATTAGTAAAATTATTATCTTTTCAGTCAAAGCCTGATAAAGGCTTCATCTCTCCATGTTAGCAATATTAGCTCTGTGTATCTGGCTTTGTTAAAGTGTATTGTACTAACGTTACTTGCATATACCTTCATTTCATGTCTACAGTTACCAGCTAGCTATAAAATTACATAGGGCACATTACATAATTACATAAAATTATAGGGATAAAATCACTGCAACTTTCTAAGAAGCATAAAGATCGGACTGTGGCGCAATGGGAAAAGGTTGTGTGGTCTGATAAGTTCATATTTACCCTATCCCAGTGCAATGGGCGCATCAGGGTAGGAGTGGAAGCCTCTGGGGGCAGTGTTATGATCTGGGGTTGCTTCAATAGGTCAGATCTTAGCTTACTGAATGATCAGATTATGCCATCAATGGATTTTTAATACCTGGTGGCACAGGCACATTCCAAGATGACATTGCCAAGATTCATTGTATTCCTGAATGAATAGATATTGCCACACCTTCCGTAACATTCTCTCGCACCCCAGTGGGGAGATGCATCTCACACTTTGAGAACCTGTGGCCAATGACAATCAATCTCCCTCTCCACTTCAGTTGATAATGTGGTGAGCAGTCTAGTATAACATGGCTGCTATACACCACCCAGGTGGGTCCTGAATAGTGGCGTTGTTTGAGGTGAGCTTTCCTCCTTCATGGCTGTAAAGTGTTTTCAGCGAGATAAAATTGCTAAGTAAATGAGATGATTAATTTATTAGCTCCACTAATGAAATTTGGATTGGACTTGTGTAATTTTCTGATTGTTTTTTTTTTTTATTTGTCTCTGTTTGAAAGCAAAATATCTGCAAAACAATTTGGTCAATTTTGATCAAATTTAGCCAGGAGGTAGGCAATATTACGTCCTGGAAGTGATTTAATTTTGGGGATTTTATGATGTCCTGTGGAGAGGTGATGTACAGACAACTTGTTTTTGGGCAGAATCTCAAAGACTTTTGTAGTCCTGACTCGCTGTTAATGCAAAAACTGATTAAAATCCACTCACTCAAACTTTCTATTTTACTGTTATCACAAAATATTGATATTTTTTGAGATTGCCTAACATCAAAGACTTGCCCATCAATGTCAGAAGTTAAATAGAGGGTTTTTAAAACTTTCTTGAGGACAATGTGTTCATGCAGCCCCAAGAGTAAACGCATTTTTTCTAAGGGGGATGAAATTTGCCTTGCTGCCAGAAATGGTATAAAAAGTTGAGGATCATTAATGACGAAATTAAGGGTAGACTGGGGTCCGATGAGCCACGGGGACCAATGAGCCATATCACTATTTTGCGATCAATCGGTGACAGAGCTGCTTAAAATTGGCAAAATATTTGACCAGCGACCGCTGGGGATAAATGAGCCATATCACTATTTTAAACACCTTTGGCATCAATTGATCACAGAATAGTGATATGGCTCATTGATCCCCACGGCTCATCGGATCCCAGTCTCCCCAACCGACTTTATAAATATTGTTTGGGTTTGGCTACACGCTCTACTTGAAGTTAACTTCGGAAACGGTTGACATGAATTAAGAAAGGAGCTGAATCTGGTGTTCATCGGTGAATGACCGCGCGGTTATAAAAATGACAGGCAGAATAAAACACACATCTGACTACACTGGGGTCTCAATGTCATTTGTCTTCCGGAAAAACATAGTCTGTTGGCTTTTGTTTTGACATTGAAAAGCAACTAAATTTACCGAAAATCTTACAAATTTGCAGGTAGAAGTAGCACACCCTGCAGTATGTTCGGACCAGGGTGGCAAACCAATTTTAAATCAGGAAAAGCCAATGCTTCTTTATAACAATTTGTCATCCTGTTGGTTTTTCGCAAAAAATATGCTGAGGTCTCCAGCTGTTGAATGAGGTGTTCTTTGTCAGCATTGAAAAAGAAAGTCTTTATGATGGTACATCTCTAGGAACAGGTTTGGGTCACCCAGTACAAAACGGTCCGTATCTCAGTAACACTGTCAGTAGATGACAGGCTCCCCAACAGCCCCACTACTGTTAATGGAAAACCCTGACAAAAAATATATTCCTTTCACCCTCACCACAGTACTGTTCATCAGTTTGTCTAAAGACTAAACAAAAGAATGAATACAGGACAGCATTGCTTGCACTTGCACATGTGTGCTCCCATTATAATAAAATCTGCCATTTATTTTGTTTATTTAGTTCTGGTTTTGTTCTTGGATAACTTATCAAATACCTGATTAAATAAGTATGAAGATAAATTGGGATATCAAATTTGAAATGACATTTATGGAGAATGATGCATTCCTGGAACTGCAGTTCTGACAACGGGATAAATTCATGACCAAAGTCAGTGCAAAAATACAGGCTTTAAATGAGTTGAGTAACTACTCTACATAAACATCACATACCTGGAATTATAAGCTTGTACTGAGCATGCACACTCGTACATCGTGGACCACAAAAACCACCTTCTCTTAAACTGTGTCATTTTCATACAGTAACTACTACCACTATCAGGCTGACTTGATTCAGCGTGATCATGACACACTAGTAACTTGTCAGAGGAGCAAAATTGGCACCTGTGTGCCAAATGGCTGACTGCTGAAGGAGACAACCATAGAGACATGGCTGCCCAGGCATACATACATATGTGCAGTCTTTTCCGCTCTGCCTGTTCGCTCAGCGATACAGAGGACAGAGAACCTCCTCAACACACACGCCGCACAAGCAACCTCACACTTCTCACACACGTATGCAATCAGCATTATGTGTAATCCACGCACAGACTAGGCATTCATATGAGGCACATGTCCAAAAGTTCAGACACGGCCCCCTGCATTCATCTCTGCCTTCGACATCGATTGCTTCCGCCAAATTAAAGCCTGCTGAATTATCTATCGATCTTGACTCAGGCTTCTCACTCCTTAGGTTGCCTGTCGCTGCCACAGACGGAGCTGAGCAGATGCCTTATTGACTCCCTACGCTTTATTAAGACCCATTAGAATAAAATGTGAAAGTGCCCCCATGCGCAGTGGAGGTGCCGCCACGGCACAGAGGGCGGTAAAGTCGCTCTCGCAGCAAACAATGGGATGCATTCCCCGCCTGTTTCGCAGTGTAATCAGCTAGCGCAGGAGGCATCCATCAGCTTGATGTGTGATATTTCACCAGTGTTTTCAGTTGTGCCCACAGTGGGAAGGCTGTAGTTATCCAGGCACTGGAGACCCTGAATTCTCCTATAGAACAGAGGAAGACTTAGTGCCCCCTATGGAATTCATTTGTAATGGAGCAGGCAGTGGGGCTGGCAGTCCTGTAAAACAAAGTCAGGCTTAGTCAGGCTAAGAAGAGATCAGACAAAGGCACAGGCTCTATGGCGTAGTCAAGCTGTTCATGCTGGGACTGGCGCTCTCAAACTTTAACATTTATAGTGATGAATGGAACGGGATTCTTTACACAGCCAGCCTTTTCATTCCGATTGGATTTTGTGTTTTGTTGTTCATTCTGCTCCAGTTGTCTTAAGCTTGAAATTGGCTTCTTTGGCCGGACAGTAATAATGTACATGTGGATGTCTTTGAGTGAGTGTTTTGTTTGTGTGTGACCAAATGTGTTTATGTGTACATGACTGTGTGTGAGTGTGTGTGCGTGTGTGTGTGTGTGTGCTTTTTAGTCTGTGAGCATACGTGCATCAATGAGTGTGTGTGTGTTGCAAAATACGTGTGTTTTTGTGTGATGAGTACGAGTGACTAAATGCGTGTATGTGTGTGTTTCTGCATATGTGGGTGTTACTGTGTATGCATGTTTGTTTATAACTTTGCTTCTGTCTATAACTGAAAGTGTGTTTTTCTGGATTTATGTGTATGTGAGCATGCTAGTGTGTGCGTCTGTGATTGTGTGTAAGTGTGCTAACGTGTGCACTGCGTGTGCCTCTGCATTGTGTATGGGCTAGTAAGAACCCTTCAGCCTTCACCACCCAAAGCCCCTGAACACTGGATGTTGTTGTGGGGGGTCGAGTGAGGCTTCCAGCAGACTAATGCCTGCGAAGAAACAAAATGAAGAACACTGCACTCAGCTCTCTGACAGCTAAGCGTGTGTGACTAATTAGTATCGCTCAGATGGGATTTCTCCCACTTAGATCGTTTGTGATCGACCTCATTTTCTTATGTGAATGGGGTAAAGGGCTGATAAAATCATTAACTCTGTCAGACTGTCACAGTCCTACCACCCTGTCACTTTACAGGACTCAATGACTGACTTTCCCTCACTGGGCCGGCTTGTCTCTGTGAAATGCCAATGTCTTCATACAGCCACAATATCATTGCACTCCTCGGAGAAAGGAGCTTGGAAATGAAACGGACACTGTGTAAACTAATATCCGATCCAGCAGGCTTGGTTTAGGAAGAAACATTACCAGAAATCAACAGCCCGAAACATAAATAAAAACTCTGCGGGGACTTTTTGGAAAGTGAATTATTAAAGGTGGAGTGGCCTGCTCTCTGATGACCTCATTTATGGCTCATAGAGCTGTGGTGCAAGTTTGTGGAGTGCGCCCATCTTCAAAGGCACATCAAAGAGTAATTATAGCTGTCCACACGGAAATCCATTGAGAATCATACCTTCTTTGAATTTCCATCCCAAATGCCTGAAACTTTTATAGCAGTGATTAAATCTTGCGGGATACTTAGATTAAAAAAAACAAAACACTTAAACAGCACACTGCTTTATTTATCATTTGAAAAAATGCCCCTAATACTTAACCCTTATCTGCAGATGCCATGAGACCGACATTCCAGAGGACCTGGGATCCATGCGGGGTAAAAAAAAAAATAGTACTCACATTTTAAGGAAACTTTTATTTGCACTAATGTTGAAATGGACATTCCACCATCCATTCATGCACCTTGAAATTAAATATACTGCTCAAAAAATGAAGGAAAACTTAATCATCATGGTAGAGCACCAAGTCTGATAAACTTCAGGGATATTAATCTGTCCATTTTGGAAGCAAAGGTGATTGTGAATCAATTTCACCTGCTTTGGTGAAAATGAAATTGACAATCGATGCCCTGGAGAAGCAAAAGCAAGACAACCCTAAAAAAAGAGATGGTTGTGCATGTGGTAACACCAGACAGCTGCTCTCTTATCCTTCCTGACAGATTATTCTGTAGTTTTGTGCTCTTCCAGAGTCATCATCCCAACTGGTAGCATGGGGTGGTACCTGCAGTCGAATCAAGTTGCACAGATAGTCCAGCTCCTCCAGGATGGCACATCCATATGTGCACTTGCAAGATGGTTTGTCTCCCAGCACAGTCTCAAGAACACGGAGGAGATACCAGGAGACCGGCCGTTACACAAGGCGAGCAGGACAGGGCCGCATTAGGACATCAACCCAGCAGCAGGACTGGTATCTGCTCCTTTGCGCGCGAATGACCTCCAGCAGGCTAGTGGTGTGCGTATTTCTGACCAAACTGTCAGAAACAGACTCCGCATGAGGGTGGAATGAGGGCCCGACGTCCCCTCGTCGGACCTGTGCTCGTAGCCCAGCGCTGTGCGACTCGATTGGCAATCACCAGAGAACACCAGAATTGGCAGATCCGCCATTGGCTCCCCGTTCTCTTCACAGATGAAAGCAGATTCACGCTGAGCACACTGTGACAGGCGTGAATAAGTCTGGAGATGCCATGGTGAAGAATATGCTGCCTGCAACATCATCCAGTATGACCAATTTGGTTGTGAGTCAGTGATGGCCTGATGAGGCATATCCTTTGAGGGTTGCACAGACCTCCATGTCATAGCCAATAATAGCCTGACTGCTGGTAGGTACGGGTATGAACTCTCTAGAGCGATTGTCAGACCTTGTGCTGGTGCATTGGGTCCCGGGTTCCTCCTGGTGGAGGTCAGCACCCAGCCTCATGTGGCCAGAGTATGTAGGCAGTTCCTGTATGATGAAGGCATTGATGCCATTGACTGGCCCTCTTGTTCACCCAACCTAATCCAATTAAGAACCTATGGGACGTTATATATCGGTGCATCCGGTGCCACCAAGGACCTCCAGAAACTGTGCAGGAGCTCACTGATGCCCTGATCCATGAGCACTGCTCATGAATGAGTGCCATTTTGCGAGTTGGTACTTTCCAAGGTCAAGGTCATGAAGTTGTGTCTCTCCGATAACTCCCAGTTTACAAGTGGTAACGTTATGTACAAATCGTACTATCATTCGGCGACTCGTGAGATCGAAAATATGATTGCGCAAGCAGTTACCGAACGCACCATTACTCCATCATTATTCCCCTGCCTAGTGGTTCCCGCTCCCTCCGGATTGGCTCTTCAGCCTCAACCACGGTCTTGACTATAGACTCTGACCAGCCATTCCTCAGAACACTGTTTGCCACAACATGACCTCAGCGCCTCCATATACTATAATTTATCTGACCCTCTCTGCTTAGGTCTGCCATGGTGCCAAATATGATATTTGCTGATTTTCCTGCTGATCTTGCATTTGGCTCTGTCTGTTCTGGCTTAGGTCACACTACTATAATTGAAAACACTACAGCAATGCATTGTTTGATGCTTTTAATTACGCTTATTCTCAAACCGATGACTGAAGCAATTTCCAAAAAAGAAGCAATTTAGGAGTAATAATTATGTGACTAAATTCAGTAGTAAGGTCAAACAGGTGATATTAAAAAAGTGACCTCACTGTGTTATAGCGTTAAAGAAGCCTCCTAAAAAAGGCATCGTCCCCTGAGCAATGAAGGGTCAAAGTTCACCATATTGCCAACAGATGGATTAGCTTATGATCTATCACATTGAAAACAAAGTTCTCCAAAGAAAAATGGGATTTTTGGCATTTCACCATCTATCGTGAAATATGTTTAGAATATGGTATGGAATTTGATCAAAACTTGTTGCATAAAGGGAGAGGCTAAAAACCACTTCTGAATGTATGTGAACTCCAGTCCCTCTGGTGTCACTGTCTTAAGTACCATCATGCGACTGTAAAGGATATTGTGATGTGGACTCAGAAATACTTTGGTAAACCTTTCAGTCAACAATAATTGCTGCTGCATCCTTAGGTGCAATTTAAAGGTTTACCACGCAAAGCCAAAGTCGTACATCAGTGGTTCTCAGAGGGGCTGAGAGTATGCAAGTTTTCATTCCAAACAATTGTTACAACTGCAAACACACCGTCAAGTGGAGAGGAGGAAACTATTTGATGTTATCGGCGGGTGTATGGATTGGTTAGAATAAAAACCTGCAAACTCTCTGTCCGCCATGGGATAACTGGGCACTGCTGTTCACTGTTCAAGAGCATCATTGACTTCTCTAAGCTCGGTGTCATGTGAGATGGACTGAGGCACAGTGGAAACCATTTATGGTCCAACTTGTGAACCTTTAGAGTTTTGTAAAAATAAATAAATAAATAAACAGTTGCTGCATTCTCTGGACCAAAAACGACAAAGACAACCAAAGCTGTGATCAGAATTAGGTCAAATAGCCGGGATTGTCCATGGTATGGAGATGTGTCCGTCAGCATGCCATGGGTGACTCGCACATAAGAGAGGACACCATAATGCAAAAAGATTTGTTGAAATGTTGGAGCAACGTATACAGATGCCTGTTCTGGGGATGCCCCTGCATTTTCCAACAAGACAACACCTATATATGGCAAAGAAGGCCCCGTACAATTTCTCTATTGAAGATCTGCCTAATGGAGGAATGAGGGACAATCCTGCTCATTAGACTTGTCTGCAGTATCTAAATGCTTAATAAGTTTCATGAAAAGACAGGGTAATGTTACACTGTGGTAAACCATTGCACTGCAAAGACTGGAAAATAGGCCCACCTAACCTGGTGGTTTAATCTTGTATAAAGACTGAAAATTCTGAGAAAAAAGGAAATAAATTAAAAGACAAATATTTGTCAGTGGGGTGAGACAATTATGACCTATTTTAAGATTTTCCAATGAGATGAGAAAATTTCACTTTTCAAGCTCATGGTAACTTAAAATAAGCACATATTTTCTACTCCTAGAAAAACTAGGAAGTTAGGTCTTATTTTAAGACAAAATTACCTGTTAAGACAAAAACTTTTTGCAGTGTGATAGCACCAACTTTTTTGGACTCTGTTCCTGTCTTCATACTGTGCCACGCCATGTTGGAGATAAGGAATGATGAAAATGAGCTCTAAATGCTGACTTTCAGGATTAATTTGAGAGTATTTACCTCCAAAATAGGAGTAGGAATGTTTACAGTTAATGTAAATTTCTTGCATTTGCATTTGGAATTTTTGGCTGTCAATGTGAATTCCAAAAAAGCTGCCACTGCCCATCAAGCAAGGCACCATTAGTCTGAAAAATCAAAACAAAACCTTCAGAGAAACTACAATAACATTGTTTGGCCAAATACGCTAATTGGTTCATTCTTAAAGGTGCATAACAATTCGGTGAGTTAATGAATATCAAGAAAACATGACGGAAAGACTTCCACGGAGTCAGTATTGAGGCTTATCATAAGAAGAAATACAATGGTAAGTGTCAAAATTAGGATTTTTGCCACAAATCATTTTAAAAAAGCATGTACAGTTCTTTTTTAGGAACAACATCTGATGGGCAGATGATACAAAAATTAACTCGAACCAAAATTATAGGAAGTGCATGGACAAGTGAATAAAACGCATATGATTTGAAGCACAGAATCTGCAAAACTGTTCCAATGAGGGCCACTTGTCTGCCTCATATTCTATCCACTAAAAGTGTGTAGTTTTGCTACTGACAGGCTCAGTTGGTTATTATGTGTCTGACAACTTAATGGAAAGGATCTCTACAAAGATAGATGTGTGTCTAACATCGAACAGAAGTCTCACTCAAGGGGAAGTCTCGCACTGAAATCTAGCAGGAGGTGAGTTACCACAGAAAAACAACTTTAAACATGAGTGATAGTCACAGCGCGCCAACCCTGGATGAGTCTCCGGACCATTGCGGAAACCCTTTAGCAGATATTGCCAACAGGTATGCCCCGAAAAGCTGAATAAAAAAGTGTAAGACAGCTGGCACCATGGTCACAGTCCAGAGCAGAGTGGTGGCTTTTTCTGTGGCAGCCTAGAGTTCGAGAGCCAGTCTCCAGGCGTTTTAGGAATGGTGGTAACATCAGAGTATGGGGAGGTAGGTGGGAGGTAGGAGGTGGGAGGTTTGGGTGGCGGACAGAGCCTGGCCTTGGACCTCCCACACCACTCGTCACTCTTCCATAGAGGAGAGGGAGGATCATTGCTACCTTCTACCTGACTCCAATTTTCTACTCCTCTGCTTTTCCCCGCTTGCCCTCTCTCTCTCCCCACCCTGGATGGTTCTCTCCCTGGCCACAGTTGAACAGATTGTGAGTGTATTCCACGCATCCTCCAAACAAAAGGCCTGGGACCATTTCTCCAAAGCCCAACGCAAGAACCTGGACATGTGGCGGAAACAAGCAGAGGTGGGTATCTCAGTATCACTCATATTATTTCTTCATGTATTTTTTTGCCTTGCTTCTCGCCCATTCTTTCCAGGTATTTTGCTCATCATCCGCAGCAGCAGATGTGTTGGTTGCGCTACCGTTAATCAATTCTCCCATATGCCCGCCCCCTCCTTGCTTACCCTCTCAGTGATCTCAGGAGTTGCTCACTTTTGGAAAGCATATTGATTTGATGTCATGCATGGAAAGAAACGCTTTGGCTGTGCTCTAGCGCTCGCTGCATCAGAGGCAGTGAGGAGGTGGCAGTCGCCTGGGACTGCATGTTTCCCATGCCTGGGCCTTCATTGCAGTGGAACAGGTAAAGTGGCCAAACAGTCAGTCTAAATGGATCCTTACAGGTGAAAAGGTAGTGCTTACAGTTGTGATTCTGTGTCATCCAACCTGACTCACTGCCACCTCTTGCTCAAGTATGCAGCAGAATTTTTGAAGTCCTCGGATAAATTGTCAACATTTTTCACATATTTCCACTCATCCTAAAGAATCTCCGAGGAAAACTATCTTGGAAACGAACAAAATGTAAATAAAATGCTCAATGTGCAATCACATAAATGAATACTTTTGTATTGAATATTGATAAAAACTGGCGTTTGTTTGAAGATAATTATCAGTTTATTATGAAGAATTTTAATTGCATCTGAATAGATAAAAGCATATTTGTAAATGATTATGTGCCTCAGGTATTCTGGACGCAGAGACTGTGGCAAACTGGTACAAATTAATAATTTTTTGCACGTCCGGATACTGATTAACTATTTTAGATGAAGTTATCTACTTCAGTGCACATTATTCTCTTATCAGACGCAGTTTTCGTGTTTTGTTTCAACACCCGTTTGGGCAACTCATCTTGAAATAGAAAGATTTTATCAGTTAATGAGTCCTTTTTTTGTGTTGTTGATTGCATTCTTTTTATTTTGCTCTGTCCTTCAAGCACAAAGTTAATCATGGCGGTTTATTTTTGTGTGGTCAAGTGTAACAAGCGACTGCGCAGGTCAGAGACAACATGCTTGGCAACGACTTACAGGCATTGGTTTGTGAATGTAATATTTTCATTCTAATTAAAAATCTTGTTGCCATGGGTACATAGAAAATGATTCATATTATGTAGATCAAAATGTTGCCCATGTGTATTCCCAGTGAGAATCCATGCATGATAATCCCTTGGCGAGGCACACTTGGTGTGCTCTTGTAATATTTCCAGTTTCATTAATAATCCAATTTCCATTTTTACTCAGAAAATGATTTGTTTAATGTGGATCAAAATGTCTGCAAAGTTTACTCCCATGATAATACATGCATAACAATCCCTTGCAAGGCTTACTTTACAGGGCAGGAAGTATCTCTGGCCAATGAAATCCTTAATGGCTCTTCAGTATTCTGAAAACTTGAATGGACTTATCAGGGGCAAGCATTGTAATTTCTTCGTCAATTCAGTGCGCAGATCATTTTTATTAGTTATATGCTCCCTGGCACAAGCATATGATAGGTTACTATGATCCCTGCATTAAAGTGACAAGAAATTATAAAGAATATCGCTGACATGTCCATTAAAATACTCTTCTCATTATTTGCAGCTCTGCGAGTTTCAATTTTGGTATTGTGAATTCACATCCAAGGTATCACAATGACTCTGACACATTGTGATTTCAGTGCTCTTGGGGCTGTCATACTGTTTCTGCTCTATAAAAATCTTCATTCTCTGAAAAAAAAATCCATACCAATTTTAATGATGCCTATTCTGAGATTTTAACTTTTTTCAGCATAAGCTGTTGCCTCACGTGTGCTGTTATTCAAAAAATTGTGTTCTTCCTTTGCTGAATACTTACCAGACAAATCATACAATTTTTTCTGTCAAGTTTTAATTTTCTGGCTGCTGACAAAGTTTAGTTCAGACTTTGTTTAATGATAAAATGTCTATCGTTGGTTCAAGTCAAGGTTTGCCATTGCAAGCAATTAATTCAATTCCTTATTCAAACCTAAGATCAATAACCCGAGTGGACTTGACCAAATATCAAAGCCAATCTGGAAAATTCCTGGTCTAGGGTCACAGACTCGGACTTTTCTATGTTGTTGCTTCTGATGAAAGGTTTTGTATATTTGTAGGCAGCAGTACTACAATTCCACAATTTTAATCAAATGTGAAACATCCTGAAGCTGTCAAAAAATAAAAGGCAGTCGCAGTTTTGAGTTTGCGAATGATCTGACCGAACAAAGGCCTGCTCACAGATGAATGTGTTAACCATGTGTGTCATCGTCTTCAACGTCATCACTCAGAATTATCTCCTTTATTCTCTCAAAATGCTGGCAGACCTTTGAATTTGCTTTTTTAACTAAGTATATTGACTTTTCATTTCCTCCCATTGACTCGGAGTTATTTTTAGCTCCTGCAAAGGACAGAACATCTTGTTCCCCTTCTACCAAAGCAACGACAGATTTCTCTTTTCTCTTTAGCTCTGTTGAGCAAGTCCAGCCCATTGCCATAGTCATGATGGCATCATTATTAAACACCCTGAGGCGAACGTCTTCCCTGCGAAAGAGGATGCTCTGTCTTTGAGGGAAAAGCTACAGTATAGAGAGAGGCAGGCAGTGAGGCATTGGAATCTGAGGTGCAGAAGAGTGTGGCTGATTATCACACATTTGTACATGCGTCACCTGACTGCACTCAGTGCCCATTCTGTCACTCATTAAAATCTCCAGCCCCTGGCTGAGGCAGAGAAGCCCGGTAGACATTGGACATCAAAGACCCCACGGCTGATCCTGAAGTGACTGGACTTTATCTGTTTATCAGAATCTTTGTCAGCGCTTAAAATACCTTGTTTTAAGTGGCAAAATATATTTGGTTTTGCAAGAAATGGAGATACCTAGCAATATATGTATGGTATTGCTGACATAACAAAGCCATTTGATTGGAGGCATGTTCTGACTCATTTTCACCAATCTGCAGTATGGAGGGACTAAAGTAAATAGTATGATATTTGACAAAGGTAACCAACCCTGTTCCAAGGGATTTACAATCCCATTGATTTTCATTTCATAATTTGGCACTTCTTATTCAACTAATTATTAGCTGAGGACATCACTATCTGTTCAATGAAGTGTCATTTATTAGGGTTAAGCACAAACCTGAAGGATTGTTGATCGCCGGGAGAGGGGTTGGTTACCTCTGACTTATTGCAATGGCATTCCTTTTTGTCCCCTTTATATGAAGATACCAATCTATATATAATATATATAGCATGGTGCAGAATGACTGGCACCCTTGACAAAATTGAAGAAAAATATTTGTTTAAAAAAACCATAAAGTTAATAACATGTGTTAGGGGGGCAGTTTGCCAGTAATTCTGCAACTGACAGAACATGCTTCTGCATTTTATCTTCAGTTTTCCTGCATTCAATGCCTTCAACTAAAATGGGCGCCCTTGGTTAATATAAACAAATGTAGTTATAAGTGAATGTCTTAATTGTTAATCCTCTTGCTATTTAATTCAAAATATTAACAAAAATAATTTAAACGGAATTATTGAAAGTATACATTTTTATCATCTTGAAACTACATTTTGGTCAAAAATGTGTGTCACAATTAGTGGATCCCCCAGTTTATACTTTGTACAGCCGGCCTTTGTCATCATAACAGTTCTGAGTCTTTCCCCATACAGCAGCAGAGCCAGGCAGTTTTCAATATGGTGCTGAGGATTGTACCAGTGGTTAATTTGGGGATCAACAGAAATCATTTTTATATTTGTGAACATAAAAATGCATCTAACTAGAAAATAATGACACATGTCTCATATATTAACACAAAGCAATTGCTGTTTCGTGACTGACAACATTTATTTCTGCGATAATGGAGGATAAATGAACAACCTAAACATATGTGAAAGGTCTCAATTGTGTACATGCTGAAGTCAAATTTTGAATGGTCTTTCTATTGACATAAGTGCAAGCGGGTCTCAACTTTTATGTATGAGGTTTATTTCAAAAAACCTGACCTGGAGAGTTCAAAGCAAGCACAGAAAATGTAAACTTCACCTATTTATTATTAGAACGCAAGTTATGTAATTGCAAAAGCACTGTAATCCCAACATTATACTAATTAAAAAGCTAATAACGTACTTTCTTTTGGATCTGCCAGTCTCAAGATTAAGTACAATAGCAATGATATTTATTTTTGAATCTCCTTGTTACAAACATATACATATGACATGATGCCACACATTCAGCTTATAATAGCTGTATTCTGCAATTATTCTGGTTTGTGGCAAAGCTACTCACAAAATAATCTAAGTCCAGGGACTTCGCTTGTTGAGGCTCTTCATTTAAAACACTTAGATTGAAGAGTGTAAGGGTTGTGCTCTGAGCGCTGGCGATGTGCACAGAGGACAGGAAATGTAGGAGGTTGTATTTATTATGCCTTTGGTACAGCAGGAAGGCAACGTTGAAGACAATAAAAAAGAACAAGGAATTGAGGTTCCTGGATAATAATTGTGGTAATGCAAACACTGGGAGTTGTCTACAGTGCAATATATTGCTTATAGAAAAAAGCAAGAAACCGAGGTTCCGGGATTAATATTATTATTAGAGTGCTCAATAAAACTTACAACAGCACTACGTTCAAGAGTTATAATATACGTAAAGACATGATGCAAATGCAGGAGAAAAGCTCCCGGGGCTTCAGTGTAAACACAGGCTGGTTAGACTCATGAGTGTACGAGACCTCGCACTGAATGAGTGCGAGGCTCAGACTTAAATAGGACATACTGTCACACAGTGGAAATGGGGAACAGCTGCAGGTAATGATCACGAACTGAGGAATGCGGTCCGGGTCCTAATAGGCTGAGGTTTAAGGGCACCGAAGGCGTGGCATTACAGTCAGTCTGTCATCATCCAAGGTGGATGTTTACCTTAAACAGCTTGAGGACGGAAAGGCTATGTTTTTAGGCAGCAGTAGTAACTTATAAGCAGTATAGTTTGTTGTCTTGTGCCAGTTCAGATCAATCATGTGGGAGGTGTCTCTATAAAAAACCAGTTAACATAAAAGTTTTGTATTGAAACCCCTCGCAATGGCAACTCATTAAAAAACAGGCAGTCTAATATTACTTGGAACACCATTCCCATAAAATCTGTACTGAATCTTTCCACCAGCCATTGATATTTCTGTAAGTGAGTGACAAACAGATATTTTTGCAAAGATCAGCCCTAAATAAAATAAAACAAGTGGCAGGTGGTGAAATATTCTTTGGAGGCAAAAGCAGCTGATGCGGCCCATGGATTTGTTTAAAAGCGAAGCACTTGGGACTCATCAAATTGAATCCCGAGAAAAGATATTGGCCAGCTTCCAATAAACCAAGATGGTTTTGTTCAGTATAGTGCAACAGCATTCAAAAACGGTCTTGTTGTGAATATTGTATATCTTGAAAAATGTTTTGTTAGCTCCTCATCACATTAAACCTGTCAGGAGTCTTTCTGCTGCTCAGTCAGCGGTGTATCGACACATCCTGTAAACAAAACTCCTCCAAAACATGCTGTGATCACAGGGTAGATACAAGACGTATGGAAAGTTTGTGTCGTTGCTGCTCCAGACTCAATAAAAGACCTCCATGGTGCTCAGGGAATCTGTGTGGCCTAACACAGGGCGAAACCATCATGCATCCCTTGTTGATCATGTTTGTTCATTTCTGCGAATGGCCGGATTGATTGTGCATCGCTTTAATTATCGCTGCCGCGAGGAACTGTGGCACAGCGTTATCCCCTTCTTTTTGTAAATGATGGTCCAGTGTACCCTATGGTTGGTTTCACATTAGGGACTTGGACACGGGTCCGTGTACACTTGAGACCGAAGTCTAGTTCATTTGGTTAGCATGAACACAAGCGTACAGTGCTCGGGCACGGTATGCGAGTCAGCTTGGAAAAGGTGGTCTCGGACACGATTCATCCGTACTCGTACAAAATGTGAAAGCAATCATACTTCAACATGAGATTTATAGAATAACTGGTGAGTATTTGCATTCATGTGGTTATCGCAGAACAACAGAACAGTGCCGTGACAAACAAAAGAAAATACTGTGGCAGTGTCTCAAACTGCGGGACGCGATGCAAAAGTCTGGCAGCTCAAGTGATGAAAAAGATAAATTTCCATGGTATAAGGCAGTGCTCAGCATATTCGGCCAAAATCCAAAGAGTTGTTGATGACACAAGGGTTCTTATTCTTTGTGTATATTTCCCCTTTTAAAACCACCAAGATGCAAACTGCCACCTTAAATATCGGAATTTTGACAATCCCAAGTGTACTCGGGTATGGAACAACGTAACGAGTGTGAAAGCTGACCAGCGGGGGGAGAGGGGAGGGGGGACATTTGTGCCATGGCACGGTACGGAACAATCGTACCTAGTGTGAAAAGGCCCTAAGTAATAAGTAAGGAAGCTCTGAAGTACCTTTCCTTAGCATTTAGAGAATTCGAACAGAACTTATCATGGCTGCCGCATCAATACTTCTGGGTCATTCCCAACTTTCTGAAGTAACTAAAGGCTATTCGAATGCAGACCTGCTCTTCAAAGGTCGATAATAACCCTGTACGCAATCGTGCCCCCAACCCCTCCAAATGCATCTTGTGCTTGTATTATACCATCATACCCTTCTCCATACTAAAATCAAAAGAAAAAAATTAATTAAGAAAATTATTTCCTACCCAGGCAACCGAATGCTCTGGCCGGCCTGTTCTGAGTGTTTGGAAAGCGGAATCGATAAGAAACACTTTATATCTCATTCTCCCCAATCCTCCCCTTTCTGCTCTCCATGGCCTTTCTTTTTTCTTATGTTCCATTAACTGGCTGCTTCAAGGCCAACAGAGAGCCATAGTTATGGGGTTAATATTTATTAATGGCAGGTAAGGTTGGACTGGGTCAGTCGATAAGGCCGTCCCGCACCCATTCTAGGCTTTGGTAAGTACCGGCACTGTAAAGGATCCTCTTGTTCTCTCTCTCATTCTCCCTCTGAGTCATGCAGGTAATTAGGAACCTTCAGATTCTGTGATATGCTTTCTATGCAAAAGGTAAAATGTATTTCAGCTCTAAGCTAGATAGAGAATCTGCGTTCTTGGTCGCTTGATATTTGAAGACTTGGAGCATTTCGGCTGTGCTTTTATCACAACAAAGCAGCACTCATTCTATGGTTCCTTTGGATTTCGGCTCAATTCCCTCATATCATGTGGCACATTAGTCACGTTGTTTGTTCGTTCATTTACTACCTTTATGAGCTCTGGAACGTGGTGTCAGAACAGGGCATCATAGCACAGGTCATAATAGTGATTCTTGTGTCTGAAGTCTGACCCCTTGCTCTTCCCCACTCTCTCCCTCTCCGTGTCTCTCCCTGTTGCTCACTCTGGTCTCTCGTTCTCTCAATCTTTGTCTTTTTCCTTCCCCCTCCCTCTTCGCCCTTTCGCCTCCCTGCTGTTCGAGAGATAATGCAAGCAGATCAGAGGAACATGTTTTCCCGTCGTACATGGTCTCTTGCTTGCTATATTGCTCCATTAGCTGCAGAACTGCCCCGTCGAGCTCCCTCATGCCCTGCTTAGGCTCAGCCATCTGTTACCATTAGCATATGCATCCCCTCCACCATGTGCAGCGCCCCCCGCAGGCCCCCAGATGCCCATTCATTCATAAATTGTGCTTCCGAAGTAACCGCAAGACTGTGGATAACCACTGATAGCAGCACTCAGACAGTACTCTCTGAATATACGGTCAGAACCCTGCTGCAGCTATAATGTAACTCACTTTCCTTCCTCACTGTGTGTAGTGACATACTTGCATACTTTTTACTTATTTAAGTCTATACTGCATCACATTGGATTTCCAAATAATGTGGGCAAGATTAAGGGCTGTAATCTGTAATCTTTTAAGGAATTTACATCCATATAGTTTTAGCTTTGTTGGTACTATTACAGCCCATTTTATACAGCGTCACTGTCTGAATATTCCCTTACTGTCTTGTTTATAATGGTTACGGCAGGTTGCACCTGGAGTCTACTGTATGGTGCCTGGTCTATGACTTTTGCTCCTCCGCTGTACTACACAGGAAATCCGCAACATTCACAATGAAGAGTTGATGGGAATCAGGAGGGAAGAGGAGATGGAAATGTCGGACGATGATATGGAGGATGTCCCTGATAACAGCAAAGACTCTGATGATTCAGGTACAGTGAGCTGTGCTACTCAACACCCCTCTGCTTGCCTGGTAGCAAAAGGCCTGCGGGCAACGTAGGAAACTGACTTTTTCATCCACTGGCAATGTTGGGGGTTTTACATTACTTGAGAAGTTTATTTCAATAATATTATGGGTGACCACTTACTATAAGACATAATTGTTGGCTTGCTGTTAAAATATGAATGAGCATATGACAATGACGATGTCAAGTCATACTTTACTTTGCCTCCATTTTCACTAATTTGTCGAATCACTCTTGGTGCATTGCCAGATGCACACTAGGGAAAGTGACATCCTCATCAAAAAGAGGACTATTTTCCAGCTGTCAACTCAGAGAAATGGCAGAAATTGTTTTGTTGTACAAGGGGACATGCCTCTTAAGTTTCATTAAAGAGAAAAGAAGAAGCTTGAAGTACCATTTCTATCTTGGGAGTAAAAATCTGTTCACTCACATAGCTCTTAATCTTCAGAAACTCTTAACCTCAAAAAATATTTGGAGAAGGTACAAGGCTTATTATGGAAGACTATGATTTACCTGCTCAGTACACAGCTGCAGCAGTGAATGTATCATCGTATATATCAGTTATTCAAGTGATAACAAGCTGTCCCTGTGTGGTGGCTATTGCGATACAGGGTGTCCCAAAAAAAATGTCCAGGCCAAACCAGGCTAGCTGTGAATTTTTATTTCCCCAGATCCTGAAAGGAAATCTTGTTACTTGAAAAACAGGCTTTATTTCATCAAAATCAGTCCAGCCAATCAAGAGTTTTACCCTTTTTTTGTGCAGGTAAGTCACACCCTTCTTAGATCTGATAGGCAGTCACAGGCCTAAGTCAATTTCAGCCTGACGGCGTAACTCATGTGTCCATGTAGGCCTTTTGGTGGTGGGGAACTTCTTTGATAGCATTTTGTCCATGTGTTTGCATAGTCAAGATGGTTGGCCAGCAGTTCACAACTGAAAATACGTCTTCATGGTCTAAATGAAGGAAATGACCTGTAAATAATAAATGTTGTTGCAAAATAAGCAAAGAGAAAAAAGAATAAAATCAGAATAGAGAAAAGAAAGAATGCAATAAAAGTCACTTAGTCAGTCACTCTTAGTTGAGGTGCTGACCTTGCTGTGATACACTTGACTCATTTTAATGAAATACTCTAATATAAGTCAATACTTATTTGGGGGTAATAAGTAATAAATAAAATTATTTCTTGAATTCAACTTCCCCAAAAATGGTGACTGGTACATCCCAAAATTTACCATCTGTTTGTAGGCACCTGGATACCTGGCAAAATAGCGAGTATAGGAATCTGGCTTACCAGCGAGAGAAAGCTTACCATGATTTGACAGGCGTTAATTTCCCACTCTGACTGTTGTGTTTACCCCAGAGAGGACTCTGGCTAACAACGTGGTGTATTCAATTCACAGCCTTCCGTAAATTCTCGGGGGAGGTTTGGAGGCTTTCTTTAAAGGCGTCAAGTGTTGAGCTCTCCACACTGATCAGATAAGCTCGTAATTAGTAGAATTAATAAAGCCTCTCTCCTGCAATCGTACTGCACGATAGATTAAGTGAATTGCAGGAAACAACAGATGAGTAGCTTTCTCCGTTAAATGGTATAAGCAATCCTAGCAGGGAGTGTGTGGTTAATTCCTATTGCTCCAGTGTTTCTCTATTTGGAGCAGGGCAATATGATGCCTTGGAAAAGCATACCCACCTCAACAGTGAATCCCAGCGACAATCCCTTGGTTCCCTTTTGCAGGCAAAAGGATCTTACCTGGCAACTTCAAAACTCACAAATGTTCCTGCTGTTTTCGCTGCTTCTTTGAGATTCAGCATCACATGCTACAATGAGGAGGCTGAGCAAAGCCGAGCAAAGCGAAGGACGGCTCTTTGTAGATAAAGCTCCCTTTGCAGTGCTGCACTACTCGTGATAGGAATGTTAGCTTTGCCAGTTATCAGTATACTAATAAAAAATAGGCTTCATAAACAACTTTTGACCTATTGCAAAGAAAAAGGAGGCTGCATTCAGACCCTTGGTAAAACCCTTAGCTGAATTTGAAACAAAATCCCCCGCTTTATTCTCACGGACATTGCTAGAACTTTCTGCACCAGGTTTGGCCATAAAGCTGTCAGCCAGCCTGTCAATTAGCTGGGAGGAAAGGGAGTGGCTGCTGGGAAGGGTTGGTGACATCATTTTTGATTGAGTCACGGCTCTGTCATTCAGCACTGCCAAATGGCGCCCAGTGTAGAGGGTTATAGGCTGGGACGAAGCCAGCCAGCTGGCAGTGTGGCTCTGCAGAGTTGATTTGACTGCTGCTTAAGTGTCATTAAGTGTGTTTTCTCACACAGTGAAACTTGTACCTGTCTGTGCCCACGGAGGAGGACTCAGAACCCCCTCTATTACCTACTTCCCATCCTGTTGTGTTGTTTTAGGGTTCAGCCATCAATGATCTCTGAGAATTTTCCAATCTGACAACATCCCTCTTTAATATGCAGATTGATGCAAATTGAGTCAACTGTTTTGCATATTTCCTTCTCTCTCCCTTTTTTTCATTTCACGTGTAACCTTGGATACTGTTCAAAACGGCAAACAATGATAATGATTTTTTGAAAATCTGTCAAACATTTCAAAGCGCAGACATCTAAAGGAGTCCTGGCAAGATGCACCTATGATTTTCAACAATGATTCGGCCTATTTTTATACGAATATTAGAGTGTATTATAGCCTCTCTTTACAGTGCCAGGAATCTACTTCATCCTGTGAATTTAATGTGATTTAACCTGATAACTACATTGAACAAAAATATTAAAGCCCCATGTCAAATATTGATGCCACCTGGAGTTAACGACTCTAAGTGAGCATATGCTGACTTTTACTTGTACAGTAGGGATATTTCTCTTGATTTGTGTACCACTTTTTAATCCATCTCTCTGTCAGTAAGCATTTGCTCAGTGATGCAGTGATGTCACTCAGTACATGGGTGTGGCATTTCCTGACGGTATCAGACAGAATGAGCAGTACCCAGACATACCTTATACTGGGGACAATAAAAGGCCACCCCAAAATGTCAGATTTTGTCGGAAGTCATCATGCCTCAGATGTCTCAGATTATGTAGGAACGTGTCGTTGGCATGCTGGATGCAGGGATGTCCACCAGAGCGGTCGCTGTGCAGCTGAATGTTAACCATCAGAAGAAAGACCGTTTGAGACTTTGTTTCCGACAGATAGGCAGTACTGCAAATCGACCTTATCTACATCGGCCACGTGTGACCACACCAGCACAATATCGATACATCCGGCTCGTCCACCTGTGGGATCGGCTCAGATCAGTGACACGCACAGCGGATGAGACCGTTGGTCTGCACCACAGACGCATCACACCACAGACAGTCTGTAACCGCCTGCGAGAAGCCAACTTGCGTGCTCAGCGTCCTCTCCGTGGTCTGGATCTCACCGCTGTTCGGCGTCGGAACCGACCCGCATGGGCAAAAACATACATTCGATGGCCCTTGAGACGCTGGAGAAGAGTGCTATTCACAGAGGAATCCCGGCTCCAGTTTTTGTTTAATTAAAACTCAAAAATTTGACATGGAGCGTTTTGAATCAATTTTTTTTTTTACATTGTAGGAATAAACTGCCATGTAAACTGGGAGAACATGTGCCCTTGTGCACTTTTTCTTCTTAAGTCCTACTGATGCAGTCATAAGCAAACATAAACCAAATGAGAAACACTTTCAGGAGAAAAACATGATCTGATACCTGTATCTAACAATGATGTCCCATATGAGCAGGTGTAACGACGGCGACAAAAAACCCCCCAATGACAGCCACGGTCAAATTCCTGATGTTGGAAATCGCTGATTTGTATGTTTGTTTTTAGTATGTTTTAGTAGTTTTTATTGCTATTTATTCATTTATCATATTTATTCGTTTAGAGTATGTATGTTTCTGTTACGATTGCGCTGTCTTTCGTTTTCCTTTCGTTTCCGTCTTGTGGCGTCTTGTCAGTCTTCACACTCTCTTCCCTATACTTCGGTGATGTTGTGATTTACGAAATGAACCAAGAGCGACAACCAGTAGAATGCAAAAAGGAGGCTTTATTTCTGAAGGGGGAAACCCCCCAACAGAGCTGGCAACGGTACAAAGTCCACAATCCAAAAACAGTATCCAATGGGCGTAATCCAGAATCGTAACCAGGGCACCAATAACAAAGTTCGTGGTCAGACAAAAAGGGTTCGGTACACAGGCGTAGGTTTGGAGGAGAAACAAACTCATAAGCCAAAGACAGTCCGAATCCAAAACCAGGGCAGTAATCACAAAATCAAGGTCGGGCAGAAAAAGGTCAAAACTCACAGATGCAACAATATCCAAAAAGGGCAAACCAAAATCAATAGTCGAGCAATCCAATCAGAAAGATAAACACTGAGCAATCAAGGCGAGAAACGTGGCACGAGAAAACTAGGGAGAACGATCTGACAAGAGTGTGAAGCAAACAGACATCTTATATACACATCCAGGAGAACACATGACCAGGGAGAACAGGTGCAATCAGTGGGAACAATGATCAGGGAGAGACACATGAGGGATAAACTAATTACATGAATTTGGCAGTAGTCCAAACGCAGACAGGGATCACAAGACAAACCTAAGTACAAAACAACAGCTCCGGTTAAGGAGTACTAAAGTGCCAAGATAAAAGAAAAGGAAAGCACAAAGTATAAGTGGAAATCCACAGAAACTTGCAGCAGAGATAATTAGGGATAGGCAAGGAGGCGGAGACTAGAATTGGGCGACAGCTGAGAGATCATTAGTCGATTAGTAAGTGCAGCTATACAATCCCAAGTGCTTGTTAGTAAGTTAGTCCAAATATACAAGGTTAGTGTGGATTAGTATTTAGCAAAAACAATAAACTGTTAGTATGTGTTAGTAAGACAGTAAAAGAGAGAGGAAGGAAGAACACGAGATAATGAAAGAAGATTGAAACCCAGAAACCAATAAATCACCCGAATGAGTGGCACACAAGACAAGGGACCGTGAGCAAAGATACACACATGACAAGACAGGGGAGACAAAGTGCAAAGCATGGAAATGAAAACATGGCTTGGAAACTAAATGATCTAAACATGAAAAATAATAAACAGGAAATCTAAATTACCAAAACACAAAACACAATCCTAAGAATAGTCAGACAGAGCAGTGGTCACTAAACACAGAAATACTAAACATGGCTAGGCCAGGCACAGAACTTAACATGACAGCAGAATCCAGAATCCCAACAGGTGAGGTAATTCCACTTCCTTCTCTCTGGCTGTTCTCATTGGCTATCCGCATCGAAGAATAGTTAGCGAGGCACGGGTGATTAGTTAGATTAGAGATAGAACTCCACCTGTTTCCCCTCGCTTTCCTATCACCGTCCTTGCTTTTCTAGTTCCGCCTCCCTCTACAGCTGTCCTGCATTCTAGCTGGGATTACACTGATTAGTTTGTGTTTAAAAGACGCATTTTTACCGCAGCTCCCTGTCGACTCGTTTCTTCCCATAGCTCGCTTTGGTTAAGTCTCGTTTCTGCGCTTTCTTGGTTTCGATTGTTGTTTGCTCGTTTCTTGTTACTTCTCCCGTAAGTCTTGTTATTGATTGTTTGTATTACGTTGTTTGATTGCTGGCTGATTGATTAGTACTCTGTTCTCCCTTATTCCCATTTTGTACCCAACTGTTCAGTTTTTCCTTTGTTCTCCCTTATCCCATCCAACTCCCTTTTTCCTTCCCCTTCCATTCCCTTAGCTCAGCCCCCTTTGTTACTGTCTTTGTGTGGATTGATTCTCTGGTTACTGAACTACTTGCTTGTCCCCTGACCTTGATTCTGACTATTCTGCTGTACTCTGTTTGCCTGGCTATTGATCCATTTCTGTCCTTGACCATGAGCTGTACTAATCCTAATAAACGCCCTGCCGATGCTGAACTGCATTTGGAGTCTAAGCCCGTTCCTTTCACCTGAAGTAGTACAATGTAGTTTTTGGCAATCACTTAATAAAAAAGTACTTTAGAAAGGCTGTTTCCCAAAAGATTCTACAGTAAATCGATGCGGAATTACTGCTCTTGCGGTCCCTTTTTTTTTTTTTTTTAAATTGCCTTTTGTAAATCTGTTTTTGAACAGTGACAGCACGGCGGAATTGGGCGAGGTCCTGCCACTCCTTTTTAGCTCACCAGCCGATAGACAGGCTGAGCTATTGGGATCCATGTTTTCTTAATTTATTTAAAGGAAATCATCAGACAATTAGCCAAATAGCAAGCTAGGTTTTGTTACGTAGCAGTCGTGGCTATGCTAGGAAGCTTGCTATACAGATATCCACAATACAAAACAAACTTTGTTGGTTAAGTGTTTACTTAGCCAGCAACTTCATTTAAAACTTCATTAGACAACCAGCCAAATTGCTGGACAACATTAGCTACGAGGCTATCGTAGCTACACTATGAAGCTAGCTATGCAGATATCTATGAGTCAGACATTTTCTTTTGTATGATGGTTGTTGAAGGTTGACATTCAGCTTGGATTTTTAATATCCTTTAGCTAAAGAACAAAAATAGCACTTTGAATCCTCAAATTCCCACATAGAACTCCTTTATATAAAAAGCATCATGCCTGAGTAACTACAATGTAAAAATACAAGGCAAAACGAGGACAAATTGGCAAGGATGAAATCAGATTCTGACTTGCTGTCAAGCAGACTAACTTTCTTAGGATGTAAGGTCTGAGCTTGCACAGTAATCATACTGCCCCTTTAAAAGCAGTGAGAGTCACACTTTAAAAGACAGCAGCGAGAGGATAGGCCAACAGCATAGGTATGTCGCTGTGGTATTGGATGGATGCAATCAGCTGATGCCTGAATTGACAGCCCTTCATGATCACAGCTGGAATTTTGAGACCTTGGGTTGAAGGAGTGGAAGCAGAGTGAATGAAAATTAACTGGCGAAAGCATGAAAAGTAGAGTCGTCCTATGAGGGGAAACACAAGACATTATTCATTCTGGCCCTCACAAACACATACATTCTCCGGTAACACTTCAGTTGAAGGTATCGTCATAAGAGTGACATGACACTGTCATAACTGTTACATGACGCAGTCGTGAACATGTCGTAAACATTATGTCAATGTCATAAACGATTATGACTCAAGACAACTCAAACAATGTCAACTTCTCATTACAAAAACTGAATGACACTTAATGACAACAGTCATAAACGTTTATGACACGTTCATGACTGTGTCATGTAACAGTGATGACAGTGTCATGTCACTCTTATGGCGATACCTTCAAGTAAAGTGTAACTCCATTCTCCTTCTCACACACATACATTCTCCTTCTCACACACATATATTCTGTGAGGTTTTACGAAATGAGCCAAGAGCGAGAACCAGATAAATGCAAAATGGAGGCTTTATTTCTGAAGGGGGAAACCCCCCAACAGAGCTGGCAACAGTACAATGTCCACAATCCAAAAGCAGGATCCAAAGGGCAAAATCCAAAACTGTAACCAGGGCACCAATAACAAAACTCAAGGTCAGGCAAAAATGGTTCGGTACACAGGCGTGGGTTTGGTGGAGAGGCAAACTCATTAGCCGTAAACAGTCCGAATCCAAATACCAGGGCAGCAAAGACAATAGACGTGGTCGGGCAAAAATAGGTCAAAACTCACAAAGGCAAACAGATCCAAAAAGGGCAAATCAAAAACAAGAGTCGGGCAATCCAGTCAGAAAGAAAATATCACAGTGAGCAAGGCGAGGAACGTAGCACAAGACAAAGGAGTAAAGACGATCTGACAAGGAACTAAAAGTGCAGACACCTTATATACACATCCGGGGTGAACACATGACAAGGGAGCACAGGTGCGATCAATGAAACAATAATCAGGATTGACACATGAGGGTTTATCTAATTACATGAATTTGGCGAATGCCGAAACGCAGACAGGGATAACGAGACATTCCTATGAACGAATAAACGGCTCCGGTTAAGGAGTACTAAAGTGTACAGTCTAAAGAAAAGGGAAAGCCTGAGATATAAGTGGAAACTGCAGTAGAGATAATTAGTGATAGGCAAGGAGGGCGGAGATACAGATTGGGCGAATGCTGAGAGATCGTTAGTCTATTAGTATGTGCAGCTATACAATTCCGAGTGCAAGTTAGTCCGTTCGTAAAAATATACAATGTTAATCTTGGTTAGTAATAATCGAAAACAATAAACTGTTAGTATGGTTAGTGGACAGTAACAGAGAGAGGAAGGAAGAAAAACGAGATATGAAGAAAGATTGAAATCCCAGAAACCAGGAAATCACCCGAATGAGTGGCACGTCAGACAAGGGACCGTGGGCAAAGACCTACACAAGACAAGACAGGGTAAACGAAGTGCAGGACTAGAACTAAAAGCAAGGCTATGAAAACATGGCAAGGCTGTGCAACATGGCAAGGCTGTGAAACATGGCAAGACTATAAAACATGGCAAAGACATAAATAATAACAAAACATGAAACATAATAAAACATGAAATCAAACAACAAAACACAATACATAATCATGGGGATGGTCAGAGGCAGGCAGTGGTCACTTAAACAAACAGCATACGTGGCATGGCCAGGCACAAAACTTAAACATGGAGCTAGGAAAGGCATGGCTGAAATGCAGAATCACAACATATTCTCCTTCTCACACATACATTCTCCTTCTTACACACACATATTCTGCTTCTCACACACATATATTCTCCTTCTCACACATACATTCTCCTTCTTACACACATATATTCTGCTTCTCACACACATATATTCTCCTTCTCACTCATATATTCTGCTTCTCACACACACATTCTCCTTCTTTCACACATATTCTCCTTCTCACACACATACATTCTCTTTCTCACACACATACATTCTCTTTCTCACACACATACATCCTCCTTCTCGCACACATATATTCTCCTTCTCACACACATACATCCTCCTTCTCGCACACATATATTCTCCTTCTCACACACATACATTCTCCTTCTCAAACACAGGCACTCTCCTCCTCACACACATACATTCTCCTTCTCACACACATATATTCTCCTTCTCACACACATACATTCTCCTCCTCACACACATATCTTCTCCTTCTCACACATACATTCTCCTTCTCACACACATATATTCTCCTTCTCACACACATACATTCTCCTTATCACACACATATTCTCCTTCTCACACACACATACATTCTCCTTCTCACACATGCATTCTCCTCCTCACACACATACATTCTCCTTCACACACATGTATTCTCCTTCTCACACACATATATTCTGCTTCTCACAAACATATTCTCCTTCTCACACACATACATTTTCCTTCTCACACACATATATTCTCCTTCTTACACACATATATTCTCCTTCTTACACACATACATTCACCTTCTCACACACATATATTCTCCTCACACACACATACATTCTCCTTTCACGCACATATTTTTTCACTATCTCACACACATACACTCGTGTGAGAGAAGAATACATGTGTGCAAGAAAAGAATTCAGGTGTATGAGAGGAGTATATGTGTGTGAGAGTAGAATAGATATGTGTAAGAGGAGAATACAAAACCAAAAACCAGTGAAGTTGGCACGTTGTGTAAATCGTAAATAAAAACAGAATGATTTGCAAATCCTTTTCAACCTATATTCAATTGAATACACTGCAAAGACAAGTCACTTAATGTTCGACCAGGTAAACTTTGTAATTTTTTGCAAATATTAGCTCATTTGGAATTTGATGCCTGCAACATGTTTCAAAAAAGCTGGCACAAGTGGCAAAAAAGACTGAGAGAGTTGAGGAATGCTCATCAAACACTTATTTGGAACATCCCACAGGTGAACGGGCTAATTGGGAACAGGTGGGTGCCATGATTGGGTATAAAAGCAGCTTCCCTGAAATGCTCAGTCATTCACAAACAAGGATTGGGCGAGGGTCACCACTTAGTGAATAAATGCGTGAGCTGATTGTCGAACAGTTTAAAAACAACATTCCTCAACGAGCTATTGCAAGTAATTTAGGTATTTCATCATCTATGGTCCGTAATATTGTCAAAAGGTTCAGAGAATCTGGAGAAATCACTGCACGTAAGCGACAAGGCTGAAAACCAACACCGAATGCCCGTGACCTTCGATCCCTTAGGCGGTCCTGCATCAAAAACCGACATCAGTGTGTAAAGGACATCACCACATGGGCTCAGGAACACTTCAGAAAACCACTGTCAGTAACTACGGTTCGTCGCTACATCTGCAAGTGCAGGTTAAAACTCTACAATGCAAAGCGAAAGCCATTTATCAACAGCACCCAGAAACACCGCCGGTTTCACTTAGCCCAAGCTCATCTAAGATGGACTGATGCAAAGTGGAAAAGTGTTCTGTGGTCTGACGAGTCCACATTTCAAATTGTTTTTGGAAACTGGGGACGTCGTGTCCTCCGGACCAAAGAGGAAAAGAACCATCCGGACTGTTATAGGCACAAAGTTCAAAAGCCAGCATCTGTGATGGTATGGGGGTGTATTAGTGCCCAAAGCATGGGCAACTTACACATATGTGAAGGCACCATTAATGCTGAAAATTTGATTCCAGTTATTATTTCTGAAGCAAACAGCAGTGATATTCCATCGGTAATGCATTATGTGTTCGATCTATCGAGGGTTCCAATAGGGTTCTTCACAGAGATAAGGGTTCTGCCATTTGCCAAAGCACCCTTTTCCTTTTAGTCTTCCAAAAGGGTTCTTAGCGTGGCAAATGGCTTCATCAAGATCCCTTTGTTTTTAAAGAATCCTTTTTGGAAGAATTTATATAGGGTGTCTTTGGAAAAATAAGGCAAGGCAACACACACACACACACACACACACACACACACACAATATGTGCACATGGACGCCATCCATCAAATCTGCCACCCTCAGCATCCCCAATAATTAGCCTTCATATATGTCCCACTACTGCAAAACTCACAAACAGAAATACAGATCATGTAAACAAGCACAAAAGGATGGGGGGTGTTTAAACTCCAAATACATCTCCCTCTTTCACTCATTCCTCCCCTCCCACTGCCTCTCATGTAATCCCCCCTCCCCTCTCTTACATTCTTTCTCTTTCATTCCCCATCTTTCTCTCATTTTTTCATTCTCCATTTCATTCATTCGCTCTACTTCATTCCCTCTCTCCTCCATTCATTTCCCCTCCTTCATTCCATCTTAAATTTGCACTTTCATTCCTTCTCTCTTCTTACCTTTCACATTTGTTCGATTCCCTCATTCTTACCCCTTCTCTCATTTTTTCTCTCTTTTATTCCCTCTGTCTCTCTGGCCTGTCTTCTCCCTGTCTCTCCTGCTCAGGCCCAGCTGCTCAGGCTGAGTCGTTGCGGGAGGAAAATGACAGCCTACGCTGCCAGCTGGACGCGTACAGGAACGAGGTGGAGCTGCTGAAGCAGGAGCAGGGCAAAGCACAGCCGCCGCGCAGCGAGGAAGACGTTACGCGCCAGCAACAGCTCAACTTCCTGCAGCAGGCTCTGCAGGGCATGCAGAAGGTACTAGGCAGCCTAATGCAGATCACCGTATCGCGGAGTCTCGCCGCCCAGCGCAGAGCACTCAAGCAGAGGGTCCAGTAGTCGCCCCCATTCCACATACGAGATTTTCACATGGCATAGAAATCCCTTTTCGCTTTCTCAAACAGTTCATTCTTGACCATACTGAACTAAGACATAGTGTCTCAAAAAAGCAAAAATCTACACTGCGTTGGATATTTTCACTTTGATGTCTGACTTCATAAACTCACGAACCTCTGCACCTGCTGCTTTCTGCTTAATGGGGGTCTGGCACAACGATCTGCAGAAGTCTGGCCGCTAAATACCTGCCTATTGCGTTTCTATAACATACTGAAGTTACGCTGGGACTTGTGTCTGTATGTGGACATGATGGAAAATATCAAAGACCATAAACATTGACAATGGTTATGGCTCGTCTTTTGGCAGGCAGCCTCTTGGTGGCTGACCCAGCCTCCGCTGAGCAAGTAGGAATCATTGTGTATCACATCTGCAGTGATTAAGAGAGGTTAAAATTCTTTAAAAGGCGAATGTGCAGTGCTATACCTGACATACCACCTTATTCACTGTGTTGCCTGGGATTACTCTGCCCAAGGCAACCAAGCCATTCGGTCCCTGATGCTAACACCTGCCACTGCTAAGTGCCTCCAAATATAACCGTTGTGACAAACTTCACTTAACGCTCGCTAAATAGTATCTCTGGGGTTTTATTATTTATTTTGTTTTTTCCTGATGTCAGTGTGTGACCTCGCTGCCCGGTCATGCTGTAGATACAGATAAAACCAGGCCGCACTCCAGCCGTGATGCTCAAAAGGCTGCGGGGTCCACAAACACTGAGAAAGCTTTTATAATCACCCCTGCCGAGGAAGTTGTTTTCAGTTCGGTTTATTAGATGGTTTGCTTGTTTGCTCATCAGCAGGATTAAAGAAAAACTACTGGCTGGATTTTCATTAAACTTGGTGGGAGGTTGCAGCATGAGCTAAGGAGGAGGCCATTAAATTATTGTGCAGATCTGTATCAGGGGTGCACACACTGATTTCCTTTCACTTTTGTTAGCTCTGGGACACAGGGACGCGGGTCTTTGCGGAAATCTGCACCCTCCAAGTGCCCTTCCAGTTGTGCTCTGCTGTCATGCTCTCATGTGCCTGTCATGGTTTTTGGAGGCTGGCGAGCTTTCTTTGTTTCTCTCGTCCGGGACGATGTCCTTTTGCCCACCATGGGATTCTTTGGCCAGCTGGCATTAATTGCGGGCGGCGCCCGGACTCTATTTAAACCCAAGTTCCGCCTCGCCGCCTTCGCTAGAGTGTCAGGGTAACTTTGCACTTTAGCCGGTAAGGTCTCCAGCTAGAGAATTGTTGTTGAGGAATTAGCTGCAAAGAGAAAAGTGTTAGTTAGCGGGGGAATCTTTCTCTCTTTTCTTCCTCTTTCTGGGCACCGTCTGGTGCTGAGTGTTTTCATCTCGGTTCCTGAGATTTTTTCCCTTTTATTTTGTTCTGTTGAACTCGCTTTGCTTCCTTTTGTTTCCCGGACTAGATCTTTGTTCGTTGGAAGCGCGGGTCTCTCCCTCTCCTTTTGTCGGTTTCTCTCTCTTTTTTTACTGGACTACCTTTCATTTCGGCAGCTGCTTTTGGCGTCTCGAAACACCAGCCGTCACAGTGCCGTCTAAAACCATCGTCAGCCTCTAAACTTTTGCCAAGATGAGTCATGTGTCTCTGTTGCCTCAGGACAAGAATGATGTAGATGTCAGTGTAGAGTGTAGAGTGTGCATGTTCTCCCCACACTGGCGGAGGCCTTTTCCAGGTTCTCCAGTTTCCTCTCACCATCCAACTACATCTGGCATCTCAGGCAAATTAGAGACTCTTAAATTGTCCAGGGATGTGAGCATCTGAGTGCTTAGTGTGTGGCCTGCTTTCAGTGACCCCCCCCCCGACCAGGATTGTAGGGTGGGGTCTTGTTAACACACACTTTATACACACTGTGTATTTTGTATGATACATACATATTGTATTTTTCCTTTTTGCTAGTAATTATGGACTAACTGAACGACCACCCCCCCCCCCCGCCTACAAGTGTACTTACTTCACCTGCCGCATCACAAGGGCTACATCCTCCCCCTTATCTGCTACCTCAGCGGGCAGCTCAAACTTGGTCCCACACCCACTCCAGGTCTCCATTGTGTTATTTTTTTCCACCGGCAGCTCCCTGAGGGGGAGAGAGATGCAGTTTAATTTATTCATCCGAGCCTTGGCGAAAAGAAAAGAATAAAAAGGGCACTTACCCGAACAGGTGAACGGTTCTGGAATAGATATGTTATTTGGTGTTTCATGTTGACAGCTCACCATCCGGCCCAGACAGGTGCAGATAGGCAGCATGTAAAAGAACAGAGCGACACTGACCACAGAACTGTAGGGTGTTACGACCACTGCTCATGTTCTGTTCGTCCGCGAGTGTCTGTTCCCAGTCCATCTCAAAACAGTCCGCTATCGCCTTGCCAGAATACAAAATGCAACACCTAATGCTGCTCGTGCAATAGAAAGTAATTCTTTGGTCTCAAAATGAGGCTCAAAATCCATTTGTTCTCTTTGAAGTTTAGTTTGCAACTTTGTCAGTTATTTTTGCATCACCACCGGTAGCTTCTGTGGCTCTTTGAAATGTGTTTGTAACTTTTTTACACAAATAGCTATCGTTTTCTCCTATAATCTCTTAGTCTAAAATGCTTGTTACGACTGATTTGTACATCTGGTTTATCGAGGACTCTAACACCACAAGCTGCTGATTAGACTCGTCTGTTAAAACGAAAACAACACAAGCTTTGCATAATTATTAGAAAAATAAACGTGAAAGCCAAACTCAGCCGGGGACCTGCAGAGGACCCTAAGGTGTGCCTGCCTGCATCGTTCTGTTTGGCAGCACTTTCGGCAGCTTCACGGCACCACCTGGCGATGCTTTTGCCAAATCCATTTCCATTCAGCGTGAGTTCATGTAAGAGGTGACGAAGCCAGACATGAGAATTAAAGCTAAGCTAATATACACAGCCTGTGTGTAAGGTGGTTCTCAGCACTGGAGATTTAGTCCAGGGTCAGCGGGTGTCAGAGCCAGGGTTTTGTGCCAACGCTGCTTTCTCTGTGACAACAGCAACTGCTGAAGATGCGGGAGGAGCTTAAGCAGAGGGAGGCGGAGCTTGAGAAGTCCAATGAAGAGAGAGTGCGGCTCGAGAGCCAAGTGCAGTGCCTGACAGAGCAAACGTTAGCCTTCTCTGTCACACAGCCCTGTTCTGTGAGTAATTTAAAAATAATATGGTGTTTAGCCAGGCATATACAGTATACAGCCCTTTGCCGCCATATATATGTGCAACCCTCTTGTGTGATTAACGTGAACGCAGCCTAGTCCTTTTCATCTCTCATGTACAGCTCTCTCCACTCAAAACCCAGTCATCCATAACTATCACATGTCACAAGGTGTCACTGGTAATTTGGTCAAAATGCATCATGTCCCTCACCTGCAATAACACAGTCCTGCCTCTGTGATTAATGCAGATACACACTAGTCTCGCTCTACTCTCATACACAACCTTTTCTGGTTAAAAGTCAGTCTTCCCTTGCTCTAATGCTGCTGTCATTGTTTCAAACACACCCCAGTCTTTCCTCTCGCTCTCACAAAACGCTCTCAGGTCACTTTGTCAACACACAACATGGCCTTCAGCTGCATTCATTTATAGCCCTCTCCAGTGAGCACCTCTCCAGTCAGTGTTTCAAACACAACACAGGAGAAAACAGGAGATTTTACAACAGCATTTATTTGTAAGCAGTGATACTGCTGTTGTTTCACTGTTCCACCTGCCCTTACCAGTCCAATGATGGCGGCACATGACAGCAGCTGACAGATTCCATTGGGTGGTTTATTTTTCCTGGCAGTCACACTGCAAGAGACACTAATGCAGTGCTTCTCAAACTCGGTCCTGGTACCCCACTGTGTACACCGCTTTTTGTTCCAACCACAATTGCAGTCGTAGGATTATAACAAGCTGTTGATTTTGTTTCAATTAGCTGCTTCCATGTTTAGAGCAGTAATTTACCATCTTTAGCCACATTTTGATGGACATATGAATTGTGCCATGAAGAATAAAAATCCTTGAACATATTGTGCTTATTTTTCTATACTGCGAGGCTTTTCTGGTAAAAACATTTTTAAACAGATCAAATTATACTGAGAAAATCAGTAAACTCCAAATTAGGCTGCTGAGCACAAGTGCCTTGAGATTTTTCAAAATAATTTGCGTGAACTTAATAAAATAAACATGAAACAAAACAGGTGTGACTCTGCTTATTGCCAAATAAATTGTTCATTTTTGCAACCATATGTCAACAGTTTCACCAGTGAGGAACCTGTTGATTGTTTACATCAATTAACCCTCTCATGCATAAATTATGATAAACTCAGTCAGGATTTTTTTCTAAGTGTTTTTATCCATGTTTAGGGATGTCAAACACGTTTTTCTATTTTTATTCTATAAATGACTAGTTTTTCCCCATTGCAATGACCTGCCAATGGGATTTTTTTGTATGGGATGATGCAATAGCTTCCACCAGAGTATCCCATACGCAGCAGTGCCCAAATTTGCAGGGATATATAGAGAAAAAACACTGTTAAATAGTTGTACACTGTAGTTACCCCCATGCATGAAAGGGTTAAATTGTTTCCCTCTACAGTTATTTATACTATGTTGTAGTTTATATCTCAATGCGGATATGGCATGTATAGATTTGTCAAATGTGGCTTAAGAGGATAAATAACTGCTGAAAACATAAATGCAAAGTAAGACAAATCAACAGCTTTTTAAAATCCTAAGATTGCAATTGTGGTTGGAACGAAAAGCAGCGTACACACTGGGGTGCCAGTACCGAGTTTTAGAACCACTTCACTCATGAAAAATAATTTTGTCCAGTTGGAACTGAGCGAATGGGCCAAACTACTCACTCACATCAGTCGCTTTGCATTATCTCACTTTCCCCACCGTTGCCCTCAATCAACTCTAATTACACCAATGTCTTGCAGGAGCAAATTGGGCGATATTTAAAGAATGGGGAAACAATTCTAAACTTCTTGGCTCAGATTTGACATATTTGACTCATTATGTGGTTTATGTACTCTGGTCAATCAAGCAGCCTATTTCCAGTGTTGCTGTACATGCACCCACATTAGCGTCGCTTCCTTACCTTACATGCTACTTTACTCCCTAATGTCCACTCTGGGCTAAATGAGGGCAGATTTGTTCTCCCTCATCCAAAGAATGCTGGATTGTCAAATGCTTAAAATGGCCTTTTCACACAAACTTGTTTCCGTGGCGTAAAAGTTTTTTTAAACCATATAAAGTAAGACAGTGCCATCTGTGACAGCCAGGGTGAATCTTGTATGCACTTTTAAGGTGTTAATTTAGTGTTGTCTGGGCTGGTTCACACTCTGTCCTTATTCCTGTCTGTAATAGTGTTTCAAGGCCTATTGCACACAGTGCTTCACCCCCTCTGCCATTTCCATCCTTGTCAAGCCATCTTCCTTCATTAGTCATATTTTCGCTGTGCTGAAGGTCACGCCTTTAAAGGAAAGTCTTGTCGCTAGAGATTAGCAGCTTTCATAATATTCGTCTTTAGAAATTTCTGTACATTGTTTTTCTCTTTTTTTGTCCTGGGAAATTATAGCCCTCAAATTTTACACAGGAATGTGAAACAGATTTTCTGCTCGAAAATGTGCGGTGGGCTCACAGCTTTTCAGGAGGGAATCTCAGATACTGGCATGCCCTGTGGGAAGATGTGAGGCTGCTATTTCCGCTCCTTTTTATGAGGGTAAATATTTGTGGGGTCATTAAAATCATCCGGAATTCTCTCTACCGCCCTTCAAGCTGATGCTCCGAGCACTGTTGTTGCTTCTAGTGTTTTCTTTTGGCTCCCAGCTGCCGCATTACAGGCGCATTAAAAGGTGTGTGTGTGTGTGTGTGTGTGTGTGCGCGTGTGTGTGTGTGTGTGTGCGTGTGTGTGTGTGTGTGCGTGAGCGTATATTTTCTATTTGTCTGTGTGGTGTGGTGTATGTTATTCATTTTTTTGTGCTCATGCGTTGGATTGCGCTTCTGTGTTTATGCGTCTGTTTTGTGCTTGCTTATACATTTGCGCAAACCAACATGTCCTTCTCTGAGGGCTTCTCATTTTTTTTCATTTCAGCGGGAGACGGCGGATAATGAAGAGAGAGGGAGCGAGGAAAATCCTAATCAAGGGAATGTAAGTGAAAAAAAGGCTGCACTCTACCCCCCACCCCTGTCTCACCCCAATCCACCACCCTCGAGCTGTGGATGCTGCACTACCACCCCCAAACAAGACACACACACACACACACACAAACACACACACACACACACAATGTCATCGCCTGCCAGCCTCCTCCTGCAACATGACAGATCATTACGGGTCAATCGAGCGCGGCAAGACTTTATCGTCGGATAAATCACCTGGACACAACTGGGTTAGGAAATCAAGGGCTGTCACATCATTCTAGGCAGGTATGGAGTGCGCCAAAGGGGTCCCAATGGGATGGGCTTGTCCTGAGACCAGGGCCTCACACCTTCCCCGCCCAACTTATTTTGATTTTAAGATGAATGTCCTTGAAACGTGAAGCAGGCTGGTCCCCCGCTGGCTCGCTCCCCTGTCGTGCTGCCGCTGCCTTGTCAACAGCAGACAGTAAACAAAAGCTAGATCATTAGCTCCACTAACATTGCGATCCTATCAGCCTACCCTCAGCAAAAAAAAAACACTGGCTGTCAGACTCGCATTTCAAACTTATATCTGCACTCCTGCTCCCCTCGTAACTTTTGCATGGTTCCTGGCGCTCTTACAAAATTGAGCGCTGCATGTCCTTCTGCAATGATTTCCCTCACCGCCCCAAACTCATGCCAAACCTAAATAAATACAGCAGAAATAGCAGAATCCATCAGTCTGTCGAGCGTAAATAAAACATTCCCCTGCATAAGCTGTCCTCTAGTGAAATCCAAAGGAGAAAGCTCTTTTTCGGTTGTGAATAAGTTATCATCACGCTGCAGAAGGTCTGTTTTAACTAGTGCTTTAGTTTCATAATGAGCCTTAAAATACTTTTTGTCTTTCAAATGGAAGACTTTAGCTTGTTTTAGGTTCTATTTTGCTTGTCAAATGAACAGGTAGTACCATTCTTAAAATGAGTCTTACGATCTCAGCTCAGTGCTATCATTTGAATCGTGGCGTTACAAAAGGGCCCACCTCCACCAAGGTATTTTTTTCAGGGGAGCATTTTTTCGGTTTGCTGTTCATGCTAAATAGCCACGTGTAACGTGTTAAGGCCAAACAGAGGTTTATTCAGGCTGAGCATGAAGTATACTGCCTGTCACATAAAATAATGGTAGCACTTGAAACATGGCGGAGTTGGGCCCTGTTGTAATTAAACGGACAAAATGAAAGGACTACAATGATTTTTCCAATGAAATTTGAAGTTTATTTCACACTACAACACTGCCTCTGCCCAGGGTATGACAGTAGGTCTGCTTTACTTCCAAAGCTCCGCCAGTGGTGCTTGTTCATTGGGCCTTTCACCTCCTGCTTTTCTTTCATTCTTCACTTCCTCCTTCCTGTTTTCATACTCCTTGCCTTCAGCTCTCAGCCTTTTGGACTTATTTGTTTTCCATTCTCTCTCATTTCTCTTCCTTTTTGGTCATATTTCATCCTCAGAATCGGACATGTGTGGTTCTGTTGGCGCTTCCATGTTTGAACTGGTGCTTCCATCTAGTGGCCACCAGTAAAATTTGTTGAAGAGGGGCCCAACTCCTGGACTTGGGTCGTTCCTCAACTCAAAGCTGAAGAACTCACCTCAGTTAACAGCTTTATGTACTGGAGTTGGGCCTTTCTTCAGTTCATTTTCATAGGTCTTAACCCAATATACAAGAGAGGCAGATAACCTGGCTTTCTCAAAATCATGGAGTTGGGCCCTTTTGTAACTTCACGATTCATTTGTTGAATTTTGCAAAAAAAAATAAAGGTGACAGAACTATAATTTTTTTGTTTACATGTATTTTTTTCCATCCATTATAGCTTCAAAGAATGCACTGTATGTTGAAATAGGCAGCAGTATAAATTAATTTATGCAAGTGAACTGGCCCTGCTGTGTTAATAACTGAGTGAATGGAGCACTGAGCACTGGCAGATCCTGGATTGCAGGTTATGCACCTCATGAATGGGCCTGAAACAAAAACACACAATACTATTCAGTCATTACATCCCGAAATATGAGTTTCTGGGATTTCATGGCTTTTCCCATCCGCCGCGTCTGCTGCCGCATTGCCGCGCAATGACTCACAAAATAATTTACATTGGCTTCTCATTTTTAGCATATGGGTAGATATGGTAGAGAGGATGAACTGATTAGATTTTGGGCAAGTATGTACTCCAAGGTTTGCCACCAGGTGGCGCTATATATTGGGAAAAAATCAGTTTTTTAATCATATCTCTGGAACAATTACTTACACAGACCTCAAATTTGGCTCATATTGTAGGTCTACTAAAGGGAATGAACTGATTAGATTTTGGGCAAATATACACTCCATGGTTTGCCACTAGGTGGCACTATATATTTAAAAAATTAGTTTTTTTACCCATGTCTCTGGAACAATTACTTACACAGACCTCAAATTTGCCTAATATTGTAGGTCTAGTAAAGGGGAATCTAATAAAGGGGACTTCGAGGATTTGGGAATTTTGGAGATATACCCCTTGCTGTCGGCGGCTGACAGCATAGGCCTAGTTTAGAAAATATTTTCACACATAGGGACTTCCACTGTCCTCCATTTATAGCAGTAGATATGTTTTTACTGGAGTAACTGGGATGAAGTGTCTTTCTCAATGGCACAATCACCAGGCACTGGAATTGTACCTGTTGCGACTCAGAACACAAGTCCACTTCTTTAATTTTTTACTACTCGTCTACTTCCTACCCAAAAAGCCAGAAGCTTTGATTCTGATATTCTGGTCTCTTTCATAGGAAGCAGCTGCCTTGGCGGTGGTCTCTTGCAGCCAAGAAAAAGAAAATGTTCCAGAGAAGGGACCTCCCAGCCCTGTCAAATCGGAAAGGGAGGCTCTGCTTGTCGGTAAGTAAGAGACAGGCAGACGGACTCCTGTTTCTGGCGGGAGCGGAGGTGTTAAGGTTGCCAGGGCCAGCAGTGTGTCACAGCAGAGGCCAGTTTTTCACAGCCAAGGCCTATATAGACGCCCCACCTGGCACCCAGTCCATCATTAGTCTATAATGATACAGGCTGTGACTGCATTCTGCCCAAACAACACTCATTTCTCACTGGGCCCTCTTACACCTGGGAATTATGCGACAATAGATGTCCTTCCTCACCAGTGACTTTAATGACCGTGTTACGGCTTCTGGCTCATGGCCAGACTTGGCTTTTGAGGACATGTCACATGCTGAGGACACTTATTTCCAACCTTGCGCTGCGTGGGAGAGGGAAAGGAGGGGTTAGGGGCAGGCTTCATCTTATCCAGGCCTCCAAAATGCAGGCAACACAGGAGAAAGGTGAGGTAACGAGCCAAAATAGGCAAAAAAGGCTTTGCACTTTTTTTGCCTTTTTCTCCACTGATGGGGTCACACACAGATTGCTTTGGCTAGTGCGGCTAATCGCAAGCTGCAGTCACCCTCATGACTCTTCCTTAGCTATCATTTGGCTTGATGGCCACTCTGCAAATGGAGAGTTAAGCGGCAGACATTTTGTGGCTTTCCTTCATAGTGCTTACTGAGCAGGACGTCTTGTCCATAAGCCTAAGTTACTAAAAGCCCTAGTTGAGTGGAAGGACACTCTCAAAGGTCCTGGTTCCACAACATGAAACCCTGTTGCTGGAATAGGCGTAAAGTTGCCTCCCTGCTGTTGATTTAGGAAAAATTAAGATGAATGGACAAAAACAACAGACACTGATGTAAACCATATGGCTGTGATTTGATACTGTCTATAAAAAGGAAGTAGTTGTGAGTCTATGCTCTCCATAGCTTTGTCATTTCATTGGTCCATATCTCCAACCTTCAGCCAATGAAGACTCCTCTTTTTCCCGAGACTGTGAAAAGACTTACACTGCAGCGTATCCGGTGAATGGTTACCGCCCCCACTATTCTCACACAAGCTCACCCACTCCTGTAAACATATGGGAGACATTTTTTGTTAAATGCTGAACTGGAAGGAAAGTCGTTGCTCAGTCTCCAAAGGGTAACAGCTCATTACCACATTTCATCTGCATTAACCGCTCACGGAAATTAACTGGGGAAAATACAAGGTTTTGACGCCTACCTTTAATTGAGTGCAAAGACGCGCACGAGACTTCTCATGGTGTTGATCCGTTCCGAGTGTTTCTCAGACTCCCACTGTAATCCCCTGTCTACCTACTGCGTATTGGTTTTGAAGGCATTAATGCCCATTCAGGAGAAGGCTTAGTACATTTTCCCAGCTGAAATAGCTTTAAAAATTATCTATACACCACTTCAATACATAATATTTTTCAAAGTGTTCGGCATGTAGTTTTAGAATATATCAACTTCACCGTTCCATTTTTGATATCTTTTAACATGAGCAGCATGTAAGTAAAAAAATGCTAATCTGATAGAAGTTGCATTTTTTGTTTGAATGATGGGAAGCAATTAAATGGCTTGATTAATTGCTGGCTCACCAAAGCAGTAATTAAACCCTTTTCTCTGAATTCATGAGGTTGAGTAGATGTGTAATTGGTTAAGCGGGAGCAACATCGTGAAAAAAATGACGGCTGAATTGAAGTCTCAGAATAATATCTTAACCACCATGTACTGCATTCTTTGCACAGCTTCATTTGTTCTGCCTGTGTGCCTGCTTTTTAGAAAAGAGAGGTGACCAGATGTGACGTATTGAAGGTGCTAAGTGCTTGTGCTCTCTCCCCAGGAATCATCTCCACCTTTCTCCATGTGCACCCGTTCGGAGCCAGTATTGAGTACATCTGCTCCTATTTACAGCGTTTGGACACCAAGGTGCTGCTGGCAAACTTGTCACTCTCTGCACCAACATGCACAACACAACAAGTCACACAAGAAACATCCCGACAAGGCTTGTGCATGTTTGTATGTGTGTGAATGCAAACCTGTGTATGCACAATAGTGTCGATGTGTGTGTGTGTGTGTGTGTGTGTGTGTGCGTGCGTGCGTGTGTGTGTGCGTGTGCGTGTGCGTGTGCGTGTGCGCGTGTGCGTGTGCGTGTGCGTGTGCGTGTGCGTGTGCGTGTGTGTGTGTGCATACCTGTCTATGAAGGATTTACTGAAAACACACTCTAGTCTTCTCTCCTTGTTCAGGATCATGTGTCATACTGAACTCTGCTCTCTATTGCACCAAAAGGTTTAATTTCATTGTCAGCACCTACTCACCCACATGCCACTGACAGTGAAAGCTATTATATGCTGGGATTAGCCTGGAATTAAATTCACCATTTTTTTTCTTCGAGCCTCATCGGGAAGGTATTTGTCTGTCAGTTATTAGCCGAAAGGATGGAAGTGTTGCTCAAAAATTAAGCATATCTGCTATTAATGTCGTGTTTTTGTAGCTTGTTAGCTGCTTAACAGCCTGGTTAAGCCAATTTGTGCAGGCTCCTTGTTTTCTTGTTCAGTGCAGAGATCAAAGTATTATCAAAATTTAATAATAATGATCGAAAATAATTAAAAATCGTGCTCCCTGTCACATCCCAGCAGTGGTGTTTCGTGTGATCTTTGGGGGAACGAAATAAGAGGGGAGTATGGGGCCGTTCAGGAGTATGTACTTTGAAATCTCTGCCTCAGATAAGCAAAGTAGAGTATTAAACATCCTCCTGGAGTTCAGTGTCATCAGTGCCATGTCCTCTGTCAGCTCTTTCAACTACCAGACTGATTGGGCTCTTAGTGCTCGATGCCTGTGCTTTATTCAGGCACATGTCATTGGGATGTCCTGCTTCTATTTACCTCAGCTATCTTACACATTCTCAAATGTGCCACTCTGTTTAAGATTCCATTCAATAAGATGTGGTTGAACTCCTGGAGGGTAGAGTCAGCTGAGAGTTTCTTGGTAGAACATGAGTTCCGTCTTGTTCTGATCACATCCACACAGTCCGAGTGCTGAGAGAAGAGTGGGGGAGGAGGAGCGAGTTAATAAGCACATTCATCTGCCTCACATCAAGGGGCAGGAAATGCCCTCTTTCCCCTCTGTAACCTTGCTGTGGTGCTTCTTCATTATAGTGACTCATTTTCTGACTCGAGCTGTTTATGGTTTAATAAAATTGAGAAATTTGATCGTGACAGGAAGCCTGTAGGCCTTACTTGTTCCACCACTGCCCTGAGGAGGACGAGTGCATCAATGCTTCTGTTCAGCAACACAATTCAAGTAGACAAGCGGACCTGATGCTATTCTGGACGCCTTCTCATTGCTATTCCCCATCCACAGCATCACCAAACTCATGCTGACAGCCCTGTTGCTGAGCTGAACTTGACTGCAGATTGTAGCTCTTTATTCTTCGCATTTCTAGTCCACCAGCAGTGTGTTCTGAAGGAGATGTGTTATAGCAACCATATTGAACCTCGGCGTACGGTCCTCACTGCAACTGTAGAAACTGTTAGCGAAAACTCTAAGGCTGATTTAGGCTGATAAGGCTGAACTAGGCCCTCTGCTCTTAGTCATTAGAATGAGCTCTTATGTATAGATCACAATGTGGTCTGTTAATTGGCAAAATTAAATGCTTTGCCATTTTAGGCCATAATATTGGGTCCCCTGCACTGTGGAGTATAGATCTGCATCGTGCGTTTGTCTCCCGTCTCCATGGATACACGTGTAGCCTTCCTCCGGCTCTCAGACTGCAGGTGTTTCAGCTGTCCTGGCTGAATCAAAAAATGATCACAGTGTTGCTTCCGTTCAGGGTCAGTGTTATAACACTGGTGGTACGTTCCACTGTGTGTGGACATATTGTTTTAGCTTTGTGAGCGTTCGTGAGTTTGGAGCCCTGCACTGCACTGCCCGTCATCTGCCCTGTGCCCTGTCTCTCGCAGATCAGCACGTCAGAGGTGGCGGCTCTCCTGGGCCGGCTGCCCTGCACCTTTCGACAGGAGCTGACGGGTGTGGGTGCCAGCCTGGAGAAGCGATGGAAGTTCTCTGGCTTTGAAGGCATCAAGACCACCTAGGGGTTGCCGCTTTATGGGCCTGGAACCTGGGGAAGGACAGAAGGGTGCAGGGGAAATGGCAAAGGGAGATTACAGTATAATCTGCCCAACATCCTGAGCCTGTGTGTGGGTCCTGCGGGGCACCCTGAGGAGGACAGGGTGAGGGATTTCAAGGAAACGGCCGCCTGACTGTCCGTCTTTCTGACCGCAGGGCTAGCTGTCCTGTGCAGCCTGATCCAGACCACATGGGCCAGCCCCGATCAGGCTCTGTTCCCGGCTTCTCTCCGTCAACTGCCTTTTCTTTCCCTCATGCTTGTTTGTTGTGTTTTTGTAAATACGTACATAAATAACATATGAATATATTTCTTCACTATCTGTACAGAGTGTTAACTGTCTTGTTGAAGCGTTTGTTTATATATTAAAAAAAAATCCATGTGCAAATGTTAAAAAAGACTTCAGTTGGAAAAACAACGGAGAAGTGATGATAAGGGAGAGCGAAGGCCTTGTTTTATTTAAAAAATGAGAATAGGGTCTTGAGCAGTGTGATAAAGAGGAATGTTGGGATATGTTACTTTTGCATCGCTGTAGTGATAAATTGCATCTTTCCTCTGAGCTGCTGGCACAGGAAAGAGAGGCATTGAGTCAGATGGGAAGGCTCTAGCCATAGTCTTTGAAAGGCTGTGTTCAACACCATCTCAGGCCCCACCTCCCCTGGCCCGAGCCTAAACCTCACTCTCCCTGACGGCTAAAGAGCGTGACTCAATTTCCACATCCTAATGGCACAGTGACTCTGCGTCTTCATAGGAATCAGGCAAAAGAAAAATGACGTGGCAGAGATCCCATCCATGTCCACGTGCCCATTTTTCGGCCCTCACGCCCCTCTATCTGCCCTCCTTCGAAAACATATTACAATGTGTCACTCATCCCTAAGGCCTGTTCTTCCGTGTGCTTTCCAATTATGCTTTTTTCAACATTATAATAGTCATTTTCAAACACAGAAAAGCCATCTATGTTTGTCTCTCACGGAGGGAAGAGGATTTGACCATCATGTTTTATGTAACAATGAAAATCCTGGGCTAACAGCTGGAGCTGTCGTTTTATTGGTTTCCGGAGTGTTCCGAGATGTAGCTCCTTGTTCTTAGTGCCTGAGTCGATTTACCTCCAGCCATTGACCAATTAGCCGCCTATTTTAACATTTCATTTTCCACCGAATATAAGCGGCACCTGAAGCCAGTAGCCTCCTCTCCCTCAGTGTGATTTCTGATGATACCTGGGGCTGTGTAGCGATGAATTTCTTGTGTGTGTATGTTTCACAGTTTTTCAGAATCTGTAGCTCGCAGGAAGCTAATGTTCATTACGTTTGATTCACTCCTCAGCCCAGCTCCGTTTCCTTGGGCCATGAAAAATAAATTCAGATGCTCATCTGTGCTTCGCCCGACCGACTTGAATTAGTAATATGTGATGAGAGTGCACTTTCACTGACCTCTCCATCTGAAGCGCAGGGCTAGGTGTATGAAATCTTTTCGGAGTAAATTTTTAATATGAGTAGCCCACAGCAGGGCAGAATCAACCAGGCAGAATACGAGGACTTTATACTGGAGCATGATCAGTGCTGTTTGTGGAGAAGTGAGGAGAACATGAACTGCGGACTTTCTGCGTTTGTATCTGTTTGTCGGGTGTGTGGGTGGGCGAGGGGACTGTGGGGAATGAAAAATCAGAAATATCACAACAGGGTGTCGATTCTGCCGAGTTTGTTTGTGTCCGTCGCCATCTTTTCCCAGTCCCCTGCCCCCCCATGTTCAACTTCTCATTAATTTGCAACTGCTACACCTGTACAGCAGAGAATCTGGCAAAGATGCCTGTTTTATGTTTATGGGTTGGGTATTAGTCATTGGGGTTTGGATGTGATATTACTCTGTTCCTGGTCGATTCCTCTACAGTCTTCAGAGGACCACAGGGCCTGTTCTCCTCTCACTGTACAGGACCTTTCACTTTTCTCTGTGGACACCTCACCACACAGCCTTCTTTTAGTGCTGCGGTTTACTCTGTTTTGGATGCAGTCAGAGAATCTGTGTCTCGGCTGGTCCATACAAAATGTATATGTGTGCAGGACGAGGAAAAGGGGTCACTTGAGATTTTTTTTCATTCTGAGATTAACGGGGTATCTCAGTGATATCCCAGTGATAGTGATATCCCAGCGCTACTGTCCTGTTAATTTACACTTTTGTGTGCAAAATTCACCCAATTTTTTTCTCAAAAATGAAAAACTTGGATCACTCTTTCATTTTGTTGGAAAATCTGAATTTTCACAAAATGACCCAAGTGTCCTCTCATCCTAGTCCTGCACACATATGTTGGCAGATTTAATGAGAAGACTGTATTTTATTATTTTCCATGTTTTTGTTTCTGTTTTTAGTCGAAGTGAGGGAGCACTCTTCATGCAATAAGGCACAGTGGCACTCTGGGGACACATCTGTTCATAAAGTTCCGGGGCTTTCTCTGGGGTCAAGGGAACAGATCGTCTTTGTTCTGCAAATCATGCGAACCACCACTGTGTTAACACAGCAGGTTCAGAGCATTGTTTAATTCCAGCCCATGTCTCCGTATTTCTCATGCATTTGCGCCTCCCTGTTGGATGTGTTTTGCTCAAGTACAAATACAAAACATTCATAATTTAGCTTTACTAAGAAGGGCTTTTATGGGAAACGCAGTCATGTGAAGATGAAAATAATACCAATTTGATGTAGTTTCTCCCTCAAGGGCTGTTATGTTTTCTGCATATTTTTTTTCTGCTTGGAAAATTTTTATTGTCAAATATCCTTTATTTGTAGAGATGGATTCTTGCAGAGATTTGCATCGTATGGTGGAATTGGTCCCCAAAATACTTCACATTAAATTATCTATTGCTGCTTTTTAGAGTAGTACAACTTGAGCAGCAACCCTTGTTTTCTCTGAGATATGACTTCTGGTTCCATTGCGGAAATGAGTGCAGATGTCAGTCTTCCAGCAAACCACTCCCAATGTACACATCACAATTACAGAGTTGGATCTGAAGCATTAAGAACCTGACTGATGGGTTATATTTTTGTGCTTAAGGAAATTCTAACGCATTATGAAAATTTTGGTCTTGCCTGTATGGTTTACATTTTGAAAATCAATCCTTGCGGGGAAGTTATATTTACTTCCAATTCTTCTCTGTGAGTTAGTGATTGAGTACCCAGAGTGGTGTTCCAAACCCTAAACACCTCTTGCTAAGGGTAAGTGAACAAGCTTTAAATAAAAGCTAAAATTGCAGAATCCTGTCCAGAAGGCTACAAAAAACCAACATGTGGCATCTGTTTGAAGAACAATCAGGAGAGATGGAGAGAGGTGTCTACAGCAGCTGCTGCCATGACAGGGTACCTCATAAAAGACAGACTCAAGATTGAAGCTGAAGCATAAATCTATTTGGGGTGAGTTCAGCTTGATGATTCAATATCTCCCCCTAGTGGTTAGGAATGTCTTACCTTAATCATACCCTCCAGCGCCAGCGCAACTACACAGCAGGACGCCCCCTCAGTGACATGTTCCTCTTGGGGTGCTTTTCATCACGCTAACTTATCCTTCCTCACGTCCTCTCCCCATCCATGACCTTGAAATTGTTCCCCTTCTGCCATCATGAAGCATCTTCCGATACCTTAAATGCTTCTCAAGGAGACGTAGGATGAGGCTTGAGGAAGGTTTTATCAAGTGATATGGTGTTTAAATGCCACTCCTCCACGTGACGTCACTTAACGGAACAAAGGATTTCTCATCTGGCAGCTTTTTTATCCCCTATCTTTGCAGCTCTTCCCCGCTCCTTTCTCTCAGATCCTTGCTGGGGGGAGCTAAGATGTGACAAAGAAACACAAGTGATGGCTGTGAGGAGACATGTTAACACACTGAAAGGTTTCATTTGACCTAGTCCTGCACCAAAGATTCAGCCCATTTTGACACCTTGGCTGTGTCCAAATAGTCTTTTTTTTTTTGCCTTGGAAATTTCCAAACTCCTTGGGAATGACCCAGCAGTATTTATGTGACAGCCATGCTAAGTGCAGTTTGAATTGTCTAATTGCTAAGGAAAGGTGCTTCAGTGCATCCTTTCTTATCTCCTTAAGCATAGGTACACTGGACCATCCTTTACAAAAAGAAAGGAGACGGCACTGCCCACAATTCCTTGCAACAGCAATATTTGAAGTGACACACCATCCATTCAGCCATTCACAAAAACAAATGAACATAATGAGCAACGGATACATGATTCATCTTAGCACCACGGTGGTCTTTTCCTAAGTCCTTATGAATTTCTCCTTTCATCTTTCCTTAATCACATGCCATTTTTCCCCGAGGTTGGACAATAGGATGCATTTTTTTGACTGTTGGATTGATGGCACAATCACATCTAATTTATTAATTTCTGCCTCATCCTCAGTGTGCCAATGGAATCTCAGGATTGAAGAAAGAAAACAACTTTCTGTTTTATTTTTAAGAAGCTGCGGAAGGATTTTATCTTGGTTGCAGTGAATTAGCTGTGAGAATTTTTTTTTTTTCTGGGAAATTCCTCAATGGTCATGTAATTATTTTGTTTTTTTGTTGGTACTGGGGAAATTGAGAAGCACAGTCAGTCGTAAAGCAGGTGCAATGTTCTAATTGCTAATATGATGTGAGGGCAGACTCACAGCTTTCACATTTAAACAAGCATGAAATAATGAGTAATTATTTAATTCGTAATTAATTAATCATCACCATGGGATGGCTGATATCTGGCCTGGAAATGAAATGTTGTTGTTGAGGGACTGACAGATAGACAGGATGATGGAAGAAAGCAGGAAAAGTCATATCTAAATACTATAATGTCTCCATAAATAAAATTTAATTTGGAAAAATTTAACAGTTTAGGAGTTCTGGCCCAGGGAGGAACCGGATGGCTGATATCTGGCCTTGAAACGAAAGGCAGTGAATGAATGGACAGATGGATGATGGACATGCGGAATGACAAACTCATAACTATATCGTTCACTTCATGGTAAGGGATAATGAGTGGCTTTGATTGTCTTGTTTTGCCATATCTTCGCATTGGATTTCAATACACTGAGCTCCGTGTGGCTACCCACCACCTGCCAGCCCCCTGATTGCAATTAGCACATCAGTCACTTTCCTTCAAAACAGACGCTGATAAAGCACACTTCGGCAGAATGGAAATGACATTCAAAAGGAAAAACAGTTTATTTCTTTGAATTGATTTGTGTTCAAAGATGATAGTCCTTATCATTGCATTTTTTTGTAAAATCTAAGTGCACTCTGTTCCCTGGGTGTGAATGTTCTGAAATTACAGGCCCCTTCTAATCTACATTTAATGAGATTCAGTCTCGCCTCACGTCTCTGTCAAACAGATGCCCCTTTCTGAGGGGGAAAAAGATTATGCTTTGTACAGGCGGTGATCATCTGTATTGTTCAAAATTGTATTTTTCAAATTAAACATTTTTCCCAGAGAGTCCTGTTTGGAGTTTTTTTTTTTTTCATTGTGAAGGAATCATATACACTATGTGTTGGGAATTGTTTGAATATTGCTGACTTTCTGATGATGATGGTCTGCATCATCCTGCTTTGTGTAAACCTCTTCCAGGATTAGAAGCCCTGTTGCCAGAGGAGCATGAGCATTAAACTGACAAGGCATGGCCCCGCTTGCAATGGGATATAATTTCCTGTAATTGAGCTTGACAAATTAAGAATGGGAACAGCCAAAATTGACGAAGCCCTTGTGCTTGATATTATAGTTTTAAGCTCTCTTCCTCCAGTTTAGACTAGATTTTCCAAGCTATTTATAACGGAATAAAACACAGCAAGATGGTTGCTTTTTTTTCCTGTAAAAATAACCCAGTGTCATTTATTCTGGTGGAGTTTGTTATTAAAATCATAGTTCATGCACGTAATTAGCCAGATTTGGTGATTGAGGAGGGGGGGGGGGGGGGTCTACTCGCTCACTCTGTTCCAGGGATGTAAAACCATAAACAATCATTTGAGGACCTAATAAGGGCCGATAGTGGCCTCCAGTTAAAACAGTGCAAAGCCCTGGTTTTCTTTGAACATGGAGTCATAAAAATGTATTTTTGCACCATGTATAAAGAGCACGGGGCTATCGCTGTATGGTGTTATTACAGTTTTTGTCATTTTGGCACTTGTTGCGTTTTGGAAACAAACTCTTCATTTGTAATGTCCAAGTTCATACAGTGCTTCTTGCGAAACATCAAACAATTGTTTAACACAGAGTTAATATTGCCAGCTGACGTAAAAGGCTCCTAACTTGGTTGGCTTTATTTTTATTTTGTAAACTTCAATACAATGCAGGTTTGCCTTATGATCATTTACTTTGTCTTTGAATTGCTCATCATCTATCAGAAGGCTATGATTGGTTGCCAGGTGTCTGGACTTCTTCTGATTATCAGCCCATTGATTCAGATCAGTCTCAATTTGATTAGAGATCATTTTCTTCATTTTATTTCGGTATACTTTTCAAGTATAGCCCAATAAGCACTACATGTCTAGAAAAATGAAAATGCACATATTGTACAAAGCGATTCGTGATGTAATATGATTAAGATGTTCAGAAATCTTGCCTGAAAAGAACCTTGTTTGAAAAATTAATGGCTTGTTAAAAAAAATTTAATTGCCATTGAGGCTGGAACAAAAACCAGCATGCACAGGGGGCCTCCAGGACCGAGTTTGGGAATGACTGCTCTAGGTCGACTTCAGTGATGACCGCGGTGAAGGAGTAGCCTTTAAATCTGGGACATCGTTCTTCATTTCCAATATGTACTCTTTTAATGTCTGTGTGTGTGTAACGTGTCTTGCTGTTTAACCTCTTGAACTCGAATGCCCCGGTACTGGGGGCAATCATTACGCGCAATTAATACAGTGTATTTCTTAATAGTATCATCGTAATGCACCATATCCTCTTAAAGGGAAGAACCTCAGCAGAAAGGGCATGATGACCATTTTTAGCTAAACCGAACACAATTCAAGCTCCAAGCAACTAGACGACTCATTGGAAATAGCTTAGCGTGTAATTCTATTGTGGAGGTGATGACCATACATATACTTACATTTTGAGCACACACAGTTAAGCATACACTATTGCAAACATAGTTTTTGCGTATGTAGTTGCTGGGGTGTTTGATGTGATTGCTGTTTTTTTGTTTTCTGCATTCTGGTTGCCAGGTGACATTATGCACAAAGACTCAAAGAGCGCAGCAATGAGGGCAGATATACAGTTGCTAAATCGGTTTGTTTTTAATATTTTGGCAATGATTGTCCAATAAATATTCACCAGTCATTTTCAAATTCGTCTTTCAAAAGAATCCACGCACTGTTACGTGCCGTTACTGAGAGAATGCTGAAATACAAGCGGTCGATCAGCAATACTAAGATTGTTTGTTCAGCTTAGTTGTTAAGCTAAGGAGGAGCATAGTTCTTGCAAACAGTGGTGTGAAAAAGTATTTGCCCCCTCCTGATTTCTTTTTTTTTTGCATGTATGTCATACTTACATGTTTCAGATCATCAAACAAATTTTAATATATTAGACCAAAATAACCCGAATAAATACAAAATGCAGTTCTTAAATGGTGAGATGGTGATTTAATTTATTAAGGCAAAAAAAGCTATCCAAAGCTACCTGGCCCTATGTGGAAAAGTAATCCCCCCTCCCCCCCGTTTTCCAATTATTGTAATTGGCAACTGAAGACATGGTTTCTCTCCATATGCGATTTAACAGCAATGAAATCATGGGGTAAATTCCGTAGAACTGAGAATTGGGGTGGACAAAGCATTCGTTCCAAACAATTATTAGTCCTGACCTGTTCTCAGTCATTTTCATGGTTAACAAAATGTTTACTCCAAGAGCACTCCACACTTAACAGGTGTTGCTTGTTCTCCCCGATTAGGTAAGACGATAATCAGGCCTCATTTACACATACACGATTATTTTCATAAACAGAGACATTTCCCTGGGTTTGTGCCCATCGTTTACTCGCAAATGGAGAATTCGCCTCTGAAAACGATTCTTTCTAAAATCACCGGCCAGAGTGAAGATTTTGAAAAACTTCAGTTGCATGTTTGCATGTAAACTGAAAAAAATTGAGTTTTAGGCAGTCAATGAAACGGTATTTGCCAGAAATTGCACCTGCGCCAAAAGTGCGACCAATGTTTACATTTTCATTTGGCTGTGTTTATTGGATTCGTTTCTGTTGTTGCTATTTTCGGGATTCTGTTTGGCTAACATGGGCTTGATCTTATCGTTACACTGCCACCTACAGGTTGAATATGCTCTTGACGGCATACACAGCGCCCTTAATAATTATTGGCACCCCTGGTTAAGATGTGTTTAAGGCCTTAAAATAAATTCAATTCTTATTGCAGAAGCATACTCCTACACTGAAAATTGTTGAAAAATGTAACCTTCAACTCAAGTGAATTTTAAGGGAAATAAAATCCCTGACTGAGAAATAATTATTTTTCATAAAATCCTGGTCCACAATTATTGGCACCCCTAACAATTCCTCGGAAATGAATGTAATTGAAGTATTTCTGTCATTTCTACAGTAGTTAACAAAGTTGATCAGAGTATCTGGGAACATATAATTAATAATTCATCACTTCCTGTTTCCCTGGGGTATAAATATGACGTGACACAGAGGCCATTTCTCTTATCCACTCTTCCACATGGGAAAGACAAAGGGACACACCATTCAAGTAAGGCAGATGTGTGTCGACCTTCACAAGTCAGCTAATGGCTACTTTGACCCTCTCTCTGTGTTCTCCCATCTTGAGAAACATTATAGGAGATGAGTAGGTGCTGTTTTGTTGGCAAAAGGGGGTAGTACAAAATATTAACAAGAGGGGTGCTAATAATTGTGGCACACATGATTTGATGTAAAAGAATGATTACTTAATGTGGGATTTCTTTCCCACTGAATAAATGCGCTTGAATTAAAGGTTGGATTTTCCTCTTTTTTTCATTGTGGTCCTATATTATTTTAAAAAATCTGAATTTATTAGAAGCTAAATAACACATCTTAACCAGGAGTACAAATAATTATTGAGGGCACTGTATTAGTCAGTCATCACTTCCTGTTTCCCTGGTGTATTAATATGATGTGACACAGAGGCGATTTATCTTATCCACTCTTCAACATGGACAAAGTAACACACTATTGAAGTAAGGCAGATGTGTGTTGACCTTCACAAGTCAGGTAGTGGCTACAAAAAAATAGCCACTCGCCTGCACCTGCCCATATCTACAGTCAGAGGAATCATTAAGAAGTTTAAAACAACTGGAACAGTGATAAACAAGCCTGGACGAGGACGCAAGGTTATTTTGCCGTCACGCACAGTGACGAGGATGGTAAGAGAAATAAAAAGTTCTCCAAAGCTCACTGTTAAAGAATTGCAACAAATGGTAGCATCTTGGGGTCACAAAGTCTCCAAAACAACCATCAGGTGCTATTTATATGCCAACAAGCTGTTTGGGAGGCATGCACGGAAAAAACCTTTTCTGACTCACAATCATCAACGCAAACGTCTGGAGTTCGCTGAACGGTACTGGGACCTCAACTGGGACTGTGTGCTTTGGTCAGATGAGACCAAGATAGAGCTTTTTGGCAACAAACACTCTAAGTGGGTCTGGCAGAACACAAAAGATGAATATGCAGAAAAGCACCTCATGCCCACTGTGAAGTATGGGGGAGGATCGGCGATGCTGTGGGCCTGTTTCTCTTCCAGAGGCCCTGGGAACCTTGTTAGGGTGCATTGCATCATGAATGCTTTGAAATACCAGGACATTTTAAATCAAAATCTGGTGGCCTCTGCCCGAAAGCTGAAGATGGGTCATCCCTGGGTCTTTCAGCAAGATAATGACCCTAAAAATGTGGCCAAATCTACACAGAAATGGTTCACCAGACACAGAATCAAGCTCCTCCCATGGCCATCTCAGTCCCCAGACCTCAACCCCATGGAAAACCTGTGGAGTGGGCTGAAGAGGAGAGTGCAGAGGAGAGGACCCAGGTTGCTGGATGATTTAGAGAGATTGTGCAAAGAGGAATGGTCGAAGATCCCTCTTTCTGTATTCTCCCATCTTGTGAAACATTATAGGAGAAGATTAGGTGCTGTTTTGTTGGCAAAAGGGGTTTGTACAAAGTATTAACATGAGGGGTGCTAATAATTGTGGCACACTTGATTTGATGTAAAATTATTATTTCTTAATGTGGGATTTTTTTCCCACTGAATAAATGCACTTGAATTAAAGGATTTTTGGATTTTCCTCTTTTTTTCATTGCGGTCCTATGTTATTTAGAAAAAAACTGAATTTATTAGAAGCTAAAGAACACATCTTAACCACGGGTGCCAACAATTTTTGAGGGCGCTGTATATACGGGTATGTGTAAACTAAAACTTTTCTGAAAACTGATACGTGTGCATGATATTATATTTGAAAATGGAGATGGTAAAATATTTGTTTTTGAAAATAGCCAGCCACGTGTAAAGGCAGTGTCATTCATCTGGACGCGTTTGCTTAATTTAAATCAATGTTATTCAAAATTACTCCGGTATTGAGTAGAAAAAAGTGGCACTTGGCAGTGAAATAGGCTATTAAAAGCATGCAGCTCAAACTATTTGATGTTGAATTAAATCCAGTAAATACACACCCAGATGAATGATTGTCATCCTTCCTAATCGGGGAGAACAAGCAAAACCTGTTAAGTGTGGAGCGCTCTCGGAGTGAACCTTCTGTTAATCATGAAAATGACTGAGAACAGGATTTTTTTATCCACCCCAATTCTCAGTTCTACTGAATTTACCCCATGATTTCATCGCTGTTGGATCACGTATGGAGAGAAACCGTGTCTTCAGTTGCCAATTAATTGGAAAATGCGTCAATAAAGAAAAATAATTGAGAACTAGCCAGGACTATCCTAATTGTCATAAAAGCAATTGTCTGTGCTACCCCAATTCCCATTTCTAGCTTCGCCACTGGACTTATCCACTAGCGCAGGGGTGGGCAAATCCGGTCCTGGAGGGCCGGTGTGTATGCAGGTTTTTACTTCTATCAATTACCCTAACTAATTGAGTTCATTGATTGCATACACAAATATAGATTTGTGCAGATTAGATCAAAGAAAAAAAAATTATGTGGAGGATCAGAACAGTATTTGTTGGCCATTTATGATAATTCAAAGAAATGCGCCTGTGATGTCAGATTTCGGAAATAGTTCGGCTAATTTAAATGATCAACTAATTAAAGGCCAGAGGTTGGTGTGAAAACCAGGGACAGATAAGGCCCTCGTTGCCCACCTCTGCACTAGCGCAATAGAGATCCATTAAACAGTAGAGGTCAGTGTAACGTAATTTTGAAAGTGAGGGAGGGTGTGGCCTAATTTAAGATCTTGAACTCTCTCAGTGACCAAGAACTATTCTGTTGATGGTCATGTTAATGAATTTAACTCAGTAAATAAAGGCAATACTCTGCAAATTAGAGTAAGGTCGAGAGTGGGATTTATTTTAATGGAAGGTAGGGTAAAGGCAAATTGACTCTGCTAGGCCATATAAAATATAATTAAAAACAGGATTGCTCATGAAACTGAACAAACTAAATGGGAGATCAGTAGATCCTGCAAATATTTAGGTCCGCAAAGGTGCTGTGGATTTGGTACTGTTTTAAGGTGAGGGATTGAGTTTGGCCAAATATAGGTGCGCCGCGAAGGAATCACCCAGCCTCTCTGAGATTACCACGTGCTTTTCGCCTTCACAATCCCCGTCGCTCGGGCAACGGAACAAGCGATACTACGATTGGTTCTCTGCCAATGATGTCAGCCTGACGTCGGGAATTGCGGGGAAGAGGAACAGCTGAGTTCAACACCGGTCGTCAAGTCTACTTGGTGAAGTTTTCGGGCAATTCGTGATTCTTAAGAGTTTTGCAACGGTATATTTTTCTCTGCTTTGAATTTAACGATGCGGTATTGTCACAATAAACAGGACGACGCGCGATACTATGAAAATGTATCATTTTCAGGTGTGCGTGCCTTTTGAAAAACCTTATATTCAATAGGATGCACATTTTTATTTTTTAATAGAGGGAACTTGATCGACACCAGAATAAGACTGGAAGCTGCGAATCCTTGGATCGTTCCACGCGTAAGTATTATTATTATTATTAGTGGTGGTAGTAATAGTAGTAGTAGTAGTATTAATAAGATAATAAAACGAGACTTGAAGCTGAGAGTCTCGGTATCTTTACACGTAAGTATTATTATTATTATTATTATTATTATTATTATTAGCCCTCTTGGGCTGTAGGCCAGTCGGACGTATGCTGTGGCTAGATGCCTTCGTGGTGGTCTGTTGTGCATCCGTGCGTCCGTAAACTTTTTGCCTTGTCAGCGCTCTAGTGGATCCTTTTTAAATTTCATATGCGATATGGGATGAAAATCAATCGATTTTGGCCATGTTTGGCCAAGCGGGCGCGGTGGCTTTGCCACTATTACTACTTCTAATATTTATTATTACTATTATTATTATTATTATTATTAATACCTTTGTTGTTGTAGCACCGTTTAATAGAATTCATTTTGCACTTTATCGTGAAGTATTTTGTTTCTTTATCTCTGTAATACATTTGCAAGTATCCCCTTTTTTGGAAAATGAGGTCCAAGGCAAAACTACCCTTTACAAAGTAAACAAAATTGTTGGAAAGTGAACTGAGTGCTGGGACTGGCTTTAAGAAATATTGCAATCGATGTGACCTTTGCTGTGAAAATAACTGAAATATTCATAGGATTTTCAAATTACTTGTTGCACAAGAATGCAGATTTTCCGTTGGCTTTACTTCATTGACTGTATGTTTACGACTATTATGTGTTTTGCCATGACACACAATGTATTCTTGCCATCTGGCCCAGTTGACTGTCAGGTTTGAGACTAAACTAATTTGAAGATCCTGGTTGCGTTGGGAGGGGAACAAGTTTTATTTGTGATTAAATTTAAAAAGGAGAGAAAAAAAGCACATGGGGACAGAATCTTACTATTTATTGGTATAGTTGTCAGCCTCTCTCTTAACACTGTTTAGCTTGCTTTCAAAACACAAAAAGCCAGTTAATTATTCCTTTTCAATGACCCTGTAACTTTTGTTGGTGACATGTTCTGGTGTAAGTTCATTTATTAGCCTTGTAGCAATTCCCATATGATCAATACAAAGTGCTCGTTTTGTTCCCTCAACTCCCATCCAACGGAAAAGGGTTCTGTGTCATTCTACAGAATGCTTCAGTAACAAAATAAACTGCGTCGCTCTCCGCTCCTGGCTAATGGCTCTGACTGTCTTCATGCGTTCCACGAGAGATCTCTAGCACGTGCCTAGCTACTGTGACCTTGTCTGTATCAGACCACCGTTGGATCAGTGACACTGGCTCTGGACGTACAACCCGGCTCATGTAACAACTGTCCTCATGTTTGCACAACATGTTCAGCCAGCAGGCCTCTTTAAATAGCTAAGCAGTTTATACTTGTACGCGCTTAGTGCAGGCTTCCTGCAGGTCTCTTTTCACGAGCACAGAGACTCTACTGTGACTGGCACAGGTCTGTGCGCTAAACCTGGGGGGCGGGGTCAGACAAGTTCAAGCAAGCAAGAGACGGTGTAAAATCCAGGTTCAGTATTGTGTTTTATTAAAATGTGTTACTTAGTGCTATCCTTTAACCAGACTGAAGGACTATTTGTCAAAATTGGATTCGTGCAGTGTGGATGGCACAAAGACTCGGCAGAACTCTGGACCTGATATATCTGTTGTGGATAAGGGGCTCGGAGCTCATTTCATGCCTGTCTTACACAGCCTTTTTTTGTCACATTTACAGGGGATGGCCATGCATCCCGATGTTCTGGAGTCCATCGGTCGGGTGGAGGGCCTGTCCCTGTCCCCTCCGCACACCCCACTCGACCTTTTGGAAGACGAGACTGAGGTGGAGATGATGAGGGCGGCGAAGAGGAGGGGCCGCTATCGGAAAAGCCTGCAGCTGCTCAAGCCCTTCAGGATCACGCACAAGTGAGTTTCACTCCTCTGAAGGAGGAACGTGCTGAGATTGGACCTGTAGCTCTTCTGCGCGGTCACAGTGAGTGGGAGCAGGTGGCCTGCTCACTCCCCGCTCTGCATGATATGACTTTCGAGCACTGCTGCGAACTGGGAAATCAAAACGATTTTCCATTCTGGACAAGAGTTGTAATCTGAATCTAGACACAGAACCATTTCTCACGCGCGTTACTTTAGACTTAGTTTTATTTCTGTTTTCTAAATAAGACAAAAATACAGCCAAACATATGACCGTTTCAAGATTCCACTTGACAACATAGTTACTCTTTAAAAAAATTTATTTTGAGAGAAAAAGTCTAGTTTTAAGTCAATTTAGAACATAATTAAACAGTAATTCTAAAAAAAAAAAAAAAAAGTAAATCCTTTTCATGGTGTAGCGATCTGTCAAACCCCAAGTTTTTCACTGTTCTCCAAGATTTTTGTGAGGTGGCTGCGAAAGAGCTGTTCAAACACCATAGTGCGTTTCATCCCCCGACGGGGACCTCGGCGAGAGTGAAGGAGCGCTCAGTCACCCTCGCCGTCTCTCTCCCTCCCAGTTTGTTCTCTCTCCTCGGCACATAACACCCAAGTGTGTATCGGCTGGACACGTTTACTGCTCTGCTCCCACAGGCACCAGCACCCTGTGGACAATGCAGGCCTCTTCTCCTTCCTGACGCTACACTGGCTCAGCCCTCTGGCGGTCCGAGCCTACCGAAGGTCAGTCCTCAACATGGAAGACGTGTGGGGACTGTCCTGCCATGAAGCCTCTGACACCAACTTCCACAGGTGAGACATCCCTCTTACATCAAGAACAGCTTACTGTGTGTTCATCTTAGATTCCTAGATTAAGGTGAGGGGGGGGGGTCCAATCTTATCTGCAAAGAATTGGCGTGAGTGCAGGGTTTTACTTTAGCCCAGTCCTGTAACACCTGACTCAACGAATGAATTTATCAAGGTTCTTAACAAAGACCAAGATGAATAGAATTAGGTGTATTACTATCAGACTTCAGCAAAGATTACCATCCACACTGGGCCTTTTTGGACATGATTGGGCACCGCAACTCAAATTTTGATTTGTTTCTCCACAACCGTCTGACCTATCAAGGCCGATATTAATTTATTAACCAGCTAATGCTAGGACTCATTATATTCCCACATTTGGCAGAGGATACTACCGTAGCAGTTTGGAAACCACTGCGGCAGATAAACTGGTCGTGTTTGTCAATGAAATTGCACTGTCCTGGAAAATTTGCTACCGCATACATCAGAGACCTTTGAAATGTAAACATCACTTTGGTGCTGCTTTAGGAGGGGGATCATCGGTAACTGTCAGAGGGAGATGATGACGGAGGGCGTCTTTGTAATCATCATACAGTTAGGACCTTGATCATGTGGAGGTCGATATTAATAGCATGGATTAGAGATTAGAGTGTGAGCTGGGCTTCAACTCTCACTGAGTTATGTCATGTCATTAAGAATGCACTTTTGGATCATACCTAAAGACAAATGTTTAAATGGATTCAGCCCAACTTATTTCAATTCTAGTTAGCAGCCACTATGCTGATGGTTCCAAGTCCAAGTCTGTGCTTGGTCTTGTGGGTCTGATGGTCTTGGTCACTTTCAAACCTGTGTGCGAACTAACAACAAAACCCCTGCTTTGATATATTTAATGATGTGCTGTTCTCTCCGTTTGTTCTTATGTGGTTTACCACTGACTCAAGCTGATGAATGAGTCTCTTATGTTGTGAAGAAAATCTCATTTGTTTAGTTTCTTCTTTTACCGTTGATTCCACGATTCCAAAACAGGCTGTTTAATTCACTTTTAATCCTGGATGGAAATAACTTGCATACTGAGCCGATGGTAATGATGAGGCACGTGAAGCGCTTTATTACGAGTTCAGTGGCGATGGAAAACGGTTGTGCCCACGGCCACGGGAAAGGTCAACATCACACACAGAACAAAGACACACAAACGGTATATATGATGTGATGTAGCACCTGGCCAGACGGTCACCCCCACCTGGGCCGTCCCGAGGAGATGGCTCTCTTCTCACAGTATTCATTGGTAAGCCGAGTCTAGATGCTTCCCTGACAAGATGTCCAGACCCCTCACCCTCACTTAGAAATACAATGGTGACTGTCCTCAGGTGCCAAACTGATTTGCATGTTTATGGGGAAGGCAGGTAGATGGCAATCAACGTATTGCCCGAAGCTCATTCAGATTGGGCGAATGACCCCCGAATCGTCCGCTGGCGCCCAGTTGATTTGGATAGCTACTATACTGAGGGAAACCTGATGGTGAGCAATCGATGTATTGGCAAAAACCAACCGGCTTTCATGACTCACCATGGGTTCGTTAATATGAAATATGAACTGGCGGAACATGCTGAAAACCCCCGAAATCTTACAGTTTTCAAGAATGGTTTGTTTTGGTTTTGAAAATGCCAATAATTTTATTTATTTATTTATTTATTTTTAGCTCACTTGGTCCAACCGACAAAATGGAGCTTATGTGATCATGCAGCGGCGTTGCTGATTTTAGGCTTAATAATTCAAGATCTGAGCCTCACAGAGATGGGGAAAATGGCTTTGATTATACAGGACACTTGCAGCATTTAGGATTCCATCATATTTCAGTCTCTTTTAATAAGTTTAGTTCAGAGTAAGGGCCACAAGCACAAAAAATCTTCATTAAAATTCAGCCATGAAATCATACAAAACAATACTGAGAGTTGAAAAATGGCTGGGAGTTGAAATAATATATTTCTGGGATCATAAACCTCTTGACCACAAGTGTACATCATCTGCCAGTAATAAATAGAAAAAATTATTGACTGTTTATGAGCCGAATAAGGGAGCTATCCAAATGCCTCCCCATGCTGCCAGAACACTCAAAATTAGGCACAGTAACATAAAATAATAAATAAATAAAATGTTTAACTCAAATCAACTTTTGAAACATGAAATTCGATATGAATTAATAATTTTTTTTTTTGCCGAATTCAGCAGGAGTTTATCAATATTGGCTCACATAGACTTCATGTCACCAGTAACCTCTCCAAACCAAAAACATGCCTTTTCTCCACAATGAAGTTAAGAGTTTAGTCCATTTTCCTACAAAGCCACATCAGGAAACGCACATACTTATTAAAGGAACTGCTTATTTCAAGGCCAGAATGTTCAACCTGTGACGGTCAGCTTGCTAGTTACAATTCCGATCATACAAGCAAAACGCAAGCTTGTAGGTTTTCACACCCAGTAAGGAGCAATTAAAACTCAATAATACCTGAAATATACCTCATTTTAAGAAAAAAGACATTTCTCTGGCAGAAAAATGCAACCATTATATTACTCTTGATTGAACAGAATTGGAGTAATGAACATGCCGGGGGTTTTACGGAAGCCCTGGAGCTGTTCTCATTTTAAACAAATGAAAGCTTCCACATTTGATTTCGATTAATGGAGTATAAATTTTAAAACATCACCAGATGGAGCAAAACGCTGCCATTAGTAGCAAAGGCTAATGGTTACTTATACTAACCCATGTGTCAAACTCGCTATGTGATCATCATGGCTATAGTAAACCAAAAATAAACCAAAAAAAAAAAAAAAACAGCTAGCTTGCGAGCTAGCCCTGAACTTTCCATATTATTCAGATAAATGAACTCACATAAGCATGAAGCCAAACTCTCTATCATTGACGTCCTCCTCCAGATAAAAAGAGTAGCAGAGCTTTCCGGTATGAGGAACCCTCCAGTACTGCTCCATTCGGAATAACTCCCATTATCCTTGTTGGTTTCAAACTGTTATCATGTAAATCTAACCCAGGCACTTCTAGGTCGATTTTGGCAGTTTGTTTTTACTCTGAACCCACGTCATTATGTTGTGCACAGAGAAGACAACCTAGCCTGCTGTTTATATACCTTTCTGAGAGTCCAATCAAAGTCTTTCAATTACTGTTGAAAGTTTATACTGTCAAGAATTGGATAAAAACGTGTCAACCAATACATAATTACCGGGTTATAGTTCAGGTTGGCGTGAACTATGACTGTGGTTTTCGCAGATAAGCCCGAGCAGCCAATAGAGACGATGGATAACACAGATTGTGTGAGGCTGTAAGGAAACGCTGAATTCATTGTGAGATGAATCTGCGCATAAATCAGTGGTAGGGAATCACGTCTTTTTAACATCTGATGATATTAATTGATTGTAGAATGATAGTGTCAATATCACATTGAATTTTTGCTTCAGGAAACTGATTTTTTTTTTTTCACTACTTGGGTGAGATACTTTTGGCCTATTATAGCTGAAGTAGTTGCAACAAAGGACTACGATTTTTTTTCTGTCGCAGGAGATCATCTTTATCAACTTCTGTATAGATACAATGGGCAAGTATATTGCGTTCATAACAGTTTGCACATCAAGCTTGGCTGAGGAGTTAAATCACACAATTCCTGGGAAACAAGGATGGGACTTAACTCTAAATCATATTCTAAATCAGTAACGGACAAAACTGTTGTGAATATTCAATAAACGGTTTGAATTGAAAAACGTATACAATTTGTGTCACTCACTGCTTCAGAACTGATGATTACCTCATGTTGCTTGGACCCCGTAATTACCACTTGAGGCAATATTTGTCTTTTTGTTCTCAACACAAATTATAAGAGGTGTCTTCAATGTCCCAACGTTGGACCCAAGCATAAAAAATACTCCCAATTGTGACCTTACATAACGCTACAGCCTGAAATTAACTAAGTGAGCCACTGTGCCTATAGCACTTTTTTTTTTTATTTGACATTTTTTCTGAGAGATGAGCAATTTTTGTGTTGAGATATGTGTTTTTTTTGTTGGAAAATTTCTCTTAAACCATCATCTTTTTTTCCTCACTGGAAAAGGCTTTCTTTAGGCTTGGGCCATTGAGGAAGCCAGTAAGAACGACATTAGGAGGAGACAGTCAGAGATTACGACTTGAACGGAGTTTGCTAGAACAGTGACCGGAATTATGTAGCGAGGAAGAAGCGGGTATTGAGAATGGATGGATGGATGGATTGAAGTTGACGAGCAGGAAATCCGCCCAGCCCAGAATCTTTCGATAATTTCTTGAATTTCAAAACTCACAAGGGTATAATGCCAGCAAGACTGTAGATGCGTATTTGGTGAATTTACAAATGTTGATGGGATTGTGGAGATGTATAGGGTGAAATTATGAACTGTCCCTGTATGGTGGACCATTGCTTGTGTTGATACCAGTTACAATTGTTCCACTAAAATGCAAATTCATAGCAATAGGGAGAATTTACGATTTTCATCCTTGCTTCCTATTTTCTATTTGAAGTGCTCTGCTGCCGTGCCAGGCATACCTTCAGTATGCTTAGGAATTGTAGCTGGGTGTTTCTGAAAGAAAGATAAATTGGATGCATTGATAGAATGTCTGGACAGTTATGTTATCGATCTTTAAAACAGTGAGGTTGGGAAGAATGACAATAGCTTGGTGAATATGGTTCCAACTGTGAAGCACATGCTTTGTTGCTTCCTTCGAAAGGGCTGGGAGCGTACCTGTGTTACATTCTTATGATGACTTAATTACGCATAATTACTACTGAAGCAAATAATTAAACTACACAGCCACTTGGCATATTTCCATCACAGGGCAGAAGAAAGTGCTTACCCATGTAAACACCAGCAGGAAAATGTACAGGTGTGCTCAAAAGTTTGTATACCCTGGCTGAATAGTACAATAGGTAACATTTTTTGAAAGAAAACATGAATGGTCAGGCAAAACACATTCATTTTATTATTTATTGGATTCACATCCAACTTTGGGTCATGTAGAATGCCACAATTGTTAAATAAAACTTGTCAATAAGGGAAAAAAATTAAATGAACCCTGTTCAAAAGTGTGCATACCCTTAGTTCTTAATCCTGTGTATTGCCCCCTTTGGTTAAAATAACAGCGTGCAGTCTTTTATCATAGTTTTCAGTGAGGCCCCTCATTCTCTCAGGTGGTGTAGCTGCCCATTCTTCCTTGCAAAATGCCTCCAGCCCCTGCAAATTCTTTGGTCGTCTTGCATGAACTGCACGTTTGAGATCTCCCTACAGTGGCTCGATGATATTGAGGTCAGGAGACTGTGATGGCCGCTCCAGAACCTTCACCTTTCTCTTCTGTAACCACTGGAGGGTCAACTTGGCCTTGTGCTTTGGATCATTGTCATGCTGGAAAGTCCAAGTGTGTCCCATGCGCAGCTTTAATGTTGAAGAATACAAACTTTGCCAGTATTTTATGATAGCATGGCTGCATTCATCGTGCTATCAATTTTCACAAGATTCCATGTGCCTTTAGAGCTCACACACCCCCAAAACATCAGAAAGCAGAAAGAAAACTGCGGCCTTTGCAGTTTTGCTGCTTGAAGCTTTATTCATTTCTTGAGACCTGCTCTGCCAAACAACTTCACATTCAATGCTATATGGCTGTTGGTCCTCAACAATACATCTGTTCAGTGTGAAAACGATTCGATGAATGGTTGTAATGAAAAGCGATGGACAGATACACACTGACAGATAGACTTGGACTTTATTTGTTGTTGGATTATGATGCCTTCTTTCAGTCAAATGTTTACTGGTTTTGGCCAGCTTCTCGTCAGAGCCAGGCAGGCTGTAGGTGCCTTTTACCACATTAAATGACTTATCCTGGCTGATGACACAGAGGAATTGGGATTTTAAAAAAAAAAAAACTTTTTCTTTGAGTGTTTGCAACCCACCTCTATCAAGTTGCGGATAATAAAACTGGAAATACTTTCAATTTTCGCTGAGTATTTGATTGGAAAAGTATCACTTCTCCTGCTGGTTTTGTGTGGGATTGTAAATTAATTTCTTTCTGCCTCTCCTGCACGAGCAAAAATTCTGATTGTCCTCATATAACATTTACATGCAAAACCGCTAGTTCAGCTGCGAATGTGCAGGTGATGCCAGACTTATCTCTCTGAAGCGTGATCTGCAGTCCTAAGTCTGGTGAGTGGGAGGAGAGCAGCTTGTGCAGAAAAAGACTGACCTCAGGGACCCTGGTGTGTGGACCTTGGGGCTATTAATGCTGCTGGGTTTCATGTATCTGTTCTCATCAGAACTGGTGCAAAACTTGGACAGAAATTGAGTTACATCTCTGGCCAACCCGTGACTTTTTCCTAGTGTATTCATTTCAGCTAAAAACAAGAGGGACAGATAGGAGTAGCTTACACCGAAACCTTTTCCCACGGTCGTCTCTGAGAATCAATTTAATGAGAACATCCCTCAGTTTTGTTTGTTGGTTTTTATGTTGCAAATTATTGTTTTAATCGAATTTTCAAAATTACCCATAAGATGTATGATGCAATGAGTGTACTCTTCAGGATGATGGACTAGCTAATATCTACCATAATCACCAAATTATGCCAGGGAATAACTGCTGGGTTTCATCGAGCTAATATGTTTTGCTGGTTTCCAAAACATGGAAGCTTTGTGATCTCTTTGCACAACGCTTTGTTGAAAAGAATAGAATGGACTTTCCCAGAGAGTAATTGGTGTTTTTGTAATGGAGATGCTGCTCTGAATACTAATATTGTCTAATGACACTTTAGGCTGTAATAATAAGTTGGATTTCAGGCCTCTGGACATGCAGTATTTTCAAGTGCTTGCTGAGAGGAAGCTGCACCTCATACAGCTTGTTTTGTCTACAATAATCTGAAAAAAGAGGTTGACCTTTAGCACCCTCAATGTCTTGTTTTCTGTTTTTCTTCGTCTCAAGGTCAATGGAATGAAGTGGCACCAAATAGTTTTTTAAAAAATGTATTTTATGAGAGTTAACTATGTGTATCCCATGAGAAAATTTGGTATCCCTGTCCTATTTGTCAGAAGTTCTCATTTTGTCCCCATCGTGTTAATTGTTATTAATCCTGTGGCTAGTTCTGTTGCTGGCAGCTGTGTTTGACTTTCTGCCTCAGCGTGTAGGATCGCGCAAATCAGAGCTTTAACTGAGCTTAAGTTTTACTCAAAGGCACTAAGGTTTTACATTCCTATCATGCTTATTTTGACATCTTCAAATATTTGTAACCTGTGACAGCGCATGGGCCCTTGCAGAGCGCAAAGCATGTGCTACTCAGTGTCCAGTCACAGATGTCCAAAGCAGGAGATCATGTTTGTATGCAAACAAATACAATTAGTTCTCTTCCTGCTTTATGTCAACTCGATAAATATCACCTTCCTTCTCTTATGAATGTCAGGGAAGGAATCGGGCGTAGATCCATAGAAAGCCACTTGGCACTTCTAACAGCGCAGTGTTTAGCATTGCTGGCTCAGAATTCGGAGGTTCTGCGTTCGAGCCCTGCACGTTCTCCCTGGTGTTCGTGTAGGTTTCCTTTGGGTACTCTGGTTTCCTCTACCCGGACAAACATGCATTATAGAAACACTCCTACCAGAGCCGCTGAACAAAAAACTGGCCTCTGAAATGGAGGTGGTACACAGGGCTGTGACTGCCCACTGCCCCCAACTATGGGATGGATTAAATGGGGAGGATAAATTACCCCTGAGAGTTCTATGAAGTATGTGTTATCATCTTAGTAATGATATTTATAGCTGCAGTCGATTGTAACAATAGCAACATAAAAACCCAAAAGCGGCTCAGGCAAAGAGCGCTCTCAGGCCAGTCCAAGCCAGGCAAGGAGTAAACAGCATCTAAGTAATGAGGCAAGCGACAGTTTGAAGCTGGTCCAAGGTCATAACCCGGAAAGCAGTCCGTGGGTAATGGGGCACACAGGATTGTGCACGCTCTCAAACTCCGAAGCTCGAAGGAACCGGTATTCAGCCACTTTGAAAGCTGAAAATGCAGGGAGAAAAATCAAAATTCATACTGAAGGTCTCTCTGCATATATTGTTTATGGTGGGATTTCTGACTCAACAATAGTTTAAGAACAAAAAAACTGATTGAACAAAAAGTTGGTTTAATTACACATTCAATAACAATTGTTAACTAAGCACGATCAATCATTCCATTATTATCAAAGTGCCAAAGCGCACTGTCGTTGGGTCAGAAATCACAGGGTAAATAATATATGCCGAACTAAAGTCCTTTCGTATATTACCAAAGACAGAAGATTACCGGTCACTTTGACTAGAGCTGGCTTCATAGCTTTTTGTAGAGGCGTAGATTGTAGACCCTCGCATCTATGGAACTGCTCAAATAATGCACTCAATTGCAGCATTCTATCAATAGGTCACACACCCAAAATGTATCTTGAATATTCACGCGGAAGTGGTGCCCGTACATCTTTAATATATTTGAGGTCGATGTCTGTCTGTCTGTCTGTCTGTGTGTATGTAGACGTTTTTCTCCTACATTTCTCAACCGATTATCACCAAACTTGGAGTGAATATCCACTTGGACACCAGAAAGGACTTGACTTCGCTCGATTTTTGAAAAACAGTCATGCATGCATCAAATTATCAATTGTCATTAATTAATTAAAATAAATACATTCACCATTAAATAGTTAATTAAATGTGTCATTAATTAATTAAAAAAATAGATTTACCATTAAATAATGAAATGTGTCATTAATTAATTAAAATTGCAATTAAATACATGCATATGTTATTAAATGTGTCATTAATTTATTAAAATACCAATTCATTTTATGTGAAAAATATGTATCATTATTTCACTATTTAATTATTTAATCGTCCTGTGTTGCGGTGCTTCATGAATTAATTTTATCTGTCAACCTCGCCCATCAAGGTTGGTGGGCGTATCGAAACACCTGATTGGTTACCTTGCACTTCAAGTCAAGGCAAATAGGCCTATCTCACAATATGGCGCTCATAACCGGATGTGGGCGCCTTGCTTGGCTTAGCTACATGGCTAAGTTACTAGCTAGCTTTGCTCACAATTAATATAATGGAACATTATAACCTTAGCTAAAGTTCTACGAATTTTGTTTTGGTTGTATTTACAGCAAGTTGTTTGCTTGCTGTGTCATGTGATACTGTGAAACTTTCATTGCTGGCTGTCTGTTAGCATGTAGGCTTCCTTTCTACTTTAGTAAATGGCACTAATTTCCTTAGTCGGTAGGATTTCAGGTCCAGCGGGACCTACGACCTGAAATCTTACTGAGACGCGAAATTATGGCAATTTACGAAATGAGGAAGGTACATGCTAAACCTGCATTCGCTATCACCTGGTAGCTACGCCTGTCTGACTTCCCAGATAGCAAGCTCCTCCGCTCCGGATCTGCCCCTGCTCTGAGCCGGATCAGCTGTAGCCAGGGCAGATCCGGAGCAGAGGTGCTTGCTATCTGGGTCTATACATGCAAGAGAGCATGCTGGCTTGGCAAGCTAACCATAACTTCAGACAGCGTAGCAAGCTGTAAGTTTGAAGTACACAAATTTTGTGTTGGCTAGGTCACACAGCAAACATTTTCCCCGTTTCATCTTCAATCGTGAAACCTTGCGTTACTTATTGCCAATAAAAGTTTGCCATCGTATACGTGCTTAGTCTAAACATTGTTGCTGGAGAAACCGAATATACCGTGCTCTTTTTTTCTTTTTTCGGGATTGGGGGTCTGATCCGAGTAGAATCAAAGACTTCTCATGTGTCATGAAAAATTTCTAAGATTTTTTTAATGGAGAAAAAGCATGGGGTTAGAAGAGCTTTATTGGGGACTATAGATCTCTATTCCCACCTATATTGATGGGCTCATGCTAATTCTCACTTGAAAATCATGAATTCATGTTTGGCTTCATGAGTCAAAACACTTATTTCATGGTAATGCTTGGTTCCCACTATCACAATTCGCGGGACGATTGAAATCGTGGTCTTAATCGTGGAGTAGTCGTGGTGATCCTATCAGATCTTATCAGATCTTGAGGGTCGGTCGTGTTGAACGTAGAAAAGTTTTGGACGGTTGAAAAATTTCCTATGGTCAACGCGATTAATTGTCCGTCATGATCATCACATCACCTCATGTCCAAATCTGAAATTTCAGAGAAATTCCATGATCCGCTCCGAATGGCTAATCGTGGCGTTCATGACAGAGCGCACAACAGTGGGAACTAAGCATTGAAATATGATTATTTAATAGTTGATTGTGCAAAATTTGCTGAGTCACTTGGAAAGCAATTCAGGGACCCACTTGAAATGCCATCTTATTTGGCTCGTAGACGGTTGGTTATTTTTGAATATGTCACTCCGATGTGGCACACTTATGGTCAAGGAGTTAATGATCTCAGAAATTTATTGTTTTAGCTTCCAGCCATTTTTTATTTTTTTTTTTTTTACAATTTCATGCTTTGCATGAAGATTTTTTATGTTTGGGCCCCTTAAACAGTACTAAAATTGTGAAAATTAACTGAAATAAGATCGTATTCTAAATGCTACAACTGTGTTGATTCATTTAAGCTATTCTTCCCCCTCTCTGTGAAGCTTAATTCTAGAATTAGAAAGCCTTAAATGGGGTTATGCAAAAAGTGTCAGATTTGTCATCTGCACAGAGGGGTTAAGAAAACATTCCGAATGTGTCACACTCTGGAAAATGAGCAGAAATGATTGTTTAAATTTGTGTAGAATAAACTTGATGTATGTATAATGAGTCATATTTTGGGCCGAGACTTGTGTGGAAGACCGAGTTATCTCATAACTGCGGACAGATCTTGGACATGCGAACATCTGTTCTGGTATTCAGCCTGCAGGATGTGGGAGAAATGGGAACTGAATGACTTTGACATGAGCCAACTCTTTCTGGGGTGATGAGTGGCTTAGAGCATCTCTGAAGAGGCAAGACGTCTGGGTTGCTCACTGTCAGGAGATGTTAGTCCTGACTGGCAGTAGTCCAAGGAGGGACATACCATGAACCAGGGACAGGGCTTTGGGCGCCTAAGGCTCATCAATGAATGAGGGCTATGAAGGCTGTCCCATCTGGTCCAAACCGACAGAAGGATGACTGTTGCACGAATCTCTGAGGATTTCAGTAATTTTCCTAAGGAATCTGTCACAACACACAGTGCCTCATACCCTGCTGTGTATTGCACTTTTTAGCTTGCAGACTAGTCAAAGTGCCCACTCTTGCCCCGATTCACCTCTAAAAGCGCCCCTGCTGCGCATCTGAGCTTCAGAACTGGACCTTACATCACGTGCTTTTGCTGGGTATGTGTGCACCATTTGCCTGGGAAGACATGGCATTAGGATGTTTTGTGGGAAAGAGACAAGCTTGCAGAGGGAATGTGATAGTCAGGGAAATGTTCTGCTGGGAAACCCTGACTTTGGGAATTCAACTGATGTCAGTTTGATGGAGCCGTTTTGGCAACGCAAGGGGCACCTATATATTATAATGTGGGTGGTTTCAATCTTGTGGCTGATCAGTTTATGTGACCAATAAAGCTGGATCGGGTTGTAAAACATGTTTCCAAAACCCACTTTAAAATTTTTGACACTTCTTCAATTTGCGAATGATAGGACCTGCCCTGGAGACAATAACTGCACTGAGTCTCTTTTGTAATGTCTGACTAGGTTGGAGAGAACTTTGGTAGTGTATTGGACCACTCCTTGAACATTTTAAAATCCATGACGTGCCTAGGCTTGAACTTGGAAATTGCCGCTTTTAATTATAACCACTGTTTTCCACAGTTCTTCCCAAATCCATTTTTTTTCAATATAAGCTTGGATGCAAACAATGGTTATATCCAAAGGAATGTACTGCTTAAGGTGCCTGTTTTAACGTGCTTTTTAACTCTTTAACTGGTCAAAATGAGGACAAAATGGGTCCAGAAAAACACTGCCGCACAAAAGGTTGATGAAAATATTTTCGGGTGAGCCGTCAATGTGGTGGCATTGAATTTCAGATAAAATGTCCCTCCATTCCACTAGAATTTCCACTGGAAAACATTTCTGGTCTACTGTTTGGGTCCAACTCAACACTTCTGCGAAATCCATAACATACAATTTCAGTGTCACTTTCCCCCATGTTGATCAGTGTTTTATGAGTGATAATGGGTGAAATCAAAACGGGTTGCAATGCAAACACAGTGTTCGCTGTATGAGCGATCAAAAGCAAAGTATTTTTCTAGAAAATGACATCACGTGGTTTGAGAAGCCAAACTTTTCCAATAATAGTTGAATATTTCCATATTTGGATATTATCGGAAAAAGCAGATTCCCAGTATTCTTTTGCTTTATAGCCCAAAGTAATCCAGTATGATGAGGAAACAATCGGGGAAAGTTTGACCAACTTTTTTGCCAGTTATATCTAACTGGGATTTGGCAGTACCATCAAAAGAGTTATCATTATATTATTATACCTTTCGAGACATCATATTTTTTTCTCTTAAGCAGAAAGTATTAGCTTATTTTAAGTTGCTTGACTAATGAAATTTACTTATCTTATTTGCAGAAGTAAGTCAGAATTATCTCACCTCGTTGGCAGAAATACGTTTTTTAAGTCTCCGCACGAGATTAAAGTGCTGGGCAAGATTAACTTAATTTTCACTTTTTGTGGTGTAAAAAGCATTAGGAACAGATCTGAACTCCACCTGCTGCCTTTGTCGCTGTTGCCCAACATGGTTGCTGCCTTGCTTTTTACTTCCTCTCCATCACCAGATCAGTTATTGCACATTGCAGTTTTCTCCTGGTGTATTTTTAACAGCGTGATTGTTGATTTGTGTGTTTGTTCCCTCTGTGCCAGACTGGGGATGCTGTGGCTGGAAGAGCTGAAAGCGAAGGGAAAAGAGAAGGCCTCTCTGGCTCGTGTGTGCTGGAGGTTCTGTCAGACCCGAATGCTGGTGGCCATATTCTCCTTGCTCATAGTCATGGTGGCAGGTTTTGTTGGGCCTGTGAGTACTCTTCTTAGCACTGTAGGCTTAGCTTTTCCCACTACCTTCATGACATTATACACTCATATTCTATGGATTGACTCTCTCTCACCTGCTGAAAGTGCTTGTTCACCCAAAAATAAGATATGGAATCTTTAAAATCTTAAAAATAAATTAATCCTTTGTGTAGTGGTCATTTTCAAGCTGTAATCAGCCATTACAAATTTATGGGCTCTATCTTTCACACTGCCCTACCCGCTGCCACTACCCGCTACCTGTGAATTACACATTTAGCAGCTTCCACTATCCTGAAACGGTACCTCGGGGCCACACTTCCCGCTGTACATTATGCCGAATCCTTTATTTGAGCCTGGAGGTGTGCCCGTGGGCGTGTTTATGCACTTTTCCTACAATTGCTAAAAGGACCACACAGGTTAGGGAAAGCATATAGCGGGTCCAACGAACCACCCGCTACGCATTTGGCAATTGAAGACACGTTTCTCTCCCATGCGATCTAACAGCGACAAATGGGCTTCATTCAGTACAGAAAAAAAATGTATTTATAAATAGGTCTATGCACAAGCAACGGTAATTTTTTTTCCAGCGAGAGCGGCATTTCAGAACTTTTTTGTGAATGAAGGTAATTTCGGCGACAAGTACACACACCTGTCTTGGCAGCACGGTCGCGCAACTTGCTGTAAAAAATAGACAGCTGTCCGATTGGGAAATGTAAACGGACGAAACCAAGTACTTGTCACCAGAATTACCTTAATTTGCTGAAGAGTTCTGAAATGCTGCTTTCGCTGGAAAAATGTTATGTCACTGAGTGCCAGTGCAGAGACCTAATTTTATTTTTCTAAAATGGGATTTTGTTTAATGCTTAATTTCAGAAGAAAGAGGGAGTTGAAAGTGCATGGTGAAACACATTTTTTTTTAAGAACACATCTTAACCAGGGGTGCCAATAATTATTGAGGGTGCTGTGTGTGTGTATATGTATATATTATTGGTCAAGATGTTAACCAATGGTTAAGATACTGGTTAAGATGTGTTCTTTAGCTTCTAATAAATTCAGTTTTTTTCTAAATAATATAGGACCACAATGAAAAAAAGAGGGAAATCCAACTTTTTATTCAACTGCATTTATTCAGTGGGGAAAAAATGCTACATTAAGAAATAATTCTTTTGTATCAAATCATGTTTGCCACAATTATTGGCACCCCTGATGTTAATACTTTGTACAACCCCCTTTTGCCAACAAAACAGCACCTAATCTTCTCCTATAATGTTTCACAAGATGGGAGAATACAGAAAGAGGGATCTTTGACCATTACTCTTTGTATAATCTCTCTAAATCATCCAGCGACCTGGGTCCTCTCCTCTGCACTCTCCTCTTCAGCTCACTCCACAGGTTTTCAATGGGGTTGAGGTCTGGGGACTGATGGGAGGAGCTTGACTCTGTGTCTGGTGAACCATTTCTGTGTAGATTTGGCCACATGTTTAGGGTCATTATCTTTCTGAAAGACCCAGTGACGACCCATCTTCAGCTTTCGGGCAGAGGCCACCAGATTTTGATTTAAAATGTCCTGGTATTTCAAAGCGTTCATGATGCCATGCACCCTAACAAGGTTCCCAGGGCCTCTGGAAGAGAAACAGGCCCACAGCATCACCGATCTTCCCCCATACTTTACAGTGGGCATGAGGTGCTTTTCTGCATACTCATCTTTTGTGTTCCGCCTGACCCACTTAGAGCTTTTTGGCAACAAACACTCTATCTTGGTCTCATCTGACCAAAGCACACGGTCCCAGTTTAAGTCCTAGTACCGCTTAGCGAACTCCAGGTGTTTCGTTGATGATTGTGAGTCAGAAAAGGTTTTTTCCGTGCATGCCTCCCAAACAGCTTGTTGGCATGTAAATAGCGCCTGATGGTTGTTTTGGAGACTTTGTGACCCCAAGATGCTACCATTTGTTGCAATTCTTTAACAGTGAGCTTTGGAGAACTTTTTATTTCTCTTACCATCCTCCTCACTGTGGGTGGTGGCAAAATAACCTTGCGTCCTCGTCCAGGCTTGTTTACCACTGTTCCTGTTGTTTAAGACTTCTTAATGATTCTTCTGACAGTAGATATGGGCAGGCGAGTGGCTATTTTTTTGTAGCCATTGCCTGACTTGTGAGGGTGGACACACGTGGAGAGATGTCGGCAAATCATATTTATACCCCAGGGAAACAGGAAGTGATGCATTACTGATTAAATGTTCCAAGATACTCTGATCAACTTTGTAAACTACTGTAGAAATGACAGAAATACTTCAATAACATTTATTTCCTCGAAATTGTTAGGGGTGCCAATAATAATTATTTCTTAGCCAGAGATTTTTTTTTTTTTCCTTAAAATTCACTTGAGTTGAAGGTTACATTTTTCTACAATTGTCAGTGTGAGAGTATGCTTCTGCAATAAAAATTAAATTTATTTTAAGGCTTTTGACACATCTTAACCTGTGTGTGTGTGTGTGTATATATATATCTATATATATATATATATATATATATATATATATATATATATATATATATATATATATATATATAAGATATATAAAAATAATGCATGCGTTCTATGCTCAGTAAAGCCGCCTGCAAACTGGACGCGAAACTAATTTTTCGCACGACTGATGACATTCAAAGTCAGTGCAAAGACGTGTATTTGCCTCTTTGCATTGACTTTGAATATAATCTGTCCTGCGAAAAATTTGTTTCATGTCCAGTGCGTAAGGGGCTTAATACTATTATTATTGTCACTCAGGTTTTATCGTTTTTAGTTGGGGAAAGGAACACAGACTGATTGCTATGATCTCATACTGAGTTAAGATCGCATACTGAAAATAAATCTGTAACATATCTTGCATTGTTGTCCATGCATGTTAATTCCAAAATTTTAAGCAGCAACAAGGTGTAATATTAGGAACATGCTATCCATTGTTTCTCTTCCCAATGATGCAGGCAGAGGAAATAAATGAGCAACCGTCGTATTTCATTCCAACTTCATAACTTTGAATGATCTGATGTAGTTTTGTTTTGAAATTCCATTCAAGTTCGCCAATGGTAATAATTCACGAATGCCCTAGCTCACCAGCAAACTCATATTCGTAATTCTTCATATAGACGTAAGCGGTGCAGAAAACATGCCTGAAGCAGCATAGTAAAATGCAACATTAACGCATCATGCAGATATACACTACTGCTCAAAAGTTTGGGATCACTCGCAAATTTCTTTGTTTTCCAAAGAAAAATACATTTTCATGCTTTTCACAAACATTTTTATCCATTTCACAAATGATTAAAATTAATCAGATGATGTTCAAAGAATGGTCTACATTTTTGCATAGAGGCCTATTATCAGCAACTGTCAGTCCTCTGCATCCATCTCCTGGTATGGCTGCTAATCCAAGTTAAGCATTTTATAAGGCTAATTGATTATTAGAAAAACCTTCTGCAAATGTGTTGCACAGCTGAAAACCATTGAACTAATAAGGGAGCACAAAAGGGAGCATGGCATTCCTGACGTTGGTTTAGTACCTGAAGCATCAGCAGCTGATTGTTTGTTTAGAGGCTCAAAATGGCCAGAAAGAAAGAACTTCCTTTAGAGACCTATTGAGTCCTTTAGAGAGACCTTTTGAGTCCTTTAGAGTCTATTGTTGTGCTTAGAAAAGAAGGCTATTCAATGTGAGAAATTAAAAACTTAAAATCTCTTACCATGCTGTCAACTACTCCCTTCAGAGAGCAGCACAAACTGGCACTAACAAGGACAGAAAAAAGGAGTGGGAGGCCCCGATGCACAACTTTGCAAGAAGACAAATATCTGAGAGTGTGTAGTTTAAGACAAAGACGCCTCACAGGTTGTCAACTAGCAGCTGCGCTAAATAGTTCCCGTCACACACCAGTTTCAGTATCAACAGTGAAGGTGGTTTTTTTTTTTTTTGATGAAGGCAAAGTTTGAAGTACATACTCATCATTTTCCATTAAAATCATTATTTCTAACTCAGACAATGTCAGCATGTTCTGTACATTTGCTGTATTTCCTATTTAGACTAATTTCATGTGTGTTTCCATGGAAAACAAGAGAATTTCCAAATGATCCCAAACTTTTGAGTGGTAGTGTACAACAGAGGTTTCTTTATTCCAAAATGTAAAGGTGAGGAGAGGAGCTCATTTGATTGGTGAAGATTTGACTCAGCTGTGTTAAACCCTCCCACGCCTTCTCTCTTCCCTCTTTGCCACTTGTGCCGGCAGGCGAGACAGAGGAGTACTTGCGTCAGGCATGAATTTGCAAAATACGCCTGGATATACACCCTGTTGACGCAGCGCTCCCCCCATTCGGCACGCCTGCACCTGGTCAACGAATTTAGATCCTTTTTTGTTTCGCATGTTGATTTCAATATTGAGCCTAAAGACCACCTTAAAGGTGCACTATGCACGTTTGTTTACTTTCTGTGCGATTCTATTTTTGTCTCAATTTGCTGACATCTCTCTACGATCCCTAGCTGCCTGCCCCTAAATTCACTGTAAAAAACATCAGGGCTCTGCAGACCGCACAGGCATCTGAAACTGCAAATAAACACAAAGGGCACAGGCTGTGCCCCATATCATAACAACCGTCCCGGCCAATCAACAATATGAGTTGACAGTTATGGAAGCATGGGAAGGAGGGAACTATGGGAGGGAGGGGCGGGCTACCTCTGTTTTGTTTGAGTTTGAATGTCAACAGAAGTGAAAGTAGACAAACTTGCATAGTGCACCTTTAATAATAAAAAATGTCTATTTGTTGGTCGTTGAAGCTTTCATCATAGAAACATAAAATAAATTCAGTGACCTCATCAAATTGGCATGAACTAATTCTACTAAACGTTGCTGACATTAAATTACGTAATTATACAACCTGAACTTTGGCACGGGCATAAAAATCCCACCCCCCGGTCTAGAGAGGGTTAATGGCAAAAAGCCTGCCAGCCAGGGGTGCGTTTTCCGAAAGCATAGTTGCTAAGTTAGCAACTTACATGGTTCATACGTTCAGTCAATGGGACTAACTATGCGAGTTAGCATAAGTGATTTCGGGAAATGCACCCCAGCTGTAAAAACAGAGCCCCATTTGACATGCAAAGGCTGTGTTGATTGTCTATTGTGCTCTGTGGAATCAGAGTTAATAGACTCTGAAGTTCTCTTGTTGTCATCATGTACAAAGGATATCTATATTTGGACACCTTTCTAATTTTTTTTAATGTTGGTGCCCCCTGCCTACAGGCTGATTGTCAAATTGTTCGTTTTCCCCCTTTAATGTGAAAAGTATTTGTTTTCATCAATGTATGGAAATAATATTCTTTGATAAAGTCTCTTTATTATTGTTTTCTGTTGTTATCAGCTTGACTACTGCGTTTGGAGCACCTCGCGTTATGCCACATCTGTTGATTGGCAAATTTGGGTCAATCATCATTTTGTTTTCTGAAATCTCTGCTTGGACCTATGTAAAAGGCTGATTTTTGAGAAAAAGTGGCATATTTATTGCGTTTAATTAGCAGAATACTGTTCATGAACTGTTTGGTCAAAGGTATATCAGATTAGTGTTTATTTTATTAATTTGCACTTGAATGATCGTAAGGTGGCTCTTGCCCTTCTGTTACACAATGCAGTTAGCGCTTGATTGTTGATCTTGTACTTGCTAAGAGAGGGAGAAGAGTTTGCTTTTTCTGCAGTTTCCTTTCGCTACTGTATCAGCAAAGAACAAATTGGCTTTGCAATAACCGCTCAGCAAAGAGATGTGTGCAAAGCAGATAAGCGAGCCTCTCAAATGGGTAAAAAAAACACATGGAAGTTGTAGATAAACTAAAACGCCTGTCATGAAAAGGTTGTTTACCTTGCTGGTTTTCCTCTGGGTCTGACTGATTTTGTTTTTTAAATTCCATGTTTTTTCTCACTTTTTCCATTCAGCTTCTGCTGTTAAATTTGATTAAAAAGGAATGAAACACACTGTACCAATGGAACATGAGTGACCAGCGAGAACCTCATTGATGCCTGTTTCTTATTGGGGATTTGTCTTAGTCTTACGAATGGTTCACTGCAGGGTAATTGAGTTTAGACCTGCCCCTGCTGGGACTGCGCTGATCGGGCCTATTGTTCTTTTTACCTCCTCCTTTCCCTCAGATGCCTTGTGCTACCTGCAGCAGTAAACAGTGTACTGTGTGCACTTAGTCGTATTAAGCAGATTTACCTGAACCACAGACCCTCCTTTGTTCCCTGCAGCTTGTATTTTCATGCCTTCTTACTTCAGTGTGATTAGAAAGATTGAGGTTTATTGAATCTCCATTCATTATTAATGATAACTGAACAAACGGTGCACACTCAAGCGAGAGGAATTTTGGTTTTTGCTTTTGAATGTTTTTTTTTTTTGGTATATTTGTTTCATCTCACTCCATTGCCACTTTTCTGGTGCCTGTCCTTCGGTTTCTGCTCTTGTCAACACTGTTACCTGCCTTCGCCAGAAAAGCCCATCAACAGTTTTATGGACAAAATGGACACATTTGTTACAGTACAACTAACAGACCCACATACGATAAATCGGTTAAAATGCAAAGGGAGACTGAAGCCTCGGGAACGAGCACAGGAGGACACGGGTAATATGTATGACGGGGGTCACCAGCCCTGTTCCTGGAGAGCCATCATCCTGTATACTGCTCTGCCTCCTATTCAGCACACCTGATTCAACTTAGCTACTTAAGATCACGAGCTGGGCAATTAAGTGGCTAATTAGTTGAATCAGGTGTGCTGGACTGGAGGTGGAGCAGTATACAGGATGGTAGCTCTCCAGGAACAGGGTTGGTGACCCCTGATGTATGAGAATGTAGGTGCATTTCCAATGCAGTTTTGCGCAAATTAAAAGTGATATTTCGAATGATTTGCACAATTGCGAACTGCGAGTGTTTCCATTAGAGATGCTTTCGCGAGTAAACTTTGTTATTCTGGTAAATTCTCATATCGCGATACTCTTTCTGAGTCAAAATGGATGCTGTGGATCATAACCTGTTGCGTGTTGCATCACGTCCTGTGGCTTGTAACTGCGCAAAAACTCTTTCCGTTCAACTTTTTCAGAATGTTGCTCTTTCAACGCGGCTAAAAAAACCACCTCATGAGAGCGCAAAAACTTTTTAGCGATCTTTGAGAGTTTATTTGAAATTCACATGTTCCCATTACCACTTTTTATTTTGCACATTTCTAAGGGTAATGGAAACTAAGAATGGGCCGATATTATAGAGTATCGCAATATTTGTCGTCATATGCAATATTTTTTAACAATATTGAACATCAAACAGCTGTTATGACATCATCGGACTTTTATTTTGCATTTATACTCCTCCTCCTTTCCACGCAAAAATCGATCGAAAATAACTGCTGAATACCGAGATACTATGGCGAGATACCATAGTTGGAGATAGCATAGCAGCAGCTTCTTGCTTTGCTTTGGCTTATACATATAACATTGTGTGATCAGCATAAAATTGCACTTTAACTTTAGGACAAGCGTTTGAAAAATCATTGACAAAAAGATGGAATAAGATTGGTCCCAGTATAGCGCCATGTGGAACTCCAAGTGAACACTTGAGGTATGATAATTGTGCATTTCCAATATGTTCAATTTGTTTTCTATTTGACAAATATGACTTCATCCAGTGAGGGCACTATTTGAAAAATTAAAATAGGAAAGTTTCAAAAGAAACACATCATGATTTATATTATCAAAAGCTTGCTTCAGGTCCAGGAAAATGGCTCCTACATGACCACCTTGGTCTGATTTAAGTTTGATGTTCTCAAGGGAATAAGTTTGCTGTAATGGCAGAATTATGTTGAGATGTTTTGTTAATTGCATGACAACCCATTTTTCACCCATCTTTGATAAAATGGGTAGGATACTCATGGGCTGATAATTCTCTGGCTTCGACTTAGCAGCCTTAAGGACTGGGGTAACCTTGGCAGTCTTACAGGTTGTCGGCAACCTACCTTGTTTCATGGACAGATTTGCTAAATGTGTGATTGGACAGCAAGAGCTTCTCAGTGGAGCCTGATAAGATTACTGTTCAGACTAAATACATCCCTGGCTTTAGAGCTTGTCAAAGAAGAAATAATTTTGAAAACCTAAGGACATATATTTATCCTATGATAAACACCAGTTTGCCTTCATTCTTACGCATAAAGGAGGTCTCTGGACAATAATATCCAAATTGCTATTAAGTGTACAATTAACCTAAATCTGTATATCATTGGGTTTTGTATCTTTGTTTCACTGTCAAAGCTTGTGTAGGTTTTCCTATATTAACTTTCCCTTTCCATTAGCCCCCATCTTTTGTCAAATTAGCTTTTGCTTTTCACGGCCTACCCTTCCTATTCCTTTTGTCCTGTCTCTCCTCTCTCCAATCTCTCTCTCTCTCTCCCTCTCTCTCTCGCTCTCTCTCTCTCTCTCTCTCAAAAATGCACGCACACACACACACACACGCATACACACTCACACATATGCTAACATACACCCTCTCTAATGCGTACATACATTCTCTTCTCTTCCAGGCTCTGTTGATCCGGGCGCTGCTGGAGTATTGCCAGAGTCCGGATACCCGACTGTTGTTTGGGCTTTCTTTGGTGGGCGGGGTTTTTCTCTTGGAACTGATCCGCTCCTGGTCCATGTCCATGATGTGGGCTGTCAACTACCGGACTGCCATCCGGCTTAGAGGGGCAACACTTACCTTTGCCTATCAAAAAATTCTGCAGCTTCGGAGCACCAAAGTCATTAGCCCTGGAGAAGTGAGTGTTTTGTCTTTTGGTCGGGGATGGGAAAATGGAGACATGATCTCTGATTTGATATACTATATATGTTCCTGTAATTTGCTTTCAGACCAGTTCATCTAGAACATTCACTGCACCAGAATTGTAGTTTTTCTCTACAAATATTAGCTGACTTTAGCACCCTGAAATTTTTCCTTAATGTGACAAAAGCATGAAAGCGCATTCCAAGGGGGATTAAATGAGCAGATTTTGCAATATGTGAAATTGCAAGAGCAGCACCACTGAAACAATAACTGCAGAGATCAGCAGGTGGATGTTAGGGTAAACTTACTGAAATAAAGTAAGTTTACCCTCGTATTCATCTTGTCAGAGGAGAGCACTTGATTAACTGCACTTGACTTTTGGGATGTGGAAGTTGACTGCTTTGGCCTTTTTTAGTCCTCTACCGGAAACGGAGGGGACTGTAGGATCGCACTCCGTCCGTCTGTCAGTCCATTTGTCCGCATTTGTGTCCGCTCCATAACTTCAATACCGTATGACCTAGGAACGTCAAAGTTGGTGTGTGGATGCATTTTGGGGAGAGGGTGTGTCATGTACCCTATTCAGGTCACTTTGACCTACTTTTTAGGAAATATAATATGCATACACCGGTAGGGGACTAGTATTGCGCAGCAATACGACATTCGCCGATAGGCGGTGCACTTGTTTTTTTTATTGTGTATGTCCTCTGTTAATGACACGTGGCTTACAGGACAAGTATCTTCACAATCGTAGAGAAACTTCTAAACCGATTTTGTAAGTTTTTCAGGAGACCGAAAAAAAATTTCTTCATTTTGAACTCATGCTTACTTGGTCCAACAGACCAAAGGGAGCTTTTGTGATCACTCAGTAGCGTTGATGTCTGTGCTAAAGATAATCTTCTTCTGCCAAACCACTGAAGCGATCAGTGTGAAATTTGGAGGGGAGGTACAAATGGATGTACAGATTAAAATTTGTTTGGTGTAAATCCGTCCATTGGTGGAACTGTTGCAAACAAATGGTCAAAACTCTGTAACCATTTGTCCGATCAGCTTGAAATTTCGCCTGCTTCATGTTGGGTATGTTTGCTATGAAAATCGGTAGAACAAATTCATAAATGAAACAACATGGTGAATATCAGCCAATCAAATTTCAGTTTAATAATTATTTTAGCTGCCACCTTTCATGATGAAAATTTGTATTCTTGTTTTGGATGCGGAAAAGAGCCATTTTTTTTTGTAAATTCAGTCAACTGAGTAGCTAGATTACGTTAGCTCACTGGGTATCAAACTATTGTTACATTATGTTAGGAAAAAGCATTGCGTGCACGCTACCTAGCCAAGTAAAGTGAACTTAGTTATGTCAGTGGCGCTTAACTAGCTTCCTTCAGTGCTAAGCCATACCAAATCAACCAATATTACACTCGGTATTCAGGTTGGCTTAGTAGAAGCAGTGAGACGTAACGCTAAGCGATTTATTTTCCCCCACGCTCTCAGCCAATGCGATTTTCACAAAAGTGTAATGTAGGGTCATGTCAAATATATGTCATGATTTGGGCTCTGAGAAAAGTATTTCAGTTTTGTGATGAACCTTAAATTTTGCAAAAGCCATGTTCACTCGGCAAGATTACGACTGTGCTGCCTTGGCGGAGGTTTGCACTCCAGGAGTTCCTCTAGTTACATTATGTTTTCCAAAGGCGTTATTCGCAAAGAATTGTGAAATTATCAAAGCAAGGAGGCATATGTAATTATCTGCATACTAACAAAATAGGTAAAGTTCTGCTCAAGGGATGCAGCAACTTCATATTTCTGAAGGCAGCTATTGAGCCCAGCCAGAGCGTCAGTCAAGCTAAACATACAGCGTGGGTAAAGCTGAGGGACATTGCCACAGGAAGTATTATTTGATTGGTTAAAATATATGAGATGGCTGCATTCTTGAACTTTTGCCAATTTGTTGTATTTCAGAGGTTTTATTACTTGGTACATTAAAATGGCAAAAATTCACAGAAAACATTATGGAATGAGAAGAACATGTACCTTTAATCGGGTAAGAGCTGAAAAAAGTGGGGGGGGGGTTTTCTTTAATTACAAAATGGTAATGGGATTACATTTTCTGATAATCTACTAAATTTATAATACTCAAAACAACAAAGAAATTGAAAATTGGAATCATAAATTATGTTTGTGTTGCTAACCTCATTGAAAAATGACAAATTTCACAATGAGCCATTGGAATTGTGTTTCAATTTCCTGCAATGACTTACAGTCTCCAATACATAGGCTACCAACCTATGGAAATACAGTAAATGCCAGGAAATGGCTAAATGTCTTTTAGGAGTTGTCAGCTTTGGAAAAATAACCTTTGATCCTTGTCTTGGAGCTAAAAAAGAAATTTAATTACATAGAACATAAAGTTTGACTTACCTGTCATAATTGCAGCGCCGTCAATTCCCAATTCTAAGATTAAGTGTACTGGGATGCCCTCCGTCTGAATAATATTTTTCAGAGCTGCCAGAATCGAATCAGCTTTCTCATCAGTCCAGTATTTCAGGTCTAGGAGCTGGCAGAAGAGCTTCTTTTCTTTGTCCAAATGTCTAATAATGTTTATAGAACATGTCAACACATTGTTAAATGTTATTTATCTATGAAATGTTTATTCATTGCTCCTTTATTTGGCTTGCCTAACATGGATGTCCAGTTGTCTGCACACAGAGACATCTGTTGTTTCATCTATTTCAGTTCCTATTGCATATGACCGAAAAGTGCCTACTATGGGCTGCTCAATCACTTGGCAAGAATTTCCTGCATTTTGTCTACAATATGATGAGATCTGTAGTTTGTGGCCTTGCAAATCTGAGAAGTTGTTGGAAAGGTATACATTCAGAGATGATGGACATTTTAATTATTATTTCTTGAACTAAATGATGCGAAATGTACAAAAATTGACTGTGAATATAGCAATGAAGCTGACAGGAAAAAAAGCACGACAAAAAATTTGAAAACATTGAGCATATTAAGCCTGTTGAAATGGGAGCAGCCCAAAAGATTTCCAAGTTGCTGCAAGGCTGGATAGTTCATGTGAGAGGCAATTTCATGCTTGGTGAGCCTATATAAGCAATTCAGTGCCCCCATGGCTTCATGCTCCGGTACAATTGACCGATCCCAAGCCCCGCCCACTTTCATCTATGTCACAATGGAGCAAGCAGGGGTCTGACCGAACCTTGGACAACTTTCACCTCAGGCAGCCGTCAAACCAGGCATTTTGGGTTTTTGAATATGGTTAAACGATGTAACGTTACAGACACTCGATTTGCCAACCGTGTTAAAGGTGTGTTTTTCTTTTTAATTCCATTTCCAAAACCATAATAAGCTTTTTAATGTATTCCAAAACTAATCTAAAAAAAGATCTGAAACAGTTTTGAAATTTGTGTCTTTTTCATTGGTGATAAATCTCACAAGATAATTACAATTTACGACAAGAATATTACAGAAGGCGCTTTTATCAAACAAACCGACGCAGTTGTATTCTCATGCCAATAACGGTCACCAGCAAGCTACCTTGGTACCCTTACTGTCGCGGGGACTGCATTAACTGGGCAGTTAATAAAATTAACAAGGTGGCTAACAAGCTAGCTGCTTGTAACTGACATTCAACGACAATACTTCTTACCTGCATGATACTTAAAACAGTGGACAAGTCGCTTTGTCTGTTTATCCAGAATTCAAAAAGACAAGGAGGGGAGAAAGGCTTGGCTTTTTGCTAGAAATCAGGAGGAAAAAAGTTTTCTCTGTCCCCTCCATCCGTGCTGTGCAGTGATCTTATCTGAGACCAGAGTTTTAACAGGACGGGGCCAAAGATGAAGCTGAGGAAAGGAGTAGCCAGAGTTAACTAGCGCTTCCTTTTAACATCGTTGGCATTAGCCTTATGATTCAATATGAACAATTAGGTTGACGGCAAATATGCTCAACCAGGGTACAATGAAGTGAGGAAACCAGAGAGTAATTTGATAACGTATACGGGCACATATCTTATCAGAGGGTCATTAAAAGCCTTGGTCAAGTTAACTTAACTTTTCTGCTCGCTCTTAAACGTTGACACCGAGTCACATTTCGATCGTGTGTCGCTTTTCATCCTCCAAAAAGCACATATTTAGGGAGACAAAATGTCATTGCCAAAATAACACAGACTCGCATGCAACACTTCAGTGAACGGAACCGGCGCCGCTATGCTTGTTGTTTTGAACTCGGGCAAGGCTGAAGTTTCCTGGTAAGTTATCCGACCTAGCAACAGTAACAATGGGAGGCGGGGCTTGGGATCGGTCAAATACTCGCTCAAAAACAGCAAGGACAGAATTTCCTAAAATTAAATGCATCATCTCTATCAAGGAGCATAACATGTAATTGATAAAATACTTTTTTAATGTATAATTTTACTTGCTGTCAAACTTGACTGGTGCTGACCGGCTGTTCTGTGATTTTTCAGATGCTGTATGTTTGCGAAGTTTGTCCTTACTGTATGAAGTGCAGGGTGATTGTATAAAGGCCCGGGTCTGACTTCCCCTCACAACCCCCTGTTTGTGTTGCCTACATAATTAGCAGGTCATCGCTAAAAAAAAAAGTAGATAAAAACACTGAAATAATTGTAGCCCCCGGACGAAGTCGGGCGGCTACTATGGATTCGTTTCCGCCGCCGCCGCATCCGTGTCTGTTGACATTTTTTATAATAATAATTTTTTAAATAAAATTTTATTAAAAATATTATAATTATTTTTTCAGGCTGTAAATTTTGACAGAATTCTTTCATATTTGGTATGGACATGTGTTGTACTTCACTTATGACACCTTGCAATTTTAGTTACCATGGCAACAGTATTGGCTGAATAATATGCAGATTATCGGCAAAACATAGAGATTTTCTTTTGGACGCAGTACAGGCTGCAATTTTTTGACCGATTACTTTCATATTTGGTCTAGACATGTGTTGTACTTCATTTATGATACCAAGTGATTTTGGTTGCTATGACGACAGTGTTCGTTGGATAATATGCAAATTAGTGGCAAAACATCGAGATTTCCTTATGGACGCAGTGCAGGCTGCAATTTTTACTGATTACTTTCATAATTGGTCTAGACATGTGTTACACTTCACTTAAGATGCCTAACAATTTTTATTGCCATGGCCACAGCATTGGCCGAATCATGTGGAAATTTGCACTGAAACATGCGCTCTTCCTTGTGGACGCTGTACAGGCTGTAATTTTTGACCGATTACTTTTATATTTGGTACGTGCATGTGTTAGCCAAATAATGCACTGAAAAGGGGAGAATCGGGCTTTTGGGGGCTACATCTACTGTCTTGTTTCCTATTCACCTAAATAGATTAGAACAAAGTTCTCTTAAAATAAAGATAAATGGTTAACAAAACATGATCAAAAAAGACCAAGTGCTCTCTTTTACTCACCTGGGCACTGACAAAGCATCAGCGGCAAAACCCAACTTAAGGGGGTTCATATATTTTAATTTAATGAAAAATGTATTTTCCTAATGATTTTGTTTTTTTCCTCTAAAGTCATCTTTAATACATACAGAATCACTACTAACTTGATTAAATCGCATCTAATTGGCATAATCATAAATAACATGATGTTTCTGATGGCGTGTGTCCACCTTTTAGTAAATCTGGTTTTGAAATTTTTGACAATCATTTCTCCACAACCATAGGAGGTATTTCTATGAAATTCTCAGGGGTTGTAGGTAATGATGAGGGCAATGATTTAACATCCTTAGATTTTTAGATGTACTGGGGGTTATGAGAGAAATAGGTTGCATAATATGCATAACTAAATAGGAAGTATTTACGGAATCCTGTACGAATATCATATTGTTCCCCCTTGCCATCATCTTTTTTGATTAAAATGGTTTGTAACAGAGTGGTTATCTTCGACAATTTTGCAAAAAACGACATTGAAAAATATGCAGAGGTTCAGGAGAAATCCGTGACAAAAGAAGATAAGTAGAAATCCAATATGGCCCCTGTTGCCATGGCAACGGGTTATGTACTGACAAAGAAAGCAGTGAATTTAGAATGCTGAGGCCATGACTTATCCAAATATAACAGTAACATTTTAGAAAAATAAACGTATTTAAAACGTAGTATTTTAGTATATTTGCCCACTTAAGCCCTTCTCTTCGTGTATGGCTTGCACAGAGATTATATAACCAGCACTGATGACTAACGGGTATCCCCAAAGGTTCAAAGCTGGCTAGTTAATCAATCAATAAATTATTTATTTACTCTTTCATCCATGTATCTGTCAAGTATTAATCATTAAATCAATTAATTCATCCACTCATTCAGTTATTTATGCATTAATTAATTAATTAATTAATTTGTTCATTAATTTACCCATGATGTTTGATCTCATAGAGCCATGCAGAATATTTATTGTCTGATAGCCAAGCTGGATCAAAGCCTGACTGATGGTGGTGACTTAATAAGCCATCGATTTAATAAGCTGAGCCCAAACTGCTCCGGTGCCGAATTTGTCCCATCTATTTTGCACTCAGAAAAGCTAGTTAATCAGCCCATCCTAAAATGAGTGAAGGAACTATTTTATGCAAAAAATGCTCCAAACGAAAATAAATCCATCTTCCATCATGAGACCTTGAGTACAATTGAACCTGTGGCCATGATGGCGAAGCCTGAACGAGACCAGGAGCTGCAGTTGGAGAATGAAAAAAGAGTTGGCTTCTAGTCTGTTGTAGTCAATGGAATGAATAATTTGCTAGCAAGTATGCTAAGGCTTTTCACTATTAAATTAATAAAATCAAGGTTCTTCAACTGTTAAACTTGCAACTTCATAATTTAATAGCAAAAAGCTGAAGCATACTTGCCAGCCAAAGGTGCGTTTCCCAAAAGCATAGTTGCTAACTAAGTTAGCAATTTACATAGTTTATCCATTCAGCCGATGGTACCAATTATCGAAGTTTGCATCTGTGATTTCGGGAAACGCACCATAGCTATGCATACAGGGCCTCATTTGACCTGCAGGGGCCATGTTGTCCGTCGAGTGTGCAGTGTGGAATCAGAGTTTTCGTCATGTATGTAGGCTACCTATTTTCCTACAATTTTTCTCATGGCCAATAAAACTCTTAAGTCAGTAGTTTCTGTGCACGATGCCTTCAGGCTGACTTTCATGTTGTTCCTCATCCCCCTCTGATTTGAAAAAATATTTGTTTTCATCAGTTTATGGTGATAATATTCTTTGACATTGTGTTTTCCTGTCGTTTTCAGCTTGTCTTCTTCATTTGGAACACCTCCCGCTACGGCACATCTGCTAATTGGCAATTAACCCAAAATGTGGCCAGCTGCCTTAGAGGGCAACATTTTAAGGCAGTATTTTGCACTGCTTTCACACTTTTGCGCACTTTTCCTTTACAGGGATGTCTCAAATCGTCTCAAAAAATGTATCCCCCTAAATTGCCTTATTTCAGCTAAATTTGAAGTCAACATCTGCCTTGTCCTTGCCGGGTAGGCTGGCCCCTACATTTTTGCGATCAAATGATGTCTGAGGCTGAACAGAGAAGTCTGTTTTAACTCGCAGTTGCAGACAGGTGGACTTTACGGGCGCATTCCCGTGAAGTTTGGGGAGGCTACGGCTGGCCAGTTTTACTGTTAATAAATTCTGCAAGGCTCATGGGAAACTTCATGGTTCAGATTTTCAAGGAGGCAGCTCAGGTAAAGGCCTCATCTGTCTTTGCTTGTGGGATTTTGCAATATTTATTGCTACAAGAATCTGATAATATGAAGATACCAGAAAAGCCATTCCGATGAAGAGAAAATATTTAAAGAATGTGGGAAAACAACCAAAAATAGGTCTTTCGATTTATGCAATGTGCTGTACATTCAGCCTAAATGTACATTTGCTCTAGTTGAGGTATTCTTGTTTTTAATTGGGCTGCGTTCATGGCATTGAGTGAGGTTTGAAGTTCAGTTCCACTGATGCATTTACATCAACAACCCTGCACTCTTATAGACTTCATGTAATAACACAGCACTTCACACAAAGTCTGAAATTTGGGTTTGGCCTTTAAAAAACTTCCTTTGAAATACTCAAAACAGCGCACAAAGCTATGGAAGGAAAGTAATTTGTTTACAAATGGTGAAGCTGGTAATTTGTCAATTTAATTACGTACAAAAGCTGGAAAAAGTGGCCCAACTAGATATATGTAGTTAGCTTTGCATTAAAAAAAATGTCGCTTTCTTTTCTTGGTCAAATTGAAGCAGCCGTGCAAATGTCAGTTACCAGCAGTATACATGAAGATGGGCTCTTGAATGCCCTTATCGTTCCTTCAGTGTGGGTCTCAAATGCATTGCTTTCTGAGGCATCTTTTACATTAGTACATAAGTGCACTACTTTAAGAGAAAGGACACTTCTGAGGATGTTGGGCGCAAGGCAGCTGACTTCGTATTGGGAGGTGTTCAATGGAGCCGCTTTTGGTGTCTGTAAGTCCAGTCTTATGGAGTTTCTTGGGTTTGTAACTGAAAGAATTACATGACCACGAGCACCGTCTTTGGTTTTTTGCAGCTGGTGAACATTTGCTCCAGTGATGGCCAGAGGATCTTCGAGGCAGTATGCTTTGGGTGCCTTCTGGCTGGGGGACCATTGGTGGCCATCCTTGGGCTGTCCTACATCTGCTTTTTCCTGGGCCCGACTGCGCTAGTGGGGTCTGCCATCTTCGTCTGCTTCTATCCTGCCATGGTATTTCTTAAGACTTGCCTCGACTGAATCAGGCAGTTACCCAGAATCCTTTTCTTGATTTGTGTTCAAGTCAAGTAGACTTGAATGAAACAATGGCTTTGTATCAATGCCCACATTTGCAGTCTTGAGTATGCGTACATGCCCTACTGGGTACGTGTGGAAGAGTGTCCCATTCCTGAAAATGCCCAAGCTCAGGTGCACTTAATCCACGCTTTATGAACCCTTATCCTAATATTCCTTTGGAGCATTATGAAGGGCTAAGTGTATCCCACAGTGCATCAGGATTTTGAAAGCAGGAAGGACGGAGTGGTTATTATGATGATGGGCATAAAACAATAAAGTTATAGCTGGTTAGTGAAGCTTCTGTTATAGGGCAATATGCTTGGTTGCTTATTTATTGACACCTATATAAGCAAATCTATTGCTGTATTATGATCTTAGACGATGTTTTAATGTTTGTTTTGTTCATATTTGGATTGCTAATCGGACATTTACTCATAAATTTATTCATAATATGTATCCTCTGTACGACATTCTTTGCTAATAAACTCATCCAATTTCTGGATTCAACTGTAAACATTTCCATATTTTGAAATGCGTCCTGAAGCAAGATGGCAAAACCTCACAGCACATGCAGGTTTTATATATAAGTTTTTTTGTGAATCATGAAAGAAATTACAAGAAAATGTAACTAATTTCATGTACTGGGTGTTTCCCATTTTCATCCAAAGCTCTTACCAATGATTGTAAGCTTTTGAGCAAAACACTCTGGAACCAAAGGCGCATGTTAACAAAATATCTGTGTATCTGTCAGTTTGTTCTAGAGAATGCATTGTTGATCTATCTGCACTCTTCTCTCTATCTCTCTCTCGTAATTCCTTTTTACCTGGCAGACACTTGCTTCCCGTCTGACTGCCTATTTCAGGAAGAAGTGTTTGTTGGTGACAGACCAGCGTGTGCGGCTCATGAACGAAATCCTGGGTTCTATCAAGGCCATTAAGATGTACTGCTGGGAATCTGCCTTCACTCAAAACATCCACAGTAAGTCACTCGGTGCTGTGATCTTCCAACTTTTAACCGCAATGACACTACTTTCATTTCCTGTTTTTGGTTGGCTTTTGCCCATAACAGGTTAGATTTACTGCTTTGTCACGCTAGGTTCTTCAGCTTTATTGACCTAGTTCCTAGAGGAAATCACCTTCAAGAATGGAATATTTCTCATGGACATAGGGTTACCAGGTATTGAATTTTCCAAGGCCAGACAACACTGACAGCTGCAGGCTGATTGATTGGAGAGGCTAGGAGCTGGATGGGAATGGTGTGGGATTCTTGGGTGACAGAATGGATCACTGACAAAAATGCATTACAAAAATTCCTGCTTCTTCTGGCAGCATCCATGTTTGATTTTTTTTTGGCTGTCTAATTCTCCAAAAAAAGGTCTTCGTAGTTAACAACTGTTGTCCATCAGCTTGAAATATTAGTATTGAATTTTATTTTGCTCCCCACTGGCCAGTGCAAGAACATGTCAGGCTGAGTGATGAAGGTTCTTGAGTGGTCATCTCAGAACGTGCTTGTAATTTATTTCCCCTTGTCAGGGAAGTTAAAAACAAACTACGTCATTTACACAGCTTGTGTGTCACGTGAGATACTCATGCCACATATCTTCGGAAAGCTAAGATTCTTGTGATTCAGTTGATGCCAACCATTTCAAAATCTTATCATCACAGCAGCTTTAATCAACGCCTGTGTCACAGCTTCATGCTGTGGTCTCATTGTGTTTTTCAGCTAATAAGTCCCAGCTACACTCATCTGCAGGCATCTGTTTGCAAAAAAAAAAAAAAAAATTCAGGCAAGAATAAAAACTTTCTACTTTGAGAATAAAAACTTTCTATTTCAGTGTGTTCCAGCTTAGATTACTCATTGACTGTAGCACTTACGGTGATTCTTTCAGTTGGGGAAAAACCTCAGAGTGTTTCCTTTCAAAAGAGACCAAAACCATCCATATTCTGCAAACGGTTCAAGAACAGCTTTCAATTTACTTTGGGTACGCCTTGGATAGGCATTTTAGGCTAATTTTACTGGAGTGTAAAATGGATAAAAATCTCTGTTTCTCTAAGTGCATCTAAGAGTTTAGAGTCTGAAAATGTAAAACTGAACTGTGACCCTTAAATCAACAGAGATGAGATCTGTGCCCTGTACACACTCTTGCTGCATCGGTTCATATTTACATATCATACTCGTTTCAGGATCCTCACTGAGAGTATTTTCATTTCAGTGAATATCTGGAACAGAGATTTGGGGACACAGAGCTGTGCCCGCAATCACACCTGCGCCATTTCTAAAATTATCTGGCTAAGAGCCAGGATGGATGAAATGACTCTGTGGAGTTTCCAACATCTGAGACAAAAAGATTCACACAATATTCTTTTATCTGGGGAAACTGCAACTGTCTACTTAAAACGATTAACTGATTTTACCACACGTTACAGGACAGGTAGCTGACGTTTTAATCAATAAGAACTTGACATTAATTGTACTTTGTTGAGGCCAATCCCTCCCTGGAGAAATATGGGGTTTAAGGTCTTGCTTCAGGGCCCAACAGTTGCTCTGATTTTATTAGATGGAGTTAATTGGCTTAAAGTGACACTTGATTGACAGCAGAGGTGAAGCAAAACAGTGCTGCTGAACAGCATTGCTCGAATTCTTTTAGCAATGTCTTGGGCGTTAAATTAGCCCTGCTCTACATGTACAGCTTCAAATTAAGAGCTTTCAAAAGTCATAAATGCACAAAAAAATAAACGTTGACCTTTCTCTCACAGCAATAAGGTCGAAGGAGAAGAATATCTTGGAGCACGCTGGCTATGTTCAGAGCATGACTGTGGGTGTGGCTCCCATTGTAGTCGTGATAGCCAGCGTCTGCACCTTCACGCTGCACATGGCCTTGGGCTTCGACCTCACAGCAGCCGAGGTAAACCCTGATGCCCTCAGATCAGAGATTAACAACATGACAGCAGACCTCCAGCATCTAACACTTTCCCTGTGTCGCACCCTCTCCTGCAGGCCTTCACTGTTGTCGCTGTTTTCAACTCCATGACCTTTGCTGTGAAGGTCACGCCTTTAGCAATGCGTGCTCTTGCCGAAGGCTCTGTGGCAGTTCAGCGATTTCAGGTAATTTTTGGTTGAAAAGGGATTTAGCTACGTTCTGCTCTGAAAGAGCTGAAACCAGTAGTATAATTTCAGTCTCTAGTACGGGAGGTACTGGGCCATTGAGGGTGCAGGTGGGAGGTTATGAGCATGTCAGTCATCTGTAAAAGCCAGGAGCCCTGTCTCTCCATTAATAATGCCTATACTGAAAACAACACATGCCGAAGCTGTATATCAGTAGCATTTTTCCAACAAAGCAATAATTTAATGTACAGTAAGAAGCATACATTATAAAGTGAGGCAGGTCTGTTACAATGTAGTCTGGTTTTGAGTGCAAACAGAGAACCTTGCTTTTACTATCAGGCTAAATATCAGTGATATCCGTATTGAGGACTTGATGTCTGACCACAAAGGTGTAATGTTTTGCTCGTCTTTTGACAACGACTTTGTTCCAGAGAAACGTGTGAGAAGCTCGCGCATTATCAACACCCTAGCAGTGGAGAGTTTTAGAGCTAGATTCAAGTGTAATGTTTTGATGTCACTGGACGATGATGTTGATTGTTTGGTCCGTGTTTTTATCACTCACTGTGCAGCCATTTTAGATGACGTAGCCCCTCTCCTTACTTGCTCTGTCCTCCCCATAAATTCATCTCCCTGGATGAATAAAGTGATCTTTGCGCTCGGAAAAAACGTTGCAGAGCAGGGACTGGAAAGCGTCCAATTTGGAAGATTTAAAGATTTAATGTCTGAATTCAACAAGTTGGTTGAAATGGCCGGGGCTGCTCACTTTGCTCATCTCATCTCCTCTAGGATGAACAACCCCAGAGTGTTATTTAACACCATTAACGCGATTGTCGCTCCCCCTCTTCCACCTGTACCTGTGTTTTCAAACGATGATTGTTACACCTTTTTGTCAAAAAGGTTGCAGATGTAATCCAGTTGCACAATCACTGTCTGCTGCCTCATGATATCAAAATGGCAGCCCACACCGCATTTTAAGACCAACATACCCATGGGTGCTCAGTTTGGCACAACTGCGTTCACTCCGTAAGCAATGTGAGTGCTGGACAGGAAAATGGCCACTGCGTCGGTCTTAAACTCGCAAAGAGACTTGCGTCATGCTTGGTGCCGCTCTGGATGTAAGATGGAGTCCTTGTAGTCATTGCCACGTTTCAGCTTTCATTGTGTTTCTGGCCGGCCTCCAGCAAACCTGTATTTTGTTTCATCAGCTCTCCAATTTGTTTACCCCTCACTGTGACAAAGTAAATTAACTCTAAATTTCAGTGTAAAATACTGCCATTTTTACATTGAAAGTAAAAGTGACAGTATTTTGGGCAGTATGTCAAACAAATGCTTGTTTGACCATTTCAGCGGAAATAAAGAAAATGTTGAATTTTTTAGAAGACATTGCTATTCAGCATAGTTTTCTTGAAAATTCAAGGGCATCTTTACAGTGTGGATAAAAGCAACTCGCTGAGGCCGCACTGGATCAGCCAAATAGTCCTGAAATTTAGCCACAACATTAACCTTCCTGCCTGTGTCTCCCAGCGCCTCTTTCTGATGGACGAACGGCAGCAGATAACAGCCAAAATGGAGGACCCCAGAAATGCAGTGGAATTTCGGGATGCCACACTGGCTTGGGAAAGGGTCCAGGCTCTCGGTCGGCAGGGAGTCGGGGGCGGCCAGGGCAGGATGGCCCAGAAGCCAAAAAAGGGAGGGGGAATGAAGAGGCTGCTGCGCAGGGAGAGGCGGAGTCTGTACAGCAGCACAGAGGAGGGACAAGGGGCTGAGGCCCAGAATGCCCAGCACCTCCTGACCCACATGGAGCAGGAGAGCCCCCAGACCACTGTCTCCTCCTCCCAGGGCCTTCGCCCACCGCTTCACAACACTTTACACCGCATCCAGCTTCACATCAGAAAGGTAAAGGTAGTAAAGGTCGAGTATCTTTTGCTGAGGCAAAGATTCTGAGTTTGATGTCCCTTGGGCAGCAGCGTCTGCATATACAGTGCTGTGAAAAGTATTTGCCCCCTTCCTGATTTCTTACTTTTATGCATATTTTTCACACTTAAATGTTACAGATCATCGAACAAATTTGAAAACAAGACAAAGATAACCCGAGTAAATACAAAATGCAGTTTATAAAGGATCATTGTGTAATACTTGGCATGGTTTATTGGCAAAATCTGAATATACTACCCATTAATAATTATAATAAAAAATTTAGTTCGTTGTTATGACCTTGAAAATCACAACAAAGAAAACCAGCAATGACAACTTAAACAAATTTATTTTTCACTGAAAAAAAAACTTCTACAAATAATCCACTGTTTAACCTGATAATAACACTCTAATGCCACTATGTAACTCTGATGCTAAAACAAAATCTCCCTCTAACTGATCAAAATCACAGCATTTATATAGACTAGCAAAATTCTCGAAAGATCTAAAGGATTCCTGGGTGATCCGGCCCCCTCCAGGCAAGAAGATGCCAGAAGCTTATAGAAAGCACTAGTCTATTTCATCATAAAGAAGTGGTATTGCATCAGATCATGTTTTCTACAGACACACCACCAGAGGGTACCACATGATGAACAATGATATACAGTGCTTTATATAAAACACTCATACATAACAGAGTCTAATTTCACTAGCCACGCCCAGGCCTGATTACTGCCAGACCTGTTGAGTCAAGAAATCCCTTCAATAGAACCTGTTTGACAAAGTGAAGTAGGCTAAAAGCTCTCAAAAAGCAACACATCATGCTACGAACTAAAGAAATTCAAGAACAGATGAGAAACAAAGAAATTGATATCTATCAGTCTGGAAAGGGTTGCAAAGCCATTTCTAAGGCTTCGGGACTTCAGCAAACCATGGTGAGAGTCATTATCCACAAATGGAGAAAACTTAGAACAGTAACCTTCCCCAGCCCACCAAAATGACTCCCAAGAGCGCATCGACGACTCATCCAGGAGGTCACAAAAGAACCCAGAACAACATAGAAAGAACTGCTGACCTCACTTTCCTCAGTTTAAGTGAGTCTTCATGATTCAACAATTTGAAAGAGACTGGGCAAAAATGGCATCCATGAGACAGTTCTAAGGCGAAAAATTCTGCTGATCAAAAAGAACACAAAGGCTCATCTCGCATTTGCCAAAATACATCTTGATGGTCTCCAAGACTTTTGGGAAAATATTCTGTGGAATGACGAGACAAAAGTTGAACTTTTTGGAAGGTGTGCATCCCGTTACATCAAGCGTAAAGCTAACACAGCATTTTGTAAAAAGAACATCATTCCAAAAGTCACACGTGGTGGTAGTGTGATGGTTTGGTGCTGCTTTGCTGCTTCAGGACCTGGAAGACATGCTGTTATAATTGGAATGATGAATTTTGCTCTCTACTGGAAAATCCTGAAGGAGAATGTCCAACCATCAGTTTGTGACCTCAAGCTCAAGCATACTTGGGTTATGCAGCAGGACAATGATCCGAAACACACTAGCAAGTCCACCTCTCAATGGCTAAAAAAAAAGAATTTCAGATTTTGGAGCGGCATGGTCAAAGTCTGGACTTAAATCCGCTTGAGTTGCAGTGGCATGACCTTAAACAGGCTGTTCATGCATGAAAACTCTCCAATGTGGCTGAATTAAAACAATTCTACAAAGAAGAGTGGGCTAAAATTCTTGCACAGTGATGTGAAAAACTTACTGCTAGTTATCGCAAACGTTTGATTGCAATTGTCGCCGAGGGCGGAACAATCAGTCATTAGGGTTTAGGGGGCACTTACTTTTTCAGATGGGGCCAGGACGTTTGGATAGGTTTTTCCCCTTAATAAATGAAATCATCATTTAAAAACTGCATTTCATATTTACCCAGGTTGTCTTCGTCTAATAAAAAAATTGGTTGGATCTGAAACATTTAAGTGTGAGACAAATGCAAAAAAATAAGAAATTAGGAAAGGGGCAAATACTTTTTCACGGCACTGTATTTGTTCTAACCAAGCATTAGATGCAGGGTCCCCTCACACTGGTCTGTGGATCAGCACAAGTCTGTAAAAACGGCTGCTGGTCCTCTTAATGCTCACAAACAAAAAAAATCTCATCAAGCATTTAAATCTAGTATTTGGCCTAAAAACTTTTTTTTTTTTCCTTTTTCTCATTACAAGAAAAATTCTGCTTCTGGTGGGAGATAATTTTGACTCATTTTTAGATTTGTCCATAGGATAAGAAATTTTCTCATGCTAAAATAAACTGCAGATTAACCAATATTTTCTGTGCGTGAGAGAGGAAAAATAAGAGGTAAGTCTCATAATAAGATTAAATTGTTCAGGCAGATAGGTTTTGCAGTGCAGCATTTACAGTTGGGCATATGCCTGTTGACCTTACTGTGTGTGGTGGTTCCTAAAATTTTGATACTCGACATTGATGGTCCCAGGCTGAGAAAATGTGGAATTTTTGGCACTGCTCCACCTTAGTGCATTAATGAGCTCTCTTTCTGAACAAGGATGATAAAATGTCGAGTGGATTCCTCTGGTGTTGTGTTTTGGTGGAGCAACTACCTGCAAACAATGCTGCCTTCAGGGCCTGACTGGAGTCGTTCTGTATCATGGCGATGAGAGCATAATAAACAATCATGAAAAGCCAGGCAACAAATGTCTTTTATCCTCTACAGCCTGTGTATTACAAATATATCCAACTGAAAGACTTCATTCCTCGAAGCCAAAAAAAAAAAACATGAAGTTATGTTAGACATCTGAACACTGCATGCAGCGACAAGCTCATCGTCCTTTAGGGAATGCATGAGCTCCGCCATTTCTACACTGTAAATGGAGTAAAAACACTTTTAGTTTAGAGGATAAACTCTAAAGAGCTGAAGAGCATTTGAACAACATGCTGTTTAATCCAAGAGCTCTAATGCATGCTGTCCGATGGTGTTTGCCAGGAAAAGCTTGAGTAAACTGCATTTATATGTGCGCTTTGACTCTTCACCAGAGGTGCTCAGAAAACTGTAAACACGAAGGTTCGGCAAGGAGAAAAGAGGATCGCTGTGTCACAGCAAATGGCAGCAGCCATTACATAAACCTTCTGGGACACATTAAATGCCTCAGTAGGCACAAGAGGGAGATTAAGGATTTGGTGCCTTAAGTAGCTAATGGATTCAAAGGTATAGAGTGATATAAGTAGGCCTATTCAGCCAGGAATAAATGCTCAAGATTTACTGAGCCAAGAGGCTGTTTTGTCTAACGAGTTTTGAAAAACTCCTTTTTGCTGCATATTTCCACAGGGGGCGCTATTGGGAATTTGCGGTGGAGTGGGGAGTGGAAAGAGTTCACTGCTATCCGCTCTGCTGGGGCAGGTGAGGTTTCTGAATAATGCAGTCCTGTGATTGGTCGGCTCCCCTAAATTTCCTCCCTGACACGGTACGTTCTGCCCTGCACACAGATGACTCTACTGGCGGGCTCAGTAGCTGTCAGTGGTGACTTTGCATACGTGCCTCAGCAGGCCTGGATCCTTAACGACTCCCTCAGAGAGAACATCCTGTTCGGGAAGGAGTATGACGCAGAAAAGTGAGAGCAGCTAGGAAATAGACAGTGTGGAGGGAGGCTGCGAAATAATCTCCCGTATGACCTCTTTCCTTTCCAATCACACCTTTCTTTTCATTCTTTTTTGTGTTCAACCCATGCAGGTACTATTCTATTGTTCAGGCCTGCTGTCTCAACCCTGATATTGATGACTTGCCCTACGGTGACATGACTGAGGTAACTATTGTCACAACTTATTGTTACTTAACCTCTCCCTGTGATTAACTGTGGCATTAGGTAGAGGGATGCCTCCACTTGCAGTTTGGATGCATGTGTGTTACTGTTTGTGTGTGTGACTGTGTGTTTGACAGTGCGTGCTGCTTGTGTGAACATGAAAAAAGTACACAATTGAAAGTTTCTGACCCAAAAAAAGGTTATAAAGAGATCTAGGGCCAGGAAACCAAGCGACCCAGCAGCTAGTCTGCTCTCAGTCATAAATGGATTATTGGCTATGCGTAACAGTTGTCATCCCCAAAGTTCTTCAAAAGTAAAACCAGTAAAACCTGCATGGGCCCCCTAGTTCCTGAAGGTGATATGCTTGGTTATGATTAATTTTCATTTTGAAAGAAGTGAAAAAGACACGAGGACACATTTGCTTATGATAAGATGGAATTATGGCAGCACGGTCCAAGGATTCTAATCTTGCCTGGGGCCTTCCTGCATGGACTTTCCACATTCTTGTGTTAGTGTGGGTTTGACATTGACATTCAACAGCATTTCTCCTTCCCTGCAAAATATTTAAAACAGTGGATAAGTTGCTTTGTCTTTCGAAACTGATTTCCAAAAGACAAGGAGGAGAGAAAGTCTTAGATGTTAAAAACCTTTCGCAACTCCTGCGATCAGTGCTGTAAAGTGACCATTTTGAGTAATACTGTTCTGACAGCAAAAAGGACATTGGTGAAACTTATTAAAAGAGCAGCGAGAGTTAACTAGCGCTTCCATTTAACAATATTGGCATTAGCCATATGATTCGATATAAACAATTCTGTTAACGGCGAATAAACTCAGTCTGGGTACAACAAAGTGAAGACTCCAGAAAGTAATTGGATAACGTAAACAAATGTTCATCTGCGTTTCTGTTAACAAAGAAAACTTCTCAGCAATTATCTTACCACAGGGTCATTAGAGGATTTGGTCATGTTAACTCGTTAACTCTTCTGGTCGCACGTTAACGTTGATGCAGTCACATTTTTGGCCTTTCGTGAGTGTGCCTCTTTCTCTGAAAAAAGCGCATATTTAGGGAGACAAAATGTTGCTCTGCACAGCGATACCAAAATACATAAAACATGAAAAAGTGTTTTTGAAAAGTTGGTTGGAAGCAGTGGAATTGCATTAAGACATTTCAAATGATCTTATTTCATTTGAAAGATCATGAAACGCATGCATTGCTTCCAATCCCTGAATAAAGAAAAGCGCAAAAAGTTCGGAGTCATAATCTGTATGCGTCATAAATGAAAACTGGCCACATCTGATAATGTTGAGAGTTTTCGGAGTTTCTGTAATGGTATTTTAAATTAATGCAGGTCATGACCAATCATTAATTTTAAGGGATTGTTTGAGCCTCGCCCATCACCAGTTCAGCTGCTGCCACTGATATACAACCTTGTGTGTGTGTGTGTGTGTGTGTGTGTGTGTGTGTATATATATATTGTTATGGCCCCAATTTGTTATTAGATTTACAACGCAACAGCAACAGCAACAGCAAGGGATGACAGACACAATTTAAAACTTAAACACATTTAATTAAACACACAAAGACTAATAACAACTAACTAACAAACTAATCTATTGACCAAGATTGATAAAAAAAAACAGAAATATTTACAGTCCCTGGTGATGTGCTGGGTGAGGAAAAAAATGCTGTTACAAAGGCAAAAATCCACAAAAGAAACGTCACAGGTCTTGAACGGAATGGCAGGTCTGGTCATCTTCTTGCAATTTCTCCTACTACTTTACTGTCTCAATTCTTTTCCTTATATACTCTTTTGCAGACCCCACCCACATTTAGACCTCTTTTTTTTAATTTTCTGAGACTTGCCCCAGACATGTCCAGGACATGTCTAAACATGACTCCAGTCTGGGCTTAACAAAAAAAAGGTAAATACTGCCATCTAGTGGCCTATATTCACATTACAATATATATATATATATTTATGGCTGAAATTATGACAATCACTTGGATTACTTTAGGTATGACAAGCTGCCCACAGGTGATAAGACTTACTAAAAGAAAGGATTTTATCAGGGGAGATATTAAAATGACAAAGACTGATATTTTCATCACGTTCCAAATGGATTTTTTAATGTACAATTTTACTTTGACAAGCAGAGATTATCCTTCACTTCACTGTGGTGAGTGTGTATGTGTGTGTGTGTGTGTGTATGTGTATGTGTGTATGTGTGTGTGTGTGTGTGTGTGTGGCATTAAGTAGCCTATATTGTCATGTCTGCTCACGTTTTGAATTATTGGACTGAAGAAGATGCACAATTTTTTTTCAGATTGTCAGGCAGGTTTAAGGAGTTAGGCTAATTCATTTGCGATCTCTCCCGAACGTGTCTTGGCAATATCAGCTCATTTTGCGTTTTAGTCAATATTGTCATTATGGCAGTCAAGGTTGGATGATGTTAGAACAAGGGAGTTTGCTATCCTCTGCATTTGTTAAAATGCTAACTTTATTAGCTGTAGCCTACTATTTTAACGTTATTGAGAAGTAGCCACATGTAGAGAAATGAATTACAAGACTGAAAATCACTCAGTAACCTCTATGCCCTAAGAATTGGTAGCTACCAAGCCTAAAACGTCATTTGGGAGCACTGTTGCCCCACTGGTAGTTGACAGACGATCACGGATCAGTTCAATGTAATCGTTGTAGGATAGGAGAGAATTCCGCATTTAACCTTTCAGTACTTTTTACAAACTATTCAGTACTTTTTTGGCTTTACCTTGATGTTTCGGTACTCAGAGAATAATTTGGGCGTGTAAAAACCTCAAGTTTAAATCCAGATGAGAAAATGTACATTTTAATTTCTAGTGCTGCTTAACGTGGTAATGGCATATAATGGCATCAGCCATGTTACTGATGGAACAACGGGTTGCTCGGGCATTCGCAGCATAGGCATTCACAATATTAAATATTAATATTTAACTCTAAAGCCCCTTCTCACTATTAAATACACCCCAAAATATATCGGCGTCCTGGTTTTAAAATCGCTCTGGCAAATAAAAAGCCAAATAAAAGTGGAGGTTGGATACGGAATTATCTCCCCATTGAATACTCAAATGTTCCGCTACTGACTGTCACTCGTTGTGCATATCACTCCATGTAACATTAGACTCTGGCAGAAACACGGTGGCTTTTCACTATCGAGTTAGTAGGATGAAAACATGTCTTATTTGGGGAATTGATATGAAAACTACAGAGATTTGTCCAAATCTGTTGACGGGGGGGTTTGTGAAAACACTTTTGCTCCCAAACTCATGTTCTCGCTCTTACACAAATGCGCACACAGATAATACAAACATCAGCCTGCGAGAAACAGATGAATTTGTGCTTTTGAATACAGTGGAGAGACAGACAGATTTGTGTATTAGGCCGCCTCACATGTATATGTTAATGACCACTGGCAGGTATAATTATGTTTGTTCCTGGTAAAACTTTGGATTTACTAACAACCCTGAGAGGCGAAAAATCGCTGGCTGCGGCGGCGCTCTCATGGGCTGTATTTCAAAATGGAACTTCAATTAAATGTTCGTGCTGTGTTCTACAAAACTTTTTTTGATGCTATGCCTTTTAACCCTGTGGGATTCTTTTGGGATATCTTCATTAATTTGCAGTCTAATTAAAATCGCAGCAATGAAATACATTTCAATGAATGCATCATTTTCACAGTGATTAATTGTAACATTTTAAATGTAATGAAAGGAAGCATTCTTATAAACAGTTCACTTATTCAGTGCCAGTGTTTAAGACATTTACTAAGCACCCATGGGCTAGTATATTGCTAATATTTTTAAGCATGTAGCAGTTATATGGAGTGAGTTTGAAATTTGCATTACTTTTAGCACTATATCACAAGATGGATCAGTTATAATTTGTTCCAAATTGGTTGAAAGAATGCAAATCTGATTGCTATGCCTATGTGAGCCTGACCTCTTCTGCTGTAGATTGGGGAGAGGGGCGCTAACCTTAGTGGGGGCCAGCGGCAGCGAGTTAGCTTGGCCAGAGCCCTGTACAGCGAGCGCCCCATCCTCCTGTTGGACGACCCCCTGAGTGCTGTGGACACGCATGTTGGGGCAGAGCTCTTCCACCGCGCCATTCGCGGGATTGCGAGTTCGAGGACGGTGCTGTTTGTGACCCACCAGCTAAAGGTTAGACACAATGATTAGCCTTCAGCTCAGCTAAGGGCTAGTATTTTCCCATTCTGTGTGTGAGTGAAATATAGTGGGACAACTTCACCAGGGATGCGATTAATTCCTGATTAATTGAAACAGGGAAATGCTGGTTTTATGACCTAAACTGGTGGCCTGAGTATATCTTAAGCCCACTCATTAAGAGCTTCAGCACTCCTGACAGCTATTATCAAGGGAGCATGTTCTGTAATAAAGCTAAAAGCTAGCAGCCCCAGATGCCTGTGATCCCAGAAAATACAATCTCAATTACAGAAGAATTTGGGCCACATGTAAAATGTCAATTAAAACAGCAAGCAGCAATTTGCAAATCCTATTTAACCTGTATTTGCTTGAAAATAGTACAAAGACAATGTTTTAACTCATCTACTTTATAGTTTTTCAACAATACTAGCAATTTCAAAATGTAATGTCTGCTACATTGTTCAGTGAAGTTGGGATTGAAGCATGTTTACCACTGTTTAACATCACTTCCCCTTTAAATAACACTCACCATCGTGTCACCATCCAGGGACCAGCGATAACCAGAAATTCAGGCTTTTAATAAGGAAGTCAACAGTTCAAATTTGGTACACAGTTAACAGGGCACTGCAGTCAAGACAGTTCAACATTTTGGTATGTGTACTTGCAGTCAGTGCCGTAGCCAGCGGGGGTGCTGAGACACGTCCCTTTTTGACTGCTATTAGTAGTTCTCAATCATTTTCATTTATTGACGTGTTTTCCAATTATCGTAATTGGCAATCGAATACACGGTTTCGCTCCGTATGCGGTCTAACAGCGATTAAATCATGGGCTAAATTCAGTCCAATTGCGGAACACGAACAGAGAATTGGGTTGCACAAAACTTCTGTTTCGAACAATTATTAGTCCTGACCTGTTCCTAATCGGGGAGTGCTTCCGGAGTGAACCTTCTGTTAATTATGAAAATGACTGAGAACAGGTTAGGACTAATAATTGTTTTGAGTATTTGCTAGTTAAAGTACAACCAGCAACTTTTTGGCCTGGCAATGAGGAACTTTGTTGTTTAATTGACTGACAATTGGCTCATTCAGCTTTTGGGAAAGTCGTAAACCTCAAACAATCTTGCTGATAAACCAATTTGGGTTGTGTGACTGCTTATTTTATACACAATTTTCATTGAATCACCTTTTACCTATTCACCTGTTTACCTGCATAATGTTCCGATCTGGTGTTCCTCTGAAGATTCCACTACCTTCCCAGTCTTTCCATTCTCTTGTCCCAGTTGTTCTGGATCGTTTTGCCGGCATCGAATTAGGAATTAGAAAATGTTTATAAAAATCAATACCGCTCATATGGTAAATGTGCGTAAAGCAGAACTTACAAATCACTATACAAATCAGTTCTGTTTATATTTGCATTTTACATACTGTGCAAATTCTTGGGGAATTTAAGTTTACCTTTTTAATCTAGAGATATGAGGCAAAACCCTGAAACATACAATCCTGCATCATGCTATGCATCTCATTTCTTTATCTTAATTTACAATTATGAACTCTTCAAAAATAGAAACAACAGGAACTCCATTGTGAAGCCTGATCTCATTCAAAAATGTTTGTTTGGCAAATGGCACTGGGAGCTGTTGCACTTTTCACACTGATGACAGTGACTTTCACCAGGGTCTGAAAATGTTTCCTCTCTGGGAATGAGCCAAATAACTTTTTTTTCTGAGAGTGGAACTTCAGAAAAGGTTTGGCTGTGGGGTGTTGTCCACAGCAGTATTTCCTTGTTCCGCAGTACCTGGCAGAGTGTGACGAAGTGATTCTAATGAAGGACGGCCAGATCACAGAGCATGGAACACACGCCCAGCTGATGGAGAAAGAACGGGACTACGCCACCCTAATCAATAGTTTTCAGGAGGTGAGGATGGGAGGAGGGGAGTGGCTCGGGTCCACAGCAGTCCAGCCCTAAATCCCCCTGGACTCATCAAAAAGCGCTGAGTCACAAAACACACTGTACATCGCAGCATGAATAATTCACAGCCACTGCAGAGTTAAAATAGGCAGCAGTGAAATGTTAATGCGTCTGTTGTTTAATTATTCATGGTGCACATTGGTTTTCTCATGCATTCACTAAAGATCCTGCCATGGGTCCCCTGTGTAGCCTCAGAATGTGTTGTTATAGCGGTCGGAGTTCTGCTGTAGATTCCTGCTCAAACCAATCACTTTGTTCCCTTTAGAATGTGGTCAGGAATAATCTTAAGAACATGCAGGTGACTGGAGTGGAAAATGTGGAGGAGTCCTCAAGCGTCAGGAAAGTGCCTGGTCCTCCAGTCGACTGCAAGAAAGGAGGTGAGAGCATAGTCTGTATAAAAAGCTGGACGAAGTGACTGTGACGTCACCCACTACTTTCAGCATACCATTTAGGAAGCCCCAATTTTGGAAATTTGAATAGCGCCATTTTGTCATTTTGAAACTGGATGTGATTCCTATTGGACGAGAGCATGCATGGAATATCCAGAGAGGAGCGAGGGGTGGATCTACGTGTGGATCTGACCATGTAAGACGAGGACCAGAGGATAGCCACACCCCTAAAGCATATTCTGGCTTTATCCTTTATTCTAGTCTATTTGGGACCATAATTTACAAAATGAATATCATAGGAGACATGAAACTTGCGATCGATACCATATAGTAATGTGGAAAATCATAATTGAAATAATAAATCTGGTGGGAAAGTAGGGTCACTTTCTCACAGACTTCTATGGGATTGAACTTCTTTCTGCAACCACCGACATCGCCATCTGCTGTCCATTAAATAGAATGCAAATTTTGGAGATTTCTGCATTGGCCTCAGTTTTCAGACCCAGGTGCTGCGTCCATCTTTTTATACAGTCTGTGGGCTTGATGCCTTATACACTAATAAGGCTTGATGCCTTATACACTCTAGATCAACTGATGAGAGCAGAGGAGAAGGGGTCAGGAGCCGTGGCGTGGTCTGTGTACGGGGCCTACATTCGGGCGGCCGGTGGTCCCCTGGTCTTGATCGTCAACCTGCTCCTCTTCCTGTGCACTACGGGTAGCATCACCTTCAGTAACTGGTGGCTGAGCTACTGGATCAGTCAGGGCAGCGGGGTGAGTACAGCTGCGACTCAAGGCTGCTGGAGAAGAGAGGTGCCTGCACGCCCGTGGCTCTGTGCCTCGGAGATGTATTCATTCCCCCTGACACATTTCATCATGAGCCTGAAAAAAATCCTTGTGAACTTAATTACAAATGGAGTGAAATGTCGAACCCTATGTGTTGAAAAGCTGCTGTTTTCTTAATTGAAAAACGTGTTTTGAATGCCTATATATTTAAGGTTAGAATGGTTCCTGTCAGGCTCGCTCTGTGGATTCCTGTCAGTGGCAAGAGATGCTGGAGGCTCTGCCTTTGCCATATTTTTCCCAGAATACATCACAGGTGCTGCAGAATGAGACCGTCGTATCCAACAGCATGAGACTCAACCCTGACCTCCAGTTCTACTCAGTGGTGTATGCACTGTCCATGGGAGCAGTGCTGTTTCTGAAGACCACTCGTGGGATTGTATTTGTCAAGGTATCTCCTCACTTCCGGTCACTTACCCATGTACCACAATATTTAATATGTTACGTGGAACCAGATTGTTCCATTGAGAGGAACATGTTTTGTGACATAGACTTAGAAGTAAAAAAAAAGGTGTTAAAACAAGCTTCACTTTAAAATTGAAAATTGATGACTAAATAGTGTACTCCCACACAACTGACCAATATAATTCAAGCAAGCAGTTAGCTGCAGTTTTGTGCTGAAAATGTAAACATCCAAATTTAAAAAATTTAGAAAAAGTGTAAACCTGACCATAACAATTTAACTCATTAGTTACAGTTTGAGATGTTAACCATCTCATGAACCTGCACAGCAATAAATCGAGTCAATGAAACAACACTGACAATAAAAATGGAAAAATTAATCATCCATGCAAAAACTGAAAATGCAAAGAATTGGCTACAAATTGTAAACAGGCATAATGTACTCAGAAGAAATGAGCGAATCAAGGCACTGCTTCAAAGTCACACACATGGAATAAGAAAAAGACTTGAATGTGGATGGTATCCAAGTGATATCAGAAAAGGATGTCAAAAAAGAACTAGGGTTTTTCTTGACCTATGAATGTGCCATAAATGCTTATAAAATGGCAGGTGTTCATTGTGCTGGCAGGCTTGCGATACTCTCTCAATCAGGGTAACATGTATCATTGAAAATAAACCATATGTTAACTCTGCCAGCATAGATCAGTTTCGTTAGGAGAGTAATGGTATCTCCCCGACACGATAGTCGGGAGATATGACGGTTTAGTTCCAGGGCCGCCGTGCCTACCGCCACCGCGCCCGCGGAGATTTTCTGTTCCGGGCTCTGGAAGCGACAATTATTACAGGAATTTTTTCTAATTTTACACTGGCGAAGATATTTATTTGGCAATGCTCAAGACCAATTTACGGCAATTTTGGACATCCACTATGGCTGCCGGCGGCCATTTTGTCGGAAATTTGAGGATAACCAGGTTATCTCATTTAGTACTGGCTCGAGCTATTGCATGGAAGGCTCCGCAATTGTGATGAAAAATGTAGCCAAATTATGCTTTTTACGGCTTCAATTCCTCCTGGGTCTCATATTTTCAAAGCAATTAAGCCATGTTTGGTGTCAAAACGTTCCATGGGATGACGGTAACAATAACAGTTATAAATTTCAGAACTAGCGCTGTGATAATTGGGAGTTATTCACTGATTTATCCCCATTTGTTGGTCGGAGGGGGGGTGCTCATCTAAATTTGGCCCACATCTGTCTGAGCACATATGATACAAAAAACTACTGCATTTTCTAGGCCCACATACATCTATCCACACAGTTTATATGGTAAGGCATCAAAAGCTTTCATGGGCAATTTTCCCATAGTGATGCAACACCACCTTTTCATGACTTGTATCATCGCTGTAAGATTGCTTGCTGATAAACTACTAGACTGTTAGCCCTATTTTTTGGTATGCCAAATTTTCTGCTTTGCTGATATTTTCAATTAGTCCTAGATGGAAGTACTGAGAGTGCCAGCATGAAAATAAAGATATTTAGAGGCCCAGATGGCTTATCAGTTTATTGACTCAATTTTCAATGCTAATCAAGTCAACTAGAAGCACACACCGTGTCCCTCCTGGGAACCAGGCTGGCTTACTCTGCTACAGTCATCCTTCCTGTATAATGTGTCCTATTTGACGCTTTTTGTTATCTGCCTTGTTGCACTGCAGCGAGTACTTTCAGAGCACATAAAACTTCCCCCTCGTGTATTTTCTGTTGCAAATCTGGACTTGGCTCTGGTTTTTCCAGACGTGAAACTCCACTTGATGCTCTTCTGAATGCTCTCAGAGTATTATTGTACAACACAGGCAGCATTTTTTTAATGCAACCTGAAAGCTTATGTTCTACAGACATAAAGTGCATACATTTACTCCCAGATTGAAGTTTCCCTAATGCCTAGGGGCTGAAGTCTCTTATTTGTTCAGAATTATTACCTCAGCCAAGAAGATTATGTTTTTGTCAGCGTTGGTTTTTCTGTCTCTGTTTGTGTGCAAAATAACTCAAAAAGTAATAAACGGACATCTCTGAAATTTTGTGGGTGGGTTGCTATTACTTCACGGATGGACCCTATTGATTTTAACAGCGATCAGCAAACAATATGGCTGCCACAGCAGTCATCTTTGAAATCCTGTGACACGCAATTAAACTTCTAATGTTCACTCAGCAAGATTTTGACTGTGCTGCCTTGGTGAAGGTTTGCGCACTTGGAGTGCACCCAGTTCCCATATGTATTGGCGGCCGTGCATAGCTGTGTGGTGTTTTTTGTCCCTAGAACTTTTCTTGCCTGGTGATTAGCCGTACTTGTGCACCCAAGAGTAATTGCTAGTTTTTTCTTTTTTCCATTTTTCCTATTCAGGTTAAAGCATATCAATGTTTTTTTTTGTTTGTTTGTTTTTAAATTTGCAGGCTCATTAAGGTTTATTCCAAATGGATATTTTGTAAATTTGGGACTGATAGGACCAGGGGTCTCACGCCACCATCAGGTCATAATTGTGCTTTTCACATCACCTTGTCTCCTATATGTCCCATAATCCTATGCTTGGTGTCACATGATGCATCTCGACATGGTGTACAACTATGCTGGAGGCCATTTCTACGTACACCACAGTATATTTTTTTTGCCATTTTGAATTTTTTGAAAAACCTCATTTTCAAGCTCCGCCTTGGCCATTTTGCCTTTATCAATCAAACTTTTTCTATTCTATTCGACGGATGCTTATCACCGAAAGTTATGGAAATGGTTCTGAAATTCCAAAGGCTGTGGCTGCCTCATGCACAAATGTGTCAGCAGCTTTCACACCGGAAAAGGAAGTACATACAGTGCTTAACAAATTTATCAGACCACCTGACATAAAAACTAGAAAACCCGAAATTTTTAGAAATTTGTCAAAAACTTGTTTAAAAATTATATTGTTATTTCTTTGGCAAATAACAAACTGAAACAACTAAATAGTCCTTTTTCACGATAAAAAGCAAAAACACCCATTTTGTATGGCCTCCTTTGGCCTTGATAACCGCTTACATTCTTGCATTCAACCTCTAAAACTAATTTTTATGTTCAGGAATGCAGGTAAATAACTGTTATTTGGCATCTTTATCAAAAAATAATGCTGTGCTTAACTATTTTTCTCTGCTTTTTTTGTAAAATGGTAAATTTGAAAATTCGTGGGTAACAACAATAATTATACTTTAGGAGGAAAAATATAGTTTCAAATAAAGAGCTTACACATACTGGTGGATTAACCATTACAGAAACATAAAAAAATTATTTTGGTTATGACCAATACCGCTAATTTAGGGCGGCTGTGGCATAAACCTTACATTGGGTGGTGGTGATTGGAATGAAACATGCTGAATAATGAGCCCATGATGTCAACAATGTCCACACCAAATTTCGTCTCAATTGGACATTGGGGGACGCTGCACCAAAGAAGAGAAAAATGCAACGTTTAGGTGTGTATATAACCACCACGCTCAATGATCTCTCTATCCATGCCCTAATGACTTGGACTGAGGGCTATGATGGCAGCCATATTGCCTGCCTGTCAAGTGGAAAACCTATTTTTATCTCCTTCAATAGCATTTGTGTTTGCTTTGTTGTGTTAATTGAACACGGATTATTTAAAGTCACGGAAAGAGTTTTGAAATTCCAAACTATATGGCTGTCACATGTAGAAATGTTTGTATCCGTATTAACCGTCAGCTGAATGACACAGATCTCCTAAACAGTTGGTTCAGTTGTCGCAGAACTGCAGTGGCCAGTTCAATATGAGGCCCTGAGGCCAAAACCTTTTTGCTGGAGCAATTACACCTCATGGGGGCACTACATTAATACGGCTTTCTCTGGTCAAACAAAGTATGAAAACTGATGTACAAAAAGTGCACATTTCCTTTTTTGAACTCCTCTGATGATGGTTATTCTATTTGAAAGAAATGTTAAGCTCCTTACTACTTTGACACTGCTGATTGCATGCTATCACCATCATTTTCTGTTGTTGACAAGTAAAGGTCACCAGAGGTTAGTGACCGTCATGGTCTCAAAGCAGGCCATCCTTTTAAATGTGGCGTCTGATTTTCCTCAAACTTTACTCAGTCTTATTGGTCGGCAAAAAAAAAAAAACTACTGCAGTGCTGTGTCATCCTCATGTTGCAACTTCGAGTCTAAACAGGAAATTAAGAAAGCACGTTTGTATTTCGTTTGACTGCAAGGAAAGTTGAGATTTACGAGGAGACAGTTTTTTACTACAGTATATTTTTTTCAGTTTTGTTTGAGGTAGCTTGATGCATTTGTCAAAGAAGGCTCAACAAGTGCTCAGGTGGTCTTGCGCTTCATATTGCATTTCTGCAAGTGCCAGTGCATCCGAGAAACCACCTGTGTTTCCCCTTTCATTAAACTACTCTAGAACCCTTTACTTTATCTGAAATAAATGTTGAAACTAAACCAAACATTTCTGTTTGTACACATAGTGTGTACTGCTGTTCACTGCTGGTGGTGGCAGTGTTATGGCATGGGCATGTACAGTGCCGTAAAAAAGTATTTGCCCTCTTCCTGATTTCTTACTTCTTTGCATATTTTTCACACTTAAATGTTTCAGATCGTCAAACAAATTTTATAATAAGACAAAGACAACCCAAGTAAATACAAAATGCAGTTTTGAAATGATAATGTAATTTATTAAGGGGAAAAAGCAATCAAAACCTACCTGGCCCTATGTGGAAAAAGTAACCACCCCCCCTTCTTACATCATGAATTAACTGTAATTAACCACATTTTTTGAGTCCAGTTTCACTAGCCACACCCAGGCCTGATTAATGCCAGACGTGTTGAATCAAGAAATCCCTTCAAAAGAACCTGTTTGACAAAGTGAAGTCGGCTAAAAGATCTCAAAAAGCAACACGTCATGCCATGAACTAAAGAAATTCAAGAACAGATGAGAAACAAAGAAATCTATCAGTCTGGAAAGGGTTGCAAAGCCATTTCTGAGGCTTTGGGACTCCAGCAAAAAAGGTGAAAGCCATTATCCACAAACAGAGAAAACTTGGAACAGTGGTGAACCTTCCCAGGAGTGGCCAGCCTACCAGAATTACTCCAAAAGTGCATCAGCGACTCATCCAGGAGGTCACAAAAGAACCCAGAACAAAATCTATCAAAATCTAAATCGCTTGCAGCCAGTGGGCGTTATACCGATGTGATCCTCTCAGAATCCTGTAAAACTTGAGTCCACCTATGAAATATCAATTCTGACAGCTACTTCCGTTGCCAAGATGTGCAAGTATCTTTTTGATGACGTCGACTGTAAATGGGTCTTTTAGGACCCATTCGTTAAAAAGGTTATGTGAATAGAAACACTCTAGCTAGGAAATTTCATGTGACTAGCGTGGTTTATGTTGCAGCGTGGGGACAGCGGTTTCCATGGGAAACGTAAACGTTGGCTTTCTGTCAGCCGAGTTCATGGAGCTTCTGTGGTCCAAAGCGAATTTTACGATGAAATGGTATGTGAACTCGATCAAATGCGGAACGTTGCCGTCCCTCATCAGTGATCTAAACGGTGAATCCCCAGCTTGTCGCAAGGCATTTTTGGATTTCCTTCGCTGAGAAGTGACCACTTGATGTTTCCTTAAAATTTTGCCAAAACGTGGTACCTAACTAGGTTGTTTCCTAGGCTTCCTGTTGAGTTGAGACAGTCCTACGCAGCTATATTTCCTAAAAATGCCACTTACTTTGCATGATTCCTTGCAAATGAGACACAGCCTGGGTGTAATTGAAAATGTAGGCACATAACAATAGAGGAGCTGAAGTTGGCTGTTCTGCCCATACCTTTGCTGTTATGTCGTGAATTGATCTGTTTGGAGACGTGCTGTAAAAATAGCCTGCCCTCTGCGGTTCATTTTCCCTTCGGCTTTTTCCCTGTTCTGTCTGAATTTGCAGATCAGACTGTGTGCATACGCACCACGCACTATACCACACTGTTGGGGCAATAAGTCATGTGGAATTATTTTTTGCCTCTGTATCTGTATGTAGTTTTATCTTTATGACACCTTGTTTTCTGACAAAACTGTGGCTGTGCCTGACTGCAGTGTGTCTTCATGAGTTGTCATATTTTGAAAGCTTCCTCTCTTGAATTCTCAAACATTGATTCAGAAGTTGGGATGTATTTAACAAGTCAGTAAAACTGGCAGATTTTTTGGCATCAGGGCCATGGTAATTAGGAAAAAAATATGCAAGGCTACTGTAGTCCCAGCAGTATTTTGTTTAGATGGTAGCGATCTGGTCATCTTAAAGTGTTGTACTGCACAGCAATCCTGTCACTACAGAGTGACGCTGGTGCGCTCAGACCAGAGGAAAGACAGGCCACTACTGGGAGAAAAGCAACACCTTCACACCATTTCGCAGGTGTATTTTAGTTGGATACCTATGTTTGTATGTCCGTAAAACAAGCATTTTTTTCAGACAGCAGTAGGCCTGAGTCTCTGGACAAGATTTTCCCTGCTTGTCTGCATGACTGTTTGTTTGTCTTACAGTGCACTCTCCGAGCTGCTTCGTCCCTCCATGACAAGCTGTTCCAGAAGGTCCTGCGCTGCCCCATGACCTTCTTTGACACCACGCCCCTCGGCCGCATCCTGAACCGCTTCTCTAGAGACATGGATGAGGGTAAAGTCCACATTCTCACCCTCCATCTTCCCTCTCTTGGTCGTGACGCACACATTTAGCCCCTGTATATTTCACTCTTCAGTCATAACATTGTAAAGTCTATCACCAGTCTGCATTCAACATTCAACATAACATTCAAATTAGCGGCACCTCATGAATGTACTTACTAAAAGGATAGAAGTGATCAGACTGGACCAAATACAGGCAGGCCCAGATCTGTTGAAATGCACTGTGTGCTCGTGTCCATGACTGCATGCACCTGAAAGCCTGTTCTCTGCCTGTGGTGCGTCACTGTTCCACAGTGGATGTACGTCTGCCCATGCAGTCAGAAATGCTTTTGCAGAACGGAACAGTGGTATGCTTCTGCCTGGGAGCGGTTGCCGTCGTCTTCCCCTGGTTCCTGTTGTCCGTCCTTCCTCTGGGTGCCTTCCTTTTTTTCGTTAATCGCGTCTCCAGGTGAGACCTTGGCGTCATAACGTTTGACCCCTGTTCCCAGCATTATTTTCATTGTTTGGTAATTCACAAATCGCTGAACTTAAACAGGTGTAACATCAGTGCAAAAGCATTCACATGAAAAACCACAGATGTTTTCTACAGAAAATTGTCAGGTTTTTTTGTTGTAATTTTTGTATCAATTTAATAGTTTGTGTTTTGCTAACCTGCGATGCACACTGTGGATCAGGTGGCAAGAAAGGTAGAGGTGTTTTAAAGATGGAGTAAATTCACTGGGAGGCTTCAGTGCCATTCATTAAAATTCTCCTAAAGCTTTTCAATAATTGCAATTTTATGGAGTCTGAACATGCTTCACAAATTTCTGTAAATTATTGTGCTGAAATGCAAACTATAAAAATGGCAAATTGTCATCATAAAGCTATGTGTGAAAAAATCCAGTGAGAAATCCAAAGAGTGAATATTCCCCGTCTGAATATGCGTTGGTGGGCGTCGGCTGAGATGAGGTTCTGGGGAGAAATGAGAAGCCCTTTCTTAGAGTTTTTCTCTGGCCATCTCTTCCTGAAGAACTAAGAAATTCATGACTCACACTTCATATTCACATTTGCCGCCAGTTTTATATCTCAGCCAAATTACAGAATGATCCAATAAAGGCAGTATTCTTTCAGTGGTCGAGACTCGGCTGCCTGGTTAGTCCTAGTGCTTGTGCGTCAGTTGGCACATCAAAATACACAAATGAGACAAGGGGTCCAGAGATGACCTAACCTGTGCCACAGAGCACAGTGCCTCGCGTGTTCTTTCATGAGGCTCTGTACTGTCCGCCCAGACCACAGACTCTGTGTTTTTTTGTGACATATCGCTTGTATGTGTGCAAATACCTCATCGACTCTTCGATTTATGGCACTGTTTCAAAACATTTTGAATTTTGAAGGCAAATGTTGCCTTCAACTCAGCCGTCGGGGCTCAGGCACTTCCCTGTGTAAAGCCCTTTGGATAAATCTCCAGAAATCAGCTGATCTATTTTAAAGTGTATACAAATTAGTCTTGATTATGACTCTTGCTGCAGCTTCAGTTTACACTGAATGCTGAAGGTCCGATATTACCAATCATTATGGGAACCTGAGTGACATCACCTGAGTGAAATCAGTGGTAATGCCACTAAGCGCAGTTGTTGATTGCTCCAACAAAACGGGAAACTCGGACCTCCCCGTGGGCGTAAGCTTGCACTTAGTTCTCTTGGTGGAGCCTGACTTGATAAGGCCTTTATAACAATAATTTTCCTGGCTAGTTCACAATCAATTTCCTTTATTGACACATTTTCCAATTATGGTAATAATCCATTTGTAATTGAAGGCATGGCTTCTCTCCCCATGCAATCGAGCAGTGGCGAAATAGTGGAAATGGGCTAAATTCAGTACAGGAAAGTAATGAACAGTAATTTACTCAAAAATAGGACCATGCTCTACGCAAGACAAACTGCTCAAAAACTTTGGCGCAACCTTTTCCGTCCATCAGGTGATTTAACTTGCACTTCATGATCTAAGTTGTTTAAATGAAATAAAAGACCATTTGAAACATCCTTAGGCAATTTCATAGCTTCTAACCCCTGAGAAAAGAGAAGTGTGAGAATTCCATAATTGATTTCCTTGCTACTAATGGTGAAATCTACTGAAACCACGTTAAACTGGAGAAACTTCCATGAGCAAGGACTTCAGAACTGTGTGATAGTCTCTTAAATACACATTGATTGAATAATGACTGATCCGGGTTCCAATTAAATATTGCCTTTCACTCTCGGTGCAGCGTGGGTTGATTAAAAAGTGGGACTCTGCAATTAAATTGCAGTTAAATATGATTTTGTTTTCCGAATTGAAATTTTCAATTATCACTTTTGTTGTAAAGTGTGAGATTGCTGACTACGGCATGAGAATTTGATTTGCCACTGAAAACAGGGATGGCAGCAGAGGTTGATCATTTCAGCTGAAACTTAGCCGGAGGTCTGGGAGCCACAGGCCCCCGGCCAGGCCCGGGGCAGAGCCCGGTAGGAGGTTCGGGGGGGGGGCTTTACCCCCTTGAAGCCCCGGGTTTTGAGCATTCGAGTATTAATTAGAAGTCGTCTAAACTATCAATAACTAGATACACAGACATATTGCCACGCTAAGAAAAACTGAGATTTACTTGTCATTCACAGCTTTTCTTATGTTTTCGCAAAAAAAAAAAAAAAAACACGAGAAACTCAGCTACGTTTCAAGAACTCGCTAATTTGCTGCCACAGAAACATTACCACGGGAGGTAAGGGTGCTGTAACGCCCCAAAATTTTTTTTTTCGAAATTAAATAAATTAAAGCGCACGTTTGTTATTTCAATCTACATGCCACCTTTAAAATGGACAAAGGACTGAGATCTATTTAAATATTGAGACAATGATAACACCAGCAAAGTGCAGTGTCTATAAATGCACATGTTCGAGGCTATTCATGTTCGTTCACTGAATCTCCATTATCTTTTAAGCTGAAATCAGGCAAACAAAGGCATTCTCATCACGAGCGACTACTGGCCAGTGGAGGGCTATATTAAATTCAGATCGGACCTTTCTGAAATTTCTATTTTTTGCGGGATGATGGGTCTTAGCTGACCTAGCTAGTTAATATTGTGCGCTCATTCCTAATCATGCTAGCCAACACAGGGAATTTGATCAATTTAGGTATTACGTTTATTAGGTTTACTGACTCATTCAGCACACGGTGGGAAGCATAACCAAGTTCAATGATGACTTACACTCTTAACAATATTTCAGACATTTTTCTGACTATTATAAAATGAAATATTATGATAACCTTGCAACCCTGCAGCCTTTCTGCTAAGCTCTGATTCTGAACTATGTTGGTGGTTGAACTCATTTCTCTTTTTTTTGTGTCTGACAGGGTACTGCTTCGTGAGCTAAAACGGCTGGAAAATATCACCCAATCACCTTTCATTTCACACATTACCAGCAGCATTCAGGGACTCTCGACCATACATGCCTATGGCAGGGGGCCAGACTTCCTGAATCGGTGAGCCTATGGGATTATGGGAAGCGTACCAGTCTCTCCTCAGTTGCTGGAGATCAGACTTTTAATTTTTCCAAATTTGGAAACCAGCGTGGAAGATCAGATATCAGGTGGTAAAAAGTTCTCCCCATTAAGTAGCCCCAATCACTGGAATTTGTTAATTAGCGCAATATTCAGTCAGGAAAATTAAGTAATAGAAAATCAGCTAGTGCTGTTCATGAATGAATACATTCCAGCACTTTTAGTTCCTGAACTGTAGAGAACTATTCATCCCCCTGAAAAAAGCAATCGCCTAGTATTTTAATCTTGCATTTAGACTTAAAACACTTATTATGCCCCGCCACGAAGTGGATCGGGGGATATTGGAATGGTGCCTGTCCGTCCGTCCGTCCAGATTCAGTGGGGACAACTATTGCTCCTACATGAATGAAATTTTGTATGTGGCCAATACTGATGGCCCTACTGAATGAGTTTGTCAGTTGATTCCAAGAAATGTATTTTTACGGAGTTATGGTCCTTGTTTCTGTTCGTCGACTTGGTGTATGGGATTTGCAATGGGGACAGGTTTTCTCGGAAAGTATTGCACCTACTCGAATGAAATTTTGTATGTGGCCAGTACTGATAACCCTACTGAATGAGTTCGACAATTGATTCGGAGAAATTTATTTTTATAGAGTTATGGCCCTTGACTCTGTTCGTGGACTTAAATGTTTGAGTGTTACAATGGGGACAAGTTTTCTCGGCAACTATTGCACCTACGTGGATAAAATTCCGTGGGTGACCAGTACTAATGACCCTATTGAATGAGTTTGACAGTTGATTCCGAAAAATTTATCTTACGGAGATATGGTCCTTGTTTCTGTTCGTCGAATTTGTGTATGGGATTTGCAATGGGGACAAGTTTTCTCGGCAACTATTGCACCTTTATGGGTGAATATTGCACCTTTATGGGTGAAATTTTGTGTGTGACCAGTACTAATGACCCTATTGTATGAGTTTGACAATTGATTCCGAGAAAATGTTTTTTCATGGAGTTATGGCCCTTGACTCTGAACTTGGTGTATGGGTGTTTAATGGGGACAAGTTTTCCCCCTTCCCTCGTGACCATTCTTACCATGGCGGGGGATATTGCTGACAATATTGCCTTGTTTTGATTACCTTTATTCACATGAAAAAAAATTCTGTCACTGATATGAGATCATTTTGACAAGTGAAATTATCCTGCCCCATGGAAAAAATCTAAAAATTAGTCAAAATTATCTGAGGTCAGTGGCAGAATTTTTTTTCCTGAGAAAAAAGGTAACGAGTTAGAAATAAAGGTTTTTACTCTAAATGCAAGTTTTAAATACTTCTTTTTTTTGCAGTGTCTTAGTGCAAGATAATGAGGTTAGTTTCAAAATACTGACAACTGGTTTTTAACGTAATGGGGCCACCCATTCCAACCCACCTGATGGGGATCTGAAAGGTCCCATGTGATGCTGTTCTTTTTAAGGTTTTGATATCGTTGGATGTTCAATAGGAAGTTTTCTAAACTTATTAGCAAAAAAATAAATAAAGAAAAGAAAAACGCATAACAACTGACAATTTCTTGGCTGTGTTTTGAATGGGCGCCCCCTCTAAGTGGGAGGGAGCTGGGCAAGTGTATTTACGACGTAGAAAACCGTAGGAATTTTAAACAGCTGAAGTGGGGGGAGTGGGTCTTCCTTCACAGTTCTTTTTTACTGTATTAATTTTAAAGTTTACTTGACAATAAAACAAAAACCCCAAGCAAAAACCCCATTCCCATCCCAATACAAACATCCCCTGCCCCTTGCTATCACTTTTTGTTTACTAAGGCTTTTCAGCATGATATACATATATAATAAAGTGTGCGTAATTAGTATCAGACACTTTGGGGCTGGGTCTTCAAAGTCTATCTTCTCTGGGCTCCTTGATACTTCGAAGATCACTGTACTGGTGGACTGACATACAAAAAACCATGTTCCATATCATTAGACTTTTGAATGCAGATGTTTGAGAAAAGTCTTTGAAACTGTCATCAGCTAGTTAAAGATGAGGGATTTTGTGGAGTGTTTTGAAGGCCCGAAACCCCAAGGGAACGTCAACATTTTTCAGCCAGAACACTCTGTCACTGTACGGTACCACTGTCGCCAGTGTGTTCGGCTTAACTCGATAGGTAGATTATTTCATTAGAATCAGCCTTAAAAAAAGCATTTATCTATGTTCCTCTCCTCAGATACGAGGCTCTCCTGGATACCAACCAGGCCTCTTACTACCTGTTCAGCTGTGCGACGCGCTGGCTCGCGGTGAGACTGGACGTGATCAGCATGGTTCTGATAACCACCACAGCCCTGCTCATAGTGCTCACTCATGGCCAGATCCCGCCAGCCTACGCTGGGTTCGCCATCTCCTTCGTTATCCAGGTGCTCAACTTCCCTCTGCATCCATCTCTTCTGCCACGTGAGCAAAATTTACTAAATGCTTCCAGGCTGAGAACTATTAGACTGGACTTTTTTTGCTCGATACAGAGATAAAAAGAATGAGAAAGAACAGATGAGTAGCTAAACTGCCCGTTCCCACCCTTCACATTCATGGCTGTGGCATGGCAGCTTTCCTCTTGCAGGCCCAGATGTTCCTTTTTGCAGTGCACAGTAGCTTTTCAGCTCTTAAGTATGAGAAGTAACCCATTATCTATTACCATTTACTGCTGTCTTTGAAGCAGGCCCCGAAACCAGGGGTCCCTGAAGCTGCCACTTTGAAGAATGCTATCTATTGTCTTTGACCCATTATAAGAACACTTTTTTTTTTTCTTTTTTTTTTAAATTAAATGTTGCCTTCAGCGCAGAATGCCTGTGATAAATAATATTCCAACAGTTGAGGTTTCAATTTTGGTATATGACTGACTGACTGAAGCTCTGAATTTAAATCGTAGCAACATGTATTTAAGATAAACAAGAGAAATTTGCCAGAATACTGGAAAAGATATACAGGCACCAGATGTGCCACACATGAGTCTCCTCTGACTATTTGTTTATTCATAAATGGTTAGAATCCAATAATTTTCTTGTGAGGGAGGAGGTTATGCTGCAGTCTGCTGTGTTTACGCTGGAGAAATGGGAGATAGAAATTGCTGCCTGACAGACATGATGGAATGACACTGGTTACAGGCCAGTTTGTGCAGCGTGTTCATCCTTGGCTCTGCCATGGTCAGAAATCCAGTAGCCATCAGTGTTTATTGCCACATTCAATCTGATCCAGGCCTCTGTCGATTTCTGCAGTTCATACTGATCACAGGACATACTGCAGAACAGGTCACGGGGAGGGAAACCTGATTTAAAATAATTAGTGTTTGTAGAAACTGCTGTGCCTAAACCAGTCAAACGTCAGGTGTAAGCCCAAACTCAACCAGAATCGTTCATTTTTAATTGGCACTGCTGGAACAATCTATCCTCCTTTGGGTATCATTTAGCCTCTGTTTCACAGGACTGATCTCTGAGCACTGAATTGATTTAATGCCATTGAAATGAGCTCAACTGAGCTATGTGATCATGCTGCCTGAACTAACGTTGCATTGGAGAACACGCTGAAAGCCTCATTGAATATTGTTGTATATATGATGTTTTTGAATGCACTTCTGTGACGAGGAAAGCATGTTGCCCATGCAGCAGCTTCTTGGAGGAGGTCACTCAATACTTGTGAAAGCTGGAGCAGGCACCTCCAATGGAATTACATATGTGGCGTTCTTTATATACATTACACGTGGGCCCATCAGAAATGGCCGTGACAGTTGTGTGATTAGCGTGCGATTACATGTAGCTCATTAACGTCTCCTGTCTCTTCACAGCTTACCGGCCTATTTCAGTTCACCGTGCGACTTCTCACGGAGACCGAGGCACGCTTTACCTCAGTAGAGCGGATAAATCATTATATAACGGTGAGAGAGAGCTGAGGGGGGTGGTTGGGGGCCAGGTGTCTGAGTTAAAACTTGGAAATCAGCCAAAGGGACAGAACCAAGGACACGGCCTGTGTGTAAACTATTTTATACTGCAGCAAGATTACAGCTCATAGCGGTGAGCAGATGCCGGCCCGCCGGTAAATGTCTTTTGGGGGAAAGACTCAACACAACATGCTTTACTGCAGCCGTTCCCAGCCCTGACGCCGGAGATTTTGATCCCGACGGTTTTCATTTCAACCCTAAAGCTGCTTTCACACTGGACGCGCAACAAATTTTTCACAGGGCAGATTACATTCAAAGTCAATGCAAAGACCCGAATACACGCGTTTTCCATGTATTCGCGTCTTTGCGTTGGCTTTGAATGTAAATGTTCTCCTGCGAAAAATTTGTTTGAATGGAAGCAGCTTAACTTTACACAACTGACTCGTAAACAGCAGCTCAACACCTTTCCCAGCTGTTGCAGAACGTGTGCTTTGTTGAAAGAAGAAATGGAAACCTACTGGAGGGTAGGTCTCCGGGAGCAGGGTCATTATCATTATTACTTGGACACCACAAAACAGCTTGTTAAAAGAGGCAGGAGAAAAAGGGTTGTTGCGAGGTTTATTTCTTGGGGTTTTTTTTTTTTATAGAGTTGGCCTTACAGTTATCAGCATGTTCTTTGCAGTTTTATGGCGTGGGTTTCTTGAGGGTGACGGAGGAGCCGATGCGGTGTCTGGGCTCGAACGATAGGGCTTCACTCTTAATAATTCCCATCTCCCCTCTTCTCTTAGACCTTGGAGAACGAGGCCCCACAACATGTCACCGGCCCATCCGCACCTGCCCCCTGCTGGCCGCAGGTAGGACACATATGCTTTCAAGACGTGGAGATGCGATATCGCGAAGACTTGCCATTGGTTCTCAAGAAACTGTCCTTCGACATCCAGCCGGAGACAACTGTGGGCATAGTGGGTCGCACTGGATCAGGTATTCCTTTTCAATATGTGTTTGAATTTTAACTAAGTCACAATATTTAGCTTGTGAGTGAAATTCTCCTCCTCGCCCTGCAGGGAAATCCTCGCTCGGGATCGCTCTCTTTAGGCTGGTGGAATTGGCGGGTGGCTCAATCACCGTAGATGGCATCAACATTGCCAACATTGGCCTGGACGATCTCAGGAGCAAGCTGTCAATCATCCCGCAAGAGCCAGTGCTTTTCGTTGGCACAGTCAGGTACCATCCATATTGTTCAAAACCTTGCAAATTATCAAAGGCAATTGGATTATATTTTATAACTATGCTTAGTTTTTTTTTTATTCTTTTAAGTCAGCCAGGCTCTTGTGCTGATCATGGACAGCTGGAGGGTGCGCTGGCTTTTTTCTCACTGCACAACAGACTAATTTAAAACAGATTATTGCAGTTAGCGCATCTCACCTGTTTCTGCATTTGAAACAGCTGTGGAATTTAAAGTAAGGACAGGAAGCCAGTACTGTGGCTCTCAGGACCCAGACCTAAAGAGCACGTAAGAAATTCCAGGTGTCATGTTCTGTGAAAAATGTGGTTTGGTTCACTGACCGTGTCATCAAGCATTGTCATTTTCTTGTGTTCTTGTAATTTCATCATAACAGGTCCAACTTGGACCCGTGGGGCCAGCACTCGGAGGCAGAAATCTGGGATACTCTGGAGAGAGCTCACATTAAAGATATGGTGAGAGGAGTGAGTGATGGGCTCCAGTGTGTTGGTAATAAAAAATCCTTTGTATTGTTTTCCAGTTGTGTTATTTGACAACATTGTTATATTCACTCACCAGCAGCAATTGGTACATCAATGTCAGAATGTTCACTTACGAACACTGTACAATGAATTGAAGAATTCTTAGGCACCCCTGACTGGAAATACACTAAAATACTAATAAAAAATAATAATGAGAATGGTAAATGCCAAGATGTGAAAAATATTATAGTTTACTAAAATGATAACATTGCCTCCCAAAAATCATACATTTATTTTATAAATAAACTTATTCACCAAAATAAGATCTCATAATTATTGGCATCCCTAATTGAGTACTTGGTGCGACCACATGGTGTAATGATGACACCATGGAGTCCTTTACTATACTCTTTGACAAGGTATAGGCAAACATTTTGAGGGATTGTTGACCATTCCTCAGTGCGGATTATTTCAAGAACTGTTGCCTTCTTGGTTTGGCACTTTGCATTTGCCCTCTTCAGTTCATCCCTCAGGTTTTTGGTTTGATTGAGGTCTGGTGACTGACAGTAGGGTATTGATTTTGTAGTCTCAGAATCCTTCTGTGTGAAATTTTTAGCTGTTGTTCGGGTCATGGTCTTGCAAGAAAGTCCCCTTATGACCAGGTCCAGCCCTTTGGTAGGGACAACCAAATTGTCAGATACTCGGCAGCCAAATTGTCAGATATTTGGGGGAATCCATTGAGCCATTGATCTTAACTGGTGCACCTTATCCTTTGGAATAAAAGCAGCCCGGAGACATCACTGATCCGCCTCCATAGTTCCCATTAGCTATGTGGTGCCTTTGTTTGTATGCGTCTCAGTTTCAACACCTAACATGCTTATGCTGTGTCTGACCATACTTCTGGCATTTATGAAAAATTGCCCTGACAGAGCTCAGTTCTGTATTTAATCTTTTGTGGATCTTCTGAAGGCCATCGGCAGATTTATGAGGATATATGACCATCTGTCTCTTTTGAACTGCCAGTTCTTTTGTTTTTTTTTTTTCATGATGCTGTTTGAGGAAGGGATTCCGAGTGCTTTTTTTCTCTTTTCTATACCCTTGTGAAACAGGGAGTCATGCTGTGACAGAATACAGTTTCTTTAAACTTTGTTGAACTGAAATAAGTGGAATTTCACACCTGGTTCGAATTTGGTTGATATTCATGTCTGCAATACTTTGGGGTGCCATGAATTGTGAAAACTTAATTCAAGGAATAGATCATTTTTCCTGGTTCTATTTAAACATTTATTTCCTCTGCCAAGGAGGTTATGTGATCGGTCATGTTTGTCTGTTTGTTTGTCTGTACGTTCATTATCCTTCGGTATATAATTCGGGGGAGAGAGTCATCAATATGTTGGTCTGTCCGTCAGTTTGTCCATCCATCCGTAAGCATTTCGTTTCTGGAGCAGAACTTGAATTCCGTTCAGTATCTTTTAACAAGACTTGCTGCGCGTATTAAACAGGTCCGAGACTGGTGCCTTTTGATATTTTGGGATTTCTGAGATTAAATTGCGGGGGCTGGGGGGGGATATATCATCTTCTGATGACTCCTGTTAGTTTTTTGATTAGTTGGTAGGATTACAAAAACTATTGGAAAGATTTACTTGAGAATTTTACCAGAGGAAAATCTTGGCCTGACTTAAAGGTGACAAAATTTTGGGAGTGATCCGGATCAAGATCTGGATCAGGGTTTTTTTTGAAGTATGTTTCACCATGATGAAACAGGGCCAAATTTGACATTTTGAGTCGCATCTTCACAGATCCTTGTCAATAGTTCACCACGTCCACCTCTTCTACTTCACATCACAAACCAGGTGCTGAGTAAATTCACATATGAGATGAGAGTTACGATGTCATGTCTACAGGCAAAGCCTATTCAGTCATGCATATCTTGAAGATGGTAGTTCCTAATATGCCGTTAGACTTGAGAGAAGATGCATTCCATTTGGATCTCAGTAACTAGCAAGCAAAAAGTGTTTATCCATTGTGATCCAACTGTAATTTACTCATTAATTTAAATTGGTTAGTGCTCCATTTCTAGTAAGGAAATACCTGAGCCTGTGACATGAAATAAAGGATTTTGGCACAGACATGTTGCAACTATCCATGTCTGACATAACCGCACACGTACAGGATTTTAAACCAGTGTGTGTTCTAGCAAAATGATTTTGCCGTAAAATGGCACATCATGAAAGACAGTGTCGCAGTAAGTGGCTTTGTGATGAGAAGGTCCTGTATGAACCCCAGTTCTCTCCCCCTCCCACCCCTCCAAGGTCAGCCAGCTGCCTCAGTCCCTGGAGTCGGAGGTGATGGAGAATGGGGAGAACTTCTCTGTGGGGGAGAGGCAGTTGCTGTGTGTGGCCCGAGCCCTGCTGAGGCACTGCAAAGTAAGCCACCGTCCCCGCCCATGCCCCCACCCCACATCCAGCCCCCCCCCGTATACTGAAACTGCAGCAGTGTCTGCTTTCCCACAGGCTAATATTTACAAAGGCTGAAGAAGCATAACTACATTTTAATCACAGGATCATTTGTATGCGCCGCATGATTGTCATCTCTGAATAGACTGGGCTGTTGAAACAAATCAGCCGCTTTTATGTTGCCGATTGGCAAAGAATTTTGAGTGATTTGAAATGACTGAAGAGAATGAGGCAACAATGCCACCACATGGTCTGAAGCATGAATGGACACAAAATTCAAACCGGGAGAAAATCAATTTGGAAGAAACCCCAGTGGGCAGCTAGAACTTGTTTCATCCTGGTTGTGTCCGTTGCCAAAGACGAGGATTGTAATTAAAAAGTCCTGACAGAAGTGTGAAAACATATTTTGCAAGTTGTTATGCTGCTGGGAGACATTTTGGCGGGTGTGAGCTGTCTGTGATTTTTCAGATCCTGCTGCTAGACGAGGCGACGGCAGCTATCGACGCAGAGACGGACCGCCTGATTCAGGAGACGATCCGTCTGTCTTTTGCTGGCTGCACCACCCTTATTATTGCCCATCGCCTTAACACCGTACTGGGCTGTAACAAGGTCATGGTCCTAGACCAGGGAGAGGTATGTCTGTAATCTGTGCAATATTAACTCGCTACACCGGCATCCCAGTAGAAATTACAAAGGATGTCTCAGTATTATTTTGCACAACTGTATTTACTCCCTCAAGGTTTACGATCACAAACGCTGCATGCGATTGGAATGTATTTAATTGAACATCCTCATGCTGGTTTAGCAATCATGGCTAATAATTGAAAACAAAATGGTGACATTGGCATCTGTACCCCTCCCTACTATGGAATCCCATTTTTGAACCCAGGCAAGGTTGTGACTAGTAGCATAAACACAAAATTTCATTCATCCAGGTAAAGCAGTTTCTGAGAAAACTTGTCCCCACTTATCTGGACAGATGGACAGACCGATATACAAGCTCTACTGCAATATCCCCCACGTCACTTCATGTCATGGTGGGGGATAATAAAGTTCTAGAAATTTGATGAAACTTTGCTAAAGCCCGCATTTCAGCATATTAATCCTGTTTGTTTGTAGATTATAGAATTTGCCGCCCCCTCCACCCTGCTGGCGAATGAGAACTCCCGATTCCATGCCATGGTATCAGCGGCAGAGCTGAAGGTTAACGGCAAAGACCTCAGCTGAAAGTTTGGGGAATGAGTCACTGCCAGCTCGTGCCATGCGGATGCCACAGCGGACTAAATGGCGAAAAGCATCAGAGGATCAGTGATGGATCTGGAACTGTGTTTTCCTTTTGACTTTCAATATGAAGATTATTTTAAATGCTGCTATTTACTGAGGCATTAGCTCCAGCAGGTGATCATCATCCATGATCCGGTGAATGCGATTCAGTGGAGACATCAGGGGTCGGAGCTCACATAAAGCCGTGAAGCTCTCCTACTGGGTCTCACTGCTGTGTTGGTGAAGCTTTTCTTTGGGAGGGGTGGGTGGGGTGGGGCACGTACAGACCATCAAGTGTGCGTATGCCAGTGCAATTCCATTTTTCCACAGAGGCACTGAAATACAGATTTTGTGGAAAATCCCTGTTCCTTCTGACTGTGGAAACCTGACGATTCATGGACTCCTCATGTGGTCTCTTTCGTGCAATTTAACCTGCGATCATGCAGGGATTTTTCCCATTCTTTATGGACACTAATGTTTATGCAACTTAACTTTTTCTTTTCGGGATTAAACAAATCTGTTCAACATTGCCCAAAGCATGCTAGACTTCAGAAGGCCATTGAATATGATTTTTTTCATGCAAATAGAGACCAAAAGCATCACTTAAATTAGCCTCTTTTTTGCCATGGCTCTTATTTCATGCTATTTATATCGAGGTGAATCATGCGTTGTCATTTTTGGGAATTTAATCTGGATTGTCTATACTTGATACTCCACAAGGGAGTTCTGTCGCAGCATAGACTCACTGTGTCCTTCTGTTATTTCAAAGTCATGCTTATTTCAGCCTTTCTTCTCTTGATTGAAAATTAGGACTTTGCTTCTCACACGAGGTAACAGTTCAGAACTCCAAAACCTGTGTCACAGTGAGGAGGAATATTCTCAAAGCTGTGCGCAGCATCCCGATCTCACACTCTCAAACGACAGCAGGGGTTATTTAAATGTCTGAGCAAAGGCTTGTTAGGTAGGGACACAGAGATGCAATGCTAATGGCCATATTTTTTGGAAATGTTTATATATTTCCCATTCATTAAATGACTATGCATTTGTGGCCATAGCAGTGTAAGACCTGCAGCATTAAATGCAACTTAAGTTGAATACCTTCAACTTGATCCTGTTAGTGCAAGTATAATTTTTTTCTATGCAGTCACTTTTCAGGGATATGCTCGGCAGAGTTCAAAATTCTGTAGATGATAAATTGAGCAAAGATAAGAGTACTGACCAAATGAAGTTCATTGTATGAAATTTCAGTCGTAAGATGATACGTTATGGAGAGCAATACAATTAATATATGTGCGTGTGTGTATGTGTGTGCGAGTGTTTGTCTATATAAGTGCATTTTATTGGTCTGCATGGATATTTTCCAAAGATTAACTTATTGAAAGGTGAGGGGGCATTGTCTCAGAGTTGTTTTATGAATGACTTTGTGTCATGGTCTTAAATGTGTTATCATCTATACTTCATCAATAAAAGGTTTTTTATATGTGCATGTCTGAATTTACTTCTTCAGCTGACTTAAATGCTTTGTTTATGTGGGCAGTATCAAAGGTTATCAAGTAAAACATAATGCACTTCATAGACGGATTGTGAACTTTCAGTAACAACATCAGTCATTTACACTAATTACTCACCATCAAGTTTGACTGATGAAAAATAACTTCCAGTGTATTTAAGGTGCTAATTAGTGAAAGTCGAACAGGACCCGAAGATCGACTTCTTCCAGCGGCTGCTTTGTAAAGAGTGCCCTCTGGTGGAGAGAGGACTGCAGGAGCCACAACCGTCCCAAGTCTTGCAGCAGAGCAGGAATACAAATAAATGGTCTTAATACACTATACTAGCGCAGGAAGTACATTTCGGTACTAAAGTGCAGACAAAATGCAGTTTACATTAATGCGTGAAAAAATATAATAAATTAAACCTGGGTTGAGAGATGCATTTATATTCACAAAACTAAAAGCAATTTTGCAAATATTTAACTCAGAAAATCTTGTGACCGTGGGGGAATTGCACATAGAAACAGAAAGCAATAATTTATGAATTTACTTTGACTTGTATTTCAATACAGGCACTTTGGAGGCAAGGCATTTAATAGTTTGTCTGGTCAGCTTCATTTTATTTGTAAATATACATGAAATTCTGTCAGTCAGGCCTGCAAAGTATTCCAAAACAAAGTTGGGACAAATCAAATTAGGACTAGTATTGATGTGTGTATAAATAAATAATATTAATTATTTTATTTGAAATCACTCATGTCAGCAGGTGATTGTAATCAGGATTTGGTCCAAAAGCCGCATCCAAGAAAGACCTTTTCTGTCAGAGCAACGATGGGCTGAGGATCACCAATTTGCCTTCAAGTGTATGAGAAAATCATTGAAAGGTTTAAGGACAATTCTCCTCAAAAAAAAAAAAAAAAAGCTAGGAAGGGATCTGGATATTTCACCCTCATATGTGCGTGACTGAATTAAAAGATATAAGGAATTTAGAGGAATTTCTATATGTAAATAGCGAAGGCACAAAACTAAGCTCAATACTCTGATCTCCGATCACTCAGAAGGCACTGCATCAAGAACCACCATTTGTCTTTACTTGTTATGGTCACGTAGGCTTAGCATTACTGTTGCAAACCTTTGTCCAGTGCAGCTATATGCACAAATATCTATAAATGCCAGTAAAAATTTTCACAGTGCGAAAAGGAAGTCCACAATAACAGTACTCCGACAAATCAAAACATATTCCAGGTCTTCTTTGATAGAAATGGACGCCATGTGCCTCGAACCAAAGAGGAAAAGGACCACCAAGGCTGTTATCAGCACCAAGTCCAAAAGTTATGCTCTGTCAGTGTATGGGGTTGTGTCAGTGCCCCTGGCAATGGTAACATGCACTTCAATTGAAGGCACGATTAATGCTGAAAAGTACACTGAAATTATGGGGCCAATCCCCAATAAGTTTTCCTTGGATGCCCACGCATATTTCAACAAGACAAAACCACATTTTGTATGCATTACAAAGGCATGGTTGTATAATAAGACGGTGCTAGTGCTGGACTAGCCAGCCTATAGATCTCACTTGACCCTGATGGAAGCCGGGTAGCACACTTTGAAACGAAAACTGCAACAACAAAAATCTCATGTTTACACACCTTAAGACTTCTTTGCAGAGAATGGGACAAAATTATGCCTGAAACACTTAATCACTAGTTGTCTTCAGTCCATAAACATTTGAGTTCTGTGAAAAGGATAACAATATTACATAGTGGTAAATGCCATACTGTTCCAACTTTTTTAAACTATGCTGCAAGGATCAAAATTGAAATGTTTTTATATTGAAACAATCTATATAAGTCATGTAGTGCTGTTGTTTGCCAAAGATAATTTACAAACACTGCTTTAAGTTTTAATTGTAACATACTGTCCCAACTTTTTCTGATTTTGGGTTGAACATTCAGCCATTTTCCTGACATTGTCTGTTGCATGTGCTGCGTGATGATGAAATGAATACCTTTACATGTGTATACAACAGCAGATACTTCACAAAATATTGACTCAAATATGGATTTTTGTCTCGAATTCTAGTAAATTGGGGTGGCACAGTAGTGCAGTGTGTAGCACTGTTGCCTCACAACAAGAGGGCCTGAGCCTTTCCATGTAGAGTTTGCATTTTTCCATTGTTTACGTGGGTTTCATCAGGGTACTCTGGTTTCCTCCCAAAATCCAAAGGCATGCATGTCAGGCTAACTGAAGACTCTGGGTGCATCTCAAACCATACGCTGCAGCCTTGGAGGGCAGCATTTTTAGGGGTCGTCACTCAATTCCATCCACAAAACAGACATCATTTCATCCCCATTAAACAGCTTTGGTTTCAGCAAGTCGTCAGTGCTTTCCCTAAACGTAACCTTAACTGTAACCCCTAACCCTAAACCTAGTCCTGGACCAAGATCCTAAATTTATCTTTATCTCTAACCCTAAATCTTAGTTTGGCCGACCAAAGTAAGTGACGACCCCTAACAATGCAGCTTTCGAAGGCTGTAGCCTATGCTTTGAGATGCCCCCTCAAAATCGCCCATAGGTTTGAGTGGTGAGAGTGAATGGTGTGCACACCCAATCATTGTTCGGCGAGTTGTCCTAGTTGGGTTCCTGCCCTCCGCCCATTGTCAGCTGAAATAGGCTCCAGCATCCCCGCGACCATAATAATGACGAGGCAGTACAGATAATGGATGAATGTATCCTTGCGTAACGTGACCAGTCATGACAAATTGACCGCCAGCTTTGCGTAATTACAATTTTGTCTTACTTTTTTCCTGACTATAAATAATTCTCCCACGCGGAGATTAAAAAGTGGTATTTGAGTCAATTCGCATCATTCCATTAATCCAATGAAACGTGCGATGCTGAATAGCTGCATAGCTACAAAAGTTGCCAAAATTATGGCGGGACTTTCATCAATCTTGTGTTTTAAAGGGCATCTAAAGTCGATTCCTATTGTTTTGTATATCGGCCAATCAGCGAGCCGCACCAGCGCAAACGAACCGCAACGAAGGACTATCTAAGCATGTACACAAAACATTGGTTTGTATGAATGAAATTGGTCATGTGACAATGCAATATGTCATCAAAAGCAAGTGATTTGTTTGTAAACATTAAACGTTCAACGTCCCGTCTGAGAATCGACTTGAGATGCCCCTCATGTCACATGGGAACTTTGTTCGCACGCAATCATCTGATAGATAAATTGAACAGGTTCTGTCATCATCAACTTCCACCGAATAATTTTTTAAATGAGTTTTAACAGAACAATTTAAAAATCGTGTATTTCATTATTTTATATTCCGCTCATTAATGTCCTCAGAAGTATTGACAGACTGAATTGGCAATTCGATTCCATTGGTGAAAATGAACTAAATTAATACATGTTGGAAGAATTATATTGTTCTGTTGAATCGTTATAATGCTGTCTGAATTTAAAAAGTATTTCAAACCTAAAATTTAAAGCGTATTTTTCTGCGCTTTAAATTTGTGTTAGGAAACGAGATAGTAGGCTAATGAGGTATGTTGAGCCTAAATCCAGGGTTTCCACAGAAACGAAGGCGAACCAGCTAAGGTGACTTATAGCTTCTGTTCTTGCGAGTTAGGGGTCTGTACAACCTGCTCACACACCCCCAAAAAATAATAATAAAAATAAAAATAAAGAAACGCTTTAATGATGAATTGTTGTACTCGCATGGGAATGCACCCCTCTCATCCAGACGGTTGTCACCATCCTCCAAATTCAAAACAAACGGTGCTGGGCATTTCAGTGCTGTATGCATTGAACGTTCGAAAATTGAAAGATGCTATCTTAATTTTACGTTATGTTGAGGATTACTTTCCCCAAGTAAAAACTAAAGTCGGATCTTTACATTTTCCCGCTAATGATTTTGCAACCGGAACTGTTTTATTTTGATCGGAAGTACAATGTAATACGCTATCTCTCATGACAGGTTGCTGTCTGCACGGAATTCTTTAGCGTCCTGTTGGCTTCCGGCTTCCGAGTCTCGAGCGGAAAGGGGAAAGCCTGTGCTGTGATGCCGCTGGGATGATGGCTGCTTTCGGGATCCTGAGTTACGAACACCGGCCTCTGAAGCGGCCGAGACTCGGCCCCCCCGACGTTTATCCGCAAGACCCCAAACAAAAAGAGGTGAGAAAGTTGCAGGTCTACCGCAAGCCTTCACCAGCCTTTTCAGCGACCGCTTTTTTGATGTATAATCCGTCAGTGAATCTGGTCTCTACGGTTAGTCCGAGGATGCATCCCAGGCCTAACTCAGACTCAGACTTAGGGCAGCGAGCGCTCAGCGGGGACGCGAACATTAGCTCGTCTGATAGTTGGCTAACAATAACAATAACAATGCACGGACATTTCTCGCTTTCTGCTCCGCAGCTGCGAAGCATTTGACTCGGAAAATCCTTCTCTCCTTTAGCCTGATTTTCCCGTCTGTAAGCGCGCACTGACCGTCCTTTATTATTTACTCCGCTTATTCTGCTGCTTCCTCACTGTTAATCAGTACACGGACCAGCAGATTTAAGTTGCTGGCTGTGAAATTGGTTTTAAAATCCGCGTAGGCTTTTGCTGTCAGGTTGTTATTTATGTACAGTCGCATTCTGAACTGCGATTTATCCGATTACAGGCTTGCTTGCTGCAGATCTGACACTAGTGTTAGATCCTGCATTTTAAGAAATGGCTTTATGGTTTAATGTTTCGACCCTATGCTCGTCAGTTGTGTTATCAGAGTAAAACTGTAACGTTTCCACATGTGTTCACGTTACAAGGTTCGGTAGTGTCCGTTAGTGCTGCGCGTTAATGTGAGGGGGATAGTTCTAGATCTGAGGAGGGCCGTGTCTGTCCCTGGTTTTCACGCCAACTTCTGGCCTTTAATTAGTTGATGGTCTAAGTTAGTCAAACCATTTATGAAATCTGACATTTCAGGCGCATTTCTTTACATTTTCATGAATGACCACCGAAGACTGTTCTTGTCTCCCTTCATAAAACATTTTTCTTTGATCTAATCATTGGACATATCGGTATCTGTGTATGCAACCAATTAAGTCAATTAGTCTGGGTAATTTATTAAAATAAAGACCTGCATACACACAGGCACACACATCCCTGTTCTTGCTTGTAAACTCAGCTCGTAGACTTGGGCAGTGATAATCTGCTGAAAACATTCTGCTGAAAATTACAACTATCTATACTAACCTTCATAATTACTTTATTTCTTAATATATTGCGATGAAATTTTCACCAGTTATTCTTGATATGTATATCTGTCAATAAGAAATTATAAAGGAAACTATAGATTGTTGTAGTTTTCTACCCTCGGCCCGACTTCAGGCCGAAGGGTATTGTCATCAGTTTGTCGTCTGTCTGTCCGTTTGTCTGTCTGTCCGTGTGTCCACCTCTAAAGTCAGCATCAATAAACCTGTCACCCATGCCAAAACATTCGCGGTAATGTAGGGAATCCAGGCCAGGAAAGAATTTTTTCAGATGGGACCATTTTTTGAGGGAAAAAATGGCATTTTTGGTGATTTTGTAAAAAATTGTCGTGGACTGATTTTGATGAAGCATTTGGGCTGGGGGATTTATACCTGGGGGAACGATCATATATATATGCGGGGCTCTAGATAAGTGAAAAAATTTGAATTTTCCAAAATTTTTGTGGGACTTTGTGCATTTTTGTATTTGTAAATGTATGTTCTGTGGAATTCTACTTTGGTTATTGTGTAATTGTTCTGGGACACTTCATAAGTCAGGCCGAGGGTGTTCAAACGCGGACGTTTCTGGTCATCAGAATGTTTTCAGCAGATTAGCCCTACCCGTCGAGGTGTCGCTCTATAGATGGCTCCCAGCCCTCTAACATTAGATTAGGATGAATCGTTTGACTCTTTAATCCTATCAGCAGTGAGCTGGCAGTTAGGTTTAACGAGACCGTTTGAGCAGTTGCTCCGTTTGTGTGCTAATTTAGGAAATACTTTTTCAGAGACAAACTTTACAGTATGTTTTGACAAAGTCAAATATCATTTAATGGGCTTTTGATTGGCTTACTCATCTTTTGTCTCCCCTGAAATTATTGTTCGTGATGGTTAGCTTGCTAATGTTTGATTACTTTTCGAGTTGTGTTTGATTATGCCTGGTTCTTTTCATCAACACTCATGATACCATTTTATTTATTCCTTGTCCTTGTCGTTATGTGTCCTTAACTGGCTAATTTAGAATATTGTAATCAATGAAGTTACCGGTGCAGGTTACACTGGGCAGTCAGACAGATTGTCAGCATGCTCTAGTCTAGTTTAGTCATCCCCCGCCGCGCGTTCAGCACGAAGAGGGGGGTATAGTATTCAGCTCCGTACGTACGTACGTCCATCGGTCCCCGAACATTGTCAGCGCGATATCTCAAGAAGGAGTCAACCGATTTCAATTCTTTTTGGTACCAACATTCCTACTGGGAATGCGCAGACACTGGTCAGTTTTGGTGACCTAACGGCGGGGGATATAGTCACTTTAGTGAAAAACTCTTGTTGTAGCTATTGACGCATTTGTCCTTATGTTTTAACGTTCTGTTATTTATAATATTGACGTTTCTTTTTTGACTTGAGCGCATCACCAATAACGAGTAGTTTCCGTGAGTAACGTAACGTCCTATTTAGCCTGCATATTTCTGTAAGATCTAGAATTGCTTTCTTCAGGCTATTTATTTCTGTTTCAGGATGAATTGACTGCTGTGAACGTAAAACAGGGATTCAATAACCAGCCAGCCGTTTCCGGAGATGAACATGGTAGTGCCAAAAATGTTAACTTCAACCCCTCCAAGGTACATACAACGGTGTCAGTTATGTCCACAGACGTGTCTTTTTTGCATCATAGTTGTTTTATTTCCCCCTGTGGCTCTCGTATGCTGTACCCATCACTTAGAGATTTTTGTCCCCTTGCTTTCACAGATCAGTTCAAATTTTAGCAGCATCATTGCAGAGAAGTTGCGATGCAACACCTTTCCTGACACAGGCAAGAGAAAGCCACAGGTGAACCAGAAGGATAATTTTTGGCTGGTCACTGCCAGGTCTCAGAGCTCCATAAATAACTGGTTTACAGACCTGGCTGGAACCAAACCTCTTACCCAGCTCGCTAAAAAGGTATTCACTTAGTTGCTGGATTCATCATGGCATGACTGTTTTAATGTGTCTCTTATCAGACACATTAAATCAGGCTGTACCAATTCCCTATTGGGAACTGCATGGGGCACAATGATGCAGTCTTCTGCATGCTCATTTTAAGCCTTCTCTTTTATTCAGTGGGTTTTGTATTTTTGCCTCGCTATATATGTCTTTTAATTGCTGGAATATCATGTAGCGCATCTGTCTCTAATCCCTGTGTGTGTGTGCATTTGCATGTTTATTGGACCAGGTCCCAATTTTCAGTAAAAAGGAGGAGGTGTTCGGCTACCTGGCAAAGTATTCGGTTCCAGTAATGCGTTCTGCCTGGATGATAAAAATGACCTGTGCCTATTATGCAGCCATAACTGAGACCAAAGTGAAGAAACGGCACGTCATTGACGCCTGTATAGGTAACATCTACCCCCCCCCGGTTAAATTTTGACCTGCTCATTTGTGTTATTTTGTATACATGAACATTGAGCTTAATATGGGCTGCGGCTGGGCCTGTGGTATGAACTTGCATGGACACAGTTTTCCTCATTTTGGCAGAGTGGACCCAGATCATAACGAAGTACTTGTGGGAACAGCTACAGAAGGTGGCGGAGTTTTACCGCCAGTCCCCCAGCCAAGGCTGCGGCTCCCCCCTCCCAGCCACACCGGTGGAGGTGGAGACGGCCCTGAGGCAGTGGGAGTACAACGAGAAGCTGGCGATGTTCATGTTCCAGGTCAGCTGCTGTTTATTTTCATCATTGTTTTTCACTCCGGCCAAAGCTGGGCAGAGTCCTGCTGTGAGGCTGGGTGCGGCACATGCAGAAGAAAGAGAGAGAGATTTGAAACTCGCTTTTGGAGCAGCTGTGTTTCTGTGGGCTGTGTTGACTGAAGTAGAAAATGTCTCTCTTAATCAGAGGTAGTTTTCCACCAAGCAGTGTGACTGCGGCTCATAATATGCACCCTTTTCCATCCTATTTTTTTTAGAATTCAACAGCTGGTGTTTGCGTTACACGGATGATTCAGTGGCTTGTTTTGGCACCGACGCCTTCTAGCCTGTTGGGTTTTCTGCACAAACAAAACAATTTGGGAAAAACTGTTTGTAATGAGCTGGTTTCTGCTTATACCCCCGCTGTGATGTTTAATGAAAGGGAAATGGGTTGAAATGCATCCAGTTGCCCAGTCTTTCGGCCAGTCTGATGAACCCTTTCCCCCAAACTTCCCCTGTCCAAAGGTGAGGTAACACCGGCAGCGGTGAAAAAGGGTGGAATGTGCAGGCCTTTCTTGGCAAGGTAAACAAATGTTCAAGGGTTTGCCGCTTTATGGTAGCCTTGTGACTTCTTGTTTCGTTTAGTCTGCGTTGCTTTGTTGTATATCTTTGACCTCCTGTGTTTTTTCCATACCACTTCATCGCAAATTAGTTAGTTTTCGAAATTGTTGGTCACTGTAGTTGACTTGCCATTTTTTTAGGGAAGGCTGTTAAATTATAATCTTTAATTACAACCCCAAAAGAGGTGAAGTTGGGCAGTATGTCAACTAGTGCTGCACGATTTGGTAAAAATGTGCGATTGCGATTACAGTGGACCATATTGCAATTTGCGATTGCGATATGATTTTTTTTTTAAGTGATATCTTGAGCCTACTTGCTTTGTTATGAAGGAGAGTGCAGAGAATAATGATGATTTTGTGGGGTATTTTTCTCAACTCAAAAAAATGCAAACAAGAAGGTGCATAGAAACACAAAACAAGTTTATAGCACCGTTTTCAACATCACATTTTCCAAAAAAGAGCTTTTTTCCTTCTTTGAAAATCAGGATATTTTCTGCAAAGTACAAATGCAGTGGCACTATTGTAAACTTGGATGCCTTTCTGCGGGCTTTTTTGTAAACCCATTAAGTACTACTGAATACAGAAAGTAAAAAGTTTGTACAGTACCCTTAAAAAAAATAAAGGCATTTCTGCAGGGTACAAAAGCAGTGGCACCACTGGGCATCAGCGGATTTCAGTGTCTCTTTGGGTTTACTTTGCTTGGCTTTCATCACACGCAGTCCTTAAGCTTCTCTCTGTGCTGTCCAAAGCGTTGATACACATTGGTAGTGCTGCCGCGGGATGTGGAGATTTTAACTTTGCAATTTTACACAACACATCTAATTCTGTTCACCTGAGGCCTTTTGAAATGTTTCTGGGGGAAAAATTGCGATTTGCAGTCTGCTAATTACCAGCGAAGTTGGACAACTTCCTTCACCTTGGCATAATTAGTTTACCTTAAATCAATTCCCATGTACTTTGCCTAACTTCCAATTAAGCCATTTATTCAGCCAACTGACTAATCAAAACCAAGATGTTGCCTATAATGATATAGAAGAGATTGCCTAATGAGAAGCAGACAGACCTAACCAGGCTACGGTGTTCGACTGAAAGAATGTCAATTATCTGAATAATAAAGAGCTATGAATTACTTCATTTCAAATTAGGCCTGTTCAGTTATTAATTCGGTGCTTTTGTCTATTGCGTGAAATGCGAAAATTATTTCTCACATTCACGTTCGATATGCTTCACAGAAGTGTTCATGAAGTGTTTTCCAATTTGCGTATATTTTTAAACGCTTTAAAACCAGGGCCATCTTAAAATGATTTCATTTTTCAGAAATCTTTTAAATGATGCGTAAAAATGCAACAATGAGATGTGACTTCAGAGATCTGCTATTTATTCAGATAATTGACATTCTTTCAGTCAAACACCGTAGCCTGGTTAGGTCTGTCTGCTTCTCATTAGGCCATCTCTTCTATATCATTATAGGCCACATCTTGGTTTTGATTAATCAGTTGGCTGAATAAATGGCTTGATTGGAAGTTAGGCAAAGTACACAGGAATTGATTTAAGGTAAGCTAATTACACCAAGGTGAAGGAGGTTGTCCAACTTCCCTGGTGATTAGCAAACTTAAAATCACAATTTTTTTTCCCGGAAACATTTCAAAAGACCTCAGATGTTTGCTCCACGCAGCATTAGGTACAGAAAAGGTCACGAGTAGCTCACCTGTCTGCCCTATAGTGGAAGTTAGTTTTATTGCGCTTAAAATTATCGCAATAAATTTATCGCCCAGCCCTCGTTCCCCTTGCCTAGACCACTGACACTGTGACACAACCACATATCATGCTGCTGTTAACAGTCTGGGCGATCCATTGCATCTTTGTATGACCTGAATGAGCAACATCATAGATGCCTCCAAGCCCAGAGAAGTTAATGGGGCCTCTGAAAACTGTTCACATTTTGCTTCCTTGCATATTAAAGTTTTGTCTAGCATTTGTGGGTGTAAACACGTTGTAGTACTTGACAAAGGGTTGCCAATGTAATCCTGAGTCCATGTGGTTATATCACTTACAGATGAAGAGAATCTTGATGCAGTGCCCTCTGAGTGATTAGAGATGATGTGTATTCAGCTTTGGTGGGCGCCTTTGCCTTAACGCACAGGAATTCCTCCACCTTCCTTGAATCTTCTAATATTGTTACTCACCATTGAGTGGCATGTATTCAAATCCCTTCCTGTCTCTGAAAAACATTGTTTTTAAACCTTTTAATGATTATCTCAAGCATTTGTGGACAAACTGGGGATCCTTGATCCATCTTTGCTACTGAAGGACCTGGCCTTTCCTGTTGTAACAAATCAGAATTACAATCACTTGCTGACATCGGCTGTTCACATCATTACTCATCTTTCATACAGCATGACCAGTCCTAAATAACCCCCTCACCAACTTTTTTAGGAATGCATTGCTGGCTTAATGGCAGGAATAGATATCTTACAAATAACATGAAGTTGACTTGAAAAAGCTCTAAAATATCTTATCTTCATACTGTCTGCAAGGAAATACATGTCAAAATTAATTTACAAATCACTGCTGTTTGTTTGGATGTGCATTTCCTTAGCATCCCAACTTTTTGTGAGTTGGGGTTGTAAGTTACATGGACTGATGTTACTTTTGTGTATTTGAGGTGTATATTTTTATTTTGTTTGTTGATATCACTTGTGATGCCTTTTGAACGTTTTATTGTGGCCCGAAAGGTAAATGTGGACCACATATGTAATTCATGGAATAAGTGTGACTTTGTAGTATGCGGAGTGCAATAGAATTGAGTTCTGATGGACAGGGATTCTTTTTAGAGTTGACTGACAGATGGTAAGGAAATGCCTCCTGGGTAAAATGTATATTTATCGATATTCTTCAGTTGGGCTGGTTACTTGGGTCAAACCTTTTATGGTGTATGATATTGACCAAACGTTCTTATCCTAATGTCACATTTGATATTGCTAAGAGAAAATGATTTATTTGAACTTGCTGTTTGGAGTATTGATGTAGATGGTGTTGCTGAAGATGATTGGGTTTTGTTCTTCTCTTTCGTAACTGTCTCCTGAATTCCTGCTTTTGAAATTCATTGTGTGAGAGCGATAATGGCGTCCCCTGTACTTGCAGGACGGTATGCTGGATCGGCATGAGTTCTTGACCTGGGTCCTGGAGTGCTTTGAGAAGATCAGGCCAGGGGAGGACGAGTTATTGAAGTTGCTGCTTCCTCTTCTGCTGCAGGTAGAGTATTGAGACCCAATAGGACTCGTGATTTGCACACTTTCACCGTCTCTTTATACTCTTATTTAGGTACATCAGCGTGCAGTATGCAGTGTGCATGCTATGATGGGGTCACACACGGTGAGGATGGACTTCAAAGTGGCTGAAATATTGAGTTGGGCTTTTGTATACTGTTGAATATTCAATTCAAATGTATAAATTAATGTTCGGGCAGAATGTGTTTTTTTTTTTTTTTTCCCCCCTTTCTTTTCTTTCCTCTCACTGCTGCCTTTTGTGGATGTATTTGTTAACTAACATAATATAATTTTTTTTTCATTGAAGTTTAAAGGAAAAGAACCCTTTTTTCAGCTTTTACCCAATAAAAGTACACTGCCCTCACTATTCAGATATGTTCCTGGGCATTTTTTGAGAAATGTTTTTAACAGCTAAATCAGCTTGAGAAGATCAGATTTATACATGCCTGTGATGCACCATGTTAGCTGGAATCGGGGTAGCTTGCTGCAACACTCGGACACCTGAACTCTTGAGGGTGCGGAAGTCATGAATTAAATAAAACAAGTGGCGTAGCAAGAACTGAAAATTTGGTGGGGCACAGGATACCCCTTTAAAAGAGTTATAGTCCTGAGTTGTGCTCAGTCATTTTCATAATTATCAAAATTTTCACTCCATGAACACTCTACACGATACGGTGTTGCTAATTCTCCCCGTTTGCGACAATCATTCAACTGGACACGCAATTTTGCGCATTTAAATCTGTGTCATTCAAAATTGCACACCTGTCAACTCTCGCATGTGGCTTGACTCTCCCGATTTTTAGTGGCATATCACATTCTCTCGCCGTAGTCCGCAATCTCATACTTCATAATTTTATTTTGAAAAATAAAATGTATTTAATTGCTGATTCGCACTTTTAATTCATTTAAACAATTTAAACGTCCATGAAACGCAAGTTAAATCACCTGATGTGCAGAGAAGGTGGCGTGGCAGTTTCAGAGGAGTTTGTCATTCATAAAGTATGGGCCCGTTTTTGAGTAAATTATTTTCCTTTTCTGAATTTAGCCCATTATTTTGTCGCTGTCAGATTGCATGGAGCAGAGAAGCCTCAATTGCCAATGGATTATTATAATTGGAAAACGTGTCTATAAAGGAAGTTGGTTGTGAACTGGTCAGGACTAGTTGTTGATATAAAGGGATATTCTGTGGGCACCACTATCTTACCAGGTCAGGCTTCACTAAGGGAAGTCGGTGCAAGCTTATGCCTACGGGTAGGTCTGAGTTTCCTGTATTGTTGGAGCAATCAACAGCCGCACACAGAAGCATTACCACTGACTTTGTCGCTTAGGTTCTCATAATGATTGTTAATATCGGACCTTGATCATTGAACATAAAATGAAGCCACAACAACATCGAGTGATAATAGAGACCAATTTGTATACTCTTTAGATAGATCAGCTGATTTCTGATGAAGTCCAAGCGCGTCAAAACATTTAAAACTCTTTTGTGGAGGGAGATTTAAATGTCCATTCTAGTTTTGGCCCTCTGTTTGACTCTGAAGAAGACCTTGTGTTGAAACGTTAGTCTCTTGCACCCTAATAAATTGCCTAATATAACTGTGCTCCAGGAATCTTTCTTTGATATTTGCATGATTATCTCTCTCTTTCTGAGAGGCACCAGTTTTTAGCTGCGACCAAGCAGCTCTATGAACGCTTCTGTCTGTCTGTCCGTCCGTCTGTCTGTCCGGCTGTGACACCTTTTTGACCATGTTCCTGTCGTCGTATCATCATGAAATTTTCAGGAGTTATTGACCTTCACCAAAGTGATGTCCATGCACAAGGTTGAGGTCAAAGGTCAAAGGTCAAGTTCACAGAGGTCACGACCTTGTATGCGGGTTTTCGCGCTGTAACTCCAGTTAGAATTCATGGATCGCTATGAAATTTTGGAAATAGCTTCTAGGCATAGAGGAGGTGTTCCCTATTGTTTTTCAAGGTCATCCGTCAAATCCCAAGGTCACAAAGGCAAAAAAAGTGTCAATTTTGCCCGATTTGACGGTTTTCGCACCGTAACTCAAGTTTCATTCAATGAATGGCTATGAAATCTAACAATAAGCTTTTTGGAATAGAGGTGGGGTTCCCTATTGATTTTCAAGGTCATCTGTCGAATGCCAAGGTCACACCGCTCAAAAAAGTGTCGATTTTGCCCCGATTTCACAGTTTTCGCACCGTAACTCCACTTTAACTTGATGGATGGCTATTACATCTTAGAACAAGCTTCTTGGTACAGAGGAAGGGTCCCCTATTGATTTTCAAGGTCATTTGCCAATTTCAAGATCACACATGTACAAGAAACCACCAGTCATGGACACTAGGCCACGTGACGGATGCTAGGCTAGGTCGCTGCTATTAGGTCCTTCTGATCTACTTGTTGGTTATAGTCTGCCAGCTGATGCGTGTCTTTCAATCGGTGTTTGATTTGAGCATTGACTAAAATATAAGAATGGCGGTCATTCACAAACTTGTGCTAATTAGTCATATTTCAGGGGTTCGAGGTTTGATTACTCGGTACATAAAAAAATTCACAAAAAATATTTATGAAACGAGAAGAACATGTACTTTTTTGGGGTAGGAGCTGAAAAAAGGGTTTTCTTCTTTAAATTCAAACCTTTTACTTTCTGTTGTGTCTTGAAGAAATTGCTTACAGGTTATGAAAGTATTTGCCCCATTTCCTGATTTCTTCTACTTATATCATATTGGAATGTTTAAGATCATCCAACTAATTTTTTTAAGGAAGAAAGTCGATGCAAGTAGACACTAAATGCATCTTTTAAATGACCATTTCATTTACTGAAGGTAAAGAGTTATTCAAAACCTATATCATCCTTGTGAAAGAATACCTGCCACCTAAATGTAATGACTGGTTGTGTCCACACTGCTATCAAACATTCGGGATAACTGACAATGAGTCTTTGACCTCTCTGAGGAAGAATCTCTCCCACCCTCCTTAATTGTTTTAATTCAGTTACATTGGAAGGTTTTTGGGCACAAGGTCCAGCCACACCATATCAAGTAGATTTTAGTTAGGACTTTAACCAGGCCTCTCCAAGGCCGTCACTTCGTCCTACTGTGTAACCCATTGTCCTACTGTGTATCATTGTCCTACTGTGTAACCCAACTACGCTAAAGCTTTAGGTCACAACCTGATAGCCAGACATTCTCCCTCAGGAGTAGTTGAAACTACTACAGATGCAGTAACCAAATTTGGTGTGTTGCTTCAGACCATAAAGGCCTTGATCAAGTTCGAAAATAAGAAGCGCACGATTGGCGGGGGATGTTGTAGACCATGTCGACTTGTTTTTGGCTATTGTGAATGAGCCTTTGTGTTCTTTTTGGTCAGCTGTGGTTTTTGCCTTGCGGCTCTCCCATGGATTCTTTTATTGCCCTATCTCTCTTTACCGTGCAATCTCGAACACTGATCTTAAACCGAGACAAGAGGGGCCTGTTCTTCAGATGTCAGTCTGGGTTCTTTTGTGACCTCCTGGATGAATCATCAGTGCGTTCTTGGGGGTACTTTAGTTGGCCAGTTGCTTCTGGGAAGTTGCAAGTTTTCTGCATTTGTAGACAATGGTTCTCACTGTGGCTCACTGGAGTCTCAGTGCCATAAAAAATAGCTTTGTCACCCTCTTCAGACTGATAATGTCAACGATTTTGTTTCTCCTCTATTCTTTAATTTCTATATTGTGGGACTATCTGGCTTTTTGCCTTCTTCACGTTGCCAGTCAGGTTCTATTTAAGTGATGTTTTGATTCAATTGGGCTTTCAGTTACCATGCCTGGGTGTGTACCATGAAATTGAGCTTGTTTATTAATTAAATTTGTTTAATTGTTAGAATTGGTAAATAATGTCATGGCTAAAGTCCCAACCTGGCTCCTTCGATCTGCCGCCTAATCATCCCCTGATCGAATTGGCTGTGCAATTCCTCTATCCCTCCCCACCTCTTCCCCCAGGGCTCCCTTGAAAAAGAGATTTCAATCTCAACGGGACTTCCCTGGTTAAATAAGGGGTAAGAACGGGGCTTTTATTTTTTTATTTTTTTTACATGGGACCAGGTAGGACTGGATAGCTTTTTGCAATAGCTAAATCATCATTTAAAAGATGCATTTCGTGTTTACTCAGGTTTTCTTTGTATAATATTAAAATTAGTTTGATGTGAGATATTTAAGAGTGTAAAAAACGGCAAAAATGGGTGCAATACTTTTTCACGGAGCCGTAGCTAACAAATTCTGCTAATCATCCAGTCAAGATGACAGAGGTGTAATACAGGATGTATTTCTATTTTCTAAGAATGCGTCTTCTGCCTCTGAATAATGGCCTTCCCCCTCTGTCTCTTCCACAGTACTCTAGTGAGTTTGTCCAGTCTGCATACCTGTCCAGGAGGCTGGCCTACTTCTGTACTCGCAGGCTCAACTTGCTGCTATCTGATGGGGGTGGGGGCGCTGGCACAGGGGGTCACCAGACCCATGGCATTTCGTCACAGCAAGGCAATGCTCTGCCGCCCACACCCACCTCACAACCAGCTGGGGGTACACAGCCACAGACGCCCTTCACAGACTTCTACATCTGCCCCCAGCATCGACCGCTCGTGTTTGGGCTAAGCTGCATGCTCCAGGTACAGCATGCCAATCGTTTCTCTAACTCGCTCATGTTGGGGCCAACTCAGAATTTTCACTACCCTATAGCTTCTGGTTGTCTGTCTGTAGAATGTTTATACTAGTCTGCTTCTCAGAGGTGTTTTTGGTACAGGAGGGCCTGACGTCTCTTGCCCTTTTTATGCGTGTTGCATTACCCCTTGGTACTCTTGAATTTTCTGGAACTTCTAAGTGGTTGTTCCCGACTGAGGGCTAGAAGTTGCTCCTGCCATTGGCTCCTCAAGACCGAGAAAAATGACTGGAAATGGTCACTTTTGACAGTAAGGTGTGAAAATGATCACATTGTTAGGTCAAGCATGCAAAACTTATTAAGCCATCTACGAAGCTACATTGGTGTTCAGCAGCCTCCGCACAAATGCGAAAGTAAATGGAGCATGTACTCCTAATAAATAATGACATTCTTTACCAACTAGCTTTTCATAACCAGGTCATAAAGCTGTTCTCATTTCTATTAAACTATAACTTTGAAAATTACTGCACTGACTGTTAGACGAAGCATATCTCTAGGTGCACATTTAAATGTAGCCAGATGTGGACTGTATTGAGTCTGTTCTTTCCCTGGCTAGTTGAACAGAATGTAAAAAAAAAATTGACTGTCTTAAGTTTGTGTCAGTTGGAAATTATTAGATGTATTGCCTGATGGTTGTGGGATCATAAGCCACACAATCGCTGGCGCAGTTAATATTGCTCTGCTGTGCATTCTTCCTGGGGAAGCAGCTCCTGAAGGTTTTTTTTTTTTTTAAATTTAGTTCAGTGGTTGTGAGATGATGTTTTGAACACGCATGCGGAGTACAGCTATTGAGCAAATATTGTGTCATTTCTTTGTAGAGTATTGTCCTCTGCTGTCCCAGTGCCCTGGTTTGGCACTACTCGCTGACAGACAGCAGAAACAAAACAGGCTCCCCGCTGGACCTCCTGCCCATCGCTCCATCCAACCTTCCCATGCCTGGGGGCAACAGCACCTTCACCCAGCAGGTGGATTCTCTTGGCATCTTAGGGCTTACTTGAGCCATGTGAAAGATCGTAGCATGGGTCTTTGTGAGTTTGTGGTGATGTCTTTTGGCACAGTACTGCTTTAACGAGTTATGTGATGTCTTCAGATGAAGGCATTTGTGAAGTTGTGGTAATGTTTGGTTCAGTCGTGCTAATCTGAAATGTGATCTGTTAAGAAGTAAGCCTTTGTGAAATTGTTGTGGTGCACAGTTTGAAGCATTTGCTCTCTTGACTTGTTGCTTTTCCAGGTGCGGACGAAGGTGAGAGAGATCGAGGAGCAGATTAAAGAACGGGGACAGGCTGTGGAGTTCAGGTGGTCTTTTGACAAGTGTCAGGAAAGCACAGCGGGTACGCTCACATGATCATTTGATCCAGAATCACTGTTTTAAAATGAAGTTAAATTTACCAAAAGGAGTGCCTTGACAAGTTTGTGTAGTCATTCAGGACCTAAGTAAGTTTTTGAAGCATTAGAACCATAGATATATTTTTTAAATCAATGCATGACTTTTTTGATACATTTTTTTGTTCATTTTGAAACTCTGCTGCAAAACGTATGGTATTGGATGCAAATTGTGCTTACAATTTTTGTAAATTACAAAATGTCAATTTCTGTAAACCTATCCTTAATAGGATTTAATAGGAATAGTTGAGTTTACAATATTTATTTTACTAAGCTGATGCTTGATCTATGACAAATTTTTTTTGTATTAACAGGGAATTGTTTATGTATCATCTAATTGTTGAATGAGCAGCTACATTCCAAAATCCAAAGTGTAGTGATAGTTCTATGTCTTTGTCAGTTGGGGTGTAATTATACCCCCTCTCTGTGATCAATATGGGTGTAATTATACCCCCCCCCCCCCGTGATCAGGCTTTACGATAGGACGGGTTCTGCACACCTTGGAGGTGCTTGACAACCACAGCTTTGAGAAGTCCGACTTCAGCGACTCCCTCTACAACAGGATATTTGGATCGGGGCAGAGCAAGGATGGCCATGAGGTGAGCCTTTCCCTTGACAGGATACTTTCACTTTACAGCGGCTCTCATACAACTAATCCAGCTTTCAAGGGTTGCTATGCTAAGTCATATCTTCTAGGCGTGTGGAAAGGAGGATTTAACATTCACAGAAGGCTAAAATAGATGAACTTTTCTGGATTCTTTTTCATTTTGAGCATGGCTGTCAGGCATTTTGTGAAAGTCGCCAGAAAAGATTAGTGGGTGGAATTTTCTAGAGAGGTTCAAATAGTGTGATGTTGAGTTTTTTTTCCATACTCTGAATTCAAAGTTCTTTTACACATATGAAGTAATGACACAAAATCCCAGAATGTTAACTTGTGGTGCGAAATTTGTGATGTTTTGCTTCTGTTTGTGTGCGCCTTTCCGTGGTTACTCAGATGACTCCAGATGACGACGCTGTGGTCACACTGCTGTGCGAGTGGGCAGTGTGCTGTAAGCGGTCGGGGCGGCACCGGGCCATGGTGGTGGCTAAACTGCTGGAGAAGAGGCAGGCGGAGATCGAGGCCGAGGTGAGTAATGTCTGGCTCCACCAAATAGGCAGCATTCCCATTCAGTTCGGCGTAGGGGGATGCGTGCGTCATCCTGCACTTTTACGACGGGAAACTGGGAAGCGTGGTGATGCCTGATCATTGCAGTGTGCTAAATGACCTTATGAAGGCTGACGACAATCGATGACGACTGTGAATTGATGGTCTTCGGGAGTGCGGCGTGAAGCTAATGCTGTTTTCGTCTGCCTGTGCGTCCGGCTGCTCTCGCAGAGGTGTGGCGACTCGGAGGCGGTGGACGAGAAGGGTTCGGTGTCCTCGGGGTCCCTGTCAGCTGCTACCGTGCCCGTGTTTCAGGACGTCCTGCTGCAGTTCCTGGATACGCAGGCTCCCACTCTCAGTGCGTTCTGTTCTCACCGTTACTTCCTTCCATTGACGAGCATCTGACATTTGCATGACACTGAGGAATTAAGACTCCGGGGCCAGTCTGTAGGACCGGCTTGTGAAAATGCTCATTAAAGTGAACATGAAGTGAATATATTTGTGATTGTGATGGTTTCTGCCCACTTAATTTTTCCAAAAGACAATTTCTGACAATAGCTGCCATTTTAGATTTTTATTTATTTATTTATTTATTTTTACTAGTTTGCATGATCCAGCATTTTGTGAAATGCCACAGAACACACTTTCTTATACTCATTGGCATCACTAAGACAGCAAGATGTGAGAATTACCTCGAACCTTTGTGTGACTGCTGGCTTATTTTAGCGGAATGAGGCATATATCCGTGTTGTTTTTTTTTTTTTTTTTTTGAACTATTGGCTTTATTTGAATGAGGTGTATTTCTGGGATTTCTTTTTTTTTTTTTTTTTTTTTTTTTATAAATTTGGCATCTCCAATCCCACCCGAATCTGGAATGCCCAATTGGGGAACTATGTACAAAGCTTGCTCGTATGCGACCCCTTGCTGCCAACTCAGGATAGTGAAGACAGTTCACGGCTCTCCTCCGAAGCACGTGCCCGTCAGCCACTGATTCTTATACACTCGCTGGTTGAATCTTCGCAAGTTCAGAGCGAGGGCGGAGGATACCCGGACATGAACCAAGCCGGAGTCTTCCTGACGAGCGCCCGTCTGGCCAACAGGAGGCGCTGGAGCAACGAACAAAGCTGTTATCGATTACCCAAATCCGACAGTCCCTTCCCAATTTGTAACCCTGTAGCGCGATAGCCAATTGTGCGCTACTCTGAAAAAGCTGCCGACCCCTGCCGGTGGGTACGCCGAGGCTCGAACCCGCGACGTGGTGATCACCTCTGCACTGCAGCGCAGTGCCTTAACTATTTCTGGGATTTCTGTGGCTTTTGGAGAGAAGCACTTTTTCTGTCCCCGATACAGTGATCCCAGTGTACATATTGGTGAATCTCTAGTTTTGGGCTTTATTTCAGGATAATGAGGTGTATATCTGTAATTTTTGTGGCTTTTGGCATTATGTCGGAGAATTAAGTTTATATTTGCATTTTTGTGACGATTGGCATTATTTTGGAGAATGAGGTATATATCTGATTTTTGTACCATTTGGTTTTATTTTCAGAGAATGAGGTGTATGTCTGGGATTTTTGTGATTATTGGCTTTGAGGAGAATGGGATGTATATTTGCGATTTTTGTGTCTGATTTGAGCAAAACGGAGTGTATATCTGGGCTTTTTTGTGTCTATTGGCTTTATTCGAGGGGATAGTATACTGAAGTGTGTGTGTGTGGACATTTATGTGTGTTTGCTCATGCGCTTGTATTGGTGTATGTTTGTATGAGTGTTTTAGTGAGTGAATGGGTTAGTGAATGGGTATGTGTTTGTGTGTCCGTGTGTGTGTGTGTGTGGACGCGCACATGAAAGACCATGTGATAAATTGTGTGGGAAAAGCATTGTCCCACCAGGCTTGGTGTGTGACAGTTTCTTCCTCTCTTTTCAGCTGAGCCCGGGAACGAAAGTGAACGTGTGGAATTCTCCAACTTGGTCCTCCTCTTTTGTGAGCTTATCCGCCATGACGTGTTCTCTCACAATATTTACATGTGCACTCTCATTTCTCGTGGTGACTTGGCCACCGATGCCCACCTGCCACGCCCCCGATCTCCCAGCGACGAGCCCTCTGACGAATCGGAACGCAAAGACCAGGAGGTTGGGAGCGGCGTCAAGATGGAGGTGCGTGATCCCCTCAGCTCGTACTTTTATCCATTTCTTTTCAATTCGGGTATGAGTCGAATATTGTCCGATTCCCTGTATTCTCCTCTCAACAGGACACTGGTCTCTCAGAGTCAATGGAGATCGATCAAAATTCCAGCGCTAATTTTGATGAGGTGAGGTCATTTTAAGCGTATTTACTTTCAGTTATGGCTCTACATTTCTGGGCAACTTAACTAGCCTGTGGTGTTTATGTGAAGGTTACTGATTCTGCACTTCAGTAGTACTCCTCTTTTGTGTGCATTCTTCCCCGAAAAATGGATGTTTGCTGCCCGGAAAATAATTTCGCGTAATGATTCGCAGTAGTGCTGTCCTCCATTTTTAAATTGAGGGATGAAGGCACTGGGTGGTGCTCTTCCTGAAAAGTGTTTTAGCACAGCGCAATTTAATTTGTAGCTTCAGTTTTCAAAGCTGTTAAAAATAAGTGTTCCTTTTCCAATGCTGCAGATGTTTTCCTCCCCGGAGAAACCTCCCCCAGAGCAGGATGGGAAAAGCGGTGTTAAGGAGAAGGGTCTGGACTCTGTGTACCCGCTGGTGTATGAGCACCCGCGTCACGTGCAGTATGCCACACACTTCCCCATACCCCAGGTGCGCCCTGAATGCCCTCTCTGCCATAGAGCACTTGGGATGGGAGCCCCAAAATCAGCATGGAGTCAGTAGATGACTTTAAAGAGCTTAGGACATGAAATTCAGCTCTGTTTTTAATGTGATTTAATATGCTACAAAGTACCCATCTTGAACGATTAGTGATGGTTTTGATATCGTTTACTTTACGCAATGTTTCAAAAAAACACATTTTAGCTGCTAAATTATCCACTTGAGGGAACGCCCCCTTTGGCTTTTGAGAACATTTACACTGGGTCAGCTCAGCCACGTGACGTCATAAGCTGTACACAGATTGCGTATGGATGGTTTGCCGTAGTTCACGACTCTGGTCTGGACGGAGAATATCTTAAAGAATGGACCAACAAAAATCACTGAGAGTGAATGGAAAGCGTAGTGTAGTAGTGTGGGGATGCAATGCAACGCGTGCATATGGCCATGGAATGTTTCTGTGGCCGAAAGATGCAGAGATATCGAGACTAAGGACAAAACAAGTCCAATGTACTAGTGCTGACTTTGCTGGCCCAGGCATGAATTTCGAGTATTCATGTTTTTACAAATCATCATTATTATTATTATTATTATTATCTGCGGAACCAAAGTCGTTTCTCTGCACTGCCTGTTCAATAGCCAGCCAACTTGCTATTCAGTGTGATCTAGCCAGCTAATTAGTGAAATGATACTATTCACATCGCTCTATTTATTTCTGTGCACTGTGTGCTTGCTAGCTTACTACCTAATAATAGCAAGCTGCAAGATATGGTTTACACATGTTGTGATATCATTCTCGGCTATATTTCTGCGCACTGTGTGTACGCTCGCTAACTAGCTAATAATAGCAAGCTGCGAGGTACGGCTTACACGCATTGTTTTGAGAGCTCATGAAACAGTGCACAGAAATGATTAGAGCCACGAACATTATCATTTCACTACTGGCTAGATCAGGGGTGAGTTCAATGTCCACTTACGCTATTCGTAACCTAATATATTATTTATGGTCTGGTTAGGTATGGTAACCAAACGTCAGGTCTTTTGAACTCACTTAGGGCTGAAAAGTGAGTAGGCTGGTTATCCAACACGCTGTACACAGAAACAATTGTAGAACTGGAAAAATAATCATTCAGCTACTTGGCTGGTAAGAATCGTCCTGCTTGGGACAGGCGGAGCCACTAACAGTTACCTTCATTGCTCGAGTCCTCAGGCTGGAATCTGTATGGTTCTGAATCCCATGTTGAGCTGCTTTCACACCGGCCGCAAAACAAATTTTTTTTACACGAGATTACATTCAAAGTCAACGAAAGACGCGAATACAGGCAAAACGTATTGGCGTCTTTGCATTGACTTAGAATGTAATCTGTCGTGCAAAAGAATTTGTTTCGCGTCTGGTGTGAAAGCAGCTTTATGTTGAGTTTCCTCATCTTCCATAAAAAAGTACTCTTCATCAAAATGTACAGATTCAACTGAAAATTCTGAGGAACTATCAGAATCTGACTGATACCATCGTTGTTGGACACACAATCGCCCATCGTGTGCAACTTATGACATGACCACACAGGGGAGTGCCAGAATCAATGTTTGTTAATGAGGGAGGGCGGGGCAAGTAACAAAAAATGGCGATTTATGTAAAAAAAAATATTTTCTACATTTTTTTTTTTTTTTTTAGGCAGACAATGGGAATTCTTTTAATTGTACCCTTTTATATTTATACATTTGTCAGCGCTTGTTAAGCTCCTTGAGCACCTGTCCTCGGGTGCTGTGCTGAGTGAGTTTCCATGGGGGCAAATGAGTCCATGATCCACTGCTTATAGTGGTATTAGTATGTTAGTATTAAGCCATATCAGAAAAATATGGTTGGATAGCATCCTTTACAAAGAAAGAGTTACAAGCACATCGCGTATAGGTGCAAGGCTATCAAATAAAACGCGTCAATGAAGCTCACTTATTCCAAGCCACCAAAGAAAACTTTATTGGTTATAAAATTATAATGTTTCGATCTGACTTAGATCATCGTCTGGTCGGCATTCGAAAGTTGGATTGAAACGTTGTCATTTTTATAACCAATAAAGTTTTCTCTGGTGGCTTGGAGTAAGTGTGCACGCGTCTTCTCCTCTCTTCATTGGATAGCATCCTTCAAATTTCAATTCTCAGGGCCAGTGGAAAGTTTTGTTTTATTTTTTATTTTATTATGAGAGTTTGAGATCCAAATAGCGCAACAAGCCCAAATCACAAGCACAAGTGTTAACATAAAGAATCAAATCTGCCTATTCTGTTGGTGACGCAGTGATTGAAAGCCAAACGGCTCATCTGCTGCATGGACAGGGATTTTGAGCATTTTTCTCACTTTGCTTTTGGAGCAATTCTAACAAGAGTTTTTCAAAATGATTAAAAAGAATTGGAGATGGGAGGGTTTTTCTGGGGCGGGCGGGGATACTAATCAACTCAATTTTCTATATGGCCTTACTGTGGATGTCAAGTGCAGCATTTGCCTGTTGTATGGCTTTAATGTGCAGCTATAGTATGCAGTATGTTGTGGGCTGGGGTAACATGGCTATAGTATGCGGTACTGTGGTGATCTGTTGTGCAAGCATGACTCTACGCTGTGTACCACAGTAGTCTGGGGTTGATCACTGGCTGTAACACTTTCACTCGCCATTACACAGTATCTGCCGAAGGGTCAGTGTCCTTTTGCCTTGAGCGGATTTGCTTGCTGATACGTATTTATGTGTAAGTGGATCCTTGGTCTGCCCCCTTCTTACCGTTGTGGCTTTATCTGGCTCAAAACCAGTGATTGTTGTTTGCGCCTGAGGAATCATTTTTACACATGTATTAGTCACCACAAAGTCCTGACCTCAACCTGTTGAGTCATTGGAATGTTCCAGAGAAGGCTCTATGGCAGGGGTCCCCAATCTTTCCCAGAAAGGGCCGGTGTGGGTGCAGGCTTTTACTGCAACCAAACAATTACACACCTGATACTACTAATTAAACCCTGGACTCTTTGCTAATAACCTTGATTAGTAGCATCAGGTGTGTAGCTGCTTGGTTGCAATAAAAGCCTACACCCACACCGGCCCATTCTGGGAAAGAACTCCTATCATCAACAATTCATGCAAATCTGGTTGGAAATAAATGTTCCATTGTTACATTACGTTGCATCGTCGATCCAATGCCATGACAAGTGTGCGCCAAGCTAAAGGCGGTAAACCAAAATGTTCATGTTTAACTTTTCTTTTTGGGGGGGGGGTGGCTGGCAGTATATAATTCTGGCTTTATTTGTTTTGCGTTTTCACATAGTTGCTTGTATGTTGTCTTGTTGACAACAGTATGTTGACACAGTCCTGCTGGACCAGGGCTCCTTTGAAAAAGGATCTTGTTATCTCAATGGGACTCACATGATTAAATAAGTGTTTCATAATGATGAAGTATGGTGAAGTGTGATGTTTGCAGTACAGGGTTAGGTTAGCATGCCTGTTGTATGCCACATCGTAAGTGTTTGCTTTTTTGTGTTACATGTGGCTGTTGTGTGTAGGGGTAGTGTAGACTATGGCCGTAGTGCAGGAAGCCTGCCTGGCCCGTACAAACACACACTATCTTGTCCCCAGGAGGAGAGCGCCAGTCACGAGTGTAACCAGAGGCTGGTCGTCCTGTACGGTGTGGGCAAGCAGCGGGATGACGCTCGGCACACCATCAAGAGAATCACTAAAGACATTCTGAAGGTGCTGAACCGCAAGAGCACAGCTGAGACCGGTAAGCAATGACGATTGTCGGGAGATACTACGGTTTAGTTCCGGGGCTGTCGCGCCCGCAGAGATTTTCTGTCCCGGGCTCTGGAAGCGACAGCTATCACAGGAATTTTTTCTAATTTTGCACAGGCGAAGATATGTATTTGACAATGCTCAAGACCGATTTTCGGCAATTTGGGACGTCCAATATGGCTGCCTGCGGCAATTTTGTCCGTAATTTGGGGATGGGAGAGATACAAGGCCGAATTGTGAATCGTACTAGAGTGCCGAAATGTTGAGAAGTGCCAAAGAGCTGTTTTGAAGGTGCAAATGAGTGGAACTGACCTGCGTTCCAGCGGTAATGTTCAACTGCGCTGTCCTCTGTCCTCTGTCCTCTGTTCGCTGGTGTCAGGGGGGGAGGAGGGACAGAGGCGGAAGAGGAGTAAACCGGAGGCCTTCCCCACTGCCGAAGACATCTTCTCCAAATTCCAACACCTCTCTCACTTCGACCAGCACCAGGTCACCTCTCAGGTCTGAAAAACCTGCTCATCCACATGCACACGCACACACACACGCACACATACAAGTTTGCATAATACAAGCTAAAGCAATCATGCTTGTTATAATCATTTCAGTCATTCAGAAAATGTTTTTTTTTTGTTTTTTTTTTTTTTCCCAGTTTTTAGTATTATTTTCAGATTATACAGAAATGCTATTGTATTCACCATCACGTTCAAAATTATATTTATGCACCATCTCTCTGTTTGAAAGGTTGCTTTGTGGATTATTCCTAACAGGTGTCCAGGAACGTTCTGGAACAAATCACCAGCTTTGCCTTAGGGATGTCCTACCACCTACCCCTGGTTCAACACATCCAGTTTATCTTTGACCTCATGGAGTACTCCCTCAACATCAGTGGCCTCATCGACTTTGCCATTCAGGTGCGAAGGCTGATTCACGTTTGGCTGTGTGCGCTCTGGCTTTGCTTCATACGGTTTCCTGCTCATGCTGTCTTCCAACTGCCCTGCTCGGGTTTGAGACGGACTTTTTGGAGGGAGTTTGTTTGCTCTGACTGCAGTGTGCAAGTCTTTCAGTGTGTTCTCCAAGTTTGAATGCTCATATCAGTTGCGTGTGTGCGTGTGTGCGTGCACGTGCGTCTTACATGGCAGCTGCTGAACGAGCTGAGCCTGGTGGAAGCGGAGCTGCTGCTGAAGTCCTCCAGCTTGGTGGGCAGCTACACGACAGGACTGTGCCTGTGTATCGTGGCAGTACTGAGGAGGTACCACTCCTGCCTCATACTCAACCCGGACCAGACTGCGCAGGTCTTCGATGGGTATGTCGTACACGTGACTTTCGTAAGCCAAAACACTAGTGCGGACCTGTGTAATGTGCACATTTATGAAGTGCTTATGTACACATGGGTTAGCTAGACTACCACGTTTGAAGTTTAGTGAATCTGCTGTGTTGAATACGACCATTTTCTGTTCAGTGAAGGTTGAAAGTTCAGCAATAGTGTTGAGTTAAGGTTTCGGAGTCAAGTAATAGTGTGGATCATGGGTCACTGCGCTCTGTAACCGTGTGATTAAATGTTACCATCTTCAGTTGTGGTCTTGAGTAATAGTTGGGTTACTGTGTATTGTAAAAGCATCAAGTGAAGGTTACGGCATTTGTTTATAGTTTTGAGTGAAGGGTACTTAGTTCATTAGTAGTGCTGTGCAAAGGTTACTGTGTTCACTAACCAACTGTTTCTGGTAATGCTTGCTGTGTTGACATGTTGAGCCACAGTATTGTGTAAAGTTGTGTGTGTGTGTGTGTTTATATATGTATGCGTGTTTGTGGTGTGTTTCCTCTCTCAGGTTGCGCATTGTGGTGAAATCGGGGGTGAACCCAGCAGACTGCTCCTCGGCTGAACGCTGCATCCTGGCCTATCTGTACGACCTGTACACCTCTTGCAGCCACCTCAAGAGCAAATTTGGCGAGATTTTCAGGTGAGATGCGAAACCAGGCCTTCCCAGAAGTCTTTCTGTTTTTGCTCTCTTCCCGTTCTCACATCCTGTAAGCCCTCTGCTTATTTGCATACACACTCCCGGGGGTGCCACACTCACTTAACTCTGTGCACTGGGTAAAAGTGTTTGCCAAATCAATGTAATATACTGAGGTAATTTTGCTTTTAATGGTTGCAAGGAAGTGCATTTAACTTTACCGATTTATGCCGGTAACTGATTTTTTTTTTTATTCCCTGTAAAGCTCCTTGCTTCAAAGACTCCTATATTAGTTTCAATGGATTTCAAAGCATTTTCAGGAATAATGTCTGGTCACATTCAGCCACGTAACTCTCTTTTTGGCAATAACTACTGACTCTCATACAATTAGGATTCTTTCTCAGTCACGCTCTCTCACACGCACAGACACAGTCTTGAAATCGATGGAAGTCTAGTATAAAAATAGTAAGCAGTTGCACTGTTCATTATTATAAATTGAAATTCACAAATGCTTGGCGTATATCACGTGGCATGTTAAGTTTATGGTATACAATCATAGCAACAAGAACTTTTAACTCAAAGTAAATTCAAGACCTGTATTAAAGCAATGGCCAGTTGCATGTCAATTATTATTGAAGAAAATTCACAAATGGCTGACGTATGTCACTGGGAGGCAGCCTCAGCCATTGAGTGAATTTAGCTGTAATCATAATCCTGTCTCTTGCTTCCCATTAAATTTTTTGGAGCAGTAAATATGTAGTGAAACTCCACACTTGAGGCAGTGAACATTTACCTGTTTGCGGCCCCTGCGTTGGGTGTAGGACCCTTGGTAGCCACCTCCTTCATCACAGTGCACTTATTCTGGTGCCCACCGGCTGTTTCAGTGCCCTGGTGTTTGTATTGTCCCGGGCCTCGAATCCTCAGCTTGATGAGCAGAGTACCTGAGCATGTCACCCTCACCACTTCCCTTTTGGTTGTGTGAAGATCTAATTGTTGGCCTTGCGTCGGCGCGGTCTCTGCTCTTCAAGTTGGGTGGCTCATTGTAAATGTTTGCGTTATTGATATTCTGTGATTGAATATCATGAATCACTTGCTCTTTACAGTACCCCGACACCAGCAGAGTTGGTCGGAGGACGATTAATTTAGGCTATCATGTCAGTCTATGAGTGCGTTGTGCGTCCGTCCAGATTCATTAGTCTTAAACAATTTGCAGCAACCTTACGGTTTTATACTGATTTTTTGACCTTAACCAAAGCTTCACGTGTTACTGTTTTTGTGATCTCTGACATTTGACCTTTTGGCAATGACCTCCATCACTCTTTTTTTGTTTTGGTACCATATCCCTGACACGATTAAATGTGGCCTTTCAAAATTGCTAGAGTAGGTTGGTCCTTTGCTCTAGTTGTGCCTTTTGAATTTTTTGCTCATCTTTGACCTTTTCTGGCAATTTTCAACTTTCTGAAAAAAATCATCTGATCCTTGAATGTAACTTATGAAAACCTACAAAGTTTAGGTCAAGGAAACCAGTGCAGCTATTAAAATGACCTTCAACCTCTACAGGACATTTTTTGCAGCTTTTTGCTCGTGGCCTTTTGACCTCAGGTTCTTGGAGAATATCTCACATTTTACTTGCTGTGGCCTTTCAGAAATGCTTTTTGGTCACCCGTCATCTGACGGGTAGGTCGGGGGACTGTTGATTTAGGCCGTGTCCGTCCATCTGTCCAGCAGTCTGTCCATTTGTCCGTGTGTACGTCCTTTGGCGGGGGGAATTTGAGGCCTCTGACCAGCTTGTTCCTTGGTCTCCTGCAAACCCCACGGACCCGACTTAAAACTAAGGGTAACCGGTCATTCGCCGCTACAGCTCCTAGACTGTGGAATGCACTCCTCCTGGGACTAAGAAGTGCTCAGTCTTTAGAATCTTTTAAAAAGACTTGAAAACTCATTTATTTAATCAAGCTTTTAAATGTTAACCTGGTATCTCTTCTGTTCTATCTTTGCCCTATGCTAACATTTTATGCCCTATCCTATTCAACTTGTTATCTATTCTGTTTTATCCCTGCCTCTCGCTAATATTTTATGCCCCATCTTGTTTTATCTAGGTTCTTTGGTGTTTTTATACAAAGTCTGTACAAACTGTCTTGCACTTTTTACACTGTGAAGCACTTTGTGTACTCGTACTATAAAAGGTGCTATATAAATAAACTTTTACTTACTTACTTACTTGTTAGCCATATATTTTACTGGGATTAGCCATTTTCTGTCTGTCTGGCATCTTCATTGTATCTTGATGGACTGCAAAATTGCCACAAAAAAATTAACCGTGCGCTGGTTCAAAAGTTCAGTTATTCTCACCGGTGTGCCAGACATTACAACTGCTAGTCTGTTTGTAAATGCCTATCTCTTCTTCCCAGTGATTCCATTTGTTTATGCAAGTAAATTAGAGAAGGATGTATATTTGACTGTCTCTTTCTTCGTCTCCCTCTCAGTCTGTGTGTGCCTGTGTCTGTGTCTGTGAAAGAGAGGGAAACCAAGAGAATCTTACTTGTATGTGAGTCAGTAGTTGACTCAGAAAGTAAACCATTGATATCCATTGAAAGTAATGGAGATGGGTCTCAAGCAAATTATTTTCACAGGTCAGAACTAATTATAGTTCAGAACATCCTTTATTTATATGGATTATATCGGTGTGAACATCTCACGTGTGGATACTGAAAATGGAAAATATCCTGTTGCATTAATGCAGGGATGTCCAGTCTTATCCATAAAGGGCCAGTGTGGTTTCTGGTTTTTGTGACAACCCTACACTAATACGCCTGATTCTACTTGGCAAGGTCTTAATTGATCCCCTGATCAGTTAATTAGTGGAATTGGATTTTTTAGCCATGGGCAGTCACAAAAACCTGCAGCCTCACTGGCCCTTTGTGGATAACATTGGACATCCCTGCTTTACTGTGTTACTTAAGACTGTTTGTACCATTTATTAAAAAAAAAAACCTAGTCCCTTGTGGCTTTGAGTATTAAATTTATTATGACAAAAAATGGCTGTATCTCAGAAATTATGTAGAGCAAAATCATGTTTAGTTTCTATTTATTCAGAAAACAAATTGAAGATGAGAGATATGCACATTTATCTGGTGGAAGTTTTTCTTTTTTCCCCTCTAATATTGTCATAATCCAAACATTGACCACAAATAAGGGTTTTATGCTATTTAAAAAAATGTATGTGTTTGGTTTGAGACTTGGTATCCATTGTATCTTTATGCAAAATATCATAACGTCAGACCAATCAGAAAAAATTCTTGAGCTAAAATGTAGTTCTTGGGTGCAAAATTAAATGGAAATTTTTATGCTTTTTATTTTTTTGGGGGGGGGGGGTATTGCCGTCCATGCGGTCGTCTGTCCGTTCGTCTGTGGACATTCCGTTTCCCGAGATGAACTCTTAATACCATTCAGTACTTTTTAATGAAACTTGCTGTGCATATTAATCAGGTCTGAGACTGGTGCCTTTTGATATTATGGGATTTTTGAGATCAGATTGCACGGAGGGGGATATGTTATTTTATGACGACTCTTGTTCATTATTGCTTTCATTTTTATGGCAGTGAGTTTTGCTCCAAGGTGAAGAATTCAATATATTGCAACATCGAACCTTCCGATTCCAACATGCTGTGGGACCCGTTGTTCATGATGGACACCATTGCCAGCCCATCTGCGCAGAACTTCAACCACTCCATGGTCGGGAAGATCCTCAATGACAGCCCTGCCAACCGCTACAGTTTTGTGTGCAATGTGTTGATGGATGTGTGTGTGGACCACCGGGACCCAGAGAGGCAAGGATTTCCCATTTCTTCATTTAAAATCATCATGTCAGTGACACATGCAAATCTTGAGCCCAGGGTTATTATGCCTCGGTGCGCTTGCGCACAAGCGGGGCATACAGTAGTTTGTTTGTGTGTCAGTCATTCATTCTGTCTGTTACCGGGATAGCCGCTCTGCCGGTCAAAATCAAGTCCTAGAATATGGTTCTATGGGTTAAATGCCATGATCTCTTGGATTTAAATTTGCCAGATTTTTGAGATAGAGCTTTCTTTTCGACTTATTGCACTATTTTACACTTCCATAGACTAGTAGGAATCGAGGAATGCAGAAGTAATGCATGTCATGGGGAAAGCAATTGTTCCAAACAATCAATTCATTTTCATTGGAACACAATTGCAGGTAAATTTATCAAATGACTGCATTTTTGGGAAATTTGTTGAATTAGTTGACCCCTAATTAATTTGTTTTTGGCGTCATTTTTCTGTAACCAGCTTTAGTTTATGATGATTGTCAGATAACAACCTGTTAAATTCGTATTAAAGTTAAAGTAGATGACATGAGCAGCTGTTAACGATCTAGCATAACCACGTCATTTGTTCTTTTGGCTACCTTAAATTAATTGTGGTTATTGGTGTTCGTTTGATTACAAAGTTTATATTCGCTTATTAGATTCGCTGATAGTTTCAACTGCATTTTATTGCTAACTAGTTAATTTTGTTGCCTACCACGATACTTCTGTTCACTCGAAGGTTCTGCGATTCAGTGCGAAAATGAATGGAAACTGCTTAAAATGTCAAATCTATTCGATACACCGATTTGATCGCATAGCAGTAAGTAATGTCATTAGGCTACGCACAAGTTTTTGTTCGCTTCAGTGCTGGTGGGGTGGGAATGCATTTTCACCGCCTTTATTCGCCTGAATATTTTTGGCGAACTTCAGGTAATTCAATTGACAAGTGGATGGAAACATGGCTTATGTCAAGCATAGACGCACAGCTAGGGCTCTCTGACATGTCCACACAGAATTTTATAACTTCATCAAGAGACATACTTGTCACTGCTGTAAGCACCGAGGCATCAGCACCTTCGGTGCCTTTCATTTCTTTAGGTGGTACAGTTGGAAAGGCAGTATACTCTTTAAGTGTAAAGCCTTTATTTTTTTTGCATTGGTATGTATTAAAATTGTTGGTTTTTGGAGCAGTAAAAAGTAGTGTCAAGCATTTTATCTTTCTTCACAAATACTGCATCCTTGTTTGCATGAGAACTAATATGTGTATGAGAACTTGCTTCAACCAAATATGATTGGTTGGAATTCCTGTGACTGGACATTAACGTCTAGCTGAAACGGCATTTCGAGAGTATTTAACTTCCGTATCGTGACATATTTCCGAGCGAAACGGCATAGACTGGTGGGTTATAACGTTGGGCAGGACTTGATTTGGCCGTTGAAAAGTGGGTGTACACCGACGGGACAGCAGTATCCGTCAGGGAGAGAGAGGTGAAGCCCATCCTGAACTCCATGTAGCGGGTGAAGCAGTTCACTGTAAAGTGCCTTGCGCATAATCTGGAGCTGTCACAGATACTACTTTCCTCAAAGTGAATAAATTCTAGCCAGTGGGTCCGTAGCCACGGTATTTTGGGGAAACAAAACAAAGTTTGAGGTGGCGAACACCCAAATACGCACCAGCGTACCATGCTAGCTAGATAACGAATGAATCTTGGCTCTGTTCCGTTAAAAGTTTAAGACTGATTGACAGGTGGATGTTGTGATATTATTGGTTGAAATTGGTTGGTACTATCTTACGTGGGCACAAGGCATGTTTTGCTTTACACGAAGAAAACATGATTGGATTTTTATATAAGAATACAAAGAGACTGATTTTTTTGTTATTTTTTTGTCATTTATAGTTAAATAGATGCTCATGATGATCGGGGATGTGCTCTAAAAGGGTTAAAAGGCATTTTTCATTTCAGCTCGACTTCAGTGGTACAGTTTTTGCATCCTGAAATATGATGGCACATTTTGCCCATGACCAGTCATAACCTGCTAAATCTTTGGCCCTGACGGAGCAATTTTTTGTGGAGATGTGTTTATTTTATTTGAGAAACTAATGTTTTCAGAATCAGTTGACTCGCTGCAACATGCTTCTTGTATATAATGAAAATGTCTATGAAGAGAAACTACTGGTCAACTAGATGTTCCTCAGTACTCTTGGTAATGCTTGAGGAGTTCCAGGGTTTGGTGCTCAATCAACATTATTCTTTTGTGAAGAAAGTTCTCCTCAGGTAGTAACCTGTTATATTTTCTGACAGAGTGAATGACATTGGGATCCTGTGCGCGGAGCTGACTGCATACTGCCGCTCTCTCAGCGCTGAATGGCTTGGCGTCCTCAAAGCCCTATGCTGCTCGTCAAACAATGGAAACTGTGGCTTCAATGACCTGCTCTGCAATGTAGACGTGAGTCCTCATGGACAGCCCTCTTCGCTTGCGCATGAGCAGGCTTCCAGATCACCGCCGTTCTTAAAAAACTGAAGGAAAACAGTGCAGTTCCATTTGCTGTCGCTTGAACATGGCGCAGGGCTTTACTCCCTCAACCCTGACTTTCATTCGAGTATCCTCTCAAGTAGGTTCAAAGTTGGAAAAGTTTTTTTTTTCCCCCATATTGCTTTAACACAATGTCACACACACATTCTGTATGTGCAGGTTGCAGGGCTTCACTGAAGGTACATCACACTTGAATTGAGTGAAATATTCAAACCCTGGGCAACATGTTTTTAAGTCTGCAGTATTCCATCAAATGGAGAATATCTTGACTTTTTCCCTCATTTTATATAGATGCCCCAGTAATTTATCAGGGCATATTTGAGATCTTTGGAAACCTTGGGATTTCCACTAAAATTTAAAGTAGGTCGATACTTCCACAGATTTGAATAAAGTAGCTGCAGTTTTCGAACATATATATTTGTTTGTGCATTTTATGCGGTGTAAACAACAGCAAAACTTTACAGTTCCCATGACAACTGGATTAAGATTCAATAAAATGATTCCAAATGTAAAACAGAATTTAGAAAAAATACATTTCCCATGGTTGTATGCTTCAGGTTGTGGAGCAGGGCTTAAAACCCAGAATAACCAAAGATGAATTTTTCATGGGTTCAAATGCAAGGCAGCCATTGCCCACCAGTGTTTTAAAGCTTAAGGTTTCTGTGGAAACTACTTGCATCACATCTTTCATTCGCTGTCTTATGCTTGTCCTTTGTAGGTGAGTGATCTGTCGTTTCATGACTCCCTAGCAACGTTTGTTGCCATCCTCATTGCACGGCAGTGCCTCCTGCTGGAGGACCTGGTTCGTTGTGTGGCAATCCCTTCGCTCCTAAATGCAGGTTAGTGCGCTGAACTTGAATACTTGTCTATACCCACATGCTAATTTCAGAGAAAAAGGATGGACTCAGGCCCCAGGCTTTAACCTGGGAGGAATTTGTCAACTTCAAGCTGCTTGTATTTTTTGCATGTGTTTAACACTTGGCTGTGCCAAGTGTTACTGAGCCTCAGAGGCCAATATTTCCATAATGTCTCAAACTTTTGTAAGCCATATGTGAACATTTTGCGCTTTAGGAGCTGTCATTTCCGGTCATTTCTTTTTTGTCGCATTTACCTGGCGCTTTCTTATCTTGTGTTTTTCACTTTTGAGCTTGTGTGGTCAGTGTAGCAAATGAGTTGGTTATTTAATCAGCACTGTGTTTTCTCCATGCGTTTAACCCCAGAGTTTTGTCCGTTGTATTTTTGATGCAGATTGTACCTGCGCACTGCTTAAAAAAATGAGGTCAGAAGACAACACGCTATTTTTTTTTTTGGTCTGTGAAAGGGTGGATATTCATGGTGCGACAGAATTGTTTGGAGTGAAAGGGGCGTATACAAGCCCGCTGTTTGATGTTGCGCTCTGTTCTTAGCCCCACCGGGGCTCTGTGTGGTGGCCCGAGACCCGTCCGGCCTAAAGATGGACAGATTCTCTCAGCACTGCCCAACACAACGGGCCTTTCAGAGGTGTTTACTTGAGCTGTGTGGTCAGTTGCTGCAATACAACCCTGGTGCCTTCAGTTCCACTCAGATGCTCAGCTACCTGCCAAATTCTGTGTAGATCTATGAAACTGTGACCTCACTTATGAGACGCTTGCTGGTCTATTCCTGCTGTACTTCTTAACTGGTCCTGCTCTGTTTTCAGGCATTAGGCCCTCTTTCTTTTCATATGTAGAAGCAGAATTGGGGACTTACCACTGTCCCATGTGAAGAGCTGAGCCTGTACCCCCTCTTCTCTCAAATATTGAAACATAATGGTTCCTAACACTGATTCTCGAATCACTCTCGTCTTCCCAAAAGTTCCTTAGGGAGATGTTCAAGCTCTACTGTACTTGCCCAGGCCTGGTAGGATGTCTCGAGCCTCCCTTGTCCTCCGGTGTTTAAACTCGTGCACCGCTGATGATATAGCTGGAGCTGGTCTCTGTTCTGTTACTCTCCTGAGCTGTCTGTGCTCCTGTTAGTCAGTGTCTCAGACTCCATGTGCCTTTCTCAGCCTGCAGTGAACAGGACTCTGAACCAGGGGCCAGGCTAACCTGCAGGATCCTACTGCATCTCTTCAAGACCCCTCAACGTAACCCCTGTCCCCAGGACGGGACCAAGTCAGGTAACGCGGTGTACACCCATTGCCATTTTTGCAAACTGTTCTTCCATGTTTAACTGCAGCAATGAATGCCAGTTATAGCTTACCCTCACATTTGTGAAAATCTTGCAGATAAGGCTTCTGTTGGGATCCGGTCGTCGTGTGATCGCCATCTACTGGCTGCTTCGCAGAACAGCATCGTCGTTGGTGCTGTCTTTGCTGTCTTGAAAGCTGTCTTCATGCTGGGTGAGATATGCAATGTTATGACTGAATGCCTGCCTTTTCTGCTGTGTCTCAGTGCTCTTGTTATTGGTTTGGCCTCCTCTGAATGAACTGTAATCATATTTTTGTTCATTTCTTCAAGTCTCATTTGTGATCTGACTGAAGTTTCATCATTGGTATATGATTGAGTAATGCTGAAAGTTGAACTGCTCATGAAAAGCATCATAGTTCATCACTATGTACTCGAGAGTGTTGGAGATATGATTTGATATATGGGCTAAAACTGAGCTCATGCTATGCAAGCAGTCTGAATCATAAATCCTGGGAAATATAAGCAGGAGTCGACAAACCCCTGTATAACGGTATTAAGTGAAATGCGTAAATATTCCATTGTGTTTATGGTTGTGCTGTTGGCAAGACGGTCATTTTATCAGCTGCTGTGAAGTTTTATTCATATTTCAATACTGGATGAGAGTTTAAATGTAGCAGAAAATGAGTATTCCTAGCATTCTAACCACATATACTGAATCAGCCATATGTTCAACTAATCCATTGCCCTACAAGGGACTCTTGGATACTCATAAAATTTTTTAAGTCCCCCCACCCCACCCTGAATGGCACAATCCCCCACCCAAAAAAAGCTGCTGTCAATTATTTATGTTTCCACGGCTCTGCAGGAGATGCAGAGCTGAAGGGCTCAGGCTTCTCTCACCCTGCCGGCCTCGAGGACATCGCTGAGGACAGGCGAACTGTCTCCATAGAAACGGCCAGCTTGGATGTGTACGCCAAGTATGTGCTGAAGAGCATTTGCCAGCAGGTGAGAGCCAACATGGAGAAGGGTCAATCCTCAACAGTATGTTGGTTTTTTTTTGGATTTCTGTGAAGTTTAGGTTCCATTACCAGTAATGACTTGCATTATAATTTGAATGTTCATTTATGAACAATCTTATCCCTTATCGGCAATCGTACTCATCCTCATGGGATTAAAGATGTGCGTCTTACACCCTAGTTTCAGTGTGTCCCCCATGATATGCAGTCCCAGCCAGGTTGGTTCATGGGCTGCCCAGGATTCAGGATTTGTTCAATATCGAAGGTCAGAGGAGAACAAAAGTTTCAGGGGCTGCGATGATCCTTGATGCCGAAGGCTCCCGTTTCGGTGGCTGATTGGCGTCTTTGAAGACTATTCAACTCTCCAGTTTTACCCTTAAGTTAGTCGGTCTTCAGAGCTTACCGCATCTGCTGCAGTTGGGTCCTGAGGGAGCATTCAAGAGAAGGGTACATGTATCATAATCCAAAGCAAATGACAATGTGAATTAATGCAAGAAGATTTAGAGGTTGGTCAATTTGTGAATTTCTGGAATACTTCAATACAACACGCTGTCTCCGAGGTTTGAGTAAAACTGCTATTTTTGTCTCTGACCTGAATTGAACCTGACCTTGAGTGAAAACGATTTGTGATTTTTTTTGCTTTTATCGGCATGTTGACCATGCAGAGGTCACCAAAGCTGAGGCTGGATGAAATTCAATCTGTTATTGAAAAGAACACCCTCTCCAGTCACTATATTGTCACTAAAATCATATTCTGCCTCACTGGGATGTCTTTATCCATTCTCAAGCATCTGGTTTTCTCATCACTGAGAGGGCTGGCTTTCTCTCCAGATTGTTTTGTACTGTCATTATTTTTATATTCTTGCTATTGCTGAAGTTAGAGGCCATTCTTTCTGCTCTCCCAGACTGAGTCATTAAGAGGAGGACCTTGTGAGAAACCAGAGTAATTACCTTGTCTGTAAGCTTTGCAATTAGCATAAAGCATAGCCACCTCGAGCTACGGCTGTAACTGAAACCTAAATGGCCTCATTCAGCTCATTCCACCTAATTTGATTGTCCCAGGAGTGTGCGCATATGGCGTAGACTTCAATTTAGTGCAAGTCGTAGCATAGTTTGTGAGCTGTGTCCACAATGCGATTGCTCTGTATTATTAACCGTTTACCTCTTGGTCTCCGCATCCCCTCCCGGTGTGTCGTCCTCTCGTGCAGGAGTGGGTGGGGGAGAGGTGTCTGAAGTCTCTCTCGGAGGACAGCAGTGCATTACAGGATCCCGTGCTGGTGAATATCCAGGCACAGCGACTGCTGCAACTCATCTGTTACCCCCACCGTCAGCTGGACAGCGAGGAGGGAGACAACCCTCAACGACAGCGCATCAAGCGCATCCTCCAGGTCCGCAGCCCTCCACCGGAAATGTTGCTCGAGTGCTGTACACCTAGAATGTTCCACCAACAACAAACACCAGAGATTCTATTACAATAATATGCATTAGGAAAGCTGAACTGGTAACAACCTCCTGGAGTCCTGTGCCAGTCCCAAACACTAGGAACACTGCACCAGTGACCCAAATCACCAATGCTGCACCGACAGCATGCGCTAGGAATTCTGTTCCAGTGCAGATATGAGCATAATCACTCCTGCTCCAGGCTTCTTTCAGTCAGTGTTGTTTTACTCGTATTTGGTTTGTCAGTACCTTGCATTAGGTGCACACTGTTTTTGAAAAAGGCCATTTAAGGTCAGTCTTAGTTTTGACTTAATTTCTTATCGCTATGAGGCAGCCAAATGTTTCCAACAAAACTGCTTCACCGTGAGATTGATTGGGCTGCTTGGAGACAGGATAGCGCGGTGTGGAGCCAACTGAGTTTATACATCTTGTAAAGACGTAACTAAATCATCGACTGCTCCCAGTGTTCTCTCAGCCGAGTGGGACGTGAGACACATGGCACTGCCATCAGGCTGGTGGATTTATCCCACTGCGAAATTTCAGGTGAAGCCCTCCTGCCTGTTGTCTCTGGCCAGTGCCCGATGCTTAAGTCTTCTGGAGACAGTTGAGGCTGCCGAGGCATCTGCTTCCATTGAGTACGCAGTGCAGTTGCTGGAGGTGGTACCAGGCTGCACAGCTTGAGTCAGTCGGGCGATCGGTGTTATGGGAAGCTTTATGTCCCGCTCCAGATCGTTACGGCGTGCCTCGTTCTGCCGATCTTTGTTGCAGCAAACAGTGCACTGCTGTGAAACTTAAAACAGACGGGCCAAAAAGTGCTGGCATGCTCAGCCGGCCAAAAATAAAGAAGGTAAATAAAATTAAACTGCCCGCCCACTAACTGAAACGCTGCTGAATTTGAATTGGCCTGATTATTGATTTGGGCATATTAGCTGAGCAGCAGGGGCCGAGAGGCGCCTGGATTCGGCCTGACTAATGGGCCTTTTCGCTTTTGAAGGCTGTTGCTGCTCGTTTTGCCTTAATGAGTGCGTGTGTGTGTGTGTGCGTGTGTGTGTGTGCGTGTGCGTGTGCGCGTGTGTGCGCGCGTGTCTGTGTGCGTGTGTACGTCCTGTTCTGTGTCTTTGCAGAACATGGATCAGTGGACCATGAGGCAGTCCTCTCTGGAGCTACAGCTGATGATCAAACAGAGCACAAACAATGTAAGTGAGCCCGCGCATGTCCATCAGGCAGGGCGGATTCAGGACACAGTCAAGTTTCAGGAAGTTTTCGGTGCAGGGTTTAAGATTGCATAACTTTTTACTCCTCGGCCGACTCTGGCCCTGAGGGTTATTGTCATCACTGTTGTCTGTTGTCCGTCATTTGTCATCCGTCGTCCTTCCAGGATTTTGTCCAGACCATTATTCAGCAACTAATGATCGCAGCTTCACCAAATTTGGTATGGTCACTCACGATAACCCATAGATGTGCAACATCAGGTTTTTTGCTAGATTTGACCTTTGACCTTAGCGCTTTGACCTTGAGTCTGGAAATCTTATCCGTGTCAGTACTCGGCAACTAATTCTCGCAGCTTCACCAAGTTTGGTATCATAACTCGCCATGACCCATAGATGTGCAACCTCTGGTTTTTTGCTGGATTTGACCTTTGACCTTAGCTCTGAGACAATGACCCTGGAAATCTTGTCCGGGTCAGTACTTGGCAACTAATTATCGCAGCCTCACCAAATTTGGTATGGTAACTCACTGTGAAGCATAGATGTGCAACGTCACCTTTTTTGCTGGATTTGACCTTTGACCTTAACGCTGTGACGTTGAGGCAGGAAATCGTGTCCGGGCCGAGGGATATTCAGCAACGCATATGTTTATAAATTTGGATTTTCCAAATGAAACCATAGCTTTTGTGGGGGCCATTTATGCAAATGTGTGCATAGTTTTTTGAATAACTACTTCTACTGCAAACTACCTGTATAACCTATATACTGTAGCAGTTGTTTCGGTATTGAATTGCCCTGTTTTTGGAGTGCCCATTTCACCATTTAATTGTCTTCTTGAATACTTAATTTAGGCCTGTTTCATTTGTGTTTGATTAGTCACGCTCTCTTAAATTGTAATAAGAGGGTCCTCTGATGTTTGCCTGTATTTGGGGGTGGGCTATGTTGTGTTTTAACAGGAACTGAACTCCCTGCTGGAGAACATAGCCAAGGCCACGATCGAGGTGTTCCAGAAGTCGGCAGAGATGAACTCCAGTAACCCCTCAGGGAATGGATCTGTGGCCTCGGGTAGCATCGGGAGCTCGGTCTCCAACAGCAACAACACCAGCAAGCTAAAACCAGTGCTCAGGTGAGCACTCACTCGCACTGTCTCTATACTGCGTTTCTCGCCAACAGCAATTAGTCCTGGTTGCTGTTATTTCTGACATGGTGGAAGTGAGGGAACCTCCATAGATGGTGCCCCGGATGAAATCTCTCTCTCTCTCTCTACCATTTTCTTTTAGAAGTATTGCTGCGATGCTCATTTTTTCTGATTTATTTTGTAAAATTTGTCATAAAGTTTGCAAAAAATGATGGGTCAAGTAGAGTGTAACAAGGATGTGCCATGTCATTGATGAAAATTTGCCTGCAATGTTAACTTTACTAGCTACTTGGCTGCTTAGAGCCCTCCCTTGTGATGGAATGTAACATTACAGTTACGTAGCTGATGGTTTCGTCTAAAGCTACTAGTAGGGCTCAAGTCCCCCTGGAGCAACAAGGGGTCTTGCCAGCTGCAATTAGATTAAAACCTTGTGTGTTGAAATCAAACTCATTGGCCTTTTGGCTACTGGCATCCCCTCCATAGTTCAGCTGGGAAACACTGGTGAGTGAGGCTTAAATCATGTCTCCAGTGTATCTTAAAAACAGTTTGTTCTTGCTCTGGTTGACTAGCAGCTGTTTTGGAGGACACCATGGAAATGACTCTATCATAGTTTGTATCCAGGGTCTTCTCAGGTACTCTCCTCTGGTCCTGAATACTGTGCTCATTGCTCAGTCATTATCAACCCATATAACTGTGCAACCAGATTTGCAGTCTTATAAACAAACTTTACTGGCTTTTCTGTGAAATAAGGGGAAGATTAAAAAAACAGGCAACACTGCACCAAACAACATAAGGCGCATGGTTACTCATTGTTATTGCATTGGCAGGAAAATAAATAAGAATTTTTATTAGTCAGTAAATTGAGCCATTTTATTTGTTTAGCCACCTACCTATTCAGATCCCTCCAGGAAAGTTCTTGGCCGTAAGAGTAATGAAGAGCCTCGATAAACAGAATGAACGGCCTTCTCCAGTACCCTGAATGAGCCAATGTTACACAGTCTGCTGCGCTTTCCTCAGAAATTGGAGCAGAAACTGTGAATCAGGAGTGTGCAGCCCAGAATTATTACACTCCGCAAATCTTCCTGACACATATACAGCCCGTTTGCCTCCTTACCGTCGGCTCCCGTGGAAATCGGGGCGAGTGTTGGGGTGTAATTCCTTGCCCTCTGTGTATCTGCAGCTCGTCGGAGCGCTCCGGGGTGTGGCTGGTGGCGCCCCTCATCGCCAAGCTGCCCACGTCGGTGCAGGGGCACGTGCTAAAGGCAGCGGGGGAGGAGCTGGAGAAGGGACAACACCTGGGGTCCTCGTCCCGCAAGGAGAGGGACCGTCAGAAGCAGAAGAGGTGAGGCAGAACCCCTCAGCTGCTGCCGTCATCTGATTCCTTAAAAAGACGCCCTGGATGGAGTCCACCTGCAAACCGATTTAGAAATCATTTTGTGTTTTATGTCTGCTTTGAAATTTTACGCTTTTTAACCTGACTTTCAGGGCTGCACGATTGCGTGAATCGTGACTTGCTTGAAATACTATTACCTTTTGTAGAATAACTGCGTCATGGGGCGAACAGGGGAGATTGTGCTCTGTCTTTATGAATGCTATCTGATGTGATATTAGAAAGAACAGTAACCGGTCATCACAGGCTGTGAGAAATGCTTATGGGGGAAAAAAATCCACTAATATCATATCTAACGGTGGTGTGCTGATCAGATCTATGTCAGAGCCTGCAGAATCATCACTTTTTTTCTTTGAAATCCCCATTTACCACTCAGTTGTTCCCTGTTGTACCCTCCAACCATTTGATGTCAGTATGAGTAATGGTTAAGTGTGGTTACTGAAGAGTACTTTGAGAACAAATATTGAGATTCCGCCAAGTCGTTGCTCTCTGAGCAATTTTGTCTTTTCTGTTGCTTAGTTGAAGCATTTATACCTAACAACTAAAAGTGAATTAGACTAAGCTGGGGCCAGTCTCCCTGGGTAATGTATGGTTAAGGGCCTTGTGCAAGGAACCAGCAGCTGCAATGATCTGATCATGGCAACACTGGGGTGGAAACCTCCGTCTTTTTATGTGACTAATGTGACGACCACTTGGCTATTGGCCTCATGGTTTTAAATGGCTCTGCCAAATGTAATATTTCAATAAGTTTTGAATGTTGCATGTTGTTTTCAGTCGTGAAGTCAGCCCTATGTAAAGGTAGTGTCAAAAACCGAAAGTACACCCCATCACCTGTAGAGGGCGTACCCCTGCAAGACTTCCTCTGTACCTCTCCTGAGGCTCCTGTGCTTTTTTTGTCTTATGGCTCCTTTGGTACCTGTGGAGACTGGCCTCAGATTTTCTTGCTGCTGGCGGATGTTTTGAATGGAAGACGGCGATGTGATCTGTAGAGCCAGTGCGGTGTGTTAGCGTGTGCTTTGGCAGCGCCTCCCTGTGACAGTGCTGTTCATTGGCTGGTTTCAGCATGTCGCTCCTGAGTCAGCAGCCCTTTCTGTCCCTGGTGCTGACGTGTTTGAAGGGGCAGGACGAGCAGCGAGAGGGACTCCTCACCTCTCTCTTCAGCCAGGTGCAGCAGGTATGACCCCGTCCCTGCACTCTCACACCATCTCCTCATTGGCTGTTGCTTCATGCATTCTTTCCGGCCATATGTCACATGGGTGGTGATTCTCCATCCCTGCACTCACACCTTCGTACTATTGGCTGGTGCTGGTGTGACCACACCCATGCAAGCATGCATGCATTTTTTTACCCCTCAGCCCGACAAGGGCACGGGGGGTATTGTCCTCTCTCGGCGGGCGGGCGGATGCCAATTTTGTCCGGGCTATTTCTCTGTAACCACTTGGGTTAGGAAGTTCATATTGCATATGTGGACTCCCCATGGGGGGTAGGTGTGCTTTTTCGAGGTTTTATCCCAGTTTGACCTTTGACCTTGCAGCAGGGTCATTCCATGTCAGATCACCCAATGGATGTCACCCCACCCCCTCAGATTTTGCTCCAATTTGGTTTCTAGGGTGATTTTTGCGGGAAAAGCTGAAATTCCAAATATTAGCTCAATTCGACGAGTGGTTTCTGAGTTAAGGCCCATCCAATTTGGCAAAAATTGCCCAAAATGGGGGTACTGGCTGATGTTTGACCACCCACATCTCAGCAACCGGTGGGGCTATCACAAAAAAATTGGTGTCTTTGGACTGGAAATTCTCCAGGGAATCCAAATCTGACCTCAGATTTGATGTAGGAAAAAAATTAAATATGATGACCTTTTGACCTTTACTTTGACCTTGACCTTAACCATGTTGACCTCGCGACCTTGACATAAAACCCACACAAAATTGTACCCTCATATGTTCCTTATATTACATACAAAAACCAGAGGTGTATTTTCCCCTCATTTTCCACAAATCCACATCATATATCCCTTGTCTGTGCAGTTTTGCCTTGATCTACGTGCATTTACAGCGTTTGAGTGATAGTCCTTCAATTTTCTTGTGTGGACCTCAAATAAGGCTAATTATCTGAAAGAATAAAGACAGAAGAGGGGAGATTTTGGACTTTTTTTGACAATTTGAAGTGAATTTGAAGATGTAAGTATGCATTCATCATTCTCAGTGATCATCAACAACACATTAACTTTTGAAAGGTGCTGTGCTGTCTACCTCAATTTTTAAGTACCATACTTAATTCCCAGTGCACCCCTGGCTCTGCATGACAACTATGATTGCTTATAACTTTTCTAATAAACTTAAATTTAAAAAATTGATCTGAAGTATAATGGTTGCGGCATGAGGACATAGTTTGTGTAGTGGATGCCCCATCACTCTGTTCCTCTTCATCCCGAGGACACAGCATCAGTAGAAATGATGTGATGAATATTTCTAAGAATTGTACCATGTGGCCCCTTGATAATAAGTAGATTTGGATGAGCTCAGATGCGTGCTGTAACTGAAATGCAAGTTCTCAGCTCAAGGATAAGTAATGAATGTTAGATAACCAAGTAAAATAATCATTAAAATAGTTCAGAACATTATAGAAAAACCTTTACAAAGTTTGTAGAGAATAGTGTTGAAGCTTTACATTGTTTTACAGGCATTGGTGTAAAAACCGAGCTAAAATTGCAGAGACAAGGGATATATGGTGTGGATTTGTGAAAACTGAGGGGAAAATACACCTCTGGTTTTTGTATATAATATAGGGCACATATGAGGCTACAATTTTGTGCGGGTTTTGTGTCAAGGTTGCGAGGTCAACAAGGTCAAAGGGTCATTATATTTTATTTTTACCCCACATCAAATCTAAGATTTGGATTCCTTGGTGAATTTCCAGTCTAGAGACACCAAGTTTATTGTGATAGCCCCACTGGTTGCTGAGATATTGGTGGTCAAACTTCGGCCGGTAACCCTGTTTTGGGCGATTTTTGCCAGATTGGGTGGGCCATAACTCAGGAACCACTGGTTGGATTGAGCTAATATTTGGAATTTCAGCTTTGCCAGCAAAAATCACCCTAGAAACCAAATATGAGCAAAATCTGACGGGGTGGGGTGACAATTTTGATTTTTTTTTGGGCGATTTGATATGGAATGACCCAGCAGTGATCTTCAGGGCTGAGGGGTATTGCCCACTTCAGTGAGGCTCTCCCCGCCCCCCCCCCCCCCCCCCATTTGTTAGTTGCAGGAGATGAGACCGCACAGGCGCTCTCCTTCATGTCATTGGCTGTTCCTCTCTTTCTCAGACGCACTTTGTTCCGTATGTGATGTATTGAGCTGCATGCTTCTCGATCTTTTTAAAGATTGTCACCAACTGGCGTGAGGACCAGTATCAGGACGACTGCAAGGCCAAGCAGATGATGCACGAGGCCCTCAAATTACGGCTCAACCTGGTGCGTGCTGTGTTGTGTTGACCAGTCATTAATCACGTGACCACCTATTCTCATAATAAATGAGTAGAGGAGCAGACAGATTCCTCTGTGTTTGTTTTTATTTTGTGGATGAATGTTTGAATTTGTATAGTATACAGTGCCCTGAAAAAGTCACAAAAAAGACAAAGGTAGGAGGGCAACGGTGTTCAAAAACAAAATAAAAAATGTTAAAAAACTGCAGGTGCTCTTTGGTCTCCCATGAGGAAGCATAGTTAGACAGGAAAAGGAGGAGGCGGCAATCCGAGGCACTCTGTCACTCAAACTTTAATTATATGACTAAATACATGTTAAAAGAATATTTTAAAAGGCATTTTATTCTTTTAACATGTATTTAGTCATATAATTAAAGCTTGAGTGACCGCGTGCCTCGGATTGCCGCCTCCTCCTTTTCCCGCCCTGATAAAGTATTTGCCCCCCTCCTCATTTCTTTCTCTCCATATTTATATCACTGAGTCCAACGTAAACGGCTTTTTTTGGAAAACCAGCAACAGTCATTTATTGGCTCCTCTTCTCTGCTTTCCGGCCTGTTCCCAGCGCCCCTGAATGCATGTTTCCCACAATTCCACTGAACAAACTCATTTATATTTGATATAATGTTATTGTGAATTTTAAACACATACGCGCTTAAATAATTAATCATCACTGATGTTGGATTTTTTTCATTTAAAAAACGGAATGAAAAAATTCAAACACACTCTCTACAAGGGAGGGCGGTGCCCTAGCGCCCTCTATTGGCCAGCCGTATGCATATTTGCTCTCAGTCCAAGGACCTGACGCATTTGTATGAGTTCAGTAGCTGTTGCCCTTCGTGTTCCAGGTGGGTGGGATGTTTGACACCGTGCAGCGGAGCACTCAGCAGACCACAGAGTGGGCGGTGCTCCTCCTCGACATCATCAGCAGCGGCACAGTGGACATGCAGTCCAACAAGTGAGTGACTGACCCCTCACTGCCACAGCCTATATTTACTGAGAGCTCGCGCGACCTGTATCAAGCCTGCCGCTTACTGAATAGACCCTCTGCAGTGGCATTTGTCAAAATGTCTGAGTGCCCCTGGCTGTTTTTGTTTGTTAAACACTTTGTAGCTACGGGCCATTGTAGTTTGTTTTTAAGTCAATCTCTAACTTTCCTTTGGGTTCACTCGATTTCAAAGCATCAATTAACAATTTATTCCCTCTCCGTGGTCATGGAGAAAAGGCCCCAGGTGACATTTTAAAATGCCTGTGTAGAAATGTGCTAATGTCAAGGAGCCCTGGTGGCTTTGCTCTGTCCATTTTAATGCTTCAGTAGCCTGTGGTCGCCCTGTGCCTTACCAATGAAGAAGACTGGCTGTTTCTCTCACTATTTCACGTTTTCTTATGGGAGCTGCTCAGTGGTGTGAGAACCCAGTATCTTTATGTTCGACGAGGGGCCTCTTTGTTTCCTGATGAGCAAACGCACTGGGTACATGAGCCACAAGGAATGCATTTGAATTGAAAAAAAAAAATCTCTTGTGGCTCGGTTAAAAATTGGTCCCATCAAGAAAATAGTTCACCATGAAAAAATGTTTGAATTTGAAAGTGCTGTCCTATAGACATTGCCACGATTAAATTGTGGTCTTGAAAGGACTGAAGTAGGGGAATTGGCTTTTGGCCATCAGTGCTAAAGTTCTTGTAACTTCTGGAGGACACAAGCATGCGGGGGAAGTGCCATACTGTGCAGCCCTGGTCTCATGTTGGTTTGTGCTCTCTTCCTGTGTTTCAGTGAACTGTTCACCACTGTCCTGGACATGCTGAGTGTGCTGATTAATGGCACGCTGGCTGCGGACATGTCCAGCATCTCTCAGGGGAGCATGGAGGAGAACAAGAGGGCTTACATGAACCTTGTCAAGAAACTCAGGGTAAATCCAGCCCCAGGCTTATAAGTGCCTCTGTGCTCGTCCTGGGCCGTGGTCTTGGCTCTGCTATTGATGCTCTTCTGTGCTCCGTGTTTAAATTCACTTGGCCCAAGAAATGTATGTTTGCTGAATGATCGAATATTTTCATCTGCATCTGTTGATTGGAATGCAATTAGTGCACTTTTGTAGCCTCAACTCAGGACTGTGTGTGCTCCTTGGGGGGGGGGGGGGGGGGGACTGCACACCCCTGACTTTAATTGATTGTGCTGAATGCAGAGATGTTTAATTGCGTTTTGATTATTGAACTTTTATTTATTTATGGGAAAATGATGCTTTGAATCTTTGAATTCCCATGGAAAACTCCTCATTGAAAGAAGAATAATGCCTGAGCAACTAAAATGTATAAATACAATGGAAAACGAAGACAAATTGGCAAGGTTGGAATTTAGGTTCTTACTTGCAGTCAAGCAGATTCACGTTGTTTGGATTTAAGTTCTGAGCATGGGCTGTAATGGAGCAGCTCATTAAGTACTCGATAGGCTGAATTGGCCGCATAGTTTTCCTGATCTCCCAAAACAAGCTGTCAATCGTAAATGTTCCCGACACCGCTTCCCTTCAGTGGGACACGGATGGTTGTTTGAGTATGGTAACCAAGCTTTCTCAGGTACAGTAATCGGTGAAACGGGTGCTAACCCTGATTCCCCCCTACAGAAAGAGCTGGGGGACCGGCAGTCGGAAAGTCTGGAAAAAGTGCGGCAGCTACTGCCCCTCCCCAAACAGACACGTGATGTCATCACCTGTGAGCCCCAGGGCTCGCTCATTGACACCAAAGGAAACAAGATTGCCGGCTTCGAGAAGGAGGTATGGGCACGACCATCATCTACACGCACTGCTCTGAGCTCTTTAGTTGCGGTCATATGAATAAGAAATGTGTCCGTGCAGGCTGAAATCTCAGCTATATGATGCATTGGCTTAGCACCCCTTAAAATTACAGAAAAATATGAAGATATGATGTGATGGCTTAATAATTGACACCATTAATGAATGAAATCGGTTTGATGTCAGCAGCTGCGTTGCTCACCAGTTTTACAGACGTCGCCAACTCCATCCAATTAGACACTAAGCTCATTAGACAGGCCTGGTTGCTCAGTCTTTATTTATGTGTGTTACACCTGACCTCTCCCCTGAATAGTGGGTTGTGGGATCTCCTGTTCGAAAAAACAATTTCATTAAAAAAAGGCTGGAACTGCTCTTTCAAACAGGGCTTGCAAGTTTCGACGAAGCAGAAGATCTCCCCTTGGGACGTATTTGAGGGCCTGAAGCACTCGGCGCCCCTGTCCTGGGGCTGGTTCGGGACTGTGCGAGTGGACCGCAAGGTCACCAAGTTTGAGGAGCAGCAGCGCCTCCTGCTGTACCACACCCACCTCAAGCCTAAGCCCCGCAGCTACTACCTGGAGCCCCTCCCTCTGCCCCCGGAAGAGGAGGAACCTCCCACGCCCATCCCCCAGGAGCCCGAGAAGAAGCTGGCGGAGGCAGTCAAGCCAGAGAAGAGTGCGCCCACCGTTGCTACGGAGCCCAGCAAGAAGAAACCCAGCAAGAAGAAGAGGAACCAGTCCACCAGCAAGACCGAGGTGAGACACTTTGTTGCGCTGGTGCCACAGGTCATGGTTGTGAGACTTGCAGTGGCAGCTGGTGAAAAATATTCTGGGGGGGGCTGAGCTCTGCCATACTCAGTTTTCAGTGACCTTCCCACTAGGATTCAACACAAATGGCAGAATACTCTGTGTTTTTGCAAATGATTTGCAAATTAAATGCATCTCACGGAGCAAATGATGTCAGATTATTTTTATTTTTTGGTAAAAAAGTAATTCTGCTCCAGTGTTCAAGAAAGTTGTGTTGATCCTTTTTGTCGGTTTCTGTTCTCGTGTCCAGGAGTATGTGCCCAACACACAAAGAGGGGTGCCCTACGTGCCAGGCATGCCCCCTGACCTCATGATGAGCCAACAGACCCTCCCATTCAACAGGATGTACAACCAGCCGCCCCTGGGCATTTACGCCCAGAACCAGCCACTGCCTGCGGGTCTGTATGAAATGCTGCCTGAACCCCCCCCCCCATTTTCCATTACCCTTTACTACAGGGCTGCGTAACCCGATTCTTGGGAATCTAACGTCCTGTAGGTTATTCCTTTATCCTGGTATCTCCATCTCATCTACAGCTAGCGATCTGATCTGGGAACCTAATTAGTTGAGTGAGTGGTGTCAAGTTATGGCCAACATGAAAACCTGCTGGTTCCAGGAACGTCCTCAGGGCAGCCCCTGCTTTTTTGTGCTTTCGTCTGCACGTTCATGTATTCGTGCAGCTCAGTTCATATGTGTGCTCTCCAGTATGTTCAAGGATGTTCAAGCTCTTTGGAAGCAGGATTCTGCTGAGATGCTCCCTTGCATCTCACTGAGGAGAAAATGCAGCAGGCCTTTGCCAGTAAAACTTGAAAGCTTCCATATGTGTGCTTGCGTAGACCAGAAATTGCAGTAACTGACGTTCATCTACCAGTTGCCTCATTTCTCTAAGATTATTGGACAGCTGTAATTGTGACAGAAGTGTTGTGGTAAGGTGTGTGGGGAAACCAATTCCTCCTCCCTGAAAGCGATTATTTGTCACATTAGCATTTTTTTGTCATGTGAAGATCTTGACTTTTCTCTGTCGTCACCCTTCCTCAGGCGGTCCGCGACTGGACACCCCCTACCGGCCGACTCGCAACATCTCCATAGGCAAGATGATGCCCACGCGGCCTGCGTACCCAGGCATGATGCCCGCTATGCCAGGAATGCCGGGCATGATGGGTTTGGATAAACAGCAGTACCAAATGGGGAATTACAAACCGCAGCCAAGCATACCACAGGGACAGATACTGCGCCAGCAGCTCCAGGCGAGACTGGTCAGTCTGTTGAAGGAACCGTTCGTGGTCTTTTATCGATAAAGCTGCTTTCACATGCCAAGCATCAAAACACTCAACATGGCATCAAGCCATGGAATTCCTGACGAGGCCATGTTATAGGCCAACCACTAAGCGTTAAGCTGAAAATACAGCCAAATTAATCTTCCAAAAATTTCTGAATTTTTTTTTTTTTTTTTTTTTTTTTACTTTGACCTACTTGGAAGCTGAGATTTGTTTGCACACCTAATCACATCATTGCTGATGAAGCTGCCAGAATGTGAACATGGGAGATCAGCTGAGCTGATGTGTGTTATTTCACTATATTCAGAGCTGAACAAGTCAAAAATGGTAGATTGTGAATCTTTTGGGAAGGAGAGTGTTACTTGCAGGCAGATAACTTGCTCGTCATGTGAGGCAACCAGAACGAATCTTATGACTCTAGTGTGAGACATGAATTTCACAGTGTGCTCGTCGGAAACCTGTTTGGGCCATTTTGTTTGTTGATATTTGGGGTTAAACCCACTTAATTAGTTTTCTTCAAGCAAGTTCAAGATTTAGCATTCTCTTTGCAGAAAATTTCCATCTATTACAGTTTATTACAACCTATTTGCTGGATTACAGTCATTTTCCAAACTAGCGGATAGATGGATGATACAGTCAAGCTTCTACTGCTGACTGGCTTCAATTCTTATATGTGTACAAAGCTTTATTCGGCATTTAAGCCAGTGTTCGATGTTTCTCATGTGAAAGCATCTTTAAGTTTTTATTTTGTGCCTTTTCATTAACCACCTGTCTTTTTTCCAGTTAAGCATGTATGCTCCATAAATGCAGCGTACATAAATACTATGCTAAGGGCATAAAATATGGCATTGGTCCACCCTTTGTACTTTATAACAGGCTTTACTCTCCTGGCAACGGTATTCCCTGGACGATGGAGCATTCCTACAGCGATATGCTGCCATATCGCCTCGGGAGCCTGAGGTCTGGCACTGATGCTTGACATAAGGCCTGGCTTACTATTGGCTTCCCAGTTGATCCCAAAGGTGTTTATTAGGTTGAAGTGAGGGCTTTGTGCAGACCAGTCAGGTTCTTCCAATTACTTACTGACAGAGCAATTTCTATGTGGATTGTGTTTTGTGCCCAGAGCATTGTCATTCTGAAATGGGCAATGGTCTTCCCCAAGCTGTAGAGGAAACCCACTGAATCATCTAGAATGTGATTTAATGCTGTTGTATTAATGTGTCTTCCCTGGAACTGAGGAGCCTTGCCCAAATGATGAAAAAACTCCCCAAACAAGGAGTGCACAGATGCCTTTGCTCATGGTGTAGTTTCATTGTTCAGTTCAAAACTGCATGACTGTCTTTACTTGATGAAATAATTTGTGTGAAACCCTGGCGCATTATTTTCCCATCATCCAACTTCTTCCAGAACCAGAGCATGCTGGGACAGCAGATGAGACAGATCACCCCCAACCCTCAGTACGGATCCATGCAGCCATCTCAGGCAAGTCATCCAAAACGCTCCTATCAGTCGTTTACGTAAAAATCTCCATTGTTCATTGCTCTGGTCGCCATTTTGTGACTTTTCTCTTTTCCGGAATATTTTTCTTGCAGGGCTACACCACGTACAGCTCACAGATGGGGATGCAGCAGCACCCCTCCCAGCCCAGCGGAATCGTTCCCCCTGCCTATGCCAACCAGAGCTTCCAGAGCTCACACCCGGGCAGTAACCCGGCCATGGTGGACCCCCTCCGACAGATACAGCAGCGGCCCAGCGGCTACGTGCACCAGCAGGCGCCAGGATACGTGCACAACATGCAGAACCCGCAAAGGTGAGAGTCCCTGCTATCGGTACCTGCCCAGCAATGAATACCGCTTCCACATCGCTGTCCCCCTGACTGAAAACTGGGGCAGATGATGAATCATTACTCTCGCCAACTGCTGCCTGCCCTGTTCCTGGATATACAGCATCCTGCAGGTTTAATTTTGACCCTCATTTGGTATATCTGATTTCTCTAATTTTCTGCTAAAAGAGATCTCTGGCTGATTAGTCAATTATGCTCAGCTTTGGAGGAGAACCTCCTGGACTGCAGATCTCCAGGCACAGAATTGGGCTGATTTGCTGTAACCACTTGTCACCAAAATTTCCAGCTTTCTTACCAACTGATAACTCAACAGTAGTCATCCTTATTGTGCTCTAAACTGGGATCGGAGTATTTTCATTTTGGATTTACCCTCCTGCTTTGTGTGTGATTTCCTCCTCCGAGTTTATTTTTTTGGGAGTGAAATTAGGTTCACAGTGCACTGGAGTTTTTGTACGACATCAATCTGCCCCCTGGTTGTATGTGTGTGTTTCTGTGCACTTTGACCTCATCTCCCCTGTCTACTGGCAGATTTCCTCACCAGCCAATCCAGCAGACACCCCTGATGCCCGGACCCGGGTTGGGGCACATGGCAGGCCAGGGCGTTCACCCCGGGATGCGACCAAACCAGATATTGGCCGAGCAGCAACAGCAACAACAGCAGCAGCAGCAGCAGGTTCAACAACAACAACAACAGCAGCAGCAGCAGGTTCAGCAGCAGACGCAGCAGCAGCAGCAGCAGCAGTACCTGCGACAGCAGGCACTCAGGGTCAGTCACTCACTGCTTCACTCACTGCTTCGCTTTTTGCTCAATGGATTGGAACAGTGGTTCTCAAACTCGGTCCTGGGGACCGGCCTCTGTGTCCATGCTGGTCTTTGTTCCAACCGTAATTGCGATCTGAGAATTTTAATGAGTTGTTAATTGTTCTTTCTTGTGCTATTTGTGTTTACTGGGATTTGTTTACCCTATTAGGCTGCATGTCAGAAATGATTATGAATGCCACAAAGAATTAAAGTTCAGTATTCATATTATGCGGTGTTTGAAATTACTTTTTTATTGAACCTAAAAGGGAGAATTAATGTAAATTAAAGAATTTAACTGGCATCTGATGGATGAAATTGAGGGCACATGGTCACGGAAACTAAGAATTTATCCAGTCATAATGAATCAAAAGAAAAATCGAATTATGTTGAGTCAAACAAGTTATGTTTATTGTTTGTTGGATTACTATTCAGAAAGACCTAAAAGACTTGCCCTCTGAAACCAAATTCACAGCTAATTGATTTACCACAGTCTTAAATTTGTTCTGGAGAAGCACAATGCCACAAACACAATATGTATTGTGGGCTTTTAATCATCATGGAATTCATTGCCATTTCTGTCATAGAATGTTTTAAGAGGGGTATTATGTTTTTGGGTAATATAAAGGATTCCTTCCAACCATAATACCTTGCTCGCCTTTGTTGATGTTTTTCTTTCGGCCATGGCCCTGACGTGAAGAAAGGTCAAGAGATCCGAGATGATTGCGCTAAAATGGAGGAAGTGGACCATGATATATGCGTGGACATAGATGTTGAAGAAATGGAGACTGTATGACTTTCAATATTTGTAAAAGTATTCAGCTCGCCTGTTGCGCCATACGGGCAAAGGACCGAGGAATCCATAGAAAAAAAAATTATTAATTATAAAATAACTTGCCAGATGTAAGCAACGATTAGGGATATTATGTTTTTGGTCCAGCTGCCGCACTACGTGTTAATGCGATAACTTCAGTAAAACTTCAATTGCAAATTTCAAATTTTGCACATAAGTATCATAAAGAGGAGGAACTGATTCGATTTTGGACAATTTACGATGTCTAGATTGGCCACCAGGGGCCAAAAACTGATTTAGGTGTTAACGTGATAACTGCAGTAATATTTCAATAAGAAATTCCAAGTTTCGCATATAAGTAAGTATCCTAAACTGATTCGAATTTGGACAATTTACAATTTCTAGATTCGCCACCAGGGGCCAAAAACCGAAAAAATCACTGTTCCGCGATAACTTCAGTAATATTTCAATTACAAATTTCAAGTTTTGTCACATAAGTAAATAAGTAAGTATCATAAAGAGGAAGAACTGATTCGATTTTGGACAATTTATAATTTCTAGATTGGCCACCAGGGGCCAAAAACTGAAAAAATCACTGTTTTTATCATATCTCTGGAAATATTTGTCTGATTGACCTCAAATCAAGTGCAAATGAAAGGTCATGACCTGAGCATGTGTCCCACGATGACATTATACCTGTTTGGTTCAAAATTTTGTCACACTTTTGATACAAGGTGGAGCTTTATTGCATAAAATTCACCATTTTTGCTATATCTTTGGAACCATTTTTCCAGTTGACATGAAACTATGTGCAACTGCAAGGTCATGACCTCACAACGTGTCACATGGTGACATCATACCTGTATGGTGCAATATTTTGCCACCAGGTGGCGCTTTGTGATGGAAAATTACCATTTTGGCCATATCTTCTGAACCATTTGTCCGATTGACCTGAGATTAAGTTCAAATGCAAGTCTATTCAAGGTCTATTCAAGGATTGCGGAATTGGAGGATTGGGGGATGTTGGCTACAGGAACCCATTATCAGTATTAATAATTAACAATTTTATATGTTGACATTGTGATTTTGTTAGGAGTGCCTAGTAATTGTGTTGTCGGTCCCACGTGTTGATTTTTGGTCTCCAGTTCTTTTGTGAGCTCAGAATTTGCGGTGGACACAAAGCCCTTGTATTTTGGTTGTCATTGCCGGAGGGCAGTTTTCATGAAGTGTATTTGTAGGCTGTCTGTTGCAAAGCAGGAATTTTGTCTCGAGTACAGGATATATACCAGCGGTCACAGGCAACTGAATTTTATAGCCGAGGAAAATTATCAGCTTGTCAGAATTCTGGGACTCAGTTGAGCTTGGAACAAAAACCAGCTTGCGCAGTGGGCCCCCAGGATGGAGTTTTGGAACCTCTGTATTAGAGCTTGTGCGGCTACATTGCGTGTTCCTCACCTTATCGTCCGACCTCTCTCAACCGAACGGTAGTTTTTCACGCTGCTTCGACTGCTCTTCGATGGCGTCCATTTTCATGGCTCTTTCTATTTCTTGTTTGGCACTTTAGCAGCAGCAGGTGCAGCAGCAACAGCAACAAGTTCAGCAACAGCAACAACAACAGCAGCAGCAGCAGCAGCAGCAGCAACAACAAGTGCAGCAGCAGCAGCAACAGGCTCAGCAGCAGCAGCAGGTTCAGCAGCAGCAGCAGCAGGTCCAACAGCAGGTGGCAGCAGCGCAGCCCCCCACGCAGGCTCAGCCCCAGGCCCTGGGCATGCAGCCTCTCCCTCCCCAACAGCCTCTGGTTAGCATTGTCAACTTGGTTAGGAGGTAGTGCTGAAGGTGGGATGTATGTGGAAGTGCTTGCTCATTGTTTTTTTCCCCATGTAAGGCCATTTTAGGCCTCCACCGGGGTCTTCAAAGTCGAACTTCACTGGGCTGCTGTGCGTAGTGGAGAACCACCATATTGGCAGACCGATCTGGGAAAATAAATACTCAATGATATAAGTCTACTTATTTTAAGGGTGTTAACCAGGCCTGTTATCGGACTAGAAGGTAAATAAAGGAATAAGTCCCGAGAAGCAGTGGGTTACCGTGATTTTATAACGGCGGAGGGGCGTTCTCCGCCGTTATAAAATCACCGTGACCCACTGCTTCAAGGGGCTTATTCCTTTTATAAAACGGTTACCCTACATATAACTAGCCCATTAAATAAACACACAAGAAAAAAAATCGACAATTTATTGGTAATAATGCAACAATAAAATTGAGAACTTCTTCCACCAAGCAAGATGGAGTGGACAGAATGGTTGGCCAGCAACACAGACGCCAAGATTGCTTTTTCATCTAGCGCCATTGTCACGTCACATCAGGCTATTTGGGCTCGCTAATGTAGATATACTATGAAAGCAGGCTATTTTGAATGTCTCCATCGGTCTCCCGAAGACCCCGTTAAATAATTTTACGTTCGTTGTTTTTGAGTTTCCTTGTTGTCAACTTGCGCCGATCGGCCAAATCATTACAACCAGCAGCGAGAGTAGGGAACGATTGACTTTTGTCCTCCACATTTGCCGGTGTCCAGGAAAATATGTTGAATTGTGCATTAGTTTGCTAGCCAGCTTGTCAACTAGCTAGTGTTCACTTCAGTGTATGTGGTTACCCTACACATAGCGCATAAAATCAACATACAAGAAAAAGTCAACAATTTATCGCAAGCAAGTTAGCAACATGGCTTACAGCGCAAAAGTGATATCGAACTCTGTAATGCAATAGCTTGCTAGGTAGATAGCCAACTGGTTATCGGGTTAAAAGGCTAAACATCGCTGACAATGAAATAGCGAGCTAAAAGTCTAGAAACAAACGTAACCTAACGAGTCAGTTGAGTGCAGAGAAGTTTGTTGCCCGCAGGGATATTTTGTGCTGCGGCCTGCCGAAGTGGGTTTAAGTAATTTTATACTGGCATGGAACGCGGCTCAGCCAATCACATTTAAGGACGGGAAGCACCCGTTTTATAATAACCATTATTAACCCCATTTACCTTCTTTTCTCACACAACTCAGCTCAGTTTGTCTTGTCTCTCGTAATCTCAGCTCTTGGGCTCTGCATGTATTATGCAAGTTGAATTGCTGTACTAATGTTGCAGACTGCATCTATTTTAGATTGCCTTGTTTTTGTAATTGTACTGTGCACGTGTGTGTCAGTTCCCCCGGCAGGGCATGCAGCAGACTCAACAGCAGCAGCAGACTGCAGCCCTGGTCCGACAGCTCCAACAGCAGCTCTCAAGTAAAGTTCTGCCCGCAACACAAATGTCCTTGAGGACCTTAGAGATTTCACACCACGTCACTAAATGCCATTGATGTTTATCGCTGCATAAATTTTCACTTCCATTTTTGTATTCATTATGTGATCTCTGGATTTTCATTTGTTGTATCATCAGTATACTTGGCTGGAAGAGTGCGAGTGAGAATATTAGTGTACATCTCCGACCCAAATTTTTTATGGAAATTGCAAATATAATCAATAAAGAGGTCATTACAAAAGTCCACTCCCATCTACTGTATTGAAAACACCGCAGCAGTGCATCATTTGATGCTTTACATTCTGAATTCAATTGTTTTTTGATTGCGTACACACATTATGACTGCAACAAACTCAAAATGGTCAGTAAAATTCACTTCAGGACTAATAAAGATGTGACAAGTTGCACTAATTAGGTGTGAAATGGGTCATGATAACCCAATGAGGTAATCATGTTGCAATGGTAAAATCAGCCTTCAAAAATTGCCTAGTCCCTCTAGAGCAAAGATTGGTCGAGGCTCACCACTTTGTCTGCTGATATGTGAGCTTTTCATTCATCACTTCGAGAAGAGTGTTCCCCAAACACGAAGTGGTAAATTTGGGCATTTCGCCCACTGGCGTGCTCCATATCATTTCAGATGGAAGGAATGCCGTTGAGTCTAGGTATGTAAAGAGCAAGGCCTAAAACACCTCTGAATGCACGTCATCTTTGATCTCCCAGATGTCACTGTCTCTCAAAACACTGCGACTGTAAGAGATATCATGACATGAGCTTGGAATAACTTAGGTAAACCTTTTTCAGTGAACACTGTTTAACACCGTATCCTCAGATAGAAGTTGAAGCTCTATAATGCACAGACAAAGCCATTCGTCAAGACTGTCCAAAAGCACCTCATTATGAAGCAAGGCGTACAGCATCTAAAACCTGCGTAATGGAGGAAGAGGAGCATCTTTCACTGGCCAGATTCGATCAGCTGTCTTCCGTGCCCGGATGCTTAATGAGCGTGATTGAAAGGCACTGATGTTATCCAGTGGTAAATGTGGTAAACCTTGCCAAGTTTTTGTTGCTGTAATCACGTTGTGTATTTCCTGTAAGAAGTTGAATTCATGTTAGAACATTAATTTATGTGTTGTTGCATTTTTTTGTTTTCCCTTCAACATTGTGGAGGGTGAGTGGACTTTTTAGCTCAGATTTTATTAGAATTTTCCATTACCTGGCAAATTTTTATAATTGGTGCTGTATTTGTTATTGTTAGACTGAGTGAATTAAGCATGAAACCCAAACCAATTTGTTGCAATTTTCAAATTGATGAGGGGAAAGTTGACTGGGCCATATCAGAACTGCAACTGTTTGTTACCCTTTTTTTAGTTTATTGTTTCATTTTTTTCTTTCAGATACACAACCTGGACAAAACACTACCCCGTATTACTGATCTTATGTGCAGAAGAGTGAGTGAGTGGAGGTCCTCTGTGTCCTGAGTGAACACTGATGCGGAGGCGTCCAACTGGGCAGCACCTGCGCCACATTCAGAACCACGACCCCTTCTGCCAGGGATGTGTGAGGATGGGAGAGCCCCATTTCTACAGCTGAACAAAAAAGGGCACCAACTCCTCCTTCAACTCAAACGCAGATACATTGACCTGCGTTTATGTTGCCCAAATCCTGCTGACTCCACTTGAAACGGTGTAATTCTGAAGTCCGATGAAAGGGATCTTGCTGTGAAAATAGTGATCATGGAGAATAATGGAAGAGTTTATGTACAAAAAAAAGAAGTTCAAGAAATTATAATAATGCAATTTTTTAAATTTTATTTTGTTTCAACTTGTACATTGTTTTGGTTTTGTGTAATTCTCATTAAAAAAAAAATCATGTCAGTTTTTTAGCCATCGTGTTTTCATTGCAGTGCGGGCTGCTCTTCACTGCTCTCAGGTCATTTTTGTCTGCAACCTGTAATAAAAACATCCTGGGAATGGTGTCAAACAATCATTTGAGCTTGGGGTTTGGGGATTTTGCCTATGTCGCGGAGAAAAAGCGGTTTACTGGTCCAGTTGAACTATGATCTTTTAAGGCTTACTTTCTTGCTGCTCTGTACGGAGTGATGTGAATTGTCTGCATGTAAACCAAATATTCACCAGCTAGATGGATTATTTTTTTGGAATTTCCTTATACTGTTCTCATACCCTGTTGTTAGAGTAAACCATAGGCCAAAATTTTCGAGCATGGTGAGAATATTCCAATCAACTTTCAGTAAATTGGGTAAACAGAAGAAACGTGACATTGTAAATGAAACATGCGCCAGTCCAGTGTAACACTAGTGCCGCCACGGTTGGCGGCTTTGTCCAATTCATGGACAGTAAATGGTTTAATCAGAAGTGTTAATCTGGGCTGTAGTCACGTAACCATTGTTTCAAAAAATAAAATTGTGTAGCGCCCAGAATAGACAAGATTTTGCAGTGGCTAGCTAGCTAACGTAGCTATATCCACGCAATTAGGTACACTGTCCACTACCAGAATTGAGCGGGTTTTGTGAGTGCGCGGAGGTTATTTGATGCGGTCAGGGAAAGCCTGGAAAGTGAGCACATTTCAAACATTAGCTGGCATTAGCGGAGGAAGCAGTTGCACCTGATCCTGCGTGGGTAACAATATTAAAATGAAAATGCATTCTCAGAAATGCATTTTCATTTTCAAGATGCAAGTGCACTATTTGTATCATAATGAAAATGCAAGGGGGGAATCACATTGTTGTGTTCATTTTCAAGTTCATGTATGCAAGTTTTTTAACAAATTTTAATTAATTTACATTCCTCATTTGCGTTGTCATTTTCAAAAAGTGCCCCGCAATAACACTTACAAAACGAAAACGCTAATCTTATCATGAAAATGCATTCTCAGGAATGCTTTTTCTTTTTCGAGAAGCAAGCGCTTTATTTGTATCATCATGAAAATGATCACGTAATCATCCACTTTGCCTTTTCTTTTTCAAGTCCATGTATGCCCCTCTGACTTGCAATAGGTGCTGTGCCATATTACTGACAAAATGAAATGGAAAATGCTAATCTTTAATGCAAATACATTCTCTGAAATGCTTTTTCTTTTTCAAGAAGCAAATGCAATATCTCATAGAAGGCTAACACTGTTCGCCACTTTTTTTTTTATCATCATGAGAGACTGCCATGCCTTGCTTTGCGTTTTCGATTTTATGGTCCCAAATGCTTTTTTATGGAGGTATATAGCTAACAATATTAAAATGAAAACGCATTCTTAAAAATGTGTTTTCATTTTCAAGATGCTTTATTTTGATACAAATAATGCACTTGCATCTTGAAAATGAAAACTCATTTCTGAGAATGCATTTTCATTTTAATATTGTTTGCTATATGCTTCCATAAAATGATTGGTGTGGACGTTTTAATTTAAAGAAAGACAATTATAATTGGTAGAGATAATAGATTTCTGTAGCATTGTACAAAGGTAGTTTTCTTGACATTTAAATAACGGCATAGCTGAACAATCCGCAATTTTGGTAAGTAACACATTCATCACGTTAGTCTATCAATGTTTAATAATCATGTAAATATGACGTGTCACCATTAGACCTACATTAGATTTTTTTTTTTTCTTTTTATCGTGATTGGTGGGTAACGCTGCCTACTTTCACTTTGTATGAGGGGAAATATACTGAGCAACAAAAGAAACGCAAATTACCTAGTTAATTAATTTACTCTTATGTCTACAGTCAAAGTGATCGCAAAACAAATCGAAGTTTGATGAAACGAGTGTAAATGTGCACGCGGTAGTAATAAATCTGATTTTCTGTAATAATTACGCACACTTATTTTCCGGTCGGTCTTTAATTAACTTGCGTTTCTTTTGTTGCTCAGTATACCTTGCTTTCTTTTTTGTCGAGATTTATAAGAAAAATATGACCAATCAAATGTCCAAGGAAGCCATTTTGATTAGCAATAGCAGTCTTTCTCAGCACCTTAATATCACTGAAAATGCAGTCATAGAAAAAGCACATAAATGGGAAAAGAAGGGAGATGAGATGAGGGTTAAACTGAAATGAGAAAAAAGGTCGCACTTTGCATAAACACATTTATTGTACCAAGCGTCTCCGCACAAACGCGTTTCGGCGTAGTGAAGGCACTACGCCGAAACGCGTTTGTGCTGAGACGCAATTGGTACAATAAATGTGTTTATGCAAAGTGCGACCTTTTTTCTCATTTCATTTTTGTTGTTTTTGGTCTTGCACTCTTAAAGTTTGGGAGTGAAGCCCGTTTGTGCTTTTATAATGAGGGTTAAACTGCCAAAAGCTGAGGGCTATCATGTCCAGCGTGATGACTTTTTTTGGGCTATGTCACTGACATTGTTTCCAGAATCCAGATCGACCATTTTGCTAACGCAAGACAGTAGGCAACTGGATAGGAGTACCTGGCTAGCACTCCGTTTTTGTTGGAAGGTAGAGTGGACGCTGACTCGGATATTCTACATGTACAAGAAAGGGTTGATGAAAAATTAGTTTTGCTGTGCTATAAATCTGGGAGGGGTCAGAAAACAGTTCTTCAAAAATTCTTAGCAGTCGTTTAACTTGGACCTATGCGGGAATTTGGCGGGATTTTGGGCTCCACAGAAGCTGAGCGTGGCATTTCCGAGTTGGATTTGTGCAGCAGTTAATTTTATTACTGGCATCAGACCGCATAATGATTGTAACGGTCGCTGATAATACAACATTATCTCATATAATAAGTCACGTATGAATTGTTAAAAGTTTCATGAATTGTTCTGTTTAGTTCATCTTCATAAGAAATGTTTGATAAAATGACATGAATAATAGTTAAGTTGTTTTCAGAAACATGAAAGTATTTGGATGTAAAATAGAAAAACAAGTTCGTGAATTTGCATTTTTGAAAATTACAGAGGCATCTTGCTAAGCACCATATAAACCCTCAAAGAACTGCACAGTAATCTGTGTTCACTGAGATAGCAGTATTTCCATTCACATTATTGCAATTTTTTCAGTTGTTTGATAATGAAATCAAGTTTTTGAATTATTTTCAGGTGAGTCTTTGTGATATCTCCAGAGGCCTCCCATCTGACAGTCTTCGTTTTTCCTCATGTTTTCAATAAAAGTGCACTTTTGACATCAAGAAACTGCAAAGTTTTAATCTTCTATCTTTAGTAGTGAAATGTAGGGTTTTTAAAGCGGGATGTGGCCATTAAAATCTAGGTTACAGCAAGTGTTAAAATGGCAAGTTTGGCAATTCATTACTTCTCATTTATTGAAGCTGGATGCGTGACATTTTCTAGGATTTTTCTTTGCCGAAAGCTTTGTTTAACCACTAAATATAATCCAAGGTGCATGCCTATAAATATATGGCTCACTGAAAAAGTCATGAAATTTTGGTAATTGGAGTTACTCAGCCCCCTCCATCTCCACTGAAAATCTGGACAGATCTTTAATTTAAATCATCTATTTCTCATAATGGAGTACTCTTTTGGTGTGTGAATTTGTCAAACAAGTATCAGATTCTGATTTGTCTGTTGGGGGAAAAAAATTTACATTTTTGGCCCATATTTCTGAGATATTGCTCATGTTTGACAAATGTAAATAATTAGCGAGCATCTTTTAATTCTCAGTCTACCATTTAGCTATGAAATGTGTTAATGTTAATGTAAAAGCAAAGAAAACTTCATTAACTTTTTTTTTTTTGCTCTGCTGATTAAGAGGAATTAATGTGACTGTGAAGAGTTCATTTTATGGATTTGTTTTTCAACATCTGATGAAACTTTGTACTGTCTGTCAGTCGATGTTAACGGGGCATCCCCATGACGTGCCTAAGCGGAACCTAATATTAATCCTTCTTTGAGGGCCTTTTATTCCTGGATGGACCATGAAAATGCATAAAATACAACTAGCATGGCCATCTTTTTATGCCCCCGCCCTCGAAAGAGGAAAGGGGGGCATTATGTCGACACCATGTTCTTCCGTCGTCCGTAAACTTTTGGTTAACGTGGGATAACCATAGATTCCCTCATCTGATTGATGCCATTTCTTAATGGCATATTGGGAGTGGCTAGAGGAAGGTTCCTTTCGAAAACCAGCATTGTGCGATATTCAATATGGCCGCCACAGCAGCCATCTTGATTTTCGTTTCCGCCCGATAACTAAAGAATGCCTCATCCGATTGATGCCATTTCATGGTGGCGTATTGGGGGTGGCTGGAGGAATTTCCTTTCGAAAACCAGCATTGTGCAATATTCAATATGGCCACCACAGCAGCCATCTTGATTTTTGTTTCCGCCCAACAACTAAAGAACGCCTCGTCGGATTGATGCCGTTTCCTGGTGGTGTATTGTGGGTGACTGGAGGAAGATTCCTTTCGAAAACCAGCGTCGTGCGATATCTAATATGGCCGCCACAGCAGCCACCTTGATTTTGGTTTCCTCCCGATTACAAAAGAATGCCTCATCCAATTGATGCCATTTCATGGTGGCGTATTATGGGTGGCTGGAGGAAGGTTCCTTTTGAAAACTAGCATCTTGCGATATTCAATATGGCTGCCACAGCAGCCATCTTGATGTTTGTTTCTTCCCAATAACTAAAGAACACCTCATCCGATTGATGCAGTTTCCTGGTGATGTATTGGGGGTGGCTGGAGGAAGGTTCCTTTCGAAAACCAGCGTCGTGCGATATCCAATATGGCCTAATACGATATTTGTTATGCCCACCGCAGCGGAAACTGAAGAACGCCTGATCCAACTGATACTTGTTCTTGGTGATGTTTTGGGACTGACCACAGATGGTTTTACTGGTAAGTTCTGTTTTCATTTCTCTCACATTTGGCACTTACAAGGCCTTGTGCATCGATTACTGTTACCAGTAGCTTGTACATTGACTCACTCCTTTTAATTGCTACTTTGATGAGCATATACATGTGAATGTATGCAGCAGTTTGAATGACCTCCCCTCCCATGCACTCTGGAATCATTGCTGCGGCCTATGATGCATATTTATGCCCCTGCCCTCCAAAGAGGACGAGACAAAGAGACTGTCTCGTCCGTCCGTCCGTCCGTCATCCCACGGAAAGGAAAAGTTAATTGACAATTATAGAATCCCTCGTCCGATTGATGCCATTTCTTAATGACATATTGGGAGTGGCTAGAGGAGGGTTCCTTTTGGAAACCAGCGTCGTGCTGCCACAGCAGCCATCTCGATATGCCCTTGATCAACATACAGGCGGGGGCATATGCTCCGCTCTGCGTGGCTCTTGTTTCTCCTGTTACACGGATGTTGCCTGTTCGCCACTCCGTGTCATGTGGACATTTCACACGTTTGAGAGAAAAAATACGATTTTCTTCAAGGTACCTTGATGTGTTTTATATTATGTTATATTTACTAATTTAAAAGAAAATATTCTTTCAAATTGTTGCAGTATATGGTTTTAACTTTAGACCTCGCTCGGCGTGAGCAATTTGCATTTGATGCGGAACTACGACATTGGTTCGGATGAGTAAAAGTTTCTATAACACCTTTGAAAATTTGCCGGAGTTTGACCTGTCCCACATTAGGAAGCGGTTAGGATTCCTGGTTTTCACCCAAGCGGCCCGGGTTCGACTCCCGGTATGGGAATGTTGAAGCTTTTTTTCCGTTATTGGGCTATTGTTTTTTTTTTTTTTTTGCATGCCAAACGATTATGTACACATTCACGTTGAGAATGGTCACTAATCACGGCGACGTCTTATAAACGATTTCCCTATCATAAGGTGTACGGGTCATCTCATTAACTGGTAGCATGACCTTGCTTGGGACTAACAAGAAGACTGTAAACGTTAACAACACAATCTTTCAGTGAATGAAAATCGCCATACCTTTGACAAAATGGCCAGTATGATCCCGGAAAGTATGATTATATTCTGAAACTCCAATTCTCATGACATCATACATTGCGGGTGGGGTACTTTGTTGATAACAGTAGGGACTGTCTACATTTACTCATGTAGGCTACATTTCTACTTTGCACGCATGTAGACCTGTGCGGCATTTAATCAGTATCACTCGACAACCAATAATCTAAAGATATTTCGGTCATCTGGGGATTCATATTTGGCGTCTGACTACGTTTTACTATGTAAAATTATGAATAGTTCCAGTAAAATAAGAAATTAAGAAATGGGCGTGTTGAACACTCTAGATTCCGTTCTGCACAGTAGTTGAGACGACCACAGCAATGTTTAAGGCTCGTTTGAAACTGTCAAAGCAAGCAGTAGGCCACGTCTTCATGCTTTCAAAGTTGCATTCTTTTTCATATGCATTACGTTTCCGCCCATCTTGTGTAGTTTAGCGCGTATCCCTTAAACAATGTTGCTCAAAGTCAAGGAAAAATGTGACTCATCCTCGCCGAGCCAATAGAATCATCTTGCGCGAGGAAATCCCCACATTTTTTTTAAGTTGCTTTCAGAATCAATAGTAGAATAATGTTTTCTTATCAGCACACTATAGATGTAAGTTAGGCGTAATGCGGTAGTAAAGGTAAGCAATGTATTCCTGTGGTTATCGTTTGAGGGCGTGAATTGTTCAGAATGAATGTCTTGCATTGCACTGCCCGGTAGTTTAGATACTTTTTATATCAGCTTTGAGTCTTGCGAGTAAGGACACAAGCCGAGAAATGTCTTCACTGGCAAATAAACTTGAGACGTAACTTGGTAGCTACGATTTGTCAAGCATGTGGCAAAGCTGCGAAATAAAAAGGAATCCTTACTTTCATCTGTTTTTCTCAGCTTGACTTTAATTATCTGGCAGATGCTAGCAGCTGAAGTATGAAAAACTAATTTTCTTATTTTAAGGGACATATCTCAACCGCTTGTATTAGAATGCTTACATGACGCCTAAGCATGTATAGTTTGAAACTTTGTTAAATAGGCCTATCAGTCTAGAGCATGGTTTACTCTTGGCAAGAGGTGGGTCAGGGAGACGCTTAGAAAAGAGTTCTAATTATTTGCGCTGGGAATTTCGCTTGTAATGTTTTGTCATGTATTTACCATCCAATCATGTGACACTGAAAGAAACTGACGATTGCGTTACGGCACTCAGACACAATGGCCCAGTGTGAACGTGCTTGTGTCTCCATTGGGATAGTTGTGCACCTAAATCAAACAGCCACGCTGCAATGGACGCAACGGAGATGTTCATTGTTGGAATGGATGCGTTTGAAATCAATGTCGATTTGAAGTGTCAGATATAGTCTATGGGACTGCCGGAGCAGCAGTCTTGAATGATACCATAGAATCGTCGCTCATATTTCATCTGTGACTCCGAGATTATGCGTGTTACCATGGACTTCTCATCACTAATTGGGGATTATTTCACGTTCATTTAATGTGGTGTCGCATTAGTTTCAGTTTCCTTCATTGCGCTGCATTTGCGGTGTCGCACTACATCATCTGAGTATTATGTGTTTACCGCTCGAGGGGTGTGGCTCCCGGCAGCGCGTCACGGTCATTCGCCTAGCTTGAGCACGATCTCTCGCTGTGGGACCTCTATAGGGTATTTAAAAATGTATTTTGAGTTCGATTTTCCATTTGGAATGAGTGCTTTGTGGTCGTTAAAATGTGGAATTCTAGTGCCGGTTATTTTTAAGCACAAAAGTCCTGCCAATATCAGCATCTTCAGATAGCCCTATTTATGGAGAGGATGAACATGTTTGATGAGGTAAAAACCTTGATGGTGACCGGGTCGCACTGTTCCTAGCTGAAGTTTGCGCATTGTAATACTTTGCAGCATGTCCATGTTTCTGTGCGCATTATCAGAATTCATATTTTTTGAACGTCTGGATCTTTTCACCATCTCTTGCCCACCAAAAATGTTTTAAATGTTTATATGTTAACATTCTGACTTGGAGGCAGGTCAGAACGGTAACTCGCAGATATAATCTGAACAACGATCCTTTGTTTTCCCATTAGTTATCTTCAGCGGAAGGTTCTCGTGCTCCCATTGCCGAGCGAGCCCCTGTGGGATGGAGATGATTGTAAAAGCCTGTTGTCTGAAACCAATTATGCCAAAAGAGAATCACTAAATATTGGCAGCATCATTGGTCGCCATGAACCACCTCGCAGGCCGCATCTTCTTGGAACTCCCTGACGACTCTGTCCCCATCGGTCCCCTCGCATCCGCCCCTCAGTTCAGCAGTAATGTGCACTGACCCAGCTCCGCCAACTTTAAGAGTTCGCCTCATTACCTTTTCAACATTGAAGGATAGGATCATAATGCCGGTGAATTAAAATCTGATGCTTCGGACAGCAGTTAATCGCAGGCTTTGTACAGCCTGCCTTCTGTGCAGAAAACGAAGCCCCTGGCACTTAATTTCAAATTCTGATGTCATATTCTGTAAAGCACAGTGGACGACCAAAAAAAAAAAAAAACAGAAGGAAGAGATGGTCTGTCTGCGTGTGCTTCTCTTTGAGTTGAAAGTGGGGAGGGCAAAGAAGTCCGACTGCCTGCGAGTATTCCAGCTGAAGTACCTTATCAATATTGCGTACTTAGTGCAAGGGCTGTCTGGGTCTCATCGACTGTAGCAGTACAGGAAGAATGCGCGCTGACTCATTTGTCCTCAATTACTATTGTATTATCAGTGTTACTACTAGAGCGAAAGAACAGTGAAAAAGATCCTTCTCTAATTCGCTGCGAGGTTGTACATTTTGCTCACTCTTGTGCTGTTCTCATTGAATATGGTCTGTAGGAAGGGAGACAGTTGTTGGCCTGAGTGCAATTCAATTTTCAAAGGGAATTCTGTTGGAGAACCTGCTTCACTAAATATTAGCCCACTCTTGTTTACCAAGTAATCAATTCTTAGTCTAAATGTACCATCCAAAGCTGAGTTGTGTACAATAGCATCAATAGCTGGAACCTCAGGGGTATCTGGAAACATACTGCAATTTTACTCTCCTTGTGCACATTTTATTGATCGGCATTCACACAGGGGATTGAATCATAGTGTGCCACAAGGTGGCGTTGTTTGTTTTTATATGAGTGTTTCCTCTGTCCAAAAATATAATTTGGTCTGTATCTGTCTGTAATTGAAATCACACACACGCACACACTCCCCGTTAGTGAGGACCTGGCTGATTATTCTGAGAAAGAAAACCTTGGACATTGATTTAGAAGGCTGCTAACATCTTGCATTTGTTTTGAATCTTAGCTGCTCTGACAGGAGGTATTTGTTAACTACAATTCAAGGTGTATTTCAAGCGACACACAAAGGAAGTGATGCACGAAAAAGGAAGCTGCATGAGTTCCCCATTTTAGACAGAATGATATGCCCATATCTGTTGAAAAGCAGTTGTAGACTGTTCCTCTTTTGACCTCCAACGCTGATGCTTCGAACCTGGGTTTCAGGTCTATAGTCATTCACTGATACAGGATGAGACCAAAAATTATTTTCATGGGAAGTTCCATCTGTAACATGATCTTTATTGTGATTATTCTGGTGTGAGGAAGCGCGTCACACCCTGAGACTTCAGTGAAGAATGAGGCCCTGGTGTATTCCTGTTTATTACTTGTTTCTCAGTCTTTTCTCACTTTGTTTTGCACATGTTCAGAAATATGAAGAAATAATTTCTAGGAAGTTGCAACATTAGCTGAAGTATTTGCGTTGATGCGGTCATCTTCAAACACTCTTGGTCTGAAATTCACCTGGCCCTTATTAGTGGAAGTGGCTGGGTATCAACATTGCATTACTTTGTGCTGTTATAAATCATGGTGCATCTTGAAGAGAGCCTGTTAGACACTAAGTGAAACAACAGAAAACAATAGGGGTTTACTCTGCCACCCTCAAACTGTGTCTAAATGCTACACAATTTATCTTACAAGCGCTGAGCAGATAGCCTTACCTGCAGGCACACTTAATATCATGGTAGGGAAGTACAATTAATTGGCATTATTTTTGTTCAGGAGAATATATTTTACTCTGGTGAGTCTTTAAACCCGGTCCCATGTCAGTCAGGACTAGCCACACATTTTTTCGAGAAGTACAAACAGAAATTTAAACTTTATTCAGTGTGTTTGTGCTAAATTGAACCTTGAGTTAAGAGCGGGCGATTGGATTTTCAAGCTGGTTTTCTTATCAAGGACAGACAGCCCTACATCAGACATTTATGTTTCAGTCAGTTTTTGTCGGCCTTCGACATCATTGTTAATCACTTCTCTTTGATGCAAAAAGAATGAGCTTTATCTATGCATCAGAAGCATGTCACTGCTATTCTACTCCTTCAATCTGCTGTCCAGCCATGTGCCACAAAATAGTCCACTTACTGATGTGCCTGTCCTTCAGCAGACTGGTATTCCTTGTCATTTTCCAAACTGTCTTGTAACTGATATTACACATCTGCTGCGTACTTTGTTCATCTGTTTGATGAACGTTATAGGAGACTGCTTCACTGGATACCCGTTCCAGGAAGTTAGATTTTTCTTATGATATTCATATTGCCTGTGATTTTCCAAGGGTAAGAAAATAAGTCTTTTATTACATTGCAATGTATTGTTTTGTATACAGGCTGATTTTCAAAGCAGGTGGTGCAAGTGGACACAATACAAGCTTGTGACCTAAATTCGTGACAATGGCTAATGATGATTGAAAGTACAATGGTTCACATCATTTTGCAGCACCGTAACATGAGTGTTAAAAATGAAGTATATTCAACCATTACTGTTCAGGTCAAAATCTCGTCTCAAACTTTTTGTGTCAGCATCACGCTGAAGTGACCCCTTCTCTAGTGTTTGTGGAATTATCTGAGGAAAACGAGACACCGCTTCGAGTTTCACTGATTATTTTGTCGCGTTAGAGTTAATTCTATGTGAATTCCCTATTGTGTGCTGAGATGTTCTGACTTGAACTTTGTGGCCTCGTTTTATAACAGGCCACTCATGACTTATCCCACAATCGTATGGTCCACAGCTTTGTGGTAGATTCAGGAACAAACTTTAGTGTCAAAGAAACTTCCTCCATCCTGAGTTCAACATGAGACAATGGAGTAATGAGGTGACTACTTTGCTACTACTTGACTTTTATTGTCAGAAGTAAAATCCCGATGGAAATTTATAATGGGTTTGAGAGATTTTTTTGGCATTACTCAAATTAGAATGATATTTATAAGCCTGTTCACTCCAAGATTAACCCATGTGGTATACAGATGCAAGTGAGCTTATCAAATTAATAGTTTATTGTCTGAAATGTAACTTGCATTTGTAGTCCAGTTTGTAGTTCATTTTTGTAAACTGCATGTCCAGTACACTAGTTTTAGTAGCCCACGATTTCTTCCCAGCCAATGTCAGTTTCAGCACACTTCTACAAACATAATTTGACGGAGGCTGATCAGAGACCTAAATTGAAGAAAACAAGGCTGATGCATCGTTTGCTTGCCATATGCCATCTCTGGAAAATCTTAGAACCTGCTACCATGTGTATTTATTCCACAGCTGGCTACTATTGGTTAGCTTACATGTGCCACATAGAAATCGATGGAGAATCGTGAGTTGCAATTATTTTGCTGCTGAACTAGTGTTAGGTCAGCAAATTGTGATTATTTAATGATGTGGCTGGTTAGGTCAGTAATGCATGGACATAATTTATTTGTTGGCGAGCTAGTTCCGTGGCCATCAAGTTTTCACGCTGTCTAACACTCGCCAAATATAATAGGCTATTAATTCGCTACAAGACTATGTAACTAGCTAGGTTAGCTGAACTAAGTGGAACATACATCAGCTAAATAATTAGCTTGCTAACTAGCTTAACAGGATATCTTGGTTTTTATGCCTCATTTGATAGCTAGGCTATCAAAAATTGCAAGATGCTGGCAGCTTTCTAACCCAAATCTGAACTCATCGCTCTTTTTGCTTTGTGAAACAGGGGGATCAGGGGATGTAGGCCTGTAGTTTCTTGACTACAAAGGGGGTTAGCATGACCGTAAAAAATTAAAACAATGTAAATTATAGTTGACTGTAGTCAGGAAAAATGACTTGTATTTAATTGGAAATATGATGCAAAATCTTAAAAAGGCATAAAAAGAAAGTCTATCCGTAAAATGAATGGAAATTTGTATTTCCAACATCAGCATGGCATAGTCACCTCAGTAGGCTACTTAATATAAATGATCAATCCTGAGCCCGTTTTGAATATAGCTGAATACTGAGCTTCAGCATTCCTGAATTTAGAACAAGGTTTTTCCCATGGGGCAGTTCTCTGGGGCAAGTTTTTTTCTAGGCTGATAAACATCATTTGGGGGTTTACTGTATTGAGATTGCAATGACAGATAAGGCACTGGGTGTCAGTCTGCACTTTGTATGTTGTCTCTTACAGTCAATTTTTCAAATTCTGTGGCATATTTGAGTTGAAAATGTTACTGCAGTTTGTGGAGGAGGAAAATGGAGGAAGGTTGGGGAAAGGTACTTCTTTTTAAACCATAGTTTACTATTCAATGACTGTTTCATCTGGGTCTTTGTACAAGCCATTTGGTAATGAATGGAATGGTTCTGTATTTTGGATGTAGGGCTCTGGTGAAAAGTGAAATACTCTCATACTAGCGCTTAGTATCGTCTTAAAGCATGCACATCTCCCCAGAAGAGCTTCATCTGTGATCCAGTACAAAGCTAAAATTCTCACATTAGCATTGTTTTCAGAAGTTGAAGACAGACAGATGGGAATTTTACGAGTGAATAAATCCTGAGAACGGTGTGAAGAAGCTGCCATCATCTGAGGAGGATAACATAGTACTGGCAGGAGTTTATGGCAGCTTGTGTAGAGGACCATCAGGCAGTCTGTTTGAGCAGATGGTGTGTGCTTTCTTTACAAGTGCAGGTAGATAGCATGTACAGTATATTTACTGTGGAGTAGAATGGCATTAACTCCAGAATGTGTGATAGTGTTGTATCCATTTTGCTAAATGTGAAGGGGAAGGTGTCCGTAGCTCGTTGCAAATTTGACGCTTCAGTTTTAGATTATATGTCTCATGGAAGGAGTGTTGTTCTAGGATCAGGTGTCCCCTGGGCATTTGTAAACCTTATCCTCTATTAACTAAAATGCAGATCTGAATAACTACAGCCACATGAAGTCTGAGATGTATAAAGAAAATGGAGAGACCTTCAACTGCCTCAGCCATTTACTGACTGAGCACAGTTGTGCTCTTCCAAAAAATTTGGTCCGCATAATGATATGCATATCAGATGTTCCTGAGTCAGACTCCTCCATCTGTTCAGAATAAAGTAATTGCACAATGATGGACATGATGATGGATTTAGGCATACTTTATTTTAGGAAATGAGCTGGAAACAACTTCTGCTTGCTGTGTGATATGCCTTCCAAAGCAGCCGCAGGTCAGATCTTTCCATCCAGGAATGCTATTTCAGTGACAAGTATTGTGAATACCTCCCCAAACTTATCTTCTCTTCAATATTCAGTAAAATTAACGCATGAATTATCTGTTGTTGAAATGTAAATTGACAGGGGTTTGTGTTTTGCTACGGTTGTCTGTTGTATATTAGGTTGCGGTTACAGTGAAATGGCTGTATTTGTTGGAGGGCAGAAACTAAGGTGCCAATGGGAAAACAGTTAAAGTTTTACTAACTGTTCTCACAGTCAGGAGGATCATGTACACCTGCCATCAAAAATAGGGGCTTTGCTTTCTGTTGTATTTGATTTGCAAAAACTCAGGCGAAATGGCCTCAATTTCTTTAATGTGCCTTGGTACCAGTATAAGCTTATCCACTTGTTTCGATATCCTAATGGTCGGTAATCATTTCAAAGACCCCCGTCTGTCTCCTTGTCACCTTTATTGACAGTTTTTAGTTTAAATGATCTTTGTGTGTCACCACCGCTGTGAAAATAGCGGTTTGAACGAGCTTCTCTGTTCATGACCACCCGGCCTCCCCCCGCAGTAGCATTGTGGCCTGACCTCAGTCTCACTAATGGGACGATGGCCCCCTGGGAGACTTTTCACAACCACCATGTTTGCCTTTTTTTTTTTTTTTGTCCCCCGCCGCGCGGAACGCGCAAAGCGGCGGGACATAGTATTCACGACTGTCCGTCCGTCTGTCTGTACGTCCTAAATCCTAAAGTCAGCGAGATATCTCAAGAACGAATTGACGGATTTCCTTCAAATTTCATGTCAACATGTATTAGGGTGATATCCCGGCGCCAGTCGATTTTGGTGACCTTCATGTCACTCAAGGTCACACCGAGAGATTGCTCATTTCCACATGATTTCACATGTTGTGGCAGGGGACAAAGACACGTTAGTGGCAAATATTTGTTTTTATTTTTTTTTCAGGGGCATCTTATGGAGTTTTCCGGATTAAGTCTGGTTTATCTTTAAATATGCTAAACTGATTTTTGTTCCAGTCAGTTTCCGTTGTTTTATTTATTGACGTATTTATCTCTCTATCAATCCATCTTTCCATCTCCCAAAGCCTTGTCCCACCTTTGACTTAATTACACTTGTTTTTTTGTGTTTCATATTAGTCATTACTTCACTATCATGTACATTATTTGGTCAAACAGTCAATCAACATCACTAATCAATTTACCAAAAATGTAGATTGAACTTCACAAAATTTGCAGGAGTTGGCTACTTCCAGAACAAAACCAGAACACACAGGGTTTCTGGACTTGGTTTGGGAAGCAATGTTCAGTGTTAAGTTATAGAGCCTTAAATATGAACTGAGTGATTAATTTGGCTTTTTGAATATGACTGAGAGGATTCATTATGCCTTTATTTCTCAACGGTAATGATCGGAAGCATGTGCAATGCCTGTAGGCCTGATTGGTATCTTTGCCTGTATGACATTATTCTTGTACATGTGTGGTTGCACACAAGGCAAAGCCAGTCGCAGAAACAGTCAAGAGTTTTAAGAAGGCCTGCTCTATAAAAATGCAAATAAGTGCATCCTATAGCCTTGACTGCATGTTGTTGTCTATGTTGGTGAAGTCCTGAAATTCAGCTCATTCTAAATTGCTTTTATGGAGTTGAATTAGTCTCTGTGGACTTCAGCGATAACTGATTGCATTCGGATGATATTCCGAGTTTGGTAGATGCATGAACTCACAGGCCAAACTACATTAAGTACACCTAGCTAGTACCAGGTTGGACCACTTATTGACCTCAGAATTGCCTCATAGCTTTGCGGCATAGATTCAACAACATTCTGAAAACATTCCTCTGAAATTTTGGTTGATATTGACATGACAGCATCACACCATTGCTGCAGTTTTGTTGGCAGCACATCCTTGATACAAATCTCTTGTTCCACCACATCCCAAAGGTGCCATTGGATTGAGATCTGGTGACTGGAGGCCATTTGAGTACAGTGAACTCTGTCATGTTCAAGAAACCAGTTTCAGAGTTTTAGATGATTTGAGCTTTTTGACATTGCGCATTATCCTGCTGGAGGTAACAATCAAAAGATGGCTACACTGTGGTTATAAAGAGATGGACATGGTCAGCAACAATACTCAGGTCGGCAATGCTCAGCTGGTACTAAGGGGATCAAAGTGTGCCGAGAAAATATTCCCCACACCTCCTGCCTGAACTGCTGATTCATGGCCGGATGAATTCATGCTTTCATGTTGTTGACGCCAAATTCTGACCCCACCAACTGAATGTCTTGGCAGGAATTGAGATTCATCAGACCAGGCAACCTTTTACGCATAAGAAAATTAAACCCCTGAGCACAAAACATTTTCTCACACTAACAAAATATTTCTTCAGCTGCAAAACTTTTTTTTTTCCTTTTCAAATGAAGATTATATTTGTTTGCTTAAAACTTTTTTACAAGCTCAAAATACTAATGTCACTTATTTGCAAACATTTCGGGCTTTCAAGGCATGGTCTGACTTCACACTTTAAATGAGTCTTTTAGCTCTGCTTAGAGCTCGCTGGTCGCTTACAGTGGGGAAAATAAGTATTTGACCCCTCGCTGATTTAGCAGGTTTTCCCACTTAGAAAGAATGCAACGATCTATAATTTTAATCGTATATACATTCTAACAGTGAGAGAGAGAATCACAAAGAAAATTCCCGAAAATCACATCATATGAATTTATAAAAATTGATAACCATCTGATGAGGAAATATAGGTATTATTATTTTATATTGAAATAAGTATGTTCACCACCATCAGTGTTCAGTAGTTGTAAGTGGCTTCACAGAGAATAGAATAGATTTGTATGCGGCTTTGTCGGCATTATTTTACTTACGGTTCCAACAGTTCAGTGTCTATGCAAAAAATGTATTTGTTTTTCAAAAATTGGCAGAAATTAGGTCCATAATTTATTTTCCCTTCCCAATTTGCATTCCCACAGCACTTTAGCCGATCGTGCTCTGTTCTTAAAAAGCTGCCGATCAGGGATCGGACCCACGCCATAGTAGTCACGACTGCATCGCAAATGCGGCGCCTGAACTGAGTGAGCTAACCTGGCAGCCAAATGCACGTATATTTTGACGCTTAACATCACCTTGCACCATGTTGGTAGGCATTAGCTTACAAAGGGTGAAGTTTGAAGAAGGGCTGAATGATAAGCATTTTCCAGTCTTTGAAGGTGTCAGGAAGCCATATGCTGTTGATGACACCTGTGTTCATTTCTGAAAAAAACATTGCATTTGGGAATGAGGTCACTTTAACTGTGAGAAAACGCGGACCATTCAAATCTACTTCACCCTATGTTTTCGACCACAACCACAAATAATTCTTGGTTAGGGCTGGGCGATATAGACAAGATCTAATATCTGTATATTTGTGACCGAATACCTCAATATCGATATTTTGCCGATATTATTGGGACAAATTTTGGTGCTTTCACAAAATATTTACACAGTGATATTTTTGATAGTCATTTATTAGAAATGTTGACATAACAACCTAGCAGGTGGGGGCAACAACTACCAAAGTCAAGAGCAGAAAAATTTACTGTAATGCAGCTTTTAAAACCAGAAAACCCAACACTCATTTCATAGCACGATATTACGATATCCAAAATCCGTGACGATATTTTATTTTGCATCACAATATCGATATAATATCAATATATCCCCCAGCCCTACTCTTGGTCCGGCGTTTTCGCGTGCATGCGTAAACATGTTTCTGGTTCTGGTCATGAAACCACACCCCTGCTCTGTGATCATCAGCTCGTTCAAATATTGCACATTTGTGGTTCAGTTATTGTTCATGATAGCAGATTGCTGGCAACATTTGAATTTTATGGACACAAAGTGTGTCATTTTCACGTGGTTTTAAGGAAATGTGTATGTTATCTCACTAAACAAAATGTATGCTATCTCGGGTGACGGTTTTTCTCAGCAACCTTATTTTCACTGATTTTCACGTAGACATTTGAGTGATGAAACCAGAAGAGAAAAATGCTCATAAAGCCACATGCAAAAGGACTACAGGGCTGTGACTGTGTATAATTTTGGACTAACAGTCAAACCCTATTATTTATTCAGGTGTTTATTTAGGACTGTCAGAAATGAAGTGAATTACAACTGATTAAAAACTATGTGTTCTTGTAGAGACTGTGGAATACTAATTAAAAAAAAAAGAGCTAGTGAACTAAAACATGCAGGAAGACTGGACTTATTATTTGGGTGACAAATGGAACACCATTTCCATAATGTGCTCATGCTAACCTACTTAAGCAAATAAACATCTATGACAGCAGACAGTTGATGTGATTTGCTGGATTACCTCTATTTGTGATTGACATCACATCAAAGCACATTTGTAGTATTGTGCGACAACATTGCCATTGCCCCATGTAATTAAATCTTATTCTGAAAGGCAGTTGACAGCTGACTGCTCATGATGCACATTCTTCAGTGTCTGGCTGTATTTGTGAGGATGGAACTGTATGCTACAAAAGAGAGAAGCACGACATAGAAACTCCCACTTATGCTACGTACTAGCCCAGTGGAAACAAGAACAGCCTGTGCTGTTGTTTTCACATTATGAAAGCATCACTTCTGTACTGTGCTGCATCACGCCATGAAAGTGGACACAAGCTTTTCACACATCATGTTGGGATGGCAGAAATGAATTTGTCCAGAATCTCACTGCTTGGTTCTTCAGAAAGGTGGTGTTTGTTGGTTAGTGGGTATTTGTCACCTTATACCACACAGACACATTTTGTCACTTCTGCTTAAGAAGGGTTAATAGGCCGATGCACCTGATGGGCCCACGTCAACACTGCAAACTTGGGTCTGGCTGTCTCAGGCTAAGCTAGCTTTTACTGAGCCAATATGAAGATGATAAAGGAAAGTTTGGTTGGGGCACTTGTAAGAACAGGTCTGTTGGGTCTGTGGGTCATTGTGCTGTCCTTCTCAGACTCTTGCACGTAGTCCCCTGTAAAGACCCCTCCACTCAGCTCCAACCCCTCTCAGAGTAACAGGCTCCCAGCCTCCCTTGTCAATCGTTTCAGTTTCCTGATTCCTGCAGCATCGTTCCAGATGAAGATGCTGGTTGAGTTCGAGCTCTGTAAACATCTTCAGGTTTCGGCTACCGTTGTTGATTCATTTAGCCTTGTTTCACCAACAGACTCATGCACTTACACGCACTAACAGTTCAGTTGTGTATCATGAATTGCGTATGGGGAACTGACCGAGCTGGTGTTCTCTTTTCAGAATTCATATCTTTCACCGGTATTACTCATTCTAAGCCTCTGTTTGTGAACTTGGATTATAATTTAACTGAGAAATTATCCATCATTTGCATTTTGTTGTACAAATAGGGACTGAGTTGGAGAAAATTAATTTCATTCATGAACCAATTAACCAAAGGCCTAGTATTGGGCCTGACCCAGCGGCAGCAACAAAGGCTTGGGGTCAGTTTTCATGAGAGATACTTCGGTGGCTTTGAAGGCTGCACTCCCTGTGGTGGTTCGGTTTGCCATCCTTCGGTTTTCAATCTCTGGCTATGGTCAGCCTTAGAAGTCATTTTTATGGGCACTTCTCTTGCTGCAGCCAGCGCTCTCCTTTCAGGCAATTTTTGACACACACACACACACACACACACACACACAAAACCCTCCCCCCATATGCTGTGGTATTAATATTACTCTTAGTCAGACAGTTTGATAATTTGGCAGTCATAAATCTTACATTGATGTGAAATCTGAGAATTTTTTTCACCAGTGTACAAATCTACAATGTGTATATACAATGGGTGTGAATTTTTGTGTGTGCCCGACAATTTTATATTGCATAAAATTTCTAATAGCTTAAGTTGTAACTGTCTCAGAGTTAAATTTACAGTAAATCCTGTAGCTTCTCCAAACCCTGTGTATTTCTCATTGCTCAATCCAGGTGTGGCGTGCTGGTCACACTGTGCCTTTAATCCCTCCCCCATGTCTTTCCTACTGCCAATCCCCACCATCGGATCGTCTCACCTGAAGGGTTTTGCATACAGAGCCCTCCCACGCCCTCTGATTGGCCTGCTGTTGGAGTTTCTCCCCCCTTCTTGGCCTCCAGTGGCTGTCTGTTCTCAGACTCACTGAAAGACAACAAGTTTCTTCCCCGTAACCTTTGCTTTTTTTAAATGAACACCAGTTGTTTCACTCTTTTCTTTCCTTTTCATTTCTTTTTGTCAGATTATACGTCAAAGTGAGAGGTGCGATAGATATTTCCTCGGAATACATCGCTCTACTCTCCCGAGACACACCCAAGGATTATTTTCACCTGACAGCTCTCTCGCTTTGTGGGCTGCTTTCTTTTGAGTGGGGCCATTTGGAAGTCAGGTTCCTCACTTTTTTCCCGTCTACGTTTGACATGGAGACTTTGTTATAGTGAGGTTTGTGATCAAATCGACTCTTTTCATTTTTATTTCATCAGAGTGCATTCGAGGTAGTTCAAACACTGAGAAACAAACGGAGGTTGAGATGGCTCGCTGCTCATTAGCCTTGCGTCGGTTTTGTTTAGTTATTTGCCTGAACAGCGATGGCAGTAGCAGTGTTTAAATGAGCCAACTTATCAAAATCAGTGATTATGCAAAATGAAATATTTAATGAATGAGTTAGACCTGCTCATTGAATGTTTGTCTATGCTTTCTATTTGACTGTGAGGGGTTTTCAATAGATTTTCTGCATGTGGGTCAGGCCAGATCCTTCTGGACGAGCAACCTTTTTTCAGCTTTCGTTCATTGCACCTGTCCTTGATGTAGCTTCTTTTGGTATCATGGTTGAATTGTAGTTGAATGGCTTGGTATTTTGACATCAGTGAATTGCTTCAGCCTGATGTGCCACTCTGTACCTGAAGTGTGTCATTTGGGCATGATCAGCCATGCTGTGCAGTATTGAACGATAAAATGTATTGCTTTGGGGATTTGTTTGATTTGAGTTTGGGGTTTCTTGTATTTACGGCGCCCTACCATATATGGGCCCTTGGAGTAAGGCTGGGATCTTTGTTTGGCAAGCCAACTTGCCAAGCTTAAATGGTTTTGAGTATTGCATGGTTTAAAGTCATATTTAATTTTTTTTTCATAGTGTCCAAATCTGTGATTTTGCTACATGGCCAGGGTTGCATTTCCCAAAAGCTTAGTTGCTAACTAAGTTAGCAAATTACAGCGTTCGTCCATTCACAGCCAATGGTTCTAACTACGTAAGTTAGCATCTGTGATTTTGGGAAATGCACCCCTGGTGAACTGTGAAGCCCATTGGATAGTACCTATAAGGCCCACTGAAGGGAACCCAAGATGTAGATAATTGAAATTGTGCCATTGCTTTATTTAACTCGGTAAGGCTTCCCAATTCTTATCAGACTGTTAGGAAAGTTGGAGTGATCTTACATAGAACTCTAAAAACATTGATGAGGTTTTTATGTTTATTAATTTTGTTTTAGTCTCAGTCACGGGTGTCAAACTGGTCCATGAAAGGCCCGAGGGGCTATAGGTTTTCATTCCAGCCGAGCAAAAACGCACTTCATACAACTAATCAACTGTGTAGACTCAGATCAGTTGAATTAATTAATTGTATCAGATGTGCTTCTGCTTGGTTGGATTGAAAACCTGCAGCCTCTCGGCCCTTTTCACGGACCAGTAAGACATCCCTCGTCTGAGCTTTTGTTTTCACTTGGCCCCTTCAATATCTGTGTGTGATGAAGGATAGTTTAGATATTTTCAGATGACCTGAGGGCTTTTGTGAATATCTGAAGTACTTTACATTGCACTCTAAATATGTCTAGACCAACTGAAAACTCGCAAAAACTCTTTTATAAGCTCCAGGAAATAACGTTCTCTTTCACAAAAAATGCAACCCGTATCTGCCCCCTTTAAAAGCCAGCACCAGTGAATGTTGTTCTATGACTATGTTTACCGTGCTGCAACATAAGAGGGACTTGTTTAATTTTACGCTGACTTATCAGGACCTCATCTGTTCACTGGAGCCAGGAGTGAATGCTGCTCGCCCAGTTGTTTGGGGTTCAGCAGGTCTGCATTGAGATACAAGGACACCAGATATCCTGCATTGTCTGAGTAGCTTAAATAAATTTGGCTTTGGCGTAGCTTTATTTGTGAAAAGCGGTATGATGCAATGCTTACATAACTAGCATATGTTAGCCATCATTTCTCTTCTTTTTTTTTTTTTTTCACAAATAGCGAAAGTGACAAAAGCGCACATCCTGTATCAACACCACTTCCCTCCAACACCAAGTACTTGAAATGGCAACTGCTCAACTTGGGTGCTGTGACTACAACCAAACTTTCCATGTTAGAGTCTTGCTATTGAATTAAGCTGTCAGGTGCCTTTTACATACCGGGTCTCCGCGCCCTTCAGCCAAGGGTCCCAAACTGAGAATCGAAAATCACAGTACATGGTGATTTTTTTTCATCATCGTTAAAGTGTTTTTGCTACCACTGCATCAGAGGAATGCTTCACAATACAGGCCATGGACCACACTAAGGCAGCCACTCTCTGACTGCAAAAATTGAAGCATGTATCTGCAATATTCATCTTTCTTCATTGTAAATGCTATTTGCCTAGGTGTGGTTTAAGTGGAAGGTAATTTTTTTTTTTGTTGTTGTTTTTTTTTGACAAGAGAAAAACTTGACTGTTTACGGTCTCTTAAGGAAAGAAGACCCTTGAGAGAATTTTTGTGACCATTTGTGCTTGGGTGAGACTATCTAGTCTCTTACGCACCAATCAGTACTGCTTCTGCAGGTCTTTGAAGGAGGGCATGTCCCTCACTCCTTTGACAGAGCCATGACTGCGTCCTATGGCATGAGTGCATGAGTTTGTCCACTGAAGCTCATATCAGGGGGCCCTGACAGAGCATTTTTTTGTGCAGAAGATGGCTAAAATGGAGAATTCTGTTTAGGGTCCCTCCTTTTTTGCAAAACCTGGTCCCTCTGCCTTTTTGTGTGTTGAGGGCCGACCGCTGGATAGATTTCCCAAAACGAGGGTGGTGGTGGTTGGGAGTTTATTAGGGGAAAAGTTTCAAGCAGACTACTTATACAAAATGCCTCAAAAATGCATAGGTGTTCTTAAGATTGAGTTAAGATTGTGGAAAAATGGAAAAATGTTTTGTGCACCCAAGATTCTTTCATAAACATTTTCCGAGGGGGAAAAAAAAACAAAAAACTATGAGGTAGACATTACTGATATCAGTGGGAATAGCATAGTTTTTGTTACACTTGCCAGAAATATTTTGGAATTCCTTTGCACCCATAGGGCTACTGTGTCTCAAATTCCACAACTGACCCAAGGACTACTTGGAACCAAAAAGGCACAGAGAGATTTTCTAACATTGCTCTGGCACCATCTCCAATGACCCAACTCTCTAAACAGGTCCCACTCTGTCTAATTTGGATTGTAAATAAGGCACGAAACCTGCTTTATGGGCTGAACTGCGGGCAGAGCAGAGTCACAATAAACGAGTCACATTGAGAAGAGCTGGGTTTCTCTCATAAGCAAAGGGGTGGCATGCGGGCGTGTCATCCCCTGACTGCCTACAGGCTACTGTCTGTAATTAGATCATCAAGCCTTACAGCGGGGGAGGGGACGGGAGGACTTAATCAGTACTGCTTCTGCCTGACCGAGTGTGAAACAGTAGAGGGCTGGGCTGGTATCTGTGCTCGGGTTCCGCACTTTGTTATTGGATTGTGTTGTTGATACAGCCTGACAGACCACCATTGTGAAGATTAGGATTTATTTGCTGTCTTTTTAAAACAGAATCTGTGCAACAAACGTTGAAATGTTTTTGTTTTGTGTGAACCTGGGGCATTGGGGAGATGTTTACCGGCTAGAATACTGTTGTGAAGGCTGTGTTCAGTCACCCAACGTTTAATTTTGCTTTACCTTCTGAATTTATCAATGGGTCACGATGCCCTCTAGTCTTACCAAAAACTGGCACACGGAGATAGCTCTCGTAGTAAGAGCGGAGCCTGAACACTGTGTAGAATAGATCTCTTTGTTGAATAGATTGGGTGTATCACCAGAGATAACATTTCATTTGTGGTAATCAAATTTGTTTCTGTCTGATAAAGATTATGTGCATGTTCCATGTTATTTGCCTCCTGTTCTACAGCACACGTATCTGAATTGAAACTCTTAGATCGGAGGCTCCTCATTTTATTCAAGTCCTCTTACTACAGACCCAACCAGACCTCGTGATGATCAGGAAATCTTTTGGAGGGTCATGAGGGGGTTGAGGTCATCATTAAGTCCTTGATTTGTGCGTCTGCACCCACTGTCTCTCACATGACCCTCCCCCCCGCTTGTCCCTGGGGTGATGCTGATCTTCCATCTTGATGTCTCCTGAATGTTTGCGCTCGGTTTCTGCAGTGTAGGAAATCCTTCAGGGCCTTGCACACGGCTTTCCCAGGAGACTAAATTTAGCCTTGCATGCACGTCTCTCCCACACAAAGAATCCAGTGAGTTCATCCCACAATTCTGGAGTGTGAGAGACACTAGGACCCAAACAATGTGCTGAAGAGCTTTGAAGAGCGCCCCCCCCCCCCTCTTTTTTTTTAGGGCTGAGACCAACCAAAGAATGACTGAAAGTGTTGCTGCTCTGTCTTTTTGTCTGCCCTTGCAGAACCTCATTGTTTTAATGTGCCTTACATTCCGTGAGCAGTACCCCCGAGGTCAAATAACAGCCTATATTGCTTGAGTGGTGTCAACTCGCAAGCAAATATTCTTATGCTCTTCTGGTCAGTGGGTGAATTGCCTACTGTTGATTTGTTGGTTTTCTATGCCTTTGAAGGGTATCATGCAATAACGGGTGGATCACTGATCCGTTGTGTACGGGGAGCAGGAGCCAGTTTAATGAAAATGAAAGCCACTTGTGCTTGGCTTTGATGTTTCGGTACTGTAGTAAGTCTACCCTTTGTGTTCATGCTGACCGAAGTCAGGGAAATTTCCATAACATTTCCCTATTGCTCTCCACTTTTCCACTGATGATACAGACCTGGTGTTGTTACCATATGGTGCTAAACAAGCTGAGACTGGCAGGCTATTGTTCTGAGACCCACGTTCTTAACAAACAGGTCCAACGATGCTTGATTCTATAATATGGGATGAAAAGGTGCAGTGAATAATGTGGAGAGGGAGAAATGTAGGCAGGTCCTTCCATGTCAACTCCCTGTGGGGCCCATGGCAACCATTTCATATTTTCACTATATTTGTTTATAAAATACGTTAGGATATGTTATGAAGCCATGCCAAGTTTCAATCGCAAAGTCTTGATAGTTTTTGAGATGCCCTGAAGGTTGGGACCTTTATTTCGACGCATGAATAAGATTTTTTAAATTTTATACAACTTCTGAACTTCTTATCTCATGAGCTACTCAAGATATCCATAGGAAATTGGTTAGGTGAAGAGATTTCTACCCAGGCTTTCAGGATGTGACATTATAAACAATAAACTTGTTGTCATCTTTTATTTTTGAATATTTAAATGTCACATTTGTTCATGAAATAATTTAATTTTAAGTTTTTAGGGGCCCACCAAAGGCCTCCAGTCATACTGAGCACATTGCACATTTTTGGATTGCAGATGTAAGCAGGACACCAAGCGGGAAGGAATCAAGACACTTAACTAGTAATTAGAGTGAGTTGAAAATGGTATTGTTTTTCAACATATGAGAAAATTAGCCACATTTTGTTGGAACATCTGATCATGTTGACAACTGCCCAGTGTTTTAAAATTTCTACCCCATCAAGAACCATGTTGGGTCTAACTCTGTGCCAGTTATTAGCTTAGTAGATCTGCTCCTTGCATTTTTTCAAATGATTTTCTGAAGTACGTGCGCATCTGACACATTCACCCAGTGTAATGCTCAAGACAAAATCAGATATTTATACGCGAGGGACACATTTATAAGTAAATAACTTTGGAAAATACATACATACATCTTTTAGCAAGGCACTCAGAAACAGAAATAAATGGTTTAGAAACAAAGCAGCTGGTGCTGACTACTGTTCACAGCCCATTATCAGTATCAAGCAGTTTTTCTGCCTTTATACGATATACAAGCTTTGAAAACCTACCTCAAGTGTCATGGCAACCAAGTGTGGATATTCTTGAAATCCTCTGCTGACAAACTAGTTTTGTGCTCCATGTCCCTTTATATCTGATGCTTTTATAGTGCAGATGATGAAGTAGCACCCAGCATTGATCAGCATGTGTATTGGGTGGTGCCTGACCTTCTCATTAAATTGATGAGCACATTGTTATGCTCGTCATGTTCCCGATGTACTATTTATTGTCATATGTACATGCTATATACATGCCTTGCCGATAAATTGACAAAACCTTTCGTCCAAGGGAACCAGTTATATAGCTTTCATCCCCTGATATTCTTCTCATTTCTATTTATGCATCAGAAGCTGGTGCAAAGCTCTGACGGGAGCTTGTACCTCCAACTGTCTTGGCTGAGGAATCTAGTTGACATTTGTCTGCATTAGCCTGGATGTCCTCTGATCTTACAAAAAAGAATGCGGTGTCTGTAATTGTTTTGCCTGCCCACTGGAGCGTCTGATCAACAATCAGAATGTGATTCTATGCAGTCACCTGCAAACTGGCCTGCGCAACCAGGCGCTATACAGCTCCTCCGATTCCATCACAAGGACTTTCACCATGGCTGATGACAAAATAAATCATGTGACGTGCAAGAACTGATCCACCAAGCTGGCACTCAGACAGATCCAACATGTATCTTTTTGGGGTAGGAATTTTAAAACATTGGGTAGTTGTTAACATGATCAGATGGCCCCACAAAAAATGGCCAATTTTTCACAGTTAAAAAAAATACTATTTTCATCTCACTCTTATCAGATATTATTCCTGTGCAATGCAGAGTCCGTCAGAATGATCAGAGGCCTGTGGTGGGCTCCTAAAAACATAAATTTTATCGAATAAAGGAATGGAACACTTTTATACACTCCAAAGTGAAATTGGCGAGATATACACTGCTTATAATAAGATATTCTGAAAGCCTTGGTGGAAATCTGTTTACCCACGAAATTTCATGACAGTATCTTGACAAGTTGGTGTGATATGAAGCTTCAAAGTTGGACAAAAATGAAAAAATTCATTTGTGACTTGAGAAAAGGGGCGATAGGCCCCCACTTTGAGAGCTTATATCTCAAAAACTATCAAGACTTTGCAGCTGAAACTTAGCATAACTTCTTGATATTTAAGTATTTAATTTTAAAATAAGTATTTAATTTTAAAAAAATCATGAAAATCTAAGATGGTCACCATGGGAACTTTTCTAAAAGGGTGATTCGACTTGGAATGACCCTGGCTGCTTAACATTGACTCTGGTCAGGAGAAATGGCTATACCCTCTGAGGTCCTGACAAAAGTTATCAACAGCGTTCTGCCAACAAAGACCTGGAGAGCTTTTGGGTCTGCAAATTGTTGTTGTTTCTCAATCAATTTATTGATTATTACATCATTTATTTGCCCAAACGAGCATCCACAGTTGGTTGTCGATCATTTCTCTCTTAAAGTTATCACAGATTAGATGACGCATCATAAAGCCATAAATTCTAATACTCTGCCATCTCCTGCGATTTGAGCATTTGCTACGTATTTTGCCTTCAATTTCAAAGTGAAATGTTTAATGAAGCCTGAATGTCAAAGCTAATGATCAATAATTGTTTTGTCATTTGTGTTATTTGCTTCTTTGTTCTGAAGGAAAAAAGGTAAATTAACATCCTCTGTGTGTGGTGATTCCATATTTTTTGCCAGGGGTTGTAGTGACATTTTAAGTTGAAATCAAAAAACTAATCTACCTTAATGCTTTCCTGGATTACATTTGAGGCCTGCTGCTGTTTAACCACATACTTTTTGTTTTTTTTTTTTATTATTGTAAGTTCTTTCTGGGCTGAAGTGAACAGGAAGATTCGGCTGATTCAGTGGTGACCAGACCATGACTCTTTAGTGCCTGCTGATCTTGGTCTCCATCCTTATTTGGACTTCAGTTACATAGTATTAGGAGTGGTTCCAGTGCTGTCATTGTTCTTTGTGTGGCAGGTACAGCACACGTCTATAGCTTTGCCTTGAGAAGGGAGGCAGTGTATGGCAGGATGGCCAGTGTTATACGGCAATAAAAAGGCTATGTCATATTGCTAATGATTAATCCTGCAAGGCCAGGATTTCAGTGTAGCTTAAACAGTTGCACCCATGTAATTTGAGCTGTTGGGAAAGTCGGCAAGGTGTGATTGCTCAAATTCACGCCCACCTATTCCTTTTTATGTTCCAAAGGAAGGGCAGCGAGCACCCACAGGGCTAAGTTCTTCTTTGAGGGGTCTGTGAAAGGCACTGTCCCGCCCATCCCAGGTCAGACCCCATTGCTTGGAACCCTAAGGGCCAGAAGCAGTCAGCTAACTTGAGTCCATCTTGGCAGGAAGGAATTTGGCCCAGGTGTTTGTTCTTGCATTGTCACTGGGATGGCAGTGGCTATTCTTTCATTCAGTTCTGTTTTTTTGAGAGAATTGTGACCTTATAGGTGGTCATAGAGATGAGAACGAGCCAAACCTGCTAAGTTTGTTGTATAAATTAGAACACTTGGGTTGAAGACAAATGAATGTTTCCAGTGAAACGAGTATTCTATTACTGGGATTTATTCAGAGGTAAAAGTCTCTCACTGAAGATGCAAGTCAAATGTCAGGCAAACTTAACCCTTTAACCTCTAACTTTTTACATTAGTTTTCTCTTAAGTAGGTTCAAAGTCAGAAAAGGCTTGCTTTAAGTTGTAGGACTGTGTCACATGACTATTCTGTCTCTGCTGGTTGCAGTGCTTCACTGAAGCTACTTCTCACTTATTTACAGCAAAATATTCGAACCCAGGACACTATGTTTTCATAGTGTTTTCATGTTTCATCATGTTTCTGAGAGAAATTGTGCGATTTAATATTTTGAGATGTTTGTGGGTCAGTTGCATTCTTCTTTCTGCTAGTAGCATAAATTCCTCCTGAGTTTCACATGTTAAACGACTGATTGCGGCGACCGAGACAGCATCCTGTAGCTTTCACATGTTGCTGCTGATAACCATTCTGTGGGACTGCTTCTTAAAATACCCCCACCCCCCATACATGAAGACTGCTCATACCGCAGTGACTCTGCCGCAGATGTGCAGCTCATTAGACTTCAACAGAAATGGCACCGTACATTGTGTTCCAAAGTGGAGGTTTGAGTGAGGGCTTTTTTTCTGCCATCACCGGAAAGATTTTAGGTGACTTTGTGCATGAAAGTATGTATTGAGGTTGACTAGTGTGGCTTGGCAAGTTTACTTTACTTTATTTTATTTCACTGTGTAACGAGGTGGCATTGACAGTTATCCTTGTCCCAGATTCAGCGGGGGTTAATGACGCAAATGGTGCTTTTCCACTACTCGGTACCGGCTGTACTCTACTTGAGTTTTTTTGCTTTTCCATTAGGAAAAAGTACCTGGCACTTGGTACTAGTAGGTAGTTTTTCTTGTACCTGCTCTCCTGGGGTTCCAAAAACAGACGACCCGGTACTAGTAGGTACTAAAATATGACGTGACAACATTGTAGCCCACTGATTGGTCAGAGAGAATTGTCACAGCGAAAGTCGGCCTCGGGACATCTCATTCGAGTAGACTCACGAGTCTCCAGATTAGCGTAATTATTATGATCATGGACTTATATTGTTTTAGGCAACTTATTCAGTAGTGCGTTGCCTTACCGTTCAAACACAGTCTTGCTTGTTCACCAAAGCTGCTACATTCGTGAAATGCATTTCTCTTTGCCTGTGACTGATCGTGGCAAAATTAAGTGACGGTATCGTGTCCAGTTATGTTCCCATAACTAATTCCCCTTGAGAAAGTAACATGATGCCACCCCTGTTTTAAGAAAATTGTGCAGAAATATAACTTCAGTGTTAACAAATCATTTCTCTCTTAAAGTTATCACAGATGAGATGACGCATCATAAAGCCATAAATTCTTATACTCTGCCATCTCCTGCGATTTGTGCATTTGCTTTGTATTTTGCCTTCAATTTCAAATTGAAATGTTTAATGAAGCCTGAATGTCAAAGCTAATGATCAATAATTGTTTTGTCATATGTGTAATTTGCTTCTTTGTTATGAAGGAAAAAAGGTAAATTAACATCCTCGGTGTGTCCATATTTTTTTCCAGGGGTTGTAGTGACATTATGGAATACTGATGGTACACAAATGCCTTGAGAATATATAGCCTTTTTCTGTGAACACTCTATGCCTTTTACAGATATCATTACGGATATCATTTTGCGTTTTTAGTTGGTAAGTATTTAATGTGCAGCCAAATTTGACACAAAACCAGCTGCCATCCTATGCACCAGGACAGTGTCAAACAAATTACAATTAAACACTCGCAGACTTTAGTGCCATAGCATGGTTACGGTACTGTGTGTCCCCTGATTTAAACACAAATATGAAACAAAATCGACAGAATAAAAGTAAACCTGATATAACTGAGGATGCCATCGTGGCGGTAAGATGCTGCGTCGCACCGACGAGCAGGTACCACGGAGGCGGTACTATCCTCTATTGGAAAAGCAGCCCCAAAAAAGTACCCGGTACCGAGGCGAGTAGAGTAAAGCGGAGTGGGTACCATGCAGTGGAAAAGTGCCAAAAAACTACAGCCTCAGCAAAACGGTAAAAGGTAGACCCCCAATTCCAGAAATGTTGGCCATTAAGGAAAGTGTTCATGAAAGTAATCAAATAGGAAGAATCTGAGGCAATACACCTTTGACTTGAAAACACAACAACGCTATTTGATGACTCAACTCATAAATCCAAATGTTTAATTAAGATATAGGGTAAACCTGACACAAAGCGCAACATGAGTGCCAGACCAATGTAGTCATTTTTACGACAGACCTAATTTAGTTGGCTGCTCGACTGTTTGGTTGATGGGCTGTTGGTAGACCAGGATTTGTTTTTGGTTGACATATGATACACATATAATCACTGCAAGAAATGAGTAGCCTACTTATTGGCTAAATTAGGCTGCTCATTTCTTGCCTTGAAGAAGGTCTCTGACCGAAAGCTTGCTCAATAAAATATTTTTACACAGATTTGAGTGTTCAGATGCTTCTTTTTTCTTTGTATTTACTGTGGCTCCAGCACCTCAGTCAAGTCTGATATCGGCTAAGTTGCGTTTTTCTGAATGAATGAAAAAATCTTGAGCATGGCAGAATTTTGTTTTGGTCTTGGACTATAGAAAAAACCGGAATGAGTTTGTAAGCGTTTAACTTCCCTCAGTTCAACAACAAACGTGAACTATCTCTTGAAAACAGTTGAGCCTACTTTACATTCTTTTCGCACAGAAATACATTTCCTATGCTTTAATGCTGATTGCGTGGATATATGTTAGCTATTTGTAATGCATAGCGAGTTTTTTATTGCCAACTGAATTTGAAATTTCATACCCAAGGGGACCCCAGGACCGAGTTTGGGAACCACTGGTCTATAAAATGTACTGTATATCATCATATCGCCCAGCCCGATTCAAACATAAAAGCTACAGCAGCGTATGGAAAAGTGCACAATAGTTAGCTACTGCATATAATGAACTAATGAAGTCACAGTGGCTCTGTAGTTTTAATTATTTCATCCTGCACGCAACAGTGCTTTTTCACATAGGCTAGTAAATATGGACCAGCGAGCATATCTTTGAATTGGTTTCTAACTTGTACTTGTTTTAGTCTGAAATTAATCTCTGACTTGGGCTATGTCTCTGTTCGAGATGGACTGTCTGTACTCAACAATATTGTAGCATTACCACAAAGACTGGTTTCACTATTCCTGTTGTGGTGAAAGCAGCAGGGAGCCATTTCTACATGCCCATTTGAGACTAGTAGCCAAGCATCTTTAATGAGAGTTCCAGCTTCTTTCGAGCAGATTGAACCCCAAACCATAATATTACCACCCACATGTTGTATTGAAGGGGTTAAAAAGTCATTTTTGAAACATTCTCTTACCTTACGGCGAACATAAGTTCTGCGTTTGGATGGAGGATTTCACATTTTGATTCATTGGTCCAAAGGACTTGTTCGCAGTCGGTTGGTGTCCAATCCTTGAATTTCTTGGCAATCTCAAGTCTTTTTGATGCTGGCAGCTGCTGGCGGCAACACAATCAATCAGACCATTTTCGCACAGAGGTCATTCCATGTCAAATCATCAGACATACAAAACATCTGTCACCATGTAGCCATAGATTGCTTCTATATTTTCACATTAGATAAATATGCATTAGTGATGAACAAATTCGAAATTTCATCTCATTCGGACCAAAAATGAATTTTTGGTGAAATATGTTGTAAGGGTACTGACCGTCAGTTTTTTTTTTTTTTTTTTGGTCGATTGACATTTTTCCTGTATTTAACATGGCATAACTTTTTTATTACGACACGTATAGCTTTGAAACTTTGCATCTAAGCTGATGTTATACTGCTTAATTGGAAAATGCAGTCCATTTTACTTTCTCTTTCTTGGTTGTGGAGCTAAGAGGACACCAAAAGTGCCTTTTGTTCAGGCAGTTCCATGTTTAGGTCCCCAAAGCACCCCCAATATAAACTCTAGCATAGGCTCTCTGGCATTTTTTTTCTATTCAATAGTGTTTGCTGAAAATAAATCAGGCTGAATTCACCATGAATTCATCACCAACTGCAGTCAGTACCTTTCCAAATGTGGAAAAAAAAAACAAAAAACGTTAAAATGCCACCTTTTCAAACCCCCATATCTCCAGGGGCGCGCCTTGGATTTTCTTCTATTTTTTTAAATGATTCCTCTGTTATAGTAGACCACTTTAAAAAATGTTGATGTGTTTTTATTAACATAAATTTTGCAGGTGTCTGAACAGGGGTGTGGCAATCTTCGTTCGTGGCGAATTCAGCCTGATTTATATTCAGCAGACACAAATGAATGGAAAAAATGCCAGAGAGCCTATGCTAGGGTTTATGTTGGGGGTGCTTTGGGGACTTAAACATGGACCTGCCAGAACAAAAGGCACTTTTTGTGTCCTCATAGCTCCACAACCAAGAAAGATGGACTGCATTTTCTGATTAAGTAGTATAACATTAGCTTAGATGCAAAGTTTCAAATTTATTGGCATAAAAATAAAAAAGTTATGCCATGTTCAATACAAGAACAATGTCAATTGACAAAAAAACTGACAGTACCCTGAGAAAATAATTCACCAAAAATTCATTTTTGGTCCAAATTACCTGAAATTTCAGATTTGTCAGTGATATATATTTATACAGCTGCGTACAAAAAATTAGCAAAATTGAGACAGTGGTGGTGAGACCCATTTGATGATCTGACATGGAATGACACACAGGTATCTGGAAATAGAAGGTCTTGATACTTTTATCTTTTCACTTCTGGTGCTATTATTATCAGCAGGAAGTTGTTGTGCTGTCAGTCGCCAATTTCATTTTTTTTTTACTTGTCAGACAGCATTGCTGCCTCTCAGCAAGAAGGTTGTGGGTTCGAATCCGGCCTGGGGCCTTTCTGTGTGGAGTTGGCATGTTCTCCCTGTGTTTGCGTGGGTTTGCCCCAGGCACTCCGGTTTCCTCCCACAGTCCAAAGACATGCATATCAGGTTAATTGGAGACACTAAATTGCCCATCGGTATGAGTGTGAGAGTGAATGGTCTGTGAATGGTGTGTGCGCCCTGCGATGGATGGGCAAGCTGTCCAGGGGGGGTCCCTGCCTCTGCCTGTAGTCACCTGGGATAGGCTCCAGCTTGCCCCGCGACCCTAGTGAGGAATAAGCGGGTATAGACGATGGATGAATGAATGAACTTGTCAGACTTGTCAATGTGCTTCTGGGAATTTTTTTTTTTTGTTTACATCGCCTGCAGTTGTATTTTTAAACACATTTTCATCAAAAAATGATAGAGAAGTAATATATTAGGACCCCTTTAAGATGAAAGTGGTAGTGTATAACCATCACAAGACTGGTACATGCTTGTAAAAAATACCAGAAATAATAATCAATTCTACTTCTCAATGCCTGATCCCATATCAGTGGAAGCTGGGCTTTGTGTGCTTCCATTTTTACCTGCAGAATGCAAGTAATGTGTCCATATAGCTCAATTATATAGGCGTGCTGTCATACCCCTTGAATGGAAAAAGCCGCCGTCTTGGCCAGCTCTCTCAGCTGGCAGTGTTCCAGAACTCAATGCTTAAAGCTGACTTTATAATATCCCCTGAATCAGAGGAAAGTTTTACAACGTGACCATATAGAAGCTCACTGGTGCTCTTGACTGGCATGGAAAGTTGCCTAAATTCTTGTTTCCTCTCGCTTTCATGAGTTTGTTATTTTCATGTTGTAGTCTGCTGGACTCTTGAGGCAATCCTGGATCAATTCATCCCAGGCGATGGACATGGTTATTTGTTCCAGTCAGTTGACCATTCAAAAACTAGCACTTGTCCTGTAGGCTTCCAAATGGTTTCCTCCTTAAGAATTTGTCAGTTGTTTGTTTTTGTAAAATAAATAAAAACTAAAAGCAGCCATTTTGATTGTTATCTTTGCTATGTACCCTTCAAAAATGATGTGGTCTAAACATGTCTTTGAAGGACTAAGAGATAACTCTGAAATAATCACCTCAGATATGTACACAATTGAGAAGAAGTAGATTAATTAACATCACATTTAATGCACCATCAGTGCCGTATGTGACCACGCATGTATAGTATGGTGAGATTTATGGTTTCCCTAGACAAGTCATCATTTTGTTCTGCAGTTAAGGACCAATTTAATGACTTGTATTGAATTATAGCCACTTACCCTTGATGGATCGAGAAAAATATGTAATTGGAAAAATAGAGCTGACAAACTCAATCTGCTGTTGACTCAATTTGACTTCCAGACAGTTCATCTCAATAACTCTGATATCGCCATAATGAGTCTGAAGGGAAATGTTTGAGTTTTTAAACCATTAGAACCACATTCATTTCATACGCATTCTTGGAGCTTATGAATTTCACATCTTTCTACAAGAATTACCATTTCAACAGTGTGAATGCATTACTGTAAATGTGCCCAGATATAAATCAGTGGTGACCCCAGTATGAACTTAATCCAGCATTGATCTTTTACTTCTTAGAATAAGCATAATGTTGTCAAGTCTGATGTGCAGGCAGATTTCCGGCCATTTAAAGCCTGATCTTCATAATGTTGCCAGAATTGTTGAGCGTAAATTATTAGAAGTGATCTGGCCGGAGCAGTGAGTGTTAGACTAGAGATGAGCAGTGCACATGCTCAAAGTCTGGGTTAAGTCACCGGTTTTTGTGCTTTATGTGGAATACCCAACAATCAAAGCAGCAGGAATGGTGGTTTAATCCACCCAGCTGAGTGGATGAGATTAACTCAGCAAAAAACTCACAAAGTTTTGCCAGTTCTATCACATTGGATACTTCAAACGTTAGTCTGCATTTAGTGTTTTATTCTTTCTCAAGCAGGCATACTTGTATAATGTTCTCCATACTTTAAACAAACACAAACTTTGTTGTATTAGATGTGCTATTTTAGCATAGGAACCAGACAAATCTGTGAGCTCAGGTTTTATTTCCTCTGGCATATGAATCGGGCTTCCATGCCTTTCAAATAGATTTCCCTTTGACCAAGTTTAATAACTATCTAATATTGGGCAGGTTTGATATGATGACGTTGAAATGTATTATAAATAATCGAGATGGCTGGCACTTAGCCTCTGTTGCAGTTCTCTTATGTGCTTCAGTTCACTTATACAATAGCTATGTTTACATGTGCAAAATTTCTCCAATCCGATCCTAACCTCGGTTGATCGGAAATTCCAAATCCAAATTCGCATGGACACTAAATGAAATGATCTGATCACAACTTGCGTATACATCACCACGCGTTTAATCAGAATGATTCATTTGGGCTTGCACTGAGATGTCTAATTTTCTGGAAAATTAGACGGTAGAAGATGAAAAAGCTGTACCTGTACTTCCGCGTCTGTTGTAAACAAACGCCTTGTTGTCTGTATGTTCTTGTTCACGCTTTGTAGCACACATGCAGTGAAGACAATTTTACCCCAACCGCGAAGACAGGATCCGAATGGGTGTGTACATGGACGTTCTTCGGAATGATGATCAGCATAAACCACCTCTCTCATTCGGAATGAAATATCTTTCCGAATGGACCAAATTGGATCAGAATCTTCAGATTGACGTGTTTACATGAAGCATTTTTAATCTGATTGGGCCTTTATTCCGATTATGTGAGTCCATGTAAACATAGCTAATGTCTGTGGATTCGAGCAGGGTTTTGCGCTCCAGCAATCGGGGAGAAACTGAAATTTCAGAAGCTAAAGGCACATACTGTTGTGGGATGTAAGTGAAACACATTAGACACATTCAACAGAGCCTAACCAACACCAACATGTTAAAAATGTTCAAAGATGGAATTTTACCAGATTTTTTCAGTGTTGAAGTTTTCCCAAACACAACTTAACTCGCTGCGGAGCGGTGCACTTTGGTCGATGCTTCAGCGGCTCGACGTTTGATGCGGGGCCGGTTACTGGGCTATTCAGTAAAGTTGCTTGATTTCTTTCATTTTCTTATCTAGTCAGCTTTTTATTCATGAGAAACTTTTCTAATCAACGGTAGCATCCCGTACGGCACCCAAACAGTTCCCTTGAGGATTATACAGCAGTATTTACGGAAAGAAAAGGACTTATAATTGAAGGAATATTGAGTTTGCTTTTTCCATAGACACGTATTTTCTCTGTCCTCAATCTTATTCATATTTTACATACAAAACAAATGTCATTATTAATTAATTAATTAATTAATTAATTAATTAATTAATTAATTAATTAATTAATTAGCCCCAGTGAAAACACAGTGGGTGATAAATTGGATGTTGGAAATTGCTACCTGGGCTAGAACCCTACCGATGTCTATGGGGCCAAAAAATTTCTTCTGTGAAAATGCCTTGTCCTGGACAGATGTGCCAGTAAAATCTTGAATTATGGGTTCGTTCAACATCATCGTTCAGATCAGCAGATTAAACATGATTTGTAACTAGCTAGCTAATTCTATAACTTAGTCATAAAATCTCTACAAGTATCTGACCTTGCAAGTGTGGTTCTTTCACTTCGGCAGCATAATTAGTTCAATCAAAAAACAAATTCTAAAATCAGCGTGGTGTATGCGTGGTGTACTAGTTACAGCCAGCTGGCAAAAAGAACTATTCCTATGCTGGTTTTTGTTCCTAGCTGTGATTTCTCAATTTGCTTAGGCCAAGTTCATTTTCATGTTTTGATATATTATTTATCCTCCAAAAGCACCTTGTTAAACTCACTATACATTGAATTGAGAATAAAAACCCAGTGTTCATATTGTGTTATTGTTGCTATATTCCAAGAAGCTGCTTTTCAATTAAAAGCAACATTTCAAGATTGGGATTCAATTAAGTGGCTGATTAGATTTCTGAACACAGGTGTTTAAGTTCTTGCAAAATTTAGGTAATTTTGACTACCTTTCCAATGGGGTAAGTAAATTTGACTTGTCAAGTGAAATCTACTTACCCCATTGGCAAGATAGTCAAAATAACTCAAATCAAGGAAAAATTTCTTGTCTGTCTAAGAAAATGGTGATAGAAATAAGTGTTTTAAGTCTTAAAATAAGTAAATTTCCCTTTCTTGAAAATCAATTTTTGCAGTGAATGTGACAGCTGACTGTACTGCTTGTATCCGCATTAAGAGCATTAGAATGATGTTGATGATAAACCCTTACATCAGATTCCTGTCTGTGACACCTGCACTACAGTCACACTCAGCCTGGTTCCATTAAACTCAGAAATTCCCCCATGGTTACTTTGGTTCAGCAATTCTCTATGTGTCAGACTATTGGCATTAAATTTTGTTTCGCAAACTGTTGACACCTTTTAAAATGTCTTGGAGATGGGTTTCTTTAACATTTTTGCTTTACAATACATTATGTAGCATGAACCATTACGAACTAAGCATTTCGAAATAGTTTTTTTTAATTTTTATTTTATTTACGTTTTTCTTTTAAAAACAAATGGGTTTTGATACAGATTATTGAGCTGCATCAAAGTCTGGTTTGCAATTTTACAGGACCCCTTTCAGACTTCTTCATGTTAGAAATTTAAAATGGCCAATATCTCAAAACGTCTTCCATGTGGATTCGTTCAGTCAGGCTTCAAGGTATTCAATTGTACATAATACATAATTCATCATACGAATGTACTATGTGCTACATGTGTTCTTGAGCCGGCGGGACTGAGTGCTTTGTAAGTTGTACTGAGAGGCCTGAGAGCACACTATATGTGGTGAAAGGCTTGTTCTCAAGCTGATCTTTTAAAAGACTCGGATGTTTCTAGCCTATTTCATCAGACTGCCCTTAATCATGGCTTGTCTATCATTATTAGAAAAATGAGCTCTGTTTATCCATTCAGTTGAGTGGTTGCGTAGTTTTTGCTTGAAGCTTATGTGTAGTTTATCATAACAGAACACTGCTGAATAGCACAGTGTGTCATACATATTTTTCTCAGTCAGACTATGCTCAGTTCATTTTGATAATCCTGTCAATTCTGAGCTTCACAAGCAACATAAGGCTTTGCAATAGGTCTAGGTTCCTCTTAGCTCTGCATGGACTGCGTCACCTAATTGCAGTACTAATTTTGCTCAAAAAGCCTGATTCTTGCAAGCAACTGACTTGTTTGTCATTGGCTTGGCTGAGAACTCAGCACTATTTAGCCTGTGCATTAGAAGGGGATGGGATTATCCTCCTGCCATATTTTTTTATCAGCTGGATATTTGTTTCTGAACTGCGGCCTGGCCCACAAAATAAGGCAAATTTGCTCCCAATCACATTTTGCAAGTGATGTTGAGAAGTTCTGTTGTTCCCTTGATGGATTTTAAATAACCAACTAACCCCTGCACTCCCCAGTGATTATTTTGGGCCTCAGTGAGTGTAACCACGGGGGAAAAAAATTTAGATGGCGATTGGTTGATGTCACTAATACTTGCAGAATAAGTTATCAAGAGTGAGGGCAGTATTGTGTTCCTTCTTTTGTTTATCAGCAAGATTTTGTTTACTGGTCTATCTAAGCTACCATAGTCTTGCGGTTGAATATTTTTAAAGCCAGATGTCCTTCTGTTTGCATCCTCTCAGTATTACAGAGAAATGGCAGTACCTGTTAGTTGTTTTGACCTGTATTTTTTCTCAGAATTGCACTTCTCCTGTGCTTTTGCCTCACAGGTAGTGGCACGCCTGGATTGTTTTCACTGACTGTCTCCAGATCTGAGCTGCACTACTGGATTAGGTAGCGAGCCAGTGGATGAATTGAAAGGCCAGGACATACACTCTATCACAGCATTAACTCTCATGCTGTTAGAATCATAAAGACTAATGTAAAGGCACTTTCACCACAGCAAGGATGATCTACATTCCTTGAATAATCTGGGGCTGAGATTTGTTTTTCCTAAAGCAAGAAAGGCTTTCAGAGCTCATTTTGCTGACAGTTTGGGTTGTGGATTGGGTGCCTTTTTTCTGTCGCCTGGCAGGGCTGGGTAGCATCATCCCATCAACCCCATAGTCTAAAGTCTTCCTTCTCCCCACCATTATATCCGACCCACACGACCTTAAGCTGCCGCCCCTCACCTCCCGAACATGAACTAACGGTCCAGGCTGGTAAAACGCTTGGCTGCGGTCCACAAATATTCGCTTGATTCCGGCCGTTCCTGACCGAGGCCCCTGCCTTTGTGATGCTATCATCCTCCAACCACATTTCCTTACCCCTCTTCAACATTGAGCTTACAGTAGCCACTGAGCTCCTTTCAGATGAAGATCTGCCACCATAATGGTGTGAACATATTGATGGCACGGGGTAGATTAATCCCTTGTCGAAGTTTTTTTTTTTACTCAGCTTGTATGTAATGTGAGATACTCATGCCGCATTTCTTCGGAAAGCTAAGATTCTTGTAATTTAATGGATGCCAACCATTTCAAAATACAATCACCACAGCAGCTTTAATCAACGCCTGTGTCAGACCACAGACAAACAAACCAACAGTTACAAAATTGATGTAACTCACCAGTAAAGCCTCCTAGTACTCCTCCAGGCAAACATATCCCTTCAAACATGGTCTTGTTACATCCACAAAGTTACATCCACAAAAAACACACTATTATACCAGTAAATATCCAGGAACAGCTGCTGCATCGTTTGAAATGAGCCGGTGCATATGCACAAAGTCCGCTGTGTTTGTAGTCTTAGCCCCAGAGCACATGTAAACAGTACGGCGCCAATGGATAGACATTTTTGGCAAATTTTACCGGAGTAACAAGGGGTTAAACATTGGATTGAATGAGAACAATGTATTAGTTTAAGTGGCTGTGATAGAATCCAATCAATAAAGCATGAAAAAATTTGATCTGTAGGCCTATGGTTTTGAATTGTAGAAAAATATATAGAATCAAAAACCTAATGGCAAGTTCCTCTCTTGTGTCACTTCATTTTAGACTCCAAGTCATTTTTTTCTCTCTCTCACATTTCAGTAATTGATATTTTGACGCTCAATCTCATTTTGTTTGTGTCAGCATATTGTAACCAAATGGCTAGATGTTGAAGCGTTGCAAGAGTCAGAACAGTAACCTGTGGTGGTGAAGTTTGAATGTAGCTTGTAATCTAACTGCAGGAGGCTCATCGGTCCTTATAACATTCGCTCCTGAGAATCAGGGGCAGGGGTAGGCACGGGGCAGTGAGTGTGGGTGGGATGGGGTTCAGTTTCGGGCAGGGAATTTCATAGCTAATGTCATGGGCCTTTAGGTCCTGCCCTGCCTGGGTAATATCTCTGGATTATCATAGGATGAAACACTTGGACATTTCAAATCACTGCCATGCTGTGGAGAGCCACAGAAGAGCTGAAGGTCTCGGGCCTTGGTGTAAAACACTAGCCCTCCGTTTATTGGATTTCAGTTTAGCTGGACTTCTTTGAAAGGTAGAAACAATTCTTTTGTCTATCTTTGTGCTGCCAGCTATAAGCAATTGGAATGATGAGAATAATCAGTCGCCTTGTTTTTATGTCAGCTGCAGTTTGCATGGCATAGGCTTTTTTGTTATTTTTTCCTTGAGAATTTTAGGTCAATTTCAGGCAATGTGCTGTAGGGACCTTATTCATTTATACATCTTCTCTTTATGCATCATTGTCTCACCTTAGCCTTGAGATGGCATGATGTAAAGCGGTACACTGAGGTTGTTTTACCCTTGTAAAGAACATGGAAAAATTCACAATCATGACCATCCTTGATTCAGTGTTTATTTGCAATGAGGAACCGCTTGATCAGAACAGATTTAACATTAAGATTTAAGATTATGATTTAAGATGAGGTTTTACCTTGTAATTGATAAGAGTAACACTGCTGATACATTTTGCAGCATAAAGTACATTATCACCTGACTTTTGTGTTGCCTTTGTATATCCATTAAAATCCAAAGATGACGACAAAGCTCATCTTGAATTTTATTTCAGGATGTTTTGTGGACACGTCATACCTTTTTAGTGGTTAATGATGCTTTGTACTTACAGTGCAGGGCTGGAGATGCGGTAGTACTGACCTCTTTACTTTGTAAGGCCTTGGCATTTGGAAAAAAACTGTAGCATTAATACAGGGAGTCCCAAACATGTTAAGTAGGCCAATCCAGTGTCTGCTCGAGACAATGGGAAATACTCGGTCATCTGTTCATTGCTTTCATTGGTTGAATGAACCATAATATGTTACATGTAATTTCAGCTTTTGGTGATGCTGCCTGTTTTGTGATGGCTCATCTTTTCTCTGTAGAATGAATGATGCTGTGATGTGTACTTGAGGCTGCTAAACACAGTTTGTTTTTGTTAGTGGACTACAATAATGATAACTTAGACTGACTGACTCATGTTTGTAATTGCAGGAGGGGTGGTGTTCAGACAACAACCTTACGGGACCAGGTAAAGAGCCTTTCCCGAAGCAGCCAGACCGAAGACTGCCGTTATCGTCATCATGACTGTAACAGTGAGGGCCAGACACTTTGTCGTAAGGTAACCTCTTTGGCAGTGAATACCCTTGTCTGTATTTTGAAATCTTAGATGAGTCGACTGAGCTGAGCAGGGGGTTTCAGTTTGTGACGTGGCCCTGTTCTGACATAAAGCAAGAGAAAACGTGCTTTTATATTCTCCAGCGGATGTCATCTGATGTTATTCTGTATAATTAATTCCAAAAATGAATTATCACTATCTGGAGTCCTCTTGGAATCTGTTTTGTGCACATTAAGGATGCGTTAGCAAGAAGTGAGTTTTGTTGATCTAGCAATGGGAATTATATCACTGCTTTTGGAAAAAATAATCTCTTATAATATTGACAACAGTTGGGTCCAAAGCTGACCGTCCATTGGAACCCTGTGCTGAACCAAGATAGTGTCAGATTGCTTTTTTTCTTCTAGCTTCCATGGAATATAATGTGTGTGTCCTGTTTTGGCCCCATGTAAGGAAGTGCAGTCTCATGTTTTATATGTGCCATTGTGAAAGGTCAAAATGGAGAAAATATTAATATTCTGCTTTATCAATGAGCACTTTAGGGAAGTTTTCATTACCCTTCAATCAGTCGGTACTGTACTCTATGTAGAGTTATAGTTATAGTTATATGTATAATGTATAATCTTATCCTTTCGGCCACTACCTAAAGCTTGAGACCATAGGTGAGGGTTGGAAAGTAGATCCGCTGGTGAATCGAAAGCGTTGCTTTGGGGCTCAGCTCCCTCTTTGCCATAATGGACCAGTTCAACACCCAAATCACCGCAGACGCTGCACTGGTCCACCTGTCAATCTCCCACTCCATCCTACACTCACTCGTCAACAAGACCACAAGATACTTGAACTCCTCCTCTTGAGGTACCCATTTTATTCCCTGGGTAATATTTTAGCCCAGACCAAATTATACTTGGGTATAGTCTGGCTGGGGGAGGTTTAATCTGAGCTGCTGCACCCTGGAAGAGAAATAAGACCTCAAATTTGGGGGTGTTGATCCTCATTCTGACTGCTTCACACTCTGCTGCTAACTGCTCCAGAGTATGTTGGAGGTCACAGCCCGATGAACTCGTCAGGACCACATCATCTCTAAATAACAGAGATGCAACTCTGAAGCCACTAAACTGGACACCCTCCAGCCCTCAGCCTCACATTGATACCTTGTCGATGAAAATCATGGACAAAATAGGTGAAAAGGCACACCCTTGGTGAAGCCCAATACAAACTGGCAACGAGGCCGACTTTGTGCGAAGAATGTGGACATAACTCTGGCTTTGGTTGTGCAGAGATCGGTCCCGGAGCCCCATACTCTCACAACGCCCCTCTCGGGATACCCAATGGGGCGTAGTCATAAGCCTTCTTCAACTCAACAAAACACATGTAGACTCGATGAGTAAACTCCCACGACCCCTCCAGCACCTGTGCTAGGGTAAAAAGTTGGTCCACTGTTCCACAGCCAGAATGGGACCCGGATTACTCCTCCTGGATCCAAGGTTTGACATTTGGGAGAAGTCTTCTTTCCAGCACCCTGGCATAAGCATTCCCTTGGAGGCTGCCCAGTCTTAACCCCCGATAGTCGGGGCCCACCCTCTGGTCTCCTTTTTTTTTTTAATGGGAACCACCACCTCAGTCTGCATGTCCAAGGGCACCGTACCTTACTTCCACGCAACCTTATCTTCTTCCCACACTGCATCCAGGTGCCATCTCTTCACTGGGTAAACAATGCCCACGCACTTTCCTGTTGCACATGATGAAAAAGAAATGAGACTCGCTGGACTGGGCGACCAGTTCCAATGCTCAAGTGCCCATTGTAGGTGCTGTCAGTGGTGGAGTTAGAATGGGCAGTCTGAATGGACAACAGCTACGGAACGCTATACACAGCAGGGCATGATGTAGTATGTGTTATGATATATTCCACACATACTCAGTATTTAAATTCTCTGCAACCTGTGCCACAGCAGCCCTTTTGTCAGTTAAGACCAGAGGAAATGGCCTTTGTTCCCCTTGAACATAGATGAGCCTTGGACTCCCAACACCCTTTCGCCAGTTTATGGTTTCTCCCTGTTTGGACCATAATCAGTTGGTACCACTGCTGTCTGGGAGCACCCGTGAAGCCTAGGTGCTCTGGCCAACTCAGCTGGCTGTAACGATTTTGCCCTTGTCAAAGTTGCTCAGTTCGCGTTCCTCCCTCATTCAACAAATGAACTATGAGGAAACAACTGTTTGCTTTTGTGTAAGGGCTCTCTGGACATGTGCCACTGTTATGGGATAATCAATATTATTTGTTTAATAAGTGAGTGCTCTTAATGTTTTGGCTCATTGGTATACGCGTATATTTATTGACACATGCTCAAGCACACACTCTGCCGAAACGTTAGGATCATGCAAACCTGAAGCAGATAACATTATCTTGTCTCAACTATACATGCCAAGGTCTACATAGGTCAGCAGCAAATGGACGCTGGAGAAATGAGACCTGAGCGACTTTTGACAAGGGTTAAATTTTTCATGCCCTAGTATAGTGGCGTAGCTAGTGGGGGGGCAAAGACACGCCCTTTATTACAACAATGAGTCCTGGCTAGTTCTCAATCATTTTCCTTTATTGACGCATTTTCCAATTATTCTAATTGGCAAATGAAGGCACAGTTTCTTCTTCGATAAAGCAAATTGGTGCCCGTGGCCCATGGATGCATTAGAATGATGATAGCTGTCCTGTGTGGTCCAAATCTGATAGAAACGCTACTATGCCATAAGTCACAGAAAATGTTTATGTCAGTTATGGAAGAAATATCAGAATACACAGTGCACTGCACCCGGCATATTGGGCTTTGGTCTGTGTTGCTGCAAACCGGGAACCAGTCTCATTCTCACCCCTGTCCATCACTGAAAGTCCCTGCAATCTGGGCATTCATGCAAACATTAGACACAAGCCATCAACTGAAAAGTTCTTGTGGACCAGGTACACCCCTTCACAGCGACAATATCTCCGAATGGCAGGGGCCTCTTTCAGGAGGATAATGCCACACTTCACAAATTGTTTCGGAATGTTTGAGGAACATGAGAAAGAGTTTTGAGTTTTGAAGTGACCTCAAAATTCCCCCGATCTCAATCCTATCAAGCATCTGTGGGGAGTGATAGAGCAACAAGTCTGATCCACAGTGGCTTCGCCTTGCAAAAGGATCTGCTGCTAATGTCTCGGTGCCAGATACCACAGGGCATTTTCAGGGGTCTTGTGGAGTCTATGCCTCGACTGGTCTGAGCTGTTTGTAGGTACTCAAAGCGCCAACAGTATTGGGGGTAGGAGGTAGTAATGTTTCAGCACATCTGTGTGAATATATTAAAATAAAAAGTAAATTAAAAAAATCACAGCCAGGGAGTTGAGCAGCCTTTTGCTGTGGGTAGTGCAAAGGTTTGGGTGCGGGGTATTTAGGGGTAGCATCCAAAATGGAGCTGTCTTCACGCATCTTCAGATCTTTCTTCTCAATATGACCTGATTTGACCAGAATTTCAATCCTCACATGACTGAACCTTCAAATCAGGGGTGTCGAATCTAATCCACAAAGGGCCAGTGTGCCTGCTGGTTTTTTTGGAGCCTAACATTAAGGCACCTGATTCTACCTATCAAGGTCCTGATTGAAGCCCCTGATCAGTCATTTAGTGGAGTCAGGCCTTATAGCACTGGGCTAAAACTAAAACTTGCACCCACACTGACTCTTTATGTAAAAGATTGAACACCCTGCCTTAAATCAAAAACAGTGAACAGACTGGATTAGTGGACACTGTTCCCTCAATCTAATCATTTATGAGCATTACACGACGGACACTGATCCCCCTCTCTGCGTAGGGCAGTGACTCTTCCTGGAAATACCGACTTGTCAATCATGCCTGGCTTCTGAAGTATAGTAGCGTGCAGCTTTTGGTTTGTTTTTGAATTGGGCATTGATTTCTCTGGAAATAAAAAAACTCACTTGTTTTTATCCAGAGCTTCACGTAATGATTGTAAGTGTGTGTGAGTGTGTGTGTGTGGGTGTATAAAGTGGGCACGTTCAGCTGGTATGTCAGGAGATGAGCCTAGCCCCTGCCGTGACATGTCAGCCTCGGTATGAGTAAACAAGCCTGTGTGCCGGGTAGACGTGGCCAGGAATGCGTGGGTGCTGCATTATCCCAAGAAATTCCGTCCCTTGAAATCCCAGCTCAAGTCTTCATGAGCACTTGTGGTGGCGATACAGCTGCCTTGGCTCTTGCATCCATTTTTCTGCCTCTGTGCCAGAATGAATGGGGTCCAGTGGCTGCTCTCACCTTTGGCCCTTCTCTGAGCTTATATGCTGCATTATTTTTCTCATCACCATTGCATTAAAGCAGATGCTTTCTTTAGTAAGTTACTGTAAAATCTATATTTAAAAAAAAAAGAAATTAAGCTCGAATTTTACTTCTGAGATGACCAAAAATGTGGTTAATTTCATTTAAACAACTGTAAACTCCGAGTTCTTTTGTGGTGATTAAGATGCAGATAATTCTTCCATTGTCTTGATATTACATGGACTAATAATATGCATGATTTTTATTTCTGATGGGGACAGTGGCTTATTTCTGACTTGGGGATTGGCTCGGCTCCATGAGCTGCAAGTAGTTGAGTTTTAGTGTGGCCACCAGTGTCATCAGCCAGGGGTTTTAAACTGGCCATACATGGGGTTCCACACTCATTACGAGGCCCTTTGGCTATCCTCTATAAATTCCCTTGAGTTCACAACTGAGCATGCTAAATGGTAAGTAGTTCTCGCACCATTAAACCGCAGTGCTGTTGAACTCCCTCTTCCATTGTGCGCTAACGCTGTAATTGCTTTATCGAACTGTTCATGGTCCACTGGACACAAACATTTCAGACGCTCTTTTCAGCAAGCGGCGATTATCCCTAAATGTGTTAGCCCATTCAAGCACTTGTGAGAGGAGTGATTATGGACATGTGTTATTAGAGGTAGTGTTTTACATGTTCTGAAAATCTAGGTATACAGTTTATGGCTTATCTGTCTTCTGCGTCTGCAGGTAACATAATGTCGCATTTCACAAGTCAGCAGACAATATTGTATTGAGGGATTTACAGAGATTTACTGTACACACGAGCCATTTGATGAGCCAGATATTGTTCTGCAGAGATCTGGTTTGAGTACCTGGCTCAGGAACACACAGGCTGCCATCCAGCAGGGTACGGAACCTAGTTGTACAACCTCCGTGTGAAAGCCAAGTTCGCTGACCGTTATGCCTCACTGAACACCCCTGACCCCGTTGGCCCTCACCCCACCACTAAAATTATGTTGTAGTTTTGTATTTGCCTCATATATAAATCTCCAACCCGTTTACGGAAAGGTTTGGACATTGTTTAAAATGTAAGTAAAACAGAATGCAATGATTGAATTGAAAATGGTGCAAAGAAAGCTGATGAACCTGAGAAATTATACAGTTTTTTGAAAAAAAAAAAACTCATTTATTCCATCAAGTTTATTTACACGACATTATATATATATATATATATATATATATATATATATATATAGAGAGAGAGAGAGAGAGAGAGTGTGAGACATTTTATAAATTTCTATTTCCATTAGCGGCACTTGGATTCTGTGCACTTGTTATGCCGCTAGCAGCCCAATTATCTCATGGGATTATTATTAATACTCTGTTCTGTTCAATTGTTTTCTTTTCCTTTTGTTCCCGTTCTGGGGCCGATAGGTGCAGAGATAGGATTCCTGTCTCCTCTGTTTTCTCTGGCCCATGACACATAAAGTGAGCTTGAAAAGACGGCAGTGGTAGCACAGCAATGAATGAGTTCTTAACACAATGAACCAGCAGAAAAGCTGTGCTTTTCTTCTCAGTTCCTTAAAATCCATTTTAAGCCAATGCAATTGTGTTTTTCAAAGGCGTGAAGACCCAATCGCTGATAAAATTACTACAGAAGTGGAAGTTTTAGCCTTACGGACCCTTGTGCACAAGGAAAAATGGTTACAATTTTCAAAGGCCTCTAGGCTTGAAAATATTGAAGATTTGGAATATATGTGTATTGAACACTTATAGGAAGTCATATATGAACTTTCATTTGGTGGCCTTGAACTTCACCCTCAGTGACCTTTGAAGGTCAAATTTCACATAGAGAAGTTTGAAAGACTTCTATGACCAATACTATTACAGCCAAAGCTTAGGTTTGTATTGTGGGCATTTAGGACGTCATGTATGAAGTGGCATTTGGTGACCTTGAACTTGACTTTTGGTAATCATCACCAGCCAAACTTTACAGTGAAATTTCAATGACTTATATCAGTAAAATTGTTACTATTAATTGTTATAGAGCATAGGTTTGTGTTGAAGATGTATAGGGAGTCATATATGAACTTTCATTTGTTTCATATCGACTTTCAAAGGTCAAACTTGATTGAGTGAAAATTCAATGACTTCTGTCACTAAAAAGGTCACAGATGGAGCCTAAGTTTGTATCACGGGCTTAAAAGAAGTCACACCTGAACTTTCATTTGGTGACATTCAACTTGACTGTTGGTGACCTTAGAAGGTCACACTTGACATAATACAATTACAATGACTTGTATTGCTCAAATGGTCACAGATGGAGCCTAGGTTTGTATTGTAGACATACAGGAGGTCATGTAAGAACTTTCAATTGGTGACCTTCTTATTGACCATCAAAGGTCAAATGTGAATATTCAATGACTTGTATCACCCAAGCTGCTTCAGAGCTTAGAATTGTATTACAGGAGGTGTTATAAATGTATGTAAACCTTTATTCAGTGACCTTGACATTGACCTTCAAGGATTCATTGGTCAACTTCACATTAAATTTTCATAACTTGTGTTACCACTATAAGATTGCTTGCTGGTCAGCTACAGGACCCTTGGTCCTGTTTTTTTTAATATATAAATGAAAGGAATATGGCCCATGACATCTTTTTGATCTGTTTAAAGGATCTGTTTTATGACTCTCTATTGAGACAGCTGTTGGAGAACATCTTGCCACGGTCTGCCCAGTGTCATTTGTATGACAGGAGTGATGACCAGCATTGCATTATTAATAAGTTGGTATCGTGACGTTACCTTTATGCTATCTGCAGTCTCTTGGAGAATGAGATGAAGTCGGTGGCGCAGACATGTTTTCCCTCCCTCGCTATTAGCTGCTGTTTCCTCTTTCATGTTGTATTTATTCCCCACATCTCTTGTTGGCTTATTGCTAGCCTGCTGGAATGCAGTACAGGGGAGAGTCATGGCATTCTTTGGTTTTCCGCATAGGGACACACACGCACACACACACACACACACACGCACATACAAGTGTACAATGCTCACCCCTCCACTCATACATATACTTACAAGCACATCTGTCCCCGAACTCCAACAAACTCTTTATAGGTTGGCGAAGAGTTAGGACTGCATGTGGTTTCATATTATTTGCAATGATGGCTCCCAGCTCCACTGATCTTTTTTGAAAATTGCAGTTCAGAAATTTGAAATTGTTAGGACTGTGGATTATGGGGAAGAAGGATTCTCAGAGGAGTTACATTTTAGAAGGGAAGTGAACCTTCGCTGTGCACAATGCATAAGTTTCTCTACATCTGTTGTGGTGTCTTCCTGTTAAAAAGCACCACATCGATGTGACGCAGAAGCATTTTTTTGAAAGTATATTGAATTGCCCAGACATGTCATCACATTGCACTCTTGTGCTAGTTTTTGCAAGTGCTTTATCTGCGATAACAGCTACCGAGCAGTCAGGTGGTACTGTAGCTGTTTGCTGCTCCAAGTCAGATCAAGCCTTGTGACCTAGCGGCTGTTAAAAAATGCAGACATCGATTTTGATCATAATACGGACCCGGTTGCGTGTTAAGCGCTGCAGGAACTGGGGTTGCACTTCTGAGAAGTGCTGTGAAACCACTGGGGGGGAATGGAGGGGGGTGTCAGTCAGGTTGGGGGCTGTTGGTCTCCGTGGTGACAAAAAAGGAATCAGCAGCTCCATCTCTCAAAACAGGAATTGGGTGAGGGAGGGGCTGACTGCTCACTGCTGCCTCTACGTGTTCAGCCTGGCAGTGTGCGGAACCATTTACTGCTGCACACTGTTGAGTTTGCGCCCAGACCAACGCGATAAACCAAGCTAGCATTCACCGTATACCCTGAAAAAAATAGGATGGTATGGTATGGAAAATGCACATAAAAACAAAAAGCGGGGATTTTAAATTTACTTTGACTGGTATTTCATTGCAGAGAGTATGAAGTAAAGGTATTTAATGTTTTGTGTGCTTCGCATTGTTTTATTTGGAATTATGTTTATCTCTGCCCTTCAGACCTGCACAGCATTCCAAAAAAGTTGGGACAGGGTCAATTTAGGACGAGTAATGAGGTAAAAAAAAAATTGAGAAATGATGTGATTTTAAACAGCTAATGTCAGTAGGTGATTGTAATCATGAACAATCACAATGGGCTCAGGATTACTTTAGCAAAACTTCGTCTAGAGCTCCAGTACGTGGTTGCGTCCATATATGCCTGTTAAAACTTTAAGGAAATGTCTGGAATTTTGATCAATCTAATCTTTACTTGTAGACTTTAAATAAATACTTTCAAGCACAATTGTGGGTTTCTGGGAAGATTGGCCTCTGTCGTGCATGTTTTCCACTTGTTTCTTCTTCACCGTAGAATAATGGACTTCAAATAGTTTGTTAATGGCCTTAAAGGCCATTGTGTTTACACGGGCCAAAATGCTCCAGACCAGCGGAGTGCCAAAACCTCTTTTTTTATAGAGGTGGTCACACTTACCGATTATCAATTAATCAGCAACACAGGGCTGGTGAATACCTTGTTAATCCAACAAGTATCAGGATATTTTGGCTTACAATCTGGTTGCCTCCACCAGAAAGCTGGGACTGGGCCTTAGGTGCATTGCCAACGAGACCATGACCCAAAGCATACAAGATTCACACAGAAATGGTTCTGTGACAATGTTCTGCCATGGCCATCTCAGTCGCCAGACCTCAATCAAATTGAAAACCTGTGGGCTGAGTTGTAGAGGGCAGTTGATAAACGCAAACTCAAGAATGTGAAGGATCTTGAAAGGATCTGCTGAGAGGTATGGTCCAAAATCCCCCCAAATGTGAGCCTCAACCGAGCCAAAAATTACTGGAAAGGACTCCATGTTGTTATCCCTGCCAGAGATGGTTGCACTAAATGAGTACTATAGTACTAAATGAAGAGTGTCAATAACTAGGAAATGATTGTGTGGAATGATTGTTATGATTTTTGCTGTTTCCTTGGAAACGTTAAGAAAGTAAAGTATTTCACACATGTTGGCGTATTCCATTTCTGTATAATTATATTGTTTATATATTTTGTATCGGTTGTGCATTGCCAGTCAGGGGCGCCAGTAATTATTGAGCCCACTATACATTTGCAAGTGCATATATACATAATTACATGCCGTCACAATCGTGCACAAACATAAAGATGGACTTTTTTCTCAAGAAATCACTGTTGGGATTCAGCGAACCTGCTGGTAAAAATAGCCTAGGTAGCCCATGCAAAGGGGACATTGTTTGTTCTTTTGGATTTGCTGTATTTAAACAGTGCTTCATCACTAACCCCTGGAAATGGGCTCCCCCCCCAAAAGGGTCCTTTGGGACATGCAGTTCACTGCCTGATCTCATGGTGAACTTGATTAGCACTAGGAGCTGGATGTAAAAAAATAATAATTCTTAGGGTCATTCATAGCCGGTAAACACATTGACAGTCCATGTGACAGAAATTTATTTTGCTCTGTGTTGCTATTATTTGAGAATTTACAATCCCGTGAAATGAACAAGTGAGTGTGAGAGACCTTGGTGAGCTAATGAGGAACAAAAACAGTGAGAGCGAAGTTGGGAGGAAGAAGGAAAAAGAGGGGGAAAGAGAAAGAGAGAAGTGTTGTTGACTGTGGTCTAACAGTCAGGAAGTGGCAGAGGAGATCACACAGTGATGCGTTTCCTGTCAGAGGAGGATACACAGGTCAGTTTGTGGCTGCATTTTGTACATTTTTTTTTCTGTATCTTCCTGTATATTATATTGACAGACAGTCTGCTTTGCATTGATAAGAGAGGTCACATTAAAAACGCTGACTATACATGTCGGCCATTAATATAAGCGATTTAAAGCACATTTTTGGGACTATTTCTGTGCCACTAATGCAATGGGAAGTTTCACAACATAAAAAGCTGTCTTGGCTGGTGCAGAACATTTTGGGGTTTGTGGTCGAAGATGATAAAATACAACGCAAGAAACTGAGAAGTAACTTTTTGAAGACAAATGTATTAATTTGTATGACCTCTTCACGCACAACAGCAATCTACAAACTGCTGCTGGAGTTACTTTGTTTTCAGTGAACTCCAAATACCTTTCATTACCTCCGAAAACATGCAAAAACTGGAATAGGCCTAATGTCAACAAGTCATTTAATGTATTTCTGTAAATTCTAGTTTGGCAGGATTGAGAGGCATTACTTAAGACTGGCTGCCAGTGTGTGCATTTGTTCTGATTCTTGAACGAATCCGAGTGAGGAGGCTGGCTGGGGGTCCATTACAGTAATTGCCTGCTGTTTTTTTGACATGGCACTTAAGATGTGTGGACCAGCTCCAGACAAGGACCGTGTGCGGTTTTGGGTAATCTGGATTGAGTAGTGATTGTAAGGCCCATTGTGAGGCGGGTGTGTGTCGTGTCCTCAGTATTGTCCCTGAGGCCCCCTGCTGCACTGAGACGGAGTGGAAATATCAGAGACATTTCAGAGTTCAGATTAAATTCCACCCAGGGCTTTGAAAGTTTTTCTCTTTCCTTTGTTGGATTGGGGCAGGTCAGCCGAGCCTGGCTGCAACGTGGCAGACGTTAGTTTATTTGCATGTTGTTTGTTTCTCCTTTGGTCGCTCTTATTCAATCGGATCTCCCACCTCTCGCCCTCTTCATTTTGCTTTTTCTCATTACTTCCCCCTGGACCCCAAATATTCTGCTTTACAGCTGTGTGTGATTTCAGAAAAGCTCCCTCAGAATGTTGCCTTGAATTTCCATAAATAATGGCTTCCCTGTGAACTTACTTGAAAGTTTTAGTGCGCTAAGGCTTAGTCACTTAGTAGCCTGATGGATGTTTGAAGTGGCTCAAATTCTTCTAATTTGTCAATGTACTGTATGAAGATCCGAGAGCTCAGGGGGTGGCTTGGACACTGTCTCAGTTTGAACAGACTAAGAAAAAAAAAACTCCCTCGATGTGTGAAACTAGTTCTTGGCACTGAGAGAGCTGGTTAATTATTGGCTGCGGTCTCTGTGGAATTAACAAACACCAGTCTTTTTTAAAGCAGTGTATAATTCACAGTCAGCTGTCAATTTGGCATCAGAAGGTTCTGTCTCTGCTCATGTGCTTTCTGAAAATGCAAATTGAGCTTGAATTATTAATGCGAGTTATGTGTATTTTTCCCTGTGACCCCCCCCCCCCCCATTCTTCGGTAAATTCACATCAAGGAGCTGAAAATTAATATATCAGTCTGCTACTGATATGGACCAGTAGCAGACTTGGGAATTTGGGGGCCCCGGGCAAATCGTAGTATGAGGCCCCCAGCAGTGGCAAGCATGCAGTTCGAGGGGGGGAGGGGTAATTTGTAATTCATTTTTTGGGCTACTAGTTGTTGGTTAATTTTACTTTAGTCATCGATGACATTAACGGCACTGCTTAGTAGTACGGACTCTTTAGTGGTGAGAATGCCTCGATCACGTTTTTTGCAGCGATACCGACTGCTGATTGTCCATGGGCCAAAAACCTGGGTTTTTTTTTTGTGTGTTTTCGGTAAGACTTTGACCGGACCGCGCACATGGTGGCGCATCACCCAATTCATACTTATACTTAATCAAGGTAAATAAAAGTCATTACACTTTTTAAATTTCACAACCATTAAAATACATAAAATAAATACTGAAATAAAATACTTAAAATAAATTAAATAGACCTATTGTATTACTACGCTTATAAAGATTCTAGGATTTATTCTGACATGGAGATAAATGATGTTGAATGATGAGGCTTCAAGTTTTCGAACCTAATTATAGTAAAGGTCGTATGTTTTCCAGCCAATAAAAAGTTAGAATATGTTGAAAAAGCAAAAGCACATTTGAAGAAAGATTGGTTTTGGAAGGATTATTTCTCAAGAAATATTAGAATCCGTCTGTGCAATTTACGGTAAATACCGGAGTCCTGAATTTTTGTTTTACAACATACAGTAGCTCTTATTAATGTAACTAGATGTAATGTAAAAAATGAGTCATATTATACCCTATAATTATAGGGATCAATGTCATCAACATAGCGAATTCAATTACTTTTGGTTGATGGGAAGAAACAATGAGCTGTGCGCTGTAAAATCGGTTTTATTTATTTGCGGTACCATTTGGTCAGCTTCAAGTGTTCGCGCAAAGTTCAGGTGAAGATGTAAAACAAAATAATTTGGCAAGTAAACTTAAGTTAGATGGAGTCCCCGACCCATTTTTAAAAGCCAAACTACGTACCACAGAGTTAAGGACAAGCCAGCTTTCCAGAAAGGAGCTGAAAAAAGGAAAAGTGAAAAATTAGTCCTGCTGCTTCTACTCAGTGTCTAGTAGCCTAACACACCAGCCCCAAACCCAGCAATTTTCATGCTCAAGGGGGAAAAAAAACTTGTAGCATTACTGAAAAAAATGGCAACTTGATAATTTTTCTATATAGCTGGCAAAACATCACGATTTTTGGATCGTAAATACCTTTTGTATATATTTATTTGGATATTAATAAAATGAAACCACTTGAAGACAGACATTGTAGGGTGTTTACCAGATGGTTAATTATTTTTTCAAAGTTGAATGTGTTCATCTTAAATTGGGCTTAATTGCAAGTTCAGCAGTGAAACACAAGTCTCTAATGTTCAGAACAGAAGTCATCAAGGTTTATGCGTTAGATTAAAAAAGTGATCTTCGCCCTGGATAAAAAGCTCTCAATTGTAGATATAGGTTGCAGATGATCACACTCTGTTTTCCATCTCTAAAAATGTGAAAATTTGCTTCAAGCAGGTGCAGGAATAAATGAAAAACCAGTCTGCTCCAGCGATTTTTGTTTGGGTCCTGTTTACTCTCCAGAATGTGACATCCTCTGCTCGGAATTGGGCAGTGGCCTATGGAATAGATTACTACATCGTTATAAAATAAGTTCTCTTGGTGCCTTAATTTTAAAACCGTTTATTTTATGGATTTAAAAATAATAATTTGAGGAGCTCTCACAGGGCCTTGCAGCTGTTGGGACCTCAGCCGGTCGCCCACATGACCAAGTGGAGAAATCAGCCTCAGAAATTCAGAACTCATTGCGTAAGAAGGTGCATATGAAAACCCCATCCAGATTATTTTCAGATATTTTAACTTCACCCTTTTCTCAATAACGTACTGAACTCAAGCCCTCTTGAGGGTTTGCTCTCACAGTCACAAGACAATTGTTTTTGCTTCCACTGGTACACGGTCACAAATCTGTTCATGATTTAGTTTGATGGCTTCGCTATGCTCTCAGCGTCAGGATCGCTTTCGTTCAAACCACAGTTTGGGGAAATGTCTTAACGAATATACCAGGAATGGCAGTCTGTTTCCTCGGCGACCTGGAAAGCCCGCCCCCACCCCACTTTACTCAGTCATTAGATCAAGAGCTATTCTGGGAGTTCTCATTTCTCTGAAAATTGTTGACAGAACTGATGCCTTGATCTCACTCGCTTTTTACAGGAAGTGTATAAAAAATGTCCAAGAACCACGTTGGTCTTACTGCCTTCAAAGTCAGGGGTGTGTTGGTCTGTAATTTTCTTGTAGTCCTCTAGGTCAGCTTTGACGTCTGATTGAGCTAGTAAACCGTAATGAGCAGTGTTTTTTCACCAGTCAACACATGGTTTAAATTTCTTTTTTTTTTTTGCTATTTTACTTCTCAACTGCATTAGGCTTCCAGTGGATGGAGTGACTCACTCTTTAGCCATGCAACTGAGTAAAATTTGCTCCTTTCATGGTCAAGATTTAGCCCAGAAAGTGGGCGTCGTGCTACTGAGACTTCTGAGAAATGTTAGCCGATGTATTTACTGGACTAATCCTTTAATCGGTTGCATCATGATTTTCTTTCTCACTCACAGATTATGGCAGTTATTACACAGCATTTTTCCTTTTCTCTGTCGTGCACTTTTTACGTCATGTACAAACTCTGAATGGAAGAAGAATAAGCATCGCGAGAAGGAGCTGAAGAGCAGCGGTTTTGCGAGTGACTGGCCAACCTCAGAGAGTCTAGAAATGACAATGAATAAGATTTGCCCAGACTTTTATTTTAAAGCATTGAATAAAAATGACTAAAATTATCAACACAATGTGAACAAATAAGTTTTGACGCAATGATAAAGACTAGCGTGTATTGTGTTGCTGATATCTACTGAACTTACCATGCTAACCAGCTAGCCCTGGCCCGGTCCTACTCATCCTGTCTCAGAATACCACTTTTGCCCCAAAACGGCTCCTGTAATGTATTATCACTGAGGCGTACAGTCTTCCCTCAGTCCAACAAGAGAGGAGGACGTACTGCTTCTAGGACTTGTGAGCTCACATTTTTTCTTGACTGGTAAGAAAACAGCTAGCTGCCAACTAAACATTAACATTGGTTATTTAATGAAACTCCTCTCTTGTGGGACTAATGACAATCCAAACTGTGCCAAAAAACATTCATATGGCATTGATGCATGAGTTTGCTGTGGCTGTCTTCTTATGGTCTTGCTAAAAACTTAGGTAATCAAGCTAGATATAACTTGTACCACAAGATGACACATCCCATGAGTATTATAAGATAGCAGTATTATCATGACTGGCTCTCAGAGTTTCAGCAGTTTAGCCAAATTGTCTGTATTCCTACTCAGTAGTTAGTAGTTGGCCTCTTTGATAACAAATGACTGAAGTTCAATTGTATGGACCTAGTACTGGATTAACTGTGCTTTCTAGTGAAATGCATCCAAGGAGTGGAACAATCTAGCATATTACACCCTCAGCGTTGCCAGATGGGAATTATTAAAGTATCATATCACGGGCTCAAAATTATCATATTGTATGGAAAATTATCGTACAAGACCAAACCGAAAGAAACCATATCATGAATGTGTAATTACACACTCACACACACGCACACATGCACACACACGCACACATACGCAAGCATGCACACACGTGCACACATACACACACACACACACACACACAAAACATATTATGTAAAACAACCTTATTTGAGAATGCCTACTCACATACTCCAGCCAATAACAATAGCCAAATGGGAGTAGAAAACATTTAATTTGCTCGCAATATTTGCTACTAAGCGTGGAAGGAAACAACTGTCACGAAATGTGCTCAAATGAATGAGCAATGGGTTAAGGTTAAGATATTTATTTTTACTCTTCATTGATTAATCATGTGATTCTAAAAATGTGAATGCTAAAATGGCATCACAGTGCGTATAATTCATGAGTAACTAGTGTCGCAGCACGCCCCTAGTCCCACTGGGACCAGTTAATAATCCAGCGAGGGGGGGTGTCGCCTGACATTAATCGCAGAACTTTTGTGAACGTTCTAATTTCGCCCGACATGGTCAGTGGTTGCTGTTCTCAGGAAGTACAAACTCATCGGCAATGCTCCAACCACTTGGTCCTGCGCATAATGGAGGAATAAATAATGTAAAATAGGTCTGCTAAATTGCCCATGGATATGAGTGTTAAAGCGAGGGTTGTGTGAATGGTGTGTGTGCACTCTGCAATGGATTGGCAAGCTGTCCAGGGTGGGTCCCTGCCTTTCAGCCACAGTCAGCTGGAATAGGCTCCAGCTCCCCCACAACCCAAGTGAGGAAGAGGCGGTATGGATGGAGGTCTAAGGTCTCTTCTTTTTAATTAACATCCATTATAGAATACGATCGGCAAACTTACAAAAAACATCGGAAGCACACTTTTCTTAGTGCTCAGATAGTTGTCTATTGGCCTAATGCACGATCACTAAAAAGGAGACAAACTTAGCTGTCGGATAGGTCACTCGATTAAAGCACCGCATTGCGGAGCAGAAGTGACTGTCACATAGGCATGCACAGATAGACTGTAGGTGGTGCTATAGCACCTGTTGACCTGTTGACCTGATCATCATAAATTGTCGAAGTTTATAAGCATCAAATAAGAAACAGCCCCTGCGCAACAAAATAAGAAGCATCAACCCCCCTGCTGAACAAAATAATAAGTAGCAACCACCAGGCACCCTCTCACCTGAACAAAATGAGAAGCACAGCGCTCCTATATCTACTTTTTAGCTAGAGGAGTAAATCATTTTACTAAATGTCGTTTTGTTCATTATTTTACTGGTCAAAAGGAGAAAGCAAAGAACTACTGTATATGTTTGGAATTTGCATGCAGAAGTAGTGTGGGGAATAGGCGGCATTTCTCTTGTTGGAAAACTGAGGTTCTATGATTCATAGGTCATTAGTTGATACAAGATGGTGCTGGCAAGCATTTTGAAGGAATTTTCTGCAATTACTCCAAATATGCAACACAGACTAACTCAGTCTTGCGGTGCAAGACCAACTAACCATATACCTAATATACTACCCGCACAGTGGCTATAACTGAACAACCATGAAAAGCGAATTACAGATTTTTTTGAGGGCATAACCTTAGGTCTTGCTAGTTGCTATTGTGACATTGCTACTATTGACGATAGCCTTCAGACTATTATTCTAACTAAGATGGCTAACTCGTCACAACAATACTGCCCAACATTGGACGGAAATTCACTGGCATACTGGTTGATACCAAACAATATGACAAATGGATTTTGTTGCTGTTTTTGACATTTCATAGGGTGGGTGGTCTGAAATGTGGTATGATATGACTGGCAGGAAAGACAGGGGTTTTTCTGGTTTGAGTAGAAGCGTGGCTGTCATTGCTAGTTCATTCATTGTTAAAAAAAAATGCATTTTATAACCCCAATTTTTCACTTTTATATCCGATAAAATGTTCCGGATTTCTGCAGCAAGATTTCTTTCATTCTCTTGTGGTTATTCAGCTAGTAGTGGATTACTTGCGATGTTATGCACCTAGCCTATCAAGGACAATATGCAAAAACATAGATGTACAAATACGTTGACTGAGGATTAGTCTCATAACGTCTACACGAAGTTAATTAATTACATGATAACTTATTCTTGCTTCCAATTCAATTTGCTTATGAAATATAGTAAAGATGCTTTCAAACCACGGTATATGTACAGACAGGACTTCCTCACTCAGTAGTTATATACAATTTAACTGTATACAGTTTTTTCCTCTGGTCAACACTTGGGCCTAATTTAGTCAGAATGAGTTCCATGTTCTTTTTATTTTGAATTTCCGTCTTTTGAATTTTGGTGGTAACGTCACTGTATGATGAGTTGGGATGAGAATGTGTTGGTGCTAAACAATATGTGGTTTATTGTTTATATCAATAATAATTTCTGAAATTGTAAATAAGTAAGATCTTTTTATATGGCCTTCACTCTGCGAGTAGCGCAGCGATGGAATTTGTCTCCAGATGTGTGAGTGATTCGATAAAGCTAAATTTGATCCACTAAAGCTTAAATGGCAGCTTTTCCGTGCTCATACCAAAGACGGCTCCCTATGTGTTTGGTATCACTGCAAAGAAGAAGAATAAAACCTTTAAGACAAGACAGATTTTGTCATTCAATTCTCAATAAAATTCATTCAATTAGGTATCCAATTCCCTACTCTTAAAAATACTGTAGCTAAGTTTGCTACCTCGTGCATCACGTCATTCAGTCCACAGTGTGAGCAACAGAATATTGAGCTCAGTTCACTTGACAGCCACCATCGGTGTCAGTAATGAAAAGGAATTCATGAAAGATGCACAGAGTTACAAATTACAGAATTAAAAAAAAAAATGCTGTTTGAAGACCACTGAAGGGAAGAAGTGGAAATGGACTTTCTTAGATAAATAAGGATTGAAAAAGGTGGAGAACAACAGATGTGGAGGGCCCCATGCCTGTGTTCACCTTGGCCCCCACATTGCTAAATCCGCCACTGTGAATGAGACTCACAACACTGAAAAGAGAGGGCTACCATCTGTGGTCAATATTCGGTAAAATTAACCTGCAATCACAAAGTTAGTTGCACAATCCATTTTCTTGCACCTTTGACCAGTTTTACAGAATATGAGAAAAAAGCGCTCTGTCCCATGGTGCAGATAGCTGGCTTTCACCTTGGATCAGAGAGAACCAGCGGGAGACCGACATCAGCGCGATGCTCCTTGTTCCTGTGGACGTACACATGATAATGCAATAGGATCTTACTCCCGTAGCATAATTGTACATCTTAACCCCTTTCTGCAGATGTAGATGCCCGCGTCTATAGACCTGCAAATTGGAAGTACGCTGTTACTGTACTCGATCACTAGATAGCACCCCCGGATCAGTTATTGAATGTTCACAAGCAAGCAGACCTCGAACGCGGTTCTGAATACGGTGAAGTTCACTCCACTCCCTGTTTTTTGAGAGCTGCATGAATTAAACTCCTCAGCTAAGCCTGATGTGCAAACTGGTCAGTATCCTTGCCCATAGTGTCGATTCAGCAGTTTGAAAAAACGATATCTTGACACAGAAAAAATCGTTATCCTTTGTAGCAACCAGTTTAGCCACAGTGAGCTAACAGTATTCCATTTAGTAGTTCATAAAAATCAGTTTTCTGAGGCAAAAAAATCGAAATGGTATTAATTCTCTCACATTCTATTGCCTATTACAGTTGTCCCATACAAAAAAAATTGTAGTTCCCTACCGTGGATTTACGCGTAGATTCCTTCATTGCCAAATCCAGCGCTTCCTTATATCCACCCGAGTACTGGCGTTGATAGCCAATCACTCAACCATACACTCAAGCTCTTCTGCGTAATTGTAGAGTTACACTTCATGGCCTCCTGAAGTTTCCCTGATAACAATGTATTGATTGGCTCGTTTCTTATCCAATTCCCGAGTGTTTAAACATTTTAGAGTAAGTGAAACACATTGATTGGACAAACACAGAGCATACAAACCAATGCGTATCAGCAGGCTCGGTTGTATCCTGTCTACGTTATGCACATTACGCGGCTAAAATAGACGCGATTTATAGAAAATCGGTTCGCAAAACTGGCCTTGAAGTGTTCAGTTACATTACAGGATTTAAATGAGAACGATATGCTCTATTGGAATTATTTCGAATGAAACAGGACCGGAGGGTTCTTGCTACTGGATCCATCGGTCTGTATTTTATACAGTCAATGTCTCTGGAGGAGGGATTCACGAAAAAGGTCAGGCTGCTATTTTTGTTTGTTTTTTTTTTTCTGTTTCGGAATGTATATGTACTCAACAAAGTCGAATGTCGAGGTTTTTTTCCTGTTTAAAACGCGAACTGCCCGTGCATTTTGGTGTGGACCCCCGGTACGTTCATTGCACGTTTCTTTTGAATCGGGAGATGCAATAGATTTGATATTCCCTGAAAGTGGAGTGTCTGTTCAGTTAAAATAAGGTATATTTCAGAATTCAGATATTACTGTGTTCGTGAGGTGTACTTGCTCCTTATAAGTGTTGAAATGGGTTCGTGAGCTTTGAAGAGGGGACTGGTAGCTTTCATTACAGGGTGAATGTTCTGACCGTTTAATTAGCAGTTTATTTAATGCGTGTTTGTGCTGGCTTTGAAGAAAAATGGCCAAAACTCTAAACTTTATTATGGAGAAAAGGCACGTTCATATTTGGAGAGGTTACTGGTGACCATTGGTATTCAACTGCACTGATATTGATAAATTCATACTAAACTCAACCAGAAAATCATTCGTTCATATTAAATTTCATGCCTTAAAGCTTTAATTGTGTTAAATACATGATTTTTTTAATGATTTGACAGCAAATCATTTTGAGACTTTGAGGAGACACTTGGGTAGCTGTATAATTTGGCTAATAGCATGTAGGTAATCTAGAATGTAATTTTGAAGATGAATTCTACTTGTGCTCAAGGAGTTTATGATACCATAAATGTATAGTTTTAAGCCCCAGCAGTTTTTCAATCGTCAGAATTATTTTTTTTGCAATTTCAATGGTGAATTCTCATGGAGATTTTTTATGTTTGCTGCTCATTTTCTCTACCAAAATCATGAAAATAAACTGAAATACAATGTAATTCTAAATGCTGTAAGTGTCTTTCCTGAATTGAGCCACATTTTTCCTCTTTGTGAAGCTTAAATCTTGAATTATACAGCATTAAAGTGGGTAACCCATAAATAGCCAAATTTGGCTTCTGCACAAAGGGGTTAAAAGGAAAAACTGTTCCTGAATCCGCTGTGTGGAAATAAAGGTGATTGATGAATTATTTCCATGAAATGGCAAAATCATCAAACTTTTGGCCACTTCTTGGCATTATTGAAGGTTCTTCGTACAAAGGGCAAAATTACCGTACAAACAGGATAATTATCACACATCTGGCAGTGTTGCAAACCTTCAAAAAGTCTGCACGTCCTAGTTCAAGGTATTAATTGTTGGTATATTAGGCTTGTAAGGTCCCTGCCGTTTGAGTAAGCAGGATTCGGTGTGGAATCAGGCAGGCTGACTTCGGTGTTATTCAAATGTAGATACTCCGGTTACAGAAATGTAAACCAAGAGACTGCAGGCTCAGGTCCCAGGTGGACCTGTCCCCTAGCAAATCAGCTGATTTGCCTCAGTAAGTATCTAGCTGCATGAAATGGATAATGTATAAAAGGAAAGATATATGAGATATGCAATTTCCCCTGAACAAGGAGTGCCAGCTGCGCAAGCAAATAAAGCAGTGTAATATCTGTGTGTGTACTGGAGCATGTTGGCTGAGGATAAAATGTTATTAACCTTGTTTGCTCACTGTGGGAAAATGAGTCAGGATTGAAGGCAGTGAGGCGTGTCTCCTTGCACATGCATCCTGGTTTATTGTCCTTCCTCAGGAAATGGTCACCTGGGAGAGGGGGGTGGCATGGCCAGGGTTTATCACGCAGCCAAACAGCCAAGGCCTAATTAAGGCCCAGTGTAGCCTGAGCTGGGGATGATCAACATAGCCCAGTTCCTCCAGGTGTTTCTGTTCGCCTGAAAAGGCGGTTGGTATGGTCACCGATAAGGGCTGGATTTAGAAGTAGGCAGTGGTGGAAGCTGGTTGAACTATTTTTTACCTCCGCCAAGGAGGTTATGTTTTAGGCAGCGTTTGTTTGTTTGTTTGTTTGTTTGTTAGCAAGATAACTCAAATAGTAATATACCGATTTTGATGAAATTTTCAGAGACGGTGGGTATTAAGTCAAGGAACAGGTGATTAAATTTTGGCCTATCTAGGCCAAAGTACAGCTGAGATATATATGCCAAAGTTCAAGATTTCAAGTCTTTCCAATGGGCCGGAGTTCCAATCGCCGTGCTTTTGGGTTTTGCTGCCCCTGGCGGAGGTCTGCGGTCTCTGATTGCTTTTCTAGTAGTTTCTAGGATATTATTATGCATCTTTTTTACTTCCTGAAATTAAGCCAAAGTACCATTAAAGCTGTTGCAGCTGCTTAGCACAGACTGAGAGGCTCTGGTGCTGGCTCTTATTTATTAAGAGCGCAACTGAAGGGGTGCAGGGTCTCCACCCGCTGCGCACCAACACTGGGCAGTCAGTGGTCTGGCCTTGTGATACAGATAATAGATCATCATTGCGACCAATCATAACATTTTTTCATGAATGAATATGAAGTCCAGCAGCTCGTTTGTTCAGTTCAGTCTGGTATCGGTTGCAGCCACAGTAGAAGTACGCATCAGAAGCACTGGCACAATTGATAGAGATGCAGTAGCCTAATTAAGTTTCATGCACCACATGTAGCTGCATTGGTTGATTGCGATATCCTCAACATCTCGAGAGAGTTCTCCACTCTGTCAGTGGTCGTAACCCCTTTCCACTCCATCATGTGACATAAAAGGAAATTGAATTTTTTAATTTAGTCTCATGAAAATTCAACAAACAATGGCATAGATATGTTTGAGTTTATAAAGAGTTTTTTTGTTGTATAACTGTTTTTTTCCATCTAACAGTTTTATAATATATAGCTAATGCATGATAGCTGACAGTAATTACCTCCGCCAAACGAAGTTGGCAGGAGGTTATGTGATTGGTGCCGTTTGTTTGTCTGTCTGTTTGTTCGTTTGCGAACAAGATAACTCGAAAAGTAATGAACGGATATCTCTGAAATTTTGTGGGTGGGTCGCTATTATATCAGGGATGGACCCTATTGATTTTGACCACGAACAGTCAAACAATGTGGCAGCCATCTTGCAATCCTATGACATGCGAAAACTTAACTTTGCTCCCACTCACCGTGATTTGGACTGTACTGCCTTGGCAGAGGTTTGCACTCTTGGAGTGCTTCTAGTTTAATCTATGTAACTGCATGTGAGTCTGTAATATAATGCATATTTGGCCTTTTGACAAAGAAAAAGGCATTTAGATTGTTGTATGAAAGTTTTCCATCCAAATCCAATTCTCAGATGCCCCCGAATTAGAGCAGTGTAGGACTGGGACTGTACCAGGCTATCGTCTCTTCAAGTGTGAGGCTGTATGTAATCAGGGCATCGGCCCGCACCCTGCCCCCTTTTCTAACACAGACCATGTGGTCCTGGCAAATTCACCAGCCACTCTTAAGGGTGGAGGAAGCCATGAGAGGCGACCTAAACGGTGCACGTCTGCCAGAACCCCCCACCTCACCTCCTACTCCGGCCCCCAAACAATCCCTCCTGGAATTTGCCTCGTCAGCTTTACAGGCATTTCGAAGCAAACAAACCCCACCCTGCTGCAGAGAAGGGGATCGAAAGCCCAAAGCATTCCTCCCTCCCACCTCCTTGTTTCTCGTCCTCCTCTACTAACTCGCCTCTACTCCCTCCTCCCCCAATCCATCTCCTCTGCAGCCAGCTCCCAGGAGCGCACGCTGGCCCCCTCCTCAAGGTTCTCCTGACGATCCCCTTTGTTGCCTCCCTGTTGTGGAATCTCATGGCTGTTTTGCAGATTGCCGTGCAGTGACTTCATCGAGATGCTTGACCTTAATTGCACATCTCCCCTTCCGCACGGCGACCCCGATGGCCTTCGCTCGCATTAGCGAATAAAAACACGGCCCCTTAAGGACTGAGATCACAAATATTTTGATTAGACTGTTGTTAACTGATCACTCTAATGTCAATTTAATTGGTACTACTGGTAAATGAGAGCAAAGGAGTTGAAACACCTCAAGGAAAAAAAAAAATCTTCCTAGTGTTAACACCACCCTCCTCATCAGGCAGTGATGTCATTGCTCCGGGAATCCAGAGCTGTGGGGTGGTGCTCGATGACATAACTCGGTGTCTCTACTCAGAGTGATCCGTCTGCTTTGTGAATTACTGCAGTGCTTAATCGTGACGACTGAGTGAGGGCACAAGCACCTGCTAAACAGTTACACACCTCCTCAAACAGTGATGGTGTTTCTTTATCCTGATGAAGGCAAGTGGCATAATGTCATGTGTGCAGTTTTAAAGAACTTCTTTCCCACATAATTTATTGAAAGGATGTCTCGGTTTTCATGATTTTTTTTTGTTTAGTTTTCTAATGTTGCTCATCTCACTTGCTTATTTTACCAAATGTTTCTTTTTTTTTGTCATGCTTTATGCACATTATTTGGTGAAGTCAGTTGGTGTAGTAATTGGTTGGCATGAAAATAAACGTGTTCGGCACACGTGAACTGGAAAACCCGTTTATTACATCTTTAGTGATAAAAAACAATTCCAATTATAAAAACCTATTCCAGTCGACATAGATTTGACAGACTAAAGACAATAGGGCACCAGACAGCATGCAATAAAAGGAATGTCAGTGGTCTTGTTGAAATTGAACAGAAGTACTTTCATTAGTGGCGAGCATCACAGAAGGGGAGAGTGGTTGCATCCATTAAGTGTTCAGACAAGCTTTTAAGGGCAACTGACGTCTGTTTTTGGGACAACCTTCTGATGCCTTTCTAATGTGATTGAAAGTGATTATACATTTTGTGGGAAACTGGGGGGAAAAAAAAACTTCCAGTTTGATGCTTTCATATATTCAGCTCAATTCAGTTTTATTTGCAGATCCCTTTTTACGAAAGTTTCATAAAAATTCTTTACAAATTTGCTTAGCGGCAGATGCCTGGGAAAAGGCCCAAAAATAGCAGATGAGATTAAAAAATAACTCCCATCAGAGAGAAAAGTCCTGAAATGGGGTGGCGGGGGGGATCTCAGGAGTATCCTGATTATAGTTGGAGAGCCCATCCTTTACTGGCTGGCAAACTTAAACATGAAATGATTTCATAAAAAAACAATCTGACTGGAGAGAAAATTGGGACATATTTGCTCATACTCTAGATATTTGCTCAGTGTGGTTTGCTGCATTGTTTGATCACTCGGCCAAATGAAATGATATAAACAGAGAGGTTGTAGGTGCGTGAGGTGTTATGATGGATCATATCTGGGCAACCATTTTCATTTCCCATTGTGCCCCTGGATATTTGGTGTGAGATCATTTATAAGTTCCTCCCTGTGATGCAGCTTCTAGTCTCTTAAATCCCAGCCAGGGGAAAGCTAGTGCAATTTAGTGCTGATATTTCAAAGTGGAATTCCTGAGAATGAATCAACAGTGAAAGAAGAACCAACTCAGTTTGTGATCCTTAGAAAAGTAGTTTCTGCTGATGTTTCCATGTAGAGAATTCCTCTTGAAATGACTCACCCATCTCTGTTCTCTCTCTCCTCTGCCCTGTGTTCCAGCTTCAATATCTGAGAAGAGTCGGGCGGTTTATCCCTCGTCTGTTGAGGCTGCCTGACCCTGCCGTAGGCTGTGTTTTGCTGCTCCTGTTTCGCAGCAGGACACAAGAGGGCTGGGAGACCCCCCTCTCCCTGCTCACGGCCTCTCTTGCCCTTTGAACCTGGGTCACCATGACAACTGTTGCCCAGTCCGGTGAACTGGTGTTTGAGTTCGCCAGCAATGGAATGGATGAAATCAATCAGGTACTCAGCTTGACTTTGCATATATTTTCCCCTTACTGAACATTTTCATGTCAGTCTTTTTGTAGTTGTCCCTCAGAATCCTTTCAAGGACCGATCATTCACACACTTCATGTAAACCGTCTTCCGTTTAGGCCTCAGTGAGCCACTGGAGAGATGAGTGTAATGGTGAGATTGAGGTCGGGACAAACAGATTAACTGTCGCTCCCTCAAGGCCAGTCGTAGTTTCCTGACTGCATACTTTCCCTGGAACAGAGAAAATCAGGGCGTTGATGAAGGGGAAATTGCAGAGTTTGAGCAGGGTGGGGATTGGTCATGGACTTTGGTCTCTTATGCTGTAATGCTACTCTGGGAGACTGGCGAGAGGGCGGCGAGACACGGTGGAGGCCAATGACATGGGAGAGGGGAAGAGAATGCCGGGCATGGAGGGAGAACGTAGTGCGTATGTGTGTGTGTGTGTGTGTGTGTGTGTGTGTGTGTGTTTGTATGTAAGCACGATTGCAAACAGCGTGCTATTGCTAGTTTTTCGATGATGGAAAAACAGAATGTATCTGTGCAGTATATACAGTGTGTACACTGTGATGGAGGTGTGTGCAGTATATACAGTGTGTACACTGTGATGCAGGTGTGTGCAGTATATACATTGTGTACACTGTGATGCAGGTGTGTGGAGTATATACAGTGTGTACGCTGTGATGCAGGTGTGTGCAGTATATACAGTGTGTACGCTGTGATGCAGGTGTGTGCAGTATATACAGTGTGTACGCTGTGATGCAGGTGTGTGCAGTATATACAGTGTGTACGCTGTGATGCAGGTGTGTGCAGTATATACAGTGTGTACGCTGTGATGCAGGTGTGTGCAGTATATACAGTGTGTACACTGTGATGCAGGTGTGTGCAGTATATACAGTGTGTACGCTGTGATGCAGGTGTGTGCAGTATATACAGTGTGTACTCTGTGATGGAGGTGTGTGCAGTATATACAGTGTGTACTCTGTGATGGAGGTGTGTGCAGTATATACAGTGTGTACACTGTGATGGAGGTGTGTGCAGTATATACAGTGTGTACACTGTGATGCAGGTGTGTGCAGTATATACAGTGTGTACTCTGTGATGGAGGTGTGTGCAGTATATACAGTGTGTACACTGTGATGGAGGTGTGTGCAGTATATACAGTGTGTACACTGTGATGGATGTGTGTGCAGTATATACAGTGTGTACTCTGTGATGGAGGTGTGTGCAGTATATACAGTGTGTACACTGTGATGGATGTGTGTGCAGTATATACAGTGTGTACGCTGTGATGCAGGTTTGTGCAGTATATACAGTGTGTACACTCTAATGCAGGTGTGTGCAGTATATACAGTGTGTACTCTGTGAAGCAGGTGTGTGCAGTATATACAGTGTGTACACTGTGATGCAGGTGTGTGCAGTATATACAGTGTGTACTCTGTGATGGAGGTGTGTGCAGTATATACAGTGTGTACACTGTGATGGAGGTGTGTGCAGTATATACAGTGTGTACACTGTGATGGATGTGTGTGCAGTATATACAGTGTGTACGCTGTGATGCAGGTTTGTGCAGTATATACAGTGTGTACACTCTAATGCAGGTGTGTGCAGTATATACAGTGTGTACACTGTGATGCAGGTGTGTGCAGTATATACAGTGTGTACACTGTGATGCAGGTGTGCGGAGTATATACAGTGTGTACGCTGTGATGCAGGTGTGTGCAGTATATACAGTGTGTACACTGTGATGCAGGTGTGTGCAGTTTATACAGTGTGTACACTGTGATGGAGGTGTGTGCAGTATATACAGTGTGTACGCTGTGATGGAGGTGTGTGCAGTATATACAGTGTGTACGCTGTGATGGAGGTGTGTGCAGTATATACAGTGTGTACACTGATGGAGGTGTGTGCAGTATATACAGTGTGTACACTGATGGAGGTGTGTGCAGTATATACAGTGTGTACGCTGTGATGGAGGTGTGTGCAGTATATACAGTGTGTACACTGATGGAGGTGTGTGCAGTATATACAGTGTGTACACTGATGGAGGTGTGTGCAGTATATACAGTGTGTACGCTGTGATGGAGGTGTGTGCAGTATATACAGTGTGTACACTGATGGAGGTGTGTGCAGTATATACAGTGTGTACACTGTGATGCAGGTGTGTGCAGTATATACAGTGTGTACACTGTGATGCAGGTGTGTGCAGTATATACAGTGTGTACACTGTGATGCAGGTGTGTGCAGTATATACAGTGTGTACACTGTGATGCAGGTGTGTGCAGTATATACAGTGTGTACACTGTGATGCAGGTGTGTGCAGTATATACAGTGTGTACACTGTGATGCAGGTGTGTGCAGTATATACAGTGTGTACACTGATGGAGGTGTGTGCAGTATATACAGTGTGTACGCTGTGATGCAGGTGTGTGCAGTATATACAGTGTGTGCGCTGTGATGCAGGTGTGTGCAGTATATACAGTGTGTACACTGTGATGGAGGTGTGTGCAGTATATACAGTGTGTACACTGATGGAGGTGTGTGCAGTATATACAGTGTGTACGCTGTGATGCAGGTGTGTGCAGTATATACAGTGTGTACGCTGTGATGCAGGTGTGTGCAGTATATACAGTGTGTACACTGATGGAGGTGTGTGCAGTATATACAGTGTGTACACTGTGATGCAGGTGTGTGCAGTATATACAGTGTGTACACTGATGGAGGTGTGTGCAGTTTATACAGTGTGTACGCTGTGATGCAGGAGTGTGCAGTATATACAGTGTGTACGCTGTGATGCAGGTGTGTGCAGTATATACAGTGTGTACGCTGTGATGCAGGAGTGTGCAGTATATATAGTGTGTACACTGTGATGGAGGTGTGTGCAGTATATACAGTGCGTATGCTGTGATGCAGGTGTGTGCAGTACATACAGTGTGTACGCTGTGATGGAGGTGTGTGCAGTATATACAGTGTGTACGCTGTGATGCAGGTGTGTGCAGTATATACAGTGTTTACACTGTGATGCAGGTGTGTGCAGTATATACAGTGTTTACACTGTGATGCAGGTTTGTGCAGTATATACAATGTGTACACTGTGATGCAGGTGTGTGCAGTATATACAGTGTGTACGCTGTGATGCAGGTGTGTGCAGTATATGCAGTGTGTACACTGTGATGCAGGTGTGTGCAGTATATACAGTGTGTCCGCAGTGATGCAGGTGTGTGCAGTATATACAGTGTGTCCGCAGTGATGCAGGTGTGTGCAGTATATACAGTGTGTACACTGTGATACAGGTGTGTGCAGTATATGCAGTGTGTACACTGTAATGCAGGTGTGGGCAGTATATACAGTGTGTACGTTATGTTGAGGTGTGTGCAGTATATACAGTGTGTACACTGTGATGCAGGTGTGTGCAGTATATGCAGTGTGTACGCTGTGATGCAGGTGTGTGCAGTATATACAGTGTGTACGCTGTGATGCAGGTTTGTGCAGTATATGCAGTGTGTACACTGTGATGCAGGTGTGTGCAGTATATACAGTGTGTACACTGTGATGCAGGTTTGTGCAGTATATACAGTGTGTACACTCTAATGCAGGTGTGTGCAGTATATACAGTGTGTCCGCAGTGATGCAGGTGTGTGCAGTATATACAGTGTGTACGCTGTGATGCAGGTGTGTGCAGTATATACAGTGTGTGCGCTGTGATGCAGGTGTGTGCAGTATATACAGTGTGTACACTGTGATGCAGGTGTGTGCAGTATATACAGTGTGTACGCTGTGATGCAGGTGTGTGCAGTATATGCAGTGTGTACACTGTGATGCAGGTGTGTGCAGTATATACAGTGTGTACACTGTGATGCAGGTTTGTGCAGTATATACAGTGTGTACACTCTAATGCAGGTGTGTGCAGGATATACAGTGTGTCCGCAGTGATGCAGGTGTGTGCAGTATATACAGTGTGTGCGCTGTGATGCAGGTGTGTGCAGTATATACAGTGTGTGCGCTGTGATGCAGGTGTGTGCAGTATATACAGTGTGTACGCTGTGATGCAGGTGTGTGCAGTATATACAGTGTGTGCGCTGTGATGCAGGTGTGTGCAGTATATACAGTGTGTACACTGTGATGCAGATGTATAGGCGCCTGTGGAGCGATCAGTTCAATTTTTTTAACTGCAGTTTTCACGGGACTGTGAGAAAGATGCTTTTCAGAGCAAAAAAAAAAAGTACAGCGCTCAGCCTAATCCCTTAAAATACCAAATGAGGCAAAATGGAGAAAAATCCTTAAAAAGTAGTGAAAAAACCCTTCTTCCCCCAGGAAAAATGTCATGTGTAAGCCGGCTATAGCATGAATGTCCTGCACAACAGGTCTGTCTGAGCAGATCAGGCCAAACAAGGGGATGCAGTACGTAGTGTTGGTGATGCAGGCTGACCCAGATGGACCAGTCAAAGGGTCCTTATATTGTGCCTTATTATTGGTTTGCCCTCTTTTAATCCCTGAAAGACTGCCCTCAGCTGAGTGCAAGCAGTACATCAGTGCTCATACCTGCAGTGTTTAACTTAACATCAACAGTATGCCTCTGCTCCCTCAGAGGGTTTATTCTGCAGGGTTTTGCATTTACTTTCCTCAGGGTTCCACTGTCAGCGCCTCCTACACTGAAATGATTAGCCCTGGTGTGGGAAAAGTAATGCCGACCAAGGGGCAGTGTAGGCCCTAGACTAGTAATTTCCCCCCATGTCTGCTGCCTATCATTACTCTGCCAAATGGGAAGGGAAGGAATATGTAGCCCCTCCCCCTTTTCAAGTTTGAAATGAGGGTTTGGGACGCGTGCAGGATTGGTTGGTTCAGGGTTTGTAAGTACATGCTTACAGGTCCAGACCACCCCATAAGGGATCTTTGTCCCTGAAGCGAGGGCCGCTGGGATGCAGGACATGTGGGTATGTGCTGATAGAGTCAACTAATTTTTTTTGGATAAGTCATAGTTCCATATGGGGCCTGTAAAAGGTCATCCTCTGGCATCCCATGGCTGGCTAGTTTCTCACACTGTTGGCACAGGGATGGTCAAGCAGCGCAGAGAAAAAAAAGGGAAATCCTGCCTTTTGTTGGAGGGAAAGGAAAGTTTGCAATGCCAAAGGTTTTCTTGGTGCTGCCATGTGATAGAAACATTGACTCATGAAGGCAGAACATTTTAGGAAGAAAGTTAGGACGTTTTGCGTTTGCTGAGCTGGAAATGGAAATTACCCGCCATCTGTTGCTCCATCTTAAAGGTGCTCTCTGCAGTCGTCCTTCACTAACAGCCCATGGAGGTAATTCAATGAAAACTATACTTATTGTGTATGAGATTATTAGGCTGTTAGTTCGACACATACATAAAGCACCCAAGCCTTTTTGAAATTCTGCATAAGGCTGATTTAGTTTTCTGAGTTCTTGACTTCCATTTAATAAAGACAGTGCTTGTTTGCACCTCAAGGGGAAAACGATTCCCCAGTACCCTTGATGGAACTAAAAGGATGTGGAATAATTGCAAACACAAGCACAGGTCAGAGAAACAGATGGCTCGACAATACACAACTTTATCCAAGTAAATCCTGCCAACTCATAAAACTTTTTGCTCCTGCAAACTAGAGAACCTTGGCTTGTATCACAAGTGATTGGTCCTTGCACTTCCACATGAAACTGGCACTGCCCAACCCAGGCTTCTTGAAAGACAGATCAGCAAAATTGACTTCATATAATCCCATTTGTTTTCATGGAAGGTTTACCTGCTACTCCTTCAGCAGTAAAAACCACATGAAAAACTCAGTTTCTTTAATAAATGGGGAGCAAAGATGGGATCTCTCTGAAAATGTCAAAGATATAATGGATATCAGGATTTTTTTTAATGGCACATAAATACTACGCTTGCCTGAAGAGCTGAATAATTTAGTGTTATGAAATATTGATTTTGTTAGGCATAGAAAGGTCTCCTGTTTAGAGGTGAATTCCTTTGCAGGTTTGAGAGGGAGCGATTCCGTGTCCGTGTGGGAGCAAACTGGAATACTGTGAGTGTCAGGCAAGGCAGATTATCTGCTGAAAGAATGAATATTGTTTGTAGCTCTTAAAGCTGATACTAACATGTATAATGAAAATATCAATCTCATTAACAATATAAATGTAGCCATATCTTTCATGAACCTTGGTTCCTGGATTTACCCACTCTTACAGAGTGACGGTTATAATTTGCTGTGCGTAACAGCATTGGCCTGGTGATTGTTATGTCATAAACGGAAACCAGAAAAGTATTTATCTGTAAACCAGTGTATTTTTGAAGACTGTTGATTTGGTATTGCATCCTTCTGAACCCTGTTTATATGGTTTCAGCGCATAATATATTGTAAAAAAAAAGACTGAAAATTTGAAACAATCGCTGTATTAAGGATGATGTTATGAATCTAAACTGATATTTTATGCTTCTAATAATGCTGGATTGAAAACTGACATGCCTTCATGATGTAAATAACAACATGGGCTGGGTCAACCTCAGAAAACCTTTGCCAATAAACAACATTCATCATTGCATCCTTAAATGCAAGTGTAGTATGTACCATGCACAAAGGAAGCCATTTGTAAAAAATATCTCGAAACGCAGGCATATTCTCTGGGCTTGAACTCATCTGAAATGGTGAATTTTTCAAGTTCTTTGTGAAAATAATGGATATTGTGTTCTCAAGGTCAAAGAGGAATCCCAGTTGTTGCCAACGCAAGACTCAAAAACCATAGACTATTATGGTTTGATGTGTGGTAACATGGATAACTTGAACATCAGTGCGAGTAGGATATACACTGCCTGGCCCAAAAAAACAGTCACCACCAGGATTTAACTAAGCAAACAGGTTAGAGCCTTCCATTGGATAATTACTGTGGTGATTAATAAGTTTCGTCTGGAAACAAGTTGTACAATGTGAAGAGAACGCATAGGCTTGGGACTAAACAGCTGTGTGGCCTCAAGAAATCCCCTTCTCAGTGAGAATAGCACAGCACTGCCACCTGACAGCAAGGTCATGGGTTCAAATTCAGCCCGAGGCCTGTCTGTGTGGAGTTTGCATGTTCTCCCCGTGTTCGCATGGGTTTCCCCCACCCAGAAAACATGTATTATTGGAACTCTCCTATTGGTACCCTTGACCAAGGAACTGGCTTTAGAACTGGAGTTGGTCCCCGGGCGCTGCTCTGTGGCTGCCCACTGCTCCTAACTATAGGATGGGTTAAATGCAGAGGACAAATTACCTCATGGGGTTCAATAAAGTGTATCTAAGTGAAAAAAGGCTTCAATTTGCTAGGGAGCATAAAGATTGGACTCTGGAGCAGTGGAGAAGTGTGGTGTGGTCTGATGAGTCCAGATTTAAATTGTTCCAGAGTGATGGGCGCATCAGGATAAGAAGAGAAGCAGAAGAAGTGAAGGACCCATCATGCCTGGTGCCTATAACACAAGCCTGTGTTAAAATCTGGGGTCACCTCAGTCGGTCAGGTCTAGGTTCAGCAACAATATGTACCCAAAAAATGAGGTCAGCTGACTACCTGAATATACTGAACGATCAGGTGTTACAATCATTTTTTCTTCTGTGTTGCACAATGGCAGGATGTGCCAGGCTGAAATTGTGAAAATTGTGAAAGACCGCTTCATGGAGCGTGAGATTTCATTCTCTCGCATGGATTGGCCTCAGCCCATTGAGAATTTTTGGGATGTGCTGGAGAAGACTTTTTGCAGTGGTCTGACTCTCCCATCATCAGTATAAGATCTTGACAAAAAAAATTAATGCAACTCAGGACAGAAATGTGTTGCGACATTGCAAAAGCTTATTGCAACAATGCCATGGAGAATGCTTGCTGTAATCAAAGCCAAAGGTGGTTTCACTAAATATTAGAGGGAGACTTCTTTTGGCTGGGCAGTGAATTTGCATTTTGGAGCAACATATACTGCCTTCTAGATTGTCCTTATTTCAATAAAAGCAAGCCATATTCTTCGTTTGTTACAGCAGTTTGGCTTCCTCATCGGAAAGTGTGGCGCTAGAGTAGCCTACCTACAGCCCAGACCTGTTTCCTGTTGTAAATATGTGGTGCTTTCAGAAGCAATAAGTGTGACAGTGAAGACCTCTGACATCAAGGAAGAAGGGAGAAAAATGTTCCAAAACTGGAGCAATTGTTGTCCTCAGTTCCCCAAAAGATGACATGGAGGGCTGAGAAAAGGAAGGGTGATGGAACTCAGCGGTCAACTGTGTCCAAACCTTTATGGAATTGTTGCATATCCAAAAAAAAAAACAATAAAGTGGTGAAGAAAAGCTTACACGTATACATCCTGTTTGTGCACTGTTTAAATTTGATTTAGGATAAGGATGATTTTCGTATCACGTTTTCCTTTTATATTTGCATTTTCCATATTGTCTCCACTTCTTCGTAAATTCGGTTGTAATTCAGTGGGATGATAAGAGGTGCAATCAACAAATATGCAGTCTTTGTGGCACTTTCTGTTTTATCAAAGTGCATTGAGCAATAAAGCGGGGTTATGTCCTCAGTGTTAGCAAGTTGACATCACAAGTTTGGCCAGTCATTGTGCACCAACACAAGTGAGGCACCAACACTTAAATATTTATCTGATCATTTTAATACTAATACGCACTCTAAATATTTGTTATATGTAATTTATGCCAGTAACTTAGGAATGGACAAGATTGTCTCATTAACTTTAGTAGTAATGAATGAATTCTCCAGTTACTGTTCAAAAACCACTCTGGCTTCCACATTTGAACGTTAGTAATTATGAGTGAAAGCTCGGGAGCCCCTACTCTACCCTTCAGCTTCTGCTGCCATCATCTGGTCTGAGGTTGTTATCGTCAGTCGCTGCAATTTCCTGTTCGCCAAACATTTCCGAAAATCAGCACTGGCTGGCCTAGCATTTCCTGCATCTGTTGGTTTTTTTGCGGCCTCTGAGGCCACCATACATTAGTAATTGACTTGTGGCCACAAGAAGTATTGTCCAACAGTTATTTTATGGATTGAATAATCAATCCAATCAGTTCTCTGGCAATCTTATTCTCAGTTTAGCGGACCATTAGAAATATGCAAATATTTTATATCTGGATTTGTATTTTGATTGTGGAATTAGAGGACAGAAGGAATTGGACTGAGAGCTGGGCAACTAAACAAACTGAACATCGTTCTCTCGAGACCTGCGGCTCAGAGAAAAGGGCAATTATGAACCAAATCAAAAAATTTATGCTGACTGCTTTATATTAAAGAAGAAGAAGTTGTGATGTGTTTTAAGAGATCACTTATGATGAAGGGATTGTATGAAAAGTGAAACCGCATACCATGAGGCCTGACCCTCAGTTTGGGGCATTAGTGGACAAAGTGCCCAAATGCTGTGCTTTGCCTCAAGTGCAAATTTTGTAATAATACACTGTGAGGTCTGTTAATATTGGGACATTGCCAACATTGTTATTAGTTTGGCTGTCAACCATCGGATATTGCAGTTGATATTTATTAATAAATATGACTTTGAAGTGAGGAAACTCTGGTTCAGTTGGATATTTGAGGGGTTAATGCAAAATGTGCTTTTGTTAATAAAATAAGAAAATGGCCATTATGAAGGTTACATTTAAATAAATACAGCCTTCTTTCCTGTAGCGCACTGCCTGTCCACAAAAAAAAAGCCATTTGAATATAATTAAACAGGCCTGGATCATCATTGCAGCGATTAATATGTTTAAACTGACAATATTTATTTTAACCCTAACTGAGTTAGTGCGTAACTTCTCATATCATATAAATTCATAACATATCCCTTGGTGGTGTAAAAGATTTTGCATTATTTCGGAAGGGGCAAATTACTGGCCTGAGAAAACAAGCATGAGGAGATCTGGATCTGGAGCTGAAAATTAATGCAACTCTGATTGAAAATAGGGCTGGGCGATATATCGATATTATATCGATATCGTGATGCAAAGTAAAATATCGTCACAGATTTTGACTATCGTAATATCGTGATATGAAATAAGTGTTGGCTTTTCTGGTTTTAAAAGCTGAATTACAGTAATGGGTTGCATTTTTCTGCACTTGCAAGACTGTTAAAGCTGTTGCCTGCACCTGTTTCATCGTTATGTCCACATTACTAATAAATGGTTATTAAAAATATTATTGTGTAAATATTTTGCAAAAGCACCAACATTTGTCCCGATAATATCAGCAAAATATCGATATCGAGGTATTCGGTCACAGATATCGGGATATTAGATTTTGTCCATATCGCCCAGCCCTAATTGAAAATAAATGTTCTGACGTTGCATATGGTTGTCAATACTAAGACATGGTGAATTTGCACTGTATTCAAAGCTACAGGGGTTCCAACTAAATATTTCAATGTACAACTTTTTTTGGCTAGGCAGTGTATAATTATTTGTCTCGCTTAAAGTAAGCTGTGTGTAAATGTTGTCTAATATTGAAACCATATTCTATGCCATGACTTGATGCTAGTGTGAAGTTATTTATTTATTTTTTTAGTGTGACAGTTTATGTGCAGTTAAGGGAACTGGCATCTGTAAAGGCATTCATTTATCTTGATTAAATCGAAATACAAAATAAGGAAGTTGACGCCAGATGCTGGCTCCACAGGGGTGCTCAATAATAGGTTCTCTTATGCTAGCTAGCTCGCTAGTTACTTTACTGTATTAAAAAAAAAAAGCAGTTACCACATTTAAAAGTGAGCGTTTAAAAAGGCTGATATTGAGTGGTTCCTTTGCCTGCTAACAAGACTCTCGAAGAAGCTCATTATTATGTCCAAAACCTAGAAAACTTTGGAAAAAGCGGCCAGGGTGTCTGCCTGCTGCCTTGTTTTGCACTCGACTGCATATCTGCAAATGTCGTTTGGTTATCCAATGGTTGTGAAAAGGTCAAACTGAATTGGCCAATTAAAAAATGTCTATGCCTAGATTGATTTGCTGTTATTGAAAAAATCCCTATCTTTCTATTCTGTATTATTTCTGTCTTCACGTACTACTGAGGAATGGCATGCTTTTCCATAATGTAGTGGAGCCAAAAAGTCAGATACATTGCAACTGTTGGAGCAAAAGTTAAAATTTCCTAAAACTGAAGTACTCTGATCAAGTACAAATCCTTGAGAAAGGTACGTAAGAAGTAAAAGGACCGTCTGCCACTGGATTGGAGAGTGCTGTTGTGTACGATAGTTTCATTACAAATAGCAGCACCACAGGACCGGAGACAGCCTTTGATCTAGATGATAAAAGTTCAAATATTGTCTGCAGTCTCACTTTCATCCTGTTGTTGGCGCTCAGTACATCAGCAGAGTCCTTTTTAGTATGAGCACTCAGGACTCATTGACATGGGGAGAGAAATGTAGACCACGTAGATTATGGTGGTTAGCATCCTTTTTACCTTCCAATTTGAGACTTTGATCAGCTCTCTTCATTTTTATTCCTGCAATGGAGACAATGAGTACTTGTGCTCTTCAGCGTGGCTGGGCAAACGGCTGTGAAGCCTGGCACTCAAAATGTTCTGATTCCTCAGTCTACTGCCTGGGGCAGGAAAGTGAACATGTGAGCGTGCTTGCAGGCAGACACTGCGCTCTCCCTCTCTCAGGCGCAGTGACAATATTAGCAGGGAAAAAGAGAGGCAGTCAGGGGTTTTTTGTTGCTGCCATGTTGAGGGGATTTTCATTCTGTCATCTCGCCGTCATCTCAGCCCTGCTGTTATTTTCCAGCCCATTATGTTGTACAGATCGTCCTGCTCATCCAGAGGAAATGCTGCCCTTTGGTAATGAGTGGTCCCACCCAAGGCTCTGGCCTTGAGGACACATTTTAGGGAGAAGAACAAGCTTTCTCTGCTCATATTTGTTCTTCATTTCTGCTTAATGTTGGGGTGATAAACTTGTCAATGAAACCAACTTTATTGTTGCACTCTTAAAAAGGGTTAAAGACTGTATGCAATATTGAGTGAATGAATCTACTTGAATACCAAATGAAGCACTGATTACTAAGACCCCACAAGTCAAGTCAAGTCAAGTGTGACTTATGGTGTTTTAGTAATAGGTGCTTCAAATGCAGCTCATTCAGGTGACTGTTTTCACCTCCTGAAACAGGAATCATCAAAACATACCGGTACAGAGGCAAAGTACATGAGACCCCCCCCCCCGCCTTCTTCTCCCAGCTGGAAAATATATCTGAAGGTTTTGTGCAAATTTGGAATATTTGGAACCGGTCACCTTTGTAACCCCCTCCATTTCTCCGCAGCTGGACGACCCTTCGGTCTTCCCCTCTGTGATAGTGGAGCAGGTGCCGGCAGCTGATCTGATGCAGGTTTACTGCCGACTGGACGCGGATGAGGTTCCCAATGGGATCATGGCTGAGGAACAGATCATGGGGGGAGACATCGGGCTCCTGGGTGAGGGCTGGGGAGTGCTCTGGGGAATCTGTGTGGCTCAGCTTGTTAAACAGTTTATAAATGTACTTTAGCTTTGTTAAATAATTAATATTACTGTTAGAAATGAGTATACAGTGTGGCCCTAAATATTTAGATGGGAACACAATTTTATGGGGAAGTAATATCTACACAGTTCATGCAGTGTGGCTTTAAGCATACTGAAGTGCACACTGTTATTAGCCTTAAGTCCCTTGGTATTAAAGTGTTTGTAACTTGTAGCGAACTGCGTAGGATTTACAGCCCTTTGAATTTGTGCCATTGTCCAAATACCCATGGACCTCAGTGAAAATATAGCTGTAAATCCTGAAATCCAATGTGCACATATGAATAGTTAAAATAAAAAAATAGGGTATAAATAGATAATTTGACGAAAGGAATTGCAGATGCTTGTGGATCCTTCAAAGACCCAGACTGGTCTCTGCCCGTAGTCTCACTTCCAAGTAGTCAACTATGTTGACAGATACACTACATTCAATGATGAAGTTGTATTTACCCTTGCATTATAAAAAAAAACAAAAAATACTGTATTTTAGTTGAATATACTAAGAATTGTCAATAATTATTTTTACCCTTTTTTCTCAGTTGATTAGCTCTCACCTTGATCCAACTCAACCTCAAACACACCACTAAACCCCTGTACCTCTCCATCTTTCCCAAGTATCCGCCGTACGAGACAAACTGAGCAAATCAACTGACGGCACCTCCCCCAATTTCACCACACTCCCTTCCAAAGCCGCAAACCCTCCCATTGTTTATGCAGCTACACCTGGAGCTTGCAGACAGCTGTTGTCATGCACAGGTTTTGAGCCAGCTCTAATTGGAGTGTACGTGTCTCTCTCCTCAGTAGAGACAGCAGGCTCAGACCGGGGAGAGAACATGGAAACTGTTGAGGCAGCTGAAGTTCTTCTCAATATGGAGTCCCCCAACAACATCTTGGATGAAAAGCGACTGAGTAAGAAACAACGCTCCAATGGGATGCGCTCGCTTTGAATGTGTTCATTTTATTACGACTCGGCTCAAAAGCCATAACAAGAAGGGAAATGCACACTGACGCATTTAAGAATCAAAATTCAATTTATTGCAGAAAACCATTTTTAACAAAAAGACAATGCAAATATGTCGTGTGAAAATTGGTATCATCAGTTTTATATGTAAGTGAATGGATGTGTGCAAAGAATAGCATAGCAGTGTTGTACACAATCCGACCTAAAGAACCTCAACTCGCAGAAAAGGTCAAAAGGGAGCGAGGGCTCCCCGAGAGGAGAATCGGGCACAGCTTATTAGCTCACTGAACAAGACACAGGTGCTTTCCAGTGAAGCAGTGACCCCTGGCTCTGCCCACCAGACCACTGCAAATGCGCAGCACATGCCAGCAGAGCAGGGGTCTGTGACAATTTCCATTTCGAGGGCATGTTTGTCTTCAGCTTCTCATTTGCACTTGTAAGTCCAATGCCCAACAGTACCTGACATTAATTTTCGAATAAGCATTCACTGTTAGAAGATAACCTATATTTATTGTTGAATTACTACTGTATACTGCATTTTCTTTTTTGATTGACAGTTTAAACTGTCATGGTTCTGCATATTTTCTAAAAGGTCTTAGATGCTATAATGCGTTTCCATGAATATACAAAAGTAATTTAAAAAACAAAAGAATGGCTGATACAAACGCATAGCCAGACAAAGATCAAATTTATGTGGAAATTACACCAAAATCAGTGTTCAAAATGCATTGTAGCCGTTACTTTGAATCTGTGACAACTGTAAGTTGGCTTTTGTACGCCAAAGCTTTTCTCTAGCATGGCTCTAGCTGCACTTCATATATTCCTTGGTGGGCTTTTGTAAGCGATGTGCTTTTCCTCACCGACTGTTGTCCAGTTCACACATATGGGGCTCTGCTGGATCCCGAAATCACCTACACACCTCTGAAGCCACATCAGCTGCCCAACAGCTGCACAGACTGGTCACTGGACGATGAGTCATCCTCCACGGACGATATCCCTCGAAAGAGCCCCACAAAACCACAGAAGAAGAAAGGTAATACACCACTCCTTCACTGCCATCTGCGATCGGCCTCAGATCCCTACTTCCCTACCAGACCCCCTTTGAGTTCTGCTCAGAGCCTCTCTCCTCTATACCTGAACCCAACTTTTAGCTGCCCAACAAGATCTAAAGTTGTTGAATGAGGTCTGCCCTGTCAGGGTTGAATTTAATATCTATTGCACGGGTTTGAAACCAATACAGCATTTGATTCCATGAATATGAGCTAGAAGGGATTATAAAGCTTTTACTTGCAAAGATTCCTTTCCGTTATTCCTGGTTGGGTATATGGAAGCTTTTATGTTTGAAATGCTGTGGTGGTTATACATTGTCATTCTAGACGGGGAGTTGCGTTGAGATTTGTGGTGTTCGACTATGTTCTATGACATGGAGGGATTACAGCGCTGTTTTTCTCTTTACATCATCTCTACCCTCTCAGTGCGGAAACCCCGGGCGGCACGACCGTGCTCCCCCATCAGTGCCCCCACCCTGCCTCTCAAGAAGAAGAGCAAAGAGGGAAAGGGTGAGAATGCAAACAACTTTGAGCCTCCTACAGTTCCTAAACGGATGAGGGAGTCTCAAAGATGTAGGCAAATGAAAGCAATTGGAGGCAGAGGGTGCTGGTTTCCAACTTGGAGGGACCTGCTACCTCATTCACCAACTCCCCTCCACCTACCTCATGCCCCAGTTTGCAGGGGAGTCCTGGCATCATATACATACTGTATGTACGTCACTCTATCAGTGCAGCCATGACTGACCACACTGGTGCTTCTGTTTTGATCTCAGATTAGCGAACACCGCTAAGCTTACACCCTCCATCCCTAATACATCCTGCCCACGAATGGATGTGGAGGGCAGGACTCTGGTTCTATGTGTTCCATGATGAACGGTGTATTGTGCTAGTTGTGTTAGAGAAGCACGCTTAAACCCTGGAGGCTATGTCGAGGACAACATGGTGCTCTCACTAAATAATAATTCACACTGACCCCATGCAAAAATGAATGAGTAAACACACACTGTCCTCACAGGGAATACCATCTACCTGTGGGAGTTCCTCTTGGCCTTGCTGCAGGACAAAAACACCTGTCCCAAGTACATAAAGTGGACACAGAGAGAAAAGGGCATCTTCAAGTTGGTTGACTCCAAGGCTGTGTCCAAGCTCTGGGGCAAACACAAGAACAAACCGGACATGAACTATGAGACGATGGGAAGGGCCCTCAGGTGAGGGGGATGTGGGGGAACATTGTAGGTTGTCCTGAATTTTTACCGGCCATGAGGGGCCATATATGGTCTGTAATGCTACTTGCCCTTTGATTTAAAAAAATCTTTGTCGATTTTGATTATGTTCAAATACAGTGTCAAATAGTCCATCTGAGGCAGGTAACCTTTCGAGATCAATCTTTTTTGCATATTATTTTATAAATTCTACATTTCTAATACAAATTAAAAAAAAAACTGAAGAAGCAGTTGAGCATTGTTGAAGAATAAGACTTGTCCACTTGCTCTAATCATTGGATGTCTCCACCATATTGAGCCTTCATCAACGCCATCTTATTCTCTCATGGCTTTAACCCTCTTTACTCTGCATCTTGAGTTTTACATTAAGAATCACAGCTTCAAGGGTAGGCAAAAATAATTTGACTGAGGGTATGCATCCTGCCTGTTAGGTATTACTACCAGCGGGGGATCCTGGCCAAGGTGGAAGGCCAGAGGCTCGTGTACCAGTTTAAAGAGATGCCCCCAGACCTGATAATCATTGATGACGAGGACCAGAATCCCGACTTCAGCACGGGGTGCGGCGGCCAGCGAACCAGCCCGAATGGCAGGGGCCCTGCTCGTGGAACGTCCAGAGCCGGACACAGCAAAGCAGTGCTGCTGAAGCCAGTGAAGAGGGATCCCAGCCCAACTGCACTGTATGAGAGTGAAGATGTCAAACCTACAGAGCAGCTGCTGCAGGCCGTACATGTGCTGCAGCCGAATCAGGGAGCTGCAGTCCCTGCTACTATGAGGTGAGACAGATATGCACACCCACAAACACACACTCACACACTCACACACACACACACACACACACACACACACACACAACACAACATGCACACATGCGTACACAACACACCACCGGGGTTGGGTTCAATTACTTTTTCAATTACAATTACTTCCTGGACAGATTGTTCAATTACAATTACAATTACGTTTCGATAAAAAATTGAATGAAAAATAAATTATAATTATGAAAGTAATTGATTACAATTACTGTAATTGTAATTGAAAAAAGTCATTAATGCCAACCCTGCACACCACGCATATCGCTGCCCAGTCAGCCATGGCAATCCCTGCTGTAGTGCACACTGTGAGTTCAAACACACACACACACTCACATGTTGCAGCCAAGTCAGTTGTGGCAGTCCGTGAGGGAAGACACACACATATACACCAATCAGCGACAAAAATTTAAACCACCTGCCTAATATAGTGAAGGTCCCCCTTGCGCTGCCAAAACAGCTCCATCAAAATGAGTGACTTGAACTCCCAAACTCAGGGTTTCTCAGCAGGACGTCTCCCTGACTATCGCACTCCTTCGGCCTGCCTGTCTTCTTCCCACAGTGCATCTTGATGCCGTCTCTTCCAAGGTAAAGGCTGTACACCTACCCAGCCAAAGCACATGATGTATAAGAAAATGGGGCTCGCTGGACCAGGTGACCTTCTTCACCTGCTCCAAGGTCCAGCTCTGAAGCTCAGGCACCCATAGCGGGCACTTTCAGAGCGAGACCAGGGTTAGAATGGGCACTTTGACTGGTCTGCAACTTTAAAAAGTGCAATACGCAGCAGGGTATAATGCACTGTGTGTTGTGACACATTCCTTATGTAAATAAGACTGAAATTCTCTGTGACTTGTGCAACAGTCGCCCTTTCATTGGTTTGGGCCGGACTGGATAGGCTTCAAGCTCTCGTCCATCGTTGAGCCTCGGGCGCCCAAAATCTCTGTTGCTGTTTCACGGTTTGTCCCTCTTTGGACCACTGTCAGTAGGTACTCACATCTACTGACAGGGAGCAACCAAGATGTCTTGTCACTTCAGAGATGCTCTAACCCACTCGTAAGGCCATAACAATTTGGCCCATTTCAAAGTCATCCAGTTTCCATCTCTCCTACATCTGTCCGCAGACTGTGACATGTGCCGTTGTCATGAGATAATCAAGATTATTTGTAGAATGTCTGAGTGAACTTTGATGTTTTGGCTCATCGGTAAAACATATTCATCAATATAGTGATTATCCAATGGAAGGCTCTTACCTATTTGCTTAGTTAAATCAAGGAGGTGACTTTTTTTGGCCAGGGTGTGCACATACATTTAGCACATCCCTGCGCTAGTGCACACTTTGAGCTGAGATACGTACGTACACACACAAACACACACATATAAGCTCACACACCTGCACACGTGGTGCAGCCCAATCAGAGCATGACAGTCCCTGCTCCCCTGCAGACTGAAAGGTGAGACACGTATGCACACACACACACACATGCATGCCGACATACCCACCGTACACATGCTGCAGCCTCTCTAATGCTCACTCTTGCATGCATACTCTTAGCCATTCGCCCATACACACAGATAGACAGAGCCACTGTTCATTCTCTGAACTGTGTCAGTTTGACGCCTGATGCTTCATCTTCGCTCCCAAGTATTTAATCATTTCTCTCCTTTTTGTATTCTAAACTGTTAAAATCAGAGTGGTGCTTGTTTTAGCTATGAGTCTCATTCATTTCATGGTCTCTCTGAATCACATTCTTCTTGGCTTCATTACTTGGAAGTCAAATTGGCAAAACCCTGTCTAAGCCAGATAAATTGTTGTACTCTGCAACAATACAGTATTCCCCTCTGTATAGCTGTATGTGTGTGTGAATCCTGTTTACTGATTTTGGGCTCAATCCAAAGCGTACAAGTGTTTTTCATTTGTTGATGAAATTTTACAGTGGATTATGAACAGAAACCTTCCCCTCTCTCCCTGTAGGACCGTTAATGTGCCTGCCTCAGTTCCCATGGTCCTGACTCCAGCGGGGGCTGCAGGGGGTACGATCACCCTGCAGACCGTGCCTCTCACCACCGTCCTGGCCAATGAGGACCACGACCACACGTCCCTGCCTCAGGGGGTCATCCTCCACTCAGTACCCTCCACTTCCTCTGCGTCTGGGGGTAAAGATATACTGACCTTCCAGACAGCTGCCAGCCTGCCAGAGAGCCTCCACTCCCAACAGCTGCTGGTCACCAGCTTGGGAGCAGCTGGTGTGTCCACCACTCAAGGCAGCCTGCCCCACCTAGTGGCTCTCAACTCAAGTGGACAGCCAGTGGTGGCCCATCAACCTGGAACGGTCATCGCCACAGTACTGAAGCCCGGAGAGTTCCAGGGTCTGCAGGTGAAAGAGGAGGCCCTGGATGCCCATTACCTCCACTCTCTCGTCAACTGCGCTGGGTATGGGGAGCCTGAAGGAGGATACAGGACTGTCGTTATGGAGCCTTGCCCAGAGGGTGTAGCCAATGGACACTTTGAGCTCAAGGTGGAGGGCAATCATACAGTGGGCCTGACACCCGTGGAGGAGCTCGAGGACCGCGGAGACTCAACCCTCCAGGCTGAACAGGAGGCCAAGCGGCTGGCGGTCTCTCGGGGCTTTCAGGAGCTGCCCGTCACACTCCATTCCAACATCAGCTCCGACTCCCACTTCATCCCGATCCCAGTAAAGGTGGAGCCTGTGGAGTCCTAGAGCAGCAGGTGATGGTGCTGACCAACCACGCTGGAAATGGCACATAAACCAATCACAATCCAAAGACTTTTTTTTTTGGAAATCCAATCATTTCTCCTGGGATTCAAGGGGATTTGCAATTTATTCCCCTTATTTCAGGTCTCTGTTTTTTGGCCTTTAGATCCTTGTTTACGATTAAATTTTGTGCCGAAATTTGAATGTCAGGATCATCATGGTTTTTTCTGGAGGGTCTTTTTGTGAACCTCATTAACTGCCATTGGATCACCAGGGATACATCCACCAGACGTGCCAGTTAGATGATATTTGTTTACTATCCTGAGTCCGATTGGAAAGACTGAGACATTCTTCCTGTCAGTGTGACAAAAAACTGCTCCCGTGGACTGGGACCAGCTGTACTCTGCGATATAAGAGAGGAGTTTCCAAAAAGGAACACGAGGCAAACAAAGCGACAGCGGACTGCAAAAGAAATCTCCCACAGTTTTTTGTTTTTTTTTTCAACTTGGCGACAACCAAAGAATGGACAAAAGAGCATTCATAATTTAAAAAACAGTACTCAGAACCTTGTACCAAAATGTGCTATGCAAAGTGGTGGAACTGCCACAAATAGCCTTGACTATTCTGACTTGTTCCGAGTGTTATGTTTGGGTTATGCGTGAGGCTGCGGACTGTGACAATCTACTGAAATTTACTCCACCCCTGTATTCACAGCATCTCTGAGGTGCTTCTTTGCCTCAGTTAGTTGTTGCCTTAAAAACATTGTGAGGTCATAGAAATGGGCATTTCTTATTACCGTTCGTGACAATGATTATTGCCATGTATATAGTTATTGACTTTTTACGATAAAAATAATAATAATGGAGATTTTTTTTAGTTGGTGAATATACTTACTTCGAAGCTGTACGCTAAAAAAAAGCTTTGAACGTTCATATAGAATAAGCTTATATATATGAAATATACCAGTAACATTAAACTCAAGCCTGCAGTTTAATTTATTTAGGGAAACCCAAATTATATATTATAAATATATGTGATTTTTGTGGCTTGGGCCCACAACAGATGTTAATATAGAGAGTATATAAAGAAATAAAAAGCAAAGTTTGAGCTCAGTTCTTCTTTTGAAATGCAAAACAATGAACAGTTTTCTTAACATTCCACATAGCCAATCTATTTTTGTATTTTCGTATTGCTCATTGTACCGGGAAGCCCCAACATAAGTTCTGACATGAATGCAGATCATTTTCTACTCAGACAGTTCCTTGTTAGCATCTCTGCAATGTAAATATATTTCTTATAGCAACCTGTCTTTCTATATTTTAAGCTCAGCATGCCCGCTTTGGGTTCACTTTCTCAGCTTGCTAACTTCAGCCTCAATCAGCGGCCCAACGGAATAAAGCGGTTTCATTTGACCCTCCCTTGTTGACCTATGTCTCATTCAGTAGATTATATGGATGATCAAATCCCAGTGGTCTCTATTCTCCAGAAATACAGCTACTTAGAAAGAAAAAAGCAGTCCTATAAAAGCAATGCTCATTGTTAAGTAGGCTAGGCCTGGGTTCTTTATTTTTTTCAAGCACTAAATCCTGTAAATATTTTGTTTTATCCAGTGCACTCAACTCAGGCCCTGAGCTCTGATTAAACTCCCAGGGCCTCAGTTGCCTCTGCTCTGTTTATTCTGAGTGTCAGTTGTTAAAGAGGGCGTCAAAGGCTGGGGCCTTTTAATCATCTCAAACAGGAGCTTGTGTGCGACTGAAACCATATTGATCCTGAACTCAGCTCCTGTTAAATTGGTGGCAGGGGGCAGGAGCTATTTGTAAGAGGGTGTTAAGCATCCAGCCTCATTTTAACTGGCAATAGCATTGAAATTCCAGTGCCCTCAAGTAATATTGGCACCCATGGTAAATATGAACAAAAGTGGCGTTGAGTGAATGCCTTTTTTCATCCCCGCCTCAAAGTGGAAGGGGGATATTGGAATGAGTGCTGTCCTTCCGCATCTTCGTCCACCTGTCTGTCTGTCCACACGTCCGCCCAAATATTTGTTTGTCACACTTCTTTTCCAGGCCAGAACTTCTCATCATTTAACATTTTTCTTCTAAATCTAATGTATTGATTCATCTTATAGTGTAGATGTGCATTTTCATACTTGTGTCTCCCCATCTCCCCCATCGCATTTTTTGGGAGAATATTTCATGTGTTTTTTTAGATGCACTTGATATTTCCTGAAATTATTAACAAAAGTGAAACCTTTTAATTGAATAACAATCATTGTAAAAAAGAAAATCATTGTCATCATGAAACAAGTATTTTATCATGAAAACATGCATGCAACAATTATCACTTATGAACATTTATTATGAGACTAAACAAAATTAAATAATTTGAATACTCTTCCCAATTTATATGCATGCGAATACATAATGGTATGTTGTATTATTATTAAATGTTAAAATCATATGTTACTGTTGTAGCTGGCTATGACTCTCAACCAAGCCTGCTGGGTAGTGATTTAACGTTATGTTCTGATTCCAGCGGCGTAATTAAAGGCTGAACAGATCAGACCTTGAAATGCACAGCTTGGCTTCAGTGTAGCCCAATGTCCCACACTGTACCCATATCAGTTAGATATCAGTTTTTACCTCAAGATTTTTTTTTTGAAGAAAACACATTGTTTGGCATTTTCAGACAATTTAATTGCGAACAGCAAAAATCATTAAATGCAATCTTGTAGCCTAGATCTTAAATCTCCAATTAAGCATCAATTTGAACTTTGAACAAAAACTGGATGTTTGTTTGTTGCATCCAGTTGCCGACTGTCTGGCAAAGGCAGAAAGGTTTGCACTGGAAAAAATAAAGCACCTGCTTGTAAAATAAAGCCCCACGCCAAAGGACAAGAGTAGGTTAATTAACTTGCCAGCCAGGTAACATCGTGACTGGCTATGGTAACGCTGTCTGAATTTCCCGAGGTGCTCTACTACTGCACATCGCACCAGGAGCCAAACACAGGAATTTGCTTTAGGCAGTATTACCCTCGCCTCATCCTTCTCTCTTCTTTTTTCTCCCATTTTTGTGTTTGGTTCTTGATCACCGCATTTTTCGAGATATCAGTTTGAATGGTCATCTTGTTTCCCATAAATCTCTACTAAAAAGAAAGTGGAAGGATATTTTCCATGATATAAACAAACATTGGATTGGATCATGTTAGATTTTCGATTCTGCATTTCTTTCATTTTCCCCACTGATCCAAAGTTGGTTGAGATATTTTTTCTACGTATGAAAGTTGGTTGGCACATATCCCAACCATCCCTACCCAAGTCTACACCTATGATCCATGCCTAGCAGAGTTATTTTCTAAGACAGAAAACAGCTCCTGAACTGCCTAAAATGCCTCAATTGTGGTGCAGTCTATTATTTTGTATCTTGTCTACATCACAATATAACGCATTTGCATACTGTCCGACTAGAGGCTAGTTTGACATGCCTTTGAACAAGTTTGAGCAGAGGCTGAGAAGAGTTTAGCTAGCGTGTGTCCTCTTGTGAAGAGGATGCTGTTTTCTTCAGCATGAAGGCAAATTTCCTGTCTTGACTTTCAAACGAAGGCAAAGTGAAGAATCAGAGGATAAAATAAATTTTTTTCACCATTTTGCAGCAGTAAACCCCCAAGCTTTTATTGTGTTCCCTTCGGTTTATGGAACCATGTTTCCTGAACTGTGGTCGGCCAATCATTGCAGAGAGGGCTTTTAAGGGAGGGGGCCTTAAAAAGTCAGGAAGCAAAGCTGCACATTTTTAAGGCTGAGAGAGCCTGAGGTGCTGCACTCACATCCTGAACCGCTGTAACTAGGTTCTTGTTGACTACAAAAACATGGGAATGTTTGTCAATACCCCACAAAAATGAAAATATTAAACTTGAAAAGGGGCATAATATGATCCTTTTAATTACTCATTTAAATTTTTTACTTTTATTTACAACCCGAATCCCAAATAAAAGTTGGGATGCTGTGTAATTTGTGAGTAAAAATGTAATGTAATGATTTGCAAATCGTATAAACCCACATTTTATTCACAATAGAACATAGACAACATGTCAGATATTGAAAGTGAGACATTTTACCATTTAATAAAAAATATTAGCTCATTTTGAATGTGATGGTGGCAACACATCTCAAAAAAGTTGAGAGAGGGGCAACAAAAGGCTAGAAGGGTAATTGGTACTCGTAAATAAACAGCTGAAGGAGCATTTCGAAATGAATTAGTGACACGACTGGGTATAAAAGAGCACTTTAGAGAGGCAGAGTCTCTCAGCAGTAAAGATGGACAAAGATTCGCCAATTTGCTAAAAACTGCATCTAAAAATTGTGGAACAATATTTGAAAAATATTCCCCAATGTAAATTTGGGAAGACTTCTGAATGTCCCACCATCTACTGAACTTAATATCATCAAAAGATTCAAAGATTCTAGAGAAATCTCTGCGCTAGGGACAAGTCAGAAGGTCACTGTTGGATGCTCCTGATCTTTGAGCCCTCGGGTGCCACTGCATTAAAAACAGGCCTGATTCTGCACTGGAATACACTGCATGGGCTCGGGAACACTTCCAGAAATCATTGTCTCTGAACATAGTTTGCAGTGCAAACTACAAGGGCAAGCTAAAGCTGTATCATGCAAAGAAGAAGCCATATGTGAACATGATCCAGAAACGCCGCCGTCTTCTCTGGGCCAAGGTTAATTTAAAATGGACTGAGGCAGAATGGAAAACTGTTCTGTCTTCAGATGAATTAAAATTTTAAGTTTTTTTTAGAAACCATGGACACTGCCATGCAGTTTAAAGAGTAGAGGGACCATCCAGCTTGTTATCAGTGCTCAGTTCAAAAGCCTACATCTCTGATGGTATCAGGTTGCATAAGTGCCTAAGGGTTGGGCAGCTTACAGATATGGAAAGGATTTATCAATGCTCAAAAGTATGTACAGGTTTTACAACAACATATACTCCCATCTAGACAACATCTCTCTCAGGGAACACCTTACATACAGCGCCCTCAATAATTATTAGCTCCCCTGGTTAAGATGTGTTCTTTAGCTTCAAATAAATTCATTTTTTTTCTAAATAATATAGTACCACAATGAAAAAAAGAGGAAAATCCAACCTTTAATTCAAGTGCATTTATTCAGTGGGAAAAAAAATCCCACATTAAGAAATAATTATTTTACATCAAATCATGTGTGTCACAATTATTAGCACCCCTGATGTTAATACTATGTCTAACCCCCTTTTACCAACAAAACAGCACCTAATCTTCTCCTATAATGTTTCACAAGATGGGAGAATACAGAAAGAGGGATCTTCGACCATTCCTATTTGCACAATCTCTCTAAATCATCCAGTGACCTGGGTCCTCTCCTCTGCACTCTGCTCTTCAGCTCACTCCACAGATTTTCAATGGGGTTGAGGTCTGGGGACTGAGATGGCCATGGGAGGAGCTTGATTCTGTGTCTGGTGAACCATTTCTGTGTAGATTTCGCCACATGTTTTGGGTCATTATCTTGCTGAAAGATCCAGTCACGACCCATCTTCAGCTTTCAGGCAGAGGCCACCAGAGTTTGATTTAAAATGTCCTGGTATTTCAAAGCGTTCATGATGCCATGCACCCTAACAAGGTTCCCAGGGCCTCTGGAAGAGAAACAGGCCCACAGCATCACCAATCCTCCCCCATACTTCACAGTGGGCATGAGGTGCCTTTCTGCATACTCATGTTTTGTGTTCCGCCAGACCCACTTAGAGTGTTTGTTGCCAAAAAGCTCTATCTTGGTCTCATCTGACCAAAGCATACGGTCCCGTGCATGCCTCCCAAACAGCTTGTTGGCATGTAAATAGCACCTGATGGTTGTTTTGGAGACTTTGGGACCCCAAGATGCTACCATTTGTTGCAATTCTTTAACAGTGAGCTTTGGAGAACTTTTTATTTCTCTCACCATCCTCCTCACTGTGCGTGGTGGCAAAATAACCTTGCGTCCTTGTCCAGGCTTGTTTACCACTGTTCCAGTTGTTTTAAACTCTTAATGATTCCTCTGACAGTAGATATGGGCAGGTGCAGGCGAGTGGCTATTTTCTTGTAGCCATTGCCTGACTTGTGAAGGTCGAAACACATCTGCCTTACTTGAATGGTGTGTTCCTTTGTCTTTCCCATGTCGAAGAGTGGATAAGAGAAATGGCCTCTGTGTCATGTCATATTTATACCCCAGTGAAACAGGAAGTGATGATTACTAATTAAATGTTCCTAGATAATCTGTTCAACTTTTTAAACTACTGTAGAAATGACAGAAATACTTCAATTACATTGAATTTCAAGGAATTGTTAGGGGTGCCAATAATTGTGGAACAGGTGATTTTATGAAAAATAATTATTTCATAGTCAGGGATTTTTTTCCCCGTAAAAAATGTAACCCTCGACTCAAGTGAATTTTAAGTGCGAGAGTATGCCTCTGCAATAAAAATTGAATTTATCTTAAGGCTTTTAACACATCTTAACCAGGGGTGCCAATAATTGTGGAGGGCGCTGTACATGTTCATGAACTAGAGGGCTTAAATACCCGTTATGCTGTTGTTAAGTGCACAACCACACGACAGAATGAGCTGAAGGAGGGAGAGAGAGAGAGAGAGAGAGATGCAAAGGACGTAAACAATCACAGCACATAAAGACTTTGTAGACATGCAAGCTACTGAGTTGCGAAGAGAGACACAAAGAATTCACACAAGGGCTGCGACAGTTTCCATAAGTTTAATCTCCATTTTTCAAATTTTCCACCCCAAAATTTACGAGAAGTCACCAGTTAAATGCTCATTTTTTAATATTTTCTTCCAGAGGACCAATCCCCTGGACCCCCTTAACTGTCCTGGATCCACAACTTTATGCTTCATTCTCTATTTCAACCGCCAGCTGCCACTCCTGTTTAGCTGGTATTTACCAAGGGTACCCACGTTTGTGGAGGGCGCTGCAGTTAGGGTAATACGGTTACTGTAAAGTGTCGGAAGATTACAATTTCATATGCCAGTGAGAGGACGTACTTTCGCTAATGGCATTTCAGTGCAATACATATAAATATGAATTAAAAAATCAAGTCCTTTCCTCTGTCTGCATATTACAGTCCACTCAAATGAATGTTTATAAATGAAACTGAGGAGTCTGGCTTTTTTAAACCTGGCATTGAGAGAAGTTGAATTCTGGGCACACAATAAGTCTTCTCAAAAACAGCAGTCAGACCATATTGCAAGGCATGACCAGCTATGGCATGACCATTAATTTAATTGAAAATCTGCAGTAGTGCTATCCATCTCCATTTGACTTTTTTGGCTCGGTATAAATCAGGTCTTTCCTCTGTTCCTCTTGTGTTACAGTTTCCTGCTTCCTTCCATAGCATTTTGTATCTCGTAAACATTGATTCTGCCTTTAAATGAAACAATCAGTTGTGTTTTAGCAATTCATTCACTGGCAGGATATTGGAGCACATAAGTATGGTTTGTCGTTGTGCTGACAACTGTGAACCAATAAGGACGGGGATTCCAGTTTTGTCATAGGCTTAGGAACTGATTTCAACGGTCAACTTATCACTTAAGCAGTCTCTCCTCCTGATTAAACTGCATTAACACCCAGCTCCCTGTGAGGTCGCAGATCCTCACTGGTTTCTCACAACACCTTGCGGAAAAAGCTTTGGAGTGAGAGAGGCTGATTCAAGCCATCTGTTCATCCCTGCGTAGCTCAGAGACAGAACTGCAAAATATAAGTAAGCAATAAATAGGAATAGGTATATCACAGAAATTTTTCACGACGGAGAGCAAGCCGAAAAACGGTTAGCGAAATGGACATATGGAGAGTCTCTGGTGTTTTCTGAGGGTTCCGTAGGTGTTATTTTCATGCTGTAATTACTCAACCTACCATCCCACCAAAGTGAGAATGTAAAAATGTATCCTATATATTATGGAAACCTGAGGCCATATTGCAATATTTACAGCAAGCAAGGTGAAGGGGTTGGAGAGGGAGGGGACTGAGACTGGGAAAGAGGCACTGCTCATATCTCTTAATCCACCCTCAGCAGCAGCAGATGAATACATTAGCGTGCGACTTGGCACGGTGGCACAACGGTTACTGTCAGGGGCTTCAGGCTGGTCACGGAGAAGTAGTAGGAATAAGAAGTAGTAGCACCAAGGGAGTTTGTTCTTCAAGCCATCTTGGCCAAGCTCTTGCCAGGTCCCTGTTACCCCCCCAAAGTCACCCCACCCTGCAGCTGTGGAAAACACAGCACAGGGATGTCATGGAGCTGGGGTGAAAAAACCAGGCCAGCAATTCAGTTTCTGCTGCTGCAAGTTAATATTGAACCAAAAGAACAGCAATACTTGGTTTTTTATTTTCAAAGACAGTGACAAATTTGATGCAGCTAATTTCTATGGGAAAAAAAAAAAAGACTGATAGTTTTGTTTCTCAACAGTGACAGAGAACAAATGTACTCACACAGAAAGGGTTCTTTGGCTCGTCTCCATAGGGCAACCTTTTTTAGTGATAGAACCCTCTGTGGTAGGTGCAAAAAGTATGAAATCTGTCAGAGAGTCTTGTCTGGCAAAGGGCTCTCGTATGGAATCAAAGAGAAGCATTTTAAGACTTTTATTTCTTCTGAAAGTGTCGAGATTAGGCCGAGTGCTTGGCTTCAACTTCTTGAAGACAGGACTATGACTTGAAATCAATAGAACGTAGGCCTATAGGCCGTTAAAAGTTAACAACGACAAGACCCTAATAATTTGATTAACAAAAACTTACTTCGGCACATCTGAATTAAGTTTAGTTCAAAGGGTTATTCTCAGGCTTACAGACAGTCCAGAGGAGCAGGCTGTTTGCGTTGAAGACATTTGTTTTTGGTTGATGGCGCAATGCTACAGAGTGAGTGTTTATCACAATCTTACTTCTCACTCCAGGAGCGGCTAAAGGCTAGCAGCTGCTACTGTCATGCCTTCAAGCCTGAAGCAGCCGCAGAAGATAGATAACTTAGACTTGAGAGAGCTGGCCCCTGCATCGTAACGAAACATTACCCCAGAAAATTGTCTTCCACTGTCTTGTGCTTCGGTTGCCGCACTTTGGTGCTCTCAGTTCTGCCTGGAAAAAAGAGGATATAGTAGTTTACTCTAAGAAATTTGGGTCTGTCGATGAAGGTGGTGTAATTCAAAGACTGAAGTAATTTTTGAAGTTGAGGAACACATAGGCCGATCACTGTCACTCTTCATTCTTGCATCTACCGCAATCACTCCTTTCAAAAGTAGTCTAACAGTATCATGTACCAGACCGCATTGAACTAGCCTTGAGCTACTTTTGATTTGTCCTGATTTTAAAAAAATTTTTTTTTTGAATTAGGTTTTGAGGAAGTTCCGGAAAGCAGTTGTTTTTTTTTTGGCTAAATATCAAAATTTGAAGAATTTCTTTCCAAAAAACCATAAGTGCAAAATTACAAAAATTGAGATAATACCATAGAGCAAAACCCCTGTGCTTCTTATACATGGTGCAAAAATGCGTTTTTAGAAAATCATACAATAAGGTTTATTTTTTCACGTCAAAGTTTGCATGTGTGTGTTTTGTTTTTTTTCGTTTGTTTGTTTGTTTTTTTATAAAATGCAATAGGCACCAACATAGAAAAAACCCTTTAACATCTTTGGTGATTTATTTCTGAAAGTCAATCAAAAAGAATGTGAAAAACAGTAATAGTAGTCCATCTCCTTTCTTTAACCCTCCCGTGGCAAAAATGTTCCATCTAGCCAAATGTAATGCTTAGACATGTGTGCTATTGTACTCTTTGACGGCTGCTTTTAGCGCAAACCAAATAGTTTGTTGCTGCTGGCCTTTATCTGATGCCTCTCCCAGAATGTTGAGAAGTCAGCATGAACTGCTTCGGAAGCTTGCTCAGATTATCTAGCCAATCCACAACCATGGCACTTACAGAACTCACGCAAATGGTATCTGATGTGGAATTTGGGTGTGATCGAGATGCCAAGTTTCGCATAGGCCACGCAGAAGTCGGCAACATGGTCTTCCCATCCTCTGTGTCCACAGCCTCTGTATATTCTGCTAAAACAGAGGTTTCCTGCTCTTCGGAGTGTTTTGGACGCCCTCTTTTGAGGCTACCTTGTATCTGCTTGGCCTTGAATCCATTGGCTTTCGCCACTTGGCAAATCAAACAGTCACAAGACTGAACTCTGGGGCTGATCCAATGCTGGCCTTCAATTACCTTTTCCAGTTGGTCCAGACAGTTGAATTTTTGGTCAAGATTACATTGCCTCATCTTATAAATCTCTGTTTTACAAGTGTCACAAAGTGATGTTGGTAAACGGCAATCATGTACGTCATACTGAGATATTATGTTGTCCTGAATTGTTTTGATGGGGTGAACTTCACCCACAATGGAGAAACTCCCTTTACGAAAGCAAAGCAAACAAACTCTTGCGCGAGCTTTGCTGTGATCCATAATGGTATGACGTCAGTCATGGAAAGGCCCATCTTCCACATGCTCTGGCTTTTATGAATGTAAGGTTATGCAACCTCTAAGCTGCATTGACTCCCAAGTAGGAATAATGATGAAAACGACATGGGCATTACTTCCACTCCCGCTGAGGTAATGAATAAAAAGGCCTGTTATACATGATGTCATCAGCTGCCAATTGTTCCTACCACACAAAAGGAGAGTTTTCGACTATTGGACTATAGCTAACCAACATTTTGAGCAACATGATGGGTTATATTCAGGGATTTCATATTTTTGACAATAAAATCGGTTACCATGGTTACCATTTTGTATTTTCACCAATCTGACCTGTGGTATGATTATCTAATAAGTCAAACTATTGAAAAAAACATTATGGCTTGCAATTATTAACCCCTTTCTTAGGATGTTGCAATTCAAGATGACTGCCTCATAAAAAAATTGATTTTCTCCAAAAATTCCCAACAGATTTTTTTTTATTTTTGCATTTTCTTTATCTGCTCACTAAAACCTACAAAAATGACACAGGTCTTGTTTCAGTATATTTTTTTTTTCAGGCTTTCAAGCACTTTAAACCCAGTGTGTATGTAGTTCCAATTTTGTTCTTGGCAGCCACAAGATGGCAGTAGTTGTACACCTCATAATCAAGTCTCAGAAAGGTGCAAAAAACAGAAACAATCTCTAAGTTCAGTGGCATTTGTGTGTGTGTGTGCGTGCGTACGCGCCTGTGTGTTGTTCAACAATGCACTCAGGTTCCCTCCGGAAAATGGCAACCTTCAAAAACAAATCAATGAATTAATAAATCAAGGGAAAGCAACAAGCAACCCAAATGTAAATTACAAAGTTAAACTTTTTGATTTAGTAGCAGAAGTAGTACAGTCATAGTGCTGGTTACTGCAGTGTCCTCTGGTTTTGGAAGCCTTTTTAACTGTAACCTTGTGAGCAAGTAGCAGTATCTGGCAGCTGTTTACCTTCTGTTGGGATTCTCATCAAAACAAAACTCATGGGGAATGTCATCAATGCGGGTTGAAAATGCAAAAACACCATAGGTGCCTGCAGCCTGAGATCCTGAGGCATGGGATGTGATTTTCGCTGATCTGATTGAGTGTAGATTAAAATTAGATAAGGATAGGGCTTGAGGAAGTTGTTTGGTGAAAATCTATAATTTCATATCCTGTATCTTGGTGTCTGTCAGGGAACTTTCTAGTGAAGCTCCAAGTAGAAAACCACCAACCTGCAGTTTGAGTCACACTCAGGCTTTTAGCAGCGCTGAAATGTTTCTGTGAAGGCAAAAGAGAAGGAGCAGATTGTCAAATTAAATATTCCGACTGCGGGGCCCATTTATTAAGTGCTGTTTAACAGTGATGTGGAAGCAATCATGTTGCATTTCTTTTTGGTTCTTTGACAACAGTGGTACAATATTAGCTAATTATTTTTGCTTGTCATAAACTGTTGTCTGATTTGGCTTAAGGTTGTCAGCAATTCCAGAGGTTGAAACAAGAGCCATCTGGCAATGGCGGATCCCCCTGGCTGTAGGTTGTGTAACCTACAGGTTGTGTGGACAGACGGACGGACAGAAACCCCCAAAAGGCACAACTAGACCATAAGGAGAAGCTCCATACCAAATTTGGTGTTTGTAAGTGGTATAGTTTTCGAGACCTGGTCCGGAAACGATTTTAATACAGACGGACGGACTGACGGACGGACGGACACACTGATCGCTATATCCCCCGCATTACATGCCGGGGGGATAAAAAGAAGGGGAAAAGACGAATGTGCAAAATTTGTCTCTCTCTTGACCAACCAGCTTGGCTTAAGAAACATTGATAGGACATAATAAAACAGTACAACATACATGTACAACTAATAACTGCACAGCAAATTGATATTTCAAGTTGGAAAAGAAGTTGTTTTTTGTTTGTTTGTTTTAATGCTTTGCATTCACTTTTTCCTAAACCTTACAACCTCATCGGTCATCTATGCTCTGTCTTTATGCATTTGAAACAAAATGTGTCATCCTTATGTTAAAATGTCCTGCATATTTGCTTACATACAGAAGAAAATGATAACTCATTTATTACTCCTCAAAGACTGGCCTCGAAGGCACTTCGAATGTGTAGGAGGACGTGAGAATGGTTGGTGGTTATATGTTGATTATTGAATCAATGTGCCAATTAATACCAGATTTTTAAGGAAGCATTCTGTGGAATGAGAATATCCAGGAAAATTGAGTGGTTTCGGTCTCTAGACAAAACGTGCAGTACTACGAGGCTCAGAATTACAACAGTGATCGCCTGAAAGCAATCATTTTGTATATCTCTGTAAATTATGCGGCTTTGCCTTGTGAAAGGCAATTCTTTCTATTGAAGAGATTTGTAGATCCATTCAGTGCTGGAGCACATTGTTAGCGTTCACCTTGATACAATGAGCTACCATTACAGTTCTGTCCGGCTCCATAACAACTTAATAGGTATGTGTAAGTATATGGGGTTAGCAACAAGAAGATGAAACTAAAGTGGAGTGGGAATCTACTGGGAATCGAACCCCATTTACAGTTCCACAGATAGTAACATAACTTTTTTTTTTGAAAGGCCTGAACCAAATAACGGGAGGAAATCTCCCCCAGTGATGCCTGAGGCTCAGTCCAAGTGACATGATTTGGCTGCATGGGGTCCCTATGCACGAACAACACTTTCCCCTTAAACTTGGCGTGTCTCTCTGCCATCGGGGGTTAAATAGAGTTCTAATGACAGACAGAAATGCTATGTTCAAGCGGCAGGCAGTGGGATTTTTCTTCTTCCATTGTATCCAAAGTTTTCTGCTGTACTTAGTGATTAGATGAGTCATGTTTTTGAAACATCAATCAGTAATACCTACAAGGTGTCCGCTGCGGGGCAAGGGTGCCCACATCGAACTGCATTCATATCCAGTTGTGGCAGAAGCTGCTGTAGCCAGCAACCTTTCGACTGCTCTACATAATTGGCTTTGTGCTACCCAGGGATGTGGAAGGGATAGTCGGTTAAGGTTTGCGTAGTTTATGACTCTGCCACCTCCTACTTTCCAGCTGAGCACCAGACAGTTGCTTTCGAGCACGCTAAGGGTCAGGGTTCTTCCTCGTTCTTTGCTTGCAAGGTCTGTAATCACGAGTGAAAAGAAACGTGGCTGAAAGGCACGTGTTTTGGAGGAGAACCTGAAACTATGCGCTCTCCCGGGATGGCAGTATGAGTTGCGTACGAGCATGCTTGAACATTGTTTGTTGACTGGATGTGAGATTGATGATGACCAGCTTTGTTAGTAGCATGCCTTGCACAGTGTACTGCATGCCTATGGTCAATATCCTAATTCTGGCATCAGTGAAGCTAACTTGCATAATCTGCTAAACTAAAACCAACATGACTGTGAAGTCCAGAATAAAGTTATAAGACCTGGCTGAAGTTTTTGCCCAGACTTACTCTGAAGCCATTTACAAGTGATAGTTGGTCCTTTTTCCTCAGACAGAATTTCAAACACTTGTTTAAATAAATCATCCACAGGCTGCAAAATATTTGCCATCTTTGAGTGGAACATGTTTACACACCTCTCTACTGTACTGTAGGACAGATGGATTACAGTGCAGAATACACTGTCAACATGGATATTAGGATTCTGCAATGAAAGAAACAAGAGAAATCTACATTAACGCTATTCTTACCTCTCTGGCATGCGGCACAGCACTTAGTAGAAATTTGAACATTAACAACTCCGCCTCCCTCCCTCCCACCCTCCTCCCCCTGCCTGACCTCTGAGGCTCCCCTCCTCCCCTGACACCTGCGGTGAGAAAGTGAGCAGCACGAATGAAGCTGCTTTCACACCGGACGCAAAACGAAATTTTCGCACTACAGATTACATTCAAAATCAATGCAAGGACGCGAATCTCGCACGTATTCGCGTCTTTGCATTGACTTTGAATGTAGTCTGTCGTACAAAAACTTTGTTTCGCGTCCGGTGTGAAAGCATCTTGAAACGGGGCAATGGAGTCAGATTCAGAGGCACCACTTAGTGAAAACTAACCAACAGTTATTACATATTATTCAATTCTACATTGTGGTATAAAATAAAATGCCTCGTAACGTCTGACGAACTACCATTAACGTTATTAAAGTAATTATAGCATTTCAGCGCCTGATTACAGTCAGATGCTTCATGTTTCGGCAGAATTTATACATATTTTCTTGCAAAACTGCTGTCATAACGTCTTACCTCACCAGAATTGTCCCGGTAATGTTAGTCATTAAATCAAGAGCAGTTGCAGCTGCTTTGTTTGCAGGCTAACTTCGTTGAGTAGCTACCTGCTTTGTCTCTGCTGCTCTGCTGCTCTGCCAGAGAGGTGCGCGGCTCGCAAGCGGTGACAGCGGTCGGAAACTGGAAGGGGTACAGCAACGGATGACAGACAGGAAGCCCGGCGAATCATTTTATTCGGACCGAAGAAAATGATTGGTCAGACTTTCATCAGAAATATATGAAAATTAAATATCGATGAGTTTCAACACCTGGTGGATTTCCTTTACATTTTAGTGTGCCATACGCTTATTAGGAGCATTTTAAGACTACAAAAGAAAAGTGTAAAAACTCCAGAAAGGTAAGAATAGCTTTAACTGTTCACAAAATAAATCTCATCACCTCTGGTTAACAAAGCTAATATAATTTACACTGTCAAACTGTGAGGCAGTAGCATGCTGTTGAATGTATGAGAAACCCTCAGAAACCTTTAAAATGCCTAAGTAATCTGATTCTGTAACCAAGACCAGTAAATTGTCTAAATGATTATGAAAAAGTCTCTGCCGATTCTCTTCATTTATATAATTAATGTGGCATTGTTAGGATGGAAATATGAATGCAAAAGTCCAAAACCTTTGCTACCTTTGCTGCATTTATTTTCACCATCCTTACAATTGTCACTCAGCTGTGCATCGCATCTAACAACAACCTTTAGCCGTGACTACAAGAACAGATTCCCGTGGCTGATTCCTTAATGAGCCTCTCAGACCAATTTACGCAAATCTGTGCTGCTTCATGAGCTACACTAGCGCAAAAATTATAAAGATGTATCGATATTTTAGGTCATCAGTTATGTAAAAATGCCTCATAAATTTGTGGTACAACGTATAACAATGCAACTGAAAATAAATTAGACTGTCGTCGGTTCCACCAATTAGGCTCAGTAACTGTCGCTAATCGGAAAAAGTAAACTGTGATTAGTTTAGGTTATTAAGCATTGACAGGTGAGGTTTCCAAAGGCCTTTGTTACTGCCGACGGACCGCAACCGCGTAATGATCAGATCAAGAATTCTCTAATGCAAGAAGCTAACTGGCTGAGGCATCGTATGACAAGTGTAGAAAATATCCGAGTCCTTTACCTTGACCGACAGAATGCTTCCCTTCACAAGGCAGCCATTATTCTACCTCTGCATAAACTGAAAACATCATGAAGTAGCACTGACTGGACAGCTACATCTATGCTCAGTCTGTACTCCTCAGTATTCTACTTTGAAAGAGAATAACTGACCATGGCAAAAGCAGTGTTGGAAATAAGAAAAGAAATAGGTTGTCCCGACCCTAAGTTCTGTTAGCGTGTACAAGTTGCTTATGCGGGGCTAGCAAATCGATCACAACTACAGGAAAGAATTACCTATTTAATCTCCGCCTTTTTCAGCTTTTTGTTACCCATATCGATCTCTAAAGGGGGATGAAATTATGTCACGGTAGTGCAGAGAAATCCTCTGTTTTACCAGACACATTAGAGCTTCTGCGTTTCGCGATTGCTTTCACGGTATAATCAGAGAGCTAGTCCAGATATTTGTGACAGGGATCCGGCTGATCCCGTTCATGGATAAGGGAAGTGATCACAAGCAGCCACTTCAACTGTCGAGGCTACAATCGGGCAATGTTATGATGAACCGGCCACATTGATGCTTACCAAAGTAACAAGCATACCGATCAGAATTACTGCATAAGTTGACCAGAAGCATTTTTAAATAGCACGGCGGCACGCAAACTAACATGCAGTAGATGGTTACCGAGGGGTCATAATCACAGAGACAAACCCTTGCCATACAGGTTTTAGAGACAGCAAGTTCTGTTACTGTTGACAGTTGTACCAAGCATCCAAATTACAAACAAGTATTAAAAGTTAGCTTCAAATGACGTTTATGTTCACACACCTTCTGTAGAATTTCCCCTGGTATTACTCTTGCATATTTAGGACACAAACATTAGCAACAGTAACTTGGCTACGTTAGCTGCTCTGCTACAGCCACAATAAACTGGATATTAAGTCAGGTTGGCTTATGCAGTAAAAGCAACTTCAGCTTCTGTGTCTGTGAGTCTTGACCAATACCTCCTTTATCTTCAGATATTTTACAAAGCCTGCGTTTGAGGCCAGTTGTTAGTGCTAACTATCGCTCGCGGTCCTGCTAGCCACCTGTAACACGTTAGCATCACTTACATTATTTGCTGTTATATCGTTAACGTTACTTACAGCTTGTGGCTCCGAGCGCTTGATCGATGCATCTGCTTCAGGTTTGAGAAGCAGCTGAAACACTAATCCTGTGTCGAATGATCCTTTATTGACAAAGCTGTCTTTGGTGAAATGCTGAGCACAATCTGCTAACGTTCCCTTTGGCTGTGGCTGTTTGCTGCCAGCAAACAAAAAAAGCTACCCACTGATTTCTGGTGGCATCCTCTTTTGAAAGAGAAATAGGTGTTTTTCTTTGCGACCAAAAGTAAACAGACAGGCAGCTTTGGGAGAGATGCTGATAAAACTGCACCTCAAATGATCTGCGGTTCTTCTTTTGTATTTCTAAAGGTGAAGACGCTACTAAGGCATAGCATGATCTGTCGTTGTTGGTGCCTGCTAGAATAGTTTCCAGTGTGAGCAGGTCCAGCACTGTGATTGGCTCTGGCTAGGTCTGGACTAATTGGACGGCACACCCAGACATCAGGTTTTGCCCAGATCTTGCAAAGATCTTGGGAGGAGCTGTTCAGAGAGGAAATCACGCTCATGAAATCAAATTCTTGGATTCTGGCAAAAACTTTGTATCAAATGTTTCGAAACTTTTCAGACGTTGAGTATGGACCACCAACATTATAACATTACTAATATGTATTAAAAGAAGGATCACCATAATAGGTCCCCTTTAAGTTACTGTACATATGAAATGACAGCGCTGCAGGGAGAGGCGGAGCAGATTTGCCGCTGACTTCAAGCAATTTATAGAAAACTGGTAAAAATGCATGCGTTTTTCTCACTATTTCCCAATTGGGAAAGATGTAAATAAGGTTGAAAATCACCAAAGTGTCTTTTTAAGGCAATTTCAGTTCTTAAAATTGGAATATTGATGACATTTGAGACTTTAGCTCGAGAGAACGGTGTGCGTTTGTTTGCGAAAGAGAGCATGCAAATGCATGACATGCAATATTTTCACAAGGTATTTATGTCTTTCCACAGGTTGTTTGTTGGTGATCAAGTCCAGGAAATATTCACATTCAAATCATGCACAGGAATGCATTCAAGAGCCCCGTACTGCTAGAGTCAATACTGTTGATTTATGAGCCCCATCAGTACAGTTCAGATAACATGAACATATTTAGGACCTGAGGTTTTCGTGCCATATCACTGTTAAGTGCCTTAACCACAAAAACCAGGGCCTCGGCTGAACCTCCTCTCGGGTTAAACACCTCCAAGCAGAGGCCCTCAGCATTTGTTCATTCACAGAGCACTTACCGTTTCAAGAGTTTTATTTGTATACTATGTCTTAGGAGTCCCATGAGCTAAGGTCACTTACACACTCCATTTGTGCACTTGCTGTTATATTTGTTTTGGAACAAGCTGTGGGACATAAAATGCAGCCGAGCGGTCACCCTCTCCCTCCCCCGACCCATTTTTTTTTTTTTTTTTTTGCAGCAGGAGGGCGGGCCACAGACTCAAAAAGGGTGTGAGGAACTATCTGGACCAGAAAGAATTGATGCGGCTGGTAGGATAAAATAAGAAGCACCAATAAGAGTTGTATATCCACCCTCTTTCCTGAAGGTGAAACAAATGGACTGATGATTGTTGTACTCAGGAGTGGGGCTTAACCACATACCGTAGGGGGTGGCTCCCCAGTGTTGTTGTGCGGCTGAATTCACCTTAAACCAGCAGGTATTATTTTTGATAAAGCTGGTGTAGTTTTGCGAGTAACTCTGGCTCTTCTCTGGCGTAGTGGTCCCTTTCTTACCCTTTTGCCTGTAGGCCATCTGTGCTCTTCGCCGGTGCATGCTGTCTTTTCACTTTTGCCCCCTCTGCTAAATATCTAACAAAAACAAACTCTAACAAAGTGGGCACTGTGCCAGCCAGTTGGCCTAACAAGAATAGGCTAGTCCAACAAAGTTTATGGAGCTGTCACCTTTACAGAAACCTCAGTGTATGCGCCAGCAAGCCAGTTATCCCCTCCAGCACCCAAACATCACCTCACCACATACCATGAGATGCTCTCCTAAACTATTAGCTGTCAATCCCTGTCAGGTTATCCCTTAATTGCCTAACTATTGGAAAAGTTGAAAGAAAAATCTATGTATTCAGATAATATGTCCTGGGGAGGGGCTTATGACAACCCCAAAGCAATTTTAATTTTTAGTGACCTTTGACCTCATTGTAGTTTTGTTTTTCGGCGACCTTATTGCTAAAATGACTTGAATGATACAACAGTTGACATATAGCTGAAGTATTAGGCATAGCTTATTTTTCATTAGCTTACTTGTTTGTCTACTTTATCCAGTGATGAATGGGTGCTGATCTAACGTGTGGATTCCACCAAGGGGGTGGCCATATTAGAAAGGTTAGCTGGTGCAGCCAGTGTCGTGTCAGTTCCAATTTTATGCATCAGATGGCAGCACTGATGGTCTAAATATGTCACAATGGACTTTAGGTTGCAAAATTTATGTGGGGTCAGTGATTTTGACAACCTCCAAAATCATGTGACAAATTTGTCACGGGGGGCATTTAAGGGTATTATTAAAGAGGTTCCTCTTTAGAAAATCCCTCTCTGCAAAGACTAATATTTGCCCATGCACAATTTTTTTCCTGTGCAAAGACCAGGGCAAATTAATGATGATTAATTATCCAAATATTGTATGGGTGCATATTCTGCATCTGGCTGAATACATTTGTTAATGCTTGCAGTCATCTAGTCTGTGGTTAACTCTCAAGCAGACTTCAAATGAAGCTAATTCACAACACATAAATCTATTTTCCTGCAGTGACTCACTATGTCATATTTAAATATTCTGTGTAGGTTTGAAAAATTCTTCAGAACAATTTCTTCAGAAAATGGAAGAACTTTATAGGCTACAGTCTGTGAGGTTGTTAAAACTTTTTAAAATGAAGCTTCGTTAGCAAATGTCACATCTTGCTTATTGTTTGATTGTTACTGTATAATACTTTTCAGCTGACATGGTTGCGTAGATAGCACTCTGCTTTGAATGTTAATTTATGACCAACAGTGCCAATGCTGTACAGTACACTGCAGTTTACCCATCTGCAGTGTAAGGTGTCACAAACAGTACTGTCATAACAGAGCCCAGTGACTGATGGCTTTCTGCTGACAGTCAGCCAGAATATTCAGACACCGTACCGTTATTCCTGATTTGATTTTTTTTTTTTTTTGACTGGGCGTTAGAAGGTTGATTTTATCGTATCCCGAGTTCAAAATAAAGGTGATTCAACGCACAAACTGTGTCCGGGGGTAAGTCCATAATAGTTTGCATTAAATTCTGGTGGAAATTGACAATTGATTATTTGCTCATGAAGGAAAGGATAATGAACGGTTCATTATTGCCAAAGAAACAAAGAGGAGATGCAGGACCTTATATGAGGCAGATACTACAATCTAATGAACTCAACAGATTGACACAAAATACTGTATAGATTTTAAAAATGAATCAATTTCAAAATTATTTATTTCCATTAGAAAATAATCCCTTTCATTCTATGGTTGGAATTGTGTTTAGAGTATTATGAGCTCTATAGCAAACTTAAAATTAGCCTACGTAGCAATATGACTCACGTCGATGGTGAAGCGAAACGGTGTGAATGGGTCCCCTGTTAGGATACTAATATAGACATTTCTGTCCTCAGTCATCCCTGTGTTGCCTCCTTGCCAGGTCTTTGCAGTTAACGCATTATAGCAACGTTGATATTTATAGCAGTGGTCTGCTACCCAGAAACAACAGACAAAAGAATGCCGAAATCGACCAATCATAATTGAGAATTTGGCGAAGCTATGAATTAATATATTTTAAAATATTATAAAACCAGGAGCAACCTACTTCTCTTCGTCTAATACTGCATATTTATGCCTTGTTAAGTTTGGATTGTTTAATGGTGTATCTATTTTTTACAAAGCAAACTAAAACAAAAAATCCATATACGATTACAAAGTCAGACGTGCATTTCACGGCAGTCAAATCAAAGGGAGACAGTGCTAAAGTTACGTTGTTGAAAAATGTAGAATGCATCCGGAGTGGGGTGATTTATCACTTACACCTGAGAGACCTAGAGCATGTTTAACACCTTGGATTAAAAAAAAAGTTTTACAGTGTTTACAATTATAAGTTATTCAATTAAGATTAAAGGGAGCGATTCATAATGAAATTCCCTTACTTTACTTCTAAAAGTAGTATATGTCTAATAACGGAAATGGCCTATGTCACAATCTCGGATGCCCAACCAAAAGAAAGAGTCACATCTTACTGTACAGAAAGAGATAATAATTATGGGAAAAGGGGTTGATGCTCTGACCTCAGCTGATATGAATCAGGAGATCATGCAGATCGCACATATGCCACTCAGGGCATCTTTACAAGCAGAAGATTGAGGGTAATTTCCATAAATGACAAGGGAAGAGGAATACAAGGCTTCTAGGTAACAACTGAAGAACACTGGAATCCAGAGGAGCAACACAGCAGATTTTCAGGGGAATTTCTGAACCAGTGAGTCTGCAAACAGGAATAGAGGAGGTCAGGCTAGGCAAGATGGAGGGAGACTGGCCTGAGGTCAGTAACCAAAATAGCAAGCCATTGGTCGCAGGGCATGCAGAGCAGATGCTCACTCTCAAAGCTCAGCAGATGGACACTCTCAAACTCGAATCCAGGAGGGAATGGAGGGAACGCCACTCACAAGGACCGCTGACTCTGGGAACATATCCCGAATGCAGCTCTGGTCGGCATCTTTGACACCCATGAAATGAAAGTAATCATTAAGAATATCTTGCGAAACGGCTTTGGTTTATAGGTACTTGTGTTCTGTACAGAGCAGCAAATGAAACAATAATGGGAAAAACCATAAAAACTGAAAAAGCCATCGCACTGGTATTGACACCCTTCAAATCAGTGAAAAAGTGAAAGACTCATTTTTGGTAAAATTGACGGTGCGTACATGACAAAATGGGACCGAAAGTGCGGCTGGACTTCGGGATAAAACGGTGAAAATACACTCAGGGCATGAAAGATAGGATGGATGCACCAAAGGGGAGGGGAAATGACCAGCCTACCCATTGAAGGCAATAGACCTGGGAAATGGAAAGGTGTCTAGTAAACAAAAGAATTCAAGCATCTAGGGAATCAAAAGAGAGAATTGTCAGGGGACAGTCAAAAGTCAGGTGGGAGTGAATAGGTCCACGTGAGGACAGGCTAAGTGAGGTGGAGGAGACTGGTTTGAGACCAGCAACCGGTATGGCAAACTATAGGATACAGGGAATGGAGAGCACGTGCACAGTTTTGAATTCAGCTGCTCTTCTATTTGACACAAATCATTACTAACTTTTGATTGTACAGAATGATGACCTGACTGCTCGCAAAATATTAGCGAGCAGTCGTTAAACCGAAAACTACACTCTCCTAATTACCAAACTAGCTATCGAAGTTAACAAGCAACTAGCTTGCTAATATCACAACTAACGTCATCATTGTCCCGCAAACTAATGTCAGCTGATATATCATAGCTAATGCAGTGGTTGAAGTCCTGATTTCCTACATTGTGCATGCACATGCAAAAGTTCACAAGAATAGCACATGGAGTAAGATAACGACTGGCGTAAAAATAGCCGATGCCATAAAAATATCTTACATATTTATATTTTACATTTACATTTTAAACAGTTTGACAACAGTTTAACTTATTACAGTCAGTGCAATTTTATCTGTCATATAAAATTTTGAAATAATTACTACATTTTACTGAAATATACTAAACATGGTCAAAATTGACCCCAGTTGTCTTAAGGTCACTAATACACTGATGAAGGGAAGTTTGATTGATTTAGAAACCTGCTGTCGGGTAGCTTGGGTACATGTTCCTTCCTTTTCAGGAAAAATCTCCATAAAAAGTGCATTTATGATGATTTTCTGTAATATTAAGAGTGATCACACCACAAGGAAAATGCAAAAAAAAAGACAAAAAAAACATTATATGCCATGGGGATAATAAAATACTGAAAATCAATAAAAATCAAGAAATTAATAAATGCTTCTTCCAGGTGAATCCTAGAAAGCTGAAATTTCAGGAGCATGTTCAATGAAGAAAGACAAAAGTTTTATACACTGCAACTTATGGTGAATTCAGAAGTGCGTCACTCTATATTTTTCAAAAAATGAATATTCAGAACATGTTAATATCTCAACAACTATTCACTCAAATGGTACCATGCTTGGCAGTTTGTTTGTACACATGGAGCTTATAAAGTATACCAAAGGACATTTTGATACGATAAACGTTTGTCCACAGTAACAAATTATATAATACTGTACAGAGTATTATGAACATAATATTTTTATTTCAAAAAGTCTCGAATGGATTTTCACGAAGTTAGGTCACAGTACAGGGCATGGAACAGCAATGATGTGTGTGTTTTTTTTCCCGAATTTTATGACATTGCGACAGGCCTTGGTCAAAGCAAAAGTCCAATTTTGGTGTATTTAGGTGGCGCTAAAAAGCCATTTTGTCTGTTTGGTGAAGATTTTAGACATTTAAAATATGTTGAAATCCACTTTGAATTAACTATAAAATTTGGTTTGTTTTTGAGCATGTTTAAGGGGTCAAATTAAGGTTGGGAATTGTGTACGCATCGAAAGAAGGCAGTGAAAGTGGCTGGGGACCCCATCTTTGACGCCTCAAAAAATCCAAACCGTTCGACTTTTGAAAAAGTTTTACAGTAATTTTTATCGACAAGAGTGTGCTTTGTCATGTATTAGCATTTGGGGTCGATATGATGAACGCCCTCAAAGGAGTTCACGTTTGTTTGAAGGCAAATTTTGGGAAAAAAGGACATTTTGATATGCAAATTGCAGACTTCCTGTTCAATTTAGCTAATGTGTGTTGAATGTTTATTTTTAGGCCTTGATGAGTTGAACAATAAAGTGTTGGTTCCATCTCTCTACGACTTTCCTAACGGTCGTGGTAGCCTTCTAAGTGCCAGTGAAATGTGTCTTGGTGGCGCTAGAGAGCCATTTTGGCACCTAAGGGGATACTACCCCCAAAAGGCACAACTAGACCATAAGGAGAAGCTCCATACCAAATTTGGTGTTTGTAAGTGGTATAGTTTTCGAGTTCTGGTCCGGAAACGATTTTATACGGACACACTGATCGCTATATCCCCCCGCATTATATGCCGTGGGGATAATAAATTTAAATGCTAAATTTAAACAATAAACTTAAACACTAAATAATTGTCTAATTAAGTGAAGTGTATGATATACAAAGTAAAACAGAGTTGTTTTCAAGGACTGTCGCCTAGTTTTTCTGTAGCTGATTTAGCTAACAAACGTCAGCAAGCTCTCAACGCCAAGAATATTTTTTGAATTACCTGGATATCTAACTATAACCCGGCTTGGTTTCATACTTGGTGGTTTGCCTTTCATACAGTCTTCCAGCCAATAAATATTGACGTTCACCGGGGTTTTTTTTAGTCCCCTTCATTCTTTATTCTGACCACATTACCGCATTGCCAAGCTTGAATATTAACGCGAACCACGGTGTCTGTCTTTTACGCATTTAATTATTACCGAAGGGCTCTTCTGATTAAACACATAGCAAATTACGTTATCTTTGTATTTTCCTCCGGTTGCAGTGCCTTGATCAGCTGATTAAATTTTAAAGAGCTTAGGACATGCACTGAACAAGTTTATGAATATAAAAGGGTATAATTAAAAGATTCCCATTGTCTGCCTAAACAAATGTAGAAAATACTTTTTTCCAAAAATCGCTATTTTTTGTTACTTGCCCCATCCCCTCATTAATAAACATTCTGAGCAACACAGAAAAGCGATTCTGGCACTTCCCTCTGTGGTCACGTCACAAGTTGAACACGGTGGGCGATTGTGCGTCCAGCAACGATGGTATCTGAGTCAGATTCCGATAGTTCCTCAGAATTTTCAGTTGAATCTGTACATTTTGATGAAAAAGAGTACTTTTTATGGAAGATGGGGAAACTCACCATAAAGCTGCTTTCACACCGGACGCGGTGTCAAACAAATTTTTTCGCATGACAGATTACATTCAAAGTCAATGCAAAGATGCTAATACGTTTTGCCTGTATTCGCATCTTTGCATTGACTTTGAATGTAATCTATAATGCGAAAAAATCTTTTTCACATCCGGTGTGAAAGCAGCTTAACACCGGATTCAGAACCAAACAGATTCCAGCCTGAGTACTCGAGCAATGAAGACAGCTAATTGTCAGTGTCTCCGCCAGTGGTGGGCTGTGGACAGAGAACAAGGAGGGCGATAAACATGTCTTAAAACTGCATATTAGTCTTGGTCTGTTTACAGTCAATTTCCCTGGTAAAAGACACTTAAACTCTCCCCTCTCAGGTGTAGCTAATTGTATTCGTGAAGGCGAGAAATCAAACGCACCAGTTGAATGCAAAAAAGAGCGCATTTCAATCTTTTTCAATTAAACAATCATTACGCACAGGTTTGAAGACTTGCTTAGGATGTGACAAAATTTCACACTGAAAATCCACAATGTTTTTTCGAGAAGAGTTGCCTATTAAGGCATGTGAATTAAACATTTTAGAGAATTTATTATTCACTCACCTAAACATTTCATTTGAATCAGGAGAGACTCAAGTGAAATCAAGAAAAATTTGAATATGCGTTGAGCATAAGCAGAATTCAATTCAATTTTATTCATATAGCGCTTTACATAGAGAAAAGGGCAGAGCCCAGACTGATCCCTAATCCCCGAATATCAGGCAAAAAACTCCCTGTAGGGAGAAAAAGCCTCTCACTGCGGTGAGAAAAAACTCCTCATTGAGAAGAAATCTCAGGAGGAACCTGCCTATTCTGGGGAAGCCCATCCTCCGCTGGCTGGATAATAAATTGATGGTGAATTAGGGATGAGAGGATCAGGACAGCAGGAAGACTGCAGTCAGAATTAACATGCTTAAAATCTCACAAGTCTTTGGCGCTTGGACTCTTTCAGAGACCCGTAGATCAGGAGCACGGCTCAGAGCAGCAGCTGGAAAAATCCCCCAAAGAATCCAGACACTGGTGGCGGTGGTGGCTGAAGGCTGGCGGAGCTGGAGCGCAGCACGGAAGGTCTGATGGAGCAGGGTGGCGTTGGGGAGGAGGAGGGTCATCGGCAGCATGAACGAACTAAAGCAGAGAAAAATGACATTTTTTAAAAAAGCAGCGACATAACGATTGGCTAGCGATCCGACCGAGGTGTGCCATGGTTGGATGGAATTGATCAACTGCTACACCAGCTGACTGCTCAATTGACAGCCCCAGACATTGACTGCAGAGGTTTATGGGTGAGCATGCGAGTGAATGAAAAGAAAATAAATGGAGTTGACAAAAGAGAGAGTCTTCCTGACTGAACTTTCGCTAAGCTTCATTAAAAGGGTAACTAATATGTTGACCAAGAACAATGATTGAAATCGGGTCACTAATCTCATCAGTTTTAAGGGATGTTTTCCACCCCCCCAGTTTTTCGTCCACCGGCCGACACTGGTCTCTGCCTGTCCTGATCTGTACAACACTTACCAGCCAAGTAGTGGAATGATTATTATTCCGGTTCTACAATTGTTTCTGTGCACAGCGTGTTGGATAACCAGCCTACTGACTTTTCAACCTTAAGTGAGTTCAATAGACCTGAAGTTTGGTTACCTTGCCTAACCAGACCATATATAATATATTAGGTTACGAATAGCGTTAGTGGACGTTGAACTCACCCCTTATCTAGCCAGTAGTGAAATGATAATGTCCGTGGCTATAATCATTTCTGTGCACTGTGTTTCATGAGCTCTCAAAACAATGCGTGTAAGCCATACCTGGCAGCTTGCCATTATTAGCTAGTTAGCGAGCGTACACGCAGTGTGCAGAAATATATAGTCATGAATGATATCACAACATGTGTAAACCATATCTTGCAGCTTGCTATTATTAGGTAGTAAGCTAGCAAGCACACAGTGCACAGAAATAAATAGAGCGCCGAGTATAGTATCATTTCACTAGTTAGCTGGCAGGATCACACTGAACAGCGAGTTGGCTGGCTATTGAACAGGCAGGGCAGAGAAATGATTTTGGTTCCGCAAATAATAATAATAATAATAAAAATATTATGTAAAAACACGAATACTTGAAATGTTGGCCGCATATCATTAGTTCCAGTGACCCGGTCTTGCCTGGGCCAGCAAAGTCGGCACTAGCACATTGGACTTGTTTTGTCCATATTCTCAATATCTCTGTATCTTTCGGCTACAGAAACATTCCGTGGCCATAAGCATGCGTTGCACTGCATCCCAACACTACACATCGCTTTCCATTCAGTCTCGGTGATTTTTGTTAGTCCATCCTTTGCTCTGGTCGGGGAATATCTTGAGTCGGATTCTACGGCTAACCACTTAGACACAATCCGTGTACAACTCATGACGTCACGTGGCCGAGCTGGACCAGCACAAAGGTTCCTGACTGAGGCAAAGGGGGCGTTCCTTCAAGTGGATAATTTAGCAGATAAAATGCGGTTTTAAACACTGTGTAAAGTACACGATATTAAAACCATCACTAATTGTTCAAGATAGGTACTTTGTAGCATTTTATCACATAAAAAACAGAGCTGAATTTCATGTCCTAGCTTGAGTGCTAAGTGACAAGCTTTTTGGAGGCGATACCGAGTTTATTTCGCTCACATAGTAAATGACTTGTTTATTCAGTCCGTTTAAATTAAAGGGAACTGGGGCTTTACTCTTGTCTTGGTTACCCTTGGTTGTATTTGTGGCTAGCTAGCTCGATAGTTACTGTTTGCATTTTTGGCTGGGGATCTGAGATTTCGTATTTAGTTGGTAGGGCAGCAGTAACTTGAGCCATCCATTCGGTTAGGTTGGAATTTAAATGGAAAGGTTTACTGGAGTGCTCCGCCTACTCTCTCCTCCAGTTTCTCCCAGGCGTTTTAGCCAGTCTGTTTTATCTGGGTTCTCAGCTAAGCCCTGTGATATTTTTAGGCTAGTATATTAATAGTACTGAGACTAGATAAACTCAAGTTGACTTATTAGGATGCTTATTACAGATGGAGTTTGTCACAATTTGGTATTTCATTTCTGTTAACTGAAACTAAGCCCCTGTAAAAAGAGGCTTTTTTTATCCGTTTACATAGTTTCCCCAGAGTTTCTATTGTGACTGCTGCTTACTTCTCAGGTTAATAAATTAATAAATTGTGGTTCCTCAGCTTCTGTCTCGGCTTTGGTAATTTTCTTTGTTATCTAGGGTGAGCGAGGTCATTAGCCAGGGGGTTCAAAATGCGGCTAAAACTATGTGACGTTTGCAGGATGATCGCACTTTTGGAAAGAGATTTCCAGGGTGGGTTTGTCTGCCACCGGTGCCAGCTAATTGAGCATCTGGAGAACAAGATTCCTGATCTTCAGGGCCAGGGGGCGGCGCAACATAGTTCCTCTAGGAACTCTACTGATTGTGAACTAAGTAATATGTCGTTTAGAGAAATGGTGTGTCCACCAAAGCAGGGTGGTGAGAGGACCCCAGTGCAGGCAGGGAGCGAAAGTTGGGTGACTGTAGGATGTCAGCACAGGAAAGGGCGTGCACGCCGTACAGCGACAGCTCCTGAAGTGGTTGAGGTGTCTAACCGAGTCCGACCCTTGCAAGAGCTCGAATTGGCCCCTGACCCTGAGAGTGGGGGGACTGATGAGCATCAGGGCACCCTGTTAGCCTGTACCCCTAAGAAAAGAGAGTTAGTGATAGTAGGGGACTCAATACTTAGAGGAATAGATAGTTTAGTCTGTTTGCGCGACAAGGAGTCTCGTACGGTCTGTTGCCTGCCTGGTGCCCAGGTAGGAGACCTCCTGGAGCGTGTGGGCAAGCTCCTGGCCAGAGCGGGGAGGGATCCAGTTGTTATAGTCCATGTTGGGACAAATGACATCGGTAAGGGTAGGTTTGAGGTTCTGCAAGGCAAATTTGCTGAATTAGCTCAAAGCCTCAGAGCAGATCCAGAGCAGAGCAGACAAACACAGAAAGAAACGGAACCAAAAAGAATAGCCCTTCCCTCACCCTTCGGGTGGGGCGGGGTAATAATCAACCTATTTGAGCATATGGTTGAAGGACAGGTTGATTCGACCAATTTGGCTCATATTTAGCACCAGTATGTGTACATGTGGCAAGGGACAAAGTCACGTTAGTGGCAATTTCTTGTTTTTTTTTTTTTGTAGTGATTTGCTTTACACAAAGTATATCTTATTCCAAGGGACAGAACATTAAAATGCAGTACCCATTTGACATGAATAACAAATTTTTCTTTTTTGTAACAACTGATAATGTGACAGTGAAGCATCAACAGACTGTCACTTTATGTCAACTTGTATAAATTTCTCAGAATGCTTATGGCTACCTGCCATTTAATATCACACACGTGTGCAGAAATATGTGACTTCCACATCAAAAACTAATCAATTTACATTTTTGCCACTTAGAAATTGAGTCATAGTTCCAGGCATCCTGCCATTTTAACACAGTCTTACCATTACAAACACAAATAGTCAAGGAACTGTCAGTCATATCACAAACTGAGCCTTAAATTTGCCAGGAAGCAAAGCATCACATGCTCAGTGATAACTATCCTGGAGAATGATACAACCCATGAGATACAGGTTTGGTATCAAAGATGTCAGACAGGTTTCTCATGTCACCATTGGTCAGATTTCTTCACTGACAAATGTGTTTGCAAAGGTACTCTTACTTTTCCAGTTCTGCTGGTAACGGTTTACCATCGCTGGCGCTAGCTTCTAGTTGACAGTTTGTTCAAGTCAATGGGATGAATAATTCGCTAGCTGATATGCTAACGCTTTTGGCCCATAAAGTAATAAGTTATACATGTAATTGCTGTTTTAGTTGCTCGAATTAATTAATTAAATGCCAAGAAGCGTTAGCTTGCTGGCTAGTAAATTATTCTTCCCAGTGACTTGAATAGACTGCCCACCAGGACTGCGTTCCAATCCGAAATAAGATACTCCCTTCACTTCTTCCCTCCACTCGAGTGAGCCCTCCGAGTGACGTAGCAGGCGAGTAAGCCCTTCCCAAGCGAGGGAGGGCAATGGAGGGAACTTCGGGGGAGGGTTGTGGGAAATAGGATTGGAACGACCTTCGCCGCGTTTCTTCCGCACTTTGACATTTGTCAACAAGCCAACAAGAAGTTTGTGTTACCATGGAGCCGACTGAGTTAGTTGTCAGTACATTTTACCTTTTACAGCTCATGTGGACTCTGTATCCCATGTTTATGGAAAGAAGAGGACGCCGTGCTCATTTGATTGTTGCGGTGTTATGGCCCCAATTTGTTTTTACATTTATAACACAACAGCAACAGCAAGGGATGACAAACACAGTTTTAACAACTAAAACACATTTAATTTTTAACAAAGACAAAGACTAATAACAACCTACAACTAAAGACCAAGATTGACAAATAAGAAAAAACAGAAATAATTACAGTCCCTTTTTAGTGGGGTGGCTTGGTGATGTCCTGGATGAAGAAAATGCTCAAACACAGGCAAAGAAATCCACAAAAGAAACGTCACAGGTCTTTAACAGAATGGCAGGTCTGGTCATCTTCTTGCAATTTCTCCTACTACTTTACTGTCTCAATTCTTTTCCTTATATACTCTTTTGCAGACCCCACCCACATTTAGACCTCTTTTTTTTACTTTTCTGAGACTTGCCCCAGACATGTCCAGGACATGTCGAAACATGACTCCAGTCTGAGCTTAACAAAAAAGGTAAATACTGCCATCTAGTGGCCTATATTCACATTACACCTCCATTCCAAAAGGGAAAAATTTTGACTCATAAAGGCAAAATTTTTCTTTTCAATACAAAATGGTTAAGTGAACACTTGTCTATATATACATATCATACAATATTCAAACACATGATATATATATACACATTCAAACAAGGGATAAGCAATCAGCAATTACATTGTCTGTACCCTTTACATGCTTAATTTCCAAGTCAAACTCCTGTAAAATCAAACTCCAATTCAACAATCTCCGATTCTTGTTTTTCATCTTACTCAAACACATTAACGGATTGTGGTCAGTGTACACAATCATTGGCTTTTGTCCTGTACAAACATAAACCTCAAAGTGTTGTAAAGAAAGGACCAGAGCCAACAGTTCCTTCTCTATTGTGGAATAGTTCCTTTGGTGGCGATTGAACTTCCTGGAGAAGTATGCCACGGGATGCTCAATGTCATCAGAGTCCCTTCTCTGTAGGAGCACAGACCCACAAGCTTGGTCGCTAGCATCGACCGCAATGGAGAATGGTTTGTTGAAGTTGGGGGATTTGAGCACGGGGAAGTGACACAGCAGAGACTTCAGGTGATCGAAGGCTCTCTGGCATGCATCATCCCAGGTGAACTTTACGCCTTTCTTCAGTTGGTTAGTTAGACTGAGAGCAATCTCAGCAAAGTTCTTGCAGAACTTGCGGTAGTACCCGATCATTCCAAGGAAGCGGCGCAAAGCTTTTTTGTTGTCAGGAACTGGAAAGTCCATGATGGCTTGGACTTTAGCATTTATGGGTGCCACCTTACCCTGGCCTATGACGTAGCCAAGATAGGTGACAGTAGCACAACCAAAGTCACTCTTGCTCAGGTTAACAGTCAGGTTAGCCTGGGTCAGGCGCTGGAACAACGTCTCTACATCTTTTAGATGTTCTTCCCAGGAGTCACTCCATGTGATCAGGTCATCAATGTACGCACCCGTGTGTGGCAATCCGGCGATTGTTGACTGTATCATCCTTTGGAACGTGGCTGGGGCATTTTTCATGCCAAAGGGTAGGACTTCATACTGGTACAATCCAGATGGTGTGGCAAAAGCAGAGATGCTCTTGGCCCTCTCAGTTAAAGGCACACACCAATAACCCTTCAATAAATCAATCTTGGTCAGAAACTTTGCTTGCCCTACACTATCAATACAATCATCAATCCTAGGTATTGGAAACACATCAGTTCTAGTTACAGCATTGACTTTGCGATAATCTGTACAGAATCTAGTACTTCCATCAGGTTTTGGAACTAGCACACAGGGTGAACTCCAATCTGAGTTGGAGGGTCTGATAATATCATGCTTTAACATGTACTCAACCTCTTTCTCAGCAATCTTTCTCTTTTCAGGATTCATCCGGTATGGATGCTGTTTTATTGGTTTGGCATCACCAACATCTACATCATGAGAGGCTATAGTAACTCTCTTTGGAACATCAGGAAACAAATCCTCATATTTCTTGATCAACCTTTCAAACTGATCTCTCTGTGAGGGTTCTAAGTGCTGGAGTTTTACATCAAGATTTTGCAACACTTCAGTGTTTGACAATTTACATGAAAGAACTTCAGCTTTAATTCTTGGTTCATCATCTTGAAACTCCCCCTCATCTTCACACTTTTCGACCATTGGAGAATCTGAAGTGACAGCTGCAACCCTAGCATTTCTGTCATGATAAGGCTTCAGCATGTTAATGTGACACAGTTGTTTTGGTTTTCTCCTATCTGGAGTCTTCACAATGTAATTGAGATCATTGAGTTTTGTCAGAATTTCATAAGGACCATGAAATCTAGCCTGCAATGGATTGGACTGCAAGGGAAACAACACAAGGACCTTGTCTCCTGGTTTAAACTCACGGCTTCTAGCCTTATGATCATACCAAGTTTTCATTTTTCCCTGACTTGATTTCAAGTTCTCTTTGGCAAGGTTACAAGCTGCACGCAATCTTTCCTTGAACTTGCTAACATAGTCTAACAGACTGATTTGCGGCTCTTCCCTTTGCCATTGTTCACTCAATAATAGCAAAGGTCCTCTCACTTCATAACCAAACACTAGCTCAAATGGACTGAATCCAGTAGACTCTTGCACTGCTTCTCTAGCTGCAAACAACAGCAAATGAACCCCTTCATCCCAGTCTTTCTCATGGTCATAACAATAAGTCCTCATCATTGTCTTGAGAGTGGAATGAAACCGCTCTAAGGCACCCTGACTTTCTGGATGATAGGCACTAGAAAGAATCTGTTTTGCACCTAGTTCATACACAACCTGCTGAAACAATCCTGAAGTGAAATTGCTACCTTGGTCTGACTGAATTTCCCTGGGAAGACCAAACAACGTGAAGAACTTTATCAAAGCCTTCGAGATTGCAGTTGCCTTGATGTTACGTAGAGGTATGGCTTCGGGGAATCTGGTAGATGCACACATGATTGTCAACAAGTACTGATTTCCAGATCTAGTCTTGGGTAATGGACCAACGCAATCAACAATGACCCTAGAGAATGGCTCCCCAAATGCTGGGATAGGCTGCAATGGAGCTACAGGTGGGTCTAACTGGTGTTTTCCAACTACCTGACAAGTGTGACAGGTTTTGCAAAAGTTGGAAACGTCTTTCCGAAGCCCAGGCCAAAAGAAGTGTTTCATGATCTTATCAACAGTCTTGTTAACACCAAGATGACCTCCTAAAGGTAAACTATGAGCCATTGTTAAGATCTCATTCCTGTAGACCTTCGGAACAACAATTTGCCTGACCACTGCCCAATCTGCATTGGCAGGGATATCAGGAGGGCGCCACTTCCGCATCAACACACCATCCTTGAGATAATACCCAACTGGAACTGCATCTATTTCTTTTTCAGGAAGGGCTCTCCTCTTTAGTACACCAATTTCAGGATCATTAGTTTGCTCCTCAATCAACCGCTTTCTGGACAGAGACAAGTCTCCAGACACATCAGAATCACCAGACCCATCCGGCTGGCTGAATAGAGAACTGATAAAAGTATCTGATAAGTCCTCAAACGGAGAAACCATAGTAGGCCAATCAGAGTCATGAGGCGAACCACCTGAGTCCTGACTATTCAATGTACTGGACGGTACCACATCATCTTCTTTAGGCTTCTTGGCCATAGCACGAGTCACTGCGCAAGAAGGATACAGAGATGGGTCCTCATCCCCATCTTCAGTGCTCGGCTGTGAAGTAAGATGTACAGAGGGAACTACTTTGCCCCCAGCCAGGTCATTGCCTAGCAACAGAGAAACACCCTTTATAGGTAGACTTGACATAAGTCCCACCTTTACCTGTCCTGTAACTAATTCTGACTTCAAGAATATAGAGCGCAGGGGTACAGATACAGTCCTCCCTTCAATACCTTGTACAAGTATGAAATCCCCTGAAGCGGTCTCATCACGTAACTCCAAGGAGTCCATCAACAAAAGTGACTGAGAAGCTCCGGTATCCCTTAGGATATATATGGGGACAGGAGTAGTATGCTCATTCAGAGCCACAAATCCCCCTGACACAAATGGAAGAAATTCCTCCCTCACGAAGTCAGCTGTATCAGGTTTTTTAGCCCCACAAGAAGCAGGCAATTTAGCAGATTGGTTATCTACTACAGGGGTTTCTAACCTTGTTTTCACAAAGGCATTTGGTTTGGTATCCTTTTCTTTTTCTTTCTTAGCTTTAAGGAACCAACAGTTAGTTGTAACATGACCAGATTTCTTGCAATAACTGCAAACTAGACCACTTTTGTCACTGTCAGCTTTCACACTTTGATCAGACCTGTTACTGGATTTCTGAGCACCATCACCAGATTTGTCTTTGTCTTTGGGTGAGGAATCTTGGGTATCACCATAACCCTTTTTCTGAAATTGGGACCATCTATTATTACTGCTAGACTGAAATTTGGACTTATGTGTGAGAACATATTCATCTGCAAATTTGGCAGCTGATTGCAAATTCAGTGCTTGCTTCTCATTAAGGTAGGTCTTAACATCATCCTCAACACAGTTCTTGAATTCTTCAACTAACACCATCTCTTTTAGTGAGTTGAAATCATCCTTGACCTCCATAGAAGTACACCAGCGCTCAAAGCAAACCTGCTTTTCATTAGCAAATTCAACATAAGTCTGATTTTCAGATTTCTTCAGACCTCTGAATTTTTGTCGGTAAGCCTCTGGAACCAACTCATAAGCTCTCAAAATAACCTTTTTGACAACCTCATAATCAGAGGAATCATCTGCAGACAAAGCCGAATAGGCTTGTTGAGCTTTACCCTTGAGGACAGTTTGCAACATCAGAGGCCAGTGTTCCTTTGGCCACTGGCAACTCTTTGCTACCTTTTCAAAACACTGGAAATAGTTGTCAACATCCTTTTCCGAAAATGGAGGCACCAGTTTTACCTCCTGGCTAGCCCGAAATTTATTTTCTGTTTGAATTTTTATTTTTAGTTGCTCCATTTGGAGTCTTTCTTCTCTATCGAGTTTCTCTAATTCAAAATCTCTCTGTCTTGCAAATTTTTCTAACTCAAATTCTCTTTGTTTTTCTTCTCTTGCTAATTTTTCTAACTCAAACTGCCTTTGTTTTTCTTTTTCTTCCCTCTCAAATTCTCTTTGTTTTTCTTTTTCCTCCCTTTCTTTTTCTCTTTCCTCCCTTTCAATCTCTAGCATTTTTAATTTAAGTTCCATTTCTATATTTGGATTTTCCACTGGAAACTGTTCCAGATCTCCTGGTGCAAACACATTTTCATCAATGTAATATTCAACTATCTCTCTAGCCAGTCTTGCTTTTCGCATGGCTGGTTTTACCTCTGTCAGCTCCAACTGTCTGCAAATTTCTAGCAGTTCTGTCTTTTTAAAAGACTTCAAAACCCCTACGGTTGGTGATGCCAAGAAATCATCCATTGCTGTTGTCAATATATATCTAGGAAAATTTACAAAAACAATTTCACAATTTGGAATGTTAGATTTTCAATAAATTACTCACACAATGGTCTATCCCGGACCTTGAGCCCCCAATTTGTTATGGCCCCAATTTGTTTTTACATTTATAACACAACAGCAACAGCAAGGGATGACAAACACAGTTTTAACAACTAAAACACATTTAATTTTTAACAAAGACAAAGACTAATAACAACCTACAACTAAAGACCAAGATTGACAAATAAGAAAAAACAGAAATAATTACAGTCCCTTTTTAGTGGGGTGGCTTGGTGATGTCCTGGATGAAGAAAATGCTCAAACACAGGCAAAGAAATCCACAAAAGAAACGTCACAGGTCTTTAACAGAATGGCAGGTCTGGTCATCTTCTTGCAATTTCTCCTACTACTTTACTGTCTCAATTCTTTTCCTTATATACTCTTTTGCAGACCCCACCCACATTTAGACCTCTTTTTTTTACTTTTCTGAGACTTGCCCCAGACATGTCCAGGACATGTCGAAACATGACTCCAGTCTGAGCTTAACAAAAAAGGTAAATACTGCCATCTAGTGGCCTATATTCACATTACAGCGGCACTTGCAACTGTTTTATAGGAAAATAAAGCTGCTTTCACACCGGACGCGAATCATATTTTTCACAAGACAGATTACATTCAAGTCAATGCAAAGATGGGTGTATTTGCGTCTTTGCATTGACTTTGAATATAATCTGTCGTGTGAAAAATTTGCTTTGCGTCCAGTGTGAAAGCTGCTTTAAGCTCCGCAACAGTCCGTGCGGAAGCTATAGGCTAACTACAGCAAAAATGAACGTAAAGTTACATGCTTAAAAATAATGCGAAACCAATGCCCCTCATTCCCAAACTTCGCTATTTGCATATATCGCTGTCATAAATTAAACACTACTCAAACACAATTCTTACATTTGTATGGTAATTTTCCTGCCATAATTCCTCCTTTTTCCAGCAGAGAAAAATGGCTGACGTGAATTTTTTTTTACCAAGGGAGAATGAGCGAAGCATTCTGGGCAATATCAAAGCTGGGAGGGACGTTTGTAGTCAGCTTCATTTGAGGGAGGATAATCGAGGGCTTGAGCAAATGAAAATGCGCCCTTCCCTCCGCAAAACTGGAGTGGAACGACCCTACAGGTGGCAGCCATCTTACATCCGGGAACTTTTTGGGGATTCCCCCCTCGATTGGAGGGCGAGTGAACATGACGAAACAAGCATTTTTTCGGATTGGAAGGCAGCCCAGAAGCAACATTTACACTATTTTTTCCATTTTCCATATAATACTGTCATGGGGCTAACCCATGCCTAGGGTGATGTATATCACACAGTTTTTTTTCACAACTAAAAGACATTGTTTCTATTAAACATCATGCTAGCAGAGAGTATAGTCTTCTTTTTCATGTGTTAAGGCTGTGTTGTTTTATACTGATTATCAGGAGTACTTACCTGTGTTCAATGCGAGATCAGTAGTTTATTGCTGTCCATTATTGGTATCAGTTTGTAATCAATTGGTCAATTTGCTGTTAACAGGGATGTTTTGGTCACTCATTTATTATAGCTTGTTCAATTTAAGGTAAATGAATAGTTGTGATCCATCCACTGCCTGATTGCAAAATAAGATTGTTGATGTCTTAGATTGTTGAGGTATTAGATAATTGATACTAATCATTGGTTTATCTTGTAGGAGGAGCTTCCACAGCTTTGTTATAGTGGCTATGTTGATTTTTTTGTTTGGATTGTGATTTGTTTAATTTAGGTTTTTGTTAATTGTATTTTTTGTTACAAATATATATTTTTGCGCCTTTTTCACCTGCACTCATGGCTGCTTTAAAAAATAAAAAAGGGACACTGGGAAGACTGACTCTGCCTCCTTCCTTCATCATGGGCCTCCCAACCTTACATACAATGCTGGAAATTATGGGATAAATGTCTTTCCCTGACCATCTGGCTGTAGACAATACATCAATACACAGAGTGGTCTGCTTTTTTGATAATTTTGCCCACAACCACCATCATCGTGATTGGGGGCAGCCATGCTTCGCTTGTAAGGACAGGAAGTTAGCGGAACATGGCATTGATTGGTTCTAGTTGATCTCTCTGCTGATCGCGGTATGTAAGCACACAACAGACCTCTCATATTTAATTGGTTGGTTAAAAAAAAATCTTCGTAAGACGAATGAAAAGATCATTTTAGCTCGGAGCTATTTCTGTTGGTCAGTCGGGTTACCCGAAACCAAGATATTCATAATGATGGCCTAAGTTAAATAAATTGCAATGCTGAAAAAAATGCTAAAAGGGGATATAGAATGCAGAGTAAGTTTTAAATTAATTATTGGTATTACTGCCATCCACATAATTTCATGTGTGTTGGACTGACATTTTCAGTGTAGCCAATTGGTGATCTCTCATTTGTTAAAGCTTAATTTTCTAATCATTATAGGATCTTGTTGGTCTTGATGACTCAGAAAATAAATTGTTTGACTGCTAATCAGGTAATTGTATACCGGAGCTGGTTGAGAGGAGATACGTTTTAAAAGGAGACAGGCTTCTATTCCGCTGATTCCATGCCATGCCACAGAAAATCTGCCCGAAAATCCTGGGGCATTCGGGATAAAGAGGTTAAGCTTATCTGATCGGGACAATCAGGCCTAAAATCAACTGAATTAACCTTTAACATGGGCCACGCTTAAGTGAAATTCCAATTTTTGGTAGAACCCACACTGTAAAAAAAAAAAGTTGTCTCAACTGAAAAAAAGTTAGTGTCCAGGCTGCCTTAAATTTTCAAGTTATCTGAATTTAAGATGATAAATTGAGGTAATATTCAACTTATCTCAAGTTCAATAAGTTTAAAATTTTAAGGCAGCCTGAACTTTTTTCAGTTAAGACAACTTTTTTTTTTTTTAACAGTGCATCTTCAGACATCTGTCTCAACACAGGCAATAAATCCTTTTTTTCAAGACTTCAGTGTTCGATGTCCAAAAACGTTAAGTATTTTCTCAGATTACACTGATATTATACTTTGCTCGATTTTATGCAAAAATAAAAAAATGTTTTGCATGGTGGAATATTTAAACAGGCCTTGCTGTGTTGCTCTGCGAAACACTAAGGCTCACTTTAACTTGCATGAAAATATCTGTGGTCTAAGAGCAGCGACGTACTAGTGAAAAGACACCATGGGATTCATGTCACGTTTTAGCCATCATATGAGTTCCTTGAGATGATCAAGTGTCTGAAATTACAAACTCTTTATGTGAGAGACTTCAGATGCTGTCTGGAAGGAAAAGGACAGAATATTTGAAGTGTTTGATTTATTGCTCAAACATAGGCCGGTGGGTAATTACTGATTCATAATGTTAGTCAAGTCTGGGGTCATCAGCCTACAGGCAGTAATTTATTCTACTTGCAACACAAGGCTGTCAGCACGCAAGTGATAGTCTTATCAGAAATACAAAGAATTGGCAAAATAAAAAAATGCATAATTATATTACATTCCAACAAACTAAACTGAGGAGTGCAAAGTGTCTCCAGCCTGCGTTATTTGTTGCAAGCAAATTAATCTTAGCAGTTCGGTTTAGGTAAAGAGCTTAAGCTAATCACACTGCATTTGAATTTCCATTTATGAGGGGACATGACAGCGAGAATAACCAGTAAGACTGGAAATTAATCAAAATACCGCCAAACAATTGGCATTAATTAATGATGGGGCTCATTACCTCAGTGCTCACAGAATCTCCCACATGCGTTTAAACAGGCGCCAGTCACTGAAGCACAGTATAACAGGATTTATAAAACAAATTATGGCATCAAGATGGAAACCTTGGTAGAATCATTTAATACTAACTACTAATGAATGGAATAACTCCCAGCTGCATTTTTCTTTACCATGTTGTTATGGAAGCAATCTGTAACAGCATGCCGAAAATAATTCCGCTTCTAATACCTGTAATACCTCTCAGGAGTTGAATATCACACTTGCTGTATACCAAGGCTACCGCATACTAAACACACTTTTGAATGAAAATTGTGTTTGTAAAGAGTATTTCCTTCCACCAGCATTGACTTATCTTGCTTGTTGACCAAAAAAACTACTATTTCTATGTGCTATGTGCAAATGTGCTGCATTAGGTTTATTTTGTTTCATTTATTGCTAATGATATACTTGCAGTAACTTGTTCCCTACCACCATTATTCCACTCAGATAGCCATTGTCACATCGTGCCCAGTGGTCATAATTACCAGGCTCACAAAAGACATTAATTATTACATCAAAAATTCAGTTTTCAGCCTTCACTTCATAACCAGTTAAAAAAATTGACCATTTTTTGGTAAATGACTAATCAGACGAGAAAATAAAACCGATGCATGATATCTAATAATGTTTTTCCAAATAGGTTTATGTCTCTTGAATATTTCTTTGTTCAAAAGAAATAGATATATTTAAATAGTTTTGGAATTTTTAGAGTTAGAGTAGTAGGCCCCTTCTTAAGCAAAAACACTCTGTTCATTTAAAATGGACCAGCTAACAGTTAAAATAGACCAATATAAAATAGAGTACAAGAGTTATTTCTGATTAAATCTTTTAATTAGGACAAACATTTTGTCAAAAATTCATACAAAAACACATTGACCATATTTCGTATTAAAATTAATTTACGGTAAATTAATGTGCCAAACTTCGAATAAAAACATTAATTGGACATTTTGTCAAAAACTATTCATTCAATAAAATGTTGAACATGTTTCAGATAGAAATTAATTTAAATTCATGTGCCAAATGTTGAATAAAAAAAAATTATAATAATTAAGAATCAGAACATTGTTGGCAAATTTAAATTTCGTTTGAACTGTGGGCTAAACATCTCATCTGGTCAGGTCCCTTCATATGCAGTCGTTGTAAGTGTAACCATCACCGTCACAGATCCCATTTTCTTCTCCACGGCCTGCAAGGTACCAGGAGTTGCGCAGATAGCAGCACACACAGTCCTCTGTGGCCTTTGCATCACCATACATTGTCTGGCAAGCTGTGCAGGGGCATTTGTCATTCTTGTCTAATGCCTTTATGCTTTTGTTCTCTTTTCCCTTTGGTTGTTTTATGATATTTTCAGTAGTAATATACAGTAGTTCATGTGGTCAATGCTTGTCAAATGATATAACTTAGCGATAACAGTGGTGCTGATTAAATGAGCAGCCAAAATGGCAAACAAGCGACAACAATTGAGGAACACTATTGTTAGCTGGCTAGCATAAAGAGTTTATTAGTAGTTAATTTTGACAACTGGGCAGCTGAAATTTGCACAAAAAACAAAGAGAACAGTCTCATTCGTGGCTAGCTGCTAACCGCTAAGGCTCTCGTTGCCATTTTCTGAGATAGGTTACAGCTTAGATGGTGCACAAAGGTTCTAAAATGTGCTCAGTGCTCAAAGTGAGCATTTTCATGGTCAGCACTCAATTATTTAGTGCAGCCAATGTGTGTCTATGGTGCTTCAGCTAAAATGGACCAGCTACTAAAATGACTCTTTGAAAAGGACCTTGGATTTTAATAATGAAAACTTTTTTATTAGAAAGAGTTGAACAAAACACTGTTCAAACATACTTTTCTTTGTCGGTAAGGTTACTTATAATTCCTTTAATATCCTTATTAGTAATGAGTGAAATCTGATATGCCATGCTCACTTACCGCCCAGTTTCTCTGATGTCCTGCACATAATATTCTGTCCCGCCCACTTAAGCATCCTCAAACCAATCAAAACTAATCTTACATGTCAACTCGAACTGTAGCAACACTGCAAGGTTAGCTATTTTGATTTGCAGTGAAAATTTAAAGTGACACTACGCTCCAACCTTATCTGGTCCATTTTACCTAATGGTCCATTTAAGCTGAACTCATGTTAGTTCACTTGCTTAGCAAGCTAGTTCGCTAGCTTAGCGAGCCAACAGTTTGGTATACAGAGGTCAATAAAAAAATGAATAAAAACTATTACTTCACTTATTTCACTCGCTCACTTTGCTAGTGTTGAACTGCAAGCATTTAAGTTATACCAAATATAACTGCTTGCTAGTTCGCTCGCTAATGTTAGTTTGCCTGCTTAGCCAGCTAGTTTGCTAGCCTGGCTAGCCAACAGTTTGATGCACAGAAGTCAAAAGAAAATAAATGAATAAAAATGATCCATTATTTTGCTATCTCACGTAGATAGAATATATACAGTATATATTTTATGTGCTGTTGTATAGTACTGCAGTGTACTATAATATATATGTACACACACAGCTCACAGAAAATAAGGGATACTCAAATTTGACTAACTGTAGAAAGCACCTAATTTTAGATGTTCGTGAGATTTTTGAGTACGTTTGTGGTACTTAAAAATTGGCATTTTTCAATACATATCCTATAAACCGCTAGGTTTCAAAATTTGCAGAAACAGGGTGACCAAACGCACCTGGGGGTGCATGTGAAAAGTAACATCATGCCCTCAGGGTGCAAATGCTGTCATGCACATGCTTTTTGTGCAAATATGGGTATAAAAGCAAGCCTAGAGTCATACACATCCATCATTTCACCACTTTTGATGATAAAAAGACTGAGAAGAAGAAAGCCATTGGCTATGGGGATGCTCCAGGCTGGAGGATCCCAGGCTTACACAAGCAGAAAACTACACGTCTCGCAGTTTGTCATGAGCTGATTGTGGGCACGCTATGTTGCCACCAGTAGAGTCCACAACGGACCTTGAAGAACATGTCCAAAATGCACAACCAGGCGAGATGACCACCAGTTCATCAATAGAGCCCTGTGTGACGGGCAGCTAAATATGACGCTGCTGCAACAAGGGCAGCTAAATATGATGCTGCTGCAACAAGGGCATCTACAGGCTACAGGAAACCTCATCTCAAGGCAGACCATACAAAATTGTCTACATGCTACCAACCTGTGAGCCAGGCAGCCATACATCCCGTTACCCCTCTCATCGGCAGACATGGAGACAGTGGTGTCAACAGCATCGTCAACAGAGCAGTGCCCATTGGTCACGTGTGATGTTCAGCAATGCAGGGTTGCCAACTTTGGTCATTTAGCTGGAGTGAGATTTCTCCCCAAACATGTGCATTCAGCGGCCAACTAGAAATTTTGGGGCGCCGGCGTCACCGCTGCAAACCTCTTACCGTCCAAGCCTATAGGCCAACCAACTACCATAATTTCCCGATTATTAACCAAGGTCGTAATCGTTGAGGTTAATACATGGGTGAGAGATATACATTGGAATGCATCTTTTCATCACTCTACCTTGTCATTAAATCATGATCTGATTCTAATGCAATAGGTAATGTTTAGTAAACTGAGGTCAAAACACTGGAGGTTACTACATGCTTTTGTTTTTTAGTTTGCATAAAACACTGACCTGAGGTTGATACATACTGCAGCTTATGTTCAGGAAATGACTGTATATTGGGCCCATAGAATGGTCCAGTATGCACTTGTCTAACTCAACAATGTTGCTATGGCTAATTTTATTGGGGAAAAAAATAGTGGGAAAGAGTCTGGAAAATCTTCAGTTCATTTATTGATTTAAACTTGTTTACAACAAGTGTCAGTATTTGTGAACTTTAGGAACAAACCGTGTGCTCACAAAAAACTGGCAATGCAGATTTGCGCGTACTTGCTTACAGGAAGCTGAAGCAATGTCATAAACAAATAATAAACAGTTCGGCTTATGCAGAGTTCCATGGTTTATCAATATACAATATATTCTCTTTTAAATATGCGTTTTACACCCGAATAAAAAAGCAGACGTTTATTTTCAGTCTTCTTTCAGAATCCGATGAACAAAATGTTAAAACAATTTACAGAATTACAGAGAGCCGAGAATTTTTCCTACCTTTTTGCCATTATCTCCCCTATCAGTATACAGGCTTCCTATAGGCTTGGTCTTAATTGTTTTGATTGTCAATCAGGAATAGTACATGGGAACAGGTTCACAAAATCCTGCAGTTTGGGACACTGCCTCACCTCACCGCGCATCTCTGGCTTCCTGTAAGCAAGTACTCACAAATCTGCAGTTTCGTGAGCATTTCAGGTTCGATGTACTGAGTAATAATGCCGCGGAAACTTAAACTGGCCCATCATGCTGCCAAATAGTCATACTAAACTAGTTAATCGTCTGATTGCTAATCAAGGAAAGGAGAGGATTGTGCTTCACCAAACGAAACTCCAACCGCACGTCACAGGTAGCGCCCTAGCTGACCTATGCAAACTAGCTTTCATTACACCATTACACCTCTTGCTACGCTAAGAGTAGCTGCATAATGCGACTTTGCATCAGACAACGTTGAACTATGAAGTACAGTCGAGCGAGTAGGCCTATCTTGCTTTGATAAATAATTTTTCTTACTTCGATAACCGATCGGATTTCACACCTCGCCATTTCCACCTCTGCTTTACTGGCTCTAACCAACACTGACGTTTATTGCCAATAAATAGGCAGCAGACGGACGTCACTGACAGCAAATATTTTCAGCGAATCAACAATCAGAGAAAAGTGTAAATAGCGCACTGCAGTGGTCTAAATAAGGGTTAAGAGCCTATAGCCTAGAACAGGGAACAGTCAAAGGACAGGGGGCATGTCCATCTTCGCTATCTCTTCCATTCAAAAATCACCCAGAAACTTTTGGGAGAACAGCAAACGGCCAGAGTTTTTAGATCGCTGTTATTACAAAAATATATCACTCAGAGAAATAAAAAAGACATGCGCGCACTCAGCAAAGTCTTTTGCCTTGAATGATGTGGTTACATTGCTGACAGGATCTTGCGTAAGAGCAGGAGTTTGAGGTGTGCGCGAACAAGGCTGAGTGACTCAGCGATTGCCTGTGTATGCACTTGTCTGTACATGCCTGGCTCTCACTGGTAACAGGACACCGCTCCTGCCATTAACCTCCGTGTCGTGATTTTCTCATTTTAAATCTAAGTGAGCTGAGCAGAGTTTCCATGCAGATGCTTTCGTTAGAAGAGAGGAGTCTTCATAAGAAGGAAGTGAATCGAACCAGCTATTTTGCAGTTAGGGAAATTATTGCAGCTCATTCTCTACACTGCTTATTTCTATTAGCAGGTCTCATCTAATGCACCACGATTTTAAAACGTTGCTTTCTGTGTAAATCAATCAAACGCAACAAGTTTGCTACAAATGCAACGTTAAAAAGAGGAACATGTTCACGAATGCGATCCAACATTGTATTTGTCTACCACTACGTTCATTCGCAAATGTTTTGTCTTCACTGATTAGAATACAGACTCTGTAAGTCAACAGTATCTGTTTGCCGGCAGTACCATTAAGATTATCTACGCCTCCGTGAAATATTCGCCCAGACAACGTTGACCTCTCTATCCACCGGCTGCCTCTGCCTGCGACAGCAGCTTTCATCGACTGAAGCTCTTTAAGTGGCGCATCATCAAACGCCAACATGTATTAACTTTAATTTCATCAAATGAACACTTGAAGTACTTTCAATCCTTCACAACTCTGTCTCATATTGTTTGTTTTTTTATGGTTTTCATGGCTCGAGTTCGTACTTGCGAATGGCCTTTTTTCTTTTTATTTCACAAAAGTAACATACGCTCCGATCTGATCCATAACCCATGTATGCCGATGTTGATGACAGCGGACATGGAGCTGCTCTATTTATGCACGCAGTTACATTATTCTGTCGCTAGATGGCACACCCGGATCAGTCAATGAATATTCACTGGCAAGCTGAACTCCAACACGGTTTGTAATATTGATACGTTCAATCCTACCCCTGATTTCCAGGGAGTTGCATTAATTAAACTCCTCAGCCATGTCTCATGTACAAACTGCTCTTAATTCCAGGTAATATAAAGTTTCCAAAGTAACCGAAATACATTGAGAGTGCTCAATCATATAAGCTTTTTTTCCATTGAAAGTCTTCAAATTCTTGTTCTATTTTGAACCTCTAAAACTTCAGCATTCTTTCTCCTAGACACTTCATTCGACTTCTAACATTTGCTAAGTTAACTGAATTACATGGTTAGCATACTTAGCATAACTGCTAACAACATTAGCTAAGTTAGTTGAGTAATGTGGTTAGCATGGTAAGCATTGTTTGCATAGTTAGCTAGGTAGCATGGTTAGCATATCTAGCTTTGTTAGCATACTTAGCATAACAGTTAAAAACATTAGCTTAGTTCGCTGAGTAACGTGGTTAGCTAGGTTAGCATTATTCTTTCATTCTTTCTTTGTTCAACTTTCAGTTTTTTTCATAAACACTCAAGCATTCAACAAATTCAAATGTAGTGATATTTTCATGGCACTTATTCAGTGTGGCATCAGCAAACATTCAAATCAAACAAACTTTATTGTATTAAAGACAGCATTGCACCGTGGCTTCAGCTTTCAACATTCAGATGTAAAACCCCACTAAGCAATACCAACGACGGAAATTGCTGGCGGCAAAGGGTCCACGTGTTCTTTTGGCCGTGTTATGATCCTGCCTGTCTGTCATGATTCTGATCTGCTTTGCCATGTCCCTGATCTGTTTGCTATGTCTGACTGTGCCTTGGATGATGTATTGTGATTTGGTTACTTAGAGCTTATGTATTTTCTTAGTATTGTTTTTTCCATGTTTCACTTTTTACCTTAGTTATATTCCGGTCCATGTTTTTGTTCCAACCATGCATTGCACTTTGTCTCCCCCTGTCTGGTCTCATGTCATGTGGACATGCTATAATTACTATAATAATATTAATGGTAGTTTGTCAGACGTTACAAGGGCATTGCATTTTATACCACATACAGAATTGAATATTATGTAATTAATTAATTAATTATGTATTCACTAACCAGTGCCTCTGAATCTGACCCATTTCCCCGTTTCAAGACAAAACAAAGTTTTGGTACAATAGATTACATTCAAAGTCAATGCAAAGACGGAATACGCGCGAGATTCGCATCTTTGCATTGACTTTGAATGTAATCTGTTGTGCGAAAAATTCGTTCTGCGTCCGATGTGAAAGCAGCTTCATTCGTGCTGCTCACTTTCTCACCGCAGGTGTCAGGGGAGGAGGGGAGCCTCAGAGGTCAGGCAGGGGGAAGAGGGTGGGACTTGGGAGGGAGGCGGAGTTGTTAATGTTCAAATTTTTACTAAATGCTGTTACATGAAAATGGATTATTATTGTTGCAGGGCTACGAAAACTGACATGCTAGGAACACAGGGTGTAAATCAGGTTTTTCATGGAGCCGATATTTTGGTCTTCCTCTGTAATAAAGTTTTTTTTTAGTGAGGCAGCTTAACAAAATAAAGTGGACACTCCGGACAAAAGCACCGAATTTTTTCTGATTCTTTCTAATACCAAACCATTAAACATTTTAATAGGACCAACCAAAACTGTTTAACAAGTAGAACTTTTCAAGAACACTGATCTAAAACCAACCAGTTTCACTAAAACTCACACAACACTTTAATTATAAAGATGAATCTCAGGCTTTTTAGATGTTCATTATACTCCAAGGACAAGCTAATACACTACTCCTCAACTTCACAGAGATCAGAAGAAATTCTGTCACAAAATGTAAATGTATGCATCCAGTCATGAAAATGTAAATGCATGACTGCAAACATACCATGTGCACCACACCCACTTGAAGACATTCCAAGCATAGTCATTGAACATTTAGTTGTTGCACCATCAAGTTTGTCTACTTCTCACATGTGCAACGGCAAAGTTCTGCACATCTCCAGCCGGCCTTCTTGCACAGACACCTGGCAGTGCAACCTTTTGTACACCTACACTTCACCAGCGCATTGACTGCCTTTGAGGCCACTGGCAGCTTGGTCCACACAGGAACCCAAGCCTGACTGTCTTTGTCGTTTGTCCAGCCCCATCCCTCAGGGCTAACAACTGGCTGCTGTGCCTGATGACTGGAGACCCAGATCCAAGCCTGGAAGACATCGCGCTTTGCATGCTCCAGCAAAGAAGCCTTTGTGGGTGGGATTGTCTCCATCGTTTTGCCCTTTTCACAGAACATTTCCCTCCGTGCATCATTAACATCCTCGTGGTTGCTGGCCTTGTCATATAGGATGATTGTGTACCGCTCCAGATGTTTGAACATGCTGTTATCGACATCAAGTTGACTTAGATGAGGATTCACTGCCAAAGTGATGAAGGCCTCAGTAACTTCAGGGTAGCATTTCCACGCATCCCATGCAGACTTCTTTCCCTTGCCGAAGAAGGCTGAAACTGTATCGCAGCCTGAGAAGCTATGGAACAGTGGCAATGCCATGGATTTCTCCCCCCCTAGAGCACCAGCTATGGTATTAACGTGGAGATAGGTAAAGCACTTTCCACTACCAAATGCCACCCATACATCTGCTGTCGGACATACATTGACCAAGTGATGGAACTTTCCAACCAGGATAATGACAACGTCAGTATCAACTGTACAGACTAAGCTTGTTGAACCATTGATCAATGCATCTTGTAGATGTACCAGGATTCTTGAGTCAGCTTCTTCATGGTTACATGTTGGCATGCTGTGACTACTTCCTCTGACAATTACTTCTGGACCATCTGTAATAACCACTTGTAATAACCCTCCTTGTCCTGAGGGAAATCTGTGTCTGCAACTTAATTAGACAAGAATCCAAAGAGTTCCATTTTGTTGTTTGGATCCCGCCGGAAATCTTGCCAGTTCCCCGGGAGTTTAGTCTTGCCCGTTACCCTTCTACGGATGCCTTTGGCTCTCTTTTCCCGTGTTGACTCTTTAATACTGTTTGGGAGATAAGTGTCCCAGACCACATCGACTCTCTTGCAGTTACCAAGTTGAATCTTGATGTCAGGCACAAAGACATCACTAGCATAGTCGTTGAAGGTCGAGAAATGAGCAAATGGCGTTACAGAGAAAATAAAACTGCCCACGTGCATGGTCATATGGCCAAAATGTTAAAATGCACCAAAGACATCTTCGAAACAATTCTCAAACTAGTGATACTTATGAAAATAAAGTCTCACGTAAAATTTTAAGGAATAGTATCAAGTAGTTTCTATATAAAAGGCAAAAACAGGTCCTGCGAGAAAGGTGAATGGAGCGTAAAGCTACATACTATTAAGGTACCAGTAGAGATAACCAACTTGTTTAACCTGCAATATGCATCACAGAGCTACCATGAAGGTCTATTTAAACCTAAATTTCACTAATACTACGACCAAGCCATGGATTTATGGCAACACATGAAAACCATTGCAAAAGTCAGCGATACATTATGCGTTTTGGCAAAAATGTTGTTTTGGCTGGTAATATGCCCCAGGATGGCCTGGGTCGGTGGGTCCTATTAAAAATTCCATCCATTGCAGTCAAGGAACATACAAAAAAATTAGGTGCTTTTGTCCGACGTGTCCACATCTGATCAAAATCTTGACGTAAGCTGCCTGACTACAACCAGACATTTACAGAACTGAGCTCTGGGAGTGGGAGGTTGTGGCAATCATTTCACCAACAATGAAACAAATATCATGTGTATTTCTATTATATTGGAAGATCAGAGCTGAGTAATAACATGAATACGGATCATCCTTGTAATTCTGTATTGTACCAAACGTTTCATGGCCATCTGTAGGGCAAGCATATTGTGGTTGGTATCATTTTACTTCACTAATATTCCGGAATCGCATGGTGCATATTTCAAAGGGATTAAAGTTGCACTAAACTCTCATTCAATAAGTATGAAAATAAATATCCTTCTACTTCTTCTCATGGTAATGTCCCCTCCCAAATTCCCTCCGAGGAAAGGTTGCTTTCCTGATTACCCAAATGATTTATGATCCTGCTGTAGGAAGCGCGTCTTGAGTTTGGCATGTAAGGCAGGAAAACAAACTATTCAGGGAGGATCACAACTGACTTCCTGTACGTGCATCTATATGCCGTGTCTAGCCAATTGTCTATAGTTATGGAAGATCGTAGACGACTTCCTGCCTGATCAACACACTCGGTTGCTGCGTTATAAGGTGGGTTTTCCATGCTGTGATTGGCGTTATTTTGATTGGCTTCCAGTAGATTCCGTTTATATTCTAGGCGGAAATCTAAAAAGGCTCGAGGTCCCTGAACGAAGAGCATACTGTCATACCTTGGAGCTACTCGCTTTGGGCCCCGGTAATCCCTAGTCATAGCTATTTTCTATGTCAAATTACTGTGCTTAATAGGACCGCCAGCCTCTGAGTTTTTCCTCCGAATTGGGCTGTGCAGATGTTTCGGTCTGGCAGACGTAAGGTATAGACCAGTTTTGAGTCCGACGCACAACGGAGCTCTAAGTTAATTAATAGGAGTCAGATCAATTTTAAGCGAACGCATAATTTAATCGTAACCACAAAGGGTTATAACAAAATTTTCTATCCTAAATTCGACATGGAGTCAGATGTGTTGTAACCGCTAAGATAGTAGAGCTGCAGCATCCCCGGGACGCGCTTCAGGCTTTTTTGAAAGCGGAACGTGAGTCGACGTCATCACATTTGACCTGAGGCAGTGGTCTAGTGCTGATGCTGTAGTCAGACCCCATTTTTATAATGGAGACCAGTAAGCCTTTGTTTTCCTTTGCAGTATGAACACACTGAGACCTTTCGCCTCATCCAGGACCCTCTTTGGCTTAGATGCACAGTGTTTACATAAGGGTAAGATATATTGTCTATGTTCTATCGTGAATAAAATGCGGGTTTATGAAATTTGCAAATCATTGCAGTCTATGTTTATTTACATTTTATGCAGCATCACACCTTTTCAGAACTGGGGCTGTACTATTATTATTATTATTGTTGAAGTGTTTTGTGTTATATGTGTTATGTTCTCAACATTATTTACCAAGAGTCACCAAGCAGATGGTAACCATGGACATGGCTATTCTCCAAACCCATGTTCAGATCACTTGTCCGGAAACACAATGAGTAATGAATGGAACCGGGCGTGACAGTGTGCGCGAACGTGAGGCGCAACTTATGAAAACATACAACATGTGGAAGAATATAAATAATAACATTTTAAAATAAATGCTTATCAACATTCCATACATATAAGTGAATACGCAATTTATGAGGGAAATACCGCTTGAAAGTACATACATGTGTTTTGAAACATCTGGGACCCAAAATCAAGATTTCATTTATGTTTCTATGCACTCTTTATATTGTTGTATATTACAAATTATCATTGAAGTAATAATATACAAAGCGGGAGATTTACATCCTTACGGTTGCATTCAGAGAACGATACCCTTTCCTGTTTACAAACAAGTGCTCATCAGTGGTTGGAGACTGGCACCCCTGGACAGTCCAGCACACTGTTGATCACGAAACATGCTGGGAATCACCAATAAGTGAATGCAGACTATAAAAGCAAGTGGCTCTTCTTAAGAAGCAAGTAATAGATAACATGAAAACAGCTTTGCTGCTGATGCTGTCGAACGGATATTGTGAAATTAAATTCCGTGGGGTGTAAAACTCAAAGGAATTTATGCGGGGCCGATACACTTTTGGATCTCTTTTATGCCCATCCGATTTTTCTTCATTAACCAGAATAAGTGGATTTTGAATTGTTTTATGCCTGTATGGCACTGTCCAAGCCACCATATTTGTTCATGTGATCAATATAAATAATGTGTTAATGATATTACTCTCAAACTATCGTTAATTTAGGATTAATTACTTATGGCGCTTTTCCACTACGCGGTACTGGCTCTACTCTACTCGCCTTATTTGCTTTTCCATTAGGAAAAAGTACCTATTACCACCTTTCTTATGGTTCCAAAAAAAGTACCCGCTCGACTAACAGGTACTAAAGTGTGACGTGACAACACAGCAGCCCACTGATTGGTCAGAGAGAATCGTCTCTGTGAAAGACAATTCGCCTCTGCATTATCGCTAGGAAACTGGCTTCACTTGCCATCATTGAAACAGGTCTTCAGACTGTGTTTTTGAAACGTGGTGTTTTAGGCAGCTCGATAAATCTAGTGCGCGTTGCCTTAACTTTCAAACAAGGTTGCGTTTGTTCACCGAAGCTGCTGCATTTATGAGAAGTGTTTCTTTGTCAGTGACCCTGTTCGTAGCGAAATTAGAAGTAACGGCGCTGTGTCCAATTCTGTTCTCCAAATTCTCCTTGAGAAAGTTATTATGCTGCCCCTATTTTACAAAAATTGCGCAGAAAATTACTTTACAGTTGCTAATGAAGGTATCACAGATGAGATGACGCATCATAAGCGATAAATTCTAATACTCTGCCATCTCCTGGGATTTGCGCATTTGCTACGTGTTTTGCCTTCAATTTCAAAGTGAAATATTTCAGGAAACTAATAAACAAGCATTGTTTTTTCATATGCATTATTTGCTTCTTTCTTTTGAAGGAAAAAAGGTAAATTAACATCCTGGGTGTGTAGTGATTCCATAATTATTGCCAGAATTTGGTGCGTGGTTGTTCCATAATTTTTGCCAGGGTTTGTTGTTGCAATATGGAATACTGATGGTATGCAAATGGCTTGAAAATATATTGCCTTCTACAATGAATACTCAATGCCTTTTTAGGATGTCATTGCTTTGCATTTGAGGTGGTACATCATTTAATGCACAACCAAATAGAAATTACAATTAAACACTCGCGGATTTTAGTGCCATAACATGGTGATGGTAGTGCGCGTCCCCTGATTCAAACACGTTGATATTAAAAGGGACATTGTGTAACATTTTCAATTATTTATTGGCCAAAAGTCTGTATTCATACATATGTCATCATAGGTGTATTATGACCTCCGCTAATGATCTGACATATTGTCGTAAACGAAGAATTTTAGATTTGTTTCTACATTGGACGGGTTCTACATTGGAAGCGCCATGACGGTCTGCCATCTTGAAACTACAGCCGCCGGCAAGGGACAAATAGCACCAAATGCGGAATAAATCTGCGTTTGCCCCGCCAGCCAGCGCAGAGTGATTGAGACACAGAGATCAACAGGAGAGGCTACCGAGGGAAGTTTGAAAATATGCACTACTGCAGCATAGAGCAGGACCATGCATATGCAGCAGCAGCACAGGAGACCGAATCCTATCTGCTAAGAATGTGAAAAAGAGAATTAAAAAGGCAGCGCGACCGGCGCATTCAAAAAACGAGGGTCAACATCGGGCTAGCCTTCCCCAGGTGGAAGGAGCTAATAAAAGTGAAAGATTTTCAAAGGGCGCTGAAGTTGCCAGCTTTCTGATCAACAAGTAAGTCACCTTCAAATTCAGGCTACGCAAATACCTTGGGGACCTTGTCTCTAAGCACGTTCTCGTAAGCAGCGCAGCAGCTGCGGTTCTTTGCGTGTAGCACTGGTCAGGAGATTCTGTGCTGTCGGCTTACATCATTACCAAATCGGTGAAGTGAGCAGGTGTAACGACACCATTGTTTTCAGTTATTGTATTTGACGATTTGCTTTGTTAAGTAGCAACTCGACTGTTTCACCTGTCTTTTATGTAACATAACAGAATAGAGAATGCTATTAGTGTTATTTTAATTCCTCTCTAAGGCGGAGTAAGCAATGGGAGTGTTCACGAGTCAAGGTCAGAGGGGTCAGGACTCCAGTGAAAGGTGTTGAGTACCTGGGGTCCTATTTGAATCATTAGTGTAACTCTAGAGTGCAAATGACTGGCCAGCTAAATCTTATCTGTCAGTCACCAAAGCCATTGTTATTGCTCAGCGCACAAACTCAACCTAAGTGTTCGCAGCCTCCAATCTGATGAATTTGCTAGGTATTGTGGAGCCCATAAAAGGGCGGTGTTCTAAAAGGGAAGCAGACTTTTCTATTTCTTCTTTCTATATTTTCATTGCAACAATGCTTTGGTAATGGGCCAGGAAGGAGTAGAGGTATGACAATATCAGGTCAGTGAGAATACACAAAATTTGGAGGAACAGTCAGAGCCCTCCATGGGGCTCCAGCTCTCCTCTCCACTGAATGCTTTGATAATTTACCTTTTCTCTGCTGCCAATACATATTTTTGAGAAGATATTTTTTGATGAGAAAAAACCATGAGAACTCCAGCATGGGCTGGAGTCAGTATTGAATTCAGAAGAGATGAAAAAGCTATTAAGGGTTGCTGATCTACAACATTCTGTCCTCACTCTCCCACTTATTACTACACGGTCACAATTATTTGATAATATCCTGTTCTTCTGCTCACCTCTATCGCTTCAGAGGTAGAACCAATTGTCTCATGAATATGGTCGGGTTCTTGTTCTTGTCATTGCGCCATTGCAACAATCTGTTCCACATTTTGGAGAATAGTGCCGCATGCATGCGTCACCATGGAAATTAAAAATACCACTGTTGAAGCCATGGAAAACCAGTTCACTCACTCTTAAAAATAAAGTTAGTTTTTTTTCAGCCTTCATAATCACAGTATGATTTATATATGCATCAGTCCGTTAATGAGAGACCTTCTGGAGAATTTTCCAGCAGCCATACCACTATTCGATCTGCTCCAGCCACGTGGCTGAAGCTAAGCAGGTGTGGGCTTGGCTAGTACTTGGATGGGAGACCACTGAGGAAAACCAAGTTGCTGCTGGAAGGGGTGTTGGTGGGGCAGTAGGTGGCAGTCTTCCCTCTGGCGGAATAATCCCCAATGCCCCAGTGCAGTGCAGTTAAACTCACTCACTCACTCACAGTGGTCATTAAAGATCCTATGACACTCTTCGATAAGAGTAGGATGTTCCCCAGTGTCATGGCTAAAGTCCCAACCTGGCTCTTTCAACCTGCCTTCTAATCATCCCCTGATCTATTTGTTAGATCTGGCTGTGCAAATTGTCCTCTCCCTCCCCCCTCAACCCCCAGGGCTCCCTTGAAGAAGAGATCTCAATCTCAACGGGACTTCCCTGGTTAAATAAGGGTTAAACAAAAAAGAAAAAAAAAATTCCCAGCAAAGGCCAGCTGCTTTTGCCCTCAAAAACTGGAGAGGAGACACCAGAGCCGAGGGGAACTCATACAGCCTTTGAATGCTAAAGATTCCTCTCTATTAACTGAGGCATATTTAGGAAGTCTAACTGAACTGGCCCCACTTAAACAGAGTGATTTCTATCCCCAGTGGTCTATGTGGGCAGTTTTACATTGGCAAAAGCGCATATCAATTAACAAGTGATTTCCTACAAACGAACAGTGCTCGGCCATTTAACTGTACCCTGGCACACAGATTGCCAGCTCCCAGTTTGGAGTTTATAGTCATTGACCGTCTGCTGGTCCAGAACATCCTTGGTCCAAAGGTGCCCCCTGTTGTCCCCAATGGCCCACTCGACTCTGGTCTGTCCCTGATGCATCATAGAAATCAGTGTCTATGACAGCACAGGGAGAAGGACAGGAATTATTCAAAGGTAGTAACCCAGTCACATCGAAACTATTCATTAAGTGGTCAAAAGGTTTCAGTATGTCTGGCTGGACACCAGCAGTGCACACTATGCTTCTCATTTGGTCACTGAAAAACATGGCACGGCCACATCTACCTTATGAGCTTGAGTATTCCGCATAGAGCTTGTTCCTTTGCTATTATACTACCTCACACATTCATACAGAATGTTTTTTTTCAATCCCCCGCCGCGTGATTAGTGCGAAGTGGGGGATATAGCATTGGGCTCCGTCCGTCCGTAAGGACACTTAAAATTGAGGCGGCGGGGGATATTGCCATGTTAGTGGCAAACACTAGTTTTTTGCACCGGCACTTTTTTAGACTACTTCTCAATTTTATTTTAAGTCTTTTGACATGTAGTTTCATGTAAAACTGGCGATGAATGCTGTTCTTCTGCAGTGCTTCTGTACTGAGGACACTACCGTTCACACACATATGTACATGTGCTCAAGTTGTTTTCTCAAGGTTCAAGCATGACTAACTGATTGCATTCATACACACACAACTTTATCACCCCGAAGTCCCACACTGAAATCATACATCAATCTTTAATTTGAAGAGTCTATCACTCTAATCCAACACTCCTTATCTTCGTAAATCTGGAGTGACATCAGCCACACATTCATGATTATTATTATTATTCTGTAACTTTCCCCACTGTTTTGGTTGAGTTTCAAGTGCCACAATTCGTTGAATGTTTCATGTGAGGTAATGCCAGTCTTCTGCTTGTCTTCCAGTTGAAATGGGAAGTTTTGACTTGAAAGTAATTGCTGACAGCGGAAGATTTGAATTATTTACGACATATCTGATTGACACAATTTAACAACATGCCATGCCTCCCTCCCTATACCCATCTTGAAGTGTTGCAGTCTGAGCAGACAGCTATTAATGTATTTAATGTGTTGACGCCGGAGCTCATGAGCTGTAAACTAAACCATTATTGCTTAATGATAAGGAATGGTTGTCACTTCCATGTAATAGAGATATATGAAATGGCCGGGTAATTCATTTACATACAATGCAGATATTTGTTTTGTTCGTGAATATGTAAATACATATGCAAACACCGCTCCCGTCCCTACTTAATTAGTGGAGCGAACAGAAAACAGTTCATTTGACAAATGTTTTCACAAGGTGATTTTCTCCCAGTCTGAAGCTTAATTGCGCATTAGTTAAGCTTGATTCAAGATCATAGGGCTGCAGCGTGAGACTGCATCATTTATAACAGGTCGCACATTTTTCTTTCCCCTCATTCCTTGACTCTTCTTTTATTAGAATTTATATCACATGCCGTATCTTGTTTGCTGTGAAATGACACGTAGCTGACCTATGGAGTGGAAGAATCCGCAGCAGTTCCGCTTGATTAAAATTTGAGTCTCCTTGGCTGCTCTGTGCGCTTATCCAAGCCTTTGACACAGTTTTTTTTCCAGGCTTTTACCCTGGCTAAATCACAATAAACTAATGACGACTCTGTGGACAGCCCTTTCTGGCTTCAGCCTGAACTGTGGCCTGCTGGTGAAATTAAAATCAGGGCCAAGAACAGAATGGGCCTTTTTAATTGGCCCTTTTAACTGCCGAGGCAAAGCATGCCTCCTTCTCAAATAAATAGGGGTTGTGGCACCAATCGCCCTGCAACATGATTCCAGCTTCACAGTTGAGAAATGACCCAATAACTTGTGAGAGAGAATGTCTGGTGGGAGTTGGAAAGGTCATTACTCAAGTGATGTACGATGAGAAAAAGAATAATCCCAGCTCACAAGTACTCACAATACACTGTATCATAATGAAGCTTGTCTGTGGGACATTTAAATAACAAGAAAGATAAACTTAATTGTAAATAACACTCAATATATTCCTCATTTGCTAGTCCTCCCTACCAACAGCCGCACTCGGAAAGACAAAAATAACCACAACGGATGTAGATAGATTATGCAGATATTTCTATCCTGCGCACACTGTGCTTTCAAAGGGTCCAGATAGAATACACTGATATTTATATCCTGTATATATTCATGTTTTACACTCATTCAAGAGTGTGACTGATCTACAGTGAGGTCCATAAGTAATTGGACAATGACACTAGATTGACTCGACGCTGATGTGAAGTATGTTTTTAAAGGTATGCAGTCCACGTTGAGAGAACCTTCAGCCACTGAAAATGGAGCCATTGTCCATGGACATAACTGTACATCTACACATTGACTACGTTTTCATTTCATCCACAGCTTAAAAGCTCTGCTTCAGTTTCATCCTGTGAAAGGCAATACCTTTTACTCATTCTGCTCTAATTTACCCGTAAACCCCAATCTACTGAAGAAATGACCTGCTTATTACACACAGTAAATAGTAAATGGACTGCATATAGCACTTTTCCAGTCTGCTTTACAATTATGCCTCACATTAACCCTAATGGCAGAGGCTGCCATGCAAGGCGCCAGCCTGCACATCAGGAGCAGTGCGTGGTTCAGTGTCTCGCTCCAGCACACTGACATGCTCTCTGGAGGAGCTGGGGATCGTACGAGGGACCTTCTGATTCCTAGGCCACTCGCTTTACCTCAGTTATGCAGTTATGAATTAATCGTAATTACAATACAGCATAACACTTATTGGAGCATTGGGAGCATATTGAAATTATTGAAAGCAGTTTTGTCCGCAGAGTTTGTTTTCTATTATTTGGTACAAGGAAGTGTTGTGATTCTGCCCTGTTTGCCATGTTTATTTTGAATTCTGCCATATTCCACTTCTGCAGTTCTATGTTTTGTGTCATGCCATGCATTGCACTTTGTCTCCCCCTGTCTGGTCTTTTCTCATGTGATCGCTCACTGCCCCAGTATTGTGTGCCACACTTTCTGGTGATTTCATGGTTTCTGGGATTTCAACCATTACTTCCAATCTCGTTTACTTCCTTCACCTTGCTTTTCTATATTCCTAACAATACTAACAGTTTGTTTTAGTTACTTACCAAACCAAGACTAACACTGTTTATAGTACTAACTTACTAACAAGCACTATGGATTGTATAGCTGCACATTACTAATTGACTAACGAGCTCTCAGCACTCGCTCTGCTCTAGTCTCCGCCCCTTGCCTTCACTCAATTTACTTTACTGTGCTTTATCAGATTTTCTGCACCTGGCTAATCCTAAATCCTAAATTGCGGCTGATAGACGGCAAGATCATTGCAGCTTCAAAAGAATCATGTCAAGCAGCTGAAAACGCCTCCCTGTATGTCTGCCAGGCCCTGATAATGAAGTGAATCATGAACAATCGTGATGTACAAAGTTTATTCATAACCCTGGTACAGGGATGAACATTAAAAAAAAAACCAAAAAACAATCTAGTACTGGCAAGACACAAAAACAGAAGAGAACACATCTCTCTGGGGCACAAAAATCAAACACTGGTAAAATTGAAAACTTCAACAGATGTGTACCAGAATGCTAAACTAGAAAAAGCTTCAATTTCACATCTTGAAATGTAGTTTGTCCAGTTTCTTCAATTGCTAGTTTCACTTGGAAATGAAAGTCATGCGCTGCCATCCATGAGCATCTGCCTCTGGTAGAAAAATGCAGTTTCAGAGGGTGCTACACACACTGAACTCATTTTCACTAACTGCTTCATAGTAGCCTCTGGTTCTCACATACTTTTATGGTATTGTTTTAATCTTTGTGTCATAATTTATTACGTTTGACACACTCAAAACACCTAAATGCACTGAGAGATAACAGTGCACCTATATTGGTACAAGGAAATTTCAGGACAAGTTTAAAATGTTATTTTCCAGTCAACTGTGATTTATATTCACTGTGGATTCCTCTGAGACCCAGCTAATAAACCCACTGAATACATCCTCCCAGTTCTTTCCTATATGTGGTCAGAATAAGAAATGTTTCAAAGTGCATTTGTGTTTAACACTGACAGAAATCGCTGTACCTTAGACTCTCTCCGCGTGTGCGCAGGTATCAGTGAAAACGTTGCGCGTACTTTAGTCCACATGCAAACAATGTTTTTGGTCACTAAGAACAGACCTTCTGGAAAATACTGACCAGATAGCATTTTCACTGCATACTGGCAGGGAAAAAAGAGTTTTTGACTTTTGATGTCAGAATGAATGCCCCTTATCTCCTTTTGACAGTGAAATCAACAGTCAAAAAATTGCGTTGAAGAAAAAGATGTGGCAAGCAACCGTGGTGCGCTCAGCAGAGAGAGTACCTGAGTGAGCTTATCGTTTATTTCCCCTAATTTTGCTAGTGTTAAAGCTCAAAAGCAACAGCTTTGGAATGGAGCGAAATACTGTTTCCTGCACAGTTGACTAATGTTAGCCTATTGCTCACATCTTACTAGGTAGGCAATAGACATGAGGCTCACACTGCGATGGTTTCTGCGCTCTCTCCCTCCACCTGCTGACTGCAGCTCCACCTCAACAGCTGCTGCTCGTTGAGGTGGAGGTGCAGTGAAGAGTGTATATAAGAGCTGCACTGCCAAACTGGCAGTGCAGCTGCATTCTGTGTGAAGGAGCCCTGTTTTCGCCTCTACTGGTTTTTTTTTCATCTTTTATTAAAGGAAAGATTTTTATATTTTTACTCAGCCTGCGCGTATGGGTCCCTTCATCTGGTTTTGGGTACATGGTCCCAGGGACCGCCGGCTTGTTGACCCCTGCCGGCGAGGGCAAAACCATGACACACACATCCAATCTCACATTCACAACCATAGTCAAAAAATACCACACATTTGCAAAAAATGCCAGTTTGGATGCCAGATTTATTATAATGACCACCTCAATTCCACAAGACTTAGGACAGTATGTAACATGCATATAAAAACAGGTTTAAGTGATTTATCAATTATCTTTTACCTGCATTTAGTTGAAAATGGCACAAAGAAATTTTCTTCAGCAAACTACACCTGTCTGCTATTGAAACGTGGCAGATTATGAAGCGCAGAATATAACTATGGAGACCCTGGACTGAAAACTGAAGTCCAAGAAGCCTGTCTGGCAAAAATGGAAACCAATTCTGCATAAAGTCCAACAATTGAAGACCTGTGTTCAAGAAGTACCTAAGTCATTAAATAACACTTATGTGATTTTAGGGGTCAAAGTTTTCGAAACATTTTGCAGAGTGTTATTGAGTGACTAAGGTACTACTTGTGCACAGGCCCTCAATTAGTGTCCTCACCTTAAAACAACTGCTGAGTCGTACTGAAAGCAGAGATGATATATTGCACAGAGGTAAAAATGCACCTGCCCCACCTTTTTTGGAAAGTGTTGCGGACGTCACATGTCGAAATAGGCATTATTTTAACAATAATATTGATGAGTTAAAACATTACTGATGTCATTTTTTTTCAACAGAATGCAAATGTATCTGCAAATTACTGGTCACAATTTTTATTTACATCTTACACATTTTCTCCATACCTCTGGAATTCAAGTTGTAGATTAAAATGTTCTGCCGCGAAACAAACAACCGCATGAAAGAACCGCAGCATAGGAATAATACTTTCAATCTGCATGTATCAATAGTATCGCACATTTAAATCATTGGGGATCAAAAGTAATGCATTAAGGGTTGCCTTTGATCAAAGGGTCACAGAATCCAAAGCTTTCTTAATTACCGTGATGTGTATCATTTTTGCAGTCTTACACACTCTATCCCCCAAATTCTTAAAGGGCGTTTTTCACTTGATCATGGTTAAACTTGGCTAAACAGAGTATAAATAGGTGATGATCGAGCGGACAAATTGAGGCCCAAATTCATAAAGAGAGATCAGATCAGCTGCTGTTTATCCAGCGTACATGGTTAGTCACACCTGTCTTAGTAACAAAAGAAATTCTAATCGTCGCAAGGGGCTTGTTTATCTCATGTACAAGCTAGCAATTCTCTGTTGGCCTGCTTGTGTGGCTGGACGTATGACCATGAATCCCTTGCTCATAATTGAAATAGCACAGGAAGAGATGGCTGACCAAAGGCGAGGTGCCGAATTGAGGGTTTTCAAAGACAGGACGAATCCTTTAGAAGAGCATAGCGACATGAAATTTGTCAAGCGATACAGAATTTCCAAAGAATCATACCGTTAGACTCTAGACCTAATCGAATCAGACATTGACCATCCCACAAGACGAAACCACGCCCTTCTTCCAGTACACCATGTATTGCCCTGCGCTTTTATGTATGTGGTGCATTCCAAATGGTTCTTGGTGACACGTGTGGTGTATCACAGGCTCCCTGTTGTCCACAAGTTCGTTGTGTTACCAAGGCAACAAGTGCCAGGAAAAACCACTTCATGCCATGCAGTGTGACACATGACATCACTACACATCGGCTAAGCGGGGACTTGTACACGGATGGGTAATCACCCGATTCTGTTCTACCTGAATTGCCCTAGTCACAGGAGTTTGTCCACACGCGTACTTCTCGTTTTAGCCACCGTACAGTAGTTGTACGTGACTAAAATAATCGGGTGATCATCACCCTTGATGAATATGAATATGAGTGGGCATATGTGTTTAAACACTATTGTTATGTTAAACGTACTCTGGATGAGAGTCCTTTCACTCATGGGTTGACAGCAAAAAACATTTAAGAAAGTATCTTTGTCCAAAATCTCTAATTCTAGATCAGCAACAACTAACTTTCTCAGCCATACATCCAACATGGACGAAACAGTCCTGTACTCCAGTTTTTTACGTGATTTTTATTTGAGAACAGGGGCATTTGAGTTTGACAGTTTATTTGATGCTTTGTCGAGCCCTAACAAAGAAGAAAGATTTTGTTGTGAGATTGACCTGTTTAGTTCAACCAAGGCATCTTTTGTGAGGGATTATTTTCAATTTTGCTGCGTTCGATTTTGGCTCAGTAGTTGGAAGAGGGAGCTGGAACTGATATCATACCTGACCTGATTGCGTTCCATTAAGTAAGCCAGAAAACTGACCTGGGGTCAGTGGGGTTTCCTCCGACCAGGATTTTGCCATTGTTAGCTATTGTTAGCAATACTAGTTGAAAACAACACATTATGCAGTATTTTGCGCGATTAAACACTGTAACAATAAGTCCACCGATAGAAGTTGTACAGTATTGTGTGTACCACTGATTAAATTAGACACAAATAAGACAGATGGGTTAATAAACAGTATATAACTGCATGATTGATTTTATTGATGCAGAGAGCAGCCATCTTAACCTCGAACTCGGTGGATAGTTTCTCCCACTTGGAAGTTGGAAATCTGATTTCAGGGGGCCATTCCAATTGAAATTCCTGACTGGGAGCTCGGAAAGCCCAACTTCCCAGTACAAATGGATTGCAGCGTTATTCCATTGCTCCAAGGTTTGAGGTCCTGTATATCTATTGTAGATGCTTTCAGTGGTGGACAGGGGTTTCAATGATCACTCTGACTGAACTGTCATTATAGAGATTTTTACCCAGCAGGGTGCGATGCATTACGAGTGCAGACACATTCCTCCCGCTACTATTATAAAAATTTGTGTGACTTTTGCCACAGTAGCCCTTTTGTCGCTGTGAATCAGACAGAGAAGCATTTGTTAGCCTTGCCTATAAATGCACTAACACCCTGGGCGCCCAGCACCAAGTCACCAGTTCATGGTTTTTACCTCTTTGGACCATCGTCAATTTGTACTCACCACAGCTGACTGAGAGCAGCTGCTTACAAGCCTTGCCACTTTGGAAATGTTCACAGCAAAATGTTCAGAGTAGAATCAACTCTGAAAGAGTCTATTTGGTCCCACTTTGGCAAGACTGGACTCAAATAGACTCTGAAAGAGTAAATTCTACTCCATAAGAGTCAAATTTACTCAGATCATTTTGCTGTGTTGCCACTCAGCAGTCTGGTCATAATGATTTGAGCTTTGTCATAGTAACAAAGGTCCCCTTTTTTCCACAACCAACATGTTGACTACAAGGATCGACTATTCACTCAGCGTCTAAGGTCATCTTGCAGATATTGACATGCACTTTTGTCACAACATAATAATTGTTGTTCTCTTCATCTATGGTAATAACCAACTCCTGTTCTTAAGCCTGTTCCTTGGTCTGGAGAACTGGCTGGAGTGTTCCTACAACGCATGTTTTTCTCATTGGAGTACTAGGAAGATTCCACACAAAAATACCACAGGTGGGTTTCAAACCCATGACCCTCTTGCGTTAAAAGTTAGGATAACATGGAAAATGCACATGAAAACAGAAAAGCAGTGATTTCTAAATTTAGCTCACTTGTATTTCATTGTGGACAGTAAGAAGACAAGCTAGTTAATGTTTTGTACTAGCCAATTCCATTTTATTTGCAAGTATAAATCAATCCCTGCCAGTGAGGCTGGCAACACATTTTATAATTGTTAGGACTAAGGCAATATAGTATGAGTCATGCGGCAAAAATCTGAGTAATTATCTAATTTAAAACAGCTGATTTCCATTGGTGATTGTAATAATGACTTAGAACAAAAGCAGCATCCAGGAAAGGCCTAGTCTTTCAGAAATCAAGATGCGCTGAGGTCACCTATTCGCCCACAAATGTGTGGGCAAAGTCAATGAAAGGTTTTAAAGCAATTAGTTGCAACTATATTATTTGGGACCTGAATGACTATGCACTATCTATTCTGAATTAATGCCTGTATAAAACATATTGCAAAGACTATTGTTTTTTTTACCACTCCACAAGCAAAACTCTCTCTTATTACATTGACTAGTTTGAAGTATAACATACTGTAAGGCCACGCCTCCAGCCATCCAGCTCACTGGTCTACTAAGACCCGCACCCAATATTCAATTATTACTTGCATCTGTTGTTAATTCCCACTGAGTGGTAGCAGTGGTGTACACAAGTCTGAGCTTCGCTCAGTATCTTTGTGAAGTCTCATAGCAGATGTATTAATCGTGTTGTTAGTCTGTTTAGACTTATTTCTGTATTCCGTGTACCTAAATCTAGCGCAGCACTTTATTTTTTTAAAGGAAAATACTTTCCTTTTTGTTCTGTGTAATACTTGGTAACTGTGAGTGTCATTGTCACTGTCACATCTGGCATCACATCCTGAATAAGGATGTGTTATTTCACCCTCAACAAAGCATGACATTTGCATACGTATGATTTATGAAGACATTTATGTCTCATTTATACTCAGTTATAAGGGCAATATACATGCTGTATTAAGCCTTGATGAGTAACACTTCATCTAAAGTGTGACCCTCCTTGTTACATAGTGTTTGCAACTTCTGTTCCTTTTGTTTTGTTTGCAACGCCTGTGCCCACTGCCCTGCAGTTCGGCATAATAAATATACCAAATCCATCCTTGCACCTGTCCAGTTCTCAACTTCCTGCCTTCCATGCAACGCTTTGTGCGCGTGGCACAAATTCGTTACACATACTGTACCTACCTCTAAGCCTGCATCTTCTTTTCCACTCAAATTAAATTAGGGAAATGATTGCCATCTGATTACCTTATATCCGTTTTCCTATTTTGTTCCACTCTATAATTAAGGTGAAAGGCAGCCTTCATTTGAAGTGAACTGCAGACACTAGAACTGCCCCTTATGTGTAGAAAAAAATGTTTTTTTCGTAATTTTAAGGTGAGGATGAACTGAATTATAAATTCATGAACATCTCCATCAAAACACTCACAGAATCTGCCTTTTTCCCATTAAAGGGACGCTCCACTTATTTATCATACAACCTTGTACAATCATACAATTCTGAAATAATTGGGACAAAGTGTAAATTGTGAATAAAATCAAAATGCAATGACTTTCAGATCACATGAGCCTTTATGTTATTCACAATAGAACATACATAATATTTCAAACGTTGAAACTGAGACATTTTACATTTATATCCAAAAAATGATCTTATTTCAAATTTTCTGGCTGCGACAGGTCTCAAAAAATAAACGAAAATTTCAGGATTGGTAGAGATTATGATAATCTAGCTAATAATTGTGCCTTTTTTTACAGCAAAAGGTAAAAAAAAAAAAAAAAAGCTCTTGCTGCCTCGAACAGTCTGATTTCCTGGGAGTGCTTTGACACCCAACAGCTGAATACACGAGTAATTTAATGATCTGTGAAGAATCATATCCACCAACACAACAAACGCTCTGCTATAAGACCAATCAAACACGACTGCAGTGTTCAGTAACCTATTGCACATGCACAGTAATCTAATAATGATGCCAGCAAAGCAAACCACTTTAGCGAAAACCTAAAACAGTCAGCTAAAAATGCCAGTAGAGTGAAATGAACAAATCTGTGGAGTAATTCCCAGATTGCAGAAATATAAAAGGAGTGACATCCCCATTTTTGCTAGTAATGGTTATACTTGTGCAAATGTGAGCATTCGTTGAATATAATGAATACTTAAAACTTATGCAGTGAGAGAAAAACCAGAGTGAATCTCCCATTACTGGACAACCGATACAGAAAGGATGGAGGACCAGTAGTTCACGTGTTAACCAATTTAAGATGATAAAACAGCTCAGAACCCTTGAGAATTTAGTACAAAGTGAAGTTAAGCTTATACAAACGTTGATTTAGCCTGGGTCTGTCCATATCACAGTCATGCGACTGCCAAAGCCTTCCTTGGCTTCTCATTGGCTTAACCTTTTTGGGAAATGAAAAGATAGTGACCTCTAGCCTGTGTTGCAGATGTCACATGTGGTTTGCTTCGTTCAAACACCAACATCTCGGCACTCGAGCAAGGTTTTGTGTTCCCTGACATAATGGCATTATGCGAAATAAGCCAATCAGAATACTTAAGAGGCTCGCGCTACCGACGGACCAGACTCCGTCTGTGGTAAAAAAACAAGCGAGCTCGAGGAAAACAAAAGAAAAGGGAAAAAAATCAAAGATTCCCTTACTCACTGACACTGATCCTATTATGCAGCTAAGTCCCTAACGATAATCTCTAAAGAGACCTTACCGGCTAAAGCGCCAAAGATGGACTGACACTCTAGCAAGGAACGCGAGGCGAAACTGGAGCTTAAATAGAGTCCGGGCAACGCCCCAATTATTGCCAGCTGGCCCTGGAATCCGATAGGGAGCAAAACGATATCGTCCCGGACGAGAGTAACAAACAGAGCTCTCAAAGCTCCCAAACCATGACAACTTGTTCTATAACAGTCGTTTCGTGTTTCCCCTGCCAAATATTTGGAACGAAAATTGTGGGTACCAAAATCCTTAAAATATTTGTCCATAATGACATTTGTTTTTATGTAAAATCGGATCGAAGAATGTGACTTTTATATGGAAAAGCCGACTCAGTGTTTCTGCAATTATAAGTAGTGTTCTTTCTGCAAATACTGCTGTATATTCCTCAAGCAAACTGTGTCTGTGCCGTATGGAATGCCACCATTTATTACAAGAGTTATCAAGAATAAAAAGCCAACTGCATGAGACCTTAAAGGAAATCAACCGACTTTAAAACAATAACGCCAGTCCCAACGTCACCCGTCTACCTACTAAAGCGCCAACTGAAGTGCACTGCTCTGCAGCCAAAGGACTTGTGTTCGGGAAAACTTCAACACCGAAGAAACTCGGAGAGACTCCTCCTTTTAGTAATGTTTACTTTCAACATCTATCTGTGTTCGATAGTGAATAAAATGTGAGTTTCTGAGAGAGATACAAATCATTGCATTCTGTTTTTATTTAAATTTTACATAGCTTCCCAACTTTTTTGGAATTGTGGTTGTATAGTGTCAGTGAATTATAACACTACTAAAATTTTCTCATTCAAGTGGAAATCATTGGTTTGGAAGCACATGCAGAATCAGTTCTGTCATTACTCCGTCATTTGCCCAAGCTACCATTGTCTACACTGCCTTCTATTTCGGACTCATTTCTTTGTCTGGACAGGAAAATCTCATTAGGTTTTGCCATGCACAAAAATGGCAGGGACATATGGTGCTAGCAAGGCAATTAGTATCTGTAAGCATGGATTAAACATTAAGATGATGAGAGCGAAATAGGAACCCAGTCTTATTATTTCTGTAATAGCTTCTGTTCCGAAAGTCACCGAGGGTATTAAGAACTGACTTCATGTCAGTGGGTTTCACTTCTAGTCCTGAAATGCCATAACTTTACTGTCTTAGCTGATGCTTTCTGTGTGAACTGTATTGGATTTTCAAGGGTAGAGGTAACTGAGACTTCAGAAGATTTGTACTTGTGTTCTCTCATTGTTCAAGAGACATTCAATGTGCTCTTATTTCACTTTGATTTGATAAGATCATCTCTCAAATATATTGTGCCTTTATGCGAATCGAGTAAATGATGTCTTTTTTGAGGGAGATGCCAAATGCAAAACTTAAAAAGAACAAACACGAGTAATCAACATGTCAACAATACACATCAGGCAAAAATGAATTGGATGATGGATGCGATTAGTGTCGACCACAATATCAGTCAATGGCCACCTGTGGTCATCAGAGAATAGAAAACAGGAATGAATGGCACTGAGTGAGATTTGCAGAGCAAATATGCACAAATCCCTTTTTAATGGCTTACTTTTGCAGAGCGCCAACCTGCCTCTTCTCTACGCTACTCAGGATGAGTCTTTGGGAGGGCATGATTAAAAATTGATATTAGTTCAAGATTAACAGCAAACATAAGACGTATGCCACACATGGCTATCGAAATGAGGGAATCTTTTGGCTTTATGCTCACTGGAGAGAGACTTGACTTCTTGAATTGGCTGTAAAAAAGATTGGGAGAGAATATTTGTGCATTACTTTGCATTCATTTGGTCAGCACACTGCAAAAAGTGATTTTCAAGAAAGGGAAATTTACTTATTTTAAGACTTAAAACACTTATTTTGTATCACCATTTTCTTAGTAAGACAAGAAATTTCACTTGTCACTTGACAAGTGAAATTTACTTACCCCATTGGCAAGGTAGTCAAAATTACCTAAAATCAAGGACAAATTTCTTGTCTTACAAAGAAAATGGTGATAGAAATAAGTGTTTTAAGTCTTAAAATAAGTAAATTTCCCTTTTTTGAAAATAACTTTTTGCAGCCCTCTATAATGTATCATTTTAAATAATTAACCAAATACATAATCTTCTTGTGCACGATGCCAATGAGCATCTAAATATAACTAAATGAGCCTTTATGTGTACCCCAGCATCCGCAGTATCCCTTAGTTGGGGCTATGAGTTCCAATTCCTTTAAAACTGATTCTGGCCTTTGAAATTCTAAAAAAAAAAAAAAAATTAATAAAAATAAATAATGTAAAAATCGAATTATATGAATGTTATGCTCCTGTTATGCACAAGTAAAATTCAGATGGTGTTTTTTTAGAGCAGAAAAACATACCATCATATCCATTTTGACTTTTGTGAATTAGAATACCTCTAGTTTGATTAGTTATCAATCTACCAAATTGAAAAAGATGACAATGCTGAAGAAAAAGCACAAACAAGGGTGATTTATTGTTTACAAATCTGATTTTGAGGTCACTGGAAATAATTGAGGAAGCATGTATATTCAAAAGGACTGTTTTGGGTTACTGAAAGATCCTCTGTTGAAATTTTATGTGCAACACCAGGGTTAGGCACCACTTCTGAAACCATACTTACATTTGCACGAACTGCAAGGCCTCTCCATGCTGAGTTACGGATCTGCTGATCTGTGACTGAATTCATAAGTTTTGTCAAAGATCATTGGCAATTGTTGATCTGTCTTTTTTTTTAGGAGATACTACAATCCCATTGTAATCCCATTGCTGTGTAAAATGTAAATAAAGACAGAATGCAATGATTTGCAAATCATAAAAACTCTATATTTTATTGAAAATAGAACTAAGATGACAAATCAGCTGTTAAAAACGTAAAAATTTTATTGTTTTTCGAAAAATGTCAGCTCAATTTGAATTTACTGATATTCACATGTTTCAAGACAGCAGTAATGGTGGCATGTAATGGGGGCTTACTACCTGGCTTTATGGCCAGGTTCAAATCAAATTACGGCCAAATTCGGCCACATGACTGACTTTTACAATATTTTTCACCTATATTATTGTGTCAGATATTTACTTGTACAATTATACATACCCAAATTCCAATGAAAATAAAAACAGAATACAATGATTTGCAGATCCTTTTCAACCTATATTCAACTGAGTACACTACAAAGACAAGATATTTAATCTTCAAACTGATAAACTTCAGTGTTTTTTTAGAAATATTCACGCATTTTGAATTTGATGCCTGGAAAATGCTCCAAAAGAGCAAGGACTGGGCAACAAAAGACTGGGAAAGTTGAGGAATGCTCAAAAAACACCAGTTTGGGACATTCCACAGGTGAACAATTTGATTGAAAATAGATAAGTGTCATGACTAGGCATAAAAGGAGCATCCCTGAAAGCCTCAGTCCTTCACAAGTAAGGATGGGGTGAGGTTCATCACTTAGGGGTCTATTCTCCCATGCGCTTAAGTCGAAAACAGCGCATAGCTACGCACTTTTCAGCCTAAGGGTATTCTCCCCTCGACTTAAGTCTGTGCATTACTCGCCCCGAAGGCAGTTACGCGCCTGGGGCGGAGCAAGGCCAAAATCGGGGCGTTTCCGTGCGTTTCTCAGACAAAAAACACCTACGCGTACTCTCCCCTTGGCTTACGCGCTTTTTCTGTTCAGCACTTTTGAGGGCTGTATTAAGGTCAAGCGCCAACATAAGGCGAAATGGAATACTGCGTTTGATGTCGGTTATGGGCCGAATTTTAACATTAATTTTATTTTATTTAACATGGTAAAGGTTGAGACATTTACTATTAGATTGTTCATTCTTATTTCAAAACTACATTTCTCATAACCATAATAAATTATCAAACGATATCAAATATCATATGATAATAATATGATATCATATGATATTACGCAACAGCCTGTTCTTTTGCCTACAGCCTACAGCTTTTGAGGGCTGTATTAAGGTCAAGCGCCAACATAAGGCGAAATGGAATACTGCGTTTGATGTCGGTTATGGGCCGAATTTTAACATTAATTTTATTTTATTTAACATGGTAAAGGTTGAGACATTCAATATTCGATTGTTCATTCTTATTTCAAAACTGCATTTCTCATAACCATAATAAATTATCAAACAATATCAATATCATATGATATTACGCAACAGCCTGTTCTCCAATTAGTTCAATTACAAACACAAGGTCATCAAGGTCACAACTGCGCTGTCGATCCTGGCATCTGGGTCGTTCCAGAGAGTGGCTGGTGATGTCATGGACATATCACAGGCGTCTGTGTCAAGGTGTCTGACACAGTCGGTTGACGCTATGCTGCACAACATCAGCCACTTTAAAATTCCACGAAACACCAGCTGAAAGACGGAGCGTTCAGGGGGGGTTCTACCAGGTCGCCAAGTTCCCCAGTGTTGTGGGAGCCACTGATTGTAGCTACTCACGATGCAATCAGAACCCCTTCCACTAATAAGAATATGTACAGAGACCATTGATGTCGGCACAGAATTAATGTTCAGGTTGTGTGCGATCATGATAGGCACATATTAAACATCTGCACCAAATTCCCTCGCTCGGGCCATGATGCCTATGTACTCCGCAACTGCTTGAAATGCCAAAAAATACAATAAATATTTGAGACCATACTAAGCTTGTTTCCAGTATCTATGGCAGTGATACTTTGAGTATAGGCAAATAAAAATGACCATTTTACTTAACCCTCTACTGCATAGCGTTGCCCTCAGGCAACATACCACATTTTCAGACCTCAAATTGGCCCTTCAAAAAAAACTAAATGTTTTTTTTCAAATAATGCAACCAGACACATCTCTGTCCAGTGAAATGATGAGTTGAAGGTGGTGTGACATTCATTTGGGGGCGGGAAACCCCTTTTCAGGAAGCGGCACCACACGGGACAGATCGCCACTGGTAGGTAAGATAAATATTACTATTTTACATGTTTCCATTGAAATAACTGTATAAAAAAAATACTTGCATGTGCATGAATATGTAAAGAAGTATATTTGATTGTTTGACTACTTATTTTGTTTTTACTTATACAGTAAAACTGTTTCTTTTCGTTCGTTGCCTCAAGGCAACACTGTGCAGTTAGCCCAATTTTGTTCAGGCAATATAATGCATTACCGTGTGTGTGTAGAGATGTGTTTGTATGCATTTTGTCAATGTCTTTTACTTTACAATCTACTGATACTTACAGCACATGGACGTAAGAACATTTTACGGAAGGAAGCAGCAGGAATTTGCACTGGCATGGAGCAGAAAGACCAAATGAAGCTCTACACCCTCAAATCTTACATTGCAGAGGGCCTCTCTATGTGTGGGAAGAACCTGGAGAAGAAGAGAGGTCGTCCCAGCCTGTCCATTGCTGGCGCGTACGAGGAGAAGAGGAAGAAAGGACCCACAGCTCCTATTCCAGTCCCAGATGTCCGCCTGGATCAAACAGCCCACTGGCTCATCATGACTGGGGACAAGGGACGATGCAGGGTACCAGGGTGCAACGGCACGCCAAAAGCAATTTGCCGCAAATGCAATGCGCACCTCTGCTTCACCCCCGAGCGCAACTGTTTCCTGAGGTTCCACACTGAATAAACAAGATGGATCCCTGAATCAGGTGTGTGAGATACTTAAGGGCTTAGGGGTCAGTTACAGGTCAATCAGTGAAGTTAGAGTGGGTGTGTGTGAGTGCGCGAGTATGCCTGCATGTGTGCGTGCGTGCGTGTATGCACATGCACGTATGTATGTGAATGCAGGTACAATTGTTTACATCATGTCTGTGGATAAAGAAAATGTGCTTCCTGATTCTTCTGTTCAAGAGAGTACCTACTGAGACTGGAGTGAAGATGAAGATGTAGCAGAGAAGAGAGAACCACTCCGAGATTTATTATGATGTTTTTATCCTTGGCCAATTCAAGTTTCTATGCTTGCAGTGTTTTTGCAAATCAAATTGATGTATTTTGTTGTTTTATCTTTCTATGAAATGTTTACATTGTTTATTTGTTGTTTGTTTATTTTTTATGCTTGATCCACTATTAAAACTTATTATAGAAAACCTTGGTGATTTATTACCTTTGTCGCACAATGTTGCCTTGAAGCAACAAACCAATATCTGTTTTGGGGGGGTGGAGGGGTCAAATTTTATGATTGATGGATTTTCAGGGACCCCAAAGCTCCTCCAAAATAGAATGAAATATTTTTTTCCCCAAAAATTCAAAAGTCATGCAGTAGAGGGTTAACCTTCCTTCATCCGTATCGACTGCAAGTTCTTCTCCATGCACTTCCACTGCAGAAAGAGTGGATGCCACCTCCTCCTCCAGAGCAGTGAAATGCACCGGGGATGATGGTTGCCCACCACCTGTTAAGTGCGCACTTCTCCAGTGTGCGGACAGCCTGGCTTTTACAGTGCCCCGCAGATTTTTCTGCGTGCGGGGTAAGAATCCTTTGTTTGTTATTGATTTAATGGTATGGTTGATTTAATGCTGCACTGTGGTAAGTGGTGACTAAAAAAATTTATTTCAGTTTAATTGCATGTAAAAGGTGGCTGTACACAGTTGTTAATCTGATTTCATTCCCAAAACAGCAGTGCCTCCACAGGAGGCATAAATTGCACATTTCAAGTAGTTGTAAAATCATGTCTGCCATAAATATACATTGCATAATTTCCTCAGTGAAATGAAACAAAACATGCAGCATTAGCCTTGCTTAAACACAGCAACAATTATGTCTGACTTTATTATGATGACTTGCTTTCGCATTTACTGTAACAGAAAGTCACAGCGAAAGAAGGACAATCTAGTAATGAGAAGGCGTGATGACTGAGATTGGTCAACCAGAAAATGAAGAAAAGACACTTCATTACTGAGAAAAGAAATAGGAAAGGGAAGAAATTAAAAGAAAAAAAAATTTGCCGTTTCCTGGAATCAATATATGCACATGCTTTTGGCATTCCCCACAAACACTAATGTAATTGAAGGGCTCAAGAATTTCTATGGCCAGGGGAGGCTTTTGGATTACCAATCCAATCATTCACACATTGATCAGGTCTTTTGAATCTCTTTTGAAAGACTGGGAGGCTGTACCAATATTAATCAATAGCATGGGATTTCTGTATTAGAGTGATTTAGTCCTTCGCCTCAGCAAGTTCTCTACAACTTTGATCAGACCAAATTACCTAAGTGGCGAGCATTTGATTTTCGTTTTTCACAGGACATTACAAGTTTTTTTCACTTAAAGTCCTGAATGGCACTTTAGATGCTACCACTTTACTGGTCTGAATGGCTCCCTTGCAAAATTGTCCTGGAGGCTTTAATTGTGATAAGGCTGAATAGCGCTAAGAATGTGGAATTACTATGGATTATCAAGCCCGCTAGATGATGTGGGATGATGCTCATTGCACCAAGATATAGTGGAATGTGTTAAAAATGCGCAGCACATTTTCAAAGACACTTTTAGATCAGAGCAGTGATGGCCATGCTGTGGACTGTTGTCCAGAGGAATGAAATGAAGCATTAATGTCTTTACACGGAAGTTCAGACCACAGAGGCTAGCGTCTGTGGACCTGCTCATCTGATGCATTCGGTTTCAGCGTTCTGAAAATATGGAGTGGATGTGTAGTGTATATTGAGTATTCTCAAGTAATTGGTGCCGGTAAACTATTTAGATCATGGACTTTCAAGTCCCTTCACTGTTTCCAAGGAGTTGTATGAATTAAACTCCTCAACCAAGCCTGATCTTCAAACAGCCTAAGATATTTGCCAAAAGCATCAATACAGCAGTTGATAAAAATTACATTTCAAAACAGAAAAAAATTAGCTTCCGTCATAGCACCAAGTGACAACCACAACAGTCCACAAAGTTGTGGCAATTTAGTAGTGAAAAAAAATCAACTTTCTGAGGCAAAAATTCAACCTGGTATTGATACCACGTCATTCCACTGTGCAGTATAGCCAACATTACGTTAAAATTGATTTACATGTAGATACGTCCCTTGCAAAATTCAGTGATTGTTTATTGAAGCCCCTGGACAGAGTCGGCGGTTACAACGGATTCATGCTTGTTAGCTCCGCCGTCATCAGTGCCGGGTCTGTGTCTGTAGACACTTCCTTTTGGACGCTGTACAGGCTGTAATTTTTGACGGATTACTTTCATATACTGAGCAAGAATAGAAACGCAAGTTAGTTAATGTACTCTTATGATTACTTAGTCAAAGAGAAGGCAAAATAAAGAAAAAATTGATGAAACGAGTGTAAATATGGACGCGCTAGTAATAAATTTGATTTTCTAAAATAATTACGTGCAAACTTATTTTCCAGTCTGCCTTTAATGAACTTGCGTTTCTTTTGTTGTTCAGTATATTTGGTATTGACATGTGTTGTACTTAAGTGATGACACCTATCGATTTTGGTAGCAGCGGCGACAGTATTGGCTGAATAATGCACAAAAAAGTGGAGAAGCGGGCTTTCGGGGGCAACACCCATGTGATCACGGCCGGGCTTTCCAGTTACCCCAAACGGTTTCTCCTGGAAATACAGTCTGATTACAACCTGCTGACTTTTCACTGCACAAAGCACAGCTGTAGTTCATGCACGCATGAAACTTTCCTGGTGATTATCTGTTGATTGGCAAATGTGAAATCCAAGAGAGTACAGTATGAACTTTTCGCAATAATTCCAAGAATAATTTCCAGAAAAAAGTAGATAAACACTTGCCTAACAGTAAGTAAGGTAGCATATTTTCAGCTTTGCGCATTTAGTTACGTGAGCGCATTGAAAGAAAATGCTGCCATATGATTGGTCATGTTACTTTTAGAAGATGGACATCTGGACAAAAGGGGAAAAAATACAAAATACAATGAATAATTTACAGTATTAGTTTTAATGGAGCTTTATTCGCTGCTTTATTTATTTTCAAAAATTTTTTTTATTTATTTAGTAGCTTTATAGAAGGTTTAGTGCTTGATATTTTAGCCATAATATCATATCATCTAGACCATTATACACTGGATATAGAGCGCTATGTTAGACCGTGCCGTCTGAAAGATCTAATCCATCATAATGCACACAACACACATCCAGCAGAACAAGTTCCGAGATGCTAACTTAAACTGGTGGAAGGAGCCTTATGTCTTTGGCTTGAAGAGAGGTTTCAGGGAAAATATTCATGGGAAATGTTTAAATGTAACCATGCTTTTGCCTCCCAGAAGGCAAAAACACATGTTGCTGAGACAGAGATAAGTTTTGTCATCATTCTGAACTTGATTTCTTTTTTAAGCTGCAGACCTAAACCTAAATGACTAAATCATCACTCTTGCCAAGCTTGAATAGCACCGTGCTGTAGCTGAAGTGATCTGATTACCTTCGCCAGCGACTTCGCTGACGAAGGTAATGTTTTGATCCCCATGTATTTATTATTACCTTCGCCAGCGACTTCGCTGACGAAGGTAATGTTTTGATCCCTGTGTATTTATTTGTTACCTTCGCCAGCGACTTCGCTGACAAAGGTAATGTTTTGATCCCCGTGTATTTATTTGTTTGTGTGTCTGTCTGTGTGTATGTGTATCGAATAACTCAAAAAGTACCAAACGGAATTTCATAAAATTTGCTGGGTTGATTTGGCATGACCTGAGGATCAATCGATTAGATTTTGGGAGTGATCGGGTCAAAGGTCAAGGTCAAGGCCACGAAAAGGTCAAAACCGACTTTCGGTCATATCTCGGTCAATTTTTATCCGATCGGCATAAAACCAACGCCAAAATGTGCAGAATTATATACCTGATCCTGTGATGTGAAACACGGTACAATGGGGTCAATACCCTTCTTAGCGGTTGGGGGTCAAATGTCAGGGGGGTCATTACCTTTAGAACTTAAAGGCGTATTGATGTAAAAAAAAATATATCGTACTCTTGTCATTCATCGATCATTTAAAAAAATAAAAATTGGTCCTCAGAGTTATGTGGCGTCGGCGAAGGTATGCGCTCTACCGAGTGCCCGTTCTAGTTTGTTTGTGTGTCTGTCTGTGTGTATGTATGTGTATCGAATAACTCAAAAAGTACCAAACGGAATTTCATAAAATTTGGTGGGTTGATTTGGCATGACCTGAGGATCAATCGATTACATTTTGGGAGTGATCGGGTCAAAGGTCAAGGTCAAGGCCACGAAAAGGTCAAAACCGACTTTCGGCCATATCTCGGTCAATTTTTATCCGATCGGCATAAAACCAAAGCCAAAATGTGCAGAATTATATACCCGATCCTGTGATGTGAAACACGGTACAATGGGGTCAATACCCTTCTTAGCGGTTGGGGGTCAAAGGTCAGGGGGGTCATTACCTTTCGAACTTAAAGGCGTATTGATGTAAAAAAAAATATATCGTACTCTTGTCATTCATCGATCATTTAAGAAAATAAAAATTGGTCCTCAGAGTTATGTGGCGAGGGATTCAGTGGCGTCGGCGAAGGTATGCGCTCTACCGAGTGCCCGTTCTAGTTTGTTTGTGTGTCTGTCTGTGTGTATGTATGTGTATCGAATAACTCAAAAAGTACCAAACGGAATTTCATAAAATTTGGTGGGTTGATTTGGCATGACCTGAGGATCAATCAATTAGATTTTGGGAGTGATCGGGTCAAAGGTCAAGGTCAAGGCCACGAAAAGGTCAAAACCGACTTTCGGCCATATCTCGGTCAATTTTTATCCGATCGGCATGAAACCAACGCCAAAATGTGCAGAATTATATACCCGATCCTGTGATGTGAAACACGGTACAATGGGGTCAATACCCATGTTTTGATCCCCGTGTATTTATTACCTTTACCTTCGTCAGCGAAGTCGCTGGCAATGTTTTGATCCCCGTGTATTTATTTGTTTGTGTGTCTGTCTGTGTGTATGTATGTGTATCGAATAACTCAAAAAGTACCAAACGGAATTTCATAGAATTTGGTGGGTTGATTTGGCATGACCTGAGGATCAATCTATTAGATTTTGGGAGTGATCGGGTCAAAGGTCAAGGTCAAGGCCACGAAAAGGTCAAAACCGACTTTCGGCCATATCTCGGTCAATTTTTATCCGATCGGCATGAAACCAACGCCAGTGGCGAGGGATTCAGTGGCGTCGGCGAAGGTATGCGCTCTACCGAGTGCCTGTTCTAGTTTGCATCTGCTTTCGTATCATGCAGTGCCTTCAGAACTTATTTGTGACTGACAGAGATGACAGAAATCAACAGTGACTAAATGGGTTCAAACTGTAATGACCTACGCAGACCAGAGATGATCAACGAGCACCATGATCATAATGACTACCCTCTTCAACAGGAGTTACAGTATATAACAGCGCTGCAGTCAGCGACCACGATTCATGTTTTACGACTTACATTCTCACAACGGTCAACCCACACTTCATGCACAGTGCCTCCATTCTGCGCAGCGATTCACTCCCCAATTATCAGCCGCCTCAAATTCTTTTTTCTGCAGGTTGGTTGGTACCATTACATACATCAGCCAGTCACAGCTCGGCTGTACTCATGCATCGATAAGAATGGCAAAGCATTCGACCTTGTCACTGTCAGCTGAGTTGTGCGCGCGGTAACTTTGTAAAATCTTGTTTGACAATAACAATGTAAATGCTCCACAATACACAAAATTACAAGTACTACTCTAGTTGGTTTACTGCAGAAGTCCAATAGTCAACATAGTATGCCTTGGCTTCAGTGACTAATACTGCAGATCAGAAAGCAAATTTCTTGATATCAGAAAGTGTTTTCATTACTGGTTTTCGCAATTTAGATTTTGCGCATTTTTCTAAGGGTAATGGAAACGCACCTGGAGAGTGAGAACGATGTACGAAGTTATAAAAACAGTCTGCTTCATGACTATAGACAGTTCGTGACACAGTATGATATGGGATCAGTAAGACACCAGATGCGGGGAGAAGGGAATGAGGATTTATTTCCAAACAAAACAAAACAGGCACAAGGGCCAACAAAAAACTTGGCCCAAAGGGTTGCAAAAACAAACTAAGGTATGCTACTCAGAGCTATAAACAAAAATGCAAAATGGCAAAAAACAAAAGGCACTGGAAACTCCAGGCAAGAAGAACAAGAAAAATAAATAACCAGACTATATATATATATATATACACAAGACAAGAGGCTAGGACAAGACTTGAAACTAGAAATGCTAGGGAACTTGACAACAAGAACTTGGCTAAACTTGAACATGCAACGAGACGCGAGACACTGTCTGCCAGCCAACTTCCACCGCATCCAGATAAAGGCTTGGAAATCATGACATGAGGTGTAACACCTGGAGAAAGAGAAACAAGAGGCATGGCAAGATCAAGACATGGACAGAGATTGGATGACATGACCTGCTCATTAAGAGAATGAGCGTGCTCAGCTTAAGTACCAATTAAGTATGCAGTTTGGAAGCAAGCATGAATGTTAAGAACAGAAAAGCGCAGCAAGATCTTGAAATAGCAAAGCAGGAATCATGACAATAAACTCCCTGTCTAAATTAGTAGTATTAGTAATGTGCCTATCTAAGAATTACACCAACCCAGTGAGTGTTAGTAAATGTTAGTAACTTAAAAACAGTTAATTGCCAATTAAGCTTAGAGAGGCCCGAATCCAGCACAGCATGGAAGGAAGAGGAAATACCAGAGCCAACCAGAGCTCAGAAATGTGCAACAACGAAGGCACGGGGCGGAACGCAGACAAGCGGTGGAGTGGCATGGCAGACCTGGCGAAAACAAAAACATGGACATGGAATGTAAAACATGAAATGCAAAAACCTGATACAAGAAACTGTTAAAACTATGACTATGAACATGACTATGGAACATGAAACTATGAACTATGAAATCTTGAAACATGAAACAGTTAAAACCATAAACAATACTGTTCTGGCTAAAGGCCAGAACCCCGGAACACAACACAGTATTGAGTCTTGCTGATAGCATGTATGGGTGCTTGCGTCCAGCGGCAAATGGTTTTATTTAGCATTTCAGCATCAACCGCTAACCTTCTATCCTGATGGATTAGGTTGGATGCACACTTCCACTCTGATCTGAAGTTCCGCATGTACATGATTATTCATGCAGTATGTATGAAATCGGTGACTGGTTGATCCGAGTGCAAGATTATTTATTTTCATTAGAGTACGATAAAGATGAGAAAAAGCTGCGGTTCATATAGATTTATAGTCTGTTTTCTTTGAGGTTCCGATAATTGACCAGCTGTCAGAGGAATAGTATTTTGTCGATTGCAGCAAATGTTCAAAACTGATTCATAAACTAACTGATGGCGCCTCCCCAATGTACGCCAGCGACGACCGTAGGCTTACAATAAACAGCGCACATTTGCTGGACAAACAGTGTCAGATCAGTCTGCAAAATGTAAGGGCATTAACATCCAAAAAACGGCACAAACAATTTTTTCCACATTCATTTTGAATGATGTTGACTTAAATACAGCAAATACGCGTCCAGATGAATGATTGTCATCCTATCTAATCGGAGAGAACAAGCAGCACCTGTTAAGTGTGGAGTGCTCTTGGAGTGAACCTTTTGTTAATTATGGGAATAACTGAGAACAGGTCAGGACTAATAAATGTTTTAAATGGAAGTTTTGAGCAACCCAACACTGTACTGAATTTATCCCATGATTTAACCGGTGTTAGATCGCATATGGAGAAAAACCGTGACTTTGGTTGCCAATTACGATAATAACGTTGCACTCTGTCTCATCTTATCTTTTTCCTGCCCTCACGTTGTTCGTTCTCTCAGCTTCGTTTACAACCATAAGTTTAAAATTGGCATCATAACTTCTCTGATTTTTATTCACCTGACCGACTTTGGAAGCACTTTTTTCAAGTGGACCTCTGTGCCCTGGCTGCATCTTTCTGTCATTCAGTGGCTTATGCAAATGTAGGCTAACACAGCCACTCCAGCTGACTTGTTTACAGGATCACGCTAAGGCCATACTGCTCTCAAGGGAAAAGCGCTCATATGGAGCGACCTATTGTTTTACATGGGTAACTCCTTAGACCCCAAATATAAGATGAGGCGTCATTTTCAGGTATTTTTCAAGGGAAAAATTAACGTCTTATATTCAGATCAATACGGTATTATAATAGTGTTGCTCAAGTTATGCTGCAGGTACGCACCCGGTGGAGTCTAGCACTGATTGGCCAGACACAGTTGCCTGCAAGACGGAGCTAAATAGCGGCGCTCACATTATGCTGCAGATACGCACCTGGTGGAATCTAGCACCGAGTGGCCGGACACGCACGCACGCACGCACACACACACACACAGAGGCCACTCGGCTATTACAATATAGATTATAATAAGCCATCCTATTACATTGTTACCGGAGAAAGAATTTTTTGAAACTTTGTGCAAACGAACTTAGCATACCGCACTACTTTTTACCAAATATTTAGGGTGTATCACTTTTGGAACTATATTAATTTTAATTTTAATGTCTTTAAATTTGCGATGAAAAAGATGGAGCCAAATTATGATTTTCACGGCTACAATTCCTCCTGGGTCTCATATTTTCAAAGCAATTAAGCCATGTTTGGTGTCAAATTGTTCCTTGGGATGGTAGCAACAAGAACAGTTATACATTTTGGAACTAGCCCTGTGATAATTGTGAGTTATTCAAAGATTTACCTCTATATGTTGGTTTTAGGGGGGTGTTCATCTAAATAGGGCCATAATTTTTCTATGAATGATTCAGTTTATGTACAGGGGAGGGTTTGATGAGAAGTTGTCCCTTGGGTAAATGGAGACTTGTACAAACATTAAGACTTGTATGATAACTCTCCAAAATGATAACTGCATTTATACATTTTTCAGACATTCTTGTGAACATTAATATCTACTTTTCAGTTTACAAAGTGCTTTCTGAGAATGTTTCTTAAAGTGTTCCACCAGACTAAACAGTCCTGTCCCCCCAAACTTACTCTCTGTAATTACCTAAAACATACTAACAACCTTTAATCCCGGTCTGTCCAGTAGTTTTGACATAGTCCCCATCGAAACTGTACCTTCCCCTATGAACTACAAGACGCTTCGGGCCCAGAGAGCCTAAGACATGTGACGTCACACGAGGTGTTTATACTATTGCGAGGCCGCACTTCCGCAGTGCTGTTCAGCTAGACGCCATTGTGCTGTGAAGTGCCGTGGATAATAGAGCTACCAAATTGAGCCACATTATTCATTTCACGAGTGATTGGGTGTAATAATGGTCAGCGGCGGCGTTTGACCTGGGCTAATATCCCTCCTTTTATTAACAATTAGTCCTGGCTAATTCAAGATGGGTTTCCTTTATCAATACGTTTTCCATTTCAAGAATAATCGAGTGGCAATTGAAGACACAGCTTCTCTCCCCCATGCAATCTAACAGCGAAAAAATAATGGGCTACATTCAGCAGAGAAAAATAATTTAATTATAATTAGGTCTATACACTGGCACTGGGCGACAGCATTTCAGAACTCTTCGGCGAATTAAGATAATTTCGGCGTCAAGTACGTACACCTGTTTTTGCAGCACGGTCACGCAACTCCCTGTGAAAAATAGACAGCAGTCTGATCGGAAAATGTAAACGGACGAAACCAAGTACTAGTCACCTAAATTACCTTTGTTCGCTCAAGAGTTTTGAAATGCCGTCGCCGAGTCCCAGCGCATAGACCTAATTACAATTAAATTATTTTTCTGTCCTGAACAAGTCCTTGGTACTGAATGCAGCCCATTATTTTTTCGCTGTTAGATCGCATGGGGGAGAGAAGCCGTGTCTTCAATTGCCATTCGATTATTCTTGAAATGGAAAACGTGTTGATAAAGGAAACCCATATAGAATTAGCCAGGGCTAATTATTAATAAAGGGAGGGATATTAGCCCAGGTCTAACGCCGCCACTGATAATGGTATACAGGTGTATATTGTACGGCTGTAGTAAATCATCGGAGCCTGGTTTGAGAACACTGCACGAATTTCCAAAAGATACCGCGACGAGGAACACCTGGAAGCGTTTTGTAAAGAGGACGCGAGATGAATGGAGAGAACTGTCGAAATCGACTCGTCTGTGCAGTGAACATTTCACCCCAGACCGCTACGAAAATTGGCTATCGTGGCAGATGGGTCGTGTGTCGAGGTTGGAGTTGAAGCCGTTAGCTGTGCCAACGACATACCCCGAAGGCACTAGTGGGACACTAGCTACGTCGGCAAACACCTGTAAAAACCTCCTTACTAATCCTACCGCCGAAACTACAACTGGTCCTTCACCAAGCCAAACCAAAAGACCCCGTACTGCTGCCAAGAAACGTGAGCTTTCTAGGGTGAGTATCAAAGCAATAAATGTGTTCAGAAGCTCCCCTTGTGCATCTTCAATGAACAGTAGTATTTGCACACATTATACAGATTTTAGATTATGGAATCTTACAATGAATTCGCGATCGAATTGCGATGCCGCATTGGAGACTGCCATTTTGTAAGTCGACTGTTGACCTCGTGTGACGTCGCAACATTTCCACGAAGGCATATTTGTTTCGCTCGCGCCTTTCTGATAATTGCATTTTTTTCGCGATGTACTAAAATCACTACATCCAGCTTGATTTATGTTGTTATTCAGATGTTCAGCAATTGTTTAGGGTAGAAAAAATGGGTCTAGTGGATTCCTTTAAATAAATGTAGCAAAAACTGAGTCTGTTCAGGTATCTCCATTTGGGCTTGTAAATATTCAGAAAAGTATCATGGTACTTTGCGTGACCGCAGTTTTGGCCTGCGCGCCTAAATTTTAACCTGTGCGCCCAACTCTTTCAGGTTGGAGGTGCATACGCTCCTCGGTCCAAAAGTTAGTCTGGAGAGTTGTATAAAAGGATGCCATATACTACATAAGTGCAATAAAGCACAAATATGAATGGGCTGTAACAGGCTTCCATAGTATATAAATCCTAAAAACTCCAGCAGGAGTAAAAGCTGCTTCGTTGAAGATACAAAAATTGGTTGCACTGCTTGATTGTTTATACCTTAAAGCACTGATATTCATCAGTTTTCTAGTGTACTCTACTTGGGTGCACATGGGCAACTTTAAAAAATTCTCTTGTCTACAAAAATGATTCATGGCTGCCAGCCAAAACCACACCATAAATATTTATGCAAGTACAAAGTTATGATGAGAAATATATTGTACAGTTCATCTTAATCAGTCTCAGAGGCAATCTAGTGTAACGTACAGTGATGATTGAGCAACAAGATTTATGCTAAGGTTGGGGACATGCTTAATGATATCCATTAAAATTAATATTCTAAATCAGTATTTTAAGGTCTGTTAATGGTTATTTCAAAAACAAACAAATACTTCCTGTGTCACAAATGTTATTCTGGCATTGCTCTCTTAAACACAGACAATCCATCTTGAGAGCATTTGAAAAGAGACGATACTGTTTGTAGGATTTTTATAATTTAAGTGCCTCTAGCGGGTTTTTTTCTTTCCTCTGTAATTTCCTTCAAAGTGTTCACCTCATACCTACATTCAAACCGCTATGAGGTCATGTGATTGTCTTATGAAGCTGCTGAAGTCTTTGTCCGTAAGGCAGTCTCATTTGTGTGCACTTAATTGTCCAGTTCAGAAGATTCTGCAAGGCATATTAATGTTAATATATTAGAGGGATGTGAGATAATTAATAATATTAATGATATTATTCATTATCTTTTTAAAAATTAATTAATCCAGATAATTATTAATTAATAAAAAAAACATAAAATACACATTAATTCATAGGTGAAAGCCTGTTGGGGGCTTCTTTTTTAAGTAATAATCTTGGTATGCATTTGGGGCAGAATAATTTACTTAAAATGCTTGTCAGCTGAACAGCAGTTAATCAAAACTCTCAGCTCAGGTTCACTGCCAGGATATGCTGCAATCAAAGACATCTACAGAAATGAAGATCTGTTTTTATCAGGATTTCATTCCCTTTTTTCCTGCTATCAAACAAGAACTTTTAACAACCTTGCGAACTGGATGGGAATGTAATATATGAGGAGAATGTTTTAGTGCATCAACAAGAATCTATTCAGAAATAAGCATGTTTTGATTTTTTTGGTTGAGAAGTATAACATTTGGTATGACTGAAATCCTATTTTCAACAACAACAATAATAATAGTAGTAGTAATTATGGTTTTTACTTTACGATGACTTTTCCTCAAGTTTTTAAATTAAAGGGACCTTGGTTGATTGTGTGCTCCCACACAACAAGCTCCTCGCCTAGAACCAGATGCCCTTGTCCACCCACTACCAAAGCTTTTTTATTTTTTATTTTTGCCTTGCTAAGTAGTCCTGGCATCTTCTGTGACCCAACAGCAACCAGGTTTGACCTACTTCTCGACTTTGTATAGTTATGACGATTCATGTTTCACGAAACTTAAAAAGTTGCAAAGGAAGTTAATTAACTGAAAATCTGCCTCTCCGAAATATGGTCAAAGGGTTCATGGTGTGGAAAAACAATTAATGCAAGTCCAAAAGCAAAAGAGTTAGAGCAACAGCAAGCATGCAAAAACAAGCAGGAGCACCATAAATGGTGTGCGAAATATGGGAACATGCAGAGAATGAGGAAAGAAATCAAGTTCCAAATTCCATCTGGTGCCGCTGTATATTAAGTGCCATCATCCTAAATGCATTTGATAGTGTTCTCTGGATTAACTGTGGATCAGGCATCCTAATTCAGACTGCACTGTTACCTCGCACAATCACTCTTGCATAATGAATGGGACAAATTACAGTTGCAAGCACATTTTGAATGCTGCTTTGAGAATAAAATATTATCTTCAATAATGTATGACAATTTGTCATAGGAATTGAAAACTAACAAAATGCTTCTCTCTCTTTCTGAAACTATTTCAGATGCTGAAGTGATGCAATTTGGGGAACTTTGAGGCTTGTAGAAAACGCAAAGACAAAATTGAATTTATTTTAATTAAGGCAATGTGGCTGAGCTGCTCGGAAAACCAATGTCAGTATCAATTACAATGCCACATTGCTGTTTGGATAGGGTCTAACAGCAAGCTAAAATGCTATTGATATTCAGGGAGTCAGCTCTGAATACAACCCGTTTGTGAGACAGATTGACGCACAGTATTATGTCGCCTAAGGTAGGACATATTTGGCACAGAGCTCAGGAATGAGCATTAATGCACTTGTGGAGGAGGGGTGGGGGTAGCTATATGAATTTATTCACTGAATTCAGGTTAATTGTAAAAATGGCTCTTTCCCCTTTTGTTCTGATATTCACTCCTATTTAATCCACTTTTCCCTGCAGTCTGAAACTTAACTAAAGGAGGCCTAGGAGTATTACCCTACCTCAATAATCTGCTTGGAATTAAGTAGTCAAACAACAGCCAGCAACAGGGGAGAAGAACCTCAATGCCCTGCTTTCTAAAGCACTCAACAAAACTGCCTGTCACCAGCTCCCATGCGTCAATGAAGCAAATGATACAATTCCACAGATACCGGTTAAAATATCGACAGCAGTTTTTCCTATGCTTCAGTTATGTGCACCCAGTATTTAACACTAAAATGATGTAAGGACCCAGGTGTTCAATGGCTTTGGTGTAATTAGTTGTAATTACAGCATCAATTGTTTATTACAGGAAGAAAACATCTCACAATTGCTCATTTGTCTTTTTTTTCTTGGAAAAGGACTTTGCTTCAGAAAAGGTCCTTCGACAACCTCTGGTCAGTGTGTCGTCCCATAGACCAGGAGATGTATTGGAGGTGGAGTAATGAAACAGAACAGGGGAGTGGAGCCTAGCAAGCTGTCATTAAAGACAATGAGGACACACACCCTCACCACCGACCTTCTCCATCACCCAGTCCCCACACCTCACTCTTTCTGGGCCAGTTTTGTCACTTTTCCTGTCGCAGCGGATTCTATTTTTTGATAAGTGGTTTGAACGCGCATTCGTATTTACCCTGGTGAAAGCATTATGCCAATGGATACCTGTGGTCTCTATTCTGAAAAAGATACTTGGCGATCTATGAAGTCAGGACAGAAAAGTGTTGAGAAAAAGTATTGGCCCGCTCTTTGATTTCCTCTATTTTTGCTTGCACACATATTTGTCACGATGCTTGTGTCTCAGTAATTAGTCCCTCCCCTGTTCCAGTCGTCCTCTGGAGTTTTGCGCTTTGTCTCCCTTGAACTTTTAAGCGCTAGTTGTGGCTAGAGCCTTGATAACAATAATTGTAAGGGCTGCTGAGAGGTTTCCTGCCACAACTGCTCATTGCAGCAAATGACATTTTGGGGGGTAGGTGTGTTTCATAGTGTTCTATATAACCGATAACATTTTAGTATTTATGCTGCCACATTGGGGATTGGTTGCTCAGAGCTCTGAAGTGTGCATTTAAGCAATTTATTTGAGCTGCATAGTCATCTTATGAATGAATCATTGGAATATTCTTGTTTTGTGGATTTTGACCACGCATTGTTTCAAAATGGCGGTGTTTCAGATCTTTTCAAGTAATGACAGTGAAGTTAACCATGAAAATTCTGACAAAAAATCTAGATATGTTGTCTGCTGAAAGTGATAGTGAAAATAAAGTTTACTTTCGATTCATTGTTGTGTGGGATAAAATACATTTTCAACACACTTGTAATGGGTATGTATTTAATCAAATGATACCTGGTACTTTCAAATCATTTCAGAACTTCACAGCAGCCTCTTTTATACAGCGTGCCCAAATAGGACAGAAATGTGTTTTACAGGATCCGTAAGTATGATACAGAAATAATGCCCCTGCTTCCGAGTTTTTTCCACAACATATGTCATAAGCCACCTCATTCTTCAGAATAACCTCTTCATTGTTCTAAACCAGGGGTGTCCAATCTCATCCAGAAAGGGCCGGTGTGGGTGCTGGTTTTTGTTTGAGCCCAACACGAACAAACCTGATTCTACCCACTAAGGCCCTGATTGAAACCCCTGATTAGTTAATTAATGGAATCAGGTGCAGTAGCACTGCTGGAAAGGACAAAAACCTGCACCCACACCGGCCCTTTACGGATAAGATTGGACATCCCTGTTCTAAACCATATAAAGCATGTTTTGCATTGCACGCACAAGTGCAAGAAAAGGTGGAAGGAAGCCCTTCCGATGTGATAGACATGAAACTCAGGCACACATTTCTACGCTTCATTTCAGAGGTCTGGTAGATGACGCAAAAGCCATGTGGTACAGTGGTCTTTATTTTGGAATGTTGGACTGTTTTGATTTTAACTGCTGGACTGTTTATCCAGTTGACTTCTGACATGCTAACATTCAATGTCACATCACACAAAAACTATTACTCATTTTATCACACTTTTCGTGGGACATGGACAATGAATACTTCTACTTTCTAGATGCAAATTAGCATTGGAATGCAGGGGGCAAAATAATTTTCAAATTCCAGAACTGAGTGGGGTCGTTTTTGTGAGCCCTACCCATATACAGTATATCGAGAGCTGACTGCAATAAACAGTCATGTCCAATATATAACATCTGGACATTACTGTTTATTGCAGCAGCCCGCAATATCTTCAATATCAAACCGAGAGCATCAATAGATTTTGAGATACAGTCATGTGTAACAATGACAGGCCTGTGTAAAAATGAATTGTCTTTCCAAAACCTAACACCCTCTTATTACTGTAAATAAATAAAAACCTTCGCTGAATGTATTTCCATGGTGTTTTCAGATTTTCTAGAAATGGTGTTGATTTTACTTGAGGAATTCAAAAACTGCATTTCCGATAAAAGCTGTGAGTATTTAAGCAAGAAAAAAGTTTTCACAACAACAAAGTGATTGACTTAGCTGATAAGTTCATTCTTACACATTCTTTATTTTTGATTCCAACTAATTGTGACTCGTAAATTGAGTCTTTATTATATCCAGAAAATGTTAAGCCCCTGAGTAATTTGGCTGAATCTCCCAAGTGTTTTTATTGCCATGAAGCCGAACATTTTACCGTGATGTGACCAGCACTAAAACACAAAAATCAACTCACAATCTTTTCCGAAAAGTGTTACGCTGATTAATTTTCCATCTTCCTGTGATGATACCAAAGACTCCATAATGGCTCTTAATGCTTCTTTTAAGGCTTTATTATTGATGGAGTGGTGTCCCTGTCAGATTGCGACTATGTCAAAGTGCCTATTAAAATATTGCACGATACAGACTCTGCTGAGAGGGTGTGCTTCCACTTTCTGAATGCTGAAGTTGGTGTTATGACGTGATAATTGAAGGGATCGAGCTGGGAATAATGGAAGCTCCTTTGCACAATATAAAATTGAAATCTGACATGGTTTCTGATTTGGTGGAAGTTACAGTCTGTTCTAAAATACCGGTTAAAGAATTTAGATTAATCTTGGTAATTATTTAACAGGGGTAATGTGCTTTCTCTGCTTAAGATGACTAAGTTTAAAGAGGACATGAAACACTAAAAGTAGTTATCTTAATATAATGAAGGTCTCTCATCCTGAAAAGATTATTTTAGTTTTACCACTGATGGAGGAAGAAATTTCAAAATCATGCCATTGAAGTTCAACTGTCAAAACAAAGAAGGGCGCCATTGCTATTGTGTTGCCGGACGTGACGTCATCAGAGTGGTTGGCTCAACTCGTCAAGCTAGCGATCCAGAGGAACTACATCCGTTCATTCAAAATGACAGAGAGAGAGGAGCAAATTAAAAAGCGAGTTAAGGAAGGCATGTTTTGCATTGCCCCTGGATGTTTAAATGAATTTTACAGAGTCAAAGATCGGGAGAAACCAGTACATTTCCATCATTTGCCACGTAAACGACCACCTGTTCTCTGACGTTGACTAGATGCACTCAAAAGGAAGAACCCACCAGTTAGCGGCAATGCTAGAGTTTGTAGTGATCACTTTGTAGCTGAGGACTACGTGGAGGAAAAGTTTTTTGATGAGGCATGAGTTCTGGTGACTCGTAGAAACAACAGGTTGAAAACAGATGCAACTCTCTCAGTGTTTGACTTTTCCTATGATGCATGGAAGACAGACCGTCCCACGCAGTCCACTAGTTCAGAAGTGGCTCTAAGCCGTAAGGAAAGAGCCCAACGGCGTAACTATTTAACAGAACAGAGAGAGGTAATTATACGACCAGCAAATGTTCCACAACCCAGTTCAATCTCAATCATGATCATCCCTTCAATTGCTTATAAGACAATAATTTCACGGCCCGGCCTTCAATGTGTTTCAGATAAACACAACGAAATAAAATGATACCAACGGCATTAAAACAAATGTAAAATTTATTAAGAAACATAACTCACCATAAGGCTGTATCGGTAGGAGCCCTGAATTTGTTTCTCTGCAACGAGACGATCACACCTGGGGGTTATGAGGGTCACTAGCTATGTTTCCATCCACTTGTCAATCGAACTATCTGAAGTTGGCCAAACGTATTCATGCGAATATGGTGAAAAAAGCAGGTGAAAATGCATTTCAATCTAACAGCATTAAAGCGAATATAAAGTTGTGCATGATGACGCCACATGCTGTTATGCGACTAAAGTGGTGTATCGAATAGATTTCTGATATTTTAAGCTGTTTCCATTCATTTTCGCACTGAATTGCTGAGCCTTCAATCGAACAAAAGTAGTGTGTTAGCCGATTATTTAGCTGCGGTTAGCCTAAATGGATTGCGTCTACCAATAAATTGGTAGATTTATTCGGCAAATAACGTTTCCATCAGCATTTATTGCATCAGCCTTTCACCAATAAAGAGAAAATCCGATCAGACCAACCGTATAAACTTTGTATCATTATTCTTGAAATCAAGTAGAATTTCATCATTTCCATAGGGCATTTTAATTCCATATGACTTAATTCGCACAAGAACGCGCGGATGGAAACATGGCTAATGGCACCTGTAGCTCTCTGTAATAGGGCTGTCACCTTTAAAAAAAAAACAAAACAACTTCGAACGAATTTAGAATATGACAACGTGATGTTTGAATATATTCGACCCCCCGCACTGCGACCCAACACACGTAAAAAAAAATACATCCTCTTCATTAATTTTGATCTTTTATTAAGCTGCACTCAACAGTAGTACAACACCTGCATCTGCAGAGATGTCTCTGGTATTCACATTTCTGTGCTGTAGTAAGCAATTATTCTATCAACGCGCTCTGAAGAAAGTCACTTGCGGAATTGAAATCAGTGTTCAATAAGTTAATCAGTTTCATGTGCATTAAGGTGAATTTCCCTACTAGGGACACGGACATTGATTATGATTTGGAAATTCTCAGCCTTGTCTTTACTGAGAGATTGACAGCAATGGAATTGCAAAAAGATGTTTCAAATGGTCTTATTTCATTTAAACAATCATGAAAAACGCATGCATTGTTTTCAATCGCTGAGTGAACAGAAGCACGAGAAGTCATAATCGCTTTCCACGTTACTTGCGGTGACCGTCCACCTTTACGCAAGTGACACTGATACTTCAATGGACAAGGATTTGTGAAGTATATTTTTGAGCAGCACTCACCACGGCCGAGTCATCTGAAAAGGGACAGCCCACGGGAGAAGCTGCGGAAAGAGCATGCTCCATGTTTTCAAAATTTAGAGATAATGGGCCTTATTGTGATTTGGTGAAGTCCCAGAAGGGTATTTGACTATTTCCTTATTGATTTATCTCATTAACTTTTTCTCTCGTGCCTTCAAAACTGTACTTTGATCGCACTGGTGATCAAAGTGGTGACCTTTAAGCCTACTTCACGCTGCTCCAAAGCTTTGAGTTGTCTCGTTTCAACAGGACTAACAAAAATCAAGCCAGCATATGTCTAGTCAAATTTATACCAGTCATCAAGTAAATATTATCAATTACTTAATCAAACCTAATTGAGTAACTAGGGGCGCTTTCACTTTTTCATGTGGATGGTCAGTGTTTGATAACGTTTTTCCCTCCATAAATGAAATCATCTATTTTCTGTTTACGCAGGTTGCTTTTGTTTAATACTACATTGCATTAGAGGATTTGAAACTACTAAAAATGTCAAATATGACCAGAAGAGAGACAATCAAGAATTGAGGAAGAACGATCTCATGGCACTGTATACTGAGTGAAGTGTGTAAGAATTACAGCCCTTAAAATTTGAGTCACAATGAAAATACTGACAAAACTTACTGTATGTGTGAGGAGTGCAACTCTACCGGAGTTAAGTTTGGGAATATGATTTCCAGTATGATTTCTGCTCCTGAGGGATTTTCCCTCATCTCTACACAGAGCAGCTGAACTATAAACAGAATAATAATCAGAAGGATATGAAGGGAGAAGCTCGACAAAAAAAACATATGAGACATTAAGCAACGTTAAAAAGTATATTCATGGACATACTGCCCAACTGGTGTAGTCACAAGGGAGCAAGAAACTTCCTATCGAAGATCAATTAAAGGCAGAGGCACAGATGGTGTTCTTTTCTTTGTTGAAGTCTGCAAAGTAAAGCGTTGTTAGATGTCACGGGATACTTTGAATGGCAGTAACTGTTGCTATTGCATATGGACATCATAGCTATCGTCATCCTAAGACATTTCGTTTGATATTCACATGTGGCTGCCTTAAATAATCTGTAAGGTGTTACTGTCACAAAAATTATTTTGATGACAGTGATATCCCTTTAAAATACAGCCAATACATTTTTTTTTTTTTTTGCAAAATTAATATGTTTTTAAGGGCCTTATACTTGTACAACATGGTGCACTACATCCGTACAGAAAGCTGCGAACAGACATGGCACACCTGAGAATACTGGAGGAAGACAGACAGCTGGCTTTGGACGGGTGCCAGGTTGGCAAGCTCATATCTGGAGACGGCTGTTAGTTGAAATTCGACAGCAGCTCAGAATAGAAGTGGGGAATTTGCATGTGTGTGTGGGAGTGGGGGTAGGGGAGTTGTTATTTTCAATGAGACTCTTTTGCAATATGGAATCTGTCAGGTGAGAAACTACATAAGGTTAAAAAATATTCCAGGTGCTCTGGCATTGCTCATTGCATATGGCCAATTTACAGTGAAGTGGGTTTTTGATTCTTTTTTTTTCTTCCTTTTGACATTTCAGAAATGTAGTAACAATCCCACATTATGTGCTGCTGGCTTGTAATTTTCTTTAACCCCTTCATGCAAAATATTTGCCGGTATTTCTTCGGTTTCTGAATGTATTTGAAACTAGATGGTTCCAGATCGTCACATACAAATTTAAATTTAAGATTTAAATTAAAATAAAATTTAAAGCTGTTGTATACGATTTGAGAATCAGTTGAGAAAGATTGAGACGTTGATTAAAATTTGGAAAAAGCATCCTGCCCACACACACACACACACCTCCCCTTTGGGCTCCCTGATCCCTCCCACCGAGCACGTGCGGCCGTCTGCGTGGAGACTCCCAGACACACCCCCTCTACCAGAGCAACAAGTTGGCCAGCAGTAAACAGACACAGAGCCAGCCTTGAATGAAGATTTAGCATGTCGGATTCGCAGGTATAGCAACATTTAAAGTTATTAAATGCATGTTAAACCTAACGTAAATTAAAATGCATCAGTAAGAGAGTGCGCCGTTCACAAATGCCACAATGAACACATTCACAATAGCATTCATCAATCGGAAATACACATATACGAGTTCATGAGTTCATTGAATGCATTCAGACACAACACTGATGATAGCAATGCTAGTTTACAATGCTAAAAATAAAAGGCTAACGTTCCGACGCGGTCTGTCGACACAGAGAAAATGACCGGCAGCATTTATAGTCATAAGCCAGCAATGTCATACAACCCCAATTCCGAAAAAGTTGGGACAAAGCGTAAATTGTGAATGAAATTAAAACACAATGACTCTCAAATCACACCAGACAGTATTTTATTCAAAATAGAACAGCGATAACATAGCAAATGTTGAAACTGAGAAATTTTACAATTTTATCCATAAAATGAGCTCATTTAAAATTAGCTGGCTGCTACAGGTCTCAAAAAAGGTGGGACATGGGCCTGTTTACCATGGTGTAGCATCCCCTCTTCTTTTCAACACAAAATGGAGGCGTCTGGGCATTGTGGAGACAAGTTTCTTGAGTTTAGCCATTGGAATTTGATCCCACATTTTAATACAGGCTTCCAGCTGCTGAAGAGTTTTGGGTCTCCTTTGATGGACTTTTCGTTTATTTTTGCGTCAAATGCCTTCAGTCAGTGAAAGATCAGGACTGCAGGCAGGCCAGTTCAGCACACTGACTCTTCTACTACGAAGCCATACTGTTGTAATAGCTGCAGTCTGTGGTTTTGCATTGTTCTACTGAAATATGCAAGGCCTTCCCTGGAATAGATGTCTTCTGAAGGGGAGCATATGTTGCTCTAAAACCTTTATATACCTTACAGCATTCATGGTGCTTTTTAAAACATGCAAGTGTCCCACACCATATGCACTAATGCATCCCCATACCATCAGAGATACTGGGTTTTGATCTGAACGTTGATAACAGGAGGGGTGGTCTTTCTCCTCTTTAGCCCGGAGGACACGACACCCATGATTTCCAACAAGAATGTCAAATTTGAACTCGTCTGACCACAGGACATATTACCACTTTGCTAGTATACATTTTAAATGAGCCTTGGCTTACAGAACACGGCGGCGCTTCTGGATTATGCTCAACAATGGCTTCCTTCCCATGATAGAGTTTTAGGTGGCAACTGTGGATGGCATGGAAGACTGTGTTCACAGAAAGCAGCTTCTTGATGTATTCCTAGGCCCTTTTAGTAATGGCAATGACAGAATCATGCCGGTGAGTGGTGCAGTGGCGTCTGAGGGCCCGAAGATCACAGACATCCAGTAAAGGTCTTCGCCGTTGTCCCTTATGCACAGAGATTTTTCCAGTTTCTCAAAATCTTTTGATGATGTTGTGCACTGTCAATGATGAGACCTTCAAAGCCTTTGCAATTTGACATCGAGGAACATTGTTTTTAAAGTATTCCGCAATTTATTTACGCAAGCCTTCATGGGTTGGAGAGCCTCTGGCCATCTTTACTTTTGTGAGACTCAGCCTCTCTAAGACATCCCTTTTATAGCCAATCATGTTACACACCTGATGCCAGTTTACTTACTTACTGGCTAAATGTTCTTCCAGCTGATTCTCTTATATATTAATTGCTTTTTCAGCCCTTTTTTGCCTGTGTCCCAACATTTTTGAGACCTGTTGCAGCCAGAAAACTTGAAATTAGCTCATTTTGTAGATAAAAATGTAACATTTCTCACTTTCAACATCTGAAATGTTGTCCATGCTCCTCTGTAAATAACATATTGGCTCATGTGATCTTGAAGTCATTGCAGTTTGATTTTAATTCACAAATTACAATTTGTCCCAACTATTTGGGAATTGGGATTGTCGTTATTTATGTAACAACTCACACAATAAAAGTAAAAAATTACCGACCTGTTCAACAAAAAGTCTGCTGTATCAGCATCAGGCCCAAATCCTCCTGGAGCTTCCTCCCGCGGTGAATGGATGACCCGATGTTTACTCGGCTTTGAGTCCTGCGTTGCTCACATTTCCTCTTCGTCTCTGCCTTTTCCTCTGCAGACTTACGCTTTTGCCGGTGGTGAAAGCAGGGGCCGCTTGCTTCTGTCGCTGTCTTTCTTTTCCATTCTTCTAGCCCTTCTTGCTAAGCTCCCACTCTGCTACTTCTTCTTCTTTAATGTTTATTGGCGGTTTGCAAACACTTGGTGCATTACCGCCACCAACTACTCAGCTACTTGCCTGTTGCAGAAAGTTTATAACGCAGAAGGTGGCGGGTACGAGGCGGAATGCGGAGCACGGGGAGTCAGACCAAGCTCTCCGGGGAGTGTGAACTAGAGCGAGAGGATTGGATGAGAGTAGGAGAGAGATGTTGACCATCCGGCTGGATGGCTTACATTGGTCAACGTCTCTGCAGCCCTGCAGCCACTAGAGTGTATGGATTTTTTTCGTTTTTTTTCGCTCTTCACATTGTGTAGATTGCACTATAGGACCATAACCACCATCTAAATGAGGTTATTAATAATGATCAAGCTTTCAAATCGTATACTACAGCTTTAAGAAAAACAAAATGCAATTTTTCAAATGATCATTGCATTCTCTGAAAGAAAAGGGTCATTCAGTGCCTCCATCATCCATTTGAATATGCTATTGGCCCAAAACTGTGGGCAAGAGCTGCTGTATTTATGCACCTAAAACGGTGTTCTCTGTGAAAATTCTCGGGCAGGCGGAGCTTGTAAAGGATTTCGAATATAGCCGAGTTAGGTCCCGTCACTGTATGAATTAAACTCCTTAGCCAAGCCTGATGTGCAAATTGCCTAATATACTTGCCCATAATATCTTTCTTGCAGACAATAAAGATGATTTCTTGCCACAGAAAAAAATAGTTTTCCTTTTTTGCAATCAGTTCAGCTATATTTGTACAATAGCCCAAAGGAATCCCAATTAAGTAGTAAAAAAAATATAATATTAGCTTTCTGAAGCAAAAATTCAACATGGTAGTGATACCATGAGAGAATACCATGATGATGATTGATACCATGATGAGAAATGTGTCACTCAATAGATAATTGCTGGGGAAGTTTCACGTGGGCATGAACTATAACCGTGCTTTATGCAGATGAGCCTGTCCTAACATTAGAATCTCTGGCTATCAGTTTGAGTCCTTAGGGGGATATAAGTCAGCACTCAATTCGTAAACGGAGGAATCTTTGCGTAAATCCATGGTAGGGGATTACGCGTTATGCCTAGCGTCCACACATGAGGACTGTTAAGAAAAAGTGTCCTGTTTGAATGACTTAGAGTGGTATTTTAAAGTATAATAACATAAAAAGGTAAAAAAAGAAAATTCAGGCATAAATGGGTTAATATGTGATAACTATAGTTGATAGTACAATGACAGAGTATCAATTCCAGTGTAAATTTTTGCTTCAGAAAACTGATTTTTTAAACTAACTAGGCTTATGTCGTTGGAGGCGACGGCTTGGGGTATATCCCCAAATGTCCCCAATCCTCAAATTCCCCAATCCTTGAATAGACTTTGAATAGAAATTCATTTGAACTTAATTTCAGGTCAATCAGACAAATGGTTCTGAAGATATGGCCAAAATGGTAATTTTCCATCAGAAAGCACCCCCTGGTGGCAAAATATTGAATCATACAGGTATGATGTCATCATGTGACACGTTGTGAGGTCATGACCTTGCAGTTGCACATAGTTTCATGTCAATTGGACAAATGGTTCCAAAGATATGGCAAAAATGAGTAATTTTATGTGACAAAGCTCCACCATATGTCAAAATTATGAACCAAAGAGGTATAATGTCATCGTGGGACACATTCTCAGGTTATGACCTTTCATTTGCACTTGATTTGAGGTGAATCGGGCAAATATTTCCAGAGATATGATAAAAACTGTGATTCTTCAGTTTTTGGCCCCTGGTGGCCAATCTAGAAATTGTAAATTGTCCAAAATCTCTATGATACTTACTTATATGCAAAACATGAAATTTCTAATTGAAATATTACTGAAGTTATCGCATTAACACGTAGGGCGGCGCGGTGGCGGCGGTCGGACCAAAAACATAATATCCCCGAAACGCCGTTCAGGGATATAATTTACTGGGATACCATAGGCTGTATGCACGCATCACTTCCGTGTTTGAGTTAAGGCCACGCCGCGACTTATGGTCCAGGAGATAGAAGTCAGAAGAGTGATAGGGTTGTCGCTGTTCAAGGACATCATGTCCTTTTATATGCTTCTGTCAACGGGATGCATCTGAGTTACCAATTACTCACTCAGTTTAAGTGATTAACGTTCCTTGATGTTTTGTGTTGACTGCATATGTGGCAAACAGATCGTCAGGCTCTCCCATCACACATTTGTATGAGCTCGAGGGACTGTCACAATATGTAACGTGCGTCCCTGCTCGAACCCCAACATAAGTTAGTCATCAGAGATGGTCCGACAGGCACCCTCGCATCCCTGCTTTGCTCTCTTTCAGACTAGTTACAATGCGTAACTTTCGTCTATCTCGATCACAGCAGCAGTTACATAATGTGAATGGAAAGACTGTGGATCTAATCTATCATTACAACACAGGTTAGCCCAGTTGGATAATCAACTGTCTCTAGAAACCAAGAACTCCGGTTTGCGTCCAAGCTGAAAACACTGTGTCATGTTCTTTTGCTTAGTGGGTTAAGCTTGCGCATTGATGTTGAAAATGAATTTGATTTCTGCGCTCCTGGTGTAAGTCGAGTGTGTGTGAACGCTTTCACGCTGGTGTCACAGTGTGTGAGTACCTAGTAATTAATCACATAGTTACCACATAAATACTTTATAATTACTTGGTAATTACCTCTTATTACCTGGCTGTTACCAGGTACTCCTTAAAAAATTACTTGGCAATTACTTAGTAAGTACTTGGCAATTAACAAAATAGTAAGTGTATAATTACCCAGTAATTAATACTTATTACCAGGTAGTTATTTGTTATTTGCCTTTAATTGGCTTGGTTATTACTCTAAAAGTACTGAGTAATTAGTAATATAGTTACCTTGTAAATACATGGTAATTTTACAGTAACTACTCCTTATTCCATGGTACTTACTTGGTAATTACCATGTAAATACCATGTAATTACTGTATCGTAAAAGGAAGCGTTACCAAGAAAGGGACTATTTCTGCTGCAAGAGATAATTTTTTTAACTGCTGGATGGATACTATGAGTGATTATATCAAGCAGTTTGCATATCAGGCTTTGTGAAGGAGTTTAATTCATGCAACTCCTGGGAAACAGGGATGGGACTTAATTGGTCCATATACTAAACCGTGTTCAAGCTTGGCTCGCTAGTGAATATTAGCTGAGCTACCATCTAGTGATAGAATATTGTGGCTGTGTGCATAAATAGAGCAGCTCCATGTCCGCTGGCGTCTACATCTGTGCAGAGGGGTTAATGATAGAGAAAAATGTAATCACTCATTGGAATCTCATTACTAGGAACAAACACCCAATTTGCAATATCAGTCTCTAGGATTGGAACCACATACCTTTTAATAATCTGTTCCAGTCTTAGCCAGATTGTTAGGAACACCTCCCAGGCCTTTATTGGTCTCGAGGATTTGGACTGTGTCCCTGCTAAACTCTATGGTCCTGTTGTCAAGTGCCTCTGCTTCAGTGTGGGGAATTCACCGCCTGGCTCTTGCCACAGGACAGCCACTGGCCAGGCACTGACCCGCCCCTCTCCAGTTAACTCCAACTCATCTGGTCTGCCCTACTCACTGCTCTATCCTCTCTAGATTGTTCTCTGTATTTGCATCTGGTTCCTAGCCTGGATCATAACAGGGAATGCTTTAAAGTTTGTCCTCACATTGTAGATACCTGTGATGTTACCACTGTCCTCATTCCCATGCAGCTCTACAGAGCAGCTGTCTGCTCCTTATCAAAAATGCATTCATATTGTGATGTGTATTATGGAGAGAACTGTGAGAATATATGGCCTTTATTCAACATAGGTTAGACTAGCTGCGAAAATTCAAAAAGGACACCCCATGCATATCTGTGACAAATACAGGTCACATTCTTGACTGACAAAGAGTTACAGTCTGCTGTATAAATCCATGACAAGGAAACAATGGTGAAATAATGCACCATAAAGAGCCCTGTGACGGTTTTGTTTGCAATAAGCGCTGTTTCCCAATAGGATGAAGTCCTGAGGTAGGATTTTTAGCCACTGCACTTAAATCATATTCTTCTCCATGAACAAACGTGAAGAAATCATTGCGTTTTAAGTTGCCAGTAGCTGAAGCCTCAAAGCTCTTAAGCCATAATGCTAAGCATGAAACTTTAAAAGATAAATCCATAGTCCAGACAGAAAGTCAGACATAAGAAAAAGCTGCTCTTCTTTGGAACCAGCTGTTGCTCTTGAAGTGCACCGCAAACGTGTTTGAAATATACAAATTCTTTGTTTTTGCTTGTACTGGAGTTGTAGCTTACAAATGAAAGAACGTACCTCAACAGTATATTTTTGATATGCCTACATATTTTACTGATACCACTGACCCAGAATATGTGATATACACAGAACAAAAATATAAATGCCCCATGTCAAATTTTTGAGATTTTATTAACATTAGGGTTATGCAATATCTGAAGCAAATCAAAATTCGTTATTTTTAAATGACTAATCTTCAGATCACCGTCCATTACATCTTGACATTGGCATCTGTAAAGGAGTGACAATGCTTCGAACACGTGGGGGGTCAGGTTGAAGAAACTGAATGTTCAATATCTTGTGTGTCCACCATTTGCATCTATAAGAGCAACGCATCTCTTTCGCATGGAGTTGATCAGGTTGTCTATCGTGGCCTGTGGAATGTTTTTCCATTCTTCCCGGAGGGCCATACGGAGCTGGCGCACATTATCCGGAACTGGAACACAGTTGCAGACACGTCGATCCCGAACATCCCAAAGACGCTCTGTGGGCGACATGTCCAGCGAATACGCAGGCCAGTCCAGAACTGGGATGTGCTCTGCTTCAAGGAACTGCATGCAGACCGCTCTGGCGGACATCCCTGCATCCAACATGCCAATGGTACGTTCCTGCATGACAACTTTTGACAAAATTTGACATTTTGGGGTGGCCTTTTATTGTCCCCAGTATAAGGATCTGGGTCTGGGTCCTGCTCATTCTGTCTGATCACTGTCTGGAAATGCCACACCCATGTACTGAGTGAAATCACTGCATCACTGAGCAAATGCTCACTGACAGAGAGATGGATTAGAAAATGGTACATAAATCAAGAGAAATATCCCTATTGTACAAGTAAAAGTCAGCATATGCTCACTTAGAGTTGTTAACTCCATGTGGCATCAATATTTGATATGGGGCGTTTATATTTTTGTTCAGTGTACAATTATTTGAATGTATCTGAAAAAAAAAACTGATATTTGTAATTCCAGTGGTGGAGATTGATATAAAACTATGTAAAGGTGAATTTCATATATTTGCAATATACTCTCCTAATTAAGTTCCTTCCCAAATCTCAGTGAGACCTAATGGTGATACTTCAATTTCAAAATGAAGGAAAGGAACGTATTAGGCCTCCTGGGAGGGCTGAAGGGAAAAAATTGTTTAATATGATAGTTTTTAAATAAACTGGTGCTCTTGGGTAGGAGTTAGAAAGAGTGTCCAACTGGAAAAATTCAGTGTTCAGGGACACAGAGAAAGTTTTAGTGGAGATGAAGCAAGATTAATAAAAAAGCCTTTACATGTCGAGGCAAGTTAAATTAGCCAGCATGTTTCGAACGAAATGCTCATCTGGGCATCCAAATTTATGAACACTGTGATATGCTACTCTGTAAAAAAAAAGGCTATATCTTAGTAATTAAGATAGCAATATGGATGTATTTTTATCCACAGTGAGGTGTTTTGATGACTTATTTGCCTGTAAGATTCATCGAAAATCAAATTGAATTGACTTTTATGTTATTCAGTTTTGGCTTCAAATGTCAATGAAGAAATTAATAAAAGCAGAGCCTAACACTGCTGATATTCTTTAAGTTCTGCCACGCAGAAGAATAGTGCACTAAGTGAACAATTGCTTTCCTGAAACTAAATTAATAATTTTAGTGTGCGCTCATCTTAGTCAAGGTAAGTCTGAGATCTTGAACTTAACTCTCTCCATCTTTTAAATGACCCACTTTTCCCCTCAGATTTCCTTGGGGCATTTCGTCATGTGGCACGTTTGACCACCTTGATGTGGTCGACTACCATTTGCAACCGCATTTAATTTTCTGGAGCACCGCAATCCCCCTTGTCCTGGCCCCAAAGCATATATGACTAATCACAGCAGCCATTTTAAACAACTTGAGCTCGCCCTGGCTATAAATCACTTTGATACAAGTGACTGTGCTGGTAATAGAGCTACAGTATGTTCAAAAGGTTGGGGGGAAGTGGGGGGGTGGTGTGAAATGGGTGAAGGGGGGGTGTACAGGGCGGGTGGGTTCCTCATGGTCAGCATGCCATTGGTGGTCAAAAACAGGCTGTAGGACATCTTGATGTCTACATCATTGTTTGAATTTAAGGCTTTGTTTCACGGCCTGAAGGGTAACTGCAGTACCTTTAGCAGGTGTTTTGAGACCCATTCCTTCCCGCAGCTTATAGCCCATCTCATTTCACTGATTTAAATTTGTTAAAGTCAGAAAAGATTCCTCTGGGCTGCTTGTAGAAGGTCAGCGATGGCATCAGATTAATTTAAATCAACAGCTGGGAAGAAAGGACTTCTCATTCCACAAATGAAGACTGTCCTGCCCCGTGAGGTTGTAATAATGTCGAATCCCACAATACTTCTATGATTAGCTACAATTCACGTCCTACCAAAGAAATAAATGGGGGCACCTTTTTTGGAACAATGGGTGGGATATGCTCGCTAGAGTGCCGTCGCATTTGATTGATTGATCTTGGTGTGCCTTAAAGGCAGTTATTGAATGAGCAGTTAAAAATAACATCATGACTGGCACAATAGGGCCAGCCCCTCAACTACCTTGTGACCCAATTATGGTCAAGATGTCCAAATGAATAACAACAGTGTCCTCATGAAAAAACAGAGAACAATTTGTGCAATTTTCATCAATTTTGATTGTTTCACAGTGCTTGAACTCAGGTATTTCATACAATAAAAAGGAAATTTAATGCTGTAAGATACTATATTAACTGAGGCAACCTCTATATTCTGGTATGTTTTCATGAACGGATGAAAAGCTTTGCAAGATGAAACATTGAGGTAAAAGTATAGAGGCTCAGATCAGATCGCCAGGAGGAGGTCACCTCTACGGAATGTCAAAATGCCTCCGTCACTCTGGTAGTTGCTCCTGCATGTCATGTTGTTAATAACTTGTCTCACTACCTTCAGTATCCCTGTGGCTTCGTGGCATTTAAAACCAGCGTGTGAGCACGGAGCGATTGAGTTTTGAGGCACTGATGCATGGGCCTAATTTGGCCAGATGAACGGCAATGGGTTCTAATGAAGACCAAAATGTTTTTAAAACTCAAAAAAAAAAAAAATAGAAAATTATCAAGGACCTTTGACTGAAAGGACACGTAAAACTCTTAAATATCTTGGCACATAAAGGGCTCTTTAAAACCTTGTGTCTATTCACCGAGAGAGCCCCTTGCCCTTTTTCCTCAAATGATAAAATAAGAACAAGAAAGGTCAAACTCAAAATGCGATCTGTCAGTCCATTCAGCTGGAATCATTTTTGAGGGGGAGGCTGCAGAAATTAAACAAATCTTTTGGGTTTTTATGGGAAGGACAAAGAGTCAACAGATCATGGTATATTTGTGAAGAGGTTTCTGAGTCTACAAAGAAAATGAATAGTGAAGCCTTCAATGCTGTATGAAATAAAGGGCTTTTCACAACAAAAAAAAAACCTAATCCAGACCACACTTCACTGATGTGACATGGAATTTTTTTTCAGTCATATCAGAAATATTGGATAGTATTCACATTTGATTGCATGATGGCTTTCATTGCAGTTGACTAAACTCTGTTACCTACGAGGCATTCTATAAATATTACTTACACTAAATGCCAAAATAATTTGATGAATATTCAGAAAATACTCAGCAATATTAATCTCAGCAGGTATTGAAAAATGTCTCCAATAAACAAAATAACATTGCTATTTAGAATTTTAACTCCCAGCCACTCCACAGTTTAATAACAATACCAACTGTGTCTCTGCTTGGCTTTCTCATTTTGCAGAGAGTGAGTAATGGCCATTGGCCTGGACAATATAACAATAGTTAAATCTCAATATAACTCCTTGGTATGAAAACAATAATTGTTTGGTAGCATGATATATATCATTGCTTGGATGTGAAAATTTGCATACAAATAATGTAGTCTCAGATAATTACATAAAAACAGTTCAGTTGCACTGTGTTTAACCAATCATATTGCTTCTAAGATGAAAGTTCCCGACCAGTGGCCAGTATTTCAGGTAAACACCACCACACGCCACAAATCTAGCTGCTGCCAAGATGATGACCAGAGTGGGGACTAGAGAGAAGGAAGCAGATAAGATTGTCCCCTCAAAGGAAATTTCCAGCGACAGCAAAAAATGTAACTTAACAGTCACAGCATGTATAGCACATTTCATTTTCATATTTCATATTTCATAGAACTATGGGCTGATTTCTGTTTTCCTAAAGAAAAAATCTGATTATTGCTTTGTTTATTCAAACAAAAGGAGTTTTTCCCAATTTCTTCTAGGATCACTTTTGTCTAAGTTACATTTACAATGGAACAAATAGAACAAAGATAACATTTCAAATGTTGAGACTGAGACATTTTACATTTTTATCCGCAAAATTAGCTTTTTTCTGGCTCCAAGATGTCTCAAAAAAGGGTCATTGACATTACTAAATGGGCCCAGGAATACTTCAAGAAACCACTGTCTGTAAACACAGTCTGCCGTGCCATCCACAGATGCCACCTAAAACTCTAAAAAAGGAAGCCATTGTTGAGCATGATCCAGAAGCGCCACCGTGTTCTGTGGGTTAAAGCTCATTTAAAATGGACTGCAGCAAAGTGACAAAGCGACCTGTAGCCAGACAAGTGCAAATTTGAAATTCTTGTACGACATCATGGGCGTTGTGTCCTCCGGGCTAAAGAGGAGAAAAACCACCCCTCCTGTTATCAGCATTATTAATAATACTAATAATATAATATAATATAATAATTAAATAAAGGTATGGGAATGCATTAGTGCATATGGTGTGGGACACTTGCATGTTTTTAAAAGCACCATGAATGCTGAAAGGTATATAAACGTTTTAGAGCAACATATGCTCCCCTCCAGATGACATCTATTCCAGGGAAGGCCTTGTGTATTTCAGCAGGACAATGCAAACCCACATACTGCAGCTATTACAACAGCATGGCTTCGCAGTAGAAGAGTCAGTGTGCTGAACTGGCCTGCCTGCAGTCCTGATCTTTCACTGACTGAAGACATTTGACGCATAAATAAACGAAAAGTCCATCAAAGGAGACCCAAAACTCCTCAGCAGCTGGAAGCCTGTATTAAAATGTGGGATCAAATTCCAATGGCTGAACTCAAGAAACCTCAATGCCCAGACGCCTCCGCTCTGTGTTAAAAAGAAGAGGGGATGTTACACCATGGTAAACAGGCCCCTGTCCCAACTTTTTTGAGAACTGTAGCAGCCATCAAATTTGTAATGAGCCCATTTTGTGGATAAAATTGTAAAATTTCCCAGTTTCAGCATTTGCTATGTTATCTCTGTTCTATTGTGAATAAAATGCTGGCTCTTGTGATTTGAAAGTCATTGCGTTTTGTTTTTATTCACAATTTACACTTTGTCCCAACTATTTCAGAATTGGGGTTGTACAATAATTCAATAAATCAATACAATAAATGTATGCAGAAGGAATAATCTTAAGATTGATGGCATGGCTGTGTTCTGGGAGCTCCCTGCACATCCCTGCACGCCTGCATAGAGCTGAACGCAGGGAGAGCTGCATGAAATCCCCAGAAGACGGAACAGAGCTGAGCAACAGTGACACCAGTGTAATGCCAATGCTACAGAACAGTAAGAGAAGCCAATTTTAACATTCAATGAGGGATTTAAAACAAGCTGGTAATGACTAGAGTGCACAAACAAAACTGAGGTGGAGCCGAGGGGTCAGTGGGGTTGCAATGAGAGTGCTGTAGCTAGATGGTGTCTGGTATTTGGACCTTAAATAGTCAATGACTTGATCATGAGTGAATAGCCAGACTGAATTTTGGTGATCAGACTCAACTGAGCAGTAATCTGATTATCGTGCAGTTGACCATGTCTTGTCAGAACTACGCCTGCGGCACTAGCTCCATTTATGGATACTACTGTATATCTTACTGGTGCAACCAGACTTGAAAATGTAATTACAACCCCAGTTAAGAAAAACGTGGCATATTATGGAAAATGCTTCCAAAGTCAAAACGGAAAAATTTGTCCATTCACCCTCAAATATATTGAGTGTCCTACCTCAAAGCATTATTTAATGCTTTTGTGATGGTCCTGCCCTGCAGGTCCTCCCCCCTCCTGCTTGCACCTCCACCTCAACGAGCCACAACTGCTGCTCGTCGTGGCGGAGGTGCTATTAAGAGTATAAAAGAGCTGCACTGCCCAGTGCAGCTGCATTCTGGTTTCTATTCTGAGTGTGATGGAGTCCTGTCTGTAGCCGCTGCTCCCCTACACTCCATCTGCAGTGGGTTGGTTAACTCCGTCTACCCACTGCACGCTTTCGTACTCTTTCATAATAGTGGCCACTAGGTCACATGATCAAAACCATCCAATCAGCGCACTGATCCTGCTTTAAGTGGAGAATCTTTAACATCGTTTGTCATTGGCTCCGGGCGACCCACGTGATCAAACATTATGGCTTCCTCCACGACAAGCGACGTCATGGACGTTTTGATGAAGAATGTCGAGGAAAAACTGTGCGGTATATGGCATATCGACAGTTTAAGAACCTACCAGATGGAAGCTGTAAAGTCTGTGCTGCTGGGGAAAGATGTTCTCGTCTGTATGCCGACTGGCAGCGGCAAATCATTGTGTTTCGAAGGCCCGACTTCGGCGATTTCAACCGCTCGTGAGTCAGGCCTGTCACTTTCGTCACCCTCGAGCTAGGCTGCAGATCCAGCCGTGATAGTCGTGTCTCCGTTGGTGACATTAATTAGCACCCAGGTTGCTCATTTGAGGAGCATCGGCATCACGGCGATCGATCTACATGCTGACAGTGACAACTTAGACCGGGTGTTGGAGACTGAGTCTGAAAACAGGTTTGTAAATCTGTTATAATATTTGTCTAGATTTATAAGTATTATCTTAAAATTCAGTTCAGGCCGTGAAGTGACAGTCTAATTATCCTGATTTAAACAGGGGTCAATTTGGGTCATGATTACGCTGGCGAAATAAGGCTACGGTTTGAGCCTTACTGGCTAGCGAGCTAGTTGGCTACCTAGCTAACAATAGGATAGCTAGCAAGCCAAAGTGATACCAAGCTGTGTGTCATAATTAGCGCGCCATTGTATTTAGCTACATGGCCAACTAGCTAGCGAGCTTAACGGCTACAGTTTGCTCACAATGGAATACTCGTGAGCGAGCTGTTTTGCTAGCTAGCTAGCAAGATAAAGAGACATCAGTAACTATGATATTTTAGCTAGCATGCCAATGTAACGTAATTTAACATCCTAGAGTCGCTTTCACACCGGACGCGAAACAAATTTTTTGCACTACAGAAAACATGTCCACTCATGTCAAAACTTGTCACAATTGACCGTATGCCGGCGATGTCACACACGTGCGAACGTATTTCCTAATCTTATATCGCACTGACATACCACACACAAGCATGAAAGCCCTTCGGCACAACAATATACCCTTATTTTGGGAGTATTTTCTGCCATGATCATCGCGGATTGTTCACTGTTTACATGTTGTTTCCGCTATTCTGTCTGCTGCTGGCGACGCATTTGTAAGCTTGGCGCTGATTGGTCCTCAGTCGTCGTCGACTTGCGGTTGCCACCTGGTGGCCATTAGTATGAAAGAGTACGAAAGCATGCAGTGGGTAGACGGAGTTAACCTACCCACTGCAGATGGAGTGTACTGCTCTCCCCTGGATTTGGTTTTATTTCAATCTTTATTTATATTTTTACTCAGCCTGTGCGTGTGGGTCCCTATTTCTGGTGTTTGGGTACATGGTCCCAGTGCCCGTCGGCTTTATGCCTTCTGCCGGTGGGACTAAACCATGACAGCTTTAACTTTTACATTCAATTGTTTATGGAAAATATATGCTTATATCAGCCCTGATGACTGCAACAATCTCAAACTTGCCAACGCTTGTCAGGTTTTAATTTTTCACCTTGAAAACAATACTTCTTGAAGAGAAAGGAGGCGCGTGTCCTTTGCCACAGCAGGAAGAAGCTGAACAAGAGGAGACACAAGTGTCATCCTTGTGATGTCCCTCACTGTGCTGCCGCAGATTTCATTTGTTTTACCGAGTGACATGGCCCACAAGGCCACGCAAAAGTCTCTGGCAGATTTAAAGCAATTTCATTGGGCAAATATACTTGCAAAAAATTATGAAATTATAAGTTTCTAATGACTGAGAAATATACTGTACAGAACTGTAAACTAAAATCAATAATGGATGTGACTTCCCTTTTCATCAAAGTTAGGGACACTGTCCAGTTGTACTACAGTTCTGTAAGATGATTGGCTTTTAGCTTGTTCCAGCAAAGTGGAAAGGTTGCCACCGTCCTTCTGCAGACTGACTGTCTCATTTGCGTCTGTCCCTCCAAAAAATCGCAGGCAGCCATGATGATGTTGAAATCAGGGCTCTGTCAAGAATACATAATCTGTTTAAACAGTTCTTAATGAAATACTGTAATGGCGTAGATGTCGTGGACGCCAGGAGCAGTGGCTCGAAACAAAAGATAAATGCAGAAACGTACTGATCTTGAACAAAAGGAAATATAGGGGCTCGCGCTACCCACGGGCCTAACGCCTGACCGTGGTAGCAAAAAGGTGAGCTCAAAACAAGATACCAGGCAGCTAAGAACCTGCCTAACTCTCACTTCTCATACTAATAATAATAATGCAGCTAAGATCCTGCCTATTCTCTCTTCTCAATATATCTTACCGGCTCAAGCGTCAAAAGCATACTGACACTCCAGCAACCCGAACGAGGAAAGGCAGGAGCTTAAATAGAGTCCGGGCAACGCCCCCAATTAATGCCAACTGGCTAAGGAATCCGATGGTGAGCGAAACGATATCGTCCCAGACGAGAGTAACAAAAGGAGCCAACAAGGCTCCCAAACCATGACAAATACAAATATTTATTTATAAAAGCATTTTTTAAAATTAGTATTTGGAATTTCAAATTATAATTTAACTTCAGCAATATTAATATGGGAAACAAAGTAAACATCGAAAGCCAGATGCAAATGTAAAAAAATGCAGGTGCCTAAGACTTCTGCACAGTATCGTACAGAGGAGTAGGTCACTGCAGGACTGAGTATGCAGCCCGATGTACTTTGTGAATAATTTTCGCTTTTTTCCCTTCATTTTGCAAGTTTCATAAAATCTGACTCCTCGTCCACATTGTAGGAGTTGGTTACAACACACGGCTTCTTTGCAGGTAAATATTCTTACAGCAAAATAAGCTATTTTTTTTAGGATTAGGTGTGCAGGCAAATGGTGCTCTGGTGAAAAATGGAAAAATGGACTTCATCATGGAGAAAAAGTATTTTTTTGGGTTTAGAGAGGTTTTTGGAGATCATTGATGTCCTTTCCTGCCAAGTGATGGACCCCTGCTAATTCTCACCTGAAAATGATTTATTCATGTTGAGCTTCATGAGTCAAAACAGTTGATCTGTGGTGAAATATGATTAATTTATGATCTGATGGTGTGCTATTTGGAGAGCCACTCAGAGAGCACTTATTTGGCTTCATCCACAGTTAGTTATCGAATATCACACTCAGATGTAACACACTTGTGGCAAAGGAGTTTATGATCCTGGAGATGTATCAGTTGACCTCTGAGCCATTTTTCAATTCTCAGTAATTAATTGTGAATGTTGCTTTTTAATTAAAATTCTTTGTGCTTACGGTCCTTATTTTGCACTTAAATTATGAAAATAAACTGAGATAAGCTGCGACTCTAAATGCTATTCTAAAGTGTCTTGTTTCATTTCAGTTATTTCCCAACAACATGCAGGAACGAGTGCAGCTGTTAAAATGAGTAATAAACCATATGCAGCGATGCGGACGTCATGCTGTTGTTGTTCTTATTAGTAAAATAAATAAATAGACTAAATAAATTAATGAATAAATAAATGAATAAAAGCAGGTTGTTTCCAAATATAAGTGTAATTAATTTCTCTATGTCATTATTATTTATTCAATAAATTTATTTAATAAACAAATAAATTGTACCTGTGTTGAGAAATTAGTTACTCTTATTTGGTAAAAACCTGCTTGTCAGGCCAGACGGCTGACAATTACAATCAATTTGATTAAGCGCAATGCACAGATATGCAGTGTATGTCAGATGCTCATCCAGTCAGATATTTACTGAACAACAAAAGACACGAAAGTTACCCTAATTAAAGGCAGACTGGAAAATAAATTTGCGCGTAATTATTTTAGAAAATCAAATTTATTACTAGCACGTGCACATTTACACACGTTTCATCAAACTTTTCTTCATTTTGCAGTCCCCTCGATTAAGTCACCATAAGAGTACATTAACTAACTAGCTAACTTGCGTTTCTTTTGTTGCTCAGTATATAGATGCCTATGGACACTTCGACCGTAAACACATTTTGGCAATGGCAGATCTTCCATTGTTAGAGGAATAAGCTTCTGTCCGAAGTGAGAGGAACTTTCGGCACAGAGATCTCATCCGGGAAAGTGACGAGTGGCTGCTCGTTTTGTGTGGCACCCAATAAAACGTCATGGAGTAACACTGATAAATGTACAATGAAGAGTGATCTCTGCAGACTGTATTTTACCAATTACCCTCATAGTGCTCCAATCAAGGCGGGGGGGACTCATCCATGTCCCCACCGGCTCGTATTCCCACGATGGAGGGGGAGCCTATCAGTGCTGTGACAGCTGGAGGTTCGAGTCTGGTTGGCCTCCACCTCCACCCCTTTTTAGGAGGCGATCTTAAAATCGAACCACTTTTTTAACCTACATGTAAAGCATTTGGATTTTCAATTATGTAGGCAATATAACATGAAATATTGTGGATCTATAAATTGGATTTATTAAGGCCGATGTTATTCGCACTTTTACGTGCGGCCAATGCTACATTTTTTTCTTGACCACACAAGTGCGCAAGTTGATGATCATTCCAGTGCCGCTTAGAAAGTACCACTTAAAATAAGTTTGGCCAAGAAAAAATTTTAGCTTTGGAATAAGTGTGGGCAATGGAGAAATGTGCGTCTTGGCCACAATAATAAGTGCATTTAACAAGAATTTTGGTCATTTAAGTGCGTCCAAGCACAAAAATTAAATGCGAATAGTCACTTTGAATTATTAATGAATTAAATCAAACCTCTGCTGCACTCTGGTTTTCCACCCCAACGGTGTTTACCACTGCAGCAGAAATAGTTTTCCAAACTGCAGCCTTCTGGGCTCCCTTTATGCCACTCTTGAGACTTCCAAATAAAATATTTTTGTTTTTCTCCATCTATCGTCAGCCTGCTGATAAAATCTTCAAAATTATAAACTTTACAGGAGAGCAAAAAAAAGTTTAATTTTGCATGTAAGAATGCAGTTGAGCTGTGTTCAGGTAGGATGACTATTTTCCCTCCAAGAATGTATCCAATCAATGAAATTTTGTATTTTGCAATGTTTATGCAATTATCGTGGACATACGAGTTTTTGTTTCTCATCAAATTGTAGATACAAGGTTTATCAGCAGGCCGACGATATTTCCTCCTCAGTTAAGTTCTTTCTTCTTTGCCGTCTTTCGAGAGTCCATGTCGTAAAGTGGGCAGGGCTATGCCTCCCGGAGCATGAATTTATTGGGGCGTGTCATGTAAATATGGTTTCTGCCGCCAGATTTATCAACGCCCGGCAGTTCTACACCGAAATCTGCGACGTACACACTTTTAGTAAATCAGATGTGACACTTGGCGAACGATGATATTTACACCAGAATCTACACCAGATCCTACTCAAGTTTGATAAATGAGGGCCAATGACTTTCAAATCACACCAGCCAGTATTTTATTCTCATAGAACAGAGATAACATAGCAAATGTTGAAACTGAGAAATTTCACAATTTTTATCCACAAAATGAGCTCATTTCAAATTTGATGGCTGCTACAGGTCTCAAAAAAGTTGGGACAGGGGTCTGTTTACTATGGTGTAGCATCCCTTCTTCTTTTTAACACAGAGTGGAGGCGTCTGGGAATTTGATCGCTCTCTTCTTTAACACAGGCTTCCAGCTGCTGGAGAGTTTTGGGTCTCCTTTGACGAACTTTTCTTTTAATTATGCGCCAAATGTTCTCAATCGGTGAAAAATCAGGACTGCAGGCAGGCCAGTTCAGCACACGGACTCTTCTACTATGAAGCCATGCTGTTGTAATTGCTGCAGTACGTGGTTTTGCATTGTCCTGCTGAAACACACAAGGCCTTCCCTGGAATAGATGTCGTCTGGAGGGGAGCATATTTTGCTCTAAAACCTTTGTATACCTTTCAGCATTCATGGTGCTTTTAAAACATGCAAGTGTCCCACACCATATGCACTAATGCATCCCCATACCATCAGAGATGCTGGCTTTTGAACTGAACGCTGATAACAGGAGGGGTGGTCTTTCTCCTCTTTAGCCCGGAGGACACACAGTCTAAAGGAAGAGTTTTTTAATATTTTAGACCCAAGACCCATGCCTTCAAGCACTAAAAACTTGACGTTGATCATATGTGTCCCTTTTGAGATATATACCTACTATAATGACCCAAAATACGCACTTTTCATTCTGTAGACAACTTCCAAGGTCATTAAAACATTTAATACAACCATCCTGACCTTGATATTTTTTGTCATCTTCAGAGAGTTGACCGACATTTTGCATACCGAGTCTCAGGGCTCTCTTAATTAGTTACAGAATAGTAAATGCATTAAATTTTGCATTTATGCTTTTTCCAGGGCACGGTTCAGATAAACTAAACACACTGAGTAAAGAAAAGTAACTTACGCCAAGAGTTCAACAACTATTCTGATGACAAAATGAAACTTATGGGTCTGTCTGCTCTGAAAATCCATTTCTGAGGCCCTCAAACTCCCTCCAAAATTAAGGCGATTTTGTTAAAATTGATCCCCCTTCCCTAAAATAGGCTAAATTTCCAGACCTAGCAATAATTGAGCTGTAATATTTGACCTCAGTATTGCCAATGCATATCTCTTGAGATGTGCAAAGCCTTATCAAAATTAAAATTTTGATGTGGTGGGGGCTCTGGTTGAGTTTACACAGAATGAACAAAAAAGGGCAATGATGGCCCTGCAAAATTGTGCTGCTGTAGGTCTGCATCGTTAAGGAATGAGGAAACATTTTGCTTGACAAACTTAACTCACTGGTGCCTTCGACTCTCAAATTCTTAATTAATGTGATTCAAGACATTAAGATAGTATACAAGGCTAAATAGTTGACTGTGCCAACATTTTTGGACATTATAGTACACACAGTGTTTCCAATAAAAAATTACATTCATTTTAGTGCATCAAATAATAAGAGACAAGATGCACTTTATTGGACCCCGTGGTGTAATTTGTCCTCTGCATTTAACCCATCCTACAGTAAGGACCAATGGGCAGCCACATAGCAGTGCCTGGGGACAATGAGTTGTACTGTACAATATTGCAAAGAGTAGAAAGACTAATGAGATAAGTCCTTTTGTTTACATTTGCATTTCCCATGATATGTAAACTTTTTCTAAATTATGGCTGAATAAACTGCTCCCCCTGGAATAGTTGCTAATGAAGTCTCATTTCACTCAAGACAAAAGATTGTCTTGAAGCTACGCGTTTCATGCACCGCTTCAGAGTAGCGATTTGTTGGCGATGTAAGACAAATTGTTTCACCTAAAGTGACTTGTAGCTCTGTTGTGTTGCTCTCAGAATTTGAAATATCCTAAAATATCCATAACTTGGTGAGATGCCAATTAAAACTGCTCCAATTACATTCAACCAGAAACTGAAACAGGCTTCCCCCACAAAATAGTCATTATAGACTGACCCCTGAAAATAAAGTGTTTTTTGAGAGAGCAGCCACACCCACCTCATTGAGATGAATCATGATCTAACAATCCAATCAAAATATGATGAGACAAGATGTGTTCTATTTGGCCAGTTTTGATTCATAAATACACTTAAACATGTGAACAGCATAATGAGTGATGGAAATGCATCCATAATTTATGGAGACACATTTAAGATGAAGACATTTGTGAAAGTTAATTTTTTTTCGCTTGTTGTTAATTTGCTACTCTGTTTTTCTCACTACATGTAGCATGCGGTCTTTAATTTAGGTACTTTTGTTTCGGTTTTTCTTGTTCACTTGTAACAGTTGAAAGTTGTTTTGGATGTGTACTGACTAGATATGACACGCAATCATTTACAGAGAACGCAGTAGTCACAGTGCTGGTGCACTCTTAAAACTCATTGCGGTTTAGTGGGATGAGAGGCAGGACCATTACAACATGTGAGATATTTACTGGCAAGCAATTGCCTGAGTCGCCTCCATGCCAGGCTGGTTACAGAGTGTTGCAAAAAAATAAATAAATAAATGCAACTACCATATGTACACGTCCTCTATCTCATCACCCGGGGTGGTGGGGTTATATATCACTATATACCCTCTAACTGCCAAGGGGATTGGTGAGTGAGCTGCCATTGACAGCTTTGGCCGCATCACAGGGCCCCGGGCCAGGATGCAAGGGGCAGTGGAAGCCCCTGCAGAGGAAGGGATATAATAAGGACCTTTGTGTCTACCCCACCTCTGCCCTATCCTGCTAAGCTTTCGCAAGAACACTGCTGTCTGAGGTCTGGTCTTCTGTCACTCAGGGGTACAGGTGGAGCAAGGCACCGTATTGCTTACCTGAGATTCTGCATGACTGCAGTAATATGAAGCCGATTTCAAGGTTTTTTACAATGTAATTTAGTATAGGGCAAAGATAACCTGTCCGTGAAATTGGCCAATGGCACGGGAAGTGACCTCTTTGTGATAAACACTGAACTAGTGGGAGCAGAAGCACGCTGAGGAACTAACAGCTGGGCCCCCTACTAACCCTCTAATCCCTGCCCTCCTTCAATGGCACAAGCTCACTATACCTGACTAATAAATCTAATCTAACTAATCAAGCTATTCCCCTGCAGGAAGACATAAGCTTTTATTTCCTTTCAAAAATCTCACATGGGCTGTTGCCATAGTTGTGTCAAGTTACAACTTGCGCCTGTTGAATGGCTCAGACTCAGGTTCACAAGGCATGTTTATTCAAAAGCACATAATGTACTAATGTACACCTGTTATATTCATTAATGAAATTTTGAAACGTATATCTTTAAAACATGTAGCAGGTCCACCAGACTGTTTTGACATATTTCACGGAAGAGACAATGCGGACTATATAGGGGAAAATGTAAATCAGTGATTGTCAACAATTCTCATCCACTAACTAGCTCAGTGCAAAATGTGAGGGACATATGATGAAAATGAAAAGTAGAATGCTACCATGGCTTTTCAAAGAAAACAGCCTTTGCTCAAGACAATATTGTTATTTTTGGGGGCACTTCGGCCATAGACGACATTAGCATTGCATATGGACTATAAGTCAGCATGGCTTTGTCATAGATGCCAGACATTTTCTACATATAACTACCAAGCATTTAGGAACAATACGGTAGTTGCACTTCCTGCACCTAAGTTCCCAACTTGTATCAGGCATATTTCCAAGCCTCTATAGTAGACAAAAAGAACTTTATCTTTGCACTCAAGCCAGTGTCAACTCCCTGCTTGTAGTCATGGGAGGACTGGAGAGGATGCTTTCTCGCACAACTTTGAAAGCATGTGTGGCTCTCAATAAACCCAAGGCCCTTTTTCCTGTTTGCATTCTGGCTAGATTACAATTTCTGTGGTACCCCAAAGCTACTGGAAGATAAAGTAGTTCTGCACTGAATGAACACAGTGAAATGGATACCAAAGAATAAACAGAGAAGCATTGCAACTTCAGCTCTAGCACTTAAGAGTATAAATCAAAAAAAGGCCCAGTAAATAATTTCTTTTGCCCTTGCACCATCCTAATCTTTCCCTCTCCATACTATATCTGTCTGTATGCATCATATACTGTAGGTACATGCACACTGTTCCACTGTATCCCATGCCATCTATCACCGGGACCAGACTTCTTTTGAGTACTCTGCTCATTGCAAAATGAGAAAAAGAGTATGACTCATTCCCAAAACAATGAGTTTTTATTTATTTTTGCTGCAGATGGAATCGCTTAATTCACTTTGACGGCTATACAAGATGGAAATTTTATTTTCAACCTTTGATCTGGCTGAATTTGAAAATATTCAGGTGATCTAAAAAGAAGAAATTTTCAACGAAACGCCTGGGCATTTGACACCCAAGCACGACCTGCTGGTTTAGAAAGTGCCTGTGTTCAGCATAAACAGACGGCTGTAACTGTCTTTTCCACCAAATGATTTAAAAATGTAATAAGTTCATGCAATTATGGTATCAGAAGATCCCCCAGGATAAACTCAGTAAGTTTGTCCAATGTTTCTGTAATATGAGAGGTTGTGACAAACTTTTTTATTTTTAAAAAGACCTCATACCATAATCTAACATGCCGTGAGCATACAAATAACAAGGCAAATATAAACACTGCAAAGAGTACTTACGGCTTATAAACCCTTTTTTAATAAGGTTGTAAGCCTGGAAGTGGGAACTGCTAGCTCTTCATTGATGAATGTTCTGACCATTAAATAAGCATTTCTTTAATGAGTATGTGTGCTGGCTTGTGGGACAGTGAAGAAAAATGGACAAAATTCTAAACTTAATCAAGGAGAAAAGGCATGTTTTGGGTTTGGAGAGGTTACTGGTGACCATTGATGTCCAACTGCACATATATTGATAAACTTGTGCTTAATTCTACCAGAAGAATCATAAATTCATTCAATTTCATTCTTCAAAAGTTGATTTGTGTTAAATATATGATTACTTTATGATTTGGCAGCACATCATTTTGAGGGCTCTGAGAGTTTGGGGAGCCACCTGGAGAGCTGTCTTATTTGGGTCCAAAAGAGTAGATAATTTAGAATTTCATGCTCAGATGAAGAACACTTGTAGTCAAGGAGTGTATGATCACAGAAATGTATAGTTTTAACCCCCAGCCATTTTTTAATTCTCAGTATAATTTTTTTTTTACAATTTCAATGCTAAATTTTCATGAAAATTTTTCATTTTTGCTTTTTTTGTCTTTTTTTCTCTCCCAAAATCATGAAATTAAACTGAAATACAGAGGCATTCTCCAAGTCAAGGTCCATGATGCTGAAAAAGCGGAAGCAGACTGACATATTCTGGTTTGCAATCTCAGGGATTGTCATCCCATCTATCACGGAGCAACCACTCAAGAGTTTGGGGAAGCTCTTTGACAAAAGCCTGACAGACTCCACTGCCATCCAGAGGTCCATCCGAGAGCTTGGAACCTGGCTCATGTCTGTTCTGCCCGGTAGATTTCAAGCTTTGATCTACCAGCATTCCATCCTGCCCTGAGTCTTGTGGCCCCTGTTGGTCTATGCAGTCCCAATGACAACCGTGGAGTCCCTCGAAACGAAGGTCAGCGGCTTCCTTCGGAAGTGGATGGGCCTTCCACAAAGTCTTCCCAGCACAGCACTGCATGGGACAAGTAAGACCCTACAGCTACCTTTCAGTCGCCTCACTGGAGAGTTTATCGTGGCAAGCACCAAGGACTGCAGAGTGCCAGCAGCCGGCATTGAGATGAGGACAGGAAGGAAATGGAGGGCAGAGAAGGCGGTGGAAGTGGAAAAGCCATGTATGAGGCAAAAGGCACTTTTGCGACCGGCAGAGAGGGCTACTTCCCAAAGACCCAGGTTGAAAAGGCCCAATGCACGGGGAGACACCATGCAGGCGTGGAGGAAGAGCGAGTGAATAGGAGGGTGGAACTTTGGCAGCAGGGAGTGTGGACTAGGAGGGAAGGTACACTGCAGCATAGGATGGTTTAGGTTAACATCATGCAGGCAGACTTCCACTGCGTCCTGTTCCTGGTGCAAACAGTCAATGATGTCTTGCCAAGCCCAGCGCACATCCACGCCTGGGGGTAGAGTGAGACACCCTCCTGCCCTCTTTGCACTGGAAGAGGCTCTTTAGAACATCTCCTCAGCAGTTGCCCAAAGGCTCTTGCAGATAGCTACTATCGTTGACACCAGGACCAGATGCTTAGGGTAGTTGCTGAGAGTCTGGCCTCAGTCGTCAGCACCAGTATTCACCATCATGCCTCAAAGAAGACAGCCACCTTCATCAAAGCTGGTAAGAAACCCCGGGCAGAGGCAAAGACATCAACAAGCCTTCTCCACGCAGCCATCAACTGGCGGCTGCGGGTCCACTTGGGAAAGCAGCTGAAGTTCCAACAGCACATTGCTGCAGCATCACTCTGGCCAGACATGATCATCACCACTGAGGCTTCAAAACATCTGTACTTGCTGGAACTTACAGTGCCCTGGGAAGAGCATATTGAGGAAGCCAACAAGAGGCAATGGATTAAGTACCAGGAACCGTTGGAGGAATGCAGGGAGAGAAGCCAGAAAATATTCTATGAGCCCATAGGAGTCGCCTGCAAAGGTTTTGCAGGTCACTCACTCTACAATCAGGTTGGGTGTTACAGGAGAAGAAGACGTAAAGAAGAGGGCAATTTAATCCATAAGCGAAATTGCAGAGAAAGCCACAAGGTGGCTATGGATTAAGGGGGCTGATCCATGGGTTGCTGCTGGGACACAAGTCGGAGCCTGATCAATCCCGGCTGGGTCGTCTGGGCTCTGATGATGCATCTCAGCGCATCTTGGAGATGTTTCTTTCATAGATAATTAAGTGATTAATTTATAAGCATTTTTAGCCCCTATCACGAAGCTGAATGCAAAGGGGCTCATCTCTCTGTTAGTCTGCCCATCTAGATAAGTGATGGCAAGGTATTTTCAAAAACTACCAGAAATTTTATGTGTATGCAACTAGTCATGACCTTGGGTTTGAAGACGGGACTCCATGGTAGCGGGGGATACTGATGACAATATCTTTTCCTTATTTATCGGTACAAAAATAGCTAAATAAATAATTAAATGGCTCATCAAAAAGCATTTTTAACAGTCAGTGTTTAGATTTATTAAAGATTTAGATTTATTTATGTAAAAGCATTTTACTGTCTCAATTCATAGATAGTTTTACTTAATTCTCTTTTAATTATCGAAACTTAATAGAAAATTAACCGATGTTAAAGATGACCTCACAATGAAAATGGCCACAGTAAAAATATCAATCGCATTTAATAGCATTTAAAATAATTGCATCATTTTGATCTACACCTTAATTTGATGGCAATAAAAAAATAATATGGAATCTATATGGGATTTGTAGAAATATAAGATGGATTTGTGTTACATGTATTTTTTTCAGTAAAAATAAATCTGAGCCAGTTGTTAGTGCATTTGTGGTTGGAAAACTGAACAAACTAATCAGTCATCACGCCACTTACCTCTCAAACGCTGAAAGCATGCACAGGAAATAGCCTGAGAAGAATTAAAAGTACTAAGGAGGCCTTTTTCGGCAGTGTTAAGATGAGTCACGAGTGAAAGGGTCATGGAATTTGTGGCTGTTATTGCATCCGACACATAACTTATAATCTCATGATAGGTTTTTATAGGCAAGGACATTGAATAATGGAACACGGCACTTCTATTCACAAGTCCTGCCGACGCAAATCCATTCAACTTATCCTGAATGGATATGAATATGGGCTTTGCTTGCTTCTTCATATTTTTTTTCTCTCAAGGACATTTCAAATATCAAAGCCTGGCCATTTCAATAGTATCTTACATATTGTGCATAGCTGTGTACACTGGCAGCGGGAATTATTTTAATGTATTTTGTTTTTAGCGGCCTATAGAGACACTGTGGCGTATGAAATGTGAAGGAGAAAGGGGCAATGAGCTGTAAGGCCAATCTGAGCTGTGAAACTGTGTGTATAAGTGGAATCTGTGTTTGTAAGTGTGGCGTTTGCCCAAATAGTGTGAATATTCAAGTGGAGTCAAAATCCCACATCTGTATTGATTAGGGACAGATAAGATCAGATAAGATAAGATGACACCTGATCACTCTGTGTGTGTGTATGTGTGTTCACGTTTTTGTTACCTATTGAGGATGTTTTCCATTATAAATACTGACCTTGTCGGGACCAGTAGTCCTAATGGGGACCAAAGCCTGGTCCTAATACGGCTAAACGTCATTTCTGAGGTCATGGTTGAGGTTAGGGGTCAGGTGTGAATTGAGGTTTTTGTAAGGTTAAGGTCAGGTATGATTTGGTTAAGGTTAGGGGCGGGGTTAATGTTAGGCTGTCCAAAATGAATGCAATGTCCTAACAAGGATAGCTGTGCGGACTTGAGTGTGTGTGTGTGTGTGTGTGTGTGTGTGTTCGTGTTTGCATTTGTTTCGTGCGTGTGCAGTATACATGAAATAGTTTGTTTTCATCCTCACAAGAAAAATATCAGCAATCAAGTTTGAGGTAAAATCAAGGAAACCATGGAAGCCCCAAAGAAAACTTCAACACAGCATTGGCAACTACTTCAGCAAACCCTCAAACAATTTGAAGAAATCTATTTTCTAAATGTGTAATGTACTGCCGGATAAATTATGCAATGACCAATTTAAAAACCGATGCTGCTGAGATTTTTCAGTGTAAGAGTGCCAGCTTTGTGATGTTTCATTTATTTTTGTGTTAGAAACTCGTCTTCTTAGACATCCAAAATGTTTTTCAAGGTGCAGTAAACCTGCCATTTTTAGGGGTGTGAAGCAAATTACATTCAGATGAAGTCTCCATTTTTGAAATAACATCTATGGAATAGCTTCTGAAAGAATCCTGAGATTGTGATGCATCTTGGCTGAGACCAGAGAACAACACGGACAAGAATGAACCCCAGAATGCATTCAATTTCACAGTAATCAGCAAATGGACAGACTCTGTGGAGTAGATGCCAGTCTCTGGTGATTTGATATTTAAGTGAACACGAGGATCATTGCATTGCGATCGATAATACCGAATAAAGAAATCCACAAACATCAGGCAGGCAGTGTGCACTGGTACGCTTTGCCTATGATGAGTTATCCTTCAGGGAACAAAGATGAACCTCTTGCCTATAAACCATATCCAAAATGGTTGGGACGCTGCGTAAAGTGTAGAGAAAAACAGTATGCAATGATTTGCAAATCTTGTACACTATATTTAATTGGAAATAGTACAAAAACAACATATCAGATGCTAAAACTCTGTTTAAATTTGATGCCAGCAAGGCGTTTCAAAAAGGTTGGAACAGGGGCATGTTTACCGCTGTGTTGCATCACCTCTTATTTTAGCAACATTCTGTAAGCATTTAGAAACTGAGCAGACCAACTGCTGTAATTGAAAGCAAAATATTTCCTGTTGCTAAACCATTTTTGGCCTTCTTTGACATATTTTTCATTTAATTTCATACCAAATATTTTCAGCAGGTGAGTGTGATGTTTGGCATTGTCTTACTGAAGCAAGCAAGGCCTTCCCTGAAAATGCTGTGGATGGCAGCATATATTACTCTATATCCTGAATATACAGTTCAGCATTAATGATGTCTTCGTAGATGGCCAAGTTACCCATGCTATGCGCGCTAATGCACCTCCATACTATCATGGATGGTGGCCTTTTAGAGCTGTGTGCTGGTAATGAGGAGAGGATGGTCCCTCTATTTTTTAGCCTGGTGGATGTGGCGTCCATGATTTCCATAAAGAATCTCGCATTTTGATAGATCAGACAAGAGAACAGTCGTCCACTTCTCCTCACTCCATCTACAATCAGTGCTGACCCAGTGCAGGCGCCTGCATTTCTGGGTCTTAATTATATATGTTTTAAACTTCATATAGCAGAGTTTTAATTTGCATTTGCGGACGCCGCAAAAAACTCTGCTCACTGACAATGATTTATGAAAGTGTTCCTGAGCCCATGCAGTGATTTCCACAACAGAATCCTGTTTTAAATGCAGTGTTGCCTGTCGGCCTTTCGATCAGGGCCATTCCAATTTGGTTTTTAGCTTTGTCGGTTTGTTTGAGATTTCACCTGATTCTCTGAATCTTTTACAGATATAATGGTCTTGAGGTTGGAATCCCCAAATTCATCACAATGTTACATTGAGAAATGTTATTCTTAAATCGGTGAACTATTTGCTCATGCAGTCTTTCACTGTGTAGCGAAACTCTTGCCATCTGTACTTCTGAAAAGCTTTTCATGTTAACACAATCATGTCAATGAACTGTTGCCAATGAACCTAATTCACTGTGAGATTTTCCTCCAGGTGTATTTCATACTCAAAATGAGCAGATATTAAAAAAAGAAATACACTTCTCAATTTCAACATCTGATATGATGTCTTTGCACTACTTTCCATTAAATATATGGTTTAGGTGATTTGCAAATAATTGCATTCATTTTTAATTTACATTTTACTCAGTGTCCCAAACTTTTTAGACATAGGTTTGTATTTGTACCATGGTTCTGTGCGTTGGCTTGGCAGTGCTGCCTGCAGATGTATCTCTGAAACATTTCTGAGGGTATTACTAATTCCAATAAACTCTCCATGCCACAGGTATGCACCTCGAGTCCACACCAATGAAGTGAGTATTACTTTATGAGTGGGACGGGATGGCAGCTAGTTCTTTTAAGCCCCTCATTTCACTTTTTTATTGAATCAGGGACTGAGGAGCAAAAGAGATCAAAGCTCCTGAGGTCCAATGGCTGGGAGGGCTAAAGTTCAAGATTTGCCTTCCTACAAACAGCACAGCACTTCTCGGCACTTTGATTGTCCTCTTTATTCAATGAAAGACATTATTCATTCTGTTAGATGGTTTGGTATCTTCGGACGAGCCACAGTGCCTACTGGGCCAACGCTGCAGTGCAAGGCTCTCTGTAAATACATACACTCAATAAATTGGACACGACTGCAGTGTGCATTGATATTTTCTGGAACGGTGAACCATACCACAGAAAAGCTGGATTTACATTATCATAACCTGTTCAGTTTGGAAGCACTAATGCTTTTTTTTTTATTCATTGCGCTAAAATCAAACACTCTTTTTTTCTGACAGGCGAATCAAGCACAAGGTGGGAATTCTGAAAGAGGGAAAACGATGAGTGCAGTGTTCCACCCTGGTAGCATGGCTGGGAAATTTAAGTGACAGCACCCAGAGAATGCGCAAGAGAAGTATGGAGAAGGGAAACAGGATGTGAAAGCTCAATCAGGCTCTAAATTGTGAACTAGGAGGGAAAAGCAGTGGTTGGCAGTGGGCCAGAAACAGTCTGCCAGCCTTGTCCTAGTGACCGAGTTTGTCAGTGGCTCATAAAACAGGCTGTGGATGTGATACTGGCGAGAATGAAATGCTGCCAATGCAATATAATTTTATCCCCTTTATCCCTTATTCTGCTGCAACCTGTTGCCTTGGACCACACCAAACGCAAGCAGGCTTTGCAGGTAGCTTTGAGTCAGACATTTTCGAGAGGAACCCTCATCCTGCCAGCGAGATGAAACCAGGGCATACTGCTGCATCTCACCTTACTAGACATCTCACCGTGTTTAGTGCCTTGCTGGGTCGGGCTCGGGGCTCAGTGCTTCCCATTTTCTCCCCTCTTCTCAGTCCAATTTGCAACCTCAACCAAGCCCAAAGGAATTTGCTGCACATTTTGTTACAACAGCCAGGAGAAAATGTTGTCACAAATTAATGAATGAAATTGACATGCTAAAATCAGGGACAGTAACGAGCATGAGGCCACAGTTCCCCCAGGGCCTGCCCAAACCCACTGCTCTGATTTGGAAGACTCCTCCATTAAAATCATAATTTGCTCCCAGGCATCACATAAGACAGCCACACTGTCTTGAAATATATATATTTGTACTTCATTGCAAAATTCTAAGCTCCCTGCATGAAGTTGAAAATAACATTTCAAAAAGAGTATCCTTCTACTTGAACTAAAACAGAATGAGAAGCATGCAGTATGGTAATATTCTGCTTGGTTATATAATGTGGACGATTCCACCTTCCCTACATTTGCAAAGCAGTCACAAAGTGCTTCACAAATTCTATTATGTGTCCATAAGATAATACTCAGTAGCCTTGTTTGATTTCACCTGCGTAATGAAAAATTGAATGTTCCTGATACATGCAGCATGCACGCGGTTAATAATAAATAAGAAATGGATATTTTTTTGTATACCCCAGCACGTGAGCTGTAAATAAATAAAGAAGCAATTCTTTCCACCTGTGACCATGAAACAAGAGCAGGTGCAGAGTTATTCATTGCATTTCATATTCTAATGCTTAGGCATAATCAAAGCTGTCGAAGACACGTTGAAGGTGCTTGCCTTGGGAGTAATAGTAAGCAAACTCAGCAGCAACACAATCTCTTCCCGAAGACTGGACTGCTCCCCTCCAACCCCAGTGTGCATGTCGTTGAAGCAATTTCAATATACATACACTGATCAATGATTCCATGCTTTATCTGCGTTGCCATCAAAGTCCATTACCTGTAATACAGGGCTGCTTGTGAGAAACTTCATTCTCTGCAGAGCGTAAGCGTAGTGCATTTAGTGAAAGAGCCCAAAAGCTAACCTTTCTGTCATCCACCTGAAAGCGCTTTCATACAAAAGTACTTTATGGCACATGAATATAGAAGGCTAAGACTCAAGTTTTGGTGGATGCACTGAATATCAAGGTAAATCATCATTAACAAGACTCAGGTTAGAACTAATTGTATGTAATAAAATTCAGCCATTAAATCATCATCTGCATGCTGGCATTGTTCCACTGTGAGTATACATGCTTATTTCAAAGGCTCTTTATTATGCTGTTATTTATTTATTTATTTATTTTTTTGGCGATGTTCTTGACTGATTAAATGGGAGGTTTCTAAACTTATTAACAACAACAAAAAAAAAACATTAAAATCCATGATTTCTGGGCCATTCAATTCCTGTTATTTTAAAGGGGACCTAACATGCTGATCCTTCTTTTAATACATATTAGTAATGTTGATGCTCAATCTCTGAAAAGTTTCTAAACATAAGATACAGGGATTTTGCCGAAATCCAAGAACATGATTTCGTCAGCGTGATTTTTTCTCTGAACAGCTCCTCCCGAGATCTTCACGAGATCTGGGTAAAACCTGACGTCAGGTTGTGCCGTCCAATTAGCACAGACCTAGCCAGAGCCAACCACTGTGCTGGACGTGCCCACACAGGAAACTATTTTTGCAGGCACTAACAACGGCAGATCATACTATGCCTTAGTAGCGTCTAGACTTTTAGAAATACAAAAGAAGAATCGCAGATCATTTGAGGTGCAATTTTGTTAGTATCTCTCCCAAAGCTAGCTGTCCGTTTACTTTTGGACACAAAGAAAAACAAATACTTTCCCAAAAGATGATGCCACCAGAAATCAGTGGGTAGCTTTTTTTGTTTGCTGGCAGCAAAGAACCTCGGCCAAAGGGAGCGTTAGCTGTTTGTGCTCAGTATTTCACCAAAGACAGCTTTGTCAATAAAGGATAATTCGACACAGGATAAGCATTTCAGCTGCTTCTCAAACCTGAAGCAGTTGCATCGATCAAGGGCTCGGAGCCATAAGCTGTTAGTAACCATATAGCAGCAAATAATGTAAGAGAAGCTAACGTGTTACGGGTGGCTAGCAGGACCGCTAGCGATAGTTAGCACTAACAACTGGCCTGAAGCGCAGGCTTTGTAAAATATCTGAAGATAAAGCCTGTATCGGTCGCAACTGCCCGTGACTCACAGACACAGAAGCTGTAAGTTGCTTTTACTGCATAAGCCAACGTGACGTGATAGCCCACTGATTGTGGCTGCAGCACAGCGGCTAACATAGCCAAGTTACTGTTGCTATTGTTTGTGTCCTACATATGCAAGAGTGATACATAAACGTCATTTGAAGTTAACTTTTAATACTTGTTTGTAATTTGGATGCTTGGTACAACTGTTCACAGGACCAAAACTTGCTGTCTGTAAAACCTGTATTGCAAGGGTTTGTCTCTGTGCTTATGACCGCATGGTTACCAGTTACTGCATGTTAGTTTGCGTGCCGTGCTAATTAAAAATGCTCCTGATTTACTCATATGCAGTAATTTCGATTGGTATGCTTGTGTTACGTCAGTAAGCATCAATATTGCAGTTTTATCATAATGTTGCCCGATTGTAGCCACTACAGTCAGTGATGACTTCTCCTATCCATGACCGGGATCAGCCAGATACTTCACAAATGTCTGAGCAGCTCTCTGGTGCTACCATGAAAGCAATGCGGAACACAGAAGCTCTACCGATTTACAAATGATTCCTCTGCCTTACCTTGACATAATTTCATCCCCCTTTAGAAATTTTTGTGTCTAATAAAAAGCCGAAAAAGGCGCAGATTAAATAGGTTATTCTTTCCTGTAGAAGTGATTAATTCGCTAGCTCCAGATAAGCAACTTGTCCGCGAAAACGGACCTTACAGTCTGCAAAACCTGTATTATGTTCATAACATAACCGAGCTCTCTCTAGCTGTAGCGTAATATCCATAAAGCTGCTTTCACATGAGACACGAAAAAAATTTTTCACGCGAAAGATTAGCTACATTAAAAGTCAATGCAAAGACGCGAATACAGGTGTTATGGGGGCGTTAAGCAGCTTTAACACGGGACGCAAAACGAATTTCGTACGACAGGTTACATTCAAAGTCATGCCCGCTTATCAGCTACTGCATGTTAGTTTGTGTGCTCTGCTAATTAAAAATGCTACTGATTAATTTGTATGCAGCAATTATGATCGGTATGTTTGTGTTACTTCGGTAAGCATTAATGTGACAGTTTCATCATCATAACGTTGCCTGATCGGAGCCACAACAGTTGAAGCTAAATGGAGGTGCACTGTATGTGTCTGCCGAGTTGGGTTGCAGTTAGACCAGACTTATATTTTGCAGAGCTTGGGGTGCGTTTTTGGGTGCTTATGAAATGATCGCTTTAATTATCCATGACCAGGGTCAGCATCTCCAATGTCTGGGCAAGCTCTCTAATACTACCGTTGAAAGCAATAGGGAAGCGCACAGGCTATAATATGTCCGGTATAACAAGCGATTTCTCTGAATTTTCATCGATTGAATATTAAATTCTTTCCAGTAAAAGTGATCAATTTGCCAGCTCCACATAAGCAACGGTTCACGCAGATGGAACTTAGAGTCTGTAAAACCTTCATTATGTTCATGACATAACCGGAGCTCTGTCCATTACCCATTAACAAGGGCAATTTCCGAAAAGGCTGTTTAGCTTGGAGCTTTCGCCCCTCCGTCATATACCAGCGCAAAAGCTGTTCTTTCTCCACGCTAACAACACACCACAGCTATGGACACGAACCAGCATGTCCTAATACACACTGAGGCAGTCTATAAGTTGTTGTTTTACTTTTAGCTGCTCCTCACTGTCCATGTTTCCCTCTAAACTCAGACCCACCGCATTTCTACTGTCTCTGGTCTACACTTAGGCATGTTGACCCATTCTACAAATGTGTCTATATGCTGCGGATTCTAGCTTTGCCTGCACCCTAGCTACGGAGTAGTAAAACCGCTGTACTCACCGACTGCTGCTGTAGAAAAACTGTAGCCGATAGCAAATTTGTGCTTGAGCCGTCAGACTTTCGCACTGCATCTTCCACTTTTGCCTTTGCATTTATTAGAACAAGTTAATTTCATTAGATCTACACACATGTACTGCGTTAGATTGCAGAATATGCCCGTCCATTCCCGTCAGTTTCACTCTTTCTGCTGCCTCGTCCCGCCTAGATCCGCCCCCCACAGAGCTGGCCAGTCAGAAGAAAGTGGGCACACGGGGAGTGGGGGCCTTAGCGGGCTAATAAACTTCACAATCATTATAGAGAAGTAATGCGTACTTGCTTAGCTATTTTGAAAGAGGCACATCGCTACATAGACAACCAAACCCTTTAAGTGTAACTAATTTTTCACTTGAAACTCAATTTAAATATTTACAGAAATCAAAAATACTTAGCTTGCTGGCTAAAGGCCGGGCTGAAGATGGGCTTTTTCAAATGAGTGCACAACCATGACATCAATGTTACAGAGGTCCAACAGCCCATTATAAGGGCATCATTTCTAAATATGAGCTGTGTGCATTTCTCCGTATATTGTACATTTTGATATTTTCAAAATCTTTACATAGCGACCTGCTTTATATCAAACTAGCCCTCTGCCCGTGGCGATCCACGGGTTTTATTTTATGTAACTTCGTCTTTATATTATAGTGAACAATGCACCATCATGATGTCATCACATGCAACTCTATGATGTCATCATGTTGCTATGGTGTTTCCATAAACACTAAGGTGGCTGTCAGGTGACCAATGTTTTTATAGTGGAGGCCAGATGTATTTGATTTTAGTTTTATTCTAGTTTAAAATTTGTTGTTCCATTAATTTGAAATTTTTGTGCCTTTAGTGTATTTTATGTGTGCTATTTGTCTTTAACCTTCCATTGTAATTGTTTTATTGTAATCAGGGCTCCCCTGCAAAAGAGACCTCTGTCTCAGGGGGACTTCCCTGCAATAAAGGTAATTGATTCAGAGGTTATTGATAGTAATTAAAACTGAGTAACCAATATGGCACTGACATTCTACGCTCAGTGGAACACAAAGTTGCCTGCAAGACGGAGCAAAAGAGCGAATCCTACACAAGCGAAGGAGTCCTATATTATTCACTTTGTTAATCCCTTTAACATATTTAAAGACCTCAATCAAATCACCCCTTAGTCTCCTTTTCCTAAGACTAAAGAGATTAAGGATCTTCTCAAAGCTGTCATCTTTTATAACTGGAATTAGCTTGGAGGCTCTTCTCTGAACTTTCTCTAGAGCATCTATATCTTTGTTAAAGTATGGTCCCCAGAACTGTACACGATACTCAGATGTGGTCTGACGAATGTGTTGTACAAAAGAAGCATCACCTCCTTAGATTTGTACTCAGTACTTTTGGAAATGTATCCTAGCATCCGATTGGCTTTTTTTAACTGCTATAGCACAATGGTTAGAGCCTGTGAGGGTTTGGTCAAAAATCACTCCCAGATCTTTTTCCTGTGGAGCACATTCGTTTTAAACCCATGAAGTAATCCTGTCTAATATTATTATTACCTACATTTATAACTTTACATTTCGCTACATTAAATTTCATTTGCCACATTTCTGCCCAATTCTGGATTCTATCCATATCATCCTGAATCACTTTAGTGGACTCTAAACTATTTGTCAAACCCCCAATTCAGTATCATCTGCAAATTTAACTAATCTGCTCTCATTTTTCCTATCAAGGTCATTAATGTAGATGAGGAACAGCAGGGTTCCCAACACCGATCCCTGGGGGACAAAAACAAATTAAAAAATGGAGACAAAAACCAGGGCAGCAATCACAGTACTCGTGGTCAGACAAAAATAGGTTTGGTACACAGGCACAGGTATATCAGAGAAGCAAAGCCAAAATCCAGTGGGCGTAATCCAAACCGTAACCAGGGCAGCAATCATAGAACTCGCAGTCGGGCAGAAAAGGGTCAAAAAACACAGATGCAACGATAAATCCAAAATCACAAAGCCAAAAATCGAAAAGTCAGACGGTCCGGTCAGAAAAGAATCACTGAGAGAACTAGGCGAGAAAAACGTGGCACAAGCAAACTGAGAGAAAAGATCTGACAAGAAAGTGCTGTGAAAAGACTCCTAATATACAAACCAGAGGAATCACATGCTGCACAGAACACAGGTGCTGGAAATGAGACTAATTACAAAGGAGGGAACAAGAGGGAGAACTTAATCACATAAAATAGGCATAAGCCAAAACGCGGACAGAGATCACAAGACAATCCTATAGACAAACATACGGCTCCAGTCAAGGAGTTCTAACGTGCATAGATAATGAGCGAAAGAACAGCGCAAGCAATTGTGGAGAATCCACAGAAAACGCAGCAGAGAAGATTAGGGAAAGACAAGGGACGGAGACTAGATCAGGGCGAGTGCTGACAGCTTGTTAATCAATTAGTAAGTGCAGCTATACAATCCCTTAGTGCTCGTTCGTAAGTTAGTACTATATACAATGTCAGTTTGTGTTAGTAACACTAGAAAAATGACAAACTGTTAGTATGGGTAAGTAAACTAGAAAAGCAAGATGAAGAAAGTAAACGAGATTGGAAGGAAGGCTGAAATCCAGAAACCATTAAATCACCAGAAGAGTGGCACGCAGTACCGGGGCTGTGAGCAATGACAAGACGAGAGACCAGACAGGGGGAGACAGTGTGCAATGCATGGTAGAAAGCAAAACATGGACCGGAATGGACTATGTTAAAAAGTAAAACATGGAAAAACTAAACTAAGACAATGCACGAATAAATCAAAGTAACCAAATCCCAATACACATTACAAAGAATAGTCAGACCGAGCAAAAATCCAAATATACAATATGGCAAACTGATCATGAGCATGGCAAAGCAGAACATGGTCATGGCAAGGCAGGGCAGAGACGTGGCAAACAGGCAGAATCACAACAGGTACAATTTTTATATAGTTTTTATTCCATGCTAAACAATTCTAAAATTATTCTGTGATGGTGACACCAACAGAAGGATGCCGTCCATTAAGGCCTAAGTATCTTCAGCACCTATGGGTGCCTTGATTGTTGTTTTTCTGACGTTTCAGTTTTAACATTTTAATAAATTGTTGCTTTTTTTGAATAAGTTCTCTTGCCTCAATGCTTTGAAAACACTCAAATAATTCTCCCCACTGGTTGGTGGGGACAAAAACAAAAATGGGCGTTTTTCGGAGGTGTTGCTTGATTGCGACATATGTCAAACTCTGGCATGTAAAGGGTTATTGAGGTAATTTTTCACATGAATAGTAGAGATAAAGACAAACATAATGGGCTCTAATTTCCTGGCGCAGCGCAGGTGGCGTAGCGTGGCGCAACCCGCGCAGTGGGAATTTCATGAGGTGCACCTTTGGTACACGAACATGCACCGAGATGGGTGTGGCGGCGTAGTTGGGGGAGGTGTCACATATTCATCAAGATGCAGTGACAATTTCGTAGAAAAAATCTCCGCTGGAGTTGCGCAGAAAGCTCGCCATCTCCAAACTGGTTTAATTTCTGTGTAGTGGTAATTTGGCTGACCGGCACACAGTGCGCACACATCACCGAAACCTCACAGGCAGGTTTCCAGAATGTCAGGTACATTTCAATGCAAGAAATAATTACAGGAAGCACTATTTAATGTAACTATCTGAATAAGGACATAAATTATAGTATCTACATTGATTGTCCAGATGTCAGATTAAAGGCGGTTGCCACGCGTAATGGAAACTTGACCTGGCTTAATCAACGCAGCTGAATCTGTGATGCAAACTAACGACTTCACATCTTTCTCAGCCAACCACAGACTGTGTAATATATATATATATATATATATATATATATATATCGAATGCTTGCCTTCTATGCTCATTAAAGCCGCTTGCACACTGACAGTGTGAATAAATTATCATATGCACGATCAAGACTGTCCAACACGAAATGCAAACATACTCCATGTCCACCAGACAGCAAAAAGTAAAAGTATTGATATAAGAACAGATTTACAACGAAATAAAGAATAAAATATATCAGCAACAAACGGGATATCCAACAAAGATGACCCGCCAATAAATCGCAGTGTTCATTGGATGTTCTGCTGTTAAAATGTTTATTTTTATTCTTTATTTCGTTATCAATCTGTTCTCATCGTCCTCTTTTTTTTTTTTTTTTTTTGGCTGTCAGACACGGTGGCATCGTACATTGTCCTGCGCCAGTGTCGACTCACTTTATTGAGCAGAGCTTAAACAGAAACATTGATTGAAATTCTCCGTGCTCATCTTGAAGAACTGAGCCCTCTTATCAAAACATTCACGTTTAATATCTAAAAGAGTCAGTAGATTTGAAGAAATTAAAAACAATTATAGACTGTCGGACACAGAGATTTATGAAAGCCCTGCCAGACTTTTGGACACAAAACGCCATCTGTCGAGCGAAAAATTCGTTTCGCGTCCATTGTGCAAGCGGCTTAATACTAGGCTACTATTATTGACACTTAGGTTTTATCGTCTTTAGTGGGGGAAAGGAATACAGCCTGATTGCTATGATGTCGTACTGAATTAAGATCACATATTGAAAATAAATGTGTAACGTATCTTGCATTGTTGTCCATGCATGTTAATCCCAAAATTTAAAGCAGCAACAGTTTGTAATAATAGGAACACGCTATCCATCGTTTCTCTTGCCAGTGAGCAAGATTTGACTCGGCTGTGTCGCTTTCTTTGCCAACTTGCGCTGGAAGGAGGGGCAGAGGCGGGACGGAGGAGTACTTGCGCCAGGCTACGCCGGGCACGAAATTGTCACATACGCCTGGACGCCCCCCTTGCGCCGCGCCTGCTCCGAGCCTGCGCCTGGTCTACGAAATTAAAGCCCAATAAAACAAGTTTCACTGAAATCCATTGGGGGCGCACTGTATGCCCAAATGAAAATCGCCTAAAATCGCTTTCTTGCCAAAAAAAGCCCCACCTATGAAAAAGCACCCTAACTAAACCACTGCCGTTTATTCAAATTTGGAAAGAACTAGTCCCAATGTATCAAAATACACATAAATATGCAAGGTTTAATGAGGGGCCAGGCCCTGGGAGGGTCACAAATATAGCCCATAATGCAGAAAGTCATGATTTGAAGGACCATTTATAGATGGCGCCCTCAGTAAACCTTGAAAATTATTATGCTAAATGAAAGAACTTTACCGATACATTCAGATATCATAAGTTCAAGGAGGGTTACGGAGGGCACACAAAGATATTAGAAGGACAATTCCAGATTTTGACCATGTCAGTATTTTGGCCCTTTTGACCCCTACCCTAAAAAGGGCTGTAATTTCCACCCCGAAGGGATCTTCTGATGAGACTTAATTTTTGTCAGTTTGGACAACATATCTACGCCCACAAAAATCTTCAGTGGCCTACTGATCAAGATCAAGGAGCTACTGCACACAAGCCTTAATGACTGCTTGTGATGTAAGTATTCATACTCAATGACAATGGGAAATTTTACTGCCAACTTGTTTGGTAAGTGGAGAATGGATGATAAGATAATGTTATTTTGCCTCAACTAGTGTTTTGGAAATCTTTTCCCGCGTGCACAAGTGAGTTGAAATAAAATGCAAAAAGTAATGTGTCTTTATGCAGCAGTTTAAGACCCCTCAGGTAGGAGATCATAATAAAAGTGGTTCTCCATTTTAAAAATGAATGCTGTCTTCTATCAGATTAAACAGCCATAGCTCTTAGCAGACCTATGATTTTACTCTACCATTTTTGGACATGGCTCTCTTTTCTAATTCATGATTTTTTTCTTTCCTGAACAAGAGAAAAAATAACACTGAATTTATGAAGGGACCCGACAACGCATTCGCACCTGTAAATTTTGTAGTTATATTGATACTGAATGGGAGATTTTGATAGTTAACTGACAACTCTGGAAATTATTGTGTATATTTTATTTCCTAACCAGGATATTATTGCTGCATTCATGTTCATTTGAGTATCTATGGCTTTGTGTTTTTGAATGAACAAACTGATGTTGTTTCATTTTGCGATGCCTTGTAAGCTCACTAACAATTACAGTAAAATACGTTATGTATTGTGAGTATTATCATTTCATTAAACCTTGATTTTACTAGGAAGTCTAACTGAAATTAAAGAAAAAATAAATCCAGACCTGGCCAAATTATACTGGAGGTTAAGCAGAGAATGTGTAGAACTCTAAATTCAGTAGAAATGCAGTGGTAAATACATTGCTTATAATCAGAGAGGTCGCAGGCTGTTATGTAGATCATTATACTGAATAATACATGAACTGATTTTAAGGAACAAAGTGTTAATGGTAAAGACTGTTCCAGGACTAGAGCAAAAAGTAATCAAATGCTTTGCAACAGCTATGATTCTGGGGAAAGAGAAAAGGGTTAGGGCTATGATTTATTTATTTATTTTTAACCAATATGGCTAGATATTTGATATGGTCAACTAGAGAGACCGCTTATTTGGTGTCTTGAGACTGATTCCAATAAAAGTGCACTTATTTTAGTTTCAGACACCTGAAGCATTTATTTTCTTTCATGACGTAAAAAGAACACTTGCACATAGGCGATGAGCAACGCAAGACCAGAGACAGAAGGAAAGGCTAATGATTCTCAGGATAGGAGCAGAGTTAAGGCAGGGAAAGCACAAAATACAAGAAGACAACCTGAGAGCCGAAAGGAAACTTAAATGTTTCACGGGTTATAATGAATGAATGACTTATAACTCTTATAGCCTACGGACCAAGGTTGATGCAATGTCTTGCCAATGCTCCACGCACTAAAGCAACGCTAACAAAGCTGTTTTGAATGTGCATTTCCATTTTTTTTTAACGTTAACGTTGTTTATTTCCCACAAACATTATCCTATTCAACTACCCCAGAGTTAACGCCCGTTAGCCAAGCTCAAATTTTTTAACTGATGTCAAATAACATTTAAAAATGCCCTAGCTAGTCAGCTAACTCATATCTGTAATGCTAAATTGTTAGGGGCGCAGTAATTGTGGTACAGGTGATTTTATGAAAAATAATTATTTCTTAGTCAGGGATTTTTTTTCCCCTTAAAATTCACTTGAATTGAAGGTTACATTTTTCTACAATTTTCAGTGTGAGAGTATGGTTCTGCAATAAAAATTGAATTTATTTTAAAGCTTTTAACACATCTAAACCAGGGGTGCCAATAATTATGGAGGGCACTGTATTTAAAATTTTGGAAAGAAAATCTGAATTTTGCCTTCATTGAAGGCCAGAATATTTTGCACGCCCACATCATTAGGAAAAACAGCGAAGCCTCTTTCACAAGATTTGTCAGTAAGTAACTACAACCTCTGTTTGGGGGACTGCAGAGAGGTGGAAGACAAGCCTACGACTACATAATATTGATTAATTCAGTTTTAATAGTTTTGCCATGAGTTCAACCTTTTCAGGGGATTATGAAGCAATATTGAGGAAAGGGTAAAGGGCTTTTCACATCAACACAAATAAACAAAGATGTTCTCATTCAGAAAGGGCACGAGGAAGGACTCAACAGCAATGAATTTGAAAATATTTAGAAAGCTGGCAGAAAACACCTAAAATGTATAGTGTGCTGCGTGTTTTACACTTACTTTTCCCTTAATAATATCTTCTATCTATCCACAGGCATTGCTAGACTCGTTAGAGGCAGGGACGGGCACTGGCTTCAATAAAATCTCATCTTTCATCTCAATTCCTGTCACTCGGGGAGCCCATAGGAGTATGTAAAGAAGAAAGCCAATAAAATCTAAAGCATTTATTTGGGCCCTGAGAATCACTGTTTGTGACTTTGTCGCCCCGCCTTGAATTGTGGCTGCATCCGTATCGGCTGTACAATATCTCTGAGGGAAATGTACTGTGCCTCATAATTGCTGCATTTCTTAACGATGCCATTAAGTAGGGTACTTCGCTTCTTTTGCCCCATACACTCCATTAGAAGGGTGGTGAAAAGCCATCCAAAAGAGGGACAGCATTTTTATTTTAACAATCATCGCCTAGGCTGCACATTTGGGAGTTGGATGTGGGAGGCAGGGGTTACAAGTGGAAATAACTCATCCACTCCCATCATTAAATATTTACCAAGGACAAAGAGCAAATTGTCAAGGTAGTTAATTCCACAACGGTGCCGAAGAGAGTTCTTCCGTCACATCGTGTGAAGGCATTGCTGTGGTGGGATTGACAAGTCACGTCAAGAACCCAGAGGAGTCAAAGAAGACCACATAGTTGGAGGTCATTATTTTAAAATTCTGTTAACTTCAAGAGTCCTGCTCAGTGTAATACACTGACGGTAGCAAATATAGTGGGAATGTCATTATAATCTCAACAAAAAAAGAAGTTCCACATAGATTCCAAGATACAGAGCCTTTACTGAAGCTGCTCATTTGTAACTGCGTGTAACTATACTCTATATTGGTAATGGATATTGCTGAATAAGCAGAAGTTGTTGTATGTACAGTGGGGAAGTAACTGCTTGCAGATCCGCAAAAAGCTTCCAGGGCTAAGTTTAATAAGGAAGTCAGCTCCAAATGGCAAAAAACAGAAGATAATAACTTCAACAACTGAAAACCGTAGAATAGTCAGGCACAGTCAGGGTCAGGTGATGGGTGATCAGGATCAATTAGGTCAAGCTACCCATGGTCAGAGACAGGTCTGACGTCAGTACCAGGAAGGCAGTCAAGGGGTACTGGGCACAATGGGCAATGCACTCTCTCAAACTCCAACTCGCTACCCAGAGCAGCACTAAAGGGTTACTAGATTTCAATAAATTCCGAACATAGAGGGAAAGGAGCGAAAGCCCATAAAACCTACAGGGAGCTGCTGTATTCAAACTAGTGGAAATTCAGACCTATTTTAACCCTTCCCACACTGAGGGCCCGTCCACGGGCCGTTAGGGAAGTTAAAAACAGGAGCAACTTTCAATTTACTTTGGGTACAGCTTGGATAGGCATTTTTTGGCAAATGTTACCAGAGTGCTAAGGGGTTCAATTCTGCTGGAGACCCCAAGGTTTCTAACAATCCCATATATGTCCTGTTTAATTACAGGAAATGTATAAAGTAATGCACTTGGCCAAAATATTCTTTATATGATGTAATGCTGTGGCTATAAAGACATGGTGTCGTGGGTTTGAGTATTTATTTCAATGTAAGTGTGATGTAGCTTCGGTGCAGCACTGCAACCTGCAGATACAGGTATGTAGATGACATTGTCTTACAGTTGGGGAAAAAAAGAAGCTTTTTTCTGAACCAACTTAAGTAACACAATAGTTACTTAATAGAATAATAATAGAATTGGTAAGGACTGAACAAAGAGAAACTATCAAGCCAGAGGTAGATGAGAAATAGGAACTTACAAACACAGAGATAATGAGTTACATGTGAGGGAGGGGGGGGGGGGGGTGCTTAGGCGGAGGGGAGAGGAACCTGTACATAATTAATTAGCAGGGATCAATTAACAAAAAGAGAAAACTGGCATAGACTGCTGGATTGCAGGGAAAACAATTGACAAAGGGAGAGGGATGTGACAGAGGTATTCTGTCGATAAACTGAATGAACTCTTTCTCAGTGAAAAATACCTTATATAAGAATTTGAAGACATTGGGTGAATAAATATCACCAACTTGTTCTAGCTGCCTTAACGATTTGCATGAATCAGATGGCACAGGGAATTCTCAATTTCTGAACAGGATGCAGTCTATCAAGAGTAAAAATGGTTCCTTTTACTTGATAAATTGAGGGGACCAGAGGTTCTTCCAATTAAAGCTAGAGAGTTGTTTAAAGGCTGGCAAAGACAGATAAATTGGTCTAAAAAACCAAGTGTTAAACGGCCACTCGCAATTAGGAGTGGACAGCCTGTGGTAAGAGTCTGGAGCAGTGTCAACAAATTTACTGCACAGCCTCCAATAAGCCTGAGCTGCCAGACTCGGAATAAATGACACGCCTGGCACAAATGCATGCTTTACTGCACTCTAGTTCACCTACTTACTTAATTAAGCTTATGTATCCAAGTTGATATACACAATGTGCACACAGTTAAGTTATCTCACATTGTGGAAGCTCATTATAATGGTGTACCCAAAGGAGTCTGACTGTTCCATGTGCTCACAGATGACTTAGGACGCCACAAGCTTCCTTTGGTATTGTACTGTATATCGACACTTGGTCAGGTAGCATCGCCATATGACGTGTTGGGAAGGACTGGGCTCCTCTGACAAGATGATTCGCATCAATTATTACAAAAGATCAAACTGTGATCCAAATAACACTGTAAGGACTAATTTTTAATGTTATTAATTCTTTTGTTGGACTCTTGTTAAGATCCTGATCTGCCTGACCATGTTTTTGTTATGATTCTGCCTGAATGCCATGTTTGATTATGAATTCTGCTTTGTCCGGCCATGCACTGTATTTGCGATTAGGATTTCATGCCTTGTTTTGTTTCTGTATGTTCTGCCATATTCCACTCCTGCAGTTATATTCCGGTCCATGTTTCGTGTCTTACCATGCATTGCACTTTGTCTCCCCCTGTCTGGTCTTTTGTCATGTGATCGCTCACTGCCCCAGTATTGTGTGCCACACTTTCGGGTGATTTCATGTTTTCTGGCATTTCAACCATTCCTTCCAATCTCGTTTACTTCCTTCACCTTGCTTTTCTATATTACTAACAATAATAACAGTTTGTTTTCGTTAAACTTACTAACCAAGTTTAAGTTACTAACAAGCACTAGGGATTGTATAGCTGCACATTACTAATTGACTAACGAGCTCTCAGCACTCGCTCTGCTCTAGTCTCCGCCCCTTGCCTTCACTCAATTTACTTTGCTGTGCTTTATCAGATTTTCTGCACCTGGCTAATCACTGTTCTTCCTCTCACTCTGTGTACAGTAGAACTCCCTAACCGGAGCCGTATGTTTGTCAGTAGGCTGTCTTCATGATCCCTGTCTGTGTTTGGCTTTTGCCAATTTCTTGTAATTAGGAACTTCCTCATGTTCATTCCTTTGTAAATTAGTCTGATCCAGTCCACCTGTTTGCCTTTGTAGTGTGTGACCTCTCCTATGTGTATTTAAGCAGTCTTATCACAGGCAGCTCCTTGTCAGAATGTTTCCCTTGGTTTGCCAGTGCGGCGCTTGTTTTCGCCTTGTATTCTTTGTGATTCACTTTTGACTGGCCCGTCCCTGTTTCGCGATTTTTTTGGCTCTGTTTTGGATTTCTGTCTGCATGTTTGTATGAAACCCTTTTTAGCCCAACTACGAGTACTGTGATTGCTGCCCTGGTAACAACTCGGATTTCGCCCTCTGGATTTAGATTTTTGGATTGTGGACTCTGTACTGCTGCCTCCTGCTCTGTGGGGGTTCTCCCCCCTTCCTTAATAAAATCCAGTTTTACTGCACTGCTTGGTTCTCGCGACTGGTTCCTGAACGATACCTCACAATTGTTTCATCAAGCCTTCTCTTTTTCTTCACTTAGGATTCCGCAGCACGCATACATTGTGCAGTGACCAAAATTACAGCTGTCAATACACAGCAGTGATACAAGTACTGGTAGTGCAGATAATGAAGTTCCACTGGGGCCAAGGGCAATTGAGAGCCTGAGGGTGCAGGTCCTTTGACATTTAACCAGGCCTCTGTCAACACCGTCAGTTTCCCATTCAATATCATCTGTCAAATTTCTAGGCAAAGCCAAATTTTCAGTGGGGGCATGCTGCTTATTGACTAATATCACATTACTTGTACATGTTGAGCTCCAAGTGTTTAATTGACTGCTGATCAGTGTTTCAGTTATTTTTTGATCCCATGGGAAAAAGTTACGGTTTTATAAGGCCTTTAGAAGGATTAAGGTTCAAGCTGACAGCACAAGTGTCAGCAGATGGATTCGATGGTATGGTTATTTTGAACATGATTGTGTGCTGCTCAACTAATGAACTAGAAAAATTATCAGCATAAATGACTCACTGCATGTTGAGGTCTTGCATCACTTCCAAGTTTTTCTTGATGCAAGCTGGCCGGTAGACATTTATAGGAATGAAATTCCTGCTGCATTTCCAGAGCAACTGCTGTTGATTCTTTTCTTTTCTCATCCCTTCGTGCTTTCTAGTGTGGAGGAAAAAGAACCTCGTGTTTCACAGTGACATCGGACTAATAAGGCGCGGTGCTGTCAATGTATGGCAACTCATACCTTGAGATGTTCGTCACCAAGGTGTTTTTGATCACCTGCACTATTAGGGGTTTTGTTTTTGTTATGGTTCTGTGTTTTGATGTCATGTCAAATACACTTATTTGAAGTGTATTGTGGAATCATTTTTTTTATTGGATTCATTTAATTATTATCAATCGCTTATCCTTCCTCGCTCATATTCTATTTTAGTTTATATATTCATAGGCCTAGTGTGTGTGTGTGTGTTTACATGTTTTTGATTTAGCAGGGGCCTGCATAACTGTACTAGTGTGTCATGACATATAGGCTATCTGAAGTCATGAAGACCTGAATGTCTGTACCGAGGACAAGGTGTTTTTCTCCTTCTCTAAGTTTATGTGTTTATAGAAAGATCCGGAATCCATGACAAGATAAGCTGGGCCAGGGCTGAGAGAGAAGGCAGGTGCTCTCCTCCCTAACGGATGTATGAGTGCATCCCTAGACAGCTTGACGCAGTTACGTGAGACGGCGAAGGCTCCAGATTACTGTATGGCTTGGATATTGGCTTGGATATTAACTTCTCTGCCTCCGACTGATTTTTTCCTCTGAGTTGCCTGAGTTTCTCGTGTGAAGGTAATACTTGGAATATTAAAATCAAAATTCCTTTAACATTGGGGGCTCGTCCGGGATTCCAATATCTCACCTGCACTCCTTGGAGAATCGGCACCAACTGAAAACCGTGCGCACGGTCGTCCAGGGGACGTTGTGGAAAGACCTCAGCCCGGGGCGATTGTGAAGGCCCTATTGGGGTGTGTAGGCGGTCAGAAACGGGGGGTTCTCCAAACAATGAGTGAAGGTGTGGGTGAGTGACGGAATTTTAACTGAATTCGGCTTAGTCGTTGTGAGGCGGAGAAAGTAATATTGCCAATTATGGGACTGATGAACAGTAAAGGGGTTGTTGTTGTTGTTGTTGTAAGGACTGCTGTTCTGCGACTGATGATGACGTGGCTTTGAATGAGACAGGGCAATTTGTTGAAAGTTGACATAATGGTTCTGGGAATCATTGTGGGTAAAGGAATTTGGGTTTAGTTGAAATAGAGCATTGTCTGTGTTTGTTATCGAAGCAACAATGGTGTCAGATCATAAGAAAATTAGAGCCTTGGATCTTTTCCAATGTGAATGAATGTGAGAGAGGAAGTGCACTAAGGTATGTGTGTGTGTCCTGAGCTCAGACTGCGTGTGCGTATGTGGAAATCAATGTGAATGAACCTAACTCAGTGTCTGTAAACAACTGCATTGCTGGCATATTTGTTAGTTCTGTCTTTGTTAGATTGAATCTATTCCATGAAGTGCATGTAGATGTTTTCAACAAAATTAGCATTTATTTGAGAATAAGTTAAGATGCCAGTTGATTAGCTAATATTTACAGTATTTTATGGAATCCTTACTGTAATTACAGGATTGGTAAAAAGTGAAAATTCTGAAAAAAAGTGTATATTAGCAGAGCAAATTTGTAGGAGTTAAACCATTTTTAATGACTGTGTATTTGTAAAAGGACAAAGTTGCAGAAGTAAGCAGAATAATTTGAATGAAACTGAGCAAGTCACCATTTCTTGATAAAATAAATGCTAACCCCTCTTAAACCACCGGTAACAATAAACCGAGGGAAGTTTAGATGAAGTAACAAATGAATGTAAATTATACAAACATGGACAAGTGTTTCTAATGTTGTGGCCGACTGAATTTCTTTAAGATGCAGGACAAAGTGAATATTTAAATGCTCTAATATTTGGTGGTAGTAATACATTGCAGAGGAAACTACCAGTGATATCCTCTATGAGCATGAAGTGTTTAAATATATTTTACAAATTCAAATAGTGTAAAGAGCTAGAAAATCTAAGCACTTTTCAGTGAATAATTAGACCGTGTGAGATTGGTGTGCTAGAAGCATATCTCTGAAAAGAAAATGATGCGAAAGTGGAAACAAGAATAACACAGTGTGTTCAAAATTTGCCAAAGTACTGTTTAACACTGTATATAATAAGAGACTGTGTGCCAAATTCAATTTAGAGGTTTCTCTATCAAGCATTGAAAAATTGCAATTGCTATCTGAAGGAAAAAAAATTAAGGTAAAATGTTCAAAAATGCTAAATTTTTTTCTTGGTCAAACGTGTTTTAAGCAGTACTTTCTATAAGCTGCACTGGAATGGTCATCAACTGGCGCATTTAAGTGTGGCCAAGAAAAAAAATTCAGCATTGGCCACACGTATAAGTGTGAATAACATCGGCCTTAATAAATTCAGTTTATAGATTCATGATATTTCATGTTATATTGCCTACATAATTGACAATCCAAATGCTTCACATGTAGGTTAAAAAAGTGGTCCGATTTTAATGGAATTCCACATAGATCAGCGGTTGCGGCGCTCAGGCGCAGCAGTGCACAGACCGGTGGAGACCAACCGGACTCAAACCTCCAGCTGTCTCCGTTCGAGGAGCAGGGCTCCCCCTCCATCGTTGGAATATGAGGCGGTGAGGAGACGGATGAGTCCCCACCGCCTCGATCAGAGCTGCATGAGGGTAATTGTTAAAATTCAGTCTGCAGGGATCAGTCTTCATTGTACTTCTATTAGTAGGCTATTACTCCATGACATTTTCAAAATTGTCAAAGTTATCATGGTCAAAGTGTCCATAGGCCTATATATACTGAGCAACAAAAGAAACGCAAGTTAGCTAGTTAGTTAATGTACTCTTATGGTTACTCAGTCAGAGTGACCGCAAAATAAAGAAAAGTTTGATGAAATGAGTGAAAATATGCACGTGCTGATAATAAATTTGCTTGTCTAAATACGTGCAAACTTATTTTCTAGTCTGCCTTTAATTAACTTGTGTTTCTTATGTCGTTCAGCATATATCTGACTTGAGCATCTGACATACCACACTGCATATCTGCCGAGCCACGGATTGCGCTTAATAAAATTGTTATTGTGGGCCATCTGCCCTGACAAGCAGGTTGTCTGAAAATATAAGTTTAATTAATTTCTCAACACAGGTGTCTTAATCATTTATTTGCAGTATTTATTCATTTATTTAGCCTACTTAATTAATTACTAATTAATTACTCAACACAGGTTTCTAATTTATTTATTTATTCATTCATTTATCTATTTAGCCTATTTATTCATTTTATTAATAAGAGCAAGAACAGCATGACGTCCGCATCGCTGCATATGGTTTATTACTCATTTGACAGCTGCACTCGTTCCTGCATGTTGTTTGCGCTGGTTTCAAATCTGTGTACACCTGGTCTGACCTGGCGTGAGATTTTTGCGGACCGTTCGCACACGTTCAGATCAATAAATGCCGATCCTTGCAGGAGATTTGGCGTACACTCACATTTTTTTGGTGTACGCACGTTTGATAAATGAGGGCCATTGTCTGTGCACTTTGAACTCCTTGACTTGAACTGTTTATCTGTCATAGGATGTCTGTGTGGATCCTGTCCACATTTTGGTTTTTGCGTTTTGTGGTTTAGGACTTCCCCATGTGAGCTTATATCTGTAATTAGTGTTATCCAATTCACCTGTTCCCTGCATAGCATGTGACTTCCCTCTTGTCTATTTAAAGTCTTCACAGCAGTTCATTCTTTGTCAGAACGTTGATCAGTAGTCATTTATCCAGAGCTCCACGTATGCCATTTGTATATTGCTTCTTCATGACTGTTTCGCCCGACCTTGAGATTGCTTTGCCCTACTATTCCTGTTTTGTCTTTTTAGATTTTGACCTGTATTTGTACGACCAAGATTTCTGTTCTGGATGCCCTGTGTATGTCTTACCTTTCTGGATTTCGACTACGATTTTTGGCTCACTGTCTATGTACCGTTGCACATCTGCCTTACTGGTTTTGATCTCTGCCTGTCTAGTCGGCTTCGCTTTTTGGATATTGTTTTTGGCTGCCAATCCTGGTGTCTTCTGGTCCCGACCCTTGTTACAATTAAGGCTTACGATTTTTGGAATTCCTGTTCTCGCAAGTGGTTCCTGAACGCACCGTTTCAGATTTATGGGGGGTTCATTTTGATCCTTCATTTCCCCCGACACATCTTGATTATCACCCTAAGAAAAGTGAGTGAGAAAGGAAAATTCAGCACAATAGACAAAGATAGATTAAACTTTATTGTCCTTTGCAGGAAATCTGTCTTAGACAGCAGTGCTACTGGCTAAGGCACGATACACATAAACATTAGACACCTGTAATGTGAATATAGGCCACTGGATGGCAGTATTTACCTTTTTTTTTTATTCAGCTCAGACTGGAGTCATGTTTAGACATGTCCTGGACATGTCTGGGGCAAGTCCCCGAAAAGTAAAAAAAAAAAGGTCTAAATGTGGGTGGGGTCTGCAAAAGAGTATATAAGGAAAAGAATTGAGACAGTAAAGTAGTAGGAGAAATTGCAAGAAGAAGGATACGTGTGACCAGACCTGTCATTTCTGTTCAAGACCTGTTAAGTTTCTTTTGTGGATTTTTCTCACCCAGGACATCACCAAGCCGCCCCACAAAAAGGACTGTAAATAATTCTTTTTGTTTTTGTTATAATTCAATCTTGGTCATTAGTTGTTAGTTAGTTGTTATTGTCTTTGTCTGTTGATTAAATGTGTTCAAGTTTTTAAAACAGTTTCTGTCATCCCTTGCTGTTGCTGTTGCTGTTTGTGTTGTAAATGTAATAACAAATTGGGGCCATAACAAATTGGGGGCTCAAGGTCCGGGATAGACCATTTTGTGAGTAATTTATTGAAAATCTAATATTTCAAATTGTAAAATTGATTTTTGAGGAGATCTGGAACAGTTTCCAGTGGAAAATCCAAATATAGAAATGGAACTTAAATTAAAAATGCTAGAGATTGAAAGGGAAGAAAAAGAAAAACAAAGGCAGTTTGAGTTGGAAAAATTAGCTAGAGAAGAGAAGAAAGAAAGGGAAGAAAAAGAAAAACAAAGAGAATTTGAGTTAGAAAAATTTGCAAGACAGAGAGATTTTGAATTAGAGAAATTCGATAGAGAAGAAAGACTCCAAATGGAGAAACTAAAAATTAAAATTGAAACTAAAAATAAATTTTGTGCCAGTCAGGAGGTAAAACTGGTGCCTCCATTTTCTGAAAAGGACATAGACAACTATTTCCAGTGTTTTGAAAAGGTAGCAAAGAGTTGCCAGTGGCCAAAGGAACACTGGCCTCTGATGTTGCAAACTGTCCTCAAGGGTAAAGCTCAACAAGCCTATTCGGCTTTGTCTGCAGATGATTCCTCTGATTATGAGGTTGTCAAAAAGGTTATTTTGAGAGCTTATGAGTTGGTTCCAGAGGCTTACCGACAGAAATTCAGAGGTCTGAAGAAATCTGAAAATCAGACTTATGTTGAATTTGCTAATGAAAAGCAGGTTTGCTTTGAGCGCTGGTGTACTTCTATGGAGGTCAAGGATGATTTCAACTCACTAAAAGAGATGGTGTTAGTTGAAGAATTCAAGAACTGTGTTAAAGATGATGTTAAGACCTACCTTAATGAGAAGCAAGCACTGAATTTGCAATCAGCTGCCAAATTTGCAGATGAATATGTTCTCACACATAAGTCCAAATTTCAGTCTAGCAGTAATAATAGATGGTCCCAATTTCAGAAAAAGGGTTATGGTGATACCCAAGATTCCTCACCCAAAGACAAAGACAAATCTGGTGATGGTGCTCAGAAATCCAGTAACAGGTCTGATCAAAGTGTGAAAGCTGACAGTGACAGAAGTGGTCTAGTTTGCAGATATTGCAAGAACTCTGGTCATGTTACAACTAACTGTTGGTTCCTTAAAGCTAAAAAAGAAAAAGAAAAGGATACCAAACCAAATGCCTTTGTGAAAACAAGGTTAGAAACCCCTGTAGTAGATAACCAATCTGCTAAATTGCCTGCTTCTTGTGGGGCTAAAAAGCCTAATACAGCTGACTTCGTGAGGGAGGAATTTCTTCCATTTGTGTCAGAGGGATTTGTGGCTCTGAATGAGCATACTACTCCTGTCCCCATATATATCCTAAGGGATACCGGAGCTTCTCAGTCACTTTTGTTGATGGACTCCTTGGAGTTACGTGATGAGACCGCTTCAGGGGATTTCATACTTGTACAAGGTATTGAAGGGAGGACTGTATCTGTACCCCTGCGCTCTATATTCTTGAAGTCAGATTTAGTTACAGGACAGGTAAAGGTGGGACTTATGTCAAGTCTACCTATAAAGGGTGTTTCTCTGTTGCTAGGCAATGACCTGGCTGGGGGCAAAGTAGTTCCCCCTGTACATCTTACTTCACAGCCGAGCACTGAAGATGGGGATGAGGACCCATCTCTGTATCCTACTTGCGCAGTGACTCTTGCTATGGCCAAGAAGGCTCAAGAAGAAGATGTTGTGGTGCCGTCCAGTACATTGAATAGTCAGGACTCAGGTGGTTCGCCTCATGACTCTGATTGGCCTACTATGGTTTCTCCGTTTGAGGACTTATCAGATACTTTTATCAGTTCTCTATTCAGCCAGCCGGATGGGTCTGGTGATTCTGATGTGTCTGGAGACTTGTCTCTGTCCAGAAAGCGGTTGATTGAGGAGCAAACTAATGATCCTGAAATTTGTGTACTAAAGAGGAGAGCCCTTCCTGATAAAGAAATAGACGCAGTTCCAGTTGGGTATTATCTCAAGGATGGTGTGTTGATGCGGAAGTGGCGCCCTCCTGATATCCCTGCCAATGCAGATTGGGCAGTGGTTAGGCAAATTGTTGTTCCGAAGGTCTACAGGAATGAGATCTTAACAATGGCTCATAGTTTACCTTTAGGAGGTCATCTTGGTGTTAACAAGACTGTTGATAAGATCATGAAACACTTCTTTTGGCCTGGGCTTCGGAAAGACGTTTCCAACTTTTGCAAAACCTGTCACACTTGTCAGGTAGTTGGAAAACACCAGTTAGACCCACCTGTAGCTCCATTGCAGCCTATCCCACCATTTGGGGAGCCATTCTCTAGGGTCATTGTTGATTGCGTTGGTCCATTACCCAAGACTAGATCTGGAAATCAGTACTTGTTGAAAATCATGTGTGCATCTACCAGATTCCCCGAAGCCATACCTCTCCGTAACATCAAGGCAACTGCAATCTCGAAGGCTTTGATAAAGTTCTTCACGTTGTTTGGCCTTCCCAGGGAAATTCAGTCAGACCAGGGTAGCAATTTCACTTCAGGATTGTTTCAGCAGGTTGTGTATGAACTAGGTGCAAAGCAGATTCTTTCTAGTGCCTATCATCCAGAAAGTCAGGGTGCCTTAGAGCGGTTTCATTCCACTCTCAAGACAATGATGAGGACTTATTGTTATGACCATGAGAAAGACTGGGATGAAGGGGTTCATTTGCTGTTGTTTGCAGCTAGAGAAGCAGTGCAGGAGTCTACTGGATTCAGTCCATTTGAGCTAGTGTTTGGTCATGAAGTGAGAGGACCTTTGCTATTATTGAGTGAACAATGGCAAGAGAAAGAGCCGCATATCAGTCTGTTAGACTATGTTAGCAAGTTCAAGGAAAGATTGCGTGCAGCTTGTGACCTTGCCAAAGAGAACTTGAAATCAAGTCAGGGAAAAATGAAAACTTGGTATGATCATAAGGCTAGAAGCTGTGAGTTTAAACCAGGAGAAAAGGTCCTTGTGTTGTTTCCCTTGCAGTCCAATCCATTGCAGGCTAGATTTCATGGTCCTTATGAAATTCTGACAAAACTCAATGATCTCAATTACATTGTAAAGACTCCAGATAGGAGAAAACCAAAACAATTGTGTCATATTAACATGCTAAAGCCTTATCATGACAGAAATGCTAGGGTTGCAGCTGTCACTTCAGAGTCTCCAATGGTCGAAACGTGTGAAGATGAGGGGGAGTTTCAAGATGATGAACCAAGAATTAAAGCTGAAGTTCTTTCATGTAAATTGTCAAACACTGAAGTGTTGCAAAATCTTGATGTAAAACTCCAGCACTTAGAACCCTCACAGAGAGATCAGTTTGAAAGGTTGATCAAGAAATATGAGGATTTGTTTCCTGATGTTCCAAAGAGAGTTACTATAGCCTCTCATGATGTAGATGTTGGTGATGCCAAACCAATAAAACAGCATCCATACCGGATGAATCCTGAAAAGAGAAAGATTGCTGAGAAAGAGGTTGAGTACATGTTAAAACATGATATTATCAGACCCTCCAACTCCGATTGGAGTTCACCCTGTGTGCTAGTTCCAAAACCTGATGGAAGTACTAGATTCTGTACAGATTATCGCAAAGTCAATGCTGTAACTAGAATTGATGTGTTTCCAATACCTAGGATTGATGATTGTATTGATAGTGTAGGGCAAGCAAAGTTTCTGACCAAGATTGATTTATTGAAGGGTTATTGGTGTGTGCCTTTAACTGAGAGGGCCAAGAGCATCTCTGCTTTTGCCACACCATCTGGATTGTACCAGTATGAAGTCCTACCCTTTGGCATGAAAAATGCCCCAGCCACGTTCCAAAGGATGATACAGTCTACAATCGCCGGATTGCCGCACACGGGTGCGTTCATCGATGACCTCATCACATGGAGTGACTCCTGGGAAGAACATCTAAAAGATGTAGAGACATTGTTCCAGCGCCTGACCCAGGCTAACCTGACTGTTTAACCTGAGCAAGAGTGACTTTGGTTGTGCTACTGTCACCTATCTTGGCTACGTCATAGGCCAGGGTAAGGTGGCACCCATAAATGCTAAAGTCCAAGCCATCATGGACTTTCCAGTTCCTGACAACAAAAGGTCTGCAAGAACTTTGCTGAGATAGCTCTTAGTCTAACTAACTAAATGAAGAAAGGCGTAAAGTTCACCTGGGATGATGCATGCCAGAGAGCCTTCGATCGCCTGAAGTCTCTGCTGTGTCACTTCCCCGTGCTCAAATCTCCTGACTTCAACAAACCGTTCTCCATCGCGGTCGATGCTAGCAACCAAGCTTGTGGATCTGTGCTCCTACAGAGAAGTGACTCTGATGACATTGAGCATCCCGTGGCATACTTCTCCAGGAAGTTCAATCGCCACCAAAGGAACTATTCCACAATAGAGAAGGAACTGTTGGCTCTGGTCCTTTCTTTACAACACTTTGAGGTTTATGTTTGTACAGGACAAAAGCCAATGATTGTGTACACTGACCACAGTCCGTTAATGTTTTTGAGTAAGATGAAAAACAAGAATCGGAGATTGTTGAATTGGAGTTTGATTTTACAGGAGTTTGACTTGGAAATTAAGCATGTGAAGGGTACAGACAATGTAATTGCTGATTGCTTATCCCGTGTTTGAATATGTATATATATATATCGTGTTTATTTGAATATTGTATGATATGTATATATAGACAAGTGTCCACTTAGCCACTTTGTATTGAAAAGAAAAATTTTGCCTTTATGAGTCAAAATTTTTCCCTTTTGGAACGGAGGTGTAATGTGAATATAGGCCACTGGATGGCAGTATTTACCTTTTTTTTTATTCAGCTCAGACTGGAGCTATGTTTAGACATGTCCTGGACATGTCTGGGGCAAGTCCCCGAAAAGTAAAAAAAAAGGTCTAAATGTGGGTGGGGTCTGCAAAAGAGTATATAAGGAGTAGAATTGAGACAGTAAAGTAGTAGGAGAAATTGCAAGAAGAAGGATACGTGTGACCAGACCTGTCATTTCTGTTCAAGACCTGTTAAGTTTCTTTTGTGGATTTTTCTCACCCAGGACATCACCAAGTCGCCCCACAAAAAGGACTGTAAATAATTCTTTTTGTTTTTGTTATAATTCAATCTTGGTCATTAGTTGTTAGTTAGTTGTTATTGTCTTTGTCTGTTGATTAAATGTGTTCAAGTTTTTAAAACAGTTTCTGTCATCCCTTGCTGTTGCTGTTGCTGTTTGTGTTGTAAATGTAATAACAAATTGGGGCCATAACACACCACTGACGACAAAAAAAAGTTACTTAAGCAAGAGGTCGATGACAAGCAGGTCTGTAGTTATTGCACAAGAAGATTAAGTTCGGTGCTCGTTACAATAACCAATGATCTTAAGTAGAACAGGTTAAAATGGATGAATAACCATATGAATAATAAAATAATAGATAAGAGCAGGATAACAGACACAGATAAAAGACTGGTGGCGGTAAAATAAGTTAAATAAATATAAAAAAAACTATACAACAATTGAAGGAGAAAAATTACTCGGACTGTTTGTTGAGAAGAGGTATGGATGTTGGGAGAGAAGAGAGCTTTACAGCGGTTTGTTTTGTGTTGGCTTCCTCTGTATCATCTCCCAGAAGGCAAAACTTCATATTCTTGAGAAAGAATAGGGGAAGGATAATTTACAATTTTATGTGCCCGGTTAAGAACAACACTGTCGAGGACAGACTGAAGAGAAGGGTGGTCTTTTTGACCTATCACCTGCAGAGCAGATCTCATCAGTTTATAGATTTTAGGTTTACTCTAGATGGTGAGTGTGCTGAACCAGGAAGCTAGTCCATATCTTAGAAGGCTTTCAAAGATGACATTATAGAAAATCAACATGATTTCATGCCTGACACCAAACAGTCTTAACCTGCGAAGGAAATGCAGTCTTTGAGATAATCTGCTGCAGAGAAAGTCTACATGATCAGACCATTTTAAAACGTTGTCCATAACAATACCAAGGTGTTTGCAGGAGGCAGCCTACTCTATAACACTGTTGCTGATTACCACAGAATTGCGTTTCCGTACGCCCCTTAGGCCAAAAATCATCTCTTTAGTTTTTGTTGTATTTAAAATGAGATTTTGCCTCTCACACCAGTCCTTAAACCGAGTTGTCTCATTAAAATACACAGAGGGACAGTCACCAACATGCAAGAGACTTAAGATAATAGTATCATTCGAAAATTTGATGATGAAGTTATCTGGTTGACTTCTTCTGCATTCATTGGTATACAATGTAAATAAAAAAGGAGAGCTCACTGCTCCTTGTGGGACCCCTGTACTACAGTGTTTAATCTCTGATAACTTATCACTGACATTGACTTGTTGTGACCTATTAATTGAAAGTGAAAGGAACCATTAAACAATCCGTGGGTTGACCTCCAAGTTAGTTCATTTTTGAATTAGCAAGTAAGGACTGACTGTGTCAAAGGCGGAATACTGTATTGGGTTTTGTGAGAAAACACCATGCTGGATAAACTGCATAGTGTTTTGACAACAAAATTAAGTAGCTCATTTAAAACCAATTAATTAGTTCTATATTTGAATATTTTTTCACCCATAATTTCTGTTACGGGCCAAACCAGGAATCTAGTGCGGAGGCAGGGTACAATCCAACAGGTAGTTTATTGACAGCTTATATGGTAATTAGGGGACAGGACCCCTGCGGAAGAGTTGGGGACTGAATCCTGGAGTGAGATAGTGCCCTTCGGTATAGATGTACAGTAGCTGATAGAGCTGGCCTGCAAATGGCCGGCAAGCAACTCCTGGAATATTAGCCAGGTGGATCACCCACTTCTCCTGCACTGAACTGTACCAAAGGAGGTTGGAGTAACTTGAAGGGAACATGGTTCCAATTCTGATGACCATAGAAGGATTGGGAGGTTGATCCTAACAAACTGGACAGAGGAACAGACTTGGAGGGGTTAACAAGAATACTGTCCCAATTCTGGACCCTGCTTAGGCTGGGGAGCTTGTTCATTTTAACCTGGACTGACCAACTGATTTGAGTTGGGTGAACTTGAACGCAGTCCCAATCCTGGACTCTGATTAGGATTGGAGGCTTGTTCAAATTAACTAAGTAAAGAGTAAGGCTTTCTGGAACAGGTACCATTAAAGTATACATTTCACTTGACAAAGATATAGAATATTCACTAACAATGCTGGCTTAGAGGAAAAATGGAAAATTTACAATCCAGTAACTTGCAACACACGGCAGAAGTCTTAAATACCAGTCACATGGCAATTAGAGAAAAACCCTGTGAAATTGATCCTTTTCCTTTTTCCACTCTCCAAAACCGGAAAAATTGACTTTTTTAAAATGATGAAAATGGATATATTCTTTTTTTTTTTTTTTGGAACCAAACTCTTCAATTTTTACCAGCTCATTTTCCTGATGATAATATTGAGGCCAGTAAGAGAAATACAATTGTAATAATAATGTCATGTTGATGCTGTGGACACATTCAAATGTTCCAGTTTTGATTCACAATGTAGTCCACAGCACATCTGCACAGCTCTCAAGCAATTATCAAATACTTTAGGACCTCTCTGCCTTCCAGAGTTGTTACCATAGCGACAAACCTCAAACTTCCTGAATCATCATTTTATGGTGCATGTGTCAAATTACCAAGGTAGCGCAAGGACTGTTCAATTCATTCCATTTCTATGATTTCCAATTTGATTCATCTCATAGCGAATAACGTTTTTTCCCCCTTGAGTTTGGTCACCATCATCACAATTTTCCATACTACACCTGTTATGCTTTAGCATCACTATGTGACTGCTGTTACTGAGGTTCTGCTGACGAGCAGCATCTCTATCAGAGCAAAATATTTCATTAGTTTTTTTTTTTTTCATTAACAGTACTTTTATCAAAGCTTCAGTGTGAGGCAGAAGTAATGCTTTCATTATGCTTCCAAATATCCTTCAGTAATTTTACCTTTTAAGGCCGAATTTGCAAAAATCCTAGCAGAGAATCATCCTGCTGTGTTTACCACCGTAACCTGTATTTGGGCTGAAGCACAGCTTCTCAGCTTTCAGGAACAGTTGGAATTTTTTCTGTTGCGCTACAGTAATTACGGTACTTTCAAAATTTCGCGCATATCTGTGTCGGTGATGACACGTTAAAAGGGTTAAATGAAATCCAGTCAAACGGAATACTAAGGGCCTGGATTTCAGCCCAGGCATTACAAGTCAATATGATGTGACATTTGGTTTTGCCAAGGTACATAACATTAATTGTGCTCCAGGGATGCAAAAAGCTGTGCCACCAGAGAGAGTAGGCAAGCAGATAATTTAATCGGTTGAATTTCAAGTATGCACACAAAAATATTCCATCTGAACTCAACAGCACACACGCTGAACCAACTTTTGTTTAAAGCCCGCTGCATTTCTCCCATTTGGCCTTACTAATGACCCAAGTATGTCTCAAAGATTAATGGATCTTGTATTAGCTGATCTTCAGTGGACAACTTGTTCAGTGTACCTGGATGACATTGTTGTCTTTGGCCGCACCTTTCAGGAACATTTGAGTCACCTAGGAGAGGTCTGGAGTAATTTGCAAGAAGCCCATCTAAAAGTTAAACCATCCACATCTGTTTGCAATGGAAGTACAGTACCTGGTACATGTGATTTCAGCTGAGGGCGTTAGGGCACATCCCACCGCTGCCACCACCGTAATGTGACAAAACCAGGTATAACAGTAAATGCTGCCACCACCTTTGTTAAATCGGTATGGTCCGGAATTTCCACTCAAGACCAGAACGCAGAAATGTACAAACTTGACTATGGCATGGCTTGAATATTCAGTACTGCGCGATGAGCTTTTGCTTCGCTTGTCACAAATTTAGTTCAAATTTGGATCTTGAGGACATATTTACTGAACGTGGCTACACAAATGGGAAAAAAGCTCATGATAAAGACTGTACAAACACGCAACAAGTATCTCACAGTCCAGGGCCACGGTTGCGTGGCAGGAGTACCGGCGCCGGTCAGAGACAGGTGAAAATATTGTCCATCTGCTGGGTCATATCCAAGTAGAAAAGAATATATACCACATTAAAATCATAGGTGAAGTCATTCCGTTTCTCATTGTGAACTAGCTCTGCGTGGGCACAAACAATCACCGGGATATGGATGAGGAGGGACTGTTTACTCGACTCGTTCATTCCAAACTCGAAGATATTGCAAAATCATCCTGGAAAATGCCAACTAAACATCATTTTCGCACAGATTTGAAGTCCTTGGGCATGGAGGTTTATCAGTTGCCAGTTGCTATGGGTACGGCAGTTTTCCAATGTATTTCAATGTAGAGAGGTACGACAGCCCCAATTTCAAACCCTGCCCTAACCTAACCCTAACCTTAACCCTGACCCCTAACCTAAACCCTCCCCTAATCATAATCCCTAATCCTTATCCTAATCCCTTCGAATTGACTGCCCTACCAATAAAAACTGCCGGATCTCTAGACACTGCGTTATCAGTTTCACCTGCGTTATGACTCCAGACTTCTCACGCATTTCTTTACTCAGGGGTTGGAAGCAATGAATGTGTTTCATTACTGTTTAAATAGTTTAAATGAAATGAGATCATTTTAAACATATTTATGCAATTTCATTGCTTCCAATGATCTTGTTTCATTTAAACAAAGTCCGGAGTCATAACGCAGGGGAAACTGATAAACTTTCATGCAAAAGGACCTTGATTCTGTGCAGCGTGCGAGAATCTCTTTCACATCCGTTGATTGAATAATTGCTGACTACAGCAGGGGAACGTATATATACCACTAAAACACAAACGGAATGCATGAGAGTTGACAGGTGTGCGTTATTGATGAACACTGACCACACCTGTTAATGCTGAGAGTTTTCTGAGCTTTTGTAATGGTAATTTAAAAGAATGATTGAAAACAGGTCATGACCAATCATTTCAAGTGATGGGTTTGAGCCTCCCCTATCGCCAGTTCACTAGCTAATACTGATTTTATATATATATAATTTTTATATATATATATATATATTTTTTTTTTTTTTTCAAGATGTTGTATTTTACGCTGATTCAGAGGTTCTTTTTTCTCCACCAAAGAGGACAAATGCCCTCCCAAGCTTGGCTTCCTGGTAACGCCTCTGCTCATGAGGCAGGTTTGAAGTCATGATGATTACTTTTGCTTTCTAAATGGGTTGCAAGACACATCCTTGTTATGATAAAGCACTAATTACAAAGATAAGGATTCAATATTTCACCATTTGCTTGTCCAGCCGTCCACCATGTTTTCTGAAATGGATTCATTATCCGTGAGAGGTTGCTTTTTTACAAGAACAAGTGTGATTGGATGCTGCCAGACAGAGGCCTAAAATAACTACTCCTAATTTGTATAAAGTTTGGAATTTTCAATGTTTATCTGCCAGCGTTTCCACATTTTGAAGTCCCATGAACTTGTGCGCAGCTCTGATGCTCCCTCTTGTTGCAAAGCCATTTTGGTCTGCGTTACCAGGTATCCCAGTATGCTTTGTACAGCCAATCAACTGCTTCCCATTTACAATTAGTGCAATTTTTTGCCAGTCAGTTCACGGATAGTGGGCAAGCTTCATTATAGTTTAAAGATAACATGCTCTCACATTTGAAACATTGCTTTTCCAAACTCTAATTGATCTGAAACGCTGGCTAAATAGAGGGCGCTTGGGGAGCGCATTATCTCCGTTGTGTTTAAATTCGTTGAAGGAGGAATTACATTGAACGTGACTGTTAAACAAGTCTCAACAGTGCTGTCTTAACGCACATAAAATTCTTTTGGCTCATAGATCAAGAATATGAATCAGATCTTCACCAAAATGTAATCACTTCTTCCTTAGCACAGTATCTATCAACAAACAAAATTTCATCGCCATCCACCTATTAGATTTTGAGATATATCATTAATTGATGAGCAAATGACCACACAAACAAACAAATGCTGGTGAAAACACATTACCTCCTAGCGGAGTTACAAAATCATGGTCTGCCCCTGCATTTCTTCCTGGATAACCATACCCTAATTATTTGTATAGTCCAAGAGCAGTATGCACAATATATACAGACTGACAGACCTTATATTTATGCAATTTTATGAAATAACATTTTGACAAAAATTATTAATGTAAGGGAGATGAACTTGATTTCAACCCAGTAAAAATTGTATTTTTCATTCGTGAGTAGTTGGTTCAGTTGTATCTCACTTGAAAAACAGCATATAGTATAATTTATATTACCTGTATACAGTTTAACAAAATATTATTTAAAGCCAGCTAAGCAAATTTTTGGAATAAATATCTATTTTATGATAAATACCATGCCATAGAGGGCAGTCTTCACTTAAATCTGTAACGTGAAGAAGAGCTGGCAGCTCTCATGCATTGAGTGTGACTCAAGCAAATGAAAATTTCACACCACGCCTTACATCTCTAATGCATTGAAAAAAAAAAATCAATTCTCACCCATTGCAAAAATAAAAAGTGCCACCAGATCTCTAACGATAATCATATCGACCACTAAAATGTGAGCTTCTAATATAACCCCCAATTCCGAAGTAAATTCCGGGCTAAAGAGAAAGACCACCCTCCTGTTATCAGTGTTCAGTTCAAAAGCCAGCATCTCTGATGGTATGGGGATGCATTAGTGCATATGGTGTGGGACACTAGCATGTTTTAAAAAGCACTATGTGAGGTACACAGGCACAGGAATATCGGGGATGAGACCAAAGCCAAAATCTAGTAGAAGTACTCCAGCTCGTAAACAGGGCAGCAAAGACAAAACTCAGGGTCGGGCAAAACAGGTACGGTACACGGGCACAGGAATATCAAAGGTAAAGCTAAAATCAAAATCCAGGACGTTCCAGTCAGAAGTATAACACTAAGGGCCGGTTCATACTCTACACAAGGTACGCGAGCGAACGCGAGCACAAGTCCGTTCCATTCCGTTCATAGAGAAGCCTGAACGCGCGTCCCTTGCTGCGCTGTGCCTCGTTAAAAAGCAGTACACTGCTCATACAATAGGGGGCAGCAAAGTCCTCTCCGGCTCCTCCTCCTTCTTTCTTCTTCTTGGTGTGTTGAACACAGCGTATGGTGCATTATTTGCTTTATCTCCCCTATTGGAATCTCACGGAAATACACGCATGAAGTCCGGTGTTTAAGAAATTCCTTCGTATCTCGTTTTCTTCCTTCACCCTTCTGTTCTGATGAATGATAAGACTAAAATTTGTATTTTGTATTATAGTCTACTAACACAACTAACCATGTATATTTTCTATTACTAAATTACTAATGAGCACTTTAGTTTAAGTAGAACCGCACCGCTACTAATAGACTAATTCCCTCTTCGCAATCGCCCTGTTCTATTCTCCGCCCTTTTGCTTTCCGCCGTCCTCTCCCTAAGCTCAGCGATAATCTCTTGCACGTGCTTAATTACTTTCCTGCTCTTGTTATCTGTGCACTAGAACTCCTGGACTGGAGCTGTTTAAATGTCATAGGCTGTTTGTGTGACTCCTGTCAGTATTTCTTATCTCGCCAATTTCCGTGGTTAGGGTTTCCCTCGTGATTCTCCCGATGTAATTAGTCTCATTCCCCACAGCTGACCTTTCCTGTGTGTATATTAGGAGTCTTTTCACTCACAGCTCTTGTCACAACGTTGATTAATATTTCTTTGTGCAGAGCGCCTCGTTTGCCATTGATTATTGTTTTACTTCTACTGGATAGTCCGACCTTGATTCTTGCCATAGCCCTTTTTGTACTGTTTTTGTCTTTTTGGATTTGGACCTATTTTTAGCTCGACGGGACGAATGTCCAGAGAGCTATCGTCGTACCCCCGGCGTCCGCGTCCGTCCGCGTCCGCCCGCGTGCAGAAAAACTTTAATCTTGCCCCTCGGCGAGCTTTGTTGTCTTTCTGACAAATCTTGTTGTATGACCACGAGTTCTGTGTTTGGATGCCCTGTGTATGACCATTGGCTTTGCCCATCGACTACGACTTTTTGCCTATCGTTTTTGTACCTCTGCCCATCTGTCTTACTGGTTCTGACCCTGGCCTGTCTAGTCGATACTGTTTTTGGATTCCGTATTGTGGCTTGGCAATTCCTGTGTTTTTTGGCTTTGACTCGGACTTCATTAAAGGCATAAGTTTTTTGGATTTCTGTCTCTCGCATGTGGTTCCTGAACTGTACATTACAGAATGTTTGGACACCCAGAAACCATGAAATCACCTGAAAATGTGGCGCACAAGACTGGGGAGACAATGTGCAATACAGGGTATGAGAATAACAAAAAACCAGAATGATACCTAAACAATGAATATGAGAAATGGCAGGCAAAGACATAACAAAGAAAGACAGGCAAAATACAAAACATGGCATGGACTAGATCAGAACACATGGCTTGGAATCAGGGTCATAACGAAAACATGGTCAGGCAATCGTAACATGCTATGTATGCTGAAAGGTATATAAAGGTTTAAGAGCAGCATATGCTCTCCTCCAAATAACATCTATTCCAAGGAAGGCCTTTTGTATTTCAGCTATAACAACAGCATGGCTTCGTAGTCGAAGAGTCCATGTGCTGAATTTGCCTGCTGGCAGTCCTGATCTTTCACCAAGTGAGAACATTTGGTGCATAATTGAACACAAAGTCTGTCAAAGTAGACCCAAAACTCTCCAGCAGCTGGAAGCCTGTATTAAACAAGAGTGGGATCAAATTCCAATGGCTGAACTCAATAAACTTGTCTCCTCATTATCCAGACGCCTCCACTCTGTGTTAAAAAGAAGGGATGCTACACCATGGTAAATAGGCCCCTTTCCCAACTTTTTTGAGACCCGTAGCAGCCATTAAATTTGTAATGATCTCATTTTGTTGATAAAATTGTAAAATTTCTCCGTTTCAACATTTGCTGTATTATCTCTGTTCTGTTATCTCTGAATAAACTACTGGCTGGTGTGATTTTAAAGTCATTTGGTTTTGATTTAATTCACAATTTACACTTTGTCCCAACTATTTCGGAATTGGGGTTGTATTCTGCAGCAAACTCAGAGTGTGAATGACACGTACTAGAGTTGCTGTAGAGCAGCATCAGGTGCATAACATCGATCTCTTTGTGGTGCAGTGCTGTGTTTGGCTAGAGCTTACCTTAAACAGTATTTGGTGCACATGGAACAGTGCTATTGCACTGGACAACAGGACTGGATTGGGAAAAATATGAGGTCAGTGGTCATTTTCTTAGTGTCAGTTGACAACTATTCACTTAGATTATTAGAATTTTTGCAATTAGTTGACAGAGCTAATGCCTGATAGAAAGCATGGTCCATTGACGTTGACAGTTAAAACACATGCTCAGGACTTACATCCTAACACAGTGAATCTGCTTGACTGCAATTCATAATCAGATTCCATCCTAGCAAATCCGTCTTCATTTTGTATTGTATTCATGCATTTTGAATTTGAATTTGAAACAATTGTGTGTGACAAATATAAAAATAGAAGAAATCAGGAAGGGGGCAAGTACTTTTTCACAGCGCTGAATGTAATTGTACTGCAGATTAGAACTTGTCTGAAATTGTTCAGAGAAAAATCACACACAAGTTCTTTTTTTATCAGTTTTCTCAATGGGCCTGCAGAAATAATGCATTCTTTAAATAGGAAATATCAGTCACCCACAGCACCACCAGTTTTGTGACTTAAGCAGCTTTATATTACCCAGGGGTACATTGTAATGGCACATTTCATTTAATTGGAGAAACCATTGTGTGAAGGACAGCTGTGCCAATGATCATTAAAGCAGGCCACACATAAAAGTGCCATCAAAGAAGCACTCTTTGGTTTAACTGATTCCAGACAAATCCCTTGATCTGTCATCCAACAAAAGGTGGAAGTAGCATTGAAAAGACCCTGATAGCAAGAAAGTGAGTCTGTTAACACTGTCATTTAAACTTGCTGCCAAAGACTTTCATGTAATCCCTACAACATGAAGGGTATACTTGGGGTTTATGTGAATTTGGAATATTTTAAGGTTGACAATATAATTCTTTAACAGTTAGAGCTAGATTGCTGATTAGTTAACATTAATAAATTAAGTGAACATGATTTTAATATGCTCCTATTAAGAAATTTCAACTAATGTGAACAACAATACCCTCATGTATGTTGATTTTTTCCCCCGTTTATAATACAGAATTTCAACTGCATTTTTTTTTCTTACTTGTTAATATTGGAGAACTTAACCCACTCTGAACCAAATAAATCTACAGCACTAAATAGTTGGCAAAGGTTTTATAAGAACATGGCACAGATGGAGGGGTTGTGCCCAAACGCTGTCCTGGTTTGCTCTGATTTCACATTGTTTTTCTCTACTGTTAATTTATATTTACTTGCTCTTGTTCCTCAACTTACCTTCACCATAGTCAGACCTCTAAACCGTTTTCAAGCATCGCCTGACCTGGAAGATCGGTGAACTTGTGCCCCCCTTCTGCCTTCCCCAATAATGCACCTCAGTCACCAGAACGATCATTGATATCCCCCCACATGCACACACAAACACAACACAGAGTATATGTAACATCTGATACAGAAAGCTCCAGTATTGAGGGAGCTTCAATGCTGGACTACCCAATCGGATACTATGCTGCAGGAGGAGTTGGGTGAAATCAACAAGGACATGTTGCAGTTGTGCACTGAAGACATTGACATGTTTATGGAAGTGGGAATGAGCTTGTAGGTAGAATCATTCCCAGGACCACCATCAGGTCCGTCCCCAATCAGATCCCTCGGCACACTGTCAGGGGGGATGCAAGCAAGCACTGGTCAAATTTCCCACACAATCTCTCCCAATATGGCCAGTTTGTTGTGTTTTAATTGTGTCCAAACATAACATATAATATGCATATATAATTTACCCCCAATTCAATGAATTGAAAAAAACTAGAAGTTCAACCAAACCCAACTGCCCCAACTGTCAATCCCATTGACATACAAAATCTCTTTTTGAAGGGAGTCCTGGCCAAGACAGCAACAGAAAGGTTTCACCCAGAAAACAACAGAAGACTATGACAACAAAAAATGCGACGATAAGATATTAAAAGGGTTCAGAGGTAAAACATGTTCTTACACTGGTTAAACGAGCCTTAATTCTGATTTTGAAAATATCCACACTGATAAGATGATATGGTGAAGGGTGAGTCTGTATCTCATGCCAAGATGAGGGAGCAAAAACAGAAAAAGCTCTGCCTCCAAAGTTAGTGCGAGGTTGAGGAATGACAGACATGATGAGTCCATGAGACCAAAGATTACAACTACTGACAGTTTTTGGATTTTAAAGAGGACATAGGTAAGAAGGCAGTTCATGTAAGATGGCCTTATTCAGAGAGACGTTCCAATGCTCCATTCTTCTATTCTAAAAGGATGACCTGCCGACTTTCTCATTCAAAACAAAGTTTGCGCACGGCAACCCAAAACAGAGAGAAATCATACAGCGGCATCGTACACTGAGTCAAACGTTTTGATGATGATGAAGTTGAATAGAAAGACTATTTCCTTAGTCAATTACGAACAAAAAGGCGGGTTGAATGACTTTCTTCCTTGTAATAAAAGAACAATTTGATTTGATGGAAGAATCATAATTTCACCCTCATTTGTTTTTGTTAGATACCTGATTTGATGATGACAAGACAGATTTTCTTCTAAGAGACAACCCAAGTATTTTCATTTTGTTTGTTCAAAGTTGAAATCTGGTCACCACCTTTGGTTACCCTTTTTGACTTGAGAAAAACATCATTTTAGTCTTGTTTGCCTTAAGTAAAAATCTTAATCTACACAGATTTAGCTGGACAACACATTCTGTAGTCCGTCACGTCCAGTTGCCAGTCAGCGGTCTGGTTTTGCTGCTGCCCGCGCATTTAGTTTACTTTCATGCTTTTATCGTTATTTTAGCGTATTTTAGCGTTTCATTTTGACATTTTATTGGTTTTACTTTTATTATTTTATTTGTTTAATTTATCTATTTATTTATTTTTTGTTTTATTTTATTTTATTTTTTTTAGTTTTATTTATTGCATCGCCTGGCTGGTTGCTGTAAAGCCCAACAGGCTAAAATAATTGTTTGAATCATTTTATCATTTTAATTGTTTTATCATTTTATTTGTTTTATAATTTTAACTTTTAATCAAAACAATGGCGCCGCTTACCTCTCTGGGCTGCATGAGCTGCGTCCATTTGTCCCAGAGGATCGCGGAGCTGGAGGGGAGAATTTCTACCCTTTACCTGATCAGGGATGATGAGCAGCTCATCGATTCCATGGTCATTCCAGCTCTCACCGTGACGAATGTCATCACTACGGGCGAGCGAGATTCGATGGCTCTCCCTCTTGAAGCCGCCTCGACCCAGACTGAGGACCCCTGGATCCATCTGGGAGCAAGGCCCAAGATGGTCGTGAGCTCCACACCCTGCCAGACGGAGCCTTGGGTCGTATCGCGAGGAAAGAAGCGCTGCGGGAGGTCGTCATCTTGAGTCCCGTATGTTTGGGACCTGCAGCTGTACAACAGGTTTTCCATCCTAGACGAGGAGGGTTCGTCATCTCCACCATCTCCTGTGCACCGAGCTGCACCTCCGCCGCCCGCCAAGAGAAGAAACCCGGCCCCGTGAGGCAAGCTCCACTTCCCCACGTCCTGCTACTCTGATCGCTCCTCCAGCGAGACCCAGGTCTTTGGACAGAGCCGCTCCCCTGGCGAGATCCCGGTCCACGGACAGTTCCCTGAGACTTCCCCTCACCCACATTATTGGGGACTCAATCGTACGGAACGTTCAAATGAAGTTCACCATCACATTCTGCTTCCCAGGTGCCAGAGTTTTAAACATTTTAAACCGGATTCCCAGCCTGTTGGATAAACATCCCTACATCAGGAACATTGTAGTTCATGTTGGAACTAATGACACCTCGTACCAACAGTCCGAACTGCTGAAGCGGGATTTTATCACTCTTTTCGATAAGCTAAAGGTATGTGGAAAACCTGTTTTTACCTCTGGTCCCGACTTTAGGTCGTGGAATAGGGGGTTTTAGCAGAATTCTTAGTCTCTATTTATGGCTGCAGTCAGTTTGCACCCCTCATAGTATGTTTTTTATTGACAATTTTAATTTGTTTTCGGAACGCGCAGCTTTCTTCAGAAGAGACGGAATTCATCCCTCTCCGTTAGGTGCACGGAAGCTTGCCAATAACATTTTATTTACGATAGATATGACTACGCCAGTCTACGCAAATGACTACGCCAGTCAACGCAGCAAAAAAAACTTGAGGGTTACCAGCTCCTGATCTTTTACCGCTGGGCTATAGACGTGATATATTTGATTGTGTATCGTTGTGCGAATGCTTGAAGGGGGAATATGACATCTACTATAGCCATTTTGTTTCATTTCAAAATGAGAATACAATTTTAATGAAAATTCCAAAATTTAGGACTGAAACTTTTTGCTATTCTTACTTTAACAGATTATTTTATTTGTGGAACGCCAGTCACCTCTATCAAATTCCTGATACTACAGCTGCTTTTAAATAGAAGCTAATTCATTTTTATACAGAAAAGTTAAACAACTATTTTTCTTCTGATGATTCCTGTACATGGGTTGACAAATGTCATTTTTAACGTTGCCGTCTGTCCCTTTGATGTTACTTACACTTGCTAGCCTTATTTTATTATTACTTTTATTATTTTTTCTTCTCTTTGTTCAATTGTCTGTACTTGTTGTGGGATGATTGCCTCACAATAGGTGCCTTGCCACCTGTGCGATTATTTCCTAACTTCTGACAAAGCTTAACAAATAAATAAATGAATTCTAAAATATCTGACTAAACCATCGACTGAGACTGTACTCCAACAAAAGATGTATCGTTGCGTATTACAACCTTAAGTTACATTGAGGAGTTAAGCGACCGCTAGCTGTCATTTAAACAACGACAATCTGATTTCGATTGTCAGCGTTGCCATCAGTAAATCCGTGACCTAAACCTAATCCTAACCCTAATCCTAATTCTAGCCCTTACCCTAACCCCAACCCTAATCCTCACCCAAGCCGTTATTTTAAGTGTTAATCTGACTGAAACTTTATTTGTGACTGAAACTGTAACTCTAACAGTACCTTCCTGCTCCCAGTAGGGGCATGATTTCACGAAACACTCCTAAGGGTCGTAATTCAGTGTAAATGAGAATAACCGACCCATTTGAGCGTATGATTGGAGGACAGGTTGCAACAACTGTTCGAAATCCACCATCCTCCCACTTGCTCCTAACAGCTGGGATCTGACAACCCGCACCCCATCCCTCTCACTACGCACTGGCAATATCACACATTTCGGAATCAATATCTCCGCCTGGCTGTCAGAGTTGACCAATCTTAAATTCAACCCGCCTCTCAAAATTGCAGAGGACAACCTTCAACGTTGGATGAATCCCTAATAGGCAGAGTGGCAATGATAAAGATGCCATATAATCAAAGACATATAACCTTTTGTCAATGATCCCAATCAAGCCCCAACCCTCCTGATTTATTTAATTTGCTCACCAACTTCAATATATTCTTAAATAGGGAAATCTCAATTAATCTGACAATGCCTGGTCAGATATAGAAAACATTTTGCAAAGAAAAATCCATATCTCTGACCTGCAATTCATTAGCCGCTCCATCACACATTATCTATGTTTCAAAAACCATCGCTACAACTCTGACTGGTTTATGCCAGGTGGATATTTCACTAAACAACCAACTCCACAATGTTGCCTCACAAACATACTGCCTGGAACAATCCCAATTTTTTAATGAACAAAAAACAATACTGGTTCTGAAAGGAATTGTGCACCTTCAACATATTTTTCATAGTAACAATGCTAACTCATTCAGTCATTTGGTCCAGAAGTATGGCAAAAGGGAGAATCACTTCTTTGAATTTTTACACATAAAATCTTTTATAAGTCCAAAATCAATATTAAATCAAATAATTTAGATCTGCCCTCACTCATATCAAACCTATTAACCTAGAACACTATTGCTAAAATTAGTAACACCATCACTAACGCCGGGTGATTTTTCCCGATATAGTAAAATACCCAATAAAAAGTACTTGTCATCAAAATATGACAATACATGACAAATTAGAGTAGTGTTCCTTTATTTTCAACTGTGCCATGTCTAACAAAATGAAAAAAGTACCCTGAGGTAAACAAAACACCCATGCCTTCAGAGATATCAAAGACAATGTTGAAGCTACCCAGGGACCCATAACACTCAGACAAACGCAACATAATGAAAATCACGTAAACACGTTTGCTCGGGTGAAAATCACCCGGCGATAGTGCTCTAGGGTTAAACATCCCTTCTAGAAAAAGCTGCTGTCAAAAATATACAAAATAAATCACCCTCAGTGCCAACTTCTGTACCCAAATTACAGAAACATCTCAACTACAACCAACTCAAATGTACAACTAATTCATACAAAATTATCTATAGAGTACACTACACTGGGAAAAGAGTGTTTAAAATGGGTTTCATAGACATTGAAATTTGTTTGCTCTGTACACTAAAAAGCACAGATATTTACTTGCATGCCACATGGGACTGTACACCTATCAAACAATTTTGGCTGGACATCACTGACATCCTTAACCAACTTCTTGGCTGCCACATCCCTCTGTCACCTTCTCTCTGTTTACCCAGTGATACATCCAGCATTAACTCAACCAACATGTCCAACTCTTGGTATCCCCAATCATAGCCAGGAAAACTATACGCATGAACTTCCACTTGCTAGGCCTAGGGAGTTGTTCACAGTGACATTTGTTTGCATATTAGAAATATGGCTTTCAAAAGAATTGTCCAAAAAGCTAATAGAGGAGATCATTGCCTGGCACAAGAGTGGCTACCAATGACTGTCACCAATTTCCTGAGGAGACGGGTGGTTAAAAACCCTCGAGTGACTGCAGGAGACCCGCAGCAAAACTTGGAGGCAGGAGGCACTGAGCTTTCAGCTTGCACAGTAGGGCGCATACTAAATGTTGAAGGTCTCCAAGACATACGCCACAAGTGTTGAATTTGGAGAAGCCACTTAGAATATTTGTTGTGTTGAGCCATTTAAATTGTTCTTGTTTGATTTGTTCGTTGTAAACAGCTGAAAGTTTGTAAATTTTGCCAGTAAACCTACTTTGCAACGGGGGTTGAATATTTTTTATTCCAACTGTAAAAAAAAAAAAAAATAGTCGTACTTATCAATATAAATTAAAAAAAATAATAATTCTGTTGAGTTTGACTCAACCTGGACTGCATTCATTAATCAGCCCCCATTCCACATTTACCATGACAAGAAAAAAAACATCCAATATAAAAGGAGATTACAATCACACTTACAGTGGTAATGTCAGCATTCATGTATTCTTCATTTATTCTTATTTAGGTTTTTTCTTCTTCCACTTTCACTATCTCCTCTTCCTCCAGCATTTTCCCATATTTCTCTTCCCCCCTTTCCCTCTGGATCACATGACCCACTGACATCATTCATCAGTATTAAGATTACAATTCTTGTGTATTACATCTTTTTTATTTATTTTTTCCTTCTATAACTATTTTTTTATTTTATTTTATTTCTTTGTAAATTAAACAACAAATCACACATAAACACATACCACACACATCCACTACACATGCTTTACGCCCGACCCCCCCCCCCCCACACACACAAAAAAGCCCTCTTCCTCCAAAGCAGTGTCCTGCAGCAGCGCTGGGCTGCATCAACCTTTTCCTCAATGTTTGGTGGTGGTGCTAATGGATGGATATTGATCCTGTTATCTCACACGACAAAGAAACACTCCAGGAAGAGGCGATTCTAGCTGCGTTGGGGTGATAGAGAGAACCACTCAGAACCACTGCATCATCTCACCCCCCCCCCCCCCACCTCCTATTCCCTCTGATACACACACACACACTCCACACACACTCACACACTCTTTCTTTCTCACACACTCACACTCTCATACACTCACACTTATTCATCTATAAATCGATGAATGTCCTTTTATCCCCCTGATAAAATTTATCTTACTTCTTTTTTCACTGCCATTACTATTATCTCTTTTCTTTAGTTATCTTCTTTTTATTTTTTTATATTTTTCCATTTTGTCTTTTTTCATTATTGACTTTATTTATTCATTCAATTTCAAAGTATTGCTTAAAAAAACTGTTATGATTGTCATTATTATTGATGGTATCATTTCGGTATTAGCAGCAATTTGTTTGCTTCCCGCACCTCTGATATATAACTGCAAAAGTATTTGATAAACGTGGATTATTGAAATTAAAATGACTTGTGGAATATCTCACCACATACGCATACTTCCTCCCTTTTTGCCCCTCACACTCTCGAACATGTACATATGCACACACACACACACACACACACACCTCTCCTTTTTCTTTCTCTCGCTGCCCCGGTTATTTGATACCCAAATGTTTTAATGTTTCATCACATTTGTATCTAGAATTCATGCTCAGTCACGTATTTATTCTGTTCACCTTCTGTGTAATTGGATGTAATGTTTGTTCTCTGATATTTATTTGTAATTGCTTTTGCACAATAAAAAAAAAATAGCTGGACAGCACTCAAAGCTCCTTGCAGGTCATGTATTGCATTTTCTAGAAAAGATTAAGTATATGCAACTGTGTCATCAGCATTAGATGGAACTTTTAATCAGTAACATTTTTACATAAATTATTGATATGAATAAAAAATAAAGTGGAACCCAGTATGGACCCATGTGGGACACCATTCTTTATATTTAAGTCAAAGACAAACCATCAACTTGGACATACCACATTCGACCACTAAAATAATTTTCAAACTATTTAACAGTTTTTGAAGAAAAGCCTATGTTAGTGAGCCTCTGTAAAAAAAAAAAAAACTGAAATGGTCATCAGTTTCAAAAATCTTGGATAAATCTAAGAAAAGGGCAACACAGTATTCTTTAGAGTCTATGGCATTTACGATGCCATTAAAGACCTTCATTATGACAGTTACAGTACTGTGTTTTTACTGAACCCAGACTGCATATCATTGTAATGCCAATTTGTAATAAAAATCTTTTTACTGTGAGCTAATAAGCCCTTCCAGTAACTTGGCTAAAACACAGTGCTTGGAAATAGACTTATAATTGCTCAGGGTAGATGGATCTCCACCCTTTAGTACTGGAGTGACATATGCCATCTTCCCAGGCATTTGACCACTTTCTAAAGTCATGTTATTGGGGCGGCATGGCTCAGGAGGTAGAGCAGGTAGTCTAGGAATCAGAAGGTTTGATTCCCAGCTCCTCCAGAGAACTTGTTGAAGTGTCCTTGAGTAAGACAGTGAACCCCACACTGCTCCTGATATGCAGGTCAGCGCCTTGCAAGGCAGCCTCTGCCGTCAGGGGGAATGAGAGGCATACTTCTAAAGCCTTTTGGGGTCATGTTATGTGACTAGAAAAGCTGTATAAGCTAGATAAATGCAGTCCATTTACCAAAAATATGACTTAATGTCTCAGCGATGATCTCAGCTGCGATTTGTAAAAAGAATGGATCTAAACCCCTGGTCCTCAATCACACCCTACGAGGTCCGAGGACTGCTGGTTTTCCACCCTCCCTTGACCTGGGAGTCAGTTGTTAACACGGTTTGGCACGAACTGTTTATTTACTTGCCTGGGATAACAGAAAACCTGGGCTGAATTTGGATCAGAGGTCCAGATTTCAGGATCCTTCATCTAAACCATCAGGACCAGATGATGTCTTTTTGTTTGAGAAATGTTTTTCTCTTTTTCAAAGCATCACAAACTTCACTTACTTCTATAGGACTGGAATTAAAATAAAAATCAAAAGACAAAGACTAAGGCCCATATTCAGAAACGACACTCACACTAATTGAGTGTGAGCACGTACTAAAACTTAGTTAGTGTCAGGTTATACTAAATGAGCCAGAGGTTTCCCCAACACTCATTTGCTGTCAGAGACCTCACTCACACTGAAAATAGCGTCTCATTCTGAGTGAAGGTTGAGTGCAGGGATCACCTCCCTTGAGCCGCACTAACTTGCGCCGGTATTTCATTGTCATGGCTTTCAGGTGGTTACAAACATTGGAAACTCTGGATCATTTACAGCCACGAGCTCGACGCAATCGCAACTACGCAAATTTTAACTATAATGATGATAACGATGCCGGTAACTGACTAACCGACCACTGGGTTTCAGTGTTTACGAACTGCACTGTGGTGAACTCAAGGTTTGCATTTGTGTACTCACCAGTGGCTACTGGTGAACTGGCAATAGGGGAAGCTCAAAACTATCCCTTAAAAATAATGATTGGACATGAACTGTTTTCAGTTCATTTAAATTACCATTGCAAAAACTCTCAACATTATCAGGTGTGGCCAGTTTTCATTAATGACGCATGCCTGTTAACTCTCACGGATTCGGATTTCTCACGCTTTTCTCTGCTGATGGGTTGGAAAATGTTGCGCTCAGCGGCTCGTGGGGCGCGTGTGGATTGGTCTGCGAGGCTCGTGTAGCTGTAAGTCACGAGAATCCATTCTTTTCTACATTCGTAATCGCTGAATGTAAGAGGAAATGTCTGGCACGTTTCACAGCTTGTGGCTAAGTGAACCTCGCGGGCTGTCCTGCGCCTTTCGCGAGCCACTCGACCGCAGAATTTATGAAGACAGGCTGATATTTATGTCGTCATTTATGTGCGAAAGAAACGCCTCGAATTTGTGAAGCAATGTATAACAACGTTATTAAAAATACATTTGATTGTCGATTTACCAGGGGTGGAAAGAGTACTAAAATATTATACTTAAGTACAAGTACTGTTACTCTGATGAAATTTTACTTAAGTACAGGTAAAGTTACCAGTCAAAAAATCTACTCAAGTAAAAGTAAAAAGTAAGTAATTAAAAATGTACTTTGAGTAAAAGTAAAAAGTTACTTTTTAACCATGGGTGCTTTCTGCCTCCATTGTGTTGTGCAAAAAGGAAAAAGAAAAGGAAACAAGGACATGCATACATCTCAACCAAGATGTTTTTATTGCAGCAAATTAAAGTGCTATACAGGATAACGCTAGCCTGGCTAAATCCATCCCCTTTCTGCTTCTTTTCATTCACAGTATAGGGTCTGGGGACGCTAACGGAGTGAATTTTCATGTTGGAAATTTGCCTGGCCAATAAGCGAACGGGGCAGATTCGGGGGAGGGCGCAAATGACGATGATGGCAAATGATGATACATAACATGAAGCTGATCACAAGCCTGTCAACTTTGGCCTGTGGCACACATCAGCCTGCAGCAGCTGCCATCATGTCACCTAGTTTGGTTGGGGTTTCTGAAGGCTCCAGTGTTCGCTTCCGTGTTGCCACGCAGTCACTAAAGGCCTCCAACCTTGATGGATGCCTCCTCTGAAAACATAAATAGATATACAAATATTTTTATTAGTATGTAAATCACTAACTTCATTAAATACTTCACATTTTCACTATTAATTTATTATATTCATAGATATTTTCTACACACAATACATTTTGTGCATTAGAATGCAAAAGTTGGTCACAAAAACATATTAAGCACAATAATGAACCTACAAACAAGAGGAACTGTGATGTAAATGTATTCATTCAATTGGTCTTGATTCACACATCTAATGATATAATAAAACAACAGATATAACTTAAACAGTTGTAATGGGTTCATTTGTTTCGAGGATGTTCATGGAAAAGATTTAGCGTGTCCACTCGGGCAAAAGTGGAAAAAACCTCCGGTTTGGCGTTTGCATGTAAACAGGGAAAAATGGAGACTGGCTTTCTGCCTCCGTCGACACTGTCGCGCACAGCATATTTCTGCAGATTCACCGATGGGGTGTCTGAACTAAGTTATTTTGGAAGACGGAGGGAAGAAAGAGTCCGTTTATCAAAATACCAGATTCTATCATGAATTACAACGCTTTCTCAGATGTAGGCCGGTTAAGACGGGCGCTAAATAACTATTTTGCAAGTCTGAATTTCTTAGCATTTTCTTTTGTGGCACTCGTTCGTCCGGACTAGCAATGAGAGCAGCTATGTAGTGCAATGCTTCGGTTCAAATCTGTTGCCAAGCGCAAAAGGAAAATTCCTATTTCCCCCACCTCGCCCAATACAGCCTCGAATACGGACCACTACACACATAGTCATGTCTACCCCAACTTGACTTCACAAAAAGCATTCGCTGCTATACACGAAGTATTAAAGTGAAATGTTGCACCGATATCTCATAGTTCGCCTGTGCTGTGCACCAATTGAAAATGATGAATAACTGTGTCAGGGGTACAAAAAGGTTGGTTTCTACACCGAAAACTGTTGCATCCCTAACTGTCAAAATGTTTGCGATAATCAGTTCAAACATTAGCAGCTATTTGTTTTGTTTAGTACTCCTTTCTGGCCTGTACGTATGGTAGCACTGATCACGCTAGGTTGGCGAGCTAACTTGCTCGCACGATTAGCCAGCCGAAGCAGAAGTGAAACGGAAACGTGACTTACCTCAACATGCTTGCGCAGATTAGATGTCGAATTTTTGTACGCAGAAATGGTTGTCTTCTTGGGTACACATAATCTACATTGCATAATGAAACTGTCACCCCTTTTCTCGACGAAGCTGAGGTGTTCACTTATATAGAGCCAGGGGTGCACTTCATTTCTTGTATTCTCTGCAGGGTCGTCCACAACATGCTCCTCTGCCTCCTCCATGCCCGCCATCGTCTGTGTGAGGTGTGAGACTATCGCGCGCGCCAATTCTGCTTCCCGTGATTCATTCCCAGAAAGCGTTTACCCAATTCTGTTTCAGTTTTTTTTTTTTTTACTCAGTAACGGTTGCGATGAAAAATGTACCGAAGTACATTACTTAAAAGAAAACATACTTAAGTACAAGTAAAATTACACTTTTTAAAAAGCACTTGAAAAAGTACAAGTACACAAAAAAGCTACTCAATTACAGTAACGCGAGTAATGTAATTCGTTACTTTCCACCCCTGCGATTTACCCACTTGTCTGAGAGACTTTCTAATCAAGAAAAGTAAACTGCGTCAGGTTTAGATCATTCAGCACTGAAGGGTGAGGATTGAGCATCCCTTTGCAGCAGCCGATGCACCGCCTGTTTTACCCAGTGCCCACTACTGTCATTTATGCTCAAGTGGCGTTAACAAATAGCAATTGGCGAGGAGTGAGACCGATCCCGCGGTTAGTGGTCGGTCGATCTCTTTCTCACACTCCAGTTACATTTCAATCGTACTCACTATATGGTGAGTGTGAGGGTCGTTTCTGAATACGGGCCTGAAATCTCTGCTTCAGAATCAGAAGAATTTTGTTAGAGATGCAATTCATTTTCAAACAACAGGCTAACAGATATGAAATGCTGATTCAGGGCATATAATACACTCATTTTCTCTCTTATAATTTTAGCTCCCAACTTTATTTATAGTGGCAGGACACTGTTTCTTTCACTGCCTGGGGACAACCCCTTAAATAATCCTTCTAAATTCTGCAGGGTTATTAAGTTAATAGTTGACAGTAAATTGTAGCCTGTTCACACATTGCTAACATAACTTTCCAAACCTGCTGATCATTTTTAACATTCTCCAGCAAAGCAAGATAAAAATAATCTGTTCAGAGCATTCATATTTTCGAGAATAAGTTGACACAATCTCGGTCATTTTTGCTTTATAATCATCTTTTGTTTGGTGTCACTAGCTGATTTATTAATATGCAAGATTAGTGCAGAAAAAAAGCAGTGAGGTGTGTATTGCTAGACTACATTGATTGAAACCAGCTCATTTCACCTGCTTCAAATATTTTTGAACAATTACATTCATAACAATTTATCTATCAAAATGGCAGGATTTGGCCAACGCTTATGCTGAGGATAAGGTAGGCATTTATGATGTAAGAGCAGTATTCCAAGCATAGGCTGCACAGTCAGTGATTCTGAGATCTTATCTCGGTGCAAGGCCAGTAAAGACAGCAAAATTTCACGAGACAATGCTTCAGTGGTCTGGGCCAGTCCCCAAGTGGAGCCGGACAGTTACTGCAATGAAAAGCCACTGCCCTAAGCCAGTCTCGAGACACTCATTCAGTGGCCAGGCAAGTCTCCTAGTGGAGCAGGACAGTTACTGCAATTGGCCCATGCCACACAGACTGTATAAATAGATCAACAGAGGAACCGTGACGTCACCCATCGATTTCAGCATACCATTTAGGAAGCCTTGATTTTGGCAATTTGAATTGTGCCATTTTATCATTTTGAAACATCTTTTAAACAAAAAATCTCAGTAGCCATTACCACAAGCTGCACCTGCCACAATTAAACAAATGATCTCTCTCTTTTCTACTCTTTGCACCATAACACTATAGCTCCTCTTTAGATTTTATTATAGATTTCATTGGTTCTAAGATTAGACTGTAGATTTTGGGTCTAAACTTTTGGCCTTTGCATATTATGTTTTTTAGATCTGAGTAATTGTCTTAATTATACTCAGCCAAAATAAAAACTTCACACTCGTTTGGAGGTCGATATATGTTTTTGTTAATAAAAACATAAATTTGACATGGGGCATTTATATTTTTGTTCAATGTACAAGAAATGAGGTTTTAAATAATGATTTAATTTCATTCTCTACTCATTAAAGATGGAGTATCATAAAAATAATGTCCATAATATAACCAGTTCCACCGGAAATGCTACGGAAATGTCCAAGAGTAAAAATGGTAAGTTAAAACTTGAATAGGAGCAGTGCGCAGGCGATTACGTATGGTTTGGGCAGTCACATGACCTCTATACAATTCATTCCTAGTGGACGTTGCAGTGACAAGTCGATTATGCAAATGATGTAAGACAATATCCCTGTCTTCTGCTTTTGACGTCACACGTGGGCTACCAGAACGAGGTCGGTCAGCTGTGGTGCCAGTTTGTTGGAGACGTGTCTGAAGATCATGGATAGTCCGTCGACTACATCCCATAACCCTTGCAACGTCAGTGACGGACGTTTCCATATTCAGCATGCCAATTGCACGTTCACGCTGAATGTTTGATAGCCATGGCATTGAAAATCAACAAATAATTAACTGTAAAAACTTGTTTTTCCGAGATGTCACTCAGTTGCACATCTCTCATATGATCACGTGACCTGGAGCACGAGAAAACATGGTTTTAGAAGTACACTTAAAGAACACTGGCACATGCTACGTACCTGGGCACGTTGGAGTTGATGTGTGTCATGATGTCTTTGACAACGCATTTACCCCTAGTGATAATAAAAACTCTTTTATTAAAAGTTTCAAGAAAATATTTACAAATTTATGAGTGTGAAGTTTCTTTTTTGACTCAGTATATGTATTAACTGATTTTAGCAGATCATACGCATGCACTACCAGTTGGGTTCTAAAGTATTACGTTACATCCATTTGGATTAAATGAAAAAGAATGAAAGTGATATTTAGTTTTCTTAAAACTAAAAACTCTACCTATTTTACTTCCCTCTCCTCCTTTGACATCTTCACCCAATAAACAAAGTATGATATGTGAGCCTCTTAAAGGTCCGAAACACCTCAAAAAGGAAGAATAAAAAACATTAGTGATTTGCGTGCTAGTGCATTTTCTGATGTAAATCAGATTTTCGTGATTCCCTAACACCTAACCAGCGAGCGCCACAAACTTAACAAATGAAACTCACTAAGATACTTACTTGTTCTCCGATACTAACAATGACTTTCTTTGGCGAACCGAAATGTTAAATATAATTGGAAACAATACAACAATAGCATTGATATCCAATTTCAACTAAAGAAACTACTAACTTTTATAGGGAATCAATGTGTGGTAGTATCATTAATTGGAGGACAATTTATTGGGATTTAAATTTCTTTATACAAGTATAAAATGGGGTGTAATTCTAAATAGAGGGACACTCCTTAATTACAGCAGGTGAAGTCTATTTCAATTACATAACAAGACTGAGCTACTTAATTACTTTCCCTGCCCCAGAAATCTCCAATATAAGGTCTTCTTTTCCCTTTTCTTAGTTTACTGTCCTCCTCTGAAGAAGATAGAAAACTTGCAGAAATGTTAGGAATTCTTTTAAACTCTTTTGAATGATTTTATTTCCATTTTGGGGTTTTTACTTGCGTTTCTCTACCTAACCCTTACTCCTGCACAATCCTTTTCAGATAGTTTTTGAAAAATAAAAATATAATTTAGGATTTCTTAATCCTTAATTTTCAAAACGTTTTGCATTTCTCCCTCTCAAAAGAACAAAATGATTTAGATAGGTGAAGTTGATAGCGGTAAAAGCCTCCCCTGGAGGAGCTGGCAACCGGACCTAGGGCCTTAAACTTTTGTACTATTTAGCACTGGAACCAACATATTTTAAAATTGACTCCAATTGTATGTTATGGAGTCACTTTGACAGAATGCGTCTGTGTGTGTCACTTGAAGTGACATGCTAATCTATATATTTTATATGATCTAAAGTTATTTATTTATTTATTTTGGAGAGTATAGCCCATTGGTCCATTCTACCAGCCCAGATTCAAGCTTACAGATAAAAAACCACTTTAACAAAAGTGTGAGAATTATATTGGAATTAAGAGCAAGATCAGATAAAAAAAACAAGCCCCCTCTCTTCTTCCCCCCCCCCTCCCCTCCTCGTTCTTCTTTATTAAAATAAACATTAATTATAACACACAAAACTATACTTAACACTGATATAACCTTCAATCGCCAAGGGGTTCTATGGGAGAGAGAAATCAAACATATGATTCACAAATCCATAGAAAATCAATGGGGGAGAGAAATCAAACACAGGGCCCTCAAACTGTGAGGAACCGGAGTAGGAGAAACCATATACAGGTTTAACAAACCCCGAGGAACTCTTTGGGGGAGAGAAACCATATATTTGGTCACCCTCGCCAAGGGGAACCACAAGGAAACCACAAGAAAACCAAATAATTGAACATGAGAATACTATTAAAACAGAAAAATTATACTTTATACTTTTACAAGCCATTCATCACTCAACAATAATAGTAAGGGCAGAAAATACAGGGGAGTTTCCAGTGGGAATGATGAGACTATATGTCTGGTGTTTTTTTTCAGTTTCTGCTTGTGTTCCAACGTGCACCTTGGATTATTCGCAGCACGGCATTAGGTTAGATGGTTCCGTGATTTCGGCATAGCCCTGTTTTCAAACGGAGAATTACTGAGAATACTTCAGGTAAGTCTCAGACCAGGTTCAAGGCGGGACGCAGGCACGAAAGATTTAATTTACATGTTCCATTGCCTCATAACAGCTGGAATCCACAAGCATAAGCCCTCAGTCCCATCATTGGTCGAGCTTTGTTGGGGGTTTTACAAATTGAATTGAATTTTCATCATGGAGTTCTCCGATTCAATTATGCTCTTGTCAAAATCACTTAGATCACCGATCTTGCTCATTCTTATGGCTAGTATGACAAAAAAAAATGTAAAGACAACTATGCAAATTTCAAATTTTGTCAGCGTGAAATAAGGGGTTGTGATCATTCAAAACAAAAGATTATCATGGCTGAGGCAAGTCTGACTGAATTTCAAACTACTATACTTTGTGTCAGTCTAGACCAGGAGTCAAGTGCAGAGTCAAAGTCGAACAGGTAGTTTGACAGCTCATACAGTAATGAGGGGATGGAACCAGTGTGGAAGAGGTGTGAACGGAACCCCGAATTCGGATTGTACAGTTCAGTGCAGATGTTGACGAAGCTCGGCCGCCAATTGCCGGCTAGTGGCTTCTGGGATAGCACCCAGGCGGAGTGCACAATTCGCCAGCGCTGAACTGTCCCAAAGGAGGATGGAGTAGCTGTAGGGAATCTCAGTTCTAATTTTGATGACCTTAGAAAAATTGGAAGCTTGTTCCTTACAAACTGGACAGAGGAACATGCTTGAAAGAGTTAACAAGAATGTGGTCCCAATCCTGGACCTTGATTAGGCTTGGAAGCTTGTTACTCCTAAACTAGACTGACAAACTAACTTGAGCTGCGTTAACTTTAAGGCAGTCCCAAACTTGGACCCTGATCAGGATTGGAAGCTTGTTAGACTTAACTAAGTTTAGAGAAAGGTCTTCATGAATAGCTATCATTAATGTACATGTTACACTTGACAATACTGACTGGTTCTAAGCACAAATGGTAATTTACAATCCAGCTACTTGCAACACACAGCAAACAGCTTAAATGCTTGTCACAAGGCGATTACAGAATAACCATTTAACAAATTTCAGCCAGGGGTTGACAGACACTCAAGACCTAAACTGATCACAATAGACATACACCTAATAGACACAAAAGCTGATTAATAGTGAGAGACACGAAAGGAATTCACACAAGGGTTGTGACACTTTCTCAACAGATGCAAAACTGTGTTCAAGAGAGCCAGAGACTTAGAGACATTTCTTAGGCTAAAACAGTCCATAATAAATGAATTCCACAAATCTGACTCCTTCCAAGTGACAAATGATGTAACGTGTCTGGACCACCTTATGATGTGCAGTCCTGCACCATTCCTCCGAGAGCTGTCTTCAATCATAACCCTTTTCTCATTCAAAAGTCTGCTCAAGTAGCAGTCGGATAGCTGAGGAGGAGTTTTGGTTTAATAATTTTTGATTGTTACAATTTATGGTCCATTGTCTGGTCCAGTCCAGAATTTGATTACACTACTTTGGCTGGAATTGCACCACTGATATCTGCAATGAAGAAAAAATAATTATGAACATCTAAGAACTTCTAAACTAAGTGCTTATGATTCTGCAGTTTTTGGTTTATTTATTTATGTATTTTTTTCATGATCATAATACACCAAGCAGGTACCAAAGGCCTCAGTCCTTTTAAATGTGTATTTAATGGAATGAAAATCACATCTGGTGAAGAAGCTAGAAGTCAGATTAGCTGAAAATTTCTCTCAAGGATATAGGAACTTGCTGAGAAAAGAATTGAACAAATACGTTTTTGCAATATTGCTGCCGAGATAATTTTTCAGATGCGCTTTTCCTCCAACTGGACTTTATTAATATTTAATCACATTATGAATTGGATGTGGAATACAATTACCAAAGTAAACACCTGTCTCACCAAGTCAGATTAAAAAAAAAAACCCAGAGCTAGCAGCCTTCCCTTTTGTCGTGAGTTTTAGGGTATGGATGCAGGAACTTTTCAAAGATTTGCTACGTAGCGATCTTCACTTCTATTCATTCAATACTTTCAGACAACTGCTTAAAAAATACTCGAAAAGATGCAGTCTTATCCTGACTTATTTTTATCCACTTTTTCTTGCCCAAGGACCTTTGATAAAATTAAGGGACCAATTGTGGACCAATAGTGATTAGTTTCCTTTATTTTCTTATTTCTCAATTGTCGTCATAGCTTTGTCTATCTGCTTAATCAGCAATCAAGTTAGGCAAGACAGCGCACAGTGATCATAATACTGTTCACTAGTGCCGTTTGTTTTTTCCTTTTACGTCTTTTGGTTTGTAATTATTCAAAATTTTTTCAAAATCTCCTCCCAAGCTTTGTCTTTGCAGAGTCATTGATTGCTTTTGGACACTGCTGTGCTTCTTTTGATCGTTGATAAATGAATGCTGTGGGTAATAACTCACTCATTGTCATATACTGTAATTGGACAATTCAACTGCTGCATGCGTCTGCTTCATAATGAAGATGTGAAGGCAAGTCACACCTAAGTTGGGGAATGCAGGATTTTTACTGAAATACGAGCAGGGTGTGTGTGTGTGTGTGTGTGTGTGTGCGCGCGCGCGCACGCGCGTGTGGGTGCCTACCTTTGTGGGGACAAAATGTTTCCGGAAAAGATGCAATACTAGGTTTTTTTTGTCCTTATGTGGACTTTTTCATGTCCCGATAAGGAAATTGAGCTAATTTAGGGCTAGGTTAAAGGGGATTTCTTATGCAGTTTTCTTTTTTTCAAGTGAAAATATTCTTGGATGTCCAAAGGGGAGTTATGACAAAGGCAATAATAAAACGAGAGTCATTAATGAACCGTGTTCTAGTTCTGCTCCAGAAACAAACCCAGCCCTGCAAATGAGTCCAAATCCATGTCGCTTCCATGAAAAGGAAGAAAAAAAGAATAATTTCAGTCATGAAAATATGAAAAGACACCACTTCAGCACTTGGGTAATGCACACACAAAGTTTCAGAAAGATTTTGTTATGGCTAGGGGTTGGTGGACTCAAAGGCAGAGGAAAAAGGCTGAGAGGCAGGAGTATATTTCAAATGTGTAGTTTATTTTTCTTTGATCAGGGGCAGGCAATTGATCCTAAGGGTGCAGGTCAGGGCTGCAGCCTGGGCTGGATTGCAGGTCAGGACTGCAGGCAGTGCAGGGTTTCAGGCCGGTACCGCAGGCTTTGTATAATTGCAGGATGGGACTGAGAGCTGAACAGGTTGCAGGACACAGGCAGTCTGATGAGCAAGGAACATACAATTAATAAACTCTGAATACAGGTGGAACGGCAATCTTAGAAGGCTAGAAAGCGACTAACAGTGTAAACTGAGTCTAAAATCTGGCGAAGACTGGTAGCAAGTGCCGGGTCTTTATAGAGAGCACTGATGGGAATAATTAGGGACAGCTGCGGGACACCATAACCGCACTTTAGAACACTATACAATTCTTATAATATAGTACGCACCATTCAGGATCGGGGTTCTTCCCTTCCAGGAAATCAATGAAACACTCAGAGATTCACTTATTTCGATTTTTTTTTCTTCTTCAATACAACTTTCTGTCTTTTCCTCTTCCTTTGCCCCTTCTTCCTCCGTGAGGTTTGTTTTTCCTTGTCGTTTAGGCATTTTTGGCCAAAATACAAAAGTTTTGGGGAGGCGCAAGACAGCTATAACACAGCTTTTTTACGCACGGGCTCACAGCGAGAAATTGCGCACTCAATCTCTCAGGTTTCCCGGGACAGTGAGGGGAAACGCAATACGTCGTTGGAAAGGTCTCCTCATTGGCTACAAAGACATCTTGGGCTCATCTTCGTAGCTTGTGGTATGACGGAGCAGCCGTCAATCAAAGCAAGTTAGTGCGATATCATGCGTGGAAGCCTCACTCGCTTTCAAGGCTTGTAACTCGACACCGATATACAGACATGCATATGGTGTCTACATAATCGTGAGAGTCTAACAAACACAGCTAGCTGTGTCATTCTGCTGAAACGAACGCAGAACTACTCAAAATGTCTTATTTTTTTTCCAGGAGAAAAGTTCGCTTTTGTTTTTTTTATGACGAAACTGTTTTGTTTGAGTTGGATAATGCATCTACCAATCGTAATATCAGCAAAACACTGTGGATTTTCGCATTTGCTGGGTTCTTACAGATATTCCAAGACCAAGCATGCCAGGGTCGGATACAGGCTTCGGATGTAAACACCGGTTTAAAGGTAAGATGACGCGATTCAAAGGGGAGTTTCAGGGGGTGTTTTAAAACGTGACGCAGTGAGGTAATTTGACCGTTTTAGTGAACAAAACATGTTCTTTCCCTGTAACCTATGTTTATAAGGATTCCCAAGACTCTCAGCTTTCTAACGATATATCCTGTTACTATGTTATGTAATGATGGGTTGCGTTCCAATTCGTTTACCGTTCATTTCAATTATCGTGTGAGGCCCTTTGGGCCTGTTGTAACTGTTGTAACTGAGACTCCTTATCTTACGCCGCTTAAGGGACGACGGAGTCATTTGCTGGTTCCTTCAACTCGGGAACATGCCCGCCACTTTATTACCTTCGGGTCCCAATGCACAAGGGTAAGCGTTGCCCCTAGTAACCACCATCACTCACCAGACACACACAACCTTCACGCACAAGGGGAGAAGCCCACAAAATAATCCCCAGTTGCAACATCCCTCCCCCCTAGTCCAAACAAAGAAACCCCAGTCCGTTCTTCTTTTTTTTTAAACTACTAAAATGACTTAGCACATGAACTTGAACTTCCTGAGAGTGAGACTGCCCTCACTCTCGCGGATAGGCCGGGGGATTATTATGCCCCCGTCTTGAGGCCCTTCGCCCAAACTACAACTAAAGATCTAAACGAGAAGGCACCTTCCTCAACCTAGATGATCTCTGGGGCACAACAGCAGGCTTGGTGTCATCTGCTTCTGCTTGCTCTGGGCCTGGAGCCTTGTCCACATCTGGCGGCTCCACGGTTGAGTCTGCCGGAGGAACAGGGTCCGACTGGTCACTGCTCCCCGGCTCCCAGTCCTGTCTGGCTTGAGGAGAGGTGTTTCTGCACTGCAGTTGGTCGACATGCCTACGCCACACATTCCCTGCTACTTCCACCCTGTAAGACAGCGGCCCCGTCTTGTCGATCACTGTGCCTGGCAGCCACTTTTCCCGTCCAGAGAAGTCCCTGACCCACACAGCGGCCCTGAGTGGTATGTCTCGAATGACTGCGTTCCTTTTAGAGTTGGCTACCATCGTCTCCTGACCACGGAGAACCTTTGCTTGTATATCCGGCCACAGCAGATCCCATCTGGTGCGCACACGCCGGCCGACTAGCATTTCCGCTGGTGACTGCCCAGTGGTGGCATGTGGAGTGAACCGGTATGTTGCCAGGAATCTTGCAAGCCTTGCTCTTTGTGTTCCCCCTTCCATCCTCTTCAATGATTTCTTTAGTGTCTGCACTGCCCTCTCCACCAGCCCGTTGGAGGACGGGTGATAGGGGGCAGAGGTCAGGTGGCGAACAACATTCACCTTAAGAAACTCCTCAAATTCAGAGCTGGTGAAGACAGAGGCATTATCTGACACTGCAGTGTGTGGGAGGCCATGTGTACTGAACACATCACGCAGATGGTCCACAGTAGCTTTTGAAGTGGCGAATTTCACTGGAAACACTTCCAACCACTTGGAGTGAGAGTCGACCAGCACCAGGAACATTTCACCTAAAAAGGGGCCAGCATAGTTAACATTTAGGTGTACCCAAGGCTTGCCAGGCCACTCCCATGGGCACACGGGGGGCCGCTGGAGGAACGTTTCTGATTTGTTGGCAAGCTGTGCAGGACTTCACTAGATCTTCTACGGCTGTATCCAACTCAGGCCACCACATGTATGCCCGCGCTACAGCTTTCATTCGCAATGCCGACGGGTGAGCCTCATGCAACTCCTCCATTAGGGCTTGCCTCCCTCGGGGGGAATTATTACACGGAGCCCCCATAACCGAACCCCATCTTCAACAGTGAGCTCATCACGTCTTTTGAAATATGGCAGCAACTCACTTGTCGGGCATGTCAGAGGCCAGCTCGACGTCACATATTGGCATGTTCTGGCCAACAGGGGGTCCCGTCGGGTCCAATCCTTGAGCTGTCCACTCATGATGGGCGCCGTCTGAAGTTGCTGCACCAGACACACCAGCTCCGGAGGAGCGGGGGGGTCTGGTGCATTGTGCGGCAATGGCAGACTACTCTACCCGTCAGCACCCATGGTTCGTAGGTCAGGGTGTATTGGTATTGCAGCAGGAGAAGAGCCCACCTTTGCAGACGTGCCGAAGCTGTGGGCTGTATATTTTTCAGCTCCCCCAGCAACCCGAGAAGGGGCTTGTGATCTGTTTGGATTGTGAATTTGTGCCCATAGACAAACTGGTGGAATTTCTTAACCGCGTAGATCACGGCCAAAGCTTCCTTTTCCACCTAGGCGTACTTCCTTTGCCTCCCGAGCCCTTGCTCCGGCCGAAAGCACACTGGCCGTTCAGTCCCATCTTGATACTTGTGCGACAGCACTGCGCCCAGACCAAATGGTGAAGCGTCAGCAGCAATCACCAGTGGTAGTGTAGGGTCGTAGTGAGCCAGCAGCGCCTCTCATGTCAGCATGGCCTTTGATTTCTTGAACGCTTTGTCATGTACAGCTATCCACTCCCACTTTCCTCCTGCCCGGAGCAGGGCATGCAGGGGGGCGAGCACCGAGGCTAAGTCCGGGAGGAAGCGTCCATAATAGATGAGCATGCCCATATATGCGCGGAGCTCGCTGATGTTCTGCGGCCTTGGAGCACTTTTGATTGCCTGTACTTTCTTTTCCAGGGGCTGTAGCCCTCTCACTGAAATCGTATGGCCCAGATATTCCACCTCGGGGGCCTTAAAAACACATTTAGACCTTTTAAGTCGAAGCCCTGCTCCCTCTAGGCGAGACAACACTTTGTCCAGGGTGCGCAGGTGTTGGGGCTCATGGACACCCGTCAAGAGTATGTCATCGAGGTAAATAGCGACGTAGTCTATCCCTGCCAGCAACCCTTCCATCGCCCTCTGAAAAATAGCACATGCAGAAGACACACCAAATGGAAGGCGTGTGTACTGGAATAAGCCGCGGTGGGTATTGATTGTTACCAGCTTCCGTGATTCTTCTGCTAAAACCAGCTGCTGATAGGCATGGGACATGTCTAACTTTGAGAAACAGACGCCTCCAGCCAGCTTTGCGAACAGTTCATCAATGCGTGGGAGTGGGTAGTGCTCCACTCGAGACGCCACGTTCACTGTTAGTTTATAGTCACCGCAGATGCGGATGGAGCCATCTCCTTTTAGAACTGGCACGATTGGAGCAGCCCACTCTGAGTAAGTCACAGGTTGGAGGATTCCGGATTCCACTAGCCGAGTCAACTCTGTTTCGACTTTCTTTCGTAAGGCCAGCGGAACTGGTCGGGCTTTGCAGAAACGCGGTGGCACACTGTCAAAAGGGACAAAGGTAATCATTAGCATGGATTACCTTTGTCCCTTTTAATTCCCCTAACTCGTCTTTCAATACGGCTCTGTGATCTTTGAAAACAGCTGCTCGGGAACAATCAGACACCTGGAAGAGTCCATCCAGCAGCACAGGCCAGTCACGCCCCAGCAAATTGGAGCCCTCACCGGCCACCACAAGTGCACAGAGATAGTAGGATTTCCCTTTGTAAGACACTGTAACTTGAGAAGGCCCCTTCAATCGGATATGCTGCCCTGTGTATGATCTGAGGGAAATGTTACATGGTTCCAAAACCAGTGACGGTGTGTGGGCGTGCAGGCGTGAAAATGTCCTCTCTGCTATGATGGTGCAGGAGGCCCCAGTGTCTACCTCAAAACGTGTCTGGGTGTCATTGATGTTTAAATCCACGACTATTGGGCTGGGTGCTTTCTCTGTTATAGCCAGGACATGTGCAATGTCTTCTTCCACACTGTCAGCGTGTACATCTAACTGCTCAGTGATTGCATTGGCCCCAGCCTGGCCAGGTATAGGGCTCTGGCTGTCACGTTCCTTTTTGCGACACCAGCGGGCAATGTGGCCCCGCTTACTGCAGTAGTGGCACTCTACATCTTTAAATCGGCAGCTCTCAGGCCTGTGGGCCTCCCCACATCTGTAGCAGCGCTGTGACTGGGATGTTGCTGCTTTGGTGCTAGGCCCCCTTCTAGCCTTACTGGACTGATAAGGTGGTGCCACTTTGTTGATATCTTTTGGGGGCTGTAAGGCTAAAACCCCCTTCTCTGCCGTTTCAAAAGCCAAGCACATCTCTAATGCTTTCCCCCATGTTAAATTTGAGACTGCTAAGAGGCGGTTTTGGAGCTGCTCAATATTTATTCCCCATACCAGCTGATCCCTCAATCATTCCTCCAAAGTGGCTGCGAATTCACAGCGCGCAGCCTGATGTTTTAAACGAGCGAGTTCACCGATTCATCACAGCTGCGTGTGCATGATTGAAACTTGAACCTTTCCACTATGACATTGCTCTTGGGATCGTAGTGTCCCTCAAGCCTGGCTGCTAAATCGTCAAAATACATGTTCGCGGGGGCAGCTGGTGCGATTAAGTCACGCAGCACTCCATAAACAACTGGCCCGGACACCGTTAGCAATATGGGCCTCTTCTTATCATCGTCCGAAATGCCATTACCAACGAAGTAAAAGTGCAGTCTTTCGGCATACCTGCTCCATTGCTCCGCGTTAGAGTCGAAAGCGTCAATCTTCCCAAACGTCGCCATGTCAATTCGCTTGTCCTAGAGTTGTGATTTCAGACCGCGACTCAGTCAAGTAGATTAAACAGGGGTGCGAGAAAAAAAGTCCAACGAAAACCAAGTATATCCTCGTTGTCAGTTTGTTGTAACTTAAGATTCCTTATATTACGCTGCTTAAGGGACGATGGAGTCATTTGCTGGTTGCTTCAACTCGGGAACATGCCCGCCACTTTATTAACTTCGGGTCCCAATACTCAAGGGTAAACGTTGCCCCTAGTAACCACCACGCTCATGGGATACGCCCACTCTCCCATCACTCACCAGACACACACACAACCTTCACGCATAAGGGGAGAAGCCCACAAGATAATCCCCCGTTCCAACAGTAACAGGTTAGAAAAAACAGATAAAAAGTGTAGCTTGAGTTTCCACAGTCTCGAGAACTGTACAGTTAAAAAAAAATTTTCATATTTAACAGGGGATTATAATATTAAGGCGTTTAATAATAAAAATGAATTTCTTTCTCTCCCACTGCCTACTTAGTGAGAGAAGTGAGCTCTGGCTTTGTCTGCCAGGATTTTAAATCTTCTCAAATGCAGTATTGTGTTCAGTGGTAGCTGGTGAACTGGCGAGAGGGGGGGCTCAAATTATCCCTTAAAAATAACGATTGGTCATGACCTGTTTTCAATCATTTAAATTACCATTAGGCAAACTCCGAAAACTCTCAACATTATCAGATGTGGTCGGTTTCATTAATAACGCATACCTGCCAGCTATCATGCATTTGGTGTGAATTAAGTGTCATATTTACATTCCTCTGCTGTTGTCAGCAATTATTCAATCAACGCGTATGTAAGAGACTCTCGCGCTGAAGTGAAGTCCCTATGCTTCTCAGTTTCACATGCGTTACGGTGATAATGACTTCGGACTTCTCGCGTTTTTCTTCACTCAGGGGTTGGAAGCAATGGAATTTCAAATGATCTTGTTGCATTTAAACAATCATGAAACACATGCATTGCTTCCAATTTGATTGAAAACAGGTCATGACCAACTGTTATTTTTAAGGGATGGGTTTTAGCCCCCCTCATCCTGGAGTTCCTCATCCTGGAGTCGTAATGTCAGTATCTGGGTCTGCACCATGCAGCTTCTTTCAAACAAAAAAATAGTCATAGATACGTGTCTGATCCAATTACAAACCCTCTTTTTTCTTATTTTTAATAGATAGGCCTATGTGTCACATTCAATTACAAGCCATTTTTTTTTTCAAAACTAGTTTACTAGTTTCACGACTTGGCTGCGGTCATAATAAGATCCTTGTTATCAAGGTGCCCGGTATTTGCGATAATTTATCTTACTAGTTAACAAGTGCCCCGTCCTAGATTGTACTGCTACAGATATCGACCTGGCCTGACAGAACGAGATCAGTCATAATATTACCATACCGAAGGGGTTTTAAGATGGCCTGGGTGTATACCACTGTATTTTCAAACATTCCCTATGGAAAAATATCAATTGCTGTCTGTTTCCCAAAATCACAGATCCTAACTTACATCGTAGGGACCATTGACAATGAATGAACGAACTTTGTAAGCTGCTAACTCAGCTTTTGGTGAACGCAATGGGCGATAATAGACAGAAATGGCACTTCAAGCTAAATCTTCTCTAGATATTGGTCAGAAAAATGTCAGAAATCAAAATGCTGCTGAGTGATTATTATTGATATTTACCGAAATATTAACCAGAGCGTATTAGTTTACGTGGGTTCCAGCGGCAGGCAGGTGGCGGCCAGGTCTGCGCATATTGGCTGATCTGGAGCGAATAACGTAGCACCTCTAATTTACATATCTCGTTAGTTTCAGCAACATTCTTGCATGTATTGTGCATCTCCCCGATCCCCAAATTTCAGACAAAATGGCCTCCAGCAGCCATATTGGAAGCCCAAAATTGCCAAAAATCAGTCTTGAGCATTGACAAATACATATTTTCGCCAGTGTCAAATTAGAAAAAAAATTCCTGTAATGACTGTCGCTTCCAGAGCCCCAAACAGAAAATCTCTGCGGGCGCTGCGGTGGCGTTGGCCCCGGGACTAAACCTTAGTATGTCCTGTCTATTGTCGGGGAGATACAACTATGACTTAAGCCCATTTAAGCCCTAAATGCACCTGTGCTGAATAAATTACGTCATACAATGACCCGTAGCTTCATTTGAGTCGTTTCTAAGCAAGACTTGCTGAGTCACTGTGGGAAGATCATGTGCTTTTTTGTTTAAAATTTATTTCTAGTCTTTTGAAGTCACTGAGTTAGACTGTGAAGCCGTTAAACATGGATTTTTGGAGTAAGAAAGTACACAATTATCAGAGAATATTGCCTTGATGTTGCTGCAGACCACTCAAAAGGCTAAACCCAAAGCGAAAGAGCTGAAATTAAGTTGTTCAAAGTGCAGCTCTTTATACATGATGACTCCTTTTCCCAGAAGTACAGCTTTGACAGCTATTGTCTAGGTATTCATTATATGTGCTTTATCTTATTCTAAACAGTATAAGTGGAATTTTATTTCTTTTGTTGTACACAGCATGTAGAAACTCACACCACATAATAATAAAGTGTACATAAACACTTTTGTGTGATAATTTACCTGCAACTTCCTTATAACATGGCTTTCTGCATTAGATATCTTATGCTTAGAACATTCAACTGAATGAGTTTGTGTCAGAGCATTGTTGAATGCAGAATAGAGCAAGAAATATTTCTGAACATTTACAAATTATAGCTTGTCAAGTAGTCTTTGTCAAGCTTGATTTGAAAAGCATAAAGAGAGACTGAGACACAAGAAAGAAATAAATGCGGTAGGCTTGCTTTTTTTTTTGAAGAAAGGAAAACAGCCATCTACGTTACAAGTTAATTATGATAATCTGACTTGGTATTTCAAAGCTGAATATAAAATGAAGGTGCTGGTGATTCAAATGTACTTTTATTCAACCTAAAGTCTTTTTTAAATAATAAAACTCCTAAATTATTTCAGTGAATCATGTAGTATTTCCCTTGCTTTCAACTGATAAATTAACAAGGGAACCTTATAGTTTGTACAGCAATATTTTAATCTCACATGTTGCCCATGAAGGATATGTAATTTATTACTATTTTAATTAGATGTTCAGTTTTTAATTGAATAATGGCTTTTCAGGGTATTATTACCCTAGTTTTATTAATGCTCAAGGAACCCAAAAAATGAGGCAAAAATAAAAAGTTGGAGGGTGACCTAAGACATAAAAGTTAACTTTGGAAGTTAATAAAATATACTATTTCTGGAAAGGTGTAATCATTCACAGTGGACACTCTTCAAACATAATTATTCAGACTGGAGGGAGAAAAGGAACAGCGTGACAATCAGCCTGTAGGCATAGTTCACTGAAACTACCTACTGAGAGTTTAATAGGCGATGACTTGGAAAGGTGTCTGAAAATAGGTGGCCTCAGTACATGATGACAATGTGACAGTTGTTTTTGCAGCCATAAACAAGGCAGATATTTGGCATTTTCCCAAGGGAATAATCCACAATTAGAAATCACTGAGTCAAATGCATACATCCCAACTGTACCGCTTTCGCGGCGTTTCATTCTGAAAAAAAATTACGCCCCAAAAGCGGTAGAGTTGGCATGTATGCAAATGCCATTGACAAGTGGCTCTAATTTCTTGGCGCAGCTCAGGGTGGCGCAACGTGGCGTAGCGTGGCGCAGCCCACGCAGTGGTAATTTCATCCAGCGCAGCCTGAGCAGTGGTAATTTTGTGCGATCCAACACCGTGCGCAGCAACTTTGGCAATTTGGTAGACGGACGTGCGCCAACATGGGTGTGGCAGCGTAGTAGGGGGAGGTGTCACATATTCATCAAGACACAGTGACAATTTTTTAGAAAAAGTCTCCACTGGAGTTGCGCAGAAAGCTCGCCAGCTCTAACCTGGTTTACTTTCTGTGTCGTGGTAATTTGGCTGACCGGCGCACAGTGCGCACACGTCACTGAAACCTCACAGGCAGGTTTCCAGAATGTCAGACACATTTCAATGCAATAAATAATGTGATGTGAATAGAGGCCACTAGATGGCAGAATTTACCTTTCTTTTATTAAGCTCAGACTGGAGCTATGTTTAGACATGTCCTGGACATGTCTGGGGCAAGTCCCCAAAAATAAAAAAAAAGAGGTCTAAATGTGGGTGGGGTCTGCAAAAGAGTATATAAGGAAAAGAATTGAGACAGTAAAGTAGTAGGAGAAATTGTAAGAAGAAGGATACGTGTGACCAGACCTGTCATTTCTGTTCAAGACCTGTGAAGTTTCTTTTGTGGATTTTTGCCTGTGTTTGAGTTTTTTTTTCCTCACCCAGAACATCACCAGGAAACTGTAAATATTTCTGTTTTTTGTATTCAATCTTGGTCAGAATATTAGTTTAGTAGTTTAGTCTTTGTTTTTTTTCATTAAATGTGTTTAAGTTTTTAAAACTGTGTCTGTCATCCCTTGCTGTTGCTGTTGCTGTTGTGTTATAAATGTAATAAAAAATTGGGGCCATAACAAATTGGGGGCTCAAGGTCCGGGATAGACCATTGTGTGAGTAATTTATTGAAAATCTAACATTCCAAATTGTGAAATTGTTTTTGTGAATTTTCCTAGATATATATTGACAACAGCAATGGATGATTTCTTGGCATCACCAACCGTAGGGGTTTTGAAGTCTTTTAAAAAGACAGAACTGCTAGAAATTTGCAGACAATTGGAGCTGACAGAGGTAAAACCAGCCATGCGAAAAGCAAGACTGGCTAGAGAGATAGTTGAATATTACATTGATGAAAATGTGTTTGCACCAGGAGATCTGGAACAGTTTCCAGTGGAAAATCCAAATATAGAAATGGAACTTAAATTAAAAATGCTAGAGATTGAAAGGGAGGAAAGAGAAAAAGAAAGGGAGGAAAAAGAAAAACAAAGAGAATTTGAGAGGGAAGAAAAAGAAAAACAAAGGCAGTTTGAGTTAGAAAAATTAGCAAGAGAAGAAAAACAAAGAGAATTTGAGAGAGAGAAAGAGGAAAGAGCAGAAAGAGAGAGACAGAGACAGAGATATTTTGAATTAGAGAAATTCGATAGAGAAGAAAGACTCCAAATGGAGCAACTAAAAATTAAAATTGAAACTAAAAATAAATTTTGTGCCAGTCAGGAGGTAAAACTGGTGCCTCCATTTTCAGAAAAGGATGTTGACAACTATTTCCAGTGTTTTGAAAAGGTAGCAAAGAGTTGCCAGTGGCCAAAGGAACACTGGCCTCTGATGTTGCAAACTGTCCTCAAGGGTAAAGCTCAACAAGCCTATTCGGCTTTGTCTGCAGATGATTCCTCTGATTATGAGGTTGTCAAAAAGGTTATTTTGAGAGCTTATGAGTTGGTTCCAGAGGCTTACCGACAGAAATTCAGAGGTCTGAAGAAATCTGAAAATCAGACTTATGTTGAATTTGCTAATGAGAAGCAGGTTTGCTTTGAGCGCTGGTGTACTTCTATGGAGGTCAAGGATGATTTCAACTCACTAAAAGAGATGGTGTTAGTTGAAGAATTCAAGAACTGTGTTAAGGATGATGTTAAGACCTACCTTAATGAGAAGCAAGCACTGAACTTGCAATCAGCTGCCAAATTTGCAGATGAATATGTTCTCACTCATAAGTCCAAATTTCAGTCTAGCAGTAACAATAAATGGTCCCAATTTCAGAAAAAGGGTTACGGTGATACCCAAGATTCCTCACCCAAAGACAAAGACAAATCTGGTGAAGGTGCTCAGAAATCCAGTAACAGGTCTGATCAAAGTGTGAAAGCTGACAGTGACAAAAGTGGTCTAGTTTGCAGTTATTGCAAGAAATCTGGTCATGTTACAACTAACTGTTGGTTCCTTAAAGCTAAGAAAGAAAAAGAAAAGGATACCAAACCAAATGCCTTTGTGAAAACAAGGTTAGAAACCCCTGTAGTAGATAACCAATCTGCTAAATTGCCTGCTTCTTGTGGGGCTAAAAAGCCTAATACAGCTGACTTTGTGAGGGAGGAATTTCTTCCATTTGTGTCAGAGGGATTTGTGGCTCTGAATGAGCATACTACTCCTGTCCCCATATATATCCTAAGGGATACCGGAGCTTCTCAGTCACTTTTGTTGATGGACTCCTTGGAGTTACGTGATGAGACCGCTTCAGGGGATTTCATACTTGTACAAGGTATTGAAGGGAGGACTGTATCTGTACCCCTGCGCTCTATATTCTTGAAGTCAGATTTAGTTACAGGACAGGTAAAGGTGGGACTTATGTCAAGTCTACCTATAAAGGGTGTTTCTCTGTTGCTAGGCAATGACCTGGCTGGGGGCAAAGTAGTTCCCCCTGTACATCTTACTTCACAGCCGAGCACTGAAAATGGGGATGAGGACCCATCTCTGTATCCTTCTTGCGCAGTGACTCGTGCTATGGCCAAGAAGGCTAAAGAAGATGATGTTGTGGTGCCGTCCAGTACATTGAATAGTCAGGACTCAGGTGGTTCGCCTCATGACTCTGATTGGCCTACTATGGTTTCTCCGTTTGAGGACTTATCAGATACTTTTATCAGTTCTCTATTCAGCCAGCCGGATGGGTCTGGTGATTCTGATGTGTCTGGAGACTTGTCTCTGTCCAGAAAGCGGTTGATTGAGGAGCAAACTAATGATCCTGAAATTGGTGTACTAAAGAGGAGAGCCCTTCCTGAAAAAGAAATAGACGCAGTTCCAGTTGGGTATTATCTCAAGGATGGTGTGTTGATGCGGAAGTGGCGCCCTCCTGATATCCCTGCCAATGCAGATTGGGCAGTGGTCAGGCAAATTGTTGTTCCGAAGGTCTACAGGAATGAGATCTTAACAATGGCTCATAGTTTACCTTTAGGAGGTCATCTTGGTGTTAACAAGACTGTTGATAAGATCATGAAGCACTTCTTTTGGCCTGGGCTTCGGAAAGACGTTTCCAACTTTTGCAAAACCTGTCACACTTGTCAGGTAGTTGGAAAACACCAGTTAGACCCACCTGTAGCTTCATTGCAGCCTATCCCAGCATTTGGGGAGCCATTCTCTAGGGTCATTGTTGATTGCGTTGGTCCATTACCCAAGACTAGATCTGGAAATCAGTACTTGTTGACAATCATGTGTGCATCTACCAGATTCCCCGAAGCCATACCTCTACGTAACATCAAGGCAACTGCAATCTCGAAGGCTTTGATAAAGTTCTTCACGTTGTTTGGTCTTCCCAGGGGAATTCAGTCAGACCAGGGTAGCAATTTCACTTCAGGATTGTTTCAGCAGGTTGTGTATGAACTAGGTGCAAAGCAGATTCTTTCTAGTGCCTATCATCCAGAAAGTCAGGGCGCCTTAGAGCGGTTTCATTCCACTCTCAAGACAATGATGAGGACTTATTGTTATGACCATGAGAAAGATTGGGATGAAGGGGTTCATTTGCTGTTGTTTGCAGCTAGAGAAGCAGTGCAGGAGTCTACTGGATTCAGTCCATTTGAGCTAGTGTTTGGTCATGAAGTGAGAGGACCTTTGCAATTATTGAGTGAACAATGGCAAGAGGAAGAGCCGCAAATCAGTCTGTTAGACTATGTTAGCAAGTTCAAGGAAAGATTGCGTGCAGCTTGTGACCTTGCCAAAGAGAACTTGAAATCAAGTCAGGGAAAAATGAAAACTTGGCATGATCATAAGGCTAGAAGCCGTGAGTTTAAACCAGGAGAAAAGGTCCTTGTGTTGTTTCCCTTGCAGTCCAATCCATTGCAGGCTAGATTTCATGGTCCTTATGAAATTCTGACAAAACTCAATGATCTCAATTACATTGTGAAGACTCCAGATAGGAGAAAACCAAAACAATTGTGTCATATTAACATGCTAAAGCCTTATCATGACAGAAATGCTAGGGTTGCAGCTGTCACTTGAGATTCTCCAATGGTCGAAACGTGTGAAGATGAGGGGGAGTTTCAAGATGATGAACCAAGAATTAAAGCTGAAGTTCTTTCATGTAAATTGTCAAACACTGAAGTGTTGAAAAATCTTGATGTAAAACTCCAGCACTTAGAACCCTCACAGAGAGATCAGTTTGAAAGGTTGATCAAGAAATATGAGGATTTGTTTCCTGATGTTCCAAAGAGAGTTACTATAGCCTCTCATGATGTAGATGTTGGTGATGCCAAACCAATAAAACAGCATCCATACCGGATGAATCCTGAAAAGAGAAAGATTGCTGAGAAAGAGGTTGAGTACATGTTAAAACATGATATTATCAGACCCTCCAACTCCGATTGGAGTTCACCCTGTGTGCTAGTTCCAAAACCTGATGGAAGTACTAGATTCTGTACAGATTATCGCAAAGTCAATGCTGTAACTAGAACTGATGTGTTTCCAATACCTAGGATTGATGATTGTATTGATAGTGTAGGGCAAGCAAAGTTTCTGACCAAGATTGATTTATTGAAGGGTTATTGGTGTGTGCCTTTAACTGAGAGGGCCAAGAGCATCTCTGCTTTTGCCACACCATCTGGATTGTACCAGTATGAAGTCCTACCCTTTGGCATGAAAAATGCCCCAGCCACGTTCCAAAGGATGATACAGTCTACAATCGCCGGATTGCCACACACGGGTGCGTACATCGATGACCTGATCACACGGAGTGACTCCTGGGAAGAACATCTAAAAGATGTAGAGACATTGTTTCAGCGCCTGACCCAGGCTAACCTGACTGTTAACCTGAGCAAGAGTGACTTTGGTTGTGCTACTGTCACCTATCTTGGCTACGTCATAGGCCAGGGTAAGGTGGCACCCATAAATCCTAAAGTCCAAGCCATCATGGACTTTCCAGTTCCTGACAACAAAAAAGCTTTGCGCCGCTTCCTTGGAATGATCGGGTACTACCGCAAGTTCTGCAAGAACTTTGCTGAGATTGCTCTCAGTCTAACTAACCAACTGAAGAAAGGCGTAAAGTTCACCTGGGATGATGCATGCCAGAGAGCCTTCGATCACCTGAAGTCTCTGCTGTGTCACTTCCCCGTGCTCAAATCTCCTGACTTCAACAAACCGTTCTCCATCGCGGTCGATGCTAGCGACCAAGCTTGTGGATCTGTGCTCCTACAGAGAAGTGACTCTGATGACATTGAGCATCCCGTGGCATACTTCTCCAGGAAGTTCAATCGCCACCAAACCAACTATTCCACAATAGAGAAGGAACTGTTGGCTCTCGTCCTTTCTTTACAACACTTTGAGGTTTATGTTTGTACAGGACAAAAGCCAATGATTGTGTACACTGACCACAATCCGTTAATGTTTTTGAGTAAGATGAAAAACAAGAATCGGAGATTGTTGAATTGGAGTTTGATTTTACAGGAGTTTGACTTGGAAATTAAGCATGTGAAGGGTACAGACAATGTAATTGCTGATTGCTTATCCCGTGTTTGAATATGTATTTGAATATTGTGTGATATGTATATATAGACTAGTGTTCACTTAACCATTTTGTATTGATAAGAAAAATTTTGCCTTTATGAGTCAAAATTTTTCCCTTTTGGAATGGAGGTGTGATGTGAATAGAGGCCACTAGATGGCAGAATTTACCTTTCTTTTATTAAGCTCAGACTGGAGCTATGTTTAGACATGTCCTGGACATGTCTGGGGCAAGTCCCCAAAAATAAAAAAAAAGAGGTCTAAATGTGGGTGGGGTCTGCAAAAGAGTATATAAGGAAAAGAATTGAGACAGTAAAGTAGTGGAGAAATTGTAAGAAGAAGGATACGTGTGACCAGACCTGTCATTTCTGTTCAAGACCTTCTGTTCAAGTTTCTTTTGTGGATTTTTGCCTGTGTTTGAGTTTTTTTTTCCTCACCCAGCACATCACCAAGAAACTGTAAATATTTCTGTTTTTTGTATTCAATCTTGGTCAGAATATTAGTTTAGTAGTTTAGTCTTTGTTTTTTTTCATTAAATGTGTTTAAGTTTTTAAAACTGTGTCTGTCATCCCTTGCTGTTGCTGTTGTGTTATAAATGTAATAACAAATTGGGGCCATAACAATAATTACAGCTATCACTATTTAATCTAACTATCTGAATAAGGACATAAATTATAGTATCTATATCAATTGTCCTGACGTCAGATTAAAGGCGGTTGGCACACGTAATGGAAACTGGACCTGGCTTAATCAGCACAGCTGAATCCGTGACGCAAACTAACGACTTCACATCTTTCTCAGCCAACCACAAACTGCCTATATATATATATATATATATAGAATGCTTGCTTTCTATGCTCAGTGAAAGCGCTTGCACACTGGACCCGGAACAAATTTTTCGCACGACTGATTACAGTCAAAGTCAATGCAATGACGCGATAGTCAGACAGGGTTTTAAAATAGCTCCGTGTCCGAAAATCATAAAAGTTCTAATTTTTCAGAGTATTCCAGGAATTATTAGACATGAAAACTTGTTTGTATTCGACCTTCACAAAATGCAAATTGATAGCTATCGACTTTTCTTTTTAGCCTATTCATCTGTTTTCTTCTGTTGAAGATAGACAACAGTCTTTATTCGGTCTTTCTTTTGAAAATTAGTTAGATGGATCGAACAGATTCACGCTAAATTTCTGGAGCAGAGATAAAATGGTGCTTGTAGTCAGTGAGCAAATCAATTCTATGACCATCGACAGTGTGAATAAATTATTGCATGCGCGATGAAGACTGTCCGACGCGAAATGCAAAATCGGCCATGTCCGGCAGCCAGCAGAAAGCAAAAGTTTTGATGTGAGAACAGATCTATAATGAAATAAAAAATAAAAATATTTCACCAACAAACAGAACATCCAAAAAAGATGACCCGCAAATCAATACATCGCAGTGTTCATTGGATGTTCTGTCCTTAGAATGTATCTTTTTATTCCTAATTTTGTTATCAATCTGTTCTAATCGTCCTCTTTTTTTTTTTTTGGGCTGTCAGACACAGAGGCATTGTACATTGTCCCGCACAGATATTGACTCACTTTACTGACAGAAACATTGACTGAAATTCTCGGTACTTTTCTTGAAGAACTGAGCCCTCTTATCAAATCATTCATTCACATTTAATATCTAAAAGAGTCAGCAGATTTGAAGAAATAAAAAAAAATAATTGACTGTCAGACACGGAGTTGTACTGAAACCATCCGACTGTCGGACATGGAGATATATTACAACCCTGTCAGACTTTCGTTCACGTAGACACTGCGTTCAACGCAATCTGTCGTGCAAAAAATTTGTTTCGCGTCCAGTGTGCAAGCAGCTTAATACTAGGCTACTTTTATTCACTTACGTTTTATCGTTTTTAGTGGGGGAAAGGAATACAGCCTGATTGCTGAAAATAAATGTGTAACGTATCTTGCATTGTTGTCCACGCATGTTAATCCCAAAATTTTAAGCAGCAACGGGGTGTAATAATAGGAACACGCTATCCATCGTTTCTCTTCCCATTGATGCAGGCAGAAGAAATTAATGAGCAACCATCGTATTTCATTCCAACTTTTAAATTCCATTCAAGTTTGCTAATAGTAATAATTTGCGAATGCCCAAGCTAGCCAGCTAACTCATATTCGTAATGCTTAATATAGACGTAAGCGGTGCAGAAAACATGCCTGAAGCAGCAAAGTAAAATGCTGCACTCTGTAATATAATGTGCATATGTATATTTCCAGTCACCGTAAGTCATTTGGGAAACACAACTCTTTGAGACTTGAGGTGACTTCCCAGATCTAGTATGATTCAGCACTGAAATGAAGGAAAGTATGTTGCTAGTGTTAGGGCTGTCACCTTCGAACGATTTTCGAATATGACAACGTGATGTTCGAATATATTCGAACCTCCCCAACACCTCCATCCCCTCCCCGCACCGCGACCCAACACACGTTTATAAAAAAAAAAAAAACACCCTCTGCATTAATTTTTATCTGTTTATTAAGCCGCACTCAACAGTAGTGCAACCCAATGACAGTATCTGCAGAGAGTCCAAGTCTCACGCGTTATTCTATCAACGCGCACTGAAGAAATTCACTCGCGGAATTTAAGTCATTGTACATTAAGTTAATCAGTTTCAGGTGCATTACGGTGGATTTCCTTACTAGTGACAGGGAAATCAATTATGACTCGGGAATTCTCACGCTTGTCTTTACTGAGGGACTGAAAGCAATGGACCAGCAAAAAGACGTTTCAAATGGTCTTATTTCATCGACAATTTAAACGATCATGAAACACATGCATTGTTGGTAGAAGTCTGGAGTCAAAATCGCTTTCGGTGTTACTTTAGGTGACCGTCCACATTTACGCAAGTGAAACTGAAACTTCAGTGCACAAGGACTTCTCATTAATAAGCGTTCATTGAAAACTGCGGACTACAGTGAATAACGACACAAGGCTCTAACTTTGTTATTTTACCATCTATGCAGTAAAATCCAAAATACTTCCACACAGCGCTTCTAAGATGTTTTGGTCCACTCGTTGCTCCGCTAGCTAATGCTCTCCATGTAAATTAAGACATAGAATCTTAATGGAGGTCAAGAGGGTATAAAACGGACAAGTTTCTCTGAGGGCGCCCTCTGCTGGGTCGAATGACAAATTACTTTAGACTGTATGATTCACTGATAGAGGGTTTATTTTGACTTTGAACGTCTCATTTCAGTTCGAATATGAACTTTCACCCCCAGGTTCGAATGAATGTTCGAATTTCGAATAAAAAGTGACAGCCCTAGTTTGTGTTAATTTGTTCGGCAACTAACAATCGGGTAACAGATATTCAGAAATTGTCTGTCTGGAATCTATGTCTTGTGCTTCTGACATAAAGCATACATATTGGCTTTTATTGGTCTCATAGATGGTAGATGATTGATATTTGAAGGCAGTAAATCCATTAATTAACATGATCTTTGCCAGCAAACTAGTTGATTACAAGCCTTTTAGTTAATGATAGATGTGGATGAGGGCCACAAGAAGTATCTCTCTTGCTAGGTATTTCCCATATCTGTTTTCATCAATTTGTCGCACACTCATCAATTTGCACAGATGAAAAAAACGCAAAGAACTGTCAATTTACCCGACAGAACTTGATGCTGCACTATCCAGCACTGTGTAAAATGTCAGTTTAAATGAATGCAAAATGCCACACAGCCTCTTGCAAGCTGTCAAAGTTTTAACAGATGAAATTGTCACTGTTCTGGAAGTTGATACTTTGTCAGCAGATTCAAAAATAAATTCGTGTGGCAGAACGGGATGTTTTTCCTCTCTTTAAATGACAAATGGCATCAAAACACAATTTTGACAATTAGGACAATCCGTGTTCTGCGATAGAAGTACTTATTTGGAGCACATTTAATGGAACTCACTCAGATGACCAAGATCTTTGCAGGAGGTTGGAGCAATTTTTCAAAGTCGAAAGTTTGGCATGGTGGTGACAAAGGTCACAGAGTGACGCCAATGACTGCCTTTCTCTATGTGTCAGAAACGATCACAAGAAGTGTGACTCGATTCCCAGCAAAACTGCTTCAGTAATTCCATTAGGAAATGTGAGGTTTGCCCAAGTGATAGTGCTAAAGGAGGATCTTAGTGTTATGCAAAACAAAAGGGTTCATTCAGTATGTACCAGGAATGAAAACAGGAAGTTTCATGCAATTTCTTAAAAACACCATCAAATTATTAAAATTTTTAATCATTAAAAGTTTGACCTGGTAGTGGCGCTATAGCAGAAGTCATATTGTGATCAACATCTATAACAAGTTTTTTAGTGACTAATTTCAGGGCTAAGTGTCGGAATAAAGGATGTTCTGTGCCCCCCCCCCCCCCCCCCCAATTCCCAGATCTCGCATCACCGCTGCTGGCGCATGGAAATGCTCTTATTGTCACAATATAACATAGCCATGAGTTCTACTGTTGATTTTTTTTTTTAAATGAGACTTCACCAATTTTTTAATGATCTCCAAAAGCAGTCATTCATGATTGTTTTCCAAACCATTTCATCTACCAAGCACCACTAGTTTACCACTAGCCTTCCAGGTTTTAGTAATGCATTGAAAAGTTGTTCATATCTAATTCCAGTGATTTCAAAAAGCTCCCAAGAAGTTTTCTTTGTTTGACGCACACCAATTTTGCCCCTTTTGAAATAGATACAGTAATACTGTATCTTTGCCGCAACCAAGGGATATGTCTCCCAAAATGGTTTTCTAAGACATGAGAAGCTACACACTGGAGCAGTCAGGGTTAAAAGAATTGTTGCCAGCAGAAATATATTACTGCTGAAGGTTCAATTTTACGCCCTTCAGTATCTGCCTATTAAAATCCAATTTTTTTTTTTTTTTTTGGACCAAGCAGTGTATTTGAATAGCTCCCTTGATTGACTTCATGTAACAATTATCGAGAAACACAAAATATATCTTCAAAGAGTATCCTCATTGTTCTGATCAGAAACAAGAGGTGACGGCGCAGCAGGAATAACAGACTAGATTGAGATTTCAAGGACTGTATTTCAAGGTCGACATTAGATGGGATCGAAACAAAGTAAAGACTGTCGTAATGCTGTGGGTAAACCAAAACAAAATTAAGCTCAAATTGCAACATTAAAACTTTTTCCGCTGCACGTTATTCAAAACTTCAGAACTTTTTATTATGCCCCCGGCATATAATGGGGGGGGGGGGGGGGGGTATAATGATCCGTATGTCAGTCCGTCCGTGAACATTTAATTTACAGAGCAGACTCGAATACCGTTCAGTATTTTTTAACGAAACGTGCTGTGTGCATTAATCGGGTCCTACACTGGTGTTTTTTTATATTTGGGATTTCTGAGAGTAGATTGCAGGGGCCTGGGGGATATGTCATCTTCTCATGACTCTTGTTTAATACTCCTTGTGATTGTTGACAAGCTGTTAGAGGAGTTTAATCCTTATCCTCTGTTTGGGTCAGAATGACTGGTTTTTCATCATATAATCATCATATAATTAGACAGGGAGGGAGATATCGGAACCAGTGTCGCCCCGCCTCGTGTCTATCGCTGCATCTGTCCATCCGGCACATTTCGTTTCTGAGCTAGAACTTCAAATAAGTCCAAAATTTTGCAACAAAATCTAATTTATAGATACATCTGATTGTGTCGATGTGCCTTATCATACTTCCATCCATCCATTCCCTCCGCTGAGTTCAGTTTCCAGGCCTGATTGCTTGAATTTTTTCCAACAGAATTCAATAAGTAGATAAGTCTTATTGTGAGGATGTGCCTTGTCATACTTCCATCCTCCATCCTCTATTTTTGGGAAATGCTTTCCGCTGTTTTCTGACTTTTGTTTTGGCATATCAGCCAACCTGTGGCTGGGATCTGAGTATTTCATGCCAGTGTCAGAGCTTGAACTGGGAATTGGGGGGGGGGCAGACACGTCCCTTTATGACAACAATTATTCCTGGTTAGTTCTCAAACATTTTCCTTTATTGACGCATTTTCCAATTATCATAGTTGGCAACTGGAGACACGATCTCTATCCATATGAGATCTAACTGTAATGTACCGATTAGGAACCAGTCGCGAGAACCAGGAAATGCAGTAGAGTTTGTTTTATTGGTAAAGGGGGGTGACCCCCGCAGGGCGGAAAGCAACAGTACAGAGTCCACAATCCAAAAGTCAAAATCCAGTTGGCAAAAATAGTATCAAAAACCAGGACAGCAATCACAGTAATCGAAGTCGGACAGAAATGGGTCTGGTACACAGGAATAGTTCTATCAGAGAAGCAAGCCAGAATCCACAGGACGTAATCCAAATCGTTCCCAGGGCAGCAAACAGAGATCTCGTAGTCGGGCAGAAAAATGGTCAAAACACACAGATGCAACAGTAATCCAAAATCACAAAGGCAAAAATCGAAAGTCGGGCAATCCAGTCAGAAAGATAAATCACTAAGAATCGAGGCGAGAAACAAACGTGGCACAGGAAGATAGGAAGAACGATCTGACAACTGGAAGTCACTAAACAGACATCTTAAATACACATCCGGGTGGAACACATGACCAGGGAGAACAGGTGCAATCAATGATACAATAATCAGGAGTGACACATGAGGAATAATCTAATTACATGAATTAGGCAAATGCAAAAACGCAGACAGGGATCACAAGACAATCCTATGAATATACAACAGCTACGGTTAAGGAGTACTAAAAGTGCATAGTCTAAAGAAAAGGAAAGCATGAGATCTAAGTGGAAATTCACAGAAGCTGCAACAGAGATGGGCAAGAGGGCGGAGATAAGAATTGGGCGATTGCTGAGAGATCGTTAGTCAATTAGTATGTGCAGCTATACAATCCCGAGTGCACGTTAGTAAGTTCGTAAAAATATACAATGTTAATACTGGTTAGTAATCTAGTGAAAACAACAAACTGTTGGATTATGTATGGATTAGTAGATAGTAAAAGAGAGGGGAAGGAAGCACACGAGATAATGAAGGAAGATTGAAAACCCAGAAACCAATAAATCACCCGAATGAGTGGCACGCAAGACTAGGGACCGTGAGCAAACACCTACACAAGACAAGACAGGGTAGACGTGGTGCAATGCATGGAAATGAAAACATGACATGGAAACTTAAATGATCGAAACATGAAAAATAATAATCATAATCATGGCAAAGCCAGGCACAGAACTTAAACATGAGATGCAGAATTACAACACTAACAACGATAAAATCATGGGCTAAATTCAGTACAGAAGAATAATTTACTTTTAATATGCCTATTCTTCGCGTTGATTGAACTGGTCCGTGTTCCAATGATATATCGCCTTTCACTCTTGGTATTACGTGGGCTGATTTTTAAAAAAAAGTAGCACTCAGCGGTTAAATAAGCAATAAAAAGCACGCGGCTCAAGCTATTTGCGTGAGAGTTGACAGGTATGACATTTTGAATAACAGCGATTTAAATACAGAAAATACACATCCAGATGAATGATTGTCGTTTTACCTAATCGAGGAGAACAAGCAGCACCTGTTAAGTGTGGAGTGCTCACGGAGTGAACCTTTTGTTAATCATGAAAATGACTGAGAACAGGTCAGGACTAATTGTTGTCATAAAGGGATGTGTCAGTGCCCCCCCCCCCCCCCCCCCCCCCCCCCCCCCCGACACTCCCTTCACATTCATGTCCCATGTGATTTTTTAAAGGTTCACTTACACCTGAAAGGTATGCAGGGCTGAAAGTTGAGGGCAAAAACAAACAAGACAAACGTAACCAAGAACAACCTTTGAAACTGCATCTGCAGAGGGAAAGACACAGAGGGACAGCCTCTGGGATGACTGAAGCCACACATATTAATATTGTTAAATATTCATAACCCCTTTATGGAATGCGGTAATGGCGTGACACAATCAATGATTACATGCTCAAAAGTTTTGCCAATACTGGTATCAGATAGAGAAGAGCGAATCGAATTTTCTCTTTTGGTTTGCAGGCAAGCTGATATGCGTGACAGGTCTTATAATGACGTACAACATTCTGCTTAAGACCTTGCCAGAAAAAATGTTAAAGTATTTCCTATTTTTGCGACACGCAAATGACCGACAACACCATTGCGAGCAACTCCAATTTCTTCATTACAGTATTCAGTTGGGACAACTACAAAATTTGATGTAAATTTCCAGGCCAAAAAAAGGTGTTGTTTGGATTTAAATTAGCAAATACTTATGAGCCTGTGATCAAAGTGTTTCAGCTGCCAACAAATATTTTTACTCTGATGTAACATGTATCTTAAACAACCACAACAGAAGATGTATCCCATTGTCCCAGTAATTACCGAGCTAATATTTTTCATGAAATGGTGAAATGTCTCACTGATATGTTGTCGCTGTTCTATTGCGAATAAAATAAGAATTTATGAGATTTGCAAATCATTGCATTCTGTTTTTATTTAGAATTTGCACAGCATCCCAATTTTTTTTGGAATTGGGGTAAACAAATTTTATAGATAATTGATTTCAGTTTCACTAGACACACCCAGACATGATCACTATCAGTGTCAAATCTAAACATTCAGGGCCCTATTTTAGCGATCTTAGCGCACAGTCTGCAGCGCGTGTCACAAGTGCATTTATGGCATGTCCAAATCAATTTTGCGAGTTTAACAGCAGGTTCTATGGGCGCAATGCAAGGCGCAATGTTCAAAGGGGTCGTAGCTAATCTCTTAATTAATCATAGGCGTGTTTTGGGCGTAACATGAAATAAGCCAATCAGAGTGTCATCTCCCATGTCCTTTAAAAGCCAGATGCCCTTGGGTGGGGGGGGTGTACACTGCAGATCAAAGGGTTTGCGAATCGAACGAGTAAACCAATAGTGAAAGTATGGAAACCAGAACACAGTAATCTTCAAAAGTGTAATGAAAACATTCTAAAATATCGCTCAAAAACATTTATATCCTGATGTTAAAAATCAACATAGTGAATTTCAAGGGCTGCATGTGAACTTAACATTACATTACAACTTGTGGATGAAACAAGCAAACGAAAAAACAATATTAATCTAGGGTCGCTGGTAAAAAAAAAAATTTACACGTGAGCAGCAACCAACAGAAATTAAAACGTTCTGCGAGAAAGCGACAAAAATAATGTTATTTAGATTATGCCACTGTTACCCCTATCTGACTGGAGTGAAAAGAATCTGCTTCCAATTGGCTGACGATTGCAGGTCAAGTCAAATAAATGGATGAAATTTGCATTAATTTTAGATGATGATCGGTTGCTTTTCTTGCTACTGAAAGGGTTGCTTTTTGTGGCCATTTTGTTTTTCAGCCAAACTGTATATAATAATGAAGACATTTCAAATGAAATGTCGGGGTTTGTATTTGAAAATAAAAGCGGGGCAGATGGGTTGCAGGGACTGTATTAATGAATCAGGTCGGATTCAATATTGATTTTTCAGATAACTGAGGATAGTGGGTCGTTCCCTGCACAACTTATCTAGCACATTTTCAGCACTTCAAAAATGTGTTTTGTGTGATGGAGGGAAAATCCACGCACGGTGTTGGATGACGTGTTATGTAATGAATACAGAGGCTAACAATTGTCCCCTCAACAACCACCCCTACAGGAGGGAACTTCTGGAGAACAGCAGGAATGACAGAGCTGACCAATATATAGAAGTTGTGGCTTTATTCAGCAGAATTTGCCAACACCTACATGCATAACCTCACATTAAAATTGAAAATTACCTGATGAAATGGGTTCACTTACGAATTAAATAGCCTGTATCACAGCATGCCCTGATGCGCAGACGTCGGTCACACTAACCATTCTGACATGCATTTTTTTAAACATCTTGACAAAATCTTTCACATTGCAATTTGTTTACTTTTAATCGATTGCATGAGTGGGCCCTGCTGCTCATCCATGCATGGGCAGTATGTAAAAAGCAGATCACATGTGCGTTAAGCACTCGCCAGCCAAGAAGCTTCATACTGTCTGACTATCTGCCCTGAAATGAGCAATCAAAAACAGACTAGATTTCTGTTTCTGTAGTCAATAGCGCAATTGCTTTTTGCAGTCACAAGACAGCAATGTGCGTGACCACACCTCGTTTTAAGACCAACATGCCCATGGGCGCTCAATTTGGCGAAAATGAATTGGCTTTTTATGCAGCTAGTATGCTGGATGGGAAGTTGGTAGTTTCTTCGATCATAAAGTAGCAAAGACATTTGCGCTAAGTTTTGCGCCCCACTGCCCTGGGTGTAAGATAGAGGCCTAAATTTCCATTTCAGTGAAGTAGTGAAAAAGCAGCACATGATGCTGCGATATAAGCAAATTCAAGAACTTATGAGAAACAAAGCGGTTTCATTTATCTGTGTGGAAAGGATTACAAAGCCATTTCAAAGACTCCAGGAATTCTAACTCCAGCAGATATTTTCCAAAAAATAATACAATTTCTGTTTCAACATCTGATATGTTGTCTTTCCTGTGTTATAAATTAGATACAGTATAGAGTTTAAATGATTTGCAAATCATTGAATTCTGTTTTTATTAAAATTTTACACTGCACACCAACTTCTTCAGAAATGAGGTTGAAGATGCATCGGCCCCGTCTGACTGGAATAATGACATTCCGACCAGCTGGATGGCCAAATCCAGCACACTTTCCTGTAACCAAGTCAAAAACATAGCCCTCTAATTTGTCATCATGTAGTTACAGCAGTCTTAGTTTAAGCTCTTCAAGTTTGTTTTCCAGGAATGGGATGTTGGCCAGAGACAGGCTTGGTTACTGTCCAGATCACTTACTCTGCTTTTTTTTTTTTTTTACAAATGGATTGCCTCTTCTTACCCCAACACGTGCAGTCTGTTGTCGCCGGGGACTCTGTCATAGAATGAATTTGCTGGTGTTGATCAAGTCAGGCTGGCTAAGGGATTGGTCATCATATCTGGATCTGATGTGAAGAAGAGCTTGGTGGTCATACAAAATGCTTGCGAGTGCATTTTGTGTTAGTATAATAGCAATTACCACAAATATGACAAGATAGCCGCATGACATGAGAGCTAGCAAAGCTGCTGCACTGGAGCGAGCAGCTAAATTTCACAAGAAGATTGATTAATGGCTTAAACTTGTGACACGTGGTCCCTAAAACTAATCATTTATTTGATAATGTAGAATTCCGACACTTAGCAAACTATGAGTCAAGCCTATTTGGTGATATTTCTGAGTTGGGTTTTGGGGGGGACACTTGGAAAGAACTTGTGAAACACCTGTGTCCAGAAACCTAATTGGCAGGCTGATTCACCACAGTTTTTAATTTGGTCAATTAGAAATATTGCCTCTTCTCCTAAATAAACTCAGTTTGAATATGTCATAGCCGCATTTCCACCTGGTCTCTAAGCCACTGTTTGCGGTCCTGAAATCGGCATAACCATGTACGTATTTAATCGAGCTCCCAGCTACAGTACACGGTCCTGAAGCGCAATGTCTGCAACGTGGTAGAACAGGGCTAAAGGGAGAATTCACATCTATGTCAATAACTGTGTTTGGGATGTGGCCATGTCATGCGGTTGCAGTGGAGCCTTATTTAAAGGGTGTGAAGTCAGCATCATGTCCTGATTCTTCTGTCTCCTTTGGATGTCATTCCTAGTTCCAGTCTGTTCTCATTAAAAATTTAGATTCAGGCCTGTTTTCTTATTATTTCTACTCTGGCATTATGCCATTTATTCACACTAGTTGTATTCAGGCTCTATTGTATTTTTCCGATTGTATTATTCTTGTATAGTTTATTTGTCCTGCACTGTGGGCAGTAGTTTCTTGTTTGGCTTTACATCTTTATTTAATTAAGAAGTGACCCACAGCCTGGCTTCTCTGGCCTTTCCCTCTCCTACGTTTTGATCCACACACTTACTTCAGCTTGGAGACCTCTGGGACAGAACATTAGGCTTTTAACCATCATAGAGTGCATAGCTATTACTATCATGATGTGATACAAGAGGATCAAATGTTTCAAAAAGTAAACAAATCCCGGGATTGGAACTGCGGTTAGAAAAAAAACCAGCATACAGGGGTCCCCCATAAATGAGTGTGGGAACCACTGACTCAGATGGTTGATTGATCAATAATCACTCAATTTATTTACTAAATAATCAAGACCAATTTGTAAGCCTGTGATTATTAAGTAAATATTACAAAATGACAGATCACTAAAGGGCTACATTCAGGGCTGGACTGGGACAAAAAAATGACTCTGGCATTTTTGGCCGTGGCAGCCCAACCTGATCGTGGTGTGATGACCCACCATATGCGCACACTTTGCTGTTGAAACTTTTAAATTAAGCTCAGTCGTTGCCCACATGCCCTGGAACTCCACATAGAAAGACCCCAGGCCAGAATCAAACCCCCAACCTTCTTGCTGTGTGGTGGCAGTGCTAATCACAGTTATTCATAATAATAATATATTTACATGAATAAATGTGCAAAAGAAATGTGACTTTGGGGCCATTTATCATTTTTAAATAAGGCCATTGCACTATTTAGATTGATTCATACATATCCTTTTTAAATAACGTTACATATCTTACACAGACTCAACAGGGCATAGAATAGCTCACTAGCTTCATAACCGCAGTGCTTGCTGGTTGCAAGTTTACTGGCAGGTGATTCTGAAAGTCAAGACAGGGTTTTATATAGGAAAATTTGAAAGTCTTCCTTGCTGTATTTCAGGACATATTTTATTTATGCCACCGTAAAACAACAAATCAGTATGCATAAAGTAGAAGGTTATGAACAGCTGGTCCATCAGTGGGGGCCTTCTGTAACCTCAAGCACATTTTAACTGAATACATACTTGCCTATTACCTTAAAGTCAGTCTTACCGTTTTCCGTGTTCCCCTCCAAATGAAAACTGCTTGCTACTGCTTGAAGATCATCGTGGCCAAACAGCTGGTCAATTTTTTTAGCGTTTGAAAGCCTGAGGCTCCAATGTCTCCATACTTTATTCTCAAAGCTTTTCTGCCTCTCCACTGCTTTGTGACATTTTTGTCTGATCTCGTAGTCGTTGAAACTCGTTTTTAGACTGTTAACGCAACTGGGAATAAGCAAGGCCATTGGTAAAACTAATTTCCCAGCAAGCCTGCCTTCTTAAACATTTAGGACGAAAATAACAACATTAAATAAATGATACATTGCTTAAGCCTATGCATCGTTTTTTTATCTGCAAGAATACTGGTTTTCGGTAATTCTTATATCATAAAATAAATATATAAATATATACTGAAAAATGGCCAAGATGCAAGATAATCGGAATCGTGAAGTAGAAGAATAAAAAGTGGTTTATAAAGCATGTGTCACCTGAAATATGAAATTCAGAAAATCTCAGGTAGAGCTCTCTGTGTAGCATTGTGAGAGGAAAGCTGCTCATGAACTATATATTGATTTTGTCTGTATGAACTTCCACTTCAAATTAGCTAAAATCATCCTGCTGTTTGAATAAAAGTAAACTTGATATAACTGAGGATGCCGTCGCAGCAGTAACATGCTGCGTCGCAACGACGAGCAGGTACCACGGAGGCAAAAAATTCTATCAGTTAAAAGGCGAGTAGAGTGGAGCCGGTACTGCATAGTGGAAAAAAAAAGTGGAAAAGATCCTCTTCTATCATACAGTATTAGTTAGGGCCCATTCAAAGCATAAACAGGTCTTGTCATTAAACATTGGGAGCAAAATGCAAAAAAATAAAAAGTTGCGGCATAAACATGGCGTAATAGCAAAAATAGTAGTACCGCTATGTGTTTTTACTCTTCCGGATAATTCCTGTGAAACTAGCTGAAATGAAGTGCTAGAATGCTGAAGTTTCAACACGTCAGTTGCTCTGACAAAATTGTGAAACTTCACTGATGTTTTCAGGGGAGCTTCACCTCAGCATTAAAATAATTTCCTAAACAAGCAATGAAATGTTCCCCCCCCCAAAAAAAAACTTCCTAACAAGGAATTTAGCGCATTGATAGCGCATAATGCTTTCCCATTGATGCTGCATGACCCAGTACGGCTTTGATCAATGGCAATTCAAGAATGTTTTTAGGATTTTTGTTTTTCTTTCACAGGTGTGCAGTACAACAGCAGCCATTTAATTTATCACCACAATATACTGCCATCATAAATTTTACAGGATTTAGGAAATTGTGTAATGGTGCATTCAGGAAGCACGAGCGAATACCGAAATTCCAATAACATAAGCCTTTATTACAAAAAGGGTCAAAACCAGTAAACACTGGAATTGCTGAGCCACAGTCAAAATCCAAAAACGAAGTTGATAAACAGGCAGGGGTCGAAACCAGAGAAGCAGAAGTGTAACGGTACATGAAACAGTAATCCAAAAATCGTAGTCAAAAATCCAGAAGGGCGAATCATGCACAGGGCGTCAATAACAAGAATTGTGGTCGTACAGAAAAGGGGTCAAAATCCCGAACAAAAAGGAGCAAGGCAATAACAAGGTCGTACAAAAAGTGTCTTAGTAAGAATAATCAATAATCAAAAGGCACACAAGGCTCTCTGCACTATTGAAAACTGATCAACATTCTGACAGGGAAACCACTGCAGTGATGGCCTTAAGTAGACAAGAGTGAAGTCACATGCTATGCAGGGCCAGGTGATTAGGATGAGAACTAATTAAAAGGGAAACACACATGGTAAAGTCCTAAAGACAATAATTGGCAAGCATCAAGACATATACAGGACACACACAGACAACCTATGACAGATAAACGGCTCCGGTCAAGGAGTCCTAGGTGCACAGATCAAGGAGTGCAGGAGAGCAATTAAGCACGTGTGAGATTTCATGGAGGCACAGGGAGATACAGGGAAAGTAAAGCAAAGGGCGGAGACTAGAACAGGGTGAGAGCTGAGATTGCATTAATAGTAGTTAGTAGTGGTACAACTTTACAAATTAACCCAAGCGCTTGTTAGTTAGTTTGTAGCATGTACATGGGTTAGGTAGGTTAGCAAGTATAATACAACATATAAATGTTAGAATTATTAGTAATCAAAGAAAGCAGAGAATTGAAGTAATAATCTTAAACACCAGAAACCGCTGAAATCCCCCGAAGCATGTGAGCGCGCAGGCTGTGAGGACAGAATGTACCATACTGACCGCAAGACAGGGGTGACAAAAGTGCAATGAATACAGAAATGACATGAACAGAAAAACCAGGATATACAATAAACAAAATCAATAAATAAAAGGCATAGCCAAAACCCAGAATCACGACACTATGGGCTCTAAATTCGTTAACCAGGCGCAGGCGCGGCGAATGGGGGGAGCGCCGCGCCAATGGGGTGTATCCAGGTGTATTTTGCAATTTCGTGCCCCGCGCAGCCCGGCGTAAGTACTTCTCTGTCCCGCCTTTGTCCCTCCTGCCGTTGCAAGTGGCAAAGTGGGAGGAGAGAAGGTGTGTTTGGGTTTAACACAGCCGTGTCAACTCTTCACCAATCAAATGAGCTAGGCTAGCTAGGGCATTCGCAAATTATTACCATTAGCGAACTTGAATGGAATTTCAAAACGAAACTACATCAGATCATTCAGATCATTATGAAGTTGGAATGAAATACGATGGTTGCTCATTTATTTCTTCTGCCTGCATCATTGGGAAGAGAAACGACAGATAGCATGTTCATATTATTACGCCCTGCTCCTGCTTAAAATTTTGGGATTAACATGCATGGACAACAATGCAACGTTACAAACGTTACACATTTATTTTCAATATGTGATCTTACCTCTGTACGAGATCATAGCAATCAGGCTGTATTCCTTTCCCCCACTAAAAAGGATAAAACCAAAGTGACAATAATAGTATTAAGCTGCTTGCACACTGGACGCAAAAACAAAATTTTCGCACGACTGATTTCATCAAAAGTCAATGCAAAAATGCAAATACATACATGTATTCATGTGTTCGCATTGACTTTGAATGTATTCAGTCGTGCAAAAAAATTTGTTTCGCGTCTGGTGTGAAAGCAGCTGAAGGACACACACTCACATAGCCTACACACGCACTCAATCGCCCACATGCACACACATATCTCTCTCTCTCTCTCTCTCTCGTATGTTGCAGACAGGGGTATTTACGGTCAAAGCCAATGCCGCAAAAAGCGGCAACGGCGCTCAAAGTAATTTAATATCAATACTCACATACGTTTCATAACAGAAGTTCAAAACTTTGACATAACGTAGAAAACACATATTTAGAAAAAGTCATGGACGGATGGACACATATCTTTTACTGACATGAAATACCATGCATTACTAACATCAGTGCCGCGGTTCAAGTGTTAAGGACAGAGCTGTGAAGCCAGGTGTCTCTCCTCTCCCTGCGCTGCTCCTCTCCATGCTGATACGGCACATGCACTTCAGCCTCTCTCTGTCTCAAGTCCTGTAATATCTCCTGCGTGAGGTCAAAGTGACATCCATGGCATACAGCTATGTTGTGTAGCTCGCAACATGCCACAGAGAATCCACTGACACTCTGAGGGCTATTAGGTTGAGTTTCCACTACGTGTGCCAACCGCCTTTGATCTCACATCAGGACAATCGATATAGATATTATAATTTATCTGCTGATTCAGGTAGTTACAATAAATAGTGGTTGCTATAATTATTTATCGCATTGAAATGTGCCTGACATTCTGGAAACCTGCCTGTGAGGTTTCGGTGACATGTGCACCCTGTGCGCCAGTCAGCCAAATTACCACTGCACAGAAAGTAAACCAGGTTGGAGCTGGCGAGCTTTCTACACAGGAGACTTTTGCTACTAAATTGTCGCTACGTCTTGGTGAATATGTGACAACTCCCCCTACTACACTGCCACACCCATCTCGGCGCACATCCGTTACAAACTGAACCAGCTAGTTTCTAAAGCCCCAACAAAAATTTATTGAGATAAAAGGTGCATTATGCTCCATTATGCTCAGGAAACCAAGTTTTTGAATAAGGAATAACATAATAAATAAACAGAAAGGAAATTATATATTCACAGAAGCAGAGTAGACTGGTTCTTATAATCAAATGCTGAAAATGGCTCTGAGGTATAGACCCCTGTGGTTTCACGATAAATGTACACTGAGAACTGAAGTATCCTGCTAGACATACAACCCCATTTACTAATAAGTTGGTACATATGGAAAATGCGAAAAGGACTGACTTGAGAAATCCATTCACCCTCAAACATATTAGACAGCACATGATTTTTGATGTTCTTGCATGTAAATTTAATTGCTTATTGAAAATGTACAATCACAATAATTGCAGCACATACCAAAAAGTTGGCACAGTTTACTGTTTACTACTGAGTAACATCACCACGTACTTTAATGACCCTAACGAGGCACCTGGACTCTGAAAACACCAGTCAAGTCTCGCCAGAAAAAACCTTTCCCAAATCCGCAATAATATGGGGACATTCTTAATTGGAGACAAGTGAGGGCTTTGAGCAGGCAAATCTAGCACCCACAATCTTGGATTATACAGTTATGCATCTGGAAAATGTGGTTTGGCATTGTCTTGGTGGAAATAGAAGGGACATCCCTACTAGATGGCATCTAGATGGCAGCAAATGATTCTTCAAAATTTGTACACGCCTTGCTGCATTAATTGTGCCCTTACAGATATGTGACTCGTGCCATTTTTGCTGACACACCCCCATACCATGACAGACACTCGCTGTTGGACCTGACAAGGTTAACAGCTTGGGTTATCCTTGTCATCTTTGGCCCAGAGAATATAGTAGCTGTTTTCTTCCATTAAACATTTGAAATTTGACTTAACAGACCACAAAACTCATTTTCACTTGCATACTTTCCATCTCAGATGACAGAAGGCCCAGAGAAGTGTGTGGCAGGGTTGACTTCTGGCTTTGCATAGTAAGGCTGTAAGTAACATTTGTGGACATGGTAGTAAATGGCATTGACTGACAAAGGTGTACCAAAGTGTTACCCAGCCCCTGTTGTGATGTCCATAACACTTGCATGACAGTTCCTGAGAGAGTGACATCTGAGTGTGACGACTGGTATTGCTATCTGCTAGAAATCCTGGGTACACATTTGAGGATCACATCATGAAGTTTAGGATTAAGTAATTATTATACATCATAGGACGTGCAGAAGAAATGCCTGTCAGTAACATTGCCGAACCAGGGAGCAGACAGAATCATAAGCAGGAAGATAATCTGAATCAAACTAGAAAAAATGTAATACACTAAGGGCAGGGCAATTTCAAAAACCATGGAAAAGAAAGTCAACACCGGAGAATTTTGAAGGGAATAAACACTCGAAAGTGCCAGAAAGACAACAGTCTCCGAACAAAAGAGTGAATATAAAAGGTAGCGAAAGGTGAAGGAGGCACAGGTGTGTGGGGAACAAGAGATGGGAGAAATAGCGACAAAGAAGGCAATGAGAAGCAATAACTAATAAAGGCTGGGCGTGAGAGTGACGGGGAGAAAAGCAAAATAAGGACGCGGAAAATGTGACAGCTAAAAGAATAAAAACAAAGTGTGCAGAAACCCTGGTTGTCCGAGGGAGAAAACCGAGGCACAAGTGAGCAGAGACAGAGAAAGGAAATGCAAAGACGATGAACTAAATCGATAATCTGACACCAAATACACAAGAAAATGCACAAAAGAAATTAACCAAAACATGGAGCTTTGACGTAAATTCTGATAGGCCACGGAGTCCAGCTTGCTAATATATAGGAGCCGCTTCTCTAGCTTGAGAATCACCTCAAGTGCTCATGAATGTCATCTGATTTGCTGTCACATGATTGCTTTAATATTCTGGTTTACTTAAGCTCTCAGTCTGAGAAGCGGCTCCCCAGCACATACACTTAAAAACCCTCTTCCTCCCCAGCTCCTCTCGTCTATATTGGCATTCTGTAACCCTGTTCTTTCATGACTAAACTGCCATTCAATAACAATGTCTCTTCTTTTTGAGGTCATTGTTGCTGTAGGCTCTGTTCTATGGAGGGGGGTTAGTTGCAGCTCCCTGCCTTTGTTTCCATGCTGGACGGGCAGGGACCTCTCAGAACAGAGCCATGCCCTCAAACTCAATGTATGCTTTTATGCTTTTATAACAAACATAACATAACATAACATGAATGGCGAGAACAGGCCATTCAGCCCAACTACGCTCGTCAGTTTCTTCATACTGTTGTGAATATATCCCTTCAGATACTCAAAGACTCAATGGTATCTAGCTTTAAGTCAAGCCTGCTCTTGAAAACTCCCAAGGTCTCTGCCTGAACAATATGGTCAGGCAAGCTGTTCCACATCGAAATTACTCTTTGGGTGAAGAAATATTTCCAAATTTGTGCTAAATTTACCTTTCAACTTCCATTTGTGACCCCGAGTTCTACTAACAACACTTGGTTGAAGGAATCCTACATAATTCACTTTGTTTATTCCTTTAACATATTTTAAGACCTCAATCAGATCACCCCTTTGGCCCATATTCAGAAACGACACTCACACTAATTGAGTGCGAGTGAGTACTAAAACTTAGTTAGTGTCATGTTATACTAAATAAGTCAGAGGTTGTCCTAACACTCATTTGTTTTCAGAGAGATCACTCAGACTGAAAATAGCGTCTCTTTCTGAGTGAAGGTTGAGTACAGGGGACACCTCACTTGAGCCGCACTAACTGGCGCCGGTATTTCGTTGTCATAGCTTTCAGGTGGTTACAAACATTGGAAACTCTGAATCATTTACGGCCACGTGCTCGACGCAATCGCAACTTCGCAAATTTTAACTTTAATGATGATAATGATGCTGGTAACTTACTAACTGACCACCTGGTTTCAGTGTTTACGAACTGCACTGTGGTGAACACAAGGTTAGCATTTGTGTACCCACCAGTAGCTACTGGTGAACTGGCAATAGGGGAAGCTTAAAACCATCCCTTAAAAATAATGATTGGACATGACCTGTTTTCAACTCATTTAATTTACCATTGTAGAAACTCTGAAAACTCTCATCATGATCAGGTGTGGCCAGTTTTCATTAATGATGCATACCTGTCAACTCTCACGGATTTGGATTTCTAGCGCTTCATCATAGGTTGGAAAATTCTGAGCTCGTGGGGCGCGTGTGGATTGGTCTGCATGGCTCATGTAGCTGTAAGTCACGAGACTCCATTCTTTTCTACAGTCTTAACCTCTGACTGTAGAAGAAAATGTCCGCCACGTTTCGCAGCTTGTTGCTTAGTGAGCCTCGCGGGCTGTCCTGCACCTTTCGCGAGCCACTCGGCCCCAGAATTTATGAAGACATGCTGATATTTACGTTGTTATTTCTGTGCGAAAGAAACGCCTCAATTTTGTGAAGCAATGTATAACAACGCTATTAAGATAAATTTGATTGTCGTTTCACCAATTTGTCCGGAAACTTTCTAATCTGGAAAAATAAATGGCGACAGGGTTAGGTATTTCAGCACTGAAGGGTGAGGATTGAGCGTCCCTTTGCAGCAGTCGACGTCCCGCCTGTGGTACCCAGTTCCGACTACTGTCAGTAATGCTCGAGTAGTGTTTATGAATGGCATTTGGCGAGGAGTGAGACCAATCCCTCGGTTAGTGGTAGGTCGATATCTTTCTCACACTCCAGTTACATTTCAATCGTACTCACTATATGGTGAGTGGAGGGTGAGGGTGAGTGTTGTTTCTGAATACGGGCCTTGGTCTCCTTTTCCTAAGACTAAAGAGATTAAGGATCTTCAGCCTTTTCTCATAGCTTTCATCTTATATACCCGGAATTAGCTTACCGGCTCTTCTCTGAAGTTTCTCTAGAGACAGAACTGTACACAATACTCTAGATGTGGTCTGACGTATGTGTTGCACAAAAGAAGCATCACCTCCTTAGATTTGTACTCAATACTTTGGGCAGTGTATCCCAGCATCCAATTGGCTTTTTTAACTGCTACAGCACAATGGCTAGAGCCTGTGAGGGTTTGGTCAACAATCACTCCGAGATCTTTCTCTTGTGCAGCACATTCCAGTTTTAAACCTCCCATGAAGTAATCCCGTCTAATGTTTTCATTACCTACATGTAGAACTTTACTTTTCGCTACATAAAATTTCATTTGCCACAGTTCAATAAATGATCTCTTTGAAAAAGTGGTCCTGTCAGAAATAAACATCAACAGACCTCAGCTACTGACACACATTGTTGCAATGCAATTATTGATATTATGGACTGTTGGCATATTCACAATAATTATGTTTTGAAACTCATTTTATTCTACAGTTCATCTAAACTTAAAAACTTGAAGAAAATAATGTAGTAGATTGACTGAATAGAGGAATAGTTAATTTTTTCAATATTCAAGAGAAAACCCAGCCTGTCATCAATTTAGAATATGGACGAGTTAAGTCCCATCCCTGTTTCCCAGGAACTGCATGAATTAAACTTCTCAGCCAAGCCTGATGTGCAAACTGCCTAATGTAGTTGCCCATAGTCTAGCAGTTAATAAAAATTATCTCTTGGAACAGAAAAAATCATTGACCTCTGTTGCAACCGGTTCCGCAATAATTGGCCAAAGCTGTCTCAACTGGGTAGTGAAAAAAAATCAGTTTTCTGAAGCAAAATTTCAACATAGTATTGATACTGTATGATTCCACAATTAATTATAGAAATTAGATATTAGAAACTCATGATTCTCTACCATTGAATTATGCGTAGAGTCACCCCGCAACAAATTCTGTTGTTCCTCACAATCTCATACTATGCCTCATTGATGTCCAGTCTCTGGCTTATTCGCGTGAAGCTCGGTTATAGTTCAGGCCCATGTGAAACGCTCCCAGTAATTACCTATTGATTGACACTTTTTAATCCAATTTCAGACAATATTTACTTTCCTCAGTAATGAAAAGGCATGGATCGGACCCACAGAAAAGTACATAAACTCTTACTCAACAGCAAGGAAGATTGTATTGTCTCAACTTTGCGCAGCTGAAAAGGACATGATTGGATAGGAAAAAAAAGACTTCCAGAACCAACTTTGGAGTGCTGAGGTTATATTTGCAGAATGGAAAAGTGATTCGGAGATGGAAAATTGCAGTTATTCTCAATGGAACAGACTGGGAGGGCTCACAGCATTGATTGTTTGGAGGAGAACTTCAATGATGGAAAGTTTTTCCTCTTCCAGAGTGAGTAGAATAGGCTGAATTTGATAGCTCTATCTAACCTCGAGCCAGCTAGGTAACTTGCCAGCTATTTCTTTTTTTTGGTTTACCACCGTGATCACAGAGCTAGTTTGCCACATTGGCTAACAAGAGTAGCTGTTAACCTTTGCTAATAATACTCCATGTGCTGACATTTTGCTTTTTGTGGTAATCTGTTTGAGAATTTATACTGCATTTCAACAAAACAGAATGCCTTGGATTTTCGCTTGTTTAAAATGCGAACAGTCGAAGACTTTGGTAAGTCCCCTGCTTCTTTCATTGCACCGACAACTCTGTTCAATCTTAGGTACCATATTGCTTGCTTTTTCTGATGCCGGAATGTCTATTTTGTTAAAATAAGGTTTATTTCAAATTTTACTATTAGTGAGTTATACTTCCTCCTTATTCGGTGTGAAAAGCATTTATACAAGCTTTCAATCAGATGATCAGAATTGGACACAGTAAGCTTTCCATCTCAGAGTGAATGTTCTGACCGTAAAATAAGCAGTTCCTTTAATGAGTATGTGTACTTACTGATGCAGCTTTGCAGAAAAATGGATAAAACTGTGAACTTTATCATGGACAGAAGTAAAGTTGTGCCGATACCGATACCAGTATCGGGTATCTGCCCGATACCTTGTTGATATACTCGTACTCGTCGAAATATTTGCCAATACCACGCACCGATAACAATTAATGTAAGACGCAAGGTAACTGCCTGCTTACAGTCGCAGAGGCTACAGTATGTTGTCCTTTCTGACTTCTATGTCTAGGGGGAGACAGCGAGTAAGAAAAAATACAAGAAAGAGAGCTTTACGGTCATCACATCACATGCAGGCATACCCGCATACACACAACACGTGTATAGTAACAAAGTACATGTAGGCAACTTCGTTGCAGTACTTAAAGTTTTTTTGAGGATTTTTACTTTACTTGAGGTTCTTTTACCAGGACTTTTACTTTTACTCTTTTACATTTAAAAGATAAGGAGTATACTTTTTCTTCTTTACTTTGACACTGGCCACTTCACTACTCATTACAAATTAAAATATGTATATAATTCATCATTTGAGGATTATCTGGATGTGGCGGTTTCAAGAAGAACAACGGAGTTCGGCGGGCTATCTTAAATGCTTTGTGCAGATGTTTCTGCCAGTGGACAAGGAGCTGCAAATTTATGCACGCAGTTACAATATTCTTTCACTAGATAACACACGCGGATTAGTCATTGAATATTTACAAGCAAGAGCATTTGTGTTCACTTGTCATGGTTATGGTTTTTTGTCATGTTTATGTTCATCTTAATGTTCAAGTTCAGCGTTCATGATTTTGTCTTTTATTTATTCTTTTTGGTTTTTGTAATTCTCAGGTTTTTAGTTCATTCAAGTTCTCAGTTCCATTGCACTTGCACCTGTCTTGTGATCTAGTTGGTTCAGTCCGTCTTCCCGGTTTGCATGCTCACTCCCGGGTGATTTAAATGAATTCCTTTGATTCTCGTTTACTTCCTTCGTCTCACTGTTCTGATAACTAACAAAACTAACATTTGTATTTTTGTATCATAGTTTACTAATACAAATAATCCATGTATATAGATTACTAACTTGCTAACCAGCACTCTAGTTTAATCTGTAAAGCTGCACCGCTACTAATTAATAAGGATTCCCTCTCAGCAATCGCCCTGTTCTAGTCTCTGCCTCTTGCTCAGCTTTACCTGTCTCCCCCTGTGCTTCTGTGAGATCTCTCGCACGTACTTAATTGCTTTCCTGCACTCATTATCTGTGCACTTAGAACTCCCTAACTGGAGCTGTTTAATTGTCATAGGCTGTCTGTGTGATTCCAGTCCGTGTCTCGGCTTTCGCCAGTTTTCGTGGTTAGGGTTTCCCTCATGTGATTCTCCCATTGTAATTAGTCTGATCCAGCTCACCTGTTCCCTGCATAGCATGTGACTTTCCTCCCGTCTATTTAAGCAGTCTTTTTACAGCCAGCTCCTCGTCAGAACGTTGATCAATATTTCTTTCTGCAGAGCACCGTGTATGCCATTAAGTACTGTTTTTCTTCCACTAGTTTGTCTGACTATGATTCTTACCATAACCCTTCTTGTATTGTTTCGTCTTTTTGGATTTTGACCCATTTTTGTATGACCACGATTTCTGTGTTTGGATGCCCTGTGTATGACCCTTGGCTTTGTTCATCGACTACGACTTTTTACCTACCGTTTATGTACCTTTGCTCATCTGTCTTCCTGGTTCTGACCCCTGCCTGTCTAGTCGACACTGTTTTTGGATTTCGTATTGCGGCTTGGCAATTCCTGTGTATTTTGGATTTGACTCGGACCTCATTAAAGGCATACGTTTTTTTGGATTTCCCTCTCTCGCGTGTGGTTCCTGAACGCACCGTCACAGCACTAGAACCCGTAGCTCTGGTCCTCTCTAACATTTCTCTTTGACGTGTTCACAGAAAACCTTAAGAGTGGTTAGCTACTCCCTGGCCACACCTCGACTCTTCCCCTGCGCAGGTCATGTCATCATTATGTCCAAACTGAAATCTCCATTTTTCATGCCTCCAGAGTTGATGAGGGAAAAAGGGAGGGAGGAAACTGCTTTGACTCTAAAACATCTCAGGTTTTGTTAGAGCGAAGGTTACTAATGTACACATGCAATAACTCGAAAAAAGTAAGGCCCACAAACAAAAAACCTTCATGAATTTTCGTGAAGGTTTTTTGTTTGTGGGCCTTACTCTGAACTAAAACTATGAAAAGAAACTGAAATATGATGCAATTCTAAATCCTTCAAGTATCTCCTTTCATTTCAACCCCCCCCCCCGTGAAGCTCAGTTCTTGAGTTATTAAGCTGTAAATCGGATAACACATTAACAGCAGTTGGGCTAGTATACTTTTAGGACGTTATTATCACTCCCTCTGCCTGAACAGTATTTGGTCATTTATGGTAATTGTTAGCATGGTGTTCAACATTTAGAGAATGTATAAGTCAGAAAAACGTCTTATTATAAAAATCAGGGCAAAAACCTGGCTGAATAATTTATAGCCTTTGCCCCTTATAAGGTGAAACCTGCATCGAGTTGAGTTTTCCCAGACATACTGTCCATTTTGCCTATACATTGAATATATGGCCCAGCTTAGTTTTTTGGTTGATTTTGCTCATAACAGGTATGTCAAACGTCAAAAATCATATTGTTGGAACATATGCTCATCACGCGTGTAAAATCTGAATGTTTGGTTGATCTGGCGCAATCCAGAGCCAGCAGTAAACTTTTATAACCTAAGTGGTTCTTGCAGTTTGCCAGTGGGGGTAGCATCCCTTAGGATACTGCTTAGCTTCTCCTCTGAAACTTGCACCACTGTCCTCATTGAAGTTAAATACCAGTTACATTAATCTGTCTAAAACAATCTAAATGTCTGTGAAATTCATAATATGTTAATGTTCAATCTCCTGTAAAGAAATAATTTAAATATTTATAACGCAATAGACTATAATACTCCATTTAAAGGCTTTTCCATAACAACTGCATCATATTAGCACATAGTCCTATCATGTTTGGTCTTTTTATTCTCAAGGGAATCCGAGGAGTTGAGTGGAACACATTTCATTTCCCTTGAAATTATGTTTCACTCTCTTTTTGGGAAGCTCTTGAAAAACTGGTTAGAGTTTACACGGGCAATTGCCCTAGTCTCTTTTCTATGTTAACACCTCGATGGGGTAGAGCCCACCTTGTTCGTAGGCGTGGTTCGAAGTGCTTAAAGGAAGGAGATTCTAACTGGAGGGGCTCTTCTCTTTTTCTCTTCTTCTTTGCTGCAGTTCTTCTCTTCTCTTCGATGAAGATCTGACGCGCGAAGGGTGAGTGGGGGAAAGTCACATGCCGCTTCGCTCCGCGGAGCTAGGTGGCATCTGAATTTCTCCCCGGCCACGTGGTACGGTCTGGTACTGCGTGGCCTTCATCTCTTTCCAGGTATGAATATATACTCTCTGAATTATGTGTAACTGGTAATTGGCTTAGCGTTGATTTGTTTGATCCAAGTTTGTGCTTACCTGGTAATTAAATTATTGTTATTCATTTTCCAGCTTGTGTGGTCTCCGTGACTCTTAACATTTGTATATTCTTTCTAGCCTTGTTGCGACCGGGGAAAATTCCTACTAAGACATGTGTAGGTAATAATAATAAGTTAGATTTGAAAGTACGTTCCACCCCTTAAGGGTTTGTGTAATACCAGTCCTGGGAATTTAGCTCTTAAAAGGTACCCTTGGGCGCATAATTAAGCCGGTATCCGTTAATCTCCTTAAGGAGCCCTTGGGTTTACATAAACCTGGGTTCGTGATACGTTCACCCTCAGTGCTACTTTGTTTATGCCTCGATGCTGCTATCATGGTATTTTCTTCTAATCAATGGACTTATTGTCGTATTAAGCCAGGACAGCTGCGCTTATTAACCCTGGGGGCGTATTTGCTGAGCAACGATGGTTTCCACTGCCAAGTCTGATGGCATAGCTGTCTCGAGATTCACGCATGCTGTCCTGAAACTATCAATTCTAATTCTAATTTGGAGTCAGATATTTAACGAGATGCAACTAAATTTGGTATTCTAACTGTTTAATGGAGTCAGATTGATTGCAACCGTTGCGTCTCTATGCCCCGTCTTTGGACGGAGAAAAATATTCATTATGTTGTGATTCACACCAGCCAGGAAAATGCTCGAATTAAAGTTAGTCAAAAGAACACGTGAGTCCTTCACCTCACTGCAATGTCCGTCGTTGGTATTGTTTTGTGGGGCTTTACAAAGCCCTACATTTTAATTATTTGAGCAAATTCTTAGGATGTAGTCCAATTACTCAGGCTAACCTGACTTCAGGGTTTCAACACACTTACAGAAGAACAAAAGCTCATTTTCCCATTTGGTGGTGAGAAAAGGAGGAATGTCTGCTGCTGACTGTTCCAATTTACAGGCAAATTCAATCAAACCAAATTAAACTGATTAAAATTTTCCAAGGACTGGAGAGTAGGCTGATTATTACACTTTATAGCACTTCCTCATTCTAGTGATCTAATGTCTAATTTTAATCAACCCATATGTACCCTCTATTATGAATGTGCTCGATTCAGACAGAACAGAGGGATATAATTGCTGTGTAATTACTCTTCGATATAATTAGACTGTGATCAGCGGGACCTTCTGAGTTTTAATGAAATTCTTTTTATTTCAATGTTCAACATGTTAATCACTTTTCATTTCTGGTGCGATGGAGTTAGAATGATTGGAACATGCGGTGATAATTTTGTTGAAATAGACATAAACAGTATTTACATAGGAACTTTGCCGTATTTTATTAATTATATTAATCATCACATTTTAAATTTTGTTTGTCCGCTTTGCTTAATTATTCAACTTTATAAGCAAATCATGCCATAGATAAAGGTTGACTGAACAGCATAAGAACAGTACAATAAATACAGACATATCGATTTCTGGGTGTGGATGAGATAAACCAGTACAATAAAGGAAGAAAAAAGCTGACGTGCTCATTTGTGGGATGGTGTTCCACAGTGATGGAAGTGTTCCTTCAATCTGAATCTGAGAAGCACTGCCACCCCACAGCAAGAAAGTTGTGGGGCTAAATCCAGCCGGAGCCTTTCTGAGTGGAGTTTGCATATTCTCCCTGTGTTTACTTGGGTTTCCTCGCATAGTCCAAATACATGTATTTCGGGCGAACTGGAGACTATACATCGGCCATAGGCATGTGTGTGTGTGTGTGTGTGTGTGTGTGCGCATCCGGTGATGAATTGGCAAGCTGTCTAGGGTTTGTCCCTTTTTTTTCTGAGAAAGACATTATAGATAATGGATATTTTTATATGCTTCAGGCAATATAATGAGCCATTTTGAGCATGTCAGTTTTGAAACCAGATGAATTCATTTGTAATTGACTTCAAACATGAAAAGAGATTATGAGTAAAACCAAAAAGCATAATATTTTTCCAAAAGTGAATCAAGTACTTCTGCTCTGTTGCATGGACATAAATCCTCAATAATAAATTATTCAATCCTTGAATAATAAATATGAGGTTTTAAATGCAAACTTGTACCCTCTAAGTGAGCCTAAAGGTCTTCACTTAATTGCTTAATTAACACAAGCAAAGCAAAATGAGGGCATTATTAATGCAGTCGCATTTATGCTCCTGGCAAAATGCAGCGCTTTCAGCCAAAGGTACACCAACGAATACAGAATGTTTAACTGAATTCTGTTAAGATGGGGCGTTTACACTTAAGGCATGACATTGCATTAATGTTTAGTGTACATATCCATATTTATTTACAAACAAAAAGTAAATATGAATAAATATGAATGAATATCACAAGCATTTTGAGCACAATGGAGCCTAACAATAATGTGTTTGTCAGTTTGGTTTTAGTCATGTGATACTACACAAGCACCTACATGCTAATGCAGTCACAAACCTTCTTGGACAGATGGCATCTTCACCTTCCTTAATATTTGTGTAATATGTTGGGGGTTCCATTTTTCCATTTCCTGCCTTGTAAACCAAACATAAATTATTGCCAATCAAAAATTAATCATTTGCTCTAGTTTAGCAATATTTTATGGATTCCACTGAAAATGAAGTAGCCCAATCTTCCGTGCAAGGCAGCTGTTTAACTCTACTGCACTTCAAGCGGCGAGGGAATGTTTTGGTTCAGAATACTTTGCGATGCAGTTCTAAAGTGGCATTAGGATTTTTAAAACAGTTTGTGCCATTGAACATGCATGTCTGGGATTAATAAAAAAGCAATAAAACAATTCAAATGTTTCCTTGAGTCTTATTTACAGTAAATCTGTATCCTTAAAGTCCATCTAACCTTCCTCACTGCAATCCCAGCACTGAATCAATTTCTCCCATCTATAATAAAAATAATAAAACAGCACTCACAGTGCTCTGCATACCCTGGCTGTCTCCCTCTGGAATCAGTCAAATTAGGTTTTGAATCTCACAAACTTCTACTGTGGATTATCACTCAATTGTACCCCCAAATGAGTTATTCTATAGATTATTGTACTACCGCTGAATTAATTTTCATATTTTAAGAAAGAATAACGCATTCTAAAAGAACGTCAGCATTTTGTATTTTGATGTTAGAATCATAAATCTGACCTAAGCAAAAGAAGCAAAAAATATCTTGTGAGCACTCATGCATACGTACACACACATGCGCATACACTTGCATATTTTTGCATGCACACACAAACAAATACAAAACTAACAAAGAATGCATATGAAATTTAAAACCCATGAAAACATATCTCACACTTCCAATAAGAAATGGGGTGCAGCTTCCAAAGATAATTCTTGCAGACCACTCGAGGCATACCCACATTCCAGCTGACATTCGCAAGCGTATCAGACAGTGGTCTAACCGTGTGGTACATGGGCTACATTTGCTGCTTTTGTGTTGCATAGTGAAGGCATATGCTTAGTCTCAGAGCTGGTAGGGACATATGTAATGTAAGCGCACAGACTGGAAAAATTTCTGCAATAATTTGGTCACACTTTAGATGAAGTATTGCTCATCAAGGCTTTATACAGCATGTATAATGGCTTCATAAATGAGACATAATATCTGAATAAATCTTGCAGAAACAAATGCCATGCTTTGTAAAAGGTGAAATAAATAATCCGTATTCAGCATGTGATGCCAGATGTGACAATGACAACGTCGCTTAGCTGACAATGTCACCCTGAATGACATTTACCCACTAGCTAAGTGACATTGTCAGTTAAATCACATTTGGCATCAGATCCTGAATAAGGATGTGTTATTTCACCCGTTACAAAGCATGACATATTTTTATGTATAGAAAAAAAGAGCGTTCTCCGCGCTTCTGCCAATTAAGTCAATCCAGATAATCCGGTGCAACCAGGACAGGACCAAAACATATGAAGTAAAAAGAATGCCGGTGCAGCACTGATATCCGCTAAATTCTCACTTTTATTGAAAAAGGTATATAGCAATAGTGACTAACGTTTCGATGTAGACCCTACATCTTCATCAGAGTCCTTGGAGGAAATGAGTGAAGAAGCCTTTGATAATTTGTAATGAAATCCTCAACAGGTGTGCTTAAAGAGGGCGTGAGCTACCTGAATATTCACCCATATCAACCAAGGTGCTGCACTCATTACATCAATTGTAGAGCAACGCCCACTAACAAGTCAATAGTGATAAAATCAGTATTAACAGACATAAATAAAAATACATGCATAATCAAAAACATATCCTCATCATTATTCAATTTTAGAGAAAGCAAGATAGGTTTAATTCCTCATTTAGGCCTCTACATCGAAACGTTAGTCAATATTGTTATGTACCTTTTTCAATAAAAGTGAGAATTTAGTGGATATCAGTGCTGCACTGGCATTCTTTTTACTTCATATTTTTATGTATAATTTTAAAGACATTATGTATCATTTATGAAGGCTGTATAAAGCCTTTATGACCAATACTTCATCTAATGTGTGACCAATAAGCAAATATTGCCCTCTCTGTCAACAGAGATTTTGTTTTTCTATTTTGTATCCAAATACTTGTGATAAGGTTTCTAAGTACAACTTAACAACTTTTATTTATGTTTCAAACATTTCTGATGAAGCTTAACAATGATGGACAATTGATAACACTTTGTAGCTTTCGTCACCAGCCGATCAAAAAAGATAACTCTGGCAGGAGTCATACTGTTGTGTACCAGGGTCCTGGGCCTTTGGCCAGGACAGTGTTTTTGAGGTTTTAGCAGTTTCTTGTACCAGGTTTCATAGTTCATGTTCATTCTCATGTCACAGTTTTAACAGTTTCTTGATTTAACATTTCAGATTTCATGTGTATTGTTCATGTTTTTACTTTTCCGTGTCTTTTGTTTTTGCCAGGTCTGCCCAGCCACTCCACCGCTTGTCTGCGTTCCGCCCCATGTCTTCGTTGTTGCACATTTCAGAGCTCTGGTTGGCTTTGGTATTTCCCCCTTACTTCTGTGCTGTGCTGGATTCAGGGCTTTTAAGCTTAATTGACAATTAACTGTTTTTAAGTTACTAACATTTACTAACAGTCACAGGGGGTGTAATTCTTAGACAGGAAAATTACTAATACTACCAATTTAGGTAGGGAGTTTATAGTCATGATTCCTGCTTTGCTATTTCAAGTCTTGCTGTGCTTTTCTGTTCTTATATTCCTGCTTCCTTCCAATCTGCATATTTCATTGGTACTTAAGCTGAGCTGCTCATTTTCTTAATGAGCAAGTCATGTCATGTCAATCTTTGTCCTTGTCTCATGATCTTGCCTTGCCTCTTGTTTCTTCTCCAGGTGTTGCTCCTCATGTGTACTGATTTTCTTGCCTTTATCTGGAGGCGGTGGAAGTTGGCTGGCAGACAGTCTCAAGTTTTTCTTGTCCCCAAGTTTCACGGCCTTTCATGCCCTCGAGTTCCACTGTGTTAAGTGCAGTATTTTCGTCTTTCTTATTGCTAAGTCTTGTTGTGGTCTAAGCCTGATTATTCTTTTCTGTTTGTGGTTTTCTTCCTGGAGGTTCGAGTGGTTTTTGTTTTTTGTGGTTTGGAATTCTTAGTTTACAGCTCTGTGAAGCTTACCTTAGTTGGATTTTTGCAACCCTTTGGGCCAAGTTTTTTGTTGGCACTTGTGCCTGTTTTCTTTTGTTTTAATAAATTCCCAGTTCCCCAGCATTTTGCATCTGGTGTCTTACTGATCTTGCATCACATATGCCCCCTTCCTTGAATCGCCACCTTATCGTGGTGGAGGATGTTGAGTACCTGGATGATCCTAGGATCCTATGTTGTCTGGGGCTTATTGCCCCGGGTGGGGTCTCCCAGGGAAAATAGGTCCTAGGTGACAGGTCAGACTAAGAGCGGTTTCTTGTAGGCCCATCACCTGCGGGAGGGTTCAAAAGGGCAGATGCTATGGGTGGCAGTCATGGGCGGGGGCCCCAGCGACCCAATCCCTGGATGCGGAAACTGGTTCTCGGGATATGGAATGTCCCCTCACTGGGGGGGAAGGAGCCTGAGCTTGTGCGGAAAGTCGAGCGATACCGGCTGGAGATTGTCAGGCTCACCTCCACGCACAGTCTGGGCTCTGGAACCCAACTCCTCGAGAGAGGCTCGACTCTCTTTTTTTCTGGAGTTGCCCGCGGTGAGAGGCGACGGGCTGGTGTGGGTTTGCTTATAGCCCCCCAGCTTAGCCGCCATGTGTTGGAGTTTTCCCCGGTGAACGAGAGGGTCGCTGCCCTGCGCCTTCGAGTCGGGTACAGGTGCCTCACTGTTGTTTCGGCTTATGGGCCGAATGGCAGTGCAGAGTACCAGGCCTTCTTGGAGTCCCTGGGAGGGGTACTGGAATGTGCTCCAACTGGGGACTCCATCGTTCTGCTGGGGGACTTCAACGCCCACTTGGGCAGCGACAGTGTTACCTGGAGGGGCGTGATTGGGAGGAGCGGCCTCCCCGATCTGAACCTGAGTGGTGTTCTGTCATTGGACTTCTGTGCTCATCACAGTTTGTCCATAACAAACACCATGTTCAAGCATAAGGGCGTCCATCAGTGCATGTGGCACGAGGACGCCCGAGGCCGGAGGTCAATGATCGACTTTGTGGTCGTGGCATCTGATCTTCAGCCGTATGTCTTGCACACTCGGGTGAAGAGAGGGGCTGAGCTGTCCACTGATCACCACCTGGTGGTGAGTTGGATCTGCTGGCGAAGGAGGAAGCTGGATAGACTTGGCAGGCCCAAACGTGTTGTGAGGGTCTGTTGGGAATGTCTGGCGGAACCTCTCTGTCAGAGGGGTTTTAAACTCTTACGTCCGGGAGAGCTTTGACTAGATCCCAAGGGAGGCTGGAGACATTGAGTCTGAATGGACCATGTTCTCCACCATCGTTGTTAATGCGGCCGTTCGGAGCTGTGGCCGTAAGGTTTCCGGCACCTGTTGTGGCGGCAAAACCCCAACCCGGTGGTGGACACCGGAAGAAAGGGATGCCGTCAAGGAGTCCTATCGAGCTTGGTTAGCTCATGGTACTCCTGAGGCAGCTGACAGGTACCGGCAGGCTAAGCGTGCTGCGGCCCGAGCGGTGGCAGAAGCAAAAACTTGGGTATGGGAAAAGTTCGGGGAGGCCATCGAAGAGGTTCTGGCAAACCGTTCGGTGCCTCAGGAGGGGAAAGCAGTGCCCTGCCAACACTCTTTACAGTGGAGATGGGGAGCTGTTGACTTCGACTGGGGATATTGTCAGTCGGTGGAGGGAATACTTCAAGGATCTCCTCAATCCCACTGACACGCCTTCCATAGAGGAAGCAGAGGCTGGGGACCCAGAGGCTGATTCATACATCACTCGGGCTGAAGTCACTGAGGTAGTTCAGAGGCTTCTTAGGGCGGATCTTATCCACCCCCGGTGCCTTGCCTCTAAGTACTGTTACGCCCGGCCTAGGGGAAAACCGGAGCGCAGCATAAAAGTGACCTGCTCCTTCCTTACTTCCAAGGAAAACCAAAAACCAAAGATGCAATCGAAACCTTCGATTTTATTCTAGAGGAGTTTTCTGCGACGTCAGGGAGGGCATAGCAGAAAATAACAAACAAAACAACCCTACATATTACTCTTACCTGACATCAAAAAAAAAGGGAAAAAAAAGAACAATACGTTGACCTACCTATGCGCTTACGACACAGGAGAAAAATATATATATATATACCTTAAGGGAAAAAAAACAGCTCCCCCCCACCTGAGTCCAGGAGTACTCTTTACATTTGCGATGTTTCAGGTTTCTAGATGAACATGCAAACTTGACAAGTGCAGATGATTTTTGCAGATGATGTTATCCTGTTGGCTCCTTCGAACCTGGACCTTCAGCATGTACTGGGGCAGTTTGTAGCCGAGTGCGAAGCGGCTGGGATGAGAATCAGCACCTCCAAGTCCGAGGCTATGGTTCTCGACTGGAAAAAGGTGGCTAGCCCCCTCCGTGTTAGAGGAGAGCTCCTGCCTCAAGTGGAGGAGTTTAAGTATCTTAGGGTTTTGTTCAAGAGTGAGGGAAGGATGGAGCGTGAGATTGACAGACGGATCGGTGCAGCGGCAGCAGTAATGCGGTCATTGTACCGATCTGCTGTGGTGAAGAAGGAGCTGAGCTGAAAGGCGAAGCTCTCAATTTACCAGTCAATCTACTTTCCTACCCTCACCTATGGTCAGGAACTTTGGGTCATGACCAGAAGAATGAGATTTCGGATACAAGCGGCTGAAATGGGTTTCCTCCGCAGGGTGGCGAGGCGCTCCCTTAGAGATAGGGTGAGAAGCTCTGTCACCCGGGAGGAGCTCAGAGTAGGGCCGCTGCTGCTCCACGTCGAGAGGAGCCAGCTGAGGTGGCTCGGGCATCTATATCGGATGCCCCCTGGACGCCTTCCTGGGAAGGTGTTTCGGGCAAACCCCACCGGGAGGAGGCCCCGAGGAAGACCCAGGACACGCTGGAGGGAGTACGTCGCTTGGCTGGCCTCGGAACGCCTCGGGATACCCCCGGGAGAACTGGAGGAAGTGTCCAGGGAGAGGGAAGTCTGGGCATCTTTACTTAGACTGCTGCCCCCGCGACCCGGCTCCGGATCAAGCGGAACATGATGAGATCAGATGAGATGAGATGAGAGTCATATGCCTGTCAAGTTTTTGATTGCAAACTAGCCTAGTGAGGAAGATGTGTATTGGCATCATGAAAAAATGCCCTATTGTGCAACACTGTTTTGGAGTGATGATAACCATTTGAAAACATTTTTGTAATGTTTTGTTCATGCATGGCAGAAAGACTGTCAATACTGGAAGCCCACACCTTCTGACAGCCTGAGCACTTATGAAATTTTGCTGCAGGGAATTCATCTGATATCATAGTCCAAGCAGCAAGAGATGATACTTTTTGTTTTTTCAAACTGGTACTATAAAAACAACATCAATGACTTAAGTGCAATGGTGATTTACGTGATGCATAAAATATGTCGCCGTCGAAAAGCGTGGATGATCTTTGACCCCCATCTGTAGGGGGCATACGTGTGACTTGACCCAAAGATTTCAACCAAGTTTCATGAAAATCCACTGAAGTATGTGGGTACAGTGACCAATGATGTAGGTTTTGCATCAGTGACCCCTACAACAAATTTGTCGCCACAACCGTTGGGGTCACGTGTAATTTAGCCCAACAATGATTGTATCCAAGTACCATGAAAATTCACCGAAGTAGTTGGATACAGTGACCTTCTGACCATTTTGGATCAATGACCCCAAATGGCTCCTAGGTGACCTTTTACCCGCCACGAGTCGAGGGAACATATGTGACTTGTCCCAAGGATCACTGCACCATAAAAGTTTCATAAAAATGCAGTGAAGTATGTGGATAGAGTGATCAATTATGTTGAGATTCCATTTTTTGTGGACGAACGGGCATATGTAGGTACGGATGGGCTGACGGATTCACACGCTGCTCATTTCACAGTACCCTTCCGAAATTTTTCAATGGGGACAAAAATCTGGACACGGAGTATTGTACGCAGACAGGCAGTACAGGCAGTGAGGGGATAACAGTGAGAGTAGGAATGAGACAGAGTTGGATACACGCTTGTGTTGCAACTCAGAAACAATGGAAATAACATTTTCAGTTTATTTCAGTTGATATTGATTCTTTCAGTTCACTCAGCAATGAACACAGCACATTAATCACGTTCACCAAATTGATTAAAATTTTTTGCATGCAGCCGCACAGATAGACTAGAATGTTAAAGGTCCCAGTTTGTGCAATCCCAAATCTTTTAAATTTGGGATAGTATGTTAATTTAAATTTAAAATTGAAAGCAATGATTTGTAAATTATCTTTGAATTGTATTGTGTTAAAAGAAATACAATAGCACATTATGTGATGTTTTGTTACATTAATTTAGTTGATTTTTCAAAATCAATCTTTGTTATATACTGGAAACAATGTGTTCAGGAACATTACGGATTTGCCTCCTCTGCCATTTCCCCAGATCCCTCAGCGCAATATTATGAACAGTGCTTGTCGTTTTCATTCCTGGTGCAAAGCTGAAGAACCCCACTGTTTTGTGTGACCCTTTCCTGGAACACGACCACCAAGTCAACCTTTAGATTTCAAAAAGCAAGAAATCAGACAGTTTTGATGAGAATCATGTTGCCCCTCTTCTGATTGTTTCTGTTATAGGAAGAAGGCATGTATTAGGTTTTTTGTCACCCTATGATTTGTATTTTGTGTTTATATGGGAACCATATGAAATTTCTTGTGTTCATTCCTGATGATTTATGAGAACCCTACAACCTTCCTGTATCACCATCACCAGGTCAAACTTTACATTTCCAAATGCAATAACTGAAACAGTTTTGCTGGAAATCAAGTCACTCATCTTGGGATTGTTTCTGCTGTTGTGATTCTGCCTTGTCTGCCATGTTTGGATTATGATCTCTGCTTTGCCTGACCATGATTTGTATTGTGTTTTGGATTCCATGCCATTTTTTGTTTTTGCCTTGTCTCTGTGTGTTTGCCATATTCCACCTTTGCAGTTTCATTCCGGTTCTTGTTTTGTTTCTCGCCATGCATTGCACTTTGTCTCCCCCTCTCTGGTCTCTTGTCATGTGATTGCACACTGCCCCAGTATTGCGTGCCACACTATCGGGTGATTTCATGGTTTCTGGGATTTCAATCATGTTTTCTTCCTTCCCCTTGCTTTTCTATAATTACTAACAAGTAATAACAGTTTGTTATTTTAGTTAAAATGACTGACCAAGACTTACATTGTTTATAGTACTGACTTATTAACGAGCACTAGGGATTGTATAGCTACACTTTACTAATTGACTAACGAGCTCTCAGCATTTGCCCTATTTTAGTCTCCACCCCTTTGGCTTTACTCAATCTACTTTGCTGCAGTTTCAGTGGAACATTTGCGCTTGTTAAACTCTGTTCTCCCTCCTTATCTATGCAAGTAAAAACTCCCAAACAGCCAGCTCTTTGTCAGAACGTTTTCCCTGTGCTGCGATTGTTGATACCTTGTATTCATAGTGTTATACTTCTGATTGGAACGTCCCTGATTCTGATTTTGGCTTTTTCTTTGATACTTCTGTGCCCGTGTACCGTACCTGTTTTGCCTGACCCTGAGTTTTGTCTCTGCTGCTCTAATAATGAATCGGATTACATCTACTGGACTTTGGCTTTGGATTCTCTGACATTCCTGTGCCTGTGTACCGAACCTGTTTTGCCCGACTCTGAGTTTTTTGTTTTCTGCCCTGTGTACAGTTTGGATTATGTCCCTGCCATTCTGATTTTGGATTGTGGACTCTGTACCGTACTGTACTGATGTTATGCACTGTCATCGCTGAGGAACATTTTTTCAAAGTATTCCACAATTTCTTTACGCAAACCTTCACAGGTTGGAGAGCCTCTGGCCATCTTTACTTCTGAGAGACTCAGCCTCTCGAAGACGTCCCTTTTACAGCCAATCATGTTACACACCTGATGGCAGTTCACTTGTACTTGCTAAATGTTCTTTCAGCTGATTCTCTTATATATTAATCGCTTTTTTAGCCACCATTTGCCTGTGTCCCAACTTTTTTGAGACCTGTAGCAGCCAGAAAATTTGAAATAAGCTCATTTTGTGCATAAAAATGTAAAATGTCTCAGTTTCAACATTTCAAATGTTATCTATGTTCTATTGTAAATAACATATTGGCTCATGTCATCTGAAAGTCATTGCATTTTGATTTTATTCACAATTTACACTTCATCCCAACTATTTTGGAATTGGGGTTATACTTGCTGAAGTACCAGATGAGAAGGAAGGAATGAACAGCCCTGCCCTTTTTACTGCTGCATTTGCAACTGTATCAAACTTATTTGACTTATCTGGCATGTTTGTTCTCTACCTGTGAGAGTATATGAATGAAGCTTTCTCATGATCGGAGAATCTGCTGACTATGAAGATTTTAATACATCTTTACAATTCTGTTTGCTTGAAAGTAAAAAAGTAAAAGTAAAAAAAAAAAGTCTAATTAAAAAAAATATGCAGGCATCCATGGATTAAATGAAGAAATCAGAGCAGATAAAATGAACCCAAAAAGCAGGAGCAAAATTGAAAACCTGCATATAATAGCCCTCTAGATCACACAGTTGAGACCGTCCCTTAAAAGAGCTATCGCCTTTGAGAAACTGACAGAGGCAAAATCATATTTAACGATCCATCACCACACTGATTGATTGTAACAAATCCATGCTGAAGTTCATTACCCACTAAATGGCTGGTTTGGAGTAACAATGATTCTCAGTCGCAAATGCATGACACATGATCAGCCTTATGCCTAACAAAGACAAATGAGCAGTTGCTCACCTTAGTGAATATTAACAAGAACAGTCTGTTCCTTCTCATTGACGGCGGATCCATGCTGACCAGGGCCTTTGATTTTCCTACGACTTTCTTTCACATTGCAAAAAAACCTTATGATTTTCCTTTGCAAATTGCCAATAAATTTGTGGCCACTCTGAGACCCTAGAACACCTGCTGCATCTGAAGACAAGTGTGGGGTTTGTCACGCTTGTGCATAGAAGGAGCCAATACGCTTGAATTTTATTACTAATATAATCACCAAAAATAGATTTCTGCGGACAGAAATTACGTTCTGGAACATTATCGCTTCCCCTCTAATGCAGAAATACAGAGCTGTAAAAAGGTATTAGCTCCCATCCATTATTGTATATTTGCCATATTTAAATGTTGCAGATTGTCTTGTAGGAAAAATTACCCACTTTAATTATATTGAGCTGTGCCCCAAAGAAAGCATAACGTTTCACTGCAGATAGGGACTGAATTGTAAGGTACGGAAAACGACTTTATATTTCATGACATTTATTACTAAACGCTAATAACAAACAAAGATGCAACAGTGACCCGACAAACACAAAACAAATGAAAGTATAGATGAATGCTAGCAGAATGTGGGACTCTAGAATGAATACTGTGATGAACCAGGAATGATTAAATGATAATAGTGGTTAAACAGTACAGACCAGATGGTACATTTGGAAAGGAGACTGAGCATGAGATTAGTATCAGTAAGTTTCGGTATCAGTCAGTATCCTACTTTGGTATCGTTCTGCAGCAGAAAGTACTGGGAACATAGATGAAACATTTTACCCGTTCATATTATTAATTTGATTGAGGCGAAGGATTATGTAATTGCATCTAAATTCGGCAAATTGCCGTTTAGGCTTCAACAGACATTATACAGAAAAACGAAGCGTTTCACCTTTGGAGCAAGCAGGGAAGACACCGTGTTGATCCATCTCCGATCCAGGAAGGTGAGCTGGTCTCATCTTTTAGATGATGGGAGGCCCACGGAGGGCCTCTGGCAGTCTAAATGCCTGCATGAAGAGAGGTCGTCACAAGTTGAATGAGTTTAAGAGGGGGAAACGCTGAAGAGAAGCGAGAGGAGATTACGTGAGTGTTCTTGCAGTCCTTCATGAGACAGTCCTTCATGAGTGAGGGGGGTTACGGTGTGAAAATTGACCATCCCATTGTAGATTTTGTCTCATTATAGCGGTTCATCCTTACCATATTGAACATAATATTATCAAATTTAAATTAAATTTATCATGCTGCCATATTTCAACTTTGGATAGACTCTGCTTTAAAATGATACCAAACATGACATGAATCTTAATGAATGAACAAAATAAAGTATAATTCAGTCACAAACAATGAGGGAACATTCAGTCACTGTGCAGGTAGTTGAGTCTTTTCTCTTGTTGGTTCTTGTCCGTTCAAATTTGCTGATCTCATTAAGATGGCATTTTTCTGTCTTCATGGTATGTCTCATGGAACAAGAAGTCTTGAGAAGTTCAATACAGGCTGCACCTTTCCAACTGTGACAGAGTCGGGGTTCCTCTGCAGAGGTGACACCAGGTGATATTAGCAGTTGCGCATTAATTCTGGTTTCATGCCTGGTCATCTCCAGAATTACTTTAATGCGGCTCCTCGATGCAAATCCAGATCTGGTCCTGCTTTGCATACAGGTGACAGCCGGTTGTAAAAGCTGTTTTGTCTCAGTCTTTTTGGAGCCTAGTCTTGCAGATTTGTTGTCTGCTCAGCATGGGGACTAAGGGATAGTGAAGCTGGAGAATTTCGGCAAATTCCACATCTTCTCATCACTCATTTCATACATCTTATATTACTGTAAAATCTGTTGGTTAAAGACAAAGGGAGTAAAAAAATGCAGCTTTTTAATTATCATTTCTAGAAGGTATTCAAAACCAAAATCACTAGTATGAAAAAGGGAAATTCCGCCTTGACTGATGTTACATTCAGAGAGGAACAGGCCTGGCACTAGGCCAGGCACAGAACTTGAACTAGATATGAACACGGGCATAGGACATGGCAAAGCAAAGACAGACAATGCAGGATCACAACAGAACCAGCTTGGTGATACTGAAAACGCAGGGTTAATCCAGAAGTTACCCAACCAAACCGAAATCCAGCTTTGTGAGACAGGCCTCAGAAAATTGCAAGACAGTGGTCTAGCTCAAGGGTGTCAAACTGACCCGTAAACGGGCTAAGAGGCTGCAGGTCTTCAATCCTACCAAGCAGAAGCTCACCTGAAAGCACTGATTTAATCAACTGATCTAGGCCTGCACAACTGATTAGTTGTATCAGGTGCGCTTCTGCATTGTTGGAGTGAAAACCTGCAGCCTCTTGGCCCGTTTATGGGTCAGTTTGACACCCCTGGTCTAGCTTGTAGGCCAAATCATTATATCGAGTAGTGGTTCTTTTTAAACATCTGAATAACAGGGCAACACGTGCTTGGCTAGAATGGCAACTGTACAAATAGACCAGCAAAAAAGACAATGTTATTTTGAGTATTTTACAAACGACTTTAAGGAATATGTGTACAGTGCCGTGAAAAAGTATTTCCACCCATCCTGACTGTCACACTTAAATGTTTCAGATTATCAAACAAATTTTAATATTAGTTAAAGGCAACTCGAGTAAATACAAAATGCAATTTTTAAATGATGATTTCATTTATTAAGCTATCCAAACCTACATGGCCCGATGTGAAAAAGTAATTGCCCCCTAAATCCTAATAACTGGTCGTGCCACCCTCTGCGACAACTGCAATCAAACGATTGCGATAACTGGCAATGAGTCTTTCACATCCCTATGGAAAAATTTTAGCCCACCCTTCTTTGCAGAATTGTTTTAATTCAGCCAAATTGGAGGGTTTTTGAGCATGAACAGCTTATTTAAGGTCATGCCACTGCATCTGAAGTGGATTTAAGTCTGTACTTTGACTAGCCCCTCCAAAATCTTCATTTTTTCTTTTTTTTAAGCCGTTCAGAGGTAGACTAGCTAGTGTGTTTCGGATCATTGTCCTGCTGCATAACCCAAATGCACTTGAGCTTGAGGTCACAAACTGATGGTTGGACATTCTCCTTCAGGACTTTCCAGTTGAGAGCAGAATTCATAGTTTCATCAATTACAACAAGTCACCCAGGTCCAGAAGCAGCAAAGCAGCCCCAAACCATCAAACTACCACCATCATGTTTGACTTTTGGTATGATCTTCTTATGAAATACTGTGTTACTTTTATGCCTGATGTAACGGGACGCCCACCTTCTAAAAAGTTCAACTTTTGTCTTTTTGGCCCACAGAATATTTTCCCAAAAGTCTTGGGGATCATCAAGATGGATTTTGGCAAATGTGAGAGGAACCTTTGTGTTCTTTTCGGTCAGCGGTAGTTTTCGCCTTAGAACTCTCCCATGGATGCCATTTTTGCCCAGTCTCTTTCTTATTGTTGAATCATGAGCACTGAGTTTAACTGAGGCAAGTGAGGCCTGCAGTTCTTCAGATGTTGTTCTGGGTTCTTTTGTAACCTCCTGAATGACTCATCGATGCGCTTTATTTTGGAAAATTCGCTCAACATGAGATGGAAACTCAACTATTGTTTCTTATGGGGAAAAAAGAATAAATAAAGTAGAATAAATAAAAAAATATACACAATTGCAAAATGTTGTATAGCGCCCTCCATAATTATTGGCACCCCTAGTTAAGATGTGTTCTTTAGCTTCTAATAAATTAAGTTTTTTTCTAAATAATATAGGACCATAATGAAAAGAGTGTAAAATCCAACCTTTAATTCAAGTGCATTTTTTCAGTAGGAAAAAAATCCCACATTAAGAAATAATTCCTTTACATCAAATTATGTGTGCCACATAACACCCCTCGTGTTAATACTTCGTAGAACCCCCTTTTGCCAACAAAACAGTACCTAATCTTCTCCTATAATGTTTCACAAGATGGGAGAATACAGAAAGAGGGATCTTCGACCATTCCTCTTTGCAAAATCTCTCTAAATCATCCAGTGACCTGGGTCCTCTCCTCTGCACTCTCCTCTTCAGCTCACTCCACAGGTTTTCAATGGGGTTGAGGACTGGGGACTGAGATGGTGAGTCTGGTGAACCATTTCTCTGTAGATTTGGCCAGATGTTTAGGGTCATTATCTTGCTGAAAAGACCCAGGGACGACCCATCTTCAGCTTTCGGGCAGAGGCCACTAGATTTTGACTTAAAATGTCCTGGTATTTCAAAGCGTTCATAATGACATGCACTCTAACAAGGTTCCCAGGTTTCTGGGAGAGAAACAGGCCCACAGCATCACAGATCCTCCCCCATACTTCACAGTGGGGATGAGGTGCTTTTCAGCATACTCATCTTTTGTGTTCTGCCAGACCCACTAAGAATGTTTGTTACCAAAAAGCTCTATCTTGGTCTCATATGACCAAAGCACACGGTCCCAGTTAAAGTCCCAGTACCGCTTAGCGAACTCCAGACATTTGCGTTTATGATTGTGAGTGAGAAAAAGTTTTTTCCGCGCATGCCTCCCAAACAGCTTGTTGGCATGTAGATAGCGATGGTTGATGTAGATAGATGATGGTTGTTTTGGAGACTTTGTGACCCCAAGATGCTACCATTTGTTGCAATTCTTTCACAGTGAGCTTTGGAGAACGTTTTATTTGTCTTACCATCCTCCTCACTGTGCGAGGTGGCAAAATAACCTTGCGTCCTCGTCCAGGCTTGTTTACCACTGTTCCAGTTGTTTTAAACTTCTTAATGATTCCTCTGACAGTAGAGATGGGCAGGTGCAGGCGAGTGGCTATTTTCTTGTAACCATTGCCTGACTTGTGAAGGTTGACACACATCTGCCTTACTTGAATGGTGTGTTTTTGTCTTTCCCATGTTGAAGAGTGGATAAGAGAAATGGCCTCTGTGTCACGTCATTTTTATACCCCAGGGACACAGGAAGCGATGAATTACTAATCAAATGTTCCTTGATACTCTGATCAACTTTGTTAACTACAGTAGAAATGACAGAAATACTTCAATTACATTTATTGCCTAGGTATTGTTAGGGGTATCAATAATTGTGGAACAGGTGATTTTATGAAAAATAATTATTTATTAGTCAGGGATTTTTTCCCCCTATAAATTCACTTGAGTTGAAGTATACATTTTTCTACAATTTTAAGTGTGAGAGTATGCTTCTGCAATAAAAATTGAATTTATTTTAAGGCTTTCAAAACATCTTAACCAGGGGTGCCAATAATTATGGAGGGCGCTGTATATAAGCAACCTGCTTCTAAACAAATCTGTCAGCTGCCATGTCTTCTCACTCGCAGTTTCCAACTTTGCAGGAAATGAGAGCAGAGGAAACTCAAACATGTACTTGCTTAGAATGCAACTGATCAATGCCCACATGTCCTGGTGGAGAGGATTGAGCAAGAGACTACGATAACCCCAAGCCCACTGTTTCCCCCCATATTCCTGGGTGGACCAAGCAGGGACCATACAAGGGCCATCATTCAAGTAGATAAACAGATAAATAAATAGATAAATACAAGTGATGGTTCTTAAATTTACAATGCCCAGGTATAAGGCACTTATTTGAATGTACATCCATATTATTTATGAAAGAATTCCTGCAATATACAATATGACTTCAATTTAATTTTTTAATGCCTTAGATTAGACACATTTTTTCAACAACAGGATTTTCCTCCTAATATATACTGTCATAAAAGTCCACTTTAATCGGCGCAGTAACACATTTTGACATATCTAGAGCTAGAAATTTAATTTTGTAACGTTCAAGGCAGTTTGATGTAAAATTGCGTTATTTTTTACTGTCCTGAGTACTACATTGCAAAAAATACAACCTGCTAACACTTAGGTAACAACTCCCACTGCTTCACATTAATACTTAATGGCTGGTTGGAATATAATCAGGAATCCGGAGCTACCGCCGACAGGAAGAACAACAACCCTTGTTGGAAACAAAATATACCTGCAATGCAATACCTCACTGATTTGCCTAGCCAGACACTAAGCCACAAATACCAAACTATTACAATAATTTTCAGGGTTTCTAAAGTGACAGCTGTCAAACAGTCTGTTTTACCCTGTCATTCTGTAGGTTTTAAATGGTCTCAATGGCATGAGGCACCATTGGGATGGATCTCAAAAATCACCCATTCCTTGTGGGCTCATTAGGCCAATCTCTTCACCACTGCAGTGCCTCACTGTCCGCTGGTACTTGATGGAAAGGCGGATAGGGCCCCACGTGATGAAGGCCTCATAAATGTTTTTTTCACTGAGTGGCAGTGAGGGAACTGATTGTTTATTCATGATATGGGCCTCTCCTAAGTTTTGTATCAACTGGTTGGACATTTCAAATGCTCGCGTGTGACAGTGTACTCTGTAAACATCTGGACAGGGACACTTGACAATGACGTAATGGCTATGAAAACAAAAAACAGATTTAGAGTCATTGTCTCATTTTTTTCTGTTTATTTCTAAGCAAGAGGAAATCAAAGTCAATTTTGGTGATTATGCTGACCCTGACCCTATCAATTCGATCTTTTGCCACACTTTTAGCAATACTGCTAACCTGCAAACAGTCTCCCTTCTCAGTATGGCTTACAGATATGATCTACCTTCTTAAGCTACAGAAGATCAAATTCACACTCAGGGGGGATAGCGGAAGGTTCTCCAAAAGAAATGGCAGCCCTTTATTATCTATTTTAATGGTTTTTCAGATCTCCCTCCTGACTGAGTGTCTGATGAATGGCCCTTGATCTGGTTCCTTGTTATTACTATTATTAAAAAAAAATTTTTTTTTCCTCTCTCATGTAGCTGACTAAGTAGCCTGTGTCTTTTGAATGGTTTTGACCAAGTCCATTGTTATGACTAATGTAACTAAAACGCACGGACTTTTTTCTTCTGACCCAGATTATTGTTTTTTTTTTTTTTTTTTCTTTCTGTGTGAGTGTAAAAAAATTTAGCGATTATACGAACAAGAAAGTGATGCTAGCAGAGGTCAGGTTTACTTTCAGCTCATTCAAGACTATACACTATTTCTTACTGACATACGGATGAGCATTAGCTCACAAACATGGAAAAGATTCAAAATAAAAAGATATTAGTGAGAAAATTTTCACTTAATTCACATGCACACACGCACACGCACACACACACAGTGCTCATCCAAAAACAGTCACACAGTGTTATATTTTGTTGGGCCACTTTTAGCTTTGATCTTGGCACACATTTGTTGAGGTATGGTTTTGACAATCTTAAACAATATTACAATTTCTATTTCCGACCAAATTTGCATACATTTTTGGCCTCTATATTGTGTTAACAATGAGCGAGTCAAACCACTTTGTTAAGCCTTTTACAGCACATCCTGATTCCTGACCCAATTCTAGTGATTTCAGCAATCTCCTGAACTGTTTTCTTTACTTGATGCTGGCCAAACATCTTATCAACAACCATAATATACCTCTTCCGACATCGTTTTTAAAGAAATGACAAGTTATGCACTAAGGGGTCTATTCTCCCATTTACGCTTAAGTCCTTTTTTACGCGATTCGAGTTAAACGCTTTTGAGTTACCCGTATTCTCCCCTACTGGCTTCGATCACGCCCACAGCGCTTAACTTCAGAATGTAGGCGGCCTGATGAAAGAGGTGTAACTAATCAAAAAGAGAGGCAGACTCTGTACCAAAGCTCATTGATTATGGCTATCAAGAGAACATGGGACAAGGATTTTCTGATTAACCATGAAAATGCAGTTGTGGTCCATGGAAAATGTAAACCAGACTTTAAATTTGAATATTGACGGCCTGCTGATAAAACTTCGTATCTCCAAACTGATAAGAAACAAAAACTTGTATGTCCACTATTCTTACATGCAAAATTAAACATTTTTTTTATTTGAAACTTTATTTATCCATTTATATTATTTTATTATTATTATTTAATTTTATATTTATTTTTTATTTTCCTGTGAAGATTGTCATTCTGAAGATACAAGATTTTATCAGCAGGCCGACGATATGCTGCTGTAATAGTAGGCCTATGTATGTCTGAGCCAATTACAAGAAGACATCTCTTTTTTATTTCTTACTCTAGCCACCATGGCAATAAAGCTATGCAAACAAAGAAATTTTTGTGATAATGCAATAAAAAATAAAGAATTTAGCACTTCTCAACCAGCGCAACAAGATCATTGAAAATGTGCCCCTCCTACACCAGCCTGTTTGGTCCGTGGAAGACAGGGAAGAAGACAAAGAGAACATTCTAGTCACACAAAAATAACAATCAATGACAGTTTATATGATCTCATTTAGAAATTGCGCACTTGAAATCTCAAACTACTCCGATGTCAGGTTTGCAACAAAAGGACCTGGAAACGCTTTAACAAGGATTCTTACCCCACATGCGGTCACCCCCCCCGCCCTGAAACCGCCTCAACAATGAGGTAATCCCATATCCATAGTTTATTATGCCCCATTTGATTTGAGCGACACATTCACTTGAGCTTGTGCCTCATACTTTATTATAATCAATTATCCCATTTACTGATCATGATTTTTCCCATGTCGACTATTCTTTATGAGCTAAAATTGATTAACAAATGGGTAGTGCTTTGGTATTGGCCAGGGTAGGGCTCAATCTAGAGTAGCCTATTCAATAATATCGTTATTCACACATTAAAATACACAGTATGATCAATGGTAAAAAAAATTACAAAGACACGAGTTAGTTAATACAGATATCCTCAATTAGAAAATCAATCTCTTTTTAGATCTAAAACTTATCTAAAACCTTTTAGATTATCACGAACATATAGGGCAGTCGCATTTGTTAATAGAACATGAAGACAATGATGGCGACGTCGAGCCAAAGCCGAAAACCAAATTTCATAGATGTTGGTGTTGTATGGCAAGCGAGTACTGAAGGCTGATCCGAGGAATTAAGCTGCGAATCGTTCTGGATGTGGCTTCGGTGGGGAGAAGTAAGCGCAGTATCCCTCATATAAAGCATAAATGGAGAGATCTGCGGGGCGCTGTAAAAGCCAGGCTCTCTGCACACCGGGGAAGTGTACACGCAATAGGTGGTGGGCAACTGTCATCCCCTGTGCATTTCACTGCACTGGAGGAGGAGATGGCATCCACTCTTTCTGCAGTGTAAGTGCATGGAGAAGAACTTGGAGCATCAACAAACTATGTCAGACACCTTGACGTGTGTGACATCACCAGCCACTCTATGGAACGACCCAGATGCCAGGAGCGACAGCGCAGTTGTGACGTTGATGACCAGGGGTATGTTTTGTGGATAATTGCTGCGGCTGGATAGCTGTTCATCCAGAAGTCAGCAAAGATAGATGATTGCCTCATGCACGGTCCAGACGAAAGCGCTGGATGCCTTCGATGTTTGTTAGTCCCAGGATGTCCAAACAAAGGCGATATATGCGTGGTCATCTTCGCGCTCGGCGCGCTCCTCTTACTCTTTCCCAATCAAGCAAGAGTGCAAGCAAATGAAGGACTGGCATTTTGGTTTTAGATTTTGAGGGCATGGTAGAATGATGGTCTTATGTATGCTTGTATTAATTAATTGCTATGCGTTTGTAATTGAACTAACTGGAGAAGAGGCTGTTGCGTAATATCATGCGAGGATTCCATTTGATAATTCATTATGGCTATGAGAAATGTAGTTAAGAAATAAGGAAGAACAATCGAATTTTGAATGTCTCAACCTTTACCATGTTAAATAAAATAAAATTAATGTTAAAATTCTGCCTATAACCAACATTAAACGCAATATTCTATTTTGCCTTATGTTGGCGCTTGACCTTAATACAGCCCTCAAAAACGCTTATCAGAAAAAGCGCGTAAGCCAGGGGGAGAATAAGCGTAAGCGTTTTTCGCCTGAGAAACGCCCGGAAACGCCCCTATTTTGGCCTTGCTCTGCCCCAAGTGCTTAACTGCCTTCGGGGCGCGTGATGCACAGATTTAAGTCGGGGAGAATACGCTTAGGCTGAAAAGCATGTAGCTACGCGCTTTTTTCGACTTAGGCACATGGGAGAATAGACCCCTAAATCAGTCAGGGGTCTTGTGCCTGTCTGTCCACAGTTTACCAGCTATAGTGTAATCAGGAATGTGATTTTTCTGTCTACAGTCGGAATTCTGACTTTTTCGTCCTCATTGTGAAGAAAAAGGTTATCTTTCTGACTTCTGTGGCTTTAATGGTGTCGCTCACTCATAAATCATTCCCAGTTTTAGAACGATTGGTAAGATGTGGTGACTGATTGGTCTCCCTTCACATGTTCAAAAACGTTGAGGCATGGACTGTCAACTTGTATTTTGCAATCTCCTCTTTCTTTGCCTTGAGTGACTAATGCAGTTTTGGTATGTATTTTGCAGTTACAGGGGAACCAGAGGGGGTATAAATTTGTCTAAAGTTATTACATTAGGCTTTTCTTTGAATTTGTTTTTGATTGCATTTCAGCTGACTTAATTAAATTACCTGTAAAATGCTAGCTGATATCTGACTTTATGACTTAATAAATTCCTCATTGTCTGTAAAACTCGCCTTGAATATTTTTTTTACTTTATCTAGTTATGTCTTTTCTCAGACATTGTAGGGAAAGTGGTCACTAGGGTCAGATGCTACAACGTTAGGTCATTTAGCGCGAGGAGCTAGGTAATTGCATTAGGGATATAGCGACCGTGACGCGAGATAGGGAGGTTAGCTAGCCATGTGAGTTAAGTTGGGCCTACAGCCTCGGGGGGATTTTTTTTGTCAGGAACGTGGCTCAGTTTTGTTCCTTTGCCCTAAAATGCCTATCAAAAGCGTACCCAAAGTAAATTGAAAGCTGTTCTTGAACCGTTTGGACTATATGGATGATTTTGGTCTCTTTTGAAAGGAAACACTCTGAAGTTTTTCACGCAGCTGAAAAAATCATAGTAAGTGCTACTGTCATTGAAGTTGGAACACACTGAATTAGAAGGTTTTTATTCTCGTGTGATTTTTTTTTTTTTTTTTTTGCAAACAGATGCCTGCAGATGAGAGCAGCTGGGACTTATTAGCTGAAAAACACAATGGGACCACAGCATGAAGCCTCACCGAGTCCCAGTTCACATCTGATAACAATCCTACAGAAAATGAGTATTCTACATGTTTTTCTAAGGCCATGTCAAGGCCTTTCCACAAATGGCCATTTGGAGACCCTAAAAGGACCCTTAGATAACCATGGTCACATACCTAGGATAAAAGGGTATAACTCATGAATGCTTCAACTTACAGTCATAATGTTGGGCTCTAATGAAAGGTGACACTTCGAGGAATCCATTCCCATATCCAGATTTACTATCAATACTGCTGAAAAAAGGTTACTGAAGCCTAAACTCAAATTTGTGCATATAAAAGAGTCAAAATGAGTGCTGTTATGGAAAAAAAAAAAAAAGCTTTTTTCTTTGTGAAATGTAAACAAATAAATAAGCTTTACACAGCAAACTCACAGCAAACTATTTAAAATATATGATAAATAACCTATCACAGGTTGTTGGCTGCATGCCAGTCATTCTAGCAATCCCGACCTGGGACAAAGCACAAAGGCACATCACACGAGGAGCATTTCACAGGCGTTTTTGCATGGCAATGTCTGCGCTTTAGCCGACCAGCGGTGCTGTGCGCAGTGATATGCACTGGCTTGTGATGTGCTCCGTGTGGAGCAGGAGCAGGTATGGGTCTGGCCATGGAGGAAGCCTCTCCCAGCTCCTCGGCTCGGGTCTCTCTGAACGCCCTCTGGTGCAGAGGTGTCTCGCCTTTACTTTAAGTTCTTTGTGATGGATGGAGGCGTTCACAATTGCAATGTCCATGAAATGGAAAAAGGAGGTCTTGTACCACTTCTGGGTCTTGTGGAGGACTTTTTAGTACACAATCAGGGCGTCAGAGGTCCACTCCACCCATACACCTGGAACAACATAGAGAAAAATATACAAAAACATAAATATATGCAGCTGAAATTATATACATATATATATATATATATATATATATATATATACAGTATGTACCGGTTGTACTCATCTTCATCTTCATCTTCATCTTCCAAAACTCCTCCTCAGGCCGTCTCCCACCATCCTACCAAATTGCATCAATAACCGTCCAGTTCATTTTCCGTAATCCTGAACACAGAATCACAGAATTACAGGCAAACAGAATTACCAACGCCAGTGAAAACATAACTTCCTTCTACCTTCGGTGAAGGAGGTAATAATGCCTAACACAGTAATAATATAATAATAATAGCCTATAGTACTGTATAAACATAATATTATAATATCCATTTTCCGTAATCCTGAACACAGAATTACAGAATAACAGACAAACAGAATTACCAACGCCGGCGAAAACATTACTTCCTCCCACCTTCGGTGACGGAGGTTATAATACCTAATATAGTGGCAATATAATATTATAATATCCTTTTTCCGTAGTCCTGAACAAAGAATTAAACACAAACAGAGCTACCAACGCCGGCGAAAGCATAACTTCCTTCCACCTTCGGTGATGGAGGTAATAATGCGTAATACACTAATAATATAATAATAATATAATATAAACATATTATTATAGTTCCCTTTTTCCGTAATCCTGAACACAGAATTACAAAATAACAGACAAACAGAATGACCAACTCCGGCAAAAAAAACATAACCTCCATCCACCTTCCGTGACGGCTATAATAATAAAATATAAACGTTATATTATTATACTTGTCAAGAGTAATGTCTCCTCCCCCGAGAAACATTTCCTCTGCTACGGAGTCATCAGAAGAGTTAACTCAAGGGAAGAAATATCTGGCAGTGATATCACTTGCACGCCGAGTGTACAGCTCTGCAGCTTCTGTGACTGAAAATGTCATTTTCTGCAACCTTTTCGCCATTTTTTCTGTCAAACTCCGTAAACAACCATCAAACATTCACTGGAAATCTCTCTCTGCCTCTGTTTTTTGCTCGACGCGCCGCACGCATTACACACAGCTGGGAGATATTCTGTACTTTCAGTTACGCTAGCGATTGCCAGTTTCAGCTTTGTTTTCACCCTGAAAAGCTGTAGATTATTGTTCTCAGAATTTCATTGACTATAAAATGGAACATTAATCGTTTAAATTGGTTGCTGGTTGCTCAGGTCACAAGCAAACAAACAAGGCAAGAGATTCGCTTCAGCACAGGCACTCATTGGCTATAGCAGGCTGTAGATAGGACAGGGAAGCTCGTAACTGGTCGAGTGAGATGCCAATCGAAAAAATGGAGTCTGCAGTCTAACCTAAGTCCAATGACTCCATACTGTTTATATGTGTACCAGAGCTACAACAACAAATTCAGCGGACTTTGTGGGTTCCACCGGCCTATTTCAGAAGATGCAGCAGCTGTTTGTGGATATTTACTGGTATAATAGTGTGCTTTGGAATAAAAACTTTACTGGATTGGATTTATTGGAAATTCATGGATGTAACAAGACCATGTTTGAAGGGATATGTTTGCCTGGAGGAGGACTAGGAGGCTTCATTGGTGAGTTACATCAGTTTTGTAAGTGTTCGTTTGTTTGTCTGTGGTCTGACACAGGCGTTAATTAAAGCTGCTGTGATGATTAGAATCCATTTGGCTGACGTCATCCGGCATAGTAGGCCATCGCTTAACTGACTGTTTGAGAAATGATGGCCCGGAGATCCAATCCTTGTTCTTCAGAAATTCATTGACTGGAACACCTCTTGGAGCCTGGTCAGCAGGATTAAGAATGGAATTCACATACCTCCATTGTGAGATTCCTGAATTCTCTCTGATTGTGGTGATTCTATTCGCCACAAAGGTGCGAAAGCGGGCAGTTTTGCTGTGGAGGTATTTCAGTACAACTGTACTGTCAGTCCAGAAAATAGTGTGTTCGAGTGGAAACTCAATTTCAGCTCGTAGCATTTTGTCAATGCGGACTGCCACCACGGCAGCAGTTAGCTCCATTCTTGGGATGGTTACTGGCTTGATAGGAGCAACCCTAGCTTTCCCCAAGACAAAGCAACAATGGAGCACGTTCTGACTGTTTTTGAGCAGTAGATATGAAACAATGCCATATCCAGATTCACTTGCATCAGCAAAGTGATGAAGCTGAAATGAAACTGGTACTTCAAACATTGGTGCTTTGAAACACCTGCTTACTTCAAAGTCTGAAAGTAGGTGCAATTCAGTGAGCCACTTTGTCCACTGCTGAGCATGGGCATCTGATATAGCTTCATCCCAGCCACATTTCATCCTGCACAGTTCTTGTAGAATCTGCTTTACTGGTAGAATTAATGGAGCAAGGATTCCAAGAGGATCATAAATTGAGCTCACCATAGATAGAATGCCCCGTCGTGTTAAAGGTCGGTTCTTGATGATGATTCTAAATTTCAGGGTATCCGATTCAATGCACCAATGGACTCCAAGAGCTCTCTCCACTGGCAACATACCTTGATCCAGGTCCAAATCTTTGACCTCTTTTAAACGCTCCTTTTTTGGGATAGTAGAAAGTACGTTGCGGCTGTTGCATATCCACTTTGTTAAACGGAAGCCTCCTTTGCTGCAGAGATTGGCAAGTTGGTGAATTAGCGCAACTGCTTGCTGCTCGGTGGGTACAGACTTCAGGCAGTCATCAACATAAAAATTCCTAAACACAGTCTTGATGGTGTCCTCAGAAAAATATTCTTTGTTGTCCTCTGCGCATTTTCTTAGAGCAAAATTAGCACAGCTTGGTGAAGACGTGGCACCAAAAAGATGGACTGCCATTTTGTACTCCTCCAACGGTCCTGTAATATCACCATTTGGCCACCAGAGGAACCGCAGAAGGTCAGAATCTTTGTCAGGAACCCTTACTTGGTGGAACATTGCCTCTATGTCTGCCATTAAGGCAATGTGCTCCTGTCTGAATCGGGTCAGCACTCCAATGAGACTGCTGGTCAAATTTGGGCCTTGCAAGAGTTGCTCGTTCAAGGATGTGCCTTGGTAACTTGCGCCACAATCAAATACCACTCGAATCTTGTTCTTGGTAGGATGGTAGACACCATGATGTGGGAGGTACCAAACTTGCTCTTGTAACATCGCCGTGGAGTTAGACACCTTTACCGCATAGCCCTTTTCAATGATATCCTGCATGAAATTGTTGTAATCATCGCAGAATTGTCTGTTTTTCATCAGTTTCCTTTTGATGCCGAGTGCTCGTTGTTCTGCTACACAGCGGTTATTGGGAAATGAGTACTGTTTATTTTTTAAGGGAAGTTTGATAGTGTAGTGCCCATTCAGTAACTTAGTCGACTCCTCAACATGTTTGATAAACTGTTGGTCTTCAATGGACATTTCTTGTTGCTCCTCGTGCTGCTTTTCAGGGAAATCATACTTGAGCTGCTGCTGTAGGAGGTGCTCCAGCCTCACGACATCAGTCCTGTTGGACGTGACATGAGGTAGCCCATCTTCATTGCAGGTACCTTCTCCCCTCAATGGTCCATTGATGGTCCAGCCAAGAATAGTCTTGACAGCATATGGTCCTTCCGCCTGGCTGTTGATAACCCTCAAGGGCTCCAAAGCTTTAGGCACATTGGTTCCAATCAGCAAACCGATTCCAGCATCAATAAACGGGATATGAACATCCTTTAAATATGACCATTTGTCCACATCCGCTTGCAATGGAATGTTACCAGCACTGACTGGGATTTCCCTTTGAGTGAAGACATGAGGAAGGTTAATAAATGCATGCTCATTTAGACCACTGACCTCCAGATCGGAGATGCTATGGGACCCAACATATTTTTCTTGTCCCATCGTTCGCAGCAAAATATTGGTTCTCCTTCCAGACACCTTCAGCTCCCTCATAAGGGCTTCAGTGCAAAAGGTTGCACTACTGCCTTGATCAAGGAAGGCATAAGTTGTGACTGTCTGACTACCTTTCTTCAACTTTACCAGCACCGGTACAATAGGAAGAATACAGCTTAGCTCACCAGCCCCGGTATGCTCTCTAGTAACACCATGCACAGTTACCAGTGCACTACTGACCGGCTGTTCCTTTTCTTTTTCCCCATTTGAAGGTTCCTTCGATTTTGCTGTGATATGCAGCAGCGTAGGATGTCTTTTCTCACAAACTTGGCAGGTTAAACGACGTTTACAGTCTTTGCTTAGATGGCCCTTTTTTAAGCATCCAAAACAAAGTCCATTTCCTTTTAGGCATTCCACTATGCTGTAATGCGACTGTGCTTTTACGTTTTGGCAATCCATAATACTATGTTCACCGGCACAGAATAGGCATGAGCTACTAGACCTGTCAGTGGAATTGGTATCTTTTTTGTTCAATACAAAATTGCTATTTGTGGAGTCTTTATTTTTGGTGTCTGGTGCCAAAACCACAGCAGTAGCAAAACTGTTTTTACCACTCTGTTTAAAATCTGAGAGCTTGGGTTTACCAGTCATTTTCCCAGACATAGGATCTTGTATGTCACCAAAAAGTGGATCTAAAATGATTTTGGCTTGCCTCTCAAGAAACTCCACAAGATCCTGAAATTGAGCCCTTTGCTTTCTCCTTTCCAAAATGTCACATGCAGTTGTCCGCCATTTTTCCCGGTATTTATAAGGAAGCTTCAAGATAATCTGCTTAAGATTAGATAGGTTATCAAGCTCTTGCATGTACTGCAAATCACGCATGGTATTACAGCACCCTCTGAGGTACAGTGCATAAGCGTGCAAAGACTTTCCATCCTCTGACTTGATATTTGCCCAGTTCAAGGCCTTTTGCATGTAGGCATTGGACAGTTTCACCTCGTTACCAAAGTGTTCTTGAAGTAACCTTTTGGCTTCTTTGTAACCTTGATGTGGTTCCATGTGCATACAACTGCGCACCAAGTCTCTGGATTGACCTGTTGTATATTGCTCTAGATAATACAGTCTGTCTTTACTTTTATTTGTTTTGTCTTCAATTAAATATTCAAAAGCCCGCATAAATGATCTAAAGTCCAATGGGTCACCATTAAATACGGGAACTTCCCTAGAAGGGAGTAAAGACATTTTTTGCTGCATTATTATTAGATCAGCAAGTTCACTTTGTGTTGGTGGGACAGGGGCGCATGAAACTTGACTACTATTGGAGCTGTCCATGGCGCTGTCCATTGCGCTGTCTCTACGGTGTTGTTGCGTAAGCCTGGCTGATGCTTGCAGGTCAGGTAGGTGAGGCACTGGTGCTTGGGCAGGTTGTGTGTGTACTTTATGTTGCAAAACATGCCTTTGTAATGGTGTTTTTGGAACTGCTTGTATATTTGCAGATTCAACAGATGATCCCTTCCCTGTGCAGCTTAAGGATCTTCTATAACTTTCTAGATGGGAATTCATCCCGTCTTCTTGCTTTATTTGTGCATTTGGGGGTGGTATTGGCTGTGAGGATGTTCCAAAACTTTCCATTACTTTTATTTTGGCATTTGAGGCAGCAAGTTCCACATCCAATTCCAATTTTTCCCGTTTTGACTTCAATAGCGCCTCTTCAATGGCCAAGTCGTGTTTTTGCTTTAATGCGGCTGCGCGAGCCAATAGCGCTGCACGTTCTGCTTCTACTTTCATGCGTGCGGTAGAGGCAGAAGATGAAGAGCGAGTCTTCTGTGAGCTTTTAGATGTACCCGACCTTTTCCATGTAAATGAAATGCTATCCTCCGGTCTAACAAGTGCTTGTGTGTCAACTTGACGTGCTTTTATCCATATGTCCACTTCATTTAAATATTCATTAAAATGCGACATCTTTGGTTCATACCAATTCACACGATCATTTTCCCTTTCTTCGTGGGATAACAAAACCCGCACCGAGTCGTGTACAGACATAAACTCACTTAAAGCAGTTTTTAATGATTCAGTTCGCGCGTTCACAGCCTCAACATTTCCCTCCTCCATTAATGCTTTAATTTCATTCATTTTCAGAGTGCACACGCCCAACTTTCCCCTGCGCGTTCCCATAAGCGCATTTAGATTTGCCTCCGCCTGCTCGGCTGGCATAGGTGACTCCAATTCCTCATCCATTTCCAACGTAAATTTAAATACAGTTTGTTTGAAGGTATTTCAAAATTCTTCACTGTACCACACCGAAAGCAGCTTTTACATTCATGCAAACAGCGTAGTTTATTCCATAGCACAGCGGCTTCGCATCCCACTCATTCCGGCTATTCCAATCGTATTAGAATAAACTTCAAAAGTTTCTTGGCTACTCACACCCCTTTGGTATAGGCCGGTGAAGCGTCTTCTTGATGCGCTTGTTGGATCCGTCCGAAGAACACCTTCCACAAAGAATACAATTCCTTCAATCCTCCAATACGAGCCAGTTTTTTGACAATTGTAGGTTCCGTTTCGTTGGTGTTGCGGCAGTAAATGAGAATTAATTGACTCGCGTGTTTCCAATACAATTCCACGGATTCCAGAGATTTAAAAGGTCAAACAAAATTTTATTTTAAAGAACATACGTTTGTTCGTTCAACAATTATTTACATACGAACGTTAGATCTAATCCATTCACTTTTCCCTTTCAATTATCCGAACACTGCGGTCAAAAAACTGTGCGCTCAAATCTGCCATGCACAACCCATGATTCATAGCACCCAAAGGCCACGTAAGCACCCAATGTATAGCTTTTCCTCTGAAGAGCACCAAGCCCCGGATGAAATGAATGCAGTTGCGCACATTTGCAGTTGTATAATAAAGAAATGTGTGCTCTTTAATTTGGGAGGCAACAAAAACACTCCCCTATCTATTTATTTATGTAAAATTAATAATACAAATAATACGTTTGAACTTAAATATTGCTGGAGCATATAATTGAAAACAAAATGCAGTTTCGGCTCTTACACTGGTAACTATTAAATATTGCTGATAGCCACATTTAATTTAACTGCCCCAAAGTGGGGCAATGCCCTTCATATTTTAGCGTCCTTAAATCCAATTTTCCAACATTTACATTACCAGTATTAAAAATTCAACCAGTAACCTTAATTGATATTGAGCTGTATGCATTCTTTGAGCAAGTCCCTCCTGTTTTGAAAAACAGCAAAAGTGGTTTTATATCTCCTTTAGGCCATGTCATGAGATGCAGATGAGTTTTTTAACTATGGAATGTCAACTTGCAGTAGTTACTCAGGAAGGATGGCTGATTATTAAATGATTTGGCCCTTGAGCTTGTTTAAGTCAGCCAAATGTGTTGATGGTTTTTTTTTTGTTTTTTTTTGCCGGTCTTCTAAATGAATGTGATTTAACAATGGATACCCCTAATCCTGTCAAGGATCTGCTTTTAATACCTCACTGCTAAACTGACTGTAAATCAGTGCATATGTTCATTTTCATTCAAAGTGGATACTGTTTTGGTCTTTTGCCAGTTTGGGGTATTGACACTCATTAAATGAGAGAGGCTAATTGGGGATGGCTTGTGCTTATGCAAATTGTAGGAGTGAGGACTCCCTTGATTAGAAAATGTGTCACACATTCTTAGGAGTAGACACTGCTTTGCTTTAAAGAAAAGACGCTGTTATGGTCCTTTTAAATGGCCTTGTTCTGCAGTTGATAAAAGAAAAAAAAATTCATTAGCACACATGCCAGTAATAATAAGGATCACCACTCAGCAATGATTCTAGATGGAGTTAAACATGATTGTCTTACGTTTATGCATTAAATCTTTTAATTGGAAGAAAGTGATTCACTTACAGGAAATGCTCAAGATTACAAAAATGAACAAAATATCACCGACACTCTCAAAGGATTGTAATATTCAACACCCATTTTGCACATCTAATTCTCAGTCAGTTTGACTGCTACTTCTGAAATTCAGATACTCTAGTGCCCAAAAAACAAATTGGTGCCCCACAGAGCTGCAGAGACACCTGCAGCACCATGAGGAGCCGCCCTACTACTGGCGCACGGCCTTCGGGATGGTGCTGGAAGGTCAGTGCTATCCCAGCTACCTGCTGAGCACCGCAGAGAGCTCCTTACACCACACAGGTAAACTGCTTGCCAGAAGGCACAGCTGAACGGGGCTGTTTTTCAGCTGCAGCAGACGTATGGAGAGTGCAGAGGAGCTCTCAGAAAAAAAAATGGTGACATTGAGTGAGCTCACTAATTGTATGAATGTTTTTGAATTTTTTGTATGAATTATCAGGAACTTGCTGGAGACCTGGACAACAACTGGGCGGGAGCTGGAGTGGAAGATAGAGGCTGAGCTGGGAAGACTTTGGGAGGCCACTTGAATCACCTCTTTGTCCACTCTCCTCCAATCTCCAGGTTGTGGCTAGTCTGAGACAGGCACAGATTTCCAGGGGGGAAGAACCTCCGTTATTGTTTCTCCAACTTCCCTTTTCCCTCACCTGAGTGATAAATTTCAGTTCTTGAAGAAAGATCTTCGTCTTCTTGTCATTTAAGGGGCAGGCCCTCGTTCCCCCAGGTCAGTGTGCTGACTTTTCTACTTTTGCGAAGATCAGGCTGTTGTGTTCTGTGGGTCTGTGTGTTTTGGTTAGTCTGTTTTAGGTTTTTATTATTTTTGAGAGTATGTTATTAGTCCATGTCTTAGTGTTTCACATTTTATTCCTCTCCCGTGTTATTCCAGTCCACTTACCCATGTACTGTCTTTGCTTTCTCCCCGGTCGCGTCATTGTTTGTAGCAGTTTTTGTCTTAATTGATTGTGACACTATTTCAGGTGATTTAATGGATTCTGGGTTTCAGCCTTCCTTCCTGTCTCGTTTGGTTGCTTCCCCTTGCTTTTGCTATCTTACTAACCCCTACTAACAGTTTATTTTTTAGAAGTTACTAACCAAAACTAACATTGTATATTAGACTAACACACTAACGAGCACCCGGGATTGTACAGCTGCACTTACTAATTGACTAATGATCTCTCAGCATTCGCCCTGTTCTAGTCTCCGCCTCTTGCTTTTCTTTAACTGGCTTTGCTGTGCCTTCTGCAGACTCTCTGCATTTATCTTATCTGTCCTGCTTCTTTTGATGCACTGTGAAATATTTATTCAGTTTATTTATCCCTTCCTTGAGAAGTGTCTTGTGATCCTCGTCTGTATGTTAATGTTTTTTCTGTTTCATGTAATTAGGTTTCCCTTCCACCCCTTGTTAATTATATTAAGTTTCAGCACCTGTGCTTGTCCATGCCCCTGCCCTATATCTGTTCCCTGCAGCAAGCCAGTTTCAGATCTGACTTCGCTTCACCACTTCACGCTCACGCGCCGCCTCGCCTCACGCCGCGCTCCACACCTGCCTCCCGCTGCACTCCCTGCTCCTGTGCACAGTCCCTCTGGTTCCCTGATTCTCTCTGTGTTCTCCATCAGCCATCATGCCCCAGCCATCCCTGCCCCTGCCTGCCGTTTCCTGCTCCAGTCCCGTCCGAGTCTGCCCCCTGCCTGCTGTATCCCGAGCCTTCTCCCCACCAGCTGTGCCTGAGTCTGCCAGCTGTGCCGTCGCCCAGTCCTGTCCGCCCTGCCTGATGTCTCCGAGCCTCCTGGTGCCCCTAGATGTCTTCCGAGCCCCCCTGATGTTCCAGTCGTCATCCAAGTTGTTCCTGTCGTCCTAGTCTGCCCCGCCTGATGTCTCTCCATGTTTCTCCTGGCCAGCTGTGCTCCCCGAGTCAACCATCTGCCAGCTGAGCCCATCTTCTCGTCCTGTGCCTGCCCTTTTCCTGATGTCTCCAGCCTCTGTTAGTCCCGAGCTCCCCCAGTTCCCGAGTTGCCCCTGTCCCGTCCGAGTTGCCCCGAGTCTGCCCCCTAGTGTTTCCTGCGTTCTTCCCCTTTCAGTGCAGTAGCATGGTGGTTGTTGGCCTGAGTGCTTTGTTTTTTCCCCTTTATGAGATTTTTTAGTTTATTTCATAAATTCTTTTTGGACCCCTGCATATGGTGTCTCACGCCCCTTTGTTTCTCCTTGTTTCCATGTTTTCCAAGTTTCCCAGTGTTTTCCCTTCAGACCATAACACAGGCAGTCTAAAATGCTTCTTACGATTGATCAAATTAATGAACAATTTGAATCAGGCTCATTGAAATGCACCAAATTGCGCATCCAAATGAATTATTATTGTATTTCCATAACAAGGTGAACTGGCAACACCAGACGGTGTGAAGTGTTACTTGAGTGAATGAATTGTTGTCGATAAGTTCATTGTTTTAAAGGGATGTTTTGTGCCAAACCAATCCTCAGGTCTGGCTATGCCAGTGTTGCAAAGTACCAAGACAGTTTGGGTCTTATTGTATTATTTTGAGGACCACTGCAATTCTGCCATGTCAGCAAGAAATCACTGTTGCTATTGCACTTGCTATGCCTGAGACACCAGTTTCGGCTGGCAGGTTTATTCTAGTTTCTATTCAGGATCCCTAAATTTTCAAAGATGCAGCATTTCAGTCTGTAGTTCGATCAACTTCCCAAGAGCCAGATGTTGTCCGCCAGATGATGTGAAATTTGTCATCCAGCGGATAAGTTCTGATGAATAAACAGAGCATTCTCGTTCCAGGCAAGATTTATGAAAATTGAATTAAGCATTGTTCATTCGCATACACTAACCACAATGTAATGATGCAAAGCCGGTCAAAAATCGGCAAAGTGTCCCTTTTAAGATGGCAGTTCACCGATGGACCTTGTCCAGACTGGTTGAGTTTTAGAGGATCTGACCGGAATGATGAGTGAATCTGACCAAATCCAGTTGTGAACCTTTGCTGCCAAATGTGCCTCTATGGAGCATTGAATAAAAGGTCTCAGTTTTGTCATTCTATGAATTTATAAGCATTTTTTAAAAAACTTGTTTTCACTTTGCCATTGGTTATGAGTAACATATTTGCCAAATAAGTTAATGAGGTGTATTTTTTTTTTTTTAGAAAATCCATTACGGAATCAAATGTCTGTCATATACAGTTTATGCACACATTAGAATTGTGTAGTTTATAATTTGACAGTTGGGGGCGCCTGTATGCTGGACTTATTGAAGATCCACTCAGAGGTTGTCTTTGAATTGAGATAACAAGAATTGTTAACAAGAGCACAATGGACAGCAAATGGTGGAGAATGAGTGACGGACAGTGGATGGCGAGCAATGTACCACAGAAAAAGTGATTTGATAAGCCCACCCTCTGTATGATGGTAGGAAGAAAATTCAGGATTGACGCCTGATGGCCATTTTGACAATGGAAATGAAGCCAGATGATACAGAGGAGCTGTATGTAAAATTTCATTGAAATCCACTTAGTATTTTCCTTGGAAGAGTGATAACACATTTATGGCAGTCATTTTGCATATGCAAATGAGGTTGAAAACATGATGCATAATTAAAGAGAACCTGTTGAAAAAATTTGAGACAGATTCATTCAGTAGTTTTACAGGAATAGCAATAGCAAACGTCAGAGTCAAAGTTAAGTATGGAGGCCAGACGGCCATTTTGAAAATGGAAATGAGTCAAAATTGACACGATGCACAGCGAGACAGTTAGGGGAACCTGTGAGCAGGATTTGGTTAAGATCCACAGGGTAGCGGTCCTGGAATAGCGATTTCATCCAATATGGTCATTTGGCTGCCGTTTTGAATGTGCAGTGGAGGCAAAAAAAAAAAAACATGATTCAGAACTAGACAAGTTGGGGGGAACCTCTATGCAGGATTGTTGATGATCCAGGCTGCTGGCTGCTGGCGGTGTGAGCATCCGGCCCGAGCTCCTACAGAACACATTTCAAAAACTAACACCTGCCAAGGGCGGCAAGACGCCCAATCCAATGCTCAAAGTTCTCAGATACAATATATCTGCCTCTTACACCCAGTAAAGTCACTAATTGCTTTCTAGTCTTGTGCTCCTGGTAACCAAGACCTCCAATGTTTTTGGAAAGCAAGGGCCTTTGAAGAGAGGATTCACTCTTTAAAAAATCTATACTAATGATTTCAGTCGGTGGTAGCAAGCATGGTCTGCTTATTTGGCAATTCAAGCTGACTGCATTATTTCAGATGGGGAGGTACAACATGTGCTGCTGTTCATCATTCTGATGGAAGCTCCACTATATAGAGACAGAGATGCCTATTGATTCCTGTAATGTGCAGAAAACTAGATAAATAGACTGCAAGGTAAGTAAGGCACATCTGACCCAGTTCCTCAGACTTTAACCTTCAGAGAGAATTGATTGGTAGGTTCTGGTGGGATTATAGAAATATGATGGTGAAGCTCCAGAATAAGTACATGCAAATTATGTCACCTTCATAGATACTGCAACTGAATCTTCTAGTTCTTTAATAATGTGAAACAACCTTGATCGCTAGATAAATGCAATCAAGATGCACTGATCTCCAAATACTTAGGTAGGATACGACTTCATGACTAGTTTCCCATCAGAATTTTCTAAATTAGCCTATTTGGTGTCAGCTGTATTTTGAAGATGTCGAGAGATGGCCCTAGTTTTCCGATTGTTCGTTGGATATGGCTTTCAGATGGACGATGTGGGCAGCTGACTGCCCACATAAGTTAACTAGCTAGCAAATTTATGTTGTGGTTGTCGTTACGTGCAGCAGCCCAGCAGTTATCAGCTAATCTACAATCGACCCATAAGGCCAGACTGACTTAATTTTTCAAACCATGGACCCGACCGACCTTATTTCATGTTAAATTAAAAAAAAAGAGTAGTTCTTAAGGATAATTACTGACTACGAAAAGCTTTCATTGTCTATTTTTGCAAAATTTTCTGAACAAAGTGAAAACTCTGCAGTTTATTAAAATGCATATTTTCTAGAGCAGTAAGAACATTGCCTGCATTGCAAACAGTCTGCAACTTAGGTAAATATCTGCACTATAAATCGACTTCTGCAGGCCATTAAAAAAGTTCTTGTCCATCTCCTGGCTATTTATCCTTAAAAAAGCAAAAATACAAAATGAGTGGCTTGGAGCAGCAAACAGCTGGGAAACAGGTGGGGAGGTGCAAAAGTAATTGTCTGAATTTTTTTTAATGCTAGAAGCATATGCTAGAGGCTGTTATGATCCGAGAGGGCTATTACAGTTGGGATTACAGAGGCGTGTCTTGCTGAAGAGGATGGGGATGAATACAGTATAGAAGGTTACAGGCCTATGAGGAAGGATAGATCCAGTAGGAGGGGAGGATGCGTAGCAGTCTATGTAAAAGAAAATTTATGAAATCAATGATCTCTTGCAATGTGGGGATATTAGGGTCAGGCTCATGCAGAAACACAAGACAGGTCTTATCATCGGAGTGTGCTACCAACTGCCTGCTTCAGACATTATTGTACATGAATTGCTCTTTAAGAATGTAAAACAAGCTTGTAGGGTAGATGAGACTCATTATTAATGACTTAAATCACTCTTCTTTTGAATATGAAATGGTAAAAGGACAGGGTAAAGTTGAGGAAGAATTGTTAGATGTTATAGATTACAATTTTTTTGGTGCAGCATGTCAGTGAACCGAGTACAGAGTAAGCAATTTTGATTTTTAGGTTGGATTAAACTCCTTGACTCGAAGACTGTGGATATAATTGGAGTAGATTCAAGGCAGTTTTTGCTTGATGCGCTGTTTAAATTCATTCCAAAGGTGTGGAAAAGTAAGTAACCTTACCACCGTCAATAAAAAATCATTATTCAGCAATAATGTAGGCTCCAATGTATTTAAAGATACGTGGATTAATTAAAACCTTAAATATAATTGTCAGCATGAAGATTTATTTGAGTTTGGTGCTGTCCATGATATGATAAACCATGATATGTTTTCAAGTGTGTTCTACATTGAACGCCTTGACTCTAATTAAGAATCTATATTCCACTACAGTGCTTAACAAATTTATTAGACCACCTCCCAATTTAAGGTTTATGCAACAGCTGCCCTAAATTAACAGTATTGGTAATCACCAAAATCATTTTTTATGTTTCTGTAATGGTTATAATCCACCAGTATGCACAAGCTCTTTAATTGAAATTTTATTTTTAATGCTAAAATATAATTATTGTTGTTATCCATGAATTTTTGAATTTACTGTTTTACAAAAAAGCAGAAAATAGTGAAGCACGTTCTTATTTTTTGACAAAAATGCCAAACAACAGTTATTTACTTGCATTCCTGAACATAAAAAAATAGTTTTAGTGGTTGAATGTAAGAATACAAGCTGTTATCAGGGCCAAAGGAGGATATATAAAATATAAAGTTTTTTTTTTGCTTTTTATGTGTGAATAAGGACTATTTAGTTGTTTCAGTTTGTTGGTTGCCAATAAATCACAATATAAGTTTTAGTTTTAAACACGTTTTTGACAAATTGCTAAAATATTTGTGTTTCCTCATTTTTATGACATGTGCTCTAATAAATTTGTTAAGCAGCATACATTTATTTATTGTGCATATCCAATCAACTACCCTCAGTGCAGTCATAATACAATATGATAGTTCTTCAAATTTTATTGGTGTTGATATATCTGCAGCCAAATACAATATAAAGTATATTCTTTACCACTGATGAGAAGGGTGTTCCACTGAAAAATCTGACATTTCCATTTCCATTTCCAATGAAGAAGAATGCACCGAAAACCATGGAATTAGATTTACATTTTCAAAAATGTAATTAGTTGGTGGTTAGTCTGAGCTCATTGAATATACAAGGGGTTGAGAAATAATTAAATTTGATCTTATTGCTTTTATTAGCAGCGCAGTATTTTTGAAAACAGAAAATGCATAACATTGACTCTCCTTGACTCATGAACAGGTGACCCAGGAATGAGTCAAGCGTGATTGTTGTCCCCAGTGACTGGCATTTTTCTAAATGCCACACATCCGTTCAGCTCAGGCGCTGAAATTTTTTAAGATGTATTTTGACTTGACTGCACTATAAAATGGTTGTAAATATCAGTAAACATTACAGCATCCTTCCCATAAAAAACAATAAGTTGCATTTCACTGACTGGGTCATTTAATATTTAGTACTTGATATGCATTAACTTTAATTTTCACAGAAACTGGCGCTACCCTTTATTACAACCCCAACCCGGAAAAAGTTAGGAGGGTATGTAAAATGCATACAAAAAGAAAAAGAATTTCTAAATTTACTTTGACATGCATTTCATTGTTGACAGTGAGAAGAAAAGATGTTTAATGTTTTGCTTATTCAACTTCCTTTTATTTGTAAGTATAAATCATTCTTTCCCTTCAGGCCTACAAGGCCTTCCAAGAAAAGCTGAGAGGGGGGTAATTTAGACGTAGTACCTTGGTAAAAATTTGAACGATGATGTGATTTGAAACAACTGATGTCAGCAGGTAATTGTAATCATGATTTGGTTGGCTTATCTGGGCACGGAGGCATTTGCAATGGACCATCCCTCAGTGGACGCGTACTGTGGTCAAATTAACCAATATTTTGGGATTTTTTTTTTGATTAATGGATGCCCTGTGCTTCTGACAAAAGAAAAAAAACACTATCCAGACTTTTACAAGCAAGTCCAAAAGCTATAGTCTGTCATGATATGGGATTATGTCAGTAGCCTTAGCAAGGGTAACTTCCACCATTGTGAAGGTATCAGAAATGCTGAAAAGCACTCTGAGATTTTGGAGCAGCATATGCTGCCTTCAAGATGACACGATGCCCACACATATTTCAACAAGGAAATAAAGAACTGAATTCTGCATGCATTCCAAAAGCATGGCTGACTAGGAAGAGGGTGCAATGAAACTTAGGGGTGCTCTAGCCCCCGTAAATAAAGTCTTAAATTGCCAAAGGGTCCGGTACAGACTTGGTTATGGTAGGAATCAGCCAGGGTCAGGATTGGGGATGTACTAGGATAAAAATCAAAATGTCATCCAAAAATCTAGGTCAATTACAGGCAGGGCTAAGACCAATTTTTTTCAGAGGTGAGATAATACGGAAGCAAAAGTTCGTAAAATTTTCTGGCACAATATGGTACAGAGCATAAATGCACAAAAACTGCCGATAACATAATTATCTTTTCCATTCTCAATGTAATGAAGGTCAATAATGTAATCACTTACAAATAATGTCATAAAATTTCTGAACAAATAGCAAAAATAACGTTTTGCCCATAATGGAGTAAGTTACTGGCTAGTTATTACATTATTAGCTGGGTGGGGGAAAAAAAAACATAAAAAATGTAGTAACTGTAACCCTTAATGTACTCTTCATGTAAGTCCTATTTGTCTGCTATCGTCTGAGACTTACCCTTACTGTTTTCTCTCTCAAAATTGATTGATCTAGAATCAATCAATCACTCTCTCTCTCTCTCGTTAGAATTAGCTCAAGCCCTCCCTTCTATTCCTTAGCCATTAGAGTACCAAAAAGTTGTGAGTTGTTTGCACACATGGACATTTGCATTTATGTGATATATCGTGAAATCTACACATCTACCAAGATGTTTAGTTCCTGAGGAAGAAAACCACAATTTAACTTCAGGAAAAATGTCATTCTTAATCAAACATATGTCACAGCCTGTGTAAATGCAAGCCAAACACAAACAGATCACTACAGCACTGGCCTCCTGCCGCCTGGTCTAGGGAGAGAGTTATGCCACACATGGCTGCTTATAAGTAGCAGAGCACACCAGGCCCAGGTGGGCTCAGGCCACTCATCATTACTGCTGAATGGCATTCACTTCTGCCTGTACTGGCCGCACATTTCCCTGCCCAACTACTTTACCAAGATAAGTAACAGCGGCTTCAGCAAACTCACACTTTGCTAAACTTACAGTCAACTGGGCATCACTGAGACGGTTTCCTGATACGAAGTAAATGTTCTTTCCACGTATCGCTGAAAATAAACACATTGAGATGCATCGCACAATCCTCCAGCCCTGATATGACCACATTCATCAAACGCTGGAATGTAGCTGGCGCGTTTCACAAACCAAATTTCATAACAGTATAAGAATATAATCCAGAAGATGTTATAAAAGCTTAAATCTCTTTGGCCCTCACAGATAATGGCACTTGCCAGTAGCCCTTCCGTACATCAAATTTACTGAAATACTGAGCTGACCCAACCTGATCTTCACAATCTCCAATGCGTGGCAATGGAGAAGCATCAGGCTTAGCGACTCCGTTAACTTTCTGGTTGTCAGTACAAAATCGATTACTCTTATCAGACTTCTCCACCAACAAACAAAGTGACGCCCAGCTTGAAGAAGAGGGCTCTGTGATTTTGAAGCATATACTTTATTTCTGATTCCATCACTTTGCTCTTTGATTCTGATACCCGATAAAAACGCTGATGAATTGGTTGCGCCACACCTACATCAATATCATGTTCTATTTAATGAGTTTGGCTTGGTGCATTATTAAACAATCATGGATTACTATTAATTAGAGCAGACAGCTCCATACACCTCTCCTCAGACAAATGTCCCAGCAGAGGCCCGAGAGTACGCAATGTTTCTGAGTTCTTTAATCGGCCACATAAACCTTCATCAGGTGGAGTTACACCATCATCCTCCAGAGAGAGACCCAGCAACCCCCACTGCTGCTATTGATGAAACTGCCTTCACAAATGCGCTTTCCTCTTGCCCATTAGGTGTCAATTCCTGAGAAACATGAGCATAATAAGGTTAAAAGGTTAACATGACAGACTTGGGTGGATTAGGCGTTTAGGCGTGGACAAAAGGTTCAAATCAGAAACCTGGCGCAACACTGTAGATGGACCAGCACACTTAGCCTGAAAAGGAAAATTGACAGGCAGCACCTGAGCAAGAACCTGGTCACCTGGCTTAAACTGACGCTGTTCAGCCTTCCGATCATAAAGAAATTTCATTTTAACCCGCAAAGAAACTTGGCCTTAGCCAGTTCCCCAGTTATATACAACTAATGTTGAAATCTGTTTACATAATCAAGTAAGTTACTTCGAACTTCTTGCTGCGCCACAGTCTCATACAATAGAGTAAGTAGACCCCGCACTGTATGTCTAAAACACCAACTCATTAGGGCCAAAACCAGTACTCTCCTGCACAACCTCTCTAGCAGCCAACAGTAGCCATGGCAACCCCACTTCCCAGTCCTGAGGACTGGTTGTGTTTAACACGCAGCAAATTCAAAACCTGAGCAAACAATTGGTATTGAAACTTTCAACTGTTCAACTTCAGACTCCGCCTCCACCTGGCACAAGGACCGTGTAACTGCACAGGCAGTAAAAACCCCACAAATACACTGAACATTCTCATCAGGGACTTGTGTGATCAAAGGAAATGATGTTACCAGGGGACGTGGGGAAATATCAGCCACACATGGCTACCAGCCAGATCGTTCCAAAGAATGACATCAATCCCTTGCATTGGCAGTGCTGGACACACCCCCATTACCACCTTACCAAGAACCGAACCACAATCCAGCTCCGCTTCATACACTGGGACAGGTAGCACATTTAAACCTGTCCCCCTTAAGATTTTGACTGGCACCTTTACATCACTCCCCACCAGGGACACATGACCATCTGACACAAATGCTGAAAATAGGGACAGCTCCAGACTGACTCCATCTCAGGTTCACCAGAGGGCACGCAGGGAGAGCAAACACAGGGAGAAACACCATGAGAAATATTAACAGGACAGGAACAGTACATGCTATAGGCCTGGCCTGTGCACTGCTAGACCCACTTTTAGCACTTAATTTGACAGGGCACTCAGCTTTCCAATGTCCCTGGCCTTTACAATATATCTGCAAGTGTTGCTGGAATCTGACTGCAACTGGTTACATGCGGCTCCATCTAGTTTACCATGACAAAAACCAGTGCCCTCATCCCACTGTTTAGCTACTGGGCGGAAGTTATTAGCATCCCCCCGGAAAAGAGAATCATTCTGAGCCCTAGTGTCACAGAAGCCTTGTTGTGTCAAGACATATTCATCTGCCAGTCTCACTGCCTCTGTTGCTGACGTCACTTTTTGTTCATTTATATATATGGCAATGTGAGCAGGCACAGAATTTTTAAACTGCTCCAAAACAATTAATTCTCACAAAGCTTCATATGACTCAACCTCCAATGAAGTACACCAGCGATTAAGATGAGTATTTAAGTCCCTGGCAAATTCCATATGTGACTGCCGACCAATTTTTTTCCAAGATCTAAACCTCTGGGGATATGCCTCACACACAAGCTCATAGGTCTTTAATTCTGCAGCCTTTACAGTTTCATACATACGATACTATCAGCCAAACAGAGCGGAGAACGCCGCTTGCGCTCTACCCGTCAAAACACACTGCAACAACAGAGTACGCTCAGTATCCGACCAAACTCAACTTTCAGCCACTCGCTCAAAGAGGAAAAAAAAACATTCCTGGGTCACGCTCACAAAACTGAGGGACTAATCGTAAATTACCGGCAACATCAAAAACACGTATGGGCACAGAAGACATATCAGAGCCCAGCCCCACGCTTACTGCCTGACCTAATCTCCTTCAGTTCTAGTTTTTTAATTTCCATCTGCAGCAGTAGTAACTCCCTGCGCTGTTTCAACAGTAACCCAGCAACACCAGCTTCATGAGAAACGGTCGCCACAGCAGTATCCAGACCGACATCAACAGCAACAAACTTAGGCTGAAGAAGCCCAATCTCCAATAGATTCTCCGTTAACATTTTTCTAACATTTTCCATCTGCCGCTTATCCCCAACATCCATCCGATAATGTTCAGCAATCTTCTCCAACTGATCTCGCAAACACCGCTCTAATATCTCCTCTGATGAAGTTTTTAAGAAATCCTCCACAGTAGCCATAGCTACAACACAACTAAAATGCTTATCTGCCCAAAACCTACAGGTAATACGGTAACACAAATGCCGATACCAAAACAGAAGTCGCATAGCCAGTACACAGCCCAGATGTCACCGCAGCTCTGTCCCACTATCTGAATGACCAAAACTAACTAAGCTCCTGTCCTGGTCTTCAGGGGTTACTTCCGGAGGGTATTTATGCACTGAATACCGCTAGCCCGATAAAGCAACCACATAAAGCGGCGACATTACTGCGGCTACGGCTGTGCTCCCGAGACTTTGTCTCCAGCCAGTTTCAACACCACTCTAAAATCTCCCCCAGACGAATTCCATAGGGGAACCCGCCTCTCAGCCCAACTATGACAGACCAACAGCAACTTACACTGTACACAAGACCACTGAATTCTGCAACGAAACACAACATACTGCACCAGCTACACAAACCTCTCTAAACAAATCAGACTCACTAACCAGGCCGGCAACTATATTCATGTCCGTTAATACGCAAACAGCTTTCCTACCAGTTTGCACGATTCCTTACCAACCAAATTGAACAAAGCATACCAATAACTCGCCAAACCAAATTAACACGCACAAAACCAGACAATACGGCGAAGACGACCCCTCAGCTGTCACAGCCCGGCTCAAGACTGGCAAACAGAGGAGACCGACGAGCTGGATAGCAAAATAGTATTTATTCACAAAAATAGATATATATTTAAACAGAGCAATATCACGTTAAATAGTCTGTAATCAGTAATGTAAGCATGAATGGATGTGTGGAAAAGTGTAAATGCAAACCAAAGACAAATAGATCACTACAGCACCGGCCTCCTGCCACCTGGTCTTGGGAGAGAGAGAGAGAGAGTTATGGCACACATGGCTGCTTATAAGTAGTAGCGCTCACCGGGCCCAGGTGTGCACAGGCCACTCCTCAATTTACCTCCAACACAGACGACAACAACCAGACAGGGACGCCTAGTGTCTGGGTGGTGGTCGTCACACATATTTAAATAGTTTTTTTTCAAGTAAACTACTTTCAACACATTATTGCCATTCAGTACCATCTTTATGCATGACAAAACTGACATATGAAATGTGAAATGTTATATGAAAATGTATTCCCAGAGCAGAATTCTTGCCCTATTTTCATATTTTGCTATTTTAATAAAGTCATGACAAGCTCGACAGTCTGAAAAAGGGCAAATAGTATCGATTGTCAGTGTGCACGTGTATCTGTTCCAAGACATATTTTCATTGGCAATCCCCATTGTTGACCACTAGATGGCTCTTGATTGACAAGTTTCCTAGTCATGTCAGTGACATCAGGTTTTCCACCTTTGTCAAACTTGTTTTCTTTATCACACAAGTTGAAAAGTAATTTAGTAAAGGTAATAATTTAACGGTCAAAAGGAAATGAGACAGACAACTTGGTAATTGAAATTAATTAGGGATGAAATTTAGTGAATACAGTTTATTTATTTGAGATTTGTGTACATGGTATATAACATTGTTTGGATAGAGGTTCTTAAGAAAAATGCATGCAGCAATAGGCCCATCCTGACAGGCTTGTTTCAATGAGTGCTGCACTAGCAATCCTGTTGTCAGGAACTGACAAAAACAAACAATTTAAAAAATCGCACCTTTGGAAACGTAATGTACATAACGTCACTATACTGTAAATATGAAGCATTGATCAATACATTGTAATTTGTTCAATATAATATATTAAGTGTAAAAACTATGAAACCTCTGTATGAGACCCTTTTAGCTGGTCCAGTCAGACTCGTTGCTGATGTTTGTCATAGCATCCATTGGTTGACTGAGAGTCAATCATCAATTTGAACAAAGGAACTATTGTCATTTACGTAGACCTGCTGCCACTCCCAGCACAGATGCTAATATGACCATGACAAATATACACAAATCAACATAAAAGGCACTCAGGACTTGGCTAGTTTCTCTGCCTCCCTCATGGATATCATATGAGTCAGAGATCAATCTCATTGTCTAGTGGGGAGTGCAAGGGGCCAACAGTGAGAAGACACACCTGCAGTTGCTGTCTAAACCTGAAGAGCAGGTTATTGTCTTCTTGTAATGTTAATATAGCATAAAATCAAAATTGGTACTCTAATGGCCAAGGAGTAGAAGGCAGGGCTGGGGATAAGAAGTTAAAAAAAAAAAACCCGAAGAAATCTTAAAGTTGCTGTAGGTGATTTTTTTTAAATTGTTTTTAAAAAGGGTTGAATAACTCCACATTCCAACAGAGACCATTGATTTAGAGTGTCTGGTTCATAACACAGGTCTCTCAGTCACTGTCTTCTGCAGTAAAGCAGGATGTAAAATTCTGGAGTCACCCACTGCCTCTATCCAATGTGGTGAGAGACCGTCATAAAGAGGCGGTCATCTCTGCCTGTAAACACACAGAGCTGAATCTGTGTTGTTAGCCCACAGTCAGCAGAAAATCATAAGAGGAGGAGAAAAATCTGTGCTGATGGCAATGATGGAACAGATGAAGTTTCCAATCCCAGTGCAACGGGAGACTGTGTGACAATTAAATAGCCAAAGCACCAAAGAATGGTAGAGGTACTAATAGAATTAAAGAGGAAAAAAGCGAGATGGCCAAGAGCCGTATTTATATCAGTACCGCTTTTTATAGGTGGAGAAAACAGAAGGAATAAAAGGGTCTATGCACAGCTAGCCTTGCTGCTACTGGACAGGTTAGCTTTGTTTTACTCTGTAGTAGTTATGCAGTTTTATCATTTTTGTCTCGGGTAGTCCTGTTGGTGGTTTTTAATCCAGCTAATGTAACTTTATAAATATACAGTCATTGTTCCTGGCTGACGACAGCTTGCTTAGCTGTGTAACGATAGCATGTGTGGCTATAGGACACTAGCTAGCTTTAGCTAATACCTTCAAAACGCCATTTATACCGAAGTTTAAGCATGGATGTAATGTGTCGTTGGTCCACGTTTTCAGTGTGGCTTTAATACGACAATCACTGAGAGTCTGTTTATATTTTACTTATATTGTCACTGAGTCGCTGCTCTCTATCTCTGCCTCTGTTGAAACTGATGCGCGTTCCTGTGCGGCTTGTGGATGGGGGGTTGGGACTGCTTACTTTGGCTTCAGTGGAGCTTAACAAAGTTCAGGAGGCAGTAACTCAGGTAATAATGGGTTTTGTAGCATTTGGCTGAATCTGAGGAGATAAGATAGCCCTATACAAATGCAATTCATCCTATTCTATTTGCCAGTAGTGAAACCTGAAGAAATACATCTTTCTTCAGCAGCCACACATGCATATGTCACAGCACTGCCATCGCCATGCCATATCGGTGAGGTGGTACGCTAATTATCACGCATTTCTTGTCTTTGTGCATATTGTTCTCTTCCCATCATTTTGGTTAAAGTTTTTTTCTCATTAGTCCAAAGAATGTCCTTCCAGACCAGCTTTTTCTTCAAAGAAAGAATTCTTCCAACATCCACCACAGTGTGTTTTATGGACTTTTGGGACCTTTTGGTGTTCCTAAGCTCCTAAACCATTGTGTTTATTCTTTTTAATAATGCACCAGATATTGGTTTTTGATTGATTTGTTTTTACAACATATTTTTTCATTCTAATGATGGCTTGCTTCACTGGAGTGACAGCTCTGAACTTCAATACAATGAGTTAACAGCAGTAGATTCAAGATGGATTTTAACCCTTATATCAGCTTACTTTTAAATTCAATAACTGGGGAGTGATATGCACCCACTGAGTAGCTGTGTAGACAACTGTCCAATGACTTTTGGTCCCTTGAAAAGGGACTTCTCATTAAAAAAAATTAACAGTTAACAGAGAGTCCAGCTGTCCTTTTTGGAGAAGAATGACAGGTGGTCACAGTATTTATTGTTGAGTATCGATCAGGAACCAGACGCGAGAACCAGGAAATGCAGTAGAGCTTGTTTTATTGGTAAAGGGAGGTGACCCCCGCAGAGCGAAAAACAATACAGAGTCCACAATGCAAAAGTCGAAATCCAGTTGGGCAAAAATAGTATCAAAAACCAGGGCAGCAATCACAGTAATCGTAGTCGGACAGAAATGGGTCTGGTACACAGGAATAATACTATCAGAGAGACAAGCCAGAATCCACAGGACGTAATCCGAATCGTTACCAGGGCAGCAAAAAGATCTCGTTGTCGGGCAGAAAAATGGTCAAAACACACAGATGCAACAGTAATCCAAAATCACAAGGGCTGAAATCGAAAGTCAGGCAATCCAGTCAGAAAGATAAATTACTAAGAATCGAGGCGAGAACCGTGGCGCAAGAAGCTTGGAAGATACAGTCTGACACGGAAGTGCTAGAAAAGACATCTTAAATACACATCCGGGTGAAACACATGACAAGGGAGAACTGGTGTGATCAATGAAACAATAATCAGGACTGACACATGAGGAATTATCTAATTACATGAATTTGGAAAATGCCAAGACGCAGACAGGGATCACAAGACAATCCTATGAACAAAACCACAGCTCCGGTTAAGGAGTACTAAAGTGTATAGTCTAAAGAAAAGGAGAGCAAGAGATATCAGTGGAAAACTGCAGCCGAGATAATTAGGGATAAGCAAGGAGGGCGGAGATTAGAATTGAGCGACTGCTGAGAGATCGTTAGTCAATTAGTATGTGCAGCTATACAATCCCGAGTGCATGTCAGTAAGTTAGTAAAAATATACAATGTTAATAAGGGTGAGTAATTATCGAAAACAATAAACTGTTAGTATGGTTAGTAGATAGTAAAAGAGAGAGGAAGGAAGAACACGAGATAATGAAGGAAGATTGAAAACCCAGAAACCAATAAATCACCCGAATGAGTGGCACACAAGATTAGGGACCGTGAGCAAAGACCTACATAAGACAAGACAGGGTAGACGAAGTGCAATGCATGGAAACGAAAACATGGCATAGAAAACTGAATGATCTAAACATGAAAAATAACATGAAATCTAAATACCAGGAACACAATACACAATCCTAAGAATGGTCAGACGGGCAGAGGTCAATGAAACACAAGAATCCTAAACATGGCAAAGCCAGGCACAGAACATAAACATGACAGCAGAATGGCAGAATCATTACAGTTATTTTCTCTTTTTTCTAGTCTTTGGCAAATGACCTGATAATTTTGGGCACAATTACCTTGACATCATAAGTAATTTTACCAGTTTTGAGACCAACATCTGTAATTTGAGTCCCAATAATTTTCTTCCGTCAAAACTCTGTTATTATCCCAGTAATTGAATTGCAGACTTAAGTACCAAAGTGCTGCTGGTTAGACCTCTTTTATACAGTGCTTTCTTGAAGCACCGAAGATATTTATCTAAACATATTTTATATGTTGTTCCTCTTTTTTCAGCATCATTGAAGCTGGCTGGGATTACCCTGTTAGACAGAAGCAAACCAGATGGTTTGTCTGAAGAAATATTGTGGCAAGTTCTCCAAAATTCATGGAAAAATTTGACTGCCAATTTATTTATTTATTTATCTTTCAAAAACTGCGGGACTGTGTACAAAGATAATGCATGCAGCTTCACCAGCAGCCGGGGAGCAGTTTCCGTTAGACAGAAGATTGAGATGTATACATCAGCAAGAAAGCAGAAATTAGATACCTTTTCAAAACTGTGTATAGCTTAGTATGTACCCAATTATTCTTAATAGTCTAGGACCGTCACTTTTTATTGAACAACCCTTACAGCAAGCCTAAAATATAATCGTTGTAGTGTGACTTTTAACTATCAATTGCGGATTTTAAAAAGATGAAATTGGTTTGATGTGTCATTTTCTGTCGCAGTCAAGATGATTCACTGCTTGTCAGAAAGGATTTAAAAGACTAGAATGTAAAAAGCCACTTAATTTTGGACCAGAATGAATGAATGATCATTAGCTGGTAAAAACTGAGCTTGGAATGTTGCCTGGAAATCCCAGTGGGCATCCGTAGAAGCTTAGTCCATTAAATCTTTCTGGTCTTTACTCCATTAAGTATGGCGATTCAAAAGAAAGATAGATCAAATTTCTGTGCTCTAACAGCATAAATAATACACATATTTGAAAGTTGATCAATTGAATGTGTTCACAGAGCAGTTATGAACTGAGGCAGAACATACTTTCACTAATTATGGTTGACAATATCAGGTTTTTATTCCGACCAAATTGTTCAAACACAATGTGCAAGATGAATAAATGTAGCTATAAGGCTTAAAAATGTATTGTGGGAATTCTGTAATTTGGTTGTCCTGAAATGGGATTATTTACATTTGTTTTATTTTATGGCCTTGATGCCAAAGACAAGTTTCTAAAGTGTGCATTATTAATAATTCCTCCAATTAAATTGTTACAGCTTGCTTTCTTATTGCATGCAGTGGTAAACAAGACAATATTCAACAAAACTTTCAAGTTTGAATGTGGAGGTCTTATTTTTTTTCAGATCCTCAGTGTCGACAGAAGACACAAGTGTTGTTCCTGAGATCGCCTTAAATAACCCCTCACATTGCATTCCCCCCTTCTTGCTTCCCCCCACTTCAAATTTATTGGGGGATTTGTATTCCTAATGACACATGGCCTTTGCTTTTGGAGCAGTGTAGCTAATCCCATCAAAGAACCCAAACTCATCAGCAAAGGTCTAATCCCTTGTTCAAGGCGGTTACAGGGGCTCCACCCTCTCAGTTCTCATCTCGCAAAAACTCAGCTTAGCATACATTACAGATTTATTATTTAGCAGAGTAGTAGCTAATAGGCAAGTCGTTGGGTTTTACTGCTCTAGCAGAAGAACTGTATGCATTGTGTTATTATCTAAAATGTTCACTGACATTAAGTATCATCCAGTTCATTAATGTGAGGTAGCTTTAAAGCAAAAAATGAAATAAATAAAATCAGCTGCACTCCTTCCTACTCATTGCATTTCAGAAAACATACGCAGTTGAACCCCAAGAGTTATTCCCAGTTGAAACACTGAGGATGTGTAGCAAGGATACTGTTGGTGTGTGTGCGTTTTTTTTTTTTTCTTCAGTTTTCGACAGTGAAACGAAGCAAAGGCACAAATGTGCTGCATGAAGTATCGAGCTCACTGAACTTGAGAATCTCCTTTGATATGAAACGTAAGTGCTTGTGTGCAGAAATCTATTTTCAGAGATGTTTCAAGCAAGCTGAGTGTGGGACAAACTTTCAGCCAGGCAGTTTACTGCCTCAGTTCAGCCCATTATGGTGCATGGGTGGTCAGGTGTCAGGGAAATATAGTATGTTGACAAATAAAAAATTTAGACAACATATACTGGCACTTTTTGGCCATCTGAACCAAAAAAATAAAAAATAAACAGCATAATCCTTCAATGACATCAAATTATGATTTAAGTATGGTTTCAGGCAAGTACAGTCATAAATACGATTTGGTATTTTTTCTAGAAAATTGGATAAAATCAGAAAGCAGTTGCAGCAACTTTGTCCAAAATTACCTTTTTGAAGTCAAAAGGAACATCAGTAGTCCTTAGCCACTGGGGAAAAATCTGTCCGTTTACAGCAATACTGCCCTAATTAATGACATGCCATTTACAATATCTAATAAAACTTGTGACAGTAGCTCGAACCTTAATTTCAAAGATCTGGGGCTTTGAGTAAAACGTAAATAAAAACACCAAGCAGGAGTTTACAATTCCAAGCTTACCTGATTTCAGGTAAAAATAGTACAAAGACAATATGATTCATGTTTTCAATCATCAACTTCATTTTTTAGCTCCCGCTGCTCGCGGTGCAGGAGCTATGGTATTGGGCTCCGTCTGTGCGTGCGTGTGCATGCGTCCGTCAACACCTTTTGCTTTATCTCATCAACTATTTCAGTTGCAGGCTCCTAATTTTTACTGGACATGCATCTCATAAAGGCCTACAAATGACGTGCCTAAAGGTGACCTTGGCCTATTTTTCAAGGTCACTGGCCTAGTCTAAAAATATCACCACAAACTTCGGCCTTTTGCTTTATCTCATCAGATATTTCAGTTAAAGCCTCCTAATTCTAGCTGGACATCATCTCATAAAGGCCTACACATGACATACCCAAAGGTGACCTTGGCCTATTTGTTCAAGGTCACTGGCTTAAAAATATCACCAAAAACTTAGTTTATGAAATAAAGCTAAATGTCTATTTCAGTTACAGTCTCCTAATTTTTACTGGACATGCATCTCATAAAGGCCTAAAGGAGAGAAAAGGAAGGATATTCGGTGTGATCACCTGGCGGAGAGAAGATTTTCAGAAAATTCAGATTTTGGCTCAGCATCGTGACATCTAGAATGGGCATACAGTTGATGAAAATTTAATTTAGCTATTTGTAATACACATGAATTTATAAGGGCTCAAAAATGCTAGAAACAATGACCCAAGAACCTTCGACCTACCCCCATGTACTTTTAGACCCAGTATCTCAAAAAATATTCACAAGATCTAAGTCAAATTTGGCAAGGATTCATTTAATATACCAAAGTTATTTTCCCATAAAAATCAGCTGATTCCAAGGGGGTTAGGCGGGAACTTTTTTTTCAGATTTGGTTGATTTTTTCATTGAATGACCCTGCTTTTTTACTGCCTCCTTACAGAAAAGAGTGCGTTGAAGTTTTTATTTCTCACCTCCAGGACTCATCATTGATAATGGTCAGTGCCTGTAAAGGTGGAAACATAGCTTATAGGCTGGCACTTCAAATAACTGTCAATCTCAAATAACATACCATTACCTGTCCAACGCCATATTCCACATTTCTTTCTGCAGAGAGGAAACGGTTTGGTTCCTGTCCATACTTGTCTTTTGGCAACAGAAGAATTACCACCAGAAATTAAATTTATTGAGTGAATAAGGATAGACTTCAACTGCACCGTCAGAGCAGGAAGTCCTGGAGGGCCTGCAGCTGCTTACTGAAACACTGCTGCATTAAAGAAGCATAATCCTCTGTGGTGAATTTCCTCAGGAGAGAGATTCTGACAAATATGCTATAAATCATTCTCGTCATTTCAAGTAGTTGAATTTGTCAGAAACCCGTGAATGCAATTTTTTAGTTCAGGAATCTTTGAAGGCCGGACCATAATTAAACTGAGAACCATCTAAGTCAATTTACAGCATTCCTTGCAAAACTATTAAGCAAACTGCTTGTTCAACTACTTTGCGTTCAAGAGGTAAAACTTCTTTTTAAATGCATTTAAAGTTGGAACATAAAGGATTTCTGGAGGTGTTTTTCCTACATTGAATCTGAAAATATTCATTCACAGAACTGAAAAGATATTTTGCAGTTTTAAGTGGTTATAGTGAAAGCTAGATAGATTCAAGTTTGTCATTTAGTCCATTTAGCAGGGTTGTACCTTTGAAAAGACCATAACAAATCAGCCTGCCCTGGAAACCAAATAATTATACATTTATCAAATTTTCTTAGTTATTGTCTGTCAGACTGAGTGTAAATGCAGGCACTTGGATGAAAGCATAGAGTAATAACATGACTCTGGAGGACAAACCTAAACAGATAATTCTGAAAAGCTCCAAATCTGCTTGACTTTTCCGATGTGAAGGCAGTATTATTCACTGCCAGAGATGGAATGTCCTTGCACGCCTGTGATCCCCTGTTCAGCATTCAGGTTTTGCTTCTGTAAATAAAAACTATTCATCACCACTTTTTAAAACAAGGAATTATATGGCTGATTCTACTTTAGGCTTGCATGTACGTTTGTGTACGACATTATTTCTCTATTGGCGCGTTATGGAAAATGCGTTTTTAGAAAATAAAGCCATGATTTCTCCATCATCCTGCGCCTGTGTTAAATTGAGAATTGTACAATGATAAGACATTCAATATTTAACCTTCAGAAATATATCACTGTCCAAAAACAAGCCAGTTCAATCATCCTTAGCCAATACTGTGCATCCCGGATGCTTGTATTACTTGGTCGCCCAAGCAATGCTGAAAAATCATAATTTGGCCTTGATCCCAAGGTCGAGACTCAAGTCCGAAATCACAAATAATTCACAATATATACATTCCTATTAGTGCCTTTTATAAACCTAAGGTCTAAATACAGTAGTATATCCTATAATTAAATGTTCATCACAAGTTGCCGGTTAAGCAATCAATGAGGCTGATAATTGATGTGCTTTGTTAAACATGTTCATTAATACAGATCTTTCTTATTTTGGTTGTTGGTGCACAAGGCAACATTGATTGGTTTGTGCAATATGCAAGATATTGGGCATTTCCAGTTTGACTTTGAATCCACAGTCAAAGATTAAACTCAAGGGGCTCTAAATTCCTTGACCAGGCGCAGGTGGGGTGAATGAGGGGGCTCCGCACAAAGGGGGTGTATCCAGGCGTATTTTGCAATTTCGTGCCCGGCGCAAGTACTCCTCTGTCCCGCCTCTGTCCCTCCTGCCAGCGCAAGTGGCAAAGAGGGAGGAGAGAATGTGTGAGTGGGTATAACACAGCCGAGTCAAATCTTCACCAATCAAATGAGCTCCTCTCCTCACATTTAAAATGTTGGAATAAAGAAGCCTCTATCCTATATCTGCACAATGCGTTAATGTTGCATTTTACTTTGCTGCTTCCGACATGTTTTCCGCACCGTTTACATCTATAATAAGCATTACAAATACAAGTTAGGTGACAAGCTAGGGCATTCGCGAACTTGTCTCGTTTTGAAATTCAATTCTATGTCAGATCATTCAAACTTCTGAAGTGGGAATGAAATAGGACGGTTGCTCATTTATGTCTTCTGCCTGCATGATTGGGAAGAGAAACGATAGATAGTGTGTTCCTAATATTGCACCCTGTTGCTGCCTAAAATTTTGGGATTAATATGTATGGACAACAATGCAAGATACATTAGTTTAAACTCCTGCGGTAACTTAAGCAGCAAGATTTGTTTCATTCTCTCGCACGATAATTCAGCTTGTATAGTGGATCATTTGCGTTCTACATTGTCCGTCCAAAAGTAGTTGCCTTTCAGATTCAAATGATCAAATATTGCTACTGGATCATTATTGCAGCGATTAAAAGCCTGTTTCAGCTGGCAATAATTATTTTACACCTGGTGGATTTAGCGCGTAGCTTCTCATTTATTTAAAAAGTCATGTTGGAAGATTCGGAGGGGGAAAATTATTGGCACCCACCATCGTTAATTAAAAGTTATCACAAGTGTTATTAATCAGACCAACAAAAAAAAAAAAATCCACGTAATGATGGGTTTTTCAAGACAAGGAAACGCATCATACCATTATGGAAATGTTTTCAAGAAGTGTAGTTTGTTTTTTGAACGATTAATTGAACTTTCACCAGTCACAGTCACAAGCATTCCGCTTTATTTTTTGAGGATATTCCACATACCCAAACGTAGTCATGATTCAAATTGTGATAAAACAACAAAACGATCCAAACTGATAGCGGCTCCTCATAAAGCAGTTTTACTATTTGCAGTCAAAAACTTTAATCGATCGCAGAGCCTCTGCGCTTCGCATGTGCGATCCCCAACAGTCCAATACAAGAGACAGCCATATTTTAGAGGACGGTTTACAAAAATAATTTACTGAAGCATAACATTCATTAATGTGCAGCAGAAATGGGTACGAATCAGAGACGCAAGGTCAGGTGAGGCAGTGACTACACCTTTTTATCGCTAAAATTTTCAACCTGTTTCCATGTACAATGTCTGACAGTCATCAATAAAATTTAACTTTTTTACCGAACAATTAAGACCTAGGCTATATGTAGCCTGCAATGATTAAGAGGTGATAGTGACAAAAAATAATTTAAATGCTTTGATTCTAGACTGCAAGGATGGAAATCTCAATAATTAATTAGTAAAAATTCAACTCTCAGTAATACTGTGTATTATTTTGACCTTCTATTTATTGGATTATGAAAGAAGACTGAAAATAAACTACATTTTTTCGAATGGTATTATAAAGTACGTTTTGAAGTGGGAAAAACATTATTGTAAACATGTTAACCATGCATTGAACTTTGCTTAAGAGAGGTTTTAATATTTGTTAATATTTGTTAGCACATTTTGCGTCCAGTTTACTATTTTTGTAATGATGTCTGCCCAAATTTTTATAAACATGGTGTGTGCATCACTCTTTTGGAACAGAAAGCTTTACTTGTAATTGAGATAGTAGCTACAGCTTTTGCAGTGGCAGACTATCTTGACTAGCGGTTGTTGAGCGATATAATTTTTAAAATCCTTCCCACATATGAGCAGTAAACTTGGACCAAGAATTTCTAAATGATACCATTTTGTAATGGCGCTGGGAATACATAACTGTTTACTGAGTATTCAAGATTATTCTTAAGTCTGAGACAGTGGTACAGACATGGCATGGATCATATCTTCCCATCAAACCTGATCTGCAACCAGCGTGGCATACCTAGCGACAGAGTTTACCAGGGAATGTTTCATTATATTTATATATTGAATTTTTGTGTAGTACACTAAGAAAATTTCCTTTCTCAAATTAATGTTAATGCACAATATTACCTTTGCTAATTCGTTGAAAGGTCCATTCCAAATTTAAGCGTTTTTTTTTTTCTTCTCTCGAAAGCCCTCCAGGAAAAAAAAAAAAACATAAAGTATAGCCAAGTCCAAAGATTCTCTCTGTGTACGAATTCTCCCTTTATGTTCACCCCACGGCTCCGGTCAACTATTTACTCCAACGGAGGCTAATATTTGCTTTTGAATGGTTTATAGCTTACATTGGAATCTCATACTTTTCCGACAAATTACTATGTGCAGACCGCAGAATTCAGAAGAGAGAGTTTAGGCAGAATATTTCATCTCTTTGCCATTTTGTCATTTAGCAAAAAGCAAGAAGAATAGTCAGGTCACCAGTCGCCACTGCTTTTCACAGATGTATATCACCGGTTCTCACCTCCTTCCGCTAAAGAGCTCCAGGTTATCTGATGTCACTATGTAGCTGTTGAGGTGAAAATGGCAGACCTCATAAGTGTTATCTTCTGGCTTTATCATTCGCTTCTGAATACTTATTTAAAAAATTACCAAAAAATATTGTTGACTCCCCAGAGACAGTTCTTTCATATACAGTTCACTATTTACCAATGTTGTCTTTCACTTTAAACAGCTTACATGATAAATTATTCTTTTTTCTCATTGAGCACTTCCAGTCACTGAAAATTACTTCAGGTCACAGTGAGCAAATCTCTGAGTGAATAACATATCCGTCTAATCTGTAAACAACAGTCATCCCGCTTGAAGTTTTCAAGAAACTTTCATATCACAGTTCATAAAAACTAGGCCTACTGGATGTAGACACACACAAAACTGTCCACAATATGGAGTGTGGGGGTAGAGATCATTTTTAAGAATTATTGTACTTAATAAACCATGACTACACTAATGATCTCTAACTGTTGACACTTAATTTGCTGAACTCCTTATTCAAGTACCTGTACAGTTGCTCATTGTGCTGAATAAGCATTCATCTTCAAAACACTAAAAGATTCCTCTGTTTAAGACAAATCAACATTTTTTTTCTGACTTCAGTTTCCTGTTGGTATCTTTAAAATATGTGCCGAGCACAAGCACTGAAATAATTGCAGCACTGCCCCCAAACTGGCAGGCTAAAGCTTTGAACTTGTTCCAGAAACGTCTTTACGCTCATGTCAGAGACATGCAGGTTGATTCGCAATTTAATGCAAGGCCCTTCAGCCCACTTCTTGATTAGAGCTCTTTGATTAAAATACTTAATTTGCAAACAAGAAAAATACACAAGCAATTGACACTAGGAGGAAATAAGCTTGTTGCTATGCAGCAATTGCTGAGAGCACAGCATTAATTTCCTGCATTATTAACAAACTGGAGTTTGTTTTCCTGTTTTCTTTTAGGCACGATGCTCAACAACTATTCAGAAAAGCTTAGTCGTCATTCCCTGATTACGAAAATTATTTCCACATTTACATATCAGAGGTTGCTGCTGAGGGGCTATGCTGGTATTAAATTCTTGACATCATCCTAATTTCCAACAGGGTGAAGCAGGACACTAGAAGAAAAATAAATCCCTGAATCAAGATGCAGACAAGTGCAGAGTGCAGTAAAAGGCATGGGGATACTGTTTATGTCCTTACAACTTGTGGAAACAATCATAGGTTGCTAACATGTAGGATATTTGCAATTTTTCATAACTCATCGAAAAACTGTAAAAATGCTCTCAGTGGAATACAGCCGGGTATATCACTAAAACGACAGCATTCTCCCTGATGGCAATCCTTATGGATTTGCAATGGGAAGGATATGGGGTCTAAAAAAATTAACTGGATAACTGCTCTGGGCCTCATTAATGTTCACAGCAAATTTTGTCATGGGTGCTTCTGTATGTACCAGAAACAATCACATAAACTACGCCATGTTTTGATCAAAACTATTTGAGTAATTGCATTTGAAAAACTTTAATTTCACTGAGTTATATTGCGACTGGAAATGATACCTAGCCAACACTATCAATAACTTCCTCGACTATGAATCAGGAACATTGAGAGCAGATTTCACATGATTGGCATGAAAGCAGTCAGTTATTGCAGTTTTTATTCATTAACAATTTGCCCTGGTAGTGGTGCTATTGCAAAAGTCATAGGGCGACCAACATCAATAGTCTCTATGCACCAGAAATGATCACAAGTAGGGTGGCTTGATTTCCATAAAACCGTTTTTTTACATTTGGAAAAATAAAGTTTTAATATGTGGTGGCATTACAGGAAAGGCTGGAGGGTCACACAAAGCAATAGGGTTCCTCCTCAATGCAGCAGGGATTAACACCGAAAGTTTCATGCGATTCCCACAACCACTGTTAATTTACTGCAATTTTAAATGTTAGGCCTGGTGGTGGCAGTATAGCAAAAGTCATAGGGTGGCTAACATCAATAACATGACTTCTCTTACAAAGCTCCAGTTTTTAGAATAATCTTCTGAGACATGTTCAGGCTTCAGACTCACTCTCTGTCTTTAAGAGTCAACTTAAAACGCGCCTTGTTATTCAGGCCAATATGAAAGTAACAGGTCAGTAGTTATGCAAAGCTCTGTGTAGCTGGTCAGAAAAAGCAGGCTTAAGTCATGTTATTTATAGCCTTAGTGTTGTGGAGAGGTTCTCGTAGGATAAGTGGCTGATGATATTTAAATCCATGTGGAGGAAGAGGCACTGAGCATGCTTTAACAGTGCCAGTAGGGCTTGTTACAGCTTTCGTCAAAAAAGGAGTTCCACATGGTATTGGTGGTTAGAGTTAACCCTTTGTTGCATATTGTTCAATATTTTGAACATATTTTATGTGAGGTTCATGTTGTCTTGGCTCATAGATACCCTGAACACACATCATGTACATTTTATTGAACATTTCCAGTTCAAAATTTTCCCAATAAATCCCTCTCGGATTTGTCTCACGATTTACCGCAAGCAATCAAAATGGCAGTGTCCACAAGTAAGAGGTAAGTTGACAAGACTCAGACATATTCTTATATCATACAGATTTGATCAAACTTTTTTCCAGTTGGTGGGAGTGAAATGCATTATTTCGCACACACTGAAACACATAAGTTTGTAACGCATGTGTGTTTGTTAGAATACACCTAATTTTATGTTCCATAAATATTGGACATTATGCATCCCAGGCAAAAAGCTTAAACAAGCTATGTCCAGAATACTGGACATCATCCATATCAATGGACAGGTTGCTTTGACTTCACATTGGGGTCTATTCTCCCATTAGCGCGTAAGTCCTTTTTTATGCGATTCGGGATAAGCGCTTTTGAGTTACGCGTATTCTCCCCTACGAGCTTTGATCACCACCACAGCGCATAACTTCAGAATGTAGGCGGCCTTATGAAAGAGGTGTGACTAATGCAAAAGAGAGGCAGACTCTGTACCAGGCTCATTGATTATGGCTATCAGGAAAACATGGAACAAGGATTTTCTGATTAACCATGAAAATGAACTTGTGGTCCACGGAAAACGCAAATCAGACTTGAAATTTGAATATCGTCGGCCTGCTGATAAAACCCTGTATCTCCAAACTAATGAGAAACGAAAAATCGTATGTCCACTACTATATTTATCCATTTATATTATTTAATTTTATTTTTATTTTTTATTTTCCTGTGAAGTTTGTCATTTTGAAGATAAGAGGTTTTATATCCCGCTGTAACAGTAGGCCTATGTATGTCTGTACCAATTACAAGAAGTAATTCAGACATCTCTTTTTTTATCCCCCGCCGCGCGATTAGCATTGGGCTCCGTACGTCCGTACGGACACATAAAATGAGGCAGCGGGGGATATTGCCATGTTAGTGGCAAACACTTGTTATTTCCTACTCTAGCCACCATGGCATTAAAGCTATGCAAACAAACAAATTGCTGTGATAATGAAATAATAAATAAAGAATTTAGCGCTTTTTAACCAGCAAAATCAGATCATTGAAAATGTGCCCCTCCTACACCAGCCTGTTTGGTCCGTGGAAGACAAAGAAGACAAATAAAGGGAACATTCTAGTCACACAAAAATAACAATCAAAGACAGCTTATATGATCTCATTTAAAAATTGCACACTTGAAATCTCAAACTACTCCGATGTCAGGTTTGCAACTAAAGGACATGGAAACGCTTTAACAAGGATTCTTACCCCACACGCGGTCATCTCCCCACTCCAAAACCGCCTCAGCAATGACGGAATTCCATATCCATAGCCTATTATGTCCCATTTGATTTGAGCGACACATTCACTTGAACTTGTGCCTAATACTTTATTATAATTTACTGATAATGATTCTTCCCATGTCGGCTATTCTTTATTGGCTAAAATTGATTAACAAATGGGTAGTGCTTTGGGATTGGCCAGGGTAGGGCTCAATCTAGAGTAGCCTATTTAATAATATCTTTATTCACACATTAAAATACACAGTATTATCAATAATAAAAAAATTACAAAGACACCAGTTTGTTAATACAGACATCCTCAATTAGAAAATTAATCTCCTCACTCGTGAGAATATCACAACTTTTTAGATTATCACGAACATATAGGGCAGTCGCCTTTGTTAATAGAACATGAAGACAATGATGGCGACGTCGAGCCAAAGCCGAAAACCAAATTTCACAGAAGCTGGTGTTGTATGGCAAGGGGGCACTGAAGGCTGATTCCAGGAATTAAGCTGCGAATCGTTCTGGATGTGGCTTCGGTGGGGAGATGTAAGCGCAGTATCCCCGATAAATGGAGAGATCTGCAGGGCGCTGTAAAAGCCAGGCTCTCTGGGCACAGGAGAAGTGTACACGCAGCAGGTGGTGGGCAACAATCATCCCCTGTGCATTTCACTGCACAGGAGAAGGAGATGGCATCCACTCTTTCTGCAGGGGAAGTGCATGGAGAAGAACTTAAAGCGTCAACGAACTGTGTCAGACACCTTGAAACAGACGCCTGTGATGTGTTTGACATCACCAGCCACTCTCTGGAACGACCCAGATGCCAGGAGCGACAGCTCAGTTGATGACCACGGGTATGTTTTGTGGATAATTGCTGCGGTTGAATAGCTGTTCATCCAGAAGTCGGCAAAGATAGATGACCGCCTCATGCGCGGTCCAGACGAAAGCGCTGGATGCACTCAATGTTTGTTAGTCCCAGGATGTTCAAACGAAGCCGATTATATGCGTGTTCGTCTTCGAGCTCGGTGCGCTCCTCTTACTCTTTCCCAATCACACAAGAGTGCAAGCAAATGCAGGACTGGCATTTTGGTTTTAGATTCTCAGGGCATGGTAGAATGGTGGTCTTATGTATACTCGTATTAATTAATTGTTTTACGTTTGTAATTGAACTGATTGGAGAAGAGGCTGATGCGTAATATCATGTGATGATTTCGTTTGATAAATTATTATGGCTATGAGAAATGTAGTTTAGAAATAAGATAGAACAATTGAATATTAAATATCTCAACCTTTACCAGGTAAAATAAAATAAAATTAATGTTGAAATTAATAATTAACCGACATCAAACGCAATATTCCATTTTGCCTCATGGTGGCGCTTGACCTTAATACAGCCCTCAAAAGCGCTTAACAGAAAAAGCGCGTAAGCCAGGGGGAGACTACGCGTGTTATTTGCCGGAGAAACGCCCGGAAACGGCCCGATTTTTGCCTTGCTCCGCTCCAAGCGCGTAACTGCCTTCGGGGCGTGTAATGCACAGACTTAAGTCGAGGGGAGAATACGCGTAGGCTGAAAAGCGCGTAGCTAAGCGCTTTTTTCGACTTACGCGCATGGGAGAATAAACCCCATTATTTCTGTCATGCCATATCCTTAATGCCCAGAATACAAGACGGCAGTTGCATCCCAAAAGCATAATATCCAAAAGAATGCAATATTGCAACAAATCCCATGGAATGGCACAAAAAGAACATTGGATGTCCAATTTTAAAATATCGGAGGAAATTGTTTGCAACAAGGGGTTAAGTAAAGGCACAAGGAACTGGTGGCTCTGTGTTTGCATTAACAGGCCAGAGGGGCGAGTTACGGCCTTTTTCACCAGTGAGGTCCACATGGTATTAGGGGCTTGTATTTAGGAAATCTATGCGGAACTGGTGGCAGTAAGCATGCATTAATGATGCCAGTGGGGCTAGTTATAGCCTGAAACATCAAGAAGGTCCACGTCATATTGGTGGCTAGTGGTAAGTATGTGTAACTGGCCTTCTGTGCTCAATGAACGAGACAAATTAGTTATGCAGCTTGGAGTAAGTGCAGGGTGTTTGAAGAACAGTAGGTCAATGAAGGTTTGAGGTACAGTAGGTCGATGAAGGTTTGAGGTACAGTAGGTCGATGAAGGAGGATTAACAGTTTCTAGACTGCATGTAGTATGGCTAGTTGCCTCAGGGTTAAAACTTAAGTGTAAGGTGGAACCTGACACAGGGCAACATTTGACTCCATGGGGGATTGATTTGCGCAACGCCGAACCTCGCTCTATGTGTCCTTTTCCAAAAATCCTGTACCTCCCTTTCTCTGAGTCCATAGACCACTCAAGCCTTGTCCCGTATCATGTGGTTACTGGCTGCTGCAATCCTGATCCAGTTCTAACCTGGGTTTATGCCCACACCTCCCAACTTCCCAACAGAAGCTACTCCAGGGATTTCTAAAAAACATTTTTTTTTCATTGACATCAATCCAACTTTTATTAATTAGTTGGTTAGCAAAGGATGGCCTCCCCCACTATAGCCGATGTCATCCTGAGATTTCTTCCCCCTGGGGAGTTTTTTCTCACCTTTATTTTGAGGCTTTCTCGCCCTAGAGGGAGTTATTTTTTTCTACTTCATTTTCTATTTCGGGGATTAGGCTGGGCACTGCTCAGTTTTAAACTCCGTATAGCCGCTTTGCGGAAGTTCTTCAGTGAAAAGCACAATACAAAGAAAATTGAAGTCACTCTAACAATTCGTCGCACCAACGTATGAAGCTAAACCACCTCTCCTTTTCCCCAAAATGTTAGTCTCAAGCATACTCATGAACTTAAAACAGTTTTTCATCCTGTTTTAAAGATATTCAGACTGAAAAACAGACTTGTCCATATCCACCCTAGCGTTTATAAACACCCACATGCACACATGGGTACGTACACGCACGCACGCACACACACACACACACACGCACACAAAGGAATCATGCTGACATCGCTCCACCTACTGGAAGCAGAGGAAAATAACCTGAAAGCACGCATTGATCCGTATGTCAGCGCTAAAATATTATTCATGTTTGCCACCACCATCAGTTTGCGGTATGGGAAGAGAGCAAAATGAAGTGTGTGAGTGTGTGTGTTAATATGTGGCTAAGTGTGCATGTTTTTTTGTGCTCGTGTGTGAGGAGGGAAGGTAGGAGACAGCCTCTCTGGAACAGAAACAGCGCCACCTTCCCCTAACCCCATCATCTGTTCTTCAGATAACAGTTCCTGACATGGACTGTGTGGGCTGCCAATCCCTGGATTAGGCATTTACAATAATGCAGCATCAATTTCCCCCCCAGAATCACACCCGTTTGCGGTAAGAGCATAAACACTAGTTTATTATGAGAAAGGGCTTATTGAAATAATGTAACTATTCCCTTTATATTCCATAATTTATTTTTTTCTTTCCCTTGCGCAACCACCTTGGTGTACGCCGACACTGCTCAGTTTTCATTAATGCCTAAAAAGAATATCTTCTATAGGGATAAAGCTGACAGGTTTTTACATATTTTTCTTATTAATAGAGCCATTTCTTTGCTGCCATTCAGTTGGGGGATGGTGTTGTAGAAATGGAGCACGAACCTGTTTCAGCTACTCCTGAATCTTGAGGCTCGTGAATCCGAAAGAGCCTCTGCTCTGTAATGGTAGTGAGGATTGAGAATGCATTCGGCTCATGTCTCTCTCAAAGCATACAGCTCAATATTTCTGCTTTATTCCAGTCTCTAAATAGAATGAAGTCTCCTGGAGCACATTGGCCTCAGAAGAAAAAAGAGCATGGTGAAGGAGAACGATTAAATTAAAATTCACTCATTCCTTCTGGAACAAATGCAGTGCCACCGCCGATGCCCTTCCCTTTGATTAGGACTGTGTCCCATGTGTGACAGACAGACAGGCAGACCGAAGACTACATCAATGCAGTATACTTCGAACAAAGGAAAAAAGTGACAAGAATACAAGCTTTTTAGGTAGTACTAATTGACAAGGAGATTATTGGGGCCAGTAAGTGAACTAATGCGAGTAAAGCTTCCACATTATGGTGATTTTACAGGAGAGCACAAAAACAACAAATAATTAGTACTAAGTCAAAAATGAAATACTAGTCAACTCAAATTCTTAAAATGCCTATCTGTCATCTGCCAGCGCCTTCAGGGTTCAAACTGAAAGTAATTTGGTGGTGGTACTATAGCAAAGGTCATAGGGAGGCTAACATCAATAACATGACTTCTCTTACAAAGCTCCATGTGTGTGTATGTGTGTGTGTGTATATATATATATATATATATATATAAATGGCCCTCAATAATTATTGGCACCCCTGGTTAAGACTAGTTAAAAGCCTTAAAATAAATTCAATTTTTATTGCAAAAGCATACTCTCACACTGAAAATTGTAGAAAAATGTAACCTTCAACTCAAGTGAATTTTAAGGGGGCGGGGGAATCCCTGACTAAGAAATTATTTTTTCAAAAAATCACATTTTCCACAATTATTGGCACCCCTAACAATTCCTAGGAAATAAATGTAATTGAAGTATTTCTGTCATTTCTACAGTACTTGACAAAGTTGATCAGAGTATCAAGGAACATTTAATTAGTGATTCATCACTTCCTGTTTCCCTGAGGTATAAATATGACGTGACACAAGAGGCCATTTCTCTTATCCACTCTTCAACATGGGAAAGACAAAGGTTCACACCATTCAAGTTAGGCAGATGTGTGTCAACCTTCACAAGTCAGGCAATGGCTGCAAGAAAATAGCCACTTGTCTGCATCTGCCCATATCTACTGTCAGAGGAATCATTAAGAAGTTTAAAACAACTGGAACAGTGGTAAACAAGCCTGGACAAGGACGTAAGGTTATTTTGCCACCACGCACCACGAGGAGGATGGTAAGAGAAATAAAAAGTTCTCCAAAGCTCACTGTTAAAGAATTGCAACAAATGGTAGCATCTTGGGGTCACAAAGTCTCCAAAACAACCATTAGGCGCTATCTACTAGCCAACAAGCACGGAAAAAAGCTTCTCTCACTCACAATCATAAACGCAAACATCTGGAGCTCGCTAAGCGGTACTGGGACTTCAACTGGGACTGTGTGCTTTGGTCAGATGAGATCAAGATAGAGTGTTTATTGCCAAAAAGCTCTAAGTGGGTCTGGCGGAACACAAAAGATGAGTATGCAGAAAAGCACCTCATGCCCACTGTGAAGTATGGGGGGGGAATCGGTGATGATGTGGCCCTGTTTCTCTTCCAGAGGCCCTGGGAGCCTTGTTAGGGGGCATGGCATCATGAAAGCTTTGAAATACCAGGACATTTCAAATCAAAAACTGGTGGCCTCTGTCCGAAAGCTGAAGATGGGTCGTCACTGGGTCTCTCAGCAAGATAATGACCCAAAATATGTGGCCAAATCTACTCAGAAATGGTTCACCAGACACAGAATCAAGCTCCTCCCATGGCCATCTCAGTCCCCAGACCTCAACCCCATTGAAAACCTGTGGAGTGAGCTGAAGAGGAGAGTGCAGAGGATAGGACCCAGGGTCACTGGATGATTTAGAGACATTGTGCAAAGAGGAATGGTTGAAGATCCCTCTTTCTGTATTCTCCCATCTTGTGAAACATTATAGGAGAAGATTAGGTGCTATTTTGCTGGCAAAATGGGGTTGTACCAAGTATTAACATCAGGGGTGCTTATAATTGTGCCAAACATGATTTGATGTAAAATATAATTATTTTTTAATGTGGGATTTTTTTTCCCACTGAATAAATGCCCTTGAATTAAAGGTGGGATTTTCCTCTTTTTTTCATTGTGGTGCTATATTATTAAGAAAAAAACTTAATTTATTAGAAGCTAAAGGACACATCTTAACCAAGGATGCAAATAATTATGGAGGGTGCTGTATATATAAATATACATACACGCACACACACACGCACACACACACACACACACACACGCACGCGCAATACACACTACACACACACAATATGGAGGAAAGATGGCAGTCCCAAAACTGGCGTGGGCAGGAAACTAATATTTATGCAGTGGCATCTAACAGTGCTCCCACATCTACTGCATGTCAATCTTTTGATTCAGTCATGCAGTCTAAGACCTCTGCCATAAACTGATGCCTAACTGATATAAATGGGTTTAAGAAACAAATCTGATTCAAAAATGTAATTGTTTTAATCCTTCATTAACTGTAGCCAGCATTGTTTCCCTCTATCATGTTTTTCTGCAAACTCTCTTCTTCAAATGACGAAGTGAACATTTTACTAAGATTAACATTCATGTGAACTCTTTACACTTAACATTTATGCAGTTCATGGTTTTGTTAACTTTTTGGGGTTAATAACTGTGAGCAAAAATTTGGATGACTTCCTGGTGATAGCTCGAAAGAAATAATATGATAATTATTTATTTTTTTTTGGGGGGGGGGGTGCTTTATTTTCATGGTCTGATCATCATGAACTATGATAAAGGTGTTATGGCCCCAATTTGTTATTACATTACAACACAACAGCAACAGCAAGGGATGACAGACACAGTTTTAACAACTAAAACACATTTAATTTTTAACAAAGACAAAGACTAATAACAACCCACAACTAAAGACCAAGATTGATAAATAAGAAAAAACAGAAATAATTACAGTCCCTTTTTGGTGGGGTGGCTTGGTGATGTCCTGGATGAAGAAAATGCTCAAACACAGGCAAAGAAATCCACAAAAGAAACGTCACAGGTCTTGAACAGAATGGCAGGTCTGGTCATCTTCTTGCAATTTCTCCTACTACTTTACTGTCTCAATTCTTTTCCTTATATACTCTTTTGCAGACCCCACCCACATTTAGACCTCTTTTTTTTATTTTTCTGAGACTTGCCCCAGACATGTCCAGGACATGTCTAAACATGACTCCAGTCTGAGCTTAACAAAAAAAGGTAAATACTGCCATCTAGTGGCCTATATTCACATTACACCTCCATTCCAAAAGGGAAAAATTTTGACTCATAAAGGCAAAATTTTTCTTTTCAATACAAAATGGTTAAGTGAACACTTGTCTATATATACATATCATACAATATTCAAACACATGATATACACATTCAAACACGGGATAAGCAATCAGCAATTACATTGTCTGTACCCTTCACATGCTTAATTTCCAAGTCAAACTCCTGCTCAGGTTAACAGTCAGGTTAGCCTGGGTCAGGCGCTGGAACAACGTCTCTACATCTTTTAGATGTTCTTCCCAGGAGTCACTCCGTGTGATCAGGTCATCGATGTACGCACCCGTGTGTGGCAATCCGGCGATTGTAGACTGTATCATCCTTTGGAACGTGGCTGGGGCATTTTTCATGCCAAAGGGTAGGACTTCATACTGGTACAATCCAGATGGTGTGGCAAAAGCAGAGATGCTCTTGGCCCTCTCAGTTAAAGGCACACACCAATAACCCTTCAATAAATCAATCTTGGTCAGAAACTTTGCTTGCCCTACACTATCAATACAATCATCAATCCTAGGTATTGGAAACACGTCAGTTCTAGTTACAGCATTGACTTTGCGATAATCTGTACAGAATCTAGTACTTCCATCAGGTTTTGGAACTAGCACACAGGGTGAACTCCAATCGGAGTTGGAGGGTCTGATAATATCATGTTTTAACATGTACTCAACCTCTTTCTCAGCAATCTTTCTCTTTTCAGGATTCATCCGGTACGGATGCTGTTTTATTGGTTTGGCATCACCAACATCTACATCATGAGAGGCTATAGAAACTCTCTTTGGAACATCAGGAAACAAATCCTCATATTTCTTGATCAACCTTTCAAACTGATCTCTCTGTGAGGGTTCTAAGTGCTGGAGTTTTACATCAAGATTTTGCAACACTTCAGTGTTTGACAATTTACATGAAAGAACTTCAGCTTTAATTCTTGGTTCATCATCTTGAAACTCCCCCTCATCTTCACACGTTTCGACCATTGGAGAATCTGACGTGACAGCTGCAACCCTAGCATTTCTGTCATGATAAGGCTTTAGCATGTTAATATGACACAATTGTTTTGGTTTTCTCCTATCTGGAGTCTTCACAATGTAATTGAGATCATTGAGTTTTGTCAGAATTTCATAAGGACCATGAAATCTAGCCTGCAATGGATTGGACTGCAAGGGAAACAACACAAGGACCTTGTCTCCTGGTTTAAACTCACGGCTTCTAGCCTTATGATCATACCAAGTTTTCATTTTTCCCTGACTTGATTTCAAGTTCTCTTTGGCAAGGTCACAAGCTGCACGCAATCTTTCCTTGAACTTGCTAACATAGTCTAACAGACTGATATGCGGCTCTTTCTCTTGCCATTGTTCACTCAATAATAGCAAAGGTCCTCTCACTTCATGACCAAACACTAGCTCAAATGGACTGAATCCAGTAGACTCCTGCACTGCTTCTCTAGCTGCAAACAACAGCAAATGAACTCCTTCATCCCAGTCTTTCTCATGGTCATAACAATAAGTCCTCATCATTGTCTTGAGAGTGGAATGAAACCGCTCTAAGGCACCCTGACTTTCTGGATGATAGGCACTAGAAAGAATCTGTTTTGCACCTAGTTCATACACAACCTGCTGAAACAATCCTGAAGTGAAATTGCTACCTTGGTCTGACTGAATTTCCCTGGGAAGACCAAACAACGTGAAGAACTTTATCAAAGCCTTCGAGATTGCAGTTGCCTTGATGTTACGTAGAGGTATGGCTTCGGGGAATCTGGTAGATGCACACATGATTGTCAACAAGTACTGATTTCCAGATCTAGTCTTGGGTAATGGACCAACGCAATCAACAATGACCCTAGAGAATGGCTCCCCAAATGCTGGGATAGGCTGCAATGGAGCTACAGGTGGGTCTAACTGGTGTTTTCCAACTACCTGACAAGTGTGACAGGTTTTGCAAAAGTTGGAAACGTCTTTCCGAAGCCCAGGCCAAAAGAAGTGTTTCATGATCTTATCAAAAGTCTTGTTAACACCAAGATGACCTCCTAAAGGTAAACTATGAGCCATTGTTAAGATCTCATTCCTATAGACCTCGGAACAACAATTTGCCTGACCACTGCCCAATCTGCATTGGCAGGGATATCAGGAGGGCGCCACTTCCGCATCAACACACCATCCTTGAGATAATACCCAACTGGAACTGCGTCTATTTCTTTATCAGGAAGGGCTCTCTTCTTTAGTACACAAATTTCAGGATCATTAGTTTGCTCCCCAATCAACCGCTTTCTGGACAGAGACAAGTCTCCAGACACATCAGAATCACCAGACCCATCCGGCTGGCTGAATAGAGAACTGATAAAAGTATCTGATAAGTCCTCAAACGGAGAAACCATAGTAGGCCAATCAGAGTCATGAGGCAAACCACCTGAGTTCTGACTATTCAATGTACTGGACGGCACCACATCATCTTCTTCTTTAGCCTTCTTGGCCATAGCACGAGTCACTGCGCAAGAAGGATACAGAGATGGGTCCTCATCCCCATCTTCAGTGCTCGGCTGTGAAGTAAGATGTACAGGGGGAACTACTTTGCCCCCAGCCAGGTCATTGCCTAGCAACAGAGAAACACCCTTTATAGGTAGACTTGACATAAGTCCCACCTTTACCTGTCCTGTAACTAAATCTGACTTCAAGAATATAGAGCGCAGGGGTACAGATACAGTCCTCCCTTCAATACCTTGTACAAGTATGAAATCCCCTGAAGCGGTCTCATCACGTAACTCCAAGGAGTCCATCAACAAAAGTGACTGAGAAGCTCCGGTATCCCTTAGGATATATATGGGGACAGGAGTAGTATGCTCATTCAGAGCCACAAATCCCTCTGACACAAATGGAAGAAATTCCTCCCTCACAAAGTCAGCTGTATTAGGCTTTTTAGCCCCACAAGAAGCAGGCAATTTAGCAGATTGGTTATCTACTACAGGGGTTTCTAACCTTGTTTTCACAAAGGCATTTGGTTTGGTATCCTTTTCTTTTTCTTTCTTAGCTTTAAGGAACCAACAGTTAGTTGTAACATGACCAGATTTCTTGCAATAACTGCAAACTAGACCACTTTTGTCACTGTCAGCTTTCACACTTTGATCAGACCTGTTACTGGATTTCTGAGCACCATCACCAGATTTGTCTTTGTCTTTGGGTGAGGAATCTTGGGTATCACCGTAACCCTTTTTCTGAAATTGGGACCATTTATTGTTACTGCTAGACTGAAATTTGGACTTATGAGTGAGAACATATTCATCTGCAAATTTGGCAGCTGATTGCAAGTTCAGTGCTTGCTTCTCATTAAGGTAGGTCTTAACATCATCCTTAACACAGTTCTTGAATTCTTCAACTAACACCATCTCTTTTAGTGAGTTGAAATCATCCTTGACCTCCATAGAAGTACACCAGCACTCAAAGCAAACCTGCTTCTCATTAGCAAATTCAACATAAGTCTGATTTTCAGATTTCTTCAGACCTCTGAATTTCTGTCGGTAAGCCTCTGGAACCAACTCATAAGCTCTCAAAATAACCTTTTTGACAACCTCATAATCAGAGGAATCATCTGCAGACAAAGCCGAATAGGCTTGTTGAGCTTTACCCTTGAGGACAGTTTGCAACATCAGAGGCCAGTGTTCCTTTGGCCACTGGCAACTCTTTGCTACCTTTTCAAAACACTGGAAATAGTTGTCAACATCCTTTTCTGAAAATGGAGGCACCAGTTTTACCTCCTGACTGGCACAAAATTTATTTTTAGTTTCAATTTTAATTTTTAGTTGCTCCATTTGGAGTCTTTCTTCTCTTTCGAATTTCTCTAATTCAAAATCTCTCTGTCTCTGTCTCTCTCTTTCTGCTCTTTCCTCTTTCTCTCTCTCAAATTCTCTTTGTTTTTCTTCTCTTGCTAATTTTTCTAACTCAAACTGCCTTTGTTTTTCTTTTTCTTCCCTCTCAAATTCTCTTTGTTTTTCTTTTTCCTCCCTTTCTTTTTCTCTTTCCTCCCTTTCAATCTCTAGCATTTTTAATTTAAGTTCCATTTCTATATTTGGATTTTCCACTGGAAACTGTTCCAGATCTCCTGGTGCAAACACATTTTCATCAATGTAATATTCAACTATCTCTCTAGCCAGTCTTGCTTTTCGCATGGCTGGTTTTACCTCTGTCAGCTCCAACTGTCTGCAAATTTCTAGCAGTTCTGTCTTTTTAAAAGACTTCAAAACCCCTACGGTTGGTGATGCCAAGAAATCATCTATTGCTGTTGTCAATATATATCTAGGAAAATTCACAAAAACAATTTCACAATTTGGAATGTTAGATTTTCAATAAATTACTCACACAATGGTCTATCCCGGACCTTGAGCCCCCAATTTGTTATGGCCCCAATTTGTTATTACATTACAACACAACAGCAACAGCAACAGCAAGGGATGACAGACACAGTTTTAACAACTAAAACACATTTAATTTTTAACAAAGACAAAGACTAATAACAACCTACAACTAAAGACCAAGATTGATAAATAAGAAAAAACAGAAATAATTACAGTCCCTTTTTGGTGGGGTGGCTTGGTGATGTCCTGGATGAAGAAAATGCTCAAACACAGGCAAAGAAATCCACAAAAGAAACGTCACAGGTCTTGAACAGAATGGCAGGTCTGGTCATCTTCTTGCAATTTCTCCTACTACTTTACTGTCTCAATTCTTTTCCTTATATACTCTTTTGCAGACCCCACCCACATTTAGACCTCTTTTTTTTAATTTTCTGAGACTTGCCCCAGACATGTCCAGGACATGTCTAAACATGACTCCAGTCTGAGCTTAACAAAAAAAGGTAAATACTGCCATCTAGTGGCCTATATTCACATTACAAAGGTGATAAACCATATTAATGACCTGGAGTTCGACAATTACAAACTACAGCAAATGGAGGTTCAAATAAGCCACCACACTACTCTTAAGAACAACAGGAAGGATTTTCTGAACCATTAGTCTTTTAGTCCTGTAATCTTTCGAATAAAATAACATCTTTTATGTCAGAGTGGAGTATTGAGTCATGGGAACAAGGACACTTTGAACACTTATTATTGATATGATATTGACATAAAACAACAGGAAGAGCTATTGTTAATGTACTTGTACTATGGTCACAAAATAACCGAGGCTCACGTAAACAAAGGCATACAAGAAGCACATGGGAAAAAAAAAACAGACAAAATGAATGCTCTAACCGAATATTTTCTCTATGTTCATGAAAAGTCAGTAATTGATATTCATTTCAACACTGCATGTTCAAAACAATTTTAAGACAGTAAGGCTCTATACAAATACAACTATTCAAATCAGTTCATTGTCAAACACTGAATTTTGTGCTGCGAATACATGAAAAGGCCAATTACTCAGAACTGAAGTTGGCAGACGTACAAAGCTGTGAAAAAGTATTTGCCTCCTTCCTGATTTCTTCTTTTTTTGCATATTTGGCATACTCAAATGTTTCAGGACATTCAACAAATTTTAATATTAGACAAAGATGACCCAAGTAATCACAAAGTGTAGTTTTTAGATGATGATTACGTTTATTGAAAGGCTAAAGCTATCCAACCATACCTGGCCCTATGTGAAAAAAGTTATTGGCCCCTTAGTTAAAATTAAAATAAAACTTGAACAAACTGAATTGATAATTGGGTTCAAGCACACTATGCACACCTAGGTCAGATAACTGCCAGCCCCCCTGAATCTATACATCACATAAATAGCACCTGTGTTGCAATATGAACTAGGCAAAAAAAAAAAGCACATTATGCTGTGATCTAAAGAAAATCAACAACAGATGAGAAACAAAGTTGTGTACATCGATCAGTCTGGAGACGATTACAAAGCTATTTCTAGGGATCTGAGATTCCAGTGAACCATGGTACAATAAAAGCTCTTATCTGCAAATATGAAAAATCTGAAAAATTGGAACAGTGGTGAACCTTCCCCTGTGGCTGGCTTACCCAAATTTCTCCAAGAGTGCATCGCCCAATCATTCAAGAGGTCGCAAAACGTCTAGCCTCACTGTGGTCAGTGTTCAACATTCCACATTAAAAATGGGATAAGGTAAAAATGGTATCCACGGAACAGCTGCAAGGTGAAAAATCACTGTGGACCAAAAATAAATACATGAATAAAAAGCAACAGCTCATCTCACATTAACAGGAAAACATCTTTATGATCTCCAAGACTTTATGGATAATATTCTGTGGACTGGTGAGTCAAAAGTGAAACTTTTAGGAAGATATGGGTCCTGTAACAGCTGGCGTAAAGCGAACACAGCATTCAACAATGAGAACATCATGCCAACAGTCAAACATAGTGGTTGTAGTGTGATGGCTGTTTTGCTGAATCAGGACCTGGGCGAATTGCCATATTTGATGAAACTGTGAATTATGCTGTCTACCAGATAGGCTTGCATGAGAATGTCTGGCCATCAGTTTGTGACCTAAAGCTCAACAGCTGTTGGATTATGTAGCCAGACAATGACTCAAAGCACACAAACGGCTCCATCTCTGAATGACACAAAAGAAACAACATGAGGGTTTTGGAGAAGTCAAGTCAAAGTCTTGGCTTGAATCTGGTTGAGATGTTGTGACATGAGTGTTCACAGGCTCAAAAACAGTTCATGTCAAAAACCTTCCAGTAGAGGTAAATTAAAATCATGTTCCAGAGTGGGCAAAAATTTCTCCACAGCAATGTAAAATACTAATGGCTGTTATCGCAAAAGTTTGACTGCAGTTGTAGCCACCTAAGGTGGCACAACCAATTATTAGGTTAAGGCTGGGCAATTATTTTTTTTCACATGGGTGATACGGGTTTTGAATTTCTCTTTACCTTCTCTTTACCACTTTAAGTTCAGGGGAGTCATATTTGTGTGAGACTAAAATTAGTTAGTTCATCTAAAACATTTAAATAAGACAAAAATAGAAAAGAAAACAATAAAAAGAAGAGAGAAGAAAAAATAGAAGAAATCTTGAAGACCTTCCTTTACTTCTCAGCTTGGGGATCAGTTATTTAATGATACGTGTGGCAAGTGCAGGGGTGCTCAGAGATTTTTTAAAAACAAGGAAATTCTACATGGAAAGTTTTTTATTTCTAGGCTTTAGTTTAAATTGTACATTCTGGCGCATTCTGAGCATTAAAATAACAATTTATAATACATCACCACTTTCAGGCACAAAAGCCCACAAAATCACAACTTGAACTTGTGTACTACGAAACTATAAAATATTTATTACAAGGATATAGCAGTCATTCCCAAATCAATTAATTTATTTATTTTCCAATGATTGAAAACACTCTTACAATCTACCTCACATTACAAATCTACCCTGAGATTTCTACTACCTCTTCAAACTTAAACTCAAAATTAATACTCGGAAAATTAATACAATTAATACTCAGAAAAATTAGAACTTTTATGACTTTCGGACACGGAGCTATATAAAAACCCTGTTCGACATCACGTCTTTGCTTTCACTTTGAATGTAATCAGTTGTGCGAAAAATTCATTTCGCGTCCAGAGTGCAAGCGGCTTTACTGAGTATAGAACGCAAGCATTCTATATATATATATATGCCACTTGTGGTTGGCTGAGAAAGATGTGAAGTCGTTAGTTTGCATCACAGATTCAGCTGCCTTGATTAATCTAGGTCAAGTTTCCATTACGCGTGTCAACCGCCTGTAATCTGACATCAGGACAATCGATGTAGATACTATAATTTATGTCCTTATTCAGGTAGTTACATTAAATAGTGCTTCCTGTAATTATTTATTGCAATGAATTGTACCTGACATCCTGGAAACCTGCCTGTGAGGTTTCGGTGACGTGTGCACACTGCAAACCGGTCAGCCAAATTACCACTGCACAGAACGTAAATCAGGTTGGAGCTGGTGAGCTTTCTGTGCAACTCCAGCGAAGACTTTTTCTACAAAATTGTCACTGCGTCTCGATGAATATGTGACACCTCCCCCCACTACGCCGCCACACCCTTCTTGGCGCATGTCTGTCTACCAAATTGCCAAAGTGGCTGCGCACGGTGTTGCACCGCATGAAATTACCACTGCATGGGCTGCGCCACGCTATGCCACCCTGCACTGCGCCAAGATTAGAGCCCTCTGTGTTTTTGTCTAGTTTATATACTTATATACTAATCCTGCAAATAACTAACATACTAACTTGCACTTTTTGAGTAATATTATCACACAAACTACTAACTTTACTAATTTAATCTCTGCTTTCCACACTAATCTGTAACTCCACCTGCTTTGCTCTCTTAGTCCTTAGTTTCTGCAGATACTTTGCAACCATTGCTTTTCCTAATCTATTACTCCCATGTCTCCCCAGTTAGACACTCCTTGAATGGAGCTGTTGTTTAAGGATGTCTCATGAAACTAGTCTTTGGTCGGGGAGAACGGGGTAAGATGAGCATAAGGGTAAGGATGAACCACCCCATATTTCTAGGAAACCAGAAATAAAGTTATGTGACCACATTCTAAGGACCAGGAAGCCATTCCTGACAACCCGTGAAGAGAAGCACACAACAAATGTGGTCAGAGAAATACTCTCAAAAGTATAATTTTTTGCTTTCAGTGAGTTACATTCAAGTCCAGAGTTAAGGTGATTAAGAAAACAAAAGAACAATAATTTAAGACATTACATCTCAAATAGTGCTATGATGTGAGGGCTAAAAAAAAAAAAAAAAAATATTATAAATTTTAGCCTAGTTTGATGTGTGGCAGTCATAATACCAAATGTGGTCAAAAAACTGCCACTTCCATGCACTGTTGGAGGGACGGCACGAAGGGAGAAGCAGTTGGTCTTCTCTTGTCATTTAGAGTAATGGAGCAGAGTCGGCCTAATGCACTTTAAGTGCAAAAAGATTTCAGTTCCTTTGTTCAGTATTTTGTAGTTATAGTAACAAACCCTTGTGCCTTCTGTGACCTCAAAAGTGCCATTTGCAAAATAGCCAAATATGGCATTTACTTTATATTTGTGCTTCTATTTACAATTCTGTGTTTAAATTTGTTGATTTACAGAAGGCCCAGAGGGAGCTCACCCCTGAAAATTCTGCACAATATTCAGTTATAGTTTGGGTCACCAGCTGTTCCAGTTCAGACTTGTCTGCTCCCGTTTACATTTTACTGGGTCTAGGCTACTTTTTTTTTTTTTTTAAGTGCGCTAAAGTGTGAGGTACAGTTCAGGAACCACTCACAAGAGACAGGAATCCAAAAATCGTATGCCTTTAATGGGGTCCCAGTCAAAGCCAAAATACACAGGAATTGCCAAGCCACAATAGGAAATCCAAAAACAGTATTGACTAGACAGGCAGGGATCAGAAACAGTAAGACAGAGGAGCGGAGGTACAAAAACGATAGGCAAAATGTCTTAGTTGATGAACAAATCCAAGGGTCATACACAGGGCATCCAAACACAGAACTTGTGGTCATACAAAAATGGGTCAAAATCCAGAAGGACAAAAACAGTACAAAATGGGCAATAGCAAGAATCAAGGCTAGACTTTCCAGTAGAAGCAAAACAATATTCAATGGCATATGAGGCGCTCTGCAAAAAAGAAGTATTGATCAACATTCTGAGAAGCGCTGCGAGTGAAAAGACTCCTAATATACACACAGGAAAGGTCACATGGTCTACAGAGATCAGCTGTGGGGAATGAGACTAATTACATAGGGAGAATCACATGAGGGAAACCCTAACCACGAAAATTGGCAAAAGACAAAATACGAACGGGAATCACACAAACAGCCTATGACATTTAAACAGCTCCGGTCCATTATATATACATGGTAGTTGTGTTAGTGGACTATAATACAAAATACAAATGTTAGTCTTGTTAGTAATCAGAACAGAAAGGTGAAGGAAGAAAACGAGATTCGAAGGAATATTTCATTTAAATCACCCGAAGTCAGTGAGCACGCAGACAGGGAAGACGGACTGAACCAACTAGATCACAAGACAGGGGAGACAAGTGCAATGGAACTGAAACATGGAATGAACCAAAAACTTGAATGTTACAAAAAACCAAAAAGAATAAATAAAAGACAATAATCATAAACACAAAAGCAGCACATAAACATGACCAAAAACCAAAACCGTGACATAAATGGATGGGGAGCTAGGGATGATATTGAATGCTATTAGGTGTTATATACTTTCACAAAAGACTTTCAATCAATTTCAGTTGTTTTAGGGGCATCTGTATTACTCCATCTTTAAACTTTTGCAGGCCTCCCCATTTGTTTTTTTTATTTATTTTTTTTTTTATTAATTCACCAATAAGTGCATACAAACAAATATGTGACCAGACAAATAAATTGGGAGCGAGTTGATTTACAGAGTAATATACATACAATAATATTAGACAAAGACATCAACAAAAGGAATAGAAAAGAAGAGAGAATAAAACAAACAACAAAAAAGGGGGGGACGAAGGGAAAAAAAGGAGGAAAAAAAACCACAAAGGATGAAAAAAGGAGAGAAAACAAATGAATAATAACAATAATAATAATAATTATTATAATGAAATAGAGAGATAAGAGCCAAAAGAAAAGGGAAACAAGGCAAAACAGTGTAACAATCAAATGATCCGAAATGAAGCAGAGTTGTATTTTGGCAGAGGCCTCCCCATTTGTTAATTCCAGAGCTTGACCTTTGCACTGTTAGGACTGTTTTCAGCACAGTATGCTGTGTATCGAAGGATTCTGTCATTGGTTGAGTAAAATTAAAGTTTAATCAGAGATCTTATTATGGCTTACCTTACCCACACATATGCTCATCTTACCATATGAACAAGATAAGTTGAGCCACAAGACCACTTTTTTTTTAGACAGTATATCACTTTATTCATATAAGTTAACTTAAAGTTGTTGGTCTCAAAAGAGGAAGAACACTTAACATTTTCATATGGTGTAAAGATCGCAAACTAAAATCTTTCCGACACATCACAATGATGCAAAATGTAAAAAAATGGCTCGTCTTTCCCCGATCTCCCCTATTGTTAATAACCTCTTGCATTTTCCCCTCTCAGTTAATGTTTGGATTGCCTTGTACCTTCCTTGTGTACGAGAGGCCATCACTTCTGCTCATTCTTTGTCTGAATGTTGATCAACATTTCCTGTGCCGAGCTACCTGTACGCCAGTGATCTATTTGTAAGACGGTGACACCCTTTCGTCCTATTCCAATAAATATCTGCGCCTACCTGGATTTATTTGCCTCCTGTTACCAACCCGTCTCTGTGCGACCCCGTTTCCTGTCTTCTGCTGCCCTGGCTTATGATTTCTGGTTTGTGATTTGATGCTGTGCTCTGAGGCTTTTTGGTTTTTGACCTCCTCCCTGTTTTTGGACCCTGTTTTGGATTACCCACTGTCATCACCTGGGGCTTATTGCACAAAGGCGGGATAAGGGATCAGCACGGGATTAGCCTGATCTCAAACCCCATTTTGGTCGCACAGAGTGTGTGGGCTAAGCCATGGCACTTGTTACCATGGAAACAAGGTCTGCGGAGCTGGTCAGCTCCAGAGCAGGCTTAGGAACTGGCTGAGCTCCTGCCACCAGCCAATTTCACCTCACCTCAGTCGGCAGTCACCCATTTGGAAAATCAATGTCCTTAACAGTCATTCTAAATTTCCCACAACACAAAATTGCTATCTCAATTAGAGCAGGCACAGAGTAATTATCTTAAAAAATATCACATTGATGTCAGTAATATAGCCAATATTCAGTCATTACATTCAAGTATCCATGAAACGGTCACCATCACAATTCAGTCAATTCCCCTTCCATGTTACATTTTTAGAATCCGTCATTACCGGATTTGTCCATAGTCCCCAGTCATTTCCGATTCAGTTTAGTCATATTCAGAGCGAAAAACGGTATAGGTGAAGTGTTTCAGCACTGTCTTAAATTGCTGCGGTAACCCCCTTCATACAGTGCTGAATTGGCTTAGCAACTGCTACTTTTCTCCGTCTTATTCAGATTGCAACGGGTAAGGCGGGGTAATAGCATCGGATACAAGTGCAATGTTGCTTGCTTTGCGAAACTGGAATCAAACATTTTCAGGAGGATCCCTGACATTATTTTCTGACGTTAATGTTTTAATTTGAATATGCCTCCATCAGAAGTGATTCAAAGCAGAAAATAGTCAACTAGTCTGAAACGTCTTTCAGATCGGACTATCATTTCAGAGTTTGTACAGAACAAATAAAGGGCTTGTAGCAAAGTCGTGGTATGTAGGAATTATATGCTTGTAAGCAGTTAGGTTTGCTTGGCAGGTCACATGTGCATTTTATGCACAATCGCATCTGCCTGTTCTTGTCTTGGTGTTATATCTTAAATATGCATAGCAACAACGGCTTATCCCATTAACACAAATGCCGAAGTGCATCAGTTACTCCTTTTCGACGACACTGAAACACCAACTGTGGTGTATCAGAAATGGCTCATTTTAATACTCCTTTCAAACGCCTTGCACCATTCAGACAGGAACTAACAGAGTAGCAGAGCCATTTCACAGATGGCGTCATCTCTTTCTCTGAACCATGGACTGCACGGTCTGAGCACGGTTTTTTAGTGAAAGCTGGCGCATCCGTCTGCTGAATCTACTGAGTATCCATATTGTTGATCAGCAATTGTATCATCCATCTCGGGGTCTGTTTGCGTGCTCAGGAGGATCACCTGCAGCTGGCTTGACTGAGCCGATCCTCATTCACCCGCTGTTGGCTTTGTGCAATCAATCAAGCCAGCGATGCTCTGTTTGGGATGTGGCGATCCCTGCTTTGATGTTGATCCAGGATCTCAGGATCCAACTTTAGTGCACTAGGCCCCTCGTTTGGACTCGGACTGTCAATTAAGGCTACAATTTTGCATTCTGGACTACTTGCTATTGATTCTTTTCTCCAGACGTTACAATGCTTTCAAAGATGTTTCTGGACAATATCAATTCAAAAATTATTAGTTACTCAATGTGGGTCATGGAAGTTAAGAATTCTGACCCTCGGCCCACGGTTTATTATTTTCAATAAGCAGTTAAATTCACAGGTTAGAACATCAAATAATGTGTTGTTCTGTTTTCAATATATGGGGGAGAGTGAAAAACTTTATTTTTCATTAGTAAGGTTGCATTCCTTTCATCGTGGAAGGCAAATCCTTTCATTTTACATCTTAATAAACACTTGTTTGCCCATCTCTTCAATGTTCCTTTTACAATGTAGGCATAGATTCAAATGCAGAAATTTGTTAATGTTTATGTTACTAACCTTGTCCTCGCAGCAGTTTTGTCAAGTTAAACTTTTTGTCCATGAAAAAAAAAAGTTTGCATTTCATTTCAGCGGCCAAGTGTAGATTCAATGCACACCTTTATCAAACCTTGGGCCAGAACAAAAAAGACACCAATTACAAAAGAAAGTTAAACAGAATTTAGAATAGCCCTTGCAATGAAGGAGAAACATTTGAATGACTTGATTTGAAAAATCTAATTGAGATTAGTTTTGTTATTATGACAGCTAGGTGCGAGACTACAGCTGTTCAATGCAAGCATGCGATTTGCTTATGGTCTGAATCAATTATACAATAACTGTATACACAACAGTCAATTTTGAAAAACGTGTAACAAAACTAGAGCCCCAGCTAGTCTTTAATTTTTACGTTATTGATTTGTCCCCCTATGAATTACCTCAAGGTATGTGGTATTCATTCAATTTCACATAATGGTTATGGCTTATGTGTGAAAGCATAATGTAAGGCTTAAGAATATTGCATGGCTTAGGCATATTTAAATACGTTCACAGTTCGCAGAATCTCTGTAGAATTTTGCATTTGAGACTTGGTCAATAGCACTCTACCATGCGCTTAAAAAAATCAGTGATGTCAAGCAAATTTTTGTCAGTAAATAATAAATAAATAAACACCTTAACATGTAATTTCATACATTTGACTAGTATTGTACTGTATTAATTTATTAGTCACCATTTATACTGAGAAGTCACCATTTATCAATAAATACATTTACAAAGTGAGTTGACCTGCTCCCGTGGCACGAGAATCCTCCGACTCACGTGTTGACGAGCCCTGGCTTCTTTACAATGCCGCCACACCACCAGGTACACACCGCTTGTGCCATCGGAAATTAAGCAAACGTTTCCAGATGAATGATTGTCGTCTTACCTAATTGGGGAGAACAAGCAGCACCTGTTGACAGCGGAGCGCTCTGGGAGTGAACATTTTGTTAATCGTGAAAATGACTGCGAACAGGTCAGGACTAATAATTCTTTAAAACAGAAGTTACGTCCACCCCAATTCTCAGTTTTATGGAGTTTACCCCATGACTTCATCGCTGTTAGATCGCTTGAGAAACCGTGTCTTCAGTTGCCTATTACGATAATTGGAAAACGCGTCAATAAAGAAAAATAATTGAGAACTAGCCAGGACTATCCTAATTGTCATAAAGGGACGTGTCTGTGCCACCCCTATTCCCGGTTCTAGCTTCGCCCCTGCATTCTATTGAACTTCCGTTTTCAAATTAGCCAGCTAAGGCACACCGGTCAAATGTCATGCTGTGTGGGCAGGGGCTGCGGCGGCAAGTTTTAACACTGCGGAAAAGAAACGACTTAGAAACGACTTATTGTGGATATTCGAGACGACAGATGGCTTGTAGTATAGTAATAATAATTAATAGTCCGTATACCTGTATTTTGTGTAGCCCATTCGGCTAGTGGAGCGAGGATGAAGCAGTCTTGTAGCCTAAGTTTCAGCGGCGTGAGTGGTTGACGGCTGAACACTGCTGCGTCCCTTTATGTAACACGTCGAGACAAATGCTGTACACCGCTGGTCAGTTGCGTGGTCGGTTCAGTGTGTATCAGTATCCCCCGGGAGTGCGAGTGGGTGCTCGTCTTAGCTCTTTGAAGCACCTTAGCCAGCTCCCATTAATGGTAGTATGGCCAGTCAAACCACAACATTGCATTACGTAAGCCTACCATCAAACCTGACGGACCTTTATTTTCCTACCTCACTTTCGCACACTTTAAAATGATGCATTATCACCCTACATTTTGACTTCGGTGAATGCTGAATTAATTGGTTACCGTGGCCAGCATACGCACGGGTTATCAGTGCTAACGCAGCTGGGCGTCTAGCTCCAAAGCTAAATCATGGTTATTTCCTCAGCTGCCCAGCTAATTCATGTCCGTTAGCAATTTTAGCGAACGATACCACTTACCTATCTATCGCGTCGTAAAAGGTAAAAGTTAGTGGCATCGTCCCGTAATATTAAAGGTGCTTCAGCCCTTCCTCGTAGTTTCACTTTTGTTTTTTAAATATAAATAGAGCGTCACTGGACACCGAATATAGCCGAATGTGGCTAGTTAGTGACACTGTTTTCCGTTGTTGTTTGGCTCATTCACTAGGTTAATTTGTTATGCGTAATATACTCAGCAACAAAAGTTTCTGTGACACCATTTATGTGTATGTTATAAATGACACGCAAAGATCTCAATGCAATCAATATGTTTATTTAACAGGAGAAACATTGACTTTTCAGTGCCAACGTCACTCAAAACGAAAAATGTCATTTTCATGCGTCATGAAGCACTTGTCTAACCAATTGTGACCTCCACACTTCAATACCGGGTGTGACTTCCTCGTGCCATGATGCAAGCAACGCATCTCCGGCGCATGGACCGAATCAGATGTGCCAGAAATTGCTGTGGGATGTCATTCCAAATCTGACGTAGACGTTTTCGCAATTCCTGGAGTGTAGCTGGCGGGTTATCCAACCGCCGCAAACGTCGATCCATCTCGTCCCAAAGATGCTTGATTGGGGACATGTCTGGGGATCTGGCTGGCCATGGCAGGACATTGACATGTTGTTGCATCAGATACTGCTGTACAATCCTTGCAACGTGTGGTCTGGCGTTATCCTGTTGCAGCGTTATTCCGGGACCATGTTGCATCAAAAACGGTACCACCAATGGCCGTTGCACTTCATCGCAATATCTTTGACCTGTCAGATTTCCATCAATAACAAGCAAATCTGTTCTGTTTCTAGCCGTGATCCCTCCCCAAATCATGACACTACCACCTCCAAAACGATCAAATTCCTGAACACAGTTGTTGGCATAACGTTCTCCACGTCGACGGTATACACGTAAACGACCATCACATCGGTTAAGCATGAATCTTGATTCATCAGTGAAAAGTACAAGATCCCACTGACGTTGGATCCACCGTCGATGTTGTTGTGCCCACTGTAGACGCAGTCGTCGGTGTTGTACTGTGAGTATTGGACGTCTTGCTGGCCGACGTGGGACAATGCCAAAGTGACGGAGACGGCGACGGATTGTCTGTGCAGACAGTCGCCTCAAACCAGGTATCGTTCTTGCAGTTATGGTTGCAGGTTGGAATCGATTTCGGAGATGGGTTGTTCGAATCCAGTTGTCCTGTCTGGGAGTGGTTACTCGTGGACGGCCGCTGCGAGGACGGTCTCTGACATGTCTTGTCTGCTGATGACGCTGCCATAAGTTCCAAATGGTGTTTCGGTGGACATTCAGGCGATGAGCAACTTCCCTCTGCGAGGTTCCGGATTCAATCATCCCAATGGCCCTCCACCGATCATTTTCAGACAGTCTTGGCATTTAGAGGGTAGAGTTCCTGATCCGAAATGGCTGTGTTTTCGATAAGTGATGCTTCCGTCGTTCATCAGGCACAATGTGAACATTCCAAAAATTCTCCTCTTTTATTGCCATCCACAAGCATGATTTACGCACATTTTCACGTGCACGTGCAAGTCATTTTCTCGCATTTTCATGATTTCCATTTCAATGTTGCGTTTACGTGTACTGTTTCAGTCTGATATCACCATGTATGACAATTTCATAATTGCGTTATGAAAAAAAATTAACAATATTGGTGTCACAGAAACTTTTGTTGCTGAGTATATGTAATGCATATTTCCAGGAGTTCCATCAGGATTATGTTTTTAGTCAATAATTGCAAGTTGAAAATACTCACAGAACTCATAGATGGTTTCTACAGATGATTGGATAAAGAAAAAAAGATTTATTAGTGGTGTGTATTTACAGTGATTATGTTCTTATTTTTCATTATTGCTATCCGGGCAGTCTAAATTCATAAAATCCCATGAGCATGTGAATTTGTGATATGATTTTGGAGTTGAATGTGAAGTTAATGGTTTTATTGATATATTAGCTATATTCAATGAATGTTATTTGACTTTTATCTGAGTGCAATATTGGCAGATTAAATTCTTTACAAGCTTGGAGCTTGTGACTAATTTTGACTTGACTTAGAAATGAAAGATTACATGTGTTTGTTGGCTTGAATATACATTGGATAATAATTCTGGTTTTTATTTTTTATTTTATTGAATTCTTAGTACACTTGGGGCACTACAAATCACAAAAACCTAGGAGCTCATTGATCTTTAATAAGGGTGAATTTTTAAAGAATATCATTATATTTGAAAAATGGTACCGAAACGACAATCTTATCGTTTATCGCAATAAATTTTAGGACATTTTATCGTCCAGCAAAATTTGTTATCTTGACAGGCCTAGTCACAGCGTTGATCAATATTTGTGCAGAGCGCCATGTATGCCATTGAGTATTGTTTTTCTTCCACTGGTTTGTTTGACTCTGATTCTTGCCATTGCCCTTCCTGTATTGTTTTGTATTTTTGGATTTCGACCCATTTTTGTATGACCACGATTTCTGTGTTTTGATGCCCTGTGTATGACCCTTGGGTTTGTTCATCGACTACTACTATTTGCCTACCGTTTATGTACCTTTGCTCCTCTGTCTTCCTGGTTCTGACCCCTGCCTGTCTAGTCGACACTGTTGTTGGATATCGTATTGTGGCCAGGAAATTGTGTTTTTTTTGGCTTTGACTCGGACCTCATTGAAGGCATAAGTTTTTTGGATTTCTATCTCTTCCTGAACGCTACGTCACATACACGTCTGGCTGATCAGAAGTGGTCACTACAGTCACTAGCAAGTGGGTTTTTTTTTTTTAACCAGCTTGACCCTTATTTATGGCAAGGAGCGTGAATGGTTGCCTTGTCCATGCGGACCTCTGGCCATAGCCGGAAATAGCGTTGCTGGGATTTGAATATCCAACCACCGTGGTCACAGAAAAGTCTTGGATGTGAGTCACAAGGAGGCACTTCCCATCGAGCGTCACCACTCAAGCTGCTGGACCATTGTTGGGATAGCCCTCAAATATACACAGGATATGCATATTGGATGTCTCCAGAAGCCTAATATCATAGCTCCCATTTTATCCCAATTTTTGCCACCTTGTAAGGCACACCATGGGGTGAAGATTGTGACAATCACAATCAAGTTCATCAAGTTTATATCCATTAGCTTTCGTTTCCCAAGTGAAACATATTCACCTGAACTGCATTTTTCAGATTCGCCACATAGTTTGATCCATAAATATTTTGACATTAAAAAATTTGTTCTTACTTTTGATCTCAACCGCTGGATTGGCCTTCAACTCAGGTGAGTTGGTGACAGATGTGTGGTATTCCCTTTATATTTATATCAGTAAGCGTCTACCTGTTAGTGGTCTAGAGGTGGCATCATCGACAGTATAAAACATGGACGTAGCCTCTGTGACGTCATCCATTGGCTTTGAGTAACCACTGTGAAGCTGATTTGGTCGCCATCTTGGCACTTACTTCATTCTGCCTACCTCCCAGCTCATCCAAAAATGGGCAAAAAGGTGGACCGATGCTGAAGCTGAGGTGGACTCAGTGGACAGGCAGAATGGAGGTTGCGGGAACATGCTCACTGTTTATATCTGTGAAGCATTCTATCTAAAAGCTGTTTATATCAGTGAAGCAGTTGGCAGAGGAATGCTGTACACCACTGGGAAGTTGCAGTGGTTGGCTCACAGTGAATCGATATCCCCCCGGAAGAGCAAACGGGTGCTCGGCTTAGCTTTTTGAAGCACCTTACCCACGTCAAGTCAACAGTAGTATGGCAAGTCAAATATGATAATATAATCCATATGATAATCGGATATAATCCACATGCACCGGTTATCAAGGCTAATTAGCTATCTAGCTAGCCTTTCTATATACAATGATAACGGATCGGTAATCACACTGAAATTGTGATTTCATTCTTTGGGTGAAACAGCGGCAATTGTATATCTATTGGTTGTATAATTACAGCAATTTCCGGAGGGCCCTCCAAGGGACCCTGTCACCTGGTGCTTGCTATGCTGGTTTGAATGGTGTAGCTAACTAGCTAGCTACTTTGGCAGGCTGTTTGAGAGGCTCTGACGCTTTTCCAACCTTTGACTGACAAAGTTTGTTCAAAAGTATTTTTACCAAAAATTCTTACACTACTCCATTATGCTGTCACTTTGCTGCAAGCCAATATAATAACTGTGGCAGGAATATACTCCCGTTGGCATAGCTGGGCATTTCGGGCAAAGGCTAACAGAGGGTGTACTGTGTTCACACTGTGAGTAGTTCATGAGCTAATACCGACACTTGCTACTTCATGCTAACAATATAACATTATTTGAATTAATATTAGAATGTCATTCACCGTAGAAAATAGATCACAGACTCCTAACCACACAGCAAGACATTATTTTCCTGATATTTCGTGTATTATTTTTTAATTTGGCATCTCCAATCCCACCCTAATCTCGAATGCCCAATTTAAGAACTATGTACAAGCTTGCTTGTATGTGACCCCTTGTTGCCAACTCGGGAGAGGGCTCACCTTTGAAGCACACGCCCGTCAACTACTGCTTCTTTGTACACATAGGTTGAAACTTCGCAAGCTCAGAACGAGGGCGGAAGATATCCGAACATGAGCCAGCTAAGAGTCTTACTGAGGAGAGCCCGAATGACCAAAAGGAAGCGATTGAGCAATAAACAAAGTGTCCATTTTTAATATCCCAACCCAGCAGTTCTTTCCCAATTTGTATCCCCGCAGCGCGAAGGTCAATTGTGCGCTGCTTTTTTTGAAAAGCTGCCGACCACTGCTGGCTGGTACAACCGAGATCGAATCCGCGGTACGGTTGTCACTACTGCACCGCATAGGATGACCACCTGTCCTGCATTTTGTGGGACAGTTCCGAAAACTGAACTCTAGCCCTGCATCCCGCATCATCATTACAACGTACTGCATTTCAAAGATCACGGTAAAAAAGTAGGTCGGAAAATGACTTAGTGGGAAAAAAAATTGTTCCACTTTCTGCCTTTCTTCTTGGGTCAGGAACGAGACTACCTTTTATCGTCTATTCAGTTGAGCCTAGGCTCTTCTATTAAAAAAAGCTGCTGTTGCCGATACTTGATTGGCCTATTTCAAAAAAAGCTAACATGTATCAATAAAAAATAAATCAATGCGTGCTGTAGCCCAGTGATCTGCCAGTCATCTTCCAGTAACCTGCGCATCACGTGTTACGTACAGCACTGCACTAGGCTAGCCACTGAGCCGAAGGCAGAAAAACGTTCGCTTGTTGCAACTGAGGATTATTGGTGCAGAAAAGTTAGCTAAAATGGATGAAGTTGCCAGGAAAAAGAGACTGTGCTCTTACAATAACGACTGGGAAGGGAAATATTGATGGCTGAGGTCTATAGATGATCCCAAAAAGGCAGAGCGTAGGACTTGCTGCCGAAGCTTTACAATAACACAAGGGAGAGGGTAACATTAAGTGGCATGGTGAAGGTGAGGCCCACAAGAAAAACAAGCAGCCAATGAGAGCTAATACCTGTATGACAAGCTTCTTTTCGAAACCAAATGATAGCCATTCAGACAAAGTCATCGCAGCTCAGGTGACCAGTGTCTACCATTTCACGCATCATGGCTTGTCATACAGATCTGGCAACTGTGGATCTAAACTTTCCCCCGTTATATTTTCCGATTGAGAAATTCCTAAAAAACTAGCATGCGGATGGACTAAAATGGCAGCAATCGTGACCAATATCCTTGCACCGGCGTCTGTGAAACTTTTTCTGATGAACATTAACACGCCAATGTTCACAAACAAGCCAGATTCTCTCCTATACTTCTCTATTGCATCTGATGCATCAAACCATTAATGTAGCACCTTAACCGAGTGAGCTAATCCGGCAGCTTTGATATTTCAATGAAAAATTCTCCAGTCACAAACGCAGCCAAAAGGTCAAGTTCAGTAACTCGAATTAGCCTACTAAGGGTAGCATGCCACAGAGGGCTGGGTTAGGCCAGGGGTTAGCGGCTTGGCTTGCCGAGCTGAGGTATCCCCCCTCAGACAGCTAGGCTGATCCAGGGGTTAGCGGCTGGGCTCAATGTTCCTCCTCTAGCCACGAGCGATGCAGGCCTGTGCTGTAGCTTAGCCGCATGGCTTGACCGGATGACTGGCTTGACCTGTCCATAGACTCTATAATTCAAGGTGCTGTCACTCAAAGTGGCCACATTATGCAGAATTTTAAGCCTTTGTATAATGTAAATAGCCGGGTGAAATAAAAATCCCCCCTGCAACAGCTTTCAAGGTGGGGAAAATCAGCCATTGAGACCAAAAACGTTTTTTGAACGAGGCTGCACGCTGTAAAATTCGGCTTTTTAACATGGTGTCCATTGGAGACTGACTCACTTCGTCAGCCAGCCTCAAGTGGCCATTCCAGGAAGTGCATTCTTTGGTACTGCTGTGTCGGCCTCACTTTTCAACCCCAGAGACTGCCGCTTGGTCGCCATCTGTATTTGGAATTCTTTGCTATTAACTCGCTAATATTAAGCCTTTAGAGCTGTCAGCACCAGTAAAGCAGTGCCATTGACTTAGTTGCTAGGTTCAGACAAATCAAAATGCTTGTTTTACAACCCGTGGCAAAAATTATGAAATCACCACTCTTAGAGGATATTCATCCAACAACCAACATCGTTTGCCTCTCTTCTTGTTGAATTTAATTCTTGGAGCAGTTTCATAATCCTTTGCTTTGTTTTAATTGCCCGCTCTCTTATTGGTGCCATGTTTCCCCTCAATAACCAAAGTCCAACACCCTATTAAGGTCTGCAAGCATTATCTTTTAACTGCTGACTAGTTTTCATATTCACATTTGTGTTAGTGTTCTTTCAGACATGCCAATTATAGGGTGAGTCCATCACGAATGATTCCAAATTTTTCATCTTCTTGATCTGAAAAGTGCCATTAATTAAAATGATTTAATTTCTTTGTGGTGTGTTTCCTGGGACTAGAATGATAATCCTTTGACACCCAGGTTCTACAAAACCTGTCATGGTTTTGGGGGCTGGCGGTGGCTTTGGGAGCTTTCTTTGTTGCTCTCGTCTGGGACGATATCGTTTTGCCCACAATCGGATTCTTGGGCCAGCTGGCATTAATTGGGGGTGGCGCCCAGACTCTATTTAAGCCCAAGTTCCGCCCTTGCTAGAGTGTCAGTGTTTTGTTCGCGCTATAGCCGATAAGGTCTTTAGTTAGAAAGTTGTTGAGGAATTAACTGCAAAAGAGGAAAGTGCTGGTTAGCACAGGAATCTTTCTCTCTGTTTTCCTCTTTCTGGGCACCATCTGGTGCTAATTCTTTTTATCTCGGTTTCCGAGACTTTTCCCTTTCATTTCGTTCTTTCGAGCTCGCTTTACTTCCTTACTGTTACTTGGACTGGATCTTTGAATGCGCGAGTCTCCCTGTCTGATTTCTGTCTGTGTTTGTCTCTTATTTTGCCATTCTTCCTTTCGTTCCGGCCACAGCATTTGGCGTCTCGAAAAACCAACCATCACAAAACCAAACATGACTACTTCACATTACTCAAGACCACATTTCAGATATGCTCAAATTTTATTAATGAAATTCAGAGTAAGCTGTAATGAAATGTAAGAAATCTAAGATTTCTCAAGGCAAAGACATTGAATGTTCCACAAGAGCCAGGTCAGTCACCTAGCCTAAATCCAATTTACCATGCATTTCACTCGAAGGCAAAATTGAAGGAAAAATGCCCCATGAACTAGTTGCAACTGGAGATAGCTGCTGTGAATGCCTGGTAGAACATCACCAGAGATAGTAGCGCAGTTTCATCATGTTTTTGTATTCCATACTTAATCATGATTTAAATAGTTACTTTTATGTTAATCAAATGGTTCTCTTCAATCATGAATCAACTAGCAGGCGGCATGCCTTCTGCAGCAAGGGTGAGTGGTTTGTTGATGTCGACATCGTGAACAGAGTGGTCCCTAGCGATTGGTGTTTACGTATTCTCCGGGCAATAAACTCAAGTGCATTTTGCTCATGTCAGTTTGAATGCATGTGGATACAGTAACAAGATTTTGAGGTTTGGTGTAAAAATTTCAGAGGTAAAAACATTACAGGAAAAAATTTTAAAGGAAGGATTTCTTATTCTTGAAAAGAAAAAAGAGAAAGAGCACCTGGCACAGATTTATACATCCAATGGTGTGCTATTCACTCATTACCATTTTCATCATATCAGCTCAACAATTTTCCACTAGGAGCTGAACATGAACCAGCAACTCTTACGTTCTCCCCAGAAACGCGTGTTTTTGAGCGTGTTTAGGATGCTCTGCATTGGTGCATATGCCCACATGGACCAGTTTCCTTCAATATCCAACAGCCTCATACAAATATTGAGGAGGAGTGGGTAAAGATTGCACCAGCTACAATCAATAATCTAATCAAGTCAATGCCAAAAAGATGTCACGTTGCATTAGGCAAATGTAAGTCTCATAGAGGCTGACTGATATTCAGTTCATCACGTGGTGCCTCCTTTTTTTAGGAAATCCATTTCTAGACGCTGCAGCTCGCCTGGTCCACAACCTCCCGAGACACTCTCACGTCACCCCTTGCTCACAAGGCTCCACTGGCTCCCTGTTGCTGCTCGCATCTAATTCAAGACTTTGGTGCTCGCCTATCAGGGAATCAACAAAACAGCTCCAGCCTACATCCAGAGACTGTTCAGACCCTACACCCCTGCCAGAGCACTCCGCTCTGCTACTTCTGGTCGCCTGGCTCCCCCTCTCCGCTCCTCCCCTTCCCACTCAAGGGTGTTGAAAACCCACCTCTTCAGGCTCCACCTTTCCCCTACTCCACTGCCCTGAGTCCTGTCCCTACTTCCCTTGAATTGTTGCCCTTACACGATCTTGTTGCACTTAATTTTGTTTACTTTATTTCCTGATGTTGTTTCCGCTTAATTTCGTTGCCCCTCATTTTGTTGCACCCCATTTTGTTGTTGGTTTACTTCATGTTCCTGCCCCTTTGATGCAGTTGACATGTTACCCCTTTTGTTGCACTTATTTTATTTTTGTGCCCTTTTTGCACTTGACTTTGCACTTGACCTTGTTGCCATTTTGTTCACTTACCCTTGCCCTTTTGTTATTGGTTTAGATCTGTGACAAACTGTAACAATGGAAAGTGTTCTGTCACTTACTGTTAGCACTTGTACTTGTCTCCTAAGAGCTTTGCATTTTTGTACTGATTCTGTGCACTTTTGAACTTCGCTCTGGATATAAGCGTCTGCTAAGAACCTGTAATGTAATGAAATGTAATGTAGACAGTCAGTAGAAATCAACAGATTTCCTGTTGAATTAATTCTAATCAACCACAGCCCCGGCCTCACCAAGAAGCGTAAAACTGTTGAGTGGCTGGAGGTGACGACAGCCGTGAACACTGCGGGTGTCACTGCGAGCACGGAAAACGAAATCCGGAAGAAGTGGGCCAACTTGAAAGTAGGTTTCAATCTGTAATACGGCATACTCTGTCATATAATCTGTAATAATGACAACACTGTCCCAGAGGGAAGCCGAGAGAAGACTCTCGGCCCAGCGCCTAAGTTTGGCAGCCACTGGTGGGGGCCCGGCAACCCCCGACCTCACTCCCATTGGCGTGATGATTGGGGACATCATTGGCACCGAGTCAGTGGAGGGGGTTGTGCAGGTCAAGGAAAGGGACTCGGACATGACCGTGAGGGAGACCCAGACCACTAACTAACCTGGTAAATCAATTTCAATTATTCAATCGCCACTATGGCTGTCCAGTGAAAGAAAATTAATTCCAATGAATGTAGGCCTACAAGAAAATAATGTGCACAAACAGACAGACAAACACACTGGATTTAAAACACACTTGTTTCCTCAGCCTCGGAGATGGGTGACACACGAGGAGAGGGAGTTTCTCGCCCTCAGATACCGGCAGCCCCGTAATAAAATCGAGTGCAATATACGACCAAGGGCGCCTGGGAACGAAGCAGACGAAGAGGGACGGAGGTGGGAAGTCTTATTACTGGAACATACGCCACAGGCAGCAACAAACTCCTGTATGTCCTTCATCATATCTGGCCATCAAAAACGTTGGGCAAGGAACTGCTTGGTCCAATGGGCCCCCGGGTGTCCAGCCAAGGGGGAAGAGTGTCTCTACTGAAGGACCTGTGGCCGAACTCTTTGCGGGACAAATAAACAGCCAGGAGGCTCCCCCCCCCCCCCGGAACGGGATCGGATCTCAACACCTCCTGAACTACCGCCTCAATCTCCCATTGAATGGGTGCCACAATCTGCGTAGTAGGAATAACAGGCTCCGGGGTAGGATCGCAATCAGTGCAATCATACATTCGTGACAGGGAGTCAGGCTTAATATTTTAGAGCCGGGGCGATATGTGAGCGTGAAATCAAAGCGGTTAACGAACAATGACTATCGCGCCTGCCGGGAATTAAGCCGCTTGGTTTGCTGAATATATGGGAGGTTTTTATAGTCGGTCCAAACCACAAAAGGGTGCTCAGTTCCCTCCAACCAGTGGCGCCACTCCGCGAGGGCCAGCTTGACTGCAAATAGGAGTGAGGGATCGGGCAAAACCAAAATAGGCTCTGAGCTAAAACGACTTTTTAATTCCTGAAAACCAGCATCAGCTGCAGGGGACCAAAAAAACGCTGAGGAGGTATTCTTTTTGGTGAGCACAATAATGGGGTCAGCAACCGCGCTAAAATTATGGATAAACCTCCTATAAAAATTTGCGAAGCCCAGAAATCGTTGAACCTCTTTAACGCTCTGCGGCGCAGGCCAATTCCTGACCGCAGCCACCTTGTCCGGGTCCATCCGCACCGGATCTGTCCCAGGATACAGATTGATTTCACAATCATACAGACGATGAGGAGGTAATGTAGATTCTTGTTGTTCACTAAACACCTCAGCAAGATCAGCGTAATTCCTGGGAACATTCAGATGCAATTCAAAGTTCAGGGCAGCCGCGTAGGCACGGGTGGGCGTGGGTGGGCGGCCGCCACCCAGGGGTAAACCCCGCCCACCTAGCCTGGTTTCAGCCGGCCCTGCGCGCTACTGCAGCTATGCCCAAAAAAAAAAAAAGTTTGAATATCCATCATCTTAAATGGCTAATTTAAAACAAAGTTCCGTGTTAGGTTATTTTAAAAAAAGAACACGACGAGAAGAACATGAAGACTCTCCTCAAGTCGTCCAAGCCACCACCGAGCATGTGTCCAGTTATAACGAGTCTGATGAGGCTAACCCAGAGCCTTCTTGTTGCTTCCCTCCACAACCACCTGCACCTGCCGCTGAAGCCCCTGTTCTACTAGCTGCCCCGCCGACAGACCTATCCGCCGTGGATGAGGCAGCTTCACAGCCTAGACTACATAAGTTCCCTACTACCAGAACAGAGAAGGACAAGTGGGACAGAAGTTTTTCATGTCATTGGTACGACAAGTTCAAATGGGTTGAGTATAGTATATCCAGAAATGCAGTGTTTTGCAAAGTGTGTCGCCACTTCCCCGATGCTAGCACTGACGATCGTTTCACTAAGACAGGCTTCAGTGACTGGAAGCACATGAGCCAGTTTTGTGTTAAACATGAAGCTAGCAAAGCACACTGTTCCGCTGCGGCCAAAGCCCAGGCTTATAAAGAAAGTCACCAGGCAGGAGGACGAGGGAATATCCTCAATCAGCTCAACAAAGATGCAGCTAATTTTGCCTTTATTGAAAGAAATCGTGCACACATCAGAGTTGTACTAGATATCGTGCTTTTATGTGCAAAGCAGGATATTCCCTTTACGTGGCCACCGTGAAAACGAGGAGAGTCTTAATCAGGGCAATTTTCTTTAAATTTTTAAATTCATATGCGAGTATGATCCCGACATCAAGAAGCGACTAGACGATCTACCTAAAAATGGAACTCTTATGAGCCCAGAAATCCAGAATGAACTGCCTGAGACTGCTGCGTCGCTCCTTCTCAGGCGTATTAAAACGGAGCTGCACGCACAACCGGACACATACTACACAGTTTTGGCAGACGAATGTAAAGATCTGTCTAAGAGAGAATTAGTCGCTGTGTGTGTGCGGTATCTCTACCAGGGCGCATTAAGAGAGAGAGCAGTGGGTTTTGTTGACACTGGGGATATGACTGCGAATGAAATATCAGATAAGATTTTGGAGGTACTGAACGCACTAGAACTAGACCCTGCATTATGCGTTGGACTTGGTTTTGATGGGGCCTCTGTTATGTGTGGTATTCACGGTGGGGTTCAGGCTATTTTAAAAAAAACCTTCCCCAAAGCAATATACGTGCATTGCAACTCGCACCGCCTCAACCTCGTGCTCTGCACCGCTTCGAAGGCATCAACCTGCGTGTCATCTTTTTTCGACCTTTTGAATAGTCTGCACCATTTCATGACTGGCAGTAGCCGGCACGCTAGATTTTTGGAGATCCAGAAGCAACTGCACCCGGACAGACCGTGCCGCGAGCTGGAGCGATCTGCGGACACAAGGTGGAGCTCAAAGTCGGGTTCAGTGAAAAAAGTTTTAACCCTGCTTGACGCAATCCTTGAAACACTCGCTGAATTTGCAGAGAGCACAGGCCAAACACGAGTTGATGCTGAGTGTCTTCTACAGCAAATCCAAACCAAAAGATTTGTGTTCTTGCTCGTCACATTTTCCAAGTTATTTGAAGCCAGTGATTTTGCTACCAAGGGCTTGCAGTCCCCCACTGTATCGATCACAGACTGCATCGATCTGATTGAAGGACTTAAAACCAGTTTTCGTGCTTTCAGAGATGATTCCACTGAGTTTGACGAAGTGATTAAGTTAACTGAGGAATTAATGGCCAAATATGAAATCCAAAACTGGGATATCACCAGCTCAAGGAAAAGAAAACTACCACTAAGCTTGGGTGAGTCGCTTGTTGAATCAACACTTGGGAAATCAACGTGTGTAAGGAGCAACTCTGACCTACGGGCATTATGGAATGAAATATTGGACAGACAACTTGCTGAGCTGGACAGTCATTTTCAGAATGACTCTTATGGGATCATGCAGGCCTCTGCTGCCTTTCTGCCACGATCGGACTCGTTTGGTCTTGTGACAGCCATAAAGACACCCAGCGCACACTATGGGCTTTTGGTGGAGGATGCAGAACTGACTGTTTTTTTCCAGCAGCTTAACCGAAAGGTCAATGAGGGTCACACCTACCCATCCCTCATTGAGGTTCTTGAAAGCTGTCCCAAGGATATATTTCCAAACATAAATACTCTCCTTAGAGCCATCATCACTCTACCCATCACCAGTTGCACAGTTGAAAGACTTTTCTCCACTGTCAACCGAATAAAGACAAGCAACAGAGCATCAATGCTCACAGGCCGTCTGAACAACTTGTCCCTTCTGTCATTTGAAAGAGAACTGACCGAATTTATGGATTATAATGACATTATTTCTCTTTTCAACACCAAGCCACGCCGCCTTGTGCTGTGACAACAAAGGTAGGCATGATAAATGCTTCTTTTTTTTGAGTTTTGTTTGCCTGTCAGTGAACTTCAGACTATATTTAAACTGAGACTATGTCTCAGCTCTGGATCGACTACAGGCTGCTTTTCAACCTCCTGGCACTGTAATACTGTTATACTACTGTTATGGCACTGTAGTTGTATGCTGCATTTCAACCTCCCGGCACTGTGTTAATGCAAAGGCTTTAAATTGTGTCACAGCCATCTGGCACTGTTGCATAAGCTATAACTTGTTTTTAGACCATCTGGCACTGTGTTACAGGTTATAAGTTGTTTTAAGCCCTCTGGCACTGTGTTATTATACCGGTTATAAATTGTTTTAAGCCCACTGGCACTGTGCTGTTACATAGGCTTTGAATTGTGTGTAATCCCTCTGGCATTGTATTATTACATGAGCTATAAACTGTGTTTCAGCCCTGGCACTGTGTTATTACATGAGCAGTAACTGTGTTTCAGCCCTGGCACTGTGTTATTACATGAGCAGTAACTGTGTTTCAGCCCTGGCACTGTGTTATTACATGAGCAGTAACTGTGTTTCAGCCCTGGCACTGTGTTATTACATATTTTTTTAAGCCCTCTGGCACTGTCTTATTGTGTAGGCAATAAACTATGTTTCATCGCCCTGACACTGTAGTTGTATTCTATATTCCCTGGCACAGTAGTGATTTCGTCCGTCATTAATGTTTTGGAACAGGTTCGATTTAATGCGTGTGTGTGTGTGTGTGTGTGTGTGTGTGTGTGTGTGCGTGTGCGTGCGCCAGCCGCTATTCACCACTGAGTGTGTGTGTCTGTGTGCACCAGCCGCTTTTCAGGATCATAGAAATTGGTCGTCTTCTTTTTATGTAGGCTATAAACTGTAGATCTCCTGGCAAAGGTTTCTGCCCACCCACTTTAATACATGCCCACCCACCAGCCAATTTCTGGCTACGCTACTGGTTCAGGGCGGCCCCAAATTCCTCACCCTGCTCAGAATCTAATGACTCCATGACTGAATCCGAATCGCTAAAATATTCCAAAAGGTAATCATCCTCTGGCTGTCACCAGTCAAATTGAAGATCCCATTCCAACCCCTCCTCTGCTCCTTTTTCTAGTCTAGGCGGGTAAGGTGAGAGAACCTCCTCACACTTGTTCTAGGTGTCGGCCAGCCTCATCGCTTGACGTCTGAAAAGAAGCATTCTCATTATTTCTACAATCAGAGTTACACTTGGGATCCCAGTGGACAATAGGATTAATCTATTCCCCCCAACTGATACAAGGTTCATGTTCCCGCAACCATGAATGCCCCAAAATTATAGGAAAAGTGGGGGACCTGATAATAAAAAATCAAACCTCCTCAGAGTGGCTAACAAAGGAAATTAACATTTTCAGTGGTTCCAAAACTTCAGTTATAACTCCTGTTCCCAGTGGGCGACCGCCCATAGTTAATACAGAGCATGATTGTGAAAGCGTAAAGGTGGGAACAGAGTGCTTCCTAGCCCACTTAATATCCATGAAACAATGAACTGCCCCCAAGTCCACGAACAATTCAATAGTAAATCTCTTGCTCCCCACAATAAGTTTCATGGAGATTAATGTTCGGAAAGGAAATTGGGTCTGCCCCCATAGCGCCCCCTGAATCGCTAGAGGGGTTTTCCGTTTCCACGAAGCTTAAGACAACGTGGACCGATATGACCTGGCTTATTACAATTTAAGCAGATTACTCCTCTGCGAATAGGTTTTTTAGTCTGACGGTCAAATGAACCATCGACTTGCATGGGTTCAATCGGAGTAGAATCTTTAGTGGGTGGAATAGGAGGTGCACATTCGCCACTAGCAATTTTAGCCGCATTGTCAGCCAGCGGTGATCTATTTAGCTTCTCCCTGTTGCGTTCGTGTATGTCAATTCGCACCGCAGTAAAAACTAAGGAGTCTAAAGTCGAAGAGGGTTCTAAAGTAGCCTGCACATCCTTAATCTTCTCCGTGAGGGCATGACTAAATACGGCCATCAGAGGAGCCTCTGGCCAGCCTGTCTCTGTGGCCAGAGAACAAAAAGCAATAGAAAACTCAGCTGTGCTTTCTTTGCCCTGTTTTAGGTGCATTAAACGCGTAGCTGCGTCTTGACCACAAATGTCTTGATCAAATACAGACACCATCTCCCTAATAAGGGCCTTTACAGAATTTACAACCGGTGAGTTAGATCTGATTAGTGGGCCGACCCAATGGAGCGCTGTGCCAGCCAACAGGGATAATATAAATGCAACCCGAGAATCCTCATTAACAAAACGTGACAGCTGAGCCTAAAAAAATATATCGCACTGGGCGATAATTACGCTAACTGTGCTCCGAGCTAGACACCCTATCATGACTGTGTTGCGGTTCTAGATCAATGTTATAAATGGAAATGTTGCTACACCAACTCTGTAATGGTGTGAAAAAATACACTACCGAGAGTAATGTTAGCCATCTTCAGCCAGCCTACATTACCTGCACATTACAGACACCCAGCTAGCTAGTAATTAATTTTAGCTAGATACACGCTATTATCCTGCACAAACTGTAGCTGGTATGAAAGTAATTTTAGCCAGTTAGTACAAAATTTCTTTATATTGTAGTTCAAGACCAATGCTGTATGTAACAACGCTGTTATGCCTGTTCTGCAACATGAAAAAATAAAGCACTGCCAACAGTAATGTCAGCTATCTTCAACTGGCTTATACTACCTGCTCATTACAGGTTAGCTCGCTAACTAAGCCAACCACCCAAACTAAACTGTCCAACAAAAAATACACCAATTCCATGTCCCTCTTAATCTTCAGTGGGTCAAAACTAAGCCCATATTTACTGTTGTTTTGCAATGAGCTTTGTTCGCTTGCCGGTTCTCCTCAATATTTCTTTTTACCCGCACACTCTGCCCCTGTGTGCTGCAATTGTCTTGGGGCTACAAAAACACTGCCCAAAAGCTGAATGTGTCACACATATTCCACTGTTTGAACTTGAGATAACATTTGCTGTGGAACCCCCTCAAGCTTTCAATTCAGACAAATTTCAAAAAGAAAATCCGTCATTTTATCCGAAAATGAAATGAGTAATGATAAAAAAAAACAATTATAGTAATAATAATATAAGAAGCACAACCCACGACAGAGACTGTTGATACAATTCAGTTAATTAATTGTCAATACAACTAAACTCAATTACAGTTGTTCATAATATTATGGTGTGACTTGTTATATTAGCCTGACCATTTGGTCGTTCTTCATTGTGCATGAATGTGTCAGATCCATTTACTTGTTAATTTTATTAATGAGTATTTATTAAGTTTTATTTTTTATCCTAAATTTTTTGACAGCAAAGGGCGAGTTTCTCTCACTGTTTTTCTACATTTTAAAGTACTAATTATGTGGCAACCGTACGCTCGTTGATTAGCCGAGAGTTTAAAGGGTGTCTGCTGATGACTGACTGTGTATCTCCAGTAGATTTGGAGCTAAGAGCACCAGATGACCTCCAAGACGGTATTGAGGCCATTTAAGAGGCTTTATGCTGGCGGGTAGTATCCGCAGCTGTAAGCTATGCCCAGAAAGTAAGCATCGTGACAGCTTGGTAGAACTGTGACAGATTGGCTGAGCATTGTCTTTTGCGAAGAGACAAGACACAGTAGTAATAGCTTGTCTGTAGTCATTGGATTGCTGACACAGTGTGAGCTCTTGAAATCACTCACAACAGAATGAAATAGTGTTTTCAAATCAAGTCTGTGTTTTCTCTGCATGTCACATGCCAACACACTAAAGAGTGGGTTTGGATTCTGGCATGAGAATCTAGGCCTATTAAATTGACAAATATTTCATGGTGTTTATTCAATTAATAGCAGTGTTTTCTGTTCAGCAAGCAGATTTCAGATTTGACTGAATTGCCATGAGAGATTCCCTTTTAAAAGAAAATTGATGCATGTATTTGGGATGAGAACGACACAAATTTCTGACCATCAACTCGTTGATGTCTGAAAAGGGCAAATACCAACTAGCTGTTATTTTTATGCCTTTGCTGTTGGATACCATTTACGCAAAACAATCTCTTCTTGAAGTTAACCAGATCACAAGATTAAAGCATCTTTTGTAGTACATTTTATAAAAGCAACAAAACTAAGCAATGGTATACGTTTTCCAAACTGGTAGTATTCTTCTTTGCTCACTTCACAGGTTAAGGTAAGCTCAACCCATCAACAAATTTGTTTCTAAAGACTGATGAATGAGACACTGTTTTAATTTTTTAAGATTAGACGTTTATACATTCATTGCAAACAAACTTTTGTAAAGCTTCAAAATTCTTCACTAAATTAGCATTGTGGGATTTTAGACATTTTCAAAATCTTTCGTTTTTTTTAAAACAGATGATGCAATATTTAGCCTACCAAAACAATATCAGAAAAGCAGAAATAGCAATCACTCTGCAGCATCAAAATCCTCAGGCTACAGTATGAATGGAATCAGTCTTCCAGTATTCTTTAAGAAATAAAACTATGCTCCCCACACTTTGAATTTAACAAAATTGTGGGCTACGTATTGATGCAGTCTTTGAACAAAGTAATTTACAAGCTCTTGTTCAAAAACACAAACATGTCAATGATAGAGGGAAGGAGGCTAGTGTGCAATTCGCTCACAATCAAGTCCGCAGCAGAAAAGAGACTCTGCTGATGCCGATGTGGCGGAAATGCAAAAGTAGTGTGTGGCTAGGTATGATATATTTGTACACCTAGTTTCATTAAGTTTCCACCTCTAAAGAAGGTTATTACACCTCAATGAAAAGTGTATATTTAATTTGCGCTGAACAGTAGTTTCAACAAGCTTTATTAGATCATTCTGTGCAACAATTTTTGAGAGCTTTTCAACTGACAAAGGAAAGTAATTGACGACTGTCCTCCTTTATGACGAATTTAAAGCAGTAGCCTTTGGGTAAAATACAAGGATTGTGGAATGGTTTGAAAATTGAAAATGAAAACACAGCTTTCATTTACATATTTTAAAGGCACCCTGTGTAATGGACAGCCAAAAATTTAATTTATACTCTTCACACTCCGAAGAAAAAGGTGGCAGTATACCTGCAGAAAGTGAGTTGGTCTACCCTAGCGAAACAATCGAGAAATGGTACAGTCTCTCCTCCCATCAAGCCTACTGTCCATGATTCACCCCCACGTTCCCAACAACCCCACAGCCGACTATCTACAATCCAAACAGGGCTGGTCTGACTCCAAAACTCTGAGATATAAACACATGAACAAATGTCAGTTGATGTCAAGTGATTCTGTAATATGACATCTTCAAGCTACTCCCCTTCACCTGATCTAGTAACTATGTCCAAATTACGTGTCATTGTTCATTCGAAATAAATTCATTACCTAGATAACATTCGCTGCTGTTGAGCAAGCTAGCGTCAACGTGACGTTAGCTAATGTTGAGCGCTAATGCTGAACCAACATTTACGTGAATAAATTTATCTAATGCTGGACTTCACCATAACCAGTCTCTGATCCTAAAATCAGTTGGCCAGTTGATCGCCACTGTTCGTTGACCATCACTTTACCGTACGTCATCAAACCAGCTATAGCGGAGTTCAAAATTATGAAGTAATCTTAGCTGCACATGTACAGGTAAAACTAGGGACAAGATGTTGTGATCTGTGAATTATGCTCATGTCATGTTTAAGTTCTGTGCCTGGCTATGCCAAGTTGTTTGATTCTGTGCTTCGTGACCACTGCATATGTCTGAATATTCTTAGGATTGTGTTTTGTGTTTTGGTAATTTAGATTTCTTGTTTTATTATTTTTCATGTTCAGATCATTTAGTTTTCATGCCACGTTTTCACTTCCATGTATTGCACTTCGTCTACCCTGTCTTGTCTTGTGTAGGTCTTTGCCCACGGTCCCTAGTCTTGCGTGACACTCATTCGGGTGATTTATTGGTTTCTGGGTTTCAATCTTCTTTCATTATCTCGTGTTCTTCCTTCCTCTATCTTTTACTGTCTTACTAACATACTAACAGTTTATTGTTTTTGCTAATTACTAACCACACTAATCTTGTATATTTTTGCTTTCTAACATGCACTCGGGATTGTATAGCTGCACATACTAATTGACTAAAGATCTCTCAGCAGTCGCTCAATTCTAATCTCCGCCTCCTTGCCTATCCCTAATCTCTGCTGCAAGTTTCTGTGGATTTCCACTTATACTTTGTGCTTTCCTTTTCTTTTATCTTGGCACTTTAGTACTCCTTAACCGGAGCTGTTGCTTTGTACATAGGTTTGTCTTGTGATCCCTGTCTGCGTTTTGGCTACAGCCAAATTCATGTAATTAGTTTATTCCTCACGTGTCTCTCCCTGATCATTGTTACCATTGATTGCACCTGTTCTCCCTGGTCATGCTTTTACCCTGGATGTGTATATAAGATGTCTGTTTGGTTCACTTTCTTGTCAGATCGTTCTCCCTAGTTTTCTTGTGCTACGTTTCTTGCCTTGATTTCTCAGTGTTTATCTTTCTGACTGGATTGCCGGACTTTTGATTTTTGCCTTTGTGATTTTGGATTACGGTTGCATCTGTGTGTTTTCACCATTTTTCTGCCCGACTACGAGATCTGTTTGCTGCCCTGGGAACGATTCGGATTACGTCCTGTGGATTCTGGCTTGTCTCTCTGATAGTACTATTCCTGTGTACCAGACCCATTTCTGTCCGACTACGATTACTGTGATTTCTGCCCTGGTTTTTGATACTATTTCTGCCCAACTGGATTTCGACTTTTGCATTGTGGACTTTCTACTGTTTCTCGCTCTGCGGGGGTCACCCCCCTTTACCAATAAAACAAGCTCTACTGCATTTCCTGGTTCTCGCATCTGGTTCCTGATCGCAACTCAACACAAGATCATTTTAGAACGTTACATTTGCCGCCTGCCTGAATTTCACAGTATGTAACCAGTTTGCCTCATATGCAGTCTTCATTAGCAAGTATCATTAGTCACAACTAAATATTCTGTCATGTTTCATCACATTATGCAATGTTTTCTGTTACGTTTCGGGCGTTCATATAGGGTTTGTTATCATCGAAGCCATTTCAAGCTTCTTAGCTAATGTACCTTCCACACGACTGACATCAGGTTCAAGTACGCCCTCAAGCCGTGTGATTTATTCGTGCGCTACAGTTTGACTGGCTGTTATGTTGCCCGCATACCGCCACCATGGCAGAATACTGTTATTATGACACAGGACGTTGTGCAGCTAGTGATTTAGCGTGCTAATTCAGGTTTATCTCTGCAGCATTATACCTTGTCATCTTTTTTATTACATCATTGCCCTTATTTCCTCTCATTCTTTTGTGTCTAGCTCATTTTTTGGATATTTTGACCTCAATTCTTACACAGGGCACCTTTAACATTCAACGCACATGCTTGTGACAAGCAATCGATGAATGATAGATTGTTCATATCCCTAACATAAATTATCACTGTGGTACATCTGTGGTATATGGAAGTTCTTGAATTATGTGACAAAAGTATGGTGAGATTTCTCGCACCACAAAGTCATAACCTGTCTTCACTTGGGCCACAGTGGGTCACAGGATGAGCTTATAACAAGCAAAGACGGCGGGAGGACTCATATTTCAAACAGGAGAGATTACATAGCTCGTCTCCTGTCTTGATTCTTTGCTTTCATCAGACATTGACCACTATGTTTTCAAATGTTAAAATAAGAGAAAATCTACAAATTTTTTTCATCATTTAATCTCAGGATTCTCAATGAGAAGGGGGCAAAAATGAAATATGACATAAATTATATAAAATGGAACAATGCCATAGGATTCAATAAGCCGAAGAGTGCATTTCCCGTTTGAAATGTTTTCTTTTCTTACAGAATGCACACCACAGGTGGAGGTTGCTGATCAGGTAAAATAAAAAATTTGACAAAGGGCAATCTGATACACATGGCCATGATGCAATGACCAGTTTACTAAATTATTGCCTATTTTGAGTGGTGAAAACATTTTAAGCACGATCTTAAATTATGTAGGTTACACTGCTGGGAAAAAAAATGCTAAAACTGGAGGTGGAATTCAGAGAGAGTGTTCGATTAATTAATTATTTCTTTTCCAGCCTTACATAATCACCTAGTACGTTGTCAATGTTGTCCATTGTGTCATCTGTCATTTCTTAATAATTTCTAAATCATTACTTTATTAGTCTTGATTATTCAGTTGGCTAAATAAATTGCTTGATTAACCAGGCAATGTAAAACAGGAATAGATTGAAAACAATAATGCATTCAAGGGTCAGAGGCTGTCAGCAAGCCGCTGCTGCCACGAGGAATAAGGGGTTTTAAATGATGAATCAATCGTACAGCACATCAGAGTTTCGCGCCGTTGAAACAGCAATACAATGAGAAGAAAGAAAGACCCTTCTGAAACCAAATAACACTCCATGACCACAGGATATGTCTTCTGATATGGTTGAATAAGATAAGTGAGATAAGATAACTGTCTTTGATATCCATGTTTTGTGTATTTAATTAGACATTATATGCCCCATATCACAAGTACTGAAAGCACTGGAATAGTTCATCATAATCAGACACAAGCAAAAGAAACCTGTCCTTCAAAAGTTTGAATGTAAATTTCAGCATTTTGAAGCAATTTTTTGAACTAGTGTAGAGGAAACAACTCTCTACAAGAGGGTACAGAGCTGCTTTAGCATACTTTATATGCTGGTTTCTGTTCCAACCTCAATTGTAGGATTTTAACAAGCTGTTGATTTGTATTTATGAGGTGTGATCCATGTTTGGAGCACTCAGTTTGCCTTTTGAGCCGCATGTTCGCAGACATATCCTTGCATGCCACAAAGAACAAAAAACACACATACTCATAGTAATGTATTGCTAACAACTGCAGAAAAAGAGAGAAAAATTCAAGTGGTCAAATCTTAAGAATTATCCAGTTCCTAATTGGTAAAAACTAATTGACCTATGGTTGTGAAAACTAGCCATTTATTATGCAAGCTAATGATTAAGAGCCCAATTTGTTTCGTATCATGTTTTAGCCATTAAATTAAAGCAAAGTATTTTGAAAGGACTTAAAATACTTGCGTCCCCAAATCTATTTTGTAGTTTACTGGTTTTCTTGGTGTATAATTTGTTCTAATTTGTAGGATAAAAAAAGGTGTGGGAAGCGAAGGAGTGTGCAGGGAGGTGTGGCTAAAAATCAAACGATGAATGAGGGGCAGTGTAGGTGAGGGAGTGAAAACCAGAGACATATTCAATTCATACTCCATAGCTCCTAAGAACGTTAAAAAACAACACACAACATCGATATATTAAAAAAAGAAAAAAAAAACACAACAATGATATACAACAATCACATGAGTGTACAGGCGATGTATACACATCGTTGATGTGAACCTAACTGAACTGAGTGCAGGATTGATTATGCATTAGACAATACCATTTAGTGACCTGGACATTCTACATATGAATCTATAAATCAGATTCCGTATCACAGCAGCACATGTACGGACCCCAACACTCGCAAACATATGACTTGCCCTACAGCTTCTTGCAGCCTTAAGCAGCAACCTCATACAGTCATTGTATACCACAGTGAGTCTCTGCATCCTGCTTTTCTTGTGCCGACACCACAGATGAGCAGTATAATGAGATGTGCAGTATGCCTTAAACAGAGAAACCTTTACATCCACTAAGCACATGCTGAAATTGCACAGCAGCATGTTTGCTTGGGCATACATTTTTTCGACATTGTCTATGAATATACTTATCATCGGAGAGATCATTTGTCATATAATGACGAAGATATTTTACAACATCATGCTCTACAAGGACAGAGTCTGACGGAAAGAAGTCAGGAAAGAGTGATCGTCTGTCTTCCCTGCTTCGGACAATCATCACATTGCTTTTTTTTGCATTATACTTGATGTCAAACTCAGAACTATACTGTGAACATATCCTCAGCAGGTCCTGAAGACCAGCACTATACGGAGAAAAGATAACAAGATCATCAGCATACATTAAGTGATTAAAAAGTGTATCTCCTACCATGCATCCTGTGCCACAATTATTTAACTGAACAGAAATGTCCTCCATATAGATATTAAACAGGATGGTGACAAAATTCTTCCCTGCCAAACACCATTGGTTACAAGGAATGGGGCAGATAAAGAGTTTCTCCACTTAACTCTCATGGTCTGATGTGCATATCAGTGCACCAGGATTCTAACCAGGTATCCAGGAACACCTCTCTGACAAAGTTTGATAAATACTTTTTCATGCTTAATGCGATCAAATTCTTTTGATGCATCAATAAAACACATAAAAGTGGTGTTTTGTCTCTTATATTTATCTAAAATTTCCTTTAAAGGACCAGTGTGTAATATTTGGCATGGTTTATTGGCAAAATCTGAATATACTACCCATATATAAACATATTAAAGTCTAAAATCCCTATAAAATAAAATCTGTTTGGTTTTCGTAGCCTTATAATTATGCATTTATAAGTACATATAGCTAGGGCCTTGCTTTAGGGATGTCGACATCTTGCACCGCCATGTTGGTACGGCAGCCCGACCGGACAATCCAGCCAGCTAGAGAACGCGTTTCGCGTGTATGAATTCCAGTCGCGGAAGACGCCATTTCCGCAAAAGTGTTTTGTTCCTCGGAGGCCACTGTCTTTTTGCTGACGGGAGGGTCGAGCGTGACTGAGTGAGCGAGTGCTGCAGTCTAGAATCTGAATGCTGGATGTCACTATTTGCCCCCCCATTTTACACACTGGTCCTTTAAAACATACACACATCTGTGCTGTGGTCACGTTTAAACCCAAAATGGTTGTCAAATGTAAAAATATTATCTTCCAGCCTACTCAGTAGAATTCTCTCTAAAACTTTAGACTGAGTACTGGCTAAGGATATAGGTCTGTAGTTCTCTGAGCAGTTAAGTTTACCTACTTTGTCTTCAATGACAGGCACTGGTAAAAATTGATAAAAGTGATTCAGGTAGGATACCATGCACTAAAAAAAGTGAAAGAAATAGCAAGAAGAATAGAAAAATTTTTACCGGCAAGTTTTAGACTTTTTGCAAGTCCACACGCTTTATTGTCATTTAACTCTATAATTGCTCCCTGCACCTTATGAGGAGTAACAGTAACATTTGCATTATCTATTTTATCCATTTTTAAAAACAATTTACTTTTCACACAATGAAAAGCTGAGATATTTTATCAGAGCCACTCACCCCATCAATATTAGTTTGGGGAGAGAGTTTTCAGTTTTTCAGGACTTTGATTTCTTTCCGGGAGTCATTCAAATTCTTGCTTTGCATTTTTCTCGCCAAAGAGTCACATCTCGATAACAGAACCAGAGAGAACGAGGAGGTACCTTTGCTGCATGTTAGCTTCCTGCTTCCGCTTTTCCCACTGGAGGCAATTTTGTTGCCAAAGCCGCAGCAGCTCCGTAGACACCAGTTGAAAGTGTGCATTTTTTTCTGGCCCAATAAAGCAAAAACAAACGTAAATATATTCAGTAATCCTTCATTATTTTGCTCTTTGCTCTTGCCTGATGCAACTGTTCAATGTTTCCAAGCCGGCCTGTGAAATAAGAACTGATACTTAGAGCTTGATGACAGCTTGTGCACGAGTTTAGTTGTCCAGCTGTTGCTCTGACTGCCGCAGTTCAACAAATAGTGAAAAGTGTGTGCGCATTCCGGATTACAGCGTTTCTCGTCCCTTCCCCTCAAACATTTGCCAATCCGCACAGACGACACACTTTCTTGGCAGTTTGTGCCGTGTAATCAGATTGACAATCTTATGAAATGGTGCTGGTAATAAGCACCCATGGAATGCCATTTTTATAAATTGCGTTGGATCAAGTAGCTAGCCTAGCATCTTCCATTGAAAGTAATAGGGGTGGTACTTCCACGCTCTCTCCAGTTCTATTATATTACCTCCATGGTGAAAACAGAAAACACACAGCAATGAACAGATGTGGGGAAAGACTAGACTAATGCATAACTGGGGGAATGGGGGAACATAAAAAATAACAAAAGCAAATATAAAAATACACTTACTACATCACTAGACAATCCCAGATCCTGACACATCACTCTGGATAAGAACATCTGCTAAATTAAAACTAGGCTTATGCCGTCAGAGGCGACGGCTTGGGGTGAATCCCCGAACGCCCCCAATCCTCCAATTCCCCAATCCTTGAATAGACCTTGAATAGACTTTCATTTTAACTTCATTTCAGGTCAATCGGACAAATGGTTCTGAAGATATGGCCAAAATGGTAATTTTCCATCACAAAGCGTCACCTGGTGGCAAAATATTGAACCATACTGGTATGATGTCACCATGTGACACGTTTTGAGGTCATGACCTTGCAGTTGCACAGTTTCGCGTCAATTGGACAAATGGTTCCAAAGATATGGCAAAAATGGTGAATTTTATGTGACAAAGCTCCACCATGTGTCAAAATTTTGAACCAAACACGAATAATATCATCGTTGGACACATCTGCAGGTCATGACCTTTCATTTACATTTGATTTGAGGTCAATCGGACAAATATTTTCAGAGATATGATAAAAACAGTGATTTTTCAGTTTTTGGCCCCTGGTGGCCAATCTAGACATTGTAAATTGTCCAAAATCAAATCAGTTCTTCCTCTTGATGATACTTACTTATATGCAAAACATGAAATTTCTAATTGAAATGTTACTGAAGTTATCGCGTTAACACTTAGGGCGGCGCGGCGGCGGTCGGACCAAAAACATGGATTAAACTCAGATTAATCCCACTTAAACTAACTGCTCGGCTTTTATGAATAAGAATGTATGAATCTCTCTACCAGGGGCAAGTTCTGAGGTTAGTTTAGCACAAGGGGAGGGTGCTGGGAATTGCGTGAAGTTGTTGCATCTGACACTGATGTTCACTTCTGATATCCACTCACGGATCCCAGTCAATAAACATACAGAGGTATTCGGCACCTAGTGCCTGCTAATTTTATGAACTTAACCTTTTTAAACATTAAACTTTTACACTGAAGGTGTTAAATTCACTGCCTAACTAGTAGGTGTTCCTACTTGATCAGCCTGGTACACAACATGAAAACAGCTGGATGGATGGGTAATATGCAGAGAATTGTGTAGGAAACAGGAATAAAAATTGTAAGAGGAGGTGCTGGGAGAAGCTAGCAGAAAAGTACATGCCGTACGGTTGGTCTGCCGTTAAAAAAATTAGGTGTAGAAACAGCAATGATTGCGGTGCACGGACAGTATGCAGACTTTTTCATCGTCAGATTTAAGGTGATTTTTATGACAGGATGAATGAGCTTGCAGAAGCAATTATCCTTTACAAATTGGGGAGGAAAAATATTATCTCATCTACTGCAAACTATCTCCGAGGACTGCATGCACATGATATTTAATGTAGGATCACACAATACCCTGTTGGTATCTTTCCACCACGTGGCTCAGCTGCACCAAACTCAGGTAATCCAGCTCACACAGAGCGTTGGACACATTTGTGTCTGTTATTTCTAAGGGAATTGTTCGGTGCTAAAAGTCAGACAGACTGATGAGATTAGGGAGAGTGTGGTGTTAACCCTCTGTGATCTTCCATAATTCAACCACAACAGTTTCATACAAAACATTGCCATCGCAGTACCTTTTCATTGTACAGAAAAGTACTAAGTGTATTATTAGTCTGTCGTTTCAAGATGTGTTTGAAAAACAAATCTTTGTTTAAGAGATCATGAAATTACAAAGGCTTTCTTATGGGAGACTCAAGAAAAGCATGGAATGTCTGGTAATGAATTAACTAGTGTCCTGTCTTGCTGAGTAGTGCATTGTAAAGCAGCATAATGAAGCCAGGGTGTCTTTCATTATGAATAGCGATCCAAGCTGACAAGTGGCGATGCAGCCCCTAAAAGTTACTCATCCTTGTATGCATTTGATGTGTGTGTTTGTATGGTTGGGGTTGGCGTGTGGGTGGTGGGGGTGGAGTGCTTCCAAGGTGCTATTGAAGCTTGAATATTTTCAAGACCACGTTTGACGATACAAGCACATCAGGCAACTCTTTGAGCTTGGCTGGAATCCTCACCTTGTTGAAGTCTTGCGTCTTAATATCTGAATATATTATGCAATGTGCATTAATACGTTATGGAGCATACTATAAATTGCTTTAGTTCTTCTGCATTTCTTAGAGTGTAATAGTTCATCTTTTTAAGTTGGCTGAAATGTGGGTTTTTAGCAGAAGAGGGGATTCATTAAACTTCTATATGTATGTTGTATAATTGAGTTTTCTGGCCAAGGAATGCTAATGAATGGCATCAAAGCACCACTACTTTACTGTCTCTTTTAATGTAGTTCTGTAAACAAATTATTGTTGGCCAACATAATATGGTGCATGAAAACATACAAAACCTCTCTTGCATTTGAATTCCATACCTTAACCTCCCTCAAACTCCTGTGCAACCTCTTTTCGGAGCCCAGGCCATAATTATTTCAGAACAAAGTATAAAGAATATCAGTAAGGGTGGGTAGGTGGTAATGGAAGTCTGACTGGTGCCTGTCACTTCATGCTCTCCGGCCCCAGGGACTTGGAGTGGGAAAGTAATGGCCAAGGCTGCCAGATGTAGCAGTCACTTTTAATCAAGTATGCTGCTGTCACTCCTGCTGTATTGATCCCCGCCACATCCTCAGGTGCCTTACGCTCCACCCCCCCCCCCCCCCCCCCCCACACACACACACACACACTCTTTTTCCACATCCGAACATCTTTCCTCATACCTTTCAAACAGCTGCCCTTGTAGCTAAGCCTCGGCAGAGTTAATCATGCTGATGTTTGCTGGGAACACCAGCCTCCGTGGTAAACAAGACAGGACAGTCAGATGTCTGGCAAACTTAGTATGTCGCTCAACTACCTTCACTGCATTGCTGTGTCTCTGATAGCCTACTTCTGGCCTGTCTGCACTGAAAAAATGCATGTGTGTGTGCCAAGCATGGTATTTATACATTTCCTATTCCAAATGCAAAAGATTCAAGTTCTCTATTCAGTGTTTGTTTACAATGTAGGCAGCATAAGGAATTGCTGAATATCCCAGGCTGGACGCAGGGCGAGTTCCCACTGTCCCTGTTTTTATTGATTTCAGCAGCCACCCATCCTCAAAAGTGCATTTGTGTGGAGTTAAGGACTTTGGCAAAAGCCTCACTCAATCTTCATACACCCTTATGGGGTTCCTAGTTTTATTATTCATTTGCGGATGCCACGGTGGCTGGCCATTACTGGGTCGTAGCTTAGCAGATGATGAGGGATGAATCATAATGATGAGCAGTTGGGAGCAAGCAGCAGTATGTAGAGGGGGCTGTGACCAGATTAGGCTACACATATTTGCGCACACTATGTCTTAATAGGTCCAAGGCCAGCTTGCAAGGCCGTCAAGGTATCTAATTATGCTGCATTTTACTCTGCATCCATTTACCACTAGCACCTCTTACAACCTCAAGCAACATTGTTAAGCTGGCCCGGGTAGGGAAGTGTGAGCCGAATCAATCCAGTCTGTGCTGTCTGTTTGCACCACCGCGTACCATGAACCTGCTTGACAGATGCTTAGCGCTGGAGTGAGGAGAATGGAGAGAGGCACTGATATGTGAAATAGAGGTCAGTCACTGGAGCACTCTGCATTACAGAGCTGCTCTCAGCTCACTGTGGAGAACATTGAATAACAGTTAGGCGTTAAAGGCAGAGAATAACTCCCTCACACACATTTACAATTATGCAACCACTATGCGATGCAGCATCGCGCAAATGCCAATCTTGCCCTCACAATGAATTGCAAGTTATACGAGCACTCTGGCCACCTGAGCTTGGACATTGTGAGAATGCTAATTTAAGGTCCCAACATGGTGTCATAATAATTCAACTTCAGTATTTGTATTGTGGTATTTTGAGGACTGTCATAAAAAAACACTTTTCAAAGGAGCAAAAGGGAAGACAGCTGACCAAATCCCGAAAATAGCAAATTAGCCCCGAAAAGGAGACAATCCTAAAAAATGATTAAAAAAAACATTTTTCCCAAGGGTAAGAAATCTCAGGAGGAGCTTGATAATAGTAGGGGAGCCCATCCTTCCAGACCAGCAGAGTCCAATGGTGACTAGATGTAAGGTCATTGTAAAACATTTGGAAGAAAACTTTTTTCTTTGCTGGCGCATCAGTTTCAGATTATTGTTTAGTAGAAAAGGGTACAGTGAAAGAAGTTTAAATCATCAAAGGTCCATCAAACTAATGATGGACCTCCCTGTTGACCATGCTAGTAGCCAACCCTATTGGGACCATTTGGCAGCTCAGTGCTACCAGTCTGAAGTGAATTTTAAGATAACCTAACACCTCCAGTATCACATGGACTTCCCCACTGGCAAAGGGAGTACCTGGCCCCTGCGACAGCAGTAATGAATCATCAGTGCCACTGGTTCCACATGCAATGGACTTTTCCTACCTGTCAACTAATCAGATGCCAGGGAGATGCCAGCCAGAACATTTTCAGGTGAAGAGGGAATGAGAGAAATAGGCCTAAGGCCCCTGGAACAATTTTTGAGTTAAAGGCCATGATCAAGGACAGACAGACAGTGGAGTTCTTCACAACTGCATTTCGTCAGATGCAAGCTAAAATCCCAAGCCCCTCTCGCAGCTTGTTCCAGAAACTCTCCAGTTGCCAGTCAAACCTACTCTGCCACTCATCTGTCTGGGTTTTATTTACTGTAAGATCTAGGGCCAAATTCAATAGTTCACTTTCATAATGCCAGAGAAGGAGAGAAGTGGGCATGTTTTTGAATTGGGAGACAAAGCCATTTCTTTCACAGACACTCATGAATAGTTAGTTCCCTGCCATGTCAAAGGCGCAAGGCAATTAAGGAACTGCGTGGAAAATTCTGGATCTCAGAAAGGATCATTAAATGAGCTCATTATCTCAGAGCGAAGCAGAAGAGCACATCAAGGCTACGAGACCACACACCTCACAAGGAAGAGTAAAAGACAGAGGAAAAATCGACATGCTCACCAAGCACTGTCTATCAAACTGAATCAAATCAAAGCCATCTTTCACGTTTATATCCAATCAGCAAATATGTTCTGGAAACTGCAAGAAAAAAATCAAAATTGTTAAACTTATCACACAGCTGTTACAAACAGAGATTTCATCTGTGTTCAGATGGTACGGCATTCATTATGTTTCCAGACTTAAATGAAAGGTCCAAGTCATAAAATTAGTTTGATGGTAACCCATAATGAAGCCTTGTCCTTAAAGAATGAACATTGGAAAATAAGCATCGGAAACACAGAACATTGAAAAGAGGCACTGTTTTTGTAAGGTTGCCGCAGCTCAGTTTCTGACAGATAAGGCACTAAAATTACTCTCATGTATGTTACTCCTTTTAGAGCATCCTCTGACTCCAGACAAACAAGAGTCATCAGGAGATGGCATATCCCCCCAGCCCCACATACTGAAAGAATGAAAATGCCTCCTTCTCCGGAAACAAACCATGCCCCCTAAAATTCTGAGTTCAAAATGTTTCCATGGAAACCAGAAAAAATGCATTATTCTTCAACTTCGGATTAGCAAACGGCACCACTCCAGGTCATGATTAATGTGCACACCAAGTTTTGTTAAAAAATATTGAATAGTTTTCAAGTTATGCTGTGGAAACCAAATGTTGACAGATAGATGGACAGACAACCGCACCCATGACTATATCCCCCCCCCGCATTATATGGCGGGGGATAAAAAGTCTTGTTCCTCAAACTGAAAAAAAATAAATGAAAAGTTGGACAATCACACTAAGCTCCCTCAGACAAAAATTCAGATCACATTACTTCAGACAAAACCCTCGAGACCAAAGTCCTGCAGATTAAGGTCCTTCTCCGGGCAAATGGGAAAATTCCACAAAACTGCGATTAAGTGACATATTGCGAGCAATATTCATATATGCAAGCAAGTGTCTCGAAGTGTGGACGCAATACCATAAAATTAGCATTGATTCTAAATTAACAGTTTATCTTGTGCAAATATGAAGATTTGCTGATGACAGCGCCTAATATTTTAATGAAGTAATTTTCTTCAGTTATGTTGACAGGAGTAAAAGTAGAGTATATACGTGAGAAAACAAAGATGGATTAAGAAAGTAGTTCTCAATATCAGTCCTGGGGAACCACAGTTTATGCAGGTCTTCAATGCAACCGCAGCTGCAATCCCAGAATTCTATAAAACATATTTGTTTTAATTAGCTGCATTTAATTTATTTACCATCTGACTTCACATTATGTGAGAAATAGCAGTGCCTACCACTGGAAATGAAAGTCCGTGTCTACATTGTGTTTGTAATGCTGTACTGCAAGTAATTGCACAAGGTTTAACATTTACTGATCCAAGCGTAACTAATAAGCTCCTATACTTTGTTGCAAGCAAGCTTAAAGTTCATTAATTTTGCCCTCCACAATTATAACACAAAACAGTAGTAAGTCATTATTCGTTGCGTTGCCTTCAAACTCTTCATTATCTTAGAAATTATAGTTTGTTATTGAGGCAATGAATCTAATAAACAAATTAAGAGACTAATAATTATTTTAAAAATTCACTGGTACATTTTTTTTTAATTGCTCTTTTTATCTGGCTATTTCCCATGTAGCATGATGTGAATATGGAACCTCTATTGTTTTAAGCACAGCAATTTTTGACAATGTTGCTTGAAAGGGGAAAGAAGAGAATTTGCCAACTTGTTAAAATTCTAGCGTTGCATTTGTGGTTGGAACAGAAACCAGCACACAGTGGTGCTCAGGATAGAGTTTTAGAGCCACTAGATTAAGGCAAATATAAAGAGGGAAAACGAGATATAACTGCATGTTTTACAAACAGTGCTTCCTGTAGGACGGACAAATTATGTCATTTTGTACTTCAGCATTTTTAATCCCTTTTTGTCTCCTTGTGTAAGTACTTGTTAGATGGTCTGTCAGCTGCAAAACCGCAATACACAACTCTCCTGTGATCTGGAAAAACCTAGTACGTGTGTCACTTTTGGTAGAAACTCAGTTAACCTTCATTAGCAGTAATTAAGAGTGGTGAAATTCTTAAAACACTAGCTATTAGTGTCATTTGATCATATTTCGATCATATTTTTTTCCGTTCGGAAAGATCCAGAACCTAAAACTTTTGTTCAATTGCGAGATCTTTGCCACTGAAACTTACTAGATTTTTCCAGATCACAGGAGTACTTTCTTTAAACATCACACATTATCTTACATAGGTAAGCATAAAACTATTTTTGTATAATGACCAGCATGGAGGTGTATATTGCACTTATACCTCAGTTACGCTGCACATACTGTTACAGTTGTGCTTCATGCACTGTTCAGATGCATGGAGGACAGGAAGATAAGGACTGGACTCAGGTCCAAGCATAGATTTGGTTGTATTTATCATGGCTACTGCACAACCGCAGGCAAGAACGTTGCAATACAAAACAAAAGTGGAAACGAGGTTCTGTTAACACAATGGGGCGGTTTCACAGACATGGCTTAAGCATAGTCTTGCTCTAAGCAGAGGTTTGTACAAAGATTTTCTGTTTAAAATCAAATTTAGTCTAGGATTAAGCTTAATCTATGCTTGTGAAACCGGCCCTATAAGCAATACAGACTTTGGGCTTTAGCTGCAGTAACAAAGCATTACAAATAGGAAAATAAAAGGAAGTGAAATGCTGCAATAGACATAAAGATCACTAAGCTCGAAGAGTTTAGAGTTTTGATACACAAATATGGAGAAAAAGTCGAAACAAGACTTTACACTGCTGCACCGAAGGGGATTACGCTAGACTTCACAATGAGACTGAGAGAAACTCTTATTTATTCTTATTTATTTTTTGTTACCAATCTAGAGTATATATATTATGCATCTCTACATTTATTTAACTTTTTTTTTTTTTTTTATTTATTTTTTGCTATGTTAAACCTGCATTTTATGTCACATCCTTGGCCTCCTAGGGGTGGGGGGTTGGGGTATTTGTCCATTGATGTATTTGATTGAAACTAATTAAAAAATCAAAAAAAGAGACTGAGAGAAGCTCCGTCTTAAATACACGCTGCTACCATCCAGTGGTAATGAGAAACAGGTGCGAGTGGTAACAGAATAATGAATGAAGTGCAGTCTGGGATTTAGTAGATCGGTGAGCTGGACGGGTGGAGGCGTGTCCTTACATATAAAGTACTCTTAGATAAAGGCATAATTTTTGAGGTTTCCTCCAAAATTTGTGTTAACACAGAATATTCACTTCTGGCACTGTTAACGTCTGTTGTTTTGATACAACTGAAATTGTGATTCCAGTGTCCTGTGCCGTCTGCCAGGACGCTGCGGTGGTTTTAAGAGTTTCTTGTATCAGGATTCTTATTTCATCGCTCATATGTTTAATGTTCATGTTTTTACTTTTCCATGTTGTTTTTCTTGCCAGGTCCTGGTCTGCCCAACCAATCCGCCTCTAGTGTCTGCCTGGTTATTTCCATGTTTTACTTCTCGCACTACAATCGGGAGCGGCTTACGGTTTCAAACTACTTTCTGACGTTTCTTCCTTCAGGGCTGCACAGTCTTCGTGCTTGTTTATTATTTTAATTTATTAGTTACAACTTATTAATCAGTCACCGGGGCGTTTCCATTAGATAGGCACATACTAAACATTACTAATTCAGACAGGGATTTAACTCGCATGCTTCCCGCTTTCGCTACATTCTTACCTGTGCTTTACTATTGCCTAGTTTAACACTTTTATTGTTCATAGTATTTAATTGGGTTCTTACATACTGCTCATTTTCTTAATAAGCAATTACCTGCTTTTGTTGTCTCGTTTTTACTATGCTGGTTTTCCTCTCTTGTCATTTGTGCCTGGTAATTAAGCCATCTCGTTTCTTCCTGTCGGTCTACTGTCATGGTTATGGTTTTTGTTCATGTTTATGTTTTTTATTCTTTTTTGTTATCTTATTCTCAGGTTTTCAGTTCAATCCATTTTCAATTCCATTGCACTTGTCTCCCCTGTCTCGTATTCTAGTTGGTTCAGTCCGTCTCCCTGGTCTGTGTGCTCACATGCTTTGGGTGATTTCAATGGTTTCTGGTGTTTAAGGGGGGAAGCTACTTGGAAAAATCTTTTTCCATAATATTCAGAGTTTATTCACAAAAACCCCAGGGATGATTCGTGGGGCAAAGACAAAATGATTGGTACCTTCAAAAATCCTAGATGGCCGCCATCCCCATGGTAACAGTGTCCTCAAAATCCCCAAGGGGCATAATCCTGACCCCTCTGGATATTTCTGAGAAATTCACGATGCTTCTCGCGGCGCCTTATCTCATCTCCTTTCACTCGGTCTTCAGATTTTTTCAGTCTCTTTCTGTCCTTTACTCCAGAGAGCAACTTGCTGTTGAACCAAAGTCAATCCCCATGTGGAAAAGAGTGTTTTTAATGGTACGTTCCGCCCCTCGTTCCATTCACAAACAGCATGTGTGAGTGCAGTCTGAACCCTTAGTAGTCCACGAAAGCCAACGGGAAACATCCCGTCCAGTGTTCATGGTCAACAAAAGTCACTAATTTCACCCATTTGTGGTAAGATTTCAGTAATTTTGCTTTTGGAGATGAAAGTTGAGGGGTTTTTTATGTCATTTCTGACAAAAGCTCAAAATTGGTAATTTACCAATTTTTGGCCAATTTTTCGGGTAGCTTCCCCCCTTAATATTATTCCTTCAATTCTCATTTTCTCGCCTCACTGTTCTGATTACTAACAGGACTACGAAAGTATAAATGTATCATAGCCTACTTACCCAACTAATCCATGTATATATGTTACTAACTCACTAACGAGCACTCTAGTTAAATCTGTAAAGTTGCACCGCAACTAATTAATACAAATTCCCTCTCAGCAATCGCCCTGTTCTAGTCTCCGCATCTTGCTCAGCTTTACCTGTCTCCCTCTTCGTTTCTGTGAGATCTCTCGCACGTGCTTAATTACTTTCCTGCACTCGTTATCTGTGCACTTAGAACTTCTTGACCGGAGCTGCTTAAATGTCATAGGCTGTTTGTGTGATTCCCGTCCGTGCCTTGGCTTTCGCCAATTTTTGTGTTTTGGGTTTCCCTCATGTGATCCTCCTGTTGTAATTAGTCTGATACAGCTCACCTGTTCCCTGTATAGCATGTGACGTTTTTTTAAGAGTCCTCACTGCTGTTCTAACCTTGGGGGGTTTGCAAACGGCAGTTTTCATAATCGGTTTATGACAGAAAGAAACAACCACGACTTCAATAAAGGCACAGTCAGTTTCTGCCACGAGTAAGCTCTTCAAAGTACAAAAGGGAGTTCCCAATAACATAGGTTAATGAACAGGACCACACCCAATGCACCTTCCAATTCATCCTTATGCCTATAAACACCTCCTACAATTCCCGCTCATCTCGCTTCTACGTCGTTCACTCGCTAACCAGACAGCCAGCGCACAGCAAGAGTTTGCGTACCCAAAGCACAAAATCCTAGAGTCCCTTGGATGCAGAATAATTAATCACCACGCTTCTCCCCAAGACCCATTATTCTCGATCGATACCGGGGCCGTGGTCACTTGCCATTGGTTCCTATGCCATTTCTGTTCCACAGTTTCTGGGGTCCAACATTGTCTAAATATTACCGTAGGCACTCTTTCTATATCGGCGATCCGCCACGGCAGTAAAGCGGAAAGTGCCGTGCTTGATTTAGAACTCGTTGGCAAGCTATTATCGCAGTAATGTAAATGACATACGGGGAGCCCATCTCTCGTCCATCCATTAACACTTTTCTGGGCTTAGGATCCACACAGACTCTGAGACGTGAGACCCACCAGTAGATCTCGCCATTTGGGGACGCCCAATGTTCGTACAATCACAGACCAAGTCCAACCAGTTCCAACCAATACTCTCCTCTACTTCGGGAGTGGTACAAAATTCATTCAATTATGAATAACTCTGGAGAGTTTTTAATTCTTCACAATACATGTTGGAAAATCTGCTAATTTGCTATAATGAATGATCAGCAGTTCATATGTTTAATTCATTCTAACTTAAAAGACCTCGAGACAGAATAGCAATGCTTTAAAATGTGAAAATTGAAGTCTGTGGAATTATCATGAAATGTTATTTGCATCAGCTCGGAATGAGAAAAGATATTCCAATTGTATCATCTTAAAATAAGGACAACTTAAACTTTACTTCCTGCAAGAACAAATGCAGTAGTTAATACTTTGTATGCTGTTCAAACAAGTAAAATCATCCACCTGTTATCCCCTCATCCACCTGTAACTGATGCTCCAGCATTTGGATTTCTAATTTAGTTTTCTGCATTCATAATTTAACCTTCATTTGGTTGTTATTCAATACTCTCGCATTGACTCTGTCAGTGATTTTCTGCCACACAAACTCATGCTCGACTGCAGTGGCAACTGTACTTTTTAAAAAAAAAATAAGTGTTCGTACTCAGCGTACGCCTTTATTTGTTCAACTCTGCTGGAGAAAAGTAAGATGTGCAACTTTTTTTCTACACAGTTGCCTTGGTGAATTGTTATCTATATTCCATTGATGAGGGCTTTTAATATCCTCATGCACACGCCTGACTGTGGCGTAAGTTAACTCAGACTTGATTGAACCAAGTGTTATCAGCTGTTCTGAACCCAAAAACTCCACGGTCAGCGACTCAGAGTAAGTCAACTCACAGTTACAGAACAAACTCAGAGTTTATTTACCCCGTTTTCTGAAACGGGTCCCCGGTGTCCACCCGTCCCCTGCAACATCAATGTTCATTGCTACGTGCAAAAGTGTGGTCAATAGTTCTATTTTCATTTTTTTTTGTTCTACAAGAGCTGTGGTTACTAATTCCACAGTTTGTGGAAAAGTCAAAGAATTCAGAAAAGGTTTAATTAAAGATTATGGTCATCCAGGTGTCCTCAATAAGTTGTTAATCAGCTATAGTCACACCCAATCAGTGTAGTTCTAGAAGATAATTTCCACATCCCATAGAAAAAGACAACAAAGGCTATTTTACACATTAACACAGTACTTTTAACAACATTAATGAAATTATCCAAATAATCGGTTAAGATCTACTAAACATCAGGCGGCAACCATTATACAGAAACCTTCCGAGAAGATGTTCATGATAATGGTCTCAAACCAAACTCAACATTTAAACCATGAGAAATCAGAGTATTAAAATAAATTCAGTAAGCCTCCCTTCTCAGTAACACATTTCCTGTTTCTTCTCCTCTCCTAGGGATGTGAACCTTCTCAATTCCTTTATATCTTAATGAAGATATAGGACGATTGGCTTCTAAAAAGTGGGCAGGGACAGGATGAATTATCGCACAGAATAGTGCTATAATGTTCTGTTATACTCTTCCTAAGTAATCAAATTGTCTTTCCAAGATAAGCCTTATTACAGGGACAAGTAATCAGATATATAACATTCTTAGTGGAACATGATATTGTACATCTGAGTGTATTAAAGATATAGCAAGAATCATACTTAAAAACAACTTAGCACTTCAATCTGACTTTTTTCTACAAGTCAAAGGCACAGCAATGGGGTCACCCATGGCACCCGATAATGCAAACCTTTACATTGGTCTAATTGAAGAAAAATTCACTTTGGACCCTTATTTTTGTTAATACAATTCTATTAAAGAGATTCATTGATGTTATACTGGTTTTGTATAAGAGGAATGTTACAACAGTTACATTTAAAATGCAAGTCTGTAGCCTTCCGGAACATTTCTTGGATGCATTTGCGGATTACTCTGGGTCTCTCCATGATTCTGCATGCCACTTTCAGAAGCGCAGGGCTGAAATACAATCTGAAAATAATTATGCGCAAAAGATTTTTCATACTAGGTTTTGTAAAATTTCATCAATATTTACAGCCACTAGAGGTTGCGGGTTGGTTGAATTGGGACAACAGACAGTGACAAGAGACGATGGAGTTTACACTATCTCAATGACTCAACCGGTCAATGACCAGTTAAGTTAATAAAAAAGGCAAATGTCAATATATAATGAGTACAAATGAAAACGCACCACTCGCGAAATCTGGAATAGCTCCACGGATTGATATGTGAAGTATATACGTATGATGCATTTGAGATAATGAATGATTTAAGAAGACATGTAAACATCATTCAATTTCATTCACGATAAAGTTAGTGTGCGAGAGAGGTTTAACTGGTGTAGGGGTCAAATAGGTCAATAACGGGTGTGACCGCCATTTGCATTGACACATGCGGTGCATCATCGTCGCATGGAGTTGATCAGTCTCTGGATAGTGTTCTGAGGGATAGCATTCCACTCCTGAACAAGGGCAACCTCAAGTTCTCGGATGTTGTCCATCTGGCGTCAACGTGAAAGACGACGTCCAATTTCATCCCATAAGTGCTCGATAGGGGAGAGGTCGGGTGACAGGGCTGGCCACTGAAGCACGGGAATGTTCTGCTGTGCAAGGTATTGCATGGACACCCTTGCAGTGTGTGCCCTAGCGTTTTCCTGTTGGAACGTGTGGACATCGTGGTGATGGTTGAAGAACGGCACTATATAGTTCTGCAGCACCTGGTCCCGGTAGTAGACGCCGTTCACCCTTCCTTTGCAGATATGGAGAGGGGTTCTGTGACGGTAGCTTATTCCACCCCACACCATAACGCTGCCACCACCCCAACGGTCCGTTTGAATGACACAATCGGTGTTAAAACGTTCACCACGTCTCCGCCAAACACGTATACGGCCATGTGCGTTCCTTAAGTGAAATCGTGACTCGTCAGAAAAGATGACACCGTGCCATTGTCGTAGTTGCCAATTCTGGTGCCTTTTTGCCCACTGTAAACGCTGGTTTCGGTGACGATCCGTCAATATGGGGTCGAAATAAGGACGTCGTGCACGCAGGCCTGCAGCTCGCAGACGGTTCCGTAAGGTGTTGGGGTGAATGAATCCACGTCGTCCTTGGACTTGAGCAGCCGTTCTTCTCGCTGGTAGTGTTCGGTCTCGGACATGATCCCGTATGATCTGACGGTCCTGGCGTGTCATTGTCACACGTTGTTGACCCGGTCGAGGACGGTCCCGAGTGCTCCCCGTTTGCAGAAACCTTTGATGGAGTCTTGCGATCGTTGTGTGTTCGCAGTGTTGTCGTCTGGCAATTTCTCTGGTGCTGGTGCCAATTTGAAGCATGCACTATGGCACGTTCCCGTTCAGGGGCTGTAAGTCGCGGCATAGTGTCGACGTTTCACAAGTTTCAGTGAAGAAGTAAAATTTTATTCGGATTCACATGCTTTTAAAGGCAATGTGTGCACAAATTCAGAGTGAAATTCATTTTTCCCGTGGTTTGCGTGCAAGATGTTGCGTTTTTGAAAAAGTTGCCTAGCGTTACTGTTAACTTGAAATTCTCGCATTTCTTGCACCTGGCATGTCGGGTGACGTCACTGTAGTGTTGTTGTTGTATAAAAATTAAATTGAAGTTCATTTGAACTTAAATATTAACTTTTTTCAAGTGGTGCTTTTTCATTTGTACTCAGTATATAATTGGTTGCTGAGTAGTGGACTGATCTAAGGGGTTACAGTAAATACTTTTCAAAAAAATAAATACTTCTCTAAGGAGAAAGCCATGGGTATTAAAAAATATAACACATTTCTGAATTATTTCATGGTGAGCATTTATTTGTATGCACTTTATTGCATGCACTTTAGTGAACCCCGTGGGGTAATTTGTCCTCTGCATTTAACCCATCCTATAGTTAGGAGCAGTGGGCAGCCACAGAGCAGTGCCTGGGGACCAACTCCAGTTCTAAAGCCAGTTCCATGGTCAGGGTTACTGGTAGGACTGTTCCTATGATGCATGCTTTTGTGGGTGGGGGAAACCGGAGTACCTGGAGGAAACCCACGCAAACACGGGGAGAACATGCAAACTCCCAGGCCAGATTCGAACCCACAACCTTCTTGCTCTGAGGCGACAATTCTGCTGCCCATGTATTTATACGCGCTTTCACAAAAATTGTAATTATTCAGGCCGGTACGCCACGAGTCTAAGTTTCAGCTCCATTCTTCTGTTTTTCTTTTCGGGGTCGCAATTGCCCAGCTCATGTGTGCGCGTGGTCCAGGCCTAGACCCGGCCCAAGCACAGGCTCTGAGGAGCCTCTTGTTAATAAAATATTAATGCAGATGTATTTTTGATATTATTTTCTTTTCATATCATTTTTTTTTTGGGATTCTCTCCTTAATTAGGTAGGAATTTTTAGTTGAGAGACACAGGAAATATGGGACAAGAGAGGGGAAGACAGGCAGAAAATGGCCCAAGCTGGAATCGTTTCCTGAACCGCCCTTGAAAGAACACAGCATCTTTTGGTATGTGCACTTAAACCAATGTGCCACGGGTGTGCCCCAACAATTATTTTCATCTAAGACAATAAATTAGATTGGTCAATGTATCAACACTAACATAAAATTATAATCCGACTTAAATTGGTTGATCAATGTGGCTATCTGACCGCAGTTTCCATCATCCTCGATTATCTCGAATCTTCTCAGCGATTCCACTGCTCACATGTATGGAATCCTGTTTCATTGAATTACTGTCAGTTGAGGGTCTTTGAGTTAGGGTGAACTGCATCTTGAAAAGATTTTTTTAATCTTTGATTGAGTTGAACCTTCAGTGATTTCACTGAATATTGCCCAAATTACTAGAGTTCCAAAATTCCGCATGATTCTAAAAATTTTTTCTCGACCCAATTTATAGATAAGCTTACCATGAAACAAGTAAGCTGAGGCAAATTTCATTTCCAACTGGATTCAGAACCTTCACTGTTCAACCCAGTTAAATAAGTAAGAGACCATTAATTAGAGATTACAGTTGATTACACTCTGCCTACTCCTATCAGTTTTTCTCCTCTGAAAATCCACACTCACATAAAGGTACTGGCCCAGAGGTTGTCCATCAGGAGACCCGAAAAGGATAGAGCATATGGAACCACAAGGCAACCTGGCCGGACTACTTGTGGCACTCTGCCAGCTGGCCCTAAAACAAAAGCTGCTGGTTCTAATCAGGCTGCTCAAGCCACCTGGCCAGAGATCACAGTGGTCCAATTGGGACATCATGGGATCCAGAATTCATGAGGCGGGATCAAGGCTCCCACTGAACCTAACAGGCAAAAGCACCTCTCCCTCTCCCACAAACTCCCTTCTCCTCCCACTCACTTGGGCGCTGACCTCATTGACAGAGGGACTGGTCTTACTGTGAATCGCCTATCTTCTTCTCCTATGCCCTCATGAAGGCAAACATATGAAGTGAATTAGAGATTTTCATATTACTATTTTTGAAGTTTAAATAGTATGGACATTAATACATTTTTTCTTTTGTGAAGTCTAATTCAATCTGGACCCCTTATTACTAAATCAGGCTAGGATTTTTATTACCCCACCCCACCCGAAGGGTGTGAGCAAGGGGTGTTGTTTTTAGTTAGGTTTGTTTCTGTGTTTGATGTTGACACTCCAGCGCCAAATGTAATGGCCAGATTCACTCCAAATTCAGGACAGGAATTGCCACTGACCCAGAATAGATCCCTATTAAATTTCATACAAGTAGGTGAAAGTATGTGCGAGGGGCGGGGTTTGCTGTGCCCGGCACCACTCGTTTCTGCTTGTTTTTCTTCCTCCTTGCAATAAAAAAGAAATGTCCAGTGTCCAAGTAAATTTACTGTGAAATATAGATCTGTCAATCCAAGTGTACTCATGCATGAACAATTTAAAGTGAATGCCAATTTTACGTATGTGTGAATTTTTTTTTTTAGGACACTCTTAAAAAGCTTAGGCAAAGATGTGATTAATGTCTTTAAATGAACAATTTCAGTTTAAAATCAAATAAAATATGGATAAATTAGATATGGTCTTGACAGAAAACATAACGTATAAAAACTGACTTATTTGTATGTATTATTTTGGGCTTTGTAATTTCACAGTGACCACACACCCTGAATGCAAATATATATGCACAAATACAAACCCTCACGCGTTTACACAGACATACTATGCATGCAAACACACACAAACACACATCTTGAGAGATAAAGAAGCACAGCAGTACAAGCATGCAAATGCACTCATGCATACACCAACAACCTGCAACCACAGGAACAAGCTGACAATAGTCGACACATAGAAATACAGATTAACTTTCACATACATAAGTAATACACACGAATACAGCCGCCATACACTCTAGCACCTGCACAGTGGGGGTACTCAAATACATGCACACAGACACGACACACACAAACACTTATAAGCCAAAACATAATCACCATCTGCAATTGCTGAGAGTCCTCTGCATGCCATCAAAACAGCTCCGACCTGCTAAGACGTAGACTCTGCAAGACCTCTGATGGTGACCTGTAGTTTCTGGCCGTTAGACATGAGCAGCAGATCTTATAAATGCATTTAGTTGCATTGTTCGGTGGAGCTGCCACAAATTGGGTTCTACCATATCCTACGGTCTCTTGATCGGTTTGAGATTTGGAAAATTCAGGCGAGGGCAATACCTCAAACTTTTTGCTATGTTATACGAACCTTTCTCAAACAGTAAGTGCCGCTTTGCAAGGGCACATTATTGTGCTAAAATAGGCTTCTGCCATCAGGGAATACCACTGCCATAAAGGGGTGTTACTGGTCCGCATCCATGTTTTGGTGAGCGGCATGCATCAAAGTGATGTCCTCATGAATGCCTGGACCCAAGGTTACCCTGCAGAACATTTCCCAGAGCATCACACTCTCTGCACTACCGTGTCCTCTTTGCAAATTTCATCCTGATGTCATCCTTCTTCAGGTAAATGGCACATGCCCAGCCATCCACATGATGCAATAGAAAATGGGACTTATTCGACCACCGTCTTTCGTTGCGCCAATGTCTATGTCAGATGCTTGCGAATCCAGGATGCAAATTGTAAGGAAAATGTGCATGTACATTTTCCCACCATCAGTAGAAGCATATTTTAAGCCTCAGCTTTGTGACCATGCACCGGAAATGTGGATTAAAACTAAGGGAAACATCAATCAGAATGGCTAGGTATTTATAAGAGTTAACATTCTCCATGACCTTCTCCATAACTGACCACCGGAGGGATATTTGGTGGCTTATGCTTGGCATAAGCAAGAAAGAAAATAAGATAAGCCAAGTCTCATTAGCATTGAGGCAAATTTCAGCTGAGAAAAGGTGTTCTGGATAACATCATAAGCATATTGTCACTGGCTTCAGACATGGATTAATAATGCCCTCATGTCAGTAACACTTAACGGTATATGGTCAAAGTGAAGCCACTATTCGTTTCCTCTACCGCAAATTTTATTTACCATTAGAGCCATGGGGGTGGTGTTACTCATTTCTTGATTTCCAAGTATCGTCAGTAATGGTTGGATAATTCAAATCGGGGTACAAACATTGGACGCCTTTCAATCCAGCTTGGACGCATGCGAGCTCAGAGTTTTTAGATTTTTCTTCTAATTCGTCTATCTTTATATGCGATTCATCCAGTTTTTTATTTTATATTCGTACGCAGTTTTGTAATTTATCGCATTTTTCAATTAGCCCTCTGTGTTCAGTTACTAAGATAAGCGTACCTCATGCGGTTCTCTTATTTTTCTGTTTGGTCCACCATTCTAGCGACTTCGGAGTGGATCCGTTCGGATCTCACCCAGCTTTCCACATTTCATTTTGTTCTTTTGCATGTTTTTCTTGTAAATAAGTAATAATACCCCTGGCATACTTAAGGGTGTTTGAATTTTTCTTGTTTGCCATGTTTAATTGCAATTATATGACGTTTGTCTCTATCTAGATAAGATTGGCCTTTATTAATGTACAGACGCGGGTTATTATCCAGCTGCTTCTAAGCGTACGGTAAAGAATAAAACCAACAGGAAACAATAAAGACTCAGGACAACATCAAACTTAGAATGCGATAATGACAAGATTCACAGCGGGCATGAGTTGGCTTCTCAAGGTGCGCCACATGCACTCTCTCTCACCGATAACAAAGACAAAAAGAAAAGTGCCTGAGTGAAAGGCACTTTGTCTCTCACTCTGGGCCCGGGGCGCTAACACTAACTCTCCCGGAACAGGAACCGAAGAAACAATGACACGATATACGCTGCCTTCTACCTAATGCCGTGAAAATAATTAGTCACGTCTATGCCGTGGGCGACCAACATACGCTTGCCACAGCCATGCAATCACACATTCCCCTTTTTGGCGTGAATTCTCACTCAACGCAGGCAGGGATGACCAATATTCATCTTGTCACAATATACCTATGTTTATAATGCTATAAACAGTAGCTGATAACAATACCATATAAGCACATTACACAAAAAACACAGTTTTTTAACCACACACAACTGATCACTTCTATACTGGTCAAATTCTAGTTTATAGGTTAACGTGCCACTGGATGGAGCATTCCAGACCTCCGTACTTCTGCCTTCCAAACTTTTTTGTGAGAAAACATACTCACTCTTCTTAAATTGGTCAGGAAACTCACGGAGGTCTGGAAACGAATCCATTCTGCTTTCTGCGCCAAATTTGTTTGTAAATCCCAAGTTTTACTAGGAACAAATATTATGACCGTCGACCAAAAGAATCAGACCCAATGTTCGTATTAAAAAACAGGAAACTGTTTATTACAAAAGCCAGCATGGCAACAAAATTCTCAGAAAAATGTTTGAGCATTGTTTACAGCATAAAATTTGCATATATTCAAATTTGTGTGTAAAATAAGTTTTGACCTCTGATTGGTTGCAAGCAGTTATGTGCCATGTTTGGCACAGTGGATTGGCTTATTCAAGTCCTGAGTGGTCATGGGGTCCCGGCCTCTTCTTCCCTGTGGACCAGTGGAAAATCCCCAGAGCTGGAACTGCCAGTGGTCATTAACATATACATGTGAGGTGGCCTAATACACAAATTTGTCTGTCTCTCCATTGTATTCAAAAGCACAAATTTCTGTTTCCCTACACAGTGATGCTAAAAAGGTCATCAAATAAGCGATCCAAAGCACAAAAATGGCATGAATACGATGGCAGGGCATTGGGGATTAACACAAAATGTCTGGATGTGTGTGGAATGGGCTCTTTAAGTAACTTTCTAATGCTGCCAGTGACATGTTTGCTGTGTTATAGATGGTAGTGGATGCATAGTCAGACTAGTAATAGTAATTGCTTTTGAACCAAAGTTAGCTTCTGCTCTCAGTACTTTGTTGCACTTACAAACTGAGTTTTCCAGCCGTACAAGGCCTGCCCATATATCGTGACACACTGTTGCGGCCGGCGCATTGTGTGCAATTTCGCTATCTTGGGATAAAGAATCACGTGCTCATATCACGTACAAGCATCCAACATGTGCGCCGACCAGCGCATGCATACGCGCACACACACACACACTCACGCACACACACAGTTATCTTCCCATAGTTTTTATAGTACTCCCATTAGATTAGCCCCTGTATGCTCTATATTTTCATTTAAAAATTCATTCATTAAACCCAAAGTTTGTTTTGGTACTGTGTAACATGGGAATCTGAGTCAAAATAGCCGATTTATAACTCCAAAGATTTTTCAGATTTTTGATCTAATCATTGTACAAAATGTAATTAAATCAATCATTGATATTGGTCACCTGGTCCAGTGAGGCCCATTTTCTTATCTGTCACGTGCTTCGGCTGGGAACATGTGCACCACTTACCCAAGATGATGTGGCAATAAGATGCTCTGGGAAGTGGACAACCGGGTGGGGGGAGTGTCATACTTTGCTGAATGTTGTGTTTGGGAATTCAAATGATGTCAGTTTGATAGGACTGTTCTAGGAGCACAAGGGAGACCTACAATATATTAGGCAGGTGGTTTTAATCTTGTGGCTGAATGATGTATATTACGCATGAGAGTCGTCTCAGAATGTAACAGGGAGTTTTCACTTTCCATCTTCACCTCAAGCGTTGAAACTGAGGAGGTGCCTGACGAAGAGGGATGTGATTATCATTTGATGCCTGCATTTTCGTGGCACATTTTAGAATGGTTGAGAAAAAGAGCGAACAGAGAGTGACAGAAAGAAACAGAGCGAAGGTGGCCCAAAAAAGCAAAGTTGACAGAGTCTGACTCAGTTCTGAAGAGATTATTTGAAACTTGAAATTACTCATAGAGAGGAACCAGTGAAAACTGAGGAAAAAAAGTATAAATTGGTGTGTTCATAAAAATATGAACATCAGTTACCACTGAAAACACTACAGTGGATGACCTTACTTGAAAAACATTCTGATTAGATGTTTGTGACTCACGTAAACATGCACATTCACACACCTGTTATTACATAATGTTTTCTCCTTTTTGATAATTATTGAGAAGTACTAACCTTTTTACAAGTAGAATACAGCTGCAAAAATTGAATAGGTCCAGTTCAAACCCATCAAAAAGTTAAACTGTTTTTCTATGTTCAACTTATTTATTTTCAAGATCGAGCTAGTTACAATAAACCGCCAATGTTTCAACTAACTTACAAATTTCTCAAATTCTAAATTATACACAACGTAGTAGTCAGGTTTGGCTAATGATATTCAATGAAAATAAACTTTGCGAAAAAAAATGTAAACACTTGATGATGAAATTCTGAATCTGCCAGGTCCACATAAATTATAGTCTTCATTATTCACAATCACAAGAACCCACATGAGCTGCCTGTTTTTCACATAAAGACAATATCTATTGTTATGACGGCACTGGAACTTCGATGCTTGATGTCTCCCATCATTATCACCACGTCAACGGCCTACCTGCTACATAATCCATTCATGCATTTCCCGCTACTTGTCATAATAGTTTTAGATTTTAAGGACGATCTGAAACAATTATTTCCAGTCATTTATAAGATGTCATTATTTGCAGTCTTTAGGGTCTTCTAATCAGCCCAAGTGCAGAGCGAAGCAAGGATGCAGGAAAGCATATCAGGGATGAATAATTTACGAGGGCCTGCATTAAAGGCAAGGAACCAATTAGGACTATACTGGCAATGGCTAATAACACATAATTACATGTACACACTCACTCTAATATTCATTCTCATGGAGACACATAATCCACATGTATGAATATGCTACCCTATGCCATACATACCAAGCGCATGGGTGTATTATTTCTGTTTATCCTATCTATCCACAGATCTAACCGATTAGAAGCGTACTGCTTTTTATGCAAACACGTGCACACACACACTCAAACACAGTCACACACACATTTTTGCCTTCCCTCTGTCACATGGCACTTCATTTTCCACTAATCACATTCCTTGATCAAAGTATTGGCAAATCCAGGCAAATGATGTGCCTCCTTGAAGTGCTAAAAGCAGGGCCTCTCATGGTGCTCTCTAAAAACGATGCAGGAAACCAATGTCCCGCCATTTCTTCAAACAGACAGTATAAATTCCTCCCCTGCTGCTTTGCCTGGCCCTGGAGGTGTAACCACAGCAATATTCTCCCAATTAAACTGACTCTGATATTTCAGGAAATTTTCTTCTTCTCACACTAGAACAGGGGTCTCCACCGATCTGCCATTACGCCATTGGAAGTACTAAATTCTCTGCATAGAAAGTACGCATAAAACAAATGCTCAATACTAGATGATACCTACTTTAATTCACTTTTTTACACATCATGACCTTAGTATTACAAGGTTCTATCTGCCGAGGAAAGACGTGATAGAACCTCATACTACTGAGGTCACGACATGTATGAGACTAAAGAGGAGTGAGTGACCCCTACCCCTCCGCACATCGTATCACCAGAAAAGTGCTTCACCCAGAGAATGTTAACAGGTTTGCCAGAATTAAAGGATCACACATATGAGTAAAGTAGGCAGATGTACACATAAGCTGAGGAGCTGACTAACTGCAGTCTTTACAACTATAAAATTTGATTCTCTCCAAGGCAAGAGCGCTTGTCCATGTCCTTAAGTATTTTCGGCCACTGCATTGCCTCCCCCGCAAATCACAGGATGATAGTCTGCCCTGCCATTATGAAGCTAGGGTGGGTAAAATTGATGGGTTCATGCTTCGCTCATTACTGCTGTGATGGACCAGATTGCTGACATCCCTCAAAGGTGGCTTAATGACTCGATGACACAAATCAGAAATTTTTGGCTCCAGACTCTTCTGTTCATTAATGATCCTCGTGTGACACTCTCCAATGCACTTTCACAAAATTGATAATTACCGGGTGCCTCCATCATCCTAATAAATGGCATCAGTGATGGCCCATTCATATTGTATTTTGTATGCTCAATCTTGTCAAGGAGTTTTTCAAGGGCTGGTTGGCAATAAAATGGTGCTGTTTAATTTTCATTTGTCATGTCTTTCTTCTCGCTTTTTGTAGGAAGCTCTCACTGTGTTTTCATTAATGTCAGAGAGACAAAGAAGATCACTTAAATAATGCAAAGTGATGAGAGTAGTCACTTTAAATTGGACTAAATAGATTTTAGTCTAATCATTGATTGTATTTTCCTCTGCTATTGGTATTAGTGCAGTTCAGAGAGTGTAAACAAGGTGGCAATATTACCATAATTACAGCTGATTTTCTTTCTCTACTCTCTCCCCTCGTCTGTCTTTGCGTTGCCTTCATTGTTAATGCAAAGCCCTTAATGGGGATGGCGTCTCTTCCAATCGGACTTTAAACTTCTGTCTGCCTCCGATATCCCCTACTTATTCAATAATGAGACCACAGAATGCGTTGGCTAGATTCATAATGGAAGCAGTCGAGCCATCCAGCTCCGAGAGAGAATCTTGGGAGACAGTGGTGAGAGACAGATATAACTGAGAGATGATTAAGGCCAGGCCACTGATTGATGGAGGAATCTGGATAACTTCATTTCTGTCAATATCATCACATTTAAGGAGTCTGATGTACTAAGACCATGGCTCTGTTGCTGTTATTCCTCAATCTTCGGAGCAATCTAGTTTGCTTGTTCATACTAATGACGCCTGACCTGATCTCTGTTAGTTCATGTCAGATATAATTACCTGATTATTTTTGGTAGACTGGTTGTATTTTCCAATCTTTAGTGTACAAGCTCAGAAAATGTCAGTTTCGTTATAACTTCAGAGACTAAGAGAAGACTCCTGTCTCCTGTTTGACTCTGGCTGGCATCTTGTCAAATTTCAGGATTGCTTCTGTTTACCTTTCTAACTCACTCACAGTTCCATCCATACTGCGCACCTTCTGCAATGTGTGGTGTGTTACAATGTAAACCAAACATGGCAAAGGTTTTCATTTAAATACAACAGTTGTGAAATTCTGCACTTTGTAGTCCAAAAGTGCGTGCCGGGCTATAACTCAGTGTGATGTGGAGGATAAATGAGCAGCCGACCAACTAGTAGAGGCAACTTTTCACATGTATGAATAAGGCTTACTAAAAAGACTTACACAGGAACTTTCCTATGTGGTTAATGGGTAATGCAAAGCATTGCAAAGCACAGTTGTTGCAGTGCCTCAGCAATTGTAATGTTATCATGCGTATTATTTAGACCACATGTGCACGGAGTGTCCTATGCTGTGAAGTACGGTGGTACTGTATATAACAATGCACAGTTGGCGAGGCGTCACAGCAGTTGATTTTTTTTTCCCTTATTTATATCGGTCACAGCCTCTTCCTATCATGTGCACCAGCAAGCGTTTTCAAAGCAGCCCCTTGAGCCCTAAAACCGCTTCCCCAACACCCTGCGACGCATCAACATTCTTACTACCTTATTCAAATGACAATTTTTCATGTTGGGACAAACCAGAACATTCTGTCATTAGTCTGGTGTCCCACTCCTGCCCGGAGAGGTGGAAAGTCCAAGGACAACTTCAGCCCAGTTCGTCACACCCATGCCTGGTCACACCCTGAAGCTGCAGATGCAACACCAGGCCCCCAACAAATAGCCTGCGTTGCCGGCGGTCAGCGGCTGGCGGGAGAAAGGAGAGGAGAGACCGCCTGCACAATAACGTAGGGATTTTGAGTTGTCCGTTCACCAGTGAACGGGAATTAGTGATTGGCTTAAGAGGTGTCAATCAAAATTGAACTGTCATCGAATGTAACGCAACGCATGGTTACGCCGGTAACTGCCAGAACAAAGATGGCGAATGTAGAGAACGACGCTTTGATAAAGAAATTGCTTGAATATCTTGAAATTCACGACCGAAAGATTACTCTAAAAGAACGAACAACTACAGGCGCTCAATCATTTACTAGATGATTTGATCTCCACGCATCACTTGTGCTCTAAAAATTACTCTCGAGTTTCATTGGTTTAAAAAAGGGATGGTCCGTCGCGGCTCGTTGTGCAAGGAAGTGGGCGGCTACTCCAAATCCCTACGTTATCGTGCAGGCGGTCTTTCCTCTCCTTTCTCCCACCAGCCGCTGACCGCCGGCAACGCAGGCTACCAACAGCCACCAAAGCCATCTTCACCCCTTCACCTTCTTTATAATTACGTTCTTTACTTGAGTCATGCTCACTTGTATAATCATGTTAATTGGTTTAATTGGCTTCTACTGGACTTTAATTGACTAGTGAAACTTAGACTCAACATTCACTTATCCTACCAGCAGAGGATGGGTTTCCCCACTACAGCTAGGTTCCTGAGATTTCTTCCTACTGGGGAACTTGTTCTGGCCACTATTTGAGGATTTTCTCCCAACTGAGTGTTTTTTTTTTTTTTTTTTACCTCATAGGCCATATTGGGGACTTCGGTTGAGCATGTTCCCTGCTGAAATTCTGTGAAGCGTCTTTATAACAGTTCTCCTATAAGCTGTACACCACCAATAAAACTTAACAAGTCCTTTGCAGGGTCCATAAAAGTTTTTGCAAAAGGTTTGGCCAGAAGTTTTTCTTGAGCACAAAAGGCAGACAATGAGGTAGAAGTACCCCCCCCCTCAAGTCTAGCCTGGCCTCTGGAGAAGCCATAGTCATGCTGCAATGCACTGCTGATGGGCAAGTTGATGAGGAAGGGCCACTGTTTTGCGAGGCTGAAAAACAAACAGGATCCTCTAATAAGCTCTCTATTCGTAGAGGGGCAGAGGTTTTGTTGTGACATGATGAATTTTAAATTGGTGAAGTGGCCACCACCAAAAATGTAAAGACTGGGAGTTAGTGACAAACAGGCAATAAATTATTGCCATCTAATAGGATAGGGCTCATAACGAGGGTCACAGATGTAGCACTGTACACACCTATGTCAGTCGCAATGACGTGCTGGTGACGGCTACTGTTCCTCTCGGAGCATTGGGACATAACTGAGGGTCAACTACAAGACAGAATTAAAGTAGACACATTTCCCAGAGGTATATTACTCTGGTGCACATTCCTTCCTGCTTGTGTCTTTGGCCTCAGGGGAGTTCAAAACCACAATGTTTTTATTTATTTCTGATATGGTCCTACAATGTTTTTGTGGACAGAGATCATTTTCATTTTAAAACGCTGTTTGAAAATGAGAACTTTCTAGTTGGTATGTAGCTATGCCTTAGAGAGAGGTTAAAAGAAGTGTCACCCCCATTTAGTACTTGCAACGTGCGCAACATTTTTGAGCGTACTTTGAAGGCCACTTCTTCTCTTTAGAAAGGGTAGTGACTTGAAACGTGGTTCTCCAAAAGATTTTTGCTGTGGCAGAATTTCCAAAACAGTTGTTTAAAAACAATTATTAGTCCTGACCTGATCTCAATCATTTTCATAATAACAGACGGTTCACTCCGAGAGCACTCCACACTTATCAGGTGATGCTTGTTCACCCCGATTAGTTATGACGACAATCATTCATCTGGATGCATATTTGCTGTATTTAAATCAATGTTATTCCAAATTGCAAACCTGTCGACTCTCACGCAAATAGCCGGAGCTGCACTCTTTTAATAGCCTATTGAACTGCGAGTGCCACTTTTTTGTCACCCCACACAATACCGAGAGTGAAAGTAAGCATTTCATTGGAACGGGGACCAGTTCAATCAACGCAATGCATTGGCCTATTAATAAGTAAATTATTTTTGTCCCCCGCCGCTGTGGTAGCGAGCGGAGCGGGGGACATAGTATTCAGCTCCGTCCGTCACGTCCTGTTTGTTTTGAATGCGATATCCCAAAAACGGTTTGACCAATTTCATTCATCTTTGGCATCAATGTGCATTAGTGTGATACGCCGACCCCAGTCAATTTCCGTGACCTGGTGGGGAATATGGCCACGTTTAGAGGCAACTCTTGTTCTGTACTGAATTTAGCCCATGATTCCACTGCTGTTAGATCGTATATGTATCTTCAGTTGCCAATTACGATAATTGGAAAAAGGGTCAATAAAGGAAAATGACTGAGAACTAGCCAGGACTAATTGTTGGGCATAAAGGGACGCGTCTCTCTCCCCCCCCCCCCCCCCCCCCCAGCTACGTTTTGTTTTGTTTTGTTTTGTTTTGTTTTGATCGCAGAAAATGCAAACAAGTCTCCTCATAAGGGTTCAAAAAGGAAGCTCCTTGAGCCTGAAAGGTAAGGAGTTTGAATATCCTAGCATGTCTTAAAAGAGCCAAATACCTTCACCTATTGAGCAATGGGGCTGGTTTAAACACTGCCAAAACCTGCTAAATTTCCCCTCCACTTTCAAAACCTGCTAAGTCAAAACTTTTTGTTGCAAAATTAAAGTCATTTCTTTTAAAAAAAATGATAATGAATTGCCTCATGGATTATGTCTGCAAGGCTAATAGTTTCAGAATAGTGAAAATTGGTATCTATGGAAGATAACTGCTATGCTAATGAAAAAATCTGATTTTTCAAAAAACTGGACCAACTGGACTGAAAATGCATTGCAAGTGGACGCCTCACGTGACCTAACCCACACAAAATTTGTGTACCTCTACTGCTTACTATGTTATGCTTGTTGTCTGTCAAGTTATAGCTAGTCAGCCTAGCCGGTATACTCTTGCATGCAACAAGCCAGACAGGTGTAGCTACTAAGGTCTATGATACCTAGGGTACAGAACGGACACTTTACCATGCAGCATTAATGTAAATAAAAGTAGGTTTAACGGAAAGCCAGCAACGAAAGCTTCATACTATCGGATGATGCAGCAAACAAACAATTTGTATTCAGCCTAAAATACAACCAAGACAAAATTAGAAAAACTATACATTATCTAAGGTTTTCTTATAATTAATTATGATCAAAGCTACTAGTTGGTTACTTAGCTATATAGCTGCTACCTGTTAGTGTTGCCTAAATGCCACAGCTGTGTTTTACTGTCACTAACCATCACAATCATAAATTAACTGCTAGAAGAACTTTTGTACGAGTGTGAGCTGTTTTCAACAATTCTAACCTCATCAGTGGTGCAAAATTTTTTGGAGTGAAAGAAGGCATTTTATGAAATGTACCATCCCCATGCTGATGAGCCGTGTAGCTACAGCTACAGAAGCTAAATGGAAAAAACTAGGAACCAAAATCCAGTTATGAGCACCATATTGTGAGATAGGCGAATTGGTCAACGTCACAGATGGGACACATCATGGAGGCAAAAATATAATCATTTTGTTGGGACATTAGGCATCCCAGATGCGGCATCCATTGTCATCCACAATGATTGTGTCACGCTACAATCCGAGTTGTCGACCACAAACTTATCCTATGCCCTATGTCTGTCCTCTCTGACCATAATGAGGATGAAATTGTGGATTCTGACCCCGCTATAACTTGAAAAACCGTTGAGGGGGCGTATGCTCTGTTCCAGCTCTAGACTGCGATTCTCCTCAAACACACTAAATGGGGTAAAACATACCAAATCTTTCTGAATATTATTCAGCACCTTTAATACAAAATAAATTAAATATATTTATTGTTTTTTGTTTTCTTGCCAAGAGGGCACCCGAATCTGCGTCCATAGGTACCGGAACAAGATCTAACAGAAAAGTCCTGATTACAACTAGCCTAAACATTTCACCACATTGACACACATGTTAATTGGATTACCTTCCTGACTATTTTATTGTTGATGGTCTGGCATATAATATTTTCTATTTAGTATATGGCACGTAGTGTCTTCCTTTGTATGTAATGCTGCTTATTGCTATTACTGATGTTATAAACTCTGTTTAAACCCTGTTTACACCGGACTTGCGAGCAGGTTGCGACCAAAAAATGGACAAAAATCGCCATTACTCTCACTGACTCTTGATGAGGTTGCAAGTAACTCTCAATAAACTCTCAATGGTCTCAAATTCAATCTCTCTGATCTCTTTCACTCTCTATTGATCTTGAAGGGGTTTACGATTGTTTTGAGCTGTTCAAAAAAATTGCATAACTTTTGCGAGTGTGTGCGAGTGGTCAGAAATAAATGCAGATCTCAAAAACAATCGCAATGAGCTCTCATAACTCTCAAGCCACTCTTAACTCGGTCTTGATGGACTCTTGATGGACTCTCAAACAGGTTGCATAAATAATCCAAATATCGGAATAGAGCCCATTGCAATGCCTTCAAGAGCAAAAAAGTCATGGCGAGTGAAATTGCGAGAGCATCAGTGATGGATGGGATCGAAATTTGACCAATGGCGACCAGTGAGAGTGAAATTGCGACCAATGGCGAGCTTCCAGGCGACTCTTTCTGAGAGTGGATTTCCTCTGTTTTAATCAGTTCATCACTTGCTGCAACGATCGCATCAACAACACAAGACCAAGAGAGACCAAACAAGAGAAGGAGAGTCATCGTAAATTATGTCGCATGCAGTCTAAGCAGTCACCATTTCGGTCGTATTTTGGTGTAAACAGGGCATAAGGATTAGACTGGTGCACTTTTGAACAATATAATAATGACATGACAATGCTTTGTATAACATGTTAGACTACAGAATAAATTTAATTTTTTCATTTTAAAAAAGAATAAGCAAATTTTAGCTCTCAGTTTATGAGGGCCAAATACAAAACCCAAAACCAGTGAAGTTGGCACGTTATGTAAATCGTAGATAAAAACAGAATACAATGATTTGCAAATCCTTTTCAATTTATATTCAGTTGAATGTACTGCAAAGACAAGATGGTTAATGTTCAAACTGAGAAACTTTATTTTTTTGCAAATAATCATTAACTTAGAATTTAAAGGCAGCAACACATTGCAAAAAAGTTGGCACAGGGGCCTTTTTACCACTGTGTTACATGGCCTTTCCTTTTAACGACACTCGGTAAACGTTTGGAAACTGAGGAAACCAATTTCAGAAGCTTTTCAGGTGGAACTCTTTCCCATTCTTGCTTATGTACAGCTTAAGTTGTTCAACAGTCGGGGGTTGCTTGGATGGCAACATATGTTGCTCCAAAACCTGTATGTACCTTTCAGCATTAATGGTGCCTTCAGATATGTTTAAGTTGCCCATGCCTTGGGCACTAATACACCCCCATACCATCACAGAATCTGGCTTTTGAACTTTGCGCCTATAACAGTCCAGATGGTTCTTTTCCTCATTGGTCCGGAGGACACAAAGTCCACAGTTTCCAAAAACAATTTGAAATGTGGACTCGTCAGACCACAGAACACTTTTCCACTTTGCATCAGTCCATCTTAGATGAGCTTGGGCCCAGCGAAGCCGACGACTTTTCTGGGTGCTGTTGATAAATGGCTTTCGCTTTGCATTGTAGAGTTTTAACTTGCACTTGCAGATGATGCGATGAACTGTAGTTACTGACAGTGGTCTTGTGAAGTGTTTCTGAGCCCATGTGGTGATGTCCTTTACACACTGATGTCGGTTTTTGATGCAGTACCGCCTGAGGGATCGAAGGTCACTGGCATTCAATGTTGGTTTTCAGCCTTGTCGCTTACGTGCAGTGATTTCTCCAGATTCTCTGAACCTTTTGGCGATATTACGGACCGTAGATGATGAAATCCCTAAATTTCTTGCAATAGCTCATTGAGGAATGTTGTTTTTAAACTGTTCGACAATCAGCTCACGCATTTGTTCACTAAGTGGTGACCCTCGCCCCATCCTTGTTTGTGAATGACTGAGCATTTCAGGGAAGCTGCTTTTATACCCAATCATGGCACCCACCTATTCCCAACTAGCCCGTTCACCTGTGGGATGTTCCAAATAAGTGTTTGATGAGCATTCTTCAACTCTCTCAGTCTTTTTTGCCACTTGTGCCAGCTTTTTTGAAACATGTTGCAGGCATCAAATTCCAAATGAGCTAATATTTGCAAAAATTACAAAGTTAACCTGTTCGAACATTAAGTAACTTGTCTGTGCAGTGAATTCGTTTGAATATAGGTTGAAAAGGATTTGTAAATCATTGTATTCTGTTTTTATTTACGATTTACACAACGTGCCAACTTCACTGGTTTTGGGTTTTGTATAATATAATGTCACCTTATTTGTTTTACATTTTCGGCGATTTTTGTTTTGTCCTCCACGTTTTTTTTTTATTCACCAACAGACACTGGTGTAAATATAAATATAATCAAGAAAAAAGTAATACAACTGCTGAACAAGGGTGCTGGCTTTTTTGTCCAATTTAGGCACTGCTCATACTACAACTTGTGGTTTCTCAATTCTGCCGCAAACCGAGCTGAAACAGCAACGTCCTCTCTTTTGCTGACTTACATGTAGTTTGAAACTTTTCGGCTTCACTTTTCACCTGGCCACCTGACCTAAAAGTGGCTTGTCTTGGTGCTGTTTGAAAGAACATCAACTGCAATGTACACCCTTGATTGCTACAGTACCCTCCATTAGTCCCACAAGCAAGTTTTTCATTAAACTAGTAAATTACCCGTGGCGAGAATAATTTCGACTGTGCGAGCATGGAGATGGAAATACAGCAGTTACATTTGTAAAGGGCTATGCCACACCCTTATCCCCAAGAGGAAGGGGAGTTTTGTCTGGCATGGGGGTGGTGGAGTGTCCAAAGTAGAATGGTTTGGTTGGAGCTCACTGGTTAGTTGAGGATTTCTCTGTAGACAACATTGTCTGTGTATGTGCCTTGTTTGTCAGGAAACTGTCCATTGACTTTTGACCCCAGTGACCTTGATTTCTTGTGACGACCTACGGTTTGACCTTGACCTTTGACGGAACGGACCTTTTGCGGTCATTTCTTGTGACGACCTACGTCCACATACCAACTTTCATGAAAATCTGTCCAGGGAGATGGGAGATGCGAAAAATTGACCTTTGCCCCAGTGACCTTGACCTTTCAAAAAACTTACCCCTCAAGGACAATTCCAGAGACAACCTACATAGACCCACCAAGTTTGGTGAAGATCCGTCCGAGGACCTCGGAGGAGTAGGGGAACAAACAGACAGACAGAAAAACGTTCCTCAAACTATAGTATGATATGATATGATGATATGATACAGAAGCAAATAGTATATTGTGGTTATTATTAGCATGGCTTGGAATGCCTGTCAGCCACTCACGGTGCACAGTCAGAAATAAGTTGGATCATCACCAGTTTTCCCATATAATACTTGTAGGCATTTGAGGAAAATTTTAAGATGACTGAATATCACTGTGTCCACCTGAATAGCAATGTTTAATGAGAGGCTTTACAGTAAAACCCAAAGGGCTCATTAGCAGCATTTAGCCCTCCTTTTACAGCAAAATGGCATCAACAATTCATATGAACTAATGCGCCCAGGTCATGTAAGACAAGAGCCGTTGTGCATGGGACTCAGTCGGTGAGGCTTTAAAGCTGGCTCCAGAAATAAATAAAAGTACTCAAGGGCTGTATTTTAAATAAAGCTCTTTTTTTTTCAGTTTTTCTGTCTTTTTTGCCTCCCTTCTCTCTCTATTTTCCGGGGAACTGAGAGCTGCTCTTCACAGAAATGTCTGCTCTGTTCCCAGCCCCAGGGTACCGTGGCCTGCTGTACGGTGGAACAGGTAAACTGGTGGGGAAGATGATTACCGTTCCTATTGTGCACTTCGGCACAACTGTGCGGTTCAGCCACTTCCATCTGCAATTCAAATTTCCCGCCTCGCATGCCTCAGTTGGCTGTGTGTGTGTGTGTGTGTGGGGGGGTGTAATAGGGGGTGCACTACATATGCGTTTTTTTGATTAAGAGCAGGGTGAATGACAGCTACCGCTGATGGCTCCCAATTAAGGAAGAGGCGGGTAGAGATAATAAAGGTGCCTGCCACATAGTCCTGGCGAACACCCTGGGCAAAGCATGACACACATGCAGCCCAATCCTGTCTGAAGGAATGAGGCCTGACATTTTGCGGCGCTCACGGAAGCGGCGATCACATCTGCCCCACTTTGCCCCTCTCCGTCTGTCCCGCTCGGGATGTGACAGCTGTGGACTCGTGATAATGACTATCGACTTGGTTAATGCCTGCGTGCTGTTTTGTCCCACCAGCAAAGGCTTCATCACACAGCCACGGCTCCCACAAAGCAGCGCAAGAGCACGGTCATTATGCAAGGGTGAAATATAAAAAGAGGCACAGTTCATTAACTTCAATGCCCTTGATTATAACTACATTGTAAGCATGTTAGCACTTGCGCAATTTAATGCTAAGCTGGTAATAACTCGCCTAATGTCTGCTGTACAAATAAAAACTACAATATTTGCACATTGTGAATACATTCAGGCAATTAAAACCAAGGATAAGTGAATAACTCACAATAACCGGTACTTACAGTTCATGTGTGTTAACTACACTAGAATGACCCCTGAATACAATGGCATTTTAGTCGTATTATTTTGTAATGTCTCTGTGGTTCATATATTATGACCTTTAACATTAAAATGTTTGTACAGCATAGGAAATGGAAAAGCAACCCTATCTATCCAGCTGCAATAGCAGTCAGCTGAAGCATCCAAGGTTAGTACAGTACTCTCAACAAAACAAGGATTATCATACTATTGAAATGCTAAATTGGAATTAATAAGTAAGCAAATAAATAAATCCTGAAAATACAATTGTGAAGAAATCAAGGTACTCTCTCCCGCACAATCAATACAATTGACAGCTTATGACTGTTTTCAAATTATATTTCATGAACAAATTTCTCTTTTCAGCGGAAGAAGTCTTTTAGACACCATCAGTCACTCGGCCTGCCCTGCATTGTAAACTTAATCTTCCTCCACAGCAAGTAAAAGATACTAAGATGGAGTCGTTTTTGTTTCCCTTTTAAAAACTTGATTTATTTATTGCACCAATTCCATTACTGCTGGAAGACTGGAAGAGAATAACTCAAAGGCTGGTGAGATCAGCACAGCCAGACAGTGTGGCATCACTGCAGCACTGTCAGAGAGAGAGGATGAAGTCAAGGTGTCTGAGCTGATCTCAATCTTGTGCCCGCACTCAGCATGGGTCACCCTGAATTAATGAAATATGAAATACGCGGTCGTTAGGCTGACTTCTTTAACAAAGGAAAATCATTAGATTACACCAACCTACCATCAGTTTTTATCAATTCAATTTTGATGGATTTTGTGCAGCGAGTCCAAAAATAACAAAAGGTCAACAACAAAAGGTTCTGGAAGAAATGCAGCACTCCCAATAACGCGAGAGACTCGAAGAAAGTGAAAATGTAACACTACCCACATTCACCAAATGTTGAAAACAACACCATTTGGAGAATGTGCACTCATGAAAAAAAACATCTTTAAGTACATCTTAAAATGCAAATACAGAAACTGGGCTTCGGTAGCTGAAGCTGCAACATGCGCCGATGGCAATCCTATTTAAATCAATTATGTTAACTTGCACGTTTTGGGGGGCAGATTACAAACGTTGAGAAGGAAGTATTGCCTGCTGGTGTGGGTTATTCCCCAATTTAGTTTCTCTCGTTAAACAGTGTGTCTCAGTACTTGAGTGTTTACGTTCAGCTCATGTTTTCCCTCTGCTGCAGGTAAATCTGTGACTTGGGTTGTGAATGCCCTGCTGTGGCATTTCTGGCCCCCTGTTAGTTGAGGCACAAATGTATATGTGCCACCCCCCCCCCCCCCAACCCCCCCCCCAGTCAGCCAATCATTACATTCTAATTAAAGAGCAGGAATTTATGAAATTCTCATTCACCTACATTAAGGCCCATATGTATTTGGATGCTGACACAATTTTCCTAATTTTAGCTCTGGACACCACAATGGATTTGAAATTGAGCAGTCAAAATGTAAAATGTAAAAGTCATTGGCTATCCAAACATAATCATACATAAAATGACTATTTTTAATATGAGATTGAAAACCCTAAGAAATAAATGACTACCTGAGGTCCAGAACCAATGAACATCACCAAGTACTAGGTTTCCCATGACTGATGCTTTGCCATGGTCATCTTCAGTTGCTGCTAGCTTGCGCACCTTTCTGCTGACAGCTTTGTCTTTTGCAAGTGAAAAGCATTGTCCACTCGGATTGCCATCAGGTGACTAACACAGCCATTTAAGAATATTTCTCTTCTTAACCTTGAAAAGCTCAAAGGTTGCTCTCACAGTATGTTTCAGATCACCGTCCATCTACTCTAAAAGGCTAACAGCTTTGCAGCACTTGACTGAATCTGAGGGAATAGTATAGCCCTATACACTTCAGATGCTTCTGTCAGCTGTTTTATCATTTATAACTGGGGACCCAGTTCCATTGTCAGCCTTTAGAAACAGTGCCAGAGCAGTGCTTCCATCGTGTTTCACAGACAGCGTGTCATGCTACGGATCATGAGCCTTGCCTTTCCCCCTCCATCTTCTCTAATGCAGATGAATCTTAGATTTATTATTATTTTTTGAACAGATGAAATTCACTAAATTGGCATTTTTACGTCTTCAGGTAAAGTTTAATCTGGCCCTCCTATCCTTGAGGCTTCCTAGTGGTTTGGTGGTCAAACCCTTTGGATTTACTTTCATGCTGTCATCTCTTGATAGTAGACTTTGATAACAATACACCTACCTCCTGGAGGGCATTCTTGACTTGGCTAGATGTCGTGGAGGGTTTTTTTCTTAACCATGGAGAGAATTTAGCGATCATCAATTGTTTTCAGTGGTCATCCAGGGCTTTTGGTGTTGTTGGGCCTATCAGGGAATATCCATCTTCCAAATTATTTATCTGGCCACCAGCTCTCTCTCTCTCTCTCTCTCTCTCTCTCTCTCTCGCATGACTTTGTTCTGTTGAAATGGCCAAATAATAGTCCAGTCCAATAATCGTCCCATCACTTTTGGTCGCTTGACCTCATGTGAAAAGGGAGACTGAGGAAAAGTAGGAGCGCTAAGGGTGCTGCTGCACCTCTGTGATTTTCTGACAGTGAAAATTTAATGTCTCAACATAAAGATGTCATTTCTAAAATACACCCACAAAAAAACATTTTGTCTAATTTTGCTGTAGTTAAAGCAAATATGCAATTAATTTCATACCACTGGCATGGCCACTTTCCCCGCTAGCTGACATTCTTTGAAGTCATAAATAAAATGTCCAGTGCAGGACTGTGGTTAGCTTGTATCTACTGACGGAGAGCTGAAGCCCCGCTGGACAAGTTAAAACAGGTAATATAAACTGCCTTTGATTGTAATCACTGTCATAGAGGGCTGCTTGCACAGCGAAGTAAGTATTGTGCACACATACTCGGGCCTTGTTTTTTATGGGCAGTGTTTTTGGACCAGCTGTAACAGACTGCGACAGACGTCACCTGATGTGCTGTCCATATGAGTCCCACTGGCCCGCAAAAACAAAATTATTATTATTATTTATTTCATCCGTAATAACTATCCTAAACAAACAGACACAGACATAGCACACTGACCTGTTGGCATGTATGTATTTTAATTAATTAATTTTATTTTTATATGGGTGTTTTAACAGTATTTCCAAAGTGCTTGTAAAAATTTTCTTTTTTTTTTTCTGTGTTTTACATGTGAATTTGTGAAATCTGTATTTCTGAGCCCTTTAAAGGAAAATTTTGGTCACTGATGGGGCAGACAATAAAGATTTTCTATCTATCTATCTATCTATCTATCTATCTATCTATCTATCTATCTATCAGGCATCTGATACAATATTTTTATCACAATGTAATGTACATTTTGCTGTGCATTCTCATTTCCACTAATTTTATGCTTTGAGCATGTTATTTTTGCATGAGTTTTTTTCTGGTTTACTGGTCTGCAAGGTCAGGACAGTAAAAATTGTATTTATGGTAATATTATGATTGTGTAGCCCAAATAACCATGTACTTTTTCATCATAGGTTGGTGCCGATGTCCTTTATTGAAGGTAGTTCACCTTGTGTTACTATTTTCCCTTTTAATGCAGTATAATCAGCAACGTGAAGCAAATGTGTGCTTCATGCCTGACGTGCCCATTATAACAACTCTCTTACCTATTGAATTATCTTATATTGGCAAAAAGCCAATCTGACGTTTGAATGCAGGTATGAAACTAGATTGTGCTCGGCACAGTACATCCCCTCAACTTAAAAAGCAATAAAAAGCAACCCCTAAAGCAATAACGTCATCCATCATGACCTTTGACCAAGAAGCAGATCTACAAATCAGAGCTATGACTTTGCCCTCAAATAGGCTTCTGAAGAGACCCATTGGGCATGACCTGTGTAAATTTGAGGGCTGTCCCTGCAACATTTCACCAGCAGAGAGCGGTAAGACTCTGTAGAAAGACTGACAAACAGACGGACAAACAGACAGTGGAGAGGACAACAATTGCTCGGGGGGTAAAAAAAGCACACACTCACACAGAGAGACATGGTGAAGGCTAGTGGGCTACAATTGCGGTGAAATGCAAGATAAGATAACTTAAAATTCTTATCCGCAAGCAGTTGAGACGCAACCAGGCATGAATTAGTGTGCCATTGCAAGCCTGTGACCAAGATATAACAACTATCTGGTTAACATGGTAATGGACTATGTCCAACTATTAACCACACCCAAATGACCAGTTTGATTAACCCCCCTGCGCAGATGTAGATGCCAGCCGACATGGAGATGCTCTACTTATACATGCACTTACACTATTCTATTACTAGGTAGTACACCCGGATCAATGATTGAATATTCATTAGTGAGCCAAGCTTGAACACAGTTCAGAATATGGATGAGTTAAGTACCATCCCTGTTTCCCAGTAGTTGCATGAATTGAACTCCTCAGCTAAGCCTGACATGCAAATTGCTCAATATACTTGCCCATAGTATCTATCCAGCAGTTCAAAAAAAAATCTCTTGTGACATAAAAAATTACTGTCCTTTGTAGCAACCACTTCAGCTATAGTGAGCCAATGGTATCAAAGTTGAGTAGTTCAGAAAAATTAGTTTTCTGAAGCAAAAATTTGACATGGTATTGATAATATGTCATTCTATTGGCACTATCAATTACAGTCTTCACTTATCAAAAAATCTACGTACCGTGGATTTATACGGAGATTCCTCCATCGATGAATTCAACGCTCCCTTATATCTTCCTAAGTACTTTCATTAATAGCCAGTCACTCATTTGCTAATACCAGGATTACACCAGATGCCTGTCTGGTCCACCTCTGCCTTGCTGAGTGTTTGCTGCGTGCATTGCCATCTGTCAACTCCCACCGGCTGCAGTTTCCCTGCGTACCAGCACTGGATGGCTAGAGAAATAAGACCAATGAGTGAGCCTGACAAGATCACGCGGTAATTACAGAATCACTCCCAATCGCCCGAGATGAATGATCCGTGTTGTATTGAGTGCAACTAAAAACAGGCAGCAGCCTTTGTTCTTTACCGAAAGGGTTGAGGAACGGTTGACTTGCTTCAGTTTGTTCATTTTTCAAGATTTTGTCCTTTCATCATGGATAAGTAGCCGATTTATTAACCCTTGTCCAACCGGGGGGGGGGTTACCACCTCCCCAACAGATTTTTTCCTGTCGCTCAAAAATGCTAACAGATATGATCTAATGCTTCTAGGTAATTGGTTATTCATCCTTTGCGCTCATTTTCATGAAATAACGATGAGGGTACCTCCCCCCCGGGGGTAGGGTAGGCCGTCAAAGTCGTGGGGTGGTTGCCACCAGCGTCAATTTTTGCCTGTTTTTGATACAAAATATGCATACAAATCAATCAATCAAACAATCGATCAGACTTTGTTGTCATTGTAACCAGTACAACGAAATTATAGAGCCCCACACAAAAATAGACAGAAACGGCAACAAAAGGACCAACATTTAGCACATGGACATAATTAAAGTGCAAAGTGCTTTAATAGAAACTACAACAAATTTTTGCAGGGTGGAGGTAGTGTTATAGAGTAGAATGTGCATGTTTGAGTTCAAAAGGGTTATGGTCCGGGGGAAGAAGCTGTTCTTGAGTCTGTTGGTTCTGGCCTTGATCCACATGTAGCGCCTCCCCAAGGGCAGCAGATGGAACAAGTGGTGGCTTGGGTGAGTCCGGTCTTTAATGATGTTTCTCGCTCTGCGAGAGTTGCAGATGCTGTCCAGGGTGGGGAGAGGGCGGCCGACAAGCTTCTGTGCTGCCTTTACCTTCCTGTCTCTTCCTGTCGGCTTCAGTGCAGCTCGTGAGCCACACAAGATGTTATATGTTAGCAGGCTCTCCACACAGGCTCTGTAGAAGGTCTCCAGCAGCTTACTGCCCAGGTTGTTTTTCCTGAGCACCCTCAGGATGTGTGCACACTGCTGGGCCTTCTTGATGACTGCTAACGTATTCTCAGACCAGGAAAGGACTGCAGAGATGTGGGTGCCGAGAATCTTGAAGGTGTTAACCCTCTCCACGCAGTTGCCATTGATGAAGAGGGGGAAGAGATATTAGTTACAAATAGTATACTGTTATTATGTTTCATGCTCAATGAACTTTGCAGACCACACTGATTGTCACCCTTATTGATTTATTGATGCTGCTTATCCTTGTATAAGTAAATCTTGGAATTACGATGACCAGCAGTGACCAGTAACCTTGAAGTGATCTTCACCTAATAATATTAGACCAACATTCTTTTACTTGTGTGTTTGACTGGTTACTGTATACTATTTTAATACTGTGCTATAGGCCTACTATTATACAATTTCATAGTATTGTTCATAAAGTTGTTCTCATAATTCTCATCATTCATAGATAAACCTTTTATGCAAGTGTGATTTTGTATTTATTTCCGATATGACATCTAGAATGACGTCTTTGTGATATCACAGTGCTGAAGTTTGCGATGTTTGATTATCACAGGGAAAAACAAAGTAAAGGAAATGTGAAAAATGTTCAGAGAACTATTTTTTTTTCCTTTTGTGTGTGTTTTTCCCAAAATGAGTTATTTATGACATCATAGTAATGTCAAATTTATGTTACTCATGAGTTTATAACATTTATACTGATACTAAAATATTAATTGTAGTATCAGTATTTATAACGGTTTCAGAACGTTACTTATTTTCAGCTAATACTAATTAAAATATTTTAAAAAATGGATTTTTGTCATTTTAATGTTTTTTCCTAATATGGTGTTAGTTATGACATCACTATGACCTCATAATGTGGAAATGTTTTTATTTGTACTTAATTTTGAAGAGAGGACATCTGTAGCTGTACACTGATACCAAACAAGATGCTTATTGCTTCATTTCGAAATAATGCCCCCCCCACCCCCCGGTCGGGGTTGTAGTAGGACAGCTCTTGTTTCGTGTATTTCCTTACTTTGGTTTCTGTCCTAGCCTACAATATGAACTGGCGCCAACACAGATTTTGAAAATGAACGGTATGTTTTAAATATTATATCTGTGTACCGATTGACCTGCTGTGCTGAAGTGCTGAATGTCGGCTGCGGCATCTGGTAAAAATAGAAGTCTTGAGCATCTGCTGCACTTGGCCGGAGCTGGGACAGACGAGAAATGCAACGCAGCGAATCCAGTGTAAGCACTCACTTTGACTAAACTGAACACTATTGGCTGCGCTGCCGTAGCACTGCGCAGATGGACCAAACATGTATCTTCGGCTCATCTGCTTAAAGCACAGTTGTAGTCAACCTCCACGAGAAACTTACCCAGTAATGAGGTATTAATTGACACCTTTCTTATCCAATCCCAGAGAATACAAATTTTCCTCAGTAACTGAAAGACATTGATTGGACAATCAGAGAAGGATACAAATCTTTGTGCAACAGCAAGTTTGGCCATATTCTCTTAACTTTGCACAGTGGTAAAAGACGCCTTTGCGAAGAAAAAAGATTTCCAAAACCAGCCTGAAGTGTGTAGTTATATTTACGGGATTTAAATGACGTACGGACTTAGTTATTGGGAAATATTCCAAATGAAACAGGACTGGAGGGTTCCTTCTACTGGATAGATCTATGTTTTTGAAGGATGAATTCAATGAAGAAAGGTTTTTATTCATTTTATGGTATTATGGCTAGCTGACAAGCAGTTTTTTTTATTCTTGGTTTACCATAGCTATGATGGTCAAAGAGAGAAATTTAACGTAATCGAATGCCAAGTTTTCAGAAAAAACGATTCCAGGGAGTAAAGCCCAATATGAAATAAGGCAAATACCCAGGGAAAAAATACAGGCACTCCATCAAGGATGAAGAATAGGTGATAATTTTAATTCATGAGCAAGGCAACAAGACAAACCAACGCGTTTCAACACTAGGTCTTCATGAAGGTCTAACACACACTTGATCTGACAGGTAGCAAGAGGTTGGCTGTGGGAGGCTACCAGGCATAGCACATGATCTTCACAGTGCACAGGAGCTGCCACGTAAGCTCCAAACAAATTTAGGTGACAGTAAACCAATATACATACATTAGAAACAAAAGACTTCAACATCAAAAAAAGTTAACATTCAGTAGATAAATAGATTTATACAGCCCCAGCCAAAAAAGTATATGTAGAGAAGATACATACATTTTTTTCCCTTTTCTTTCATAGGCTATAAATATTGTCAAACTTCTACAATGGAAGTAAAAGTTAAAGATTTTAGACTCAAGACACAACAGGGAACAACAATTATACAATTATGTTAGACAATAATTTTTACAGATGCAGAAAAGATCAATCATTGTCAAGGATAAAAGCTGGTATAAGATTTTAAAAAGAATATCACAGAAACGAGAGAAAAACAATTAAATCATTTAACCCTGGGGATTGGGTGGCATTTAATGTGACAATCCAGATAGTTTCTTGTTGAAGAAGTTTTTTAAAACGGTTACCGCCTCTTATTTGGTTTGGTATAACCTCAAGGGCGACTGCTTTTTTTTTTTTTTTTTTTTTTTAATAAATTTGGCATCTCCAATCCCACCCGAATCTGGAATGCCCAATTAGTGAACTATGTACAAAGCTTGCTCGTATGCGACCCCTTGCTGCCAACTCAGGATAGTGAAGACAGTTCATGACTCTCCTCCGAAGCACGTGTCCGTCAGCCACTGATTCTTATACACTCATTGGTCGAATCTTCGTAAGTTACGAACGAGGGCGGAGGATACCCGGACGTGAACAAACCCAGAGTCTTCCTGACGAGCGCCCGTCTGGCCAACAGGAGGCGCTGGAGCAACGAACAAAGCTGTCGCTGAACACCCAAATCCGGCAGTCCCTTCCCAATTTGAAACCCTGTAGCGCGATAGCCAATTGAGCGCTACTCCGAAAAGGCTGCCGACCCCTGCCGGTGGGTACGCCGAGGGCGACTGCTTTTAAAGAGGAAGGGTTACTGTGACCTGCTTGGTTTTAATGAACAGCCATTGCATAATTTGAATTGTTGGTTTGAATGGCAGTTTTGTGTTCTCCAAGTCTGTCTTTATATCTCCTTTTGGTTCTACCCACATAGAAAAACCCACATGGGCACATGAGCAGACCAAAAAAGGTGGTATTGCAGTTAGAAAAATGTTTAATGTGAAATATCTCATTTGTTGACATGAATCTGTCCGTTTTTAGAATATTGTCACAATGACAACAGTCACCGCAAGGAAAGTTACCCATTGGCTTATGCAGCCAAGACGTCTTTGGTGATAGATGGCTGTGGACCAACTTATCCCGTAAGGTGGGAGCCCTTCTCAAAACAAAAAGAGGTAGTGCAGTGAAAAGTTCATGCAATGAAGGATCACTGCGCAGTATATTCCAGTTCCATTTAATAATATCACAGATCTGGGAAAACTGTTTGCTGTATGTTGAAACAAAAAAGACATTAGATTTGGAGGAAGGTTGTTGTTTTATCTTCAATAAACTTTTTCTATCCATGGATTTACCTTTAGAATATGATGCATGCACACTTTTATGACTGTATCCCCGCGCTACAAATTGTTGCTTCATTTCAGAAGCTTTTAATTCAAAGTCTTCCTCTTGATCACAGATACGTCTAAGACACTGAAGTTGTCCAAAGGGAATGTTGTCAATTAAATGGGAGAATGAAAGCTTTCAGCATGTAAAATGGTATTATGATCTGTGGACTTGCAAAAAATTCTTGTGTGCAGCTCATCCAAAGACGTTTTAATGATTTTAAGATCCAAGAAGTTAATTTTGATCTGACTAAACTCTAAAGAAAGTTCAACACAATCACTGGTCGAGTTAAGGTGACGGTGAAATTCTTTAAGTTCTGATAGCTTGCCCTTGAAAAAGAATATCAAGTCACCAAAATACCTTCCATACTAGACAGTGTCATTATACATTTTTTATAGTGCCATGTTTTTGGTTAGTTTAAAATAAGAACAGCTCAAGCATTTCGGTAAACCCCCAGCTAAATTCTTTGCACCTTGTTGTTCAATATCAGGTAGCATATTGCTTGCATTTTCCTGATTGTGGAATGTCAATTCGGTTAAAAATAAGGTGTATTACATATATTACTGTATAAATATGTCAATATAAGCTCAAACAAATAAACTGGCAGTCAAAAAACATTCAAATGTTTTTAGAGCAGTGCTGCCCAATCATGTGCCATGGAGGGTGAAGAGTAGGCAGGTTTTCATTCCAAACAATAGCTGCTGATTCCAACCACCAACTGATTTCACTGATAGCACACTACAAAATCAGAGAAGGGGGCCTAGCCGGTGGAATCAGCAGGTGTAATGATTGGTTGGAATGAAAACCTGCATAGTGGCAGCCCTCCATGGCACATGATTAGGGACCACTGCTTTAGAGTATGATCGGAGCCGACCTAGAAATTACTAAATTAGAACATGAAGTTGTTAATTCTCGCAATATATTATACAGAGTGCAAAAAAAACATAGAAAGTATTTAAATCTTGTTCTTGACTGAAAACACCCATTCTTAAGGCCTCTTTTCTCAGAAAAAAGATATCTGCCAGATTTCTGCCTGTGATCTGAGATCATTTTGACTCATTTCTAGATTTTTCCATAAATCTAGAAATGATTTGAAATAATCTCATATCAGTGGCAGAATGTTTTGGTGAGATTTCTTTTTTTTTTTTTTTGCAAAGCATTAATAAAAGTGCCTCATGCTGATTTGCTACTGCTGATGACTTAATTATAATCATGCAAATACTGTCAAGCTTAATTTAAAACAGAATTGAAAGTGGGCAGTAGGGGTTCGGGAATATGATGGTCAATATCACTTTATGCAGCAGACCCAGCTTTGGCTCTATCATTAGAGAAGGACCCTTCATGCGATGCTTTGGGGAAATTACATCGCCTCTCTAAAGACATATTTCCTGGTTCCCTCTCACCTCTCAATGTTTCCTTGCGTATCTCCATGCATCCTTAGTGGGAGGGACAAAGACCCAAGGAAAAGACAATTGAGATAAACAAGGATGCAAGTTAAGAGCATTGAGATGCCCCTATAACCTAGCTTCTGAGCCTAGCTTATCAGCTATTGTCAGCTTGGTAGCGTCGAGGTGGGTGAGTGGGATTGAGCTATCTAGCTTCATTTGGCCTGCCTCAGACTTAATGGATGTTTTGTCAGCGCAATTAATCATAAAGCGAAATATATTGTTTGTCTGCTATTTGCACGAAAAGTTCTCCAAAAGGCACCAACACAAAAACCACAGCTAAGAGGTCATGTTCAGTATGATTTAGTGACTAGAATTAGCCTAGCTGAGATTACATAGCAGACGGCCAACGGCTAGTCGCCTGTGACGAAATTTGCCTGTCATTCAAAGTGGCCATGGCCTTAATTATGCATAAATCTAAGCCTAAATATATTTTATAAGCGTGTTTCAAATGGAAATTTTACCCACCCCACCCCATACAGTTGTCATAGGTGGAAGCATTTTTAGCATGCTGTAAAGTAGGGCATTTTAACATGGAGACCGATGGGGATTGAGTTGCTTTTGAAACCAGCCACAAGTGGCGATTCGAAGAGCTTCAGTTTTTGCCACTTCCTCCTTGGCTTCAGTTTTCACCCCAAAGGTTGCTGCTTGGTTAGAACAACCTTCTGGTCATATTGCAAATTCTGGGAGGCAGGACCATGCACATGCCTTTAATAACAACAGTATAATAACAATGCAACATCAAAAGGATGTCACAGCATATGAGTCTAAGCTGGTTCCACAAACTCGATGATGACATCAGTTAACAGCAGTAGACAGCATTGACCAGTGGTCTCTCTCCAACCGCGTTCCTGTTTAGTATTCATTCCAAATTTTATTTGACTCTATTAATTTTACTAATCAGCAACTCAATAAGATATTTACATGTTGACTGATTTGTGCTTTGTTTGGGTCAGTGTGAAAACATACTAGGTGGCAGATCTCAAATAACAGGAATGGCGATCATTGGCATATACCCAGATCTCAATCAAAGACAGCATCTTCGTGATGAAGGGGAATAGGAGTCTTTCAGCATTAATGGAAATATACGAAGAAGCCGTTCAATGCTGTTGAGCCACTAGGGATGAAAATACTCAAAGAATGTAGCTGGCAAATATATGGCAAGTATATGCTTTTTTTTTTTTTTTTTGCCAACAACAAGTCCACAGCAAATGTTCTGTTGCTCTGTACAGTTGTACTGGGCATGCTCTGCTGCCTAAAACAGTCCCAGTGCACATGCTCTGCTGCCTAAAACAGTCCCAGTGCACATGCTCTGCTGCCTAAAACAGTCCCAGTGCACATGCTCTGCTGCCTAAAACAGTCCCAGTGCACATGCTCTGCTGCCTAAAACAGTCCCAGTGCACATGCTCTGCTGCCTAAAACAGTCCCAGTACACATGCTTTGTTGCCAAAAACTTTCTCAGTGCGCATGCTTTGTTGCCATTAGCATTCCCAGTTTGCATGCTCTATTGCGTAAATCAGAACCAATCCACATACTGTATTGCCAAAACCAGTCTCAGTTCATATACTGCGTTGCCAGAAGCAGTTCCAGTACGCATGCTCTGTTGCATATAATAGTCACGGTGCAGTATACCTTCGAGCCAAAAGGGCCAATTCTCACAAAAAGAGTTCCCATAAACAGATTAAAGGCACATTTAGCATTCAACATTTAGAATCTCTCATTACGTTAAATATGAACATTTTAAAATAAATAACAGAGCAAACAAAGTCTAAGTTTAACATGTTATTCAATGTCCCAAAATAACATGAAGGACACAAATGTTTTAGAGAAATCTCATCAGCTGGACTTGAGGCTGCTAGTGCATCTTAGTTTTCTCTCAATATGTTCAGACCTTTCATGTTCTTTAATATCAGTATCAATTCCAACAGTGCTGCACTTCAAAAAAACTGAAACTGCAATGGGAATCTGGTTTTGCGGTTATAGGCTGTCTCGTGTGTGTTGAGGGGAAGAGTGGACTGCTGTGTGGTGAAATATACATGCCAAGTGCTGCACTTTTCTCCACACGATCACAGTGAGTGGCTTCTGCTGGAAGCTTTGTAATTATTTACCAAACCAGCTGCCAATCACCCATGTGTGACGGAGCGTGGGGACTTTGAGGGAGATTTACTTTGGTGAATTAAAACGCATTTGCTGTCAACAAAGTCTGAACAGTTGGAAGCAAGTAGAAAACCATGCCTCGCTGAAACATATATGTATTTATTTATTTTTTTGTTACTGGTCATTGGATTTTGTACTGCCAAAGGATTTGTCTTTTCAATAGCCAATCGTTATATAATATATATGTATACATATGTAGTGTGTGTGTGTGTGTGATATCTGCATCAACATATATGTCATGTGATGATTTTATGCAGACAGCCAGACATTTTGAAAACATGAATTATACATTTACTTTGCACTGACGAATTGCTTGAGTTTAGTTTGCGCCTTCGTCCACTTTTAACAGGAGTTAAATGGGTTATATTAAGCCCATTTCCCAGGGTAATATTTTATCTTTTATAATTTATTTCTCAACAATTATTTTTAAGGTCAAAAAGCATATTGTGACAACTGTAAAGGCTACCTGTGTAGCTCCTCAGGCTCACTTAGCCTGAAATGGGCTATTTTGGCTCATGTTTCTTTAAAGGTCCCATGGAAAGGCTCACCCAACATTTGCCCATTTATGTTTTGGATTGTGAGTTGTAATATCAATAAACATAAAAAAGTTTTTTGGTTTTTTTTTTTGAATGACACTTACCATAAAATACGGCCAAAATAAACTTCTTGTAGGTGACTTTTCCTTCAGCAACGTACAGAAAACTCTCAGAAGGCTTTGGAAATGATGTCAGTGGTGTTACTGGAGCCAGAGTAGTCATTAACACCACGTCATTGAATTACAATGAAACTGAGTGATTCATCTTGAGCAATAACCTCACTATCTGGACAGCCAAGGTGTACTGTGCAGAAATTCTGCGAGACTCAATGCATCAGACGGTATACATTTTTTCAATTTTTCATCTGAGAAAGCAAGCAGTTTTTGTGCTATATATACTGTGTGTATATATAAATACACACACACACGCATATATATAAAAACAACATCATTATAGAGAAATGGAGTAATACCAACATGTCCGGAATACTTCACGTTATTAACGTTTCAATGGAAACAACCAAAATCATAACAATCATTTAATACAAAACAATTTTCAACTAAATCAAGGTTTCTTAATCATTGGCACCCTTCATTTAGTGCTTAGTGCAAACACCTCTGGCAAGGATATCAGCATGAAATCTGTTCCTGTCATTTTTGGCAAGGTTAAGACACATTAGGGGGGAATTTGGACCATTCCTCTCAGCAGAGCCTTCTCTAGTTCCTTCACATTCTTGTGTTTGTGTTTGTAAGCTGCCTTCTTCAACTCAGCCCGCACGTTTTCAATTGGATTGAAGTCTGTGAGAAGCTTGTGGGAGGCTGCCAGAAAAATGTAACCTTAGTCAAAACTCTTAGGAAGGCAATATTATTGAATAGTAATAAATTGGCAGTGTGATGAAAAATTAAGCTGGAATAAATCATTCTCTCAACTCCTATTCTCACATTTCATATTCTAAAATAAAATGGTGATCCTCACTGACTTTAGACAGGGAATATGTACTCAGTGGAAATGTCAGATATTGTGAAAAACTGAGTTCACACGTATTTGATGAAGGTGTAAGTAAACTTCCTATTTCAACTGCACATCCTGCCCAACTCCATTTTGGATTGTACAAAACCCAAAACCACTGAAGTTGGCACGTTATGTAAATCGTAGATAAAAACATAATACAATGATTTGCAAATCCTTTTCAACTTATATTCAATTGAATACACAGCAAAGACAAGATGTTTAATGTTCAAACTGAGAAACTTTATATTTTTTTTTGCAAATAATCATTAACTTAGAATTTAAAGGCAGCAACACATTGCAAAAAAGTTGGCACAGGGGCCTTTTTACCACTGTGTTAGATCGCCTTTCCTTTTAACGACACTCAGTAAACGCTTGGGAACTGAGGAGACCAATTTTGGAAGCTTTTCAGGTGGAACTCTTTCCCATTCTTGCTTGATGCACAGCTTAAGTTGTTCAACAGTCCGGGGTCTCCGTTCTCGTATTTTACGCTTCATAATGCGCCACACATTTTCAATGGGAGACAGGTCTGGACTACAGGCAGGCCAGTCTAGTACCCGCACTCTTTTACTACGGAGCCATGCTGTTGTAACACGTGCAGAATGTGGCTTGGCATTGTCTTACTGAAATAAGCAGGGGCGTCCATGAAAAAGACATTGCTTGGATGGCAACATATGTTGCTCCAAAACTTGTATGTACCTTTCAGCATTAATGGTGCCTTCACATATGTGTAAGTTGCCCATGCCTTGGGCACTAATACACCCCCATACCATCACAGATGCTGGCTTTTGAACTTTGCGCCTGTAACAGTCCGGATGGTTCTTTTCCTCTTTGGTCCGGAGGACACGACGTCCACAGTTTCCAAAAACGATTTGAAATGTAGACTCGTCAGACCACAGAACACTTTTCCACTTTGTATCAATCCATCTTAGATGAGCTTGGGCCCAGCAAAGCCGGCGGCGTTTCTGGGTGCTGTTGATAAATGGCTTTCGCTTTGCATGTAGAGTTTAAACTTGCACTTGCAGATGTAGTGACAAACTCTAGTTACTGACAGTGGTTTTCTGATGTAATTTGAATATAGGCCACTAGATGGCAGTATTTACCTTTTTTTGTTAAGCTCAGACTGAAGTCATGTTAAGACATGTCCTGGACATGTCTGGGGCAAGTCTCAGAAAATTAAAAAAAAAGAGGTCTAAATGTGGGTGGGGTCTGCAAAAGAGTATATAAGGAAAAGAATTGAGACAGTAAAGTAGTAGGAGAAATTGCAAGAAGAAGGATACACGTGACCAGACCTGTCATTTCTGTTCAGAACCTGAAGTTTCTTTTGAGGATTTCTGTCTGTGTTTGAGCATTTTCTTCATCCAGGACATCACCAAGCCACCCCACCAAAAAGGGACTGTAATTATTTCTGTTTTTTCTTATTTATCAATCTTGGTCTTTAGTTGTAGGTTGTTATTAGTCTTTGTCTTTGTTAAAAATTAAATGTGTTTTAGTTGTTAAAACTGTGTTTGTCATCCCTTGCTGTTGCTGTTGTGTTATAAATGTAATAACAAATTGGGGCCATAACAAATTGGGGGCTCAAGGTCCGGGATAGACCATTTTGTGAGTCATTTATTAAAAATCTAACATTTCAAATTGTAAAAAATTTTTTTTTAATTGAATACATATATATTGACAACAGCAATGGATGATTTCTTGGCATCACCAACCGTAGGGGTTTTGAAGTCTTTTAAAAAGACAGAACTGCTAGAAATTTGCAGACATTTAGAGCTGACAGAGGTGAAACCAGCCATGCGAAAAGCAAGACTGGCTAGAGAGATAGTTGAATATTACATTGATGAAAATGTGTTTGCACCAGGAGATCTGGAACAGTTTCCAGTGGAAAATCCAAATATAGAAATGGAACTTAAATTAAAAATGCTAGAGATTGAAAGGGAGGAAAAAGAAAAACAAAGGCAGTTTGGGTTGGAAAAATTAGCAAGAGAAGAGAAAAAAGAAAGGGAGGAAAAAGAGAAACAAAGAGAATTTGAGAGGGAAGAAAAAGAAAAACAAAGGCAGTTTGAGTTAGAAAAATTAGCAAGAGAAGAAAAACAAAGAGAATTTGAGAGAGAGAAAGAGGAAAGAGCAGAAAGAGAGAGACAGAGACAGAGAGATTTTGAATTAGAGAAATTCGATAGAGAAGAAAGACTCCAAATGGAGCAACTAAAAATTAAAATTGAAACTAAAAATAAATTTTGTGCCAGTCAGGAGGTAAAACTGGTGCCTCCATTTTCAGAAAAGGATGTTGACAACTATTTCCAGTGTTTTGAAAAGGTAGCAAAGAGTTGCCAGTGGCCAAAGGAACACTGGCCTCTGATGTTGCAAACTGTCCTCAAGGGTAAAGCTCAACAAGCCTATTCGGCTTTGTCTGCAGATGATTCCTCTGATTATGAGGTTGTCAAAAAGGTTATTTTGAGAGCTTATGAGTTGGTTCCAGAGGCTTACCGACAGAAATTCAGAGGTCTGAAGAAATCTGAAAATCAGACTTATGTTGAATTTGCTAATGAGAAGCAGGTTTGCTTTGAGCGCTGGTGTACTTCTATGGAGGTCAAGGATGATTTCAACTCACTAAAAGAGATGGTGTTAGTTGAAGAATTCAAGAACTGTGTTAAGGATGATGTTAAGACCTACCTTAATGAGAAGCAAGCACTGAACTTGCAATCAGCTGCCAAATTTGCAGATGAATATGTTCTCACACATAAGTCCAAATTTCAGTCTAGCAGTAACAATAAATGGTCCCAATTTCAGAAAAAGGGTTACGGTGATACCCAAGATTCCTCACCCAAAGACAAAGACAAATCTGGTGATGGTGCTCAGAAATCCAGTAACAGGTCTGATCGAAGTGTGAAAGCTGACAGTGACAAAAGTGGTCTAGTTTGCAGTTATTGCAAGAAATCTGGTCATGTTACAACTAACTGTTGGTTCCTTAAAGCTAAGAAAGAAAAAGAAAAGGATACCAAACCAAATGCCTTTGTGAAAACAAGGTTAGAAACCCCTGTAGTAGATAACCGATCTGCTAAATTGCCTGCTTCATGTGGGGCTAAAAAGCCTAATACAGCTGACTTTGTGAGGGAGGAATTTCTTCCATTTGTGTCAGAGGGATTTGTGGCTCTGAATGAGCATACTACTCCTGTCCCCATATATATCCTAAGGGATACCGGAGCTTCTCAGTCACTTTTGTTGATGGACTCCTTGGAGTTACGTGATGAGACCGCTTCAGGGGATTTCATACTTGTACAAGGTATTGAAGGGAGGACTGTATCTGTACCCCTGCGCTCTATATTCTTGAAGTCAGATTTAGTTACAGGACAGGTAAAGGTGGGACTTATGTCAAGTCTACCTATAAAGGGTGTTTCTCTGTTGCTAGGCAATGACCTGGCTGGGGGCAAAGTAGTTCCCCCTGTACATCTTACTTCACAGCCGAGCACTGAAAATGGGGATGAGGACCCATCTCTGTATCCTTCTTGCGCAGTGACTCGTGCTATGGCCAAGAAGGCTAAAGAAGATGATGTTGTGGTGCCGTCCAGTACATTGAATAGTCAGGACTCAGGTGGTTCGCCTCATGACTCTGATTGGCCTACTATGGTTTCTCCGTTTGAGGACTTATCAGATACTTTTATCAGTTCTCTATTCAGCCAGCCGGATGGGTCTGGTGATTCTGATGTGTCTGGAGACTTGTCTCTGTCCAGAAAGCGGTTGATTGAGGAGCAAACTAATGATCCTGAAATTTGTGTACTAAAGAGGAGAGCCCTTCCTGAAAAAGAAATAGATGCAGTTCCAGTTGGGTATTATCTCAAGGATGGTGTGTTGATGCGGAAGTGGCGCCCTCCTGATATCCCTGCCAATGCAGATTGGGCAGTGGTCAGGCAAATTGTTGTTCCGAAGGTCTATAGGAATGAGATCTTAACAATGGCTCATAGTTAACCTTTAGGAGGTCATCTTGGTGTTAACAAGACTGTTGATAAGATCATGAAACACTTCTTTTGGCCTGGGCTTCGGAAAGACGTTTCCAACTTTTGCAAAACCTGTCACACTTGTCAGGTAGTTGGAAAACACCAGTTAGACCCACCTGTAGCTCCATTGCAGCCTATCCCAGCATTTGGGGAGCCATTCTCTAGGGTCATTGTTGATTGCGTTGGTCCATTACCCAAGACTAGATCTGGAAATCAGTACTTGTTGACAATCATGTGTGCATCTACCAGATTCCCCGAAGCCATACCTCTACGTAACATCAAGGCAACTGCAATCTCGAAGGCTTTGATAAAGTTCTTCACGTTGTTTGGTCTTCCCAGGGAAATTCAGTCAGACCAAGGTAGCAATTTCACTTCTGGATTGTTTCAGCAGGTTGTGTATGAACTAGGTGCAAAACAGATTCTTTCTAGTGCCTATCATCCAGAAAGTCAGGGTGCCTTAGAGCGGTTTCATTCCACTCTCAAGACAATGATGAGGACTTATTGTTATGACCATGAGAAAGACTGGGACTAAGGGGTTCATTTGCTGTTGTTTGCAGCTAGAGAAGCAGTGCAGGAGTCTACTGGATTCAGTCCATTTGAGCTAGTGTTTGGTCATGAAGTGAGAGGACCTTTGCTATTATTGAGTGAACAATGGCAAGAGAAAGAGCCGCATATCAGTCTGTTAGACTATGTTAGCAAGTTCAAGGAAAAATTGCGTGCAGCTTGTGACCTTGCCAAAGAGAACTTGAAATCAAGTCAGGGAAAAATGAAAACTTGGTATGATCATAAGGCTAGAAGCCGTGAGTTTAAACCAGGAGACAGGGTCCTTGTGTTGTTTCCCTTGCAGTCCAATCCATTGCAGGCTAGATTTCATGGTCCTTATGAAATTCTGACAAAACTCAATGATCTCAATTACATTGTGAAGACTCCAGATAGGAGAAAACCAAAACAATTGTGTCATATAAACATGCTAAAGCCTTATCATGACAGAAATGCTAGGGTTGCAGCTGTCACTTCAGATTCTCCAATGGTCGAAACGTGTGAAGATGAGGGGGAGTTTCAAGATGATGAACCAAGAATTAAAGCTGAAGTTCTTTCATGTAAATTGTCAAACACTGAAGTGTTGCAAAATCTTGATGTAAAACTCCAGCACTTAGAACCCTCACAGAGAGATCAGTTTGAAAGGTTGATCAAGAAATATGAGGATTTGTTTCCTGATGTTCCAAAGAGAGTTACTATAGCCTCTCATGATGTAGATGTTGGTGATGCCAAACCAATAAAACAGCATCCATACCGGATGAATCCTGAAAAGAGAAAGATTGCTGAGAAAGAGGTTGAGTACATGTTAGAACATGATATTATCAGACCCTCCAACTCAGATTGGAGTTCACCCTGTGTGCTAGTTCCAAAACCTGATGGAAGTACTAGATTCTGTACAGATTATCGCAAAGTCAATGCTGTAACTAGAACTGATGTGTTTCCAATACCTAGGATTGATGATTGTATTGATAGTGTAGGGCAAGCAAAGTTTCTGACCAAGATTGATTTATTGAAGGGTTATTGGTGTGTGCCTTTAACTGAGAGGGCCAAGAGCATCTCTGCTTTTGCCACACCATCTGGATTGTACCAGTATGAAGTCCTACCCTTTGGCATGAAAAATGCCCCAGCCACGTTCCAAAGGATGATACAGTCTACAATCGCCGGATTGCCACACACGGGTGCGTACATCGATGACCTGATCACATGGAGTGACTCCTGGGAAGAACATCTAAAAGATGTTGAGACGTTGTTCCAGCGCCTGACCCAGGCAAACCTGACTGTTAACCTGAGCAAGAGTGACTTTGGTTGTGCTACTGTCACCTATCTTGGCTACGTCATAGGCCAGGGTAAGGTGGCACCCATAAATGCTAAAGTCCAAGCCATCATGGACTTTCCAGTTCCTGACAACAAAAAAGCTTTGCGCCGCTTCCTTGGAATGATCGGGTACTACCGCAAGTTCTGCAAGAACTTTGCTGAGATTGCTCTCAGTCTAACTAACCAACTGAAGAAAGGCGTAAAGTTCACCTGGGATGATGCATGCCAGAGAGCCTTCGATCACCTGAAGTCTCTGCTGTGTCACTTCCCTGTGCTCAAATCTCCTGACTTCAACAAACCGTTCTCCATCGCGGTCGATGCTAGCGACCAAGCTTGTGGATCTGTGCTCCTACAGAGAAGTGACTCTGATGACATTGAGCATCCCGTGGCATACTTCTCCAGGAAGTTCAATCGCCACCAAAGGAACTATTCCACAACAGAGAAGGAACTGTTGGCTCTGGTCCTTTCTTTACAACACTTTGAGGTTTATGTTTGTACAGGGCAAAAGCCAATGATTGTGTACACAGACCACAATCCGTTAATGTTTTTGAGTAAGATGAAAAACAAGAATCGGAGATTGTTGAATTGGAGTTTGATTTTACAGGAGTTTGACTTGGAAATTAAGCATGGGAAGGGTACAGACAATGTAATTGCTGATTGCTTATCCCGTGTTTGAATGTGAATATATATATCCCGTGTTTATTTTAATATTGTATGATATGTATATATAGACAAGGGTTCACTTAACCATTTTGTATTGAAAAGAAAAATTTTGCCTTTATGAGTCAAAATTTTTCCCTTTTGGAATGGAGGTGTAATGTGAATATAGGCCACTAGATGGCAGTATTTACCTTTTTTTTGTTAAGCTCAGACTGAAGTCATGTTAAGACATGTCCTGGACATGTCTGGGGCAAGTCTCAGAAAATTAAAAAAAAAGAGGTCTAAATGTGGGTGGGGTCTGCAAAAGAGTATATAAGGAAAAGAATTGAGACAGTAAAGTAGTAGGAGAAATTGCAAGAAGAAGGATACACGTGACCAGACCTGTCATTTCTGTTCAGAACCTGAAGTTTCTTTTGAGGATTTCTGTCTGTGTTTGAGCATTTTCTTCATCCAGGACATCACCAAGCCACCCCACCAAAAAGGGACTGTAATTATTTCTGTTTTTTCTTATTTATCAATCTTGGTCTTTAGTTGTAGGTTGTTATTAGTCTTTGTCTTTGTTAAAAATTAAATGTGTTTTAGTTGTTAAAACTGTGTTTGTCATCCCTTGCTGTTGCTGTTGTGTTATAAATGTAATAACAAATTGGGGCCATAACACTGAAGTGTTCTTGAGCCCATGTGGTGATGTCCTTTACACACTGGTTTTTGATGCCGTACCGCCTGAGGGATCGAAGGTCACGGGCATTCAATGTTAGTTTTCGGCCTTGTCGCTTACGTGCAGTGATTTCTACAGATTCTCTGAACCTTTTGACAATATTACGGACCTTAGATGATGAAATCCCTAAATTTCTTGCAATAGCTCGTTGAGAAATGTTGTATTTAAACTGTTCGACAATCAGCTCAAGCATTTGTTCACTAAGTGGTGACCCTCGCCCCATCCTTGTTTGTGAATGACTGAGTATTTCAGGGAAGCTGCTTTTATACCCAATCATAGCACCCACCTGTTCCCAATTAGCCCGTTCACCTGTGGGATGTTCCAAATAAGTGTTAGATGAGCATTCCTCAACTCTCGCAGTCTTTTTTGCCGCTTGTGCCAGCTTTTTTGAAACATGTTTCAGGCATCAAATTCCAAATGAGCTAATATTTGCAAAAAATTCCAAAGTTTACCTGTTCGAACATTAAGTAACTTGTCTTTGCAGTGTATTCCATTGAATATAGGTTGAAAAGGATTTGCAAATCATTGTATTCTGTTTTTATGTCCGATTTACACAATGTGCCAACTTCACTGGTTTTGGGTTTTGTACAATTATCTGCAACTAAAGCTTTCAGGGAGTGTTCTTGCAGAACAAGTTATGTTGCCAGTTGCATGATACATAGCTCCCAAGTGACCCGCATCTGGCGGGTCTGACCCTCGTTTCAAAGCCAAAGCCCGCGGACCCGCAAGCCAATTAAAAAACCCACCATTTGTGCATTGAAGGATTTTTATGTTATTTCTCCACCCACGCGTAATAATGTGTTCCCCCCCACAAAAATAATGAAATGGAATCACCCCCCCCCAATGAAATGAAACGCTGTCGTTATGGACCAGCATTTGGGTCCTTCAAACTTGAGAGGTATGATGATATATGTTGTCTACGTATTCGATCGGCTTTTTTCAAAACTGACATATTGCAACGAATGCTGGGAATTTGGTTTTCACATTAATGCAAATATTGGCAGCACAGTTCACCAGCTGATTTCTCAGAAATTCACATCATTCTTTTGGTGACAGTTCAGAAATATATATAGGTTCCAAAAAGATGATTGCATAATTGAAAGGAGAGCTCGTCACCCCTCATCTGCAGGCTTTGAGACATGCCATGGCACATTCAAAGCTTGCAGGTTTATTGCTGAGACTTTGATGACACAATCTTATGCTCTCATTTCAGCACAATTGACAGCGTTACAGGCCCTTTTCCAAATTATTTGCAATATTGTGCCACAAATTAGCAGGTCATTGTCCTGTTGGACACAAGGACAAATGCACTATGAGAACATCAACCGGCATATGCTCTATTTAAAATACCATCTGGGGAGGTTGTCTTATTGGCTGGATTCTTTTACAGTCTAGCTCATTGTTGGATAAGCTATCTTTGACCATATTGGAGGTGCAAGTAAAAAATTCACGATGAATTTCAAATTGGAAATGTTTTGAGCATGGCATCATCATAAGAAATATTAAGACTGTCTTGATATTTGCTGCAGGGCTCATCAAGCTCATCACATGAATGATCTACTCTTCAGCAGTTGGAATGCTAGTGGTTTTGATGTAACCCCAGTGCAAAATAAAATATTTACTTATGCACCCATTGGTACATTGGATTATTGCTTTCATAGCGCAACTGCATATTTTTATTGATTTTGAACAAGTCATAGCTGTTGCATTATGCAGTAAATTTGACAATCTACCTGCTGTTTTGAAACCTCCCATACACCCTCTATTGTAAGCTTGCAGAAACTGTTTTGTTTAAGCAAGAGCCAGGGGATTTATGGCAGATGGCATCTTAGGACACCCACCCTATCCCAACAAATGTAACTCAAAATCACAAACCATTTTCAGAAACTGCAGAATTTCACAACATACAAAAACATTCTCATTGGCTATTTCTTCACCTTTACTCTGCAATGGACTGGCAAGCTGTTCACAGTGTGTCCCTACTTTTCACCCATAGTTACCTGGGACAAGCTCCAGCTCCCCCCGTGAGCCCAGGGAGGAAGAGGCGGTTTGCATAATAGATTGATAGTGAACAGTGAGTGCCTAATCAATTGGACTGTAATTTTTTTTTCTTGGTTCAGTACTTCAGAATTTTGGTGTTTGAAAGCACACAGTTACAATAAGGTTGAGGTTCAGACTGTCAGTTTTAATTTGAGGGTCTTTTGATCCCAACTGGATGTACAGTTATGATATGACAATGCACAGCAAATAACCCCCCCCCCCCATTTTCAAGCGCATCAAAACAGATCAGACAATTTAAAGGGGAATTCCGGAGTGAAAATGACTTGGGGTTGTTGAAACATGAAAACGAGTACTAACTTTTGTGGAATACCCCACCTTCGTATGCACCCAAAATAACAAAATAAGTGGCTTTTTAGCCGAAGCTCCCAACAGACTTACAGTGGTAGAGAATGGGGCATAGCAGTGCCATGCAAAGAAATAGCTATTTTTACATCATTAACAAGGCTCAAGTAGCTCCACACTTCATTGGTAGAATTCTGAGGGCCCTGGCATTTAAAACGAGGCACTGAGAACTTTGAAAATGCACAGGTAGTTTATTAAAAAGACTGTTTATGCAGACAGTACCTTGAGATAATTTCCCGTCGCCGCCATCTTGAAAGTCACAATAAGTTGATTGACGAGCACGAACGAATAGGAAGGATAGGGGAACAGATTGCAATCTATTCGTTGATGCTCTTGTGTACTACTCTCAGTATAGAATGACAGTTTCAGCAAATTCGCAGCTCATAAAATGGTACATTACTGCTAGGCTTATAAGTGACGCCGTTCTGCGCCAATGCTTCACTGGGCTGGACACAATGATGTTTCCCTGGCTGAGTTTAACAGCTGCAGTTTTTGTTTGCACTATAGTCATTTCATAATGTTTTTCAGACGGGCATCTCTGGGAGTATCAGTTATGGAAGTTTGACAGCCTGTGTGCAAAAGCTTATAGCATAAAGAACTACCTAAAAGATTTCAGTCATGTAACTTAAGCTACATGGTGGAGTTCATGTATCCGGTGCTAGCATATGCCAACAGCTGAGACTTAGTGAGGTGGCATGCTTATTTATTGTATATGTGAATTGATATTATGGATGGCAACAGTGTCCATGGGCTCACACGCTAGGGATAATGTATTCTCATTAAAAGCGGAGTCAATTGAATCACACATACCTACAGGCCTGCAACAAACATTTTTACATTATAAGAATGGTCAACTAAACACTCTGGGCTTTTCATCTACAAAACATTGTCTTGCTGATGTTTTTGGTATCTAGCTTTGGCATCAACTCAGCCATTGATGAGACTGGCCATTGATAGCAGAATTGGGGCCATCATCTTCACTGGAGGTGCTTTTTAAAATCAGTTCTGTGCCGAGTAAATCTCAAAATAGCAATAATCAGTCTTATTAATTCGTCGCCAGATATTTCAGTCAACCAGTACCTCAGCTCAACTGAAACATGAACTGGTGCACATTGTGCTGGTATGTGCACATAATGCAGACCTGCCCCCGTCCACTAACACAGCCAACAAGTCTCAGCTTCATAACACATGTCCACACCTGTTCTCAGCAGGCAGCAATTTTACTGGAGTCACAGTTCACCAGCCGCTTCATTGGTATTAAATTACTGTGTTGAGAAGGACAGGGAGCAGTGTGGTAATGAACTGTGCTTTCGCCATATGTACAGGTTATGAAGTTGAGATTACGGTCTGCAGAGCAGGATCTGCAGTGATTCATGGCAGAATTAATAAGCAGGTTCTTAATAGCCCCCGAATAGGAGTGCCTCTGTGACTGGTTTCTGACAGGAGTCGGGCGAAGCTTCAGATATGAAGAGCTCTGGCTGCTGTACTGACACCTCATTTAGACAGAATTTCAATTGACTGGCTCAAAGACACATTTCTTATTTTCATTCCGACCAACCCCTGTGACGGAAACTTGTTGCTGCATTTGTGATTCTGCTGACTACCCTTCCCTTTCGAAGTACAGGACTAATCAAAAGTGAAAAAAAAAGCATTTACAGGCATCATTGCACATAAGGACTGCATATCGAACACTTTCAAACATTTAGAAAGGAGAGTGTGCTGCTGGGTAAGAGCAACTGTAATGAAGAGACTGGTGATTCATGTTGAACAAAAATGACAGAACTAAGGGGACAGTGGGGTATTCTCACACAAAATGAGTTTGTGCTTTTTTCCTAAGAGCTTACTTCAGAGCAGTCACGAATATCATGGTTCCTTCCGGCTCATATCCAAGTGAAATATACGGGTGGTCTGTCCCATCTGAAACCACTGCACAAACAATTTCAACTGCGATGCATGTTCCTTTTCTTGGAGGGGGGGGGGGGGGGGGGGGTTCTCTTGGTGTTTGATGACTCGGAAGTACCTTGTCAACCCCAAAGTCCCTCTCACTCCAAACTCTCAGGTGAAAAATACAGTAATGCCGACAATGTTATCCAGTCGGCAGCTCAGCAGAGAAGTGTAACTGCGCCTTTTAGAATCACCTGTCTTGCTTGTAAGAAGTTCACACTTCGTCATGATAAACCATAAAGAAAATGTAAAGAAACGGGACGAGAACATTTTGTTAAAAATATCAATTTGCAGTCCCAATGATGTGAGGAGAGGAGGCAGCTGCATTCATGGGTTCAGGCCTGCCCAATCAGCCTCAGTGTAATCATGGAACATTCAAGGCGTTAGCTTTGTTTCACCTGTGTCATGGTTTTCATCTGGATTGTTGTTTGTGTATTTACTTCTGACTTTATTATTGTAGCCCCCAGACAAAATCATGGCTACTATGGATCTGGCCTCGTCACATGTCCGCCGCTGCTGTAGAGATATCTTTGTGGATTCTGTACAGGCCACATTTGGGTAAGTACATGGGCTTTAGTCAAGACACGGCGGCTATTGATTTTGGTTGCCATAGTAACATATTTCACTAAATAATAATACATTTTCTGCCAAAAATACGCCAAAATGAAAAATATGGGTGATCGGGGGTTACACCCATTGGTCGCGGATGATCGGACCATCTAGTTTTACATGTCTCATTGTTTATTTGTTAAGCTTTGGCAGGGAAAACACTAGGAACTCGGAAACAAGGAGACAAAGGGGGATGAGACGCCATATGCAGGGACCCAAAAAATATTTATTGAATAAAACCATAAAAACTCGAAAGGGGAAAATGGGGCACTCCAGCCAACAGAAACACCGTGCAACTGCACTGAAGGAAGGAGAACTCAGGAATCCAAAACTAATAGAAGGGAACACCAGGGGGCAGACTCGGGAAATGACAGGGGCAGACTCAGGAACTGACAGGGGCAACTCTGAATAGGGGCGAGTCAGAAGGGGGAACTCGGGAAGCTCGGGAACGGGGGAGCTCGGGACAGAGGCTGGAGACAAAGGCAGAGGGCAGGCACAGGATGAGAAGACGGGCACAGCTGGCAGGTGGCTGACTCGGAAGGCACAGCTGGCCGGAGAAAGGGTCGGGGAAAACATCAGGAGTGGGCAGACGAGGACGACTGGAACATCTCGGGGCGGCGACGGGAACTGCTTGGAACGGCGACAGGAACAGCTAGGAGCGGCGACAGGAACGTCTTGGTGGCTTGGGAGGCGACTTGAACACTTAGGGCTCAGGAGACATCAGGGGCCACCAGGGGGCTCAAAGACGACAGGCAGAGCGGACACCACTGGACGGCACAGCTGGCAAACTGGCACAGCTGGCAGGAAGAAGGCTCTGGAAACAACAGGCGGAGGGCAGACTCAGACGGAACTGGATCGGGAACGGCAGGAAGGGCAGGCTGGGCTGGGGCATGATGCCTGGAGAACACAGAGAAGATAATGGGGACCAGAGGGAAAGTGCACAGGGGCAAGGAGTGGTGAGGTGCGGGCGAAGTCAGATCTCAATCTGCTTGCTGCTGGAGACTGATATAGGGCAGGGGTACGGACAGACACAGGTGCAGAAACTTAATATAATTAACGAGGGGTGGAACATGAGGGAAACCTAATTACATGAAACAAATAAACATTAACACACAGACGAGGATCACAAGACAATCCCAAAGATGGGATAAATAAACTAAATAAATATTTCACAGTGAATAGAAAGAGACAGGACAGATAATATAAATGCAGAAGGTTCTGCAGGAAAACACAGCAAAGCCAGCGAAAGAAAAGCAAGAGGCGGAGACTAGAACAGGGCGAATGCTGAGAGATCATTAGTCAATTAGTAAGTGCAGCTATACAATCCCGGGTGCTTGTAAGTAGGTTAGTCTAATATACAATGTTAGTTTGGTTAGTAAATTCTAGAAAATAACAAACTGTTAGTAGGGGTTAGTAATATAGAAAAGCAAGGGGAAATTAGTAAACAAGAACGGAAGGAAGGCTGAAACCCCGAATCCATTAAATCACCCGAAACAGTGTCACAATCAATTAAGACTGAAAACTGCTACAAACAATGACGCGACCGGGGAGAAAGCAAAGACCGTACATGGGTAAAACGTGGACTGGAATAACACGGGAGAGGAATGAAATGTGAAACACTAAGACATCTGACTAAAAACCGACATCACCAAAATAATAAAAACCTAAAATTGACTAACCAAAACACACAGACCCACAGAACACAACATTATTTTAACCGATCTTCAGTATTGGACCAGACATTTCCTGCATCTGTCACCTGTCACGTGTTTTCTATTTTATCTCCCGCACTCACACCTCCTCTTATTCATTGTCCATTCCTAAGTTTGTTCTCTTGTTAAATACCTCACCTTCCAGTTTGTCTCGTCAGCTGAATGCACCTGCAGTCAATCACATTCCTTCCCCAAATAATCTCGTTTCAGTTCAGTTCCTTGTGAGTTTGCCAGCCAGCATCTTTTGTGTCTGCTTACAAGCGTTGCTTGATTCTGTGAATTACTGGTTATAGTTTGTTTTGTTTTTGGTTTCTGAATCAGTCCTGCCCCCTGTGTACGATTATTACCTAGCTTTGCGATTCTTCCTCTGTTTTGGCTTTGGCGTGCTAGTTTCCTGTTATTTATTTACTGGACTGCATACTCACTCTGATTTGGATTTGCCCTTCAGCTCTGCATTATTTCTGAGTGTTACCAACATGGATTGGCTGACCAAGAATTCTAATAAGCCCTGTGAACTGAGCTGTTGTCTGCACTTGACTTCTGCCTCTACCCTGAGTAAAATATATTTCAATTTAAACAGGCCCTGCTCTCCAAAGGGCCCCAACTGGTGCACAAGTGATTGATTGATTCTGCCATTTTTTAAAAATAATGGCAAAAAAAGGCAACTGGTGATTGGTGAGCTGTGGTTACTTCGTTCTAAGATCATGCATAAGACACAGCTTCAACCATGACTAGATGGCAGTGGTGTCTGCTGAACAGAAAAAAGGCGAGGCACAAAACATCACTTAAAACTGAGCAGTCTAGATCTATTTCCAATCATTTTACTGAATGATAATCATTTTCCTTGAGCAATGATACGTTAACTTTGTGAACATTCAGTTCTCTCAGGTGAAGCCACTTTTCTTTACAGTAAGATGAGAAATAAAATGCTTCATTTGGATGGAAAATTATGCGCATTTCATACTTTCCTTTTTTTCTTTTTTTTTTCAATCATGATGCACAAGTTTTTGCAAGATGTGCCACCAGTTTACACGGACGATCTGGAGTTTTATTTTTTTAAATCTGTTTCCAGACAGCATGGCCTACTTAGGCATTTGAATAAAATACTTTCTTTACCAAATTAGTATTTTAACACCTTAACATTGCAATGAATAGGAAGCTATGAGTTTACCTGCCAATGCATTATTTGTATCCTCAGAAAAAATGTTAATTAAGGAATGTAATTGAATTGATTGCAATCTATTTGTTTGTGCTCGTCAATCGACTTATTGTGAGTTTCAAGATGGAGGCGACTGGAAACTACATCAAGGTATTGTTTGCAAAAATAGTCTTTTTTAATAAACTACTAAAGTTCTCATTGCCTCCTTTTAAATGTCAGGGCCATCGGAATTCTACTGATGAAGTGTGGAGCTACTTTATGCCTTGTTAATGATGAATAAAATGGCAATTTCTTTGCATGGAAATGCCATGCCCGATTCACAGCCATTGTAAGCCTGTTGGGAGTTTCGGGTAAACATCCATTTATTTTTATACATCCATTTAAAGATCTACCTGAACAGGGTGTGCATGAAGGTGCTTTGGGTCTTAAATGGATCAGGTGTGCTAAAGTGAAGCTGCAACAGAAACCTGCAGGACAGGGGTCCTGAGGACTGGGTTGGGAACCACTGGTTTAGATTATTTCTACATGGAGTTGTCCATGCAGCTGGAAATTCACGAAATGCATTTCAGCGTTTAAGGTGAAGTTTGAGAATATGCCATTATTGATGCAAATCAACTTTTGGACTTTTTGTTGTTCTTTATTTTTATTTTATCTGTTTTTATACTGTTTTTTTTTTCCTCTTTATATACTAGGAATCTTGTGCCTTATTTATTATGTATGTAATTTTTGGGTGGACCCCAGGAAGAGTAGCTGCAGCTCTGCGCAGCTAATGGGGATCCTAATAATAAATAAATAAATAAATAAACTTGATCAACTTGCTTTTTTCTTGTTTATGTTTTCCTGGGGCCCCACATGAGGTTTTAAAATGGGCCCCTAAATGCTTAAGGCCACCACTGATCTGTGATCTGACCACTGGTCCCACAAGTATCAACTCCTTCTGTAATTCAACCTCTTCTCTCTCCCCTTCTCCCCTTGGGATTCAAGGACGCAATGCCTTACATCTAGAGTTGCAAAAAATGACAAGTTCCATCATGAATCAATGAAGGACATACTCTGCTCCGTATTTTTGAAAATCAATTCAATTCAAATTTATGGGAGAGAAATATTCAATGTTAGACAATGAAAACTGGGCGATTTGTGTATGAGATTGACAGGAACCCTCCTGCTCTGTTATCACTCAGCCTGTCAGTCATGTTATGCTCCCAACCCGGAAACACTTTACTTGAAGGTATCGTCATAAGAGTAACATGACACAGTCATGAAAGTGTCATAAACATTATGTAAATGTCATAAACGTTGTCATTAAGTGTCATTCGGTTTTTGGGATGACAAGTTGACATTGTTTGGGTTGTCTTGATTATGAAAACTTCGTCCTAAGAGGGACATGACACTGTCATAACTGTTACATGACACATGTAACAGTTATGACAGTGTCTTGTCAGTCTTGTGACGGTACCTTCAAGTAAAGTGAACCCCCAACCCTAACAGAGAAGCCCTGTCATGGCATTGCCACTATACGCCTGAAAGCAGCACGAGATTAAAAAAAAAAAAGTTCAGTGGCCGTAAAATATGTACTTTTCCATAATTAATTGTTCCATTGTTGAGAGATTACATTGGAAATTTAGAATGTTTTTGCATGAATGATTGATATAAAAAGTCCATTGTATTTCATAAAAGTCCATTGTATTCAAAAGAACTATCGTCGATGTCAAAAGTTTTGCCCTGTTAAAACAGAATTCAAGAATGAGTACATGCAAATATGAAGATGAATAATATCAAAAATATTGTTTGCATTATTGAAAGAAATAATACCATGATGTTCTATATATTAATAAAATATACAGTTGTGCAGTGAAATAGTATTTTCCCCTCTATCCAATTTCCTCTATTTTGCATATTATTCACAGTTATATGTTTTAAATGATCAAGCTAATTAGATCTTCGATCACGATATTGCAGTATTTGGTTCTTAAATTATGATTTTTTTTATTGAAGGTATAGGCTATCCAACCCCACCTGGCCTTATGTGGAAAAAGTAAGTGCTCCCTTAGTTACTAAATTAACTAATTAAATAAATTTAATTGATAATTAAGCACAATTTTCATAGTATACGACCCATGTAGCCATCTTGGGACAGAGAGACAGTTTGTGGCTCTCCTCCGATGCAAGCACCTGTCAGCTGCTGCTTCTTTTCACACTCATAGCTTCAAACCTCATGAGCTCTGAATGTGGCAGTCCCTCCCAATTTATTTCTCTGCAGCGCAGCATTGTGAGCTGCTCTGAAAAGGCTACCAGCCACTGCCGGCACCACCACAACTAGGGATCAAACCCAGGCAGTGCTGGTCACTACTGCTCTGCAAAGAGGCGCCTTGACTGACGTAACTAACCCGGTAGCTGTGACACACAAATTTTTATGTTTATTTCTCAGAGTGGATATTTCACAGATGAAATATGCAAAACAATCAACCAGTATACATATTTCCATGTAAAAATGAGCAAATTTATTTGATCACATGGGACCTTTCAATAGAAAAAAAAAAATGAGCAAAGATATACTGAGCAACAAAAGAAATGCAAGTTGGCTAGTTAGTTAATGTACTCTTATGGTTACTCAGTCAAAGTGACCGCAAAATAAAGAAAAGTTTGATGAAATGAGTGTAAATGTGCACGCGCAAGTAATAAAGTTGATTGTGTAGAATAATTACGCTCAAACTTTTTTTTTTTTTGGCAACAAACACTCAAAGTGGGTCTGGCGGAACACAAAAGATGATTATGCAGAAAAGCACCTCATGCCCACTGTGAAGTATGGGGGAGGATCGGTGATGCTGTGGGCCTGTTTCTCTTCCAGAGGCCCTGGGAACCTTGTTAGGGTGCATGGCATCATGAACGCTTTGAAATACCAGGACATTTTAAATCAAAATCTGGATGCCTCTGCCCGAAAGCTGAAGATGGGTCGTCACTGGGTCTTTCAGGAAGATAATGACCCTAAACGTGTGGCTAAATCTACTCAGAAATGGTTCACCAGACACAGAATCAAGCTCCTTCCATGGCCATCTCAGTCCCCAGACCTCAACCCCATTGAAAACCTGTGGAGTGAGCTGAAGAGGAGAGTGCAGAGGAGAGGACCCAGGTCACTGGATGATTTAGAGAGATTGTACAAAGAGGAATGGTCGAAGATCCCTCTTTCTGTATTCTCCCATTTTGTGAAACATTATAGGAGAAGATTAGATGCTGTTTCCTTGGCAAAAGGGGGTTGTACAAAGTATTAACATCAGGGGTGCTCATAATTGTGGCACACGTGATTTCATGTAAACAAATAATTTCTTAATGTGGGATTTTTTTCCCACTGAATAAATGCACTGAATGAAAAGTTGGATTTTCTTCTTTTTTTCATTGTGGTCCTGTATTATTTAGAAAAAAAATGAATTTATTAGAAGCTAAAGAACACATCTTAACGAGGGGTGCAATAATTATGGAGGGCACTGTATACATATATTTTTTGTGATCCTCAGCTGACTAAGATACATATAGATTTTTACTCTTTATAGCTGCTGGCAGCTGCAACTATGACTGGAGTTCTCTTGCAGATATTAAAATGACTTTCATCATGACAGTCACCATCATAACATTGTTCAGGAAAATATCAACAACTACATAGTGTCAAAATACATTGGCATTTTGATTAACTATTTTATGCCCAATAAAAATCTACTCAGATGTGGAATTTATGTTTTAATATAAATGTAGTTAGTAGCTTACGTTGTTCATCAGGGTATGCCCAGCCCAAAAAAGTTTACAGACTGTCAATTTCTATGTCACATTAACATAACTAAGTAATGATACCAATTATTCAAATTATAGTCAAACATGAATAGTATATTCTGAATGCCTTTAGAGTTGACGTGCTTTAAATAAACTGATCTTACATTGTATGCGTGCATCATTACCTAGTTTGCATGATTCTCCAAGTTTTAGAAGTTAAATGAGCCCATACTTTGACTCTCAGTCCAACTTATCACTTTCTGATTTTGTTATTGGAGCCTTTCTTTAAATAATACAGCTGACTAGTTGGCTATCTACAGCGATAAATCCAACTTGTTTAGCCAGCACACCAGACACGGGCTGATGCTGCAGGGTCATGTTTGCTAGCCATTGGCAGTACGCTTGCCATCAACCACATTCATTTACATCGATAGCCAAATAAATAAACAAGACTATAATACATATGCTAACAAATTGGATTTGACATCTAACAAGATCACGCAAAGCTCGATTTCTATACTTTATAATAAATAGTTATCTTGTTTTTTTCCGTATTAGCCTGCAAGTAACATTAGCACTTTGAAAATAGAGCTAGCTGACTATGTCCATAGCTGGCTGGCTACCATAGCAAGCTATAGTTTTCCAAGATACTGTTCAAACAAATGGTAATCTTACTAACATTGCCATCAGTTTTATCTGCATACAGATTGCTTTATCTATCTGATTATTGGACAGTTTCACATAGTTTAAGCGTTAGCCAGAAAACCGTTCCGAACATGAGCTAAGCCATGCACATAGGGCTGGGCGATATGGACTAAATCTAATATCTCGATATCCGTGACCGAATACCCGATATCGATATTTTGCCGATATCATCGGCACAAATGTTGGTGCTTTTGCAAAATATGTACACAGTAATATTTTCTATAACCATTTATTAGTAATGTTGACATAACGATGAAAAAGGTGCAGGCAACAGCTTCAACAGTCTTGCAAGTGCAGAAAAATGCAACCCATTACTGTAATTCAGCTTTTAAAACCAGAAAAGCCAACACTTATTTCATATCACGATATTACGATAGCCAAAATCTGTGACGATATTTTACTTTGAATCACGATATCGATATAATATCGATATATCGCCCAGCCCTAAACATTCACTTATTGTGCTCTCAGAGCACAGGCTGAGGCTGAGAATTGCACTGCTATGTCCACCATGCTCATTAAATACCAAAGTTTTGAATATTATCATGCAACAAAGGTGAGAGGGGTGATTTGTGGGGCAGAGGAGGGAAAAAGAAAAAAAACAGGCAACAATTTCAGGCTGGCTACAACCCTTATGGTAGAATGAGACCTACAAATGACTATTTTCATATTCCAAGGGTAATCTTACTGAGAAAAAACACATAATATTGCTAAAGGATTTTCAGATCTATGGCTCTGACAAATACTGCCGGCTGGTGAACTATCAAAGACTTCAGCGCTCATGCGATGCTGACTCTTGTCGCCCTGTAGGGGGTTGGGAGCTGTTTCTATGGGGAACTGACAATTACACACAACAGCTGTCTGTCGTCAAGTCATGGGGGTTTTAATTCCAGACTGGCACCAGTAATCCCCTTCACATTTCTGTGCATCCCAACAGCTGCACTGCACAGACCAGGAAGATTGCGTTAAAACACTTTAATTAAAAAACCAAAACACCAGAGAGACAACACAGGCCAGAGTAGGTCAATTGTGTGGCAGCATGCATATATTTTTGTAAGACCTGTCAGCATAATTGTCGTGTACTTTTTATATGGAAAATCGTAAGTGCGGTAAAGGGGTGGTCTTAAATGGCACCACTTGGTAAACTAGTACTGCAACGAAAAGGTTTTTGCCCGCCCCCCCATTTCCTACTTTTTTCTATATTTGTCAAACTAAATGTTTTTAGATCTTCCTAAAAATGTCATATTATACAAGAGTAAGATGAGGAATCACCAAATACAGATTTTAAATGATATTTTTCCTGGAGGTAAAAGGTTATAGAGCTCATATCATCCATGTGAGAACGTAAATGTCCTCAGAACTTAACATTAGCTGTTAAGACCTGTAACAAAACCTCAAATGCAATAACTGGGATTCACCCTTGTAGAGGAAATTTGGCCCATTCACATTGGCAGAACTGCATTGATTCAGCTACCGTTGAGGGATTTTGTGCATGCATGACACATATTAACATCCTGTCACAGCAGCTCAATGGGGTCACATGAATTTTTGGTTTCTGAAAGCTTCTGAAAGTTTTGTTTCTTTTCAGCAATTCAGAAGTAGACTTGCTTTTCAGATCCTTGTCTTGCTGTGAAGCTTAAATGCGCTCAAGCTTAAGATCACAGACATAACTGGACTATTTCCTCATGATTTTCTTGAAGAGGGCTGATTTCATTGTTGTGTCAATTATGGCAAGTTGCCTAAGCCCAGAAGAAGAAGAAGCTTATCACAGTACCAGCACAAAGTGTCACAGTTGATACAAATAGTCTCCTGAAAAGTTCCACTTCTGAGTCATCAGTCCATGCAAAAAAAATTCCAAAAAGTAATGTCTGCGGTTACTCTTGGTTAGCGGTAGTTTTCACAATGCTCCCTTGGATTGCATTTTCCCAGTCTTTCCAAAGATGGAATCATGAACTTTGATTTTAACTGAGGTGAACAAAGGTCGAAGTTATTTAGATGTCAGCCTGAGTTTTTTTGTGACTTCATGAATGAGTTGCACCATCGTATGCATTTTGGGAGGGCAGCCATTCCTAGAAAGAGTCATCAAGGTTGCAGGTATTCGCAATTTGGATATAATGGCGCTTGCTGTCCGGGTTGTGATTTCTGTTCGGTGCTTTTTGGTTTATTTCTGTTTGAGTTGTGTATTATTTGAAGGTTTATTCATTTCACTGTTCCACTTATTTCATGTAGGGTTCCTCTCTCCTATGCTCAGTATGTTTCCATGTTCTGTCTGTTGCCCTCTCCCCCTCACCTTCCCCTCGCTGTTTTTGATTGTTTCTCATTACCTCATCACTACACCCCTCCTCTGCTGCTCTGTTCATCTGCCCTGTATTCCCCTGATTAGCTCCTGGTGTTGCCAGTATATTGTGTTTATTTTACAGTAGCATGTTATTATTTTCAATGTTCTGCTTATTTCATTTTTTGTTTTCCTTTTGCTGTGTTCTTGTTCTCCCTCGTGTTCTCCGGTCGGTCCTTATTTCTTTGTTCACCTGACGTTTCGTCTCCCTGCTGCCGTAAAGACGTTCATCACGCCTCACTCCCGCTCCTCACCTGTGGCTACTTGTCTCTGAATCCATTAAGCTCCTATTTTTCACTTAACTTTTCCCTTAAGTAGGTTTAAAGTCAGATTAAGCTTTTTTCATATTAAAGGAAATTCAACATATATATTTTGTATCTCCGCTTCACTGATGCCGCACCACACTTACATTGAGAGAAATATTCAAATCCTGGATACTATGTCTTTTACGGCCATCGCATTACATCAGATATCTAGATCTTGGGAGTCATTTCATTCACGTTTTCCTGTAATACAGCACGACATATTACGGATAATTTTCCCAGTCTATCTTCCTGCCCCCAGTGAGTGATCTCTGTTTCATTTACTGTTTCTTTTATTAATGAACTTTCTACTACCATGGCTTATAATGTCTAAATGGTTCACTTTTGGAGACTCTGATTCTCACTGTGGTTCTCTTGAGTCCAAGGCTTTGTGACCCTTCCCTGGATTGATATATTTCACTAATTTTCTTTCTCATCTGTTCTAGAGTTTCTTTTGATGCCAACATCACATACTGCTATTAAGGCATTTTATGCAAATTTACATTGCTAGAAAAATTCCATTAAACAATTTAACAGTGTTGTGTCAATCAATTCTGCATGTCTCTGCTCTAATTTAACCCTGCAGTACATTAAATATGGTTAAAGTGTCCCAGAAGGTCATTACTTTTTTCTCTCTTACATACGGCCTGTTTTTTGTTGAATTACACTTTTCCTTTAATAAACAAAATTATAATTTAAAAATAGCATTTAATTGTGCAATTAATTGTGGAAAATGTGGGAGAATAGCATAAATACGGAACTGTATTTATTCCTACTTGACAATTCAAATCCAAAATATGATTTCATTGGTAAGAAGAGAGTGAGGTGACCTTGATAGTAGGTAGTGTTATGATTTCCCAATCCATAATAGCTGAAGCCACCGCCTTATAGTGGGAATAATTTGTAATGGTTAGATGTAAACAAAGGCAAATCAAAAACAGCCATCTAATCTTTCACCCCTTAAGCTCTTAAATTTATATACCCCTCTTGTAGATACACAGGTACATGAACGAAAACCACGGAAAGCACTGATTATAGGTATTTCCGCAGTTAAAAATGTAAGAGTCTTCAAACCAGCTATCACAGTGTACTGTATTCCTGGCGCTCCTGTGACTAACATCAAGGTGAATTTAAAACTACTTGAAAAGAGTTAACACAAGTTTTCCAAAATTATTATCCACACTGGTACAAATGACATTAGCATGAGACAATCAGAGATGACAAAGAGTAGTTTTGAGTCAGTCTGCACATTGGCTGAGAAGATTCTACGGTCAGTTAATCTCTCTCGTCCATTACCGATTCAATGTGGTGATGAAATGTACTGCAGATTCGATTTACTCAATCACTGGTAGCCAGAATGGGAACAGGTAATGTTGCTCCCGGAGATAAATGGAAAACATTTGGGCAAAGACCTAGTTTCTTGAGGAGAGACGGTGTTCAACCATTCCAGGAACACACCGCTCTTTTATCAAGAAACTTACCCTCCAGATTAAATTATTTCAATTGACAACCAATAATTGAAAGTAGAATTAAGGCAGTGAGTTTTACCGGTTTAGATAAACCATTGATCAGGTGAAACCTTTGGAGAGGTTGTCTCTGTTCCCAGTATCACAGTGAACCTTAGAATTCACTTGCCTGCAAGTGAAAACACTAATTTTGCATTTGTGATACAATGTAACGTTACACAGTTATGATATATTATCTGTATTAATACTTTACATCATGTAAGGTTCCATTTGCTAGTACTATCTAGTGAACATAAAGATTTGTGGTGCTTCAGTTTTGACATGGTTCTGACATGGTCGGCCTTTTGTATGAAGAAGATACGAAATATGGCTTTGAACTACCTCATTTTAATGAGACTCTCACTGGTGTCATCTAATTTACCAGGAAAATGCCCAAGAAATATAACTATGCCCTCAATTTCTCTGCCCAGTTGTGTACAGCCTTGGCAGAAAAATTCCAGTTTGTTCTTGCAGTTGGAAGAAAATGGGAGTAGATGCAGCAATCTTTCTTTGTGTGTATTGGCAGATGTAGTGCATGCAGAGAATTGAGTCCCAATATGAAAACATGAATAAAACAGGAAGCATTGATTTGCAAATGTCTTTTAACCTTTATTCAAAGTAAGTACAAAATAAGTAATATTTTCTCAACATTATTTTTTGAAAATAATAGCCATTTTGAAATTTGATGTTCCCAATTCCTTCTATTTCTGCTTGTTTGTCATATTTAAATGTTTCAGATCAGTCAAATAATTTTGATATAAGATAAAAGAAATGAAAAGATAAAAAAGTCAACACAGAATGCAGCTTCTAATTCATTCAATTTACTGAAGGTAATGTCACAGCCACATCTCTGCCAGATCTCCCGGCCGCTGTTCTCGGTCCTGAAGTCGGCACAGCCACAGCTCCAGTCACGCATGGCCGCTGTCTGTGGTCCTGGAGAGCTACCTTAGCAAAGCAGGAGAACATGTCAGAGGAAAGAAACGCTCGTGATCTAATTGACCATGTTTGGAATGCGGCCATGCCTTGGGGCCAAATGGAGCCCTATTTGGGGCATGCATTTTGGTCCACATATTACTCCAGCTTGTGGACCGATCTCTGGCAGCTAAAGAGTTTTAAAATCTGCATCACCTGACAAAATGATTTTCCCCTTAAATCTCATAAATGGTTGGCCACCCCTGGCAGTAACTGCAATCACGCATTTTCAGTAATGGGTCTATGGGTCTTTCACATTACTGTTGGAGAATTTTGGTCCAGTTTTTTATTTTTTTTTTTGCAGAATTGTGTTAATTCAGGCAAATAGAAGGATTTTCGACCATGAACTGTCAGTTTAAGGTCCTACCACAACATCCCAGATTCAAGTCAAGATTTTAAAATCTTGCAGGGATATAAAATAATCAACAATGTTATTCAATAAATGTCCGAAAAGCCTTTGTGTTCTACACGGTCAGCAGTGGTTTTCCCCTTGCACCTCTTCCATGGATGCCATTTCATTCTTTCTCTCTTTTATTGTGGAATAAAGGCAAGTGAGGCCTGCAGATCTTTGGAGCTGTGTGGGTTCCTTTGTGACTTCCTGGATGAGTTGTCAATGTGCTCTTGGAAGAATTTTAATTGGCCGGCCTCTCCATGGAGGGTTCACCACAACTCCATCTTTTCTCCATTTGTCAAAATGGCTCTCCACATGATTCATTGGAGACCTAGAATGTTTGCAGACTCATAGATGTCAAAGTTTTTGTTTCTTATCTGTTTTTGAATTTCTTTAGATCCCGGCAACAACTGCTACTTGTTGACAACTTCACTTTGCCAGAAAGGTTCTATTTAAGTGATTTTAAGATGCAGCAGGGCATGCAGTAATCATGCCTAGGGGTGTTTATTTAAATTGAACCCAGTTATTTTTTAAATCTGTTTAATTGTTTGATTTAGTAATGAAAGGGGAGACCTTTCACAAAAGGCGAGGAAGGGTTGGATAACTTCAGTAAATAGAATCATTTGAAAAATGCATTTTGTGTTTACTCAGGTTATCTTGTGCAACAGAAAAGTTATTTTGATGATCTGAAACATTGAAGTGTAAAAATATAAATCAGGAAGGGGCGGGGAATACTTTTTCACTTTTTCAGAGCGCTATGTATATAGTCAGTGATTTGGACACATTGGTGAAGTTTGATGAGATTATGAAGCGGTCGATATACAGTACAGTTTTTTATCCAATGACCAGAGCTGTTATGACCCCAAAGGGTACAAATTTAGTCACTCAGGATGCAGTGGTTGATTGTTTGCATCAGTCAATTAATCTGTGTCTGAGCTTATGTTTCAATTAAATGGTTGGCCTGATACCCTTGGACTTGCTGTCTCAGGGAAGAAAGTAGTACAAGAATAAAGGTATGACTAAAATGTTCTAGATGGCGTCACCGTTCAATTATGGATACCTATTCAATCATACCAATTCAATCGTACCTAATGTTCACAGCTGCTACTATTTTCAGGCTGACATTCTAGTCTGACAAGCTAGTGAAAATTTCCCCCCATACATATAAACAGTAACTCCTGCTAATCAAACCCAGTTTACACCATAATATGAGTTCTAACTCAAATCGTACAAATAAATTTAAAATGCAACAAGGCTTTTATCGCATAATTTATTTTATGGTACACATAGTTTACACTTTAGTCCCTTTTACTGTTGCATCCTCATTCAAAAATGGGCATGTTGTTCCAGCATTCCTCCTTTTTAACATTCCTTCAATGATAAATTTTTTGTACAATTTGAATGGGAAATTTTTTTACATCTTGTGTACAACTAAAACCAGGGTTCAGATAGAATATTTCTGCTAATATAAGGATAAAAATAAAATCTTCTGGAGTCCAGGACCAGTTTGTGGATGGTGGTGCAAGTACGCAGAGAGTAAAACTGCGAATAAAATGTCATTTTTATACATTCTGTGAGGTCTCTTGCCAGGAGTCCACATCTTAACATGAGGGAGATAAAGTCACCATCAGAGGCAGGCGGGGAAATGAGAGTTCTGTTGACTCCCCATTCCCTCCGTGTATTTACTGATTCCCTTTCAACTCCCAGCCAATTTTATTTCACTGGCTTAGTTCTGGTGCTTGGTGGTTAGGGGATGGTCCCAGGAGCATAATGTTTCCTGGATCCACCACACTCTTCTGCCTCTCATGCTAGAGCTCATCAGCTAAACAGCTTGCTGTGGGACCACAAGGCGATCTTCATTCCTCTTGCTCAGACACTTCAGTTTATCCCCTCATCTGTGTACACACCTCTTCCCTGAGGCAGCCACCCCTTGGGTGTAAGGCTGACCGCTTTGTAAACCATGCACTGTACCCTTAGTGACTAAAAGTGTACCCTTGGTGGCTTAACAACACTGTTTCCTTTGACACACCCCTCTAAGTCTGTTTTTTTTGGAGTAATGTGCATGTTCCATTTCCAGGCTATGCATCTTTATGTCCGCTTTTCTGTCGGCTGTAGATGTTGCAGGGATGTTTTACTTTACAAATTGATCACTCTTCCTCCACCCACACCAAGTCAAATGTAACTGCTCCATGTAAGGAAATATATCAGAAAATAATAATTCTGGTAATCGGTATAAAAAAAATATATCCCGCACTGAATCCATATAAAACACCCCTCTCCTAAAAATATTAGGAACAAACTTTCGACCACTCAAAGGACCTTCTTGTGAAATATCCGGATATTGTTCGGTTGTCTAAATGCTCAGATTAGAAGTGGAGCATCTGGCGATACGGTTCAGATGAAGATGGCACATTATCGAAGCCACTAAAGATAGTTTTGGCAGAGAGATGCCATATGTTTCACATGCTGTGACGGGGAGGTCAAACAGAGATATATGCAAAAATTCAGGCCTATCTGAAAAAGAGCTGGCAGCAGTGTAATGTCAATGGCTCTATTTCATTGACAATGAATTTGCAGTGTAATACAATTTACTGCATAGACAAAAGGGAATGCAAGTGCAGACAGTGTATTTCAGAAATACAGAAATGTAGAACTCCTTCCTGATCTAATTTTTGCGTATTAAATATATGTCTAAATCTACCTAATGAGCGAGGAGATAAAAGGCCTCCCCCTCAGAATTTCTATCCTGAGTACATTTGCCCCATATTGGGCTCCCTTCTGTCCCTACTGTAACAAATGTGACTCCGAAATCCAACAAGGACGGAAGAAATTTGGTTTTTGCATGACAGCTTGATTTATGAACAGATGCTGTACATTGCCCGTGCTTGTATTAATTATATCAGAAGCTCTGGCGAAAGTGTTATGTTGAATTATGCTAATCATTTTGTCTGTCAAATTATTGGATCGTCTCCATATTTTAGCCTCTCTATTACTGTGAAATGCATATTCTTCCTTTTTTATTATTTAGAAAAACATAGTATGTCTGTTGATCTGGGGATTAAAATTCATTATGTATACGTCTTTAGAAACTTCCAATTACATTCTAGGACAAAATTTTACTGTAAAAAAAAAAACTAAAGGGCATTCAGAGAGCACATCCCTTCGCCTGCAGGTTGTGATCCTTTAGCAATTCGAATCGGCGGCAGAATCTGGATCTGAGTCCGGATTGATCTGGAAATGTAATCACTTCTTGCCATTCCTACAGTCCAACCTCTAGCAATTAATTGAATAGTTTGTGAGTAATCCAGCTGAAATACACACACACACACACACAGACGCACGCGCACACACACAAATGCGCACACACACACACACACACCCACCCACGCACGCGCACACACATGCACACACACGCGCGCGCACACACACGCACACACACGCGCGCGCACACACACGCATACGCAGATGATCACAATGCCTCCTGGCATTAGGTAGAATAGAAGGTTCAGGAAAATTATTTTTTCATTCAGTTCAATCATGGCAATGCCAGCACTATCTTTGAACATCTCCAAATACAGGCAAATACAGTGTGACTAAAGTTTACATCTGACAGTCCTAAACTAAAGTGTGTTCTGTGACAACATGAGTGCAAACATTCAAAAGGCAGCATCAGGCTCTGACAGTTCGGCATGTTTACCTCCTTAGTCTACGGGTACCCCCACAACCTGAGGTGGCATGGAACAAAACTGGACCGTATTCTGCTGAAGCTTATTCAGGTCTCTCCAGTGCCTTTGTCTTTAGATTGTTTAGTGCATTCTGTTCATTTGCACTCACATGCACTGCCTGGCCAAAAAATGTCACAGTCTGGATTTAAACTAGCAAATACTCAAAAGTATATGTTTGGATGATTATTGTTGTGATTAATGGGTTTAAGTTCTTTTAACCCTGACTGATGCACGGTGAAGTTTGCCATTTCTCAAACATCCATATTGGAAAATGGATCCCTTGGTCGAGGAAAAGATGTTACCTTGCTTCCAGAGGGGCAAATTATTCACATGCATCATGCCTTGAAAACAACAACAGGAATTCCTGACATCACTTGAATTGGTGTAAGAACTGCCCGATCCATTATTAACCCCAACTCCAAGTCCTGAGGATGTGCTGAAGAAGGCTATACAGTGATTAGACTCCCCCTTGGTCAACAAAAAATCTTGGCCAAAAAATTAATGCAACTCTGGATGTAAATAAATTTTGTGATATTGGTAAAGCCGCCCTAAAATAGGCTTAACCATGCCCCTGCTCAAGGCAGACCAAAAAAATATCAAAGTGTGTATATGTGTGTTTTTTTTTTTATCTGGCCAGGCAGTGCAGACAGTGCATATGCTAACAGTGTCATGAAATTTTCTGGTCACAGTGTGATGGTTCTGCCCTGCAGTCCCTGCCCCCTCCTGCCTTCGCCTCCACTTCAACGAGCCGCACCTGTTACTGACCCACACCTGTTGCTCGTTGAAGTGGAGGTGAAACTTAGAGTATTGAAGAGATTCTGGCATTTTTAGCTGTGTGCTGCTGCTGCTCCCCTGTCTGGTCTTATCTGTTTTTAAGTATATTTATTAAACATCTTTTTTGCTTGTACCAGCCTGTGCGAGTGGGTCCCTTCACCCATCCATGACACAAAAGCAAAATTCAAGTAATCAAAGCAACACTCATCTGTCAACTCATGATGAATATCAGTTATCTGTTCAGTGTCTTCAAGAAATAAGAGGTACATTCAGGGAGGAAAATACACGATACAGACTTACAGCAGCAGCTTTCTTAGTTAAGATAACTTACGCAGTGGGGAAGAAGAAAAGCTGTCTAGCTCTGGGTTAGCATATGACTTCCCTCCCATCTTTTTAGAGTCCTCACTGCTGGTCTGACTTTGTCACAACGTTGATCAATATCTCTTTGTGCAGAGCCCTTCGTATGCGAGTATTTGAGTATTTTCCTTCGACTGTTTTGTCCGACCAAGATTCTTGCCATAGCCCTTTTTTGTATTGTTTCGTCTTTTTGGATATTGACCTATTTTTGTATGACCATGATTCCTGTGTTTGGATGTCCTGTGTACGACCCTCTGCCTTGTTTTTCGACTATGACTTTTTGCCTATCGTTTATGTACCTTCGCTCATCTGTTTTACTGGTTCTGACCCCGGCCTGTCTAATCGACTCTGTTTTTGGATTTCATTTTATGGCGTGGCAATTCTTGTGTTTTTTGGGACTAACCCGGAACTCTTTGAAGGCATAAGTTTTTTGGATTTCCCTCTCTTGCGTGTGGTTCCTGAACGCACCGTCACATAAAGAATTGCAAAATTCAAAATAAAAAGTTCTCCAAAGCTCACTGTTAAAGAATTGCAACAAGTGGTAGCATCTTGGGGTCACAAAGTCTCCAAAACAACCATCAGGCGCTATCTACATGCCAAAAAGCTGTTTGGGAGGCATGCACGGAAAAAACCTTTTCTCACTCACAATCATAAACGCAAACGTCTGGAGATCGCTAAGCGGTACTGAGACTTCAACTTGGACCGTGTGCTTTGGTCAGATGAGACCAAGATAGAGCTTTTTGGCAACAAACACTCAAACACTGCGTCTGGCGGAACATAAAAGATGAGTATGCCGAAAAGCACCTCATGCCCACTGTGAAGTATGGGGGGGATCGGTGATGCTGTGGGCCTGTTTCTCTTCCAGAGGCCCTGGGAATCTTGTTAGGGTGCATGGCATCATGAACGCTTTGAAATACAAGGACATTTTAAATCAAAATCTGGTGGCCTCTGCCTGAAAGCTGAAGATGGGTCGTCTCTGGGTGATTCAGCAAGATAATGACCCTAACCATGAGGCCAAATCTACACAAATAGTTCACCAGATGCAGAATCAAGCTCCTCCCATGGCCATCTCAGTCCCCAGACCTCAACCCCATTGAAAACCTGAGGAGTGAGCTGAAGAGGAAAGTGCAGAGGAGAGGACCCAGGTCACTGGATGATTCTTCTGCTTCACGATTCCGGTTATCTTGGCCATTTTTCAGTATCTATTTATATATTTGTTTTATGATATAGGAATTACCGAAAAACTGTAGTAAGGAATTTTCATTTCGAGGGGGACATGGAAAGCAGTTAGACTGAGGTTAAATTAATAGGCCATCGCAAGTATGTATTCGGTAAAAATTTGCTTGTGCTTACAAAAGGCCCCCACTTATCAACCGCCCGTTAATAACCTACTATTTGATGCTTAATGATTTGTTGTTTTATGGTGGCAAATAAAATTTGTCCTGGAATACAGCAAGGAAAACTATCAAATTTTCCTATTTAAAACCCCGTCTTGACATTCAAAATCACCTGCCAGTAAACTTGTAACCAGCGAGTACTGCGGTTTTGAAGCTAATGAGCTATTCTATGCCCTATTCAGTCTGTAAGATATTTAATGCTATTAAAAGGCACTTTATGAATCAATCCAAATAGTGCAATGGTCTTATTGACAAATTATAAATGGCCCCAAAGTCACATTTCTTTTTCCACATTCATTCATGTACAAAAAATTAATAATAATAACATTAATTTATTAATAATAATAACTTCTTTACCATGATGGTGCAGTGATTAGCACTGCCACCACACAGCAAGAAAGTTGTGGGTTCGATTCCAGCCTGGGGCCTTTCTGTGTGGAGTTCCAGGGCATGGAGGCTACGACTGAGCTTAATTTTATCTTTATTTTAATGGTTGGGCCGCCATGGCCGAAAATGCCAGGGCCGGTTTTTTTTGTCGCAGTCCAGCGCTGACTGTGTGTGAATTATCCTTGAATGTAAAACCTGAACACAAAGCAATCTAAAAGAGAACAGTTGTAAGAAAGTTAAAACACGATCAAGATATCTGCATATGTCAGTGGAGCATTAAAATACAGTCCTCAGATGACCTCAGATGTACATGGCAAGGCACTGCAAAATATCATGAAAGTGTCAATCATTCTTGGTGACAACATTACAAGACTTTGGGCCCGGTGATGAACCACATACCCAAGTAATGAGGCATGATATACAGTATAATATATAAGATTCTTCAGTTATCGACTGGTCAGTAGAATAAAAAATGTGAAGCCCTGCTCAGTGAATATTGCATTGTCTTGGATATTTAAATAATGCATTGCAACGATTTTCAAAAAGCCCATGATACTAGAGATTAACTGTGCTTGACATTTTCAGCGTGATTAAAAATAAAGGGCTCATCCCCCATGTGATCATTCTCATGCATATCATTTAAACCCTATTCTGAGTTCTTAAATTTTTTTTTCTTAATTATACCAGATTTTTCATACTTGTGCAAGCAGATCTTTTTCAGGTAAATCTACAGTATCTGTTTAATGTCTTGCTAAATTCATGTTATTAGCTTAAATAGTTGCCTTTTAAGGGGGAAAAATACTTTTTTTTCCCACAAACCCATTCATTAATTCACTAAGGCCACGTTTACACATATTTACAGAGGGAATATTCCCCGTCTCTGTTTTCAAATATAACATTGTGCACACAACATCGTTTTCAAAAATTTTGTCATTTACATGAACCCGGTCATTGACATGATTGACAACAACGACAAATAAGATGTGCGACTTCCTGCTCCTTTCAATACAATAAATATGGCGCGAGGTTCGTTTGTGTGGACTGATAGATCACTCACATGACGTTAAGCATGTTCTGGCGCATACTATGACGTTTTAGAACCTAAAACCCTGTTTCACCCAGTTTACACAGCAACACATAAACAGCGTTATCAGAAATCTCCACTTTGGCCGGGGTTTTTACAAATGATCGCTGTCTGTTTGCTTGTACAAAACCCAAAACTAGTGAAGTTGGCACATGATGTAAATCGTAGATAAAAACAGAATACAATGATTTGCAAATCCTTTTCCACTTATATTCAATTGAATACACTGCAAAGACAAGGGGCTCTAATTTCGTAGACCAGGCGTAGGCGCGGCGCAGGCGCGGCGCATGGGGGGTGCGCCGCGCCAACGGGGTGTGTCCAGGCGTATGTGGCAATTTCGTGCCCGGCGTAGCCTGGCGCAAGAACTCCTCTGTCCCGCCTCTGCCCCTCCTTCCAGCGCAAGTTGGCAAAGAAGGCGACACAGCCGAGTCAAATCTTGCTCACTGGCAAGAGAAACGATGGATAGCGTGTTCCCATGAATTACAAACTGTTGCTGCTTTAAATTTTGGGATTAACATGCATGGACAACAATGCAAGATACGTGACACATTTATTTTCAATATGCGATCTTAACTCAGTACGAGATCTTAGCAATCAGGCTGTATTCCTTTTCCCCACTGAAGACGATAAAACCGAAGTGACAATAATAGTAGCCTTGTATTAAGCCGCTTGCACAGTGGACGCGAAACGAATTTTTCGCTCGACAGATTGCGTCTTGTGCCCGAAAGTCTGACAGGGTTTTAATAAATCTCCGTGTCCGACAGTCTATTATTGCTTTTAATTTCTTCAAATCTGCTGACTCTTGTCGATATTAAACGTGAATGTTTTGATAAGAGGGCTCAGTTCTTTAAGATGAGTACCGAGAATTTCAATCAATGTTTCTGTTTAAGCTCTGCTCAGTAAAGCGAGTCGACACTGGCATGGGACAATGTACAATGCCTCCGTGTCTGACAGCTAAAAAAAAAAAAAAAAAGAGGACGATTAGAACAGATTGATACCGAAATAAAGAATAAAAAGAAACATTTTAACAACAGAACATCCAATGAACACTGGGATTTATTTTTAGCGGGTCATCTTTGTTGGATATCCCGTTATAAATCTGTTCTCATTTCAATACTTTTACTTTTTGCTGGCTGGTGGACATGGAGTATTTTGCATTTCGCGTCGGACAGTCTTGATCGTGCATGCGATAATTTCTTCTCACTGTCATGGTCATGAAATTGATTTGCTCACGCACTGTTTTATCTCAGCTGTGGAAATAAAGCGTGAATCTGTTCGGTCCATCTGACTAATTTTCAAAAGAAAGACCGAAAAAAGACTGCTGGCTATCTTCAACGGAAGAAAACAGAAGAATAGGCTAAAAAGACCAAGAAAAGTCGATAGCTATCAATTTGCATTCTGTGAAGGTCGAACACAAAAATGGCCAAGTTTCCACGTCTAATAATTCCTGGAATACTCGGAAAAATTAGAACTTTTATGACTTTCGGACACGGAGCTATAATAAAACCCTGTCCGACTATCGCGTCTTTGCATTGACTTTGTCTGTAATCAGTCGTGCGAAAAATTCGTTTCGCGTCCAGTGGCTGAAAGCGGCTTTACTGAGCATAGAACGCAAGCATTCGATATATAATACAGTTTGTGGTTGGCTGAGAAAGATGTGAAGTCGTTAGTTTGCATCACAGATTCAGCTGCGTTGAATCTTGCCCGGTCAAGTTTCCATTACGCGTGGCAACCGCCTTTAATCTGACATCAGGACAATCGATATAGATACAATAATTTATGTCCTTATTCAGATAGTTACATTAAATCGTGCTTCCTGTAATTATTTCTTGCATTGAAACGTGCCTGACATTCTGTAAAACTGCCTGTGAGATTTCGGTGACGTGTGCGCTCTCTGCGCCGGTCAGCCAAATTACCACTGCACGGAAATTAAACCAGGTTGGAGTTGGCGAGTTTTTTGCGCAACTCCAGCGGAGACTTTTTCTACGAAATTGTCACTGCGTCTTCATGAATATGTGACACCTCCCCCTACTACGCCGCCACACCCATCTCGGCGCACCTTGGTCTACCGAAGGCTGCGCGCCTCACGAAATTACCACTACGCGGGCTGCGCCCTACGAAATTACCACTGCGCGGCCTGCGCTTCGCTACGCCACCTGCGCTGCGCCAGGAAATTAGAGCCCAAGATGTTTTATGTTCAAACTGAGAAACCTTATTTATTTTTGGAAAATAATCATTAACTTAGAATTTAAAGGCAGCAACACATTGCAAAAAAGTTGGCACAGGGGCCTTTTTACCACTGTGTTACATCGCCTTTCCTTTTAACGACACTAAGTAAACGTTTGGGAACTGAGGAGACAAATTTTTGAAGCTTTTCAGGTGGAACTCTTTCCCATTCTTGCTTGATGTATAGCTTAATTTGTTCAACAGTCCGGGGTCCCCGTTGTCGTATTTTACGCTTCATAATGCGCCACACATTTTCAATGGGAGGCAGGTCTGGACTACAGGCAGGCCAGTCTAGTACCCGCATTCTTTTACTACGGAGCCATGCTGTTGTAACACGTGCAGAATGTGGCTTAGCATTGTCTTGCTGAAATAAGCAGGGGCGTCCATGAAAAAGACGTTGCTTGGGTGGCAACATATGTTGCTCCAAAACCTGTATGTACCTTTCAGCATTAATGGTGGCTTCACATATGTGTAAGTTGCCCATGCCTTGGGCACTAATACACCCCCATACCATCACAGATGCTGGCTTTTGAACTTTGCGCCTTTAACAGTCCGGATGGTTCTTTTCCTCTTTGGTCCGGAGGACACGACGTCCACAGTTTCCAAAAACAATTTGAAATGTGGACTCGTCAGACTACAGAACACTTTTCCACTTTGCATCAGTCCATCTTAGATGAGCTTGGGCCCAGCGAAGCTGGCGGCGTTTCTGGGTGCTGTTGATAAATGGCTTTCGCTTTGCATTGTAGAGTTTTAACTTGCACTTGCAGGTGTAGCGACGAACTGTAGTTACTGACAGTGGTTTTCTGAAGTGTTCCTGAGCCCATGTGGTGATGTCCTTTACGCACTGATGTCGGTTTTTGATGCAGTATCGCATGAGGGATCGAAGGTCACGGGCATTCAATGTTGGTTTTCGGCCTTGTCGCTTACGTGCAGTGATTTCTCCAGATTCTCTGAACCTTTCCACGATATTACGGACCGTAGATGATGAAATCCCTAAATTTCTTGCAATAGCTCATTGAGGAATGTTGTTTTTAAACTGCTTGACAATCAGCTCACGCATTTGTTCACTAAGTGGTGACCCTCGCCCCATCCTTGTTTGTGAATGACTGAGCATTTCAGGGAAGCTGCTTTTATATCCAATCATGGCACCCACCTGTTCCCAATTAGCCCGTTCACCTGTGGGATGTATATAAATAAGTGTTCGATGAGCATTCCTCAACTCTCTCAGTCTTTTTTGCCACTTGTGCCAGCTTTTCTGAAACATGTTGCAGGCATCAAATTCCAAATGAGCTAATATTTGCAAAAAATTACAAAGTTTACCTGTTCGAACATTAAGTAACTTGTCTTTGCAGGGTATTCAATTGAATATAGGTTGAAAAAGATTTGAAAATCATTGTATTCTGTTTTTATTTACGATTTACACAACGTGCCAACTTCACTGGTTTTGGGTTTTGTAAAAGAGAGGCCAAACCGCATGAAAATATGTGTGTTTTTCCCACGTGTAAACGGGGTCTTAGCCCTCGTTTGACCATACAACTTACATTAGACCTGAATTGACAGTTATGCTGCAGATACTATTTACAAACACATTTCCTAGCTTGTGAAATACCGATGATAATTAGGTATGTAATTAATTTAAATAAGTAACAATGGGAATCAGTGTCACTATTGTATAATTGTTTGACTAATTGTCAAACAGAAGAATGGGCCCAGGTGCAGGCTGGAGTACGATCACAGAAGCAGGTTTATTAGTTGCAATATCACGGACTGACAGTTCAAGAGTCAGTAACCAGGGAATTTGTATACCAAAGCCATTAGGGAAGCCAGGAACCAATCAATGGTAATACTCATAGTAGGGCAATCATACACGAAGGGCTGGAATGAAATTGTATATTCAGAAGACAAAACAAACTGTAACCAGGAAATCTAGGAATAAAGGAGTTCTCATCAGCAAACTCAAAAATTCAGACCGACAACAAACTCACAACAAACTGATGGGGGAATATAAAAGGAAGGTGAGTGACTAATGACGTGAGTTTCAGGTGTGGTGAGTAGGGGAGACGTGCCGGAGGGTGTGGTCACACACAAGGAAAAAATTTAACTAATTAACTATAAAAACGGGGAGGTGCCAGTGCGGGAGAGAGAACAGAAAATGTGGCAGGTGACAGGATCTTGAACTGGCTTATCTAATACATGGAAACCGCTACAATAAGAAATTAAACATGGAAAATCAAATAAACATTTAAAATACACAATAAAGATGACTAAACAGATTTAAACACGGGCACTTACTGACTAAATTTGGTAGGCATTTATATATGTTCAAAAATGTCTGTACCGGCAAGGCAGGTAAACCGGTGAGATGGAGTGGTCCAGATGATATTACCATTTCTACTACTTTTACATAATTAGGGAGTTATTCGTAATAGAAGACAACTGGCTTTTATCCAAGTTACTGAAAATGAGACCAAGCTTCAGTTTCTACTGCTGAATTCACCCTGACAGACGAGTTCACAGGAAGTGTAAAGAAATAAAGGCTGATAAAATGTCAGTCTTACATAAATTTAACTGGATTAAAGATGCTGTGATGCCGCTCCTTTGTTAATATATCCATAGTGTCTGTTCTGATGCATTTCGTGGATGTTATCTGACATCTCCTGTGACTAATTACTGCATTCAAGGAAGAAAAACAGCACCACCCAATTACCTTGTGTGTTCTTGAAATTAATTTTAGAAATTAATTTAACGTGTTTATTTTTACTGTTTCCTGTGTGAAGCATTGAAAACATCAAAAGCAATTAACATTATAGTTGTGACCAAATAAGGTCATGGTCAAGGTTAATAATGGTGTTCCACTTTTAAATTGGCAGTGTAAGCACCAGTCCTGATGGTGAGTCACTTGGCTTATGCAGGGAGAATTTTCACCCTGATGGAGTTATACCAAGATGGAGTCCAAACAACAGAAGTTCTAATGACATCTTAAGTTGGTACACAATGGCTTCACTCTTTTTGTTGCGGGGGATATAAAAATGGGGTCCGTCCATCCGTCCGTCAGTCCGTTCGTCCGACACGTTTGTTGTCCGGGCTATAACTTTGAAACTAATCATCCGATTCTGATCATATTTTGCATCGAGGTGACATAAAGGTGCGTCATGACAACAATTTGGTATAATTTCCCGAGTTTTCTGATGCATACTCTCCGGCCTATTTTTTTTGCAAGGAAATTAACAGCTTTGCGATTAGTACAGTTCTTTAGAAATCTAAATGCATATAAACATTCTCTATTCAAAAATGCAATGCCAGTTGCGGGTGATATTGCTTGACAATGTCAGCTGCTTGTTACTTTCAAAACATGAAAAGCAGGTTGATGATCGTATTCTTGAACTCCTCATTTTGAATCCAAGTATTTTTCTGTATCGCAAAATAGCCCCACTTCAGTCAGCAAAGTCATATTCTCCATGTCATAATATTTCTGCTCAGCCACTTTGCTCAAAAAGAATTTTAAATTGCAAATTGCTCCATTACGTGTCCTCTGTTGAGGATTTTAAGAAGCCTTGCAATTCTGGATCCTGTTGTTTTGTCGTAATCTCTCTGCTGGGCTGTCAATCCATCATCTTTTTTGTCCCCGGCCTCTTTCTTTAGACAACCCCCCACCCCCAACCACCTCATCCCCAGCTGTATTCCTATTTTCTTTGTATATCTAATGCTGTTTAAAAATGGGATTTTAACAGAACCATTTTATATTCATAAAGGCTGGCTTACATTAAGATGATTGTCTTTTCAGATCATTGCCTTAACTTCTGAATTTTTGATACAAGTATATAGTTAATAGAAGTGAGTATGGATTCTGGGGGAATCCGTGGGTTGTTTGTAGAGGGGGTAGCCAGCAGCGCTGATTCCCGCAGCTGAATAAGAACAGAGGAGATCATGTCTCATTGTGGAGACTAACAAGATTAAGCCAACTGACAAAGCTGATCAAACTGAACATGGTGCAGCCTGGCAGTGGATCAGACGTGTAAATACCGCCCTGATATTGATGAGGATGAGCTGACAGCGGTGGCCTGACCAGGGTAAGGTGGCATAACTGCACATCCCCTCCTCCACTGCAAACAGTGAAAAATTTGACTTTCTCAGCAAGCATTTTACATTTAGATTGAAATTTCTTAATTTACCGAGTGATTTAAATTAGATTTCCATGGGATATTTTGCAAAAAAGGACAATGAGGTGAGGCAGTTTTGCCAATTGGACTCTAATTGAGTCCAAAAAAATTTCACTTGCCAAGGAGAGATGCAAAACAAGCTGAAATGTTTTACTTGAGATAAACACTTCTAAAAACAGGCTTCAATAGTGTAGTTCCTCTAAAACAGCACTATCATAGCTGCCAGTTCATTGGGTGCACACAAGATGATAACTGTCTTGTCCACAGTGAGAATGTGGCAAATATGTGTTTTTAATAGGTATTTGCTTCAAAGAAAAACAACAGTAAAAAAAAAAGAAAAGATTTACAAAAATAATTTACAAACATCTTGTAATTTGGACGCCTTAGTGTGCTGCATGATTTATTCACTTGTTTAAGAATTTAGTGGCACCATGCCACAAAGTAAATGTACAAGTCTACATGTACCAAATCCATTCTCCAAATAAAGCATATCCAGACTTTATGGGTCCTGGACAGTTTTTCAATAGTTTCCATAATAAAAATGCTAACAATAATTATCAGCTCAGAAAAGATATGCAATGCACATATGCTGCATATATTAAATGAAATTTTCTACTCATGTTTGCACTTCAACATAATTAAATGTACTCCTTATTATTTGAGGAGCAAACCATGACCTTTTTGCTGACACAAACACACACAATGTGTATGTATGCCCACATATGCACCCACGCGTGCACACACACACACACACACACACACACAAGCAATGCTTGAGCAAAGTGAAGAAATAAAAATATCCCACTTCAGTTATTCAAAAGTATAACTGAAGATAAAGATATAGTGCGTAGATGTTTTAAATGTTTGCCACTCAACCTCGGGGAATGATGAACTACGCTCGGATAAAGAAACGAATTTGAACACAATGTCAATCATCAGGCAAAGTTTCTATAAGCAGTGAAAAAATGACAATTTGTGGAAAAGGTCTCTGGAAGCAAAAAAATATGCACTTGCCTGCTAAAGAGGTACTCTCTCATATTCAGCCACAGAAATAAAAAATTAGACAAATTTTGACAATGAAACTGAAATGCTAATGGTTCCTGTAAAATCTACCGTGGTGACGGGAGTCATTCCCTGTTCCCATATCATGAGGGAATAATACAGGATCGAGAGATTCAATACGCCTTTATTATGTTTTTTTCTCAGCTGTTGCAAATGGCACCTTAGAACTTTTAAAACATGCTCAACTAAAAATCAACTAAACTTAAAAAAAAAAAAACACTACCCGTTATAGGTCTTTGCAAAGTGTAGTTAATGGAGTGTCTTCATGGCCGCACAAAGAGCTAGAAGTACTGCATATCAGAATAACAACTGGTATCATCAAGGTGCGTTTCTCAGTAAATATCGTTACTCTATTTTAGGAATTCGAAATGTAAGAATAATGTAAGCCTGCGTTTCTTTCATTACACTCCCAGTGGCTCAGAGATTGACATACACTTATTTCAATCAGGAGGGACCAATGAAGAATGTAAAGATAAAAATTTACAACAGATTACTGAGTGTGCAGATTAACAGATGAGATGATAGCTGTGACAAAGTCTTCGGCGCTTGGACTCAATGCAAAGATTTTGTAATTGAGGAGCATTGGCCCTGAGCTGAAGCAGGATACATCCCCCTCAGAGTCAAGATACTGAGGGTAACAGTGGCAGATGACTCTGCTGACTGATAGCCTGATGAGGTTTACAAATGCTGAAGCGGATGACTCTGTGAAGACTGGGGGGTGATGGGGAGTTAGAGGGTGCATTATAACAAAAGCATGATCATACTGAAGGCAGAGAGAAAATTATATTTGAAAAGACAGCAGCAAAATGATAGGCCAAAGACATAGATGTGTCACTATGGCATTGGATAGATGTGATCAGCTGATATGTCTCTTGACAGCCCTGCACAATTACAGCTGGAATTATAAGTCAGCATGCATAATGGACTGAAAGCACATTGAATGGACAATAAACTACTGACCGGTGCATGTGAAAGAATGGTCATTTCTTCAAGTGACTACTGCTCGATATGAATTGTACCTTGTCCAGTCTGTTGGGCTACAGTGTCAGTGACCTAACTGTATGCACTTACTATAAGTCGTTTTGGATAAAAGCTTGTGCTAAATAAATGTAATGTAATGTCTGCCTGATCTTTATTTAGTATTTAGTTGTGTTGCCTCTAACACAAACTTCACACAGTAAGATGCTGGAAATTTGCCCCACTCTTCTTAACTGAACTGGTGTAACTGAGTCAGGTTTGTGTGCCTCCTTCCTTGCACACGCCTTTTCAGTTCCACCCTCAAAGCTATTTTGCCACAACTATGGAAGTTTGCTTGGGGTCAATGTCCAGTTGGAAGGCCCATTTGCGACCAAACATAAACTTCCTAGCTGATGACGTGAGATGTTGCTTCAATATATCTGCATAACTTTCCTTCCTCATGATATTTATTTTGTGAAGTGAACCAGTCCTTATTGCTGCAAAGCAACCTCAACCCATGATGCTGACATCCCTGTGCTTCATGGCTGGGATGGTAATCTTCAGCTTCCAAATATAAGGATGGTCATTATGGTCAAACACTTTAAATTTTTTTTTTTACCAAACCAGAGGATATTTATATAAAAAGTAAGAACGCTATCCCCATCAGTAGTTGCAAGCCTTATTCTGGCTTTTTATGGCAGATTTTGAGCAGTGGCTTCTTCCATCAAGAGCAGCCTATCAGGTTTGTCGATATCAGTCTTGTCTCACTGTGGATATAGATACTTTCGAACCTGTTCCCCCAACATGTTTTATGATGGTTATTTGGCACCTTTTCCCCCAGCATCTTCACAAGGTCCATTGGAGCTGTTTCAGAATCGATCTGCACTTTAGGTCCTGAAGTAAGTTCATCTCTTAGATACTAAACATGTCTTCTTCCTGAGTGGTATGACAGCTGCGTGATCTCATGATGTTGATACTTGCATACTATTGTTTATTCAGATGAATGAGGTGACTTCCAGCATTTGGAAATTACTTCAAAGCATGAACAATACTTATGGAGATCCACATTTAATTTTCTGAGGTTTTGGATGATTTATTTTTATTTTCCTACGATGGCAAAAAATAAGGTAGTGAGTCTGAATGTGAGTGAGTAGGCCTTAGAATACATCCACAGGTACACATGGAATTGATTCAAATGATGTCACTGAACCTATCAGAAGCTTCTGAATCATTGATAGAGTATTCGGGAAGTTTCCATGCTGTTTAAGGCATAGCCATATTACAAATGCAGCGGGAGCTATATTGACGGTACTGAATGCTTGTACAAAAAAGAGATTAACTAGTGGATGATTTGAATGATATTAATAATGAAAACAACCAATTAGCGTGACAGTATAAACTGATTTTTAAAGATTTCTGTCTCATGTCTCAATTATACCTGAAGATTAAATGAGCAATCATGTTATAATTTTACAAAAAAAAAATTAAATGTGCCTTCTGACCTGGCTATATGAAAGGATAATTATTGAGCTTGCAAATGTGGCAGCAAAAATATGTCCAGGACTATAAGCAGCTCAATCGTGTTTTGCAGTCGCTGGATGATAATTCAGTCACTGTTTGTCTTTCAAATGTTGTCATCAGGAATAACAACAGAGCACTGAAAATTTGAACAAAAAAAAAACTTCCTGAACCATAAATCATTTCCACATTCAGCAATGAAACATTCACAACCCACCTTAAATTGATTTAACAATGTGGTTGAGGATTCTTGTTGTATTCTCACAGTTAGCAGCATTTCGTTTCACTCATAATGGCAATGTTCACAAAGATTATAGAAAAATCCTGAAAACTATATTTTTTATCACCTAAAAATATATAAAGTCTAGACAGTGGATGGATATGAGTCATGTCTACACTAGGGCCTTTTCTTGTGATCTTACATACAAAATATTTCCAAGCAGGCAACGTTCCGCAAAGATTTTCAAGTGAGAGTTGTTCACCAATATGTTGTACTCTGTAAATCGGCAAGTAGGGATAATGAGTCCATTGACAGGTGCATGTACTCAGAAATGTGATTTTATTTTGAGACAGCAGCCGCACTTAGAGAACAGACATTTTACTAACCTGATATCGCAATATATCTTTGAAAACATATTTCTTTATATCAAGATGCATGCCCAGAGAATTTAATCATTTGTCCAATTAAATGAACTGAAAAATAAATCAATTGTAGTCTTCATTCAGAATCAGATGTTCTCACTCTATGTGATGATTGGAAGATTCCATTAGGAATTTAGAGAAGTCATATTCAATCGTTGAGCACAGTCCCTACAAACAGTGTGCCATGCATACTGTCCTGTCCATGAAACAGATTAATCAATGTACTCTACACAGCGGCACTGCACATCATCATGGCTACTTCTTAAAATCTGAACTTATAAAGTCCTTCCCTTGTATTGTCCCTTAACTCACTTAAGTAAATACCATTCTGATTTTAAATAATATTTTTCTCATAAATGTGCACTAATCTTTGGTACTCACAAAAAAATTGTGCAAGTAAAAAAATCACATATATTCCAATTAATATTGTTCTTAAGTTTCCATTAATGATTCAGTAAGTCAGAGTGCAATCCCAGATTTGGGTTTGGCAAATTGAAGGAAAGATACGCCTTAATCTCTTCCACAGAGAATGGTCACACCTGGCACGTTGCAGACGTGGGGAATGTGTGGGATGCAACACCCTCATGTTTGCTAAAAATATATTCCCTCCCCCAGACTTTTTTGCGAGATGAAACAAGACTAAATAGCCAATGTAAAAAAATGACACTTGCGAATGAGTAGGACCACCTCAGAGCCATGTAGAGAGAGAGTCGCGTCAACTCTGTTCACTCCAATGGACCAATTTTTTTTACAGTAATGGTGGGTCATGGTGTCTCGCCATAGTTCCCGGAAGTTAGCGACGAAGACTAGTCCAGCCGCTGAGACGAAGCGGAATGGACCGTTCGTGATGATCTTTCCAAAGGTAAGACGATTTAAGAATTTGACTGTATATTGTCAGCACATCTGAATTAAATTAACACGTACAGTAAAACATTTTCCTGGATTATCCCCTGTAAAATTCGAGATATATTGAATGTTTAAGGGCATAAAATTAGGGTATGATACTAGCTAGGTACAGTTAGCAACACAGTTACTAGCGCTAACCATGAGCAGCAGCATAATGGAAACTCTGTTCTCTCAGTGTCATTTCATCCAACGACACAATATTAGAGAAAAAGGCTTCTTAAAGTGATTTTTTTGCGGAGTGGGGTGGAGGAGTGAAATGTTAGAGAATTAACGTAACTATAACATCTGACTAGCTACAGTTGTGGAGGTGGTGAAGTAATGTTCTCTTTGAGTACAAGGTAGCTAACGTTAGCTATTATAATAAAGTTAACTTTGCACAATGTTAAAGCAGAAAGCCATCGGTTGCTGTGATACATCGCTATTAATATTGATTGTCAGAGCTAATTTCTATTCAATGAACTAAAACGTTACCTATAGTCAGAGTTTTTAGGATTTGAGATTTTATTGACCATTACTTGTCAATATTATGTCGCCGCTCATTTTGCTCATTTTGGATTGATGGTTAAGGGAGAGGGAAGCTGGAGGACCAAAGAGAAAACTGAAAACAGAAAGTATTGGCCAAATAGGCCAAACAATTTGGAAAATTAAACATAGAAGACTAAGTGGGGATTGAATATTTATACTGAATAGTATAAATATTGAGCTATAATATACTTTCTTAAACATCAGCAGTAAAAGCTGATCACAGCTACTTAAGTTCCATCAACTAAGTTGGGAAACAAAGACCAGCCTCATCTCTCAGCACCATTTCCCATCCGAGCCCATACAGGTGTGTCTGACCCTTTCTCCTGTCTTTTTCTCCCCCTCTCTCTCTCTCAGAAGAAGTGCAAGCGAATCAATAAGAGCCAGTGAACTTCCTGCAGTGAGACAGACGACTCTCACCCTGCACCCTGAGTCTCAACTCCCTGAGCTGTACAAGCCTTTCCCTGTTCCTTAATTTTAATTAATTGGACAATAAGCTTCCAAATCGTGTGGTCTTTGGTTGTGAAAAAATGCATGTGCAGTGTTTCAATATGATCACCTCAAATTTTTGTTGTTGTTGTAATTTTGAATGATAGTTAGATTTCTCCTGCTGAATTGAGCCAACAAACTGTAAATTTGTACTCAACCCCCAGCGATTGGAGCATCCGCACGCAGCACAGCAAACCACGGTAGTGATAATATACAAGGACAGCATGGAAGAGAGGGCACAGACAAACTATTTCACATGCTATTCATGTTTCTGAGTTTATTCAAGATTTCTTTTTCATGAAGTAATTGTACTACATAAGACCAAAATAAAAAGATGTACAGAAAATGTCTGTGTTTGTATGTGCATAACAATATAAGTTTGTATGTTAATGTATCTTGATCTGTCTGGATATATAGTGCTTAATGAGCCCTTCCTAAAAATGCAAGCCTAGATAAATTTATACCTTCTACATGTAAAAAGTCAATGAAAAAGATGTTTTGAACTTATGTATTGGTGTTTAGTGATAAGTGCAGATGTGCATAAAAATTATGAGCAGATAAATTATAATTATTACCACTGGATTTTCTAAGATGCCACACTGAACATAATGCTGCTTTTAATGATGCACGGACCAATTGTGCTGTCAGTTGATACTCATTGATAGTCACCTGTCAGTCCTCTGTCCTGTCTGAAAGTCATGAAGATTACATTAGTTAATTACTGAATTGACAACTTAGATCCTCCATTTCCATGGGATGATTAAAACCCCAAGCAAATGAAGAAATGTTAGAAAATTAAACAATTTTGAAGCGTTCCCTCCCCTCCCTCTGCATACTAAACATTAGGATGGGATTAAACAAGCATTGTAGACAAAAGCAACAAAAGCACCAGGAGCTGGTACATAACACGCCGCCGACATTTTGGTATAAATTTGACCTTTGACCTCGATGTGTGACCTTGACCTTGGAGAGACGGAGCCGACAGTCATTTGGTGTCTAGACCCTGACCCAGGTAATGTTCCTGTGGAGTTTCGTCCCGATCGGCCTGAAGCTTTGCACAAAAATTTGCGGACAAGCCAAATGTTAACAGACGAACGGACGGACTGACGGACGAACGAAGCGGATGACGCCAATATACCACTGCCTCTGGCGGCGTATAAAAAACCAAGAATTCAAAGAAATCAACAACAGGAACACGCTCTTTAAAATGACTAAATCTCGTTTTAGTCATCTTAATTATTAAAGTCATTCTATGGCACTAAAACTGCTCGAATACTGCCTATATTGAGTGCAAATGTTCAAAATTCTGGCGTTTAATGTAGCTTTTTCATGGTTGTTTAATGTTGGGTTCACTTAAGTGAGACGGCGACATTCACTCAAGCCTAAAATATGTAAACAAGGGAGAAATTACGCTATTTATTGACTCGTAATTACCAAGAATTGCAGGTATGTCTCTCTGCAGCCTATTTGACAGACACATTTAAATTGCCCGCCAGCGACTTCCGGGAACTATTCGCTGTCTCCATGAAGCACGTGACGATTGAGAATTTTGGACCTCCGTTGACGCGACTCTCTCTACATGGCTCTGGACCACTTCAGGCACAAAGAGTAGTCCAGGCTACACACATTGGCCACTTAGTTTGAGTTATAGACCCTCCAGCCAATCACAGAAAATTCACCAGTTGGCGATGGTGAAGAGGGAACCGCAAATCAGTAGGTTTTCGATTAACAACAGCGGTAGACCTATGATTTGAGCTTTAGAAGGATTCGGTAGCAGTCTGACTCAAGGTGAGGTAGCAGCAGATGTAAATTATCTACTGCATCACACTAAATTATTGACGCAAAATTCGCTGCCACAGAGATGTAATGCAGTCATATGTACTTAATATCCATTATGAAACATATGAAATTGGCACCTTGTTCATTTCTGTGACACGCAGCCGAACCACCTCAGTCAGCTAGTAGCTTCTACTGTTACATTGCCTGCAAATTCCACACTATTGAAGTTAGCAGCGAACTTTTTAAAAGGCCGAGTCTTACAGCATTGTTCATGTCATATAGACCAATTAGCAGTCGCAGTGTTGTTATGTTGTTATTATTATCCATGAATGAACCACTTGGAGCCAAAATATGTTACTCTGAAGTTAGATAGTGAGCTCAGTATGATGTCAGCGTAAGTGTTGTTAAGTGTTCAGTTTTCGTGTCAACACAGATCGTCCTAATGTAAATGATACGTTATTCTAGCCAATTCTGCCGTTAATTTCGGATATCTTACGTTTTTGTCAATCGCAGCAGTGTTTTTCTACGGTTTGTGAAGAAATACAGCGTGAAAATGAGGTAAAAGCCAATAAAAACGTAAAACTTTATGAGATATCAAATACTACTTGGGTCATTCTACATGAAACCAACAAATACTGTCCGCAGAACTGAGTGCACTTTCCAAAGCTATACCTACATTGCATGTGCAGCCATTATAACAAAATGCAATATTTATTTAAATTGCATTCAGATAATACACTGAAGTCTATGATCAAAATAATTATTGATTTGCTTTTAGGATGACGATTATGACAAAGCTACCCTACTTCCTGTGTCCCCAGATTAGAAGTTGCGTAGATAGTTCTGGTTTAAAAGTTTTTTCACAATAAATTATTGTTTTTATGTTCCTTGCACTGCACAAGATAATTATCTGTATAAACAACACTTTTTTATCCCATCAATTCATGTTCTTTGTGTATTTCTGGGGTAATTTTTGTCTTGTCCACATTTTTTTGTGTAACTTCTGTTACCCTGATTGAATCAAAATGCCCACAGGTGTCAGTCTGACTGTTTTTTTTTTACAAGAAATCCTCTGGAGCCCATTAGAGGGCAGCATACCTTTGTTTAGCAGTTTTCAAAAGGTGAGTCAGTGACATGTGCTTATCTGTCTTTTAATTTTTAACATTTCAGGAGTACTGATATGACAAGTAACTTCTGTATGACCATATGTCATTCATAGATCATGGAAACCATTAATTAACATGTTCAAAATAATTTGTTAATGAATTATGTTCTCACAAATGTGTTCATTGGGTGATAATAGAGGGTTACTCTCCATTACTCTCTTTCTTCAAAATACCTTCTTAGAAGTAACTTACGTTACTGCATCTTCTGTTACCACTGGTAACCTCTGTTACATATATATAATTTCTGTTACTGTACGCAAGGAGACCATTATGAAGGTATACTGACTATTTGTCACAGGATGACTATTTTTCTATAATTAAGACCACTGGAAGCAACAGTTTTCTGGGCAGGTGGTAAAATTTAAAGGTCAGATTGTTACATTATGCCATATTTTCTGAATCTCAAGGAACAATTGAGTTTAGTGATTAGTATAGTTTTTTTGTTTTGAATGTTACCACTTACTAACAAATTGGTATATTTTATTTAAATTACATTTAGGACTCATGAAGGAGTTAAATTTCAGTTAAGGTGTATAATATTTGATGATTATATTATAGCATAAAGGGAGTATTTGTCGTGTAACAGCAGTTACTTTCTGTCACATTTATCTGTCCTGTTATAATAAATATTATATATTATGAACTTGATTAAACTTGCATACTCTGTCTGGTTGACCCTTGATATGTTACCAATAAAATACCTTGAAATCAATTGTCTGGACTGCATCTTGATTTTTGTTAAGTACCCTAGCCAAATTGTTGGTTGTGTGTAGAATGACCCGCTTGTGTAGTACCGCTGACGGCATTTATATGTGAGGTTTGCATGGTTGTGTGGCACACGAAAAAAGACATTAGCAGGTTACAAACGACAATTAAAAAGCCCATTCAGCACCATTATAAGATTTTATTTTGCAAATACTATTTAAAATTCAAATCATGTTTTGTTTTCAGATAGTCCCAATCAATACTCACATAGTATCAGAAAAATGAAAAGGGGTTGCTTGAATAGATTGTAAGTAATGAAGGGTTGACCAGGAGCTGCTGACACCTGGTGGATAGCTGTTCAAGCATCCTTTGTTGCTCAACTTGTCATTTTGATCAATTTATGCAAAAGAGTTCAAATAGCATCTAATGAAATATAACACAAAACTATATGTTAAGAGTCTCAGGTTGTTGCTGGCATTCTTTTACCTCAGAATAACTTTGAAAATAAAGAGAATGTAGTTCTTAAACCTCTGATCAGGGTTGTGCAAAAGAGGTGCGTAAACTAACATTATGAGAGTTTGGCATAATGTTGGTGAGTGTAGACTACATTTTTAAAATCTGGGTAATGTGCAAATTTGGATACACTCAGCAATAACTGTGTTGTGCTGATAACAGTAGTAAACAGAATATTCAAGTGAATATTTCAGTTTCATTTGATGCATGACCTATATTTAGAGATGAGTAAACCCATTATTTTACTTGCGTTATGCCTCCACAGTAGCTTTGCTCAGATACACATCATACACCCCCCCATCCCACGCGGACAAACTACTACCCCCACACTTCTGAAAAGCTTGATACGCCGCTGATTCACACACCATTCACATCTAAGGGGCATTTAAAGTCTCCAATCAGCCTAACATTCATGTCTTTGGACTGTGGGAGGAATCCATGAAGGAAACCCATGCGAACATGAGAAGAATATTCAAGCACCACACAGAAAGGCCTCGGATCAAATTCAAACCCATAATCTTCCCACGGTGAGATGGCGCTGAGATGGCGCTGAGATGACGTGAAATAGTGAATTGCTCAGCTTCAGAGATGGTGAAATGGATTCATGAAAATAGCTTATGTGTTGAAAATATCCACTGTAACTATCAGGGCAATAGTTAAAATGTTGAGGGCATATGGCAATAGCTGAGAATAAAATTAGTTATTTAATTATTATTTGTTTTTTATTTGGCATCTCCAATCCCATCCGAATCTGGAATGCCGAATTGGTGAACTATGTACAAGTCTTGCTTGTATGTGACCTCTTGTTGCCAATTCAGGAGAGTGGAGACAGTTCACGGCTCTCCTCCAAAGCCACGCCTGTAAGCCACTGCTTGAATCTTTTCAAGTTCAGAGTGCAAGCGGAGGATACCCAAACATGAACAAGCTTAGAATCTTCCTGACGAGTGCCCGTCTGGTCAACAGGAGGCGCTTGAGCAATGAACAAAGCAACTATTCCATATCACCCTTCCCGGCAGTGTCATGGTTCTGGTTTTTGGTCATGTTTATGTTCTGTTTTTGTGTTCATGATTATTGTCTTTTATTTATTCTTTTTGGTTTTTGTAACATTCAGGTTTTTGGTTCATTCTATGTTCAGCTCTATTGCACTTGTCTCCCCTGTCTTGTGATCTAGTTGGTTCAGTCCGTCTTCCCTGTCTGCGTGCTCACTGACTTCGGGTGATTTAAATGAAGTCTGGTGTTTAAAATATTCCTTCGAATCTTGTTTTCTTCCTTCACACTTCTGTTCTGATTACTAACAAGACTAACATTTGTATTTTGTATTATAGTCTACTAACACAACTAACCATGTATATATATTTGATTACTAAATTACTAATGAGCACTCTAGTTTAAGTTGTAAAGCTGCACCGCTACTAATAGACTAATTACCTCTCCGCAATCGCCCTGTTCTATCGCTTTCCTCTCCCTGAGTTTCAGCGGGGATCTCTCACACGTGCTTAATCACTCACCTGCTCTTGTTATCTGTGCACGTAGAACTCCTGGACCGGAGCTGTTTAAATGTCATAGGCTGTTTGTGTGATTCCTGTCTGTATTTTGTCTCTCGCCAATTTTCGTGGTTAGGGCTTCCCTCATGTGATTCTCCCGATGTAATTAGCCTCATTCCCCACAGCTGATCTCTGTAGAGCATGTGACCTTTCCTGTGTGTATATTAGGAGTCTTTTCACTCACAGCTCTTGTCAGAACGTTGATCAATATTTCTTTGTGCAGAGCGCGTCGTATGCCATTGATCATTGTCTCCCTTCTACTGGATAGTCCGACCTTGATTCTTGCCATTGCCCTTTTTTTACTGTTTTTGTCTTTCTGTATTTCAGCCTATTTTTGTATGACCACGAGTTCTGTGTTTGGATGCCCCGTGTATGACCATTGGCTTTGCCCATCGACTACGACTTTTTGCCAATCGTTTTTGTACCTCTGCCCATCTGTCTTACTGGTTCTGACCCCTGCCTGTCTAGTCGATACTGTTTTTGGATTTCGTATTGTGGCTTGGCAATTGCTGTGTTTTTTGGCTTTGACCCGGACCCCATTAAAGTCATACGTTTTTTGGATTCCTGTCTCTCGCGAGTGGTTCCTGAACTGTACTTCACAAGCAGACCCTTCCCAATTTGCATCCCTGTAGCACAATGGCCAATTGTGCGTTACTCTGAAAAGGCTGCCGACCACTACCGGTTGGTATGACCAGGCATCGAACCCGTGCTGTGATAGTCACTTCTGTTTCGCAATGCGATGCTTTAACTGAGTGAGCTGAGATTAAAAGGATGTGCATAATTTGAATGCATGCTTGTTGTAATACGAGCTGAATGGGTCACAGTTGCAGACAATAATTCTGTCTTGGGGTCTCCAAGACTATAATCACATCACTTCTATGTGACTATAAGATGATTGGGATAGTTGCCACGAAAAAAATATCTGTTGCCATCAAAAACCAAGTTCATCCGCCAACAAAAAAAAAATTCACAGCGCTGCAACTTCCAGCTTCCAAAGGGATTGAGTCTTATGGTCAAATAACTAAAACAGGTGTTTGGGAGTAATAATCAGACATGGTTTTGGCTAAAATCAAATATAGTCAAGCTATACCCATTGTGAAGTATCCTGGTGGATTTTTGATGTTGTGGAGCTATTTTCCTTCCAAAAGATCTGAGCAACTGTGCGTTATATTGCCAGGAAAGAGCTACCTACATTTTAGCTTAAGGGAATAAGCTTCATGGCAACAAAAGTCATAAGTTTGATTTAAAAAAAAAAATCACATCAATATAGTACTCAATGTTTGAATATTATGAACATAAAGGCTCTTCATAAATAGCTGCCACTTTTAAAATCATGTGGGCATTAAAGTAAAAGGTTTACAGCATAGGTTCTCAAACTTTTTTTTAAACCAAGTGTACCTTATGAGACTGAAAATAAATTGAAAACCCCCTCATATAGGCCAATACTATATTTTGAATAATTTTGATGTCTACTTCCGACAGTTTTACATGTACTGCATGTACGAAAAGAAAAAGATCACTTGTCAAGATATATTAAAAATTGTTATATTGACCTGTTTCAAAATACACAATAAAAACAATTACACATTTCAGCCCCCCAATTTGGTTCAGTGAATCCAAACTGAATGTAGCCATCATCATACTATTTCCGCATCTTTGACTCTGATGCGATCTCTTCTAACGCATCCACATAAGTCACCATAGATGTTAGTTTTTTTCAAAAACGTTTCTATTATTTTAGCAGCTAACTAGCTTGCTAACAAGAAGACCCACCCGCGGACTCCAGCCAATGAGCTGCGTTCGAATGAAAGTTAATGAGAGATCATCTGGTTTAACTACAACTATGATGGTGTCATGGTTTGGTTCCGCCGGCAGAAGGCAATAAGCCGGCGGGCACTGGGACCATGTACCCAACACCAAAGAAGGGGATCCAAATGCACAGGCTGTGTAAAAATATGAATAAATATTTAATTTGAAAAATAAAAACAAAGAGGAGAGCAGCGGCAACCAAAAACAGGGCTCCATCAAACAGAGTAAAACACAGAATGCAGCTGCACTGACTGTTTAGCAGTGCCGCGCCTTTATACTCTTGACAGCACCTCCACCTCAACGAGCAACAGATATGGCTCGTTGAGGTGGAGGTGCCCACAGCAGGAGGGGGGAGGGCCTGCAGGGCAGGACCATCACAGATGGGAGCACATGATCACGATGTACTACACTTGGAAAGCCTTATTTCACGTTTGTGCAAGATGTTACTTTTTTGCTCCTCTCGCAACGCACACATACAGTTGGGTACAGAAGTATTTTGACAATGACATAATCTTTGTAATTTTGCCTCGGTACACCACCCCAAAGTCTTTGAAACAAAACCAAAAAAATTTGATTAAAATGCAGACTTTCAGCTTTAATTCCAGGGGTCTCACAAAAATCTTGCATTAACTGTTTAGGAATTACAGCCATTTTTATAAGTAGTGCTCCATTTTCACGGGCTCAAAGGTAATTAGACAACTGACTGACAGTCAGTTTCATGGCCAGGTACAGCCTGCTCCTTTGTCATTTCATTACAGAGGAAGCAGATAAAAGTTCTGAAGCTTGTTCCATGCGTTGAACTTTCATTTGGTCGCTGTTCATAAGAATTCTCACAGGAACTCTTTTGCAGTCCAAACAGCTGTCAATGCTGGGGAAGAGGGCCAGTCTCTATGCTGAAAAAACAAAAAAAAATATAAAAGACAGTGAACTGCTACTTTAGAAGTGGCCAGATAAACAATTGGGTATATTCTTGAAAAGAAGAAATGCTATGGAGAGCTCAGTAACACCAAAAGACCTTGAAGATTATGAAAGGCAATGGATGATCGCAGATTTCTTTCCTTGGTGAATAAAAACCTCTTCAAAACATAGCCAGGTCAAGATCACCCTTGAGAAGGTCAGCACATAATTGTCACAGTCTACAATCAATATACACATACATGAATATAATTATGGAGGGTTTACTTCCAGGTGCAAACCACCGTTAACACTCAAGAACAGAAAGGCCAGATGACACTTCACCTGAAAATGTGAAAGAGCTTGAACAATTCTGGAAGAGCATTATTTGGACAAATGAGATCATCTTGTCTCGGCATGATGGGAAAAGAAGAGTATGGAGAAAGGCAGGGATGGCTCATGATCCAAAGCATGCACATCTTCTGTCAAACATGGTGGAGCCAGAGTTATGACATGGGTATGTATAGCTGCCAACTGAACTGAGTCACTGGTGTTTATTAATGGTGTGACTGCTGACAGAAGTAGCAGGATGAATTCTGAAGTGTAAAGACAACACTACCTGCTCAGATTTGGCTGAATGCTGCAAAACAGATTGGACAGCACCTCACAGTACAGATGGACAATGATCCAAAACATACTGCCAAAGCAACCCAAGTGTAACTCGAATATTCTTCGATGGCCAAGTCTGCCCCCTGACTTCAACCCAATTGAGCATGTTCTCAATTTTGATCCAGTGTGGTGACAAAATTACAAAAGTTGGGTCATTGTCCAAATACTTCTGCACCTAATGTACAAATTAGGATTGTGTTGTTGGATGTAGAGGGTCCTCGATGCTTCTTTTCAACACTTAGTCTACTTTTTTGTCACTCAGTGTTCTATTTTACATTTCCAGAGGAACATAGTCCTGTTGTTTAGTCCCCTATGTTTAGTTGGGAGTATTTTGCACCATGTTTTCCCAATATTGTCCTTATTCTAAATTATCAAGAAAGAATTATGAAACAAGAACACTCAGAGAGTGCAGCCCTCTGCCACGCCAAGGCAACTCTGTGCATTAGTTATTTTCTTTGGTTGACGTAGGGTGTTGTTGCATTCCACCGCCAGGTGGCAGCAAAACCCAAAAGTACGCCGATAGAAAATCTGGCCTATTGGAATGACTTCAAATCTCTGCCAGCATAGCTGGATTTGAACTTTAGCCTATTTCTCAGCTGTACTTTGGCCTAGATTTGCCAAAATTTAATCACTTGTTCCTCTTGTGCTACTCTAACATCCTGCAATGTTTGGTTAAAATCTAAAATGCCATTTTTGAGATATCCTGCTAACAGCCAGACAAACAAACCAACCAACGGCGGCAAAAACATACACCTCCCTTGGCAGTGGTGAATAAAAACAAACCCTGATATGCATTTTAGGCTTGGTTTGCAGGTTGCAGCACAGAGCATCAGAAGCTGGCAATAAAAACCCATGTAACCAACCAACAATGCTTAAAGCTGGGCAATGCAAGTTTTTGGCAACACTGGATAAGAATTCCTCTATAACCTGCTGGCATATTCTAATTCATGTGGTCTGAAAGATAACCACAGTTCTGCATCACCTCTTAAATCTGTGTGCTGGCTTTGGAAAATCAAGCTCAGCTTTGGAGACTTAGGCCAACTGGTCATTTCAGAGATAGAGAGGGCATTCCTGTTGACTGCTGTACAAATGCAGATGTGAGGGCATGTCTGTTTGGTGAAAGCCTGATTTAATGGTGCAAAATCCTGTCTAAAAAGATGCTATTCTGGAGTTGGTAACCCAAAAAAGCAAAATGGACGTATTATGAAGAGAGTCTGACAAAGTAAAATGCGTGCGAATACTAGAAATCTCTTCAGGGATGGAGAAATTGTATCAGCCTAAAGTTGGGTTCCCCGCTTGCCTTTTTTAAAATCCTGCACAGGTAATCTGCAAACTTCATTTAATGTTCTAGTGGTTGGTGAAGTTGTGTTAATAGATTTACCATGAAAGCAGGCTATAAGCAGCTATGTTGAATGTTAAAGACTTCAACCTTCTGCTAACCGTAGCCAAAGGCTCACAGCTGTAGCTTCGTCAAATTCATGTTTATGTAGCTAGCTAGGGCCTCAAATCACAGTTTATCACCTCAAGGGCTTTACAGGCTCACAAAATTGCAAAGAAATCAGGATGGTAATTCTGATAGAATTGCCGCTATGTAACTGCATTGGGATCACAATCATGACTGGATAGCTGAAATGGATGACTCGTAGCAATTGTTTGGCCCTCTGCTAAGCGTAGCTAAAGGCTCATAGCTGTAGCAGATTCATTTTAATGTTTATGGAACATGAGCCCACTACTTAGCTGGGCTGGCTTGCTAGTGGTTTCCTAATGTCAACCCTATGGCTCAAACTTTTATTGCGTATACATATGAAATGCATTGATATGTCCTTGGTTGTGCATTAGGGGGGCGTAGGAGGTAGGGATGGGAGAGTTGCAGGAGGAGGGCTGTATTTTCACTTTTTTAGCTCTCCAGCAGAGATGATTAAATTGCTTTTCATCTGTAGTCTGTCACCTGCTATCCACCATGCGTTAACAATTCTTGTTATCACTATTTCAAGAAAACTACTGTGCGAATCTTCACCATATTACACTCAACAAAAATATAAACGCAACACTTTTGTTTTTGCTCCCATTTGTCATGAGATGGACTCAAAGATCTAAAATTCATTCCAGATACACAATATTACCATTTCTCTCAAACATTGTTCACAAATCTGTCTAAATGTGTGATAGTGAGCACTTTTGCTTTGCTGATACAATCCATCCCACCTCACAGGTGTGCCACATCAAGATGCTCATCAGACACCATGATTAGTGCACAGGTGTACCTTATACTGCCCACAATAAAAGGCCACTGTGAAATGTGCAGTTTTGTCTCACAGCAAAATGCCACGGATGGTGCAAGCATTGAGGGAGTGTGCAATTGGCATGCTGACAGCAGGAATGTCAACCAGATCTGGGGCCTCGGGCACTGAATGTTCATTTCTCCACCATAAGCCGTCTCCAAAGGCGTTTCAGAGAAAATGGCAGTACATCTCACCGGCCTCACAACCGCAGACCACGTGTAACCACACCAGCCCAGGACCTCCACATCCAGCAGGTTCACCTCCAAGATCGTCAGAGACCAGCTACTCAGACAGCCGCTGAAACAATTGGTTTGCATAACCAAAGAATTTCTGCACAAACTGTCAGAAACCATCTCAGGGAAGCTCAACTGCATGCTCGTCGTCCTCATTGGGGTCTTAACCTGACTCCAGATTGTCGCCGTAACAGACTTGAGTGGGCAAATGCTCACATTCGATGGCGTCTGGCACGTTGGAGAGGTGTTCTCTTCACGGATGAATTTCGGTTTACATTGTTCAGGGCAGATGGCAGACAGCGTGTGTGGCGTCGTGTGGGTGAGCGCTTTGCTAATGTCAATGTTTGGGGGGTTGTACAAAGTATTAACATCAGGGGTGCTAATAATTGTGACACACATGATTTGATGTAAAAGAATTATTTCTTAATGTGGGATTTTTTTCCCCACTGAATAAATGCACTTGAATTAAAGGTTGGATTTTCATCTTTTTTTCATTGTGGTCCTATATTGTTTAGAAAAAAACTGAATTTATTAGAAGCTAAAGAACATATCTTAACCAGGGGTGCCAATAATTATGGAGGGCGCTGTAGGTTCAAAGTCAGGAAAAAAAAAAACATTTTTTAATATTTAACGACACTGTCACATGCATATTCTACAATCTCGGCGAATTTCAGCGATTCACTGATGCCAGATCATGCTTATAATTAGAGAAATATTCAAGCCTAGGATGGCATGTTTTTATGGCCACAGAATTACATCACAAAGAAAATATCTTGGTCTTGTACGTCATTCCATACACACTTCCCTGTGATTCAGCAGGACATATTTGGGATTACTGGAAACCTTAGAATCGCTAGAATTCAACATAGCCCTGGAGTTCCGCAGGTTTGAATACTGCAGCTGCAACAGAAAACAGTTATATTCCTGCCCATCTGTAATACCCTGATACTAAAACATGAAAATTCAATTAAAAATTAATATTTGAAGAAATCCGATGAAAACGGCAATACAAATGTTGTATCGCACATTTTCCACAACCAAGTCCACAGAAATTAGTATATGTTCTGTAGTCAGGGATATTTGGAAAAAAAAGTCTCTGCAGCAAAACCATAAATCCTGTGCAAAGTTTTCCTTTTTATTGCAAATATTGTTCCACTTGGCCGGTGAAAACTCTTAAACACACTGTCTTAAAGTGACAGATCTGCTCCATTTTAACATTTCCAACTGCTGCATGACTACATTTCATCACTGTTTTTTTTTTCTGACACTGTTGATCTCACTGTCAAAATGATACAAAAATAAACTCCTGCCAACTTGTTTTGGATGTGAAAATGCAGGGTGGTGCTCATTATCGTTAATTTACAGCAGTTTAATTAAAATGATCCTGATCCCTGTGCATGGTAGCTGAGAGAATTGGTTTCTCTCCGCAAAGTAATGTTCAATACATTACAGGCAACAGTTTGAAATGGCATAAAAATAGCACGTTAAATCTTCGGTATCTCACCATTGTGAAGGTACATGCGGTGCCAGACATCAAATGACTGTAAATTTGGCCTCCTCATTCATTCGTCTTTCCCTTTGTCTTAGATAGGCGCTCAGCACAATAATTCTGTTTAAAAATAAATGCAAAGCGAGGAGAGATGGCCCCACACGAGGTAAGGCATTGAGAGATAATAAATAGGCACCCTAAATTATGGTTTAGTACCTAATCATCTGAGAATAAATAAATAAATAAATGAAAGGGTGGTTCCCCAATCCCCAATTTAACACTGAACATCGTTCAAGTCAAATTGGGGAAGGGGGCAGATTTAGAAGAATTAAGCGAAGCAGAGCCTGAGCTATTGAGTCCGAGGGTTGGCGGAGCAGGAAGATATACCCCCACCCTTACTTTCTTTAGTGTACAGAAAATTAAACGAGATGAGTGGTACTGTGGAGGTTCCTCACAGCTCATGCGCTGAAAAGAGTGCCGTTAGCCATTGCCTCCGACAAGCTGCTCGCTGTAAGGTGCAAAGAAGACTTCTCAGTTCAGAGAGAATGGGCTGGGGAGACAAGAAGACAGCAGAGAAAAAATGGAGGAGGGAGAAAGATGAGGAGGCAAATCGAGATAAAAAAAGAGAGGAAAAACACCTGCTACAACTCACATACTGTGACTTTTGGATGGCACTCATCCTCAGACTCTACACTGTATACATATCTCGTCTCTTAAACTCAAAGAGACATCTAACGCCTTTCGCAGCATCGGTGAAGCTGATTCCCCGAGACTTCACTGTCTTTCTACACCAACCGACAGGAGAGGGAAATGTAAGCAGCAAGCTGACATAAAGCATCCGGCAGGAGCCCCCCTGCAGGTGAGCCACGCGTACTACAGGTGTGCCCTCAATCCCTCAGATTTCCAGCTCTGCAATGAAGGCATGAAGGTATTTTTGTGTCTTTATCATGCAAGCATAAAAAATAGTTTTGAGACCATATTTCAAATTCGTAAGTAAAAACAAGCAAAGTATTGCTTTCAGTTTTAGAGCATTTGGCTGCAGACCTGAGAATTTAGCTTTTGAAGCAGACTTCTTTTTTTGCGTTACAAAAAGTTTTGGTTACAAATCAGTCCTCTTTGCTTACAAGATAAAATGTTTTATTTAGGAAACAGTCCTCTTTGCTTTCAAAATGAATTTGACTTTATGGGCGGGACTTTATGGGCGCTTTATTTGCGCTGGCAAATGAGAGGACAGCAGCTATTGGTGGGTTTGGCTTGAACTGGCAGCATGGCTGTGCACATGCACAGGTCCCTCCCTCCCACTGGAAGCGTTCTATGATGGAAAACTGAGTGTAGAAATGACGTTTCTTGGAGGTAAGTTGACATTAATGTCCCTTTTTAATTGAATCACCTTTGAATGCTGCACGATTTCACAACATGTGCCAGTTTGTAAATGTCATTGAATCTGTAGCTGTTGACATCTCTTTAAAAATTATCTTTCATGTTAGGCAGCAACTGCAGGAGCGAATTTGGCTAGGTATCTGGCTATGTTTTTGCTGCTCACTGACCTCTGCCGTCAAAGCTGGAGTGTATCGGGGAAGAGGTGAATCGACTTAATTATAGTATATTTATTTATATTTATTTTTGTTTAACCCTTATTTAACCAGGGAAGTCCCATTGAGATTGAAATCTCTTTTTCAAAGGAGCCCTGGGGGTTGAGGGGGGAGGGACAGGGCAATTTGCACAGCCAGTTGGATCAGGGGATGATTAGGCGGCAGGTCGAAAGAGCCAGGTTTTAATCATATCTCTGGAAATATTTGTCCGATTGACCTCAAATTAAGTGCAAATGAAAGGTCATGACCTGAGGATGTGTCCCATGATGACATTATACCTGTTTGGTTCAAAATTTTGACACAAGGTGGAGCTTTGTCACATAAAATTCACCATTTTTGCCATATCTTTGGAACCATTTGTCCAACTGACATGAAACTATGTGCAACTGCAAGGTCATGACCTCAAAACGTGTCACATGATGACATCATACCTGTATGGTTCAATATTTTGCCACCAGGTGGCGCTTTGTGATGGAAAATTACCATTTTGGCCATATCTTCAGAACCATTTGTCCGACTGACCTGAAATTAAGTTCAAATGAAAGTCTATTCAAGGTCTATTCAAGGATTGGGGAATTGGAGGATTGGGGGCGTTTGGGGATATACCCCAAGCCATCGCCTCCGACGGCATAAGCCTAGTTTTAAAAATGATTTTAAAAGGTTGGTTATGTTGACGCTTTAATCGTGGTCAACGTAGCCGCTTTAGAACCAAGGAGAGCGGTCGCCTGCCTATGTACTGAAACGTTAAAAAAATGCAACAAAAAATGTAAGTAACATTAGCAACCAAATTCATTTTAAAAGAGATAATATAGTAGTACATCTGCTAGACATTTTTATTAAGTGAAGATTAAAGCCCAGACTAAAGATTTGCGACGAGACAGGTTGAAACTTTCAACTACTTGCGACACACCGGTCTGCGATGTTCTGAAACCTGCCAGTTCACATCGGTGCGACGAGAGGATGTATCGTTTCCACAGCACTGACTCTCAGTGCTTCCATTTTAACTGCCGGTTTTTAGGCCTATCTTCCTTGTGTTGATGAGTTAGGCAGTGTATGAATTCCGTCACTGGAGTTAGGCGCAACAGTTGCATTTCAGCAATTAGGAAAACAGCGAGGACAAACAAAAAAGAAAGAAAGGGGCAATAATTTGGAGCCGTCCATGGTCGTGGCTTAGCCAGAACTTAAAATTGGGTGGGCTCTAAACATCTCTTCAAAACAATTATTAGTTTTGACTATCGCAATCATATGCATTCAATCCGAAAATGTTCCGCACTATCAGGTGTTGTTTGTTCACTTCGTTAAGGCAAAACGACAACAGTTCATTTGGATGCGCAAGTTTTGTGCATTTCAAATTAGTGGCGTAGCCAGAACTGAAAATGAGCGGTCACACAACATCGCTTTAATACTATTATTAGTCCTTTGTTAAAACTATATTCCACTGATAAGAATAATCAATTGGCAATTAAAGACTCGGCTTCTTTCATGACGCGATCTGGGGCAATTAATCAATAGGCGTAATTCAGATCAGAAAAATATGTTACTCATGAGTTGGCCTATGGGCTACTTTTCAAGAGTTAAACTGCTCTGGAAATTCTGCACTACCTTTCTGGCTCATCAGGCGATCTAGCCTGTGCTTCATGATCGATTTAATTGTTTAAATTGAGTCACAGACAGATATTTGACATGCACAATTGCGTGTCGAAATTAATGATTGGCGTTTCGCCATAACGAGGTAAACAAGCAACACCTGGTAGTGTGGAGTGTTTTCGGATTGACGGTCATTAGAAAAAAATGATTGCGATCGAGTCAGAGCTAATAACTGTTTAAAAGGCATGTTTATTACCCAAGCAATTTTAAGTTCTGACTGCGCCACTGGTCCATGGGTGCTTCAACGAGATACCGAAGGTGCTGTTGCCAATCTGTGCCAGGATCTTGCAGCGGTAGACCGGCCTTCTTTTGTGAATTTCTCCCGGTTATTCCCGGCGCAGTTCCAACCAGCTGACACTTAGTAACTTATGTGAACAGCTGAATTCGCTATGAGCTGATTGGCTGTTGAGACGGGTTAAGTGCTTTAAGTTCTAAAACTATTTGAGCAGCTGAATCTCTGGTGACGCCACCAGCAGGCTTGAGTCGAGCTGCAACGGGCCAGTTCACACTGCTGCAACTTCTCCCAGCGACGTTAAACAGTCTCGTCTCGCAGCGAATCTTTGGTCAGAACTGGGCTTAAGTTTTGTTAAGTGCCCTAATCTTTGGAATTTAGGCCCACCCACAATAGGTCTGGCCCACCCCAAGCTGAAATCCTGGCGCTGTGCCAGGTTGAATCAAAAACAGTCCCAATGTTGCTGTGTTAATGCAGACAGACAACGTATGATTCCAATACCAGCTACACCTCGCAGTTGATTTGCTTTGTACCTGGGATTGAAGACCCATATATATAACCTTATCTCTCTAAATCCATAATCTGTGCAATTGGAGGGAAATTGTAATAATTTATGGGCGATCCGTGTTAGTTGACATATATGCTTCTTGCTATGCTTGTACAATGTTTTTGAATTTTAAAAAAATATTGGTGATATCCGCAATTTCCGCACCATTTAAAAGAAAAATTTTCACGTCTGGAACCAAATCCACTTAAATTGTAATGAATACTTTGCTTGTTTTTGCCTACAAATTCAAAATACATTGAGAGGCATTGAAACACAAAGTGGTTTTTATCATCCAATTTGAAAACTGATAGTTTTTCCTTTTGCTGATTGGCATGATGACCATCAGGTGTGGTAAGCATTGCAAAATGTCAAGTATCTGGGTTCGAATCCTGGATCATGGTCTTGAAACACTTTGGGAGAAATCATTTTGCACATGAAAAGTTGAAGATCAGGGCCAATAAAAATACACATAAACAAAGTCACATCATTCCCATTTTAATTAATGTCATTAATGTCAATTAAATGACTGCCAGACAGCAGGGATGACACAGAATGACCAGATGTGTCAGCTGTCGTCCCCGACAAAGTGCCTCATCTGTGACACCACAAAAACACATTCCGTAAAAATCTTCTGCCACGTCAAATAATGCACAAGAATTGCTGAATTGACTGCCAATGTAAGAATAATAGTGAGTGCAAGTCTCACTACCAAATGCTCAGTTTCCTGAGACCATGTTTTGCAAGTACGAAAGAAACCATTTACCACTACTTAAAACAGTATATTTTATTATGCGTCTTTAATGCCTCTCAGTATATGTTTTCAAAACAGTTTTTATGCTTGCATGATGAAGACACAAAAATACCTTCATATCGGATAAAAACCAATGCCAGGGAGACGCTGTGTACTGCTCACCCTATCTCTCTCTCTCCCAATTCCATACATTTATTTAATTACTGTCTCGACAAAAGATTTGACTGCTTTTTTTTCAATAACATAATTATATTTTACAATTGAACAAGCATAAAAAGAGCAGCAAATAGAGTGCAAAATGTTGAGACAGTTACAGAATTCAGAATTAAATTTCCTCACTACTTCTGAAATGTGACCTTGATAAGAACAGTGAAGACAACGGTTATGCCTCAGAATGATAAAATATGAATCTTCCTCAGCTCAAAGGAGACCAATCATTGACATGACAAGACTGCGAAGGCTGTCTGTTCAATTGTACAGCAATACAATTTCATGAATCACTCATCACTGTTAGCTTGTAGTGTAATTGGAATATCTATATGGATTCATTGCATCAAATGAGATCATTGGTAATACGTGATGGGAATTTGATTTTAATTATTCATGAGCTAATAAATGTGCAAGAAAAAAATCACCTTCTGGCTGTAGAAAAGATATGTCGTTTGAGGGGGAGTATTCTACATTTCAAACAACAGCTACAGAAAGATACCGTCCTTTCAACTCCCTCAAAATGATCTGAAAATGAAGTTGAATGACATATTTCCAAAAGAACAGCTAAAATACATTTTTATCACGAAATTAAATGCATGTGCACACCTTCACAAGGGTTCACAGATGTAATATAATACAATTAAGCAGTTAAAAGCTCAGCTTCTAATTGAAGCCGTTAGTTAACATCGAAATCGTAAACTTAACAATCCATGTTTAAAAATATACATTGCAATTTTATTGCTTTTAGCATACTAAAAAAATTGTCAAAAAAGACCACATGCCCATTACGGGTTTGAGAAGAATACATAAGACAAGGAGCTAATTATTCAACATAATTGTGTTTCTGGTTAACCCGACCGACCCTCCATGAAACACGCCAACCCTAAAATTATTACACCACTGTTCAAAATTAAGATGATTGAATACTGATCTTACTCTGTTCTTCCTTGAGCAGCATCTATTTTCCATTGTTTGTTTTGTTTTTCAGCAGCCTGAAATGCACAAAGCAGCTGATATGAAGTAGAATAAGCTGTCACAGCAGTAGGTGGCAGGAATACATTTCATCTTTGCTTTGACTAAAGCCTCAGTGACAGCTCAATGACAGCAGCTCACACTTTGAGTGATATCATTGTCTTTCATTGTCAAGTGTTTTTCACAAAAAACGTTGGCGTACAGTAACCGGCGAGTATTTACTCTTGCTAGCGAGCACCTTGAATTTAAAAAGAGGCAACAAAGCTGCATCTCTTCCTATGATGCATTGCAAAATACGCCGAACAGAAAACAAATGAGAGCTGCAGGAATCCCACGCCATTGCCTTGTCAATCTGCACCAACAAATACAGTTCTGATAGAGGCATGAGCCACGACGAAACTGAAATGTCTTAAGTTCTCTGGACCGTCATTCCCCACCCTGATCAGGCTCCGTGTTGCTCCCAGTTTCTCTGCTCAATGGGACGTGAGACATGAATGGTGATTATTAATGGGAGCATCGCGCCGTTGGAACATAATTCCACTCTGAGTGAAGTTTTGTTGTAACTTTCAACGTTCAACCGTCTAATCCACTCAATCCATATCATATCAATATTGTTTTAAATTTGATTTTCCTGGATCGATCTGCCAGGGAACATTAGTGAAGGATTTTAAAAACATGCTTTGCTTCTTTTACTCTACGAAGAAGCATCTACAATAACTTATGACAAGATTTGTATTCCGATTTTATTTTCCTTCTATTACTGTGGCCATATTCACAAAGAACCTTATGTCGAAAATCAGCTCCTAAATGGCTGATTTAGGAGTAACTTCCGAAAAGAAAAAATGGGAATGTAAATCCTAACATCACGACTTTTTTCCTTAAAGCTGCAGTTGGTAACTATGAGGAGAGAGAGGACTTAGCATGAAAATATGAAAAAAATGCAACTTTCAGATCCCTCCCCCACCCTCTCCACTGTACTCCTGCTCTAAGACCCCCCCCCAGAGGAGGCTGCCATGCACGCGAAGGCACGCAAGCTGTTATGCATGCGACTGTGGAGAGACTTTGCAAGTTCACACCGTAAAAACGGCCAAGTTTCCGAGGTTAGACATTACTGTTGTGAACAGTCAACATTGCTGGCCAAACGAGCAGAAATAAATCATGTTGACATGAAAAGTAATCTACAGGAGTATGTATTCAGTAAAAACCAGCACACGCTTATTTCAGTAAGTAACCCATTTTTTGTAGTACAGAAAATGTTGTGAATCCTGCTGAATGGCCAGTAAACCATGTATGTCAGCATTCAGCTATGAGAGCACAGAAACGTTACACATATTTATGAGGACAACAACAAAACAAAGACTGCCAGGTCACTTCGTAAAGATATTTTCTGCTACTTTCTGATAAAATGAAGCCAGTAACGTTAGCCCTAGCATCGGAAACAAGCTAACGCTAGCTCGACTGCAACACCACAGTAATGTCACATGCACTACGGAGTAGTATAACAATTACAAGACGCTGGCTATTCGAACAGCGACTGTGCTTGTAAGCGACGTTCACTCGCTTATTTGCAGAGCGAAAATGAATTGATGCCTGTTAGGGCTCGGGTAAATAGCAGCTGTGCATGTCAGCGACGCCAACTCGCTTATTCGCAGAGCATTGTGGAGCAAAAATGAACCAACAAATAAAGCAGGGGTTTACCTGTCAAGCAGAAAAGTAGCCAACTCTGCGTAAATTTTTAATCCTGCCAGATCACGGAGTTCCTTCCACCTCTGAAAAGCCTCTCCGATGTTCACTCTGGTTTTATCCCGGGTTTTGTCTAATTCTTTCTTCTGTGCTTTTTTTTCCTCTGGCTTCCTCTTCTTACTTGTCTTAGCCATATGTGCTGTTGTCGGTAACGGAGGTATCGGTATTTTTTTCCTCGCTGATGGCTGTTGTTGTGCCATTAGTGTCTATAAGCTCCTGAACCCTCTCTCGGAGATTTGAACTTGACTGAGCACTGGCGAACTGAGGAGGAAGGGGGAGGAGGCTGTCCGCAGAGTGTGCATGTGCACTGTTTGACGGCTGTCAGACACCATCCTGGCTCTGATTGGTTCTTTTTGGTCGGTCTGAACGATTTTTTAAAATTGCAGTAAGAGCATTAGGTGGGTTTAAAGGAGCTTTTATTAAATTGCAGAGTACTTGTTTTATGTAGTACTGTCTGTACACAGTGACAGTTTAGCAAAAATGACAGAAAGTTACTTTTATAAGACTTACCAACTGCAGCTTTAAAGAGTAAATAACAAAGAATTTTTGAGATAAAAATAGCTCTGAAATCTCAGAATCTCCAGGAGTAGTATACTGCAGATGACCCCTAAATTATTAACAGCAATTCAAAAAAAAAACTCCTAATGGCCACAGCCGTGCACCAGTTTCCTCATCGGGTGAATATTAATGAAAAATATCATGATATTGAGCTATGAATGTGGTACTGCAAGTACAAGGGTATAATGACTTGATTATAACTTTTCTTAATAAGGATTATTTGGGATGCATTCACCTCATAAAGAAATGAACACAATGTAATAACTCTGGTCCTGAAAATTCAGACCATTTTGCTATTTTGACAAATTGGGCACATCTTTGGCATTCATGAGTACAGTCATTCACCAAGCTGTCAACACACTCTCCAGACCCCAACATTATTGAGCAGTGCATAAAGTTTCTTTTAGAGCATTGCCAGCTTCAACAGAACAAAGTTGATTTTGTGGCTATTGCTCGGCTACAGGGTGCTGTTGGACACTGTCACCAGTGTCCTACTGCATCAAGCAGGCAACTGGCAAAAGGCTTTGGTGCTGAGCCACCCCCTGAGAAATCAATTTGTTCAACTGATAAAAATAATACATAAACAATACTGGATATGTAGCCTACTTTCATCAGTGATTACATTTATGTTTAATGTACATCTCTGGATGATTTTCATATTTAAGGTCTGGTCATGGAAGTCATGAAACCTAGCAACGTGTAGCAGATGTTTGCCTCCTGCAATCTCGGCCCTTGCCGGCGGCTGCATGGAATACAGCCATTTCTCACACTCATCGCTGAATCAATAAGCAATTGAATGTGGAAACATACATCAATCAGCCACAAGATTAAAACCACCTGCTTAATATAGAGAAGGACCCTCGTGCTGCTGACACACTTGAATTCCCAAACTCAGAGTTTCCCGGCAGAACTTTTCCCTGAGTATCTCACTCCCTCCACCATCTTATCTTCTGCCCTCAGTGCATCCTGATGCCATGTCCTCCCAGGTAATTATGCGCACATACCCGGAAGAAGCATGTGATGGAGAATGTAATACGACTCAGTGAACCAGGAGACCTTCAACTGATCCAAAGTCCACCTCTGAAGCTCAGGTACCCATTGAGGCGCCTCTAGAGGGGAACTACAGTTAGAGTGGGCACTTTGCCTGGTTTGAGACCTGAAAAGTGCAATACACTCCAGGGTCTGATGGACTGTGTTTTGTGACAAATTCCATTTGCAAATATTATTGAAATTCTCTGGGACTTGTGCAACAGTCACCTTTTCATTGGTTTGGATCGGACTGGATAGCCTTCCTAACTCTTGTGTATTGATGAGCCTCGGGCGCCAAAATCCCTGTTGCTGGTTCACGGTTTGTCCCTCTTTGGACCTCTGTCAGTAGGTACTCATATCTGCTGACAGGGAGCACTCCAGAAGTCGTGCCACTTCAGAGATGCTCTTACCCAGTCGTAAAGCCATGGTGATTTGGCCCTTATCAGAGTCATTCAGTTCCCATTTTTCCCAAATCCAACACCTTTAATACAAGAACCGACTGTTCCGCTTATCATCTATGATGTCTGTCGACTTTGACACATGCCATTCTTATGATATAATCAATATTATTCACTGCATCTGTGAGGGGTTTTAATCTTTTGGCTCATTGGTGCATGTCATTCCACGAGTCTCTTTTTTCCGGCAATGTAATGTCTGATCTAAATTTCCCTTTTATAATTGTTTTCCTGTCATTGAAAGGTCATGCCATGCAGTAAAAAAGGCTGTTCCTGCATCCAATTTGCTTTTTGTCACTTTTGTTTGCAAAAGAGTTACCATTAAACGAAGCTAAAAAGAAGCTAAAATTCTTTATTCCAATGGGAAATATCATTCTATTGCTCACTACTGTGGACATTTCCTTCTGACGAATGAACAGGTTTGGTTGTGAGACTCAAATCGATGCATATGGTCCCAGATTTTTTTTAGCCTTAAGGTCTTCTGCATAGTGAGAGTTGCTTGCAATCTATGGGCCACAGTCGATCCAAATCTGCTTCCAGTGTTTTGTATTAAATGATCGATCAATTTGTTTGGATAATGTTAGATGACGTTCAATGAGTTAATTCAGTTCTGCTTTTTGAAGAAGGCCTGCATCAGCCCTTTGGTGAAATACTTGATCGTGAAACTGATCATCATGGTTGAATCAGGCATTAACTTCTTAACACTTATGTGCCAATACAAATTGCTGAAACACGTTTTTTCGAGGGTATATTAAAATTGTATGTGGGAAAACTGTCTTTATGTGGGTTTATGAAGGTACTTTCAAAGTAGCAAAGTCATTCATGAGGTCTAGCTTCTGAAAAGGCAATAATCTAATTAAACAAAATTTAAACCTTATCAAAATACCACCTTCTTCAGCATTTACTACCTTATATTCTACTTAAAGAATATAGCAAAGCTGTATGTCTTAATCGGTAATGGCAAGGCAGCCTACTGCAAGCCCATTTACTAAGTAAATGAATTCAATCTATTACCCAATTCTAACTCAGAAATAGGTAGAGTTTTAGTCTGCATTATGGTAATTTCACTGGTTATTGACAAGAGGTTTTTATTTTGAAGCATAAACAGCCTTAACACGTGGACCTGAGTTGCCAAAACCGGATTTTTAGAAAGGTTTTCTTGGTCACAGCAGCCAATCGGACGCGAATGCAAAAAAAAAAATAAATAAAAATAAAAATACTGTTTGTGAGCTGCTGAAATTCAGACGCTTCATAAGACATTGACGTTTTATGTTAGGTCTACCATTAATGTTGATGGGAAAATGCTTGATAATGAACAATAATGTAAGCTGAGGGGAAATGGATATGGATTGATCCTTGCAACTGAAGAAATTAGCTTCGTTTATAATTAGGAAACCTAATTGGGAATGAGTTAAGAGATATAATGCAATTTAAGGCGAGGTGACAGCAGTGCTGAGATCTTTCCAATAGCAACTCTGGAGTGGAGGAGGTTAAACTACTGCATGACTGAACCACAGAAAACCTTTTTTTGTTATTGAACAGTAACTCCAAATACTACAAAATGCTACCTTTCAGATATTACTGTCCAAACATTTACTGAAGTTGAAGTTGTTTTATCAAATCTCAGGCCATATTATAGAACACCAAACACAGACTACTGCTTAACTGTGATTTGGTGGTGGCATTTAATCAAACACAAGGCAGATCTTTCCCTTATCTGTTCCTACAGGAAGTTGAAGCGAGAAATCTGGCTCAACTTTGGTACAAGTATGCATTAGAGGACAAACATAGCTACAAAAAATACAAATTTGACAAGGGTGGATCACACTTCACGAAAAGGTCAAACGTGACCGGGTAAGACTTTGATATGCCCGCTTCCACAGTCTAATCTTCTTAGTGCCCACTCCTAATACTTTTGTACATGCATGCACCTTCCCTATTTCTCTAGAGGGAGAAATTTACTGAAAGCCTGGCAACAAATCTGATATCATATAACATTCTTATCAGAAAAGGAGAGAGGTGTGGCGAAGGTGTGGAAAAATAGTAGATTTATTATTATTATTATTGTTAATGCAATGATGGTTTTAGTTATTCTGTTTGTTACAATGGTTCCTTGTTTACTACTTCAAATGCACTGTGTACTTAACATTCCATGCTTTCTTCTTTCTTTTCTATTGTCATTCAGGCCTCATCATTGATGAAAATAACAAATTCTAGCTACCAGACAGGCGGCTGTTTGAATACCTTTGTTTTTCCCAGGGTCCTTCTTTATAGAGGCCTTTTCTGGATGAACACATCCCTCTTTTCCTGTCTAGCCAACACAATGCAAATCTCAGCCCTGCATGCAAAACGAACAGGCCGTCTGCCCGCACTGGCCTGGATTTACATTGTAAAGGCTCCAGTGGGACGACTTCACTCTGTGTAGCACACCTGCCATCCACCTAACCCCCACTGCACAGCATGATGGGTCATTAGGACAGGTGTTTAATGGCTACAATGTCATTTTTTCCTGATGTGTGCCTAATGCTCGCATGCTAACTCTAATAAAATGTGATTTGGTTGAGCCAAAGCTTGGGTATTACCTCTTCAAATCCGCTGAATTACGTATTTATGAATATTTAGGATATTCAGGAAGAGGGATAAACATTAATAGGTGATACACGATCACCAGTCTATAAGCTCTTTCAAGCAATCATTAATACATGGATCAGTATTTTTGCAAAAATACAATGCTAACAAAGAGTCTATTTTAGCATGAGTATGCTCATGAGCATGTAGTTCACAGAAATGCTGTGAAATGATGCAAATACATGTACATGAGAACTTCTGCAATGCGTGCCTGAAGCCTCAGAGAGGTGATATTTGATGTTCAGATTCTAAAAGGATGACCTATGCCAACCGCCACTGTTTAGCTGAACTACTGAATAATACATAGCACTCATTGTTCAACAACTAGATCTCCAAAAAAGTTGGGATTGCATGAAAAATACAAAGATATGCTAGCAGTCATTTGTGAATCATTTTCCACCTGTACAAAATTGAAAAAAGGAGAAGGCAAGATATTTAAGGCCTAATTTTCTCAATCACATGCAATCTTTAAAAAGGCTGGAAAACATTAGGCGTGGTTCTTCTTAGTACATTGAAAACCATGCAGATCTTATGTGATGCAATAGCTGCAAGTAGTCATAATAAAAAGAGTGGTATATTGTGAAAAGAAGCTGGGTAGACTTCAATACCACTACTGCTACCCAATATTTAACCTCTGGTATACGCATATGAAATTGAAGGTTTTTTTTGTTGTTTTTTCGTTTTATATTTGTCAAGGCATTCACCTTTTTTAATACACTGATACAGCATTTTATAAATTGTATTATTTATAATATACAGAACAGGCCAAAGTTTGGACACACCTTCTCATTCAATGCGTTTCCTTTATTTTCATGACTATTTACATTGTAGATTCTCACTGAAGGCATCAAAACTATGAATGAACACATGTGGAATCATGTATGCATGTATCAAACAGTTGTCCAATAGGGCTGTCGGCTGTGTATCAACCTGACTTCTGCACAACACAACTGATGGTCCCAACCCCATTGATAAGGCAAGAAATTACACTAATTAACCCTGACAAGGCGCACCTGTGAAGTGAAAACCATTTCAGGTGACGACCTCTTGAGGCTCATCAAGAGAAGCCAAGAGTGTGCAAAGCAGTAATCAGAGCAAAGGGTGACTACTGTGAAGAAACCAGAATATAAGACATGTTTTCAGTTACAGGTGTTTCACACTTTTTGTTAAGTACATAATTCCACGTGTTCATTCATAGTTTTAATGCCTTCAGTGAGAATCTACAATGTAAAAAGTCGAGAAAATAAAGGAGACGCATTAAATGAGAAGGCGTGTCCAAACTTTTTGCCTGTACTGTATAAGATTTTTTAATTAAAATTGATGCATTTACATCATTTAAAAAATATCAATCAATTGCATGGATGTTCATGACAGAAACAAAGGATGTGTTCAAAATCCCAGTTATTAACAACATGCAGCATGCTATATACTGTGCCAGTGTATAATGGATACCTTGTGCTACTCTACGCAGTAGTGAACAGTATATAAGCCAGTGTCTGACAATAGCTGTGCACACAGTCACAGGACAAGTGCACACAGCAAGTTATTAAGACCATCTGGGTCTCAGTGGGGCATTGCCATTGATTGCTTTGTATTGTTCAATATAGAACACTGTAAAGATGTGGCTGCATATGAACATTGGCCACTGGAGTATTTCCATCAAGCGGTCTGTGAAAAGGAAGTAATATTGGTAATAACTTATTACTTTTGATGAAAGGTAATTTGCAAAAATTGCTTTTTTTAAGTAGCCTTCCCAACACTGCTGACGGGGCAATCCATGAATGCATCTCTGCAATTATATTTTTTGCACCTCCTTAAGGCTATGGCATGCATTCTGTATATATATATATATATATATATATATATATATATATATATATATATATATATATATATATATATATATATATATATATAAAAACAGTTCCAAACTGAGTGGATAGAGTCACATGAAGTAAACAGATAACCTTTGAGCCTCACTTCATGCCGCAAGCTAGCATTCAACGACCATGCCCTTATATACGCCTGAAGTAGGGTGAAGCAGGCTGTGAGTAATAGCACACAGGTTATGCACTTAAGTTATGATATCATCAATGGCAAATATAAGCCAGCAAGTCATAACACTAATTTTACATTAATGATACAATGGAACGTAATAGAATCATGTTACATCATTTATACTGATACCTTTAATTTCAAGTAGTCCACACTCAAGGCTGTGCTTGCCACAATGATTTTTTGACCTACAAGGATGCGTGCACCGCAACTCCGCTGAATAGCCAAAAATGCTTGTAAAAACAATATATTTGTTTGAAAACAATTAAAATTTCAACTTTGTCAGTCCCTGCCTACGTCAAAGGACAATAGCTATTGACCGGCAAAGTAGTTGAGGATAAAAGTAGATTCAGACAGGACTATGAATGGATAGATATAGTTTACCCCATTTTATGGCAGGAAAAACTGCTTGAAATCGCAAATGATGAGCTACACTCTGAGGGAGCCATATTTCGACAACATCCGGAAAACGTCTCTATCTTTTCAGGGCTCATGCTCATCTTCGATGGTCAGAAGTGATATGACTGTAAGCAATGACCTATTGTTTGCAGGGAGTCTGCAAACTGTTATAAAATGTTCCAGGAAATGTTGTGCAGTTCTGAACTGCCCCATATCAGCCAAACTAAGGCCAGCTGATGGTGTCACCAGTGACTCAGCTGGTCACATTATAAGTGGCTGGTTATAGAAGATAAAGTAAGTCACCTATATCAACAGCAAATTTTTTGAGTCTCTTTTAAACTGTCAGTTGAATTTAACAAATGGAGGAAAGAGAGGATAACCCGATCAATTTGTTTGAGATACAGCCTCTGTAAAAAGGCCTTTAAATATGCACAGTCACTATCCTCATTCATATTTTAAGAGGCAACAAATTATCTAACTACCAACAAACTGGGAAGCCCGCAGTCTGAGACATGGAAAGTAATTGAGGCATTGCTACAAAGATAATGCAGCGTGTCATGTAGTCACATTGGTCGAAACTGAAATGTTTCAGTCGCAAATCATCTGAATCTGAATTAGCCTTTAAACCCATTCATTATAAATGGTTTTTGAATATTTTCACGGTCACTGCTATTTCATAATTTCAGCTTGAAACCCAATTCCACATAAAAAATGTTTAGCGCATTTAGAGCACAGTTCAACTTTTTCGATATGTCTCATATTTTAAGTACTTTCGACATTTAAACTGAACCGCTGTTTAAATAACTATTGCTGCGAGCACACATACTTACATACTAAACAACTTAAGCAACTTAAAATTCACAATTTTCAACAGTCCAAGCAAGCAAGCAAACTAATTTTCTTAGAAAATACAGCCCTCTGTAGCTGATAATTAGTATTATGAGTGGTATTAGTAGCCTTGCTCCAGGGCTTCATGTTTTGTAAGCTCTGTTAATAATATCTGTAATTGTTGGACTATTGTACATTTATTTTATCGTGATGTCACCACTTCAGGACTTTATAACTAGGACACAATGTCACTCCCCATTGGCAGTGCCTATGATTGAACTTGATGGAGAAGCCACAACACTAAGTATGTCCAGCTACAGCACCATTGAGCCCCAGAGAGAAGCAGCTGGCTCAAAGAGCAATTAAATTTCCAATTGCACAGGCTAAATAAGGTGGGCAGGGGGCAAAAAGGAAGATTACGTGTCATTTTTAGGACAACAAGGCCTTCATCTGGGTCCCAGCTGGTCATACTATGTCCTAGGTGGCACTCATCCAATTTTCAACCGAGAGTATATTGTTAGTTTGGAGGAGCAGCGCAAACAGTAGAGTAGATGCAAACACTTTGATTTTGCAAAACTTATTGCTCCAGCAAAGGTTTCATCCCAGATGGATGCCTTCCAGATAGTCGTGCCCTGGATAAACACATCCTAGATAGACGAGACCCATGGGTTCTATTGGTTAGATTATAAATTCTCCCATGGGCCTTATTCAAGGTTTTACCTTTCATCCGGTAGGTAGCTTTCAATGAAAAATTCCCAAAAATTACAAGGGTGCATAACATAAAATACCCACTCGTCTTACTGGGAAGCATCTGTCTGGGATGCATGTAGTTTGTAAAAAAAAAAAAAGAGAGGCCTACTCTCATCTAAATGGGACGCTTCTACCTGGGATGACATAACTTTATCTGTTGGTCTGCACGCACGGTGAGATGATTCTCACTGACTGACTCATATTTTATTCACAGTCCACGCAACCAGCTTCTTATGAATGTAAACCTGCAAAGTTCTGTCCTGTGTTATGGGGAGAGAGTCAATGGTTATAAAACAGCTATTGGATACATTACGTGCTTCCCTTGTTATTTACACACCATTATAACAAAGGCATCCATTATGGACACACAACTCAATGAGCTATGACAGGACATGACAGATAACTGAAAACAGTCTTGTAACTTGTAAAGTCACTTCAAGGACCTTGACTTGCATGGTTTGAAGGAAAGAATGTCAATGACACAGAAGTTCTGTGAGTTGAATGCCAAGGAAACGGTCACAACATGAACACCAATCTCAGATAGATGATTAAGACATGGTTAATGCAGATAGTAAATAAAGACTGTGAAGTTGTCCTGACAGAATCAACTGCAAGGAAACAGGGATATAATATCTGGGCATTGAATTGAGCTTTGTCAATTTTTACTTTAACCTGAGAAGTGTATTTCCATCGAAACAGGCTATGTCATATGGCTAGAATTTCACCTATTTCTAATGAATGGTGTACACAAAGCTCAATCCGTCAGTTGGCAAGAGAATTTAAAAAAGGCAATTAGTCTTATTCTGCAAAGGTAGAAAACAAATCAGCCGAAATGCTGCCTCACCCTTTTTCTTAACAAACAGCACTCCACTTCCCCACACAGTCTTATGGTGAGGCCTTTGCTGATGAGTTATTTAAAACACCATCCATGGGAGTAAATTCACATGAATTCACCAGTTTTGGAATTGGAATTAGAGGAAATATCATTGCTTCCCAAGCAGTTGGTGAAGGCCTTAACATAAAACCTCATGCAATGCATATAAACCAATTTGATTCATTCTCTCCCATAACCCTGAGTGAACTTGCCAAAATACTCACTACTTCAAAATCAAAATTTGTCTCTTAGATCCCATCCCAAGTAAGTCATTGAAGGAATTCCTGCCCATTCTTGGCAGTCCAATTCTGCACATAATCAATTCTTCCCTGATTTCAGGTTTGGTTTTGATTTCATTAAAGATGGCTGAAATTAAGCCAAACTTAGATCGAACAGTTTTGGCTAATTATAGGCCGATCTCAAACCTTCCATTTTTATCCAAGATCCTCGAGAAATGTGTTGCCCAACAGCTTACTTTCTTCCTGCAAATGAATAACGTACATGAGAGTTTTCAGTCTGGCTTTAGTAAACATCATTGCACTGAAACAGCCCTCACTGTAGTAATGAATGATCTACTTCTCTCCACGGACTGTGGCTGCATCTCTGTCCTTGTCCTACTTTATCTAAGTGCTGCCTTCATCACGATAAACCACCATATTCTCCTTTACAGGCTAGAAAATCTGTTTGGTATTTCTGGATTCGTCCTTTCATGCTTTAAGTCTTAACTTTCTGACGGACGTCAGTTTGTTAGAGTAAATGGTATTTCCTCCGAGAATTCCAAGGTAAACTTTGGAATACCTCAAGGATCTGTTCTGGGCCCTCTACTATTTTCCTCATACATGCTTGCCCTTGGAAACACCATAAGTAGATATGATGTAAAGTTCCTCTGTTATGCAGATGACACGCAGCTTTATATATCCTTTAAGCCAGGTGAAATTGATCCACTAACTAGATTATAGATGTGTCTTAAAGTTGTTAAAGCATGGATGACACAGAATTTTCTCTCTATAAATCCAGATAAGACTGAAATATTGGTAATTAGTCCCTAATCGCTCAGAGACAGATTCCTCAAGTTTTTCCTCGATGTTGATAGACTCCCGGTTTCTGCCAAAGCAGTTGTCAATAACCTTGGTGTCACCCTCGATTCAGAACTCTCAGTCCACTGTCATATTAATTAAATTATAAAAGTGGCTTTCTTCCATCTTAGAAACATATCTAAACTGAGAAAAATATTGTCTCTTCAGGATGCCGAAAAAATGGTTCATGCATTTGTGTCCTTTCGGCTGGATTACTGTAACGTTATACTGTCAGGCTACACCAGTTCTATCCTGAATCGCCTTCAATTAGTGCAGAATGCTGCTGCTAGGGTTCTGACCAGGACGAAGAGATATGACCACATTAGCCCAGTACTCAAAAATCTTCACTGGCTACCTGTAAAATTTAGAATCGAATATAAAATTCTACTGCTTACCTACAAAGCCTTAAATGATTTAGCTCCAGAATATTTTAGTGCACTTTTCTCGTTCCTAACTCCCCTCCAAGATTACTTCATTCACTAGGTGCTGGATATTTGAGAATTCCAAATGTATTCAGAGTTACATTTGGAGGCAGAGCATTCTCTTACAAAGCCCTAATCTTTTGGAACAATCTCCCAACAAACATTCGGGCCTCAGACACACTCTCTGTCTTCAAGAGTAGGCTAAAAACTACAACCTAGCTATATGATGGGTTCACAAGATATTGGAAGCCAGAGTTAAGTGCCGATGGCCGGTGGCACTGAGCATGCATTAACGGTGCCAGTGGGGCTTGCTACAGCCTTAGTCACTGGGAAAGTCCATATGGTACTGGTGGTAATGTTAAGCAAATCCATGTGGAACCGGTGGCACTGAGCTTGCATTAATGGTGCCAGTGGGGCTTGCTACAGCCTTAGTCACCGGGGATTTTTCATATGGTACTGGTGGTAGTGTTAAGCAAATCCATGTGGAACTGGTGGCACTGAGCCTGCATTAATGGTGCCAGTGGGGCTTGCTACAGACTGTCACCGGGGAGGTCCATATGGTACTGGTGGTAATGTTAAGCAAATCCATGTGGAACCGGTGGCACTGAGCCTGCATCAACAGTGCCAGTGGGGCTTGCTACAGACTGTCACCGGGGAGGTCCATATGGTACTCGTGTTTAAAAAATCAATAGTGATCTTACAGCCTGGTGTAAGTGTAGGGCCTCTGTGCAGCAGGAAGTGGATGTTGGGGTGTTGACTGTTTCCTGACCAGTCTGCTAATAATTTCTCACTCAGTACATAACACAGGATGGTTTTTTTTTAAATTAACATGCAGTAGTTTTATCCAGTGCCTAACCCCCTTTTTCTGTGTCTCTTTCTGAGGATCTTTCCGTCCACTACCCTGAGTTCTGGACCATCCAAGCCCTGTCCCTCACCATGAGCACTGGCTGTTGCTGTCCTGCGGTCCAGATCTGGCCCTGATCCAGTCCTGCACCATCCTCGGCATGCCACTTCCTGGTGCTAAAGACGCCACTGTTCAGATGGACTTAAATGAAACTCCTTTACCATTTTACTCTATTTGACTTTATTCTGTTATTATGTAGCTAGCCTGTGGAGGATGGGCTTCCCCACTATAGCCGGGTTCCTCCTGAGATTTCTTCCCACTGGGGAGTTTCTTCTCACCACTGTTTGAAGGTTTTCCTCCCTACTGGGAATTTTTTGCCTCATTTGCTGTAGTGGGGAATGGGCTGGGCACTGCCCTTTCAGTATTTAATCTCTCACTGTAAAGCATGTTTGTGACAGTCTCTGTGAAAAGCGCTATACAACAAAGTCATAATTGCTGGTTTTTTTCAAATAGTCACAAGATTTAAAATAGTAGTTCAGCTTTAATCTTTGGTGAATCCAATAGTAGACCCAATGAATGGTTTATCTCGGTGGAACCTTCAATTTGTTATGACCTGAAAATCACAACACAGAAAACCAGCAATGACAACTTAAACAAATTTATTCTTCACTGAATAAAAAACCTCCACAAATAATCCACTGTTCAATCCTCTAATAACATTCTAATGCCACTCTGTAACTCCGTTGCCAAAACAAAAACTCTGCTTCTGGAGACCAAATTTACAGCATTTATATAGACTAGCATTCTGGAAAGATCCACAGGATTCCTGGGTAATCCCGCCCCCTCCAGGCAGGAAGGTGCCAGAAGCTTCTAGAAAGCACTAGTCTATTTCAAACAAGTGATATTATATCAGATCATGTTTTGCTACAGACACACCACCACAGGGTGCTGAAGAACAAAATAAACAGCTGACCAGCAAGGCAGCAAAAACAGCATGTAACAAATCTCCATTTACAAATGATATACAGTACAGTGCTTTACATAAAACACTGATACATATCAATGTATACTTAGTACATAAAAGAAACTGTTCATGCGATTCTGTTAGACAAACAGGAACAGGAAGCCACGTCACATGCTTTAGAAACGCCCTAATAACCATTCTTTTGGGGAAGCTTGTCATCTCTGTATGGTTTGTTCTGAGTGACATAAATTGCACTGTTTCTAATTTGAAGAGATATTTGCGGGCAAGTTTGCAATTGTAAATATGTAGTATTTCATACTTATAATGTTTCACCATTATATGAACTGATTAAATCGATGACGCTACCATAAGACTGTCCAGAAGATGAACAACTTACCTTCTTAGAAGCGAATTGGGAGAGAGTTCCATATCCAACCACCACTTTTTTTATTTGCCCGAAAGATTTTAAAATTTGGCACAAATATATTTTAGGGGGTGTCATTAGTGGGCAGGGGATTTGGAATTTAATATTCAATATCGTGAATCCATATGCTGCGCATGCAATAGCAACCAGGTGTGTGATCAGTAATTTGGCTGTCACCGTTCTTTGCTATTAAAACTTATGATAGCAGTAATCAACTCAGGAACTCATTTTGCGTGTTACAACCACTTTTCTTGGAAGTTAATATGCTAACTGAAGCATTGTATACACTATGTTCACAACCAGCTCGAATAGAAAAAAAAATAGAAAAAATAGAAAATATTTATTTACTTTCGCCCCCGACTTCATGGCTTAAATCAACATAAAGTTGTTTATTTTACAATTTCACTGACCAAATATAATCAGATATCAAATGCTACATTTTACGTTGTGACTATAAACGCAAAGTGTTACAAATTTTTGATTGTTACATTTTGCATTGCATTTCATCGCATTGCGTTATTGTTACCCGGCCCCACCCGAAGGGCGAGGGAAGGGGTATCGTTTTAGGTTCGGTTTGTTTCTATATTTGTTTGTACATTTGTGCATTTGTTTCTCTTTTTGTTTGTTTGTTTGTTAACACTCTAATGGTAAAATTAATGGCCAGATTCACCCCAAATTCAGTACAGGGATTGCCACTGACCCAGAATATAACCCTATTGAATTTTGTAGAAGTAGGTGAAAGTATGTGTGAGGGGCGGGGTTTGTTGTGCCTGGCACTACTTGTTACATTTTACTTTGTATCAGAGGTCTCCCCACTTCTCTTAGTAATATTTAGCATTGCCTTGGTGTTGGGCGAATGCTTCCTGTGCATTTCCTGCTCCAAGATCTTTCCAACAGTGGTTAGCACTGATGCGGTTTACCATGGTGCCTCTCCATTCACAGAGCTTGCAGAATGGGTCTTCTCTCCGGCCCCAGTGGTGTGGATTGATCCCTGATGGGGAGCTATGATATGCCAACCTTGGCAGGAAGGATATCAGAACTACTCCAGCCAACAGAGGTCAAACCAGGAAATGTTTTTTTAGGGAGATTCATTCTTGCCCAGGCTCCGAGATTCAATGATTCTGGCCCATGGCCCATTGCTCCCTTCCCACAGTTAGAAGCAAGTTGTTCCTAGGCCCAGTCCTCCAGGGTTGTCAATGTCTTTGATCTGTAACAAATACTCCACCCTCTAAATTGTTATGCTAGGTGCCCACATCCAGATTGCGTGGTGACAAGGTAGTTTATTTGGGTCTCTGTAGGCTTTGGATTGTTTGCACTCTGCTCCTCTGATCTTCTTCATGACTGAGTCATGGCGGAGTCACCATTGGCAAGATCTTATATCAAGCCGAGTTAAAGTAAAACTTACTGATTCCCTGCCACTTGTGGAGAAGCCTGTTGGACTTCCTTTCCTCTTCGTAATTGTGAAACCTTTATTTGGAGGAAACTGAGTTTTAATTGAATCAGTAAATGATTTGTTTGGTTCTATTGGAACATTAATACTGTACAGTATTTTACACATGTTGTTACTTAGAATTTCTCTATAAATATATTTTTTTAATATTTTAAAATAATTTTTTCGTGCATTGCCTGTCAGGAGTGCCAGTAATTTTGCCCACTGTAAATCAGGATAAATAGGCTTATTTATCAAAATGGCAGTACTCGCTGTAATACTACTGCCCAATTTGAGTACTGCAGACTTTCCCATTTAATTTGCGCTGAGTGCACAACTTCCTCATGGTTAATAATATCCTTAATAATATCTCTGCTCATTCACTTGTCACTCTCATGGTAACTTAAAATAAGCCAATACTTCCTACTTGTGAGAGAAAATATATGAAGTAAAGTCTCATAATGACATAAAATTAATATGTAAGACAAACTTTTTTGCAGCGCAGCAAAGAGAGACTGGGTGAATGTGCAATTTAGAGAAGTATGACAGGAGAGCCTCTCACGACAAATCTTAAAATATACACTCACTGCCTGGCCAAAAAACAGTTGCACACTCAAATATTTAGTTGGAGCCCCCATACCTTTGATTACAGTGCAAATTCCTTGTGTCTTTGTTTTGACAACCGTATGCAAAGTCAGAGCAGTTACTTTCAATGAAAGTTGCATTCATTTTTGGATGAAGATCTTGTCATGACAAAGAGAGAGGTGAAATACTCTACAGTCATCTCCAGGGCATCCCAATAACTTTCAGAGTAGTTAAGGTCAGGACTTTGCGGTGGCCAATTTTTGTGTGATGATCTCTCATGGATGTTTTCCTCATTCATTGTTTTCTTTGCTAGATTCTAGCCAATAATTTCCCCTTTCTAAAATACTGTAACATCTTTTTCGCCATCAAGGGATACATCTACCGACATGGTTTTTTAAGAAATGAGAGGCTATGTCCTTAATCAGTTAGAATTAACCCTATTCCTGTGTTTTGGGGTCCAATGGACCCCGTAAGACTTCAGAATGGCACATCTTTATCGGATGAGATTATACCAAGTTTTTCTTTTATGTGATTGTCAGGCAACTCGTTTTACACTTTCACCGAAAAAAATTGGTCAGTTCCACAAAGCGGTTCTTTCAGTAGCCATGAAAAAGGCTTTGGGGTCCAATGGAACTTGTGTTGGGTTCCAGGGTCCTGGGCCTTTGGCCAGGACAGTATTTTTGCGGTTTTTAACAGTTTCTTGTGCTAGGTTTCATAGTTCATAGTCATTACTCATGTCATGGTTTTAACAATCTTTGTATTAGGATATAACATTTCATTGTTCATGTTTATTGTTCATGTTTTTACTTTTCCATGTTTTGTCTTTTGCCAGATCTGCTCAGCCACTTCACCGCTTGTCTGCGTTCTGCCCCATGTCTTCGTTTTTGCACATTTCAGAGCTCTGGTTGGCTTTGGTATTTCCCCCTTCCTTCTGTGCTGTGCTGGTTTCAGGGCTGTCTAAGCTTAATTGGCAATTAACTGTTTTTAAGTTACTAACATATACTAACAGTCACAGGGGGTGTAATTCTTAGACAGGCACATTACTAATACTACTAATTTAGGTAGGGAGTTTATTGTCATGATTCCTGCTTTGCTATTTCAAGTCTTGCTGTGCTTTTCTGTTCTAACATCCATGCTTCCTTCCAATCTGCATACTTCATTGGTACTTAAGCTGAGCTGCTCATTCCCTTAATGAGCAAGTCTTGTCGACCAATCTCTGCCCTTGTCTCATGATCTTGCCTTGCCCATTGTTTTCTCTCCAGGTGTTGCTCCTCATGTGTCCTAATTTCTCTCCCTTTATCTGGAGGCAGTGGAAGTTGGCCGGCAGACAGAGTCTTGTGGTTTTCATGTTCACTGCATGTCCACGATCCCCTTGTCCTTGTGTAAAGTAGTATTTACGTATTTTTCCTGAGCCAAGTCTTGTTGTTTATATTCTTAGTCAATTTATTCTTTTCTGTTCTTGGTTGTCTGCCTAGGGGTTCCAGTGATTTTGTTTTAGTCATTTTGGATTTTTAGTTATCAGCTCTGTGAAGCTCTTCTTAGTTGAATTTTTGCAACCCTTTGGGCCAAGTTTTTTGTTGGCCCTTGTGCCTGTTTTTATTTATTTATTTATTATATTTTAATAAACTCCCAGTTTCCCTCTATCTTGCTCTGTTGTCTATCTGGTCTCGTATCAACTTGTCTATCTAGAGGTAATTTTGTCATGGAAAAAGCCAAATAAAATATTCCAAACATAATGAAAACAGTGGAGATGTTTTCAGAGGGATTATTTGTCACTGAAGTGTTGAATTCTAGAAAAGAAAATTCCAAATGACCATGATTTAGAACATTTGGAACGTTTTGGTGACATTTGGAATGTTCTGGAGTATTTGGAATGTTTTCAAAGCTCAATATCGCGGAAAAAGATAGTCATACAAAAACAAAGCTTATATTTTTGGAATTCTTGGAATCTAGACATTCGGATTCAATCTAAATATTTGTCATTAAAAGTAATTTGAAAAATTAGTGTTTTTTATTGTGTTCAAAATAGAATGTTTCCCTGCATCAAAATATTCCATTTGACAGATTTCCAAGTTTGGCACTTTTCCATGTATTCAATACTTTTTACAGCTCACTAATCAAATAATAAACAGTAATGCAAAGTAATAAAATTAGATGATTTTTCTTGTGACTTGAATGTTGAAGGATTCTCATAAAATCTGAACTTTGTCATCAAAATGGTGATTATATTGTTATATGGATTTGTATTATAATCACAGGATCCAACAGTAATAAGTGAGAAATGGTTTTTCATGTGCAACACATTTGTCATGAAAATGCTAGGAAAACAAGCTTGGGATTCCAAAACACGAGCATTGTAGGTAAAGGAAAAAAGAAAAATGAATAGGGTTAAAATAATTGTGCAAACTGAAACATATTAATAGCTGCAGTAATGTGTATATTTCGATAAAGGATTCAATAGCAAGAATGGAGTTAGAAAAGTCGAGGGAGTTTCCCTTGCATTAAGCTCTAAAAATTTCAGACTCAATTAATCACTCCGTTAAACAAAGGTTAGTTTGTGATTCTCTTGCAAGTTTTTTTTTTCCCCAAAGTTATTTATGTCAGTTCCCGGAGGAAATATTTAGCTTGTGAGGCCTTTATTTGAATAAAGGTGGACTGTGTACATTTGCAGCTGCAATCCTTGTTAGAGCAGTCCACAGATGTTTACCATGTACCGCCTCTTTGTCCTGGCTAAGTGCAAAAAAGCAATAATAAAAATTATAATAACAAAACCCCAATTCCAAGAAAGTTGGGATGCTGTGTAAATTGTAAATGAAAAGCAGAATGCATTGATTTGCGAGTCAACATATCAGGTGTTGAAAGTGAGACATTTTACCATTTACCATTCACGAAAAATATTTCCTCATTTTGAATTTGATGGCAGCAACACATCTCAAAAAAGTTGGGAGAAGGGCAAGAAAAGGCTGGAAAAGTAAGTGGTGCTAATAAAAAAAACAGCTAGTGGAGCATTTTGCAACTAATGAAGTTAGTTGGCAACAGGTCAGTTATATGACTGGGTATAAAAAGAGCATTTTAGAAAAGTAAAGATTTACTAATCTGCAAAAAACTGCATCTAAAAATTGTGGAACAATTTCAGTGAAATGTTCTTCAATGTGAAATTGCAAACACTTTGAATCTACAGTGGTAAACATTGCCCTACTTCAACTTTTTTCAGATGTGTTTCTGCTATCAAATTCAAAATGAGCTACTTTTTTCATGAACCAGTAAAATGCCTCACTTTCAACATCTGATATGTAGTCTTTGTTCTATTGTGAATAAAATATCAGTTGATGATATTCATTTTACACAGCATGCCAACTTTTTTGGAATTGGGGTTCTATTATAAATAATCATAGTATAAATGCTGTCCATTTACGATCTATTTGAAATACATATTAAGTGGCCATTTTTTTCATATTTTAAATACATTTTAAAATGCAATATATATTTTAAATGCATCTCAAAAGTATTTTCTTTTCCGTATGGGATGTCTTCCCCATTCTACTCCCCATTTTCCCTGTCTCTCTCCACTCACAAATAAGGAAGAAAAACTACTCAAAAAATCTTTAAAATGTGCATCACACATGATCACACACTGTATGTCCTTTTTCATTTCTTTGATCGAGACACTGAGATCATCAAATCTGGAATCAATAATAATACTTATTATTAGTATCATGGTTTGAGATGATGCCATCGTCATCATTAAAATACACATCAAAAAAAAAATATATGCATCAGAACAGAAAATGAAGTCAATATACAAATCTGCATGTGTCTCGTGGACACAGTTGGAAACGTCCCTGAAATATGAACAAATTGCAAAGAAAACTAAAATCCAAGCATCTGTCTTTTGAGGTTGACTATCACCCGACCACTGTGACACGTTCCCTCATTTAAAGTTATGCTACTTTACACCACTAATGGCACTGTTAGAAAGCAGATATAAGTAAACATGCTATACAGGGCGCGTTTCCCGAAAGCACAGATGTTAACCTGGGGCCTGAGTCCACAGGCAGTGTTTTTTGAGCTGGAAGCACCCATGACCTAATTTTAGGGCATTCCTCACCAGCGATTATTGTTGCTAAGTCACCAAAACCATGTTTGCGGCACCGTTACTAATGTACAGTCTCTGCAGTTTAACGTTACATTACTTTAGAAAGGTTTGCTAAAATTGTCTTAGCAACTGAGTTTATAAATGTTCATTACCCAACTGCATGACTGAAACAGATCACAATGAAACTATGTTCGAATTATTTTGCTAGCCAAGTTGCTAACCTAGCTTGCAATGATGCTTTGAGAAATTTAACTAGCTGCCTCGTCCGAAGTAAACGGGAATCTAAGCCAAAACAGTGCACCTGGCTGCAGGAGTTGTTGCTCTACAGCTGTAGTAACATTAAAACTGACTCACTAACTCATAAGCAAACCTAAGAGTTCTTCACCTTAACATAGCTAATTCATTGGAAAGACGACCTTGGCAGCAGGATCGGTTTCTCCTCCGATATCTTCTTGATTTTTATTTGTTGGTGAGATTGAAGTGACATTGACGAACTCGGCAGTGTTCCAAACGTTGAACTAATTCCAACTTAGAGTGCCGTGAGCACAGTATCTAAAAAGCAGTATGCTGAGGCATTTTTAACACTGATGGCATTGAGCGCTGTCAATGCTACACTTCATAGAAATTGTATTGAAAATTGATGCTGCCAGTGCAAAAACACCTGTCTGCGAATACAGGCCCTTACATAGTTGGAACCACTGATTGTGAATAGACGAACTATGTAACTTGCAAACTTAGTCTGCTACTACGCTTTTGCAGCCCTGACTGAGCAAGCTATCTCAGAAGGAGAGCACTGAGGTACGTAGCATGCTGCGGCTCTTGAGAACAATATTCTTGTTTTTCTTGCTGGTTAAAGTAAGGTTCTTATTAAAGTTTATGGCATTGTTTTATTCTTGAGCCTACGCCTCAACTGCTTGGCACAATTTATTCAGATTGCACCTTTGGGTCTGCCCTATTCATCACACAAAAATTACAACATTGTGGGTTTGCTCTCTTTCTGTCTTGAAATTTTGAAGCAAAGGCTGGATGCTTGAGACTATGTGTTGTATGAACGCACACAAGCAAATATCATACTCTTCACGTATATCACAAAAGCAATGATGGGATTATCCTGTTTCTTGACGTATAAATATAAATACTCTTGTCTTATTTAACACACATGATTATATGCACACAATTAATATTTCAGCCACAATATAAGACGGAACAAAGCAGGACAAAGCAGATGAACACATCTGTTGTGCAGTTAAATTGAATTTGAAGGTAAAATAACTAGAAACTTTATTTCAGATATGCATAAAGCAGAAGTTTGGGTTTTAGGTGCAGCCAAAACAAGGTGGGTGAAGGTCATGCTTCCACATATAATGGTGCCAAGTGCATTCAGGAAGACCATAACAAAGAGAGTTCACCAGCCACCTAAAATAAAAATGAAATGTAAAGAAAGATATCTTGTATATATTCAACGAAAAAGAATTTACAGATAAGAATTCATCATAATTATGTTTTCAGCGTTCAAAAGAATAGGTAGCATTTTGGAGGGGAGCTTAGTTGCTCACTGGTTGCCGCACGAAGCGCTAATAATTAATTTATGAAATTACCAGAGCTTTTTATGTTGAAGCATTGGTAATGGAATAACTTAGTAAACTGGTTATTAGTGCGTTGTGAAAGTTCGACACATGGCATGCATTTAAAATCATTGAATATGCATGCCATGCTTCCAGCAAAGTCATTTGTGAGGTCTTTGCAGGCCAGTTTCTGAAAAAGTTGAAGGTAGGGTATAATATGAGATTGTTTGAATGGCTATTATCAAATTAAACTAAATCTAATCATCTCACTGATGCATATTTTGGAGGAGATCTGTTTTGTGAACTGTTCATTTTTCCTGACCTGTCGCGTTCTCCCGAGTTGACAACATGAGTGACATACAAGCATGCTTGTTCATAGTTCGCTGATTGGACATTCCATATTCAAGTGGGATTGGAGACGCTAAAATAAAAGAAGTAAACATATTCCTGACCAAGTGGTCTCCAGTTATTTCAGCATTTTGAGACCGCAGTGAATCTTGAATGCCTCTCCGCCTAGGCATTCCAGAATTATGGCTACCTGCCGTCATCTAATCATTCATTTATCTCCTCTGTTCTCCCTCCTAATTATCACACCTGAGTTTCCTTAGTTAAGTGTCTTTCCCTTGTCTATATAAAACACAGATTTCCCTCTCACTGGTAGATAGCTTTAGTTTGTGATTCCGTTTAGTTTGCAGCACTTCTTTCTGTTGTTCCGCTGAAGATTTGTGGAGTGTTATTTATTCACTTTGTTAATTTAATTAATCTACGTTCCTGCACTTGGGTTCATCGATGTTCTATCATATTCTTGGTGCCCTCTAAATACTTTTGGGCACCAGGTTGTCACAAAGAGATGGTGAAATAATTACTTTGAATTTCTTTTATCCTTTTCTCTTCACTCTCATTTGAACACTCATTTTTAAAAAAAATATTATGTCTCTATTCATCCTTATTTTTAAAGTGCTTTATACTTACAGATGTGTTCTGTTTTTTTCCCCATTAATATTGGCAACAAGTGTGGACAAACATAAATGCAAATGCATTTTCCTGGCATGGTATGAGACCACTCATCTCCTCAAAGGTCAGAGAGCCACTGCAAATCAATGCAGAGTTAATCTCTGTGATCACCTTTATATCCTATGATAAACCATTCCTGCCATAATGGGAGTGGTCCAGGATGACAATGGCCTGAGCCTCACAGGGCTCAAGGGGGTCACTAAATGGTGTTATGGGCATTAAAACGATCCCAAGCATAAGCCACTTCCTTCACAGTCACTAGATTTCAAACCAGCTGAACTCTTATGGGAGATTTTGAAACCGTAAGACAGCGTTCTGTCACAATTACCAAAGCACCAAATGAAGAAATATCTCTTGAAAGGAAGGTACTCAATCCCTCCTGTAAAGATTTACGTTTGTAGACTCTACGCCAGGGCGTGTTGAAGCTAATCTGCCAGCTTGTGGAGGCTGAACACTGAAACTGACCTAATTTATATTTTTTCCAATAAGTTATCACCCATCTTTATTTATATGTATGTGTCTATATACTGCTCAAAAAATTAAGGGATCATGTAATTATCACTGTAAAACAGCAAGTCAGTTAAACTTCAGGGATATCAATCTGTCCATTTAGGAAGCACAAGTGATTGTAAATCAATTGAACTTGCTTTGGTGCAAATGAAATTGACATCAGGCGCAATAAAGAGGCAAAACCAAGACAACCCTAAAAAAAGAGAAAGGTTGTGCGTGCGGTAACATCAGACAGCTGCTCTCTCTTTATCCTTCCTGACAGATTATTCTGTAGTTTTGTGCTCTGCTAGTGTTCCTGTCACAACTGGTAGCTTGAGGGGGTACCTGCAGCCCAATCAGGTTGCACAGATAGGATGGCACATCCATACGTGCAGTTGCAAGACGGTTTGATGCATCTCCCAGCACAGTCTCAAGAGCATGGAGGAGATACCAGGAGATCAGTCATTACATGACAGAGATGCCAAGGCTTACGTCTTAGGCGTGAGTTTCTCCTCTTAGTGGCATTCACGTTTCTGTGCCGCATTCAGCAATTATTCAATCAAAGCGCACTGAAGACATTCACTCGTGAAATTTAAGTCATTGTGCATCAAGTTAATCAGTTTCACATACATTACGGTGGATTTCCCCACTAATGACACGGAAATCAATTATGACTCGGGAATTTCCAGGCTTGTCTTTTACTGAGGGATTAAAAGCAATGGAATCGCATAAAAAGGTTTCAAATGGTCTTATTTCATCAAAAAAAATTGAAACGATCATGAAACATATGCATTGTTTCCAATCCCTGAGTAAAGAGAAACACAGGAAGTCCGGAGTCATAATCGCTTTCCATAATACTTGTGCTGTGGTGTGTCTTTACGCAAGTGAAACGGAAACTTCAATGCAGAAGGATTTTAATTCTGCATGAGAATCTCATTAAGCATTCAATGAATAATTATGGGCTACAGTGAATAAGCCAAAAAAAAAGTGCAAGACCTTCACCGAATGCGTGAGACTTGGCATCTCTGACATGAGGAGAGCTGGACAGGGCCATAAAAGGGCATCAACCCAGCTGCAGGACCGGTATCTGCTCCTTTGTGGGAGAAAGAATTGAAGAAGCGCTGCCAGAGCCCAACAAAATGACCTCCAGCTGACTACTGATGTGCATATATCTGACAAAACTGTTAGAAACAGACTCCAAGAGGGTGGCATGCGAGTGTGACATCCTCAGTGGGACCAGGGCTCACAGCCTAACACTGAGCAGCTAGATTTGCATTCGCCAGAGATTCGCCAGGTCTGCCATTGGCGCAACGTTCTCTTCACAAATGAGAGCAGGTTCACACTGAGCACTTGTGACAGGCGCGAAACAGTCCAGAGATGCCGTGGTGAACGTTATGTTGCCTGTAACATCATCCAGCATATCCGATTTCGCGGTGAGTCATTGATGGTCTGGGTAGGCATATCCTTGGAGGGTCGCACAGACCTCCATGTCATAGCTAACGGTATCCTGACTGATGTTAGTAATCCTAAGAGTGATTGTCAGACCTTCCCAAGTCCCAGGTCCTGGGTTTCTCCTGGAGCAGGATAATGCCTGGCCTCATGTTGCCAGAGAGTGAAGGCAGTTCATGGAAGACAAAGACATTGACTCCATTTACTGGCCTTTTCGTTCCCCTGACCTCCATCCAATTGCACACCTGTGGGATGCTATGTGCTGGTGCATCCATGTCCACCACCAACTGTGCAGGATGCCCTATCCAAGTACGGGAGGAGACGCCCCGGGTTACCATCTGGTGACTCATCAGGGGTGTGCTCATATGTTGTCGAAAGTGCATCCACGCACGCATAGCCCATACGCACTACTGAGTCACATTCAGTTGCTGTGATAAAATTTACGTAAATTGGATAAGCCTGTGATTACATTTTTTTTAAACTTCATTTTCAAGGTACGTCATTTCGTTCTTAAGAAACTGTTCAATGTACATAAGTAAAGATTTTCAACTTGAATAATTTGTTCATCAAGATCTGATATTTGATTTCAGGGCTCCCTTAATTCTTTTTGAGTCGTTTTTATATTGTCCTCGAGAATTACATTACCCTGCGTGTTATATTTCTACTAATTCTCCAAAAAGACCTTATAAAAGGCCTTATATTACCTCATTTGTTAATGCTGAGTTAAAAATGCAAGTAAAAAAGTTTCTATCATGTTTTTTCACAAAATAAGAATGAAGATTTTTTGTATCTTTTTTTTCTATATATATATATATAGGCTTTTATGTACTAATCAAAAACAGCAATGAATGCTGTTTGGGTGAAATTCCCACAGATGTAGCAGAAACCATCTGGCTTAGTTTTGCATTACTTCTCTCAGTGGCCATATTACTAACCCTGAAAGCATAAAATTATGTCTTTAGAATCATTTTTACAGATGAAAATCTGCTGAGAATTGAACAATTAGTGCTCACCTAGCTTAGAGGAAGATGGAAATGATATCTACATGGCAGTTTTACAGGTGATTCAGGGATGATACAAGACTTGTTAACCTTAAGCAGCAGTCACACCAAGCCGGATAACGTTAATCCACATTCGACAAGTAGCAAAATTGTCAATCCAATCATCTCCATTCGCATGTGTTTCTTTTCCGTTTCTCGTTCTCGTTCTCGTTTTATTCAGCAAAAAATGATGCAGGGCAGTGTTATTAGAACTCTTTTACGGAAATGAGCAAAACAAGGCGCAGAAAACATCCTATTTTTTATCCTCATGAGGTCTCTTTCTGAATATTTACAAAAATCTAATCTTTAATTGAGGTAGCATAATGGAAGGAAACATTATTATAATGAAACAATTTGAATTTTTCTCAAAAATACGTATGTCACAATTATTGGTACACTATTTAATATACTGAACAGCAATGGAGGTACAAGCACTTTACCACACAAATTTTACATAATGAATCAATAATATCACAGGTCATAATTTTTTTGTGTTCGAACAGGTGTTGTAATTTCATAACCAAACTTTGGGTTGAATATTGTTATGAACTTGTCTTTGTGTCTTCACACAACATCACCTACATCTGCCGGTGGGTTGTGCTTCTAAGGATGTTTCATGGAAACCATTACGCACATGAAATTCCTTACACCAATGGGTATTAAAGATCAAGCAAATTTATTCACTTTCATTCATTCCTAGTAATGAAGAGAGATGCCCAAGACCAATATTTTTTGAAAAGAGACCCATGGGGTGGACCAAGTGTCATGGAATGGGTTGAATCAGAGACTAGGCTCCGTCATCTTCCAGAATGTAGAACAAGGTTGAGGTAATGCTGTTAAAGCACTGCGTGGAAAGTAGATAAAACCTGGACACCGTCTCACCTTTAAACTTCTTTATTTAACAAATAAACAAGCAAACAAGCAAACAACGTTTCGATCTCAATGATCTTTAGGTTTCGAAGTGCATTTTGTTATATTCTCACTCTATAGTTACAGCACAGCGTTACATCGATCAGGTCCTTAAACCAGAGGACGAGTCATTTTTTGCTCGTCATCAATGTCACATTTTTCTACATGACAACGCTCACACTGCTGTGTGAGACAAGGCTTTCTGCAACTGCATAACATCACAGTTTTGCTTTGGCCAGCGTGCAGTACAGATCTAGGCCCCATCGAACATCTGTGGGATAAACTGCAAAAGAGGCTAAATCAAGTGCGACAAAGGCTGACTACTTGGGCAGAATTTGAAGCAGCCATCATCAGAACCTTCCTGCAGATTCCTCTAGCCAATATCAATCAATTCATTCATTCCATGTATCAAAGCTGCATGGCAGTTGTTAATGACAGAAGATATCGACTTTAAAGCTTAGGTAATAATGTTCAGAACTGTGATTTTTGAGACATTTTGCTCTCTTAGCGTTAAGGTCAATGTAAACCAAGTTAGTGTTTTCTGGTCAAATGAATCACTTACTGTTGCAGTTATAATCACATAAAATGATAATTGAACGCTCCAGACTTGCATTTATTTTGCTGTTTAGTATATTTTCTGCAGCCTCCCTTTACTCTGATGACAGTTCTTAGTTTGTTCCCATGGTGTGTGATGAGGCTGGTGAACTACTGGCGCAAACATGAGATTCCATATTCTTCGGATACTGAGGTTAGCACTTGCAGGCTTTCCTCTGCAGGCTCCATTCACAGATTTCTTTGGGGTGTAGGCTGGGGGACTGAGCCATGGCAATTCTTTTATTCTGACTTCAGTAAGTAATTTTTGTCTTGATTTTGACATGTGCTTCCAATCATTATCCTGCCGGAAGGTCCAGCCGTGGCCGATTTTAGGCTTCCTGGCAGAGGCTGCTGGGTTTTAATTGAATATCTGCCAGTATTTAATGAAGTCCTTAATACCATGAATTCCATCAAGAGGCCTTTGGAAGAAAAAAGCCCAACAACATCTATGATCCACCACCATACTTTACAAAGGGTATAAGTTGCTTTTCAGTATGGCTATCTTTCTGTCAATGCAAAACCCACCTTTGATTGAAAATGGATGGAGGAAGTGCTGACTGGATCTGATGGCTGATCCAACAGGTGCTCTGTTGGGCAGGTAAAATTATGAGAAAAAAAAGAACAATTCCAGGGAGTATTGCTCAATGTAAAGTGAGACAAACACCCAAGGGGAAAAAAGCAGACACTCCGTCTCGGATGAAAAAAAGGTGAAAATTTAATTCATGAATATGGCAACAAGATTGACCAACGTGTTTCGACTTTAGGTTTTCATCAAGGTCTTGACTGGCACTCAGTCAAACAGGGTTATATGCCGGCTGTGGGTGGCTACCAGGTCGAGCACGTGATCCACAAGGTGCACAGAAACTGCCACATACGCTTCATACACACAAAACAAATTTCAAAGTACCAATGACACTAATCAAAGAAGGAATATACATGCAATGGAAACATCAAGACTTCAACATCAAAAACATTTGTTGAATGAATAGATATTAAACCTCCCCAGCAAAGAAATACATATATATACACCATGCTACTTACACTTTAGAAGATGAATATAAAATAGATGAAGTTAAAAAGTTATAGGCAGTGGTGCAAATACATAGGGCAATGAATGCTGACATTTACGATAAATCGATAATCACTGTGGAATATGAGATGTCCAACACCATTGATATTTGTTGCCAGAAAGCTCTTCTTTAGTCTTGTTTGAACATATAACCCGGTGCCATAGAAAGTCTTAGTGACATTCGGCTAACTATTGGTGGTTTAATTTGTTGATGACTGATAGCAGAGCTTTTTTTTCTGGCAACCCTCAAAGACAAGTTGTGGTGATGTAGGTGGCGGTGTAGGTGGTGATGTCTGATGGTAGTTTTAGAGACATTCTGACTCAATGGCTTTATTCGCCGCTGCTGTTTTCCAGCTGTGATCCTTGGAGATTCGTTGGCCTAACCAAGCTGATTCTTAACATCCCCAGTCGCTTTAAAGTTCTGAATCATTGGCCTGAAAATCTGATGGTTACGTCAATCCGTTTAGACATTTTCTTAAATCCATTTCCTGATTTGCACAGCTCAATAACTTTTTGTTGCACATCATCACATAGTTATTCGGTCTTCCCCTCATTGATGAAAATCTTCGTTAATCTGACCTTTGTCACCTCATATTTATTCCCCACCAAAACAGGAAGTCATGGCTGACCACTTAAGAGCTCTTAATCCAACTGGTGAACTTAAAATTGTGAAATATGGCTGGAAATATTTGTCAGTTAAATTGTATTCAATGTATTTTCTCGGGATGCCAATAATTGTTGCACACCTTTTGGAGAAAATATTCAATTAACACAAACTTTTTTCTTTCAATAATTGTTCTTCAATGAAAAGATAAGATTTTTTGAATATTTTGAGTGAAAGACCAAGAGGATATACAGCCAGTTTTGTGCATAGGCACAAAGGGTGCCAATATTTCTGGTGGGCACTGCTTACATTTATGCCTGTCTTGTGTCTCTGAACAGATGATTGTACTGTTCGGCTTCACATAATAAAAAAGAACCAAAAGAAAGGCAAAAACAACATTCTGTGGTAGACCGCTGCAATAGCAATAACTTTTCCAATGTTTGCATATTTATAGACCTGAATAAATGTTAATTGGAATCTAAGTCTCTAAATATTGTCATTAATCATGGCAAAGCAAAAATGTTCCTCTTAAAAAACATTCACTTCAGAGGCCAATGGGTCATTGGTTTTACTTTGTATAAATTGCATTAGTATATCCACAAACTGCAGACTAAATTATTTTTTCTTTTGATGAACATCAATAACTTGCTCTCCTTGCATGTTCTAACAACCCAAAGTCATAGTTCATTTATAGTTCACCCTACCCCCGCCCTACCACACACAAACACACGCACGCACATACTTACGCACACACACACACACACACACACACACACAGACACACACACACACACCGAATGCCCTGCGACAAATTCTGCTCCCGGCTATACAGCAACCTTCCCCTGATAATAATAAACTTGGAGGGCATCCCACTAATAGACATTAAGGGAATATAAAGTTTTGGAAATATAATGATTGTTTAGCATGCGTTGTTCCATTAGAATCTGGACTTGGATCATACTTGACATGAGTAATTCAACGGTTTCCATAAATGAATAAAAAAAAAATCTCAGTGATGAATTACTTGAATATAGCCACAATGATAACAGACTGTGTCAGCTGCAGGCATCTGCTAACCCATTAAATGCAGTTTCATATGGTGTACAGTACATATTTTTTTAGAAACAACCTAACCATTATGTGCAAAGCTTGAGCTTTGTTTTTTATTTCGCGATCAATTTTATGAAAATATTGGAAGTGAACCAAATTCTGAGACGTTTGATTGAGTCTCCCACTTCTAATACTTTACCATATATGTCCGCATATAATTCTCAAGACAAACATCAGCCGCTACCGCATCTGTTCTGGCGTTGGTAGGGAATCTCTACATTCAAAACACATTCACTCATGCTCGGCTAATGCAAAAAAAAAAAAACTTCAACACTGTCTATGCCTCTCTCCTCTGGCCTATCACCTTGGGCTTTGTGGGTGAGAGATCGGCATGACAGCAGAGGCAGGAGGTACGATAACACATGGGGGCAGGTCTGAGGAGCTCAGAGACTCATTTCAAATGGAGCAGTGGCACTTGGCTGCAGGACCATGCAGTGCGTAGCAGGAATAATCACTCATTCCGTGTGAACTTTGGGCTGCAGTGGCTCAGGGCTTCAAGCAAAACGTCTTAGAAATGTTCAAAAACCACAGCAAGATTGAGGGACTCCCATTGCTTGTAGTAGCTCCTTCTCTGCCCTTATCTCACTGCACACCTTTGAGAGCCTTTCCTTTGCTTAGTTGTTACTGTGTTTCATATGAACATAGCCAGACTTCAGAGGGTTAGGGGATAAGTCTTCTGGATGGAGAACAAGATCGTAATAATGATGGTACTACTACTGCTGCAATTACTCATTACAAACTACTAATACCACTACTACTACTGCAATACTACTTCTATTTCTAGAAATAATAATAATTATTGTAATTGTTATTAATAATAATAATAATAATAATACTATTCAGATATGTCTAGATTGTTTTACTCACTTTTTTGAAACAGACAGCCTGTGTCATCTCGGATTAGCAACGATTCTCTGATTAGTGACACAATGATTCTCCTGGATGGTGACAGGGCTAACAGCTCCACTTCAGCATGCAGATGATGCAGGTCCCATTTTGGACGAGCTCTCTGTGTTCAGCGAGAGCTCTCTGCCTTTGATGGTCATTTTTCTGCCATTAAAATGGATGGATGTGAAATAGATTAAAACCCCATCCATATGCATCATTTACCGCAGCAAGATCAAAAACCCTCTCAGTACAACTGGGGAGAACAAGTGGTGGGGTATAACTGCAGTGAAACCTACAGTGGACTGGTAAACATGTAAAGCTTTGTACTGCACAATGCATGGCTTAATTACATGTATTTATCTCTGTGTGCCATGCATTTGTGGAATGCAATCCTACTTTACAAATGAACTGGTGAATTCAATAAGGGCCGAACTCCACACATTTTCAACATGGAGTTGGGCCCTTATTGAATTCATATCACCAATTATTTTAAAATATTTGAAATATCACCAAAATAATTAAAAACTGTACATAGGGAGAATACTAAAAATGGGCTCCATCCCGTTAACAAGGAAGATAATATCAACAAATTCAACGGTATGTATACCTCAGAAAATGTTCTGCGGGACTATTTTTTGCAGGTGTGAAAAACAATGGATGTTTCTCTGGAGGAATCATGACAAATGTTACCAAATGGATGATTGTTGTTGAAGCTATCTCCATTAACTCAATTTCAATTCCAGTTACCTGACACACACGCTCACACAAACACACACACACACACACACACACACACACAAATGTATTGATTGCGAAAAATATAATAACCTAATCCACAGGTGTCACTGCTCTGAGAAAACATATCAACACATCTTATATAGATTGCTTATCATAGATCATAGTCGAAGGAACTGAGGAAACCATAATGATGATATACTACTAATATTTCAAAGGATTTTATCAAGACAAATATTGTGAAAACCAAAAATATAATTCACAGGTGAGTCCTAATGCAACACACCACCGCTATAAAATCAATGTCAGCGAATGCATGGCTTTAAATAAAAAGATTCTGGGCTAAATCCAGTCCATATGCACTTGTAGAGAAAATGTATGAATTATTGCTTAAGTGACACATTTGATTTCAGAATTGAAGATATAACTCATTCCAGTTTAATTAGCCTGAATTCACCATTCACGTTTCTCAGAGAGATTTATATCAAGGCATCTATTCCGTATGTATACAGTACAGGAGAGAGGGCAGGAATGAAAAAGGGAGACTCACCCTGGGAGTTTAATTTTAGTTTCCTCTCATTAATTATTCATAATGAGAATAAAACTAGAGGCAAAGTTCCACCTTCAGAAGGCTCCAGGCTTTTTACAAGACTCAAAAGGGCACTGGCCATTTAGACTGCAATACATCCAGAAATCTGGCTGAATGAACAGCAGGGCGCATTGCGATGACTGGCATCCAATATACTCTATCATGAAACAAGACCCAACTGCAAACATGGCTGTCACATCTAACTAGTAAAAAATCTACATCAAAAGCAGAACCTCCATAACCTTACACCTTTCACTATGCATTACACCATCCTGCAGTGCATCAGACCAAAAAGCACTCCTACTGCATTTTCAAAGACACCGCTACATGCACTTTAAGAATGGTGCAAGACTGTGCAACACTATACACAGAATGTCAATGCACAAATGAACCTTATAAGATTTTTCTGTTTACACATTCATCGCTCAGACCCCAGACTACTTATATTCATTTTAAATGTTGGCCTCGGGTAAGCATGGAAATTGAGGTTCCCTGCTCCACTTGGTAATTTTTACGGGGACTTACAGCTAAACCCTTCAACGGACGCATCCCATTAGTTTGCTTTTGAGAAGATGAAATTTAAACTAATTAGTTCTCCTTTTGAAAATAATGATATACATGAGTGTGTGTATATAGACACAAACATGAACACATGCACACACATACACGCAGCAGATTCATTTTTGATAACTAGTGGAATATTTTCACCGGGCAATATTTTGCGGGAGTAATATTGTTTAGCAATTAATTAATCCTAATTAACTTGCGAATAATTCTGCCGATAAAGGGAGAATGTTTTTTTTCCTTTTTTCTCAGACTTCTAATGAACGGACTACAGAAACTTTGGCTGATGAGGCAACAGTCAGAACAGGAACACAAACCCAATAACGGGTTAGGGGACGAGGCACATGTTACAACCGTACAGGTAGATGATGTATCACGCAAGTAATACGGCTCTGACTAAGATACCATATGAATGGGGATCGCTGAAATATGCCAACACGCCAGTGATACGCCTTATGCAATGGTTTAGCTCAAAACACAGCTTATGCCTAAAATGCAAGCATGTTCCCAAAATATTTTATTTTAACATTGTTCAGAATATTATCGAAAATGTAGGCTTCGTGATCGTACAAATAAAAAAAATGCAGGGAAATGCCTAATTCGGGTGGAAACGAATTTACAATATTTTTGTTGCACAGTCTTTTCATTGCCGAGCACCGATGAGTCTTGGTAAGCGACCAAGACACTCATAAAAAGGACACTAGGTGTCACCCTTGTGACTTTTAAAGCGCTCTACTCTCCGAAATTCTCTCTCTCTCTCTCTCTCTCTCTCTCTCTCTCTCTCTCTCTCGATAACGCATTTCAAGAGACCTTACCTATTATTTGTCCCACTTGTCACCAACCTGTAGTACGGCACCAAATCATTCGAACAAAGAAGGCGACATTTGCCCGAAATCATTAGATCTGATCTTGATGGAAACGACCGATACACCAAAACGTTGCAGATATAAACAAACAAATAAGTTATGCTGATGCATAAATAAACATGAGCTGCCGTAGACCTCGTGGTATTACATTTGGTTTGTCTTTGATCAGCGGAACCAGCAGGGACCTCGCGTTTCTTTGATGTTAATGTGAAGATACGCATATTATATATTTAAGTTTTGCAAAGAATACTTTATGCATTATATGAGCGCAAATATAAGGAGGTACCAGCCAGCCGAACGCGAGACGTACATATCGACGCTGTGGTTGGAAAATGAATACGTTTTTTCGGATTAAAAGAGTATATACACTAAGATCACGTGCCATAATTGGATACTGTGTGAACAGCAGGATATTTCTGCAATCAATTTCGGTTATATCATTCCTACAGTCATTGGCTGGAGGGTGAATATCTCCGAGGCATTACTTTCAAACAGGCAACACTGATGTAGGCGCGTTTTCTGACTCAGTTCACTATACGGGACATATCCGCGCTTACATGAGCAGGATGCATGAAACAGAAACTGCCACAAGATTCATTCTCGTGCTTAGCTCCGGTGGCGCCATGTTTCCCATATTGATCGGTACGATCTTCAGACCCGGACCACAAAAATACATCATTGGCCCGGATCTGAGTAATGAACAAGAAGACAGGAAATTTTTATTACATCAGGACAGGAAAAGAAACAATAAAGGCTCTTTGTACATCGACCGAGACCAAATAGGCCTACAATTAACTTATAAAAAATGGGGGTGTGATTAAGAGCGCACTATAAGTAGGCTAGGCTAAGTGATTGAAGCTGTACCTCAAAGGCTCAATTAAAAATGAATAAAAACACATATTAACGCTTGTAGATGGGGCAGATACTTCACTTTTCAGCACTGTATTAATCCACTGTTTTTCGTTGCAATTAAATCTGTCTCATTCTGAAAGAATGGTTAAAAAATTGTATAATGCTGCATATTGATTTTTTTTTTTTTTGCAAAAGACGACAGTTACTTTAATATTTCAACTCGTAAAATAGTAATGAGCGGGCGATAAAAGAACTGAGTAAACAAACTAAATTATTACATTAAATGTTCAGGGAGGATTCACTTCGTTGCATTCTGCATTGCCGGATTTTTCTGTCTGATGTTTTCCATCAGACAGAAGTATACACACCCATAATGATCCGTACTTGACACTGATAAACAAGTGTCGTACAGGCAGCGGTGAGCATGTGCGGGCAAATTTGGGCCTGATTCTCTGAGGGAACATAAAACGTCTTGAAAATTACGTTCAATTGTATGGTAGGCTACTTATGCTGTTAATTTTCCCTGCATCAAATAATTATCAGTATCAACAATCTCATGATTTGATGACGTGTTGTTAAAATTTGGTGCACTAGAGTAGACTACTTTGCTTTATATCTCCCACCTACTAACCAAAAATTTGGTATTGCATGTGTAATGACATTATTGCAAAAGCTCATAGGCGGACAATGAGAGTGAATATATAATAGTTTAACCACTTCCGGCAGACTTCTAGCTGAAAGTGACAATCACTATTGTTTCACCAACATCCTTGGATGAATTTATTTTTACCTTGGGATGCATTTAGCCGAATGCTTTGCTGCCAGAATATTCACATCATGCACACTATCATATAAAGTTTGAGGATATATGGTCTTTTCTGTGTAAACATGTTACATGTATTGTGCATAACTTATTTACTAGGGCACAAGGAATTTCCTCTGAGAGTTAATAATGAACTTACATTCTATAGTAACGAGAATGTCTCTGTAAATAAAAGGGTAACTGAGTAATATGAGCTTATTCGTGCCCAGAAAAAAATGTTAAGAAACAAATTTCATTCAGTAGCCCTGCCTGTACCCTCACATTGGAAGTCTGCATACGTTCAGCAGTAACTAACAAGAACTAAGTGAAAACCAAAGAAAAGGAAACTGCACAGGAAGAAAGTTCTGCTGAGCGTAATATGTAGAGTGTATATCCACTTTGTCTTAAGCCATATTTCAAGCACGGGTGAAATCCATGAGGCTCATCATTAGCTACTAAAGAGCAGACTGACTGTTAGTGATTGGTGTTCACAATCCCGATCGCGAATTTAGCCTATTTCATCCCCTGTTTATGAAAAACTGTGTTGGTCAACTTGCCAGTAAATCTTGAGTGCAAGTGACGACGAACAGGGTTGAAATGGTTGCTGAGGATTCATTGCATACACGGTTTGACGAAAAATGAAAATAAGTCCTCAGTATTTTATTCTGACATTTATTTTTAAAGAGAATGTCTCATCATCCTTTGTCCATCTGTGTTCTCATCAGGTTGAGTGGATAGGCGGAAAACTGAATTGATGAATGTATGGGACATTTTTCCGGAACGTTTTTACTCTCGACTGAACAATCAGGCGAGACCAAGTGCGAATGTACGGTACCAATTTCTGACACTATACTAGCCAATATGAATTTAATGAGATATTACATCACCAATATATGCGTAGCCTTTTTTAGAGTAACACGAAATTTGTTTGGTCATTCAGGCTGAGCAGGTGGTTATAGGCGACCTTTTGCGCAATACGCAGCGCAGGCTTTCGCCAGCAAGAGAGAACGTTAAAATGAAGTCGTCTAACATCCCAACGATATTCGAATTGCGTTGAAGTCCAATGTCCTTAAAATTTTCGACCGAAGCACCGCAAACAACATTGTTTGTTGCTTTGAATGAGCCTTGGAAAAATCCCCTCTCTTCTTCACGAAAACTGCAAAATAATGTTCGAAGAAAATTGACAGCAGTTACCAGGCCAACGACTGGGCGTCTAAAATGTACAACTAGCTCGCGAAACCGAGTAGTGACGCAAATAGCTCACAGCTGGATATTATTCACAGGAGGCTACACGGATAAGACATTGTGAAGCAGCGAACGGGCGGGTCGAATCCTTGGCTCGTTTTCAGTGCAATTCCCAACGTTGGCTTAAAAATTGTGCTGAAAATATTGGCCAAAACACGCCAAGAGTGGAATACATCCGCTCAGCATTCAATGTTCTGTTGTGAGACTGCCACGAAGTTTTTTCTGAGTTTCAATATTGCGGTTAACTCCGCCCACCATCCAATCTATCTCTCAGCGAAATCTCTGATTGGTGCAGGGGGCTGCGGGTGCTGAGACTGAGCGGCAGGCAGTGCGTTGTACAATCGACAGTTTGCATTGGAGAAAGGAACGGAAAGCATATGAGACTCTGCTGCACTGCACACCTCGGCTGATTTTGCGAATCATCCTTTGGCTGGATATTTTAATTGCATTTGATTTCTCCGCAAGCGTGTTTCGGCTTCTTATGATCGAGGCTGAATGACTTTGCACTTGCTGTGTTTTATTCCAGATTTTATTTTACACGAATTATCGGGACATGTACAATGTTTCATATAAAGATCTGAAGAAATTATTCAGCTGCACAATATCTGCAGGACTTATGAGAATGCAAAAGAAGTCTCGCCTTGAAATCCTGGAGATGTTGGCAAGTCGTTGACTGGACTGGTTGCATTAAGGCGCGTTCCTGCTATAACGCACGATTTTCCGACGCTCGTGAGATTAAAAAAAAAAAAAACATATATATTGTTTGTATTTATTTCTTCGGCTCATCAACGACAATTTTTGTTTCTCAATGAGGATTTGTGCACCAAGCAAGAGGCAACGCGTATTCTTATTAATTCTATGTAAGAAAGGTAAGATCGCCTCTCTGAGATATTCATAACGACTGAACGGAGTGGACGCTTAAACCGAAAGGCTGAAACTACATCTGGATGCATCTGGAATTTTATTAGGCAATAGGGCGAAGAACCGCGCATATACATTTTAGCGCTCGGTTTGTTTCGGAATCTCACTTCATTCTTGAGGACTATCTTCCCGGAATCCATTTTTTTTTTACCCTATTCATTTTTTAATAAGCCTTTTTTCTTTATCCAAATGGACAGTTCAGAAAATCAGTGGAGGCTTTTTGTTTGTTGTATGTAATGAAGAACGTTGGTTTTAAAAGCTTGTAATTCAATCTTCTGAACCATTTTGCAAGGTTTTAGCGTCACTGTCGGTAGCCTGTCATTTAAATTCCATCATATCCCTTAACTACGGATTGACATTAAATTCAGTATCAGTGCAAGGCAGTAATTATGTTCAGTAAATAACATTTCATTTGATTAAGGCACCCAATATATCAGTGATCACCTTAATTGGTTTTCCTTTATCTAAATAGTGACGTTTGAATGACAACTTTTGATTAAATGAGCACTGTGTGGACGTTATGAAAAGCTTTAGTCTACGAAGATTATAGCAGGCGCTCATGCAGATTTAAGGAAGAAACTCAACAGGTACAATGCCCTCTAAGGATATGGATTTTATACAAATTCTTTTAATAGCGCTTTTGTGCTGGACTGTTGCCGAGGCTGTGATCAACCTGAAATATTCGGTGGACGAGGAGCTTAAAGCGGGGACGCTTATTGCAAACGTGGTAAAGGACGCAATGGAAGCAGGATTTATGGTTGATTCCCAGCCTTTGTTGCGAGTAATTTCGAATTCTGAGCCGCATTGGGTCGACATTAGCCCAGCAGGATATCTTATCACCAAACAAAAAATTGACCGGGATATTGCCTGTCGACAGACCCCGAAGTGTTTCATTTCGTTGGAAGTTATGTCGAACTCAATGGAAGTCTGCGTTATTAAAATTGAAATCAAGGATCTGAACGATAATGCACCTCGATTCCCGACAGATCACATAGACATTGAAATTTCTGAGAATGCAGCTCCAGGCACCAGGTTTCCCCTAGAGGGGGCAAGTGACCCGGATTCAGGGAGTTTCAGTGTACAAACATACGAAATCACCCCAAATGATCTCTTTGGACTTGAGATTAAGACTAGGGGGGATGGGTCCAAGATAGCCGAACTTGTGGTAGAAAAGACGCTGGACAGAGAGACACAATCGCACTACAGTTATGTAATCACTGCTGAAGACGGTGGAGACCCCCCAAAGTATGGAACTGTTCAGCTTAATATTAAAGTCATTGATTCAAATGACAACAACCCAGTTTTCGATGAGCCAGTTTACACAGTTAACGTGATGGAAAATTCTCCTATCAACACATTTGTTATTGACTTGAATGCAACAGATCCAGACGAAGGAACAAACGGCGAGGTCGTGTACTCGTTTAACAATTATGTCACAGGAAAAATTAGAGATGTTTTCAAAATTGACCCAAGAACTGGTGTGATCACTGTCAGTGGAGTGTTAGATTACGAGGCAATGCATATCTACGAGATCGATGTTCAAGCCAAAGATTTAGGTCCCAATTCAATCCCGGCTCATTGCAAAGTGACCGTTAATGTGATGGACGCAAACGATAATGTGCCTGTAATTAATCTGTTATCTGTGAACAGCGAGATGGTAGAAGTCAGTGAAAACGCGCCTCTTGGATACGTCATTGCACTGGTTAGGGTTTCAGATAAAGACTCTGGGGCGAACGGAAAGGTGCAATGCAGACTGCAAGGTAATGTTCCCTTCAGGTTGCAAGAATATGAGAGCTTTTCGACCATACTTGTTGATGGCCGGCTGGACAGGGAACAGAGGGACATGTACAACCTAACAATTCATGCGGAGGACAGTGGCACCCCCTCATTGAAAACCACAAAATCGTTTGCGGTAAAAGTAACGGATGAAAATGACAACCCTCCCCACTTCACAAAACCACATTATCAAGAAATGATCTTGGAAAACAACACCCCTGGCGCCTATTTGCTTTCTGTATCTGCTAGAGACCCAGACTTGGGCTTGAATGGCACCGTCACGTACCAAATCGTGCAGTCCCAGGTGCGAGATATGCCTATTTTAACTTATGTGTCAATGAACCCCAATACCGGTGACATTTATGCAGTACGATCATTCAACCACGAACACACCAGGACTTTAGAATTCAAAGTTTTGGCAAAAGATGGGGGCAACCCATCTTTAACCAGTGATGCTACAGTGAAAATTGTTGTTTTAGATGTTAATGACAATACTCCAGTAATGACCACCCCGCCGCTTGTGAACGGTACAGCCGAGGTCTCCATCCCAAGAAATGCTGGAGTTGGTTATCTAGTTACCCAGATAAAAGCAGACGATTACGATGAAGGTGAAAATGGAAGACTAACGTATTCAATCTCAGAGGGAGACCGGGCTTTCTTTGAGATAGACCAGGTGAATGGCGAGGTTCGGACCACCAGAACGTTTGGGGAGAATTCTAAGGCGACCTACGAGATAACCGTGGTGGCTCACGATCATGGAAAGACATCTTTGTCAGCTTCAGCCTTTATTGTGATCTACCTCTCGCCGGACCTGAACGCACAGGAGTCTATTGGACCCGTAAACTTGTCCCTCATCTTCATCATTGCCTTGGGCTCTATTGCTGCCATCTTATTCGTTACAATGATTTTTGTGGCCGTGAAGTGCAAAAGGGATAACAAGGAGATTCGAACGTACAACTGCAGGTAACGCAATGTTCCTTTACGTTTATCCATTTAAGATCTGTAATTGCGGCATGGATGTTTAACGATCCTACCAGCCATTCTGACAACGTTGTGAAATCTACGCATGACCATTGGAATCTGTGTGTTTGTGTGTGTACACGTCGCTGGATGGTTAAGTAGGTATAAGCGCGTGTGTGCATGTATCTTCAGAGCATGTGCTGTAACTTCTAACTTGTAGCCTTGGATGACCAGTAGCAACGGAGAGGGACGCTCACGTACGGCGACACAACAAGAACAGACACGTCTGTTTTGGGGCTTGTCTGGTTCAGTTATTTAAAAAAAAGTCTCCAGCGCCAACGATGCTGTGTACCAGCATCCTTACAGCTCGTCTGAGAGTCGCCGATGCAGCTGCGAATGCTGCAGAGCTCTAAAACTCCAGCGCGTCCCGCAGTCTCCCCTCCCTTCTCGGGAACTAGTCGCAGTTCACGAATTGATGCGCCCTTTGAATGCTCTGAACACACCCCGATTGTTCCATGAACGGTTTCCTGCGCGCTCAGTGCAGCATGCCATCATATTCAATATTTAAAACGGCACATTCTGCCAGTGTAACAATTAACCGACGTTGCCCTCAAAGAATTGCTCGTGTACATTGAAAAGGCCAATTGATATAGAATGCCAGACCAACTATGTGCCGTATCAAGGGTGTGCCCGTAGGATTTCACATTTGCTTTATATTTCATCGGCCGCTGTGTCTTCTCTGACTCATTAACCGGCAGTAGTCAGGCAGAGTTTCGATTGCTTTCAAATATGTACAAATAGCCTATAATGTGGACTATGTGGTCCCCGCCCAGCATATTTCATGGGCTATATGATGCCCCGACGTTTACAGTTTATCTTCCCCAATCAGCGCAACCGGCCAACTGTAGATACACACCTATAGGCAATTATGTTACAATTACGGTTTTAAAAAGCCGCGCGTTCGACCAATGCCCTGGAATATTAGGCTATTACTAAAGCACTTAGCCTATATGGACAAAACGAAAAATTGATAAATGAATCGAGTAGGCCTAGTCTGGTAACATTATCTGTCTCGAGTCATATGCAGCCTGTTTGGTTACATTCCATTTAACTCTGGATGGTCATTGTGGACGCTACGGTATACACAGCACAACCACTAAATAATCAATAATGGAACGTGTCGATCAAACTCTTTTTTTTAAGGACAAGGGCAGTAAGCAAATAATTCATAATGGCCTGAACGAGATTGAAAACCTATTCATTGACTTGTGGAAAACAACTGATTTAAATAGTGTGACTATAGGTATTGACATATTCCCATTTCGTGACCGTACTGAACTAGGTCACGAAATGGGGCAAAATATGTATATATATTTTAATATACAACAAGCCTTTTCATTAATCCATAATGGAGGCACCAGGGTTTATTTCTCTCTGGCGCATTACTATCCGACATTTACATATAAATAGCATTTGTGAGTTTAACCGACAACCATTTTCATATTTTAGTTTGCACATAACTTAAGTTGACATTCTGAGGCTGTAATATTATAACTGAACTCTTGCGTGATGATGGGAGTGCATATTTTACTGTTGAACAGAATCACTCAAGAAATAAGAAATAAATTAAATGCAAGTATAGCTTCCCTCAACGTTGGGACCAAAAATATCACATTAACTATGCCAGCAGTTCCTACCCTGCTCTCCCCCCCTAGACAAGGCAAATGTTGATTCAACAAAACTCAGTTCTTCGTAGGTGGCCAGCGGGAGGTATGCGTTCCTATTTGATTAAAGAGGATTCTGTGATATTACAGCAGTAAGTAAATGGGGATGTTGCATTTGATTTACAGGATTTCATTTCTTATTCGTCGTAGTCTTCATATTAGTACATGTTTCGGTTGCTTCCTGGTCGCTGTGCGTGGTTTAAAATCAGGGTTATTCCCCTCCTGTAAAAAAATCATGTTTCATTCTCACTCAAAAATGACAGTCAGCCAATAAAACCTAAAAAAAAAATCTCTATTTTTAAAAAAATAAATTTTCAGTAAATGAAAATTAATTTTTAGAAACTACAGATGTATTTCACTCATATATAAAAGTGAAAATAATCATGTTAAAATAAAGCATAGACTATTTGGCTGGTGCGAAGCAATGTGCGCAACACTCTGTTACCTAAGCCTGTTGCATGTTGTTTTTATTCGTTCTCGGTGACACAAGCACAGACTAACTGGGTTCACGATGACTTCTGACCTCCATAGGGGCCGTGCGAAAATAATTTAAAGAAGAAATGCCATCAACGATGCTAAATTGTGCTTTAGCAACCCCGATGCTACTTGAGAACAGGGCCTCTGTCTCAACTAGCATATCAAATAGCAGGAGCCAGTTGTGTTTTGGAATCCAAACTTAGGATGGCACATTGTCCATATTTCACACAACACAATGCTACGAGATAAAGAAGAAAAACAAAATGGATGGGAGAAAGTCCACCACGTACAAAAGCAGCATCTCCGTACTGGTCTCATTCTTTTTCAAACATGTTTTTTATAAAATGGCTCTACCTGCTGGGAGCTTTAATCTCTATTGTTGCACAGCGTTTTTTAGGAATTAACCTCCTCATGCCCACCTATTCATTTGAAATTTATTGTTCATAGTTCATTTCGCTAAACATTTCCCTGGCCTATTTTCGATTTAGCCACCAAATTAAGATAACAATGTAAAAGTGCAGCACTTTGAGTCGCTTCTCTCTCTCTCTCTCTCTCTCTCTCTCTCTCTCTCTCCATTTTGAATAAAGACAGAAAAAACCATTTTGAGATGGCTTCACAAAGATAAGGTTCTGCACTGTTGATATTTTTCTATGGCAGAAAGGAAATGGGGAAGAACGGCCTCTCAATGAAAAATGGGCTGTTCCTTTTGAAAAAAAAGGAACCTCCAGAGGTTAGGGGTGTTATTTATGCAGAGTATGATATATTTATGCAAGTACTTATGGCAGGAATGATAAATTAATAAATTCTCCTTCAAGCAAGGGCTAAAAATTAAACATACTGTAATGGAATGCTGTTCGAGGCAATGTAAATAGGAAACACTTAAAAAATCCTTGTGCTGCTGGCGTGCATCAGACGGGAACAGACTGTGCAAAATGCAGTTGCTGCATTGAGCATGAAATAATGATACGACTCAAAACATCTTGAGCAGGAGCAGCCGTTTAGAAAGAACATAAATGTTTTCATTCCATTATTTATTTGATTATTTTATTCATTCTTGCTAACGAGAATGAAAAATGCAAAAATCTGGTTCAAAATGGCCACAGAGACCTGCCAAACTGTTCAGAATTTTTAATCTTTTGAAATTGACGATGGAAGTTTTAAATGAGGAAAGGAATAGTAAGATGTATCAGATGGGAAGGTGTATTCTGACGATGATCTTCAGTGTTGCACGTGTGTCTGGCATGTATATTTGGTTTTGTGATATGGCATGTATGCATAAGCTTGTGCTTGATTGTGACATGCAGATGGCAGAGCATGGAATGGTTAATTAAAATAGCCTACAACTTATTGGTGACTGGAGGCCGTTGGACCATGGCTGAGGCCTTGTCGCCAGCCATGGGTCATAGGCTATCACAGCAATGCGGCCTATGAGGTCAGGTGGGACACTGCTATATTGAGTCTGTTCAGTTTCTTCTACTTGCGTAGGGTGGCAGAGTATTCCTACGGTAACCAGAAGAAGTCCAGTAAGAAGAAGAAGCTGAGCAAGAATGACATCCGGCTTGTTCCGCGCGACGTGGAGGAGACAGACAAGATGAACGTGGTGAGTTGCTCGTCGCTCACCTCCTCGCTCAACTACTTCGACTACCACCAGCAAACCCTGCCGCTGGGGTGCAGGCGCTCCGAGAGCACCTTCCTCAACGTGGAGAACCAGAATTCCCGCAACGCCACAATGCCCAACCATGGCTATCACCACAACTTCACCGGGCAGGGTCCCCAGCAGCCAGACCTCATCATCAACGGCATGCCGCTGCCAGAGGTGAGACCAGCTCTATCCTGCTGCCCGTTCTGCTGTCTGGGGTGGTGGTTGAGAGGGGAGGTGGGGCTTGGGGTTTCAAGAGGTTATGAGGGGTTGTAGGTTGTCAGAGATGTTGTCCCAGGTCTGCCATTTCTCACTATGTGTTTGTGACTGTTGAAGACCAATCTCATCATGCTCTCATTCACCTAACATGCTCTGCATTTTTCATTATCATCGTGTTTGTGTTGGATGGAGGAAAAGAGGTTAGTGTTGGCTTTTTGAAGCCAAATGCTTTCATATGCCTTTCACTGTGGGAAGAATCTGCTCAAATTGTCCTTTTTTTCTTTTTTCAAGGTCTTTCTCAAAGTATTTCATTGATTTTGAATGTGAGACGGGTATCCCCTGAACATCTTCGGGACCCAAATATGAGGATGAACATGTGGTTTTGTCAACGGTGCCAAGCAAAATTTGGAGTGCTGACAAAATAAATTGTTTTGGCTCGTGTTAACTCACTGTTTTTGCCTGTGGAGAAATTGTGAAAAGACAAAGCCTGAACTGGTGCCAGATGACCTAGCCAATCAGCCTTTGCTAATGTCATTGCAGGTGTTACTATTTAGGTTAGTCAGTGAATAAATTCTCAGTGTGCAAACAATCAAGCGAGGCTCAATATGTTTATTAGTTTGTTTCCCGTTATCATACAAGAATATTCACAGTGGGTGAGCCCCGGCGTTATGTGGCGATTTATCTCTGTGTGGTTTGCTGGGCCAGAGAGAAGGCCTCACAGCAGAGTCTATTAAATCTGATTGTGTGCGTTAGAACCAGCTGATCTTTAGTTTATGGATTTTCTGCTCTATGAACTGGTCTATCAGCATCGATAGACTAGCACAGTCTTGACCCACTTATTCTTGGATGGGTGAGACGCTGTGCATGTGTGTATTTCCGTGTGTAGCAGAAATTATTTGGTAAAAAAACCTCCAATACTTGACACACCACAAATAATTGATGTGATTACTCCATTTGTCCACAAAAAACAAATTCAAGCAGAGCAAGAAGGGCATTACGAGAATGAATAAAAGGCACTTAAAATGCTGGTGATTGATTGTGGATGCCTTGGTTGACTGTGCTCGGGGGTGTTTAGGGGGACAGAAAGCCCCTGAATCAACTGAAGAAGAATATGATTGTCCTCAGTGAATTTTCCTTTATTTTTCTCCTGCTGCATGCAGGCCTGACACCACACTGCTAGACAATTGGGAGGAATGAAAGAATTGAGTGGCATAGCAAAATGGTGGCTATGCATGAACTCTTATCTCACAATTCCCAAAATCGTTTCAGGGAGACCCTTGTGTGTGCTTTTTTTTGTTCGACAGCAGTTGCAATCAAATAATTCTAACGAGCTGTTAATTTTCTTGAAAAGGTGCTTTTGCTGTTTAGAGCAATTACTTATCTTCTCAATCAACATTTTGTCAGAAATATCTTTGCAGTGCCGCAATGAATGCATATAATTTCCACATTAACGTTGTGCTTAATCTATCATATGGCACACACTTGGTTTAAAGTGTGAACAAAAGATACTGAAAAAAGACTTATGTCATTTTGTAGGTCTTAGTGAGTAGATAAAGAAAATGAAAAAATAAAAAAAAAATCTGTTGGGACTTTTTGGAGAAAATCCAGTTTTTCATCGGCAACCAACTTGAAATTTCCAAATTGATGTTAAAGGGTTAAAAAAACCCTTTAACATCTTTGGTGATTTATTTCTGAAAGGCTCCTCTGCAGGGTTGTCGATCAATAGAATGTGAAAAACAGTAATAGTAGTCCATCTCCTTTCTTTAACCCTCACGTGGCAAAAATGTTCTATCTAGCTAAATGTAATGCTTAGACATGTGTGCTATTGTACTCTTTGACGGCTTGCTTTAAGCGCAAACCAAATAGTTTGTTGCTACTATCCTTTATCTGATGCCTCTCCCAGAATGTTGAGAAGCCAGCATGAACTGCTTCGGAAGCTTGCTCAGATTATCTAGCCAATCCACAACCATGGCACTTACAGAACTCACGCAAATGGTATCTGATGTGGAATTTGGGTGTGATCGAGATGCCAAGTTTCGCATAGGCCACGCAGAAGTCGGCAACATGGTCTTCCCATCCACTGTTTAGGCTTTCTCCGAAGCGGGAAGTGACCATCTTTCCCATTGCTGCAAATGCTTTTGCGAAGGGTGTGGCTGGATGGCTCTTTTGAGGCTACCTTGTATCTGCTTGGCCTTGAATCCATTGGCTTTCGCCACTTGGCAAATGAAACAGTCACAAGACTGAACTCTGGGGCTGATCTAACACTGGCCTTCAATTACCTTTTCCTGTTGGTACAGACAGTTGAATTTTTGGTCAAGATTACCTTGCTTCAACTTATAAACCTTTGTTTTACAAGTGTCACAAAGAGATGTTGGTAAACGGCGGTCATGTACGTCATACTGAGATATTATGTTACCCTGAATTGTTTTGATGAGGTTAACTTCAACCACAATGGAGAAACTGCTTTTACGAAAGCAAAGCAAACAAACTCTTGAGCGAGCTTCGCTGTGATCCATAATGGTATGACATCAGTCATGGAAAGGCCTATCTTCCACATGCTTTTATGAATGTAAGGTTATGCAACCTTTAAGCTGCATCGACTCCCAAGTAGGAATAATGATGAAAACGACATGGGCATTTCTTCCACTCCCGCTGAGGTGAATGAAAAGGCCTATTATACATGATATAATCAGGTGCCAATTGTTCCTACCACACAAAAGGTGAGTTTTGGACTATTGGACTAAAGCTGACCAACATTTTGAGCAACATGATGGGTTATATTCAGGGATTTAATATTTTCATATTTTTGACAATAAATTCGGTTACCATGGTAACCATTTTGTATTTTCACCAATCTGACCTGTGGTATGATTATCTAATAAGTCAAACTATCGAAAAAAACATGATGGCTAGCAATTATTAACCCCTTACTTAGGATTTTGCTATTCAAGATGACTGCCACATAAAAAAATGAATTTTCTCCAAAAATTCCCAACAGATTTTTTTTTATATTTGCATTTTCTTTATCTGCTCACTAAGACCTACAAAATGACACAGTTCTTTTTTTCAGATTTTCAAGCACTTTAAACCCAGTGTGCAGAGTCCTGGTATCTGGACTTTCACCAATTAGCTGTCAATTGATTCAGCTCAGTCTTTAATTTGATCAGTTAGAGACATTTGTTCTGCTTTCAGGTTAACCCCCTAAGTGCCACCTGTCCATTTCATTTGTTATTATACATTTCATATACATGGCTAATTTTTTACTTTTTGTGACTAACGTTTTAGTACCCTTATGAAAAATTACCACAAAATACTACAGTAAAAATACTATATATGTACTATAGTATACTAAACATACTATAGTAACTCTGTAGTTTACTATAGTGATGCTAAAGTAAATCACAAAAGTGAAACTCTTCTATAGTAAACTACAGCAATGATATTCAATTACTATAGTATGTTTGCAACAAACTATAGCATACACAGGAGGCCTCTAGGACCGAGTCAGGGAACCACACGCGTAGCCTACAAATAAAGGGATCTTTCTAGCCAGATCAGAATGCCCGTTTGTCTCAGTTAATGAAAAGTAAGAACAGAAGTAAGTGCGATAGATTTTGATGACTTCACTTGCAATTGTTTCAGGCATTTGATTGGCAGATTTCGGGGTAGTGAGTCACTTGACTGTTGCTCGGCTTAATTTGTCGATTGCATTTTTCTGACTGTTGGCTCCGCAAAAGCCGGGGCTGCTTTGCATGCAGGGTCCATCATTCCGAGGAGCCCCATGTGACATGCACAACCGTTTCTTTGAGCACAGCCTCTGTGCGTTTGCTAGAAACAAGTAGCTGATGGGAGTAAATGGGCAAAGGCATGTTTGACTCACAGCATACGCCACGGGCTCAGTCCCCCCCACCACCCTCTTGCCCCCCCCCCTCACTCATGAAATGAGCTCTACCCCCATTTTGCATAAATCTGTGACAAAATCTTCCCCTGAAACAACATCCATCTTTAAGAAGGTGCTGATGTAATTATATACCTATTCATGTGAAACGAGAAATGAACCTTTACTGTGAAATGACCGATAATGGCTCTGTCATGGTACGAGAGCCTAGACATAAAAGTGCCTCCCTCCCCATGTTTTGTTTCTGCCAGGCCCTGCTGGGACAGAGTAGTATTGTACTTTTCTGCAAATGTTCCCCGTACCCCTGAAGGCACATTTTTATCATGCGGGGATTTTAAATAGAATATTAGGATCAGTGCTTGATCTGGAGTCAGTGCAAACAGTTTGACTGGTTTGAATTTTTTTGTTTGTTTTATGGGTTGCAGGATTTCTTTAGGATGCACTATCATCATGTTTAATATGAATTAAATGGGGCTGATATCAGGACATGTCAACATGTCAGTTTTTCAACTGGTTTATCACACCCATCTTGTTGAAAAAAAAAAAAAGAAATTTAAAATAACCTAAAAATAAAACTAATTTGCCTATGCAGACTCTGATGGATTTTAAATTAAGCCTTGATAAGACACAAAGAAAACGAATCATGGACCGTGGTTAATTTTTGGAACGCTTGAAGCGTCCTTTATCTAATTCCCGAAGTATTGGCCACAGGAGATTTGGGGTTTAAATGGGAATGAATTTGCAGCGTTTCTTTGGGGGAGGGGGCTTATCAGATCAGCTACTCTAGTTAGGAGAGCTACTGGCCCACATCAGCAAGGGAACATTTGTAAAGAATGTGCTGAGAAGTCTGCTTGGTACCGTCATGAGGCATTTTCGGACCAGAGGAGCCTTTTCATAGTTCGAAGAACTTTTTTTATTGTGTTCGCACCACAGGAAATGTAAGCGATCGTAGTTCTTCGTAGTTCTCTGGTTTAGAGGAATTTATTTTAGCTTCAACCTCATTGTAGGTACCTCCACAACACCAGAGGAACTTTGAGTGACATAAATGCGTGATGATTGGTCGAACTCAAGTGCTAGCCTATTTCATGGCTGTCTGCAGCGGTTTGCACCCATATGAAACCAAATTCAAAAAGTGTATTCCACGCCCCTGTGGCTCATCGGTCTAAGTGCGCGCACCATAAAGGCTGTGTCCTTCCCATAGCGACCCAAGCTCGATTCTGGCTCGGGTCATTTGCTACATGTCTTCCCCATTCTTCTCCCCGAGTTTCCTGTCTCTCTCCACTGCATAACTATCAAAAATAAAAATAAAAAAGAAAATTAGTTTTCCAATTAGTCATGGAAAACATTGAAAATAGTGTCCAGGTTAAATAAAATACCAGTTACCCTTAAAGTAATTTAGCCTACCCATTTCCTTTGTGTTCCTCTCTCAGCCTTGATGATATGAAGTTCTGCCAACTTTCCTAAGAGTTCTTGCCTCTTAGCTCTCCTTTTTACTTTTTCAGCAGCATAGTCCAAGTTTGCATGTCTTCTTTCAATGTCTGTGATGATTATAAAACCTAGAATAAACACCAAAGACATAGCTACAATGACGCCGTCCTCCATCTTGTTGTTGTCGCAAGCAGTAACGTTTCACGGTGACCCAATAAAATTTGTTGTTGCTGTTGTAGTGTGTCCTGAAAAATTTACATCTTGCGCAGAAGTGACATTGGAATACCAAATATAATTTTGGGGGTTCCGACTGGTGGACCGAAAGCAAGCAGGAAAAAAAAGCCTTTACAGGTGTATAGTTCCCTGGGAAGTCCCCAGTGGGTAGTTCCTCCTGTGGAGTCCTTGGAACTGTTTGGCTTGAAAACACCTATGGTCCCACCACATTTATGAGTGATACTACTTAGTACTGATAACTAATCAGTTGGACATATACAAACCTCCTGGGAACAGCGTCCTGACTTCTGCAGGTTGTTTTCTGAATAATAATTCTTTCCACCAAAAAAGTTTTGTCAGCCCTCTGAGCACCTCTGCTTGCTAAAGCAATGGCCTCTGGTGTAAGTCCGCAAACACTGGTCACTGAAACAAAGAGGCACCTCCAGTTACCAACGAGAAATTTGAAGCTGTGAATGCTTGAGCTTAAGCTAAACATAGCAGTAATAACAGACCACCATGGAGACCCCCCCCCCAAAAAAAAATCTCTGACAAACACGGCCAACTATAACACTTATAGTCGCAAACTGTTTAATGATAGGCTACATGTGATATCAATACTGATTTTTTATACAGCTGGGCATGTTCATCATTATGTTGCTATTGATTTGTTTTGCATTAACCTTATCTTGAATATAATATGCCTGGTATGGGTTATTGGATTATAATGCTGAGTTAAATGGAACGTGAATAAGGAATGCAATCTTCTTATCCCGATGGATGCAGCTTTTCCTACTGAGCTCAAATAGCTCTTTTCACTTGCTCTGTTATTTCAGTTGAAGAGTATCTCCTGCAAATGTTATTCCTGTAGTAGTATTTTTCTGTCTTCAAAAGAAAAAGAAAAAGTTTTTTGAGAATATGGTCTACAACTGTTTTTAACTGATAGCAGATGCCAAAATCCAGCACAATCAGAAATGAAAACTAGGAGGGCAGTCAGTAGAGTGCAGGTCACCAACAAAACAACAATTCCAGGATCTTTTTATTTTATTTTATTTTGATCATTGCAGATTTTAAATTGAAATAAATATGTGGAGAAATTTAGATGTAAAATTATAGAAAGACACACAACTTCTGACTTTGATGGGCAACTATCTAATGTTGAGGGATCTCAAAATTTTTTTTGATAAAATTAGAACAATTTAAATATCGGATTGAATTGATATTTAGTGATGGCAGCAAGTTGGTACAACTTTCGCTGACAAAATTTTGCCAGTAAAAAACTATTTTACATTTTTACAATGTTAACAACATAACAGTACATCATAGTCATGAAAATAAATCACCTCCTGTATGTAACAGTGTGCCTTCCTTTCTCTTCAGTTTGGTCCAAATCAGCCAGGTAGTTTTTCAACATTTCTATATAGGTAGAACAGCAAACAATCCAATGCTGACAACTACAAGAGCCCCATCCAACTTTTTGGCTAATAACTTCTGCATCTCATTTATTTGGCCATCACAGCATGTGGCTGTCAAATATTTTATATTGTACAATTTCTATTTTAATTCACCGTGCTGTGTGAATGATGTTGGGTTTGTCTGCTCATGTTGCTCAGTATCTTTGTGAAAAGGTTTGCTTGCTGTGGGCATTTTAATCAGAAGCGAGAGAATTCAAATGAGCATCTGCCTCTCAGTTCTTGCTTGTTGAGCAAGGTGATCTTAATCTAAAATGGAGTCTCAGTTGTTCACAAAAAGTTTTTTTTTCTTGACCTTGTCATCTAATGACATAAGCTAGAGTGGGTGTAGCAAGGTTCAGGATTATATAAAAGAAGTTTTCTAGTTGAAAATGACAAATTTCATGTTAGACTGTGATCCTTTGAATCTACTTATTATCCTAAGATCTGAGCTTAGATTTTCTTGAGTAAGACCAGGAGCTGGGATGTCTCCTCCAATCTGTCTTGCCTCTTTTAAAGCTGCTTAAACATGTGACATCCATCATGCGGAATATGCTGGGAATTGAAAAAAAAAAAAAGGAATCTTAAACTTGATTTAATATGCAAAGCTTTGTGTTTCTCTCACTTTCATCAAACTAATCCAATTAATCAGCCTAAATCCCAAACAAGATGAAGGAAAGGTCATGGCATGCTGTCTTTCTGAGAGGCTTTGCACAGACTTCACTGAGCTCAGCATCTCTGATGAGATGGTGAGATTTCAGCAGAGATGGGTTTTTTTAACCTAGAAATTCTGCAAAAAAGTATGAACTGTTTTGGGTATCCTCAAATTTCCATACATGATATCCTTATTTGTGCTAGTGTGGGATTTTTACAAAAAAAAATTGGAAAGGAACCATGTATTAATAGAGAGTAGGAAAGTAACTCAAAGGCATTTTGGACTTGAGACCATCAAAAGCCTTGAGCCTACAAATTCCAAGTGCACACTATTAATGTTTGTTGCTGGCAGAAATGTCGCAGTGACATGACTGATGTCACTGGATCCATCTCTTTCAAAGATCACAACAGTAACTCTGTGCATTGGATGGGGAAGAGAGGGAAGTGATGGGAGAATGGGGTCCTGGGGAGCAAGATATAATGGAAAGTAAAAGGACAGAAAAAATAAGGGGTGTGAGAAGAAAGAGGAGAAGAACTGGGCAGGTAATCAAAGGAGATAAAGGTTGAGCGAGGGAGAAATGGAAAGCGAAATGCATGGATTAGGATAGATTAGGTTTGAGAAACATGGCTTGCATTTTTATTGGTGTCAACAAAATTAGATTTAGAAAAAGCAAAATAACAGACACAGCACCATAACAGTTATTCATACTGCAAACAAAAAAAGCTTTTCTCTTAAAATTTCATGTGTATTTCATATGCTTTTATCATAAATGCATGGCATAAACAGGATTATTTTCATCATGTCTGCATCTTCCAAATGCATCTCTTCTGTAGACGTTCTTCCAGGAAAGCATGGTACCTGATAATTTGCAGAGAAAAAAATGTATATTTTATCTATTCCTTCTTAAAATGGCAACAGTTCAGAAAAGCTGAGCTTTTTAGAAAACCTGGCTAAATTTTTATATTCTATTGAAATTTTATAAAGGTGCCCTAATTCTTAGCTCACCTGGTTACCACCTGCTACCCAAACAGAAGTAACATTTTTGAATTCACAGGAGCATGAAAAGGACAGGCACTTGTTTGAGGAAGGCTGACAAAGACTGCAGCAAGGAACAAACCCAGTCCTGAAAATTCAATTAAGTTTTGCTTAGTCTTGCAGTTTTTGCCGAAGTAGTCTTCGCTGTCTGATTAATGCCGCGGGAAGCACAGGTTTCTAACATTCATCCAAAAAAAAACATACTGAAATTAAAATGATTTCTACTCTTATATTTGAGTAAGGCTTTACCTCTCTGTCTGTCTTCAAACTAGAATTTCAGTGCAGTTTTATTTGTGTAATGAGGACAATTCTCAAGACAGAAATGAAAATTCATCTTTATTGAGAAACATGTTCAGGAATTTTGCAAAGGATGACAGTATGTTTTTTGCACTTTGTGTTATTGTATGTCAAACATTTTGATAGTACTAATCATAGTTACATTGATTCTAATGATGGCATAATGATGGAAATATTGCCATCACATGAAAAATTACAGACAAAAATCACTTGGCTGGATTCTTTCTCTCTCCCTGAAGGATTTATGAATACTTTTTTTTTTTTACTGACTTGAGTCAATGATTAAGGGAATTAGGAATAAAAGAAAGGAATATTAAATTGAGAAGAGAGAAACGCCATGAATTGAATGAAACTGCATAAATACAGTTGCGCGGCAGAAGAAAAATCTAGTATTTAAAGAGAAAATTCTCCTGAAAAACCTTCTTAAATGGGGTAGAATTACTTATTATTCTTAATTACCTCTGTAAATTGGATTACCAAGTGCTTTTTTTCCAGGTTACACATCATACAGAACCTTGACACCAATCTACCACATGCTGTGTTTCTATTTATGCAGGATGTTTTCTCTCAGGCCAGAATATTTACTCTTGGCAACTATAGGCCCCTTAACCCTTGAAAAATGTTGTAATGGATTTCCCTCATCAAGCTGTTTCTCCATTCATTATTTTTCAAAACCATTTTTATTGTTTCAATTTAAATTTGCCTGCAGATTTGCAGAGCTGGTGCAGATATGCACTTAGTAAAGGAAAATGCAGAGTGCCATAAGTGTATTAGTATTCATTTGAAAATTAATATTTTTATAATTTTATTTTATTATGCCAGAGGTCATCGTTGTATAAGGCTGCATTTTGGAACAAGGCCTTTTGAAATTTTCAATCAGAGCTTTCAAAGTTATTTAGTTAACCTTTGAAAAATTGAAAAATATTTCTGGTTTTAACCCCTGACAATAAAAAAAATTGCTTTGCTATGGTTATAACTCCAATTTGTACCTATAACCATACAAATGCTGTGCGAGTGTGTTTGTGTGCATTCGTGTGTATGTGTGCGCCCATGCGTGTGTGCGTGTCTGTGGGGTGGGGGGGGGGGGTTACACCAAATAGAAGATTACATATTATATATATTTTTTGTAGATTCATCTTGCATAATCTCTAATGCATATTAGAACGTGCATAGCATATTTACTCATCCATTGCAATCCCTTTTCATTAATAACAGTCACCAATGGCTGATATGCAATATTTCCAAAATAAGACTTTATACTTTGAAAGGACTGTGATGGTATGACACTAACCCCAATAAAACCACCATTGTCTCCAGATATTGAAGTTCATTAAATCATTCCTTCCCTCTTAACCTCAGCGCTCATTAGCACAGATATAGCTGCCAGCTCTCAAAATGCCTGCAGTTAAATTAATGGGATAAGAAAGGTCGGCCTAGATTCTTTAAGACCAGCAAGACCAGTTTTTATTGCCAAGCGCTGGCAAAAAAGGCTGTTGTCCACTTGTGATTAACTGTGGAAGCCTCAAAGTATGTGCCATTATACCTTATGTTTATTTCAAACAGATGGCTAGCCAGGTGATATGAACAATGCATGTGTTGCTTAATCATAATCTAAGCTTTTTTGTCTTGACATCCAGAGACAAGCTGATTAAATACATTTTGGTGCGCACTTTTCAGCACTTTTTTTCTTGGCAGAGGGTAGGATGAGTGCCTAAACAAGGAAAAAAATCTAAAACCATCTATTGGATGGATAACACTGGTGGGAGGCATAGGTTTCACTTCACTCTCACTATTGTGGAGATTTCAATGTCAGGGCTTTGCATTGTGATTTTTTTTCCCTGAAAGTAGAGAACATATTAACCTCTTCCTCTCCAAAGTTATTGGCACTGCTCTCACCTCGCCTTAAAGTGCATTATATCTCCAAACTCAATCCCATTTAGGTTTCCTAATTACCAAAAAATTGTTAATTTGTTCTGTTGTGAGGATCAGTCCGTATCCATTTCCACTCCTACGAAGCTTCTGAATTCCTGCAGCTCACAAAATCGAATATATTTATTTCTGCGTCTGCGTCCGATTGGCCTGATACACCTCAGAAAACGTTTCTAATCAAAGTGATACTATCGTTAACTCCTGGATAAGCGGTTTGTGAATCTTACCGCCGGTGTGGTTGTGCTAACAGCAAATTGATTGATTGATTGATTAGTGACTGACGCTCAAGTCTAATCATGACACTCCTTCTGAAGCTTCGCTTATCCAGGAGTAAAAGTGCGGTTTTGGGACGTAGATGCATGTGTTATGGCTGCTAATGTAACAATAAAACTCTGTCTACAACCAGTAACATAATCAAAATGCAAGTTACCACTCGACCTATTTCTGAGTAAGAATCAGATAGTAAACTGAATTAATTTACTGAGCAAAAGGGCTTCCAATAAGCTGCATTGCCATTTACAATTATGGCATACAGCTTTGCATCATCGAGGAAGGCCTCAATGAGATCGCATGGACGGTAATTAAGTGAAATTTCTTGTTTCTCCCATCTCTTGTCTAATTAGATAATTGTTATTTATAGAATCTTATCTTATAGCCTTCCTACAACTTTTCCTGAATCCGAACTGCAAAGACCTAATGAATGACTTTACTACCTTGAATATTCTATGCATGACATGCATGCTAAATGATTTTAAATGCATGCCTTGCATTAAACTTTCACAACGCACTAATTTCAAATTTACTAAATTATTCAATCACCAACGCTTCGACGTTAGAAGCGTTGGTAATTTAATAAATTAATTATTATCGCTTTGCGCTGCAACCTGCGTGCTACTAAGCATCCCTGCAAATGCAAACTACTCCTTTAAACACTGAAAATAATTTTTTTTAAAAAGTGCAATCTTAAAATAAATGAGAAAAAAAGAAAATCCTAGGAGATAGAATTCAGGGAATGAACTGGGTAAAATTTTTTTTATTATTATTTGTTTTTGGTTTTTTTTAACCACCCATCCAATGTCACCATTAAATTTGTTGTCAAAGTTGCCCTTCAGTGATTTTTCATTTCTTAACCCTGTCAGCACCGTAGGTAACTATAGATGCCCAATAATGTAAGATATCAAAACCAGATACTGTTGAAAACCTATCATGTGGCAACTTGTTAGAAAGAGCTCCTGCACGGGAGCTCTTCTAAACAAGTTGACACGTGATAGATTTTCAACAGCTCAGGATAATTACACTTCCAATTCCTTGAAAATTTATTCAGCGCTCAAAGGGTTAATATTTTCTCAATAATCACTGGCTTAAACATTGGTCTTTATTATTAAGAAAATTAATTGATTGATTATTGACTAAGTGATCTTAAACTAGGTCAGCTTGAAAGCAAGTATGCGTTTAAGGGTCAGAGACAACCAGAAAATCCCATAACGCAGGTGTTACCACCAGGGGGATGTTAGACTTTAGGGAGTTAAATCAAACTTAATCAATTAGGAAATGTTAAAAGGGGGCTGGGAGAAAGTCTAAAACAGAATTTTTTTTTTTCTGCTGACCACATCAGAAAGTGGATCAGAAAATGAATCTTAGAAGCCTGCTGTCTGGCTTCTAGCCTTAGACACAAAAAATGGTACAGGGGCTGCAGTGAGGCTGGCAGACACTCCCATCAGGTCACTGCAGGAGAGCGGGGGGCCTTTGTTTAAGGGCCACAGGGGCCACTAAAAGACACTGAACGGAAGACCTTTTCTGAGGCAATAAACTGACGCTGGTTGAGGATGACCTTTTAGCCAGTCATATTTTTTCTTCTTTTGCTTTCAAGAAAAACAATGTAGGAGATTGTTGGTTAGCATTTCTCCCCTGTTGGATTAAATGTCAGGATTCTGCATGCATTGCTGAAACATACAAAAACATGGCCATGGACTAGAGGCACTGCCCTTTTCATTTCTATTTCTCTCATGGAAAAAAGGAGGGAGAAGTATTGCTACAATTGTCAATTGCTGATCAATGCCGCTAATAAAAATCACTTGAAACAGAGATGGAAATACTCCTCTACCTTTCTTCAGCCTCTGGTTAATATACGTGGTCAATGAGGAAAAAAACTTCACATTTTTCTTACGCCTTATACTCGCTCATTTTAACTATGTGATGTTTACATTTAGCCCCCAAAACTTAGGCTGATGCGCATTATTCTGTTTGGTCGGTTGCAATCATGCAATCATTCCAAGAGATCTTCCATCCAGTCGGTGGGTCATTCCACATCAAATCATCTAGGGGGTGCAAGGTCACCTCCTCTAAATTCTTTGAAAAAATTCACGGTAAATATTCACACAAAATAAAAAAATGCCAAATGTTAGGCCAGTATCTCAAATAGATTTCAAGTTATAGCCCTTCAAAATTTGAATAATATTAAAAGTTTTTTGGCGAACCCATTTTCAGCCAACTTTGGAAACTTATGGCTCCAAATTGAACGCTTATACATGAAATTGGATATACTAACCATATTCATCCCCTAGAATCTGAAAAAGGCCTTAAATTCTGCGTGTCTGGATCCACTTTTGTATGGTAAAGCCTCAAAATCAGCCAAAAACACAGAATGCCCAAAAACGAGACCACATTTTATGACCTATAACTCAGGAACTAAGTAACATAAAAGAGTAAAATAAATTTTTCATGATTTTATGGTATATCTCTCTGTAAAAATGCAGTAAGTCAAGTAATATCATTTGTAGAAGTTTTTTAATGTAATAATTTCTAAATACATTTTTCCGGTTTTGCCCCAAAATGCTCTTTTTTGGGGCAAAAAATGACCATGTCACCAGTTATTCATCTCTCTGAAATTTTAACCGTGCAGTCAAATAAATGTGAACAAAGTGTGAAAAAAATTAAAATGATGTTCAGCTTCCTTTTTTGTTATGAATTTTTATATTGTTCCAACATTTTTGTTACCTAAATGGGTATAGGCTTGCTGGTTTTTTTCTGGTGAATGTTTCTGGGATCTGCACAGTACCTTTGATTCTTCTCATAGCAAGTTAAAAACATTTTCTCATGATGCCAACACACAGCCATCTGTGGAACACCAGACTGCCACTGCATTAAGGCAGAATCCTCACTTGAGAAAGTATCTAGTCCCAATAGTCCAGTTTTTCTTTCAAATTTCCTTGAATGACATGCATCATCCAAATGGATGCCAACACTGAACCAAGGTAAATTACTCCCTTCCATTTCAGTGCTCATGATGATCTAATAATCCCCAAGTGGCACCTCCTTTTATAGTGAATTATTATCCTGCAATTCAGTAATACAAGTTTTGGCTCATTTAGGATTACTTCAGAAGCCTGTGATCAGTCAAGTCATGGCATGTTTGAGGCACTGGTGTCATCCCCAACAAAAACAATGAAACCAAGGAAATTGAGGAATGAATCTGTGGAATCTAGCAAACACCTACATATTCGGACAAGACCTCTGTCATGTATTGTACTTTTAGATAGTGAATAATGTTCAAAAAATGTTTTATTTTATATTTAGTAGATAACAGCACTTGCAGCAGGCTTATATCCGTTTAGTCAATGAAAAAATATACAATTTTGTAATATTTTTAAAAATTCATAACAAAAAAAGTAAGCTTAACATCATTCTGATTTTTTTTGTCAGACACTAGTCACGTCTATAAGATTGCACAGTAAAAACTTCAGAGCGATGAATAATTGGTGACATGGTCATTTTTTGCCCCAAAAAATGGCATTTTGGGGCAAACCGGAAAAACATCTACAAATGATATTATTCAGATTACTGCATTTTTACAAAGAGATATAACATAAAATCATAAAAAATTAATTCTAGCCTTTCATGTTACTTAGTTCCTGAGTTACGGGGCATAAAATATGGTCTCGTTTTTGGGCGTTTTGTGTTTTTGGCTGATTATGAGGCTTTACCATACAAAAGTGAATCCAGATACAGAATTTAAGGCCATTTTCAGATTCTAGGGGATGAACTTGGTTAGTTCACCCAATTTCAGCCTTGTATAAGCAATCAATTTGGAGCCATAAGTTGCCAAAGTTAGCTGAAAATGTGTTCGCCAAAAAAATTAAAATATTATTCAAATTTTGAAGGGCTATAACTTGAAATCTATTTGAGATACTGGCCTAATATTTGGCATTTTTTAAATTTAGTGTGAATATTTATTCATGAATTTTTTTGAGGAGGTGACCTGGAAAATGTCTCAAAATCTGGATGGTGGAATGACCACCGTTTTTAATTTGCTTGCCACGGTGTTTTCAACTAATTAACAGCTCAAACAAGATCTATTGCTGTTGAATGAGGCATTGGAATGTAAACCTAGAACTTCACAAACTGACTTGGTTATTATTATGCTAGATTAGAGCTCTATATAGTGAGTGCAGCTATGCTTAAACTAGGCTTTTTATTGATGCTTCTGGTCTGTTTGTACAGGCGGCATTGTGCATGGAGAGGTAGCCCGTGAGCCTTAATGGTGTAGCAGTTTGGCTTGTGTAATGGTGCATTGTTTATCTACAGAGTAAGAGGCAGTGCATGTAATGAGCTGTAGCTTTAGCTCACATCTGACCTAATGAGATATGACCAGGCCTGATCTTTTCAAATGGTGCATCTAGACTCCATCACGCTCTGTCCTGGGCAGAGTGTGTTCTTGCCACCCCATTCCTGCCTAAGTTCCTGCACAGTTTTACATTCTCTGCATCTCATGCGACATTTCTTCTGTGAGCCACTCCTCTCACTATCATTAACCATTCCCTCTTTCTCTGGGCCGCTTTTCTGCCACTCGCCATTGTCTGTCTTCGACCTTGTATATTGGCCTTCTATCTTTGTCTTCATGTTATGTTCTGTTTTTCATTTTTTTTCTCCTCTTATTATCTCCGGTTTTTGTATTCATTTTCTTGACTGTTTTTATTCCTTGTGTCCCTTTTCATCTGGTCCACCCCTCCTCCCCTACCCTGCCTCTATCAATTAGGGTGCAGGATGCAGTTCTTTTGGAGGCCTTGCCTCTTGTATTCAATGCAGTCTATTGAAAGCTTTAAAATGATATTTACAAAGCACTGAAGCATTGCAAGTAGTAAAGAGGATCTGTAGTAATGCATTCAATAACTACACAAAGCAGGAGAACAAAAGCAAAAAAAAAATGCTGGTGTAAGTTGTTGGAATTTTTATTTTCATTATTTTTATTTTTTATTCATTGTATTGTTTGACATGAGCTCTGCAATGTGTTCTAATCCTGTATTATTATTTTTGTTGCTGTGTACCCTTGAAAATAATTCAGGTAGACTGCTTTCATTCATATTTGTTCTGCATGAATGAGGCTTTGCAGTGAAGGCACAGAATCGCACTCTTATGTGCTCATCTTCAGTTGATAGAAAACATTTGCATGTTGTGCTAAAATTGAGTGAAATCTCTTGAAGCCCAGTCAAGCTGTCACGGACAGTAATGACATAAAATGCACCCTGTTTAGCACTGGAAAGCAGTGGAAATTAAATGTTAGACTGACTTGAAAATGTTATGTCGACTGGTTTCACACAATTGTTCGAAGTAACTCCAAATTAAATTTGAGGATTTTAGGCCAGCTTATTTTTGGAAATGAATTCAGACTTACTTCTTTGGACCCAGTTCTTCTTTTTTTTTTTTAAATGGAATATCTCATTTTAAGTGAGAAAGGCATAGACGGGTTTATTTTGAGAGGTGTGTAGGTTCAGAGGTTGAAATAGTCTTGATGGTTAGAAGCAGCATCTTTGGCAGACAAAAGTTTTCACTCGTGTTTGGCAAACCATCACAAAAATGGCTTTAGCAATGAATCATAATTCTTGTATTTGATTGGCTGTGATGTTCCAAAGGCAACAGACTCAGTGTGAGTGCTTATCGTGTATGACAAGGCTGCTGTTTTTTCAGTCTTAGCTCTGTGGGGCCGGAGCCCCGCAATTCTGAAGGAGGCCCTGGAGATTGCAACTTGTGCCTTCAGTGTAATGACTGGGGATTCAAACTCATCTCTTGGGACAGTGGGCCCAGCTCACCATCGGGCATGTTCGGGTGCTCTGGCTAAACGTAATTGCTAAGGGATCATTATCCTAAACACAGGTGACAAGGCCATTAATAGCAAATACATCTGAAAACTGCACAGCTGCTTAAACATTCAGAAGCACGTACACATAAAAATGGACAGTGAGGCACATAAGCAAGCGCACGCATAAGGGCAGAGACACGTACACGTAGGCACACAGGCACTGAGCTCTCATAACGATCGCATGCCCACACACGCACACACACGAGTGCGCTTACAGGCATGCACTCTCGCACTCGTAAATAAATGGGGGGATTCTAGCGGAGATGCTTTGTGTCGTGCCGCATAGTACGTTTCACATGAGTCACTCATAGCTCTCGTATTTCATACCACCTTGGGTATGTCATAACATCATAACATGAGACAGCATAAAGAAGCCATTCTCCTTAGGGTTTTGCTGCGCTGGGTTTCTAACCTGAGACGCTTTCTCTTGAGGGGATGAGTAATTGTTATTGCACTCAGCCTATTTTTTTCTGCTCGTCCTGTTACGGGGAGATGCAGCGCTGGCAGTAACTCAAATGTGCTGCCATAATATTTCTCCACTTTGCGTTGCATTCAGCAACAGTGTTTTATTTTGTACTCCGTCTTTGACAGAGAAATGGAGACACCGTAGAGTACAGCTGCAGCCCTTTTTTTCCCTTTGTTGCTCACCCTCTCTATTCCTCTACCTCCCCGTTCTCTTTTTATCACTTCCTTTCTTTGACTTTATTACAGTCGAAAACAATTCCCAAAGAAAAGGCAGACAAATGCTGAATATAAAAAGGGAGTGGAGCTCTAACCATTTATTACTGTGCTCTTCAATAGTCATTTGAATTTTCATTACCAAACCCAGATTTGGCCTCATCTTACCTGAGAAAGCAGAGAGAAGAGGTGCGGGGGATGTGACAGCGATGCCACCCACCCTGGCATGCAGGCTTATCTGGATCTAATCAGGAATGCATTGAGAGCCAGGTGCAGAGAGGCAACAAGCAGACGTGGGAGGGCAGCGGGGCAGAGACTTAGGGGGCATGGGGGGGGCTCGGTACACGCCGTACCTGGGAGCCCCAGGCCCCGGACGCTTGGCTAGTGACGCAGCATTTCTAATTATAGCCTTGTGCTCGCCTTTTTGTAGTCGACCATGCCAAGCTCCGGTTTGCATGAGCAAATGACAAAAAAAGACTTTTGGTTTAATTTTGGGCCCCAGCAATAATCCAAACTAAGTCTCTGAAATCTTCAGCTTCCCCTCCGCTGGATTTAGGAAATGTCTTTAAAAGGATCATAGCTGTTTACCAACCCCTTCCTGAAGACTCCTTAGCAACTTATCAAACAGGGGAAGGAGGTCATCATCCACGGCGGCCGACTTGTATGCTTGTGTTACGGAGACTGCTTGTCAAACAACAAAGGGCCATTAAAACCATAACAGGAAGAAACCCCTGAGCAATGGTAAGGAATAGTCCTATTTTCTTGCAAGCAAAACTGACTTCAGAGCACAGTGAGTTAAGTTCTGCAAAACACTGTCCAGCCACCAGTATTTTCAGTTCATAAATAATAATGTTTGGTAAATACATCCATGACCGTGACACGACTGTGCTTGAACAGTTATTTTAATTTAACAGAAAGCAGTTATGAATGATTTAATTTATAAAGTCCTGAGTGGGTTGAAATGATTACACTTTTAGCAAGAATAAACCTAATCACCATTGTGCTCACTGAGCTGACGCACTGCCCACTTTTACATCATAAAGATGACTCAATTGACTGTAGGATGACCAATTTCCATGACGAAATGGGTCATTTTAGTCGACATTATAGCCTTCTCCGGAAACAAACTTCCCCAACGGACATCGTTCAGTTTTCTATTGGAAACTTTAAAATAGTCGTGTGAGTGGAAGATGATATCGGAAACCCCATACCTGAGGTGTAAAATAGAATACCGTTGTGCAGATTCAGAATTTAAGATAAGTTTTTGTTTCTGCTTTTGTTGTTTTTTTCCTGGATTTGATGGTCTCTAAATGATGTCACTGATTTCATTGCAGGTCAGATGCAGCTTCAAATTTCAGGTCCAGGTGTTTCACATTTGGTTTAATGTAAAATAGCATCGATACATTGAAAAGAGGAACTCAAAAATTCAATCGTTTATTTTTTTAGCAACGGCTATTTTTGTTCAAGTAAACCACACGCTCCACAGAAGATTTCTCCATACACTCCCTATTTCTCTTGAAATACAATTTTAATCACTTGCGCATTTTTAAAAATCTTCACCATACATTTTACATTATCATATGCGCTGATACATGTGCATCATGGCAAAAAAAAATACTGTGTCAGTCGCTGATTGTTTAGTTATGGTCATGTGACATGTAACATGCTTGGACGTCACTCACTTTTCCATACTAACACCAAGACGTCATGCATTCTTCCCTATTACTTGCTTTTCACCTCTTTCTCTGAAGAGTGAGTACAATTGTTTGTAGACACCACCATCACCATAGTAGGTAGTTGGCAGGCTATGCAGCAAGGGAAAAATTAATGTATATGTAAATATTATGTAAATAATTCCTAAATGTATAGAACTCTGATTGACTGAGGTGGCAGGTGAAAATAATTATGCTGACTTGTAATAGCACTGAGAGAAGTGTTGAATAAGTAAAGGTTGTTTTCCTTCTTTAGGTGTGGAAGTATAGCGTAAATTTCTAATTGAAACCTGTTTGTCTTATTTATCACTAATGAAGTGTTGGGTTTTTTTTTTCAACTGAAAAGCTGTCATACTTACTCAGGGAGCAGGCGTTGCATTGTTCTATGACTCTCATTCACGATCCTTGAGATGTGTTGCTTGAAGGAGTGTGAAAAGAGGAGTCAGTCACTTGTGTCATGTTGGGGGGGGGCCACCCTTTAAGGACCAACCGAGAGACTAAACCTCTTGGGTTGAGAGCTGGGGACTAAGGCAGCCACAGAGGGAGCACTCAGAAATAGAGGCAGTGCTCCGTAGATACTTGTTTGCAAGGTGATACCTTCTTCGCTGGGTTCATTAACCTCTGTACCTGTGCTGAGAGAGACCATTGAATTGAGTGAGAGTCCCCTGGTCCCGGCACTTGGGAGAGCACTTTACTCAGAAGCACCAATTTCATAAACAAAACAAAGCTAACGAACACCTTACATTCGCCGCGCTGAATCGGGGGTGAAATATGATCGACAAGCAACAAATGGCATTTCCTACCGCTTATTGCTTAACCCTTGGAGTGCTAAATGCAGCTATTGTTGCTCAATGATATGAGATATCAAAATCAAAGCTGTTGAAAACCTATCATGTGGCTACTAATTTAAAAGTGCCCCTGCAGGGGAGCTCTTTTAAACAAGCTAATTAAAGGTAACACTTATACTTAAAAAAAATTTATTTCAGCGCTTGAAGGGTTAATAAGGCTAGTTTCACCTATATAGATTAAGCCTAGTCTCAGAATAAAATCAATTTTGAACAACGCTTCTTGAATGTCCATGACTGTCCTTGATCTGTGTCTGGGAAACCAGCCTGTAATGGATTGTGAACAAGGATTTAATTTAACTTTAAGATTGATTCATGGAAATATAGAATATTTTCAGAATTGGTATTAGTATTGAGGAAGTGCTCTCTAGCACTGTACAACAACTCAGGGAATGGCTGTACTTCTAGCTGTCCTGTGATCCGTTTAGAATCCATCTGCATATTGAGGCTTTCTTTAAAGTAGGGTTTAATGTTATGAATTTTCTTGCTTATTCCCTATTTGCGACAATAAATCAGTAAAAATTCACCTGCGTATGGACATTCAATTCCTTTAATGCTGCCTTCCTGTATTCCTATTATTTCATATGCTGCCCTTATACTTAATTAATTGTTTAGCCTGACCTTTGGTGCTGTAATGCTAATTATTACCATTACAGTGACCCTTTAAACCAGATTGGTAATTAGATTGGACTGATGTGAAGGGATATTTTTAATATTTTTAGCATTTCAGTGAAAACATGTCTGTGAGGGCATTCTGAACATTCATCACATTACTTCCTTTAGTACATTTCACATAACCCCCTTTTAAGTAGCACTGATAAGCTAAATCTAGGACCTTCTGAATGTCTTATTACAGTCACTTTCACCTTCTCATCATTTAAGCATTAGTTAATTATCAGAATCACAGTACTAATAGCATTGATAACCATGACTATCATGACTCAAACAAACAAACCATGTGAAAAAAGTGATAAGAGTTCAATTTGTAAGTATTTGGCTGGTAACAGTAATATTACTGTGGCTTCTCAAAAGCACACGCTATAGGAACCAATAATTTTGTCTTTCAAGTGTGTCTTGTGTCACTTGAATCAACATTTCTGCAATTTACTCCTACATGTCAACATTTTGAGAGATGTTTTTATGCATACATGGATCCACTCATACTCCAGCATGATACTGCTATGGATAAAGTACACACTCAGTGCACATTATAAAAACTGTGTGTCTAACAGCAATCAGGTCGAGAGTCAGATTATCAGGGACCTCCGTATAGTGTGTCTTTTTGCCGTTCTTGCTATTGCAGCTGTGAAGACTCAATGTTTATTGTCATTTCTTTTATTAAATGTTATTATTCTTGATCTCATTTGGGAAATCCCCCTGTGGTTAACATTGCGGTAGGCGAATGAGAAGTCCACTATAAAACCTTTTGCCTCTCTCTACATTGCCTTGTATCACTTAGGTTAGTGCCTTCCATCAAATTATGCACCAAACATGCATGTGCATTTTGCTGGGCTTGAACCGGAACATCAAAATTATCAACCATTGTAACTAACAAGCTTGCAAACAAGTCTGCTCTACATGGCTAGTAATTTTAGTCGCCTACCTCAAAAGCTAGCTCGTAGCCTGTTGGACACGATGATATTCCCTACTCTACTATCACGTTTGATGTTGAATAGCAGAATTATTTGGGTAGAGAGATTCATGGAATAAATGGAAAGATGTAAAACGAGTGGCTTGAAAGTTAGTTTGTGATAACTGCTACAGGAGCATACCATTAGTGTGCAGAGTGAGATGGCTAGCTATACTCTAGCTTTGTTCTAGGGCATTAGTTTACATGCTTGCTAGGCTGACTACAGGCTGCCATGGAAACATTTGCTTGCTTATTTTTGCTATGATATCTAAATTAAGCTGACTTGATGGGATATCAACATAGCAGATGACTTATTTTAATGCTACTGTTAGCACTTGCTTATCAAAAAAGATATAGGACAACCTGCACATCGCACTTCAGCCTGTTACAATCAGGAATGTCACCATCTTAGGAATACATCTCTGATGTTAATTCATGACTAATTGCTCTTGTAATTTAGCCCTTTTTTTGGTCCCTTTCTTGTCTATCAAGGTTTTCCTTTTTTTGGCTTGTATTTTATTGTACGCTGCTGTAGGGAAAGGCAGTATTTCAAACTTTTCACAAGTTGACATTGCTCTTCACACAACTTCTGCATGAATGTCACCGAAACAAAGCATGTAGAACCCGAATGATACTTGTTTGTGCAGAGTTGCTGTGATTGGCTGTTTATGTGCTAGCTAACCTTGATCACTTATTTCATTCAAACCTGTCCAGTTTCTTAAACACAAAATAAAAATGGTGGAACGGACATAGACACACCTTCTTTTACAGGTGCTCTTCTGTTTGTGAGTGGCGATGATCAAAATGAATTATTTCAACCAAAATTATAATAAAATAATATTGCCTATTGCAACTCTAGCTTTATTTTAAAATAATTTTTCAACTCATTTATAATCCAAGGTCACACACTGTCAGGCAGAACCTCTGTCACAGATGTGCTTACAGTGGAAAGCAAAATAATTTAACAGTCTAAACTAGAATGAACTATGTGCTGAATCTTTTGATTTTTTTTTTTTTTTTTCAAAATTGCAAATCATGCTTGTCAGACAATAGGCATAACCATCTCTCTCTCCCTTATCCATCTTTGGACAGAGATAAGGAGGCTGAGACTTTTTAAATTTCTTAATGCTTTTTTTTTTTTTTTAAATGCTATTTGTTTTTTTTTTCTGGAATATCCATTGTGTGAATGAGGATAATGTCAGGTGCTACTCCATGCGCTTTAACTGTCCAATGTCTCCTTTTGAAAGCTTCCTCTCGCATTAAATTCTGATATTTCTGAACTATTTTATCTGTTGGTAATAAAGCTGCACTCCTTTTGTACGTAGTACATATACCTTCATTGCTGATCCTATCTGTGTTCATGTAACCACCGCACAATACGAGGGATGCATTTATAGAGTCATAGCATTGAAAGAATTGTTTAAAATATAATATATTCAGAACTTTTTGGACTCTGGCTTGATAATAAAATGTATTCTTCAAAGTCTATATAATGTATTCAGAGAAATGATGATATACTTTTATAGTTGCTCAGGGTCATCCTGTACCTTGTCACAGCAGATGTTATGAGATCTTTTTTTGCTTTCCATTGCATATTCAGCCTCAATGGCCACACAGAAATCAGTTCATCAGGTCAGAATTTAACATTTTGTTTTATTAATGGCCATAAACTAAAAATAAGGCCATGTTAGAGACTTCACTTGGAGAAAGAATCTCACATTTGAGTGGTATATTGAATCAATCGGGCTGCAATAGAATTTCATTATCAAAAAAGAGAGCAAAAAATTGCAAATGTAAAAAACTGCTAAATAATAGATAAACATCTGCTCCTAAGATATGTTTTTTAGGGAAAATAAAGATGACTATTCTAAAACCAAGCACGCAAACCGCTTTGATGCAGCATATTTGCTACGAGTTGTTTACGGTGGTGTGACCAAACGATTCCAGTTCTTAATTTCAAGGAAATCATGGTTGGTAGAAGTTGTGTTCAAGGTGTATTATCCTTGTCATAGTAAATACGAACCTCATTAAATTGAGAGAAAACAAACATTAAGCTGTAAACAAGGTCTTATCTAGGAGAGTGGATTGGAAGCGCATTGTGTCCTTTCTCTGGAACAGATCTCGGCAGAGGAAACAGGGAATGGTACTGTGTCATGAGATTTTGGTCAGGTACTTGACTCCTGCGACTCTGAATAATGCTCCTTATGCGTATCACGTAGACTACACCACTGGGGGGAGGGGGGGGTTTAAGGAATCTTTGCAGGGTGGCATGGTAAGACGGCGGAAGTCCCCTTATTTAAGAACTATTTTGCAACTGGTTTCAGCAAAGGACTAACAAAAATATTTTCAAGTATTTACAGTTAAATTATGTCCCGTATTGAAACACGTTATTTACTTTCTTAATAATGCACAACAGGTACAACGGAGTTAGTGTTCAAACAAAAATGTGTAGGTCTAACTTGCTCAGATTTTGAGATCCTTTCCTGAAGTAAAAAAATTTATATGCACTGAGAAAAAAAATGTGCTGTAATTTGAGTACTAATACTGCCTTTTCCATTTATATAGATCCTAATGAGTGTTTATTTGATTTTTTTTACGGTGCTAAGCAAGAAGCCTCTAATTTTCATTAATGGATTCCATGTTCGTACACTTGTTTTTCTATTTTGTATCCGAATTCATTTAATTTGAGTATTTAACACAAGTTTACAACTGCTATTTATGTCATGAACTTTCACGATGGAGGTCAACAATATCGAGCAATTGATAAGACATTTCACAATTTATAAGCAACACTTGTGAATGTTTCCATCATTATACAGTAATGTACTACACAGCTTGCTAGCTAGCCTTGCTGGTGATCTAGCTACAGTCTGATGCCACCTACAGACTTAAAGGCTGCAGAAATCAGACTTGGAAAGGCCTAGCTTGGTTTCTGTTCAGCCCAATATCCCACGTAGTTCCCACATATGTTATATAACATTAAACCAAAGTATTTTCTGAAGAGGAACCAATATTTGGATAGCAAATATTTGGATAGCTAATAGCAAAGCAAAACTCAAATTATTAATTATTGTTAATGCAAAAGCTCCAATTCTGTGTCCAATTAAACATCAAACAAAACTGGGTGCTAGCCAAATACTCACATCCATTTGCCAACTGTCTAACGCAGATAAGACAGTCGAGAGTAATGGTCGAGCTGGAGACATTAAACCTATGGCATGTAAAAGATAGGTCAATGAGAGGAGTTGGTCTCAGTTGGCAGTTAATTGGGTAGCTGGCTAGATAGCAAGCCGCGGTGCTAAGTTCAGGCCATCTGTTTTTTGTTTTTTTTTTTTTTTTTTTCCATTTGAATTTCAGCTGTTGCACATCACACGTGTAAACAAAACTTAGGGATTTAATGTAGGCAGTTTTACCCTCTCTTTATCTTACTCTCTACTTTCTTTTTTCTCCCATTTTTGTGTTTGTTCTTTGCATCTTCAGTGAAGTCGCTGAGAAAGGTTACCTAGCTCATCAAAATATTCTACTGGGACAATTAATTGGTCATCATATTTCCCATAAATCTCTTCAAAGATAAAGCAAAAGGTAGGATATTATCAATGGCATAGACATGAGATATGCAGCCTAACCACCATAAAATCCAATTTTAAAAAATTCAATTAATTCAATTCAATTAAGCATTGACGGATTGAAATCTTAAAAATGTACATCTCATGACTGAGATTTATTTGGCTTTGCTGTTGTTTATAATGCTGAAAAACAACTTAATCAAGTAAATCAAGCAAAACCATCTCCTGCCCTCTATGTCACATCTAGCAGTGGTACATTATATTCCCTTTAACGTTTGCTGTTACAATTATGATTTTTTCAGCAGATCCCTATCACACCGCATCACATGTGGGCCCAGGTGCAACTGCAACCACTGGGTGTCCACTACTTGAATTTCAATGTTTGTTTGAATTCTTGAAGAGTGGATATTGAGCCCATTTGAGTGACTAGACAGCAAGATTAGCTAGCTAGGCAGTTCACCGTGCTGCCATTTAGCATCTTTGTATGCTGTATTGTTTTCTTGAAACAATGTTACTTACACAACTACGGCCAGGATAAAACTTCAGATTGGACCACTTGACTGCCTGTGCATTGGACTAAACTGCGAAGGCACGGACATTACGTCAATCTGATTCATGTTAGATTTACAATTTCGCATTTCTTTCTTTTTCCTTTATTGAGCCAAAGTTGGTTGGGATATTCTGGCCTCATCTGCAAGTAGGTCGGGATACATTCCAACCATCCCTAACAAAATCTACACATATGAGCGAGTGATTATTTGTTTATCACTTATCTCTCGCTTACATTATTCAATCATTTCTGCAGTTTGTGGACATATTGTCAATTAGTTTTTTTATAGTAGCCGTTTTAAGAACTAACAGTCACTGTAAGATTCTGTTTATATGAGCAGTGTTCACATTTCACGTTGCATTTTGGTGAATGCGATTTAGGTGTGTTAACTGCTGATGGTTATAATTGCAAGCTGGTGATTTTTTTTTTTTTTCACTCAGACGGTAATGGGGTGTTAATATGTTAACTGGTAATGTGCATTAGTCAATCCATCTTTGAAGAAAACCATGTGCTGAAAATTGAATGTGCCTCAGATAGACCATCGGCCAGCTTAGAGAACTTGTATTTACACTTTATAGGGCCAGAATTTCAGTTTTAACTTTGTTGTAGGAAACACAGGGGTTACGTCACCACCTGCCTATTATGCCTCAGTCCATTTTATTTAGTTCTTAGCATTGAATGCCTACTCATTCTTTTTTACTAGAAGTAAAGTCAATCTTTTTATTAAATGCTAATCAACAGCAGGGCAACATGTCCCTATTGGCAGCAAATTGTTCAGGAGCTCAAAATAGAAGGCAGTGGGCAATAAGCCTAAGTTAGGGCACTGTTTTTGTGCCCTTGGGTAAGAATACCAAATTGCTTTGGTAAATATGAAACTGCATAAAAGGGTATTATGTAAAAATGGAAGCTATATATGTTGCCTAGAATAAGGGCATCTGCAAGTCAGATAATTTAATTTAATTCAAGCCGCAGGGGGAGAGAGGAAGATCTAGAACCCGTGAGAACACTTAGAAGCACTGCTACCGACTTTCCACGCAAGCCAAGGTACTGAGTAAACACTATTTGTTTGATAATGATGGCCAGGCACTGGCATTAATGAAATACGATGAAGTTCCACCTGAACTCCCGCCCTCCCCTTCGTCCTCCCTACAAGATTGCCAGTGTTGCTGAACTGTGGCTGTTTGCAGTGAGTCTCACGTAGTGGAGCGTCAGATTAAGAGGTGTCAATAACCGGTCTGGTGCAATCCATCTCTGTTTAAAACGTAGCAAACTCATGGTCCCGTGAGCCTGTAATGATGTGTGGGCGATAGATCCAGTCCAACGAAAAATGTCAGAAGAGACACATCGTCATTCTGATGGGAGGAGCTGGAAATTGGAAGTGGGGTAAAGGGGGCGTGTACATGGTTCTCGGGATGACCGTTAATATATAGGTTCTGACAGCCATTTTGCCAAACCGCTGATGAAGTGGTGTGTCATTATTTTGGAATGCCCAGACAAACAGCTGCTTGATTTATGACCTCAATTGACATTGCTTTTCACTCGGTGTAATGCATGATTGATACAGTGTTTTCCAAATGGTGAGTACTGCTCCAGCAGAGGAGATCTTCTATATACGGTTATTTTAATCTTTCTGTCTTCAATAAATGAGTCTCCATTGTTAATCGCCCTGCAGTTCAGATTATGAAACAGAGGTTACATTTAATAACGAAGACTTTTTAAGTAATAATTCATTTGAACACAGCGCCATTTTCTCAGTGATTAAACACAGATAAACAAAACCACATAGAGTTAACTTGTGGACTTAATTGAAACATTGTAATGTGCTATCTTTGGTTTCACTTGGAAAGCTGATACTAGTGATAACAGCTGCAGTGTTTTGCTGTTATTTTGAGAATTTGGAATTGTACAAGTCTGTGAGGATGGAATGTGCCTGGTTCTCTTTGTCTGTGGGTTTTTGTGCCCAGGAGCTGATACACACCTGAGTCAGGTGGCACGAGAGGATTCGGCTGGATTTTTGGATGCAGGGTATTCAGGTTATTCTCTTGATATCCAAACTAAAGAGCGTCCTGTGGGACAGACTTGGGGACATTAATTATTTTTTTGGTTTGATTAGGGTCTGCAAAATTAAAGGAACATAATCGGATTTATTCTTTGATAAATAGCCATGCGATGGCCTAATTTTTTCTTTTAATTACCTTTTGAAATGTAAACAAAAATATTAATCATATCACATTACTCAGGATTTTCCAAAAAATATGAAGGCAGGATACTGCAAGCCCAGCATGGAAACATCCACGTTAAACCTCAACAAAGCTGGTTTTCTCCGGGCATTTGCCTGCTGTCAGCACTGTGAGGTTGTGGAACGCGACATATGTAGATAACGCGCCGCTGTCAGTGCATACATTGTGTCGTGGTTTCCACGCTCCACAAAGGCGAACTGAAAACAATGCGGGCGCAGTTTTTATTACATTCCTGAGACATAAACAACAAGGTGAGACAGGTCTGGTCATAATTCACAGCACGACAGCAAAGAGACGTGAGAGAGCACGCCACATCCGAGCGCAATGCAGGAATTCATACATTGTTCCTCAGTTCACATTATGTAGACCTTTTATCATCTTGAAAAGGAGAGCTACCGTTGCATTGATGACTTTATGACTTATTAATGCAGTTGCTATTAATGTATGTATAATTAATCCTGTCTTTACTGACTCCACACAAATGGACCCTATATTCTGTTTGCGGTCTGTAGCTGCAGCATGGGAATTACAGCATAACAGGATAAAACTTTGGGACACAAAGTCTGCCTATATAATCATTATGCAGATGTAGAAAAAGGACTTAATTTTTGCTTTCTCAGTAAAATTTCTGGACGGCCAGTAGTGTAAACAAAAAGAGAAGGAAATAATTTGTTTCAGTCCACAAGGGAAGAAAAGCTGGGTGTAGTCAAGAATGAAACGGGAAAATAGTATTTTGTTCTCACTTGTTCCTTTGTGTTTGTCTGCCCCTGAAGGCTAAGTGTTTGCTTGGCAAAAACAATGCTAACGATGTGCATTAAAGGACACGGGCTCCAGTCCCAGCAGTCTTCAGCTCATTGTACCGTTAAGCATTTGGTTCCATTTGGAACAACCAAACTTCATAAAAACTAATGTGTCACAGTTAGAAAGGCAATAAAACTTGGCCGCTAACGCTGCCACTAAACGCAACTTTTGTATTTTTGATTATCATTCTTTCCTCACAATATTTAACCATATAAACTGAGAATTAAGGGGGGTAGGGTGGTATTTCGGAAAGGGGAAAGAGGTAGTGGGTTTATCAAATGCTGACAAAGAACCCAAGGTCATTTATTTACTTATTTGTCATATTTGTTCCCACCAGGCACGTTTTTCTTATTTAAGCTTGTTAGGAGCCAGTTTACATTATCTTAAGGCCACCATGAATGCATCATACTGTGACTTCTAATGACAAAAAAGGAAATGTAATTTCGTCCAAAACTCGGGGCATGCCTCAGGCGAACCTTCACCTCATCCTGAGCATACCGGGAGGTGTAATTGTCCTGACTAGGAAAAAGGCAAACATGCAAATTTGTAGATGGCGAAGGATCTTTATAAAAATTTCTGTAATCAGATGGCCTGGCAGTCGCACTGCAGTATGAGAAGCGTTTCTACCCTGTGATGTGGTAAAACCCTCATAATCTGCTCCCGCCGGGCGTACCCTGTCCCGCAGTCGTCTGCTCCATTTTCGAGGGTGCCAGGGTGCCATGGAATATCAGGCGGAAAAGAACGTAGGGGATGGGGGGGTGGGGGGCATTTATCAGGGATGGTGGAAAAGACGATGGCTTAGAGCGGCGGAGCGTGGCTGCTGAAGAGGTTGGGAGTGGAACGTGTTTCTCCCGGAGTGACGTTAGCGACTAGCGAGCGTGTGACTGAGGAAGTGAATGTGGTCTTCCTCACCTCCGCTAACCTCCTTCTCTGAGCCCTCAAAGCAAAACTGCCTATGATTACCCAGATAGGAATGTATTACAGCTAAATCTGTAATTTACTAGCAGAGGCACACACGGACTTTGAAAAAGAATAATGACTGCCTAATGATAGCAGAAACACCCCCCTCCCACTTTAACCCTGCTTTTCAGCCCAATGAAATCCTTGCCGTCAGTCCTTGCCGTCATATACAGGCTGTCATATATAAGGTCTACAGTAAATTGGCTAATTGTAACATCCCCAACCTCCACACTTCCGTTAGCTTTTCCTGTGCTAGTCAGGTTTCAGGAAAGCACGTACAAACACCAGGGCTCATTATGTAATACATTTCATCACCCAGCTCAAGAGACTATGAAATGCTGCGCTCTCTTAGTCAAAAATAAGACCAATATGATACTACGAAGGCATATCAGGCAGTAAATTAGGAGAACGGGACGTAACATTTTTAATAAGGAGGTAATAGCCTGGCCTGCTTTCATGCCATCGTTTATTTTATGTGAGCTCAATGGATGTAGGCAGGGTTGCCAACTCTGGCGAGACAAATAAGCAACCGCAGCTTCAAAAACAAGGCCAAAACAAGCCCAATATAAATTAGACAATTCTAATACGGTACAGGCTTATGTAGGAGAAAAGGGCTGGGGCACCTAGGGGAAGCTTGTAGCATGTAACTACTATTTGCGTATATGTATACATTATATTACTTTAAAGCTGTTTTATATATATATATATATATAAATTGACATGAATAGCATCACACACTCAAGCCCAGATCGGCAAACAGGAGCATGTTGTTGATTTTTATCCAATGAGGGTAACTGTACGTTACAGCTCTGATATTAATCGCGAGGCTGTGAGCAGACAGTGTCAATCAATGAATTGGGGGCAACCATAAATGAATAAAAATGAGGTCGCTTGTTAGACTTTCCTATAACAAGCAACTGTATTTTTTAAAAACAAGCCCAAAAACCCGCGATCCGCAATTTTTTCAGCGGACTTCAGGAAAAAGAGGCCCAAAGTTGCACATTATAAGCGGACTTGGCAACTCTGGATGTAGGTTGAGGCATGTGAAGTGGACATATACGTGCAAACAAACTGGACCGGTATTGCTGTGTGTGGACTGGGTGGAGGTTGGTGCATATTAAACTGTTAGGTTTTCAGATAGAAATTCAATGAAGTTTACTTCATATGAAACGGGTGAGCAGGCTGCCAGTTCTGAATTGGGTGGAGGTTGCCACAAGTAAACCGAATATCGGTTGGTTGCCGACGATGGTTTTAAACATTGCGGTATATGGAATGGGAGGGGTTTCCTGATGTTCATGGAGGCTGGCACATCTAAACGAGGTGCAGATTGTAGATTTTTGTAGTTATTGACATCTGTCCTGAGTGCATGATTCTGGTCATGAACAAGATGAAGTCTACCATATGTGTACTGGGTAGGGGTTACTGTATACTTTATTAATGGAGTGGAGGTTGCCAAATATGAACTGGATGAAGGCTGTTGCATATGTGCGTCTGTGTTGTAGATTATTTAAGGTTATTTATATCACTTGCACTTTCAGCACACATCTTTTCATTGGCATCTAGGCCCTAGCAAAACTCTGAGCCTGATTTTGTTATCAAATTAATTGTTTGGCTCTCTGAAATAAATTGAATGGAGAATTAGGACGAATTTTATGCATAGCACTGAAAATAAAAATACAGTTTCATAATTAATAATATTCTGTTATAGCACACTGGTTCAATTAGTCTTTAATTTTATGCATCCTGCCGCATGCAAATGTGAGTTTAATGGCGTCGGATGGTGTGCCAGTCTGATGCGGGGATGAGTAAATTGCAGCGGCAGCGTGCCATTGCGAACGTGTCCCGGGCAGTGGCCGCATTTACCTCATGCTTGCATGCTCCGCGTGCTTTATCTTGCTTGCATTACCTGTGCAATGAATACACTTGCATTGGAATTGTGGAGCCAATTGTCACGCCAGGAGTAAAGGCAAATCAAATCACACAGCGGCAACTAAGCGAGGAGATTGCTTTTCCCCCTGGGACGAGCATCGGCGGTTCTGAGAAGAGAGGGGTGGAGGAGTGCAGAAGCTCTTTCCCGGTGACTCAGAGATGATGGGCCAGGGGTCCCTGACTTTATGCATTGGGGTCACATCTCATTTCCCCTGCACCCAATGGGCTCTGATCCAGGGTCAGTGCAGTGGTCTGCTTCAGATGAAATGCTAGCTTGATGGGCAGGATTGAATGACACCAGCTGCTCAGACCAGTGGCCATTTGGATCACAACAACATAACATGCGACATAATTGAGTGGGCATTGATAATACACTTGGGGTAGCTGGCGATCCTTGTTCAAGGGCATGAAACTCAACCTCTGAACACGAGATCGCGTTATAGCTTTTTTTATTTGATGGCGCTGAATTGCAGTATAGGTATTCAGAATCTTCCACTGAAGCCGTGAGTTTCCAACTAGGAGACGTTGCTTAGAGTTTTGTGTGAGCTTTCAGTTGTGATTTCTTAGGTTTACCATTTATTTTTTTGCTGTGAGGAGATGTTATTTTGAGGGTTGTGGCTTTTTTCCTGTTATTTTTGAAAATTTCTTCTAAAATTTTATTTATTTAATCAGAAACTGACTTATGATTATAATAAAAAAGGTCTTCTTCTAGTAGGTATTTAATGAACTTCCCATTAAGCAAAATTAGAAACCGGATTCATTTACAATTGGAATGTGGAATTCATTGCAAATTTGTTCAGTCATTTTAATGAAATTTTATCCTTGTTCCTTTTGCAACTGCCAATTCATTATAATTTCAATGCGTGCCGATAAAGAGAGACAAATATCATAACGAGTCCTCCTGTGGTCAAAGCTGGGACACAGGTGCCATTTTTTACAAAAGACAAAACTGCATATATTTACACACCCTGAAAGAATGAAGGAAATATTTTCCAGTGCCAATTACTTTGATATTAATGGGTCGAGAAGGACAACAACAAAGAAGGTGACATAGTACCTCATGAGTAGCTGGGCGAACAAGCAGTGTACACTCCAAATTAGGGTCGGCTAATAAAATGTTAATTAAAAAAGCTTCTTACAAATTACCTCCTTGATAACAATGAGTTAAGGTTTAATTAGTGTTGTACAAAAAACCTCGGCGTTAACCTCCAGTGCATCCAGATTGCATCGCCTTATCTTGCAGATCTCACTCCCTGGCCTTCCCCGCCATCACCAGTAATTAAAACATTGCGCAGCCGTGATAATTAAGAACTGACAAGGTGAAATAATGCGCATTGCTTATTTGCTAATGATTGGGGATATTGTGGCATAACTCAGGAATGCTTATTTTAAAAATAATAATAGTAATATTGGCAAAATCATTAACTTTGCCAGTGTTTAATTCATGAGCAGTAAATGAAGGAAAGAATACAGACTTGAAATATCTCCACTATCGAAAAAAAGAAAGAAAAAAAAGAAACAGAGTGAAGCATTACATAAACCTGAAGCACGGCCATTTTTGAAGCCTGGCTGGGATACATTCATACATAAAGCCCAAAGACTAGCATGCATTTTTGTAGCATTGACAAGCTATTACATATTTAAAAGGCCGTGAGTGGATCACATTCAGACTGTGTCCAGTGAGTGGTGGTAAAACAGTCATTGCTGTTGTTTTGAAGGGGGCTTAAGCACAGGCACAGGCATTCAGTTAGTGTGTTGTCCAAGTGGAGTTACAACTGGGGTCATTTCATATCATGAATGCCTTATAATAGAATATGGTGGTGGTGTAAAGGTTATTTCCCTGAGTTTTGTTTTTACATACAGCAGGCAAGCTTACCTCCTTCTGTAAGCTTGAACACAGTTCTTGACATCGTCGTCATGCAGTACTCTGAGTGAACTACTGACCATTTTTCACAAAGCACTGCTCACTCAACTCTTGAGATCATGCTGAGTTACTAATTAGTGGAATAGTGTGAGTCAAATGGGTAAGAATAAAAACCTATAAACTGCCATCTCCGGAACAGGGGGGTATAGCACTGCCATTGTCCACTCTGGAGAAAAGTATACATAATGTGTAGAAATATTGCGAGAGCAATCATAGTAGTAATTTCAAAAATATGTCGGTTATTTGGTTGGGGGAAAAGACCACAGCCAAATGTGTTTTTATGAAATTGCCACTGGATATTGACACTCAGTGTCTGTGCCATGGTTTCACAGCTTGTTTTCGATTTCAAACCTTGTTTACAAATCCAAAGACCAGAAATCAAAGGGATTTTTGACTGGAAGCCATTTACTATTTCTACAATATCAGGTGAAATCATCAGTGCAAATGGTTTTACATCAACACCTACAGCTCCTCAAAAATGTCAATTTGTACGGTAGTATGCAATGCTGTTTTTTGCCTGGAAGGGAAGGCATCTTTGCAATTTTCATCTCAGCATTTGATACTGGGTTGTTTTTGATATGTCTTAGACAGATTTTAATCTCACTCATATCTCCTATGCGCTCACATTCTCCATCCTCATGCTTGTTAAAAACACTGAAAGAAATGTCAGATGTCTTCACTGAGAATCTTTCTTGAGCTATGTTACTCAAAATGTGGGTCAGTTATTCAGTGCATGCTAATTCTCCGCATTTTTTTTTTCAGCTCAAATTGGAAAGTTGTTAAGTCCCTTGGCAATTAAGAATATATCCGTCCTTAAACATTAAGATATTTATGTATTAAGATACCCTCAAAAAATTGAGAGACATCATTTTGAAGTGGGGGGGGGGACTTTTTTTCTAGCTCTCTGCACGATGTTCTATCCCCCTAATGACTCCATTTTGAAGACTTAGGCCCAGCTGAGTGGCTAATGTTAAAAGGAGGGGGGTGGGGGTTGGGAGGGGGCGCAGTCAGGCAGTGCAGGCACTGCACCACTCTCCTCAGGACTGGGCATGTGTGTTTGAAAGAGAATGTATTCTGCCTTTGAAACAGGGGGAGCTCTTTGGGGCCTTTGTGTAAAATAACATTTCTATTGAAAGGCAATTACCGGTAACATTATTTTGGTCCCTACGTAATTAAATGCATCTCTGCTCTCTCTCTCTTTCTCTCGCTCTCTTTCAGACAGAGAATTATTCCATTGACTCCAGTTATGTAAACAGCAGAGCTCACCTTATTAAAAGGTACGTCTTGATTAGAAGATTGGGCCAATTGCTGTTCACCCTTTTTGGTGCTTAATGACTATTTAATTTCATCATTTAATCTTTGCATAGACTAATGTTGAACCCATGTATTATGGTTAAAAAAAATATATATATATATGTATGTGTATATGGTATATTTATTTTTTAATGCATTTTTATATATTTTATTTTAGATATTTTGTACGTATATTATATATATATACATGTATATTTTTTTCCTGAAGCAGGGATGGGGGTTTGTGAAAATATTGGGCTCTTATATTTGCTTCTGTTTTTTGTCATAAATTTGGTAAAGCCCTTCCAGTAAAAAATCCAAACCACTTGTTCATTGAGGAGAATGTCACAATTTGCTCTTTTGGAATAATCAATTTTTTTTTAAATGAACTTATTGGACATAAAAATGAAGATTTGTCTTGTATTCTGAGTGAATGATGAGATTTGCACATTTAAAATATTTTAGATATCAATTTCTCTTTTCCACATATCTTTTATTTCTTATGTGTTAACCTTAATAGAAATTCAACAGCTATTTTTTTTCTGGTAAAACTAAATATGTGCATGAGTCATAATGGAAACAAGCCGCTGTGTATCAGCAAGTTGAATAGTATCCTTTCAAACAAAGGGTCACTTTGAAGACCAGCAGTTATTACATCAATGTCATCTGCCACTGTAAGCCAATATAACAATAAACAAGGGCTTTCTTTGTGGAGCTGACGACTGGGCCAAATTCCTGGGCTCACCTGTAATGAGGCGCTGGGGGTGTTTCGAGCAGAGGTCCCAAATGTACCCTCGGGCTACTGTGTTGCAACCAAACTACAGGACTATAATTTGCCATTTTACCTGCAGCTACCAATTCAACAATTCCCCTTGCAAAAAAAAAAAAAATCCCTGTGTTTATGTAAACAAAGAGTATTCAAGTACGGGCACTGCAGCTCACTACAAAGAAATCCCCTCAGGAGGCCCCAGGCCTAGTGCTGTGGGACAGGTGCAATTACACTGATAACATCTGCAAGCCAGCATTACCTCCACCGCAGTCTGGGGCATGCCACTGGGAGAGAGAGAGGCAGAGTATGGAGAATTGCTTTCTCCTTTTTACGAAGGACTGCAATGGCACGTGTTCAGGAACGAATTTCCCCCATCCTCTCCGCACCCCAAACCGGCCACCCCATTTCTGTTTCATTTCACTACATTCTGGCGGAGCGGCAATCAAATTATGTGGAATCACAGCACTCTAGCGCTAGCGCTACAGCGCTTTAGCTGTAGATTGCTATTATTTCTCTTATTGCCTGTTAGCTACGAACCTTGACAGATGCCAGGCTGTTTTGTTCTCTGCATGCTGTCTGCTGCAGCTTATAGGGGGATGCTCGACTAATGCTGCATTCCTTATAAATGCTAGTCCCCCATGTCGTGACTAAACCTGCCCACATTAACACCCTTGAATTCACATGGCCTGCACTGCCGCCACCAGAAGCGGTCAGATTTCTCCCCTCCATTGCTGAGCTGTAAGAAATACCTCCTTAATCCCAAAGCCCTTAGCACACGTCAGCTCTCCTCTTTACCCATTAGGATTACCCATTAGAGTTGGCACATTCTCTGGAATGATTAGACTGGGTGGACTACTTGTTGTCCTTTGTGTGGCAGACAATGAAAAACTGTCCCTGTAATTCAGTGAGCCCGAAAGCAGAGCCTCCCCCACCCCTGATCCTCAAATTACATCTGTGTAGCACAGTCGCAGGTGACAAAGTGTGTGTATTCATTCACGGTCAGAGCTGAGATGAGATGGAAAAACTCAGGCTAGTCGGTCATTAATCAAAGGCTACAGTCTTGCAGCCTTGCGTCTTTGCCAGCAAGGAGAGGTGTATGAGAGAGAAGTATTGACCTGATGTGACATTAAAGTAACCCCCCTCAACTTAAGTAATGCCCCACTATTATTTGTAGCACATCTACATTCAAGGACATGGAAGGCAACAGCCTCAAGGACAGTGGTCACGAAGAGAGCGACCAAACTGATAGTGAGCATGATGTCCAGCGAGGCCATTATGCTGACACCGCCGTCAACGATGTGCTTAACATGAGTGCGCCAATCAACGGCTCCCAAGCTCCTGACCAAGGTAGGAAAACCTTTGTCTGTGTGCAGAATGTTGTTAAAGGTTAGCTGTCTTAGTTCCTTCAAATACAGCCCCATACTTGGCAGAGTGACCCAAAAATTAGTATTTGCTGTTTGATGTAACAGTCAGCTGACAGAGGAAGGTCTTCAATCTGCAGTTGGGTTATACCCTCAGAAATACTGCTCATGCAGCTCTTTTATACATAAGATTCATCTGGGCTTGCAGCATACATATGCCAACAAGTAAGCTGATGAAGGCCGAATGTGGAATTTTGCATTGGTAATGTGCGGTGATGCATTATTCAGCTAGATCATTTAGCCTGGGTTTTACCCTTGATGTTTTCTTTTTAAAGTTCCATTTAAGAAGACATCAGATCTGTTGTCAGGAGCTGTACGAGGGGTCATGCTACCAGGAGTACTCTGCAATTAAGACTCAGTGCTGTATCTGGGAGAATAAATAAATTTAGCCATGTTGAGGACTCTCTTTTTTAAGGGAGGGCCTGTGCAGACCAGTAAGGTTAAACAGCACTATCCTCTATGCTTCATGGTGCTGGAATCTGAGCATAATGAAAACCCAAAAGATTTTTGGCCACAGTAGTAATTAGTGTTTTCTGCAGGTATCAAGAGAGTGTTTTAACTTTAATCGCATTGAATACAGGCCTCATTCTGGCAAGGGTACATTTTAGGATGGGGGACTTGGTAAGCAAAACACGCTTTCATGATAATGAGGCAAGGCATTACTCTGCTATTTATCGCTTAATCTTTAATCTACTTCTTCTGGACAAAGAGGACTTTGATTTCAACCATTTGAACATAGCCATCTGTCTGCATCAAAATATGCTGTAATATACAAAAAGGAGAACATCTCTTTCATGATTTCAGCATTTAATTTTTATAAACACCATTAACACTATTGGCTCATTGCTTCAGTGTGTCAAGTATTCGAAAATCCAGCAGAAGCTGTTTTGTTGTGATGTTTTCTCAACCAGCTCTTTTTTTCTGTCAAGATTAGATAAACTCAGCGGAGATGGGCGATGTTGGTCGTAGGGTTTTTCTGCTGCAGTTGCCGCATTGCAACCCACCCCCCACCACCGCCAAGCTACTCAGATGTATTTTTTAAAACCCATGCTGGAATTTTCTTGGGTTTTTCCCTTAGGAATACGTACCCCTAGAGTGCTCAGAACGCATCCCTACATTTTCATAATTTCCAGTCTGTGTTTCCATCCCACAGCCTCCCCCAGTGCTTACATAGGTTTAATGAGTGAAGGACGGGAAAAGAGGAATCATGCTGTGAAAAAAGGAGTGCTAAAGGGGAAGAATTTATTTATTAGACAGAGAAAAATCTCTCCAGCAGATTCTGAGATGGTGGGGAATTGGCAGAAGAACCAATTAGGCCCTTGTTAACACTCGATCATGTGGCCCAATGGCTATTCCTCTGGACTAATTAACCAGTAATTTTACAGCATGCATCTTCTGATGGATTGATGGAAATTTGATCTGCTTTGGGTTTTTTTCTGCACAATCGAACGTGTGAGAGTTGGCTCCAGGTGAGCAAACGTTAGCCGTAGGCCTATCTGCCATTAGTCTTTGTGATGGTACTGATGTGCGGGTTGTCATGACTGCTTAGAGAGTTCGACGGACCGCAGGGTGTGGAGGTCGAAGAGATGTTTGAGGGTGAGCTTCCAGTGTAGCGGGGGGCATTAATGAATGATGATTAGTGAGTTGACGCTGTATTGGCTGCCTGCAGTAATTACCTTACAACCAGAAAAATGCCAGTGCCTATAAAATGCATGCTGACAAGCCCTTCGGTCTGGGGATCTCATTATTAGGAACAATTAGTAAGAGCGCACATGAGGAATAGTGCTAATGAGAGCCAGTCTCTCAGCAAGCTTTTCAAGACATCTCTTTCTGATTAGTGCTCAAAGTGATTAGGCTTATTTCCGCCCAGGCCGACATAGAAACAGACACATTCGTCTTCCCTGCAGTAATGATAAGTGAAAGATGCTACACCAGACCTCTGTACACAGCTTTGAACTAAGCTATTGTAAATTAATGTATACATGCAACTGCCATTTTCCCCTCCTTGTGCTGTGCAGTTCACAAGTATTTGGACAGCGATGCCGCACACGAAGTGCTGCACCTCCTGCCAGTTACGCAATACAGATGTTGCTGCCTCTACTTCAAACTCTCGTTCATTGTTTTCAAATACTAAGTTCTGGATTCAAAAGGTGAAAATTGTACCATTGTCCAAGTACATATGGACTGTACATAATTTGAAACATTTTCCAAGCCCCAGGTGTTGGATGCAGGCGAGACAGTGCCTGCAGAAAGGCCCTGTAAATCTCTGTAACTTAACATAGGAAACTGAGCAAAATGGTGGCATCTGACTCTTCCGCATTACTTGTCTCTGAAACAAATCTGTCACGACGTCCAGATCCTCCGCAGTAATGAGAGCTGTTAATAATTATTAAACGGGTCGGCTGAAGGACCTTGCACGGGCAGAAATGTAATGACATTGTGGATGGAATTGTCATTCCATTACGAGCTCAATGGTCTAATTATAAAGTTAAAGAGCGTGGTGGGGGCTGCTGGGCTGGACAGGCTGACGCCAGAACGCAGCCAGTCTAACTCAGGATGACACAAGGCTTTTATACTAGTCATTCCAATTGGGATGCCTCACAACATCCTGATTTCTTTCTATTTGTCTTCTCTCTGTGACGTTGGACAATACAGATAATAATGATAACAGTAATAATAACGACCACAGCAATAATACTACAACTACTAATAATAAAAATAATATTGATAATATAACAAGCATTTGAATTGTAATTGTAATGACATAATTGCATTGCAAAATTTCAAAAATACATGCTGATGTCAAGCAGCACACATTGTTGATACTTTTTTATTACACGTAATGTCTTGTAGGTATTGATATACTGCATTACATCATTCATTTTTCTTTGAGGAAAAGCCCTCTTATTAAGAATCACCAATTCAATTTTAATCATCATCATAATTAAACAAGTAAATATTAGAGGTGAGTAAACATGCACAACTAATCTATTCGGATCAATGTAAAAAAAAAATATTCAGATCAAACACATGGACGAGGGCCAGTTTATCCCATCAAAGAAAATTATTAATTCACATCACTGTCCCATCTGTCCTGGGAAAAGAAGCATCCACCCTTTAAAAGAGAAGCGTAATGCTTAGCCATTTAAAATGCCTGCTGGGAATAGTACACAGCTGCAGCTCAGGTTATGACGACAGAGATTAATCGGCACAATTGCCACAGGACACAAACACAAACTCCCGTTTACGAACCCCCCCCTTTTCTTCCTTTTGGCTGAGCACTTTTTTTGTGTGTGTGTGTGTGTGTGTGTGTGTGTGTGGAAATGACGGGGAGCAGATGCAGGAGGAAGCCTTAAAAAGCCGGTGAATGCAGTGAAAGAGAAAAATAAATTCCCCTGCGTCGTTCTCAGGGTGTCTTTACAAGCGCAAATGTTTACTGTTCTCACAGCACCTCGTGAAAGGTGCCGTTTGCACAGGGAGCTGATCGTTACCTTTGTTGCGGGTAGCGTTTCCATCCTTTATAACTGAGGGGCAGTCTATGGGAATGGGCACAGGACCCGCAGAACAGCACAACCCCCCAACCTCCAGCCCCCCACCGAAAACAATAACCACACTTCCCCCTTTATGGCTGTGATTCCGTCAGAGCCATTCTGTCCATTTCCTGTGCTCTCTCTCACCGTACAAACACAAACACACACACACTCATGCACACGCACCAATCCTGCACCTTCTCTACTCCCACCACGTCCCAATGCTAAGCCGCGGCTCCCCCGGGCAGGATGTTCATGGTTGAGAACTCACTGACCCTTTGACCCCCCGAAGCCGGATTGTGCAGAGTTGCGATGCTCAAGCAAGTGCGAGACTGCCTGACAGATTGATTTACCTGGACCCTGCAGGCAGCACAGAGACGGGCGGAGTCAGCCTGGCGTGGACACAACCGCCCAGCCATTGGGTGGGAGGCAAAGGGCACGAGGGGGCAGCGATTCCAATTCAGCCTCATCCCTCGGAAAACTTTAATCTCCTGAGCCCCGAGTTTTCAGATCATTAAGTTTCACATCCTCCTCCCATCTCCCCCCCTGCCTCCCCCCCCCCCCAGTGCAGAGAAAGCTATCAGCTGTGCTTAACGGTATTTCACAGCATCAAGAGACACTGGAGGCTGCCTGCTGTTTGTTCTCATCTGTCGATTAACACAGCACTGGCTCAGTTTGGAGTCGCTACAGCCAGCCCTCGTTTCTGAAGACTCACACTCATACACTATTCTCTCTATGCATGGATTTTTTCTTCTTTTTTCTTTTTTTTCAATTCGCTTCACTCAAAAGGCACTTAGTGTATTTCTCTAGCATCTCTCTGACACTTTATCTAATGTCAATGGCTCTGATCCTAGCCTCAGGCTTCACGTTTCACCGAATGAATGGTTAGCGGATGCAACCGTAGCTACTCACGCACACTGCCTCCCCAACCCCCCCCCCCCCCCCCCATTCACACACACACACACGCACACACGTGTACACATACAGACACACTCTATTAATCCTGAAGGACACAGAGCAGCTCAATTAGCGGCACGTCTCTCTCTGTACATCTTCTGTGTGTTCCAGCTCCCCTGAGCCTTCAGTCATCAGTCCCTGAGTCTGTCGCTCCCGACAGGCATGTTCCTGTAGCAGCAGGCCTGGTGCCGGAGCACCGTCCCCTCCCGCCTTGAGCCCATTCACAACACAGCCCCCCGTTACTGTTCCAAACCACGGGAGCCCCACTGCTCCTAATTGATTAATGTTCCTTTTTTTAATTCTTGCGCTTGCATGAACAACTTAGCCTCAAACCCACTATTCTCAAAGCCAGTTACACTGCTGGCCCTGATTGCTCTTGTTCCAAATGAGAAAGAAAATAAAAAAGGGTCTGGGTGCTGAGGGGGGTGGATATTAGGCAAGAGAGGCATTAGTGAACCAGGTTAATGCCTCATGTTAACTTGGTGCTGGTTTCACCTGGATGCAGCACAGATAGGTGTTTGCCTCAAGAAACCTTTCACTTTTTAACCAAATTTTACATTTCTGTATGATTATATATTATATACTATTATAATATTTATAATAAAATATAATAATGTTATATATTATTATTATATTTTATAAATTTTATATTTTGTGCATATTTTCCTCAGTGCTTTGTTTCTAAGATTGTTTTGAGTTTTTAATTCATCATTTTTCCACAATGTGAAAATGTGACTCTAATCCATTGTGGTCTTCAAATGCATTTGGATTTTCACCTGAAGCCCATTACAGAGAAGTTCACAAGATTATGTGGAGTTAGATGTGTGGAGGTGGAAGCTGTGCTTTATTCTGGTGACCCAACTTGGACGAGACATCAGTGTGGAAACAGCCTGTTAATGCAGTATTGAACAGAAATCATGCATATTTGGGTTGACAATTAGGTGAGGTCATCCTGATCAAATCATGACATGTTTCAAATGGAGTTTCTGACGGTGAGCGAGTGGGACATAGCAAGTGTGAATTAAGTTGCGAGATCCCCACCGTCCCAAACGCCATCCAGTTAAAGGAGCAGGGGGAAATTACACTGAATTAAGCAGATTATTCTGGTGACTCTGCGGAAACAAACCTCGCTTCAACAGACGTTCTTCTCATCTTTTTAATTAAAAGTCATACAATGGGATCATCCATTGAAATGTTGATATTCTCAGTCAGATGCAAGGCTATTTTTTGACGAAAATAGCTGGTGAACAATGGACCAGAACACCCCCACTGCGCCAGACATTCGCAGTGATGATGAGGGGAAGATCAATGTACGCACACTCAAAGAATGAACCAGTACACAAAAATTAATGATGCAATATGCAAGTCTTGCATTTTTCATTAACTCGCAGATGTCTCGAAGCAACGAAATTCAGGAGGTTTATGTTAAATGGATAAGGCTGTGCCAACATCAGATCCTGAGAGCAGAGTTTGTGTTCTCTCGTGTTCCATGCACCCGCTCTGCCTCCACGGGCACACACACACACACACACACACACACACACACACGCGCGCGCGCGCGGAATCACGCACACATCCACACGCACACACACTCCCAGGCACACCCCCTCAGTTTTTTTTTTTTTTTCAAAACGTACATTTCAGTATCTAACTGCCACAAAGGGAACTTGGTTCAGAGAGGCTACAATAAACACAGGTCTTTTTTATTATTAATAAAACATTTGTAGTGGCCTATTCATCTCACTGATATTGCCACTTGCTGTCGGGGCTTGGGTGATATTTTCCTCTTTTCATGGATGGTTTTGTCACTTAGACAAGTTTATTTCCCCTAAAGTTAATCTAAGTATCCATTCCATTGCGACATGGGAAAATTTGATTTACAGTGCTCTTAGCTCTTGGGCCGTCTAACTGCAGTTCTGAAGAGTTTCCATGGCTGCCATCTCTTTCGCGTTGCTTAGACCTTATTAGCACAGGCAACTGAGCTCACGACTATCATTCGCTCACCTTGAGTTGCAAAATTCACCATTGTTAGTGAGCAGCTGCTGTTCCTGGCCTCGAGTGAATTCCCACAGGCCAATGGGAGCGTCAGGATTCAGGCCTCTGGGATAAAAGAAAGCCCAGAGGCCCTGTTTTCCCTTACGCCCCAAGAGCCAAGCCTATTCTTACCGCAATCACAACAACCCTCCGCAGCAGTCCCGTGACCATGGGATAGTAACGCTATAACAGGATCTCTTGAAGCGCTGCACTGTGCATGCAGTCTATGATGTCATCACTGCACTGAAATAAGTGATCATGGGTTGCTATTTTTGTTAATCTAACCTCTTTAAATTAGAAATATGTGCTTTCTATGAAAGTCAATTTATTCAAAACAAAAAATCCAGCCGAAACTCAAAACAATTAGATGTAACAAACTGGTGTAATATTCTCTCTTTGACGCAGTCTCAATTTTTCCACTGTGTTCCTCGCAGTACTCTGGATTATAAGGGACAAATTATAAGGCAGCATAAAGATTAACGTCATATATTTAGGCTGGTACTAGAACTCCTCTATCTCTGTGAAAGCCGTTATAGGGATATGGCTCATTTTCAGACAATGCTTGACATTCAGTCTGCCGCAGAAAAAAAAAAAAACTACAAATTCTGCGCCTTATTCATAATGCCATTACATCAACTTGTGCAAATAATCCCCTTGGTGAATTGGAGTTATTTGTAGAACATGCAGTATATGTCTGTGCAATTCATTGGGAATACTATAAGATCAAGACCATCCAGATCATTATTGAAAGCAATAGCTGAACATAGTGGAAAGCTGATAATGAGAGTTGAAGAATTATTGAAGATGAATGGTGGAGTGGAAGAGAAATGAAAGAGGGGAGAAGAAAGGAAGTATTTAAGCTCGGGCATTTAAGCTTCCTGGGAAAGATTTGTGCATGTGTGCCTGTATATGTACTGCATGTTTGTACTCTATTGTGTGTATATGTGCATGCATACAGTATGTGGATACACCCTTGTGCAAATTCATTGAGACAAGCTGCCAAAAAGGTATGAAATTATTTTTTTCTATTTTCAACAAGAAGTTTATTATGAATCTTATCGATATTTGCATATTAATATACAATATGACCTCCTCAGTTATTAAGAGTGAAAAACTGACACCAACTGTACTTGCTATGTCTGCGTATGATTTGCTCACGTATTTGTGCAAAGTCACAATCTTCCTGCAGTTTCTCGGTGTCACATCCATTGTGTACAATGTCTGATTAACTATCATCTAACCTGGAAAACAGAGGACCTCAAAAAAATAAGAAACTAGCTCTGGAAAACCCATTGATATGCGTAGTAATAACTGCACATGCGCAACTGTGGAGTCACACACCCCATGAATACTATGAAATTTCTTATACAGTATGATTTTATTCTACCCTGTTGTAAAATGGCAAAAATAACGACAAAAATAGTTTTTTGCTTGAACATGAATTGGGATCGAAGATTTTAAAAATTGCTGCTTGTTTCAATTAATTTGCACGAGGGTGTAGCCTGTGTGCATTCAGTCTACGTATGTGTGTCCATGCTTGTTTGCGCATGTGTGCGTGTGTTTGCCGTGTGAGCTTGTTTTTGTGTGCATGGGTGCATGTGTGTGTGTGTGTATGTGTGTGTGTGTGTGTGTCTGCGCATGTGTTCATGAAGGACAGTGAGGCAGAGAAAAGGTTGGCGAGAGCAGAGAGACTCCGGCTGTAATGTGAGTTGCTGGGAGCTCGGAGCCGTGTTGGCCAGGTGCTGCCGGCCTGATTATCTGAGCTGATTGATCAGAAGTGCGGCAGGACAGCTGCAGCACGCTGAGACTGCAGAAGGCATCTCCAGGCCCTGCTTACCATCTCCGACTCACCTCACCTCCCTGAATCCTCATACCTTCAGTACTCAACCTCACCAATCGCAGCACACCGGAGCCACTGACCCTCGCATTTTAGGCCCCGAGGTTCGGAGACTGAGGAAGGCAGAGGAAGTCAGGCTTATCCTGCCTTAATCACGCAGTGAGCAATGATGACCACGCCTGTGTCACCAGGAAAGTCCAGGCTTCAGTCCGGTAAGCCCAGTATTTAATGATCGCTGCGTTCCCTTGAGTCCAGCTCCCCCGCGCAGCTGCTGTCTGGATCAAGTCGGTCAGAATTTTGCTCGAGGCTCCTCGGAAGCTTAAACCACCACTGATCCCCCTGCGCTGTGGCTGCGAGCCAAATCCAAATCCCCACTTCCCCCTTCCCAATGCAGAATGTGCCTGTGCGATACGTCCGGTGCCGGCTAACCAAAGCTCCTGTTCCTCTGATCCCCGGGTAACCGACATGAGACACTGTTCCCCTGTGGGTCTGAGCAGGCCTGGCAGCCTTCCACTACCAACCACAGCGAAACCCCATTAACTTCTGCAGGCTCTCACTTCAGAATGAATTAAGTTGTGTAATAAACGCTGGCTGGTGTAAAAGCCCACGCCCCCCCTCCCCCCCCCCACACACACACGAAAAAAAAAGCTGAGCAAATAGCAATAAATGTGAAATATGATGGAGATTTTTTTTTTTTCTTACGTAATGAGTCAACATTTCTTGATATATCAGTGCAGTTTGTTTGCCTACAAGATAAACCTGAAAAAATACTGAAGCAGCAGAGCTAAACCGAAATATAACCTAACATTTGTAATATTATAGTTCTGGACCGTATTCACCTGCTCGTTCTCTCTGTTGCTCTTTAGAGAGGAGGATTTAGCATATAGTCAACACTGCTTAGGGAAAATCTGCTGTCTTCTGGCAAAGACATTGTGGGCCGCAGTTCTCTGTGTGGAATACAAAGAGACATTTATTGCTGCAGCTGGGGATTGAGAGCCACTTCTCCACTGCGGCAGTACATGTCACTCTGTGAACCCCGCCCGCTGGCCGCCTAGCAGCTCTGGTAAAGGCACCTTCTCTTACTTCGAGGAAATTGAAAGACTGATCCCTCTACCTAAGATCTTCCCACTCATTTATATTATTTTTGCCGTGTGTGCGCAATATCGATGTCAGTGTCTTTGTTTCCCTCTACTGTATCACAAATGAAGCTAAATTAGCTGGAGTAAACTCCAGTCGTCTGCAGACGAGACCTGCCCTTCTGTTGTAATTAAAACAGATACAAAAGGTTACTACCCTGGGCAGTTGGCATTTCCATATCCTGCAAACACTCATGTATATTCAGCGAGAGTGATTTATTTTCTTTAACGCACTTTCATTCGGAATGCAGATCCTCTCTGAGACGAATGGGAGCGTACAGTAAAGCTCCCTGAGCTGGGCTGTGTGGTAGATGGACCACGTATGTCGCTCTTCAGTGACCTGAGAGGTTTCTCAAGACCACGAGGACAGGTTAAGGGGGCCCGGGATTGACGCACCTGCTCCTGATGAGACTCTTCGCCCTTTTTCTTAACTCTGTGCTCCAGCGCAGATGTTCCAGTCTCATTAATATTTCAATTTTTTTATTACTTGGGTAGAGAGGAGGGAAACAACTGCAGGAAATAAGTGAAGCCAGAGCGGATTTTCTGCTATTTATGAAATAATGGGAGAATGCGAAAAAAGACGGATGTCAGTCCATTCTTCGAGGCCTGGGAGAATTACCCCGAGAGCCTCCCTGAAGGTCAGCTGGGCCTCTGATATTACAGTGCTGTCAAAGCCTCTTTACCCTCTCCTTCTGTAAGACCCTTCCCAGCACCCGCCATCCTCATCCGACCCCGTACCACTCCACCCCCGAGCCACAAAAAAAACAATTTTCCCATCAGAGAATATTCTGCCCCAGATCCAAGTGATGTCAACTAGATGAAGTGCATCACTCTATGAATTGTGTATGTTGATTGAGTTTCTTTATTTTTATTCTTTTTCTCTACTCTGCTCGACTTCTCTATTTGCCATCCTCTGTCTTTTTTTTTTTAAATTTTGTTCTGAAAAAGGACTGTATTGAAAATTCAATCACACCAACTGCTGGGCAGCCAATTAACCTTTATGATTTCAGAGCCTCCCTCTCAGCCCTTCAAAAAAGAGGATAAAAAGTAATGGAAGAGGCTGGCTGTTAAGTTTAATGGCAGGCTGGAAATCACCGGTATGGCTTTTTTAATGATGCAGCCCCTTGCATGTAAAGTCAATAAAATAATACATTGGCCTAGGAGAGACTGCCACTGGAAAGGTTTACAGAGAACACAGGTGGAAAGACAACCAGCCTCCCTGCTGCATCAGAGAATTGGATTTTTACATTAACAACAATAATAATAATATTAGTTTCTAAATTGTGTTGAAATAATTATATTGTAAAACATCAAAAATGCCCTATATCAAACCGGTAACACTGTAAGCTGTTAATATTCACTGATCTTTCAATACCCCCAGAGTATTCAGTTTTAATTTGTCAGCAGATTTTGTTTTAGACACAAGAAAACATTCATTTTAGCTGAATTAATTCTTTTATACAAACACTTGAATGTCAGATATTTCCATCGCTAAACCCACAATCCACACAAAAGGCTCAGAGAAGCATATGGATGTTATTAGACATTGACTGCTGCTGTTTTCAAGTTGTATTGAGGGGAACCATTACAGCTGTGATCATGGAATTTGCCCAAGAAAAAAATGCTATTTCTATTTTTACATGTTTACAAGGTGTATCAGAATGCAATTTTCTTGTCTGTTTGACCTATTTTTGTCAGAAGACTTGAAACCATTCCCACTTCCATGTAACAGTGAATACAACGATTGATGGAAAATCTCATCAATGGTGGCGAAATTGTGAATTTGCTGGATTCTATCATGTATGTTACTTTGAGGTACAGCATAGGCATCTAGATGAATCTTACACTATACAATATGCTATATATGCAGCAGTTAATGTAAGAAAAATATGTAAACACAGGAAAAAAAAAAAAAATCCTCCCTGCTGGCTGACACTTTGCAGGGCTGCAAGCAATCAAGCGAGAATTCTGCGGTTATCCGGCTCTTTATGCCCCGTGTTTATGGCGAGAAACTAAGCAAACAGTAGGATCCTTAAGCTTTACGTACATTGAGGATTTGATGTCGACAAAGTACTTTACTGGCTGTTTTAAACTTAAATATAACCATCAAGCCCAATTGCCTTGAGCCCAACAGTAGTGGGAAAAAATAATGAGTTGCTTTTGAGAGGAAAGAGACTTTTACAAGGTATACGATGGGAGAATGTTATTTTGTCTATACAAGGTGTTGCTGCAGCAGGATATAAAAAAGTAGCCAATCCCATGACACTATAAATATCAAGGCTATAGCTACAAGTTTCAATTGGGCAGTAGAGCTTTATTCAGTAGAAATTATTTTTGAAGAAAAATATTTATTGTTTGTTTTCTCAGTTGAATTGCATTAATAAATAACTTGGGGAGGGGCTGTATTGAAAATGGTCTTTAAGAAACTGCACAAGTGGGTCGATCAGGCCTTTGCTGAAAATACGACTTTGCCTCGATATTATTTACTGAGGCTGCGGCTCTCCCCCCTGGAGTACTCCACAGACCTGATTGGCTGATCAACCTCAGTGCTTGTTATGACTGACACTTGCCATCTCTTCCTGGAGGCAATGCTGGGGGCACCGCCTGCTACTGGGAATGAGGGGGCACGTGGGGAGTGCTGGGTGCCAGGAAGAGGGCCCCGCAGGGCAGGCTGTTTTGCTGCTGAGCTGCTGATGGGGCCCCATGGAGCCACAGGCTCTGAGCCTCTGCCACACCCCACCCCCACCACCACCTCCGGCCCCCAGCACCACCTCACAGCTCTGCTCTCCCGCCGCACATAAGGGCATTTAATGCCACAGCCCAGCTTGCAACCAAAATTGGGCATGGGGGCTGACAAAATCCAGTTATGAGGATCAGTACAGGCTCAAATCTATCCTGGCTGAGGCCATCCTCTCCCGTCCATCCCCTACCTACCCTCTCCTCTTCACCAACCACAACTACTCCTATTGTCACGTTCAACGGATAAAAAAAACTGCATGTATTCGGTCATCTTTCAGTTTCATTAGTTTGCCCTCATGGGCTGCACAAGATGATACCAGAAATGTCTGTTGTCGGGGACTTTTCTGCAGCTGAGGACAATCCTCTTTTGCCATGGCAAAGGCTTGTGGGTAAAGCGGGCATCAAGCCCCCCCACCACCCCCACCTCCGCTGGTGTGATATAGTGAGTGCCCTGCACAGCAGGCCTTTTCATTTGTGAATAAGCTTGAGCCTCTGAGAGCCGCAGCATGCCTCGCCGCGGCCAACAAAACGGCCTCTGTTAATTAAAGAAATAAAACACCCTCACATATCCTCCATATTAGCCGCATACTCTTTTATTCCCTTTCGCATTTTCCACCGGCCCGGACTCAGGTTGGAATTTTCTGCCTTTTATACTCCACCCGGGAGACGCAGGCCGTCGAAGTAATAACAATAAAACAAAGAAAAACCTTTTCATGCGCAGGAAGGGTCAAAACAATCTCGCGCTGCTTTTCTATGCTTAGCCGACTGCGGAACAAAGTCATTTCAGACCTCTCAGTGGCCACATGCAGCTCCGCCTGGCTGGGGGTTGTCAAGCGACTGCCTGCTCGATCCCGGCAGCAGTGTGTGCCTGGGCCAGGAGTCAGGCAGCAGCGCTCCGCCCTCCTCAGGGACGCTGCAGCGATAACACTTCTGCATGCATGGGCAGCCGCCCGACATTCAGCATCACCCATTGTCCCATTTCCATAGATTGTTATGGATGCAGGAAAGGCTAGAAAAGTAACAGGATGGAACAGGATTGTGGGAAAATAAGAAGGCAGCTGCTTGGGCAACAGGATAAAATGGAGTATAAGATACATAGGTCGGCACAGATTGCACGTTCAAGGCCTGAATGAGGAGGCTAATTACATGAATTATGTAAGGACTTCATATACACAGGCAGCCTCATGTGCGGAGATGAAGCCTGGAGATGTTAGCATTCTGGTGGAGTGGTTTTGAGCTCGGCCATCAGTGGATGGCACATTGATTTGTGGAGCTCTGATTACACATCCTTATGGGGTTTTGGGGAGCCAGGGGGGTATCTGCATTCATTCTGAGAGAGTTGAAGAAAACCCTTCAAGCACTTTTAAAAACCGATCTAGTGTTGCACAATGATGAACAACCACTGGATTGGCTGGATGTGAACTGACAACGGGGTAAAAAAAAAAAATTTAAAAAATCCACAAACGTTAAAAGATAGTAAATCCTTCCCTTTAAAATCAATCCTGTATTTCTGTCCACATCAAGGCAGCAAAACTGTGCACGAGTCGCAAACTATATTCACCAGTTGACAGGTATCTGTTGGTGAGTCCTTCTTTTATCCTTTACGGTATACATCACAAATGCCATATATTTAGTTAAAATGGAGACGTCTGTGGTGAGGCGATGTATAATCACTAGTTTAACAAAAATTGACAGCACACTGCTGGAATGTTTTTAAGACGAGGACTTATTGGGACACTTTTTCTGCACTGCAGTTTACGGTCATAACTACGAGTATGACTGCAGTCAGTGCTTTGTCAACTCAGCTCATACCTAATTATTACTAGCAAGAGAAATAGAAGTAACCCTGATACAAGAGGATCTTTGAAGAAGCCAGCATTCATACAGTGAACAATATATCCTGCACATTTATTTCAGATCCCTAAAGCGACATCGCCGTGAATGGCTGGGACTGAAAATAGGTCAAATGTGGTTTATTTAATTATTTAATATGCCCTGGCATATTAGTTTGTGCTCTAATGGCATGATGTTGAGAGAAAAGGAAAAAACATCTTATATAAATAATTGTAAAATATAATGAAACATGCGACTAAACAAAGAGTCTTTTGGAGATTCAAAAGCAGTAGTTGAGAAGTGTGCCCCTTTCATATCATTTTATCATCAATGAGGCCTCTTTCCCGGCTCCAGTCCCCCACTTCTACCCCTGCCGAAACAGCCCCATCCCTCGCAGATACAATTTACTACACTCTTTGTCCTGCTTCTTCATTCGTAGTCTGAGGGCTTTAACAGTGAGATACACGGATGGCTCTGCCAGGCTTGTAAACAGCAGAAAAACGTGTCTGCAGTGTATTTCAAGATTTCCTCAGCGAGGAAATCGGAGTGAAGTACCAAGGGGTGAAACCGGGACCGCATTGGCATGCTTGAGCATCTACTCGAGCACGAGCATCCGTCTGTAAGCGCCTGTGTGCGTGCCTCCCTGGAACGGCTTCCTCTGTGGTAATCCGTGTTTAATGAAACCCAGTGGAATAAACCGCACGATCTTCCCCTGTCTGAAGGCCTATCCTGACTCTCTCTGCCGGTTGGCTCCACGCGAATGACACGGGCCTCACAGTGTTGTGGCTGCCTGGTTATCCTTGTGGTCGTTTGCTGGCAGTTTCTTACCAACTCCTACATCACCCTCTCAGGGGAAGCCTGCCTTCTTGACTTCTTAAAAGCGGCAGACAGTCCTCGGAGAGCTCCAGGCTAGAGGAGACATGTGGTGTCCTCATGCAAGTTTACAGTTTGCAGAGCAGCCTCCTGTTTGATCATATAATGTGGCTAAAACTACAGACCCCCCCGCCCCCCTTTCCGGACCCACTCCCCCCTCAAGAAGTACCCATAGTGCCTTCCTCTGTAGAGAGCTGTATGCGAGCGGTGTTGGGTCTTCAGCTGTGAGCAGAACAAAACTGACATACTCGTGTACTACCAATGACAGTGAATTGTGTTCATTACAACAGTGGAGAGCAGCCCATTGGCCCGTAATGCGATTGTTGTATATCAACTGATGCTGCTGTGATTTATAAGAGGAACTTGCAAGTGCTTTCAACTGGAGCAGAAACACAGCTGTTAAATAGATAGCACTTGTACATATTTAAAACCCTCCGCATTGTTTTCGAGCTGCGTTAGTAATGTTTGGTTTTTCAACCTGGCTCTGCTTTGTAATGGTCAGTAGGAGGAGCACTCTAGAATTTAATGTGATTTATTGTTAGCTTTTATGCTCATTAATTAAGTAGTTCTCCCAAAATAAAAGGCGGCACGGTGTTGACCGCAAATAGAAGTTAGCCTGTCGGCTAGCATTACCTTTTAGAAAAACCACTGTGCGGCTTCTTTGAAGTGATTAGCTGTCAAACGTTCTCACCACTGCTGAACAGCTGAGATGGCGAGTTGCTCCCTGATAAATTGACTGGTACTAATGTAAAGAAATGGAAACAGCTTGACAGAACACTTGATTTACCACCCGTAAGACATCTTCTGCGAGGCCACAAGTTACTGCAATTTTCCCTCTAATTAATATTTAAATACGGGCAGACGAGAGAGCCACATGGTGCCAGCTGAAGAGACAGATGTTGCTGCGGGGGTTGTGTCAGAGTCTGTCAGGAAGTCACAAGTCAGGTAAAAGATAGAATGGGTTTGGATGAAATGGTGGAGCAGGCAGAATAGAGGGACTGAGATATTGGTTTTATGTCGGAATACAAGTGCAGATGAGCAGGCAACAGGGGACCACAAGCAAGGCGAAAGGTGCCCATCCACCATTTGCCGTAGGAAAGACTATCTCGCTCCGTCTTGTAGTCCCAGTTGAGTTAATGCTTTGAGCTGAGGCCCAATTTATGACTGGGCGAAATGCGTTTTCGGACCAGGCAACGGGGCTGAGCTCGGTTACTTGTTGACGGGTTGTGGAGGGCTGTGTCCCTGTACAGCACATCTCTGGCCATGTAGAAGCTGAGGCAGAAACATCAATCCACAGCAGCCTGACCCTTCTGTTCGTTTGAGATTCAATGTCCTATCATTCCTTAGCCATCGCTGGGAGCAAGAAGGAAGCCATTTTCATTCAGAAGGGCCCTTCAGAGACTGCAGCAGTGACCAGTGATGCTGCTTCCATTCTGAGGGAGCCGCAGTGTCAGCGTCAATGTCACCCTGACAATGCACCATACCATAAAGTTCCTCTGCAGAAACCTGACGGATGAGTCGCACTTTGGTGAGAGTGCAGATCTACGACGAGAAGACTGAGGGCCAGCTATTCTAAGACCTTTCGCACATGCAAAACCAATAATGTGGCCAGTGATCGGCCAGGATTGTTGTTATGCACCAGTCACTGGCCATGTTCCTGGATTTGCACGTGAAAGAAGGTCGTGGTTAATCGGGCCCTCGGTGTGATGAAGAGTTTTAAGCATTTTTAAGTATAAATCTGGCCGAGTTGGTGGGCGCATGTCCTTCGGCCACATGTTCAGAAGTGGCTGACGATTCGCTGCAGTGTTTGTGTTGATGTCCCTTTACTCTTAGAGCTGGCTTTCGTCAATGAGTGCAGGGAAAGAAATGAAATGAAATGGGCCACAATAATGTATTTATCACCAGTGGGAAACAAGAATGCGCAGGCAAACAAAGAGCACTTCTTAGCTGTAAATCTGTGGCTTTTGAGGACGCAAGGATTTTTCATCGCTCCGCTCTGTACATGTAGCAGATAGACAGATGGGGGGAGGGGGGGGGGAGAAGGTGAGGAAACCTGGGTTATTTATTTTATCTACAGACTTCGTCATAAACTATGAAGTATTGCCACATGACTTGAATTGTTGCACATAACATGGCCAGTGCACTCTGAAATAACCTCACGTTGCGAACAGTATTTTGAGGGCTGCTAAAGCAACAGAATAAAAAGAAGTGGCAAAGCCACTGCGCCCGCTCGGCCAAACATGAGCAAAATGGAGCGCCCCCTATTGGCCAAAGTGTCAGTCCGATTTGGCTCAAAATCAAACTTGGTGTAGATCTTATGACCATATATACGCATGTGAAATATGAAAAGGATCAGTCAAAAACTGAAGACGCTAGAGCGCAGACAAGCCAAAAGTTTATGCACGCACAGATGCACGACAGACCACCACTAAAGACCCCGAGTAAAGCATAAGCCCCTTTGGGCCTTTTGGCCAAGCAGGCTAAAAATCAACGGAAAAAAGAAAATCGTATATTCATTTTGAATTTAGGGATTCAGTATAGTACAAGAAATAAACCTTAACATGCGAGGTTTTTGAGCTTTGCTAAATGATTGTTACCAGCCGTGATTGGCAGGCTCTTTTCTCTTGTAATGCTGGTAGCGCCTTTAGTTTTAATATGCCAGACACATGAAATTTTAATTTCGCTTTTGGTCATGGAGGCTGAAACCAGCCATTTGAGGTGTTGTCCTACTGAGGCAGTTCATTTAAGCTTTGAGCGTTCACACATGTTCTGCTTTTAGAAAAGCACCTTCCCTTGCGACCCACTCCCAAAACCCCCTCCTGGTGGCCTCATCCTCTTTTACTGGATTCCAGTCAAATTTCAACATAGTAGTTATCAGTTTTTTGGAGCAAAAACAGCTCTGTTTTCCAAGCCTGACTAGGCAGAAGACCAATGGCTGCCAAACGAAACAAGAAACCTGGCAACGGCTCAGAGAATTGCTGGAATCCTTTCTTCAAATTAACCGTTATCCCTGTAGTGTTCAGAGATCCCAGCCCCAGCCCTCCCCTAATTTACCCCCTCGGATAGATTAAACTAAACAATGAAAATGCTGAAGCACATAAACTGCAGAGGCCTACTAAAACATGGCATGTAAAGGGAGAAAAATAGCTTTGCAGATGTCTGGCATTGACTGCAGGTTTCATTTAGGTGGAAGCTTAGGAATACTGTTGTGGCCATGGGCTCAAACACCTTATTTTCATCAAAAGAATAAAGACAGAATATTTCAGTTTAATAATGTGCTGGGTCTTTAGCTATTGCAGGCAAGGGAACTGAATGAAGCCAAACGCGGGATCTAGGTTCCCATGCTGATTTAAATGGATGTTATTTCAGGTAACTACAAGCGCTGAGCAGGTCGACTCTATCAAGGGGGTCCCAGATTTTGAATTTGAAGCGGTGATATGCGCTATTTGCCAACACTGCTCGTATCTAGGCGCACATACTTAAAGTAGTCCCACGTGGCACAGAATTCTTTGAACCCCAGTTCCGATTAAACCGCAGAATTTCATATGCATCAGCTGTGCTGAGGGATTTGGATTCTGATGAATTCTCTGCGCTATATTGTTTCACTTTCATTTCTAATTCAAAACCTTTTCCGTTTCTCGATGGAGCTGAATCAGTAATTGAGTGTAAAATCCAAGATAGCAAATGTTCCCACCATTGTGACACTGCACAGTGCTTAATGCCAGTTCCTGGCCCTGATTGGCAGGTTTGCATTCCTGATGCTTTTCAAAAGGCAATATACAGGAAATGGAGCAAAGGCACCATTCCTTGCCCTCTCATTGGCTCAATTGAACTGTCACTACAGTCAAGCTTTTAATTGTCCCATTTTTATCATTAGAATCTCGCCTTGTATTGAATAATCTTTTTTTTTTCATGGAGGTTTGTGGCCTTGCAATTTTCATTCCATTTTGCGATGTAGCTACTGAAGACCTTTGAGAGCAACATCCGTGTGTTGTGTGCGCAGAGCGGAGGCAGGATGTGGCAGCACTATGGTAATGACGTTTCGCCTGCTTTTTGAAGGATAGTCATTTACAACTCAATTACTCTTTAGAAGACCCCTACTGGGATGGGGGAAAAGGAATATTCATAGAATGTTCCATGTCCTTCTCAGAACGCTTCCTCTAATAACCTTTCCAAAATTGGAATTTAATAGAAATCTGTTAAATGTGCCACTCATTGAATGTCTGGGATTTGTGTTTTCTGCATTTCCTGGGAAAGTTATGGTTTGTGGGCCATTGAAAATGGAAGTATTGGTGTTTCACAGGTGTACTCTGGTAGAAAATGCATGCGAGTTAGTATGTGAGCCCCCTTCTCCCTCTTGACTATCTATTTCTTTTACGTTTTACCCACGTTTCCATGGTGATAATATTGACAACTGATGAAGAAACCGCTTTCAAAACTTGTGGTCATTCACCAGTCCTGGCGATTTCAGACTAAATGTCAGCCTCTTGATCCCATCCTGTCAATATCCCTGTGTTTTCCTCTCCATGGGGCCTGGTTTACCTGTAGTCCCCTTCCCGTGTATGTTCTGCATGTTTACATGGGTCCGTGCAGGTGGAACCCTAAGACATCCAGACATCATGGCATTTATACAAACCATCCCAAGCCTGCACCCTGCAAGTGTCTCATGAAGTGAGCACACATTCACCCAGAATGAATTGACTGAATTAATACAATCCAGATCTATGCCTGCTGCAAAAAAGTTAATGGAAATACTGATGTCAAAAACTCTTAGCTGAGCCTCCCATCCCAGCATCAGGGTTTGACTCGCCCTAATGACCCCCAACACAGGGCACCTACCAGCCAGCCCCTCAGACAGTCTCAGGTTGCAGTTTGAGGATTCCAACGCTGGCAGCTGCACCCCCGGAGCAGCAGAGTCTGATCTTTAAATATTGATCCCGAGACCAGTTCTTCACAGCAGACTTGTGGGGGAGGGGGCGGGGGATGGATGAAGGGGGCAGGATGGAGGAGGAGAGAGTGGGTAAAGGATAATTACTAATTTTAATTGGGTGATTTGTCAAGCTGGGAATGCCAGGTCTGGGGATGCATGTCGAGGTCGATGCCAGGCTAACTGCAGGCTCTTCCCGTCACCTTCGGGCGCATTGACCCCAGGGACCACTTTTTTTTAACATTTAGCTGCCCCTTTCTCAGCTCCTCCTGTCACTTCTCAGCAGACCCATGGCGAGCTCTGCTCACTTGCCGAAGCAGGCTCACACCAGTGAGTCATGCTTCGTGTTCACTATTGTTTTGCGCTTTGAATAGCAATCTGTTCTTGTAAATTAGAGAAGCTATATTTATCTAAACACGATCATGGTGTAACAGCACTCATGGTGTAAATTTTCTTGAACATACTGCCAGGTTTCATTCTGGATTCCTTCAATTTATCTGTTTATAAGCCGACATTTTCATGAACACATCAAGGCAAACCTTCAAGGATGTCCCTTGTCCAGATTGCCAAAGATGAAATATGTCAGTAATTGAAAGACAATGTTAAAGTAAGCTGCTTTGGCCCCATTTTTTTTTTAACAGAGTTCATCAAAAGTTATTGAGTGTGCCTCTGCTTTATAAAGTAAAACCAAAACACTGAAGGAATGAGGAAGTCAGCTCTGAAGGTGATGCAGGATGACTCTGCCGTCTGTCCTCATAATGATTCAGAAATCAGCTCAGTAGTTCTTTTCCCAGACACAAAGGGAACCTGGGTAGTAATACTGGCTCAGTCTGCTCAAAGCAGCTTTAAAACAGCATTACATATTTATAACTCTGCCCGGGTGCGAGATGAACCAGAAAACGATGTGTGACTATCCTTGTCTTTCTCCCTGATATCGTCGATTACTTTGTATCAACCTTGCCTTTCATCAGCATGTTGCAGTCGAAAACTCAATTGCGTGCAAGCTGGAAAATGGCTTTTGATTTTAACTATACATTATTTAATTGGCAGAGAAAAAGTACCTCTATCCTCAGAGATATTTCTCTGGTCCCTCTGTCTAAATAACATAACATAGAGACAGTCAGAAATACTGCAGCAACTCCCTAAATCAAAGCAAGAACACAAGTGCCATTTTAAAATAGAAATAAGGCAGATTAAATTGGGCTGTCAGAGCAGAATCCTTATCATCTTTGCCCGTACAAGGTGCACATAGGATGTGTGGCAAGGATTTTGAATTCTGGTCACCATCTCTACTTGTTTTCAGTGCCAATCAACAGTTAAAGGCCCATTTTATTGACTGACTAAAGACCCTGCTCACCTTGTTATCGCAGCCTGTAATGGCTGCTGATGGAAAGGAACCGACAAAGACAGTCACGGAGGACAGGAGTTTTAGATGCCTGATTTAGAGGAAGTAATCAGTTTAAATAAGCTTTAAATAAGTCAGAAGAGCTGGTGGAGGAGAGGGGTTTTTTGTAGATGGATTGGATTTAACGCTGGAATTTTTCCCTTCTATCCTGCCCTCTCTCGCACCCCACAGATGCCACAGAAGGCTTCCACTGTCAGGACGAGTGTCGAATCCTGGGCCACTCGGACCGCTGCTGGATGCCCCGAGTGCCCGTGCCCGCCCGTACCAAGTCGCCGGAGCACAACCGCAACGTCATCGCCCTGTCCATCGAGGCGCCCACTGTGGACGTGCCACACTATGAGGACTGCGGCACCAAAAGGACATTTGCCACCTTCGGGAAGGACGGGCCCGAGGAGCTTGAGACGAGGTGCGAGACCAAGGCAAAGAGGACAGGAGATGCCGCAGCGTCGGTGTGCAGCCCAAAGGCCAACGGGGCGGTCCGAGAGGCTGGGAACGGGCGGGAGGCAGCTAGCCCCATCACCTCCCCGGTCCACCAAAAGAGCCCCAGCTCCAAGCCTCCCTCGTCTGCCTACAACACCCTGAAGTGCCGGGATGCCGAGAGGATCGCCAACCACAGCCTGCTCCGGCAGCCGGAGGGAAAGGACAGTGAGCCGGCCATCCGGGAAATCAACCAACTCCTGCAGAACAGTCGCGACAAGGAGTCGCCTGGCAACAAGCGCCTGAAAGACATCGTCCTCTAATAGGACGGAGCACAGATTCAGCTTGGGTCACGGGGTCACAGACACTACTCTCACATGCACTCACTTTGGACATGTCAGTGTTTTTGTGCATGAGAGCGAGTGAGAGAGAGAGAACAAGAGGAAAGGAAAGCCATGACAAGAGCAGCAGCTGAGATATATATATATATATATATAGAGCGAGAGAGAGAGCGAGAGAGCGAGAGAGACCTGCGGAACAGATTTGAAACAGTAGAGGTCATCTAGAGAGGCATAAAGAACTGCAATGCCCTGGGACATTCGCTGGAGAACAAAAAATCTTTGATGTGGCTTTGTACTTATAGCAGTAATTTTTATTATTATTTTTTTCATTTACTCCGTCCAGGAGAAGTGGAGTAGTGTGGTTGTGCTTAAACTGAAACCCACTTTTGTTGGTAAATTTTTCTTTTTTCCTCTTTGTTTTGGAGGAGGAAAGTGAAATTCAGCTGGATTTGTTGGAACGCTCGTGGCACCGGATATAAGTGGATATGCCTTTTGAAAAAACAACTTTTTGTATTTTCTGATATTGCCTTTTTGGCTTAGCGGTTTGTGTCAGCTGCCAGATTGTTCAATGTTGAAGCAGATGTTTCTTTTGTGTTTTTGTTTTCTTTCTTTCTTTGTTTTTTTTTCTAAATTGTTTTTTTTTATGTAAGACCCCAAAATGCAGCAGTCCTCACAACATATTTTGATGAACTTTGGTAACAATCGGCTAATTTGTTCTGAATAGTGTTTACGGAAATGGGGACAGAAAAAAAGTGTTCAGCTCATCTCATTCTTATTTGCAGTTTCCATTGCTGGTAACTGGACGGCCCTCTGCTCTCCCCGAAGACATTCTGTATCAACAAACTGTGAGGTCTTTGCTGTACTTATATTCATCTCTGACAGAACTAAATGAACTCATATCGGCTGGAGTCCACCGAGTACTCAGAGTGAGGAGGACAGATCATTCCGGCCAAAAACGGAGACTGAGAAACACTTGTATCTTTTGAATCTCCTGTGCCCATTCTTGATTGTAGCCAATTGGACACAGTTTACTAGGACTTCGTGCTCTGGTCTTGTACTTTTTTGAAACTCTGACTATTGGGTTAGGATAGAGGGGTTCGTCACTCACGTCTTGCTATGTGAAACTCTGTATAGGGTTTACTATTATCATTTTTTTAACCTGTTGTTCTGTGACAATCCCTTTAACGTTTTGTTTGGAGAAAATAAACATTGGTGTTCAACTGAAGCTAAAGTAGCGTTTGTTACACAAACACAAAAATAAAAAAAACATATATGCCAAAATATATTTTATAAATAATTTAAAAATGTATAATGAGAATATTTAATGCTGTGTAGTTATTTTATTAGTAAGTTATACTTGAAATTAACCTTTTTTTTGTTTCCTTTATGGTTTCAATTCAGATTTTTTTCATTCTTGAATTGATCTTTTTTTGTTGACTGTGTTACCCCTGGCAACTGTTGACTTGCGGTCTACCTTGTTGTAAAAGAGTTTCTTATTGGTCAGTTCTTGTGCCATCAAGTTTCTGTGTGGGCAAATAGAAAAAGTAAAAAGACAAAAAAAAGCAACGTCAGCACCAACAGTAGTGTGTCAGTTCTACAAGCTTAGAGTGAGATAGCAAAAGAAACCAAAAAAAAATGAACAAGATGCAAAGAAAATATAAATGTAACAAAATTGATGGTTTAATCTTAATATTTAAGTAAATGATAAGATTGTCATGCAAGCTGATAATATGATTCCACACATTTTGGAGCAAACAGAGACTCTTCCCTTCCAAGGCTTCTCTCCAGGAGTATTAAAGGCCTACACCTTGTCCTGGACCTGAGACCCTAAAGCATAGGTTTGAAAATGAAGATGTTAAAATGAGAACAAGCGTGCTTAGTTCAGTAGCTGTGACATTTTACCATCTTTAAATCAGGAGGAAAAACTGAATATGAGGAGCCCCCCTGTCCCCCCTCCAAAAAAAAGAAGCATTTAGTGGAATCCTTTATCAGGTGCGAGCATGATCAGGAGGATCACAGCATTGCAAAATTATTCTTGCAAATGGATCTTTGGGGTTGCTTTGCAATATAAACCACTAGGAAAAAAACCTTGTTAAAAGGATAAAAACGTTTATAATGAAAAACGACTTGTAGCTGAATGTCTTGCAGGTCTCACCAACAGCTTCTGGCAACATGAAAATTGGAATATTCACTGAATGTATACAGCTGCTTATTATTAAACTATTAAATGTTCTCCACTTTTGTCTCCTTGTCTGTTTTGAATGGGTTTCTTTTTGAAAGGGTGCATGCATGTTAGTTTTCTATCAAATTGTTTGAAAAAAAAAAGATGTTAGTAAGAAAAATAGAGACAGAGGGGAACTGCGTGTGTATTGGTATAAATTAAGCTTGACCTCAGGTTCACCATATAACAACTATCAGTTTAAAAACAATGTTTCATCATGCAGAAATTCATTCAGATCTATAATATGATCTGAGGACCTCCTTAAAACCCTCACTGAAGACTGCATTGTAATGTTCTGCATTTTTCGTTGATTGATGTGTCCAATAACATTAATATTCATGACAGGGGCCGGGACGAGCAGTCACCCATTCTCAGAGCTCTGTGTAATCTCTGTTCATTTTGAAACCTCTCAATTCCCTAATTCAACTGACGAAATGACCACTCTACCACTGGAAAGAAAGCTGTAAATATTGTGTGCTAAAATCTGCCAAAAGAAAACGGCTCAACAGAGTCTATTATAAATGTGTGAGCGTTTTTAATTTGCAAGAGTGGGTGTAGGTACCATTTTAGAGGCATAAATTACCCCTTGGGGTTTTGCCAGACAGACTTAATGCAATAATCCATCAAAATTGGAAAAAAAAAATCTAAGATTTGAAACAGGGACCATCATCATTATTGGTTTTACACAGGCATTTAGCAACCAACTTGTGGCAAATTGATTGGTTCTGAGGACCATGGGGCCTTACTAGAAAAAATGGTGGAAGATGAGCGTCCACCGCACATCTGTCCTTTCTCAGCGCCACAGCCTTTTTTTAGTAGCCTGTCAAATTCATTTACAGTTGTGTTGGTGCTCCGCTTTAGTAAACTTGAACATTTGTCAAAGGTCCCCCAAGTTGTTTGCAGACAAAAATACATAAATATGTAACAATTACAATTTAACACAACAATAATGTGATAAATTATGGACATCCATTTGAGCTGAGGAGTAAATTGCATGATATGAAAATCAGCTATTTTATTCATATTTCATCCCACACAGTGCACGGTGTACAGCACGGGGCCCTCCTTGTTTAAAACAAAAATGTCACTGAAAATTTTCAGAAGACAAACTTTGCGATCATTAACTGGAGCTGCTGCCATGTATTTCGTGTGGATTCCTGTGCCTAAATAGTGTTGTCTGTGCACCAGGCATGTCAAATTTCCATGTGGACTGGCAAAATAAATGGAAGACCATCATTCTGCAGCAGGGTCTGAAGCCATCAGACCTGAAACGCTCAAGAAGGACGCAGGGAAACAGCTTAGAGAGCGTCAAGATTGACATGGCTTTTGAAAGATGGAAGTATCATATGCAAAGCAAAGGACTTCAGTGTGGCATTGCAGTTGTTTGCTATCAGCTGGATAGATCAGCCCTTTTGGGATCGGGTCAGTTTGACAAAAGGGGGTCTAACATAAAATTTACCGGATTTACATCTCTGCTATTTTTGTTCTGGCCTGAATTGGCCGTATAGTTAAACTTTTACAAACTCCCATGCCAGGAAAAATTCCAATATTCTTTTTATTTTTAATGTGATATAAAACTAACCCCAGTCAACACATAATACTTGCAATTGAAATCCTTGTGAAATATTGTCTTTCCTGCTTGATTTGCAAATGCATTACAAAGGTCAGGGGCTCTAGGCTACTTTGTGGGCAATAAACATTAGATATTTGGGCAAGTCATAAATTGTATCATGTCTCGACATCGTTGTTTCTCTAGTCTCAGCCTAGTCTTGTTTCACAGTAGCACATGTTAGCTTACAGGCTACCGATTGAAATAAAGACCTCTCAGTGGCTTAGCAAAGTTAATTAGCAAGAGCGGTGTAGGATTGAAGGGATTTATGCTTGTGGCATTTCCATTGAAATTATTTTGCTATCACTGTTTGTAGAAAAATACATCTTAATACAACACAATACATTCTGTTGCACCACATAAATCCTGGAGCAAACTTAGCAACTCTTCTCACCCAAGTACAAGATATTGGCAGGGAACTAAATGTACCTACATGCAAGCTAACTTGCAATGCCTCAGTGCAATACAGGAAAAACATAAATTCCATACTCTTTCATATGGCAAATTAGCAGCTGATAAACCAAGGTTTAACCCTCTCCTGCCCAATTTATTATTTTGAGATATGAAAAATCTTTCATTCATGGAGACTAGTTCTCATACACTAGTGGCTGCAGGTGGAAGTAACGGTGTATTTTTGCAATACTGAGCTGGAAGGGTAACTTTATCAAACTATTTCCCATCTGGCCTTTATATTTTATAATCAGTCATCAATTGATTTATTGTTGCAACTTTGCAACATGAGCCTGGAGAGGGTTAAACTCTGTTGCATGTTTAATAACTAGTGTATAGAGGTAAAACGGGACACAATTTTGGGGTCACAGTTTGGTATGAGCTCAGTACAAAGTGAAAAAAGCTGGAAGCTCTGGTGTTTGTAATGCTCTGGTGCAATCGAAGTCATATTTTGGAACATTGTTAGAAAAAAATTTTGATCAGTAATTCAGAATTAATTTTGGAATTGGTTGAGTGAAGACTCTTCAGACAGTCATGAGGGATGTGATTCATCACTCATGAGTCTTGACTCAACAACAAGACTGCTCGACAATGATGAATGGGTTTAATAGGGTGATTAATCATGACTGCAGTCATTCAATGATACTGTTGTAAGGAGTCCATACAGTTTTTTAAGAGTTGAAGTTGTCAGTGTTTTAGTGTATCTCAGATTTGAATGTTTAAAGTTTTATAAATGCTCAGAATAGAAATTCCCTCTGACATGACAGAATTAAAAGGTGTTCAGTCATTCATGTGTAGTAGAAATCCCCTGCTCCGTGCTCACATCATCGATCGTTCGTTCTGACCATGATGCAGCATCAATGCCGCGCCATGTAGTGCGATCAGATGCTCGAAGTGCTGGTTCATGTAGTAGAGAACTAAGAAGCCCAGGAACTGCAACAATGACACGAAAAAATACATTTATATTTAACCTTGAGAGTTGTTCCCACGATTTAGTTTACTCATGGCCACGTGATACAAGTCATTCCCTCCATTTGGGTTCACAAAATCGCCGGAAGGACAAAATTGCGGGAACACCTCTCGTGGCCAGATTTTTTTACGAAATAACAGGAACGAGTGAATTAAATTGAAGGTATGAGTTCTATCTCGTAGGCATAAAATATGGTTTTTTTTTTCATGTCATTGCATTTCCAGGGCTCCACAGATAAGAGCATGTACAGAGCTGGGGTGCGTCTCCTGAAATCACAGATTCTAACTTACAGAACTTGGAGCCACTGATTGTGACTACGCTTTTGGGTAACGCACCCCTGGTCAGCGCATAATGAATGCCAAGGTTCGCCTTGTATGAGTGTAGTGTATTGTCACCCTACACAGAGTTCTCAAGCGCTGTGCCCTGCATGCAGCTCATTAGCCAGCCGTGATAGTCTTGTAGTTTATAGCAAGGCACATACTTGTTTGTAAGTTTGTAACTTTTAAAGGAAAATTAATGTTCCCTCTTTCATATATTTATTGTGTCAATTAATAAATTCTTAATTTTTCGACATTTCTTACTTGTGTCAATCACTAAATTATTTTTGTATCATTACCTTTTCTCAAACCTGTCACGGTGAAATTTTAACCTGACGCCAGTTTTCTAACATTGCTTCAAAATTCAAATCTGTCGCCCTTCAATGTTAAAACCCCTCGTGGAACATACTGCTGTTGTAGTCCATGGAGAACACAAAATTTTCCCACACAGCGGATTTAAGAGAGGCAGACGGGTCCTCTTTCTCTTCTTCTATATTTGTTGTTTAACCTCGTCCACATGGGACTTGCCATCAGAGGGATTATTGCTCGGCTATCTCCTCACCTTATGCGCATTACTTCTCCAAACCCCTTCCCCTTTATGTTTCTAATCAGCAGCTAAACATTAATTCTCTCAGTTGCGAGAATCAAACAGTAGAATTAATGTCAATTTCCCCTCACCTCACATTATTGTTCATTTCAATAGTCAACAAGCATTTTCCTGTCCACATTAATGGCGAAATAAAACGTCAATGCCTTTCGAAGCTACTGCATTCCCATAGCTCACTAAATGGTATATATTTTTTTCTGTATCAGAGTCTGATCGGCTTGTTATGCCGAAAAAAATGTTTTTAAAAAATGTGGTTTTACCGAGTTTGGACTGCGTGTTAAGTTTACTTACCCAAAAATAAAACCCTGTCTATAATTTGTGAAAAAAACCATAATGCAGGTTAAGTCTGAGTTTCCGATTAAGAACCTGACCATTAACTGAATTAATTTACTGAGCAAATAGGCTACGAATATGCAGCGTTGCCATCAATTATTAAGACACCTAGTTTTGCGCCAAAGAGGAAGGCTGCAATATGAGATTGCATGGACAGCAATAACTAAAATTTTTCGGAATTCCACTGTAAAGTATGATTTTATGTAGAAATGCTGCTGAAGATGGTAGTTCAATGAGGTTTACATTTAGTCTCTGATTAAGTAGATAATTGCTGTTCTTACAATCTTATATTGCAGCCTTCCAACAACTTTCCCAGAAGCTGGTCAATAAGACCTCGTCAATGATTTTTGGGACCTTGAAAGTTTGACGCTTGGTATGCACTAGTAACCAGTTTACTAAATTATTCAATTACCTTCTAATCCACATTAGAAGTGTTGGTTGTTTGATAAATTAATAATAATTATCACATCGGTAAGAAGTGTGCAACTGCTTTTCCCCACACATGTAGCCCATTCTTATGAATGCTGAAAACATTTTAAGTGCAATCTTAAAATTAATCAGGCTGCACTGCTGAAAAAAATGCTAAAACGGGAGTTAGAATTCACAGAATGTATTGGATTAACTAACTATTATGATGAGCATTTTTTCTGCAATATTACTTTTAAGTTCGTTGTCAATGTAGCCCATTGGTAATCTCTCAGTCATTTCTTTTCAATTTATTCATACAAAGGTAATTACACACATGCGCACATTAGTCTTGATTACTCAGTAAATATATTGTGTGATAATTAATCAAGTGATCTTAAACGGGAGCAGCTCGAAAGCAATTATGCGTTTAAGGGTCAGAGGCTAACGGCACACCATTGAAAAACCTGTAACATTGGCGTTACTGCTGGAGGGACCTTGGGCTTTAGGGAGATAAAGGCAGTGACACACAGCTTTTACACACATTACTGCCACCTGGATTAGAGTGTGGATACTGCTGCCCCTGTGACTGACTTTTTTTTTATCCCCTCTCAGACATTCATCCTATGAAGAATCGAACCGAGACGTCCATACCTTGACAGTTCGGGATGAAGAAACATACCGTTACACTCTGACTAGGATGTACAAAACACGACTTACCTTGCTGATAAATTTTAGCTGACGGGTTGCAACATCCGCATCACTTCTTGGTCCTTGCTTATCCTTTAGCTTACACCAGTGACCAGAAACTGCAAAGATATTCATTGCGGGATAAGTTCCTGTTTTGGTCTCTCAGCAGATTCCAGAGCTTCATAACCAAAATTTGATGTTTGAGGTTACCGGTGAAAGCCAGTGCATACGCCCCTAATCTGCCAGTTCTCACTGAACTTATAGTGAACTGGCAACCACAAAAATCAGTAACAGAAATAACTCGAGACTTTTACGTCGTAATGCTTTTTGCTCAGTGGTGATATTGTCGAGGACCAAAATGAACAAAGACTGATTTTGGGCCAGATGAAAATTAGATACATTTTTTAAAAATATAATTTTTGTGTGAAAATAAATACTTTAATTCTGGTGGTTTAAGAAAGCCCTGTTGATGCATCACTTTTTAAAAATCTAGCATCTATCACCCATCCGAATAAGGCTTTATAGGGCTTTTTCATGCTCCTGCCTGGGCTCACGGGGTCGCCACGCAGAATGATCATACAAGGCTTAGTCCACACGTACATAGATATTTTTTTAAACAGATTTTTTTCTATGCATTTTAGAAAAAAAATTCTGTCCACATGACCCCATATTAGAAAATATCCCTGTCCACAGAACGCAAGAACGTTCAGATACTCAAATCAAGTATTCCGAGCCAGTAGGTGGCGATGACATCTATATTTTATGGCCTAATACCAGAGAAGAAGATCACACAACACAATCATTATTTTCCAAAGGCTCAGTTTTGCATGTCCACACGGATACACAGAAATTGGTGTTTTTGAAAATTTTCACTCTGGACGGAGTTTTCAAAAATGTTTGTTTTAAGTGACATAAAACACCATTTGCAGAACTGCAGAGAAAATTCAACGTTTTTTTTTTTAAATCCCAGTGTAAATGTGAACTAGGCCCCAGTTTCATATGTGCCAGTGGGTGTTAATAAAGAGACCAAGAGCCAGATGCTTCTTAACTCAAAAGAAGGAATTTGGGGTAAATGACTGATTGGAGCTTTAAAGGTGACATATGACGCTCCCCTTTTCACTGCTTGTGCACAAACATCTCCATATCAGGAGAGCCTAGCAATCCACAGACTGAAAAAATTCAACCCCGTCCATTTTTTCTGAACTGCCCATTTCATAATGCATGACATTTGCAATGCCATTCAGATTTCATAAGTGGGATAAGTATAAGTGGGAAGATGTCCATCTAGCACTGCTAGCTGATATAATACCCATGATTAATTATGCCACATCTGTCAAACCATGAGGTTCTAAGGATCAAGGATCCTGAACTTCATGAGATTGTTCAGTATGCTCGGCCCGCTCCATTAAAAATTTTATTGGACTCAAACCTCGCCTGTCTTTGGCCACATCTAGTTGATGCTGCCTTCTGTTGCTGGACCTGAATTTCCAGAACCCCCCCCCCCGAAATGTGGTCCAATGTCCACTTTCACTTAATTATGTCTGATTTCCATCAGTCGAGGTGAATTCTACCCCACTATGAAGAGATTAATATCAAAGGTCTCCAAGACAGAACATCCTATTAGTGTCCTATTAATGTTTCAATTATCATTGTGTGAAAAGTAGAAACAGGGAATTGACAGATAATTAAAATGATTTATTTCTGACACAGAGGTACATGTAAAGAAGATCATAGGGGGATAATCGTAGTCGCACAGAACAGGTTATGCTTGTTCCTTGTTAGTTAGCTTCTTTCCACACGATCACTGGCCAGTGATCTCAGCTCATACACCGACCTCATTCTTTCACATGTCCATAACACACAGTCTCAGTCCTGGGCTCAGGGGACAGGGAGCGCTAATTGTCACTCATTGTCAACCCTGAACTGTTTTTTGACCTTCAGTGCAGAGAGTGTTGGCATTGGATTGCAGCATAGCTGTAGTATTTCTTTTGGAATTGTAGTGCCTTCTCATTGTTTTTCGAGATTTGCCAGGGTAAATGCTTATTTTCCAAACATCTGATGAAGATTTTGAAATTTTGCAGGCATGTTAGAGCTGGAAGTGCTCAGCTAAGTGGTGGTGCTGCAGAGCTTGTTCAACTTTGCAAAGGCACAGCTTTTTATTTGTTTGTCCAAATGACATGTAAAGGAAACTCACACATACAGTTTCTAGCTTCTAGAAAAGAAACGTAATATCCCATCAGATTCATTAATGTTTGAGAATCAGCAGCATTATTGATATTTTAGCTGTGTGAAATTAAATAATAAATATGAACCTTAAGTCCAGACCTTCAGCTTTAATTTGTGGATATATACATCAGGAATGGTCCAACTGTGTAGGAATTAAAGCACTTTTTTTAATGAAGTCATGAACACTTCATGTCTCCTATATGTTCTAAAAAAGAGACAGCAGTGTTTTCATCACTGTGCTACAACACCTTTCCTTTAATCTCTTGTAAACTGAGACATCAATTTGTCTCGTTTTGAAGGAGGAATTTTTTTTCCCCATTTTTGCCTGATTTTAGTCCTCAGTCACTCAAATCTTCTAGGTCTTCACCATCTTATTCTGCACATACAGTTCCAGATGTTTTCAAAGGGAGACTGGTCTGGAGTGCTCGCTGGCCCATCTAGCACCTACAGTCTCCATGCTGAACGTGGCTTGGTGTTAACATTTTGAAAAAAAAAAACAAAAAAACAAAAAACTGAGATGTCCCTTTAAATTCTGTCACAGTAGACAGCTTATGTTGAGCAAATGTGCATATCCTTCAGCATTAATGGTACCTACAGGGATATGCAAGTTACTCATAAGACATGCTAAGTACCATACCATGACAGATGCTGCATTTTGACCTTTACATTGGTAACAATTGAGATGATCCTATTCTTCTTTGGCCCGGCAAACTCAATTTCCTTAACTGCCAAGAACAATTTGAAAGTTTGCCTCGACTGACCACAGCATCAAGAGACTGACCCTAGAGAAGAAGAGGAGCATCTCCGGACATGCAGTAGATGACGTATGGCATCCTTGAAGTATTGTACTTGTCGTAATGTAGCTTGCATTTATGGCTCTAACAACATACAGTGTTCATTGGCAAAATACATCCAAAGAGTTCCAGTTAATCAGGTTTCATTATCACAAAAGAGCTATTTGAAGGACAGTTGACATTGGTTATCATTGATGATTTAAACATGACTTTCTTTTTTTTTATTGGCAATTTGCATGCCTTCCCAAATTTTTGGAAATGCAGTTGGACAATGCAATTCAAATTTTAAAAAACATTTTAAAAGTATATTTGCATTTCATGTTCACAGTATCTTTGTAGTAGTAGCAGTAGACTTTACTGGCCCCTTAGGGAATTTTTTTGTCAGTGAGAATTGCATTTCATGAAACAGTATTACTGTAGTTACCGTAGCATTAAGAACTAAGGATGCCACATAATGAATATTGGTAATTTATGGTAAAAATAGTGGCATATATCCAATTATGATAACTAATATTAGTATAGGCTTTGAGGAAGGTATAATTATTTCCCATTAACCAGTTGCTTAGATCACACTTCTATTTCCAATGTCATTTAACATGTTTTGAATGTGTTGCTATTTACACAGTCAGTCGTGGCTACGCACTGGGGATTTTGTTTTCTTTGTCACATTTCAGAATTCAATTTCTGTCAGGATCCCACTGTTGAAGCACCGATGGCCCTGTGGCTTCGGCGGAAACAAAGTATCTTGCGATTTCGCTCTAAATATATCACCATGGCAGCCCCCACCTTGTATGAGTCCTGTTCGGAGAGTGGCCTATCGCGACCTTAGTTTAATGGTGCATTTGCAAGTTATCATGCAGCATGACTGATAGAATTTTTTTTTAAATTTAGACGTGATAATGGAATTTGCCAAAAGAAAGAGAGTCCGTGGCATGAGTGCATGGGATTTGGGTGATTTGTGTGAGTCTCGCACGTGAGTTAGCAGCACTGAGCCTAAGCCAGATATTGGAACTTAGAATAGAAGAGAATACTTTGTTCCACTATTTATGGAAAATAAATAAGAAGAAAAAGCTTCAATTTTGAAAGACAAGAAATGATTGCCAGTCATATTGTACAGGGCTTTAATACATTGCTTTACTTACTACATGTTTTAACTTGCTCAATTATGGCATGCTGCAGTCTGTTATTTCTAAATGGCAAAGCTTGTTATAACAGATTTTATATGGGCATTGCTAGGGGCATAATGCAGTTCCAACTGTATAATCTAAGAGACTTTTTTCTAGCGAAAGTAATGAAAAAAATTTTAAATCAATGAACTCATTCTTAAATTAATATTCTGCATCAAATTATTGAACATAGCAATGAAATAAGCGAGATAATGTACCGTGATTGAAAAACCCCTTCAGGGTGATTCAAGTCCCGGCCGCTTTGCATCAGGGTCCTGCATCGCCCTGGTGAGGTCTATCTTGCAATTTTGACAAGCTGGTTGTACATTATCCCTTACAAATTATCAGCTCAGATTCAGCCCAATGTTTCAAAATTTACTGGACAGTGCTTCACAGTGCAGATGAGCACTAACTTGAAGCTTTCTGTGAAAGGGCAGATTTTATACAATGGCTTAGTCAATCACCTGACTTGGCTCCAATTGAGCATGAACTTCACTTTCTGAAAACAAAATTTCTGGAAACATCCCAAGAACAATCGAGAACTGAAAGCAGCTAGAGTGAAGGCTTGATCGAGTGTTACCAGGGAAAAAACCCAGCATCTGGTGTTATCTAAGAGTTTAAGACTTCAAGCAGTAATTTGCAGCATCAAAGCTTGAAATATATCAATTTTATTTATGATTATTTTAGTTTGCCAAATCTGGCCAGGGGCCTGTCCGTGTGGAGTTAGCACGTTCACCACCTTGTTTGCGTGGACTTCCTCAGGGTACTCCGATTTCCTCCCACAGTCCCAAAGAATGCATACCAGGCTAATTGGATACTTTATTTGCCCACAGGTATGAGTCTGTGAGGGACTGTTGCGTGAGTCCTAAAATTGTTTGGTGAGCGGTCCAAGATCCCTGCTTTTGCATATGCATAAATATGGCTGTAATTACTGCACAGCTAATGCAATATTTTTGACAAAACCCTGAAAATTACAGCCAAAAATTTACTGAGTGTTCCATTTCAAGTCCACTGCAATAGTGTGCAGAGCCAAAAAGATGAAAATTATTGTGTCTCAGTCCAAATACTTTTGAATATCATTGTATATCAGTATTTAATAAAATCACTTTAAAATATAAAATGTGGCTATTTAAATTTGGTTAGTTCTTTGCTTTTCAGATCATTTAATGTCATAAAATGGAACTTGTAGTTGTTTTCATTTTATTTCTATTTCAAACATTTTAGTGTGTGTGAACCCCCCTGCATTAGGTTGTGCAACTCATCCATTTCTACAGATTGAAATAATTCCTCAGCTTGTGCTGCTCAACAAATAAAAAAATAAAGATATGATGGGAACAAAGGCCATATTTTGCATGACTGAAATGAAAGCACAAAAAGTAAAAGCATAAAAGTGAAACAGTCAATGAAATATAGATGGAATTTTAAATATAAGAACTCAGTGTGTCCAGCAAGGCACCTTTGATTTAGTTCTCTCTCAGAGAAATGCAGGGTGCTTTTTAACAAAAATAAAATGCTCAGATGAAAGCGAAAGGAAATGCCTTTCTCCTGAATCAACATTCTTTTTCTACTTGCAGGGAGGTCCATTTTGTAAGTGAGGTTGTAAATATTCAGGCTGATTTTCCTTTTTCTTTTTTTCCTCCTCAATCTTCCCACTAATTGCTAAACACATTATCTCTTATGCATGTAAATGAGGGAGCGGACGAGCTGACTGCCAGCATCTTACACAATTCCTCTTTCATACAGTAGTCAGGTCTCAGTGAGAGGCTGCACCACAGAGGAGGCAAAAAGAACCTGCACAAGAGCTGGTCTTCTAAACAAACATGACTAATAACAATCACTGAAGGCTAAGATATATATATAAAAATATTCCCCCATAAACAACAAATTCTGTACTTAATCACTGCCTCAAATAAGGGACTGGAAGCAGTTTTGTGATTAATGCTTTTGTGGTTGGGCATAATTTCTAGCATGGAGTACACCAAGGCTAATGCAACTGGGTGATTGCTGTGCTCCAGGTTTTTTTCTGCTGAAGTTCACGGTCACGGTCATGGGCAGGGTTGTCTCTGGTAAACTAAAAGAACGACTCTTAGTTTCAAGGAGCCCACAGCCTGGGGGGTTGCCCACATCATGGAGTAGTGAACAATATAGCATTATAAAGGTGAACAAGACAGAGAAATACAGCTGTATATGAGCCTGGAATGCCTGGAAACCCTCTGGGAGAACATCCCTCCACAACTTCAGGCCCAGACATTATCCTCATTGCAGGAAGGTAATCAAACCTACTAATCCGCAATGAGGAAAGACTCTCCATCTTCATGAGGCCTTGGGGATGCCTGGGGGGACATGACCATGTGGATTTCTGTGCTAAGGGAAGAGGGAGGTGGGGAACAATGTAGGCCATCATGGGAACAATTGTGGGAGAATGTTGAGTGTCAGGAAGGAGCGAACGTGGGCTTTATCAGTTCTGCAGTGTCAGCGTTCTCCTTTAGTGAGATGGTGTGTCTAGCTCCATGAGTGACAGATTCCATTATAGTCTATTTTCAAACGCATCAGGCATTAAGGTATGGAACATACAGAATGATGGGCATTGTGTTTACCTCTGAATTGGGAGAAAGTCAGAGGAGACAAGATTAGAAATGTTCGGCAGCTTCTATCCTAGTGGTTTATGTGCTTGACTGGCATTCAGAAGGTTGATAATTCAAGCACCAGTGTAGAAATAATAAGATCAGTACAGCTGTTTTTCCCTTGAGTAAGCTTAACCCCACATTGCTCCAGAATTATTGGCCCTGCGTAGTCCAAACAACTGTAAGTCACTTTGGATAAAAGCATCAGCTAAATATTACAATTACTTTATGTTTACATAGGCCAGTTATCATCCTTTCAGAAATGATTTTTTTCACTCCTATTTGAACATAACAGTTGATCTTTTCCCATGTAACTCAGTACTTGTTGAAATATTCACAAAGTAATCTGAAAGAGGTTTATGATAAAACCCTGCATAAGTTCTTTCTGACTTGATTGGCGACATTTTGATTGATCCAAGGAAGTTTGATAACATCTGCCGTAAAATGAAGCTCTAACTAAAGTTCAGACAGAAAGACTGAATTTTCATTCAATTTGCTTTCACTCCTTTAACGCCAGCTCTCATAATTCCAGCTGTGATCTTGTGAGGCTTGAGACATCAGCTGATCACATTCATCCAATAACGCTGCAACACACCAACATTATTGGGCTATCGTCTTGCTGGTGTCTTTTAAAATATGATTCTCCTTGCTTTTAGTTTATGCAGGCAGCTGCTGTGCCCACCCTCTACCTCAACATCACCACCCAGCCTTTGCAGGTTCTTCTGCGCCATCATTTTCATCAGCCTGTCAGTGAGCAGCTACCACTACCACCAGTATCTGGACTCCATGGGGGGATTTATCCTGCTGCGCCTCAAGCCTGAGGCTCTTCAATCGCAAAATCTCCCTGTCGAGTCCAAGCGCCAATCACAGCTATTCTGTTAATTTTGTCATCTGTAATAAATGATTGCGTTTGTGCAATTCAGTGGTCTGTCCTGATTGGACAAGCATGTTTAATTGCCTCTGCCAAAGGAAGTTGGCAAGAGGTTGTGTGATCGGTGCCGTTTGTTTGTTTGTTTGTTTGTCTGTTAGTTTGTGAACAACTCAAAAAGTAGTGAACAGACATCTCTGAAATTTTGTGGATGGGTTGCTATTACACCAGGGATGGTCCCTATTGATTTTCACTGCAATCAGTCAAACAATATGGCCGCCACGGCAGCCATCTTGAAATATTATGACACACGATAACTGAACTTTACTCCCACTCAGCAAGATTTGGACTGTGTTGCCTTGGCGGAGGTTTGCATTCAAGGAGTGCCTCTAGTCTGTATATTTGACTTGCTCATGGTCAAAAGGCCCAGTCGTCATAGTAAATCCCCCACAGTGATGCAGAATGCTGAAAAATTAAGGCATGTCCAGTTCACTTTCACTAAATTCATGACTAAATTCTGAAATCGGTTGTGGTACGTTTGTAAAAAAAGGATGTGTTAAGTGCACCACGTTAGGTGCAATCGCATTAGAGTTTCATTGTGGCCTTTTAGATTCATAGTTACTTTTTCCAGCAGAGGGCAAACGATTTCATTGTGGTTTATTTTCATTGTAGACTTTCTGGTCTTCGGCTTCCTTTGCCAGCAACAATGCTGCTTCAAGGCTGCGTGCAAAATGGCAGTTTCATTGCGTCAAATAGACTTTTATAGAAGATTATGTACAGTATCATATGTGCATTTATGACATTACTAAAAAGCCTCAAAGCATTTGATCTTGGTATAATAGACTGTAAAATGAAGATATTTTTCTTGTTAGCTGGATATAAAATCAAGGTTTTGATTTATTATCAGTCATTTTGCCGTTGTCATGGATCAAAGTTGGAAGACAGGCTTGCAGTTGATATCAAGCCCACTTTACAAAAAAAATAAAAGAAAGTTAAGCTAATGGTTTGGAGGGAGATGCATCATGTATATTCAACACACTAAGCCATTTTAATGTTAAACAAACCAAAAAACAAGCAAAAAAAAATATATCACTGTGAATTACTTACAAAATAGTGCAGGGTACAGGCAGTATCTACCAAGTATTGCGATAGTCCATACATGCAAAACAAGCAAATTTATGAACAAGTGAGGCCAGGCACAACAAACCCCGCCCCTCGCACATACTTTCACCTACTTTTCCTAAATTCAATGGGCAATAGGGTCAGTGGCAATCCCTAAACTGTATTTGGGGTGAATCTGGCCATTAGTCTGGCCATTAGTTTTGCTGCTAGAGTGTTAACAAACAAACAAAAACACACACACACACACACACAAACAAACCAAACCAAAAACAATACCCCTTGCCCTCCCCCTTCGGGCTGGGTGGGGTAACAAGTAAAAAATGATATAAAACATACCTTGAAAGACCATTTGCGTAACTGCATTTTATGGATTTTAGCAAGGAGAACGGTTGGCCGTGAACATGGAATGCTCCGTGATTTAAACAATGGGGCATTGAAAGACACTACTGACCCAGAGGGCGTAGAAACAAGAGCAAGTGCTCTTCGCGTTCCACACCAATTTGGTCTGGGAAAATGGTAAATGTCTGCAACTGGTAATTGACACAGATGAGAGCCCCAAGATATCATAACCATTATAGCTGTAGATGATTTGATAAGCATTACTCCTAGTCTTTCTTTTCTCCCATGTCCGAGGGGGCTGGTTTTCAATAAGGCCTGCTTTTCAGCTGCCATTCTGAAGGCCCAATCTGATCCTGACCTCTGCCACCTTCCACAGACCTAATTGCAGAGAATGGAGAGCTCGAGCCGAGCGATGGGCGCTGTTGACCTCCTCTCGGGGGATGAAAGGCAGCGATAGCTGGGCAAGAAATTAAAGACTGTGGCCTTCTGGAGCATCTGTTATTATCAGGCAACACGAGGCAATGAATCTCCCTCTCTTTACAGTGTTGTGGATTGTCGGAGGGTTGATTAGTTGACCCAAACTCTCTGCCCGCCAATGGTTTATTTTACTCCAGTTAAGGTAAGTTCACTGACCCTGGCTCCCGTCTGGAATGTGAGCAGGGTGACAGGCTCAGGGTAAACTTTCCTGTGGCAGGCCTCACCGTGCCAGGCTTTGTTGCTTCCTACCTATCGCAAAGAGAAAAAAAAGAAAACCTGTGTAACCCAGAGAGAATGAAAACACTGACTGATAACATCCATCAAACTCTTTTTTTCACCATGGACCCAAACTTAACTCATCTCTTTGTTCTAAACAAATGGTGCACTTTTTTTTATTACTTACAAATCTGCCCACAATATCTTGAGAGGGAACTGGACGCAGAAGCCCCCGCACAGGGGCAGTTCAAAAATGATTGATTATTGATCCTTCCTGAGATCAAAAACCTGTGAGGAAAAGCTGCAACTACAGTATTATCGCGCTTAAAATGTAATTCCCTACCATCATATAAGTACACAGAGGCCAGAGGAAATATCAGTAAAGGTGTGCAGTATTTTTCTAATATGAAGATGAATAATGGGGCTGCACTCTGCTCCGTTCACTATAAGATGGGTTAAAGTCCTTGGCTTTTATGTTATCCGGGTAACTCAATCAGGCCTGCTGCACTGCAGAGAGTTTATTGAAAAAGAAAATGCAAAGACATACTTACTTATAACGACTGACCAAATAACCCAGTGTGTCTCGCTATTCAATTAGAATGATTTTCGATTTTTTTTTCAGACGTAGTATACAGAGGGAAGACTGGTCAAGAATAACCGGCAAAAGAAAATTAGGCTATAGGTTATCCAACATCCAATGAACCTCCCTGGGATTAGGGAAGACAGCAATCATAAAATGTGAAATATCTGCATGGTAAATGTATGATAAATCAAAATCTTTCCCACATTTGTGTAGAATCAGCAGAGATGAAATATGCAGAGCATTTATCATCCCTCATTGCTAACATCGAGCATCAATTACTAACGGTTTGCAAACAGCTTGCCATCCGGAGGCTGCATATTTTACATTACAAATGAGATGGCAGAAATTCCTGTCCATTGTATGCAGTTATAAACAAACCCAAAATATAAAATATAAGTGTCCTCTTCCATCATTTTGATTACTTGGATCGCTCTCTTATTTACTCAACACTATGTTGTTAATCTCAGAGAGTATGAATTAGCATTAACAAATGAATAGCAGCGAGGTTAACTCTGGTATTATCTTCAGTTGTCTTTACCCCCTCATGTAAATAAATGGAAAGATCCAGTCTCATGAAGTTGATGGTGATGAATTCATTTCATGTTTTAATTGCCAAGTTGCCGTAAATTATTTAGAAACTACAGCTTTATCATTCCACTCATTTTGACTGATAAAACCTTCATTGAAAGGCCCTTTTACCTCCAAGCAGTTTCCTGTGTGGCCGGTTTTGACTATGTTTGCACAGTGTGTTTTTTTTTTTTTTTTTGAGCAGAGGTCAGGTGTTTTATCTTTATTGCTTAACAACATTGTCTAAAGAATTAACAAATTGATATTTTTGCTGTGTTTTGCAGCTTTTTAAAGAAATTATTTTGATCACAGCTGGTTCAATTCTTATCAAATAGATCTGTGGTCTTGTAGGTGAGGAGAGATAGCAGAGTAAACATCCTTCCCGAAGATTACACCTGTTCTGTATTCATTAGTGCATCATAAAAGGGGATCTGGGCTTAAAGTTAGATTGAAAAGGTTTCATTCACAGTAAGTGTAAATAATTAGAGCACATGGCCTTGGTTTATGCAGTTTGGAGCAGCAGGGTTTGTCGTGGTAGGTTGCTTGACTGGTAACTGAGGAGTTGGAGTTTGAGCCCCGGATGGAGCTGTGGATTCTTACTTACTTCTGAGGAGATGAAGGTGGGTGAACCTCAGCCATTGGGCCCTTCAAGCTAAAACATTCACCGCTGGGGCTTCACCCCTGTTCGTCTGTATCCCTCCTCACTTGCAGCTGTTCAATTTGGCATTTCTGTCAGCGTGTTCATATAAAAATGTTCTCAATAGAACTTTCCTAGCTATAAATGTTTTCTGAACAATGATATCTGATTCAGCATGAGGGCCAGTTGTACTAAATGGTGCCTCAATTTACTATTAAAAATGGAAAGAGAAAATAAGGTGAATTCTTGAAAAGTTCATCATCACAGTTTATCTATTTCAAGGTCAGAAGTAAACGGAAAACACTATCCTCTTCCACATGAAAGCAAATCACATCGTCGGCTTGCTGATAAAACCTTGTATCTTCAAAATGATAAACTTTGCAGGAAAATAAAAAATAAATATAAAATAAATGAAATAAAATAGAACCCCAATTCCAAAATAGTTGGGACAAAGTGTATATTGTGAATAAAATTGAAATGCAATGACTTTCAGATCACATGAGCCAATATGGTGTTAACAATAGAACATGGATTACATTTTGAATGTTGAAACTGTGAGATTTTACATTTTTATTCACAAAATGAGCTTATTTCAAATTTTCTGGCTGCAACAGGTCTCAAAAAAGTTGGGACACAGGCAAAAAAGGGCTGAAAAAGCAATTAATATACAGTATAAGAGAGTCAGCTGAAAGAACATCAAGCCAGTAAGTTAGTTAACTGGCATCAGGTGTGTAACATGAGTCTCTCAGAAGTAAAAATGGCCAGAGGCTCTCCAACCTGTGAAGGCTTGCGTAAAGAAATTGTGGAGCACTTTAAAAACAATGTTCCTCAACGTCAAATCGCAAAGGGTTTGAAGGTCTCATCGTCAACAGTGCATAACATCATCAAAAGATTCGGAGAAACTGGAAAAATCTCTGTGCGTAAAGGACAAGGTCGAAGACCTTTACTGGATGCCCGTGATCTTCGGGCCTTCAGATGCCACTGCATCACTCACCGGCATGATTCTGTCATTAACATTACTAAATGTGCCCAGGAATACTTCAAGAAACCACTGTCTGTAAACACAGTCCGCCATGCCATCCACAGATGCCACCTAAAACTCTTTTGTGCAAAAAGGAAGCCATTATTGATCCTGATCCAGAAGCGCCACCCTATTCTGTCGGCCAAGGCTCATTTAAAATGGACTGTAGCAAAGTGGCAAAGTGTCCTGTGGTCCGCTGAGTCCAAATTTGACATTCTTGTTGGAAATTATGGCCGTTGTGTCCTCCGGGTTAAAGAGGAGGAAGACCACCCCTCCTGTTATCAGCCTTCAGTTCAAAAGCCAGCATCTCTGATGGTATGGGGATGCATTAGTGCATATGGTGTGGGACACTTATATGTTTTAAAAAGCACCACGAATGCTGAAAGGTATATAAAGGTTTTAGAGTAACAAACAACATCTATTCCAGGGAAGGCCTTGTGTATTTCCGCAGACAATGCAAAACCACATACTGTAGCTATTACAACAGCATGGCTCTGTAGTAGAAGAGTCTGTGTGCTGAATTGGCCTGCCTGCAGTCCTGATCTTTCACCGATTGAGAACATTTGGTACATAATTAAAGGGAAAGATCGTCAAAGGAGACCCAAAACTCTCTAGCAGCTGGAAGCCTGTATCAAATAAGAAAGGGATCAAATTCCAATGGCTAAACTCAAGAAACTTGTCTCCTCAATGCCCAGACACCTCGACTCTGTGTTAAAAAGAAGAAGTGATGCTACATTATGGTAAACAGGCCCCTGTACCAACTTTTTTGAGACCTCTAACAGCCATCAAATTTGAAATGCGCTCATTCTGTGCATAAAATTGTTACATTTCTCAGTTTCAACATTTGCTATGTTATCTCTGTTCTATTGCGAATAAAACACTGGCTGGTGTGATTTGAAAGTCATTGCATTTTGATTTTATTCACAATTTAAACTTTGTCCCAACTATTTTGGAATTTGGGTTGTAATAAAATAATATAAATATAATTTAAAATATAAATAAAATTTATATTTAATTTTGCATGTGAAAATTGTGGACACAAGAGTTTTTGTTTCTTATCAGTTAGGAGATACGAGGTTTTATCAGCAGGCCGACGACATGCTCTGGTGAAAAGTAGTGGCCTTTATGTAAATGCAAAATGATTCAATATGTTTCCATGTTCACACAGGGATGGGTGCCCACTGGGCAGTGGCTGTACAAGAGCCAAGAAACATACTGTGTCAGGTGTTGTGGGTGTGCTTGAGCCCTGAGGTCAAATTTGTATTATACCATGCGCTCATTATAGGAAAGCAATTTGTATCAAAATATGACTGGAAACTTAGCTTATTCCTGCTGTTATATAATATTCTAAGCATTCTGATCTACATAGCAAGATGTCAAGTTGTGTTTATTTATAAAGCGTAAAGTGCATGATGTGTGTCATAATACAATCTCTCCAAACCAAAGTACTGTATGATTAATAAATAGATTTACCCCTTAAACGCTAACTTTGCAATAATTCCAAGTAGGTTCAAAGCTTGATTTTCTTTTTTTTAATATTGTAGGAAAATCTCACAAATATATTCTGTCTGCTGGTTGGAGAGCTTCACTGAAGCTCCATCACACTTATATCGACAGAAACACTGAAATCCAGGACATGCTTTAATTAGCCACAGCATTACATCAAATGGAAAATATCAAGATCTTGTGCATCATTTTACTCACATTTCTCAGTAATTTAGCAGGACAGGTTTGGGTTTGTTGGAAACCCAGAAATATCTACCAAAATTTATAATCAGCTAGAAGTTCCACAGGTTTGAATAAATCATCTGCATTTGACAGACCCACATGTGGGTCCATAGGTTTTATGGGTTAAAAGAGAGGGGAAATTGATAAAACAAAAACTAAAAACTAAATAATGCAACAAAGAAGGACCAAACATTTATAATTAAAAAGCCTGGCACAATGACATCAACTGCAGTTTATGCAGAGGATTAAAATCTGTTAATTTAAACTAAAGTTGCACACTGTGTATTATATTAACCATTGAAATGCAGGATGTGTTTTTCCAGTAACCAATCTTTCAAATAAAAATAAAAAGAAACAAAAATTCTAATCTTTACTTTCACATTGACTTTGCATCTCAGACCATTCCACATTATGTTAAGGCTGTTGGACAAAAACAAAAACCTGGTCTAAAGTCAATAGATAATGTTTAACTGCAATTTTAAGGCCCATTATTAAGATTTTATGTGCCTATCAAAGCAACTGTACAACGCGCCTACCAACGGCTTGTTACTCACACAGGGACGAGCAGTGCACAGACAAGCAATTGATTAAAAATAAAAAGATTATAATGGGAAAGATTATTATCATGTAAATCAAGGCATTTAAAAAATAGATGTCCTAATAGCGAGTGCGATCTTTAGCACTCCCTTGCATCTCCATGCCTGATCAATGAATACTCTGCTTGACTAAAATCGTGAGGGAACACTGCTCAGCTCCTTTAGGGGGCGCCATTTAAACTGCCCTCTTGCTCCAACTCTGCTGCAGAAATGTCTCTGCCTGCTGCAGAGCTGCAGCACTCTCTGCTGCTGTCACATGATTAAATATTCAAAGGGTCTATAGAATCCAGGTTTATTTTTCTGGAGTTTATGCTTTCCTGAGGCAAAATTTGAAAATCATAATATGGAGGAATATAAATAGGATCAACTTTGCACCAGACACTCCAGTTGTTAAGTTCAAACAGCTTGAAAGAATTTTCAAGCAACTTCAGGGATGGAGATACAGCACTGAATAGCAGAACAGGGACTCAGATGAACTGTCCACCAATTTATTTATTTTTTGGCCAAGAACATTTACAAACTGAAAGAACAGCTTAATAAATATATGAAGTACAGAAAGCCAACTTGAACAAACATTGCATTGAATGCTCCATTGAAAGACAGCTGATTATCATGAAAAATCGATAAGTCTTATTGCTGCCTTAAATTCAGTTTATAAATCTGATCATATTTCAACGGTATCAACTACTCTCCTGGGCAAAAAAGACAGACAAAATAGGAAGCTTTTAATAGTATTAACAAAACATTGATCAAGATATTACCCAGAATTAAACATAAGGGTAAAACAACTTTGTAGGGGTAGCTTTTATCTTTGATTTCTTTAAACCTTTACGTATTGTGGATTGACTTTCAGGCAAGTTTTTAAAGATTAAAAGAATAAATGAATAAATAAAATATGATAGATCCTCTTCAGAAAACCATCTTTCAAATGCAGAGAAAGCAATTCTAACTGCAACATTCTCCTGTTTACACCAAATCATTAGTTGACTTTTCACCATGCAGCATTTTCCTGCTTTTTCCAAAACAGTTCATTATAGCAAAAATTAACGAGCAAATAGTGGCTCAGGTCTCAGGAGCACATCTTTCTCATCCTCACAAATTTTCTGACCAATGATTTGCCTTAAGCTCATTGACAGCTTAATATTTTGCTATTGAGTTTGCGCATTTACCACGTAATGCCAGCCACTCGACATTTGGACCACTTCAGTGAGGAGGCGCAATTCTTATTTCTTTACAAGTGTCATGATAATTTCAAAAACAGTGCCTATTCCTCCTTACAAAGAAGCGATACTTAAATATTCATCAAGCTTATTTATTTACTGTTGCTCAGTAATAATGAAAGTGCTGGTGGTGTTTAAGCAGTATCCATCATTATTAAAACTGAATTAAAAATACAGCCACACAATGAATAATTAAAAACCATGATAAATAGAATTTTAAAGAAATTACAATTTTATTTGAATGCAGCTAAGTTAAAAATGGTAAAATTATATATTTTGATTTACAATGTAAATATGTATCTCAGTTTACATTGGCTTTTTACAAGAAATCTCATTTTTTAAGAAAGCCTTGTGCATCTGGCATCTGAAAGCAGAGTCAAACAGTTAAATCAATATTTAGTTCATCATAGGCTGAAGAAAATATAATGTCATCCCATCACTATCTGTTCTACTATGGTATTACAGTGGGGAAAACTGCATCAGAATCCCTTGACCACAGAAAAAGCAGAAGAACTGGCAGTTCAAGGGAGAGAGATTATTGTTCACTTGTAAAGGAACCAGGAGCGTACTCACAAAGAATCTTAAGCCTTAAAGTAGGTCATAACTGGTTGATTTAAGAATACCTCATAAAAAATGGGAGCGTCACTCCTAATTTTTCTACTCTTAACTTTCTTTTTCATTTAGAGCAATTTAGAGCAAGATTTTTTGAGCTAAAAATAGCTCCCAAGCTCAAGATTCATTGAGCGTAATCAAGAGAGGACTCCTAAGTAACATTGTACAAAAAGCAATTCACCAAAATTCTCCCATTGGCTACTGCTGAGTACCAGCTTTGTCAGTGGGTGAATATTTATAAAAAATGTATTGATATCCAGCTATTAGTATGGTTACTACTCATTAGCAAGGGTGTAATGATTGTGGTGGACTTAGTTTGGGATGCGATCATCAACACATAGAAACAATGTGTTAACTCTGTACCACACAGTTTGGGACCTCGCTATTGAGCCACTGGCAAAATGCAACAAAGTTGCGCGGACGAACCGGGCAGACCTCAGGCATTTGTAAGTATGATCATTCACCAAATGCACTTTCTAGACCCCATATTATAAAGCAGAAAATCACCAACTTCAAATGAACAAAGCCATAGCAATTGCTGCACTGCTGGGTATAGTAGGACATCAAACAGGCGATCGCCAAAAGGCTTTGGTGCTGAGCTTCCCCCGGGAAATAAATTTGTTCAAACAATTAAAAAAAAAAAAAAAAAAGATTCTGGACACGCAGCCTACTTTCATCTGTGATTATGTTTAACATGCATCTCCAAAACAATTTTCATATTTAAGGTCCAGTCATGGGAGTTGTGAAACCAAGCAACCTGTGAGAAATGTTTAGCTATGTTTGTAATCTTCAATCTCTGTCCTTACTTGCCACTGCATGGAGTGCTTTTGTTTCTCAAACTCATTGTTGAGTCGAATAAGCAGTGGAAAGAAGCATCTATGTGGAAACGTGTCATTCCGCATGTTTGTTTTTTTTCCGGCAATGTAATGCCTGATCAAATTTCCCTGTTACTATAATTTAACTCTCTTTGACGTGTTGCACCAGTAACATAAGTTGTTACTGCTTCCGGTTTGCTCTTCTTTTATATTTGTTTGTAAAACAATTATCTTTGCTTTTTGAAGAAGCCAAAAATTTTGAAAAAAGTGTTTTTTACAATGGGAAACATCCTTCACATGCGTGCTACTGTGGAAATTTCCTTATGAATGTATGGGTTTGACATGCAATTGTCAACTGCCCCAAAACAACCAATCACAGTGGACATAACGGAAAAGCACCGTCATGAAACATGATGTCATCCTTAGCTATGAGGTCAACTGTACCCCCTCTCCTTTAATGTAGGAGTTCGCCAAAGTCTGTAGCACCTTTGTGAATGACTTTTAAGACATAACTCCTATTTTGAATATTTTTAGCACCACTTAGGAGTACTCCAGCGCTAAGATAAGATTCTTTGTGAGTACTGCCTCAGGCACCAATTCACAAAAAACATTACCACACTTTTAATATGGATTTTAAGCTGAAAATGACACAATGGAAGATAAAACTTAAACAACTGCTGACAGAAAAATTCTGGAACAGTTCAAGTCAAGCATGGGGTGAACAGTCTCAAAGGGAGCAAGCTGGCCATGGTCAGAGACAGGTCCACGGTCAGTCGTACAAAGGTAGAAAGGGGTACATGGCAAAACGGGCTATGCTGACTCTTCAACTTCAAGGGTTGGAGGGAACAACCAACTTACCACACAGAGCAGGATTGCACTGGGAGACGTCCCTAATAAAATGATTACTAGTTTTCTTTCAATACCAAAGACGGAAAGTAAGGAGCTTAAAGCAGAACTGGTCCGGATGAAGTGAAGAGAATATAGTTAAAGGAAAGGTGTCGCACGCAGCACATAAATCTAGACAACAATCCAGCGAAGGAAGACAAAACTCAAGAACTTAAATACACTGAGACAAAAAGTTACGGGCGAGAGAAAGAGAGTGAGGAATGTGTAGGAGGAGAGGAGAGGAACGAGTCAATAGTGTTTCCATCCACCCATTTTGATGCACCTTTTGAATTTGAAAACCGAAGTGGACCTAACTCCTGACACTCTGCAAGCAACAGACCAGATTACATGAATCATTTATTGTCTGTTCTTGATCAGTGCTCCTGGCCTCCTTTGGCTCTCAGACACTGTGATGGACAGGTGCTGCACGGATTTGCACAGATATTAATTTCCTTTTGCAGCATTTTTGAAACTTCGCTGAAGATTTGCAGTACAGTTGGATGGAAACACAGCTAATAAATTAATAATGAGGATCAATTAACATAAAAGAGACTGAAACAGACGCAGACTGCTGGATTAGAGGGAGAACCATTAGCACAAGTGGTGTGTGACAGTAATAGTAATTGAGTTTATGAATTAGACTTTCAAATAAAACATACTCAATAATAATAAAAGAAAATCGCTTAGCACTGTGAGGGCTATAATAAATATTAAAAAACTTTGGCATAGCAAAACCATATGAGAAAGGAAATAAATTGGCCGTGTTTCACAGTAAAGAGTGTTCTTAAGGAGTTAAGAAGGCTTCAAAGAAGAGTTCAGCTATGAGGGAGCCATCTTAGGCTAAGAAGGAATCTGGGAAACGCGTCTGCTTCTTACTGGAGCCTTAAAAAGGATCTAAAGAAGCTCTTAGCGCTAAGATCTTCTTAAATGAATCTGGGAAACGTAGCCATTAACCATAGATAAAAATTTTTGACTATAAACTTCAAGATCAAAATATATATAATTCTGTTGATGAATGGAGCATGTCAGTTTTTGAGTTGTCAAACAGTGACCTTAAACAAATACCTTGTTTGAGAAACATTCTGTCCTTGACAACAGTTGATACATCCCGTATTATCCACAATGATCTATTCAAAATATCACTGTACTACGGACAGCACAGTTCGTCCTTTCATGCTATTCATTTTAGCCAATGAATGAATGTGCTCAGCCCACATGAAGACTTCTTGTCTGTGACCAATTTTGGCCTGTTAAAATTGTGCTGCTCACATCAAATTGTTTGTAAGTGGCATAAATAAAAATGTGAATGAGAGTAAGAATAAACAGATGGTCAGGCTGGGATTCATTTAGTCTGTAGCTTTTAAGCAGAGCTGTTGACTTAAATTGAAAACTAGAGTGCTGAAAGCATTTCAGTTTTACAGTATGTGTGTTTACTACTGAAAAAAAAAATACTGTAAGTGAATACATATTGGGTGCAATAATTATTATCACTTAAAAATAAACAAAAAGCATTGATGAGGTTATCACACAGCCTGACCCAGAATAATGAGAAAAATTGTGAAAAAAAAAGAAAAATAAATGCTGATCATACTGAGGCTTCAACTTACCAGCACGCACACACATCACAGCGCATATCTATAAATTAAGTATAAATAAGCGCCATAACCTTTATTCATAAGGTTAAGCAACTAGCAATATTTTATCCCCTAATCCAGAGATTTGCAAATATAAACGTATCGAAGAGGTTAGTGCCAGAGCAGACTTATTGGCTGCTTTACGTGATGACTTCAGTCACCTTTTCACTTGGACAAGGGCCTAGCTGGAGAATAGCTGGTACTTTGGTAGTTCAGCCACCTGTGAGCTGGAGAGCACAGATTAAAATGGAGCTGATGAACTGCACCATAAACCCCAGCCAATCAAAGAACTCTTGACTTCCTTAAACACCAATGAGGCCAGGAAGTTTTTGTAAAAACACTTTAATGAATTCAATACGCAGCACCCGCTCTTGCCTATTTAGACAGCAGAAACTTCTTTGTTATGGGATCTCTGCATGAAGAACTACTCAATAAGGGACCTGTATAGTTGAGCTTTTCAAAATATTATTTTGTTGATGAAACTAAGTATTGCATCAGCGCAGAGAAAATGTGTGCAACATCCATGCTAATTTTCCAATCTAACATGCATGAATTTTGTGAAAAATAAAAATCTCAATTTTCAGAAAGCTATGTGGTATGAATGAAGTTTATTTGTTTACTATTATGAGGGGACGGTTAATACCATTCATTAATCTATCCTATCCACTAGCTTCTAGAAAGCTGCTTTTGGCAAATGGCAGGATTAGCATCAGACTTTAGCATGCACAGAGAATATGCTCACTAATATCAAAGCAATAAAAATGTATTAAGGGAGGAGAATTTTTGAAAAATGCTGCAGTATCCATAATGTCATTGTATCCTGGAAGCACTAAATGACCTTTCACTGAAACAATGTGGACGCTAAAGAAGCAAACAAAAAAGGCATCACCTCAGGTCCAACCCCAATTTGTAAAAAGGTGTCTAAACTGTATGTTAAAACAGAATGTGATGAGTGAAAATATTTTATACCCCATAGTTAATTTGTCCTGGCACAAGGACAAATGTTGAAACTGAGATTTTTTTTTCTCTTTTTATATCTGCTCATTCTGAATCTGAAGCCTGCAACATGCTTCAAAAAAGCGGACCCAGGGCCAGCAAAAGACTGGAACACCTGGTGGAACACTTCACCGCTAATGAGGCTAACTGGCTACAGGTAAGTCACATGATTAGGTATTAAGTTAGGCATCCCAGTTAGGCTGAGTCTTTCAGAGGTAAAGATGACAAGGGCTTTACCACTCTGTGAAAAATAGTTTGGCATTGTAAGAATGTTTCTCAATATAAAATTGCACAGAATTTGGAGAATTCATCAACTACGGTACATAATATCATTGAAAGATTCAGTGCCTATTATTACAATCTGCATTCGATGTTGTTCAGCTTTGCTTGTAGAAACTAAAATTGGTTTTAAACACAGACTAAACAAAACTTTATGATATGAATGTCTGCTCTGTACCTTGCTCCATTTTTGCTTCTGAATGTTGTGTGTACTGTTTTTAATTTTGTGTTACAGGCGTGTGCTGGTTCCTTTCTTGGCCAGGTCTCCCTTGCGAAAGAGGTCCTAGATCTCAATGGACTGATTGGGCTACTTTACCTGGTTAAATAAAGGTTAATAAATAATAAATACAATAAATAAGATTCAAAGAATCCACCAAAATCACTGCATGCAAGGGACACGACCGCCAAACCAAATTGAGTGGCTGCAATCTTCAGGCCCTTAGGTCGGCACTGCATTAAAAACAGACAGATTTTGCAGTGTAATTAACTGCATGGGATCAGGAACACCTCTGAGATCCATTGACATTAAACACATTAATTGCTGCCTCCACAAATGGAAGTAAAAAATCTGCTGCGAAAAGATAAAACCATATATTAACATGATGCAGCAAGGCTGCTGTCTTCTCTGAGCTTGAGTTCATTTAAAATGAACTGATGCAACGTGGAAAACTTCACAATCAAAATGCGAAATTTGTTTTTGAAATCATGCATGCACATTTTCCAGGCTGAAGAGGACAGCACATCAGAGCACAGTTTAAAAGCCAGCTTCCATGTTGGAATGGGGGGATTTAGTGCACTTGACATGGGTAACTTGTACTTCTGTGATGAAAATATTAATGTTGAATGATATATACAACTTTTGGAGCAACATTTACAGCCATCCAGATGACATCTTTCACATGGAAGATCTTGCTTATATCAGTTAGACCATGCCAAACTATGTTATGCTATGTGCATGTATTGCAACAACTTGGCTCCATAGTAGAACAGCCCAGGTGCTAAACTGGCCTGCCTGCAATCCTGACTCGTTAACCACTGAAAACATCTGGCGCATTATGAAAGGCAAAAAGACAATGAGGCTGGAAAGGGCTGAGCAACTAAAATATCAAACAAGAAAGGGAAAACATTTTACATTCAAAACTACAGCGGTTGGTCTCCTCTGTTTCCAAACACTTAAAGAGGTAATGCAAAACAATAGTAAACATGTCCATTTCCCAACTTTTTTGAAAGGCGTTGCTGGTTTCAAATTCAAAATGTGCATATATTAAACAAAAAAAAACAAACAAGCAAAAAGCAAGCAATTAAATTTCTCAGTTTCAACAGCCGATATGTTGTCCTTGCAATTTTCAATAAAATAAAGCGTTTAATGTTTAGTCAAACATTGCTCTCTGTTTTTGTTTTCATTTTTGATTTTTTCCCAACATTCATAAAATTACATGAAGACCAATGTCCCATGCTGCAGGAATGAAAGATGAAAAGTAGATTATTTGTTGTCAACAGGTTGACAGGTTGAGTGGTGCAATACTTCTGCAGGTTGCAGGCACCCAATGATGAGGAAGGAAAGAAATTACATCACTATTTCAGTGATGACAGCTGGTCTACTATAGGATTCTAACAACACTCCCATCCTTTCTGCATAGACTTCAACCAAAAATGACCACAGTGAATACCCAGTGTAACTGATCACAGTCTTCCTGAAGCTCCAAGAAAATGTTGCCCCCTCAGTCCTGAAGGTCTTTCATTTTTCTCTCATTGGCATCTCAGGTTTTTCACATGCGTACAGTAGTGTGCAGTGATGATTATACACCATCAGTTTTGTCTAAAACGGTCCTAATATATTACCTCTCTGTACTTTTCGATGAAAATGTACTGAAAATGCTATTGTAGACAATGAGAACAAAAAAAAAAAAAAATCATTCCCACAAGTATATTGAGGCAAATCTATGGGAAATAAACAAAAACAATGAAAACGTCAATTTTATCACAATTGAAAGGTGTCCCTAATTTAATTTTTTGACCCTTGCATAGCCTGAATGCATGTTTAAAGACTCATTTCATGATGATTGATACTGAAAAATAGTTTAGCCTGGTTTGTGGCAATATTATCCTGCAAACTTACCTCTGATGGTCAGTTGTTCCAGTACGGTGACATGAACTTCGGGTCACAGTGTTAAACACGATGGCACGACGCAAGGAGCTCTATGAGAATGTTAATAGCCGCATTGTGGCCATAGACGATGCTGAAGACATTAAATTTTGCCATGTCATCATAAGAAACACTATCAAGCCTTTAAAAGCGACAGGTTCTCTGAAAACTAGTGGCAGCACAGGTGCAAAATGGAAGTTCCGTGCAGATGTTCATTATCTGTTTCTGACAAGTAAAAAAAAAAATTGGCGGTTGTCAGAATGAAAGCTCCGTGATGATATTCACCACACCAGAAAAGATAAAAGTATCAAGGTCTACTCTCTCCAATGCCAGTGTGAAAAAGGTCTAATCGGTCATGTTGCAGTCAAGAGCAGGCAGCATCAAAAAAGGACTTGAATTTGCCAAGAAATTCTATGTTGTGATTCTGCATTCTGCTGTCATGTTTAAGTTCTGTGCCTGGCTCTGCCATGTATGCTTTTGTGCTTAGTGACCACTGCCTGCCTTTTGACCATTCTTAGGATTGTGTATTGTGTTTTGGTTATTTAGATTCCTGTTTATTATTTTTCATGTTCATAGTATTCTCTGCCATGCCATGTTTTCATTTCCATGCAGTGCACCACGTCTACCCTGTCTTGTCTTGTGTAGGTCTTTACCCACGGTCCCTAGTCTTGCGTGCCACTCATTTGGGTTGATTTATTAGTTTCTGGGTTTTCAATCTTCCTTCATTATCTCGTGTGCTTCCTTCCCCTCTCTTTTACTATCTACTAACACATACTAACAATTTGTTGTTTTCGATAATTACTAACCAATATTAACATTGTATATTTTTACTAACTTACTAACGTGCACTTGGGATTGTATAGCTGCACATACTAATTGACAACGATCTCTCAGCAATCGCCCAATTCTAATCTCCGCCCTCTTGCCCATCTCTGTTGCAGCTTCTGTGAATTTCCTCTTAGATCTCATGCTTTCCTTTTCTTTAGACTATACACTTTAGTACTCCTTAACCGGAGCTGTGGTTTTGTTCATAGGATTGTCTTGTGATCCCTGTCTGCGTCTTGGCATTTGTCAAATTCATGTAATAAGATTATTCCTCATGTGTCAGTCCTGATTATTGTTTCATTGATCACACCTGTTCTCCCTTGTCATGTGCTCACCCCAAATGTGTATTTAAGATGTCTGTTCAAGCACTTCCAGTGTCAGATTGTTCTCCCGTGTCATGTTTCTCGCCTTGATTTCTCAGTGTTTATCTTTCTGACTGGATTGCCTGACTTTTGATTTTTGCCTCTGTGTTTTTGGATTACTGTTGCATCTGTGTGTTTCGACCATTTTTCTGCCCGCCTACGAGATTTCTTTTTGCTGCCCTGGTAACGATTCGGATTACGTCCTGAGGATTCTGGCTTGTATCTCTGAAAGTACTATTCCTGTGTACCAGACCCATTTCTGTCTGACTACGATTACTGTGATTGCTGCCCTGGTTTTTGATTCTATTTTTGCCCAACTGGATCACGGATTACGGATTTTGGATTGTGGACTTTGTACTGTTGCCTTTTGCTCTGCGGGGGTCATCCCCCTTTTTCAATAAAACAAGCTCTACTGCACTTCCTGGTTCTCGCATCTGGTTCCTGATCGTATTTCAACATTCAAGGATTGGACACCAATGGACTGGGAACAAGTCCATTTGACCAATGATTCAAAAATCGAACTTTACTCACCGAAATGCAGAAATTATGTGCGCCGTAAAGTTGGAGAAAGTTTAAAAAAAAAAACTTCAGTAAAACATGGAGGGGGTAATATTATGCTTTGGGGTTCAGTCTGCTCGAAAGGACCCGTCGGTCTAATATAAATAAATGGAATAATAAATCAAAAGGCGTATCACAGCATTGTTGCAATGCATGCATTGCCATCTGGAAACAGACTGATTAGTCTAGGATTTTATTTCCAACAAGATTACGACCCTAAACACACTTCTAAATTGTGCAAGAATTCTCTGAGTCAGAAGCAAACATCTGGTAACTTAAAAGTTAGGACTTAGCGAGTTCAAAATCCAGGCCTTAATCAGACTGAGGAGATCTGTTGTAAAATTGAAAGAATCTTTTTTTGAATAAACTTCAAACCATAAGGGATGGTTTAGCAAAAGAGGAAATAAAAAAGGGAAAAGTGTGCCTGAAAGATTAAATGCCACAATCAAAGCAAAGGGTGGCCACACTTTTCATTAACTTTTTTTCTCAGACTTTTTTTTTTTTTGTACAACATATTTTAAAGTGTTTTACTTATTTTCATCTATGTGATCCAACATGACATGAAATAAACACTTGAAATGCACTTGTTTTCTGAATTATCTTTATTTTGTGGAGTGTTTAGTCATCACTCCACACGACTGCAAATAAGGAAGGGAAGAGCCAAACAAATCTGGAGAGTTTTGGAGTGAAAATCCCAGGGCTTTCAGATCGAGCAGTGCGCTGAACACAGGTTTTCTACATGGAGAGCGACAGGACCTTGACTTACAGAGTTATGTGGTGAATGCGGAGAATGGTGTGAAAAGAGTACAAGCTCAGAATGTCTGCATCACTGGGAAAAAGAAAGTGACACAAAAAGACAGCCACTAAGCTGAAATGGAGATTGGTCCATGGTCATACAATAAAACAGCCACAGCAGCACAAAGGAAAAAAGTGCATTTTTATTATATGAGTCAGAAGCTGCTGAGGCCCAGGGCCGCGTTAACCTTCTTCGGGGCTCAGGGCTGACACCACCTCAAGGCCCCACCCTCAAAATATTTTTGACAGTGGAGAAACTACAAGGAAATACTTGGCATCGTTAGACCTGCTGCACAGCAATTATAGGCTTTATTTTGCCAATTAAATTATGACATCATTTTGAATGATACTTGAAAAACGCATATAATGGCAACAAATAGCCTGCGTTGCCGGCGGCTGGCAGGAGAAAGGAGAGGAGAGACCGCCTGCACGATAACGTAGGGATTTTGAGTTGTCCGTTCACCAGTGAACGGGAATTAGTGATTGGCTTAAGAGGTGTCAATCAAAAGTGAACTGTCATCGAATGTAACACAACGCATGGTTACGCTGTAAACTGCCAGAACAAAGATGGCGAATGTAGAGAAGGACGCTTTGATAAAGAAATCGCTTGAATATCTTTTTTGGGCGTTTCTACATTTTGCATTTTTGCAACACGTGAAAGTGAAAGCTAAAAACTAGCATGTTTTTGATCTCCACGCATCACTTGTGCTATCAAATTACACTCGAGTTTCATTGGTTTAAAAAAGGGGTGGTCCATCGCGGCTCGTTGCACAAGGAAGTGGGCGGCTAAATCCCTACGTTATCGTGCAGGCAGTCTTTCCTCTCCTTTCTCCCGCCAGCCGCTGACCGCCGGCAACGCAGGCTAGGCAACAAACAGCAAGCCTTTGGTGAGGCGATGCGCAACATTTCAATCAGCACGCTTCTATTGACACATAACAGCGGGCAAACATAAAGTAAGTTTAAATTTAACCACAGAAGTCCTCAGCTCAACGAGTAACTGTCATAACAAGGGTAGATAAAACAAATTCTTCTGAACACCTTTTTCTAAAAATAAGAACAAGGTTTGATCGAGAAGGCACAAGAGTTCTTGCGTTCAACTGTATTTCAAGTGTTTTTTTCTGCCCTATTTGAACTATGCAGAAAACAACGAGACACTTGCGTAGCCTCCTCGCAACAGAGCCCGAAAAAAGGACCGTTCTTCGTAAAAAGTCTGGATAAAATGCTCAAATAAAAATAATCAAAACATAATCCGAGTCACCATTAACTTGAACCTATGTACATGAGTGAGGCAAAAAACGAAAAACAACGAATCAATATGCATCAAATAACAGGCTATTAACTGGTCCATCAGTGGGGTCTTTTAGTAAGCTCAAGAAAATTTTAACCTGGCACACATTTGTGAAGCCTATTAATTTAACATTAGTCTTACCGCTTCCGTGTCCCCCTCCAAATAAAAACTGCTTGCCAGGAGGATCATCATCATGATCAAACAGCAGGTCACTATTTTTGCATATGAAAGCCTGTTTTCTTCATTCTCTAAGCTTTTTTGCCTCTCCAAAGCTCACTGACATTTTCATCAGATCTCATAGAAGACTGTTACAGTGATGGAACAGGCGACAAGCAAGGCCATTGGTCAAACAAATTTCCCAGCAAGCCTGCCTTCTTAAGCTGTTAGAATGAAAACAGCAACATGAAATACATTGTACATACCTTAAGCCCATCGTGTTTTTTTTTACTTGGAAGAATACAGTTTTTCGATCATTCCTATACCATAAAGCAACTAGGCTTATGCCGTTGGAGGTGACGGCCTGGGGTGTATCCCTGAACGCCCCCAATCCTCTAATTCCCCAATCCGTGAATAGACGCAGTACAATATAAAGCCCCTCAGGTCATGACCGTTCATTTGAACTTAATGTCAGGTCAATTGGACAAATGGTTCTGAAAATATGGCCAAAATGGTAATTTTTCCATCACAAAGCACCACCAGGTGGAAAAATATTGAACCATACAGGCATGATGTCATTATGTGACACATTGTGAGGTCATGACCTTGCAGTTACACATAGTTTCATGTCAATTGGACAAATAATTCCAAAGATATGGCAAATATGGTGAATTTTATGTGACAAACCTTGTGTCAAAATTTTTAATTACACAGGTATAAGGTCATCATGGGACACATCCTCAGGACATTACTTTTCATATGCACTCGATTTGAGGTCAATTGGACAAATATTTCCAGAGATATGATAAAAACAGTGATTTTTTCAGTTTTTGGCCCCTGGTGGCCAATCTAGAAATTATAAATTGTCCCAAATCGAGTCACTTCTTCCTTTTTATGATACTTACTTATAAGCAAAACTTGGAATTTCTAATTGAAATATTACTGAAGTTATCGCATTAACATGTAAATCAGTTTTTGGCCCCTGGTGGACAACCTCGAAATTGTGAATTGTCCAAAATCGAATTAGGTCTTCCTCTTTATGATACTTACTTATATGCAAAACTTGAAATTTCTAAATGAAAATTACTGAAGTTATTGCGTTAACACGTAGGGCGGTGCGGCGGCGGTGGTCGGACCAAAAACATAATATCCCCAGAACGCCATTTGGCGTTCGGGGACATAAATATAGAAATACATACGAAACGATGGCTGTGATGTCTCAGAACTAGTCAATCGAGCTTCTGCTTACCAAACCGTGGGCCACTGGCCACCAACGGGTTGTCTACGCAAACGCAACCCTAATTTTATTTATTGACAGCCGGATCCAGGGAAAACACCGGAAAACACATGGTAGATCCGATGGCCAGTCCACCCCTGGGATACGTACGTCTAGGGTTTCCTTTGAAGCCCCCTGATGGCTGGGGCCGGGACTGCAGCCCCAGCTGCCCATTAGGTTAACTCGTCCTTGCTGAGGACCACAAACATGCACATAAAAACTCACACACGCACACCCAAGCATACAAAAGAACACTCACATGTACATACATAATTGCACATGGGCAAACACTTTCACAGACACACACACACACACACACACACGCTCTATAAAGCACGCCGCGTATAACAAAAGTTCATGCTGGCTGAAGAAATAGAAGCATAGCTTGTTTTTTGATGATTTCCTAATTAATTTTCTGTCGCCTTCCTCTGTGGACCCAGTGTGGCGTCAGTTTAAGAAATGGCTTTGAGCCTTGTCCAAGGGCTTCTGAATGAGAAAGAGAGGGGCCACTCTTAATGAGCGCTGTTTGCTTCTCCATTACAACTAATTTGGCCTTCGGTCATATTAATTTGAAAAAAGAAAGAAAAAAAAAAAGAAATAAAACGCTATATTTCTGAGGAATTGAAGAGATGACAGAGGTCAGTGACAACTCTTCCCCAAGGAAGACAAGTCTAGAAAAAATATTATTGAAAAAGAGGTAGTTTTTAATTAATTAACCCAGATGGCTCAAATGACAGGTTTGTATAGACAGTACAAAAAATATGCGTTTGCTTGATTGAGAGTGTATTCGCATGTATGTGCTAGCGTGTGTACCTTTCAGTGAACTTTTCTGCTAATCATCAACTGTACAATATTTATTCGAATATATATATTATTTTTTTTCTGCATTCCAGAATGCATAGGCCTAAAGCTGTGCTATTTTCAGGAGAAGTTGAGTTGCAGAGAGGCCTCTAAAGAGAGAGAAGCAGAATTCTACTGTATCTTGAGCATGTTACTTGAAAATTAAAATGTCAACTGTACTCCTCATTTCATATGAATTTGGCCTTTTGTACTACCATGGCGTTTCATTGGCACGATAGGTTTCAGTCTACGTGACCAAACATGTTACACACGCAGGACCTCCGTATTGTCTCGATTCACTTCTTTACTTTTTTTTTAACAACTAACAAGTATAATAATGTTATATTTTGGAAATTAGCTGTTGTGCTGTTGCTCTGTTTGTCTGCTTGTCTAGTGCGTTTTTTGTTCCTGCCATGTTTCTGCCATGGCCAAACCCATACTTCTGCCCATGTGTCCTTGTTTATTCATGTGTCTATCTAATTTCTAGCTCCGGTCCAGTCTGCCAGTTGGGATCCACCTCTCCAATCCGTATTCCATGCCATGTTTTGTTCCCGCGAGCTGCACCTTTCATTGCATTGGTTTGGCTGGTGGTTCTTCCACTTCCTTCACAGCTGTTCTAAACTTGATTGCCTCTTGATTGATTTTACTCATTACTAACAATTACTAACTCACACAGGAGGTGTTTCTTAAGACAGGCACACACTAATCCTTACTAATTTAGATAGGGTATCGATTTGCATGATTTCCCACATTTGCTATTTTCTAGATCTCGTTTCTTTTCTGTTAACAGTCTCACCTCTCCCTCTCTGCTCCATCTTACACTGGTACTTAAGCTGAACACGCCCATTCTCTTAACGGGCTCGTTAAGTCGTCTTGCCCATGTCTCGTGCTTTTGTGCCCTGCCCAGGTGTTCCTTGTTTCCCTGATCCCCCAAGCCCATTTATTCTGCGGTGAAGCGCCAATCTGGCTGATGGATCCTTGTTTTGCATATGGGGTCTTCAGAGCTTTTCTAGTTCTTGTTCTTTGCCATAGTCTCTGTGTCTACTCCTCACCATTCCCTCCATTTTGATCAGCTCTTTGAGTGAAGTTTTTTGTTCGTCTTTGTGTCCCCTCATGTTCCCCAATTTCTGTTCTAATTTTCAGCTCCTTGAGTGAAGCTTTTTCTGGCCCTTGTGCCATGTTTTATTTTGTGTGTTATTTAATAAAACCCCTTTATTTTGGATTTGCGCCTCGCGTCTAGTGTTTCCCATCACCGCGCCTAACATTAGCAAACCTTTTAATGGTGTAGAAATTTTGTAAATGATTAAAAAAGAGCAGGAACTAGCTGTAGATTTCAACACTTAGAAAAAAAATACTGTGGTGTGCAGAGATGATTCCACACCACCACTTTCATCTAAAAAGGGTCTGAATATATTACTTCTCTATAATTTTTGGTGACTACGTACTGAAAAATATCATTGTAGGCAATGAGAACAACAACAAAAAAAATTTTCCACAAATATATTGAGGTAAAAATGTGGGGAATACACAACTCACTGTAAACATGATTTTTTTAATAACGATTGAAAGGTGTCAAATTTTTTTGACTCTAGCATAGCCTGAATGCATATTAGAAGGCTCATCCTATGATTAAAGACCCTAAATTTTTTTTCCTACTGGTTTGAGGCAACATTATCTCCAAAATTACCTCTGATGGTGAGTTATTCCAGTATACAATGTGTGACATGAACTCTGAGCAGGGTCACAGTGTTAAACATGATAAAGTGACGGAAGGAGCCCTCAGATTGTTCATCGCCACATTTTGGCTTTACATGATGCTGCAGATGTTAAATGCTGCCTTAGCACTATAAGAAACACCATCAAGCTTTTCAAAGAGACAGGTTCGCTGAAAACTAGTGGCAATAGAGATGCAATATCGAGGTTAAGTGCCTCTGAGTTCATTATCGGTGTAAGACAAGTTAAAAAAACTGATATTTATAGTATCAGAAGTGAAGAGATGAAAATGTCAAGATTTACTATTTCCAGACCCCTGTGTGAAAATAGTCTGATCAGTCATGTTGCTGCAAAGAGCAGGCAACATAAAAAAATACTTTCAAGGATTGGATCCCAATGATCTGTGAACAAGTCCTTTGGACCAATGAATCAAAATTTGAAATTTTCCCACCAAAATGCAGAACTAGAGTTGGATAAAGTTTCAAAAATAACTGTGTAACCCCTACACTCAGACATGGAGGTGGTATAGTATACAATACCACTTCCAAAGAAGTGGGGACACTTTGTAAAATGTAAATTAACCTATCAAATGTTAGAACTGTGAAATATTATTGCTTTTTGAAAAATGTTTGCTCATTTTGAATTTCATGACATCAACATGTTTCAAGAAAGCTGGGACAGGGGCAATGTTTACTGCTGTGTTACATCTGATTTTCTTTTAACAGAATTCTGACAGCGTTTGGGAACTGAGGTGACCAATTGCTACGGTTTTGGAAGCATAATATAGGCTTTCAGCTGATCAACGCTTGGCAAACTCCTTTGTCATAATTTTTTCATAATGCGCTAAATATTTCCAGTGGGTGAGAGGTCTGGTCTGCAGGTCTGGTTAGCACCCAGCCTCTTTTTACTATAGAGCCATGTTGTTGTAATGCACGCAGAATGTTATGTTTGGCAAATATTTTCTTAAATAAATTCAGCCTTCCCTATCAAAGATGTCTAGATGGTAGTATATGAAACTCTAAAACCTATATATGTTGTGTAGCATTAATGGAGTCTTCACAGATGTGCAAGCTGCCCGTGCAACGTGCAATAATGCACCCCCATACTATAATGTACACTGGCTTTTGAATTGTGCACCTGATAACAAGCTGGATGGTCCCTCTCCTCTTTAGCCAGGTGAATGGGGCCTCCATAATTTCTCTAAATAATTTCACATTGTTGATCAGTGAGACCACAGAACAGTTTCCCACTTTGCCTCAGTCCATCTTAAATGAGCTTGAGCCCAGCGAAGGCTGTAACATTTCTGGATCTTGGTTGAATATTTGCATGGCAGAGTTTTAACTTGTATTTGTGGATACAGCGACAAATGATGTTCACCAGCAATGGTTTACAGACGTGTTCCTGAACCAATGCAGTGATTTTCACTTCATAATCCCATCTGTTTCCAATGCAGTGCTGCTTGAGGGCCTAAAGATTCACTGTCGGTTTCTGTTCTTGTCCCTTGTGAACAGAGATTTCTTTGGATGCTCTGAATCTTTTGATAATATAATGTTCAGTAAAGGATGAAATCCCGAAATTCTTTGAAATTTTACATTGGAAAATGCTGTTTTAAAAAGTTGAACTTTCCCTGAATGGTGAAGTCATTACCATCTTTACGTCTAAAAGAGTTTCTATACTTTTCCATAACTTTTTAAAAATTTGTTACTGGCATCAAATTCAAAATGAGCAGATATTTTTCAAAAAACAATAAAATTTCTCAGTTTCAACACTTGATATGTTGTCTTTGCACTTTTAAATTAAATATAGGGTTTAAATGATTTGCAAATCATTGCATTCTGTCTTTATATACATTTTACACACCGTCCCAACATTTATGTAAATAGAATTATAGTTTAGGGTACAGTATGCTTGAAAGGAGCAGGTGATCACATAAAAATCGCCGGATTCATGGATCAAAAGCAGTATCACAGTATCCTTGTGAGCCACGCATTGCCATCTGGAAAGAGACTGATTGGTTGGGGATTTTATTTTAGACAAGATAATGACCCTAAACACATGTGTAAGTTGTGCAAGAATTATCTCAGTTGGAAGGAAACAACTGGTGACTTTAAAGTTGTGGCTTGGCCTGCTCAAAGTTCAGACCTTAATTTGATTGAGCAAATCTGTTGTAACATCGATAACATCTCTTTGGAGTGAACTTCAAACCATATGGATTGGTTCAGCGAGTGAGAAAATTTAAAAAAATATGTGAAAATATGCCTGAAAAAAATCGCATTCTGTAATTTGATTCTGTAATCAAAGCAAAGGGTGGTCACACTAGATATTGACTTTTTCTCACAAAAATAAATTATTTTTGTATTTGCTATATATTGTTATCTGTTTACTTACTTCCATCTATATGAACCAATATTACATCAAATTAGTACTTGAATTGTACTTGGTTTCTGATTTACCTTCATTTTGTTAAATGTGCAGTCATCACTGCACACAACTGTTTATCTTTGACAATGCTACCACTGATAATGTAACAGTTGGGCTTTGTGCAGAGTTCAGCGGCACGGAGGACAGGAAGTTGAGGACTGGACGCAGGTGCAAGGATGGACTTAGTTGTGTTTATTATGCCTACTGCACAACAGAAGGCACAAACGTCGCAATAAAAAACAAAAAGGAAACAGGGCTCCTTAATAAACACTATAAGTAATACAGACTCCGGGCTTTAGCTGCATTGTATTACAAATAGGATAACAAAACATGAAGCAAGTTTCCTTTAAATAAAGTGCTGGTTTAAAACAATAAACTCCACTAAGTTAGATTTAGAGAATAATACTTGCAAAACACTGAGAATACATCCATACAAGACGTATCTTAATTAGATCTTAAATAAAAAACTGCTACCACTCAGTGGAAATGAACAACAAGTGCAGGTGATAATTGAATAATAGGTGAAGTGCAGGCCGGATCTTAGTGGACCGGTGAGCTGGACGGCTGGAGGCGTGGTCTTACAGATAAGAAACTGCTGTCTCAATCAAGGAAAGTTTATCAAGTTCACCGCACTAAAATAATATTGAGAGTATAGAGTCCTCAACTGTATATATTTCTGATTTGGACCTTACGTGTCAGAAAATGTACAATTATTTATAGAAACATGGTGTTGCCGTCACAGAACCAATTATTCCTAAAATACAAATAAAACCCTTGAACCACAAGAATAGCAGGCCGTAGCAGGAATATGATTGGCGAAAAAGGCTGAACTATGCTTGCTAAACATACTGTACATTCCGAAAGCAGAGGACTTGACTTGTGACTCTTAGGTTCTATAATTCTTTCTTTCGATCAGTGAACAGGCCAAAGAAAAATCAGTTTGAAGTGCTCTGATCAAAGACCATGCAAACTACCCAACTGGAAATTTGATTTTCTGAGTGCATATTCAGTAATGTTTGACCAGGTCTCTTTTCAGCACTCCTTTGAAAAATAATGTTTAAAAAGTCAGTCTTGAAGGTTTCCCCGCCTCATTTTTATCACCATACTTTACTGCAGTCAACTAAACATGACTGAATGCCTCTGGTTCCACAATAAAAACTTGGCATATCATATATTTCTTTTTCCTGTCCATAATTTCTTAAAGTACTGTATGAGCGGCATTGTACAATGATTTCAGAGAGCAACATGTTGTGCATTTTTATTCTGAACACAATTTCCTGAAACACCCTGCTCACCCAACTGAGTGATCCAATTGCTAATCGAAATCCCAGCACATCTTGCAGTATCAGTCCAGCATGTGCAAACAGACATTCTTGAATAAATCATCATAAAAAAAAGAGCACTTGCCAATTGCAAGGGTCCTGTGTGTTTAAAATGAAAACACTTTCATTTTAGAGGCCTTGCTTTCAATGCAAAACATATCATCATAAACATATCACCATAAAACCAACGGAACCATAATACAGCTGCTTTACTCAACCCATGGAAATTTAGGCCTATTTTACATTCTAGTGGAGATCCCAAAGTTTCCAGAGATCACAAATATGTCCTGCTGCATTACAAGAAAATGTGTATTAAATAATTCACAATATCCTAAATACTGTATTTTCACGGCGTCTTGGGTTTGAATATTTTACTCAATATACTGGTAAATGTGATGTAGCTTCAGTGAAACACTACAAATAGCAAATATGGAGTACAATGCTGTGAAAAACGTATTTGCCCCTTTCCCAATTCCTTCTACTTTTGCATATTAGTGGCACTTAAATGTGTCAAATCTCCAAACTAATTCCAATATTAGACAGAGATAATCCATATAAACATAAAATGCAGTTGTTAAATCATGATTTCATTTACTGAGGGAAAAAGGCTATCCAAATCTACCAGGCCCTGCGTGAAAAAAATTATTGCACCAGAGTTACTGAATGAACCAATGAAACAAATCAAATTGTGAATTGAGTTCAATTTCATAAGAAACACACAGGAGGGAGTATGCCAGCCCCACTAAATGTAAAAACTGCACAGAACCTGCCTAGCAATGTGAAGTTGGCCAATTGCAGCACGTGATGCTGCAATCTAAAAAAAAAAGAAATTCAAGAACAGATGAGAACAAAGTTTTTGACATCTATCAGTCTGGAAAGAGTTACAAAGGCATTTACAAGACTCCAGGACTCTAATAAACCACAGTAAGAGCCATTATTTAAAAGGAAGAAAACTTGGAACCGTGGTGAAGCTTCTCAGGAGTGCCAGTTTACCAAAATTCCTCCGAAACTGCATTGACGACTCATCCAGGAGACCACAAAAAACCCAGACCAACAGCTAATGAACTGTAGGCCTGCCTTGACGTCATTAAGGTCTGTGCTCGCAATAAGGTTCAATGTCATTGTCAACAATAAGAACAAGACTGGGGAAAAAAATAGCATCCACGGGAGAGCTGCAAGGCAAAAACGACCTCTGGCAAATAATTCATATTTGTCAAAAAATATCATGATGACTAATATCATGATGACCCCCAAGACTTTTTTATTTATAGTATTTTGTGGACAGATGAGTCAACAGTGGGAATTTCCAGAAAAAATGTTTTCTGTTACATCTGGCACAACGTTAACATGGCATTTCACAATATGAACACTGTACCAACAGTCAAAATGGCAACAGTAGTGTGATGGTTTGGAGCGGTTTTGCTGTTTCAGGATCTGGGTGACTTGTTGTTACGTGCCACACTTTTTCTGTATTTCTTTGGTTGTTCTGGCTGTGTCTCTCTATTGGTCCAGGTTCCTATCAATCATCATTACCCCAGTCATGCCATGTCCCGCCCCACCAATCAGAGGGAGTCTCCTGATACTGGTCCTACCAATCATCATTCACCTTACCTGTTTAAATCCGGATCTCGTGATCTGAAAGGGAGTTCTGTTCATCCTATATTTGTTGAACTTCAGTCGTTTGCTTTTTTTAAATTTTGGTTTGTAACTCCTTCTTTGTGCTGGTTTCTTATTGGTTGTCTACTGAGTTTCTTTCTGACCACATTGAGGCCGGGGAAGGGTAAGAAAGAGGCCTCTGTACACCTGCACGTAGGCAAAAGAAATCTGTTAAACACACCAGGTTAGGAGTGTTTTCCACCAACTGTTTTGGCTAGTCAGTATAGTTAGGTAAGTTTTCTTTCTGTATATATAATCAGCAATTAGGTAGCTTACTCGTTTTGTTTCTAGCTAGTCCTGTTTTGGGTTTTGTTTAGTTCTTTGCTTGGGCAGCACTCAGGTCCCCGGGCCTTGATTGTGTGTTTTGTCATGTTATTGTTTCCTGTTTTGTAAATATTGTAAATACCACTATTTTGCTCAGTAAAACGACCCATTTGCACTTCTTCACTCGTGGATTTTGTCATTGCCCCCATATCTCGTTGTGTTGTCTTTAAGTATCGCTTGCCCCAGGCTTGCGCCATTTTCCATCACCCCGTTTAAAAGCCAAAGTGCAAACCCTAGCTTTCCTAGGCACTGTGGGGTTCGTAACACTTGTCATAAGCCATGGAGGTGTGAATTCTGCTCTCCACAAGTAGATCCTGGAGGAGAATGTCCGGCCATCCAGTTTGTGACTGAAAGCTCGAGCGCAGTTGAGTTACTCGGTGAGACAATGTTCTGAAGCACACACGCAAACCTGCCACTGAATGGCTTGAAACAAGCAAAATGTTTTGGAGTGGCCTAGTCAATGTCCGGACTTGAATCTAGTTGCCATGCTGTGGCATGACCTTAACCCTTGTGTGGTATTCATATTTCATTTACTCAGCCAGTGTTTATGGGTCTGGTGGACTCGCTGCATTTTGGTGTTTTAAATTTAACCCAATCAAACATTTTTACATTAAAATACTAAACAGATGTTTACTTCACTCCAATTACATGCAATATAAACAGCATATATGATTAATATTTGCCCTTTACATTTGTTAGATTACATTTATTTTAAAGACGTGTAAATCGCTTTTCTTGTTTCATAAAATATAATTTAAAATTTTAAAAAAAGAAAAAATCAATTTAGTCAAACAGCTTTTTGCCACTGATGTCTCATCTTCAAACTTACAAATGAAACTGTGATGTACGTAGAGTATTAGACACCAAACGCAGCGGCCAGAATTAGAAAGCAAAAACAGCAGAGAAAGGAGAGACTCAAATAGAAAAATTTAGAAAAAATCTTGTGTTGTTTTCACAACACTTTACAAATGTGACAGTGTCATAAATATGGGATAAAATGCTTTGTGTAATTTTGAACCTTCTTGGGGGGGAAAAATCTGAGTTTTAGGGGCTTAAAACGCCCAAGAAATGTATACTATTACATATTATTGTAACCTAATGCTTTGCGTCTGGTGTGACTGAATACTGATGAACATGAAAAAAAATGGTAAAAATCGAGCCCATATTCATTACAGTACTGGATCCATTCCTTAGATCAGCTATATATAGACCTCAGTGCAGGTAGCCTTTCACAATAAATGCTGTAGAAGATATGTAGTGGCAGTTCACTACATCATGGCGGGTTACCTGTCATCAATGTCATACTCCCTCTGCAATACATACCATGACAGTCTAACCACTGGTGCACCCTGCACTGCCTCCGCTTTTCAGATGTTAATTAAATCTCTAAACAAAAGGCTGCTGCTTGCCAGGAGACACGAGGACAGGTGCATGTGGCTTCCGCTGCAGCAGGTGGAGTAAATTGGATTTTGTTTCTCCAGAGTCCATCTATTGGGGGGTAGCTAGAGACAGATTTCTGCAGAACAAATACAGAAAAAGAATGAAAAATAAAATGAAAAATAAAATTAGGAAAGTGGGCCAAGATCAGTTGTAATGTTGTGACATGAAGCAGATGCATAAATAAAATTGCATCACATCACAGGGCTTCTGTCATCAGGCCTGATGTATACTTGTTTTCCTGCCAAACTTTCTGAGGGATGGAAGATTAAATTATCCCTGTTTAAATAAAAACCGATCTGAGAGTATGACTGTTCAGACAGATAGGTTGAGACGGTGCATTTTAGAGGTTTCTGCTGGTAAGAATTAGATTTGAAAGGAAAATGGTATATGGACAGGTACCGATGGTGCAGGCGCGAGGGATGCAGTAGAGAGGGGCTGCCAAGCAGCAAAAGGCCCAGGCTGGAATAAAAAACACTGGCCGCTGTGGTTCAGACTCAGGTTTCAGTGGTTCAGTCTACTAACGAGCCACCAGGGCGCCCCGACACAATATCCACGGCTCACACCTTTGTGGGAGAAAATACACATATTTACTTGAAGGTCTGTGAAGTTGTTTGAAAACAAAAAATTAATTACATTGTATAAAACAACATGAAGATCAATAATTACGTGGAACACATAGCATAACATGAATGCGGAGAATAGGACATTCAGCCCAGCTAGGCTCATACTTTTCCTATCACTAAAAATGTACCTAACACTCCTGATAACACTCCTGTCTACCTCTATGACATTACCAAGTATGTAATACCATACTGAGACTGTTTTGCGCGAAAAAACTTTCTATATGCTAAATTTACCCTTTGCTAACATCCATTCATGAATGCAGTTTTGCAAACACGCGTTAGCCAAAATAAGCCTGCATTGCTAACTCAGTTAATAACTTTGACATATTTAAAGGTCTTTGTCAAAATCCCCTGCAAGTAATGGTGGAGATTGGTCCATTGTCATTCAACAAAATAGCCACAGCAGCACAAGGGAAGGAAATATATTTCTATGAGTCTGTGCTCAAGACTTTTATCTTTCATTCCAGGAATGAACTTTGTGGCTATTTGAAACTTTTCTGGAGCTAGGGCCCTAATTTGAAGACCTAAATACAGTTGGAAGATGCTAGTGCAGACGGTATCGCAGATCAGAATTGGCACATCTAACTCTACTCTGGTAATTCTATGACAGGAGCTAAAAGTACAGCATTGGCGCTGTTGTCAACACGGTTAGTCTAAGACGAATTAATTACCTGTGGGAGCACTGGGGGTTTTGGTTCCATTAAGGCCAATCAGATGAGCCACTGTCATTCTCGTTAAAGCCATTGAGATTATATATATATATATATATATATATATATATATATATATATTTATTTATATATATATATATATATATATACACACACATACATACATACACACACTGTATTATGGTAAGCCGTTTAGGAAATGATTATATTGAATGAAACTGAATAAATGGAATGAAACTTGAATATATGGAAAGTAATCTGAATACATATATTTACATTCCAGTACACTAGCTTACTTTACATGTTACAATGGTCCATGTCCCTCTACTTTGACTCATGAACATTTATCCGTATGTTTCCATTTATTGTGTATTCAGAGAAAGAGACGTCTGTTGAGAGTCGTTTTAGTAGCATGTGTGAACCCTGCGAGTTAACAGGTTCAGCGTAGTTTGTGACGATGCGGCGCTAAGTTTGTGGTCGGAAGTCAGTGTAATTAAAGGGTATTAACACATCTGTTAGTGGAGTGATTTTGCTGTCATGTGTGCCAGTGATGCTCTGTCCTATCATCAGCACTCATGGAACACCTCCCGTCTGATCAAATTACTTGGTTGGAACTAACTGTTGTATAAATTACCGTGAGGATGTGGGCAACTTTGACTGGGGTAAATTGCGATGGCTACATGACTGGGTCAGAGAATCCCCAAAACTGCAGCTCTTGTAGGGTTTTCCCAGTCTGCAGTGGTCAGTACCGACCAAAAGTGGTCCGTGGCAGGAAAATCGGAGAACCGGCAACAGGTTCATGGGTGGTGAAGGCTCATTGATCTGCGTGGGGAGCGAAGCCTGGCCCGTGTGATCCTATCCAACAGAAGAGTAACAGTAGCTCAACTGGCTGAAAAAGGTCATGCTGGTCTTGAGAAAAAAAAGTTTCAGAACTCAAAGTGCATCACACTTTGATGCGTATGAGGCTGTGCAGCCCCAGGCCAATCAGGATGCCTACACTGACTGCAGTCCGCAGCCAAAAGCGCCAACAATGGGCATGTGAGCATCAGAATTGGACCTTGGAGCAATGGAGGAAGATGGCCTGGTCTAATGACCATGTTTTCTTTTGCCTCATGTGGATGGCTGAATGCATGCATGTTTTTTTCCTGGTGAAGACATGGCACCAGAGTGCATAGTGGGAAGAAGGCAAGCCAGGAGAGGCAGTGCCATGCTTGTTTTGCTGGGAAATCTTGGATGCTGCCATTCTTGTGGATGTTACTTCCTACGTGCAGATGTACTACCTACCTAAACATTTTTGCAGACTAAGTAAACCCCTTCATCGGAATGGTGTTCCCTAATGGCTGTGGCTTTTTTCAGCAGGATACTGCGCCCTGACACACTGCAAAAATTGTTCAGGAATGATTTGAGGAACACAGCAATGAGTTCAACACATTGATTTGGTGACAAAATTCCTCGAATCTCCATGCAATCAAGCACCTGTGGAATGTGCTGGACAAACAAATCCATAGAATCCCCACCTTGCAAATTACACGACTTAAAGGACCTGCTGCGAGCGTCTTGGTGCCAGGTACCGCAACACACCTTCAGAGGTCAAGTGGAGTCCATGCCTTGATGGCGCAGGATTGTTTTGGCAGCAAAAGGGGTACCTGCACAATATTAGATAGGCAGTCCTAATGTTATGGTCGATACATGTTGCTATTACCACAATGACTTTATTTTATCAGGCTGTCAGTGAATCTGTCTTGACTTCTTCGCTTGTTGCATGGTTTGATAACCTGTCTCTTAAAAGAAAAATTTCCCAGTCAAATTGTCAAAAGGGCTATCAAGCGTATAGGTGAGTCTAAACTCAACCAATCTGATTGTTATTTTTTGCTCTTGCAGCGTAAGGCAAACTCTATCCTTCAGTACTGTACCCTCAAATAGTGAGTTCCAGCTTTTTAGCCCCAGTCATTTTTTTTTGCCCCTAAGGGGAGAGAAAAAAACAATAAACTTTTGTACTTGCAGTTATAGCATTACTAAGAAAAGCTTGCTCAAAATGATGAAATTTACTCCGGCTTGGTCATTTTAACCCTGTGGTTGTGTATGGTTGTGGGTGCATGTGCATGCATGTGTGTGTGTGCGTGGTCCAACAGAATTCCAGGTTTCTTTATCCTTATGGGGACATTTTCAGGTCCCCATGAAGAAATTGAGCTATTTTAGGGTTAGAGGTTAAGGTTGAAATACGGTTAGGGTTAGTTACGGTTAGGGTTAGGAATGTACAGTTGAGGGTTGAGGTCAGGGAAAGGGTTAGGGAATGAATGCAAGTCTATAAAATGTCCCCACAAGACATGAAAACCCAATTGTGTGTGTGTGTGTGTGTGTGTGTGTGTGTGTGTGTGTGTGTGTGTGTGTGTGTGTGTGTGTGTGTGTGTGTGCGCGCGCGTATGCGTGTCTATGGAATCTCTTTGTCATGACCATATTTAATGAGGATACTATTTTTGATGTATTTTTCATGGGTGTCTTTTGAACTAGTATTGTTATGTTATTTTTAATTTTATAATGCTGTATTTCCCATCTGCAGAATAAATTTACTCTCAGGGTACTAATAAAGTAAACCTTGAACCTTGAATTTCCTAAAGCCATTTCCTAGGTCTTTAGCTCAACAACATCAAACATGGTTACTGTATTCTTTTCTCTTAAACATGGCAATGGATGAATGATGGCGACTGGCCTGTGTGTAACTGCATATTTATACTTTATGGAAACAAGAAGTCATGGCCGACCATTTAAGTTTTCCTTATCATTTTTTTTCTTCGATAATATTACTGACATTGTGTTACATATTTGAAATTTTTTAATAATAGATTGGGAGGATCAACCGCAACCAATTTTTTTTTCATAAGCTTTTTAGCTAATATTTATCAAGGGTGCAAACATTCATGGAGGGCATAGACGTCATACAACATTTTACAAAAAATCAATATAGTTAGGGAAACCATTTTTGCTTCATTTTGCATCAGATCATTTGACTAAACAGTTTTCATGTATCTTAATAGCCTTTAGCATATTTTGAAGCAATAAAATTAAGCCTACACATGATGCATGTCTCAATAAACATTAATTGTTATTGATTAAAATGGTGTGGACATTGCTGATGACCAATTGTCACTACAGATCTGATCTAAAAGCTTACACTAAGAAACAACCAGCCCATAAGGTCTCGATAGACACAGAGGAGTAACGAAAACAAAAACAGAGAGATGCACCGATGGGAATAACCCTCCCTGTCGTCACCAAAGTTAGGCTCCCAAATGGGAGAAACTAAAGAAAAAAACTACTGCAAAGTTGCTTATCATCCTTCCTCAATATAAATGCAAAGACCCTGCAAACAAACCAAGAGCTAATAACCTCTAGCTGTTACCGGCACTCATGTATAGACGATGATAAAATAGGGAGCAGGTGCCACTTCCGCATGTATAGACTGAATGCAGGTGCTGCAAATCATCAATTAAGCAGCTCTATTGAAGCAGATACCTGGAAATATATTCGACATTCGAGTAGCAAAAACTAATCGGTAAGACCAAAAATGAGAAAAAATGGAAGTGCACCCCTCGCAGAACAAAGAAATAAATGGTATGTATCAGGCATTTGATGCCACTGGAACATACTTATGGTTTTTTTTTTTTAAATTACATATTTTTATTGAGATTTTGATTTAAAACAAACTAAACACAGGATATACATAAACATACAGTGTAAATTATAATAATCCCACCCCCAACTCACCCACCCATCTCATCTTTCAAAGGTGAAAAGATGTATATAATCTATATATAGTATAATAATAATAGAGCCAATGTAGAGCAAAGCATATAAGTATTATTAGTCAATTCCAATAACAGAGCAATTCCAAGGTACCATCAGCCAAATGTCGCCTCAGTGAAAGGCACCAAAACAATCCCCAAATCGAAATGGGGGGGATCCCTCCCTCCCAAATATAGTAGTGCACTATTAATGCCCATCAATTGTAAAAAAATCCCTTGTAATACATCAAAAGATTTTTGTTTGGGGATAGCCTGGCGTCTTGTAACCGAGGGGACACTCCGCCAAAACACCCCGGGATCGCCCATCAGATAAGTTTAGAAAATAAGTAATGAATTCTCCACATTAATATAAAGCGCCTTTAGAATATGTGTTAGGAGGGAGTTGAAGAGTCGAGGTAGCGCTGCAAATCTGCTTTTTCCAAATAAATGTAGGAAAAGAGCCAAAATTTATTATGTTTGAGACTATAAGTCAACCTCTTTAATGCAAGACAGGATGACATTTCTTTAAACCAATGGTTAACGTGAGCACATGAAATATTTTTCCAGTACATAGCAATCAACCATTTTGCATCAATGAGGCAGAGATTGACCAATTTTATTTCATGCTTTTTTAAGAAAAGATTTTCAGGGTAAAGGCCTAAGATGAAAAGTTTGGGAATGAGAAGAATGGGTTTAGAAATAATTTGGGAAATTATGTTAAGTACTTCTGTCCAAAACTTCTGCATCTTTTCACATTCCCAGATACAATGGAAGATGGTGCCTTTATGAGTTTGGCATTTGAAACAAATGTCTGGAATGTCTGGGTTAAATTTATTCATCTTTAGTAGGGTAATAAATGTCCTCATTATCCAATGATATTGTATTAATTTAAGTCTGTAGTTTATTGAAATATTATGGGCCTTCGAGCATATCTGACTCCATTCACAATTGAGCACACAATCTGAGCTTGGTCCAGAGTACAAGAGTCTAACCCACTGCCTAAAGTAAACTCCAAATCTGAATAGAGAGAGCACATTGAACAAATATGGCCATTCCACTCTGTCGAATGCTTTTTCAGCATCCTATGACAGAATACACGAGTCTTGAATCTCTTCTTTTTCATAGATTATATTTAATACTGTTCTTATATTATAATACCCCTGATGGCTTTTGATAAATCCATTCTGATCAGTAACTATTAGAGATGGGAGGCATTTCTCTAATCTTAATGCTAAAACTTTAGCTATTATCTTTACATCTGAATTCAAGAGGGAGATAGGCTGATAGGACTCACATTTATTGGGAGATTTATCTGGTTTAAGTATTAAGGTAATGAATGCATTTCTCAGAGGGGGGGGGGGAGATCTACCATTTCAAAAGGATTCCTCATACATTTCTTTCAATGGGCTTATCAATTTGTCTTTAAATGATTCATAAATCTTGATAATAAGTCCATCAGGACCCACTGTTTTCCCCCCTTTCATACGCATCATAGCTTCCAAAATTTCTCGACTTTCAAGTGCATGGTCCAACAGGATTTTTTGTCTTCCGATATGGAAGGGACTGGAAGTTCATCAAGAAAGAGAGATTGATCCTCTCTTAATTCTGCTTTATATAAGGTCTGATACTTTTACTGCATACTATCATTTATTCAAAAAGGGTCAACAATTATACTACCATTTGGAATTTGGATACTGTTAATGGCTTTTTCTGTGTCTAACTTCTTTATTTGCCAAGTTAATAACTTTCCACTTTTTTCCCCTTGTTCGTAAAATGTAAGTTTTAGTCTTGTTAAACTATTTTCTGCCTTAATGGTAGAAAGTGCATTATATTTAGCTCTAAGAGTCAATAATTCCTGTATATAAACTTTGGACTTATCTACCTCCCTCTCAAGTTGTTTAATTGACTTATCTAAATTTAGCATTTCTAGATTTATTTTATTTGTTCTTGAGCTAGCGTAGCTAATTACTTGTCCGCAAATGTAGGCCTTAAATGCCTCCCATCTAATTGAGGCGGAAGTTTCGTCTTTATTTGTATCAAAAAAAATCAATTTGTACTCCCAAAAATTCAAGAAGACTTGGGTCATTTAACCATTTGGGATGGAGCTGCCATCTCCGTACACCCTCCACTAGTTTTTGATCATTATATATGAGAGAAGCTGGACCATCATCTGAGATTGCGATGGAGTTATAAATGCAATCTTTCACTCGAGGAAAAAGATCACGGGGTACCAAAAAATCAATTCATGAGTGGCCTTTGGATACATTTGAATAACCAGAATATTCTCTATTATTAGGAAACAATCTCCTCCAGAGGTCACACAAGTTTAGTTCTTTCATAAAATACTGTAATATTTTCCTACTCTGTGTATGAGATGTGTCAATGCCAGAGGAGCGATCAAGGTGAGGAGAGATTGTGCAGTTAAAGTCTCCACCGATTAGTAATTAGTAATTTTGAAAATAAGTTTTCATAAGTTTTCAAAAAATTTGGGGCAATCATCATTTAGTCAGTATAAATTAACCATTGTAACTTTTTCATTAAAAAGTGAACCTTGTAAAATAAGATATTTTCCTCTTGAATCCGGTAATACTTTAATAACTTGAAAAGGGAGTGATTTATGAATTAGTGTAATGTCGCCCCACACACTAGTAGAGAATAAAGCAGAAAAGATTTGGCCAGGCCAACGTCTTCTCGCCTATATCGTCCAATGCTAAATGGGATTCTTTTAAAAAATAACTGTAGATTTAAGTTGTTTAACCCTTGTCATAACCTGTTTTAATTTAGTCAGTTTCCCTAAGCCACTCACATTCCAAGTAGTAATCTTTATAACTGAGTCACCAACCATTATTCTTCAAAGTAGATAATCCACTCTCGTTGTCGTCAAAACAGAAGCAATTAAAAGGCATGAATAATAAATGTTGCATGGACGTTAAAAGGAGTAGTCGCACTATAAAATTAAACTGAATTCTTATGAAAGATACGAAAATCCCTCCCCCCTGTCGACCAGACCTTGGCAGCGTTCTCCACTAACCCAATCAAGTGAAAACACAACATAACACTGATTTGATCCTAGAAAGAGGAGCAGAATAATGATACCTAAACACACGTTCATCACCAGCCGTCCCTGTTGAACGGCGGGAAAAAGAATGAATCAGAAAATACTCAAAAAAAGGGAAAAGGAATATCTATACTGAACGACAGAAGAAACGGAAGTCAATCAAAAACAGACCGGAAATCAAGTCCGCGCGCAATTACCTCAGAACATCAAAGTCATTACCAGCACATCTACATTTTCACTCGTCCCATCAAACCCCTCCCCGCCCCGTGGTCACCTTAACTGATCAACCACAAGAGCACATCCACCAACCAGCTAACTCCGCTTCCTCCGCCGCCCAGCACACATACACGTATAAATACATACACGCTTAAATATCAAAAAACATTCTTCCTCTAAATGTCTACGACAATTTTTTTTTCTTTTTTGCTTTTTAATGGGTATCCAAGACATGTTCAAAATACAGGGTGGCTCAAAAAAAACCCAACCGAAAAATAGTGCAAAATCTAATTCCCTTTAGTGAGATGGAGTAAAAACCCAACCGAATAGTTGATAAGACAATTTATTTCATGTAGTTGATAAGAAATAAACTTGGCAGGATTACTCTTTCTCACTAAAGTGAATTCGTTTCTGCATTATGTTTTGGTTGGGTTTTTTTTTGGGCCACCTTGTAGAAATATGTAACTAACTAAAAATCAGAGAAAAAGGGAAATAAATAAATAAGTAATAATAAAAAACATTCCATACTATAGCCTATAAGATATTATCAGAGCAAATTCATAACGTGTAGCAACTTCTGTGAAAGTACACTTAAATCAGTATGGCAATAGCCTAATGTTAAAACTATCATCAGTCAAAAAAAAGAAAAGAAAAAGAGTACTTTGTTATGTCCATAGATCTTAAGTAGAGGAAGAACAAGTAATCCAAATATTTCCATTATTATCCTTGTCATCAGAAATTGTATCCATGCCGGCGTAATACTTTATTTACTACAGGTAGCGGGAGGAGAGACCGGCAAATGCTGTGGCGTCCACTGAAAAATGTGAGATCGCCCTGCATGTGTTTCCCGGAGCCGAGCTGGGTGAATAATCCTATATTGGACATTCAGGCCCTTAAGAAGTTCCCTACCGATCTTTAAAGATAACTTGTCCTTTATTCCCGGCTGCCTGTATCGCTCTTTCTTTATCCTTAAAGTTGAGGAAGCTCATAATTGGCACTCTGGGGATGTTGCAATCTTGGCGACCCTGCAGGCGGTGAGCTCATTCAATGACAACCGGGTTAGGAAAAGAATCAGCGCCCAGTACCTCGGGAAGCCATCGCTGTAAGAAAAGCTGCTGTGTCGCGTCGCTCTGCTCCCTCTGCCAGATTGACGAGGCGAAGATTATTACGCCGGCTGCGGCGTAAGTGAAAGTATCTGCTTCTGAAGCGTGGCGACTGTTTTTTGTTTAGTAGTAACATTGTCCTCAGTGTCACCAATACGCTGTTCCGCCTCTGCGAGTCTGTTGGAAAATTTGCTAAAGTCTTGTTTTATTCCTAATATGGCGGTCAGGACCCCCGCAAACTCTGCCGAGAACTCCTCTCTCATGTCGGCAATGGCTTTCATAATGGTGCTTCCCCCGTTGGTTTCCACGCTGTTGGTACTGGCAGCACTGCTTGCTATTAGCTTGTCAGCGGGTACGGAGGAGACTGAATCCTCATTACTGAAATTAGCCGGCTGGATTATGTCCTTTTTGTGACTTCTGGCTTCCATTTCGTACACAAAGTCTTAAGGTAACAGATGGAATATATTGAAACAGTATTTTGAGATGTTAAATGCAGGATTAGCCGCTAGTACCAAAGAAACGCCTGTCAACACGTGTGTTCAGCTCGTCGTGATGTTGGTTCCTCCAGTATACAGCGCCCTCCATGATTATTGGCACCCCTGGTTAAGATGTGTTCTTTAGCTTCTAAGAAATTCAGTTTTTTTTCTAAATACTATAGGACTACAATGAAAAAAAGAGTAAAATCCAACCTTTAATTCAAGTGCATTTATTAATGAGGGAAAAAATCCCACATTAAGAAATGATTCTTTTACATCAAATAATGTGTGCCATAATTATTAGCACCCCTGATGTTAATACTTTGTACAACCCCCCTTTTCCAACAAAACAGCATCTAATCTTCTTCTATAATGTTTCACAAGATGGGAGAATACAGAGAGAGGGATCTTCGACCATTCCTTTTTGCACAATCTCTAAATCATCCAGCGACCTGGGTCCTCTTCTCTGCACTTTCCTCTTCAGCTCACTCCACAGGTTTTCAATGGGGTTGAGGTCTGGGGACTGAGATGGCCATGGGAGGAGCTTGATTCTGTGTCTGTTGAACCATTTCTGTGTACATTTGGCCACATGTTTAGGGTCATTATCTTGCTGAAAGACCCAGTGATGACCCATCTTCAGCTTTCGGGCAGAGGCCACCAGATTTTCATTTAAAATGTCCTGGTATTTCAAAGCGTTCATGATGCCATGCACCCTAACAAGGTTCCCAGGGCCTCTGGAAGAGAAACAGGCCCACAGCATCACCGATCCTCCCCCATACTTCACAGTGGGCATGAGGTGCTTTTCTGCATACTCATCTTTTGTGTTCCGCCAGACCCACTTTGAGTGTTTGTTGCCAAAAACCTCTATCTTGGTCTCATCTGACCAAAGCACACGGTCCCAGTTGAAGTCTCAGTACCGCTTAGCGAACTCCAGACGTTTGTGTTATGATTGTGAGTGAGAAAAGGTTTTTTCCGTGCATGCCTCCCAAACAGCTTGTTGGCATGTAGCGCCTGATGGTTGTTTTGGTCCGTCTGCTTCTCATGATCACTTCTTAATCATTATACGCCAGATTTTGATTGTGATTAGTCAGTTGGCTGAATAAATGGCTTCATTGCAAGTTAGGCAAAGTACGCAGGAAATGATTTAAGGTGAGATAATTATGCTGAGGCGATGGAGGCTGTCCAACCTCGCTGCTAATTAGTGGACTTCAAATCACAGTTTTATTCCCGGAAGCATTTCAAATGACCGCATTAGGTATGTGTCATAGAAAAGGTAATAAGCAATCACATCTGTCTGCCTATGATTTACTATAAGGGCCATAAATATTTGGACATGGACTAAGTATTTTTGTTATTCTAGCTGTCTACCATCGGATAGAAGAGGGAAAAAAAAATCAGACTATAAAAAGAAAAACTTAAAAGCTATTAAGCAATGCCAAATCAACTACTTGGTACATTTTTATACACTTAATGCACTTCAAGAAAATCTCAGATAATAGCCTTGGCCTAACAATTCCCTTCTAGCTGAAAAACAAGACGAGGCCAAAACCTGGTGTATAGCTGGACAGTATCTGCAGCTGTTCATTTTGAAAGAGCCAATGGGGAAACTCAAACAGTTGACCAACTAAGAGTGCTACTTCATCACTTACTCAGTCATACACTTTCACATTCATAAGGGAAGCACCAGCTTTGCTGCTGTCCAATAAAAACTACTTACACAATATTCATCCAGATCCAGAACACTCTTCAGGAGGCAGGCGTAACAGATGAGGAAAATATTTACTCGTAAAAGAATGATGGGAAGAGAAGAGTTTCGAGAAGAGAAGGAACTGCTCATGAACTGAAGCATACCAAGCATCCCACCTCATCTCTAAACCATGGTGAAGTACAGGTATATTTCAATTTGAATGTCCATAGAACTTGCTTATGTTCATTGATGATCATACGGCTGAAAAAAAAGCCACAGTGTGGATTCTGAGTTGTATTAGGCGAATGTAAACCGATGAGGCAAAACATTAAAATCACTCACAGATGCGGCAAATGATGTTTATTATCTCATAATAACAGCATGTGTTAAGGTCTGCCGACAGATCTTAGATGGTAAGCAAACAGTCAATTCTCCAGGGATGCCACCCCCTATATGCAGAGCACATAGGGCCCCAAGTACCTGGCGGGGGCCGCCAAAATTAAGGTTGATAAAAAATTCCTCCCTGACCATTTATGACCAATTATGCTTTTGGCCTTCAAAAGCTTAGCAGCAGCCCTGCAGTTCTCGTATTCAGCATTTTGGATGTGGGAGTGACAGGAACTGAATGACTTCAAGAAGGACCAAATTATTATGGCCTTATGAGTGGGTTAGAGCATCTCTATAGTGGCAAGACTTCTGAACTGCTCCCTGTCACCAGGTGTGAGTTCCTACTGACAGAGGTCCAAGGAGGGACAAACCATCAACCAGCGACAGGGTTTTGGGTTCCCAACTCATTGAGGCTGGAGGGCTATGAAGGCTATCCCATCTGGTTCAAGCCAATAGAGGGGTGTCTATGGCACAAGTAGCTGAGAATTTCAATACTATTTGCATAAGGAATGTGTCAAAACACACAGTGCCTCACACCCTACCGGGTATTGCCTTTCTAGCTTACAGACTATTTAAGGTGTCCACTTTAACCCCGGCCCACCTCTAAAACTGTCCTCAATGGGCACCTGAACTTCAAAACTGGACATTGAAGAGGGCTTTTTTTTCATATCATGTGGTTCGGCTGGGTACATGTGCATCATTTACCTGGGAAGAGGTGTCATGAGGATGCCCTATGGGAAGAGTACGAGCTGGTGAAAGAAGTGTGATACCCTGGGAAGTGCTCTGCTAGGAAACCTTGAGTTTGGGAATTCAAGTTGCATCAGTTTGATGGAGCTGTTTTGGTATCACAAGGGGAACCTTCACGGGGGTCAGCGCCAACGCATCCCCCCTGCTTGGGAGCTGCAGCTCAACAAGAGCTTCTCTGTCCTGGATGAGGAGGACTCTGCACCCCCACCCTTTCCTGTGCGCCTGGCTGCACCAACGCCGCCCGTGACGAGGGAGACAACTCGGCCCCTACCGAAGAGGCAGCGGATCGCCCGCTCCTGTGGCTGTCCGCTGGCAGTGGCTCCCTCCTCGGATCAGAAAATGGCCTCCCCACCTGCTGCTGCGCTGTCACCGAGCAAGGCACAGCCCACAACCCCTCGGCCACTTTTCTCCCCCTCCACACTGCTCATCAGGGATTCCATCATTAAAAATTAAGATTTTTTTAATGTTGTCACACACTGTTTTCCCGGTGCCCCAGTTAACTGCATCCTTAAAAAAACTCCAGGATTTACTGGCGTCACTCTCGTCCTTCATTAAGAGTTATAGTCCACGTTGGAACGAATGACACTACCCTCCAGCAATCTGAGATGATGAAATCTGACCCTGAAAAAGTCCTAAAGTTCCTTGCTTGTTGTGGGAAGTCAGTCTTCATCTCTGTCCCCATCCCCACTGTGGGTTGCGGGATGGGCTGCCTCAGCAGGCTCCTCAGCCTGCACAGTTGGCTGCAGTCCGCATGCAAGGTGCGGTCCGTTCCCAATGTCCCAAATTTCAATTTGTTTTGGGAATGATGGTCTATTTTTAGGAGAGATGGTCTCCATCCGAACACTCTGGGTGCTAAAATGTTAGCCACTAGCATTCAGTACACCGTGCAGGCTTCCACACGTGATTAACTGTTTAACTGCCACTCCAACACATTGGAATCACGTCCCTCTACCTCTACTATGTCACCTCAGACCACAGTTCCTTATGATAGCCCCCTCTCTTGGCCATTACTGGCAGTTCCGCCTGCCCAGGTTCATCATCGCATTCAGACTATAATCACAGACAGGGTCCTGCACGTGCACTATACACGGTGTTCAGCTGTGGGCGGCCAGTTTTCCGACACTTGTGCCCCCTGACTAGGGCATCTGCTAATCAGAGCGTGGGGTCTGTGCCCATTAGGACCTTGATAAATGCTCGTTCTGTTGTTAATAAGTCTGTTGTAAACATTTACTTAACTGCCAAAGGCTTGGATTTTATGTTTCAGACCAAAACATGGCAGAATGTAATGATTTTACACCCCTGATTGAACTGTGTCCACCTGATAGCAGTTTGGTCTGCTCCCTGAGGCTCTTGGGTTGTAGAGGAGGACTAGCAGTGGTTTTCAGAAACTCCTTCCACTGCTGTAAAGCGAACTCAGGGGTTAACACATCATTTGAGCTCCAGGTCTCCAAGGTGGGACGACCAAATCCTTTTTATTGTGTGTTAATTTATCATCCGCCTGGCTTTAATAGTTGCTTTATTTAAGAATTTGGTGATTTTCTCTCATCTATGAGAGAAAAAAATACATGATTTTCTCTCATCTAACATTCTTATGGTTGGTGACTTTACCATGCATATCGATGATATTTCTAACAGCTTTGCTGCCGATTTTATGAGTATCACAGAGTCTTTTAACTTTATTCAACACGTGTCTGGTCCCACACAGTAAGGGTCATACCTTGGACCTTGTCTTTACGCTTAGTTTAAATGTTGACTCTGTTTGCTCAGACGATTTGTGTTTTATTTAATCTGTGTTTTAGTAAAGAAAAATGCCCTCAAAACTGCTCATCAGTTTTGAGTTTTAAATCATCTTTCAGCAGAAAAGTTCGCTGCAGCTTTTAATGCTGGGGAGGTTTTTTCCTCTTACACCGACGTTGATAGTCTTGTTAATAATTTTAATTCCCATGTTGGTCAGTGTTAGATAAACCAGATAAACCCTCTGTAAACCAGGTATGTCCCTTCTGTAAATTCTACCCCCTGGTTAAATGAAACTATCCGCTGTTTCCGGCGCAAATGTCGGAGGGTGGAACGGCTCTGGAAGTCCGCCATGCTAGATGTCCACCGTTTATACTACAAAGAGCTTATATTTGAATATAATAACGTGGTCAAAGTGGCAAGAACATCATACTTTGCAAACCTAATTTCCAACAGTTAGCAAAACCTTAAGATTTTGTTTGAAACCATTAATAATATTGTTACTTCTGCCCCCCCCCCCCCTCCCTCTTATGCTCCAATACTCTCTTGCTATGTAAGCCATCAATTCTGGATCGTTTCAGCCCAATCTCACTTCATGATTTAAATGATCTGGTCAGCAGTATGAAGTCATCCCTTAGCCCAGTGGACATCTCGCTAACATATTTATTTGAATATGTACCTCCAACAACTGGTCTAGTCTCCATAATTAACAGCTCCCTGCAATTAAACCATGTCCCATCTTATTTTAAATCTGCTGTTGCCAAGCCTCTTATTAAAGAGAGCAACCTAGACCCATCTGATCACCAAAATTACAGACCAATTTCAAAACTGCCTTTTATTTCCAAAATTTTATAAAAAGTTGTAGCTAAGGAACTCATGCCTGTGTTAACTGCCCATAGTATTTTGGATACATTCCAGTTAGGTTTCAGACCAAAATATTCAACTGAGATCGCTCTTCTCAGAGTTTCCAATGATATTATGATGTCTTTAGATGCAGGTAAACGCTCGGTGTTGGTTTTCCTCAACCTGAGCTCTGCGTTTGATATGGTGGACCATAGCATTTTAATAGACTCAGGTTGGTGTCCCAGGGAGTGCCCTTGACTGGTTTTTTAGAAACCTGTCCAATAGGACTTTCTCTGTGTCAGTTGGTCCATATGTTTCCAAACGTTCTACTATGCTCTGTGGTGTGCCCCAAGGACCTGTCTTGGGGCCTATTTTGTTTTCCACTTACGTGCTTCCTCTGAGCACCGTCATCAGTAAATTCCACTTGTAATACCACTTGTATGCTGATGACCTTCAATTGTATGTCTTTTAGACCCACTAAAACAGGTAAAATTATTATGTTGCTGGAGTGTTTGATGGCCATTAAATATTGGATGAGTGGCAACTTTCATCAGTTAAATACAGATAAAACTGAAATTCTCATCATCGCCTTAGACAGCATCTCTTCTCAAGTTGAGAAATGTTTTGCATCCCCTTCTTCCTCTTTATGACAAAAATGTAAAATTCTCGGGGTAACACTTGATAATTTAATGCTTATTGATAAACATATTTAGTCACTGACCCATGCTTGTTTCTTCCACTTAAGAAACACCTCTAAATTGAAATCTGTCGTGTCTCTAGTTGAGTTAGAAATGGTGAGTCATGCTTTCATATCTTCCCAGCTTGACTATTGTGATTCCCTTTTCACCTGTTTGAATAAATCTACCCTTAATTGGTTACAGATGGTTCAAAATGTTGCTGCAAGATTACTGACTAGGTCCACCAGAACAGCTCACATCACTCCAATTTTTTTCCCCTTACATTAGCTTCCAATTAAATTATAAATTCATCTTAAGTTCCTTGTTTACATATATAAAGCCCTTCATGGGCAGGCGCCCAATTACATTCTGGACTTGCTCCAGCCATACATCCCTAGTCATTCACTCAATGTCATCTGACCAGGGTTTACTTGTTGTTCCTCAAGTGTGTTTAAAACATACAGGTTATTGTACTTTTGAATATGTGGTACCTACTCTCTGGAACTCTCTTCCACTCCAGCTCATCTGCGTCAGCAGAGGCTTTCAAAGAGGAGCTTAAGAAACATTTTTTTCAGATTGGCTTTTGAACAGTTAAAACATTGATTTTGATATGTGCAAATTTTCTATGGTATTTCATATTTTAATGCTTTGCTGTTGTTTATTTGTTTTATTTTTCATTTTACCTGTTGTTAAGCACTTTGCGACATTGTTCTGTGAAAGGTGCTACACAAATAAAATTTACTTACTTACTTACTATTGATGGTTTTAATCTTGTGGTTAATCGGTGTATATGCTTGGCTTGAGTCACATGCTTTAAAACCATTTGTTGACACTTGACGGTGCTGATAGATCCAAAGCACACTTTAAAAGTGACCCAACAGTTTTCCGGGCTGAGAAGTTTAATTTTCTACAATAGCTAAGTCAATCGCCTGACCCGAATCCAAGTGAGCAGTTGTTGGAATGGAGGGGCTATTCCATCACAGGGGAGCAAGGATGGAGAAGACTATGAAAGACTGTAAAATATTAGTACAGTGGCAAGTTAAGTGTTTTTGAACTGAAGGAGAGAGGAGTGATCCTGCCGGTTTGTTAGGTATAGTTACCTCCTGCAGATAGGAAGGGTCCATCTCGTTAGTGGCAGCATTGTGTCAGGACTGTGAATATAACCCTGGCCGCAACTGTCGCCCATTGAAGCGGTCAAAGTAGGGGCATTGCATTAGAACAAAAGAAGGTTGAAGAAAAGATGTGCAGCAGTGTTCTGGATGAGTAACCGGCTGAATGGCAGAGGTTTGTAGTTGGCTAGTAATCTCAAGTTAATGTGAAAATGTGTTTATCATGTGTCGTCTTAATTAGACTTGACTGGGCTGTTGAAGCCTTTGGATTAGAATTTTTCTATCACCTACTGTAGGAACAAGCAATCGAGCACTAGAGAGGTACAGCACGGAGGGAAAACAACCAAACTTCCTTTACCTATTTTTCTCTCTTCCTTGATGATTGGAATTTTTTTAATCTAAACTTATCTGTGAATTCTTTAAGGTGAAATGTATATCAGACTGACACTCAATTTGCCTGAAAAAAATATTTTGCCTGAAAATATCTTGAGGCAAATACACCAAAGGTCTCCAAGGAATGGGTTCAGAGCAGATATAGGAATAAAAATGCCATTATATTACTGCCTATGCACTACTGAGCATATTTAAAGCTTGGCTAAAGTGACATTGTGGCGATTTCGGAGAGATAAAGTGATCATATAATGGATGTGATAGTTTAGCATCAAAATTAACCTAAAATTGTACAGTTGTCTTTGGGACAAGCAGCAGTTTCCTGCCTTCTGTGTCAAATCGTTTCTTCAGTTTTTTTTTCCAGAAAAAACCCTCCATGATGTGAATATTAAAGAAACATTAAAGTCTATTTTACCAACATTTAGAGAGCAATCATTTCATGTTTCCAGAAATATTACAATGCACATATAATGCACGTTAATACATTTAGTAAACCATCCTGATCTGTTCTCACTTTGCTTTTTCTTTTAAAGATTATTTTATTGGGATTTTCTCCTTTATTTGATGGTCACATATATGGGGAGAGACAGGAGGGTTGGGGAGAAGAATGGGGGAAGACATGCGGCAAATGACCCGAGCCGGAATCGAGTCGGGTCACCGCAGGACAGCCACAGCCTGTATGATGTGTGTGCTTAGACCGATGAGCCACTGGGGCGCCCCTCCCTCAGTGCTTAATTATCATTTCTGATGGGCTGGTAAACAAAATTCTAAATATGTCATAAGATAAGACTACATGACTTAGCTCACACAGGACTATATTTAAATCGGTGCCTGTCCCCAAAAATCTGTTAATCTCGGCACCGTTCAAGCGGACAGCACACAAGGTTTCAATGTACTTAACTTCCGTTTGCGTACTCCTGCGTTAGAGCTGCTTCAGGAAATGCAAGTTGAGAAAGAAAACACTTTCGTAGGATCACTCGTTGCAAACCGTCTTAGAACTCTATGATTGATTGTTGCTGGGAAATGAGGCCCTGGTCACATTGAGCAATTGCAATAGAGAGGTACTGATAGCTGACACAGAAGAGTATGCAAAAGAGTAGAGGCTTCATAGTCCATTATATATAGTCCCTATATGTACTATAATGGTTGAAGCCATTTTAGAGAAACAAAATTAACTGCCTTGGAAAGAAATTAACTTCTTTAGTGGATGTTAATGCAGCTGCCGAGCTGTTTGACTAGTGAAGTAAAATAGAGCTAATTTATAATCTCAATCCGCCACATCTATACTAGCAGTGTGTTGGCCATCACATAGTTGTACTAAGAATAATTGGCTGGCCATGGCCATGTTGGTGAGAGAAGGAGAGGAAGGCTTGAAGGGGGTGGGAATTAGACCCAGACTTCGGGTAGGGGGGCCCTGAAACTTTAAAGGAGCTTTCAGACAGCTTTGTAAGCAACCTGCAAGGGCAGACCATTCAGCCAATAACTATCCACCTCTCCCACAGCGGCTATGATTGGAGGGCCCTACCATGCATGCTACCTCCACCCCCGCACCCCCCACCTCCTCAGTCGTGATATTCTTACTCAGGGCCTCTACCCTCTCTCCTGCTGGGGTACAGAAGTCTAAATTTGAAAGTAGAAGCACTAATGAGCTAGGAACTTCAATTCAAGGTACAAAACTGCTCCTGTAACTGACCGATGTGTGACCATTAAAAAAGGGATCCCTCTGGGATTTTGCCTTGCATTGCCACAGCAGTGCAGTTGACTCAGACCAGAAACGATTAGGAAAATGCATCAAAAAATTTAAGGGAGGAGAGCTATTTCTGTGCTGGTTTGGAGAGAAAAGGAATGTGGAGTGGAACAAAGATGGCTGTTCCAAGGAATGCCACCACCTGTAGTTAGCTACTAGCTTGAAAATTTTCAGGCAATGACACAGCTATGTCTCAGGATTATTTTTCACCAAAACTCCCTGCATGAACCTTGTCTTTCCTCATAACCTGCACATTATAAACAGTGGATGTTTTCCCTGCTAGCAGTATCGCAAATCACAATATATATTTAATTATTTTACACAAACATGCATTGTTCTTCATTTGAACTTGAACTTTCTCAATATACTGCTGTGCTTTTGAATATGCCACCACCCTTTCTTCATCCTGGCTCCATTCATATTCCACTTTAGAAAGTTTTTCTTTTTTTTTTTCAAAGGTGTTTGGGGTTTGGCTTCAAAGTCCATCTTATTTGTGTGAATTTCAGCAAACCTAAAGCATTACCATATCAATCAAACTGTGATACTACTTCAATACAAAGGCAGATAAAAACTGCAGATATTTTAATGGCATACCTCCGAACACTATACCATATACAAACTTAAAGGGCTCACGGTGCAAACCATACATTTTAAATATAATTTGTAAAATATCAGAAAGGTGGCGAAACATTTGTCTTGCAAAAACATAAAACCTGTTGCTCCTAGCTTGCATATGAGAATAAAACACAATTGGACAGAAGCGTAAAGCAAACCTGAGGCATATTAAATGGAGAGTGGTGACAGATCACAATAAAAAAATTTAAAAAGCACTCAAAAATTCACGCTTACTTGGGGCATCCTCAACAGAGCCAGACAGTGACAGACACAGCCACTCATAACTGCAGAGAATGGGGCTCATCGAAAAAGTAATGATTTCCACAAAATGAAAGAATCTTTTCTTTACTGAACTGAAAGGAATATAAGATCAGACAGCCTTAAATAATGTATTCTTTTCTGTAGCTGACGTGAACTGACTTGAAATATCTTGAATGCTTTGGAACGGGTGCCCACTTGTATAATGAAGATGATGGCTGTGTTACTGATGTTTGGCCAGAAACGTGGAAAGCATTCCTTCATGCCATCTCAAACAGAGCACAATTTATGAGAAGTCTAAAGCATAATCCAGGGAGAAAACTGAAAATCAGCACAACTGTGAAGTCTGTGCTGATTAAGCAATTTTATTAAATTATTCTAGGGGAAAAAAATAATGTTCTATTTATTGCAGAAATTAATATTGTGGGAATATATGTATTTTCAAACTTCAGTTAGTTTCCATAACGTGCAGTTGGAGTGGGTCACATTTGCATTTGCTCAGTGGGAACTTGGGAACCACATTTACAGCTGAAATGCAAATGTGAACTACAACATACTGTATTTGCCGGTATTATGTCAGTGAGTTCCTTTCTCAGTAAATAAAACATTATTTACTATGTCATGAACAATGAGCTTGTATGAAACCAAGATTCTGTTTGAACTGGCTATATTTGAACTGTGAAGGCATGAAGCGCTAGTATTTGCGAGGAGGAATGCAATGGTGTTTGAGGTCCGCAGAAGCAGCTGTTTCCTCACAGGGTACAAGCCATCAGGAAGGGGTTAAACCGTTCTCTTTTGGTGTGCGAAGCATAAGAATTTTATGTTATCAAACAAATCTAGTCAGCCTTTTGTTACCTTTCTGAGCATGGGCTAAATCATTTAGCAACCGAAGAGTTGAATGCTCAAATCCCGTAAGAAAAATTCAAGGTCACCTATACGTATGCAGTGCCAGCAGCTCACAAGGTCAACGTGTGCATATTTCATTCCAATCTAGAGACTTCTTTTATCCATCAGGTCTTCTTGGATGGCTCCATTTCTTGGGATGGCATATGCCTACCTATGCTGGTGGAGTGATGGCAAGGGGTGGGACCTCAAATTGATAGCTTGCCCAAGACACGAAACAATGCAAATTTAAGGCAAGCTATGATGGGATGCTTTCTACAATCATCGGCTGCCTGGGCCCGCCTGTCTGTTAGTCTGTGGTTCGCTCCAACCGAATCAGAGCAGCATTTATCTGCCACCAATGGGAGAATATTCAGGAGCCTTTGTGGGGTTGCCATAGCAATACAGCCCTTCTAATGTTCTCAGACTGGACAGAGTGCTACCCTGAAAATTGGCCACCATGGCTATTATTGCTGTCAACACATACAGGCATATAAATATCCATGCACACAGATGCGCACTCCACACACAGACACACGCATACGTACACACACGCGCGCGCGCACACACACACACATACACACACACGCAGACACACACACACACACACACACACACACACACACACACACAGAAGTGAAGTGCTTACATTCATACTTTACTGATCATGGCAGTGATTTTTTTTTTTCATTTACAAGTATTATACTCTTATGGAGTGTAATCTGTCATCCTTGTTATACCAACAAAAATTACTCCTGTTATGCAAACTAAAACGCGCCAAATTGCATTTCCATTTATTCGTGTTTGGGAAACTAAAGAGGTGCAACAGTCGGAAGAAGGAACTTTTCATAGCACTTATGAGTATTTTTTATTAGTAGTTATTATGACTTCCTACTGTTTTCATTCGCACAATATTAAGCTGTTTATGGAGAATCTCAGACAGGAGAAAACATTTTGCTTCTAAATCTTGAGAGCATCACCGACACCTTAGTCACACCCTAGAATCTTTTATTTCATAACTGCCGGGTTCTCTCTGGACCAGGACTTTGTAATTAATTATTTACTTGCTTCATTAAGACTAGTTACTTTTTTCCGTATGATCATTATTTTCCAATTCTGCAACCCATTTCATCTGAGCTAATTAATTTCTGCCTGCTTAATAAACTGATAATTCCAGGGTAATTGCTGCAATCTTGCCCCAAAGCAAATTTGTTGAATGACTCTTATTTTGACAGATAAATCCAAAGGAGGGCAATGGGAGGGGGAGGGGCAGGCAGTGCCCATCAGTGAGGGATTGGGTGGGGTGGGGTGGGGTGGGGACAGGAGGGAATCAGGCGAATGGGCGGACTTGGGCATAACTGAAATTTACTTTGAGACCTTACCTCTCTCGCCTACGGTGCGTGGAGCAGTGCTCTGACCCGCACGGGAATGCAGCAGCCAGAGTGACTGGGATTTATTGGCTGCGCAAAAATCTCATTCCTTTCCGGAAAAGATCTTGGTGTGGACCATGGGTGCGGCCTCCTCTCGGTAATGAGATATGTGCCTGCCACGGAAGGCACGAGCCAACGGGCAGGGATGACTGGAGGGCTGAAGATCATTTCTGTCGTTTTCCTTACTCCTCTCTTTGCGTTCATATCCTGGCTATCGCACATGGCGCTTGGCTGCTCTCTGCAGAGAGCGTTTTTACACTGTTCAGCTTGGCAGTTGCAGCCGAAGTTGTTGTTATCCATTGTGAGGTGCTGTATTGACCCGGCCTGTGTTTTGCTCACGCAGGGGTTGATTAATTTTTCTCTCCTCCTCGGCTTTTCTTCACCACTGGCTATAAATTTACGATGGTAGCTTGAATGAAAAAAGTGTTCCGTGATTTTCATTTCGCACCAAGCAGATATTCTACCCTAGATTAATAATGCCGCTGAAGATATTTCTTTGCTGTCACCCAGTCAAGGGCTGGGGGCCAAGATCAGATCGTTGCCCTTTGACCCCTAATGCCACAGTTAAAGCAGCATAGTTGCTCCTTTATTGGTCACAACAGTCTACAGGCCCTATTTTGATTACCTAAATGCAGTCAGCAAATGCAAGCGCTGCCATCATTGCGGATTAAAACTGGGTGTCTAACTCAATTTTTGTAATTTTGTGATATGAGGCGAGGCGGTACGCAACTGTGGCGCTGTAATCGATGAGGTTTCACTAAGGTAAATTAATTAGCAGTGAATGTGGTGGGGCTATGGTTCCATTAATGCCAAACAGATCAGCTGCTGTCATTCTCCGTAAAATCAGAGCATTAACGCCATAACGAACTGGATATTTGCTGAAATGAAGGACAAGCATGCCAGTCGAGGACGGCTGCCTCCATAAAGTGGGGCATCAAGAGGTTTATCACTGTGGTCAGTGCTGTGCCAAAGAAATGAACACTGACCAAAAAAGTCAATTAATAATAATACGCACTTTGGAGTGTGGAGATCAAAGATTCAGCAAATGGTTCACACCAGAGTGTGACGTAATTAATGCTACAATAATCGTTCAGCAAATTCTTCGCATAAACATGAATAATCACACGCAAAGTGCACAATCCGGCATGAAAGTGTCTGAGAGGGCGAATTTAGCTATTAAAATAATCATACGCAAAAAAAAAACACACACAAGTACTGATGTGAGACCATGATTGGGATGGCATTGTTTACAGAGCTGTATTTTTAGTAAAATCTCAACTAGCTTCATTTCAATCGCAATACATGGGTTCGACACACAGTGACCCTCATTTATCAAATGTGTATACACCAAAAAGATGGGTGTACACCAAATCTCCCGCAAGGATCGGCATTTATCAATGTGAACATGAGCGAACGGTCCGCAAAAATCTCACGCCAGGTCTGACCAGGTGTACAAAAATTTGAAACCAGCGAACAACGTGCAGGAACAAGTGCAGCTTGTAAATAATAAACCATATGCAGCGATACAGACGTCATCCTATTGTTGCTCTTACTAGTTAAATGAATAAATAGGCTAAATAGATAAATAAATGAATGAATGAATAAATAAATAAATAAGACACCTGTGTTGAGAAATTAATGAATTATATTCTAAGACAACCTGCTTGTCAGGCCAGACCGCTGACAATTACAATCAATTTGATTAAGTGCAATGCGTGGCGTGGCAGATATGCTGTGTGGAATGTCAGATGCTCATCCAGTGAGATATAGCCTACACTGAACAACAAAAGAAACGCAAGTTAATTAAAGGCAGACTGAAAATATGTTTGCGCGTAATTATTTTTGAAAAACTAATTTATTACTAGCACGTGCAATTTACACTCGTTTCATCAAATTTTTCTTTATTTTGCAGTCACTTTGACAAAGTAACCATAAGAGTACATTAACTAACTAGCTAACTTGCGTTTCTTTTGTTGCTCAGAATACACAGGTCTTCAGACACTTTGACCGTTTGCACATTTTGACAATGGCAGATCTTCTCTTGTTACCAGAATAAGCTTCTGTCCGGTGTGAGAGGAACTTTGGCCCAGAGAAGATCTCCTGCGGGAAAGTGACGGACTTTGTGTGGCACCCAATACAATGACATGGAGTAATACAAATAAAAGTACAATGAAGAGTGATCCCTGCAGACTGTATTTTAGCAATTACCCTCAAGTAGCTCCGATCGAGGCAGTGGGGACTCCACCGCCTCGTATTCCCACAGTGGAAGGGGAGCCCTGCTGCCACCCGCTCCTAGAACGGTGACAGCTGGAGGTTGGAGTCTGGTTGGCCTCCACTGGTCCGTGCGCTGCTGCATCTGAGCACCGCAATCTGTTTTTTTGGTAGCGATCTTTAAATCGGACCACCTTTAAACCCACATGTAAAGCATTTGGATTGTCAATTATGTAGGCTTTATTACTTGAAATATCATGGATCTATAAATTGAATTTATTAAGGCCAATGTTATTCACACTCATACGTGTGGCCAATGCTGAATTTTTTTCTTGGCCACAAGTGCGCCAGTTGATGACCATTCCAGTGCAGCTTAAAGAAAGTACTGCTTAAAACACGTTTGGCCAAGAAATAATTTTTAGCCTTGGACACACATAAAATAAGTGTGGGCAATGGAGAAATGTGCGTCTTGACTACGCTTAAGTGCGTCGAACGCAAATTTTGATCAATTTTTGTGCTTAGACACACTTAAGTAAGTGCGAATAGTCACTTCGATTTATGAATGAATTAAATCAAACTTCTGCTGCACTCTGGTCTTCCACCCCAACAGTGTTTACCGCAGCAGCAATAGTTTTCCAGACTGCAGCCTTCTAGGCTCTCTTTATACAACTCTTAAGCTTCTAAATAAAATTATTTTGTTTTTCTCCACCTCAGACGTGATAATTTATATTTCCTCCTCAGTTAAGTTCTTTCTTCTTTTCTGTCTTTCGAGAGTCCATGTCGTAAAGTGGGCAGGATTTTGCTTCCCGGAGCATGAATTTGTTGGGGCGTGTCATGTAAATTACGATGGTTTCAGCCGCCAGATTTATCTACACCACGCCAACTCTACACCGAAATCAGCGACGTACACACTTTTAGTAAATCAGACGTGACACCTCGCGAACGCTGATATTTACACCAGAATCTACACCAGATCCTACGCAAGTTTGATAAATGAGGGCCAATATCTCTTAAGTTTTTTCTTTCCCCTATTGGTGGACAAGCCCTCTGTGGGATTCACAGAAAAATAATGGTGGCGCACAGAAGTATTGGTCTCATAAAAAATAAAAGAAAATACACTGAAACAGAGAGGAAAATTACAGTCTGGAGAGGAAAAGTACAGTCAAAGGAATAGGATACAAGTAGATCCATAAATGATTCAACTGATTATGTTTTCAGGAACAACTAATGATTTAACTGAACAAATATTGATCAAAGTTACAGAAATCAAATACATTTAAATGCCTCACCTGATTATGTTTTCAAATCAACTAAACAGAAGCCCGCTTACTTATCAAAGCTACAGAAGCCCGCTGCTTATGTGCGTGAGAGCTGCTCATGCATGTGTGAATTGAATTGCTTGTATGTTAGTGTGTGTGTGTGTGTGTGTGTGTGTGTGTGTCTGCGTGCACTGCCTATGCGTGAGTGAACTGCCTGTACGCATGTGTGTGTATGTGTGTGCGTGTGTCTGTATGTGTGTGTGTGTGTGCACTGCTCATGCGTGTGTGAGCTGCTTTTACGTGTGTGTGCGTGCATGTGTGTGTGTGTGCGTGTGTGTGTGTGTGTGCGTGTGTGTGTTACTACTGTACCCTTTGTGCAAAGGCAATATGGCAGCTTCAATGTATACTACAGAGAAGCTCAAATTTAAAGCGAATTTCAAAGCTGCTATTTCAAATGCTCACTTTGGCGTAAATCGCAAAAATATTCAACATCTCCAATGATAAGCCCCTGCGTCGCTGTGCCTAACAAATGCCCAAACCGCCTAGCCCAGTTGCATAAGCACAAACACTCGGCGACCTGAAAACCCACGTGTCACAGCACAACAAGCTTTAGCTCACACGGAGGCTGCTGAATATCTTGCTTGCGAAAAGCCGTATAACAAACCTATTCAAGAATTAAATCTATTCACTGTCCGTGTCCCGAAAGACTGCCGGCATGAAAACTTATAGAATTTACTTAACTTCAAAAGTCCACATGGTGCAGACTGCAACCTAATTTAAACTTTGAATACGAATTACAATTTTCGAAATACCGTTTGCAGCTCTCAAGGCGCTAGTCAAAGGAGCGCACCCACGGGGCAGTGAAACCGTATTAACTTTGCACAAAGTTTAACAAGACAAGAGAATGGAAAACATTCGCCAACTCAGCCGAACTAATGAGGCGAGTTAAAGCACTAACAAACATACTTGCCACTACCACGCGATTATTACGAGAAAAATACGGAAAAATCAATGATATTTCGAAGCTCACTTCGCTTCCCCTACCAACAAGATTCATTCAAACAATAACTTCCAGTATTGGGTCAAGATTACCCGGACAATTCCGACAAGACCTTGCACCAAATCCATCAAACATATACAACTGCCGATTACCTTCGGTACCCCTACGCAAACCTTCAAACGCAATATAGTTACACCACTTTCCGGTAGAAGTCAAGAGTATTCAACCCCTCCGGTGGCAAGCTTAATCTCTGCCATCGCGCAGCAACGAAACGCGTCCACCCAAGGATGCCGAAAACTCCGACTGCACACAGAAATCCAATCACTTCCAACTTGCCATTAAACCTTCTACTTAAAGCACGAAAATACCAAATGGCCCAAATGATTCTGAAGACACAGCAGTCAAGAGATAACGGAAAACAACGTAGTTTATACAAACATTTCCTCTATTTCACTTCATTCTCTGATCCCGGAAAGATAAAATTAAAACATGTGTCTGGTTTCTACGGTCCCAGGCCTATGGGGGATATCTCGATCCCTTAGCATCGGTCTTTTATGCGGTGAATTTTAACGAAGCAAAAAACACAGCATTACTTACCGAATTCGGATGACTGGTAGAGCCGTCCGGATCGCACAAACCAGGATCACTTCGGATGTAGATTCACACATCAGCCAGCGGAAGGCAGAACACCTCAGAACGCGTTTGAAAACAGAACCATGCACTCACGGCCATAGGCTTCGCCAGTATGATACGCAAGCCATTACGCCGCAAGATGCACGGGTTTTCAAAACGACAAATTACACTTTTAATAATTATTTGACTATTTACGCGGGGTCACCAGCTGTAAAACCCCAAAAAAGAGCAATAACCAAAAGGCGGATGTTGCCGGGGTGAAGGCCTCACGTGTTCTTTTAGTCTAACTTTAATTAGAGCATTCTTCTGGCTGGTGTGAATCACAATATAATGGATATTTTTCACCGTCCGAGGACGGGGCATGAAAGCGCAATGGTTACGATTTATCTGACTCCATATAACAGTTAAAATACAAAATTTAGCTATAATCCTCGTTAAAAATCTGACTCCAAATTAGAATTAGAATTGATAATTTTGAAACAGCATGCGTGAATCTCAGGGCAGTTACGCACCCAAACTCTGTCTGCGAAAACCATTGTCACTAAGCAGAACACCCCCTAGGGTTAAAATAGGCGTCTCTGCCTGGTCTAATTCGACGATAAATCCATTGGATAGAAGAGACTGTCATGGTAGCAACATCAGGCAAATGGCTCTGAGTATGAACGTACCACGAACCTAGGTTTATGTATATCAAAGGGCCCCTTAGAAAGATTAACCAATAGCTAAATCTTAAGAGCCGGTAATTTCATAACCCCTTAATAGGTAGAACCCAATCTCAATCTAACTTAGAAGTATCGCTACCTACACATGTCTTGGTAGGAGTCTCCCCTTAAGTCCCAATCGCAACAAGGCCAGAAAGAATATACAATGAGAACACGCAAGCTGGAAAAGGAATAACAATAATTTAATTCACCAGGTAGGCACAACTTGAATCAAACAAATCAATGATAAGCCAATTACCGTTACATATAATTTAGAAGGATTTGGAGTATTTTCATACCTGGAAAAGATGAATGACCACACGGAGCTAAAATCGCTCCACGTGGTCGGGGAGAACTCATATGTTCCCCCGCTCCGGAACAAGGCAGCACGTGACCTCTCCCCACTTACCTATTCGCACGTCAGAAGTTGACCAAGAAAGGACAGGACAGGAAGAGGAAAAGCAGGAGCAAGAAGAGAACCAAGAAAAGAAGAGCCCGCCCCCTCAGGATCTCGTACCTTTAAAGACTCCAAACCACGCCTCCAAAAAAGGTAGAGGGAAGGTCGGCCGAATCAGAGTTTTACTGGCCTAGGTGATAAGATAATTTGCACAGGGAGACTAGGGTAGTTGCTTGAATGAATCTTACAAACGAACCATAATTCCAAGGGAAATGAAACATGTTCCATTCAACTCCTTGGACTCCCCCGAGAGTAAAGAGACCAAACATGCTATGAATATGTATTAAAATGATGCAGTTGTCATGGAAAAGCCTTAAGATGGAATATTATAGCCCAAATGCGTTATCAACATATAACAGGTTCCTTCCTAGGATATTGAACAGAAATATATTATGAATTTGATAGAGGTTAAGATCGTTTTAAGCAGCTTAAAAGTAACTGATCCTGACTTTAATTGAGAAGAGGTCTGTGAGTTTCAGAGGGCCAGAGCAAATGGCTCCAAACCCCCTGCTGGGCAGAACAAAGGAGATTCGAGGCAGGCAACAGAGCATCCAGGTCGTATAAGCTTGCTGTTAAATCAACCAAATTTTACACATGGAATGTGCCTGTGTTCCAACAATATGAATTGACACGTATTTTGAGTAAAATCCAGCCAAATCAAACTTTCAGGTTCTACAAATCCACCCCCTGGCCCCAGGGGACACAAATCCACCCATGGGGCCACAAAGGATTATTTGAATGGTCGATAGATTAAAAACGCGAGTATTAAGTATATTTAAAACTATAGAAGAAATTTGATTCCAGATTTGAGTGTGATTGAGTTTTTCATGACAGTTGCATCACTTAATAAAAATGGATTGTTTCCGTTTAATGCAATGTAATTGAAAATTTAGAGAAGTGTGGTTTGGGACCCCAAAAGAAAGAGATACCACCGGGGAATTTAACATAAAACATGGAAAAATTGGCACAAGACAAGAACGAAACATTTTAATTAAAAGTAATATCTAGGTTTGTTCTATGAGTCTATGTTCTGAAATTAGTTGATGTACTAACCGAATCAATTTTATTCTGCCAAATAAATGAAAATGTGAAAAGTACTTGTTCCTAAAATCATGAACAATAGAGATCGCAGAACAAACCAGCACATAAACCAAAAACTTTCCCATTCTTGATTAGGGAAAGCAAAAAGATTATATGCGCTGCTAAAACTAAGTAACCATCCAATTAGAAAAACCCAGTGGGAAAAAATCCAATGGAGGTTACAATATCAAATCATTAACGGGTCTGATTAAAGTGCCATGTAAACGTACACAGTTACAGACAAAGAACAATGAATATTTACAAGAGAAAGTAGGAAATGCGGTGAAATGAGAACTTGCGAATCATAAAGACAATCAGCAATTTTGTTACATGATATGATCTTGCGATCAACTGAGAGAGTGGGGTTGACACACATAATAGGCTGCTCAGAAGCAGTTTTGAAGAATTTCCGATAAAATTATGAAAAATATTATAAAGAATTAGGCTAATCTGGATCATGGCATATGTAGTTTTACCTTACTTTTATGAACATAAGGCACACCATCTTTGGCCTTCAATGTAAGGAACCTATATACTACAATCCAATTAATTGCCAAATTATGAAATAGAATTTAATTGATTCCTCGCAGCCCATTTTTGTACCAACCCGCACTCTTTACAAGTAGTTCACAAATCAACCATAAACACAACTGCAGTCCGTCCATATGAAAATGTCCTCTGTACTGTTCCATTGTGAAGATGTAGTCCGAATCTTCAGCGGCCGCTCGCGGTGGTGCACATGTCAGTTGAGATTAGGGTGTGTGTCCTTTCAGCTGAGCAGAGGAGGAATGGGTTGTGTTTTGTCTGAGATGAAGATCCTGATATCAAAGTTAGTCGAAAGCATTATGGAGTTTCTGTTCCTTAGGTGAGTCTGGCCAAGTCCGGTCCTTGAATCTTTGGTGCCTGTATAGAGAAACTTGGAGAAGCATCCCGCCACATACACAACAAGATCAAAACACGACATGACCAAAGCAATGTTATTACTCCACCTGTAAGAATCAGAAAATGTTAGTTAATTGAAAACATTTTGGTGTGAGGTGCTCAGTGTGAGTTGAAATCTCCCTGAGCCAGCAAATTGTCCTGTAGGGAAGCAATAGATAAATTGGACCCAATGCCTGTAGTCACCCCACAATTCACATCTCCCCCGTCTGTGCAACCTTACGACGCTCCAAGGAGAACAGTGACTGAGGAGGTGCGAGTGACACCAGAAATCCCATCACCCCTGCTTCCAGAGAGAAAAAACAGATGTAGTTAATACCACAATTTTAGATGAAACAATGCTTTATGGCCTTCCTTTCACACCAGGACGAACCACAGACAAACATGGAGGAGTGTAAGTGGTGTAGATGAGGGTGCCCGTGTGTGTGTGGGCGCGCGTGTGTGTGTGTGAATGACGGCTGTAAAGTGGGTCTGAGGGGGCCTGTTGCCAAGAGCGGGTGTTTTATGGCCCCGCAATAGGGATGTTCGTCCACCCCCTGATGCTCTCAGGTGTGAAGACTGTAAAAGAAAGAGCTATGCAGGGTGACTGTCTGCATAGTTAAGCCTGAAATGGTTGAAAAACAAAAAAAAAGAAATCAAATCATGCGTTTTGTCAGAACGCAGGCCCAAACTTTACGTCCACCATGTTCTTGTTGAACATAGCTGACTCTGAAAAAGAGTGAAGGGGATCAGAGAGAAGGCAGAAGTAGAGGAAAGGCATGCTATAAAGAAAAAGTAATTAATAGAAATATACCAATCATTGCCAAAAGTGACCAAAATCACCTGGTTCCAATACCCTGGGATAAATGTAAATTAAATGAAATTTTAACGGGAGGAAAATGCATCTCCCAAAAGATAATACATTGTAAGCAATTGAAAATTCAATTACCTACTTCAATAAGGCTATAAATTGCTCTTCCAGTGAAGGCAGACAATATAGACTTAAAGTCCCATTAGGTATTTAAAACTTCAGATGTTATTTGATACACAGAGGCAATGACGATATACAAATGGTCAAAAAATATTAATGTAGAGCAATGCATTTGGTGGTACGTTGGATCCACACAAAACGCAATCAGATTAATCGGTTTAGTTCAAATATAAAGTAAGACGGCAAGTAAGTTTGCCAGTGAAAAGCCTCACTCAAAATGGCGGTCGAAGGCAGGCGATTTGTCGTACCACGTGCAACTTAGTGCTGGTTCCGCCTTTCCTTCCTCTCGGGAGGACGACCGGAAGCAACCCCAAAACGTGGCAGTGATTGGCCAATTCAAAGGGCGCCATTTTGCTCGTATTTAGAATGAGGACTGTGTCAACCAACCAGCTAACAGGCTACGGGCCACGTCACCCTATTACACAGATCGGCATGGGGGCTGTACCAGCCAACCAGCTCACCGGCGAAGTCACGTGACCCCGTGGGCCGGCTGGGTCTTCCCCCTCTGAGGAAGAACCAGCCCACATGCAAACTCGACCAATGGCGACTCCCAGATGAAACCATGTCATATTCCCCAGCAATTCGAGCCAAAATGGCGGGCCGTTCAACTTGATAACCCTTTGTGCAAAGGCAATATGGCAGCTTCAATGTATACTACAGAGAAGCTCAAATTTAAAGCGAATTTCAAAGCTGCTATTTCAAATGCTCACTTTGGCGTAAATTGCAAAAATATTCAACATCTCCAATGATAAGCCCCTGCGTCGCTGTGCCTAACAAATGCCCAAACCGCCTAGCCCAGTTGCATAAGCACAAACACTCGGCGACCTGAAAACCCACGTGTCACAGCACAACAAGCCTTAGCTCACACGGAGGCTGCTGAAAATCTTGCTTGCGAAAAGCCGTATAACAAACCTATTCAAGAATTAAATCTATTCACTGTCCGTGTCCCGAAAGACTGCCGGCATGAAAACTTATAGAATTTACTTAACTTCAAAAGTCCACATGGTGCAGACTGCAACCTAATTTAAACTTTGAATACGAATTACAATTTTCGAAATACCGTTTGCAGCTCTCAAGGCGCTAGTCAAAGGAGCGCACCCACGGGGCAGTGAAACCGTATTAACTTTGCACAAAGTTTAACAAGACAAGAGAATGGAAAACATTCGCCAACTCAGCCGAACTAATGAGGCGAGTTAAAGCACTAACAAACATACTTGCCACTACCACGCGATTATTACGAGAAAAATACGGAAAAATCAATGATATTTCGAAGCTCACTTCGCTTCCCCTACCAACAAGATTCATTCAAACAATAACTTCCAGTATTGGGTCAAGATTACCCGGACAATTCCGACAAGACCTTGCACCAAATCCATCAAACATATACAACTGCCGATTACCTTCGGTACCCCTACGCAAACCTTCAAACGCAATATAGTTACACCACTTTCCGGTAGAAGTCAAGAGTATTCAACCCCTCCGGTGGCAAGCTTAATCTCTGCCATCGCGCAGCAACGAAACGCGTCCACCCAAGGATGCCGAAAACTCCGACTGCACACAGAAATCCAATCACTTCCAACTTGCCATTAAACCTTCTACTTAAAGCACGAAAATACCAAATGGCCCAAATGATTCTGAAGACACAGCAGTCAAGAGATAACGGAAAACAACGTAGTTTATACAAACATTTCCTCTATTTCACTTCATTCTCTGATCCCGGAAAGATAAAATTAAAACATGTGTCTGGTTTCTACGGTCCCAGGCCTATGGGGGATATCTCGATCCCTTAGCATCGGTCTTTTATGCGGTGAATTTTAACGAAGCAAAAAACACAGCATTACTTACCGAATTCGGATGACTGGTAGAGCCGTCCGGATCGCACAAACCAGGATCACTTCGGATGTAGATTCACACATCAGCCAGCGGAAGGCAGAACACCTCAGAACGCGTTTGAAAACAGAACCATGCACTCACGGCCATAGGCTTCGCCAGTATGATACGCAAGCCATTACGCCGCAAGATGCACGGGTTTTCAAAACGACAAATTACACTTTTAATAATTATTTGACTATTTACGCGGGGTCACCAGCTGTAAAACCCCAAAAAAGAGCAATAACCAAAAGGCGGATGTTGCCGGGGTGAAGGCCTCACGTGTTCTTTTAGTCTAACTTTAATTAGAGCATTCTTCTGGCTGGTGTGAATCACAATATAATGGATATTTTTCACCGTCCGAGGACGGGGCATGAAAGCGCAATGGTTACGATTTATCTGACTCCATATAACAGTTAAAATACAAAATTTAGCTATAATCCTCGTTAAAAATCTGACTCCAAATTAGAATTAGAATTGATAATTTTGAAACAGCATGCGTGAATCTCAGGGCAGTTACGCACCCAAACTCTGTCTGCGAAAACCATTGTCACTAAGCAGAACACCCCCTAGGGTTAAAATAGGCGTCTCTGCCTGGTCTAATTCGACGATAAATCCATTGGATAGAAGAGACTGTCATGGTAGCAACATCAGGCAAATGGCTCTGAGTATGAACGTACCACGAACCTAGGTTTATGTATATCAAAGGGCCCCTTAGAAAGATTAACCAATAGCTAAATCTTAAGAGCCGGTAATTTCATAACCCCTTAATAGGTAGAACCCAATCTCAATCTAACTTAGAAGTATCGCTACCTACACATGTCTTGGTAGGAGTCTCCCCTTAAGTCCCAATCGCAACAAGGCCAGAAAGAATATACAATGAGAACACGCAAGCTGGAAAAGGAATAACAATAATTTAATTCACCAGGTAGGCACAACTTGAATCAAACAAATCAATGATAAGCCAATTACCGTTACATATAATTTAGAAGGATTTGGAGTATTTTCATACCTGGAAAAGATGAATGACCACACGGAGCTAAAATCGCTCCACGTGGTCGGGGAGAACTCATATGTTCCCCCGCTCCGGAACAAGGCAGCACGTGACCTCTCTCCACTTACCTATTCGCACGTCAGAAGTTGACCAAGAAAGGACAGGACAGGAAGAGGAAAAGCAGGAGCAAGAAGAGAACCAAGAAAAGAAGAGCCCGCCCCCTCAGGATCTCGTACCTTTAAAGACTCCAAACCACGCCTCCAAAAAAGGTAGAGGGAAGGTCGGCCGAATCAGAGTTTTACTGGCCTAGGTGATAAGATAATTTGCACAGGGAGACTAGGGTAGTTGCTTGAATGAATCTTACAAACGAACCATAATTCCAAGGGAAATGAAACATGTTCCATTCAACTCCTTGGACTCCCCCGAGAGTAAAGAGACCAAACATGCTATGAATATGTATTAAAATGATGCAGTTGTCATGGAAAAGCCTTAAGATGGAATATTATAGCCCAAATGCGTTATCAACATATAACAGGTTCCTTCCTAGGATATTGAACAGAAATATATTATGAATTTGATAGAGGTTAAGATCGTTTTAAGCAGCTTAAAAGTAACTGATCCTGACTTTAATTGAGAAGAGGTCTGTGAGTTTCAGAGGGCCAGAGCAAATGGCTCCAAACCCCCTGCTGGGCAGAACAAAGGAGATTCGAGGCAGGCAACAGAGCATCCAGGTCGTATAAGCTTGCTGTTAAATCAACCAAATTTTACACATGGAATGTGCCTGTGTTCCAACAATATGAATTGACACGTATTTTGAGTAAAATCCAGCCAAATCAAACTTTCAGGTTCTACACTACTACTTAAATAATCTGGTTATTGATTTACTGATGAATAAGATGAGAAAAATTAAAATATAATCCTCAACATTAATATAATTCTCAACAGTACACGGAGTAAAATATAGTCAATTGATATTTTTGGCCCAGCTACAACATGTGTCTCAAGCTAACGGAAGTCAATGCCTTATCACCAACTAGAACAGAATAGTTATCAGAAAAGCATTTTACAGTTTAGCTTGCAGATCACAATTAGACCATGTACCATTAGCAAACAAATTCCTTTCACATATCATTAAAGTGACTCCTATACACCATTGCAGCTTAGATTGCACCATGTAAAGTATCCCATATATTCATTATTATAATCACAACCATTAATGTTCATGAATGTCAAGAATAAGTGTTGACAGGATGACTTTGCTTAGCAACACTATCAGGCACTTACCAGAATTTATGGACTTTATGCATTTCCCACAGCTATAAAAGGTCGCCTATTTGCCACTAAAATGTAATTATTTGTTGGTTTAACCCCATAAGACAATTGTCCAGTGTTTTCACTGTCTTGGCGAGGTCAGGCTCAATTTAACCTCTAACAGGATAATTCCCAAATATTTTATTTTTACAAAAGCCTGCAGAATTTATGGTCACACTTTAGATGAAGTGTTGGGCATAAAAGCTTTATACAGCATGTATGATGCCTTCACAAATGAGACATAATGTCTTCATAAACCGTACATAAGAAAGCGTCATGCTTTGTAAAGGGTGAAATTACACATCCTTATTCAGCATTTGATGCCTGATGTGACAATGACAATGACATTTACTTGATAATGTCACCCTTTATAGCGTTTAGTCACTAGCTAAAAGACATTGTCAGTTATATCACATCTGGCATCACATGCTGAATTAGGATGTGTTATTAGAACTTGAACTCGATTGGCCTAATCAACAGGGCGGCAGCGTGGAGACGGAGCCTGGCAGGTCGTGCGGATCTACGTCTTTCATTACATCAAAGAGGCCGTTCATCTGTTGTTAAAACTTTTAAGGTTTTAAACCACAACCATTCTTTTAATCGCCACGCTTATTGCAAAATCTGAGCTGAGTTACAACGTGCGCTTTTTGCAGTTACGCTGTTGCTCACTGTTGCACTACCTGTGCGCATCTGCCTATCCGGAGCAATTATTGCCAGTCACCTGTGCCAGGAGTGCCACCGGGATCACTACACAAAGAAACTGTTTGGAACACCTGGGGTGAACGCTGTTTATGCTCGCTGAGTAGTCATTCTGAAAGCTTTCTTCACAACCTTCTTTGATATTACACAATTTATTCTTCTGTCCTACAACATGGACGGGCCGTGGTGGGAAAAATGTATCATTTTTAATTAGTGTTGGACGGCTGCGAGCCGTTTCATCACGCAGGTTACCTGGCATCCTGCTTGTGTTGCTCCTGCTATCTGGAGATGTTCATTTTAATCCTGGTCCGGGAGTTGGCACACCGCAGGCGCAGGACACCAGTGCAGGGCTCCATCTGAGTAATTCCCCTGAGGAGGTGAGTGATCGGACTCCTTTTAGGTCTGGCTCCACCGTTATTGGTCTAAACTTGATCAATGTCGGGAGTGATTATCTTAATAACATACCACACCTACTTATTGGGAATCTAAGTGGACCCGTGGATTATATAAATAACTAGTCTAGTGCTTCAGCATGTTGGCAACCCGTCGTGAGGAAGCAGAGTCTGTGTAAAACTTTCCAAACCATCAATCACGCAAACGTCCTTTGGGACCCTAGGTTAAAACCAAGGGGACTTTTTGCTGGACATTTAAACATCAGAAGCATTGTTGCAAAGAGTGATCAGTTAATTCATTTATTGTCGGACTCTAATCTGGACTATCTTTGTATTTCTGAAATGTGGCTACAATCCGGCACTCCCGCTCATGTATTTATGGTGTCAGGTTATCAGTGTTATAACTCCGTTATAACGCAGTTTTACATTAACTGACAACTTTAACCTTTACCTAAGACTTTCACTTTCCTGTCAAAGTTTGTGACTTTAACCCTTTCACTGCTGTTGGTGACTTGGTGAAAATTTCGAAGAGGAGAAAATCTTTCGAAATCATCCAAACCCTACAGTGTTGGTAATCATTGGAAAGTGCTTGATGAGAGCTTTCCAGTGAAGACCAATGTGCGATGGTTCGAGGAATTTTCAAAAGCCTTGATGTTTCAGAAATGTTGACAAAATCACCACTAGCTGTGATAGGGTTTGGCCATATTTCCCGCAAAACATTGATATTATTAGTTTATGAGTTTATATAACACCAAATAGCCTCCAACAAAATAATTGTTGTGTATATCTAACATGCAAACCCAGTGGCTATATGCATCTGTGATTTTAGGAGATGTTAACAGATCACCAAATCCCCCCTCCCCCCAAGTCCAAGTTATTTTGCACGCCCCCTTGGATGCCACTGGATACGTATAATTTAGATCAGCTGATAAAAGGTGCGACAAAAATTTCCAAAAAATCTAGCACACAACTTGAGCTGACCTTTACCAATGAATCAGAAAGAATAACTAAAAATTACAACCTAATTACGGTCTTTTCTGATCATAATCTGACCTTCGTGGCTAGGAAGCTTACTAAACACAGGTTTAAATTTTTCTCAAAAACTCCCATTTCTACTGTATACCCAAAAGTAGGCTGTTTTTGACACTGAAATCTCTGATCTAAGTTGGGATGATGTGATAGCCTCTTATGATCTGGAGAGCAGATGCAATATATTTACTAATAAAATGAACTATGTAAGGGAACATTTTACTGTTAAAGTCCAGAAAAAATTTAAAAGAAAACAAAATCTACCATGATTAAATAAAATTGTGTGGAAACTCATGAAGGAAAGGGATGCTGCACTGAAAAAAGCCATTACATCTAAAGTGAACACAGAAATTATGATTTTTAAAGGCCAAAGAAACAAGCTTATTCATGAATTGAGGCAGGCTAAATCCCAATTTTATCTTAATATTCTACATCATGGCAAAGGTAACTGCAAACTACTATGGCAGGGCATCAATAATCTGATGAGGAATGAGCCATTTGTCTCAGAGGATATTCAACTGAAAATTGATGGAATTTTTACCAATGACAAGTCTACTATTGCTGCAACTTTTAATTGTTATTTTATTGATTCAGTTAATGAGCTTGGGTGAAACTTCACTGAAAGGGAATTGGACTTTGCACCCATTACTTCTCCAGATGAAGCCTTTGTTTTGGCTCAAACACACGTAACAGAAGTGGTAAAATCATTGGCTCCTTAAAGAACTCAAAATGCAGGGATGTCTTTCAGCTCGATACCATGTTTATTAAAAAACACCATAACACATTAGTGCCACCAATCACTCATTTAATCAATTTGTCAATAAAGCACAATGTTTTTCCAAGTGCCTGGAAACAAGCCAATGTTACCCCTATCTTCAAGTTTGGTGACTGTCATGAAGCCAGTAATTTCAGGCCAATAAGTATTCTTACTGTGCTTTCAAAAGTTGCCAAGAAGGTTGAAATCAAACAACTGACTGCATCTCTCACAGATAGCAACTTTTGTTTACATCCATTGCAGTTTGGCTTTAGGCCCAATCACTCTACTGAAACAACCGCTTTTCATCTGATCGAGCAGACAAAATCTAAACTGGACAAAGGAGGGGTAGGTGGTGCTGTATATTTAGATTTGAGAAAAGCATTTGACACAGTAAATCATAATGTTCTTTTCTCAAAACTTTCTAAATTTTTTGCAACACTGCAATTGATGTCTTCTTATTTATCTGATAGGATGCAATGTCTTAAAGTTCTTTATGTATTTTCTGATGATATAAAGTGTAAAATGGGTGTGCCACAAGGTTCTGTTTTAGGCCCCCTCCTATTTAGTCTCTATATCAATGATCTGCCCCAGGTGTGTCAAGGCATGGATCTGCAAATGTATGCCAATGATACTGTTTTATATACACATGCAAAAACTGCTGAACTAGCAGCTAGGAAGCTGACAGCTGCTATGGAAAAGATCACAGAGTGGCTTGACCAGTCATGTCTCAGCCTTAAGATAAGCGAGACAAAAGGGATGTTCTTCTCTAAAACCAACCAATCTTCCAGTGATGACATTGTTATAAAGTCTGAGAGGATTGACGTTGCGAGGGAGTTTAAATATCCTGGTGTAATAATTGATTCAAATATTAATTATAAGTCATGTGAAAAAAAATGACCAAAATCATCAGATATAATCTGATACATTTTAGACATTTAGAGTTTGCCTTTTAATGGATGCTGCAAAGACTTTCATGTACGCTATGATCCTTTTTCTTTTGTCATATTGTATCATATGTTGGGGACAAACTGGAGAAACAGCTATTAAACATCTGGAATCTCTTTAAACTTTAACTCTTTTTAAACTTTGAAAACTCTAGATAAAAAATCTGAGCAATATAACCAATGCAGGATTCTAGAAAAGCTTCATCTGCTTAACTTTGAGAATTGAAAACTGTTTTCTAATTTGTGTCTTACGTTTAAGATTTAAAATGGCTTGGCTCCTTCCCCATTACGTCAATTTATTAATATACGCCCTGAGCAATCCATAAAATCCACCAGATTATCTTCAATTAGAGATTGCTCTGTGTCTTTCCATCGCAGAGAAAGTCAGCTTTCTCTGTAAAGCCACGACTCAGTGGAACTCTCTCCCTGACTGCATTAAGAACTCTGATTTTATCGGAAGCTTCAAGAACAAACTCAAAAATCTATTGAAAGACACTCAACTCTAACCACTGATTTAAGAACATCATGTTCAACATGACTGTGTGAATGTGAGTGTATATGTCTGTGTCGATGATCTACAGCTCTGCAGTTTTGAGCTAATGTCTTATTTCAATTTCTTTGTGATGTTTTATGACTGATGTTTTAATTGTGACCTGCCAAGGGACTGCAAATGTAAATTAGCTTTAAACTAACTCTGGTAAAATGCATCAAATGGAAACATTTATGTTTTTTATTGTTCATGGTCCCTTTACAAATAAACAAATTAATAAATAAATTTCACTCTTTACAAAGTGTCATGTCCTGGGATCCAGGAACGAGGCATAAAAACACAAGTAATGTCTCCTCTGTTTGTAGTAATGTAGATATAGGGTAACACACATTTAGTGGCATGACGGTTGTGCACTGTGATTGGTGACTGGTTGGGGAAATCGGGACGATGCCTTGTGTTCTGATTGGGCATCAGTTGGTCATGGGGGGGCAAAATCAAAGGTGGATCTTGTTATATGCCGGAACCTTGAAGTAGAGGACACCTTCCCCAAAATTTTGTTTCCGACCACGCGATTTTGTTTTATTTTAACTCATCCTCTATTAGATTGCCATGTTTTCCGAAAATAACTCGCTATACTGAACCAGAGAAGCCGTCCGACGCGGAGCTATTTGCTGGTGGAGCAGCCGCTTGCGCTGGCCCTGGGTTACAGTCCCGTCTTGACGGGAGGTAAGTCCCGGTTTTCCTTCCACAGTCACCAGTCCAGGCTAGCCTGCCTTCTTATATAAGCAAAATTATAACCCTAGACAAACGTGACAGCGACAAAAGCATGAAATTTGCTTATGTATAATTTATTGAGACATTATTCATCAAGGCATTATACATACTGTATAAAGCCTTTATGAGCAACACTTCATCTAAAGTGTGACCACATTTGCAATAACGCATCTCCCAAGCTAAGAAAGCCATACTGGAGCTAAATACATACGATTTCCTTGAGTCTTAAAATCGTCATTTATTTTTCTGAGCATTTGATCCCTCTTCAGCCCTCCACTCTCTCTGCCTTTCTCATATAAGTGATCAGCTATTTGGCTTGAACTCTGTTACTGAGAATTTTGGAGTAAACCTTTTGATTCAACCTTCCTGCTGGCAACAGGTCAAATATTTGAAGAAGCTCGGTAGTTTTCTTTAAAGAACTAAGACTAGATACATTTAAGTATCCCCTATCATGTCAGCAGGTGTATGGCCAATTAGCCTTTACAAGACATTTCAAAATTTTTCCTTTGTGACATCACAATGGAGGGACACACAATCCAGAATAATGAAGGAACTGATTAAGTGGCTGGCTGGAGTTGGTCAGGGTTTCTTGCCTCTGAGTGGCACCTTCCCCATGCAATGTCACAGAGAAACAGATTTTAAAATATCTTGTAAATGCTAATTTGCTGTGCACCTCATGACTTGATTGAGAAATTTTTAGTCAGCTCTGTCATCCCCTTATTATGAATTAGTAAATGCACACTTATAACGTTATAATTTAGTCTACTTTTAATGTAGACTAAAGGTCTACATTCGTAGGTCCTCCCTAGATCAATCCCTATTTGTCATTACCTCTTCAATGTATTAGTGTCTACATATTATGAGCTTTTCATATCAATTTTATTTTGAGTAATTATAGGCATTAGATGCATTAAAGGCAAGTCTAGGGTTGTGGTTCCCAAGAAGGTTTTGTTCCAACCGCAACGGCAATGACCATTTTAAACATAAGTTATATTTTCCTTAGTATTTGCTTTTTATATTCAAAGGAATTATTTGCCCTCTTTCGATGGCATAAGGCACAACGCCCAAAACAGCGAAAGCTGAATGCCATGTCGGATAAACAGTGTGCTTCACTGCCAGCATTTGCAAAAAGGTTACACATTTTTCACAGACTAAATTTAAGAAAATGGTGAATCAAATCAAATTTACATTGGCAAACATCGTATTTTTTCCTTCTTTTACACACTCAGGTTTGGCCCTAATCATTTGCCTTTTTTTACCATTTATTTAACCGAGGAGATTCCATTAAGAACACATTTCTCTTTTTCATGGATGCCCAGGTTGTAATGCCACTTAGTACAGTTGCAAGTGTAGAAGGACAGAGAGAAACAGGGGTAAAGTCCCTGTAGCAATTTCTGGGGTGAAGGGCTTTGATCAAAGGCCCAACGGCAGTGTCTTCCCAAAGTTATCTCTGCAGATCAAATCGCTGGAGGCTTGAACCATCAATTCTTAGTTACCAGTCAAGCAAGCCACCACTAGACTACCCAGCCACCTCTTAATTTGCCTTCACTACATAACTGATATTTTCACCAATTACAATTTCCCCCTCTTTTTAATGCAATTTTCAACTTAGTATTCATGGACTGAAGAGCTCTATATTCATAGAATACTAAGTATTCCTGACATAATTTGGCTTTATAAACTAAATAATCATTGTCAAGATGAGTAGAGAAAATAAATAAAAATTAACATCTTTTTAAGATTCTGGGGTTACAGTTGTGAAGAATGGGTAAAATGTAGTTGTACATAAAAGAAGCAGAAGTCATGTCAGCAGCATGAAGTTGAGGCTGGTGCATATTCACCTCTGTGTGACATCACCTCTCCATTTAATCACTCTTAGTTGAATATTTGTGATGGAGGATGCTAACTGGTGGAGTTTTGAAAGTGGACTTTGTTCCCATACTTGCTTAACATAGAACTTCAGTAAGTCAATATTTCAGGGTCTCCAATCTGCATTGTCATACTTACTGCTTCATAATCCACCAACACGTTTTTAAAAGGGAGACAGCCCTAGGCTGCAGAGAGTACTTGCAGGTATAAGTCCACACAGTCAAAATTAGGGCACAGCGTGGCTTGGCATTATCCTCTTGGAACAAGCAGCAGTGTCCCTGAGAAAGCAGAAGACTGGATGGCAGCATATGTCGTTCAAAATGCACGTATAACCTTATGCGTCGATTGAGATTTCACAGATGTTGGCTCTAGGCACCAAGAACATCCACAGGTCCTTCAACCCATACAACCACATGCACAGCAAAATGTTCAGAGATAAATCAACTCTTAAAGAGAATATAACAGGACATAACAAAAAGTATACACAAACAATGAACTAGAAACAAATGTAACTGAACTAACTAAAATGCAACTAAAACTAAAGTTCTGACAATTCTTTAAAAATAAAATTAACTAGATGATGCGCACTCTACAGAGATGCTAACCCACGCCTCTTGTTGACCTTGACCTTTGACCTTTGGACCTCAAAATGCAAATTTGGACAAGGTACCCTAGGATCATGTACCCCACAAAGTTTGGTCACCCTAGCTTCAGTGGTGGCCGAGCTGTCGCGCGAAAAGACAGACAGACAGACAGACAGACACACACACACACACACACACACACACAGCCAGACAGATGGTGCTAAACTGTATACCCACGCCGCCTCGTCGGGCATGGGTAAAAATATCTATAATTTTAATATAATGTGTGTTTAAAAAAAGATAAATAACAATGTTGAGAAATTAATGATAAAACATTGAAATTAATAATCTACTTTAATAATGAATTAGATTTTTACTGAGAATTCTAAGTAAAGACACAACTGAATCTCAATTATAATTAAACAAGATAGAATTACAAAAAACTTCTAACTTTCTTCAGAGTTATTAAAGCATAAGGCAACAAGCTCATGATTTGCATGAACTGCATGAAGTATTTAAAATTCTAGCCTTGCAAATGCTCAAGAAATATTTGAATGTTTTTGAGAATAAATTGAAGTATGCACAATGGGGTGATTTATTAACCAGAATGCTAATGTGAAAAAGCAAGAAAACTCATGGATAATACACCATATAATCTTTCATATGGTTAAAAGCAAACACACTCTCTTTAATTTTAACTGCTTACTGTAAACACCATAAAATGACTTGTCAGAAAAAAAGGAACCCTACTCACACAGTGAAGCTAATGTGAAACTAATGTTTCATCCAGATTCCTACTTTTAAACAAAGGGTGAATGAAATTGCATCTTTCTGGAGAAACTCCAGGCCCAATAATATATCTGGAATGTAAATAGCATCCTTAAACAAATGCAGTGACATGTTCTAACACTCTCTGCAATCTAACTGAAAAATACATTCCCCAAAGCAGGAAACTTTCCAAGTATGAGGACGCCAGTTGTAATGAGTCATATTTTAAAGTCTGGAAATTATTGTGAAATAAGTCATTACAGCCCTACTAGTTAAGTACCACTCATTTTCAAAGTAGTGAGAGCTGTTGTTGAGCAACTGACAGCTTATTTATTTGAAAGCAGTTCCTATGTTCATCGTACTCAAATTGACAAGAACAAAATCAGGCGGTAGCTTCCAATGCTTCAATCCAACTGCGATAATTCCAGTGTGGTTTGTGTGTGTGTTTGTGCATTTATGTGTCCAAAGAGATGCTGGTGCCAAACACAAGAGGGCACACACTCCAGTATGGAATTGTATTCCTGATTCACAAGTTTGGCAGTGGCATGCAAATATATATAAGTATAATGGCTAGCTAGTTATAGTCTTCCTGTATCAATGTTCAAGAGATAAAAATTAATATCAAATCTCTGCAGCACGGTGGCACAACCGGTAGCAAAAGAAGGTCATGGGTTGGAATCTGACTTGGGACCTTCATGCATGGAGTCTGTACATGATCCCTGTGTTAGTGTAGGCTTCCTGCGGTCACTCCAGTTTCCGCCTGCTATCCAAAGATTTGAATGTCAGGCTAATTACAGACCCATTGCCCATGAGAATGAATGTGTGAGTAAATGGTCTGTGACCATGAGTTGGATTGGTGAACATTCCTGGAGGTGGTCCTGCCTTTCACCCACAGTTTGGTGGGATAGGCTCCAGTTCCATCTCGACGAAGAAATGGTTTAGATGATACACGTACAGTGAAATTCCAGAGAAGTCTCATGAGAGTTTTGAAGTACCATATATTGCTCATTAATTATTGGGTGTTAGTACACTAGTGCTACACTTAGGTAGCTTGCTATGGTATCCATGTTTTGATTTCTAAGATACAGAAATGAATGAATAGCTACATACAAATCCAGTCTCCAGAGGAGTCGGTTGACAGTTCTGAAATATTGTGCTATTTTGCAGCTTGGCGTTAACATGCAAATTAAGTACTAAGCTAGCTATTCTCTATGTACTGATGTCCAACAGAAATAAATTAATACTAAATTAGAAAATCTCCTGAGGAATTAGGTAAGGTTTCTGAAGCACTGTATATTCCTGATTTGCCATACGGTGTTATAAAGTCCCTAGATAGCTAAATGACTATTTCTGTTTAGTGCTTCTTTCGGGTTATGCAATCTACACAGAGCAGATGGTGCAATCGTGCTTCGAGTATTGTGTCAAAGATAAGAAAATGAATGCTTGCATGGCAGTCAGGTAAGACTTCTGAATTTTTTCCCCCCAAATTCGCTCTTTGGTGTTTGTGCGCTAATTAACAACCTACCTTGCTCAGCATTTATGTTTCATTCTTTCTGCAGTCTACATAGATTCCATGGATTGATGTGAAGCAGGGACCTTATGTCAATGAAAAACAGATAACGCAGTGTTTAATAAACATATAGCAAAAGCAAAAAATGACATACACGGATTCACACTGCATGTCTGTCACATTCAACGATTTGCTGTATGTCATGCCTACCAACTGACAGAGTCCGGTATGCTCTACAAACACTGGCCCACACTGGATAAATTTAAAGTGAAAACTTCAAATTCACAAAAATCTCAAAAAGGGAAACTCCAAGGCATTCTTTTAAAAAACAATAAAATGCCTTTATTGTCATGGCATGATCATGAAGAACCTTTAAAACGCACTCCAATGTGTTTAAGCATCAACCCTTCATCAGGGAGTCAAAAAGGAAGCACTCCTTCTAAACTCTTTTTTTCCATTTAAAACAACTTGTGAAGCAAAGCTTATTAGATATATAGATTTCAACTGACAGAGTGGTATTTCCTGAGCTGGGGTTGGCCAATGACAACAACTATTTCAGTCTGAGTGAGCCTGAGGTGCTGCATACACGGCCTGCACAGCTGTAACTTCATGCTTATTAACCATCAATACACGCAAATGTTAGTAAATGGACCACTAAAATAAAAAATGATAAACTAGGAAATAGGCACAATATGACCCATTTAATGAATAAATTATATTCTGAATTATTACCGATAGTAGTAGAAATTGGAAATTAATAGGCCCACTTAGCTACATATAGCGAATCTCCCGTGAAGTCAGGTAAGAGGTCTTAAGTATACTGCTTATTCTCCATTTTGTATTAGTGTGACAGAGTGGGTTTTATTTCCATCAACTTTCAGCGGAAGGGGCAGTCTTTTTTTTGTTTCTTTGCCTTGTAGTTTCTTGCAATTGGGGAGATGTTTTTAGCGTGAATAAATGGGTGAAACCAACTCTCAGGGGGGGATTTAAAATTAAGTTTTGTTTCTTTCTCTCAGGCTGTACCTTTTAATGTCCCTGGTAGTAATTTTTTTTGAAAAGTTTCTTCATGTGGGACAGAGATGTCAAAGTTTTTAAGCGTTTGATTGAGCTTGAATGTACCTGCTCAGTTGTAATGCATTAATTGGAGCAGTCGAGTTCTTTCGCTCCGAATAGTTGAGTCCTGCTTCTCAGTCTGCCGTGGAACGCAACAAGTGCAGGTTCGTAATTTGTATCTCTCTTCACACTGGAGAATTAGTTAAAATTATTGTTCAATGCTTATTGCATGTCATTTGCAATATAAAACCATAAAAGAGATTGTAGACTGTAAATAGCGAGTGGGTAGTCGCATTTTCCTCTGTGTTTGTAAAAACCGTCCTGCGAAAAGAATTTTTATACACGGGTTAGCATCCTTTTGCTACTTGTTGCTTGTGATCTTAGAGAATTACTGCGAGAAACCGGTAGACGAACTAAAGGCATGAAGTAAATAGGTTATGTAATACAGACAGTGTAATACCTGCGGGGTTAGAGACGTACGTCAATGAATGCTTTGAGTTGCTCTGTTTTTGTGGCTTGATGTGTGTAGCCTCTGTTTGAATTGAAGTGAATGATGCCTCGTGGGCTGTGCTACAAGCCATCGCCATTTTCTTTTGTGATGCAGGAGATATCCGTGAGGTTAAGAGACTGTTTTGTCTAATGCCTTTGCGCTGATATCGTGTATATCGCCTCACTGTGTGCCTCGGGACCGTGTCTGTCAGAAAAAGAAAAGCTGTGACGTATCTTTCCTTTGCCACAGGTATTGTAATGAAATGTATGTTTGAATGCTGTAAAACTGTACGATTGAGTATTTTTCTTTGTCTTTTCATTTGAATAGTGGAAAAGAAAGAAAATGTTTTTTTTTAAATATATAAATTGTAAAATTGTAAAACTACTATACGATCACTCAAAAAGGAAAAGTTGTATATTCAATGTGATGTGATACTATTTCTGAAAGGTTTTTTTATACTGATCCTTAGAGGGAGTATTAATTTGTGTGGTAATATGCAATTTTCTCAGTCTGCCGTGGAATGCAACGAGAGCAGGATATATCTGTGAGGTTGAGAGACCATTTTGTCTAATGCCTTTGTGCTGATATCGTGTATATCGCCTGAATGTGTGCCTCGGGACCATGTCTGTCAGAAAAAGAAAAGTTGTGACGTATCATTCCTTTGCCACAGATACAAATAAAATCTACAGTCTGCATCTGAGGTGTCTGACGTCCTTCTGAGTCCGTTACATTAGCATGCCAATAAAGCACCTAGCTACCTTGATCAGCACTTCGTTCTTGCACTCAGCGCAGTCTGAATGGTGCAGACAGCAAACACTCCCCATGTGCTGACGACTAAGATAGAAATAAATACTTAGCAACATAGCAAATCTCCGGAGATGTCAGGGAAGTTTTCTGAAGTATATTGCTCATTTTTTGTTCGGTCTTAGCATGCTAACAAAGTTGCCAGTGAGCAAACTGGGGGATTGTGTTTCATACTTCTTGCACTTAGAGCTGTCTATACGGTGCAGAAGGCACTTGTGGTCTCCCTATATTGATGTCATAGATATTGAAATTCTAAGGCCAATGTATAAAGCAAATTTAGCTAGTATGGTAACAGTTCCAAAGTCTATTGCTCTTTTGCCATTTTGAATTATCATACGTGTAAAGAGCCCAGGTAAGAAGCTCAGCTTTTGGTTCACAGCACGGTTCACATGCTGCAGACAGAGCACACAATCTCAGTGTTGATGTCCAAGATTTACATACACAGTTATTGTCCAGAGATAGCAGTAGGGGTTCTTGTCAGTAGAAGTTCTGAAGTACAAAGCCTGCAAAAAAAGTTACCATTTGGATTTAAATAAATAAATAAATAAATATTTATGGCAGTGATTAATATGCTTTAGCTGGCAACAATTCTTTTAACCCCAACTGAGGTAATGTCTCGCTTATCATTTCTTAAAGTCAGAATCTAACGTTAAATATCAATACACAACACTGGATAGTAGATGCGAAATAAATTCGGTTGGAGTGGTTTGTTTCCTGTAAGGCGGCTTGGTTATGTAGAAAGCTTGACTATTTATAGCGCGCACATCTGGTTTCAGATTCAGCAGGTCGCCCGTCACGGAAACGGCCGACCACACGCCCTACGTCACCCATGGATCACTGATAAGCGACCCTCCCTCCCACTCCTCACCACACTGTATCCTACACGGATTTACACAGCACCAGTGGCATGCCGTCAGATGTCGGGAAGGCCTTCAGTAACATCGCCCTTTCCTGTATAATTTCTCTTAAACGGTTTGCAATCAGGTTTGCCCAATTAACAATCAGTTTATTAACTGAACAGCCACCCCCAATGCATGACACCTAATAATTAACGAATGACAAAGCGATTACCTGTTGGCTATGTTGATATAGGCTAATTGATGTGACTCCGCAAGGATGACAATCTGCAAAAAATCCAAAACTTTTGCTGACTTCGCGGCAATTACTCTCGTTATTATCACTCAGCTGTGCGTCTAACAACGCACTTGAGCTGTCACTACATTCAGACGAGAGAACGGATTCTCTTGGCTTGTTGCTCAATTAACCTCGCGAACTAATTTACGCAAATCCAGAAATTATAAAGACGTAGGCGATTGATATTTTCCATCGTCATTGATGTGCGGAGGTAAACGCCGTATATGTTCGGAGTGCAATGTATAACAAGGCTTTAAAAAAATTTTTGATTCTCGTCGGTTCCACCAATCAGTCTGAGAAACTGTTTCTAATCGGGGAGGTAAACTGTGAGAGGTGTCTGTCATTAAGAGGTGAAAGGTGAGGTTATTGCAGGCCCTGTGTGTCTGCCGACGGACCGTCACTGCGGTACCGTACCTATTTTCGCCAACCTAGGTCCAGGATAATAAAACAAACTTTGTTGATCCTAGTGCATGCATGTAAATACTGTGCAGTGAGTCAGGAACACTGTCTCTCAATGCAAGAAGGGGGCAGCCTCAAATCTCTGCTTCAAACAACTTGTATTATTTATATCACGCTCTCATTATTTAATTTGCAAGAATTTTCTTTTGTGCACTCTTTTTTAACATTTCGTTTTTACTTTTATTCACACGAACAATAAAGGTGCTCATGCACAGCCTGGTCTCGTGAAATGTGTCGTCTTTTTTTCTTCAAGAATAAATGCCAGCATTGTGTGACAATAGATATGAAAAATAAAACAGACATGTCCATCCCTGGCTAGCCTTTATAAATAAAACGTCATAAAAAAATAAAACTAGACCATGTCAGTTTGCAATGAATCGCACGGACAAAACCTTTCCAATATTTTGGTTTTACTCTTTTCACATGGACAATAATGATGCTCAGCACAAGCAGAATTGCCTATCACCGTCAAAAACAGAAAAAAATAAAATAAAATCTGCTTATTTAAGCAACAATGACAAATACCATCTTTGTGCGACAACAGATATGAATGATAAAAAAATATACGGGTCCAAGTGGAGCCATTCACAGCATCAGTGGCTGAATCAAATAAAGCACTATTAAAAATAACATAGTGTCTACAGATATGGCAGTTTTTATTGGTACGGCAGTCGATTTGAAAGGATTAGGGCAAGGATTAGGGATTATGGTTAGGGGAAGGGTTAGGTTAGGGGTCAGGGTTTGAAATGGGGACTGCCGTACCTCTATGCATTGAAATGCATTGGAAAACTGCCGTACATGTAGCAACCGCCTAAAATAAAACTAGACCAGTCAGTTTACAATGAATCCTACTCAAAAAACTCTTGGCGCAGCCACTCTTCAGCGTGGAAAATGAATGCCGGTACAAAGTTGAACATTAGATCATAACAGGAATAACTTCGCACAGCCGCCATCAGTTTGCTCAGTTCCTGAGACTAATTGATCGAATGACTAACTAGTTAATTTCTGATTGCATTATTGTAAATTGCATCACAAAGTTATTTGGCGTTTTCCTATGCACAGAAATGACGGCTCGTCTTTCAAAGATTCCAAATGCATGTTGCTCATAAAACAGCACTGATTCCCATTTCTTTGGTACTTATTGCCATGAAAGCATTTTACCTGTCAGATTTCTCCCTCATGGGATGTATTTGATTCAATGCGAAAAACCGCAGCCTATGATTAAAACAAGAGCTATCTATACAATTAATAACTGCAGAAAATGCTAAAATGAGAGATTGAGATCAAAATTTAGATATATACAGTACCAGTCAAAAGTTAAGACATACCAACATTTTTCTTACAATACATGATAACTAAAGAAGTAGGCACTCTTTATTTGCCAAAAAAGATCTAATTCTTAAATCTATCCCACTAACTACCATTTGTCGTCATATTTGCGGAGCAGACTCACTTTTTGTTTTTGTTTTTTTTTACTAGAGCAGTTATATGGCGATAACGAGTTTGCTGCTGAGTGGCTGTCTAAGCTGCCAAAGATGCACTGAAAAAAGTGATTTTGACCCCAAGTAAATGTTCCATATATTAATTAAGCATATTTTAATAGAAATAGGTGTTATTTAACTCCTCTTAAAAAATATAAATAATTTCAAATAGTCAACATAATAAAAATATCTAGCTTCAGATAAAAATATTTTGTGCAACCACTTACCTTAAAAAAATTATGCTCATTCAACAAAACATTTTTTTCAGTGCATGGGCTGCTCCAGTAATCTGCTCTTCATTGACCCTTTTTGCCGAATAAGTTCCAAAACAGCTTGTCTTTAATTCAATTTGGCTGTCGGAAAATGTAAGAAGCTGCTTTGCCTGCTTAATTTGCAAAATATGGCTTCTTTGAGAATTCAAAAATTTTGGACACTATTCAAACAAGAATATTGTTTTCTCTTAACTTCTGACTGTTAACCTCTTGTCAGATTCAATATGAGATTATGTAGAGCCATTTAAATTTCTCAAAAAACAGAGTGCTGTGACATTAGCAAAGTGTGTCCAAACTTTTGACTGGTACTAAATATAATGTGTGCCTGAATGAAAATCTGGCCCCCACAGCGTGTGTTTGGAAAAAAAACTTGGCCCTTGGACAAATGTAGTTTATGACCCCTGTCGTAGGTCTTTATTTTCTCTCCCGTTAGAAATGGCAGCAAGAGGCTTAAATATCTATTCCTACTGATACGCTCTCCTTCTCTTTTGGCCCTTGAAAGTAGCAAAGGTAAATGGGTCAGGATAACATTTAAGCTTTGCAATTATGCCATTATGTTGTTACCAAATGAATAGAGAAGCATTGTACCCATTGTTAAAATGCACATTTGGCACCTTTGACCGGAAAAATAAAAGTCCACAAATGGGTGAAAAGAAGTTACCCCTAGAACCATCTCAGGACATCCCTCAATTAAGGGGGAAAATAAAATCAGGCTTGTCACATCTGAGGACAATAATGAAGATGAGCATTTTGCTCAACTAAAAATGAGTGCTTGCAGCAATTGGATCACAAGTTGGATGTAAGTTGACAATTAAAGTATTATTCCATAAACAGCAGCATAATTTTTAATTTTTTACCCTTAGAGCCCTTAATACATTTTCAACAAATTAAAAATGTAATTATCCTGAGCTGTTGAAAATCTATCATTGAAAACCTGTTTGAAAATAGCTCCCCAGGAGCCCTTTGAAACAAGTGGCCACATGACAAGTTTTCAACAGCGTCTGATTTTCATATCTTACATCATTGGGTGCACTCCAAAGGTTAATATATGGAAAAGGAAATCATTTTAACTTTGAAGTGTGACACAAGGTAAACAAAACGGATTTCAATTTACCTTTTCAGAATTATAATTAGTCATACTAGAATATGTAAAAATTGTTACAAATATAATGACACGTAGAAGTAAGATGTGCCGGTACGGCAGTGAAGGACTAGTTCTGGAGCCCCATTATCAAAATTAAGGCCTATTCTAGCAGTGCCGCTCGTTTTGATACCTCCCTCTTCATTCTTCTTTAAATAAGCTGCAGAATGGACCTCTATTCATCTTGAGCCCAGTAGCAATGTGTTTTAATTCCCGAGGCAGTGGCTGGCTCGGTTTCACTAACAATAATAGGGTTAAAGGAACAGTGTGTAGAATTTAGATTGATATTTAAGCAGAAATGGAATATAACATACATAACTACTTTTTAGTAGTGTATAATCATGTGAAAACAATAATCTTTGAGTTTCATTTCGCTTAGAATAAGCCCTTTAAATCAACATAGGAGTGGGTCCACCTCAGCGGAGACCACTATGTTGCGCTGCCATTTTTGCTACAGTAGCCCAGGACAGGAAAAAAAGTAAATGAATAAAGCACTGACACAAGAGAGCGTCTCACGTTTTCGCTAGTTTTGCAGCCACCATAGGTTTTCTGAGAAAAGGAATGGTCAGTTGGTTGCAATCTATAATCTGACCGCTAGATAGCTCTAAATCTTACACACTGATCCTTTAAACCAGTCAAAATATGAATCGTCACTCAGTTGCGACCACTTTTAGTAAATTGTACACTGACTGTGTAAGCCTGTGATGGCACAGGCAACAGGGAGTACACGAGGGGGGTCATAGGGGTATTTCCAGGATCCTGGCACTCATCGGACATACACTTTCCTCAAGCCTCCTCCCTCATCACCCTCCGAAAAATATACTTCAAAACACTTCCTGAGTAGGAATTCTTTTTAGGAGACCACCAGCACTAGTTTATATTTAGGAGACAATTACATGGGACGTTCCAAAACTCTGAGCGTGAAAAAAGCTTAACGTGGCTTAATGTGCCAAAACAGCGACCAATAATCATCAAAGTACTTCTCACACATTTCTCATCAAGAACACTTCTTCCCACCTAAACCTCAAAACCGCAATCCTAGGAAAATCTATGTTATATCACATTAAGCGTTTTCCCCTCCATTAATGCTCATTATTAGAAGAAAGCTTAACATGGCTTAATGCTCCAAAATAGCAACCAATAATCATGAAAATTTCTTGTCATAAGCACTGTCTTTATTCAGGAAATTAGAACCGGGAAAACGTATGTTATACATGTTAGGCATTTCCTCCTCCATTTAAGCACATTACAAGAAAAAGCACTTCGGTTTAAATTTTTTGGGTGGAGAAAGTGCACCTGGCAAGATATGTCCGACAGGAATCTGGTGATTATTGGTCGTTGTTTTGTCACCTTCAGTCACATTACGCTTTTTTCGCAAAAAAGCATTTTAGAATGTCTGTAATTAGATTATATAGCCATCTAGCTAGTTAATGCTAACTATGGAAAATCGTTTGAAATAATCCTAAAGTAAACAAGAACTGAAGTAATAAAATGAAACATTAGAAACCACTGAAATCACCCGAAGCAGGTGAGCACACAGACTGGGGAGACGGACTGAACCAAACTGATCACAAGACAGGGGAGACAAGTGCAATGAAACCTGAAATGGCATGAACAGAAAACCGGAATGTATAATAAGCAAAAAGAAAAAAGAAAACACATAACAATGAACACATGGCATGACATCAAAACACAGAACCATAACACTCTTCTGACTTTTTACCCTGGGCTTCATTACTAAAACCTTGCGTTTGCATTATTTAATTTATCAGAAGTGTAAACTGCCCATAACTTGTTCATTCCAGTTCATGTTGCAATTTAGTTTGAGTGCATTTATGTCAGGCAACTAACAGGAAAATGGGGGTGTTGAACTTTTCAGATCAGCCCATTTCCTGATGATGTACATGCTAGGCATTATGGAATTGAAGTGGAGCCTCGCTGTCTCGCTTTACATTAGAACAGATCATGATGTTATAGCTGACGAGCTGATTAAAATTTGATTGAATCAGTGAAGATGTATTATCTTACTAAGTAACGCACCACATTGCACAGATTTAAACAATCAAGCACAAATACACATTGCTACTTTCATGTAACTTGCTAATCAAACTATTTAGGTCAATAAAATTATTTTCAACTCAGCCAAAGCCTCTTAACACCAGTTTCCATGTGGCTCCATAGCTAGCCAGCTGGCTATTGCAGGCGTGAAATGGATGTATGCGCAAGTAACATTGATGCAGTACATTTCAACTGAGCCAGAAACACTAAACTAGCATTGCTAGTATAACTATTGGTGAAATCGAGCCTTTATAACACTTTGGCTAAATCGCAAATAATTTTAACGTGCTAGCAAGCACTCATCTCATCTGTTACAGAGAGATCCCACTTCAATCCCATGAAGCCTAAAGCTTACGTCATCACGCAGTGGGCTAATTCACTTGTCCCTCCTCAGCTCGTTGCTTTCAAATGAGAGCTATCTCCGCATAAGAAAACACTAATCACCACCCCATCAGAGCAATGAAAGGCTAAAGAGCAGGAATGATGCCTCCTGTTGAGCAACACACAAGCCATGAGGCTTCTCCCGTTACCTTACTTTGCACCCTTGTTATCTTCACTTGCATCTAATCCTCGCGCCTTCGCTCCACCCTCGTAAGATGTGATTGAGAGATTCAAGGACAAAATGTGAGGACAGAGGAATCTCCTGTTGGGAAATGAGACATACTTGTTCACTCAAACATCACTTTTAAACAATGTCCTTTCCACGTCTGAAATCTACATTTTAATGAAAAGAAAAGGAAAACATACTGTATACAGTTTATTAATCGGTGACTTAGTGGATCAGTTATTATGTCATTGAGCTTGGTTTTGTTCAGATGCACATTAGTTTTGGATGTTGCAAGTAATTGTAAATTGTTGCCATGCTCCTGTCTGTTCATTTTTATTCAGTTTGTTCCATAGAAGAATGACAGATGTGACGAGATTCATCAGGCACATGTTCTGTGTGTCCTTTTTTATATTTAGCTGTTTGGTAGTGTCCCATAGATCCACAATTACACCACGAACTGCTTTTAATGACTGAATTAATATCAATTAAATTCAACTGAATTAAAATTGAAAGTGTTTGTATTTCACACACCTAACTGTTTGTTAAAGGGAATTTCCTGATTCATTAAAAAGCCTTCCTGATAGTAATATTGTGCTAACATTCAAGCTCTTCAAACATTTCAGGACTCTGATAATCTTTTTTTCCGAACAGAAAAGCTGCAGTATCCAATGTCTTAATAGATTTTCAGCCCATGCACAAGCTGATGGCTTTTAATTGATTTAAGAAACATGCATAATTCTATAGTATAAAAGCTACATGCGTAAATGAATAGCCTAGCTCAGATCTGCAGTTTTCACTGCCCCAACCACCGTGATCAGCTTGAACTGTTGTATGCGCCCTGGCATTGTGGTCGATCATTCTCTGACCTCAGCTGAAGGAGTTGCATTTTCAGTCCCTACAGTATACTTATAATAAATTGAATTACAGAGGCAAAATCTATTTGGAAAGCCCCAGAATACTTTCAAAGGACTTCATTGGGCAACACAAGTTTTTAAACAAAATATGAGGGCGGTTGTTCTTTGTCTGCTTTCAGTAATTTATATACCCCCATAAACAAATTACAAATATAAATTTTTTGGAACTCCAAATTCTTGTCCAGAATTTAAATTCTGTGAGCTGCGAAGTGGGGTTGGACCACTTATAAACGTGCATCAAAAACACTTCCACATCAGCTGCATTTGCATATTTTTATTTATTTATTTTATTTTACCCTCATTTAACCAGGGAAGTCCCATTGAGATTGAAATCTCTTTTTCAAGGGAGCCCTGGGGGAAGAGGTGGGGAGGGACAGAGGAATTGCACAGCCAATTAGATCAGGGGATGATTAGGCGGCAGATCGAAAGAGCCAGGTTGGGACTTTAGCCATGACACCGGGGAACCCCCTACTCTTATCAAAGAGTGTCATAGGATCTTTAATGACCACTGTGTCAGGACCTCTGTTTAACGTCGCATCCGAAAGACGGTGTCTCTTTCAGTACAGTGTCCCAGTCACTGCACTGGGGCATTGGGGATTATCCCGCCAGAGGGAAGATCGCCACCTACTGGCCCACCAACACCTCTTCCAGCAGCAACCTGGTTTTCCTCAGTGGTCTCCCATCCAAGTACTGGCCAAGCCCACACCTGCTTAGCTTCAGCCACGCAGCTGAGGCTGATCGAATAGTGGTATGGCTGCTATGCTCACTTTTCTCAACTCTGGAAGCCTCCTCTCTTCTCTTCTCTTGACTCCTTTAAGTGCATTCGAAGAATTCATATGTCCTGAAAGACAGCAGGCCTCAATCAATTTCTGGGTCAACTTACCAAGGATAGAGAATAGAAGAGACCAGGAAGGATATTGGAAAGAATCCCCTGACGCGAATTCCACTGCCTTGACCAAGATTATCTTCTCTAAAAACTGACCTCAAATTGAGGGAAGAAATGACTACTATCCTCACACAATTTAAGACAGGAAGTGGAATTTAAGTGGAGTATGTTCAGTGAGGAAGACGAGAGAAAGAAATCACGAGGAATGGGAAAGATAGTGAAGGAATCGAGAGGTGAGAAAAAATATAACATTGCCCAAACAAAAACTATGGAAAGAAATAATACCAAAAATTTCTTGAGACAAGTCTCAGAGTAGAAGAAGATGGTGAAGGCAATTCCCATGATCCAGAATATACGTACGGAGCCTCGCAGCAGTGCAAGAAAAAGAAAAAGAAACAAGAAACACTGTGGCCCCACTGTCAATGAAAACAGGACAATGGTGTTCAAACTGCCTCTCCTTTCAGTGCCACCAGGCAAAGCCCTTTTCCAATCTGAATTTTGTATCAATTAAAGAAGCTCGCCAGGCCCTCTCTTGTTTAAAGGGAGCAGATAATCTAAACAGCTGAGAACAGCTAGCATTATGAGAGAAAAATTAATGGTGTAGTCAGGGTGCAGCCCATCTTAGCCCCAGCAATAGAGCCATTGTCTAGGCATTTAAAGCCATTACAGCCGGTTGCTGAGATGTGCTGCATTCAGGGGCGCTGTGAGAGAAAAGCCAGAGGTCACACAGATTAGAGCCGCTGATGAATGGTGGGGGTCTCCTCTGAAAGGTCTGAAATGTTTGAGCCGCTCATGAGAACTGAGATTTGTGCTAAACCAGCAGCGGCTCACAGGGTGAAAGCTGGAGGGTGGGCTGAGTGTTTAGGATAGGGTGGCAGGGGGGCTTTAATGTAATGACAGTAAGCATGAATAGCACAAGAAAGAAACATTACTTTTCCAAGAAAATTAGGATAAGACAAAACTTCCAAACTTCCAGATTTTGTATAAATGTATTATCATGTGTTTCTTATCATTTTATGCACACGTACAGACAAACATTCATGCAGGCTCAGGCAGGCAGAGTTTAATGGCAATGTTTCTCAAAGTGCCTTTGCTATAATTTTGGGATCTCTCCATCAGGAGTTCACAGATAAGAAATTCCGAGAACTCAGAAATTGGAGCAATCTCTGCTTGTAAACGACGAGGGTGAATAATACGAATATTGGATGCGCATGACCTTCAAGCTCTCAGACAGCAGCTCATTATGAGTTGAAATGCTCCTGTGATAAACATAACCACATTGACTGGTGAATACTTATGATGATGCCTGATACAGTTCTTCTATGCACTTTAAACTGTACTACATTAAAGAAGCAACATATCAACAATATCCAGAATCACCTCTGACTTCTAGGGGCCAAAGCTAATCTGAAATTGATGATTAGGGAAGTGGAAAGGAGGGCAGTTATCTGAAAAGTCAAGCTCTCAAATTGTATAATAGCGGTATTGCAGGGATAGGGAAAGAACAATTAATTAACACAGTACTTTCCCTGAATTCCATATGCTGTTTGAGCATTTTTTCCCCGCAGCGCTTCCTAATTTATTTTATGATTGCACTTCATCAAAATTTTCAGCGTTCAAAAGAAAAGGCTATATTTGTGGGGCAGTTGCACAGTGATTGGTGAGCTGCAATAATAATAAAATTATTAAATTACCAATGCTTCTTACATCGAAACATTGGTAATTGAAATACACCATATTTTGTTAATTGGTTCTAAGTGCTTTGTGAAAGTTCAACGCATGGCATGCATTTGAAATAATTCAAAATACTTGTCACGCATTGAACTTTCATGGTAGCAAAATCATTAATGATTATTTATAGTCCAGCCTCTGGGAAAGTTGTAGGAAGGCTACGACATGAGATTGTATGAGTCTAATTAACCCTCTATTAAACACCCTAGCTTGAATGATCCGTCATTTTAATTTTTTCATTCGCATTATTACCCAATGTAGCAGATCTGCTACATTTTGGAAAGGTGGGCCAAGGGGTCGAATTTTTTTTAACTATTTTTCCAAATTTTGGTCCATAATCAACATATTTGCCTAGTGAAATGATTTTTACACAGTTGGAAAGGTGCTTGGTTAACAGAGGGTTAATTAACTACGTTATAGAAATGAAATATTAACCTTATCTAAATCGCATCTTCAGCAGCATTAACTATGTAATATTCTACTTCAAGATGGAATTCTGATAAATTTCCATTAATTGCCGTTCATGCAACCTCATAATGTAGCCTTTCTCTTTAATGGAAAGCGTCAGCAAGGCAGCTTATCGGTAGCCTGTTTGCTTGCTAAATTAATTCAATTGATTGCCGGATTCTTGAGAGGCATTCCTTGAGAAAATGGCACTTTTTGAAGAAGTTTAGGAGTTGACACCCCTGGAATTGAATGAAACTTGGCAGATAGGTAGATATGGTCGTCTCACAGAAAAAGCAAAATTTTATTTCAAGAAGTCTGCTGGTGGGGCCACCTGGAAGCCACTAAAGTGGCTCAGTTTTGCTTTTGACGCTATATTTACATCGATTTTTATGATTTAAGGGTACACAATACCAGATGTGTTATACTTTAATCATGACCTGTGACAATTCCTACCTAGGCACAGCAAACATACAAACATAGTCATGAACAGAAATAAAAATCCCCTCGATGTGAGCAGAACCAAACAGGTGGACGCTGGAGTGGAGGTGGCAAGCAAAAAAACCAAACAGCATGCTGCATAGCATGAAAAGTCATTGCAAACAGCAGCGGAAGCAAGTGTGCATGACGTCTTTCAAATAGACCGCTGTATGACTACATGATGTGTATCCTCCAATTGTGTGCCTGCTGATACTGACGTGCTGGTAGCTTACCAGGCTGCTGTCAGCCGACGTAGCTCTTCTCGAGTTTCCTGCCTGAAATAGTTACAGTTAACATTTCTTAATTTCCTTCAGGGTAAAGTTTATCTATCTATCTATCCGTCTATCTATCTATCCATCTACATACCTGCAAACTTAGAAGGTCTGAAAAAGGTGACAAACTTTGGGGGCACAATAAGCAACCCCCCAGGGGAAAAAAAAGGGATCTGGACGATACACGCAAATGACATATTTTGTTGTGAGAACAGTGAATTTCCCAGAAAAAAGCTACTAGTTTGCAGGTATGCATCTACCTACTTCCTTTTCACGGTAAGCTAAAAAGTTCAACACGTGGTGGCCATACCTGACATGCTAGCGATGTATCATGCAACTTCTTTTACAGTTTATAGGTCATATTATGAATTCAACGATTAGCGTTAACTTATTGGGAGAGTACGCATAAAGCTGAGACAGTTATTGGCGTGCTGCAAATCATGCAAAATTAATTAAATACACCGAATTGTGTGATCTCACAGTGGTCACTGATCTCATAGTGGTTAAATAATGATGAAACTCCTTTTTAAAACGGCAGCACACATTACTGTCTCATGACATTTAGCATACCTGGCCGAAATTAACATGTTTCTGCCAAATAGACTCACTATGTCCCTTGCCATAAAAAAAAAACTCAATTCTCATCACTCCATTGATAATTTTTACATAGCCTCTCAGTTGTACAAATCCCTTTCAAACAGCAGAAACTAAACAAACATGAATATAATTCACAAAGCATAATAACATCGAACAGAATCAGATTATACTTACAGATGCAATTGCTTGCTCGCTGGGAATTATGTGTAGGGTACATTTACAAGAAGATTAACCGCTTCTCATGACATTGGTTCACGTCAGTGGGCAGACTTTGAGCCTGCGCAGTAGGCGTGGTGCCCAACTGAAACTCGTTCAATTGAGCTTCACACTCTCCCGTTGAAAATGGCGCCATCCCACCGTCCACTTCTTTTACTGCGAGAGAAACATTAAGCACGCGATCGTTCATTTCATGAGGGGAACACTGCATCGGAAATAATGTTGATTTAAGGCATGGTCTAACTGCTTAGCATTTATTCATTTATTTATTATTCTGGATTTAGTTTGTCTTTTGACTGTGTTTAGTGTTTCTACATTGTGGAGTAAATCTAGAAAATCATTATACATTATACATATGCAGAAATTGCATCACATTCAAGTTTCCTGTATTGTTCAAATACAAATGCACATACCCAACTTGATAACAAAATATTTCACTTTTATTTTTTGGGCACTCTAGCTTTTCCAGTTGGGTAGGTCTCTGAAAACATAGCCACACAATTTACAAAATAGCACATGCCCAACATAATTATGCGAAGTCAGCTTACCGATGATTTGGACTGTGGCAGCTGAATTGTTTCTAAGGTGCCTGAGCACAGAGGATTGCTTGATCAGATAAGTTATTGTCCTATAGGGGTGATCTGAATCTAAGTGTTGTCAAATAAAAGCTCATTTCTCAAGGTGATGCTATGGCCAATTATTTGATAGTTCTCTGATTTCCATGGTGTCTCAATGGAATGCAGTTTTTCAAAGCCCCTATTTTCTGCTATAAATAGATAGCCAGCAGCAGGCTGGTTCAGATTTGTGTCTAAACAGGATCTATCTACCCACGATTTCTTGTCTTTCCCAATATATATTGGCCCAGACCTTCCTCTAAATTTATATTGCGTTGATATTGCTTAGAGGTAGTGCATTCTCAATGAGTATCATTTGAACAAGCTATCCCACTACAGTCTCTTAAATATATTCTGTTTGTTCGGAGCTTGGGGATCCTTTAAAAGGGTACCCTAACATTGCAAATGCAATGTATAAAGTTAACAAGAGTGCAATTTGTGCCTGATTGAAATCAATTGATTCGCTGGTAACAATTACGTATTGAACATTTGTTTTATGCATAATTGAGGAACAGTTCAAAGAAACAAATTAGAAAAGACGGAATGAAATTGATCTTGACCTGTTTTATATCCTCATCTCAGTAATTGATGTCTTCACAATCCCATGCATAATTCCTCTAATCCTCCTTGTCTTAGTCATCAAATTGAGACATATAATAATCACCTCCAGTGTAACAAATCTTTTTAACAGCATTATCTGCTTCATTAATGTCTGTTCCATAATCTTTGTCGATGTAATCATACTTTGTTTTAATTTCCAGACTTTCAAAACTGCATTGTCACACTTTTTATCATCCTAAAAATACAGAAAACCAGCTCACCTCCTAAAAAATAGTGATTTGTTAATACTATTTAAAGTGAAAAAAAAAAAAAAAAGGGCCATGCTGAATCAGGCAATACTCCTCAGCCCCGAAGGTCACTGCTGCAAGGTCAAAGGTCAAACTGGGACGAAACCTCGAAAAGGCACACCTACCCCCTGTGGGGAGTCCACATATGAAATGTGAACTTCCTTACCCAAGTAGTTACAGAGAAATGGCCCGTACAAGATTGGCATCCGCCCGCCCGCCCGCCTGCCGAAGGGATGACAATACTCCTAGTGCCCTTGTCGGGCTGAAGGGGTAAAAACTGTTGTCTTTGACAAATATAATGCTGCTACCACTACTAGGAATAATATTACCAGTGCACAAACTAATGATAATTATAATAATGACAGTTCTTGTCCTTTTCATCTTTGTGTAGTTGTTGTAGCACTTGAGGCAGTGTTGGACATAGTAGTAACAATAGTAGCAGGAGTATAAATAAATGTAGCAGTAGTGGCTGTGGTAGTATTGTATTTATATAGACAGATTGGCATGTTATTTCTGAGTTTAAGTGTGTCAGCAAAAGCATACAAACAGAATAAATAGCAAAATAAAAAGGGAAAATACTTAAAATTCTCTTTGAAATCCTAAAAGGAAATAAGTTAAGGCTGGATTGAAAGGTAGAAAATAGAATGAAAGCACAAAAAGCACTATAAATTGACTAAAAGCTCATTTAAAAAGATTTTTATTTTTTTTCCAGATCAGTTTTAAAGCAGCTGGTTTATTACTGGTGCATCTCTGACCTGCTGGGATGTGCTGCTCTACAGTCCAAAACTGTCGAGAAAAGGGGAGAATTTCTGCTCTTTTGCTCTCAACTTTCAAGATACAGAGAAGTTCTGTGAGTGTAAGGCAGATCAAAGGGCAAATTAGGGCTAAAATCGCTCCAAACCTCCAGCAATGCAGTCTGGAGCCAAGCCATTCAAGGCTTTAAAAACAAATAAAAGAATTAGAAAATCAATCCTAAGACAAAGAAGCAGCCAGTGAAGAAAGCAAGTGCACGGGTAATATGAGCTCTTTTCCTTGATTCAGTCAATAGTCCATGTGTAGCATTTTGATATATAAGCTCTCTACGCTGTGCTTTTCAAAGCCAGGGGAAAGTGCATTGCAATAATATACTCGAGTACACAAAAATGTGTGAGCTAATTTACCAGTGCAAGACATAAATGTTCAATGATCAGAAGGAGAAAAACTCAATTTAATGTTTTTTTTTCAGTGAGCTGAAAGCTCAAGTCTGAATCTAATATTACATGTAGTTTTCCCACCTCTGGTATGATTCTGTAGTTGATGGTAACAGTCAATTTTTGGTGTTACTTGAAAAAGCTAGTAATTGAAGTACTTCCATTTTAGGGAACTGCTATTTTTGCACCACGAAGTTCAAAAACAAAATATTGCACTTTTACCTGCACTGCATACCAAAAAAAAGCTAGTCCTCCTTTGTTGTTCAAAGTGAAGATATAAATAATATTGAAAGTGAACAAAGGCATTTTCAATAGAAGCAAGCCAGTCTGGGCTTAGCACGTCTATATTGGCCGATTCATGTAGACTTTTGCAACCGTATGTTAGCATAGCGATATTTGAGGGTGTGCATGTGAGCACCAAAAATTTAAGTAAGTGTGCACTGCTGACTATATTTCCTTTTAGAGCTTCGGTTCCAAAAATTTGTTTTATCATCAAATATCCTCCCCGTCAGCCAAGCAGGCACTCGATATCAGCTGCTACAAACTCCCCTTTAAAGACTAGCTCTGAATGTTATCATTTTATTGAATGGGCTTTATCATTTGTAATAATCCCATGACAGATATGGGCTAGTCAGGTCCTACTGTACCTAATATTAGTGTGATAGATATGAGCTAGTGGGGCCTTACTGTACTTTTTATTAACACAATAGATGTGGTCTAGTAGGGCACTTCTGTTCTTATTATAAAACTATTTGAAATTCCTTTTTTAATGAAGTTGACATCATGTTTCAAGATTAAGGAAAGGCAGTCGTGATTTTGGAGCTCCAGCCCACAGAAGATGGCAGCGTTTCTGGACATTTCTAGACATACAGCTTCCTTGGTGCATTGAGCAGACATTTGCATTTGTGGATGCAGTGATGAATGGTACACAGAAAGGTCTTCAAAAGCTGTCTCAGTCCATGGGATTACGTCCATCACAGGAGTATGTTGGTCTTAAATGCTGAACTGTGAGGATTATGGGAGGAACCACAAGTGAGAACCAGTGAATACCAAAATGGAGGCTTTATTTCTGAAGAGGGGAAACCCCCAAAAGAGCAGGCAACGGTACAATGTCCACAATACAAAAATCCAGAACCGTAAACAGGGCACCAATCACAAAAATAGGTTCAGTACACAGGCACAGGTATGTCAGCGAAGCAAAAGCCAAAATCCAGTGGGCGTAAACAGAGTCAAATACCAGGGCAGCAATCACAAAACTCGTAGTCGGGTAAAAAGGATTCGTAAACAGATGCAGACAATAGTACCAAAGAGCAGAGCCAAAAATTGTTAGTCGGACGGTTCAGTAAGAAGAGTAATACTATGAGTTCAAGGCGAAGAAATAGCAGTATAGGTAAACAAGAGAAACATTCTGACAAGGAAGTGCTGTGAAAAGATTCCGAATATACATTCACGGGAAGTCACATGCTTAACACAACACAGGTGGAGGAAGTTACACTGATTACAAAGGAGGGAACATGAGGGAGAACCTAATCTCATGAAAAAGGCAACAGCCAAGACACGGACAGGGATCACAAGACAATCCTATAGACAGATATACAGCTCCGGTCAAGGAGTTCTAACGTGCATAGATAATAAGAGAAAGGACAGCATGAGCAGGTGTTGAGAATCCACAGAAACGCAGCAGAGAAGATTATGGAGAGACAAGGGGCGGAGACTAGAACAGGGCGAGTGCTGAAAGATTGTTAATCAATTAGTAAGTGCAGCTATACAATCCCTTGGTGCTCATTAGTAAGTTAGTATTATATACAATGTTAGTTTGAGTTAGTAATTCTAGCAAAAATAACAAACTGTTTGTATGGGTTAGTAATATAGAAAAAGCTAGGTGAAGTAAGCAAACGAGATTGGAAGGAAGATTGAAATCCAGAAACCTTTAAATCACGCGAAAGAGTGGCATGCAGTATTGGGGTGTGAGCAATGACAAGACAAGAGACCAGACAGGGGGAGACAAAGTTAAATGCATGGCAAAATCAAAATCATGAACCGGAATGAAACTATGGTAAAATGGAAAACATGGCAAAGAATAAACTACACATTACATGAACATAAACCAGAACCAAAATACAACACACAAATCCAGACATGGTCAGGCGAGCGAAAGATCAATATCCAAGCAGTCGTGAACATGGCAGACAGATCAAAAGCATGGCAAACAGGCAGAGTCACAACACTGAGCCATCAGGGACACTGAGTATTGAAATTAATCCTTTTCCTTTACGCAGATATTTTTCTTGGACCCTTTATGGATGCTCATTTTATGTCCAAGCATTATTGCGTTCAGCAACTTTATACACCTATTTTTGAATAGTCCAACTCTTCCCAAGTCTATTGCTTTTCTCCTAACTTTTTTGGAATGTATTGTCGGAATCAAACGTGTATTTAAAAAAAAAAAAAAGAAAGAAATGAAAAGTCGATCAGAAAATGACGAGTAGCCGAAATCGCTCGCTACCGCGGCGGGGGACAATAGAGGAATATTTACATCTTCACGAAGCATACTCGCTACAAGTGAAAATTCTGTTCAAAATATTTTTCATTTGTGAAAAACAATTTTGAATCAAAAGAAGCCACAAATCAAGTGCACGGCATTATGCACATGACATTGAAATAATGACACAATGCTGTGTAAACTTTAAGAGAGTATGGAATGAAATTTACTGGAATGGATGCTATGTTTTTTTTTTTTTTTTTTGCAGCTCTGCTACATTTTCTGGTTCGTTCTAATGTTGCATAATGTGCAATGTTAAACACTTTTCTCGAAAAGGCTCTCTTAAAGGAACCATGGGTCGTTGGATTGAAGTCCCTAGTTCACAACACCAAAACGTTTTTTTTTTTTTTTTATATTTCAAAATCTTGCCAATTTTTTGCATTATCACTTGGAGCTTCGACGCATTATTTATTAGCCGTGGACCATAAGCTTATGGACTGAAAAATATTTTAAAATTATAATGCATTTATGTCACATTTTAGAATGGGGTTCCTCAAAGAAACAAAATGGCATTAGTTTGGGGTCAATATCATTAATAGATCAAAAGTTATGAGCCAAAACATGTTTTAACCTTTCTGGTGACCTTAAGCCTGACATTTTAGTGACAGGCCGTATTCTGACTGCTGCGTATTATATGGTTATCAATAGAACATTAATCTAGATTTGGCTAGATCCCTTAATTTTAGAATTATATCTGATTGAAAATAACCTTTTCTGGAAAATAAATTTTGACGTGAGAAAAATGTCAAATACATCATCACCATTGATGCCTAAAATATTTTGCTAGTCTCATAACATAATTGCCTGTCTCATGTTTCAAGGTTTAAAAAAAATAAAATACATACTGAAACCACAAAATAGTCCTTATTCACCCATAAAAAATAGCCTTGATAACATCTTGCATTCTTGCGTACAACCACTAAAACAAATTTGTATGTTCAGGAATGCAAGAAAATAATTGTTATATGGCATCTTAATAAAAAAAAATCATGTGCCAAAGAGGTCTACAGGATAAAGTGTAGAAATAACCATAATCATGTAAAAACTAAGAAATAAACATTCTCAAGATGATTTTAACCCCATAAAATTTTTTATTTTTGTATGTAAATGTAGAAAAAAATTTACATGGTTGCCATGGAAACGACACTTTACCACTGATATTTCAATAGCCCATGGTAAGATTTTACTCAAATTAGTCAAATGAAAGGTTTTACATAGTTTGATGAAATGACATAGGAGTTTTTTGTTTGAAAATTTTATGAATATTTAATGAGCTCTTTTATGTGACCATAATGAAAATTACTATCATCAACTTGCTTCATTTTCAAAATTAACCCCCTAGGGATGCACCTTTCTAGAATTTCCTATGTCATTTCATAGATCTCCAACAGATACAACTTCAGTCCAAGTTTCAGGTCAAGCTGATGAATATTAATGATTTTATGAATGCCTCAAGGTTGAAAATCAGTCAAAATTTTTGGTAATTTGCATTTAAAGTTAGAAGTAACAATTGAGGCAAAGGAAAGGCAAACATTCTTGGTGTTCTCTGGCATCTCACTGCATTCCTTCATTTATTTTATGTGAAAATCAAAAATATTGAAATTTTCCACTTTTCTTTACTCATGGGTTGGAAAAGTCTGCGCTGTCCTGCGCCTTTCGCAAGCCACTCGATCACAGAATTTATGAAGACATGCTGATATATTACGTTGTCATTTATGTGCAATAGAAACGCCTCAATTTTGTGGAGCAATGTATATCAACGCTTTCAAAAATAAATTTGATTGTCGTTTTACCAATTAGTCTGAGAAACTTTCTAATCAAGAAAAGTAAACAGCAACAGGTTTAGGTCATTCAGCACTAATGGGTGAGGATTGAGCGTCCCTTTGCAGCAGCCGACGCATCGCCTGTGCCCACTACTGTCAGTTATGCTCGAGTGGCGTTTGTGAATATCACCTGGCGAGGAGTGGGACCGCTCTCTCGGTTAGTGGTAGGACGATCTCTTTCTCACACTCCAGTTACATTTCAATCGTACTCACTATATGGTGAGTGGAGGGTGAGTGTGAGTGTCGTTTTTGAATACGGGCCTATGTCTCTTGCATAGATGCCAGCTTGTCCTTTAACTTGCACTGGCGCAATATTAATCAATCAGAATCCTACACGGCATCTCTGGCCCAAATCTTAAATGTTTTTTCTATCCCTGCAGTCGTTCAGCTGTCAACCAGTTTTGATGTGCTCTGCGACCTTCCTCCACCCAGCACCATCCTCCGAAGAACGCCCAGACTCTTCTACCAGCTCTTCGATCAAGTCGGCCCTCGGGAATCGTCCTAGCAGCAGTTCTTCGCCACCACCACCAGTGTTTAGATCGCGGTGAGAATTTCATCACTCGTATAGAGCATATAATCCACAGAATCATCAACAATGTTATATACTTATTTCATGCCGGAGTCTAACCTTCAAAGATCATGCTCTGTGTTAATTAATAAACAACATTTGTTATCATTTCCAAATCATCAACTCATTCAAGTCTCTCCTGATTGAATTAAGTATTGTGCAGGTCAAAGATTATTTACTTATCCCTGCTTTATTTCTTAACTTTTTAAATTTTCTTTTTCAGCATTCAGCTTTTGCAGCAATGGGGTTGTACTCTGTCCGTCACAAGCGTCATCTTGCCCAAGTCACCGTAATTATGTTATTTGCTTTTCATATTTCAGTCTCATACTGGTTACAATGCATCCAAGTTAGGGGTCTCTAGACATTCTACTAGATGGCAAATGGCAATGTTACTATGAGGGAACACTGAGATACACAGTTGTGCGTTGTCCGCACAGCTTGTGAAAATTGCACTGTTTCTATTTATGATGTCAAGGGGAATACAGAGCGATGAAAAGGAAATTGATCCCTGTGGTATGCACTGTGTGATACCAGCCATTTTGGAAGTGGCATATTGTTGGCTAATACAGTGTTGACTCTGTCAAATACAATATCAGCGATTGACTACTGCGCCTCTGACCCCATTTTGGAAGTGACATGAAAAGAGACTGCATTCTGCCAAAAGCTGTTGAATTGAATAAAACAGGAGCAAGTATTTCAAACCATCTATGACCAGTCAATGTTCAGTCATTTATAACTATTAGCTGGAGCATTTTTTCCTCCCAGTGCACTGGTTTGCACAGTAAGCAAACTGAACTTTTCCCATTTTTAAATTAATGTTTCAATCTCTAAATCGCTGCATTACTAATAAAAAGTTTTTGTTTCACTACTTGCCAATTTACGCTGCTTTCTGTAACAAATAACACAGTGACATAAAAATGTTATGTCTTAAACTTGGCATGGAGGTGTGATTGAAAATTACACATTTCATGTTTTCAGTTAATTTAGCTTGAGAGTGTATAGGTTATCTTTCACTTAGAAGTTTTTTAGAAGCACATTTTCTAGATGGATTCTGATTTGCTATAAGACATCCATCTTAGAGCCCTGTGCTCAGGTGTTCGAATCCCAGACACATCATGACCAACTTTGACCGTAGGTCCGCATGGGCAAGACAACAATTGGCACAGCCTTGCTGGGTATTATAAGGGTTTTAAGAGGATTAAACTTTGTTAGTTCATCATTTGTTAGTTCATCACTTCTGGTTGGCCAGGCGCATGTAGCTGCATGAGCTAAGTTCTACATTAACTATAAGATCCTTCAACGGCATCGGCAGTGAGCAATTTGAAGTGCAACTGCATAGTGCAAAAAAGCGAGGGCTACTCCTCAAGTGAGTCTGAGGAACAGGGTGCCACGGCATCTTCCTCCTGAGCTGAAGCGAGCAGGTCGCTTTGTGGTGGGCTAAACGGTGACTGTATTCAGGGTGGGGAAAAAAGAGAAAGAAAAATTAAAAAAAGAAAAATTAAAAATTCATTGATGCATCTGACTGTTTGTATAATCTGTAATATGTTATTTGATATGTTCTATTTAACTGATGTGAATAAAAAATAAATAATAATAATTATTATTATATTTAAGAAATACTCCAGTCTCTCAGAATAAGAATTTCTGACAGCATAACTTCAAACCCATGGCCTCACAGTCCTCCTAGATGTAAGTAATTGTCTATACATGTAACTCAGTCTAACGCCGTGTGACCAAAATGAACTATTTTTGCTAGCAAATAAAGCAATCCCTCGAGTTTTTATTTTTTAAGCATGGTTTTGTTGTACCCGTTCATCCATCTTTCGATTATCTCAACAGCCTCTTCCTCTCTCGTGTCGCGGGGGAGTACAACCTATCTCAGCTGATTATGGGCAAAAGGCATGAACACGCCCTGGAGGGCTTGCCAATCCATCACAGAGGAGCCATACCATTCATTCACTCACTCACAGCTATGGGAAGTTTAGAGTCTCCAGTTAGCTTTAGATGCATGTGTTTGGACTGTGGGAGGAAACCGGAGTACCTGGAGGAAACCCACTCTAACACCGAGACAACATACAAACTCGGCTCATAAGGCCCCAGGACAGATTCCACCTTCTTGGTGTGAAGCAACAGTGCCACCCACAGTGCCACCATGCCACCCCATACCTGTCCAAAGTTCTCAAATTATTCTCAAATGGAGGAACATAGAAGCCTGGGTAATAGTTCATACATAATTCAACAGACCAATGCCTCGTTCACCAATGCAAGATTTTTCTATTTTTTTGTATTCCAGATTTCACATTAGCTGTAACATGCGCAGGTGACCTGCTGAAAGCCAGTAACTTTTTTTTTTTCCCTAAACTTTTTGCTTCTCCTTTCATTGCTGCGGACCTAAATATTAAGGCATAGTTCTGGGTAATGCTTTCAAATGAAAACTGCGCTCGCTTGTTTTTTACCATTCTTCTCAAATTGACTTCTGAAGGTAGAGTGATCTCGTTTGCCATTGGGAAAAGACAATGAAAACAAGATTATGATGAAAACGGGGAGAAAGGAAGAGAGAAAACAAGTGACAACATCATGCATGTTGTTTAGGAATAATTTTATGCGCTATGATTGAACCCTGAAGATGAGATTCAGTAACCAAAACGAGTTTAAAAAAAAGTCCTGAAAATATGTTGCCCCTCTCAAGTGGTTAGCTCGCACTTAAGTCTGCGTGATATAAATATTCATTTTTTTGAATTATTTTAATGAAGCAGGCGTCAGGCTTAGGGCGGCAAGGGCACCGTGCGTTTGGCATCAACAGAAACGCAGTCACACAATCAAACACAGGGGAGCAAGCTGGGTGTCTCCATCCCCTGGGCTCCATAATAATGAGACAGCGAGGCAACACAGCCAATTATAGCCACTCCCAGACAGATGCCTTCAGTCCACAAAAAACTCTGCATTCCCACCCAACTCAATCACCCCCCACCTCTCCAGATTTCTCTTTGGCTGTAGCCATCCATCAAGTCATAATGACTGATTCTTCATTCTTATTTATAGCTTTTCGAAGTGGGGACATGCTGTTCAGTTGGAATAAACACTGGGATAGTATGATTGAACATGAGACACACAAAGATGTGGGAATGTCATACATCCAGCCCACAGCTATCTTTGATTTCACAAGATTATTTTAACAATGCGGGGCAACAATGGTTGATTCCTTTTTGTGAGACATTCAAAAAGAAAACAGTGCAAGAAGGTTTTCTTAAGCTGCATTAAGTGAGAATACCTGTGCTGTTGACTGACATTTACAAAAGAAACACACTTCTGCTTCCGTGTACAGACAATGTGTAAACAAACCACAAGTCACATTCAGGAGGCCCAGCATGCATTGGCAAACAGGTGTGAGTGAATTCAGTCTTCATATCTGATATTCTGTAGTACCCTCCCATAAGAGGAGACAGGCAGGCTGTGAAATCACTTTTTTCCCTGAACTACATCACCAAAAACTCTGTCCTTTTCAGCGCGTGTGCTTTCAAAACAAGACACTTGATCACTCTGCTGTTTTTTCCATCAAGCAATCTTTGTTAAATGCAAAGCAGCGGAGTTTGACAAGGTAAGCTATTGCCAAAGCAATGTTGTCCTGTGATGGAGAATGGTCTTGTCATGTTATGACTAAATAAAACTCCTTTCAGGCAGCCAGTATATTAAAAAAAAATAAAAATAAATATATATATATATATATATATATATATATATATATATATATATATATCTTGATGAAACACACTTGGAAACTGATATTTATGGACTTAATGATTGTTGCCGTCAGAGCAGCTTAGTTGTTACTTTGGTCCTATAACCTGATTTCTTGAGCATGAAAAAGAAAACAGAAAACAGATAATAGATTTTCATCCTCAGTCGACTGTGAGATGTGAAATTTCCAAATGAAATCATCATTCCATTAAGAAATGAAATTACAGCCCGAGAATATCATTAAAGAACAATGAAAAGTAAATATTGAAAAAATAGTGCGTACCACTAAACCTGTAAACAAAGGCACAGTACATACTCATGTTGTAAAACCGGTAAGTACACTGCCATTGCACAAGATCTGACGTCTTTTCAGTCTGATCAATACGAGATGATGAGGGTTTTGGTCATATTGAAATAAAAAAGAATAAGATTTACATTGTAGATTATATGTGCAAGCAGGTCAACAACAGCCTTTGACACATCAATATTTTACAACGAATATTTCTATCTGACATGAAAGAGAAAGGTTCAAGACTTCTGAAATACATGAACAAGCCATTCTTCCTTAGTTGTGTAAATGGCTTTCAATGACCAAGATTACATGAAAATTTTTTATACGTTAGGGACCCTTTTTTTTGGGGAAGTAGCTCAACTATTCCATTTCAATAGGTCAGAGAAGGAAATGTTTTGAAATTCATCAGTGTGAGCCACTCATAAAGCCACTAATAATGATTTGTTTCTTTGCATAAAATCAGAGCCACGGACTACCCGCATATATTTGTGAAATGAGGTCAACCATAAGTTCAGATTTACATTAAGACTTCTGATCTTACTTCTTGGCAGTTCAATCAAAGAGACTGGCAAATTAAATAAGCCATAATTTATTAACCCGTATATTTTCAAATCAGATTAATTCAGTTGTGTAGCACCTTCAGCAAACGAGTGATTGCAATGACTCTTTGTAGAGTAGCCATATGGCAGAAGCTTATGTCCTCTGACAAGCTTAGAAATGACTCAAATGGTAGTGAGAAACAAATCCCCCATAGGAAGAAATCTCAGGAGGAATCTGGGGATCCCACTCTTCTGGTTGGCTGAGAAAATATTAAACAATTTGATATTTAGCAATGACTTCGTCTTTTATGCTCTGTGGGAAGAGGAGTGGGGATCTACCCGTGGCGCTGGCAGCGCTGGCAGTGCTGACGCTATCCCAGCAAGAGATTAATCTTGACCGCTGACTGAGGAGACATCACGTTGAATCTACAAAGAAATCAACACAATAAGCTTCAGGATACTTAACAGACATGACGCTAGCTTAGCACACACAATTTCTGCTACTGCTAGCAGGTGTGAGGAAGATACTTGCAAAGTGTCTCTGATGGCTTTTCAGCTAGGCAACGTGCACGCGTAACCATGCCGCTAGCTTAGCGCACGTGACCCGTGCCACGGCTAGTGGACATAAGACGGATACTTGAATAGTATCTGTGATAACCTGCCAGCTATGCAAAATGCTCCCTCAACAAAAGCACTAGCTTAGCACTCGTGAGTCAGGCTATTGGTAATAGACGTGTGGTCGATACTCGCATAGTATGTGCGATGGCTTCCCAGTTAAGCAAGCGTGACCAGCTTCATGCTCATGAGGTGTGCAACTGCTAATGGCCATGATGTAGATGCTAGCAAACTGCCAGTGACAGCTTGCCGATATGCAATGTGATGCATTAATCCAAGGGCTTGCTAAGTCCTCATGAGCAGTGCCACTGTTAGTGAACATGAAGTAGACATTTGCACAGTATCTGTAATGACATGCCAGCTAAGAAAAGCGCTCCCTTAATCATTACGCTAGCGTAGCACCTGTGAGCACTGTCACTGGTAGCAAACATGGGATACTTAACGTAGTATCTGTGATGGCTAGCCGCCATAAGCTCCGCAATCATTCACCAGGACATAAACATTGTAAGACTGTTCATTTGTGAAGTATAAGATCACCCAGCAAGCACATCCATGCAAAACCATCTAAGCACAAACACACAATGCATGTATTTCCATGCAAAACCATCCAAACACTACAACCGTAATGCATGCAGGTAATCATCTGACACCCTTATACACTTGCAATATCAGAGTATTAAAAACACATTCAAGCAAAAAACCACTACCGACTTGTATGTGAAGTACCGATACCAGTTTGATGTGGCAATGTGTGTGTCACGGCGATTGAATTTGAAGCATGGGGCACGCGAATGAAGTATTAGCAGATGAGGACCAACGACCTTTCAAAATCAAAATATTTCATCCGCATTGGTTTTAGAATTCCAATTTATTCAAAACCGCCTGAGTGTAGGTGAAATACAGAGGTGTATCAATGTGAGGCCTTGTGCAAAGCGAAAGCAATCATGGAATTGAGAGAAAGTGGATAAAAAACCGGTCAATGACTGCAAGAGGCAACAATTGACGTCACCTTGCCGGAAATGAGCCGGGGTTAAGCTGGTTGAATTTGTTAGTCCATTGCTCTTTAACGACCACTTCTGGTCAGCCAGTAGTTGTATAAGCTAAATTGTATGCTTTTAAATTGTACCATTTAAATGAAGCCGAGGAGTGACCAGAAGCCAATTCAAAATGAGGCTTCAGATATACACAAGCATAAAGAAAGTGCTGGAACTCAGAGCAGTAAAATCATGAATGTCCTGCAAATCTCATTAGTTAGATCATGAACAATTCTGGCATATAGTTTCCCTGGAATTTACAACAATCATTGCAGTGCAGCTCCAATACTAGTGAAAAAAGTTTAGATCATGATAACCATTGATTGCATATAGTGTAGCTGTATACATTCATTATAAAAATTAAAACTACAGTACCAGTCAAAAGTTTGGACACACTTTGCTAATGTCGCAGCACTCTGTTTTTAGAGAAATTTAAACAGCTTTACTTCTCCATATAACCTCAAATGGAATTTTGTAAAAGGTAAACAGTCAGAGGTGGAAACAGAATAACTGACTTATTTGAATAGTGACCAAAATTTTAGAATTCTTAAAGGAGCCATGTTTTGCAAAGTAAACAGACAAATAAAATCCTTCTATTTTCTAATAGCCGAATGAAAGTCAAGCGGTTTTGGGACTTACTGGGCGAAACGGTTGATGAAAAGCCACTTCAAGTTCAGCATGGCTTTGGGAAGTTGGACAACCATGCAGCTGCAAATTCATAATAGTCATACGACTGCCCTTGTTTAAAAAAAAAAAAAAAAATGTGAGAATGTCCTACAAATATGACAACAAATGGTGGGTAGTTTGAGGATTTAAGAAAAGATTTTTTTTTTTGCAACGTAAAGGCTCCTTATGACTTTATTTAACATATATTGTAGAGAAAATGTGGATGTGTCCAAACTTTTGACAGGTACTGACCTGTAGGCCATGTTAAAATCCATTCATTCCAAAGGTGTCCAAAATCCTCAGTGGATGACCACAGCTATTCGTAGGGGTTTGAGGGAAAAGAGGAATCTTTATAGGATGTACATAAAGGATAACAATGAGATAACTAAGGCTGAGTATTGTAAAATGCGGGTCAAAAAAGAGCTGAGGAATGCTAGAAGACTGCATGAAAGACAAATTGCAGAGGGGGCAAAAACTAACCCTAAGCACTTCTTTCAGTACAGTAGCAGAAAAAGGAAAGTCAAAGAGCAGGTTAAGTGCATTTAGAATAAAAATGGATCGCTGCCATAGGATAGCAAGGGTATTGCAGATACCTTAAAAAGTTACTTTGTTGAGAATTTTGCCTCAGAGCAGGTCTTTATTCGGCCAGAGGGCATGTCCAATACTAAAGATTATTTAGCCGAAATTGAGGTTAGGGATAACAACGTATTAGATAAGTTGCATAAACTAAAGGCAGATAAGGCGGCGGGTCCTGGTGGCTTATATCCTAGAGTGCTCAGGGAAGTTAGTGAGATCATCTTTGAGCCGCTATTTGCTATCTTCAGACAGTCTTTAGAAACTGGAGAAATACCACATGATTGGAAACAGGGCAATATAATACTAATATATAAGAAAGGGGACTGTACTGAGCCAGGAAATTACAGGCCAGTCAGTATAACTCGCATTGCGTGCAAAATATTGGAATTTATCATAAAAGATGAGCTGGACTTATTTCTTGAACTTAACAATATCTTGAGGGATAGCCAACATGGTTTCTGTAAGGGAAGGTCATGCCTAACAAACCTCCTGGAATTTTTTGAAGAGGCCACCAATTTTGGATTTTCACAAAGCATTTCACACAGTACTGCATAAGAGACTAATTTTTAAAATGAGCTCCATTGGAGTTACAAGAGGTATTCTGGAGTGGATTCAAAACTGGTTGGAGGACAGAGCACAGACAGTGGTGGTCAGTGGTATCTCATTTGAGCTAGGTATGGTGGGGAGTGGAGTCCCCCAGGGATTGGTGTTGGGACCCCTTCTGTTCCTCATCTACATTTATGACCTTGATAGGAATATTGAGAGCAGATAAGTTAAATTTGCAGATGATACTAAATTGGGAGGTTTGGGAAATAGTTTAGAGTCCATTAAAGTGATTCAGGATGATTTGGGTAGAATCCAGAATTGGGCGGAAATGTGGCAAATGAAATTTAATGTAACGAAATGTAAAGTTGTACATGTAGGTAATAAAAACATTAGACAGGATCACTTCATGGGAGGCTTTAAACTGGAATGTGCTGTACACAAAAAAGATCTGGGAGTGATTGTTGACAAAACCCTCACAGGCTCTAGCCATTGCCAAAGGTATTGATTTCATATCCAAGGAGATGATGCTTCTTTTGTAGAACACATTCGTCAGACCACATCTAGAGTATTGTGTACAGTTCTGGGGACCATACTTTATGAAAGACATAGAGGCTCTAGAGAAGGTTCAGAGAAGTGCCATGAAGCTAATTCCGGGTATAAAAGATGAAAGCTATGAGAAAAAGCAGAAGATCCTTAATCTCTTTATTCTTAGGAAAAGGAGACTAAGGGGTGATCTGATTGAGGTCTTTAAATATGTTAAAAGGATTAACAAAGTAAATAATGTAGGATTCCTTAATTTAAGTGCTGTTAGTAGAACTCGGGGTCGCAAATGGAAGCTAATCAAAGGTAAATTTAGCAATGAAATTTGGAAATATTTCTTCACCCAAAGAGTAATTTCGATGTGGAACAGCTTGGCTGACCATATTGTTGAGGCAGAGACCTTGGGAGTTTTCAAGAGCAGGCTTGACTTAAAGCTAGATACCATTGAGTCATTGAGTATCTCAAGTGATATATTCACATTATTATAAAGAAACCGGTGAGCCTAGTTAGGCTGAATGGCCTGTTCTCGCCATTCATGTTATGAATCTGAGCGCATCGTAAGGCACATGGTTCAAAGGGGCTGTTAATCAATTTCTTAATATTACATGAATGGCAAGAACAGGTCGTTAAGCCCAACTACGCTTGCCAGTTTCTTTATACTATTGTTAATACATCCCTTCAGACACTCAAAGACTCAATGGTATCTAGGTTTAAGTCAAGCCTGCTGTTGAAAACCTCTGCCTCGTCAATATGGTCAGGCAAGCTATTCCACATTAAAATTACTCTTCGTGTGAAGAAATCTTTCCAAATATCAGTGCTAAATTTAGCATTGGTCAACTTCCATTTGTGACCCCGAGTTCTACTCACAACACCTAGTCAAAAGAATCCTACATAATTCACTTTGATAATACCTTTGACATATTTAAAGACCTCAATCAAATCACCCCTTAGTCTCCTTTTCCTAAGACTAAAGAGATTAAGGATCTTCACCCTCTTCTCATAGCTTTCATCTTTTATACCTGGAATTAGATTAATGGCACTTCTCTGAACTTGCTCTAGAGCCTCTATATCTTTTTTAAAGTATGGTCCCCAGAACTGTGCACAATACTCCAGATGTGGTCTGACGAATGTTTTGTACAAAAGAAGCATCACCGCCTTGGATATGAACTCAATACTTTTGGAAATGTATGCCAGCATCCAATTGGCTTTTTCAACTGCTACAGCACAATGGCTAGAGCCTGTGAGGGTTTGGTCAACAATCACTCCCAGATCTTTTTCGTGTAGAGCACATTCCAGTTTTAAACCTCCCATGAAGTAATCCCGTCTAATGTTTTTATTACCTACATGTACAACTTCACATTTTGCTACATTAAATTTCATTTGCCACATTTCCGCCCAATTCTGGATTCTATCCAAATCATCATGAATCACTTAAGTGGTCTCTAAACTATTTGCCAAACCTCCCAATTTTGTATCATCTGCAGATTTAACCAATCTGCTCAATATTCCTATAAGTTCATTAACGTAGATGAGGAACAGCAGGGGTCCCAACACCGATCCATGGGGGACGCCACTCCCCACCATACCGAGCTCAGATGAGATACCACTGTCCACCACTCTTTGTGTTCTGTCCTGTAACTAGTTTTGAAGCCACTCCAGAATACCTCCTGTAACTCCAATGGAGCTCATTTTAAAAAAGAGCCTCTTATGCGGTTCTGTGTCAAATGCTTTCTCAAAATCCAAGTATATCATGTCATAAGCCCTGCTCTGGTCATAAGTCTTGGTGACCTCTTCAAAGAATTCCAGAAGGTTTGTCAGGCATGACGTTCCCTTACGGAAACCATGTTGGCTATTGCTCAAGATACTGTTACGTTCAAGAACTAAGTCCAGCTCACCTTTTATGATTGATTCCAATATTTTGCACGCAATGCGAGTTATACTGACTGGAGTGTAATTTCCTGGCTTGGTACGGTCCCCTTTCTTATATATTGGTGTTATAATGCCCTGTTTCCAATCATTTGGTAATTTTCCAGTTTCTAAAGACCGTCTGAAGATAGCGGCTTAAAGATGATCTCAATAACTTCCCTGAGCACTCTAGGATATAAGCCATCAGGACCCGCTGCCTTATCTACCTTTAGTTTATGCAACTTGTCTAATACTTTGTTATCCCTTACCTCAATTTCCGCTAAATAATCTTGAGCATTTAACATGCCCTCCGGCCGAATTAAGACCCTCTCTGAGGTAAAATTCTCAACAAAGTAACTGTTTAAGGCATCTGCAATATCCTTGTTATCATATAGCAGCGATCCATTTTTATTCTTTATGCACTTAACCTGACTTTGACTTTCCTTTTTCTGCTACAGTACTGAAAGAAGCACTTTGGGTTAGTTTTTTCCTCCTCTGCAATTTGTCTTTTATACAGTCTTCTAGTATTTCTCAGCTCTTTTTTGACCACAGCCCGCATTTTACAGTATTCAGTCTTAGTGTTCTCATTGTAATCCTTTATGTGCATCTTATAAAGATTCCTCTTTTCCCTCAAAATCCTACGAATACTTTTGGTCATCCACTGAGGATTCTGCTTTTTAAGCTTACTTTTGGACACCTTTGGAATGAATCTGCATTGTGATTCAAGTAAACCCCCTTAAATCTTTCCCACATCCCATTTACGGACTCCCAGTCCAGGAGTGTCTCCCATTTTATTTCACTTAGATATGAGCGCAACCTGTCAAATTTTGCTTGCCCAAAATTGAAAATTTTTCTTTTTGAATACACCTTTATAACTTCCCGTGAAACATCAAAATCAACAGCAGAGTGATCACTTGTCTCAAGTGGCTCCAGTACCTCAACATTGCTAATTCTATCTGGGTCATTACACAGCGCTTAGTCTAAAATTGCCTTCTCTCTTGTAGGTTTATTAACATTCTGCACCTAGAAATTATTATTTATAACATCTAGAAATTCTCCCTCCCCTCTTGCCTGTCCTTTCACCATTTCTCAATTGATACCAGGATAATTTAAGTCTCCCATAATAATGGTCCCTCCACCTCTACAAGCTTGCATAATCCTCCTAAAAAGCATTTAATTGACTGTACTGTCCAAAGCTGGTGGTCGATATCATACTCCTATGTTTAAACCTGTCTCGTGTTTGCCAATGAGCCTGACCCAGAAATCTTCACAAGGCAAGGAATGTTCAATTTCTAGAATTTCCTGTACATTTATGTTTTCGTTCACATAGATTGCTACGCCCCCTACTCGCCTATTACACCTATCCTTCCTAAAGAGCTTATAACCTTCTATGTTATATTCATCTCCATCCTCTTCACTTAGCCATGTCTCTGTAATCCCAACTATGTCATAGCCCTCACTCATTATAACAGCCTCAAGCTCAGGAAATTTATTTTTTATGCTTCTTGGATTTAAATAAAAACATTTAAGGTTATTACCAATGCTCTTCCCCCTTGATTTCCCATGCGGCCGCTGCTTCAAGCCTCCCACTATGCTTTGTTGCTTTAAAAATATATCATCAATAGTGCACGTAACGCCTTCAGCTTCCATCGGGGCAGTCTGCGTTTCCCTATGTGTAACCTAACTAACTAACTAACTAACTAACTAACCTCCCTGCCCCCCAAGTCCCTAGTTTAAATAATCCTGTGCTACCCTCAACATACGCTAGCCCAGTGCAAAGGTACCCCTCCAGTTCAAGTGTTGCCCGTCAGGCTGCGTCAGGCTTCTTCATTAATAATTGGTATGTTTTGGATGTAACATCAAATAAACCAATCAATTTCATCTCCCATTCCCATCAAAAGCTAGGTGGGCTTCCTCCTTGCCAAATAGCTATTATAAGGGCAGATTTGCAAAGTAGCAGGGAACTGATGCTCAGCAAGGAACAGGCAAGTGAAGCAGAACTCTGGGAAGGCGCTGCTGTGGTGAGACTTACAAGGATGCACCACCATGTTAGCGATTTCGAATGTCGACGTAATGAGCAGTGTGTGGCATCGGAAAACAGTAGACATGGCAAGTGCCTTATAATAATATCCTGGTTTTGATGACTGCAAGCCCCTGACCACCCAATGTCTCTGGTCTTCAACTTTAGTTTCACATCCATATTTCTCTATCAACCATCCATTATTGAACCAATCCCATCCATCAGTAAATGTAAGTAATTAAATAACACATTACCATTGAAAGCAAAAATGAATGCCATATGGAATATTTTTTAAATAACCATTTCAATGTTTTCTAGTATGCTTGTATTTAAACCTGGTTCTTTGGATACGAAAGATTAACAATCATTCTTCATTTGAGAAGAAAGGGACTGGTCTTTGCCGTAAAAATTTTGCCATGACCCGTCTGGCTGACTTCAGTGCCCAGGACACTTGGCAAAAGTTTACATGCATTGTGTTTCAGAATAATACACAGAAAAGACCGCTTATGTGTGTTTCTTTTGTTATTTGAAGCGTATTTGAATGCATCATAGCTAGATTTCTCATATATGAGAGGAGGGCTCAATTCATATTTCATTGTCAAAATGAAATGTTTTCGTAGACCGGATTGTAACAAAAGTTTTTGATTTTTCTCAACGATCAATTATAAGATATGCGTGTAATTAAGAACCGTGTTCCTGAGATTTGACTCAATTGAAGATTCAGAATCGAAATGGGAAAAAGCTGAATCTCGCTGCACTCTGTGCAAAGCAGCTGGAACATCATAACAGCCAGTGGGCACTGCCAGTGAGCTTCCTAATGCTGGGTTTCAAAGGGATGTGGCAGAAGACAGGATGCGACCTGCCTGCCATCAGAGCGAGGCAAGGAGTGTGCCTCCTCTTCAGCGCTGGGACTATATCCATCTTCCTCTGAGACAGCCGACATCGCCTAGTGGTTGTGGACAGAATGGACAATAAGGACCACAGCCCTGTCTGTTTGGCAGAGGCGGAGTGGAGGGACAGAGATGGGGGGGGTGAATATTAGCAGGCTGATGGCACAGCCCCAGTAAAAGCACACAAGCAATCATTCATTCACCCCAGAACAATGGAAAATTAAAGTCAGTCATCTGTCCCTTCTTGCAAAAAGAATAGCTGAGGCGATAGGTCTGGGAGAGCATATCCATGCCAATGGACAATATTCACGTCCATCAATCCACAAATACATTTTCTCCCAAACCTTTTCATTGACCCCCCCCCAACCCCCAAATAAAATTTCTAAATGAATACAAAATTGTCTTCAGACGTAGATATGCTATCCAGTATGAGCTTCTGAAATGTGATTATACTGTGTAGCACTCATTTTAGAGCCAGTGAAAATAGTTGCCAGGTGATATCATATTGGCTGGCAAAATAAATCTGCTACGTTTGAAATATAGGGACTAAACGAAAAATTATTACATAATTATTAAAAGACACAGAAAAACATTAACCAGTTAGATTCAATATGCAGTAATGCCAGGCTCATGCTGTGATTATAATAAAAATAAAACTAAAAGTTTCAAAGGAATCAGTTCACATTTATATACATCTTGCAAATTTTATTTAGAACAACTAAGACTTTTTAAATGTCTAACCAGTCAAAACCAGGCTACCAGGTGTCTGTTTAATCTACCACCACATGGCAAAGATTTGATTGCATATACATTTAAGAGATTGGACACCTGGGCTTCAGCCAGCAAACAAACTGCAGATATATTGACTTTCTGTCTATTTACATTTGCTGCAAAAGCAAGTACAAGTAAGGAAATGTCTGGAAGTGTAGAATATGTGGCCACAACCGTAATTCATAGGTCACAAACACGAGTTAAAAATAACTGGGTCAAAATAGATCCTCACAGAATTAAGGACTGCATTTGAGACAGACAATAGGAAGCCTAGAAGAATTCTGTGCACATTTGACCAAAAGGGATGTGATACCCCCAATTAAATAAATAAAATGATCAGGATGAACAACTTGAGACATGCTCATGCTTGTCTGGTATTCAGGGTGCATCAGATCTGTCAGAAGGATGCAGGAACCAATACACCAAGGCCGTGACTGGAATTAATAGGCTATGATTGAGCCGAGTGCCAAGGTTACCACCGGGAATCAAATAACAGAATGTCACGGGAAATGTTTTGTTCAAAGCACTTTCACATAGCTCAGTCCACAGTCAAGCTAGTACTAAAGTCTGCATTAGCTTCCTACATGCTAACAACCAGGAAGGGCTTTTTTTGCCAGTCCTACAGGCAATAGGCTAATGACCAAATCTTAAGTAATAGGCACACCCTAGTGAGCATGTGAAAAAGTTGAGATTTTCCTTATTGTTCTTATGAATAAATAAATCACCAGAACAATAACAATGGCATCATCTCTTTAATAGCTTTTGTATACAGATGGGAAATGCACTTCAGAGACTTAAATTTATTAGCTCACAATTAACTCTTAATTCAGCAGATTTTTACGCGAATGAAGAAAAGTGAGCTAGTTCACTGTAATAATGTTCATAGTAATGATGTTTACGGTAATAATGCTAAAACTGAAGGAATCTCGGCTTCTTATTTAATTGACCCATTATGTACTTGCTTATCATTGCTCACGTACATTAAAAACATACTTAACATGGAGTTACATTACATTACAGTTATTATGTTCAAGCATTTATCGGCATTTATCAGACACATATATCCAGAGTGACTAACACAGCATTAATTTTTTCATACTATCGGTGTAATTACCTTGGCAATTCACATGAAGTACCTGGCTCAAGGGTGCAACATTTGTGTCCCAGAGTTGACTTTATCCTGTAGCCTTGGTGGTACTGTACTGGGCTTGCCCAATTCCCAAACTGAGAAACTACAATGACATCATGTTTGTGAAACAAAGTCAAAAAACATTCAAAATGTTCATCATAGCAATACATGACACAACAATTAAGTAAAAATTGATTTATTACATAGTTTAGTTTAAACCTGGAGTGTGGAACCAAATCATAATCAACAATTCCCTAAAACTGAGACAACTTAGAGTCAATTTATTGAATCAAAATGTTCCAATGGATCTTCGGAACGGCTTCTCCTGCCATGTACGGTACATATGATTAAGATTCACCTGCTAAATGAAATATTTTTGGCAGCACATTGCTTCTCCAAAACCTTATCTAATTTGGATTACCTGAGAAGAAGTTTGCATCTAAGGTCAAGGCAAGTTTAAATCAAAGTAACTCACAAAAGTTTAACTTCAGAACTCTTGGTATGACATGATCATAAATTCAAAGTCGAGCCACCCAGCATAAATTTGCCAGAATTTAGAGTGATAGAGAGAGACAGTGAGGGGGAGTGTGATCGAGGAACGGAACCAAAAAAAAAAAACGCTTCAGTTTGAGGTTCGGTGGGGAATGGGGTAAATCAGCAAAAGCGTAGAGAATAAATGTCGCACACAGTTAAGGAGATGGATGATTTAATTCTCCTCCTAAAAGTGTTCACTAAACTCCTGGTAGGCTAATAAACATTCTATAAATGAAAGCGGGAACAGAGCTTACCAAGACGCCTGCACACGGGTCCATAAGGTTACTCTCCATCAAAGTTCCAGTTCCATCTTCAGCTTGGCCATGCAATAAAGTTAAAAATAATAAATATCATTGAAAAATTAAACACTCAGAGATAAATTCCAGGAAAAGTGCAGAAACCTTAAAATTTAAAATGACTGGTGGGCTACAGCTGCTTACTTTAAAGGAAACCTCCTCTCTCTCTTTTTTTTTTTTTCAAATGTTGCCTAAACTGCTGAAGTTGTACTTGTAGGAGGCATATGATAAAGAAAATTCTCGATCAACTGAAATAACTTTTTTTTATCATCTTCCAAAGATGGGGTTTACAGCTATTTCAAGATTGTGGCGGCCACCATCTTGAAAAGTGTGCAATGCACTGTGGGCTGATGATGTACATTATAGTGGTTGCTTTGCTTTGCCTTGGCTATGCATCTTTTGTGTTTGTAGAGTTTCAGAAGTGACAGGCTCAGAGCATAAACCTTGTTGCAGACTCACATTGACAATCAAATTCTAAACTGAACAAAAATATAAACGCCCCATGTCAAAATTTTGAGTTTTTATTAACAAAATACTGGAACCGGGATTCATTTGTGAAAAGCACTCTTTTCTAGCGTGTCAAGGGCCATCGAACGTATGCATTTGCCCATGCGAGTCGGTTCCAACGCCGGACAGCAGTGAGATCCAGACCACGGTGAGGACACCGATGGTGCAAGTTGGCTTCTCGCAGGCGGTTACGGACAGTCTATGGTGTGATGCGTCTGTTGTGCAGACCGACGGTTTCATCCGCTGTGCGTGATGCTGATCTGAGCCGATCCTGCAGGTGGATGAGCCGGATATAGCAATATTGTGCTGGTGTGGTCACACATGGTTGACGTGGATGAAGTCAATTTGCAGTATTGCCCGTCTGTCGGAAACAAACTCTCAGACGGCCTATCGTCCGACAGTTAACATTCAGCTGCACAGCGACCGCTCTGGTGGACATCCCTGCGTCCAGCATACCAACGACACGTTCCCGCATGAACTGAGACATCTGAGGCATGATGACTTTTGACAAAATCTGACATTTTGGGGTGGCCTTTCATTGTCCCCAGTATAAGGTATGTCTGGGTACTGCTCATTCTGTCTGATCACCGTCTGGAAATGCCACACCCATGTACTGAGTGAAATCACTGCATAACTGAGCAAATGCTCACTGACAGAGAGATGGATTAAAAAAATAGTACACAAATCAAGAGAAATATGCCTACTGTACAAGTAAAAGTCAGCATATGTTCACTTAGAGTTGTTGACTCCATGTGGCATCAATATTTGACATGGGACGTTTATATTTTTGTTAAGTGTAGATGAATATTGGAATGCCGCAGCTTTTTTGTTGTTGTTGCATGTATTCATTCTGTTTAAACCTGGCATTTGTATTTAAACCCATTATTTATTCACAGTTGCAGACAAAGATTAGGCTATACTAACATTATTAGTGCATTATTAGTTTGTTTGACACTTTTTGTAGAATTTTCAGAATTAGATTCCCGGGGTGTCTTGTTTCCAGCTCTCATGATCCAAACATTTCCATGAGAGCGTTATAGCCAAAAATCCAAATTTGAAAAGTAGAAATTTACTGAAAAACAATACATGTAATAATTTCCATAATACATAGCATGTTTTTACTATCAAAAGATTTTGCTTCAATCCGTATGAAATGGAGATTTCGTTTCAAAACCATTCTTTCACAAAAACTTCTCTCAGCTGCCTTTAGCATGTAGATTATTTATGGGTCAGACTAACTGCAATTTAACTGCACCATAAAGTCTGTTTATATAATGACAATAATAAAAATTTCTGCTATTTCACCATGTAGACTGTAAGCACTAATATAATAAACTACTTATGTCCTTTCAAAAATGATCTTATTACGTATATCTTCATTCACTTGGTACTCAGTGCTTTAGCACGATGTCAATTTCATACCCTCAACTGCTGTGGACACTTGTCAAAGAAATGCCCTGTTAGGAAGCATTTTATGAATGCTGATGATAATCCCCAAGGGCATAATTATGGCTATTTCATCATTATTTTATGTCTCTTATTGGATTAGCCTGCTGCCTGTATGTATTCACGTTGACAAGACTGACAAGCAACATTAATGAAAGAAAGTTGATCTAATTTAAAAAGTTACTAATTTAATATGATGAATCACTTTATTCAAATTAGTTTTTTTTTTTTTTTTTTTTTTTTGAGTCAGGGGATTTTTTTAAAAAAATATATTTTGGGGTGAAGACGTCCTGTAGCTCATAAGACGACACATAATAGTGTAATGGCCGGTGGTATGCAGAGGCCAAGTGCAACGACAGAGAGACGGAAGCAAAGCCAGATAGAAAAAGGGAGAAGAAACTCCAACAATAAGAAGATAGAGAGTCAAACAAAACCTGACTACAGATATCTTTGGCTACAGAGCGAAGCTAAACATAGATACTGTAGCGAAGGAGTCGTGCCGGAATTCCTGCTTATATAGATTCTGGGGAAGCGCCTCCCCAGCTCAACCAGCTGGGTCAAGAATTCGATGGCCCAGGAATTTGAAATCATCCGAGACGAGAGCCGCAAAGAAAGGTCCAAACAACACACACACACACACACACCTCATAAACCATGACAAATAGCATGGTTTATAAGTGATGCTGATCTGCATCAATGTTCCATTGTGTTTGACACGAAAGTGTTTCCATTTTAAATGTAAATAATTCTGAAACAGGAGATGTATTCAGAGAAAGTTATGGATTAATTAAATATATGTATACTTCATTCATTCATACAATATCTTGTGTATCATTAAGTACTGTAAGTAAGTTTTCAATGTAGCCAATCGTTATCTCTTGTTCATTTCCTAATGAATAATTTTTTCATTGTCACGCTCTCATGTATTGGTCCTGGTAATTCTAGAAACAAATGATTTAAATAGAAGCACCGGGTTTAAATAGAATGAATACAAGCAAAAAAGAGCTGCAGCGTTCCAATGTTGATTCAGAATTTGACCCTCAGCGTGAAGCTGGGCTAATCCCTCAGAGGTAAACACAATAAATGCAAGGGTTGGTAGCAAAGGCAAAGCAAAGCAACTACAATATGTCATTATTATTATGCCAGAATGCATTGCGTACCATTCAAGATGGTGGCCCCTACAATCTTGAACTGGCTATTAGGCCCATCATTGGAGGATAAGCCATTTTCTTTATTACAAATCTTCCAATATGTACAACTGGAATATTTTAGGCGACATTTGTTTAAAAAAAAAAAAAAGGAGTGGAGGTTCCCTTTAATGATACATTTCCCAATAGAGAGCTTGGTGTTAAAGTGTAATTATCAAGTCACTGGTGTAATAATTCTTTTTAAGGAGCTGAAGTCATTCATGGATGTGTGTATAGTAGCCACATTGTACTCTAGTAGGTGAAAAATATGATATTTGTTGAATGACTAAGCACTATTCAGCTGACTGCGGCTTGACAAAGAGAGGTTTGTACCATGAAGATGGGTCCCTCAGTTAAACTGGTTTGTTTGTTTTCGTATGTTTTTTGTAAGTTACAATGTCCAGATCATGATTAAACAAATCTGATCGCAGCAAATATTGAATTTAGTCTAAACATGACAATATTTTCTACTAATTTAATGGGTATGCCCATATATACTTCTATACTAGTTTACTAAAATAATTTACTATATATAGTTAACTACAGGCCTGGCAGTTTAGTCAGTTGTGGAGATATCCTTTTTTTGGCGTTAACATTTTAAATTTAAGTTTTATTTTATCCCTCATTTATTCAATTTTTAAATGAATCCATTCGACAGTGATTGGTTTTTAACTGAGGAGTTGACGGTGATTTCCATCAAAATATTGGCAAATTGAAAGCAGAATATTTCACATTGAATGAGCTGCTCAACAAAAGCTAACTTTTTCAGAAGCAGGAGTTGAGCTTTTTCAAATTGATCAACGGTGAATTGGTTGAATATGAAAAACCCTTGACATTCTCCCAGATTTCTGTTCATTTTCAAGTTCCCTAGTGAAATTTTTTCTAGACTTTCTTCTTGAAGTATTGAGCCTAGAAAGGTTGAAAAAAATGAGTTCTTAACATGTGCAGGAAGGTTGTGGGTTCAAACCTGGCCTGGGGCCTTTCTGTGTGGAGTTTGCATGTTCTCCCCGTGGTTGCGTGGGTTTCCCCCAGCCACAAAACATGCACTGTAGGAACACTCCTGTATGGCTGTGTGTGAATGTTTGGTGGTGGTCGGAGGGGCCGTAGGCGCATGCTGGCAGCCACGCTTCCGTCAGTCTGCCCCAGGGCAGCTGTGGCTACAAAAACGTAGTTTACCACCATCAGAGCGTGAATGTCTGAGTGAATGAATAATGTTTCCATTGTACAGCGTCTTTGAGTGCCCAGAAGAGCAGAAAAGCGCTATATAAAATTGATGCATTATTATAATTACACAGTCTATTATTATATTTGCCGACTATTGCAATTGTATTACTTATAGTTCTTCATCAGGAGTATACGCCAATCAGCCACAATATTGAAACCACCTGCCTAATTTTGTGTGCATCCCCCTTGTGCCTTCAAAACAGCTCTGTCAGTCTGAAGTCCAATTGAATTCCTGGACTCAGCATCTCGCAGCAGAACATTTACCGCAGCATCACACTCCCTCCATCAGCTTGGCTTCTTAGTACGGAGCATCCTGGAGCAATTTCTTCCTCGGGTAAATGATGCACATGTACACAGCTGATGCAGATCGTGCAGTAGATTCAGTGGACCAGGCGACCGTGTTTATTTGCTCCAAGGTTCAGTTCCGCCACTCATATGCCCATTGTAGGCACTTTCCTTAGTTGACGAGGGATAGAATGGGCATTCTGACTTGTCTGCAGCTACAAAGCGCTATACCAAGCAGAGTGTCATGCATTGTGTGTTGAGACATAGTTCTCACTTAACTATCATGAAAATATCTTGACCCACTGAAGCCCATCTGTCCATCAGAAGGATAGCCTGCGTTGCCCACGCACATCCACCCGCATGGTTTGTCCCTTTTCAGATCATTGCCAAAAGGTACTCACCACCGCTGATTGGGAGCATTCCTAAGACCTCGCTGCTTTAAAGATGGCCTGACCCACTCATCTGGCCATTAACGATTTGGTCCTCATCAAAGTCATTCAGGTCCCATTTCTCCCACATCTAACTTGTCCACTGCTGATCGTCTAAGACAGTGTTTGTTGTGAATTAAGTATTTATGTTTTGTTTTTGTATGTTTTCAGTTTCGTGATGTTTAGCATTATGTGTTTCTTTGCGTTAGATTTACTTCTAGTGTGATTGTTCATGTTTCATGAATGCTTGTCTTTTGTCACTCGCTCCCTTGTGGGTCTAAGTGTGGTGTCTTGTTTCCATTCACAGTCTTTTCCCCTGTCTTGTCTGGTTGGGTACTTCCTGCTTCCTTCTTCCTGTGCTTGTTAACGGTCTGCACCTGAGAATAGTTTAGCTGAGGCACTGGTGATTAGAAATGGGTAGGACTACACATTAGAGCAGAGTAGTTAGGCACGGTGATTAGTTAGTTTGAAGAAGCAGGGAACACCTACTTGTTCAATCTGTCCTATCACTTTCCTTTGCTGTTCTAGATTCTGCCTCCTCTAAGCTGTCCTTCATTTCTTGGGCTAAACACTCTAATTAGTTTGTTTATAAAGACCCCACTTTTCCGCTTGTCTTTGTCGATTCGTGACCGTTCCTTGCTCTGCCTGGTCGTTCTGTCTCTGTGCATTTTCTCAGTGTTTTTGCGATTATTGAGAGTTTTTGTACTTTGTGATTTTCTGTACTCTAGTTATTGATTGTATTTGGTCGAGTGAGTGTGGTGAGTTTGAGAGTCTCAGTTCCCTTTATACTTTGACTGTTTAATTAATTTCTGTGTCTCCCTCTTCCCTTCCAGTTCCCCTTTCCCTTTTCCCCAGTCCCTTAGGTTAGTTTCCCTTTGTTTCTGTACTCTGTGCTGCCTGATTTCCTGGTTTTTTTTTTTTTTTTGACATTTTGCCTGTCCCTGACTAAGTGAGTGTTTCAGTGATATTTCTGGCTATTGACCTCGGTTTCTGTCTGACCATGTGCAACGGTAATGTTCATAAAAGACGCTCTTCCGAGCTTGAACCGCGATTAGAGTCTCCGTACGTTCATTAGTGTTTTTTGAACTCCAGTCCTGCAGACCCACAGCCCTCCACAATTTGTGACCCTGTTCAGCAATAGCATGATTCAGTTTATCAGCCGGTCAAAATCATCAATCTCTTGGTTCATTGAATTGTAATGTGAATATATTTACCTTTTTTTTTTTTTTTTTTTCTTTTTTTTTTTGTTAAGCTCAGACTGGAGTCATGTTTGGACATGTCCCGGACATGTCTGGGGCAAGTCTCAGAAAATTTAAAAAAAGAGGTCTAAATGTGGGTGGGGTCTGCAAAAGAGTATATAAGGAAAAGAATTGAGACAGTATAGTAGCAGGAGAAATTGCAAGAAGAAGGATACACGTGACCAGACCTGTCATTTCTGTTCAGAACCTGAGAAGTTTCTTTTGAGGATTTCTGCCTGTGTTAGAGCATTATTTTTCCTTATCCAGGACATCACCAAGCCACCTACAAAAGGGACTGTAAATATTTCTGGTTTTTTTTTTTTTTTTGTCTTGTTTATTCAATCTTGGTCTTAGTTGTTAGTTAGTTAGTTGTTGTTGTCTTTGTTTGTTAAATGTGTTTCAGTTGTTAAAACTGTCTGTCATCCCTTGCTGTTGCTGTGTTGTAATGTAATAACAAATTGGGGCCATAACAAATTGGGGGCTCAAGGTCCGGGATAGACCATTTTGTGAGTCATTTATTACAAATCTAACATTTCAGATTGTAAAATTGTTTTTGTGAATTTTCCTAGATATATATTGACAACAGCAATGGATGATTTCTTGGCATCACCAACCGTAGGGGTTTTGAAGTCTTTTAAAAAGACGGAACTGCTAGAAATTTGCAGACAGTTAGAGCTGACAGAGGTAAAACCAGCCATGCGAAAAGCAAGACTGGCTAGAGAGATAGTTGAATATTACATTGATGAAAATGTGTTTGCAGCAGGAGATCTGGAACAGTTTCCAGTGGAAAATCCAAATATAGAAATGGAACTTAAATTAAAAATGCTAGAGATTGAAAGGGAGGAAAAAGAAAAACAAAGGCAGTTTGAGTTGGAAAAATCAGCAAGAGAAGAGAAAAAAGAAAGGGAGGAAAGAGAAAGAAAGGGAGGAAAGAGAGAAAGAAAGGGAAGAAAGAGAGAAAGAAAGAGAATTTGAGTTAGAAAAATTTGCAAGACAGAGATTTTGAATTAGAGAAATTCGATAGAGAAGAAAGACTCCAAATGGAGCAACTAAAAATAAAAATTGCAACTGAAAATAAATTTCGGGCTAGCCAGGAGGTAAAACTGGTGCCTCCATTTTCGGAAAAGGATGTTGACAACTATTTCCAGTGTTTTGAAAAGGTAGCGAAGAGTTGCCAGTGGCCAAAGGAACACTGGCCTCTGATGTTGCAAACTGTCCTCAAGGGTAAAGCTCAACAAGCCTATTCGGCTTTGTCTGCAGATGATTCCTCTGATTATGAAGTTGTCAAAAAGGTTATTTTGAGAGCTTATGAGTTGGTTCCAGAGGCTTACCGACAGAAATTCAGAGGTCTGAAGAAATCTGAAAATCAGACTTATGTTGAATTTGCTAATAAAAAGCAGGTTTGCTTTGAGCGCTGGTGTACTTCTATGGAGGTCAAGGATGATTTCAACTCACTAAAAGAGATGGTGTTAGTTGAAGAATTCAAGAACTGTGTTAAAGATGATGTTAAGACCTACCTGAATGAGAAGCAAGCACTGAATTTGCAATCAGCTGCAAAATTTGCAGATGAATATGTTCTCACACATAAGTCCAAATTTCAGTCTAGCAGTAACAATAGATGGTCCCAATTTCAGAAAAAAGGTTACGATGATACCCAAGATTCCTCACCCAAAGACAAAGACAAATCTGGTGATGGTGCTCAAAAATCCAGTAACAGGTCTGATCAAAGTGTGAAAGCTGACAGTGACAAAAGTGGTCTAGTTTGCAGTTATTGCAAGAAATCTGGTCATGTTACAACTAACTGTTGGTTCCTTAAAGCTAAGAAAGAAAAAGAAAAGGATACCAAACCAAATTCCTTTGTGAAAACAAGGTTAGAAACCCCTGTAGTAGATAACCAATCTGCTAAATTGCCTGCTTCTTGTGGGGCTAAAAAGCCTGATACAGCTGACTTTGTGAGGGAGGAATTTCTTCCATTTGTGTCAGAGGGATTTGTGGCTCTGAATGAGCATACTACTCCTGTCCCCATATATATCCTAAGGGATACCGGAGCTTCTCAGTCACTTTTGTTGATGGACTCTTTGGAGTTACGTGATGAGACCGCTTCAGGGGATTTCATACTTGTACAAGGTATTGAAGGGAGGACTGTATCTGTACCCCTGCGCTCTATATTCTTGAAGTCAGATTTAGTTACAGGACAGGTAAAGGTGGGACTTATGTCAAGTCTACCTATAAAGGGTGTTTCTCTGTTGCTAGGCAATGACCTGGCTGGGGGCAAAGTAGTTCCCCCTGTACATCTTACTTCACAGCCGAGCACTGAAGATGGGGATGAGGACCCATCTCTGTATCCTTCTTGAGCAGTGACTCGTGCTATGGCCAAGAAGGCTAAAGAAGAAGATGATGTGGTGCCGTCCAGTACATTGAATAGTCAGGACTCAGGTGGTTCGCCTCATGACTCTGATTGGCTTACTATGGTTTCTCCGTTTGAGGACTTATCAGATACTTTTATCAGTTCTCTATTCAGCCAGCCGAAAGGGTCTGGTGATTCTGATGTGTCTGGAGACTTGTCTCCGTCCAGAAAGCGGTTGATTGAGGAGCAAACTAATGATCCTGAAATTTGTGCACTAAGGAGGAGAGCCCTTCCTAATAAAGAAATAGACGCAGTTCCAGTTGGGTATTATCTCAAGGATGGTGTGTTGATGCGGAAGTGGCGCCCTCCTGATATCCCTGCCAATGCAGATTGGGCAGTGGTCAGGCAAATTGTTGTTCCGAAGGTCTATAGGAATGAGATCTTAACAATGGCTCATAGTTTACCTTTAGGAGGTCATCTTGGTGTTTACAAGACTGTTGATAAGATCATGAAACACTTCTTTTGGCCTGGGCTTCGGAAAGACGTTTCCAACTTTTGCAAAACCTGTCACACTTGTCAGGTAGTTGGAAAACACCAGTTAGACCCACCTGTAGCTCCATTGCAGCCTATCCCAGCATTTGGGGAGCCATTCTCTAGGGTCATTGTTGATTGCGTTGGTCCATTACCCAAGACTAGATCTGGAAATCAGTACTTGTTGACAATCATGTGTGCATCTACCAGATTCCCCGAAGCCATACCTCTACGTAACATCAAGGCAACTGCAATCTCGAAGGCTTTGATAAAGTTCTTCACGTTGTTTGGCCTTCCCAGGGAAATTCAGTCAGACCAGGGTAACAATTTCACTTCAGGATTGTTTCAGCAGGTTGTGTATGAACTAGGTGCAAAGCAGATTCTTTCTAGTGCCTATCATCCAGAAAGTCAGGGTGCCTTAGAGCGGTTTCATTCCACTCTCAAGACAATGATGAGGACTTATTGTTATGACCATGAGAAAGACTGGGATGAAGGAGTTCATTTGCTGTTGTTTGCAGCTAGAGAAGCAGTGCAGGAGTCTACTGGATTCAGTCCATTTGAGCTAGTGTTTGGTCATGAAGTGAGAGGACCTTTGCTATTATTGAGTGAACAATGGCAAGAGAAAGAGCCGCATATCAGTCTGTTAGACTATGTTAGCAAGTTCAAGTAAAGATTGCGTGCAGCTTGTGACCTTGCCAAAGAGAACTTGAAATCAAGTCAGGGAAAAATGAAAACCTGGTATGATCATAAGGCTAGAAGCCGTGAGTTTAAACCAGGAGAGAAGGTCCTTGTGTTGTTTCCCTTGCAGTCCAATCCATTGCAGGCTAGATTTCATGGTCCTTATGAAATTCTGACAAAACTCAATGATCTAAATTACATTGTGAAGACTCCAGATAGGAGAAAACCAAAACAATTGTGTCACATTAACATGCTGAAGCCTTATCATGACAGAAATGCTAGGGTTGCAGCTGTCACTTTAGATTCTCCTATGGCTGAGATTTGTGAAGATGAGGGGGAGTTTCAAGATGATGAACCTAAAATTAAAGCTGAAGTTCTTTCATGTAAATTGTCAAATTCTGAAGTGTTGCAAAATCTTGATGTAAAACTCCAGCACTTAGAACCCTCACAGAAAGATCAGTTTGAGAGGTTGATCAAGAAATATGAGGATCTGTTTCCTGATGTTCCAAAAAGAGTTTATCTAGCCTCTCATGATGTAGATGTTGGTGATGCCAAACCAATAAAACAGCACCCGTACCGGATGAATCCTGAAAAGAGAAAGATTGCTGAGAAAGAGGTTGAGTACATGTTAGAACATGATATTATCAGACCCTCCAACTCAGATTGGAGTTCACCCTGTGTGCTAGTTCCAAAACCTGATGGAAGTACTAGATTCTGTACAGATTATCGCAAAGTCAATGCTGTAACTAGAACTGATGTGTTTCCAATACCTAGGATTGATGATTGTATTGATAGTGTAGGGCAAGCAAAGTTTCTGACCAAGATTGATTTATTGAAGGGTTATTGGTGTGTGCCTTTAACTGAGAGGGCCAAGAGCATCTCTGCTTTTGCCACACCATCTGGATTGTACCAGTATGAAGTCCTACCCTTTGGCATGAAAAATGCCCCAGCCACGTTCCAAAGGATAATACAGTCTACAATCGCCGGATTGCCACACACGGGTGCATACATCGATGACCTGATCACATGGAGTGACTCCTGGGAAGAACATCTAAAAGATGTAGAGACGTTGTTCCAGCGCCTGACCCAGGCTAACCTGACTGTTAACCTGAGCAAGAGTGACTTTGGTTGTGCTACTGTCACCTATCTTGGCTACATCATAGGCCAGGGTAAGGTGGCACCCATAAATGCTAAAGTCCAAGCCATCATGGACTTTCCAGTTCCTGACAACAAAAAAGCTTTGCGCCGCTTCCTTGGAATGATCGGGTACTACCGCAAGTTCTGCAAGAACTTTGCTGAGATTGCTCTCAGTCTAACTAACCAACTGAAGAAAGGCGTAAAGTTCACCTGGGATGATGCATGCCAGAGAGCCTTCGATCACCTGAAGTCTCTGCTGTGTCACTTCCCCGTGCTCAAATCTCCTGACTTCAACAAACCGTTCTCCATCGCGGTCGATGCTAGCGACCAAGCTTGTGGATCTGTGCTCCTACAGAGAAGTGACTCTGATGACATTGAGCATCCCGTGGCATACTTCTCCAGGAAGTTCAATCGCCACCAAAGGAACTATTCCACAATAGAGAAAGAACTGTTGGCTCTGGTCCTTTCTTTACAACACTTTGAGGTTTATGTTTGTACAGGACAAAAGCCAATGATTGTGTACACTGACCACAATCCGTTAATGTTTTTGAGTAAGATGAAAAACAAGAATCGGAGATTGTTGAATTGGAGTTTGATTTTACAGGAGTTTGACTTGGAAATTAAGCATGTGAAGGGTACAGACAATGTAATTGCTGATTGCTTATCCGTGTTTGAATGTGTATATATATATCATGTGTTTGAATATTGTATGAAATGTATATATAGACAAGTGTTCACTTAATCATTTTGTATTGAAAAGAAAAATTTTGCCTTTATGAGTGAAAATTTTTCCCTTTTGGAATGGAGGTGTAATGTGAATGTACCTTTTTTTTGTTAAGCTCAGACTGGAGTCATGTTTGGACATGTCCCGGACATGTCTGGGGCAAGTCTCAGAAAATTAAAAAAAAAGAGGTCTAAATGTGGGTGGGGTCTGCAAAAGACTATATAAGGAAAAGACTTGAGACAGTAGAGTAGCAGGAGAAATTGCAAGAAGAAGGATACACGTGACCAGACCTGTCATTTCTGTTCAGAACCTGAGAAGTTTCTTTTGAGGATTTCTGCCTGTGTTAGAGCATAATTTTTCCTTATCCAGGACATCACCAAGCCACCTACAAAAGGGACTGTAAATATTTCTGTTTTTTTTGTCTTGTTTATTCAATCTTGGTCTTAGTTGTTAGTTAGTTGTTATTGTCTTTGTTTGTTAATTAAATGTGTTTCAGTTGTTAAAACTGTGTCTGTCATCCCTTGCTGTTGCTGTTGCTGTGTTGTAATTTAATAACAAATTGGGGCCATAACAGAATAAAGAAACACTTCCTTAAGATATGAAACTTTCTAATCAAGAACAGTATTTTACGATTAAGAGGTTTTTGGATTTGTGGATAAAAATACCTGGACATGGCGAAAACAACAATTTGATTTAAAAAAAAAAAAAAAAAAAAAACTATCATTTCAAAACAAACACACCAACCACAATAAGCTTCAGTAAAACTATACAGAATACTTAACCACCACAGAATAATACAGAATTACCTTGTGGGTAAATTTTATGTTACAAAGTGTCCCAATCCATAAAATGTGAATGTCAGAATGAAAAGTAGCGTTTCTGTATTATTCAAAATTGTCCCCCTGCAAACCCTCCTCTGCAGTGCTCCTTAACTCAAAAAGAAGCCATAGTATTATGTGTGATTGTATCAGCCCTGATTTATCACACCTAATTCAAGTAGCCAAGAGATTGATGACTAGGATTTATTGATTAACCAATCCATGCAGTTGCTGAGCTGGCACACAATTGCTGTGGGTCCCCAAGACTGGACTTCAGAAACACTAGTCTAAGGTCTGTCTGCTGACCTTGACATGCGCCACTGTCGCTCAATTAATGTTATTTGCTTCATCAGTGTATGGTTTTAATGTTCTGGCTCATCAGTGTAATCTTTAAATTGCGTACTTCTTATCCCTGGTTAAATTATATGTTTACAAACATTTATCTGCTGGACCATTGGCAAGAAAGCATTATGACCTCATGGTGGCATAAAACTATCTGTCAATCATCCAACCATTATGTCAAGCAAAAGGGAAAAAAAGTTTATCAATCACCCAAATTGCCTCATATTTCTAAAGTGACACATTAACAGCAACATTAATCGCTTGAGCAATTGCGTAAGTTAAGCAAAATAAAAGTGTTTAAAAATGAAACATTCACCAAAAAACAGCTTTTCAAATGAGCTGTACAACAGTTTTTTTTTTCTCAGTGAAATATCGCCGTCTATGTGAGCAACACAAGTGTGCACACCGGCCCAACAGAAAACCCCGTTTTTGCCCACTCACGCATAGCTGCCCTTACCGTGGTCAGTCAGCGGCAGTCCCTGTTTTCCATTCTCAGACAGAAACAGGGAAATAAAGTGCCAAAAAACTACGCGGAGGCAGGTACCCACAATCAGAAGTTCCTACTCCTGTTGATGGGCAAAAAATGGGTTTTCCGTAGGGGCTGGGTGCACGCATGTTTTGCTCATGTAGACGGCGAGAAACAGTTTTTGTGCTCACCCTCAGTCGTCTCAGACCCCTCTCATGATCTAATGATCTGTTTTGGTTGCTGTTCGGAATCTGTCACATAGAGGCTGTAACCAGATGTGGCGCTCTTGAGCTGCCATTGTCACTCGTGGCTGCCCTAAGCGAGGTCGGTCAGTGACGGGGCCTGTGTTCCAGTGTAAATGACGCACCACCCCTCAGCAGCTGAGATCTGCCCGTAACATGCCAAAGGCTCTTTTTCTCTCTCCTGTGTCACAAGCCGTTCCATTTTCTTGATGCAGTAGCATTTTTCTTTTTTTTTGTTTTTGTTGTTGGCTTTATGTAGGCTATTGACCACTCCAAAAAGAGCAAGTCAAGTGTCACTGTACACATCACGAACAGCTCAATGTTTGTTATTACTGAAGTGCTTGGCGCGTGCATGTGGTGCGCGTCAGGATTACAACACGATGCGCTTTTCTTCATTTCCTCTTGTGCCTCACTGGAAAAGCAATAAAAATTAATCGATTCTTCAATTTGCTGCAAATAAAGTACATACCTCACCTGTGCGTTTTTAATGGCACTGAGTATAAATTTAGTTTGACCTTCGGAAGTGCTGTTATTCCTCATAGTTTTTCCTCGCTATTGACATGATGACAGTTAAAAAAAAAACAAACATTCAGGTGCAGGAAGAAAATGACAGACCATGACCTGATGTAGGGTGTCACTTTGCCAGGGCACAGCACGCCGCCTGCGTAAGACCCGGATCAGCTGCTGCACTCATCAAGCCACCACAGTCACCTGCGCCTCGTTACCACTGAGGCACCGCAGTGGCTACTTAAACGGCAGCAGCACCATCGTTCATTGCTGGGGTCTCGTAAAAGCACACCTGTGCTATTGTTTCTACTCGTTTACGAAACATTCTACGCGAAACATTCTAAAACTCGTAATTATAACTCTTTTGTGCTGTTTTGTTTTAGCACAGAATAGCCTATTTAGAAGGAACGTCATTTCCTTTTACCTTTGCTTTCTGTCCGTAATACGTAATGTGCTTTTCTCTTATTATTACAGTGTTCGCTAATTGTTTGGAATTATATTTGTGCCACAAACCTGAGTGAGCAATTGGAAATTTTGCAGGCACACAAATCTTGTTTTGAGGAAAAATTATTAGCGAGCAAACATAACCAGGGTGTTGCTGCCGTTCCCGGTGGTGTTGCTGCCATTAACAGTGTTGGTGTTGCTGTGCTGGCTTTACGTAGATGTATAAACCGAGCGAAACATCTTGTGGTGTCAAATTACAGCAGTTGCAATTGTTTAGTGATATTTGGGGGTCTGCTTTTGACAAATAATCTGAAAGCATAACTAAAACCTACCTGGAATCCATTTGGAAAAACCTGGTTCACAAATGAACCAACCGGAAAATGACTTCTAACGTGGCGAGTGCTTTGAACTACGGGAATGTTCGTGAAATATGCAGAAACAGATCAAGGTAACAACACATGATGCGCGGCTGAAGAGGCCAATCAGTCCGGAAGCCAGGGAGCGGGCGACCAGCGATGTAATGCCAGCCTTCATAGCTGCCAGCAGGGACACACGCATCAAAGCCCGGCATTGCGCCACCAAACGCCCGCTCTCATGAACATCAGCGCCAGGTGATACTGGTGAGCTGAGCCGATGCTGGCACCACACAGTGCATCGTCTATCAGTCGAGAAGAGCGCGAGAACTGGTCGTTGGTCGTGTTTGTCACTCAGTAAAAAAGCGGCAGTGTTAGGGTCGTGTATTTTGGGCAAAATTCATGTGGGTCGTGAACAGGGCGGAAGCTGGTAGTGAAATGTAACAATCTAGACCTAATTTCCGCCTGACAACTCGAAACCGCTTGCCTTTAGACTTAAGCTCTGAATCCGGTCATTTCTTGCTCACCACTGGAAACCAACCATGGTCATCTTGACGTCACTTAACGTTGCCAAGACTACTGAAATAAACGGAGAGGACAGGAGGCGGGGCACTGCAGCTTGTGGCAAGAGTACCACATGCAACCTCCATTTTTTTTTTTTTTTTTCCCAGAACGATTTTAAAAGGGGCACATATATGATTGGGGTGTTTTTATGAGTGAGAAGGGGGTTAAGATGCATGGGGAAACAATTTTAAAAGGAAGTGGCCGATGCGGCCCAACGAAAAAATATTCTGCCGTAATTCCTGTTTCCACATCTTTACTCCTCCCTTGCGCCACTGCCTCTGTTTACTATCTCTTTGACTTTTTATGTACTTTTTTCACCCTTGTTTTTTTTTCTCCTTCGATAAAGCTGTGAATAAATATTTACATGTTCAGTCAGACATTACATTAGTGTTTGTGGCTGGGTATGAACCTGGAAACCTGTGAACAATGCAATGCATCACACACTGAAATCTTAATCACAAGACCAACTGAGTTTATTTCTAGCTAGGCGCACCAGTTTCTAATTATCGCTGAAGGTTAAAAAAACAACCAACGGTATAATGTCCTATAACGTTCTATATATAATGTTAATTTTCCTTGTTATTTATTTATTGTTATCAATGAGGAGACATCATGTGAATATCCATTTTTACGTATTTTATGCCAGTGAGCTGGCTGATCCGTTGACCCAGGGTTGAAAGATTTGGGCCGAAAAAACCATTGATTGTGTCAAAGTTGGGTTAAGGTTAAGGTTAGGGACAGGGATAGAGATAGGATTACCTATGAGTTGGGTTAAGGATAGGAATTGGGTCATGCGTCATGAGGTGGGTACCCAAAAAAAAGGTGGATTTGTCACACCTGAAATCTTTTTCGGCCAAAAAATAAAAAATTCATAACCAATACCCAGGGCTATAATAGTAAATAAGGTGTCATTATTAGCTTTAAATCTCTGCTTTCAGATGGTATGAGACACATTTGCCTTCAGTTTGTCATGTTACAGTTACAGGCTGATGAAGCAAAAAAGTCAGGGGTGGATTTTTTGTGGCGGAATGTGGCGGAGATGGAGGACAAACACACTGAACTGAAAGCTAATGCATAAACCCATCCCCACTGCTCTTTGTACTTCCTGAAAATCAAGGCAGGTGTCTCTACTGAATCCCTTAATTGGCAGCCAGTGTCAGTCAGCTGTCAATTAGAGTCAATTAAGCTCCATGTACTCTGGAGAAGCCATCTTTTGTTTTGTGGAGTGGAAAGATTTCACCACAATTTTTCGGTACATTTCACTCATGGAAGGTATGTAAACTTTCTTATTTCTATTCAGTGAATCACAAACGCAATGACAGTATGTACAACACAGTTCCAAATACCAGGAAACTTCATTCCTTGATGTCAGCAGGTGTAGATGGGACGGTAAAAAGGGAATTGTCATGTTACTGCACTCCCTGTATTACTGAGGATTACAGTGCCTGTGAAAATTGAGAACATGTCAATGCTTTTCAGAAGGTTGCCTTCTCAGATGGTTTTAGGGGTGCACTTGAAGTAGAGGACGTTGTTAATGAAGCAGATGGCATGAATGTTTCAGAGGGTGGTGAAGATCCTGTCATTGATTTGTAAGGGTACAGTTGTGGCTATTATGCCATCGGCCCTGTCTTTGGATGACTACTACTTGCTCGTCGCTACTTCAGATGAAGTTATAATGCTTGATGAAAGTATGAAGTCTGGCTATGGCCAATCATATCCTCAGGGGTCTGAAGTAATTTTGGGTAACTTTGTAATCTTGACAAATTCCAAAAGGCTACTAAGGGCAGTCACTTGTACAAAAGAGAGAAGAAACTGGCAATTGTGCACAAAGATTGCATCTTGTATGTAGGAGTTGAACAGAATTCTGATAATGAAGATATACTGTGTACTGTTTGTATGAGAAAACAAATATAATTCCATGGTATCCTTTTTGTTTATATCTTTTATATGCTTTTCTCCCGCTTGCACAGTAGACGGCAATAAACTCCACCATCAAATCCATCTTTGCATTTGAGTCCAGACCACGTTTTCCTGGCCTCCATGCCGACCTTTACACCTGGTAGGTCAGTAGAATGGTCTCCTGGAGCTTTTTTTTTTTATCCCCCCGGCATATAATGCGGGGGATAAAGCGATCAGTGTGTCCGTCCATCCGTCCGTCCGTCCGTCTGTATTAAAATCGTTTCCGGACCAGAACTCGAAAACTATACCACTTACAGACACCAAATTTGGTATGGAGCTTCTCCTTATGGTCTAGTTGTGCCTTTTGGGGGTTTCGGTCCGTCCGTCTGTCCACACAAGCTGTAGGTTACACAACCTACAGCCGGGGGGATCCGCCATTGCCTGATGGCTCTTGTTATCCATGCTATGCAGCAATAATAATTACAATTTAAAAGGGGGGGGGGTTAGGGGGAAATCCTAATCTCTTGGTTTAATTCAAGTACAGTGACACTTGCATATAACAGATTGAATTGGACCAGCTCCTCTTGTTCGTTATAAGCAAAATCTACTGTATGCATAAACAGACAAAATCCATTATATGCATAAGACAGATTATATCCACTATATGCGAATAACAAATTATATTCGTTATATACATATACGAATTTATATGTATGCTTTGTGCATTAAGATCGGAAAAACTTCATTCTGAAGTGGACAAACCTACTTGTCTTCAATTAGTCCGTCTTTGCCCTGACGTAATGGATAACAACTCTGTTGTAAATTCACTGAATTTAACAATTAAATTAAGGCATTGTCCCCTTGTTATTTTAGCTGTACGCAGAGTCCTGAGCACTTTTATCTGTGGTTTACAGTTAGCATACATGGAACCTCTGTTATAAACTGATTGTGAAATTACAGTTAAAATAACTGGCGAAAACGGTGCCAGTTAAATTAACTGGCAAAAAAGGAGTGAGTTTAAAACAATGAGGATGATATTGGGATGGAAACTGCCCCAGTTTCAGTTTCCGTGAAGAGGAAAGCTGAACATTTCGTTGCTCTGTTGCAACTGCGCATGTGCATGGTGCAAACCAGCTTGTCCAGTATACGCAAGTGCTTTTTAATGAAAATGCATTGTAACGGGACTGCACATCTTGTCCGATTTAAGCAGAAATCCGTTACATGAAATCCAGTATATTCAATGTTTATTTAATGGAAAAACATAACAGAAAAAATTGGGACTTGAGCTGTTGTCCATTATGAGCAGGCTCCATTTTATACGAAGACAGTTTAGGCGAGTTCTTCTGTATTCTTGTTTTCCAAGAGTAGCCAGCCAACTGTTTTGGACGAAACCTAACCCTTAATTTGTAAGACAATGTTAAGGAAAGGGATTAAAAAATATCAGGCCAAATAGGGCATTGATTCCACCTGAACTTTTCAAAGGATTTCAGAATGCCCTGATACTGTAAATTGATCCATCTGACAATTCTTGCTCTGCAATGCACTTACATATATACACAGGCCGACCACTGAAATACTCTCCTCTCAACAAAGGTCAGTCCCTCAAGCCGTCTGAAAGGAACTCCCTGAGGACCAGGCTGCTCACAGGTGACAATTTGCCACAGGACCCGAGGTGTAAAATTCAGGCGGCCAGACCTACTCCGTCACCCTCGGCTGCTCCCAGGCTGGCAAGGACAGGCCCCAGCACGATAGAGGTCACATACCCTTTCAAACGCCATGTACATCAGTCGCCTCATCTGTAGTCATCCCTCGTCACCCGTGAGTCCCAGACGGCTACCATCCCAACATCTTAAAGACGAATAATGGGAAGCACCTAAGAAGAAATTTTAGACCCAGAATGCCAAACGCTGTTTAAATGCCTGATGTAAACACACATCCCCATGGCCAGCTGAAAATAATGGACAGCCTCCCACGATGGCCATTCACAGATCAAAAATCTTGTCGTCTTGGTAACACTTTTTTTCCTTCACTGCTTCAGCATTTGTGTGTTGTTGGAAAGTTAAGACTTTCAGCAGGATGAAGGAGCTTTTCGGCTGACCCACGGCGACCTCAATTTATATATTCTTACAATGAATGATTTCCTAAATATCACAGACATCAATTCTCTCCATCTCTGCCCTTCATCGCTTTCCCTCAATGAATGATGGGGGTCTGTTATAAATTGTGTGCTATAACAGGCTTTATTTACAATAGTTTTTCACCCCCTGCCAGATCTGGGCCATATTCGACTTGACATTGGATTGGCCGCCAAGTGTAGGATTTTTAAAACATTAGTAGAGTTGTAGTGGGTCATCATATCCCTCTGCCTTTCCCCTTTTCCTCTAATATTACCCCACCTCCGTTCCTCAACTCTGCTCTGACAATTTATCTGGTGACACCAATCTAATAATGTCTACTAGGAGGGAGCAAGGGAACAGCTCGGGCGCGAATGATTTCATCAAAGCCACAGGTAATGTCTCCAGCAGCAGATCAAAGTGACTGTCGAGTTGAGATGAAACACGGTGTCATTCCTGTCACTGGGAGAGAAGCGCTGCATCTCTGATCGAAGAATTGCTATGGCAAACGGCTCTGGGGCACCAAGCGCTCAGAGGTCACTCCGTGAGCAGGCCGAATGGGCGGCTGAATTCATGGCCATTAACGGAGCAGCTGAGTAAATAAGGTGCCTGCTGGTTCTGGCTGTTTATCAATGCTGTGCCGCGTCACACTCTCCGATTCAGAGTCTGCCTCGTATCACATGACTCGCAGACGTCCAAACAATCCGCCGTTTTGTGTATCTCAATGGTCAGGAGAAAATGTAAACACATGTGGCCGCTGCGCATCAGCTTTTATTTAGAGAGCTGTTCCATTAGTCCATCAAAACAAATCTCTCCGTATATCAAAAGAATTGCCATATGGCACAGCGATGCGAGCAAAGAATGAGTTCTCCTGAGTCACTGCATTTCAGGTCATAAGATTTTCATCGAATACACAAAAGTTTTCCGCAAAGCAGTTAAAAAAGTTCAATCAGTAGTACATCGTTACCCCTGCCAAAACCAGCTTTGGAGAGTTTTTGAACTCGTGCATTTGACATCATACACCTTACACAGAGAGATGAGATCACCTCAGACGCAAACGCTCAAGTCAGGCGTCAACCGAGCAAGCGGTCGTGCTGCTACTCTCACTGAGAGCCATCTGTACGCAGTTCATTTCTAATCTTGCTCTGTTGTGCTAATGGTTTATAACATTTTGCAGCAACTGCTAAAGCTTTCTTACTGTGCCTCTTCTGAGCATTTAGCCACGTTGTAAGCCAAAGGCGCTTTTGCGTGTTGTAAAGGGACCAGCACAGGAATTAAATGAAAATGACTTTTCAGAAAGGGGCTGTTGATCATCGGCAGGGCTCACCAAACTCATGCCGATTCCCCTTGGTAATTGTTGTATTTTGTATTTCAATCGCTTGTTCCCACTGCCACAATATCTATTTTTAATTGATCGCACCCATCTCAGGAGGTTTATCCATTAATCATTTGATGGAGCGAACGACATGGCAGCTACCCAACAGAGATGTAAATAGGGCTTCAAAGCAGCAGTTATTTTTAAACTGGCTCAGTGGTGATTGGTAGCCAAGCTGATGAGATTTTACAACAAAAGACATTTCCGCAAATGTATCGAGACAGAACAAAGGGTGGTTTGTGGCTTAATAATACACTTTGTTCCTTTACATTATTGCGGCATGTTGAGTTCAGCTCATGTGAATGATTAATGCACTGAAACAAACCTTTTTTTATTATTATCACATTACTTGGAGTCAATCATTTTAACAATTGAGACAGAAAAATGCCCGAGATTTCCCTTGAGGAATGCTGATGAAACAAGATACTGACTGTGAAAACATGACACTTAAAGTAAGTAAATCACTTAAAAGAAGAAAAAAACTTGGCATTCTCTGTCAGCACAAAAAAGGCTTAAGTCCGTCATGCTCAAAATACACAGCTTTTGAAACGACTTGGTCAAAAGCATAGACCAACAAAAAACGAACACCTTCTTGAGCGATGGTAAAAGTTTTTAAAGCAAAAGCTGCAAAGAAAACAAGGCCGACTGAGTTTTGCAACATAAACATATCAAGCGATGATGGGCATCCCTGCACAAAAGCAGCTGTCTGCCTTTGCCATGGCCATTGAAGTGAAAGTTTGAGTCTTTGAGAGTCAATGCCTCGTTTAACGCCGGAGGCAGATTGACGCGTAGCTAAGCACACATATATGAGAAGGGGGGGGGGTTGAGGTTTTAGGGTCAGAACACCATCATACACATCTTGTAGAAACAGGAGACTCCTCCCACCAGGGATCAGACTGGCAAGACACAGTGCGCAAGTATTAGCTTGGCTTTGTTCCCCTGTGACATCCACCCCCGCTACGACCATCCCCCAGCCCTCTCTCAGGGTTCCACTGCCATTGTTCTAGGGATCCTTGGTCATCAGGGGACATGGATCTCTTGAAGCCAAAAAGGAGGGATGGGACGAGGGGGGAAGTTTAGAGTCAGACAACCTCCTCAAGCCTAGCGTCTCAGCCACTCTGTCAACAGTTGCCACCCCCCACTGCATAAGGAAGGCAACTGTTGCTATGCTATAATAATGCACCGGTATTAAAGCTATTTAAAGTGACGCCCCACACCCCACACAGTCGGGGGCCAGCATAAGTGGGTCCTGATGCATGTCTAAAATGCTAATCACTTTCTCTTTCGCCAATTCCCTGGGAACCACCCCCCCCACATCAGTTTCTGCCTTATAGAGAGCTGGGCCACGAGTACCCTGTTTATTATCAAATCACTACGGTCACCTGAGGGATGACGCGCACCCCTGCCACCCCCAGCGTGTCCATCTGGAGGCCAAACAATGCAGCGCGTTTAGAGACGCAAGCAAGGCGTGCATTTTCTGGCATCAGATGCATATCTTTCATTCTGCTGTCAATTATCAGTGTCATATTTTGACCAAATTTAAATAGTAGCTATAAATTTAATTTACCAGTTCTGATACCAAAATTTTAATGAGCATATTCGTATTTTTAAAAGACTATTAATTTTTATTTTCAAGAGAAAGGGAAGAACTTTTCATCTGAAAATGGAGAAAAAGTTTGAGGACGCATATAAAGCTTGTCATCAAATAAATTCCATAGGAAATTGACTGAGCTATGGTGCTGTTGACAGCTTTTCTTAAAAGTTGCATAATGCCCAACATGATAGTGTGATGTGCTCAAGAGCATTAACGACTCAAGACGAAGTGAACATGTAAAGTGTGAGTCAACTGTAACACAGTTTGTGCATGTGTGTGTACGCGTGCGTGTTTGTGTGTGCATTTGGTGTGTGTTTATGAATGTGTGATATAAATGCATGACGCATGGCAGGGAGCCGAAAACCCACACAGTTTAATTTAGCAAAGAGCCAACTTTAATTAATTAAGCATGCGTATCCCAGACATGCTTTGTAGTCATCGCACAATTTCTCGTTATTTTCCAATTCAAATGGTTCCGGTTTTTATGATTTCTTCCAAGTTGCTAGGTCTTGTGGTCTGGAGTAACAGATGTTCGTGTTCAAATGAAACGAGGGGTTTTGACTATCACAATCCTTTAGACCTCACCAGTCTTATTAATGTGCAAATGCATAATACATTGTTCCTGGCAGCTAAATGGGTATTTTGTTTGTAGAAGCTTACCTACCCCAGGAAACAAACAGAGCTGATCCTCTAACGATGAAACAGATCTCTGTCAGAATGGGATTAATTGTTTTGCACTGGCAGTATTTCTAAAGGACAGATTCAGGACCTCGGGAGGTGGATTGTTTGCCATTTGTAAACGGGCAGCTTAGATTATACAGTACTTGTAAAACAGGGAGGTGCAGCAACCAGTCTTTCTCAGTAGAGCACAGTGCAGTGTATTGAACATGTAACATACAATTGGCATAACACACTACACAAAAAAATATAAACCAGAATAAGTGCAAGCCTGCAAAATGATGGAAATAAACCTTGGGAGCAGCCAGATCCTAGGACAGAGACAGTCCCCCTGCCCTCGCTCAGGGTGAGGGTTTTCATCACCAACATGATCAATCAGCACATACAGATTAAGCTATTCAAAGACTGTTTTGAGTACTGGGATGCAAAGGACTGCTTTGATGGCACAATTTATTAGCACTTTTTGACCATCTTAGTGACAACAAGCAAAGCTGCCAGTTACCTTGGGACAGAAAGTTAGAAGTCAGTCATCTGAATGTGTGCAGGACAATGCCTGGCCAGAGATTAAAGCATAATATATATATATATATATATATATATATATATATATATATATATATATATAATAATGTATTTCTATATGCTGACAATTCGGTGGGGAGCCATAATTCTCCATTCTTCTAGCAACTAATGTCTTGCACGTCTCTTGTTCTCAAGATATTGCAGCCTTCAAAAGCATCTACGTTCTTTGACATCAAAATGAATGGCACTCATTTGTAATGCCTGCACTTAATCTTGTGGACAGACAGATCGGAGGAAATGAAATTTCACGTAATAAAAGATTCGAATACCTTTGATCACTGAATTACATTTCCAATGTTATTTATAACCTACTGTGCATCTCTTTGTGTGAAGTACAAGTAAAATGCAAATGGATACCCTTGTGGATTGCCTGCATGATATTAAATATTTGCATATGAAATTAGATTGAAAGTTAAATATATTGGACATCACTTCTTGGCCAAGTTTGCCTCCAAATGACATTTATATTGTCTGCAGAAACAATTAAAGTACAGGCTCTGGGCTACACTTTTCTTGCACTATCTGTAATCATATACTACGAGCACCACAATTGCAGATAGCACAAATTAATTCCTGGGATCGCTGTTCCTTGGCTACTTAATGAATGACTGGTTCCAGGTCCATTTTGCATGAGTAAGAGAACACTTTCGCAGATGATGATGTCATGCTTCAAGATGCAAAGCCAAAACAGAGGGCGCAACATGGATAACCAACTATGTGCTATAAATATTTATTGTGTGTGTGTGTACACTAGGAGTAAAGATACAGCCTTCAGCTGCCATAAAGATGCATAACCAGTGCATACACATGAATAATTTATGCGTCTAGAATGCATCATTAACCGATTCCATGCAGATGGGTTGAGATGATGAAATCAATGCAGATGAATGAGATGGAAAAAGACAGGAAATATGGTATTCATTTAAGCATTAGACAAACAATGATCACTCTTAACTTGCTTAATTCAGTGTGCTGAACATGGTCATTAGTTCCACCTGCATTTTTAATATGCAGAAAATAGTACTTTCATACTTGAGAATATTTGAGACACTGCTGCTATTAGTTTAATACTGCATTGTGTAGAAGATAAATTCCAAGTACTTAAGCTTGGGAGAAAACATGGACATGCATTCACACACACACGCACACACACACCCAACCCCACACCCACACACGCCCACACACACACACATGCGCACGCGCACACACACACACACACACACACATCACAACCCTCTGTTGACTCCGCTGCATGGCTCCTCCCATACAGCAGCTTGCGTATCCATATTTTTTATATCTTTCTTGATAGGTTTACATCCCGCCTGCATTCCTCACCAGCTGTTTCACATCCATGTTTCTCTGTTCCCTCTCATACATGTTTGCCTGCATGTATTCCTTACCTTGGGATCAAAAATAGCTGGATTGTCACTTGCTGTATGCACTTTAGAAACCAGTTTCCATGCGAACGTTTTCATACCAAGCATCACGCTACTGGTCTAATGCTGGATCCTTATTTAGAACAAAAATATGACCAAGCAACATTTTATTATTCAATTGGTTGATCTAAAAATTAGTCAAAATGATCTCATATTGTTATCTTACCGGTCGGCAGTACATAGCTTGAGAAACACTGCTCTGACCCACATGTCTGGCCATAAAGATCTAGCCCTTGTCAGAGTTTCTCAGGTCCGAGTTATCCCTCACTCAACGCATCAACGATGAGAATCAGCCTTTCGCTTACCAACTAAGGTCTGTTGACCTTGACAAACATTGTTGTTGCGTGATTATCAATGTTATTGACTTCATCTGTGCGGGGTTTTGATGTACATCAGTTTACATATTTAAGGCATTAAGGAAAACTCTTTTTGAGAGAAACTGTCAATCTCTGCATTTATTTTAACCGTCCCTGCCAACAAAGAACAGAGATGGTTACAGCAGGACATGGAAGTCCAAACATATATAGCATGAGGCCGCTACACCAGATTTCCAGCCAAATAAGGTAACCTTAAATATGATTAAATCTACTATAATTCATGTGGAGAGGCAAGGTGGACTGGGGTTACTGTTAGTTCCAGGGCGAGTCCCAATACTGAACAGATGTGTCCCCCTTGCCTCCACAACAGCCTTGTTTCCCGTGTGGAAGTATGGGTGCAACCAACAAGAGGATGATAGGATGATGTATTTTTTCAAGCACTTGGAAGGGCCCCCAGTTTATGTTGATGAAATAAAGCAAACTGCTTCGTTCAGCTAATAAGAAAGCCAAGGCTCAGACCTTTAGCATCCGAGCTCGCTAGTTCAGACCTCACTTATGGCCACTCAGACGCCCTTATGAATACATTTCATGAAGGTGAAGGGTTCAATTTCACCATGAACTTTTCCTTTTAATTATCAGAATGTTTTACGCTCAGGGAGCTTGATGTCAGATCAGCCTGTTCTGTGCATGTTATAGTTGTCAGGTCTACCCAAAAGCACTAATTGTCTGCCAGAAGCTGACTCAGGAAGCTCAGTTGCACACATGTAGGTGATTACAGTAAACCTTCTGAAGTCCACTTTTTAAAATTTGGTCATTTTGATGATGTTCCCATATGAAAAGCTTTTAAAAGACAAACTGCGGGGCCAAAATGCTTAATACATGTTTGGCCTCATTTGAATGGCAGCATCACCTAGTTATTGGGATTTTGGCCACAACACAAGCACCTCTACATCAGCTCAAACATGAAGGATTTTTTTTTTCTTTTTCATTTTTTCGCCATGTGTACTGGCGATCTGGTGGGTAGATGAGTTAATGCAGGTGCCAGAAATTAGTATGGAGACCACCTTGTAAGTAGCTGATGTGAGTTCTGTAGCAGTTTTAATTTGTGAGTTGTGCCTTAATTGATTTTTGTGTCCTTAATGCAAAATCATCAAATCAGTTTGTGTGGGGAAATAATGGCTGAAATCCCAATTGTTAATCTTAAGATTTGATTACATTTTCCCAAAATTGAAGCTTCTGATATTTTTGGCGCCCACCACGTTTTCACATTGGGAAGGTGCCATTATTAATTTACAGAAACCATTTTCATCTCAATTCTGACAATTTCCCCAGTTCTGCCCAGCCCTGCTGAACTGTATTCCTGAAGATCCATGGACTTGTCAGTTCTTATTATTTGGCAGACTGTATTCTATTAATTTTAAGCTCAAAATATCTGACTGTTGAATGAGAGGCACTTTGCTGAGGTGGACTGGAAACCTACTGGACTGTAGATCTCCAGAATCAGGGTTGAGCAGCCCAGCCACTGAAGATTTAGAAATTCATGTTGATAGATTTGGTGTTTATTGAGAGATGTGCCACCAAAAGGTCATATTCTCAAATGCCGTTTATTTTTTTTGGAACATAAAATACTGACACTTCACAAATTTGAGTGAACGCCTAATCCTAACTATATTCAAAATGCCATCGCTTACTTCATGAATAAAATAACTAAAATGTGTTATAGTAAATGAAATTCAAAGTAATCAGTATTGAACATGAGGTTAATTTGATTTGTTATCTTTTAAAGTTGTACGAATAAAAATTGTTATTCTCAGCAGCAGAAATACAATAATTATGATCATTTGTCAACAATGTCACTTTGCATACATCTAAACTGTGTAATCTAATTTTATCATAGATTATGCATTTTCATCATTGGATTATTGAATCAATGGAGTCAAATGATGGAAACAGAGTAAGGGTTTGAAATAATAAAACCACAGTCATCATTAATAATGCTTTTATTCATTTTTTTGAGGACATTACATGAGCACTAAGTTAGTAAAATGTTACTCACTTTGCTGCAGTGTGCAATTATGAAGTTATTGTGTGTCATAATTGTTTGGCTATTTTTGAATATGTTTTATTAATGAATAATACACTATAAATAGTTGATTTATGATCATCTGAGTCATGTTATAAAAGTTCAATTAAATGCTATATTTTCAGGATATAATTTACAAAGATATGTTTCATTTTGCTGAGTTATGGCTCTGAGATGGAATGAACATTAAAACATCACTAAAGTCCTTTTTAAGGTAGAATGTTTGAGGTAAATGGCAGTCCACACAAGTGGACTCTCTACGCAAGCTGACCATGACAAAGGGGATTCCTGAATGTAAGGAACACAAATATGTAAAATATAAATATATAGATATATAAATAAAACAAGAATATAACAGAAAACTCACTCAAAAAAGTGAAACATACAGCATTAACATGCAAGACCAGAAACAGAAACCTATGGGCAAAAGCAGCAGTCTGTTTCCTTTGAAATCACAGACTTTGCATTTGCCAAGTACTGAAGACGGTTTACTGTAGCATGTAATGAGTAAAATAATAAAAAAAAATACTTCTCAGATAGAAAGAAGGGAAGACACATTTTTTCATAATTCGCTGGCTGTCTCTGCATTGACTTCCTCTCATTACTAAGGGGAGAATAATCAGGCCGCTGTTATCAAACGATGTTTATGGAGGCTTATTTATTGATGAGAGTAAATCTGAATATATAACACCAGAATGCAATTACAATGTCTCTCTTAATGAAGACCTCAATTTTTACTGGTTGATTGCCAAATACAAAATGTTGTTTTCAGAGGTTCTTTAATAGATCATTTAAATTAATCCTGTAAATTCATAAGATAAACAAACAATAAACAATATTTATTATCATTGACTAACAGAGCCATATATGCAAAATTATTCCTGGAAGCATAATTTCTTCAGGAGATGAGTGGAAAACGATGCACAAGGTTTCAAAGAGTGATTCATATACATTTTTTTGATACATTTGGAATATCCAGTTATTTTGCTCATAGGTAGGCGGCCCACAGGACTTTTGTTAACAGTGTAGATGGATACATATTTTTTGAAAGCCCTTGTTCTTGCTGAGTAAACAGAAAATGTGACAGATGTTTTTGAATATTATTGCTCCATCCAATCATCATTTCAATTCAGTGTTTACGATCTAATGGTGTTACATCGAGGGTCACTTGGCATTCACAATCTGCCCAACCAGCATACTCTGAGACCTGCAGTGATGCTATATTAAGCTCAAAAATCAATTTTTATCAGATCTGGTTGTGTTCTGATGCCTCATTTTGATGTTTACATGGATGTCAAGTCATTCAAATAAAATTGTTTTGTAAGTGGCAGAAGCTCTGATATATTGACATGAGTTTTGTAAATTGCTGGATTATGACTCTGAAGTCTAAGCGAGAAGCTCTTCTTTTTTGCCCTTATATCTATTTTTCCTCAGTCATTGATGTGTACATTAGTGCTCCTGACAGAGTAGAGTTGGAAACACCCCTACAGCTCATGTAAATACACACGCGCACACACACACACACACACACACACGCAAACCAACAGACAAAAACATACATACACTGCACAAACATACATGCTCATAGAAGTGAATACAGGACCTGGTGTGTGAAGGCAAACACACACGTGGCGACAAGAGCCCAGACACACGTGCACATTCAGTGCGGGGGTGCAGCTGACTTAAACTCAGAGCGCCCACACATACGCACTCCATGGGTTAGTAGGTGGTTTGATGGCAGGGCAGCTGGCCAGGACTCACCAGAGTTCCTGCGCCCATGTGACTGCCCTCATAGGCCCACGGTGGAAACAATCTCCCCTAACCCAAAACTGACATACACGGCCATTCATCTCTGTCAGACTACGCTTCAGTGTGACAGTGACCAATGATGGATAAGGCAAATATTTCAACGGACTTACCACTATCCACATGGCCCGAGAGCACCCAGGCAATTATATGCCACTGGTTTATTCGTGGTTTAAATTTGTTTTCAAGGATTTGCCAAATAAAATGTAAATGAAGGCTCTTGCTGCTTACAGAGCATTGTATATTTGACACTGATAACAGTAAAAACTAAGTTTGTTCTCTAAATCCGCAAAATAAATGATTTTATGGGCTTTTAAAATAGCGTGGCAAAACACGCCGGTGCATCATACCAGCAATACTGCTGCCGCAAGATCTGCAGTAGTTCCAAGAGATATTGTCTGTCATCTTACATCTATTGCTGCACTGTGGAAGAAGACAACCCTGTGAGCACTGAGGGAACTCATATCTGTCATCATCTAAATAAAGGCAAAATTACAAATGATCGGAATTGCACATGCATTGTATGATGATAGAGATACCACCCACAGACAATCGAAAACAGGACAATGCACCAATACTGTCTCACAACAAAGTATCCTGTCGGAGTATTTGCGAAGTCCATCAAGTTATAGTTTACAAATGTTCATTTATAATTTTTGGTTATTTATTTATTCATTAATTTTTTTAATTTGGCATCTCCAATCCCACCTGAATCAGGAACTATGTACAAGGCTTGCTCGTATGCGACCCCTTGCTGCCAACTCAGGAGAGTGAAGACAGTTCGCTGCTCTCCTCCGAAGCACATGCCCGTCAGCCACCGCTTCTTATACACTCATTGGTTGAATCTTCGCAAGTTCAGAATAAGGGCGGAGGATACCCGGACATGAACAAACTTAAAATCTTCCTGACGAGCGTCCGTCTGGCCAACAGGAGGCTCTTGAGCAACGAATAAAGCTGTCCATTTATTTCCCTTTCCCGGCAGTCCCTTCTCAATTTGAAACCCTGTAGAGCAATGGCCAATTGTGCGCTACTCTGAAAAAGCTACCGACCACTGCCGGTCGATACGCCCGGGGCTCGTACCTACGACGTGATAGTCACTTCTGCACTGCAATGCAGTTTCTTACCCGAGTGAGCTATCCGGCTGCTGTTAATTTATAATTTAATGTGAAACATGTTCTTACTTCCATTATTTTCAGAATATTGATATGGCTACAGATTATGCCCCGTCTTATTATCAATGCCTGGCCCTTGGCCTACTTCCTAGTCCCTTGCTATAATAAATCAGCGATGGTGCTAAAACAGGAAATTGGGGGCCACAAATACATCCATTTATAACAACAATTAGTCCAAGCTAGTTCTCAATCATTTTCCTTTATTAACACCTTTTGCAATTATAGTAATAATCAACAGGCAATTGAAGACAAGGCTTGTTTCACCCATGCGATCTCACAGCGATGAAATTATGGGCTAAATTCAGTACAGCATAATAATTTACTTTTAAACAGGCCTATGCTTAAGGAAAGATAAACTGCTCTGGTATTTCCACGCAACCTTTTCGGCACATCAGGCGTTTCATGATCTTTTAAATTGTTGAAATGACCATTTGAAACTTCTTTGTGCAATTTCAATGCTTCCAACCCTTGAGAAAAGAAAAGCGTGAGAAGGCAGAAGTCATAATCGGCTTCCATACTACAAAAGCAAGTGAAAGTGAAAAACTTGCACAAGGACTTCAATTCTGCACGAGAATCTCTTAAATATGAATTGATTGGATAATAAATGATCCGCATTCCAATGAAATTTTGCCTTCAACTCCCAGCACCGCATGGGTTGATTAAAACGTGGGACTAGGCAATTACATAGAATTTTGTTTTCCAAATTAATATTTTCAACTATCAATTTTGTTAGAGTAAGACTGCTGACTGTGGCGTGAGGACAGGATATGCCTGTAAAAAGTGTGAGGCTTGACAGGAATGTGATTCTGAATAATGCTGATTTAAATGCACTAAATTAGGCATCCAGTTGAAGTATTGTCATCTTTCTTTAACTTGGCATTTAACTTTAATGCCAAGTAGTGTGAAGTGTTTTCGGAGAGAATATTTTGTAAATTTGGAACATGACTGAGTACAAGTCAGGACAAATAATTGCTCTAAAGGGATGTATCTGCGCACCCCAAACTGCAGTTCTGGCACCGGCCCTGTCTCTTGTAAAGACAAAACTTCAGTAAACGATTAAAACAATACCCGGTGAGAGGGGTAAGAAATCAGAGTTTATTTTAGTTCCGTTAAATTGATTGAAAACATTGCACAACCATTTATGTTTGTATTTTAAAGGAAAATGAATTTCTCGGGACTGATGGCGAGAGCACAATCTGCTGTGAGCTGTATAAAATCTTAGATAGGGTCATAACTAATGTAAGCAAATTTGATTAGATTACATTTGCACCTTCCTTTCCAGAGAATAAATGCACGCACGTTCTTAAATTTCCTCAAAAGAATCACTACCATTGACGAATCGCAGATCGCAGTCACAATGGCCCTTGTATATATTGTACATGATAGCAAAAATTGGGCCTTACAGGAGTGCAGAAGATATGTCAGATGTGGCCACATCTTCTCATGAAGACAGAGGAGCGATAAAACGCCTTTTTTATTCATTCAAAATTGCATTCCAGTCAATTTTAACAATCAGGTTAGGTTGGCTGCATTCAGTACGTGCTAAAAGCTAACATGGAAGTTAACAGCGAAGTTAATCTTTTTTCAAAAGAGAGTAAAACATTTTTCTGAATTGAACTTAGCCTTGCAGCATTGCATTTAGAGGGAAGCTGTGCATTTCATTGGCAATGGATTATTACAATCATTGAAAAACTTATTAATTAAGGAATATGATTAAATAAAAGTCAAGTCTACTAACAGAAAGGGTTTTTCTGTCTTCTAATGTTAGCTGAGCACAGGGGTGTTGTTAGCACGTGAAAACATTGGGCGCTTCAGCCCCCTTGACCCAACCATTTTGCGGGGGGTCCGGGGGTTTCTCGCCGGGAAATTTTTGAAAATCTCGCTGTTAGAGATGCAATTTTAATGTAGCTGGACATGGATAGAGAGCACTCCTATACATGTCTAGCTAAGCTGGATGGAGGATGGAGAGAACTTCCATCCTGACTAGGCCATTCAGTACTTTTGCATCAGATGTGAACTCTTCAGGAAAGCGCCGTGCATTAACACAATCACAGCTTGTAATTTGGCTCATAAATGGCTTGATGTTGAACAGTGAATTTAAGTTAATGATAAATAATGGCAATTCAGGGGTGGGCTCAGTTTTCCTAGACTCTAAACCAAGAACATTGCAATGTAAACAACAATGCCCATGCTGCCGTAAGATAAGTGAACTTTATATCCGACAATGTGTGATAAGACACAGGCTAATACCCTTCTTTGTCACTCCATGACTTACGCTGTGCTTTAATTGACTTTCATTATAATGAGGCATAATGTTCAGATCACTAATGTAGGCAATTTCAAATGGACAACCATAATCATTCTAGGTGGGTTTTTTTTAAATCAGAATACACCATTGAAAATCTGCTCAGAAATATTGGAAAAACATGATAGGATAGAACACAATGTAATTATGCTAAATTAAAAACATCATTTTCATTCTTAATTTTAATTGTTTTTATTTTCAATAACTTGTATCCAAATACGATACACATTTTCGATAGGCTAAGTGTGCCGCTTGTTTCAAATGTTAATATGGGAATATGGCTTACTGGGAAACTTTCTTTATATTTCCTAAAAGTTGCGGTCGCTTTTGTTTAAGTACTGTACTTCCCACAGCTGAATTTACCTTAGTGTAAAGGCAACCAGCTTAATGCTTTTTGCTATTATACTAAGGTAAATTCAGCTGGAGTAGCGATCCTAGACTGCTGCCCTAGCAGCCACTGACCCCTGGTGCCCTAAGACAATACGGCTGGTGTTGCTTTCTTAATACTTAATATTCATTTACCAAATTTTCAGAACGTGTTCCAAATAGTTTAATCCTTATTCACACCAAAAATTAATTAAAATTAAATTTCATTAAATTGTCTTATGTCCAGTTCATAACATAAACTATTTTGAAGTTTGTTTCTATTCAGTGTTTTACATAACATTGTGCTATCTGTTCGTTTCATCGGCAAATGTTTGGTATAATGAATCATCAACAATAAAATGGAAAAAGTAAATTTCCATCTCAGTTTCGTCAAGAGTTGTTATTGGTCCGGGATTTCGATCAATATCTTTCATCAATATCTTTAGCAGTGAGCTGATGTGTCCACATATCTGCGTCTGGTTCCTGAGCTTCATCAACGCCGCCTTTATCAGAATTGTTTTGTCGAACTCTGAACAGTATGGCTAGGGGTAAATCATTGTCACTTTTGTCTAGATCAGTGATTCCCAAAGTGTGGGCCGCGGCCCCTGGTGGGCCGTGGTGGTACTGCAGGTGGGCCGTGAGAGGTCATGAAAAATATTATTCATTTTTGCAAATATGATTTTTTATTATTTTTATTGTAAAATATTTATTGCACGATTTTAAAAAATATTTAGAAGTAATAACCTATTGAGTGTTATTGACCTCACAATCATTTTAGGAACCTTATATACTTTATGATCGGAACGTAGCTTTCTGGTCATCATGACTGGGGGTCATAATCGGAGGAGCACGTACTGTGTTCGATAATGAATTCTGTCTTGTGTGTACACCACAGATTAAAAGTTTGGGCCTCCTTTATCCCCCTGCTTTCATTTCAATCCTGAATCTTTATAATAATTATAATAATAATAATAAATAAATAAATAAATAACAACAACAACAATTATTGTTGTTGTTTTTTATTTATTTTATTTTCTTAACAACAGCAACAATTATTGTTGTTAAGTGTTGAGAATGCATAATTTCGTCTATGTAATGTTTATAGGACAAAGGTGGGCCGCGGACATTTTTTAGATTTTCAAGTGGGCCCTGATTTGGAAAAGTTTGGGAACCCCTGGTCTAGATCATCTTTGAAATCACTCAGATCAATGTCTGAATGTCTTCCTCTATTAACCTATCTAGTGTATCCTGAGCTAACTCTAAATCGTTTGCAGTAAAACCATCAAATTCTGACCCACTACCATTGCTAGAATACATGTTCGTTTGTAAGAAAATCTCATTCATAAATTGCGTGAGACTTTGACCTTTATATTGTAAAATGACCAATGAAAGAAAAGCATATCGTTTTCAGAAGTTGTATAAGGCTTTATTAGACCCTTTCTGATTGGCTGGTATTCGAGATTTTCCTCTGGAATGTCACATCTCGGCCAATCATGCATTGTCTCAGAACAGTTAAATACCATGACTGTAGTCGGGATTCGCCGGCAGAAGCGATGTGTTTATCACGCCTGTAGTCGGAACTCGCCTGCACAGCGACCTAAATTATCTCAACAGTAGGTGGTATCAGGGAGTAAAGGGTTAATTTGCGACGAATGTTTGACTTTAAAGTAACACTTTTTCAGTATTTCAAAATATAGAACTGTTTATGGATACCTCCCAGAGACGCGCCGATTATGGACCACTCTTAAATTCTATGCATACCATGCATTCAAATGCCAAAACGTAGCGTTTCTGTTGTGTCCCGCCGTATAACGGGGATGTTAGATTTCACGCTGATCTTATTGTTCATCATTTTCTGAAAGATTATCTCCGTAGAATGAAATTGCTGAATCAGATAAGGAGAGATGAAGGGCCATAACTGAAGAGGTTCTGATTGCGATACACGTTTTCAGTGGTTTTATTTATCAAAGCATTAGCAGAGGCTTGATCAGGTCTCGACTGAGAGTATGAGATTCTGTTTATTGCATAACTGAATTGCGCAATTTATTATAAAGCAAATTTAATTTCTGTGTGCACCCGCTAAGTAATTCCCAATATGCTACATGATTAGTAGGACCATAGCAGAAGTACTTATGTTAGAAGCTGGGGATTACATCATTAAACACCCATAATCACGCTGTATAACAGAGGCTAACCAGAAGCCAGTCCAGCATGTCACAAGCTACCTAGCTTGCTATGTGATTTTCACGAACCTCAGCTAGTTGAAGCTTTATCTCAGGTTGGGGGGGGGGGGGGGTAGAGGGACTATAACTCCTCAACTGCTTTGCTCCCTTGCCTTGTCCTTTCTCCCAAAGAACCGCCTGATGTCCATGTCAGTAATAAGTATTAATTTGATTGGAATCACTAGCAAGTAATACAACCCTCGCTTCCTGTATGCAACTACTGAACAGGGCCCACAAATGTAACATTGAGCGGTAAAGGATAACAATTTATCCTCATAATTCTGCACCTCTGCCCATATTTGGGCATGCCCCATATGGCTGGCCTCTGTGATCATGCATCGCATTTATTCCTGCTGCAACAACCGCATCAGTGTGTCAACCAACCAAAGTGATTTGACTCTAGTAGGCGCGGCTACTGTTGTTGATTGCGGGGGCTTCGGGAGATCCGGGGGCTATTGGCCAGACATTTGGGGCTTCAGCCGAGAATGCCCAGGGCTAACGACGCCCCTGGCTGAGCAGCTGTTCGGGATGCAAGTACTTAACATCAAAACTTCCCCAGTAATGGCTAGCACTGCTCTGACTGAAATTTTTAAATCCCACACATTTTTGGGAGTCATAACGAGTCAAACTAACTCAGACTGAATACACTGCATCCGTTATCAAAGTCAGTTCTATGGTAAACATCATTTAATAATGTTTTTTTAAAGTTAAAAATATTTTTGGGCATTACTGTAAATCAGTGCAATTCCTAATGAGTATAAGACTTCAAGTAAACTGAGAAGATGTTAAAGTGCCCATTTAAGAAACACACTTTTGTCTCTAAACCCTATCAAGGAGCTATGGCTGTGATAGCATGGCTCCAGGTCCAGTGAGTGAATGTCTAATTAATTTATTATAAGGCTTTTTGTAGCTGGCTATTAAATCCTTCCTTGAGGCACCAATGCATTACTCTGGCCGGATTTGATTGCATAGTCACATAATGAGCTACTCAATGCCCCATATACAATCCCACCTCATTCCACAACTGCAAAAAGAGCCGTGTAAAGATTAAGGAGGGTTGGCTGGGCAGGGAGTGGGAGTGATGGGGGTTGAAGGGTAGTGTTTAAATCAGAGTAAAGCTGGGGACACACAAATTTCAATTAATCTAAAAAAGCTCAAATGGGCACAGCAAAGAAATAAGGTAGCCAGGCCCCGCACTCTTGTTGATATTTAAAGGTTAATTTATTTTCATTAATAATTAATGATGTCTGTTAACTTAATACTGCCATGTTATATGTTTAAACGTTAATCAGTGGGCTAATTTTGTGGTAGAGAGGTGCATAAGTGAAGGCAGAATGTTTTTTTTTTTTTTCCTTGGAGCAGGAGCTATCAGACCTTCCGTCTTCTCACGGCAGTTTGTCTGAGAACTGAGCGGCCCCAGATACCCAGCTAATAGAATTGATTTACATCCCAGTAGTGTCCCTATTCACATGTTTACCGTTGAGCATGTTGTTTAAAGGCATACTGAGTCAGATTTAAACATTCAAAATTGGCTTCTCCTCTGCAGCTCAACCACACCAGAAGAGCAGGACCCCGACCATAATTCAAGATGAGCTTTGGGCAATATGCCCACTATCCTCCGATACAAACCTTAAGTAGCTATTGCAAATGTGATTTTAGCTAGCTAACCCAAAATATCTTGCTCTTGTGGCTCTTTACCAAAGCTGTACATTACTACATTGCCAAACCAGTTTATGCAAGATTATGAAAAATACACTGCCAACAGTAAGGTTAGCTATCGTCAGCTAGCCTATACTGTAAGTTACCTGCTCATTATGGACACTTAGCCCTGAGCCTCACAAGATTGTACTTTGTGCGACTAGCGCGTTAGACAGAAATTGATTCTAAGATCAAACTGAAGTCTACATACTGTAAATCAGGGGAAATTTTATCTACATGTCAGCAATGACTTATTTTAACTGAGGCCAGCTGCATCGCTCTCATATGCCCGCAGTGTGAAGCTAATTTTGCGCTGCTCTGAAAATGCTACCAGCAACTGCCAGCTCTCGTACGGCTTGGATTCAGACTTGGGCTGTGGTAGTCACCACTGCTCCACTTTTTCAGTGCCTTAACCAATTAAGCCAAACTTGTAGCCCTAATCTCACAACATTAATTCGCCATTTCATCATGGCCATACAAAGATCGATGAACCACAAGAAGAAACCCGGAGGGGAAACAGACTCGCGCCAAACACAGGTTGAGATCAGAAGCTCATCGTCCACCCCTGCCATTCCACTCTATTCACACATCCTAACCAGCCTGCCTATTTACACCGCCTCTATTCCTCTAATTCTGCCTGTCTCATTCCACGTTCCACCCACCCGATCCCCTCTCCTCTCCAACACAGTTACTCAAAAGCAGAGGTTCCCAAATTCGCACCTGGGGACCCACTGTGTATGCTGGCTTTTGTTCCAAACACAAATGCAATCCCAGAATTTTAATGAGTTGCTATTTTTCCTTCATTATCCTGCTTGTAATGATCAGGAGTGTTTCCCCTTTTAACCTACATTATGTTAGAAATAGCTATGCATGCTAGGCAGACCCCTATATTCAAATTGTACTGTATTGCAAATGACTTTTCATCGCATAAAAAGGGGGAAAATTGTGACTCTTGAAACTGGTATATCAATTGGCTTCTATTATTTGAAATTGTGGGCACATTATCACTCAAACTAATCATTTACTAGGCAATTCAGAATTCAGAGACAAAGCAAATAAAAAAACTTCAAACCGGTTTGGTTTTATTTTTGTGTTTGGTTTTAGGAAAAAAACATTTTGAAAAGAACTTAAACTCCCGCGTTTTTGAATTGGATCAGTTAAAACGTTTTGCCACCTTGGCTTAGCTTGCTTCCTTTGAATACTGCAAAATAAGCAGAATATGAAAAATAGGCTTTAAGACATTGTTGAATTCATAGCTATTCCTGTCAGTGTGGCTTAAGAAGGTGAAACGTTTCTCTAGCCAGAAAAGCAACTAAATGAGAAAAATTAACAAATAGCTAATTCTGGGATTGCAATAGTAGCTATTGGTTTCCCAGGACCGAGTTTAGGAACCACTGCACTAAAGGAACCCCAGGGGACTTGATGGAGCCTGTATATCTCCAAGAAGAGATATATACCTGTATACCTCCACCCTGAGTCTTGTTACCTGGGGCTCCCCTTCATCCTGTAGTGGTCGTGATCAACTCGTTTCCATCCCATTCAACATCTATGCATATTCAGATACCTAGGCAATCAAATAAACACTGCCATCTAAAATTTTAGGTGTGGTCTTGAATTCATCAAATAAAGCTTTAAGTTCAATCTGTGTGTGTAGCATCGAATTGTGTAGACTGAAAAATGGCTTGTCAACGTATTATTGAGATCATGTCAACTGTGCTCACATTGTCTGAGGGATTGGAGATCACACTCAATCAGAAGTGGCTTTTTGCCTTGCTGTTTATGCACCATGACAGGGATTCCTTTCACGTCTTTGTCATGTCATAGACTGAGGAGAGTGTAATGGCTAAAACCCTACTGATTTGTCTCAGAGGAATGCAATTGTCAGAGTGATGATTTATCCTGCAAGATTAAGCACCTGTAGGTAAATTGGTGATCCTTGACCCATCTTTGCTTTTGAGGGACTGGGCCTTATATGGAGGTTCTTTTTGTACTGCACCAGGATTGGCTCATAACATCACCTTATTAACCCTTATTAATGTTTCACATCATCGTTACTCATTTTGTATGTCAGTTGCAGACATCACATTTGAAATAAGCATATACTTTCAATAAAACTGAATTCATTAGTGAAAGCAACAATGTTGTGATGGTGTTGATGAATGCATGAGAGGTAATTAACTTTTCAAATCACTCGTTTCTGATTTCACTTGCATTTTCCATAATGCGCCAAACTTTATAAAATTGGTTGTCTCCACAGTGCTGGTTTTGTTTTGCACAACACATTGTATGGTCATTCTCAACTCATTTTGCACAGAGTCTATGTTAACATCATTACGCTGTATGTTTGACTTGTTCAGGTTAAGTTTGTATATAGTCTTGTTTAGTGCATAGTTTTTTTTTCACAGGGTAGTCTTTGAGCTTCTGTAGAGTGCTTGAGTCATTTTTTTTAAAGATAAGATTAAAATAATTCAATTTCTTTCTCTTTTATTGTGTCTCCTATACCGATTACGATCAAAGGGTCTGCATTTTACCTTCTCTACATGTTGTACATGTGTATATTGTATGTGACATGACTTTTTTGAATTTGAAGGACTGTTACAAACTGGCCCCAATACTGAGGACTCACAGAATCACGTCCCGATTGACCGTCCGGCACAACTGCATTGACCATTGGCACAGCAAGACTAATCGCCAAAGCTGTAATTTACGTCATCTGGAATCTCTTTCTCTTGGTCTCTGAATCTCTTCTTCCTGTTTATGAATTGGGTATGAGTATAATTATACCGGCAATGCTGTTTTGCCGAAATTCTGGAATCATCATCGCCGCCACGTCCGCTTCTGCCGCAGATCCAGAATGTTTATGCGACCGTTCACCCCACCAAAAATCATAACCCTCCGTTGCGCGGTGTTCACGTTAGAGGGCGAAAAAGGAAAAGTTTACGACAGGATGCCCGGACGGACGAAGGGGTGAAAACATAATGCCCCCTACTGACTCTTTGGAGGTCGGGGGCATTAAAAAAAAACTATTTTATAGATACTTTTCAAACTTTATATGCCTTTACATCTTAGCAAGATGGAGTACAGGTTTGATTTTGGGCTTAGTATTATTAATGATAATAACATAATTCACTAATTAATTTCCTGGAAAACCTCTCATCTTGCCTGATATGTAAGCAGTATCACCTTAAAAGTTTAGGCCGATTAGATTCTTTCAGTCATCAATTATTGCTGAATATGACAACAAAAATATCAATAGATTAGATAGTAAGAAGTTAAAAGTTATGAGTTACCACATGAAAAATAGTTAAATGTATTTTTCATTATTAATGAGTAAATATAGGCAGTCTGAGCATACATAAGATAAAATTGGACTCAGTTTGTAGTAATTTCATTAGGCTGTCTGGAGCAACACTGTAACTATGCTTTCTTTTTAGGGAGCTTTTATTCGGGGGTTTTGTTTTTATACCATGTGGTATCGGGGGCAACAGCGAAGGCCTTGTTTACTGGGGTGGAAACTGGTGTTTCTGCTTAACTAACTGTTGTACATACCTAAAATATGTTTGCTCACATACATTTAGCTTTCTTTGTATCACATGCCAACATGCATATCACATGCCACCAGAAAACTGTAGATTTCTAGTCCTCAAACATTCACAGCCATCATATCTGGGCATGCAACAAAAGTCAAAGGTGGAAATGTGGCAGCAGTCATGTCACCATTCGTGATCATACTCTTTTTTCCAAGCATTGGATTGCTGTAGCCTTTTCCTAGTTAATTGCTTATTTGGTCAATATATTAACTGGTCAATTTCCTACAAATAAGCTATTCTGTTGAAGGTGTTTATATTTTCAGTCTGGTAATTATATTTTTTTTCTTTGGAAGTGGCAGAATAATAAAGGATTTAAAAGTAACTCTAACGCATATCGTCAAGAGTGCCTTGGTTCCATGTTGACATTGCAACAAAATTATAATTACCTCTCAAATAGCTGGCTTCTTTAACGTCATTATTGTTTTCTGTTTCATTTGGGTTGCCTGTGGTTGTGCTGTTTATGGACCACTTAACTGCACAGTCCTGTCATTGTTTCAATCGCTCCAGCTGATTCACAAGAAAAGCTCCTCTTGGTTTCTTTCATAGCGTAAATGTTTGGGAAAATCTTATCAAAAGTGGAGAAGAAAAAAAGACAATAGTGAGTTTAGCAGTTATAATTTCATATACCTTTTCTAAATGTTATAACTAAATAGCTATTTGCCATTCAAATTAAGTTTCACAAAGGTTTCCACACTTTTCAGGGGACATTAAGACTCTGAAAATCCTTGGGGATCTTTGGGCTGTAGGAGCTTGTTAAATCAAAAATATCTAACCATGTGGTTCTCAAAAATTTTGGATGAAAAACTGTCATTCTGGTTACAGAGCCAATTTTTATTTTTTTTTTAAGGATCACTAAACAAAGCCAAAGGCAAAGCCACTGATGATGCCGCAATTGGCCCTTATTAACAAAACAGAAGGGAAAGCAACAGACTTTTGTCAGCCATTTGCCTGCAGTCTGGCAGGAATCACAAAGGACAAGGTCTTAGACTTGAATGACTGGAAGGCTCTGGACTGGAATCAGCTCCGACGTGGCGAGCCACAAGGTCCAAGAACGGTGCACTTCTATGCACCCCTCTGAAGACCTGACTGGAGGAAACGACTGCCCAGGACTTTCAGGACCTGAAATTGGAATCCTAGGAGGATTGAATGCTTTTAGTATTAGATTATTCCCAAAGACCGTAGACACAAAGCATTTTGACAAAGGAGCATTTTGAAAGAAGACAATTATGAAATAATGAGAGACAATTACAAAAAAAACCCAAAACTGACACAGACAGCTGTATTGTTGGGGGGGGACAATTTGGAAGACATTCAAGATATAACACACACATACACGCACGCGCGTGCACACACACACAGATTATTTTGAATGACTCATACAGTTTTGAATAGCTTGGCGGGCAAAGAGCAGCACTCCATGATACAGTACTTCCTTACTTCTGCAATGACAGGCAGCCCTGGAACCTATTTTTAATACTCCACCCATGGGAATATGTGCAATTTGTATATATATAAGTGGCGACAGGGGAGGCTGAAAACAATCCCTTAAAACTAATGAATGATTGAAAACAGGCCATGACCATTCATTTAAATTAGCATTCCAGAAACTCCAATAACTCTCAACATTATCAGATGTGGCCAGTTTTCATTAATAACGCACCGATTACGACTCCGGACTTCTCATGCTTTTCTTTATTCAGCGATTGGAAGCAATGCATGTGTTTCACGATCATTTAAATTGAATAAAATCATTTGAAAGGTTTTTATGCACTTCATTGCTTCCAACCCCTCCAGTGCACAAGGACTTAAATTTCGCGCAAGAATCTCTTACGCGTTGAGTGAATAATTACAGCAGAGGAACGTAAATATGCCACTTAAACTCACACCAGTTGCGTGAGAGTTGACAGGTATGTGTTATAAATGAAAACGGGCCACACCTGATAATGTTTTACCGGAGTCAGAGTTTTTGGAGTTTCTGAAGTGGTAATTTAAATGAATGATTGAAAACAGGTTTTGAGCAATCATTAATCTTAAGGGATTGTATTGAGTCTCCCCTATCGCCAGTTCACCAGCCGCCGCTGATATATATATCAATCTTTTTTTCCCCCGTTCCAAATACAGGGAAGTTTGAGATCCAAATCACAGCTTATTGTTGGTGAATTATCAGCAGTATAGGCATTGCTGCAGCATGAGCTACATTCAGGGTGTAATAGACCGGCAATGGAATCTTAATCCAACTCTTAAATGTGCCCCACGTAAAAACACACTATTTTTCTCATTGATTTCCAAACCCTACAGAATGTTGAACACATAAAACAATCTGTAAGTGAATAAAGTAGACATTAAGGAACGATATTAAACATATTTTGAAAAGGCTGTGACACTTGCAGCACAAAACACTGTGTCAACATGTGTAGTAGCTTCTGAATGTATCTGCAAGCCAATACAGTTAATACAGCGAAACCTGTATTTAGAATTTAAGCGGATATGCACTGTCACTATACAACTATTTACAGTCTTGTCATTTCTTTCACAGATTTCCCTCTGAAGGTTGATGACATACCAGTGATAGGAAACCTTTGGCTTCATTGAGATGGGTTAAAACATACAATATTTGACGTAATATTTGCTCTGAGTAATTAAAGTTTGTTTGGAGATGGGTTGGAACATATTTGGGGAAATATTGGCCACACATTATAAAATTTTGTCTTGCATTTCTATTAGGTAGAGAGATGCTTTAGTTCATGCATTTTGTTCTTATTCACCCAGCAGTAACTCCAGAAAAGATAGCTTGGCTCAAACTAACATGATTTCTGCACAGAGACTAAACACCCCATTAAACTGTCCTTCCAACTCAATCCTCTGCACTTTGCCCATCTCTTTATCAAATCCTGATGCTACTTCAAACCAAGCGGCAACCTGCGGGGCTGAAAACTGAAGCAAATACGGAGGTGCCAAAAGCTGCAGTTCTTTGAATGGCCACTTGAGGCTGACTGCAGAAATGAGTCGATCCCCATTGACCCCCTTGTTAAAAAACCTATTTTTACAGCAAAAATAAACATGTTTACAGCCTAGTTCAAAATCCAGCTTTGGTCTCTTGATGCAAAAAAAAAAAAAAGTGTTTTATTATTGTCCCAGGAAATGTGCGCAAATAACAAAGAGAAATTCAGCAGGAAAAAAAAATATATATATTTACAATATACTGGCCCGAAGCGGCTTTAGGCCTGCCCAGCACCACAGCCTTTCACTCACTGACTAGGCAGTGTAGATCCCCATCAATTAAAGGCTAGGCCCCTCCCACTGGACCATACCATCTTTAATTGAATCAATGAAAATTAACAATTCAATCACACAGGGCAATTTTAAGCTTGGAAACATTTCCAAGACTATATACAGACATGTTCTTACCATATAAAAGCAATCACCACATGAACATGATACCTCAGAAGTTACAACCACTCTTTTACTTCCATTAGCTGGTATGGTGCAGCATGAGTGCACTGAGCATGCTCCCAACTCATTACTCAGGCACTATAAAAGACTGCCTGAAACTAGGCTTGGGTCCTTTGTCACTGCCCCGAACCAGGAAGCACTGTGGTAAGAAAGACAACCATAGTTACATACAAAAACTTCAGACTTCATGCAATCTTGCAATTCTGCAATCTTGAAATAAAGAGTTAACTCAAAACCTTGCATGTGTGTGTGTTTCTAGTAAATTTTATGGGGAAGATAGCACAGGAAACAGCTTTGTTTTTGAATGTAGCTCAGTGTGTGCACCCACCAAACTATCAGTTGCATGCTACCTGGCTAACATGTGGCATGTGGCATGAGTGTTGGTTTGGTTAACTACTGTGGCATTTTACCAGTGGTAGGGGAAACTGCCACAATGGCTAATTTTCCCCTCCGTGCAAACTGTGGGGGGAGTGAATTTTTTTGTAACTCTACTATTTACATTATATTAAGGCTTAAATTTCTGCATAATTATGGGCGTGGCCACTTTGAGTGACAGAACCTTGAATTACAGTCTCTGGGCAGCAGGGGTCGTCTCATCCGGTTATGTCGTGGCAAGGCTACAGCGCAGGCCTATACTGTCCTACGGGCTTTAGAGTAGGAACGCCAAGCCCTGCCGCTAACTACGGGCCTAGCCTAGCTCTCTGAGGGAGGGGGGGGTTACACTACAGCTCAGCTAGCCCCTACTCCTTGGCTTTTTCAAGTCGCCTCTGGGCCGTTATCCTACCTTGGCTCACTCGACTCACGGAACTTGATCCATTGGCCATGATTCTGACTGGAGATTTTTATCGAAATATCAGGACGATAATATCTTGTTGTGCGGTTCGGAGTTGTGGTCTATTTTCTAAGATGTTGAAATTCGTGTATTATTTCAAATAAAACTAAATACATGCTAACTCTACCAATTCTGGGGTGTTTTTTTTTTTAGTCACACGCCTCGAAAGCAGTAGTCTACCGCCAAAAGCGGTAGAGTTGGCATGTGTGACATCATATGTAAACACGAAGCAACGTTAGTTCGTTGTCTAGCCAACTAGCCAGAGAATGAATACAGTAACCCCCCCAGTTAGTTTTTGCCCAAGATGTCCAGCTGTGCCAGCGGGACTGTACGCCTGCCACAGTTGTTATACAGGCATGCAGCGAAGTAATAGCGAAACAGGAAAGTGTTTGAATTTAGGGTTAACATATTGTTGAACAAAAGGTTGAACACTCATCTCTTTACTATGTATGCTTATTTGCCTAGAGCGTGATATGTGGAGACTGCGCATAGTGCATTTTCAGGAGTGCTCAACATGGGAAAAAACCAGCCGCTTGGACTATTTCCTCATTTTTCCCCATTGGTTGTATGCGGGGTTTTTTTTCAATGGGCCGTCGTGTCATCAAACAACCAATCACCGTGTTTATTGTCCCAAGACTCGTGCATGAGAATTGACGTCATGCATAGCAACGGAAATTTACTCCCACCTATCTCAGAGCTACTCTTAGTCTAGGGGTTACCAGTTTTCTTAACTAAAAGTTGCTCTCAGGGGCTTTATGAATAACTTTTAAGATTTTACTCCTACATAAAATGCTTTAGGGGAACTTAGGAGTACTCCTAGTGGTAAGATAAGATGCCCAAATTATCAACCTACTTGGACACTCCCATGCCACCCCCCTTCTCACTTACCTCCATTGGCTCCCTGTTACGCCTCGCATAAAATATAAAACATTGGTGATAGCATAACAGGTGTCTAAGGGGTCAGCCCAAGCCTTCTTTCAAAACTTTATCAAACCCTTAACTCCTGCCTGACCTCTGTTCTTCTATCTAAGGTCCCTTAGCACACTTTATGAAGATCAGCTGATTTCCTGATGTACATTTGTATCATAACATCTGGAACATTGCAGCAAGAAATAGTTCTTGATTGTCCAAAATATACTACTTATGCTACTTCAGGGAGCGTGTTAACATTCTGAACAGTAAACGCATTCATTTTTGAACGGACGCCTGTTCATTTTTAAATGCGTTTGAGGCTGCAAACCTGGTCACTGCGTTCGATGATGAACACCCATCTGTTCATTTTCTGATACTTTCATTTCCCGATGTGTTCATTCTATGATGCCTGCCCAGGGTCTGATGCGTTCATCTATGTGTAAAGTGAGCTTTTAGATTATGGGCGCGGACATTCTTTTGTGAATGATGACTGAATATGGATGACGGATTATATAAACGGTTGTACGGGCCTATTTTAAATTCTCAGTTCCTTAAAGTGAAATAGTTCTCATTGTCATTGTTAGGTTTTTTTTTCATATAAAATGAAATAGTTATCATTTTAAGATTACAAAAGAAAAGTGTAAAAATGCCAGAAAAGTAAGAATTGCTCTAAGTGAAACAAATATGCTAAAATAGAAAAAAAATCAGGAAATGAGCATTTAATTTTTCACAGCACTGTATATTGCCATGCCTTGATTCGTGCAGTGTCTTTAAAAATATATGTTTAACCCCTTTGCGCAGAAGTCAAATCTTGATATTTATGTGTCACCTTATTTCAGGCTTTATAATTCAAGATTGCAGCTTCAGAGAGGAGAAGGTAATTCTCAGCTAAGTCAAGACACTTGTAGCACTTACAGTTCTATCGTAGTCCAGTTTTCAGACAAAAGGCTGCAAATGTCTTCATGAAAATTCAGCATTGAAATTGTAAATAAATAAATAAATAAATAAATAAATAAAATACTGAGAATAGAAAAATGCTTTGGGGTTAAATCTATACATTTCTGGGATCATTGACTCTTTGACCACAAGTATAATTCATCTGAGAATTAAATTCTAAATTACCTACTCTCGAGGAGCAAAGTAAGACAGCTCTACAGGTGGCTCCCCAAACTCTAAGATTCCTCAAAATGGCTTACTATCAAATAATAAAATAAATAATAATAATAATAATAATAAAATAATAAAAATTTCATGCATGAAATTCAATATGAATTAATGATTCTGGTTGAATTTAGCATGGGTTTTTCAATATAGGTGCAGGTGGTCACCAGTAACCACTCCAAACAAAAAACATGCCTTTTTTCCATGATAAAGTTTAGAATTTTTACCATTTTTCTTCAGAGTCCCACCAGCCAGCACACATACTCTTTAAAGGAACTGCTTATTTACGTACTTTTATGGTCAGAACATTCATCCTGCAATGAAAAGCTAGCAGTTCCCACTTTCAAGCTTGCAACCTTATATAAATACTTTCCACACCTTATAAGGAACAATTATAACTCACTAACTCAATCATATCTGAAATATGCCTTATTTTTACAGAACAGACATTCAACTTTCAGGAAAAATTAGGTAATATTCTCCCCTAGATTGAACACAATGGTGCAATGAATGTACCAGGGTGTCTTCTGAAGTGCTCGAGCTGTTGGCATTTTAAACAAGCCAAAACTTCGGCATTTGATTCTGTTGAAAACGGTATCAATTCTAAAGCAAAAGGCCACATTGAGCAAAATGCTTCCACAGTAGCAGTATTAATAGCAAAGACTAAGGGTTACTCTTACTAACCAATGCAGCACATAAGCTCTGTGGTCCTCATGGCTATGGTAAACTGAGAATAAATAAGAGCTAGCCAGAAGTAAAAAAATATTGAACAAAAACCTCTCTTCATTGAATCCCTCCTTCAGAGACTGATGTATGTTGCAGAAAGAACCCTCCTTTCCTGTTTCATTCTGAATAATTCTAATTGACCATATATGTACCTCATTTACATCCCGTAAATGAGCAAAACTGAACACTTCAGGCGGGTTTTGGAAATATTTATGTGTATATATATATATATATATATATATATATATATTTAAAGATTTATAATGAGATCCAAGGACTGCAGGCAAGCCCATCTAGCACCCACACACTCTGCTTATGCAGCTATGCACGTGTTGAAGAATTTTTCCATCTAAACCCCAAACCCAGGCTAGCTTGCTGGTGGTTGCCTCTGGTCGGGCCAATGAATGAAGATTGTGTAACACATGTGAGTGAAGTGCGCACATGTGCCCATACGTGTCTGGTGAGAGGGACTTATGGGAGGCGGGAAGCTGCAGGAGGGAGGTTGTATTTTTGAATTCCTTCTCTAGGAAACTGTATGCAGTTCAGCAAAGAATCAGGCATGCAAGCAAAAATATCAAATTAACATAAATATATCAATAAAATTGGCAGTGGGTTGCTGGAAGATGTAATTATAGATTCGAGGTAAAAACAGCTCCTGCTCCGAAAAGAAAGAACAAAGCTAAAGACCAAGCTCTTAAAATATTTGACCTATTCCATAGAAAAAGAAACAACATAGCTCTGTGACTACAGATGGAGAGGCTGACTCCAATAGCCCCTGAAATAAGACAACAACGGCAGCTTGGCCTTAATGGCACTGCAAGTGTTCAAATAACGGGGAGCATTTCCAGGGGAGACCTAGTGCTTACATCTCTCGGGACAAACTGTAGCCTAAATGAATGGAAATAAATAACAGAAATTGCATTTGCACTGACAGGTACTTCCACTTTAATAACCATCACACCAGTGCTGAAGATGGCTTCCCACTGTTCAGGATGGCCAGTTCTCACAAAAAGTTCAGACCCGTGAAGCAAAAGCACACTTAAAACCCCCCGCAGGTAAGGCCTTGTGCGTAACATTTCAAACAATTTCAAGTAAACTGCGCTGAACCCTGAAAGAGTGACTGCATATTTGGTACTTTCGAATTTGCACGTGCACGACTGCACAGAAGCATGTGCAATGGAGGAATGTCACTAGCATAAACCATGATGTCATTCCGCTCCAGACTCCAGAATATCTACTGTTGAACAACCGGCTACTGTCGAAACACATACTCAGGATTTTTTTTTTTTTTTAATTAGACGCTCAGTGTGAAATAAAATCTTTAATTTAGCATCAGTCTGCAGACTCAAGCATTTTACGGGTATCAGGGCCATTCAGAGGTGGGAAACTGAAGAGGTGCGCATCACAATTTAGGAGCTTTCGAGTTGAAGAGCAGAAGTTGGATTATCTTCCTTCGTCAAGCGCACAGGTTCTAGTGCGAAAACTGGACTCAATGGCGTATTGGTAAGAGAATCCTCCTGGGGTTATACAGCACACTATAAAACATCAGGTAGTTAGAAACATCCCCTCAGTTCTCACTCAGTATTTGCATTACATGCCTTAAACTTGCCCCAAAATTCTCAGATGATAATGGGTTGCCAATTAAATTCAGAATCATGGCTCCCGCGATGAGACTGCCAGCTTTCATTAGATCCCCTGTCAGGCTCCAGCACTTTTAAATTTTTAATCGAGCTGCTCATTTGAACACCCGCCCCCCTAATTGTTTTAATCGTGTTTTTTCTCTTGAAATCAAATGCAAAGCCCATCCCCATGCTTACTGCGCCTCCGATTTGCATGAAAGACTGCCATATTTCTGAAATCCAATATAGCTTTCTGATCACAGGTCTGTAGGGCTATGGGTCTTATAATGTTTTCATATAAATATGAAATGACATTAGAATTTAAAAATAATGCTCTTTCCTGCACCAGAGTGGTTCTGTAATTTTGTTATTTCTAGTGTACTGTTGCTATTTAACCCGTGTCACTTTTTCTTTTTTTGGTTGCCAGTAATTGAGATAGAAATTTAGAACTCTTCCCTGAAAGGTATTTTTGGCTACTGCTTTAGTCTATTCTCTCAAGCCCTCAGGGACACACTGGGTGAGTGGGGTTTTTGCTTTAACTCAGAAGTTAATTGATCAATTAAGGAAGCCAATTACACTGTTAACTCACTTCATCTTGAGGCTAAATTGGCTGCCCATTTTTGGTTACAGCAAAAGGCAAAAAACCACTCAGCTGTTATGAAGTCTAATAGTGAATGCCACCACTGTGTATACGTAGTAATATCCAAAAAATAATGTACCCATCTATGTGACTACCACTTATCTGAAAAGTACAATGGTGCTGCCAGATTAACAGATACACCGATCAGCCACAAAAAAACCCCTGCCTAATATTGTGTGGGTCCATCTTGTGCCACCAATACAGCTGCATCAAATTGAAGGCTTGAAGTCCTGTTCTCAGGGGTTCTCAGCAGAACATTTTCTAGAGGATCACAATCCATCAAGCAGCTTGTCTTCTTCCAGCAGAGCATTCTAATGCCATCCTCTCCCCAGGTAGATGGTTCACACTTGTTTACCCAATGCAGGTGATGTAAAAGAAAAAGACTCTCTAGATCAGATAACCTTCTTCAATTGCTTCAAGGTCTAGTTCAGAGCTGGACAATGAGAGCCATATCTGTCCCGGGTTTTTGCACCAACTTCTGGCCTTTAATTAATTCATAATCTAAATTAGCCAAACTATTTATGAAATCTGACATTTCAGGCGCATTTCTTTAAATTATCATGAATGACCAAAGACTGTTCTTGTCTCCCTACATCAGAGGTGGGCAGCGAAGGCCGTATCTGTCCCTGGTTTTCACACCAACGTCTGGGCTTTGATTAGTTGATTGTCTCAATCAGCCAAACCATTTATGAAATCTGACGTTTCATGCGCATTTCTTTAAATTATCATGAAACTACAAAGACTAGTCTTCTCTCCCTTCATTAAACATTTTCCTTTGATCAAATCATTGCAAAAATCTATATTTGTGCATGCAATCAATTAACTCAATTAGTCAGGGTAATTGATAGGAATAAAAACCTGCATACACACCGGCCCTCCAGGACCGTGATTGCCCACCCCTGCCCTACATAAAACATTTCTCTTTGATCGAATCTTTGCACAAATCTATCCACCTTATTCCTGAGGGCGCTACGGTAGATATGATGAGGGGTGCAACTTCCGGTGGAAGTAGTTTTTATCATTAGTTTTAGTCAAGAACAGCTGTGTTTCTTTCAGTGAACTTGGCGATTACAGTTGGGGGTTTTTTTTTAAACAAATTAACTTGCTTTTCTTAAAACGTACCCTCAGAGCTTCGGCACCTATTGTGCTGTTCGAGGCTGAACTAACAACCAGAGGAAGCTAGATTTATGGTTTGATCAACAGTGTTTTGAACACGCACCCAGATTATTGGGGATTGTCCTTGTGTTCAGGGAAACGGTTTCCATCGCCTACCTACAGAAGAGGAAGGCAGAATTTGGCTGAAAATGAAATGAGCACCGAAATTCAGGTTATGTCAACAAACAACGATTCCTACTTTATGGCTGGGCTCAGACAGACCGCTGCAAAGGAGACACCGGGTTCTCAGAAGCATTTTGACAGCAGTGCCTGGAGAGCACAAGGTGTGATGTCACGTGTAGGGAGGACAGAAAATTGTCGTATTTGTCCGGTAATGCCAGTCAGTGTAACTAACGTTTCATCCTGTACATTTTAAGATGAGGCTTTTGAAGTAGCAATAGGCTACTACAATTTGAAAATAGCCCACTCTGTTCCAAACAATAGTCTTGCACTCCAAACCTCATTTCACTAAAATTTAAAGTATGGGAAAAATGGATGCACTGTGTTCTACATGTTATAGCATTGGATTAGCTAGCAACTTAATACCGTATAATTTGGTTGGCTGGAGTAGAGCTAACTTGACTCGTACTGTTGGATGGCTTAATTTACTCTGTATAACAATCCATTACGTTTCATATGTAGAGCAATATTTAAAACTGAAATATACTGTTTCCTTCTTAAATATTCTCTGAAAGTACTTGTATATCTGTTTTAAGGTACATTAGGTCTTATACTACCTCCTTTAACAAAACACGACTGACCTTGTTGCTGTGGAAGAACTGCATATGCTTCGGAGCTTTGTAGATTGTTCATAGCTTCGCAGTCTGTGGCAACGGAGTCGCTAATGTTTCCAAATGCGCTAGTGTGGCCACTACTTCAGGTCTTTCTCCCATTCTTTGATTGTAGAAGGCAGTGGTACCGTAACTTTATCCCGTCTGAGGGCTAAAAGGTGATGTTCCCTCATATATTATTATGCAATCGCTTAAAAAAAAAGAGGATTCGCGTGAGCAGCTACCATAGTAAACAGCTCAGTGACAGACTGCAGCGGAAGTTTGGCCCAATTTTCGTACAAGGGATCATGGGACGTGGGAAAAAGGTGGATATTTGCGTTTGCAACCAATTAGCACAATTAGTCAGAGTAATTGATAGAAATAAAAACCCGCATACACACCGGTCATGCAGGACCAGGATTGCCCACCCCTGGTCTAGTTCCATTGTTCATGTGCTCATAGTGGGCACTTTTGGCAGTGGACCAAGGTTAGAATAGGTGCTCCAACTAGTCTGCAGCTACAAATCGCTATACAAAGCAGGGTTCGATGCACTGCACATACATGTATAAGTAACTTTAAAATTCTCGGACTTCTGCTACAGAATCCCCTCTGTCAATACACAGATGATCTGACTCACAAATCTGGCCATAAGGATTTGACCCTTGTCGAAGTCCAAGCGGTCCTATTTCTCCCACATCCAACATATTGTTGGGGTCACACAGAGGAAAGCCTTTCATATGTGAGGAGACAAAATGGAGTCCAGGACTTCCCATGACCACTTGCTGCCTGCAAGCCCCTCCCGCCAGCAGGCCAGGCACATAAAAGCAGTGGTCAACCATTTTATCTCTCTCTTCTCTTGGATCCTCTCTTGGAGCTCTGGACTCTCTCTCCCTCCCTTGGAGAGGCTCCTGGACCCCTGTGGACTGCTCAGGCTGGGGAACCCCTTCCCCACCTCTTAGGCCCAGCATAGCTGGCCATGCTGAAGAATCTCCCAGGCTACCAGGAGTATAGCAAGAGTTGAAGAAACAGCTTGCTTTTGAGGAGCGGCCAGCTTCCCTCCTCTCCCCACAGCAAAGGCACGGACAGCACCAGAACCGGTCTTCCAGCCGGATCAACATCAGCCGTGATTGGATCCTCCTGCAACCTCCAAACCTCTTTCCTCAACTAAGGACTGGTAACAACTGGGCATTCAAACCTTCCTTTAAGACTAAAAGTGACTGTGTGTATTTGTTAAATGATAGTTGTTGTGATTGTTTTTAGGATTGTGTTTTAGTTGGACAGGCTGGTATTAATGTATAGCAGACAAGCTCTTGCATGCAAATAACCTCCTGTAGACTAACACGGCGCCTTTCCTGTGCAAAACACACACATCTCTTCATTTTAACGCAATACACACAAACACAAACAACATTGAGCATTTTAAGTCGTTTGACTGACTTTAAGACTCTAAACTTTCCATTGCTACAAGGATTTGGTCTTTGTTACAGTAGGGTTGCCTTCCCCCACTCCACATGGTCAGCAAGGCCCCCCTCCACTCACACCTTAGATCATCCCTTTGTTCTCTCTCACCCACACCCGCACACAAGCGCACACACACATACACACACACCTCCTTCAATGTGTACATAGTGTTTAGTGTAGTTTAGATTGTGTGTTTTATTTGTTTAATTTAAATAAATATTCTTTTAAGACGTGCTGTGGTTATTAATGTTGTACAAGAGTGAACGAAACTGCCAACCTCTTCTATGTCGAGCTCCCGAATCCTTCAATCTAACTATTGATTGGGTAAGTTGGTTACAATTATTAATTTAATTATTAATCAATTTCCAAATTAATAGCTAAGCAGATATTGAGACTGAGGTTTTATTAATTGGCTATCGTTTTCCGTTCACCAAGGAAGGGTGGTGCCCCGAGGTATTTATATTAATATTCAATATTAATATTAGAATATCATCTTTTTTGGATAGTCAAATTAAAAATATTGATATCATTAGGCAAATTGCATTTTTCCCAACATTGGTGTTCTGTGCGAGGCCATTACCCCAACATTGGTGCCCCGTGTGAGGCTAGTACTGTTGGCATTTCGTTCATAATTGTACAATATTAATATCACATCTAGCATAACCTTGGCCAGTCCAAAATCTTTACGATTTCACTTTCCAAACGTCTTTGTGTTCACCCCTTTTAGTCGGCTACAGGTGTAGACATCTGACTGTACTTTGAAACTAGTACATTGTGGTGAATATTATTTTATTTAAGTGAACAAATAATTGGTGAGAGATTTTGAGTTGTGATCTAGTCTTTTAAGTCCCAATAGTTACACTGAGAAGGATTGCTATTGCTGCTGGTGCATACAGGCCAATCTACTCTGTAGTAACTTGTAACGAGAGTTGGTTCAGCATTTGAATGCCACGCATTCAATGAAATTTTATCCCGCTGTCATTTGTTGTAAAGCAAGTGCTACATTTTGACTTAAGACACAGCGCGGCCCTGTGTGATAGAGAGAGTAAATAGGCTGTCACTGCCATGCATTTCAGCCTTATTTGACAATAGAGCCCAAGATTGAGCCACAGCGTGCAAACAGCCCTGTGGAAGTTCTGAACCTAGCTGTGCAACTACGTGCATTAGCTTCAGCAAATTCCTAGAGACAATTCCCTAACTGCAGCTCTGTGTTTCAGTTAGTGCATTTTATTGCAAGTTTGTCAGCAAACTGCATTCTTCTTGTTGTGCCCACTATTACCACTAGTTGGTGCTGTAGCTATCTGCCCACAGAAGCTGTATTTACAGTGTAGGCCCCAGTGATTGGCTAAATCTAGTGTATTTCTGTTACACATTAAGGTGTCTGCTACCGGAACACCATAGTTAGCCAAATTCCTTGTGTTGTATCAGACAACTTTATATTTACCTTATCTCTTAGATCCAACAATGGACAACCCCTGTGTAGAGCAGCTTATTTCTTCTGTAGCACAGAGCCTGAAGCCTGGCTATCCTGAGTTCATCAGTGAGCTGAATTTCAGTGAGTGTGTCAAAGAAATGGACTCTCTATTCAACAACAGGTACGATGCTCAGAACGCATCAAAAGGCCCATTGTTGAGATGTCTGCTGTTGATCTTTCACAGACAAACCCGTCTTGCTGTCCAAAGCAAAACTGCCCTAGAATTTGAGATAGACACCCTTAGAGCGCAAAATGCTGAGCTTCTCAAAGAAATTAAATCAGCTAATAGCAAAGCCATGCGCTATTTGACAGACCTACATGCAGCAGAGTCAGACCTCTGCTCGCACAAGGAGGAACTTTTGCGGCTTAAAACAGAACGTGTTTCCATTCCACAGTCGTTCAGCCCATGTGACTCTGGCTACTCCAGTTCACTGTCCTCCAGTAGTGAAACATTAGCTCCAGTTTCTCCCAAAAGATTTGAACGATTCCCAACCAGCGCCAAGGATTTGGGAATGAAGTCAGCACCTCAGACTCCACTGAGAGACAGAGCTAACCGCTGCCTGACTTCCCATGTTGTCAACCCAGACTTTGACACATCTAGCTTTTGGTCGAGAACAGATTCTGCCCCATGTCATTCTCAGCCAATGAGATATGACAGGGTTACTGATGTGCATCACTCCGTAAAGGGGGGCGGAGCGTTTCAAGACTGTCCAGCCCCTACCTATTTACCTGACTCTAGCCTTAGCTTAGCCTCGCCTTCACCAGATAGGAACACACAGTTTCCTCGTTTTAAAGTGCTTGAGAGTTTAGCTCAAGACATTGACCATTTTGATCCAGGAAACTCTGATCATAATGTTGAAAATTACTTGAGGGAGATAGACTACAGTCTTGTCAACTTTCCCTAAGCTAGTGAAAAGGAAAAGGTTAAACTTGTGTGGAAAACCAGCTCAAAAGCGGTTCACAAGTTTATCCAGATACAGCCTCCCAGTGTCAGAGATGACTACAGTGAGCTATGTCATGCACTGAGGGAAGAATTTTCTTCTAGTATTGATGACATTAGTTCAATGGTTGAGGCCTTTCAAGTTAAACATTCCCGCACAGAAAACCCTAGGGAATATTTTAATCGTTTGAGGCACAGATATTTCCAAGGTAAGAATACCCCAGGCTTAGAAGAAAACCCAACCTTCAAGTCTTTGTTCTTGCGCAACCTGCACCCGTGTATACGCAATCACGTTACACTCAGGACGTGTCAGGGGAACCCCTCCATGCAGGAGATCAGGAAGGTGACACAGGTGGCTTGGGAAACTGTTGTCACTTCCAAGGCAAGGGTGGTAACCACTGAGCCTGCCAGCTCAAACACGGACCTCTCATGCAGGCGTTCTATCTCCAAACCTCACCCTCGCCACAGAGCTAAGGGGGGTGAGAAACAGCCTCATAGGGACAGTGAGCGTAGCCGCCATATCCACCATCTGCGTAGAGATGGGCACGCCCTCAGCAGAAGCTGTAGGAAGCCATACGCAGAAATCCTGGCCCAGACACACGGTCAGACTCTGGATGGTTCAGATCATGATCAGAGCATCTCTGAGGACAATTCAGAACATGATCAGCACCTATCTGACAGTGACCGTGCCTCTGAATGCCCATCTGCCTTCGGCTTTATGGGTCATTACAGCCCGAAACATACACGCCCCAGAGTTCGCTTCTATAAGTCATAGTTTACACAGCTCACCCTGTACCAATGCTTTGACCATCTTGACAGCGTAACTCTCCTGACCTTTCTTATGGTTACATGCAGGATTTTGATTTGTTCGCCGCAGCAGCAACTGCAGTAATTCTGACTGTAACTATGCACCACGGTCTGATTTTGCAAGTACACTTGGAGTTAACTCCTCAGCAGTACTTTGTAAACAGTATGACTCATGCTAACCTAGATCACAGCTAGTCATACACCTGTCCTTGTTGCACACCATTTAAGGACATTACAGTCACATGATGTACACAAAACCATGATACAGCCATTAGGATGTTGAGATTATGGTAATGTGATGACACCCTTCTGCAGTTACACCTGCCTGAAGGACAAAAATTTGTAAAGTGTGTGAAGAATTCTACATGAATAGTCAATTTTGTCATCAGATCGAAAGGGTGTACCAAAACACACTCTTGGATGCTCCAAAAATGGCTTTATCATTGTAGGTGCCATTCTTCTCTGCATATAACAAATAACAACATTAACATTCCATTTCTCTCTAACCCTGATGAGCAACATCATTGGTTATACATTTTGGATCTGTCATTTCCAAGTGTGTTATCTGGTTTTGTTTGTAACTTTTACTGTGAGTTTAGACAACTAATGCCCAGTTGTTACACCTGGAAAGAACTGACAAATGCACTCTTCCCTCCATGGACTAAACCTTTGAGCTCTTGGGATGACACATCGGGTGTCACCCCAAGACCTAAGAGGGGATGTTGGGGTCACACAGAGGAAAGCCTTTCATATGTGAGGAGACAAAATGGAGTCCAGGACTTCCCATGACCACTTGCTGCCTGCAAGCCCCTCCCGCCAGCAGGCCAGGCACATAAAAGCAGTGGTCAACCATTTTATCTCTCTCTTCTCTTGGATCCTCTCTTGGAGCTCTGGACTCTCTCTCCCTCCCTTGGAGAGGCTCCTGGACCCCTGTGGACTGCTCAGGCTGGGGAACCCCTTCCCCAACTCTAAGGCCCAGCATAGACTGGCCATGCTGAAGAATCTCCCAGGCTACCAGGAGTACAGCAAGAGTTGAAGAAACAGCTTGCTTTTGAGGAGCGGCCAGCTTCCCTCCTCTCCCCACAGCAAAGGCACGGACAGCACCAGAACCGGTCTTCCAGCCGGATCAACATCACCCGTGATTGGATCCTCCTGCAACCTCCAAACCTCTTTCCTCAACTAAGGACTGGTAACAACTGGGCATTCAAACCTTCCTTTAAGACTAAAAGTGACTGTGTGTATTTGTTAAATGATAGTTGTTGTGATTGTTTTTAGGATTGTGTTTTAGTTGGACAGGCTGGTATTAATGTATAGCAGACAAGCTCTTGCATGCAAATAACCTCCTGTAGACTAACACGGCGCCTTTCCTGTGCAAAACACACACATCTCTTCATTTTAACGCAATACACACAAACACAAACAACATTGAGCATTTTAAGTCGTTTGACTGACTTTAAGACTCTAAACTTTCCATTGCTACAAGGATTTGGTCTTTGTTACAGTAGGGTTGCCTTCCCCCACTCCACATGGTCAGCAAGGCCCCCCTCCACTCACACCTTAGATCATCCCTTTGTTCTCTCTCACCCACACCCGCACGCACGCGCACACACACATACACACACACCTCCTTCAATGTGTACATAGTGTTTAGTGTAGTTTAGATTGTGTGTTTTATTTGTTTAATTTAAATAAATATTCTTTTAAGACGTGCTGTGGTTATTAATGTTGTACTTGAGTGAACGAAACTGCCAACCTCTTCTATGTCGAGCTCCCGAATCCTTCAATCTTACTATTGATTGGGTAAGTTGGTTACAATTATTAATTTAATTATTAATCAATTTCCAAATTAATAGCTTAGCAGATATTGAGACTGAGGTTTTATTAATTGGCTATCGTTTTCCCTTCACCAAGGAAGGGTGGTGCCCCGAGGTATTTATATTAATATTCAATATTAATATTAGAATATCATCTTTTTTGGATAGTCAAATTAAAAATATTGATATCATTAGGCAAATTGCATTTTTCCCAACATTGGTGTTCTGTGCGAGGCCATTACCCCAACAATATCAACTGTGAGAACTGACTGTTCCCTTGCCCTCTCTGGTCTGTCGGCAGACCGTGACATGGGTCGTTGTTGCAAGATAATCAATTTTATTTTCACCTGTGCGTTGTTTTATTGTTTTAGCTCATCGGTGTATGCTACCCATTGGCTAAAAATGTTTGCGTACACAATTTTTTATTAAAATAGCACTTTTTTTTTTTTAAATGCATTTCGATAAGGGTAAAACAGTGAAAAGTAAAAGCACAGATTGAAAAAAACATGTTTTTGTGCGAAACAAATAAGTGAATTAATAAATCTACTCCAGTTTCATCTAATAAAGAGCGAAACCATGGACATACGGACCTCCTGGCTATTCTTGTAATTCGTGGCAGGTGCAGAGTTGTGCTTGTCAGGTTTGCTTTATGGCCAAGCCAAATTGGTCAAAGTCCAGTGAGGGGAGGTATTGAGTCTGATATCCTGGACAATCCTCCAGGCGGGAGGCGAGCAGTACGCTCAGGACTAATCCAATCCAATCTCTGCTTGGAGCGTGACCAGTCGCCCTGTTACCAAGGAGCTGGGCGTAAGGGCTGCAGTGACTGGCACTGGACAGGTGGCTGGAGATCAGAATGTCCTAAAAGTGAAATATTGTAATCTACAGCAGCCCAGCACAGTACAATAATCCTGCTGTTATTGATATCAGCAACATGCTGATTTTCTCTCTTTAAATCCATGTCATATATTTCACAAAGCATTTTCACATCCTTGCCTCTAATTTCATGTATAATCAGCTAATTATGTTATTTTAACATAACATTGCTGGGCAAAATGCACCACACGCTGCCACTCGCCACGCTGCCTTTTTGTTTCTGCTGAGTAGGCTTACACAAACTACAGGCCGATCTAACAGAGATGTTGTTTCAGGCGCCATCTTTGTTGATGTTTTGGTAACAACTGCTTCATCCTCTGCAGCAATCTCTTCCCAGGCAAAATGTTTCCTTTTTTTTTTTTTGACATTTTAAAATGTCCACCCTGTCAGTTACTTCCTGAACCGCCTTTGATAATCGTGCCCTCAGTACTGCTCAAAGTGTTCCAGCTCTACTCTCAAGACACCATCAGGGCATTTTATAGCTCATAGACTCAAAATCCTTCTCTCTACAGAACTCCACAGATAAATGGCTGCTTCTCTCCTCTGAATCCTCATTAAGTTTCCGCGTTGCAGTGCTGCCCGTACGAAGTGACGGCGGGGTACGGCGCCCGGTCAAGGACCAATCCTCATCATGGCTTTGAAAAACATCGAAAGGAACAGCTTGGCAGGAATGATTCACCTGGCCAGAGTCTCTTCGCTCAACTGCAGCTTGCGGCCTTATCAAAATCCCTCATTAGCATCCGCCCCGTCCCATCAAACCACTCTCAGAAAACGAGCCCCCCTCCGAGGCTCCACCGCCTCCTAACCCATTATCAGATCCCTGGCGCACGCCTGTGCTTATCACGTGTGGTGAGTTTCGCCGACAGCTCCGCGCTTCCGCGTTCATTTATGCGATTGCTCACGTATTTATTTACTTGCGGTCTGGGAGCAGAGCCGCGCTGCTCGCAGAAGGCATTTTCATTATCTTTCTCATTCCGAATCGATAGTGTGCACTGATAACTGCCCAGCGCCGTGCTCCCGGTCACAGACCCCATCCTTCATGAGCGCTCCATCTTGAACAACAGGCAATAGCGGGAAATTATTTTCCAGCAAGCTGCTCTCCAAAGCTGAAAACAAAGCCAGAGCAGTACATAAATAATGGGTGTGAAGATATTTAATGAATGCAGATACTATTTATAGCGGTATTCTCAAAAGAGCCTCAAAGAGATAGAGAACTATTAGCATGTAAGTCTGGATAAAAAATTTGAGGGAGTTTCTGTCTAAGTGATGTCAACAATATTCATGTACAGTAATATTTTTTTAGGTCTACTTATGACTCGTAGCGTCACGCTTAACTGGATTAACTGCCCCCACACCCCCATTTCTTGGTGATTTCTCTCTAAAACTCCTGGAAAATTAGGCCACAGATTTTAATACTATTTTGAGCATTTTCTTTGTCAGCTTCTGCAGTGCTTTTTACTTGCAATTAAATCTTTCAAGTTTTGCAAGTTTCAATAACTTAGCAGCATATCCCATGAATTAGCAAAACCTCCCACATGCAATTCAAAATTATTGAGTAGAACACCGTGCATGTATCGATCCACCATGTTGCCTATTGCTCGGCATGGTGAATGATATTGAAGCGGATGTATTGATATAGGGATGGATGCATTTACATAAGTCATCATGTCAGCTGGCTGAACCTGGCCTATTTAAAGAGTGGCTTCATTTAAGCATTTCACACATCTACTTCAATAAAACAAAGTCTCCTCCTTATATTCCCTCATTTCACGTATAACGGCGATAGATGAACTTCTTTATCTGTACATTTTAACAAAAGTGCGCTCAGATTTAAAATCTTACTCCTTCATGATCTCAATGATTTGACCAAGGACTACCTTATTTTCTGAAATAAAAACAAACGATCACAAGCTGCACATTTTCCCTTGTGTTTTCTCTCCATGCAAAAATATTCCTCTCAAGTAAGAGTGCGGTACTATTCAACAATAAATGTAAAGAAAACTTTATTAACTTATCAAAGTTTTGGGAGAAATGGCAGCAGATCCTACGAACATCATTCTACCAAGGTAACGTCCCTGAAATATCAGAGACTAAAGAAAACAGAACATAAAACTCTTAACTTCTGCATCTTTGTTTTGCGATTAATGTTGACATCTTCAACACCATTCAATTCTGGAATGTCCCATTAATGAACTATACATCAGCTATCTTCTACATGCTGACTCATGCTTCCATCTTCGTGGCTCTCTGAAACACCTTCCTGTCAGTCATTGCTTTTGTCATTTGTGCTCACAGGTCTCGAATGCACAGAATGAGGGTGAAAGAACCTCTATAATATGCTCTGTATCAGAATGCAACTGATCAGTGCCTTGATGGCTGTATCAGGCACTTCAGCAAGGAGCTATGCTAACCCAGATTGTATCCCTCCCATATTCCCAAGCAGCACAAAGCCTGACCTGTCCTGAGTCTGCAAGCAACATTGTGAGGCTAGATTCAATCTGAGGCCGTGGCGCTCACTGTATCAGCGTGATCAAAAAGTTGTGAAAGAAGCGGAGGGATTGGCTCACTCAGAATAGGTACTGCTTGAAATGCAAGAGTGAGCTCCACGGCCTTAGACTGAAGTGAGCCAATCCCTCTGCTTCTTTTACAACTTTTTGATTACACTGATACACATATAAACTGCCAAAATTCAATTTGATCACACTGCACACGTGGCCTTTTATTTTAAGAATCTGCATGCGTGCAATGTTCAAATGATCGGGCTTCTCTCAGAGTTTGTGCTTGTTGGTAGCAAACTTGTTAGTTGCAAATCACTCAATGTTGTGTGGCCCTTGCTTTTTTTTTATTCATTGTAATTTCACAAATGCAAGAGTAGAGTGTTTGTGGACACCATATGTGAGCTTTAGTTCTTAGAAAGCACCTTGAAGCAAACATTTGAATTGGAGGCAATCTAGTGAAGGATGCAGGCCAACAATCCCACGATCTGCTCCACTGCCTCATGTTCATACCTCACAATAAACGACCCTCATAAATGTATTTGCCTCCTTCATCAACTACTTTCCATTCACTGCCTTCCTCTGAAATTTCCATTTGCATCATGGGAAATACTGTATTTGAATTTATTGTAATTGAAATTATATTAAGCGACCTTGCCGAAATCGTTGAATGCGTGTTATAGGATTTTCATATTCTTTATTTGGATGTGAAACTGGCTTAACCCTGAGGGAGAGTGCATTTCTATGTAATCAATGAATAACATTCAAGACTGAGGCCTTCACACAGCTTTTTCTTTCAGATTATCTTTTCTCCAGCATTCATATTCATCACACATGCAAACAGGGTGGAGATAATAGGCTGCTATCAAATGAACTAGTAATTTCACAGTAAGGTAGTGATGTTGCAGTTTTAATTAGAATTTATGGATGAACCAAATTATTGTCATAGCTGAGATACAATTTCCTCTTAACTGTCAAGTCTTTGGCACTATTTAATTCTGTGTATTTTGTCATAAACCTCTCAAAGTCAGTGATTTAGTTAACAATATTCATGCAAACCTTTAGTTTAGCCAAGATTTTCCCGATGAATAGCAAAATGATTTCATTGAATGAATGCTATAACGATAAAATACTCTGTCACTATTGAAATAATGTACTATTAATGCATTTTTTCCCCCATTTTTAACTTGTAAACTATTTGAATACTTTACAATTTCTGCAAAATGCCCTTTGATAAGAGTGTGTGAGTGAATGGTATGTGATTTGAGCTCTCCTCGGTGTGTTCCTGCGTCCGGCCCGTTCCATGCAGGGACAAGCACCTGCTCCCCATGAACCTGAACAAGAATAAGCAAATTAGATGATGGATATTCTGCAGTACCCTGTAAGAAACATTGCCTGCCGAAAAAAGGGAGCCGTACTTGGGCCAAAGTCAGGTCTGAAAAGGGAGAACCTGCCTGAATTGATTTGCAGATGCCCTGAATTCTTCAGTGTATGCTGCTCAACTATAACATGAACAGCCACCACTTCCTTAACAAAAGAGCAGATTATAGTAGTTGCTTCCCATCTAATTATTTTCCATTCGATGACAAGATTCTAGAGGCCTGTCACATCCTATTTAGCCAGTCTGAGATGGCATCGGGCTCTCACATTTTCACAGCTACACACTTTTTATTCTGTTCATTTGTGGAAAAATCTTTAGATGGCGCCTATCCAAACTTGAAATGAATTCCTTTGAAAGGGCTTATTGATCCTGTCTTTTTTTCTTTCTTTTTAAATGGCGCTTCCTTTTCAATCTCTCCCGTCCTGCCTCTGATGTTTTCGGATGGGGGTTGAGGTACTAGGGGTGGGGCATCTCTAGCTCTACCCGCGGGTCAGTATTGAATCCACAATGGTTTGCCGGCTCTAGCAGGATGTGACCAGCCACAGGGGTGGGTAATAGAAAGTATGGCCCTGCTCCAGAATCATGGGGATCTTTCTATTGAGACGGCATTGAGACGGCAAAGAGACGGGGGGGAGGGGGGGATTGGGGAACGGGCAGAGTTTCTGGCAGAATGCAGTGGCGGCAGAACCCTCTGAAAATTGCCCAGAGATAATGAAAGGATGGGAGCAATGTAGCAGGGTCCTGATGCCGGCTCTTTGTTGAGAAAAGTGGGAATGAGATGGCAAGCTGGGATAATGGAAATTTTGGTGGAATGGTATGGGGGATGGGGGCATGACTGCACAGTGTGCCAGTAAGAAATCGCAGACTGACAGACAAGGAGTGCTTTCATAAGAGTCCAAAAGAAATGTGCTCATTCAACATCTACAAAACTAATAGGCTGCAATTTAGTGCCAGACATGATGTTTTTTTGCTCGTATAAAAAAGGACTGTGCATTTGCAGAGATGAAAAGTGCTAAAAATGCAAAAGCCTTTTCCATCTGCAGTGGAAAAACCCCAAACTCCCCTTTTCCTCTCACTACTGATTGTACAAAGTCACCTGCTTATGCTGAAGTGTCATGCTGACTTTCCACGCATCACTGTAATCCTTTTTACAACCATTTTGAGATTTTTGAGAGTTCTGTGAAACAAAAATATATAATTCTGACTTTGGATGTTACATTTGATGTGGCTGAGCACAATAATTGTGGCAGTCAGCAAGTGTTGTGTGCGTGTTCTTTAACTCGACAAAAATAGCTACCCACATTAAATTGCTCATGTCATTTGAAATTCTACTTTACTTTTCTTAGTGATTCTACAGCAACTGCGTTCCAGACCCCCTCAAAAAGCCTTTCTATCTGCCTCAAAAAGACAAAACTTGCTAAGCACAAGAGGCAGTAACCTACCACAGTGCCATTTTCACATCTAACTGTGTATTAGCATCTGTGTAAGGCTGACATTGGAAGGGAATGACATTAGAGTGCTTGATGAGCAGAGGAAAAAAGAAGAAATGGACTCTGGTGAAATGCAAATTGAAACAATGCAAAACAAGATAGTGCTTTATCTGAACATAATAAGGTGGTATGCAAGACTAGAAGTTCTATTCATCGCTTTGCCAAGGCTCTAACTCTGCACAGAGACTGGGCACCTTTTCGTGCAAGGCTACCCCAATACATATGTATTCATTTAACCTGTGAAGTCATCAAGAGGAGAGAATCTAAATGTCATTTGGAGTGCGAACTACTGAAATGTGGGAGCCGCAGCCATAATCTTTTGAGCAGTTTGTCTGTCCACAACTCAAACTGGTTTCAGTTCATCTTAACAAAACGATGGTCTGTCCTCAGGTGAATGGCCACTGTAAAAGAACTGCCTCTTTGGTTCTCATCGACCGCAGCCCTGGGAGAGAACACTTACTATGTCGGTCTCCACTCTAGGTTTCATCCATCCAAGCAGTATTCAGTCTCCCTGCGCTAACCCTGTCACCTCTTCACTTCCTCACATCACAACATTGCCTCCCCACTTATCTGGCTCCTAAGTGGTGGAATGAGCTGCCCATTCCCATTATAAATGGCCATTAGACAGCGAGCCAAAGCGTCTCTGTCATTGCACTCTTTGTTGCTGACACCTGCTGGCCCTAGCCTTTCAAAATGACCCTCCTCCCCCACCTCATGAAACAGATTGCACCTTTGCCCTGCAATGTTACGTAAGGTAAACTGAAATTTCACATCATTGTGCCCTGCTCCACGAAAGAGGTTTGCTAGAAATGTAAAAGCAAAAAGAACTGAAATTTAGTCTGAAAAGATGATATAAATGCACATGAGGTGCTAATGATCCACTGGCATGTTTTCATGAATCATACATTTCATTCTTTTACTCAATCCCTATGGAATACTTTTATATAAAATTGTTGCGTTTGTACAGAATTCTTTTACCGAAAATTACACTGTATAAACATACATTTAATTAAACGTCTGTATTTTCAAAATAAAGGTTTTTAGCAGGTTCAAATGCTAATGTCAAACTTGCAGTGTCATTTTGGGTATTTGTAACATCATTCCAATCGTCATTTTGGTTGCCTGCTACGTGACGCTGAACAGCTCCTGGACTAGGTGCCCAACTACGCGGTCCATCAACGGAACGGCGAATGACATCATCCACGCCGCTGGCATCAGCTTACCATAGGGAAAGGTAGAATTCACTGCGCCATTGGCAGCGGCTTGCCGTAGAGAATGAGTTAAAAAGTTCATGTGCATTTTTAGTTTTCATAGTGTACAGTGATTTATATATATATATATATATATATATATATGTGTGTGTCTCAAAAGCTAGTTCTTTCTGGTGAATTTATTGTGTATTGATGCTGGAATGTAAATGCAAGGAAATTTGAGGAGGTGAAATGTTACCAAGTTTTCTACAATGGTTTACTGTATGAGATGCACAGCCATATGAAGGTTCTCATTCCTGGTTCCTGACTCCTGTCTTAATGGGATTCCTCTTTACCAGCAGTGAAATGGAGGTAAATTGATCTTTTGAGATTAAATGAAAAGGTACTTTTTACTGTACTCAAAAGACTGGCCTGGAAAGTAGGAGAGCTTAGAATAATTTCACGATTACTTCCTGGTAGATTTGAGATATCTGCACTCTTGAAAGGTTTATTTGCATGTATAAAAGTCTTGTAGAAATCTAAGGCATTAATTTCTGAATATTGATTAATGAATAGATTAATTTTACATAATTTGGTTAATGATATGAGATTAATTGTGACACTTTGTAGTGAGTTTAAATTTTGCATAATCACCTTAATTGACTCATAATTCAGAAGTCAACGTATCAGCGATGAGGTGATTTGATCTTAAACATTAAGTGATAACCTAGGCCAGAAAATTTCAGGAAAACAAAAAATTTTACATCCTGCAAAGGTCTTACAATGAACATCTGACTGCACAGAACTGTTTTCTAGTCAAATGCATTCAATAAGAGACTAATGTTTCTTCTGGCTTTAAATTACTATTATATTTCTGCCATAGTGCCATCAACCCCAGATACAGGAGCAATTCACTCTCAAAGATTTGTGCGAGCCATCCCGATGTAGCATATCATTCAGCGCAAAGAATGTCAAAACCTTTGACGTATTGAATTCAGCACAGGTGATCATGAAGAACTAACTTGCGGAAGAAAGCAATAAGCTCTGCTCATCCATTGAAATTGGCCTTTGTTCCATTGTTATGTTGGCGGCAGCCTCTCGCTGTCTGAGTGTACACAGCCTGCAATTTCTAACCTGGCAAGGCGCTGGAGCCAAACACAGTCTGTCCATGATGGGCCACCATCTGGAAAAGAACGAGTAATGACACTATGCCAAGATGGAGACATTATCACACCCCAGATTCTCAATGGCCCACATACTATGTCACCTGCATGAAAAACTGTATTAGACAGATTAAATATACATAAAAATACGTAAAATATACGAAAGACAAATTACAGAGGGGGCAAAAACTAACCCTAAGTGCTTCTTTCAGTACTGTAGCAGAAAAAGGAAAATTAAAGAGCAGGTTAAGTGCATAAAGAATAAAAACGGATCGCTGCTACATGATAACAAACATATTGCGGATGCCTTAAACTAATCTTTGTTGAGAATTTTACCTCAGAGGTGGTCTTTATTTGGCCAGAGGGCTTGTCAAATGCTGAAGATTATTTAGCGGAAATTGAGGTCCTGGATAACGAGGTATTAGACAAGTTGCATAAACTAAAGGCAGATAAGGCGGCGGGTCCTGATGGCTTATATCCTAGAGTGCTCAGGGAAGTTGGTGCGATCATCTTTAAGCCGCTACTTGCCATCTTCAGACGGTCTTTAGAAACTGGAGAAATACCAAATGATTGGAAACAGGGCAATATAATACCAATATTTAAGCAAGGGGACCGTACCGAGCCAGGAAACTACAGGCCAGTGAGTTTAACTTGCATTGCGTGCAAAATATTGGAATCTATCATAAAAGGTGAGCTGGACTTATTTTTTGAACGTAACAGTATCTTGAGGGATAGCCAACATGGTTTTTGGAAGGGAAGGCCATTCCCTACTTTTTGAAGAGGCCACCAGGATTTATGACCAGAGCAGGGCTTATTACATCATATACTTGGATTTTCAGAAAGCATTCGATACAGTACCGCATAAGAGATAATAATTTTTTAAATGAGCTCCATTGGAGTTACAGGAGGTATTCTGAAGTGGATTCAAAACTGGTTACAGGACAGCACACAAAGAGTGGTGGTCAGTGGTATCTCATCTGAGCTAGGTATGGAGGGGAGTGGCGTCCCCCAGGGATCGGTGTTGGGACCCCAGCTGTTCCTCATCTACATTAATGACCTTGATAGGAATATCGAGAGCAGATTGGTTAAATTTGCAAGATGATACTAAATTGGGGGGCTTGGCAAATAGTTTAGGGTCCACTAAAGTGATTCAGGACGATTTGGATAGAATCCAAAATTGGGCAGAAATGTGGCAAATGAAATTTAATCTAGCAAAATGTAAAGTTGTACATGTAGGTAATAAAAACATTAGACGGGATTACTTCATGGGAGGTTTAAAACTGGAATGTGCTGCACAAGAGAAAGATCTTGGAGTGATTGTTGACCAAACCCTCACAGGCTCTAGCCATTGTGCCGTAGCAGTTAAAAAAAGCTAATTGGATGCTGGGATACATTGCCAAAAGTATTGAGTACAAATCTAAGGAGGTGATGCTTCTTTTGTACAACACGTTCGTTTGACCAAAACTGGAGTATTGTGTACAGTTCTGGGGACCATGCTTTAAGAAAGATATAGAGGCTCGAGAGAAAGTTCAGAGAAAAGCCACTAAGCTTATTCCAGGTATAAAAGATGAGAGATATGAGAAGAGCCAAAAGATCCTTAATCTCTTTAGTCTTAGGAAAGGGAGACTCAGGGGTGATTTGATTGAGGTCTTTAAATATGATAAAGGGATTAACAAAGTGAATTATGTAGGATTCCTTCGACTAAGTGTTGTTAGTAGAACTCGGGGTCACAAATGGAAGTTGACCAAAGGTAAATTTAGCACTGATATTCGGAAATATTTCTTCACCAAAAGAGTAATTTCAATGTGTAATAGCTTGCCTGACCATATTGTTGAGGCAGAGACCTTGGGGGTTTTCAAGAGCAGGCTTGACTAAAAGCTAGAGACCATTGAGTCATTCAGTATCTGAAGGGATATATTTTCACGATAGTATAAAGAAACTGGCGAGCTTAGTTGGGCTGGAAGGCCTGTTCTTGCCATTAATGTTATGTTATGCTATGTTATTATTTTTTTTTTACATGCAAAAGTTTAGAGATAACACATTGTTCATGTACGTTGTAATGTGAATATAGGCCACTGGATGGCAGTATTTACCTTTTTTTTTATTCAGCTCAGACTGGAGCTATGTTTAGACATGTCCTGGACATGTCTGGGGCAAGTCCCCGAAAATTAAAAAAAAGAGGTCTAAATGTGGGTGGGGTCTGCAAAAGAGTATATAAGGAAAAGAATTGAGACAGTAAGGTAGTAGGAGAAATATCAAGAAGAAGGATACGTGTGACCAGACCTGTCATTTCTGTTCAAGACCTGTGAAGTTTCTTTTGTGGATTTTTGCCTGTGTTTGCGCTTTTTTTTCCTCACCCAGCACATCACCAGGAAACTGTAAATATTTCTGTTTTTTTGTATTCAATCTTGGTCAGAATATTAGTTTAGTCGTTATTTGTCTTTGTTAAAAATTAAATGTGTTTAAGTTTTTCGAACTGTGTCTGTCATCCCTTGCTGTTGCTGTTGTGTTATAAATGTAATAACAAATTGGGGCCATAACAACGTATAAAAATAATGTGACTTTCTATACTTAGTGCAGAGGAGAACTTCTAAAATTAATAGTTGGTATCAAGGTGATACATTCATTATCGACAATATATTCTGTATTCTGGTCATATGTAATGGGAGCACAGAAGATGAATTTTCGCACAGTGAAAAAAATCACAAAGTGAAAGCAGGTCCCTGTTTACCAGTTCAACTCGGATGATTTGTATTCCTGCTGTTGTGACTGTGTTGATGGAAATGTTCTAAAGTTTGAAAACAAAAAGGCTTTAAGAGCATCTTACACACAGCATGCAATGTTACAAAAGAGACTAAATGAACTGCAAAAGAAAAAGTGCTCTGTATTTGCATCTATGCATTGCACTCATGCTTTTTATCCTGAGTGACTCTCATAAGTGCTTACGCACAGGTTTAGACAAGGGGCAGCACTGTTGCTACCAAGCCATCAAGCGCTAAACCAATAGTTCTACTCGATACATGATCCTAGAAGAAAAAGTTGAATGCCTAAGAGGAGTGAAGGAAAATAGAGAGTGAATCAGCCAGGGTCAGAGTCGAGGTCAAGACTTGATTCTGGCTCAAGCAGCAGCAAACAAGAGGACTTCTTTTTACCAGCAAGAAGTAATCAATCTGAGCAGAGCAGTTTGGCATCTCCACTTCAGTGTAACAGGGAGCAGAGTTTTTTTTTTTGCTAATTACCAATAAGAATGGTGTAATAATCACACACATACTTAGTTGCTGGTCAGTAATGACTTGCAATTTCGTGTGTAATTTTTTTTCTTGGTCAGTATAACTTTACACAGACAGAACCAATTATTTTGGAGAAATCGAGAAATAATTCAAGAGAGACATCAAGTATGGCTCATGGTGAGCAATTACTGTATCTTGGATACAGTGAGCGGAGGAATTTGCTCACAGTACCCTGGATAGTAACAAATCCAAATATTACATTTTTGAGTCTAAAGAAATATGATTGTCTTTTTTTTTTTTTTTTAATCAGGCATCTCCAGTCCCACCCAAATCTGGAATGCCCAATCTGAGAACTATGTACAAGGCTTGCTCATACACAACCTCTTATTGCCAGCTTAGGAGAGAGAGACAGTTCGCGACTCTCCTACAAAGAGCGCGTCTGTCAGCCCCGGCATCTTTACACTCATTGGTCGAAACTATCGCGAGTTCAGAACGAGGATGGAGGATACCCGAACATGAGCAAGCTTGGAATCTCACTAACTAGTGCCCGACTGGCTAACAGGAGGCGCTTGGGCAATGAACAAGGCGATCTTTTTTAATTTCCCTTCAGAGCAGTCCCTCCCCACTTTGCATTCCCATAGCGCTTTTAGCCAATCATGAGCTGTTCTGAAAAAGCTGCCGACCACTGCTGCTTGGTACCACCGGGGATTGAACCGGCGCTGTAGTAGTACTACTACGTCACAATTGCGGCGCCTTAACCGAGTGAGCTAACCCGGCACCTTGAAATATGATTGTCTTAATCATTATCATTCCAATCCAATTAGTTTGATACTTTTTTAAAAAATGTAAAAGTAATGGTTTTATTTGCACTTACTGTAGTGAAGGGACGCAGACAATGTCATGTCAAAGATGGGGCCGAATTACTGCTAATATATCCATTTTTGTTGTTTCTTTACATAAAAACTATGATTCTAGGTGTCACGGTCACGTTTGTTAAGCGATGTGATTTCGCTAATAAAAGAAGGCAGGCTGGCCTGGACTGGTGAATCTGGAAGGAAAGCTGGGACTTACCTCCCCTCAGAACGGCACTGTAGCGTTCCGGGGCCATCTCAAGCTGCCGCTCCACCTGCGAATAACACTGCGTCATTCGGCTCGCTGGTTCAGTTTAGTGAGTTATATATAAAAGCACAGCAGTCTTATGGATGATGATTTAAAATAAATCAGAAGTGCGTGGTCAGAAAACGAGAGATTGGGAAAGGTGTCCTGCACTTTAGGGTTCCAGCATACAGCCAGATCCACCTTCCATTCCGGCCAATTTAAAAGGGACGCCCTTTCCCAAGACCAACCGATGCCCAATCAGGACACAAGCTGTCGGTCCAGTTCCCCCAACCAGTCACCAATCACAGTGCTCAGCCGCCATGCCACTAAATGTGTGTTACCCTACATCTAGTACATTTTACTACAAATGCTTCATTCCCGGATCCGAGGCCATAACACTAGGCCTATGTCATGCATACTGCACACTTATAGTAATTAATATAATTAATATTAACAATCCAAAAACAGAGGGACGAAGATTAGGAACTAAAATACACAAGATGACTGTCAACAGAATGGAGAAATCCTGTGAGGGCATGAGGAGAGTAACAAGGGGAAGGGGAAGGGAACAAGACAATAATTAAATCATGAGAATCAGTGAATGAAATAAAACTGAAACTGACACAGACCACAAGATAGTGGGAAACACTCAGGTTATGAGGAAGTGGATTGTGCATTAAATCCACATATGGAACATCCTGAACACACTAATTACTCTCCGGTGACATTAGTGTGTTACTTGTGAGCAGTCAGAACTCAAAAAGGAATTAAATAAAAGAGCCTGAAAACATTTTATCCATGGAATTTTTTATATTGTTCAAAAATTTGAAGGTAATTTAAGTGGCCAGAAAACGGTGAGTCTACATTCCAGAAAATGTTGGGAAATTACAGTGTATCCTGGGGGGCAGTAGCTTGTTGACAGAGCACTTCACTATTGACAGGACTGACTGTGAGATTGTAACAAAGCAGTGGTAGAAATGAGGAGAAAATTGTCTCGCGACAACCTTGGAGACAAATCAGGTTATCGGCACAATTTTTTTCAGTTGTTCTGTGTGTTGTCAATAGTATTAAAAAATTATGGCATTAACGATCATGATCTCTTGGCCTGTACATCAAATGATGATTGTTGTGAAGAGCTGTCATACGTTGTGTAGTCGCTGTTGGCACCGTGTCACTCTGGCATTATGTTGGCGGTGGCGGAGCTCAGCGAAATAGCCTGACGAGATGAGGCTGCCACTGTGGATGGCAGATCTCCATGCTGTGGGAAAAATATTAATCTATGTAATCTCAAATAATCAAGTTTCTTTACATGCATGATCATTGAAGTATATTATCAATAGGTTATCAGAAGCATAACCATATTTAGCCATTATTGAATTGTTGTATTCATTATATATCTACACATGTCACCAATCAAGCTTTATGTAACTGAATGCATTAATAACAAGCTCTAACTGACACTAACTGAAACATTGTATTGGCCTTAGAATAATGTGAATCTGAGTGTATGGCCCAGTTCTCTGGGTACTTTCCAAAAGGCTTTCTGTTCATGAAGAATGTAGGAATCTGCAGTTCTGCAGTTAGTGGAAGGGGCCTAGCTAAAAAATTAGACCATATGAAAGTTTCGTGCCTTGTGAGATCCAGCTGTGACTAACTAATCAAATGGCCCATTCTAAAAGATATAAATAAGGAGTTAACAAGTATGAATTCCCTTATTGTTAAAAAAGTCCCAAATTATTATATGAGAACACATCATAAAGGTCAATAAGGGCTTATGGTCCATGGTGAATTATCCCGTGATGTCTAGAGCAATAAAAAGATGGGTCTTTGTGGTTAACAGATTTGGGACAAGAAGAGTACATGCACAAACAGCTAATTGAGAAGAAGCGTAGCTGTGAAAACGTCATGCGGAAAAGAAGACTGATAACAAAGGGACAAAGAGCTATAAAGATGGGGACTTGGAAGAGCTCGGGGCTGCTGCTCTCTCTCAGACCGCTGGTCCTTTCTTCGGCCAGTGCTTCTGTTTATCTAACTATTCTTCTTTCCAAGTCTTTAGCAAAGGTCGTCAGTTGTGTATGGTTTCTGTATTATTTGATGGTTTGATTCATACTGTCTTTCATGCTTGTTGCTTTTATTAGATTACATGCATATGATTTCTCTTGATTATGTATTGTTTACTTACTGATTAATAGATAAAGAAATAATTGCAAATTAAATCTGTGTTTTGACTCCTTCCTTTGTGGTCAATTTCAACCAGTTACGAATTCTCTAACAATGCGCGTCTGTCTGCAGCAATTTCCTCAAAAGAAGATGGAGAGATGCCAAAGTCTTTCGTGTCTCTCTTCACGACGTCCTTGAAACGGAGTTGAGGGCGACCCAAGGGACGTTTGGCATCACTCAATTCACCATAGAGAACTGATTTTGGGATACGTGAGTCGTCCATGTGGTAGATATGGCCTAGCCAGCATAGACGGCGTCTTCTTAGAGTGGTGAATAGATTACATGAACTACACATATCCAGGATTACATCAGGGATTCTGTCCTGCCAGCTGACTTTGGCCATTTTATGAGGACATCTGAGATGGAAAGGGTTTAAATGTCTCTCTTGACTATGATGACCACGTTTCTCTCATAACGCAGGATGGAAAGCATACAAGCTTCGTACACCATAACTTTGGTGTTGAGAGAGAACTTTTTGTTGTCCCACACACAATCTTCTAGCCGGCCGAAGGTGGAAGAGGCCTTTCCAATTCATTTATCGATCTCAGCCTCGAGTTGTGGTATGCTGGTTGACCCAAGGTAACAAAACTGGTCAACTACCTCTAAAGGCTGCGCATTGATGTATACCACACAGCCACAGTACAGCACTTTGGTTTTGGGGATACTGATCGTAACACCAAAGGGAGCGCAGGCAGAGGAGAAGGAATCGCACTGGGACTGCAGATCTCCTTGAGTGTGTGTCAAAAACACTGCGTCATCAGCAAAAAGGAGCTTGGGAATCAAGAGGGTACGAGTCTTTGTCTTGACTTTCAGTCTTGCAAGGTTGGAGACGGAGCCATTTGATCTTGTGCATAGTGAAATGCCTGATGGGTCTGGAAATGCTTGTCTCAGTAGGACTGAGAAAAAAATACTGAAGAGTGTAGGAGGCAGTACACATCCCTGCTTATCACCATTTTGGATCTCATATGCGTCAGAAAACATGTCATCAACAGTGACGATTGCCTTCATCCCATCGTGGAAGGAATGGATGATGGATAGAAGAACAGGTGGAGAGCTGATGATCTGGGATGGTAAAGAACGCCGTTCTGTTTACGAGATCAAAGGCTTTAGTCAGGTCGATAAAGGCCATAATCAGGGGTCAATTTTGTCCCACTGCCTTCTCCTGAAGTTGTCGAAGGAAGAAGATTGTGTTAATGGTGGATCGTCCTCATCTAAAGCCACACTGACTCTCTGGAAGTATGCGGTCTGCAAGATGGGTTAAACGTTGGAGGACAACAGGAGCGAACAACTTCCCAGCAACATTGAGGAGTGAGATGGCAGGGTAGTTGTTTGTTTCCTTTGTTCTTATAGAGTGCGATCATCTTTGCGTCATGCTATTCTTTGAGAACTGAGCCAGTGTCCCAGCATGAGATCGAGATACTGTGAAGTTCACGGGTAAATGCGTCGCCACCATACTTGAACAGTTCAGGAACAATGCCATCCTCACCAGCAGCCTTGTTAGCCTTTAGTAACTGCATGGTAAGCCTGATTTAGTCGACTATGGGTGGATCGAGATGGTACAGAGTCTCCAGTGGTTGTGTGCCTCTGATGATCGCCAAATCTGTAGGGACTTTTCATGAGTAGAGGTTTGTAAAGTGTTGAACCCAGCAGGTCATCTGTTAGTCTTTAGCAGTTAGTGTAGCCCCTTTTAGGAGGGGGGCGATCTTCCTAGGCTTGGATCCAATTGCCTCCTTTATACCACCGTAGAGGCCTTGAAGATTGCCAGAGTCCGCACAAGATTGGAAACGTGAAGAGAGATCTAGCCAGCACTGGTGAAGGCATTGTCGAGAGAGGCGTTGAGCATCAGCTTTCGCAAGTTTCAGGTGATCAACATTAGCTTTTGATGGAGAAGCAGAATACTGCATGTGAGCCTCCTTCTTCGCCTGAATGACAGGGTGGAGAGTGTCGGCAAAAGTTGCAAACCAGTCTGGTTGTTTTCGATGGATTATGCCTAGTACAGACTGTGTACTGGATGTCATCGCGCTACAAAGACAAACCCACCCAGATGCTGGAAAGTTCATAGTGGCAGTATCTGAGTATAAGACTCTTCAAGGAACTTTGGTAGTTGTCACGACAGTCAGGTTGTTTTAGAGCAATGATGTTAAGGCGGGGTCGTGGTGCAGGTCATGCCTTGTGAGCTTTCTTGGGATTGAATGAGGTTTTGCAATGAACAAGAGTGATCAGTGTCGCAATCTGCACTGTGCATGCTACGAACATGATGCAAGTACCTAAGGTCACTTCTACGACACAGCACATGGTCTAACTGGTGCCAGCGTTTGGCGCGAGGATGTTGCCAGGTGACCTTGCTGCGAGCATTACCCTCAAAGAAGGAGCACAAGATACCCAGTGTGTGGTCACAACAGAACTCCAAAAGGCGTTGACCGTTTTTATTCATTTTTCCAACACCCTGTGGGACATTCTCCCAGGATGAGTTGTCTGCAGCAACACGAGCATTGAAGTCACCTAGGATAAACAGACTGTCTGTGCAAGGCAAGGATTTGATGATGGATGATAGTTGTTCGTAGAAAGCATCCTTAGCTTCGTCCGATGATGGAAGTGTTGGAGCGTAGGCTGAGATCAGGTCGACTGTGTTGCCTGCACAAGCAAGGCACAGTTGCATGAGTCTTTCTCAGTGACCAACAGGTGAGGTGATACAAGAACTGAGGATCTTATTTCTGATGGCAAAACCAACATCACAATGTCTGCATTCTACAGAAGGTTTCCCACTCCAGTAAGAGGTGTAATTATCCTCCCGTATGGAACCTTGATCGGCAATCCGTATCTCTGAGAGAGCAGCAATGTCAATGTTTAACCTGTCCAATTCTTTGGAGATCACAGCTGTCTTATGCATATCTGGGTTCAGAGAGTTTGAATACAGGCCGAAATCATAGTCCGAACGTCCCAGGTAGCAAGAGTTAATTGAGATTTGAGAACTTGAGTTGATTCAGGAAAATAAAAAGCACCATGAATGCTGGAAGGTATATAAAGGTTTTCGAGCAACATATGCTCCCCTCCAGACGACATCTATTCCAGGGAAGATCTTGTATATTTCAGCAGGACAATGCAAAACCATATACTGCAGCTATTACAACAGCATGGCTTCGTAGCAGAAGAGTCTGTGTGCTGAACTGGCCTGCCTGCAGTCCTGATCTTTCCCCGATTGAGAACATAAGGCGCAAAATTAGAGGAAAAGTCCTTCAAAGGAGATCAAAAACTCCAGCAGCTGGAAGCCTGTATTAAACAAGAGTGGGATCAAATTCCAATGGCTAAACTCAAGAAACTTGTCTCCTCAAAGCCCAGATACCTCCATTTTTTCAAAAAGAAGATTGGAACCATGGTAAACAGGCCTCTGTCCTAACATTTTTGAAGCCTGTAGCAGCCGTCAAATGTGAAATGAAATTGTAAAATTTCTCATTTTCAACATTTGCTAGTAATCTCTGTTCTATTGTGAATAAAATACTGGCTGGTGTGATTCAAAAGTCATTGTGTTTAGATTTTTTTCACAATTTACACTTTCTCCCAACTATTTCAGAATTGGGGTTGTACATGCGGGACTTCAGACTGGAGTGGAAGAGCGCATCCAAGCTAATCAATCAGAATTGAAGGTTTGTGATTGATGTAGAAACAAGCTGGCTAAATAAAACCATTTGCCACTGGACGCGTGCATCCATAGCTCATATCAACATCAATCTCTTACTTTCTGTTCTGATGGATAAAGTTCTTCGGTAGGATTATCTTCTTTGATCCCTATAACACGTTCATGTTTAACAATAGACAAAAACGTATTTTTCCGAAATGTAATATTAAATGCTGTCATGCTCAGATGCAGCAGCCCCAGGAAATCTTCCTCAGCCCCCAACCACAAGATAGTCGAATGGGAGAAAGATGAGCCTGTAGGCTACGAGATGATACATAGCCTACAGTAGTCCCTGAATAATTTTCTGTAAACTGAGTATTTTTGCAAACTTGCTAGGCTACCTTAGTGTACAATTATTGAAATGAACTGAAAAACTGTCACACTAAGACACGTTTTATCTAACATGCGAATTTGATGTTTCCTTGCAGGTTATCCATGCCCAGCTCATTCCATTCAAATTGTTAGCCTGTATCACAACTATTTGTGGCCAATGTAGACTATAACTGCTGTTAAGGGCAATGACAGATTCTGAATATATGGTTATTATGGGTGCTTTAGTGTTAGGGCCATTTTGAAGCCATGAGGCAACCAAAGAGGAGACCAATGATCAAATATTACACACACACACACACACACACACACATATATATATATATATATATATATATGCGTACAGGGGGCAAATCGATTTCCACTCAGGGCCCAAGCTTTGAAGGCAGAATAATTGGTTTAAAGATAGTTTATTAGAGTTTGGCCATTTCAAAGGCAAGTAGGCATAAAAATTTGGAGGTTTATAGAGAGATTTAAAAAAAAAAAAAAGATTTTGTGTTGGTTTGTGTTGGGGTTGCGGCAGAAGTACAGTTGAAGACTGCTTCTGAAGGAAGGTGAGGTAACAGTCAAGTCACTGTAAGCCCTGACAATGGTGAACTCAAATGTTTCGTGGAAACCGATTACCGATTATCTTGTGTACACAGCACTTATAAACGTAAAAAATAACTACCTTATTTTCTTTAAGGTAGAATACTGCTATTATGCATGAAAATCTTCATTTTGTCACTTACATCAAATTGCTTTATTGATATGGGAAGCAAACATTCAAATTAGCAGGGATGGACGTGATTTGCATAAACTGTGCAAATTAGGTGTCCAAGATGGCCGCCGCAAAGGGGCATATCATGACAATGTCAAATCACCACACCTCAGTAACTACCAGACAACCAACTTCTTATTTTGCACACAGGTTGCCTGATCCAGCATCTATGGGCTAAACCTCTTAAAGTTGGACACTTTAACAAAATGCAAAGGTTTCTTAAAATTTTGCTCTTGACTTGAAAATTCTCTTCCTCATTATATATTCAGTAGCCCCTGAAATTAAAAGAGTACCAAAACGGCCATATTTTTTAGGTTCAAGACGACCATCATGCTGTAAACTATTTATGTTTCAATCTTCATTAAAATCGGACGAGCGGTTTTTAAGGAATGGCACGTGAAATATGTTGGAAATGGAAATGGTATTTTTATAGCAGTAGTCTACCTTAAGTTCTTTCCACACAATGCAATTAAGTTGGCCGACACAATTTTTTTGAGGTAATCAGTTTCCACAAAACATTTGAGTTCACCGCACTATCAGGGTTTACAGTGTAAGAGATCAGCAATGGAGTCTCCAAAGGAGGAACCTATGCTGCTGCACTCCTCCTCCGCCTGCAGATGTATAACCCTCTTTTTTTGTTGAAATTTTATCCGGTCACTCGTATTGGTGGACAAGGATCAAAAATTCTAGGAAATTATTTCCTAATCTGGAACTTCATTTATCCTTCATCTAACCAGGTAATTAACCAGGATCTCTTTCACAAGGCAGACCTGTCCAAGATAGGCAGCAGTATGCATCTGTACACAGGATTAAAAAACAGCAAACACAACATTAAGAAGCAAGTCAGTTCAAAGTACAAGGCAGAAATGCAAATGACAAATAGCAATCATGCTAAAATGCAAATTTTGCGATAATACAGATGACAATTAAGTGCGGCGACACTGTCCAATGGATTCACACTCAAAGTCCTTTCAGATAAAAGCAAAAGCATCATAAGAAATTTATGTTTCTGGAGCTTCTGGAGGGCGCTCCCTGTATAAGGCAGAGCAAATTTGAATGCTCTTTTTCCCAACATAGTCTGGATATGCTGGAAAAATTAACTGCACAGCATTTTGTTAGTAAAGGCCATATTGGCTTTGGCTTCAGATGATATATGTACACAAATAAGAAGGGACCAGCCCAAGGAGAGTTTTTTTAATAAAACTGCACCAGTGCATACAGTACATCGACGTACACATGTTACAGTCAGGTTATTGTCATTTCATGAAATGACTGATTTCACAATCTGATTGTAGCATTTACAAAGAAGGCCAATCAGATCCTGCATATAAGATACAATGATGGGCGAGACATTTACATCTATAGTGAGAAATCTTAAAGCACGATGATACACGGTATCCAATGACCACAAACATTGGGGAGAAGCACCCATATCTCCATAATCTACGAAGGACAATAAGGTTCATGATTTTCTAGCTCTAAACGAAAAGCAGGATCTGTGTTGAAAATAGAAGCCAAATTACACCTTGAGCTTGGAAACCAAATTGGCAGTGTGAGACTTTAAAGGGGACCAAATATGCTATTTTTCCAAGTTTATATTTTGGTCTTCAACTCCCCTAGAGTATCTCTATTTTACTCGCAAATTAAAAAAGGGTAGTTGTTTCGCTCATACTGCCATCCTCAAAAAACCCCATTTGTAGTCCATAGTAGTCTCTGCCTGAAACGTCTCATTGGGGTGGCTCTTCCGCTAAGGCCCCCACTCCCTGAGTGCCCTCTTTCTTCTGACTGGCCAGCTCTGTGGAGGGCGGATCTAGGAGGGGTGAGGCAGCAAAACGCAGTTTTCCTGGTCCGGCTCCAGAGGAATCGACAGGAATGTTCTGCAATCTAACGCACTACATCTGTATAGATCTAATGAAATTAACTTGTTCTAATAAATGCAACGGCGAAAGTGGAGGACTTAGTGCAAAAGTCTGGCAGCTCAGCACGAATTTGCTATCGACTAAAGTTTGCTACAACAACAGTTGGTGAGTACAGCGGTTTTAGTACTCCATTACTAGGATGCCGAGGAAGCTAGAATCCACCCCATATAGACACATTTGTAGAACAGGTCGACATGCCCAAGTGTAGACCGGAGACCGTAGAAATCCGGTGGTTCTGAGTTCAGAGGGAAACATGGATGGTGAGGAGCAGCTAAAAGTGGACCAACAGCTTATGGACTGCTTCAGTGTGTATTAGGACCTGCTGGTTCATGTGCAAGGCTGTGGTGTGTTGTTAGCGTGGAGGAACAAACAGCCTTCGCGCTGGTATATGACGGAGGGGCGAAAGCTCCAAGCTAAACGGCCTTTTTGGAAATTGCCCGTGGTAATGGTTTACTTATTGCTTCGGAATGACCAGCTTTTCCTCACAGAAAATGGCCGCATTATGGATAGCATGCGAGAACTAGATTGAGCTCCGGTTATGTCATTAACATAATACAGGTTTTACAGACCGTAAATTCCGTCTGCGTGAACCGTTGCTTATGTGGAGCTAGCAAATTGATCACTTTTACAGGAAAGAATTTAATATTCAGTTGATGGCAATGCAAAGAAATCGTTTGTCATCCCCGAAACTTTATGGTCTATGCGCTTCCCTATTGCTTTCACCAGTAGTATCAAAGAGCTTGCCCAGACATTGGAGATGTATCAGCCTGACCCCGGTCATGGTTAAGTAAAGCAATGGTTTCATGAGCACCTAAAAACGCACCCCAAGCTCGGCAAAATCTACGTCTGGTCTTACTGCAGCCCAACTTGGCAGACACATACAGCACCTCTCTGTTTAGCTTCAACTATAGTGGCTACAATCAGGCAACGTTATGATGAAACTGTCACATTGATGCTTACCGAAGTAATACAAGCATACTGATCATAATTGCTGCATATAAGTTAACCAGAAGCATTTTTAATTAGCAGAGCACGTTAACTAACATGCAGTAGCTGATAAGCGGTCATGACTTTGAATGTAGCTAATCTGTTGTGCGAAATATTTGTTTCAGGTCCAGTGTGAAAGCTGCTTAACGCGCCCATGATGCCTGTATTCACGTGTTTGCATTCACATTGAATGCATCTAATCTGTCCCGCGAAAAATTTGCTCTGCGTCCGGTGTGAAAGTGGCTTGTGTATTCGCGTCTTTCCATTGACTGTGAAGGAAGGCTAATCTGTCCTGCGAAAAATTTGTTTCGTGTCTGATGTGAAAGCGTGGATATGGATAGTACTCGACAACTAGAGAGAGCTTGGTTATGTTATGAACATAATACAGGTTTTGCAGACCTTAAGTTCCGTTAGCGCGGACAAGTTGCTTGTGAATTGATCACTTCTACAGGAAAGAATTATCTATTTAATATCCGCCTTTTTCGGCTTTTTATTAGCCACAACAGTTTCTCGGGGGGGATGAAATTATGTCAAGGTAGTGCAGAGAAATCATTTGTAAACCGGTAGAGCTGCTGCATTTCGCATTGCTTTCACGGTAGCACCAGAGAGCTTGCTCAGACATTTGTGGCTTTAATGATAAAAATAAAATGGCCGACACTTGGACAACATCTATGTAAATTCATCACTGATTTTGTGTGATCCAAGTGAGCTCAAAAATGGCATCCAGCTACTTTTAAGAATGACTGGATAAGGTAATGACCAGTGACACTTCAGGGCGGTGTACCAATGTTTCCAGGGGCCTATTGGGTCCAATGAGCAGAACATTTCCCAGAGCAACACACTCTCAACCAACACTACCCACAATGTTTCTAGGTGCCATCACTTCCTCAGGTAAACAGAGCACACATACCCAGCTGATGTACACCCCCAATTCAAAAACAGTTGGGATGCTGTGTAAAATGCAACTAAAAACAGAATGCAATGATCTGCAAGTCTCATAAACCCATATTTTATTCATAATCGAACATAGAGAACATATCAGATGATGAAAGTGAGTCATTTTACCATTTCATGAAAAATATTAGCTCATTTTGAATCTGATGGCAGCAACACATCTCAAAAAAGTTGGGACAGGGCCATTTACCATTGTGTAGCATCCCCTCTTCTTTTAACAACAGTTTGTAAGCGTCTGGGAGATGAGGAGACCAGTTGCAGGAGTTTTAGGCGAGTAATGTTGCCCCACTCATGTCTGATGTAGGATTCTACCTGCTGAACAGTCCTGGGTCTTCTTTGTTGAATTTTCTGTTTTATAACGCGTCAAATGTTTTCTATTGGTGAAAAGTCTGGACTGCAGGCAGGCCATTTCAACACCAGACTTTTCTACGGCGAACCCATGCTGTTATGTTGGATGCAATATGTGGTTTAGCATTTTCTTGCTGAAATATGCAGGACTTTCCCTGCAAGAACTGGTGTCTGGATGGGACAATATGTTGTTGTAACACCTCTATATACTTTTCAGCATTGATAGCGCCTTTCCAGATCTGTAAGATGCCCTCGCTGTAGGCATAAATGCCACCCCATACCATCAGAGATGCAAGCTTTTGAACTGTGCTCTGATAACAAGCTGGATGGTCCCTCTGCTCTTTAGTCTGCACGACATGGCGTCCGTGGTTTCCAAACAGAATTTCTCATTTTGATTCATCTTAACAGAGAACAGTTTTTTTACTTTGCCTCAGTGCAGTTTAAATGAGCTTTGGCCCACAGAAGACAGTGGTGTTTTTGGTTAGTGTTTACGTACGGCTTCTTCTGTGCAAAGAAGAATAGAAAAAGATACAGCTTTAACTTGCATTTGTGGATTGTACGGCAGACTGCGTTCACAGACAATGGTTTCTGGAAGTGTTCCTGAGGCCATACAGTGAATTCCAGCCCTGAATTAGGCCTGTTTTTTATGCAGTGCTGCCCGCCAGCCCGAAGATCACGAGCGTCCAATAGTGACCTTCAGCATAATCCCTTGTGCACAGAGATTTCTCCAGATTTTCTGAATCTTTTGATGATATTATGTACTGTAGATGGTGGGACATCCAGAAATTTTTCTGAAAGTGTTCCGCAGTTTTTTCACAGATCGGTGAAAATCTCCCCATCCTCACTTCTGCGAGACTCTGCCTCTCTAAAATGCTCTTTTCATGCCCGGTCATGTTACTGACGTGTTGCCAATTAACCTAATTAGTTGCAAAATGGTTCTCCCGCTGTTTTTTTTTTTTATTAGTACCACTTACTTTTCCAGCCTTTTGTCGCCCCTTCCCAACTTTTTTGAGATATGTTGCTGCTTTCAAAATCAAAATGAGCTAATATTTTTAATGAAATGGTAAAATGTCTCACTTTTAACATCTGATATGTCATCTATGCTCTTTTGTGAATAAAATGTGGGTTTATGAGATTTGCTAATCATTGCATTCTGTTTCTATTTACATTTTACGCACCAACCCAACTTTTCTGGAACAGGGGTTGATCCGACCAGGCAACCTCTCTCCATTGCTCCAAGGTTCTGAACTGACACTTGTGCCTAAAATGTGCCTATTTTATATGATTTCAATGGTGGACAGGGTTCAAATTAGCACACTGACCAGTCTACTGTGAATCTATGTCAGGAGGTGTTTTCTTGAAAATTAGATGACACTAGTGGGACCGATATTAAAATAAGCTGGCAATGAGCAACTTTTATTTTTCTGAAACATAAAGTTATCCATATGTGACTTGTGTGAACCATATCTGCACTGAAGGGCAGTTGTTATGTTACAACTGTATAGCGTGTTTTGTTTCTCGCAACCATCTCCACTCCTCAGATATATATATATATATATATATATATATATATATATATATGTATATGTTGTGATTCTGCATTCTGTTGTCATGTTTAAGTTCTGTGCCTGGCCTAGCCATGTTAAGGATTTCTCTGTTTAGTGACCACTGCCTGCCCTTTGACTATTCTTAAGATTGTGTATTGTGTTTTGGTTATTTAGATTTCTTGTTTATTATTTTTCTTGTTTCTATCATTTAGTTGTCATGCCATGTGTTCATTTCCATGCATTGCACTTCGTCTACCCTGCCTTGTCTTGTGTAGGTCTTTACCCACGGTCCCTAGTCTTGTGTGCCACTCATTCGGGTGATTTATTGGTTTCTGGGTTTTCAATCTTCCTTCATTATCTCGTGTGCTTCCTTCCCCTCTCTTTTACTATCTACTAACACATACTAACAGTTTATTGTTTTTGCTAATTACTAACCACACAAATCTTGTATATTTTTACTCACTTTCTAACATGCACTCGGGATTGTATAGCTGCACATACTAATTGACTAACGATCTCTCAGCAGTCGCTCAATTCTAATCTCCGCCTCCTTGCCTATCCCTAATTATCTCTGCTGCAAGTTTCTGTGGATTTCCACTTATACTTTGTACTTTCCTTTTCTTTTATCTTGGCACTTTAGTACTCCTTAACCGGAGCTGTTGTTTTGTGCTTAGGTTTGTCTTGTGATCCCTGTCTGCGTTTTGGCTACAGCCAAATTCATGTAATTAGTTTATTCCTCATGTGTCTCTCCCTGATCATTGTTACCATTGATTGCACCTGTTCTCCCTGGTCATGTGTTTACCCCGGGTGTGTATATAAGATGTCTGTTTGGTTCACATTCTTGATCGTTCTCCCTAGTTTTCTTGTGCTACGTTTCTCGCCTTGATTTCTCAGTGTTTATCTTTCTGACTGGATTGCCCGACTTTTGATTTTTGCCTTTGTGATTTTGGATTACTGTTGCATCTGTGTGTTTTGACTGTTTTTCTGCCTGACTAAGAGATCTCTGTTTGCTGCCCTGGTAACGATTCGGATTACGTCCTGTGGATTCTGGCTTGTCTCTCTGATAGTACTATTCCTGTGTACCAGACCAATTTCTGTCCGTCTACGATTACTGTGATTGCTGCCCTGGTTTTTGATACAATTTTTGCCCAACTGGATTTTGACTTTTGGATTGTGGACTCTCTACTGTTTTTTGCCCTGCGGGGGTCACCCCCCTTTACCAATAAAACAAGCTCTACTGCACTCCCTGGTTCTCGCATCTGGTTCCTGATCGCAATACAACAATATATATATATATATATATATATATATATATATATATATATATATATATATATATATATATATATATATACACACACATACAGTTGAAACCAGAAGTTTACATACACTTTATAAAAAGGTACATAACCTTTTTTTTTCTCACCGTCTAACATTAAATCAGATTAAACCTTTGCTGTTTTTGGTCAATCAGGATTACAAAAATTATTTCTATTTGCTAAATGCCAGAATAATGAGGGAGATCATTTTTTTATTACTTTCTTGAGAGTCAGAAGTTTACATACACTAAGTTTACTATGCCTTTAAACAATTTGAGAAAGCCCAGATGATGATATGTCTTTGGAAGCCTCTAATAGGTTTATTGACAGCATTTGAGTTAATTAGAGGCACACCTGTGGATATGTTTAAGGCACACCTGAAACACACTTCTTCTTTGTGTAACCTCATGAGAAAATCAAAAGAAATCAGCCAAGATATCAGGAAGAGAAATGTGGACTTGCACAAGTCTGGTTCATCCTTGGGTGCAATTTCCAGGTGCCACATTCATCTGTTCAAACAATTATACGCAAGTATAAACACCATGAGAATGCCTAGCAATCATACCGCTCAGGAAGGAGACGGGTTCTGTGTCCCAGAGATGAATGTGCTTTGGTCCTAAATGTACATATCAACCCCAGAACAAAAGCAAAAGACCTTGTGAAGATGCTGGCTGAAGCTGGTAAGAGTGTGTCGTTATCAACAGTGAAACGAGTTCTGTACCGACATGGGCTGAAAGGTCACTCTCCCAGGAAGAAGCCATTACTCCATAAGAAACACACAAAAGCCAGATTACAGTTTGTAAAATGCACACAGGGACGAAGACCTTAATTTTTGGAGACCTATGTCCTATGGTCTGACGAAATTACAGTTGAACATTTTGGCCATAGTGACCATCGTTACATTTGGAGGAAAAAAGGCCGGAAGCTCGAGGCCTGAGAACACCATCCCAACTGTGAAATATGTAGGTGGCAGCATCATGTTGTGGGGTGTTTTGCCTCAGGAGGGACTGGTGCACTTCACAGAATAGATGGCATCATGAGGAAAGAAAATCACGTGGAAATATTGAAGCAACATCTCAAGACATCGGCCAGGAAGTTAAAGCTTGGGCGCAAACAGGTTAACCAAATGGACAATGACCCTAAGCATACTGCCAAACTGCTTACAAAGTGGCTTAAGGATAACAAAGTCAATGTTTTGGAGTGGCCATCACAAAGTCCTGATCTCAATCCTATTGAAAATTTATGGGCAGAGCTGAAAAGGCATGTGCGAGCAAGGCGGCCTACAAACTTGGCTCCGCTACACCAGGTCTGTCAGGAGGAATGGGCCAAAATTCCTGCAAAGTATTGTGAGAAGCTTGTGGAAGCAAATGCAAAAGGTTTGACCCAAGTCACACAGTTTAAAGGCAATGCTACCAAATAGTAATGAAATGTATGTAAACTTCTGACTCTCAAGAAAGTAATATAAAAATTGTCTCAAAAATTATCTCTCTCATTATTCAGGCATTTAGCAAATAGAAATAATTTTGGTAATCCTAATTGACCAAAAACCGGAGAAATTTAATCTGATTCGATGTTAGAAAGAGAGAAAAAAAAGTGGTTATTATATGGTGTATGTAAACTTCTGGTTTCAACTGTGTATATATATATATAGGCATAATTAAAGAGTACTAACTGTAAATAACTATGCAAAGTCGGGAGAGACTCAGACGTCTGCTCACTGAATTTTATTCCACCCAATATAAAACATATTTTTTTATCTGCAGAATGTTTACATTTGTGTTTCTTGATAGAGTTTGAAAAAAAAAATCTCGGGAGGTAGACACAAAATTACCGAAGACTTTGCAGTCAGAGCCATTTCTAAATATAAGCAAAAATGAGTTGCAGAGCAACCATCAGCTTTCTCGACGAGTTACAGCACATCTGTAATTCAAGAGACAAGGTAACACTTGTCCTCATCCTATAAGCCGCTAGGTCATTATGGAATCAACTAGTATACCAAACAAGACTTTCATGTATTATTAATTCTATTATTGGAAGAACTCTGGAAAAACCAAGGCAGAGAGACTGAACTGTATTTATCATGAAGGCAGGGACTGCTGGTTGCACAGGACTGGAGAGACAGATTTGTAAAGTTACTGATCGAGTTTAGAATTGCCTTTTACTTACTGATCGGTTACTGATCATGGGAAGTGGTATACAATATCTGACTCACATGAAATTTTATCAGTATACCTAATATGCTCAGATGACATATTACACCGGCCAGATTTCATTGTACAATCCTAGAGTTGTGTTCATGGTGAATCAAATTCCCCAACACAACATGATCAATAGTTGCATCCCACTGAGATCAAGCTGATCTTAATAACTTGGTAGTTTTGTCACTGAGTAGAACACAGCATGGTTATTATCGCACACTGGCCACAAACAACCCTGTACATTACTGCATAGAATTGCATGTAGTATGTTATATACTGAATACTGGTGGGGCATTTCATTTGTGGTAGATAAGAATGCAATTTTGGCCATTTTGACAACCAGAGATTCATTATGAATGATAAGTGCAGAGTAAAAACAATGTAAGATTTATTATTATTATTATTATTCTTCTTGTAGTAGTAGTAGTATTAGCTTATTATAATGAACATGCCCATGTGTGGCCACCACACAGCATGCATGGGCTTAGAGTCACTCACTTATGGAGCTTTACAAGATTCAGACAGAACACTTGTACATTGCATAAGAAAAAAAAGGGGGGGGCCCCATGTGTATGTAAAATAATTTATCCACTTATTATTAGCCGACTGCTTGCATGCATTATCTTGTCTACACTATGAGTCTTATAGAATGATATGTTGCATGAATTGTGCTCTCTGATCTGTGGTGCAGTTGTCCTATTGACTTTGTGCATGCATTAATTGTGGGTTGCGTTTGATGAGGGCTTCAGTCAAAATATTAAATTTAATGGAGGAAATAGAATGTGAGTCCTTGATTCTTGCAATCATTATTACTTTGCCGAAGGAAACAGTTTTATGCTAAATGACGAAATGCATGCATTGCAATACGATGCACTGAATTGTATAATGTGGTAATTAGTATCCAGAGGCTCAGCTTAATTCTTCATCATGAGATAATTTAGTGTGCACTACTTCTCCAGTGCTGTTTACAGAGAAACTAAAGGTAACAAACAATGCACATGATCGCTTTTGGTATGATACGTACAAGATAATTAAAAGCTGTACTACTAAGCTCATAATGAATTATTATTGAACATACAAAATCATCCACACTTAAGATATTCACAATCTTCAATTTTGCAAGATCTATATTTATAACTTTAATTAGTCATACACACACACACACACACACACACATATATATATATATATATATATATATATATATATATATATATATATATATATATATATGTGCCCTCAATAATTATTGACACCCTAAGTTAAGATGTGTTAAAAGCCTTAAAATAAATTCAATTTTTATTGCAGAAGCATACTCTCACACTCACCTGTGCGTTTTTAATGGCGCTGAATATATATGTAAATATATATATATATATATGTATATGTGTGTGTGTGTGTGTGTGTGTGTGTGTGTGTGTATATAAACTGGGATAGGGAACCCAAGAGCAGTGCGACTCCACTGCACTCCCCTCACTCCCCTAAATAACAACCTTATTTTTTTTTTTCAGGGAGCTGCTCATGGAGAGCACCACAGATTGTGGGGAATATGTTCTGTGTGCAAGTGCCTGTGGAATGGAGGTGAGGTATAAGTGACTGACGATTACAGCCAAGAGTGAGGAAAAAATAAGGGCTCCGAAGGCACAGAAGCAGAGCAGATTATGGAGTTGGGTTCAAAAATCAAGTGCTTTCTTTGGGTTGCATTATTTTGCTGCACGGCATGAAAAGCAAGAACTGCAAATACTAGCAGCACCATATTTCTGCGCAAAATTTCTGTGAAATCTATGCACTGGAAAGCCAGTGACGGCCACTGGTAATTGATTAAAGTGAATCTCAGGCACACAGACAGATAAGCCATTTTTAGAAGAGCAGAGCCAGTCAAAAGGGCGCAAGACTATATTCTTCTTGAAAAGAAGGGGTCCTGGTCACTGTCACAATATCTATTCTTCTACTTTTTGTTCGCCCATCCACAGAGATGAATGGCTTTGGGGCAGAGGGCATATTCACATGTCAAATGAAAACAGGTAGTTTTGCAAAAGAAAACTTTATAGAAAAGAGACAGTAGAGATTGTGGCTCTGAACATATTATCATTATAGGCTAATTTACTCAGGCAAGTCATTGAAAGAAAATAGAGAGAGACCAGCACAGGAAAGTGTGCAAGTTCTGGCAGTGATGGTACAAATGAATGGGAGTCATTACCACAAATCTCCTAGATTTTATTGCCCAAATATCGGATCAAGCAGAAATGAGCACAGTGCTTATCATATCCAGTCTTCTGCTTTATAACAGCAAAGAAAACAGAATAAGATAAGCGCCATTCCTGGATAAGCTCTGAAATCTAACTGAGCTGGTCATAATTACTCTTATTGTAGCCAGTACGAAACGCTTTGCAGAACAAAAAGGGGGGAGATGACGCTTTTGGAGCAAATCACAGATGCTGTCAAATTTAAACAGTGCAAATAACAACCCATATTTCAGTACATGCATTTACGTTCTGCACATTTCTACATCGCTTATGCTGGTTTCACCCCAACTAGGTGTCATTAACAGCAGAGTGGTGGTTTGGTGGGGGGGGGGGGTGTTGATTTGATGTCAACTTCCCTGTGGGCATTACATGCAATCTGGTAACTGTTTGATCTGCGTATTTTTGAACTTCAAGGGCTTTTAGTGTCAATTTCAATAAATCTATCCAATTATTCAATGAACTGGAGATTCAAACAAGATTGATCAAATGTGAAAAAGAAATCAAGAAATCAAAATTTTGAAACCGAGAATAGTGTTTACTGCTTCTTGACATCTTGTAACATGTAGAAAAAAAGAATTGTGAATCATCACACAATTAGAATTGCACAATTCTCATTAAAATTAAGTGTGTAATAATTAAAATGTAAATTTAGTTTTAATAACAGAAAACTTGTTTGCACAAGCTTTTAATTTGTGAGCACATACCTTGCCAGGTGATTTAAGCAAACAGTCTGATGTGAATCTCCGTATTTGTTTTTTTAAGTGAAACCTTCCATTAACATCAAAGCAAGGGGCAGGCAGTAAACCTGCCTGCATCTGCATGCACTGCACAGAGTGATAACACCATCAGAACTGCCCCACAGAAATGCAACATGGGACAAAAAAATGTATATATGTTCGTGTATGTGTGCCGAGCCAGTTTTTTTGCTCCATGCGAAACATCCACGCGGCCAATCAGTGTCAAAGAATCTCGCACTGCCAACAAGCTCCGATTGTTCAGAGATTCTTATTTAGAGTGAAAAAAAAACATGATTATCATTTCTATGCTGCAAACTGCAGAAAAAAGATCCCAAAATGTATCTGTTCAGAATGTGTTTCTCATCAATAGACCTAGTTTACTCTCAGTTAAAGGAGTTTCTGGCTGTACTGATCGGCAGATTCACAAATTGGACAGTGTACTGCACACAGAGGAGTATTACGTATTTTTACGTCTATGATATTGATTGGCAGGCATTTGACATCAAATCACACTTCTGTGGATGTATTGCCTTTTGTCAAACAATTACAACAGAGTGCAATTTTTCACAAATGTCATTATTCAAAGATTTAAACCTTTGATGGTGAGTCATTGAAGGTCCAGAGTATAAGTGGTTAATAATGATCTCCTGATATTTTCAGCATATTTTTACTGAATATCAGCCAATAATGATTGGTGGCCAGTCAATCCTGGACTCCCTTATTATAATCCCCCTGGCATATAATGTGGGGGTATCCTGTCATGGGTGCGGTTGTATGTCCGTCAGTCCGTCTGTCTGTGAACATTTCATTTCTGGAGCATAACTTGAAAACCGTTCAGTATTTTTCCACAAAACTTGGTGTGCACATATATCGTGACCTGACGTGGTGCCTTTTGCTAATCTGAAGTTGATGACCAGGGGCCAGGGGGATATGTCGTCTCCTGATGGTTCTTGTAATTTTTTGTTCAGGAAAACAGATTTAGTTGAATGGTGTTAGTGACCTCGGCAGGACACTTCCCAGAACTTTTTATGAGGTTAAGCAAATTAATACAGATCTTTCTATCATAATACACTTTTTCTGCTGTAGGGTGAATCACACCCATTACTGAGTTACTTGCATTTTCTCTGGATGTCGGGCTTCCCACGGTCAGATAGCCACTCCTCCCATGGGTCTAATGTCAGTTATCATTGAACTCCAAGGTTCAATTCACACACAAGCTTACTGCCAGACTTCAAAAATATGCTTCATGATCAAAATGCATCCTGCAATGAGTTCAAAACAATTTATCAAAGGCTAACTGTGTCTGGATTCAAGGAAAATGCCTGCAAAAGTGTACAAAAATAAAATAGATGCTTCACATACAATCTTGATTCTGACAAAGTTGGCACATTATGGAAAAACCATATAAAATCATAAAGGAAAGATCTGAAGTGTCCATTCCCCCTCAATCTAAAACACAACAATTACTCTATATTTCATGTTTTACCTTGTGAATGACTTCTATCCATCGAGTAAATATACTGCTTCTTCCTTACAAGGGTCGCAGGGGAGCCGGAGCCTATCCCAGCTGGCAGGGACACAAAATGGACAGCTCTCCAACCCATAGCAGGGTGAACACACCATTCACATACACCCACTTACACCAATGGGCAATTTAGAGTCTCCAGTTAGCCTGACATGCATGTCTTTGGACTGTGGGAGGAATCCAAAGTACCTGGAGGAAACCCATTCAAACATGGGGAGTACAGGCAAACTCCACAAGAAAGACCCCAGGCTGGATTCAAACCCACAAACTTCTTGCAGTGTGTGCAAGATCCAGTGTGTCACTGTCTGATGACTGCATCCGACCTCATAAAAGTAGCGCAGGAGTAATTTAGGATTAATAATGATGTGTCAAGTTAGAATAATAAGGTGACATGAGACAGGTGATGTTAATCAGGTGAGCTGATTAGGTTAAAATATTAAAGGAACATTCTAAAAAGGCCCAGTCCCTCATGAGCAAAGATAGGTCGAGACTCATCAATTAGTTACAGATCCAAATGCTTGTAATCCATCATATTGAGAACCTTTCACTCTCCACAGCGTGTAATATAATTTAAAAATGCGAGGAATCCATTTAATTCTCAGTGCATAAGGTGAGTAAAGGGTAAATCAGAAGCCACTTCTGAATGGATGTCATCTCAAATTCTTCCAACCTATTTCTTTCAGGTCCATCGCTGTAATGGATATCATGAGATGGGCTTGGAAATTTTTCATATGACCCTTGTTAGTCAAGACAATTTACTGCTGCATCCAGTAATATTCCATCAACACTGTCCAAAAGCGCTGCCAACTTCTCTGTTCTCCGAGCCGTCTGGGCCAGCATCTGTCATGGTATGGGAATGGGTTAATGTGCATGGAACGCAAGACTTGTATACTTTCAAGAGCACCAATTAATGCAGAAAGATATGTATGAATACGTATGTTCCAGTCTAGGCGTTGTCTGTTACAGGAAAGTCCCTGCATTTTTCAGCAAGAAGACCTCCAACCACATTCTGCATAGATTACAAGTGCATGGCTGGGGAAAGCAGAATGCGTGTGTTAGATTGACCTGTCTGCAGTCCTGATCTGTCTCCAGTTGAGAATTTAGGGCAAATTATGAAGCAAAATATATGGCAAAAAAAGCCCCATATAATTGTGCAGCTGCTAATCTGCATTATGGAGGAATGGGGGAAAATTCTGTCAGTTGCTTTTGATTAAAAGACATGATGATGTTACACCGATGTAAACAGGAGAGTGTGCCAAATATTTTTGGACACTGTTGCAGTCATCACACTGTTTAATTTCAATATGCAATTAAAGTGACAGGTTAGAATATCAAATTCTGTTGCAGGATTGTTTTCAATTAATGAAGGGTGAATTGACTTTTCAAATTGGTCCATTTTCAATTTTATTAGTATGTTCCATGATATGCCTTTTTTTTTTCTTTTTGGAATTTTGGTTGTAAAATGTATCATTTCCATTTTTTTACTGGGAAGCATTACTGACTCTGTAGGTACCTAGGTTGAAGTGAATAATAAAAATGCTTTTGAAAATGAGAAATATAACAATAACATTGAAGCATAAACTGACTTGTGCCGACATAAATTGAGGTACTGATCAATGTGCAGACGTCTCGCGAAAACTCTAACATGAACAACTCAAAGACGGAATGTTGTCTCGGAAATGCATTTCATGTACACAGAGTGCACAGCCACTTTGTTTTTTCTGCTTTGCGAAATTGTGAAAAATACACCCTGTTAAATCACATAATATACAATACTTTGTGTTTTACATAACAAGACATCTATTTCACTCTGAACTGAATAAACACATGTATCACACTTTATAAGGTACACCTGCACAATGGAAATGGCCCACTCCTCAAAATAGCAATTACTGTCACTACAACTCAGAGTAGAAAGCATTTGAACACAAAAAAAAAGCTTTAGTTTTTTGTCCAATTAAATATTAGGATCTGCAAGATGTGTGATCTCAGTGACTGTGACAATTGTATCATTGTCGAAGCTAGACAAAGTCGTTCCAGCATCTGAAAAATGGGTACTCAGCTACTCTGGGATTTTCGCATTTCTCAAGAGAATGGTAAAGTGGAAAACATACAATAAAAAATCCAGTGAATGGCAGTTCACTGGCTAAAATATCAATTTATTGAGAGAAGTAAAAGAAGCATAGGCACTTAGCCAGTCTTGTTCAAGCTACTGGACAGGTCACAAATTCTCAAATAACAGCTCTTCACAACATTGTTGTGCATAGATGACATTTCTGTGCTCTCCCTATTGAACCTTATTCCATGCCCATCAGCTAATAACAGGAAAATGGGGCTACAGCGGTAGCAAGGTAAAACAGATGATTGGAGATAAAAAAAAACATTATTTTAATAAAATAGTATACCTTATGTTTGTTGTAGGTTATCCGATAATGACCACAGGCTAACCTTTGTCAAATGGATATCTCCTGCCGGACAAAACACTACATCATAAAGTACACATCATCTTGAGCTGTTACCACTACTGAAAAAAAAGACTGTGATAACATCACAAATTCTAGTTCAACTTTTTTATTCAGTTTTTTTTAAAAAATATAATTGCAACACCACATCATTTGTAGTCCACTGAACAAGCAACACACTGTGTAGTCTTATCCTTATGTAACATGCTATGTTGTCACTGTGCTATCTCGAATTTTTGTTTTCATAAAGTTACATCTGTCTTTATGCTCACCAAAAGGAAAGTGGTGTCGCATGAAAACAATCTTTGTGAATTATTGATCTGAGAAATTAAGGCTGTTCCTTGCATGAGATTGCTGATAAACTGAAGATTTCGTCCAATGTGCAATACGTATTGTGATTGAGCACCATGCACTTGAACGATAATCTGGTTTAAGTTCAGCCTGTGGCTCCAGAAGGCAAAGTAAAGGCAGCTTTTGGGATTTTATTAACTTATCTTAACAAACATAATGAAGTCCTGCCTGGGAAAAGGCTGATTTTGCTCGTGTTAATATGGTTTATAATGTGATTTGTTTGTTTACAATGCGATAATCATGTTTTTAAAGATAAAAGTGATGAAATGGCTACTTGAGGCGCTCTAGTTGGATGAAATGTGCTAACAGGCACACACAGCGCAAGCTACGGTAACTCTATGTATAAAGGACCATTGACAAACCTTTCACACCAAATGATGTCTTGAATGTGGTACCCCTTTTACAGTTTCAAGGAAAAAAGAAATATGATGGTGTGAATTATGTTATCTTGATTGATCAAAATATCAAATCCAATTGTAGCTGCTGTGCAGCAATGGTCTGGCCAGGGCAATTTTAGGCAAAATTAGGCAATGCTGAGCAACAAACAGAGTGTGGGAATATGAAAAAAGGTGGCATTCTAATGTGCGTTTTACATCAGTTGGGGCTTTAACTCAATTTCTGGCACACAAGACTATGTTCTATCTCACTGACCTAATTGGCAAACGGAAATGTCACATGTAGCTTCAGAAATTGACTAAGCCAGTCACCTGTGTGCAAGACAGCAACTGTGAGCATGTAAAGACAGATTTCAAACAGTTGTCAAAAATTCAGTAATTCAGACAAAAATCTGAAAATACACAAATTGCATCTAGACAGCATGGAGATGGTAATTTGTTTTTAACAATGATTTATTGGCTTCATAAGTGAAAAGCTGATGTTTAAAATAGTCATTTTTGCATTGACTCAAATTGTTCGCATGAGAGTGAAATTCAAAATGCAGTTTTTGGGATAAAATTCTGATATTTTCCAAACATCATCTACCATGACTCCAAAATTTTGTCTTTCTTTAAATGAACATAGAAAATGTATTTAGCAAGAATTTGCAAATTTATGTTTACAATACTGTTTACAGTCAAACATTTTGATGTGCTTTAGGCTCAATATTAAATAAATCAAAAAAATCTGTGTGGATCATTGTGTAGGACAGTCTGAAGGTGCTGTGTAGCAAGTGTGGTGTCAATTGAGCAAAAATTGTGGGAAGAGAGAGGTTTCATAAGTTTCACAGTTTTTGAAAAAAATAGAGGGATGGACTTCATAATTTGCAAAATGTACAAAGGTTTCTTCAGTATGGGGCTACATAATGGTGAAAGTTGCAAATCTGCAGCACATATGGTTGATTTTTTGTTAATTTTCAAAGTTCTGAAATTTAAGGGCTTGCTGTAGCGCCACCATCACGGCTATTGGCCTGTTTTTGCAGCTGCGGCAATCTGGCATGGGACTGGACCTTAGTGCAAAATTTGGTGATTTTTCACGCATGAGAAGTAGGATTTCCTCCTCTGAAGAAGAAGAACAGGCAGGATAACAATAATAGTAATTTCTTTCCTAATAATAATATTCAATAATAATAACAACAATAATAATACTACTACTACTACTAATAATAATAATAATAATAATAATTTTTCCTTATAATAATAATATTTATTTCAGGTAATATTTAACACCTTCATCCAGGCATTGGATAGCAAAAAGTAATGGTAACCTAAGATATTTTCATTCTCATTCCAATGGTTAGTTTGCAGATCTAGTGCAACTGTTGTCAGTGATGAGATTGAATGCCTTGCGTCACCAGGGTTCGGTTACTGAACGTGGCTAGGGTGTTGGGGGTCATATGCCGGGGTGTTGGGGGTCATGTGCCGGGGTGTTGGGGGTCATGTGCCGTTGTAAGAAAACGTTTCCTTTTTCACAGCCAAATGCATTGATACAGTGCAATATGAGGTGAAAACTACAGGATTATGTCTTACTTTGGTTCCTAATAAAGAATCTATTATTGTAAGTCTTGCATAAACCTATCATATAGGGTCTTTTTAACTAGGAATTAAAAACAAAATATTTTTCATCTTGGTTCGTTTAGAGCAGAAGCGTTATTTTTACATTTCATTCCAGTGTTCTAAGGCCTAATTAATAACTGGCTATTAGAACATAATGGAAGAACGGTTAACCACAGTATTTTTTATAATGACATCACCTTTACAAAATTATCAATAGGATAAAATAAATAGCATCAAAGAGAAAAAAGCAATGAATATTTACAGATTTGCACAAGGCTGAATGTGTAATGCACAATACACAACCCAGCAGCCCCTCCCCTGGAACCAACCCTCCCCACATTTCAAACAAACAACGTGAAAAACACAATTGATATCCCCTTCAATCACCGTAATCAAAATTGTGTTCATCACCTCTAATGGTATTTCATTGCTTGGTAATGCTGGGATAACACTGCTTAACTATGTGCACAATTGCGGATGAAAAGTCTTTTAGCCTTTATGGGTAGGTTTTTGACTGTCTACTAAAAGAATTAACCGGTAAAAAACAAAATATTTTGATTAAAAATTCCTCTAGTGTTACAGAAAGGAGTATTCATGCAAAGAAAGTATTCAAACATGCTTGCAATCCAGCTGTATTAAGCAATATCATTATGCTATGGTTGTAGGTGCGGGTGTAAATGCAATGCACCATTTAAAAAGATTTGGAACAGGCCTACTTGGTTAGCCCCATGTTATAGTCCTGACCAGGAACCTAATCCAAAATCAGAAAACAATCCAATCGCTGGTTCTGCTGATCACAATATGGAACTGACAAAGGGATGGAGCCCAGAGTAGAATAGCAAAGTTGAGGTTCGAGGGTGCAGGCTGAAGTGTGGGGGCATGTCCATGCCCGGCCAATGGCGTCTCAGGACAAAAGCTAGATGGAATATACACTCACCGGTGTAGAACTGTCTGAAAGCAATATCGGAGAGTTTAGCCGGAATGCAGTCTCAATCCTGATGACCACAAAAGAATTGGGAAGTGTTTCTAATAAACAGGGCAGAGTGACAGACTGAAGGGTCATTAAAGGCAACGCGGTCCAATCCTGGAGACTGAGAGAAAGGTTCGGGAGCTTGTACCTATGAATGAAATTAGGAAAAGTACTTCGGTATTTAACTATCATTAAAGATTGTGAACAATTTTTGAAGAAAATTACATGAAAAATGCTGACTGTTTGCTAAAGGGAATATAACAGTCCAGCAACTTGCACACTCGAAGTAAAGGACATAGATAGGGGGCTCTTAAATTACTGGCACCCCTGACTGGCATTGCGCTAACAATGCAAAAAACAATGAGGGCACTTGGAGGAATGCATACCTCCGCAACGCTATACAGCTGTTCTTTTGGTTACAGAACATATTCCTGATCACGTCCGAAAATAAATTATCTCTACATTGGACTACCACCTATCATTCTCCCAAATTTCCTCCAAAACCATTCGTAACTTTTTGAGTTCTCCAGTCAGAAATGTAACACTGACCTGCAGTAGACAGATATATTGTAATTCTTCCAGACGGAGAATCCAGAATATATTCCGAATCACTCCCAAAAATTGAATCAACTCATCCTTGGACTACCAATTATCACCCTACCAAATATTGTGCCAAACCGTTCATAACTTGTTGAGTTATCCAGTTAACAGAAAGACAGAAAAACAAATGAAAGGTCGTCCTTAGAACGACTTGCCAAAATCCCAATTTAAAAAGGTGAAAAGATATATCATATATTCTAAAGAAGATAATGAAAAATCAAAAAGATGTTATTTTCACCTACTTACGTCAAAGTGTCTTCATCACGACCCCTAAATGCAAGAACCCCATTGCATTGTTGAAAAAAAGTGGCATTCAGCGTTTCCTCCACATAGACTTTATGGCTGCCCAAGCAATAAAATAAAAATAATACAATATTAAAACCATCTGTAAATAAATCCAATCTCCTGAGATACCAGTGCGACCATCATGTTTCACCGTGGATATGAGGTGGTTTCCCTTGAATGCATCTTTGTTTACAAGCCCAACATGCAGATGCTGTTTCTGACCGAAATGTGCCATTTTTGTCTTATCTGACCAAAGCACCTTCTTCTTCATGTCATAATTTAAATGACATTTGGCAAACACCAAGCTCTTGCTTCTGTCTCTTCTGATCAGAAGAGGCTTTCCTCTGGCAACCCTTCCCCAGAGCCTGTGGTGGTAGAGGTGGCGCCTGATTGTGTTTTCTGAAACCTGGTGACCCTAAGATGCCACCAAGGCCAGCGATTCCTTCACAGTGATTCTTGGGGATTCTGTTGCTCCTCCCACAGTCCTCTTCAGTATCCTGGAGGGCAAAATGCAGTTGCGTCCTCTAACCTTTAAGTTTTCTACGGTTCAGTATCTTTGGAATTTTTTAAATTATAGCCCTGACAGTGCTCAGTCCCATATTCAATCATTCGTGAATCCTCTTGTAGCCATTGCTAGATTTTTGCAGGTCTGTGACCATCTGCCTCTTTTGAACAGACAATTGTTTTGTCTTCTTTATGGTGTTGGATTTCAAAGGGATAATCGCATGTGTGTTACGGTTTTATACCCTAATGAAACAGAAGGTAATGTAATGACTCAGCATGGTTACATAGAAGTTAAAACTTAAAAAGTAGGATTTAATTTTAATAGTATAATTTTGGCCGATGTTATTTACAATAATCGTTAAGAGTGCCATTAATTCTCAAACCTTGATTTGGAGGAATGTGCTTTTTAAAAAAATCTGCAAATGATTTTGGTTCGTTCTATTGGAACATTAATATCATACAGCATTTCTCACATGTTGGTATTTAGAGTTTCTCTTTACATATGTTTTTTAGAATTTTTTTTAAGTATTGTTTTTTCAATGCCAATCAAGGGTGCCAGTAATTTTGGAGCCCACTGTCTATGCTACCACTAAAGTAAGGAGATGGAAAACACAAATGTATAACACCTGGAAAGAAAGACACGCAGGACGTCAAACAAATCAAAGGAGACAAGATATCTAACAGACATGCAAGCTGCAGTATGGTCGGAGACACAAAAGGGATTTACATGAAGGTAATGAAAGTATTCACTCAGCCAAGGGTGCCACATTAGGGCCCTATGATGGACCATGGACACCAGCATATGAAATCATACATCAGGGAGGGGTCCAAGATCAGACGCTACAGGACCCAGGAATGGTCCCCAAACCCATACCCCTCCCAGTCCACCAAGAATTGTCATACGTGGCCAGACATCCAGAATCCGACTCGTGGTGTAGGCGGGGCCAAAGAGAATGGATGAGAGGGAGGAGCTTAACTGTAGATGAGGATAATAGATATGGTGAATAGGCTAATGATCTGGAGGGTGAGCTTCCTCAACATCGTCCAGAGTGGGATATCCTTCATGGCTGGCCTGATATTCTGTCCAAACTGGATAGGCAGGAGCTGTTCACGACAGCGATTCCCTTGCTTCTGGAAGGCAGACCCGTGCCGGGGTAATAAGGCACAGGCTCTTCTCCATTCCCAGTGGGCATGACAAACCAGGAACTGAGCTGAGGGAACTGACTGATATTGGAGTAAAGTCGGTTGGTAACACAGATACTAATGAATCTAAGACATGCCCAGACTGGCAACTGGTAATAATTGAATTGTGAATCAGCTTCACCCAAGTTAGAGGATGGAAGCACCTGGTGGGGTTACGTTCTGTCAGGTAGCGTAGTCTTGCCCAGTTCTTGGTTCCACCTTTCCATTAGTCTCTGGATGGAACAGAAAGGCTTCCAGAAGCAGCAGGCAAATAGGGGAGTATGGTCAGAGACCACTACTTAAATGACGGCATGAAGGCAGAGGATGTGATGTAATAGGAGCTCGGCAGTCTCCTTGGGAATTTTTATTTCGCCCATTTGAAAACTGCAGGGATTGTTTTCTTTCTTTTGCCACTTTTAGTTTTTAGCCTTTTCCACTATTGGAGGAGCCTCTAATTCCTCCTCATGTGAAATGGAAACATACATAATATGCCAGAAAGATATTCAGCTATTAGTAACCAAAGAATGCCCTGGCTCCATTGCCTCCTAGATCATTGTTGCTGTGTTTTGCAGTTTCATAAGAAACCTCATTTATTTAATTAATGAAAATATGAACAATAAAGTTTTTACCTGATTCACATGATAAAAACAGGTCAAAATCTATTGCATATTCTTGCAGTATTTTTCAGATGCTGTGGATATATGAAAAATCAGAAGTCTTTAGCGATCGAGGAGCTCCTCTTCAAGTCACTCAAGGTCATCATCACCGCGGGAAAGAGTGAGACTTCAGGACATTTAATTGTCATGTGACTGCATCTAAATACATGAACGGTTAAAACAGTTCCCCACTTTCTGTGGAAAGGCTCATCAGCATTTAAGATCACTTTTAAACATCGTGAAGTTGCCAAGAAAGAGAATGTCGTCATTCTAAATATTTAAGCTTGCAATTATTCAAGCAGTAATATTTTTATTTCCACAATCTTATTTTTACAGAACAAGATGTTGGTCTAATTCAGATGTAATGATTATGCACATACTTGATGCTGATTAATTTTGGTTACTTTTTGAACCACTAATGGGGGAGACAAGCACATCCAGGGAGGAGGATCTAGAAGATTCACATCCAGAGCTTGCATATTGTTTATAATGACACAAAAGGCAATGAGTAAAGTGAACTATAGGCTACAACGGCAGCCTCTTTATAACAATATGTGTCTATAAACACATAAGAAGTGTGTGTGGAAAAATCTCACTTTGAATGCGTGATTTCAGCCAGACATTTATTGTTTGACAGAGCATTTGTTGAAAGGACAAACACTGTTCATGGCGTGGAAAGACACCCTCGACATAATTAAACCATACAGTGTTACCTACAGACTCACTTCACTGTCAAACAGTGCCAGGAGGACATTATTGACTTTGGGAGCGATTACCATTACTTATAAAACGGGTGCATCCCATCCTTAAATGTGATTGGCTAAGCCTTGTTCCATGCCGGTATAAAATCACTGTAACCCACTGCATTCTGAGGCAGACCGCAGCACAAATATCCCAGCGCGCAACCATCTACTCGGCACTGAACTGACTCGTTAGGTTACGTTTGTTTCAAGACTTTTAGCTCGCTATTTCAGTGGTAGCAAAGTGTAGCCTTTTAATCCGCTAACCAGTTGGCTATCTACCTAGCTAGCTATTGCATTACAGCGTTCGATATCATTTTAGTTTGCTAGCTATGTTGCTAACTCGCTCCGCTGTTTCAGTATTAGCGATAAATTGTTGACTTTTTTTTGTTGTGTGTTTATTTTATGCGCTATGTGTAGGGTAACCACATCCATTGTAGTGAACTCTATCTAGTTGACAAGCTGGCCAGCAAACTACTGCACAATTCAACATATTTTCCTGGATACCAGCAAGTGCGGAGGACAAAAGTCAATCTTGTTCCCTACTCTCCCTGCTGGTTGTAATGATATGGCCGATCGGCGCGAGTTGAGAACAAGGAAACTCGTAAACCTAGACGAACGTAAAATTATTTAACGGGGTCTTCGGGAGATTGAAGGAGACAATCCAAATAGCCTGCTTTCAATGTATATCTAAATTAACGAGCCCAAATAGCCTGATGTGACATGGGTTACAGTAGGTTACAGTGATTTTATAACGGCGGAGGGGCGTTCTAAGGCACGACGCCCAGCGGAGTGCCTTAGTCCCCCTCCGCCATTATAAAATCTCTGTAACCGACTGCTTCTCGGGACCTATTCCTTTAATATACCCTCTCCTCTCTACACTAGCTCGAGCAGTGCTGCCCATTCAATTCAATTCAAATTCAAATTCAAAACAACTTTATTTGTCCCCAAGGGGCAATTCGGTTCAACGGTTCACCAAGGCAACACAATATCAACAGACAATCATGCATCCATATCAGCATAGTTAGTCGTCAATGAGGCCTCACGGAGACAAAGGAAGTGCACAGCGATAATGTAGTCAATGATACTACAGGAGATGTGTGCACACGTACCCAAAACACATACACACAACAATAAATAAATATATAAAAAAGAAATAAATGCAATAAATCAACGATAACTCCATCCGAATAAAATCAGTTCCAAGTTAAGCCAAATTCCATAAACTAGGATCAAGATTTAAAAGACTGATAGCGGATGGGATAAAAGACCTGGAAAAGTAGTTCGTTGTCCTAGGTGGAGCTCTAAAGCGACGCCCTGAGGGCATAAGAGAAAACTCTATAAACAATATGTGGTCATGCTGATCAATAATCGCTTTACCTTTTTTGACCACCCGTTTGCCCCAAAGGGAACTCGAGTCTTCCTGCTTCACACCTATGATCTTAAGAACCGGCTAAATAGTATTGTGAAGACCTGTTCTATCTTTTACACCCAGGCCGTTGAACCGACAGATAAACGAAAAGGTCAGCAGGCTTTCAAAAAAGGACTTGTAAAATAGACACTGAATCCATTTGCTGACATTGAAGGAGCTCAACCTCCTAAGTAAATAAATCCTCTGTTGACCCTTTTTTACAATAGTGTCTGTGTTAACTTCAAATTTTAACTCAGAGTTGAATGTTGTTCCTCAGTAGTTATAGGAATCAACAATCTCCACCTCCCTACCATGAATAAAATGAGCAACAGGCTCAGTACGATTCTTGCTAAAATCGATAATAAGCTCCTTAGTTTTTGACACATTAAGGTCCGGAGAGTTATCATCACACCAGCTGATGAAGGCAGGGAGAGCACTGCCGTGACCTGCTGCTGGACCATGGAGAAGAGAGAGAAGAACAGTGTCATCGGAAAATTTGACTAAAAAGCTGTCCTCTTTGACCGACCTGCAGCTGTCAGTATATAAAATAAAAAGGACGGGAGAAAGAACACACCCTTGGGGGGAGCCTATGTCAGATGTCATTAGATCTGACATGACTCCATTGACTAAAACACGCTGTTTCCTCTCTGTTAAAAAGTTAAGAATCCATAGTAAAAGCTGGTGAGGTAGGTTTAAGAACACACTAAGGTGATCAATTAAGATTCAACAAGCAACAGCAACAAGCACATCCAGTGAGCATGGTGTCAGCTCATCTGGTTGTGTATTCGTATGTTACATCCTGGTTTTATGAACTCCATTTTTTTTCTACACAGTGCAGCCAAACATTTGGCTTAAAAGATACAGCACAGACTTGCACATGTTGGCTATTATATTGCTAAAATTCAACAATAAGATGTGCAGGATGCGTTGTTTTTTTAATGTGTGTGTGTGTGTGTGTGTGTGTGTGTGTGTGTGTGAGTGTGCATGTTTGTGTGTGGGAGAGAGAGGTAGAGAGAAAGAGACAGTGAGAAAGACAATATTCAATGACAGTATAGACGTGCATAGAAGGCTACTATTTTGTTAAGATGTGAAGCATGCATTGTGTTTGTGTGTGTGTGTGTGTGTGTGTGTGTGTGTGTGGGGTTGCAAGTTTATGGGCCTGGGTATGTGTGTGTGTGTGTGTGTGTGCGTGAGAGAAAGAAAGAAAGAAAGAAAGAAAAATAGACAGAGGTGTTTTGGAGAGTTACTTGTTCTGCTGCTTTTCAACAATAAAAACCCGGGGAGAGAAAGAGGACTCTGAACAGTACTCTTGCTGCTCCCCAAAGCAGGATCAGCACCCTGGAGAGTGTCCTGGTGCTCAACTTAATTTTGGGTAAGGGGCGATAAAAAATTAGGACTTAAAATGTTCAATTACTCTTGAACAGGTGCTGCACAGTTGATTCTGCCATGTTTTTGAATAAAAGAAGCATCCACCAAAGGCCCAGCTGTTAACAAGCAAGGCTATAATCAGCTGTTCTAACTCATTCAAAAGGCCTACTAATGTGAAAGCTGTGTTAAAGAACCTATTATGCTATAATGCCTCATATTATTGCATGATGCGAGAGGTCCAGGGAAATTTCACTTTGTGAAGGTCAAGCTAGAAAACAAATATAAGGTTCTCATGATTTTCGATTCTTTAGATGTCTGTTCACTGAAATCCAACTTGCTTTTGTGGTGGATATAACAACATAGGCCCAGGAATGTATTGGAAAACCTTTGAGAATTAACATAATTTGACATGAATCCACACATGCAAGTTAAGACTGTAATATGCACAGACAAAAACATGTCAACACAGTTCAGAAACACCACTCTCTTCTCTGGGCTCAAGCTCATCTGAAATGACCTGATGCACGATGGAAATCGGTGCAGCAGTATGATTAGCCAACACTGCAGATCATTCATGTTTAATACTGGATGTTACATATGCTCTCTGGACCAAAGAAGAGGACAATCCAGGTAGTCCCTGATGTAAGGTTCAAAGACCAGCAGCTGTCATGACAGTCTTGGTGATAGTGGCATGGGTAACACACGCTTCTGTTTAGCTACCATTAACGCTGAAGGATATACTGTATGTGCACTTTGAGGCAAAATGTCTTCTAAATTAAGTCTTTTCAAAGGCATCCTTGCACAATTCAAACAAGCAACACCGAGGCACATTTTGTGTGTGTTCCAACAGTGTAGCTCTAAAACAGGAGACTGTCACGTCCCATTCTCTGCATTAAATGTTTTCCCCACAATCTGTCTCCATCCATTTTAGTCTCACTTTGTCAATAATTTATCATTATTGTATTATTTTGTGTCATTACCCGTCTCAACACACTGGTTCTCACACAGCAAATATCCCAGTGTTAATTGAACTCCAGTGGAGTTTATATGAGACCAACTGGTCTCATATAAACTCTACTGGAGTTCAATTAACACTGAGATTTTTGCTGTGCACTCTTTGTTAATTGTTGTCACGTGTATTAAAGTTCCTGGTCTATGTCTCCCCTTCAGTGGATTGTTGCATTTCATTGCTTGAACAAGTATTTCATCTTGCCAAGTGCTTTGGAATACTCCTCTAAAACTAAAAGGTTGTTATCCCTCTTGGATTTTCATTTCAGGTTCTGCTATCCTGGGCCATCATTTTCTGCAGTCTGATCTTCGGTGGTGAGTAACAAAGCACATCCTTCCTCATCCTTCTGGCTTGCCACTTCAGTGCTGATTCCAGTCCAGACCCTTCCTGTCATTCAAGTCCCAGACCTTGTTCTTCCCGAACCCAGCCAGACTGCAGTCATTGGCTGGCAAAAGTCTTCTCTTTTTTCCTTCAACTTTGTTAATAAAGGCCAATTGCGGCATTATTTGTGATCTCGCCTTTGGCTTTGTTCTGTGAATTCTTACACCATGGTTGCTAGGGTGCTTGTCTGGTAATGTTACAGAGTGATTAACTCAACCCAGCTGAAACGTTTTTGCAACATTTTGCAGATATCAAATTTGGAATAAGTGCATTATTCATTGAACATTGAGTGAGTAAGACATTTATTTTATCTCATGAAATATCCTAAACAATGATGTAAAAATATGTGCTCTTTTTGCATACTTATTTTTCATTTCACACAACTTCCCAACTTTTCGGAAATGGGGTAGTATTAATTTTGAAATAATTATTTGAGCAAAATTCTTAGCAGCAAGCAATTCACGCTGGACAGTAAGGCAATAATAGTGCATGTATGTTCTATATGAATATGGGACATTGAGGCTGGGCAGCATCCTGCAAGAGTTTCTCAACAGAAAATGCTCTTCGAATTCTGTGTGCACCACTGAGTGAAGCAAGGGCCATGAGCAATCATAAATGAGGGCTCGACCATGACTTGTTCAGGAAATATCATGTTCGCACAGTATATATTTAGTCTTCATTGTCACCAAAACACCTAAAATCTTTTCAGTTGTTCAAAAGAAACTCAACTTTTGATTATCTCAGGATCTGGACTCCAGGATGGAATTTCTAACGAAATACAGTCACCAAATGTACTGAAAGAAATATTCACAGCAGAAAAGCACAAAGCATGAGGCTGTAGTCAGGGTTGAGCTTGTTTCTCATTGTATGAGTCCTCCCTGTGTCATAATGTTTCTGACTCATGGGCAGTGAACTTTTGGACCTTATAAATACCAAATCCCCCCTCTGACACAAGAAGTGGTGAGCACCATTCAAGGGAATGAAAGCGACCCTGATGTTGCCAGATGAAGTGTCTGTTCAGGCATGCCAAACATTTCAACAGCTACCAAACCTTACCGGATTCCTGAGATGCAGCTGAAAAGCAAAAGCAATAATACTTGTGCCACAGTTGCCTAGCAACACAAGCCAGTCACTTATTATTTTTGAATAAAAGAAAGCATGGAAAGGGTTGAATTTAAGAAAGTGCTATTATGTATGCAAATAACTGTTATTTCTCCTGTTCTGCAAAGCCTTTCTCTCTCACATGAGTTCCAGCTTTTGACCCAACCCTCAAATTTTGAATTAAATCTCTGAATGAAAGGAGATGTGGGGCAAATTAGGTGATGTAGAAGCACTATGTGCCGGGGGTGCTAAATTTCAAGCGACTTCTCTCGCCAATTCTCGACCACAGCTTGTGACACTGAGCATAGAGCCACTCTATGTCATTCAATTCACTTGAAGGTGTTCAGCCCACTTGAAGGGCACGGTCGCTTGTGCGAGAAGAGCTTTGCAGTCTTAATGAGAGTCAGAAAATGTCAAATGACAAAAATTGTCTGTTATCCCTAGACCTGGCAGAATTGGTAACTTAATTTTTGTTGGGATTCTGCATGTCATGTTAAGTTCTGTGCCTGGCTCTGCCATGTTAAGGATTCTTGTGTTTAGTGACCACTGCTCTGTCTGACTATTCTTAGGATTGTGTTTTGTGTTTTGGTAATTTAGATTTCCTGTTTATTATTTTTCATGTTTAGATCATTTTGTTTCCAAGCCATGTTTTCATTTTCATGCTTTGCACTTTGTCTCCCCTGTCTTGTCATGTGTGTATCTTTGCTCACGGTCCCTTGTCTTGTGTGCCACTCATTCGGGTGATTTATTGGTTTCTGGGTTTCAATCTTCCTTCATTATCTCGTGTTCTTCCTTCCTCTCTCTTTTACTGTCTTACTAACACATACTAATAGTTTATTGTTTTTGCTAAATACTAATCCACACTAACCTTGTATATTTGGACTAACTTACTAACAAGCACTTGGGATTGTATAGCTGCACTTACTAATTGACTAATGATCTCTCAGCTGTCGCCCAATTCTAGTCTCCGCCTCCTTGCCTATCCCTAATTATCTCTGCTGCAAGTTTCTGTGGATTTCCACTTATACTTTGTGCTTTCCTTTTCTTTTATCTTGGCACTTTAGTACTCCTTAACCGGAGCTGTTGTTTTGTACTTAGGTTTGTCTTGTAATCCCTGTCTGCGTTTTGGCATTTGCCAAATTCATGTGATTAGTTTATTCCTCATGTGTCTCTCCCTAGTTTTCTTGTGCTACGTTTCTCGCCACGATATCTCAGTGTTTATCTTTCTGACTGGATTGCCCGACTATTGTTTTTGGTTTGCCCTTTTTGGATATTGTTGCATCTGTGAATTTTGACCTTTTTTCTGCCCGACCTTGATTTTGTGATTACTGCCCTGGTTTTGGATTCGGACTGTCTTTGGCTTATGAGTTTGTTTCTCCTCCAAACCTACGCCTGTGTACCGAACCCTTTTTGTCTGACCACGAACTTTGTTATTGGTGCCCTGGTTACGATTCTGGATTACGCCCATTGGATACTGTTTTTGGATTGTGGACTTTGTACCGTTGCCAGCTCTGTTGGGGGGTTTCCCCCTTCAGAAATAAAGCCTCCTTTTTGCATTCTACTGGTTGTCGCACTTGGTTCATTTCGTAAATCACAACATTACGATCTGACCATGATGGAGCCAGCGTCAGACCAGTCTCTGCAGGAGGCAGTGCACCAACAGGGCGCTCAGTTAGAATTCCAAGAGCGTCAGCTTCGGGCTCTTATGCAACATATGCAAACCATGAGTCTTCAGATGGCGGATCTCACTCGCTCTGTGCAAGACGCTCAGCGGCTACAGTCTCCCCAGCCTGCCATCCATGCCACTCCTGCTCCTGCGTCTGCTCCGCCACTGCCAGTCTGCGAGCCACGTCTGCCACCGCCTGAGAGGTACGACGGGAACCCGGGAGCATGTCGGGCTTTTCTCACCCAGTGCAAGCTCATTTTCAGCCTACAGCCCTCGTCATTCCCCACCGAAAAAGCTCGGGTTGCTTTCATCATCACGCAACTGACAGGAAGGGCCAAGCAGTGGGCTACGACTGCATGGGAAGCAGATCTACCCTGCGTGCAAACGTCTAATTTGCTGGGTGAGGAGATGAGGCGCATCTTTGACCGCACGAAGCTGGGTCACGAGGCGGGACGAGAAATTCTGCGCATTCGACAGGGAAGCCGTTCCGTGGCCGACTACGCCATCGATTTCCAGACACTGGCTACCAACAGCAGGTGGGGACATAGAGCTTTGTTCGATGCCTTTTTTAACGGGCTTTCTGAAGCGTTAAAGGATGAGCTGGTTTCCCGGGAGTTACCGGAGGAGTTGGATGACTTGGTCGACTTGGCTATTCGCGTGGATTCGCGATTGGAAGAACGCAGACGCTTCGCCTCCCGCAGACGACCTAATCCACTCCTCCAGAGCACTCCGCCTCTACCACCCCCTACTGGCGACAGTCCTCCTGAGCCAGAACCCATGCAACTGGGCCGTACTCGCATCCCTTTGGAGGAGAAGAACCGCCGTCGCAGAGAAGGGGCCTGCTTCTACTGTGGCAAGGGGGGACACCACATTGCTCAGTGTCCCAACAAGAGAAGTTCCCCTGGTGCCCAGAGAAGAGTAGTGATTGGAGTGACGCCAGTGCAGGAGACTAAGAACCGTACGTGCCTCCCAGTTATCCTGGAGTGGGGAGGTGGGAGTAAGTCCACCCTAGCCCTCATTGATACCGGCGCTGAGGAGAACCTCATCGATGTGGAGCTGGCTCAAGAATGGGGAATCCCTACCGAGAGGATCTTTCCTGACCGGGTGGCCAATTCACTCAGTGGCCAGAAAATAGCCCAGATAACTCACGCTACCAGCCCCATCAAACTCAAAACCTCAGGAAACCACCACGAAACCATTCAGCTCCTCCTCTTACATTCTCCCCATGCTCCCATTGTTTTGGGCCATCCATGGATGGCCAAACACCTCCCAAATATTGATTGGCGGAAGAATGAGGTTAAGGGATGGAGCCCAAACTGCTCCCTGGCATGCCTCCACAATGCCCGCGAACCTCAACACAGCCCATCCCAAGAAGAAATACCAGACCTTGAGAAGGTCCCCCTAGAGTTCCGTGACCTTAAGGAGGTGTTCTCCAAATCCCGGGCCACCAGTTTGCCTCCTCACCGACCATATGACTGTTGTATTGACCTGAAGCCAGGTACTATGCCCCCTAGAGGTCGACTATATTCCCTCTCCAGACCAGAAACCCAGGCCATGGAAAAATACCTTTCTGAGTCACTTGCTGCTGGCATTATTCGACCATCGTCCTCTCCCGCTGGTGCTGGGTTTTTCTTTGTGGCCAAAAAGGATGGGACGTTGAGGCCCTGTATAGATTACCGTGGACTGAATGAAATAACTATCAAGAACCGCTACCCACTTCCACTCATGAATACTGCTTTCGATCTCCTACAGGGAGCTAAGATTTTTACCAAACTCGATCTTCGCAATGCATATCACTTGGTGCGTATCAGAGAAGGGGATGAGTGGAAGACCGCTTTCAACACTCCCACTGGGCACTGGGAGTACCTGGTTCTTCCTTTTGGCCTTACTAACGCTCCAGCGGTGTTCCAGAGTCTAGTGAACGATGTTCTGAGAGATATGATAAATAGGTTTGTGTTTGTATATCTCGATGATATTTTGATTTTTTCAGAGTCCCAGGAGGCCCATGTCACACATGTACGCCAACTGCTCCGCCGTCTCCTGGAGAATCGCCTTTTTGTGAAAGCCGAGAAATGTGAGTTTTTTGTTGAGACCACTACCTTTTTGGGCTACATCATCTCTCCGGGCACAATCCGTATGGACCCATTAAAGGTGGAAGCTGTCACCAATTGGCCCAGACCAGAAGACCGTAAGTCGCTCCAACGATTTTTGGGCTTTGCTAATTTCTATCGTCGGTTCATCAGGAACTATAGCACTGTTGCCTCTCCTCTCTCTGCTCTTACCTCCTCTAAATCCAGATTTTTTTGGTCCGAAAAGGCTGAAGACGCTTTTCGTGATTTAAAGGCTCGATTTACCTCTGCACCAATTCTCACTATTCCTGATCCAGAGCTCCAGTTTATTGTCGAAGTGGACGCCTCCAATATTGGAGCCGGAGCCATCCTGTCCCAGAGGTCCACGAAGGATGGCAAGATCCACCCATGTGCCTTTTTCTCTCGCCGCCTCAGTTCCGCTGAAAGAAACTACGACATCGGCAATCGAGAACTGTTAGCAGTGAAGCTGGCCTTGGAGGAATGGAGGCAATGGTTGGAGGGCTCCAAGGTACCCTTCATTGTCTGGACTGACCATAAGAACTTGGAGTACCTGCAGACTGCTAAAAGACTCAACCCTCGACAAGCCAGGTGGGCATTATTCTTTTCTCGATTTAACTTTCACATTGCCTACAGACCAGGAAGTAAAAATGTCAAGCCTGATGCCCTCTCACGCTGTTTTGAGATTAAGGAGGAGGAACCATGCCAGGACACCATCCTTCCTAAGGAAGCATTTATTAATGCCCTTTATCTAGACATTGAGAGGGAGGTCAAGAACGCCCAAGCCAATGCTGCTACCCCCAGTGCATGTCCCACTAACTGCCTCTATGTTCCAGCTGCCCTGCGCCCCAAGGTCCTGGAATGGGGGCATTCATCCAGGTTAGCCTGCCATCCAGGGGTTCGTAGAACCAGAAGCTTCATTCTTCAAAGATTCTGGTGGCCAGAAATGACCCAAGATGTTCAGGGCTTTGTTGCTGCTTGCTCGGTCTGCGCCCAGGCTAAAGTTTCACACCAGCCCCCTCAAGGTTTGCTTCAGCCCCTTCCTACACCACATCGTCCTTGGTCCCACATAGCACTAGATTTTATCACAGGCCTTCCCCCTTCCAATCACCACACCACCATTCTCACCATAGTTGACAGATTCTCCAAAGCAGTTCACTTAGTCCCCCTCACTAAACTTCCTTCTGCTCAAGACACTGCCAGCCTTGTCATTCAACATGTTATTAGACTCCACGGAATACCTACCGACATCACTTCAGATCGCGGCCCCCAGTTCACTGCACTCTTTTGGAAATCATTTTTTAAAGCACTAGGCACCTCAGTTAGTTTATCATCAGGATTCCATCCCCAAACTAATGGCCAGACCGAGCGAGCTAACCAGTGTGTGGAAAGTGTGCTTAGATGTCTCTGTATTAGGAACCCCTCCTCCTGGAGCTATCAGTTGCCGTGGGTGGAATACGCTTTGAATAGCCACACCTCTGCTGTCTCCGGCGTCTCCCCATTCAAAGCCTGCCTGGGTTACCAGCCCCCTTTGTTCCCGTCTCAGGAGGAGGAAGTAGCTGTCCCCTCAGCCCGCGAATTCGTCCGTAGGTGCAGACGCACCTGGACTACCACCCGCCAGGCCCTGCTCAGGTCAGTCGCCCGGATGAAGGAGCAGGCCGACAAGAGACGCACTGCGGCTCCTACGTACAGACCTGGGCAGCGGGTCTGGCTGTCTTCAAGGGACATCCCCCTCAGAGGTAACAGGGGTAAGCTTTTCCCCAAATACCTGGGCCCTTTTACCATTGAAAGGGTCCTGAGCCCCACTGCCATTCGCCTCCGTCTCCCCCTGTCTATGCGACGTATACACCCCACTTTCCATGTGTCACAAATCAAACCTGCTATAACCCACCACCTGTCATCTGGACCTGATCCCCCACCACCCGCCCGGATCATCGACGGAGGCGAAGCCTATACGGTTCGTTCCCTCCTGGACTCTCGTCGACGAGGCAGAGGATTACAATACCTCGTCGACTGGGAGGGCTACGGACCGGAACATCGCAGTTGGGTGCCAGCTAGGCACATTCTGGACAAGGAATTGATTAAGGACTATCACGCTTCTCATCCACGACCTTCAGGTTGAACGCGTTCGTTGGGAGGGGGGTTCTGTTGGGATTCTGGATTCTGCATGTCATGTTAAGTTCTGTGCCTGGCTCTGCCATGTTAAGGATTCTTGTGTTTAGTGACCACTGCTCTGTCTGACTATTCTTAGGATTGTGTTTTGGTAATTTAGATTTCCTGTTTATTATTTTTCATGTTTAGATCATTTTGTTTCCAAGCCATGTTTTCATTTTCATGCTTTGCACTTTGTCTCCCCTGTCTTGTCATGTGTGTATCTTTGCTCACGGTCCCTTGTCTTGTGTGCCACTCATTCGGGTGATTTATTGGTTTCTGGGTTTCAATCTTCCTTCATTATCTCGTGTTCTTCCTTCCTCTCTCTTTTACTGTCTTACTAACACATACTAATAGTTTATTGTTTTTGCTAAATACTAATCCACACTAACCTTGTATATTTGGACTAACTTACTAACAAGCACTTGGGATTGTATAGCTGCACTTACTAATTGACTAATGATCTCTCAGCTGTCGCCCAATTCTAGTCTCCGCCTCCTTGCCTATCCCTAATTATCTCTGCTGCAAGTTTCTGTGGATTTCCACTTATACTTTGTGCTTTCCTTTTCTTTTATCTTGGCACTTTAGTACTCCTTAACCGGAGCTGTTGTTTTGTACTTAGGTTTGTCTTGTGATCCCTGTCTGCGTTTTGGCATTTGCCAAATTCATGTGATTAGTTTATTCCTCATGTGTCTCTCCCTAGTTTTCTTGTGCTACGTTTCTCGCCTCGATATCTCAGTGTTTATCTTTCTGACTGGATTGCCCGACTATTGTTTTTGGTTTGCCCTTTTTGGATATTGTTGCATCTGTGAATTTTGACCTTTTTTCTCCCCGACCTTGATTTTGTGATTACTGCCCTGGTTTTGGATTCGGACTGTCTTTGGCTTATGAGTTTGTTTCTCCTCCAAACCTACGCCTGTGTACCGAACCCTTTTTGTCTGACCACGAACTTTGTTATTGGTGCCCTGGTTACGATTCTGGATTACGCCCATTGGATACTGTTTTTGGATTGTGGACTTTGTACCGTTGCCAGCTCTGTTGGGGGGTTTCCCCCTTCAGAAATAAAGCCTCCTTTTTGCATTCTACTGGTTGTCGCACTTGGTTCATTTCGTAAATCACAACAATTTTGTTGATATCAAGCGACTGTCTAGTGCACATTTATAAACAGACTCATAAATTGAAGCACCTATTGCTAAAACCCTATAAGTCACACTTGACTTGACTTGACTTGTGGGGTTTTAGTAATCAGTGCTTCAATTGGAATTTTTTGTGTTGCTTTTGTTATTTCCAAATCTTATATCCAGGGGATGCCCCATCTCTGCATTTGGAATAAAACTCTTCTGGAAAGGTATCTACACAGGAAAACCAGAATGTAGCTCAGAGAGAATGTCCTCCAAACTTTCTTTTTTAGAGGGAAAAACCCTTCTGCTCCTCGTCTAATCCCGGGTTTCTGTTAGTTTTAAATTCAATCTCACTTTTCTTGTTACAGGTTTCTCAGGATCTCAGAGCGATCGGAAAAATTTTAGAGCCAGGCTAATCTCGGAAGCTGAAACACAGGGAGGGAAAGCAGGAAGTGGCAATCCCTCTGTACGGCTTCCCTGGGTCGGAGAGAAAACACATAAAATGACGTATAGAAAAGGCTCAATTCCCCTTGAATAAGCCAAATTTAACTGAAAGAGTCAGATCAGAGTTAAAAGCATGAGAAGTGAGCATGAAATCCTGTGCTTTAGCATTCCTAACAAGACAGCAGTCTAAAGCACAGGCAATGCTGTTATATGCATATTTAATAAAACCAGGGCTGCTGGATAACATGTCCTGATTTAGGCACTTATTCCTCGGGCAGTGATCCGTGAGGCAACAACTCTGATACAAAGATTCAGATTTATGACTGTACGAAAGAACTGAATGAATACATGCGTTTCAGATAGGTGTTACGCAGGGCCTAATTAACAATGTGGGCAACTGGGCAAATGCCCAGGGACTCAATACTCAAAAGGGGTACAAAGCAAGCCAAGGCCAAGTTCTCGTTTCCCATTAAAGCTGCACTCCGTAACGATGAATAACTGCATGAGAGGAAAATTTTGATAATAAAACCCACGCGCTTCTCTGCTCTTTCTCTCTCCCACCTTTAGCCCTTCCCTTCCAACTCATTCGCACATTCAGCTCACCAGGTGCCCCACAGAAACACATGAGAAGCTCCAGTATGTCTTATTGCAAAGTAAGAACAAAAATAAAATGAAACATTTACATGTTACTCCCAGACACACCAAGCCATCTAAAAGTCATTGTAATTGTGCTTTGCAATTGACCCATCCACAAATACCATTCGCCTCCTAATTTTATGGATTTCCCTGATAAAGAAATTCACTTCCGTTGACAAGTAAATGCACCACTACTCCTCAAGAGCAATGTATAAACAAGAATGGTCCATGGTGTGGACACGATAGTGGTATATGCGATGATAGACCGCAATTTAAGAAAGACATTGCAACAACGAGGGGCATCATGGTTTGTACTGATAGGAACAGCAACTTTATCACTCCAGACCGGTGAAAATTCACAGACATCAAACAGATGGCAAATTGATTTGTGCTCGCTATCGATGCATACTACTTAGCTAGCTTTTCTGAACGCGCAGTGCAACAATTCTGGGGCTGTTTCTGCACTCATATTTTAAGTATGTTCAAAACTTTTAAAAGTACATTTTTCACATTGCACCTCCCAATATGAGAACATATAAATATTTGTACGTACACACTGGCTTGACTGGAAAATGTAACTGTTAAATTAGACATTGGATGATAATGGCATGCAGCATTATATTCAAACCTTCAAACAACAGTAGCTAGCCCATTACTTGTGGGTATGATATAACAAGCCTACAAATAGCTAAGTTGCTCATGCAGGCTTATTTCAATTTTATGGCATAAGCAAAGACTGCGGTCGTTTAGCATAGCCGTAGCATTCTCCAACAAGGCAGCGTAGTTTTGCAGAATACCGGTCAGCTTGGGGTGTTGAAAATCTGTCCCGGCATGCATTAGGATATCTACTAGGAGGCCACCTTATGTGAACCAGCGCAGAATTTGTGGATTGATTAATTGAAAGATGAAACAAGGCTGAATAACATTTTAGCAGGAGCGTTATCTAATGTTACCTACACAATTTTGGCATCAACTACTCAACCTAAAAACTAGCTGCACATATTACAAAAGCTACCTAGCGACATATAATTATTTATTTTGATTGGTAAGAGTGTTAAAGATGGTACCTTTGCTTCTGGTGATAACTACACTCCAGGTGCAGAAACTGGACAAAGAAGGAGGATAGACCACAAAAGACAAGCTAGCCAGTTTGCATCCCTGTACAACAAAGTAAAATTCGCTTCCCAGCTAGTAGATACCTAGCTACTGATCTGGCATTATGTGGACTATAAGTTTTACCGCCTCACTGGGCTAGACTACAGAAAACCATCTTAAAATCATTATAATTGTGCTTGGTAATTGAAAGATGATAAGGAAAAAGGGCATATATTAGCCAGGCAAGTGAGCAAACACATGTTTCCTACATGGTGCTGGCATTCACTATCGAAACTAGTAACTAGCCTCACATATTACAGAAGCTACCAAGTGCCAAATCACCCTGAACTTAAAGTGAACAAGATGACTGCCTTGACTCCAGTAATTACTACACTCCAAAAAGGTCCAAAACTGGATGAAGGAAGCAGATAGACTACAAAAAGAAAAGCGTGCTAGTTTACATCCCTGCACACTAGAATATAATCCAATGCCCAGCTGCAAGATACCTAGCCACTGATCTGGTTCACTGTGAATAAATGTGCAGACCTCTGCTAATCTAGAACCAAGCTAACAAGCTACTTAACTACACAATTCTCGCTGATCTTCCCGGCGCTTACGCCCTGTTTATATAGGTTGCATTTATTACAACCAAACTCCACCTCCCTCTCGTTTGACTGCAATTCTGCGTGTGTCTTTGGTCTGTTTCTCTTCTAGTATAACAGTTCTGCAATTGTTGGCAGTGGAGGAACTGGAAGTGTAACTTGACAGAGTGACTGAGGGGTTTCAGGAGCTTTACTGCCCGGGTTCGCCATAGAGAGATCTCAACATTTTCTCTCAGACCACTTCAATTACTGATAGCTGAAAGGGTGTTAAGACATTTTTACAAAATAAAACTCAAAATAGTTACCAACTGCAACAAAAAGCTCCTCAAAGAATCAGTTTCTCGTCAATTGACTTTTTTGGTCTTCTTGATGAGGGGCGTCTACCAGTTTTTTGAAGGAGTTTTGTCGGAATAACATGCCCACAACTTTGACCAAAGTAAATTCGCTCAACTGCAGCTCAAAATCAAAAATTGATTTTTCTTTGTATATGATTATTGGCGATGTAGACTCGCTTACGTTCTTTATATCCCTTGGCTACAGTATAAAATAGTGCTTTGAATTTCCAGCGAAAGCTCTTTAATATATAAAGCATAATGCTGGAGTAACTACAATGTATAAATACAATGCAAAACGCAGTCAGATTGGGAAGGATGGAATCAGATTATGACTGATTCCAGTCAAGCAGATTTACTTTCTTGGGATGAAAATTCTGAGCGTGCGCAGTATCGTGACACAGCTCTTTTAATGTTTTTACACCAAAAAGTTCAAAAGTTATGACTTCAAAACTTGGACTCCTAACAATCCCAGAAAATACCTGTACAATAAGGCTCCAGCCCTTTGTGCATTGATCAGATATGGTAATTCCACTGCAACCACTGAAAGTCAGTGAAATTTGATCTAGATAGCTGAATGACAATCCAGCCAGCAATATTTATGCCCCCGCCCCCTCCCCATTCATCCTCCTCTATTAATGGGAAGTGAAATGTAAATGTTTACATATTCTCGTATTGTAGTTTGGGTGATATGAAATATTTGTTAATTTTGAAAAAGGAAAAAAAAGGCGCACAAGGATTTCTATATTGTGATTGGGCAGGCAATGACAAGGAAGCGCAGCTTAGCATCGGTCAATTTGTATACTAAGCTATTTGGCAAGGACAGTGCTAAGCTAATATATTACAATAGGTTACAGCTAAGTTGATTTATTACAGCAATTGCAAAAAGTAATTATTTGATATTATAGAAGTAAAGCATTTCTCTGCAACATTTTTGTTTGTCCTTTGTGTATTTTTTGTTGAAATCAACTGGAAGGTTTAAATGATATCAGAAGAAGCATATTATGACTGGTAAAGCAGATTCTATTTAGTATTGCTTCAGTATTTTCTGTGGACTCATTCATGCACCTTTGCCAACAGAGCAAACCTTTGCGTTAGGGGAAATTGGGAATTTGGTCCCTAGGGACACTAAAGTCTGTTAATGTGGCCCAGGTGTAATGGGCTTCTTTTGATTTCATTTCCTTTTGCCTGTATAGTTATGATTCGGCTCCTTTATCACTGCAGAGTTGGATTATGAAGACTGGCCTTCCAGTGCTTTCTACAAATGAGTTTGTGGGCTTAGTATAGTGGGCAGTTCTCTCCTCGTCACCTTTGCACAGGACTGAGCTTATTTGACAAAACTTACTCTTCGGGTGTCCGGATTCCCTGGACAGCTGTGTACTTTATGTAATGAGAGCCCACAATAACACTGTCAAAGTACTGCCACTACAAGGACTAGCACTGCTCCAGAGAAAACAGGATTCACTTTCCTTTCACTTTGTATCTTTATTTGTCCGTTCATACAGTGAAGAATTATTCTGATATGAAACCTTCCCTCCCAAATTAAATATATGATTTAGACATCAAAATGTCAAAATCTGTCTAGGGGACAAATGTATCTATCAGATAAGAAGCATAAAAAACTGCATTTATTTATATTTTGGACAAACGCAGTTGTGTTCAGTGGTTGATTAATATGTGTGGAGGTAGCGCAGAAGAACATATTGAAATATGACCACAAAAAAGAAGATAATGCTCTGGGAGAGAATGCGAACTGGCATCTTATCTTGACAAGAGGAACTATCTGGGAATAACTGCGGGGCACTTGTACATGCTCAACCTTGAAGACAGTAGAAATGCTGACAAATTCTTTTCTTATTCATCTTGTGACATTTCCTCTGCTTTCTAGAAAGCAGAAAAAAGCGGTACAGTGAATGAGAACCAGTGCCTCATTGCACCTGGGCAATGAGAGAGAGTCCAGAGAGCACAATAAAGGGTGCCCAAACCTACAGAGCTCTGTTAGCTGACGTCACGCAATCAAATCTTGGCATATTGGCATGCAAGTGTACAGTTAAAAACACTGGCAGACATACGGCAAGCGGTTAACTCTGCTGACTGTATAAATGAAAAGTGAATAATTTTAGGTGATGCATTTAGGCATTCACTCAAACTGTGATAGCGTGATGACACTAGCTAGCTAACATACACATTAAGCACAGAGAATAGCTGGTCACATTATTCTGCCCTGTAGCTAATGCTAACATGACTGTGATGAACAGACACTTAAGACCTGTGTCCACAGGCAGCGCTTTCAGAGCTGGAAGTGCCCAAGATCATATTTACAGAGCGCTACTCTCTTAGCCCTGATCTTTGCTAAAAGTTATAAAAACCTTCCCAGCATATCCGCTATCCATCGCTGTAAATGTCAAGATTAGCTAATTCAATGAAAAGAAACCGCAAATAATCGTAGCAACTAAGCTGATGAATGTTAATTTCCCAAAACCGAAACTGGAACTGAATAAAGCAAATGGTTCGAACTATTTAAGTTGCTAATGTTGCTTGCAACCATGCTTTGGAAAAGGTAACTATCAGATTAAAACAAATGGGAACCAAACCAATTAGAGTACCTAGCTAGCTACAGCAGTTGGGCTCCACAGATGTAGTAAACATTAATGACGAATAACTTGTCTGCAAACCTAGTGACGCAAAATAGGGAAGAGTAAGCAAACCTAAACTGTAGCTGATTAATTGATTAGAAACACAACTGTGGCAGGAAACTGTTAAGTTCCTCCCAATTATCGATTTTGAGCTGTCGGTGAGAGAGAAGTGACATTGATGAGCCCAGTGGTGTTCCAAAAATGGAACTATTTCCAGCCGAGAGCACTGCGGGAAAGAAGCTGTGTGCTGATGATGTTTTGTGCGCCGAGGACATTGAGCGCTGTCAATGCTGAACTTCATAGTATTTGCAATAAAATTTGATGCTGTCAGCGCAAAACAAATTTCCCGTGGACACAGGCCCTATTCAACTCAAACCCAGATTGTGTCCACACGTATCCCTCCAGGCTCCGGAGAGACTCTGGAGTAGGACAGGGGAAAGTTGATTATTGTAATTGCAGTTATCTAGAGACTGCAGGTCTGGAACATTGTCTGATCCGGCTGACTCAGAACTGGTGAAAAGCACTTCTGAAGCATTATGAGGATCAATAATATTTAACCCATTTAGTTTTGAATTATATAGCTCAATTTTGTTGGTTGTAAAGTGAGCATTGAACACAGATGGCTTGAAATAGGCGTTAGCACCATTCATTCTAGCTCAGGCTTTTCTTCCAAAATGGTAGCATAAACAAAAGGAGTCACATGATGTTCGGAGCTTTATATGGAATTTTGGGAAGGGACCAAGTGGATCCAAAATCTGGCTCAACAGTTACCAAATACACTTTATTTCTAGTTTTATTTAGTGAAAAAATTTGAAGTCATCCTTCCCACCCCTCTGAGTTCAGGAATGTTGGGGGATCTGGAAGTCATAATAGAACAAAAAATATTAAATCTGATACAATATCCACGATACATAATCAATTAGACAATGCATCCCTCCGCTGAATTTAAGATGTTCACAGTGATCCCAGAGAAAGTTTAACTCCCCTTTTTTTGCATTGATACATGAGGGATGCATAACACTTGATATCACGCTGGTAGGCTACAACCCTCTCATTATCAATTATGCTTCCCACAGTCTCCGTGTACCTTTACCCAATTAGGAACGCACTTCCCCAGCTGACGGCACAATGTTATTAACTCTGTCCGTGAAAAGGTTCTTCCTGCAGCGGTCTGACCCAAATAGATGCTCTTAATACGAGAGGGGAAATTAGAAGCGAGTTCTTTCGGGCATCAGTAGGACTTTCGTGCCGAGCTGACAAGACAAATTTAAGAACTAAAAAAAGAGAGCACCCAGCCTGAGGGCATCTGGGCTATTTTCCTTAGAGGAAAAACTTTTCTGCAAGTGAATGGCCCGGCATAGGGAAGGTCTGCATCCAGTAACTATTCCAGTTGTTGATTTACACTCACATGTGAGTTTTTCCTTGAACCTGCTTGTGATAGATTTTTATTCATAGAGATGTTTGCAGCCTGTGTTGCATGAATTCGTCTCTGTACATGTCAGTACAGTATTTGTCCACTGACATGAATAAGGTCCCAACTGTAAGTGCTATGCATCTGCTCTGATCATTTGAATGTGCATCTGTGTGTTGAAAAGGATAAGATAAAGAAAGGAAAATGGAGAAAAGGAATAAGATAAACACCCACAGTGAAAAATATCGTAAAAATATCAAAATATGACCTCAGTAAAATAAACTTTACATACATTAACAAGACATCTAAATCTTTCAACATTAGAACTGAAATCTTTTAAATGCTCAGAGGTATCACCCTGAGCCACTGCTTTTAAGAGAGGACAAATTCAAAGTGGGATCGGTGAAGCCAGTGTGGGCATGCATTGACACAGGCATAATCTGGGCACTGTCCAGATGGGTAAATTGCATGCATTCAATTGAGATCACACTGGTGCTTCAATGTTTTGACAAATGTATGCGGGGCCTTCATGCAGTTCACTTGGGTAAAAGTTGTATAATCATAGTTCTTGAGGTCCAAGAATTGCTGGTTTTCCACCCTCCCTTGGGCCAGACTATCTTAACACCAAACTCCCAGGCTATCAGAGGCACTAAGTGCTTATCTCCTTACCTGATATAAAAGAAAACCTGGGCAGGATTTGGATTTAAGATTTCAGAATTCCTTGAATTGGAAGTTGAACTTGGAACACAGCTAAATTTGGATTGCTTGCTAAGGGAGCATGGACATGAGCATGGACATCTGGATTAATGATCAGTGTAATTTTTACAATTAGTCACTATTAAATGGAAGTGTAAACGAAAGTTCAATCACGAGACGTAGGATTCTCATGCAATTACACTCACCCAATCAGCGCCTTCGGTCTTCTCTATATCTGCTTCTGACGTGTTCCTGTCTGCTGTTGCACAGATTCCGCATCGCCCACCGCCTCCCCACCGCCACCAACTTCTGACTCCGCCCTCTTCAGCATCTACTTCATCCGTCAGACCCTTCTGTCCAAGGGGGGATGGCTTCGCCCCTGCCTGCTACCCAGGCAGATCAGCGCCCCACCTCGCTTGAGGGCCCTCGAGGACGGAGTCATCGCCAAATCCTGAATCTCTTTCATGTCATTGCATTGTTAATAAATCTCCGTTCCTTAAAATCCGGAGTCTTCGTGATTGAAATGAAAGAATCCTATCTGTGGGCACAGGCAATTCTATCACATCCCAAAGCATAGCCTAAGTTCTATTTAAGACAACTGGTTGGTCTCATTGGGATTTAAAATCTCTTATGCAAACTTAATGTTATATCATCGGCTATAATAATCTAGAAGTCTAAAATACTCATGGACTCTGATAGTGTCTCTCAAATTGACGCAAAGTGGAAAAAACATTAAATAAGAAATAGGGTTGGTTCAAATGCCCTTTTTATTTTCATTTAGGCAATTATTTGTTTATGGCTTAGTTTGTTGTGTTTTTCATTAATGCATAAAACAGCTGCTGTTATAGTCTATTCCAACAGACCACCAAATGCCTTGAAGTTCCACATTAACAGAAACCACAAAACCAATTAAAACATTTGAAGTGTGCTTAAAGAAACGATATTAAATCTGCAGTTGGTAAGTCTTTTAAAAGTAACTTTTTGTCCTTTGTGCTAAAACTGTCACTGTGTACAGACAGTATTACATAAAACTAGTACTTTGTAATAAAAAAAAAAATGCTCCTTTAAACCCACCTACTGCTCTTACTGCAATTTAAAAGAATCGTTCGAACTAACCAAACAGAACCAATCAGAGCCAGGATGGTGTCTGACAGCCGTCAAACAGTGCTCATGCACACGCTGCGGACAGCCTCCTCCCCCTTCCTCCTCAATTCACGCCAGTGCTCAGTCGAGCTCAAATCTCCGAGAGAGGGTTCAGGAGCTTATAGACACTAATGGCACAACAACAGCCATCGGCGAGGAAAAAAATACCGATACTTCCGTTACCGACAACAGCACATATGGCACATAAGACAAGTAAGAAGAGGAGGCCAGAAGAAAAAAAAGCACAGAAGAAAGAATTAGACAAAACCCGGGATAAAACCAGAGTGAACATCGGAGAGGCTTTTCAGAGGTGGAGGGAACTCCGTAATCTGGAAGGATTAAAAACCGACGCAGAGTTGGTGACTTTTCTACTTAATAGGTAAACCACTGCTTCATTCGTTGGTTAATTTTTGCTCCGCAATGCTCTGCGGATAAGCAAGTTGGCGGCGCTCACATGCAGAGCTGGTACTAACCCCAGTCCTGACCGACATCAATTCATTTCGCTCTGCAAATAAGCAAGTGAACATCGCTTACAAGCATAGTCGCTGTTGGAATAGCCAGCGTCTTGTAATTGTCACAGTACTTAGTGCATGTGATGTTACTATGATGTTGCTGTCAAGCTAACATTAGCTTGTTTCCGATGCTAGGGCTAACGTTACTGGCTTTGTTTTATTAGAAAGTAGCAGACAATATCTTTATGAAGTAACCTTGCAGTCCTCTCAATTGTGTTGTTGTCCTCATAAATATGAGTATCGTTTCTGTGCTCTCACAGCTAAATGCTGTCATACATGGTTTACTGGCCATTCAGCAGGATTCACGACAGTTTCTTTACTACAAAAAATGGGTAACTTACTGAAATAAGCATGTGCTGGGTTTTAACTGAATATGCACTGCTGTAGATCACTTTTCATGTCAACATGATTTATTTCTGCTCATTTGTTGGCCAGCGATGTTGACTATTCACAACAGTAATGTCTAGCCTTGGCAACTTGGCCGTTTTCATAATGTGAACTTGCAAAATCTCTCCACAGCTTGCTTGCCTTCGCGTGCACGGCAGCCTTCCAGGGGAGGGTCTTAGGGAAGGAGTGCAGTGGAGAGGGAGGGGGAGGGATCTGAAAGTTGCATTTTTTCAAATTTTTATGCCGAGTCCTCTCTCTCCTCAAAGTTACCAACTGCAGCTTTAAGAAGACATTATTCATTACAAAATTAATTTTAAAAAATAGGACAGGATAAATACGAAATCCACTTAATAGGATAAAATGAATCCACTCTTAATGTCTCAAATTAAAACTGAAATGTTGAGTGGGCAAAAATTCATAAAATAGTACCCTACTCGGCCCTTTATCGTTTTGAAGTGCCTTCACTTAAACAATTAAATTGTGCAATATGTATACCAGGTCAACGTTCCACAACGTCAAGTTTCATATGATTTAATTTTGTTCTGCTGTAAATTAATTGAAGTTTTGTTTGATTAGTTGCCTCTTCATTTCTCTTATGGATCAGGCTGGTAAGGCTGGCTTCAGTGCCGAGCACCAGTAATCTTTTAATTTTTTCTGAGATGGCAGCAGGCTTCAGCGATGAGTTTAAGTTAAACTAATGTTGCAGTGGGTCAGCTTGTGAAGTAATTGGGATGCATCAATAAATAAAGCTTCAATTAAAGTAGCCTAAAATAACTTGGTGCAATAATGATAGCTAACATATTATGTCTCAATCTTAAGTGTTCACCTGTTAACCACTTTACGCATGTTTGTGCGCAGAAAGAATACCGAATTGGCTGATATACCGTTTCCAAATGATGAAAGTGAAACACTATGTGCAAAATCATTCCAGTTTTTCCAGTTGTCCATGACATAATGTTCCAAGGTTACTGAATTTCGAATTTCGACTTCCCATGAAATGCACATTTACGTGCCAATTAGGATACTAAGTCAGCATGAAAGGGAGTGTTACACGTTATTTTTACATATGTAAAACCAGTCACTATAAAATGTTGGTTTTGTCAGTTTTGCTGAATTATTCACAACATTAATATTCTCTTAATTGCCTGAAATAATTTCTTTAAAAAGAACATCTGCCTCTTTATGAGTGAAGGGCTGTCACTGCCATATCCACTGCATCCACAGAGGATTATTCTATGGATGTGAATTATTTGTGATTGCTCAACCGAAACAAATCCTGGTCGACCATCAAGTCGTCAACCAAACAATCAAACAGCCAAATATATGAGGTCAGCCCAGGAACAAAAGAAAAAAATTCCCAGAATCAAACATTCAGGTTGAAAGGCCTGAGAAAGTTCTCTCAAAATTCACACCCAAAATAAAAATAGAGCTCAATTGTAATAGTAGAAATATGACGACACAATGCAGCCGTCGAGAGGCCACGCAGTTTTTCTCCTTTGAAATATTGGAAGGCACTTGCAATTTCTGTTCCTTTCAGCATGTGCTTAAATTATGCTCAAAAGATAAAAGAATATTTCAAATTTCAATCCGGGTAATGGCCAGCAAGCTGTCATTCTTCCTGCTGTTAAAAATAACTTGAATAGTTTTTTGGAAGTTCATATTTGTAGGAATGTGCCTTCTTCTGTTAAAATATTATTTTTCTATGTATTTTTCTGTGACATTATCTAACTCATTTAGGCGAACTGTTCTTCATGCATGAACTGTAATGCCATACATTCCTCTTTTCCATTACCATTATGTGACAGATCTCCAGAGAACTGAATTTCCTGCCCTCTACAGCCCCTACGATCTCCCATACGGTAATTATCTCTTACTGTTCACAGGTGCTCCAACATGTGTTTCATTATATACTAGGTGAGAAAAAATCTCAATGGTATTAAGACATGCCAACCACTCAAATTAATATCGGTGGATTTAATATCAGATGCAGAATGAATGAACAACAACTTAAGCTATTCAATTGTATTAAAAAAGTATGCGCTAATCATCCTGCTTTACAACCTCCGATGGGTAGTGTTCATAGTTAATTATACATACCAGCACAACAATTGAAAAGAATAGTTTTTTTCACGACTGAAGTGCTGACAGCAATTCCTCCCACGCGCACACATGTTTACGCGCTCAAACGCATCAAACTATCAACAGTACTGTCATCGATGCAAAATCACTGACCATGAATCACTGACACTGTAACATATCAGGAACAAGCATGGGCTTTAAAATTCAGCTGTTTACAGCACAAAGGAATATCAAGCGCTTTGAAACGCTCGCTCTTGAGGTTGCAGAAGGGACCAGTCCCAGCGGGGGGCCAGCAGCCTCAACACCCACTGAAAGTAACACGCTGAGACAGAGAGGCTGAGGGACTGTAGGCACTTTGGGAAAAGAGGGAGGGAAGGTACCGATCTTCCCAGATGATTACAGAGACTAAAGCTTGATTTAAATATTTCACGTTTGGTCACAAACGTTTTTTTCTTTTGGCTTTTCCATCTAGGCCGAAGCCAGATTTTGCATGTGACATTGATGCTCTTGGCTCTCGAGAGGGGTTATGCCCCCTGGGCACCCGTGTTAACCGGCACTCTGATAGCAGGACAGCATTACTTGCACAGGTAATCTGTGAAAATGACTGTATATCATACTGAGCTCCAGGGACAGGCTCGCTCCACCAACCCAAGTCATGAACTTATAATGCACTTCGGCAGACAACACGCTCACGCGATCTGCTGTCAAATCAGCAGGCTGTCGGAAATCATACGACGGGTCTGATGGCTGGCAGTTCACACATCGCTGGTCTCATCTTCACGCCTCAGCAACGTCCTAAACACACCTTATTCACTGACCTTGTGATCCGCCGTAGAACACCTGGAGGAATTATCTCTATTTAATTACATCTCATGTCATCCCTCTCTATCTTCAGCAGGCTTTTTTCACCAGGTGACTCTTCTCTTGATTTAAGAAAGCCTTTCACCTATTCATAATTTTACTCATTACCTTAGCACTCAGATTTTTCACAGCATTTTACAATTTGTTCTGAGATTTTTTGATTCACAATACCTTTTTTGGTTTGCTGTTTTGAAAATACTTCAGGTTGAAATGAAGGCTCATTTGTCTCAGTGAAATAAACGTAAATCGGTCTATGTTCAGCCCGAGAGGAAGTACAAAGAAAAACATCGTGGACATGAAGGAATTCAGGACGGGAGGGACTGTCGCTTTACTGAACAAGTATGTCCTGTATTACAAACAGTTTGGATCCATTATTGTACCATTATTGCCAAAGTGAAATACGCCGTACAGCAATACTTCAGAAAAGATCTCATGAGCTATTCGTTGCCCTAGAAAATACAATTTAACCTTTTGTGCAGGCCAGCGTACATTCTACCTTGACGAGTAATAAAGGTAGAGCAAAGAAAGAGTACAATGGCGTGAATTTTTAAAAGAGTGAAAATTTGTACTGAGATTGAACACAATGTCCAGGTTTTATGAAATTACCAAAGTAGTAATGATGTGTGAATTTTTACAGCTTCCGTTAGCTCACAGACATTTTTGTACAGTGCCTGATGCTGCACTGCCTTTGACACTTGGAAGTCACAGCGGGAGGTGGTGTGAGGTCTGCCCGTAATTTGGCACCATTGATGCATTGATGTAAAACAACATTTCTCCAGAAGGCTGTCCCTCACTCCCAGGTTCCACCAGAAAACAAGGACAAGTAATGAGGATGGATGAGGCTTGGAACAGCCAAGATTGGCCGGCGGACTGATTTCCCTGCTCTCGCTACGTCCGAGTGGCACCTCGTTTAGCACCAAATAAATCTCTCTCCATTTCTCCCGCTGTCCCTCACATCTGTACTCATGTGCTGTTCTCAAGAAATAAGGAATTATAAATAAAAAAAAAGTAGTGATGAAACTGTGATGGAGTACCTGCTATGAATGAAAAAATAGGAGACTTTTTTCTTTCTTTAAAACTCATGCAAGAGAACAGTATGTTCATCAACAGAGAGCCAAGGGTATGAGAAACTGGTGTGTCTTCCGTACTGTGACTTCGATGCAACATATTTGTGAGAGTTATCGAATGTGTGAAATGGTGTCGGGGAGAGAACGGGCAGCCGAGCGTAAAAGGAATAAATAAGGAAGCTGTAGAGAAACTGGGGGAGATGAAAGGAGGATGTACAGCCAAACAGATTCAGTGAGATGCAGTATAATCCTGACCCCAGTCTTTTTAAGACGCAGTGGTACGTAAAAGGGTGATGCATTTCCTCTGTATATAATGAGCTGTGGGTAACAGTAGACAGCCACCACACAAAGCAATTGAGGAGAAACAGCTCCTGCTTTTTTGTGGGCCGGCTTAGAGTCAACAGCTTTCCTGCTCGTTACGTGTGGCACAGATGAAGGATTAAACCCCTTATGGGTGAAATGGATCACTGACCCTTCACAATGGATTTCAACTGGCTTCCTGACCCTTGCAGACAGTCAATGACTTCATTTCCTCATGGTGATCAGCCATTGTTCAACATTTTATGATTGTAGCAGCCACCTGTCTCCCATAATGCAAAGCAAGTTCACCTCTGAACCGTACATTATAGCAACGTGAGATGGGCTTTCTTGTGTGTTTATTGCTTCATTTGTCTGTTGAAGTCTGAAAGAAAAGGGCACAGTTTGTTCTATGTAACTTTTTCGACTGCAGCAGTCAGCTTGATTCATGCTGAACTGACAGGAGTAATCATTGGCCAGTGGCTATGGCATAGCAGAGCAAAGAGAAGCAGATTGCCTGAGAGTTTCTTAAAAGAACTGAAATAAACTCTGTTTTATATTGCCATAGAACATGGTTGTCGAATTTCTATAGTTTCTGATTCAATCTTTGATAGACTCTAAATACGTATAAGGAGTTTATAGACTGAAAAAAAAAACTAAGCAGGAAAATTGCAATAAGTTTTTTCAAAGAAATGCAATCTTTGAATCCTCTCACAGCCAAATTATACTGGATGAGGGGATAGTTTTCAAATGTTTTCTTGCACATCCATGAGCTCAATTTGTGGTGGAAAAAAATGAAGATAAAATATGGACCAATGCGGTTTCTTTCGGAGAAGACAGGGGACAGAAGTCTCTCACCCGCCCCTCAAACCTCTGACAATTAGCAGGCCCAGATCCTGCTATTGATTTCATGCTGGAAAGTGTTATTGATGTCTCAACTGTGTACATGATTTGTATGCTGCATATTAATTTGGGTCAAATCAGGAAGACTAAGATGAGGCTAAGAAATTCTCTGTAATGAGTAATTGACACAAAAAATAGTTTTGCATTGAATTTCAACTCCTCTTTGATCAATAAATATGGTTGATGGAAATATAATCACCCATCTGCCACAAATCATGCCACAGAACTTGGAAATGAATACAATTTCATTATTTTCATATTCCCCATTTAAAAGAGTCAGAGCAAAAGCTAATATTTCTCTTTTCTTAGGTGGTAGGAGAGGAAATGTACTTCACATCCACAATTATTCCATCATTCTCACTGATTTTTACCGCCACCCAACGAAGTCGGAGGGGGTTATGTGATCATTACCGTTTGTCTGTTAGTTGGTTTGTTTGTGAGCAGGATTAGACAAAAAGATATGAATGGATTTTCCTCAAATTTGGTGGAATGATAAAGTATAATTCAAGAAAGAGGTGATTCGATTTTCGGAGTTCAAGGTCAAAGGTCAAGGGCATGCAAAAGGTCAAAAACACATTAACAACAAAGTTGCGCCAAGACCACAGGACTGCATAAACACAGGGGTTGCAAGCTGATACTGGCAAAAATAACATTGAGTACACTGGCGGAGGTAGTTGTACTCTCTGTGCGCAGCTCTAGTTTATTTATTTGATGAAGATGCTGGTAAGGTCATGTACAAAATCTCAATATGCCTGAAAACATTAGGGAAGCCATTTACTTGGAATAGATCTCCTGCATTTGGATAAAATTGTTTGGCAACTTAATCTGAATCCATCCTAATACATGAGGAAAATTTGCTTCAAACCAGGCAACTACCTGTGTCCTTGACATCAAATAGTTGGATTGCTCAATTTGATATGGAGAAGGTTAGGCCTAGTTTAGTGAATGTAGTTTCCTTTTTGCAGGTTTTCCCTGTTCAAACTCTCAAGTTGCTGCTTTAAAGCTATCGATTAGTCCATAAAATAAAGCTATGAAGGGTCCTTCCTTTGTGTACAATGAGAGCCATTATACATTTTTGCAAAGATTTCTAGTGTGAAGACATATCTTATGGTCAATGAGTTTTCATACAATCAGCCTTAAAGTATCTGTTGTAAGCAGTTATAGCTTGAAATCTAGTGCAATTAATCTCTGTTCTAGGTCCCCATGTTAGCCTTCTTTTCAATACTGTAATCTATGGAATCTACAGTGCATACTATGGGCAATTTTACTGTATTCAACACTATGCGTTCTTACTTAACAACATTGTTGCCAATGTTTGCAGCTTGAACACGACAGCAGTAAAAAACTTTTCTAGTTACAGAGAAGAGCTGATTGGTGTTGATTTTTGATCATTATTATATGATATTTTTTTATTTTATTCTTTCGATAAGGTATTAAATATATCCTATCACCAGGACTATGGTTTACATACTAGAAATATAAAATATGAAAGATAAAGAGTGCATATATACTACACCAAATGTGCAAAACATATTTTCCCATTTTTTGTTAAAAAAAAAAGAACTTTAACTTTAACAGTTAAGAAGTTTTCAGTTATATTAAGCATATTATATAAATTATAGACCATTATGAAAACATTTATGTAAAACTAAAGATGAGTTTTAATTGATGCACTTCCTTATATCATAAAAATTCCTCAAAATAGACTTCCCTGGCTTTTATTACAATGAATTCAATTAGTGAATGTCAGTCCAGTCATTTGCACTAATTCCTGCTATTCAGGCCAGCATTTCATTCCGAGAAAAGGTTGGGACTGGTGATATTTATGACTAGCAGTGAGGTAAATAAAATTTAAAAATAATAAGAATTGAAACAGCTAATGTCAGCATGTCCCTCAAATGTGTTAGAAAGTCATTGAAACGTTTAAAAGCAACGTGTTTCAAAAAAAGAAAGGAGGAAGTTTTTGATGTTTTGCCCTCCATGCTGCATAACGTAATAAAAGGTTTTGTGGAATCTAAAGGAATTGCTTCGCAGGAAGGGCAAGGACGCAAACATAAGCTGAATTCCTGTGATCTCCGATCACACATATGGCGCTGCATTGAGAACTGTCACTTATCTTTAAGTGATATTAGTACACGGAATCAAGATTACTTCAGAAAACCTTCAAGTACTACAAGGTGTGATTACATTTGCAAATGTCAGTTAAAACTTTACCGAGCCAAGAGAAAGTCTTCGGTTAAAGGTGTCCAGAAGAGCTGTTGACTCCTCTTAGCTTGGAGGCATCTGCAAAGGACCATCACACTGTGGAAACTTAATTATACTCATCAATATTTCAGATCATTTATGAAAGAAATGGATTTTGTGCGCTTTGGACTAATGAAAAAAGGCCAGTCCATACTATTATCAACAACAAGCCTAAAAACCATGTTTGGTCTGAGTATGGGGTTGTGTCAGTGCCCTTGGGAGGGGTAACTTGCACTTCTGCGAAGCCTCCATTAATGCTGAAAAGTACACTTTTCAGTACAACATATGCTGCCTTCAAGACGACACCTTCTCCAGGGATATTCCATGATAATTCAACAAGACAATATAAAACTGCATTTCACTGGCATTACACAGGCATGGCAGCAGAAGGAGAGGGTGTAGATGCTAGACTTGTCATGACCCTCGTGTAAATGCCCTCTCTGTCTCCTCGCATTCAGAAACTTGTGTGTCTATTAGAATTAATGTCTCCTTTGATTGATACTTACCTCACCCCTTGTATCTGTCACATACTATATACAACCCCTTTTTTGAGTTGATAGTTGCTGGATTGTAATTCACTAAATGTGCTTAAAATCAGTCAGTATTTACTAGTAAAACCCTTCATCTTTAGAAAGTTAAACGTAACCTTCAATGCTAATATTTACGGAAACTTCCCTCCTGGTTTAGTTTGTAAGAACGCTCCCTAGCTTTTCTCAGGGTCCGGCGATTAGGGACTGCGTAATTGTTACGGTAACCCTTTCGCAGTATGCTTGCTCTGTTCAGTTTATTATAAACTAGCTCCCGATCCTTTAATTTTCATTAGGCTTGGAGCCGCGTTCCTACAAAGCTACTTCCTGCCTTCGGATAGTTCAGCTGTGCGCACTCCACCTGGCAGTCAACCGGGAAAGTCACTGGGCGGAGATTAGCCACGGCTACAAGGCCTCGCCAACTACATCTGAACTGGTGTGTCACCCTCCACTGGGCTCCGTCCCTGTGTCCCTGTATCACTATCAATAAACCCAAGTATTGGACTGTCATCCACCGGCGCGCCTGAGTCCGGGTCTGGATCGTAACAGGACTGGCCTGTCTCCAGTCCCGAATCGTCCTCAATAAAAAAACACATGGCACATTTTAAAGCAGAAAATGCACCAATGAAAACCCTGTACTGTTGCACACCTTAACACATGTCTGCAGGAAGAATGAGACAGCATTAAACCTGACACACTACATGAGTTGAATGGCTCTGTCCATTACCTCTGTTATTTCATTAAAACTGTAAGGGCAGGCCTCAAATACATGGTCAATAAAAGCCATATTCAGCCAACCACATAAACTCAGTTAAATTCACAATGTCCCCCCCCCCCTCCCCCCTTCCCCCATCCCCCTGCGATGCTGTTAAATTGTTTTGCCAGTTTAAAATGTTCCATTACCCGACAGTGGCAGGGCTGGGGATCTGTTGTGGCAAACTGTTTTTGAATGGTTCTCCGAAGAGCTGTGCTGCCTGCCAGCACATTTTTCATCAGCTGCACGACCTTTGAGTTGAAAGCGTTTGTGACAAAAAAAATGCTTTGTGATGTAAGTTGTTTCATTGTTAACATCCTTGTGTTGTCGGTGCTAAACTATCATGTGACCTGACTGTTATTTTTGATGTTCTCCTGCATTGTATCTTCACCTCACAAACCCCAACATGCGCAAATCAGTCTGCCGTCCTGTTCCTCTCTCCCTCCCTCTGATTCACACACTCTCGAGCATAGACTGATCGTCCCATCTGCAGTCAGGCAGTTTGTTTTAACAATAAAGCTCTTTCCTAAATCTAGATTTCAGAAGCGAAATGCTCAAATGACGATGTCCACAAAAGCAACAACAACAGCAGCAGCAAACTGATATCAGTGATAACAGACTGCCTACGCCACAGATGTCCTGCTGGAAGCAGTTCATCCTCTTAGCATTGGGCAGAGGCAACTCTGCAAACCTCTGTGGGACAGTTAGCCTGCTTAGATTGCCGGTTCAGGCAAATGACCTGAAATGGGCTGCTGGATAACAGTGCACTTACGCTGCCAAAATGTCTCCAGCGGGGAGAGGCGGACGCAAGCATCCGCAGCTTTCAAGCTGGGTTCCTGCAAATACCCCAATAATTCAGCTGACCTATTACCCATGCACACAGAGAAACCTGCAATATGGCTGCCAAGGGAACACAACGATATGTACTTCCACAATCACCCCCAAATGCAAATAAGTCCAGGTTGGCTGGGTTAGCTCCTCGACTGCCTGAAACAAACTCCATGAGTACCGTACCTCTCAGTTAATGGACTTGAGTCCCAACAGTCCGGTCCGTAAGGATTTGGACAGGGACGCACTTTTTTATTTTATGCTGAGTTCACCGCCTCAATGGTTTTCGTAAACAATTGAGAGATGGTTAAACTAAAGACTTGCAGCTTTTAATCTTTTGATATTTACATCCATATCATGTTAACCATCTGGGAATTGCAGGCTTTTTATGCCCTATCACTGTACAAATACTTATAGACTATGTTCTGCCAAAAACACTCAGGCATTACAGATTATGAAACTACACTTGACCTATACTGTTGTTTTTTTTCCAGCGTGAAGAGTGTTGGCCCAGTTATACTGCAGTTCTTAGAATTAAATGTGATTTGGAGGGTGGCTTCAGGCACTTCAGATTAGCTTTGGCTCTGGGCAATAAAATGCTGGATTAATGCACTCACTCCGCAATGAGGTGTGATTCTTTGCTAAGAAAGGAAAATGTGGACATATCACAAGTGGCACCTGATCCAACAATAGTACCCTGGCGTTCAGATATTACTACTCTGCAAAGTAATTATGAAAAGCAGGCATTTTTATTCACTTACTGGGATAGATGCAATGCTACCTGGGAATTTACTAACCACATTCAAGAGTTAGAAAATGCTCCAGTGCATCTTAAGTGTGTTAGATGATGCTGCAGTCACAGTCAGTTGCACAAAATTACAATCACAAACCAATTGTGCTGTTTTCATAAAAGTCTATAAAACTCAGAAAGCTGCTTAGCAAATGAGAAGTGATTAAATATCAACTAATTATTATCAAGTTGTTGCTCAAAATATGTAGGAGTTCGTTTTTTGTCATTAAAGTTAAGATAAGAAAACTCTTTTCCTCTTTATCTGACTCTCAGGAAAACTATGCAACATATAATTAATTGGGCCAATAAAAATTTCCTTGATTGAGATTCATAATCTGTATTTTTCCTGACTAGTGCTTATTTAATAGCATGCACGACAATGTGACCAAAGTAACCCCCTCCATGACAAAAGAAATTCTCAATTGGAAACTAAAAAGTCATTAAGATAACATGCCCGGTATCACAGCAATTACATACTTTCCATAATTTATGTTTAATACTGAGCGTAATGAATCTGCCAATTACACTTTTCACATCAAATCACAATTCCTCATTTCTAAGAGAACAAGAATTGTACGGTTAACATTAAAGCATGATGACTAGTGCTGACTTGGCATCAGGAGCTATGGCAATCAGCCCCTTTGAAAGCCATCAAGCCAAAAATAAAAAATTAGAAATTAATCTTGGGTCCAAGAGCAGCTGCCCCCTAGACAGGCAAAGCCCTTCCTGTCAGCTGAAAGTAATTCACTCGCCCTCTGCCATCCACTGGGGCATCAGTCAAGTATGGTAGTGGGTTGAAGCTGAGGGAATTTTCAAACTGAAGAAAATATGCCTTTGACCTTTCCCCTTTTTTAATTTCATAGAGAAATCTGCCTCTCATGGCCCCGTTTATCCTGTCCACAAGATTTTTTACTAAATTATCAACTCATAAAATTCCACTGATTTCAATTTTGAATGAAGTAATGTTCCCAATTCTGACTTTCCAAGTAAAACAGATGAGAATAAGTTTACACTTTGGCAACCTTTTACGTAAATGCATATTTATGTTTTTAGGATTAATACGTAAATTAATAATCCTAAATCATAAGTGGTTTTAGAAATATTTTTCGCAAAGTTGTCAAATGGTGCATCATCAAGAGGGAAGTAATCATTATATTTATTAAACATAAACACACAGGCACTGACATGTGCTAACATTTGCAGTTGATAAGTAAAATTTAAAAAGGTTTCACAACTCACAGACACAAACAAAAAGATGTGTCTGCAACGGTCAAGTGGTCATCAAAATAGAATGATTGAAACAATGCAGCTTTGTCTGACGACGCTAAATTTCTACTCTGATAAGCAGTACGTAGCGTAAATTTGGCAATAAAATATGAATCAATAAAATAAATCCAAGTCATTTGTCAATATGCTCACTAAGGATCATCTTGTAATACCGTAGGGGATTTGGACAAATTAGGTTCTTTAATTCCAGTTCAGTTTCTTTAAATCACCACAACAAATAAAAGATTACTGCTGACCATGTTACCTCCTTTATAGCCTCAGTCAACTATTTTCAAATGCATACTTGCAGCAGGATAATATTCCATATCAGGAACGAACCCCTTTTAATCTGAAACTGGACTGAAGGGTGGGACAGCGACCTCATTTTATTCTCAATGACCAACATGATGCTCAGATCTCAATTTAATAGAAAACTGTTTGACATTAGTGGAACTGGAGTGTGTTCCACCCTAATGTGTTCACTCCATATTGCTCAGAAAGAAGGGGGATACTGTGTACCCGCCTATGTATATGTGCGTCTGTGTGTGTGTGTGTGTGTGTGGGGGGGGGGGGGGGGGGGGGGGGTTATGTAGGTTTCTGTGCTTTCAAGCCATAGAGAGAGAGGGGGGGGAGCTCAAGATTGAGATATATAGACTAGGAGACAGATGAATTGGCATGCTCGGTTTTAGTTTTTAAATAATTGACACTTTTAATGATTGTCTGTCATCTCTTACCTCAGTGCTGGCACACTGTCATAAAAGTTCCCTTTGAGACATATTATGGGCAACATTAAAATGGCTGAATTATTAATATTTTCCTCCCGTAAAATATTAATGAAGGATATGTATTAGAAGTTTGTTGATGCATTTTTCATTCTCAATGACTAAGTAAACCTCTAACATTTATGTAATAGGATTATTTTGTTTGCACTTATTGTCCACAAAATTTGCAATCCCAAAGTTCACTGACAAACACTGTCCACAGCGTCTGGAGTTGTAGGGAATGCCCCCTCAAGAAATTCAGTCGACTCATGCTTGGCCCATGAAAGTGGTAAAACTGTCACTGGCATAACTCTGGAATACCTCCAAAATATTGTAAAATATATATTTTTTAAAATATTGCTTGACAAGTGAAAATGTACTTACTCCATTGGCAAGATTGTCAAAATTACCTCAACTCAAGGATACATTCTTTGTCTTACTAAGAAAATGGTGGCAGAAAATAAGTGTTTTCAGTCTTAAAATGAGTAAATTTCCCTTTCTTGAAAATCACATTTTGCAGTGTAGGTTTTTAATTGAGCTCATGTGCTTTTCAGGGGAGCTGAGGTCCCCTTTGATCCCCTGAGATTCGAACCCTTTTTCTTTCCTCATAACCAAATAACCTCTCACACCCTGTGTAGCACACGAGTAACGCTATGTTGAGTGATATGATCCATTGAAAAGGGCCTGAGGTGCTCATTCAGTAGCACTGCACAGTGATATCAATCGAAGACATGACCTTACATCAATCTTACCGTCTAAGAGCATCATTGCAGCTAAAGCACGGAAATAAAGCGTCTAGTAAAGACAACAACACAGAAATAGTCACTCAGTGCAGGGACACTCACTGCATTTCTTATTTTTCTTCCCCACATGAATTATTACTTTTTAGACTTGGATGGTACAATTACTGGTCATGTAAATCTAACTCTTTGAAGCACTAGTCAAAACTCACTCTTGCAGCCTTAATTTACTAATTAATTTTTCCTATATTAAATACTGATAAGACTTCTTTCTAAAGCTTGTAGTAAATAAATCATGTACTTTAAAAAACTAGGCCAGTCCCTTTTGAGAATGTGTCCTGCTGGGTGTTTACAATACACTGAGCAAAATACATTAATTAATGCAGCACAAAAGTTTCATCTTTAGTGATTCAAGGAAAAAAAGAAAAATCCATTTGTCCTTCACAGAGGGTTTATCACCCGTGGATGGAGACCTGTGCATACTGAACAAGCCTAATGTGATGTAAATGAATTACTCTGAATGACTCCAGCGCAGGATGTCCAAACATGTCCATTCACATTACATTTGTATGCCCAGGTGTGCTAACTCAATTGCAAGCCAACAACACAAATTAAATCCTGAGTCTGTGATCAATCACAGCATCATTATTAATACAATGCAATCAACATCTGAACCCCCAAAAGGCCTATTCCTAAGGAAAAGGTCATAATTAATATTCTCTTCCTGAAGAGCTCTCAATTTGATCACAAATTAGTCAGCCAACCAGAAAAGCATGAGCTGGGTGGGGGGATCTTGGATCTTTGAAACAACAGGTCAATTTGGAGATTTCTAATGCATTCTGATGACTTCACTGCCTTCTTTATCGAAGCTGAATTCTAAGGTTTGCGATTCCATCATGACAAGGTCATCTATACCAACAGTTAGTACTCTATTATTGGCAAGGGGTTGTGTTGCACATTAGACAGGTCTGGTGTAATTTGGATGGGATAACAGTCATGTCTTCCATTGACCGCATACTTGCATACTTAGGTAGAGTCCTCCATGTTGTGCACTGTCCCTATTTAACAAAGCCCATATAAATCAATTCAATTTAAGGCCAGTGTCTTTGACCTGATCTCAACACACACACAGTGATCGTGAAGAAATACATGTGGACACTTCACAGCTAATGCTATGTATGTAATAATCAAGCTTACATTGGCCAAAGAAATCTGGCGAGATGCACTCTTTAATCTAGGCTACATTATGTAGTCTACAGTGGTACAATCCAAAAACAAAACAGACCTGGAATGTTTTTGGATGGTCTGAATTGCAGTATGTTGCATGTTGGAAGACAGGGAAAATGGTTTGATTTCCTTGAGAAAAGCAAATGTAAGGCTGAAACACTGAAGCATTTAGGTTCAGAAAGTGAACATCAGTCACATCTGTTCGAGATTGTTTCTTTGATTTAGAGCATTTTGTTTGATGCTGGGAGTGCAGAGCTGGTATGAGAAAGGCATGATTAGCAAAATACCCAGCTAGTCCCAGCAGGGTGGCACTTACAAACCTTTAAAAAAATAAACGCTGTTCTCAAACTTTTTGTGCCAGCTGAGATTACCATCGTAGACTCCCAAACAGCAGGCTGCTGGCTCATTCTGAGAGCTCTGCATACTGAACAATACTTTCTGTATGAAAAGCTTCATCCTCCCACATTGAGGAAATGTTTCCTGACAGTGTAGTGGATGGGCAGCGTGATGTCGCCAAATTTCATCCCCATTTCAACACAAAGAAATCCACTGTGTAGCATTTTTCCTGTCCGTTAGAAGTTTCTGAACCTTGGATAAGCAGACAGCCAAAAGCGACTCAAACCATAGGAAACCCAATCTCTGAGCACCTCAGACCTAAGAGCCTCCCAAACTCTGCTGATGGACTTTTTTCTCTGTTTATTCAAATACTGCTATATGAGAAAGAGGTTTAATGTCGCTTTGCTCTTGTACTGACTCCATACATTTCTGCGGATTTCCAAAATAAAAAACAACCAGTTTTTTCATATTATGTAGTTCGTTTTATGCTCTAGACGAGGAATCAAGTGTGGAGATAGTAAACAATCCAATTAGAAATTTTACTAACAGCTCATATGGTGATTTTGGGACAGAACCCCAGAGGGTAGAGGTAGGTACGGTGCCCCGGATATGGATAGCACAGTTCAGTACAGATGCTTTTGACGAAGCTGAGCTGTTAATTGCAAGCCAGTGGCTTCCAGGATAATGGCCAGGTGGAGTATATACTCAGCCAGCACCGACCTGTCCCACAGGATGATAGAGTAGCTTCAGGGAAACTTGTTCTAAACTGATGACCATAAAAGGATTGGGAGCTTGTTCCTAACAAACTGGACAGAGGAACATACTTGGAAGGGTTAATAAGAGTTTGGTATCAATCCTACCCCCGGATTTGCCTTGGGGTCTTGTTCCTATTAAACTGGCCTGATGAACTGACTTGAACGAGGTGAACTTGTACGCAGTCCCAATCCTGGATCCTGAGTAGGCATGGAAGCTTGTTTGAGTTAACTGACAGAAGAGGAAAGCCTGCGGTAACTCATGTCATTAGAGAACAGGTCACACTTAACAAAGATAAAGAGTTTCTACAAGGAAAACTGACTGGTTCTAAGCCCAAAAAGTAAATTGACCAAACCCTCACATGCTCTAGCCATTGTGCCGTAGCAGTTTAAAAAAGCCAATCGGATGCTAGGATACATTGCCAAAAGTATTGAGCAGTGGCGACCGGCCAGTAGAGGGCGCTGGGGCACTGCCGCCCTTCATATCAAGAGATGAAAATTAAAAGTAAAGGAGCTCGGCCTGGACCGACCCGATTTAAAGATTCAGCACCAGGCAAGTGATCGTGGATGAGCTTACACCTGGGGCTTCTCTCGCACTTGTTACGTCAAACGGAGTTGACTAGCTGGATGTGGCGTTAGCAGTGCCGTTTATTGCTTTCCCTGTTTATCGCTCCAATTTGGCAGATTCCACAGAAAGTGTGACCAGTTGACAACTTTTATTTTCGAACCACTATAAAATATTCCATCTCTGTATGCATGTGTGAGCGGATGTTCACCTCCTGGCCTTCTAGAATTTTCACCAACTCCCGTTTGTTTCCGTAATCAAAAAGGTAATAATTTCCGTCCACAGTAATTACATTAGCAACTCCCTGTAATCTTAGTACAGCACCGCTGTGAATGAGATTTTGGTGGCTGCTGGCAGGGTATTTAAACCCTTTTGTGCAGATGTGTCCGCCAGTGGACACGGAGCTGCAGATTTATGCATGAAGTTACAATATTCTATCAGTAGATGGCACATCTGGATCAGTTATTGAATTTCACTAGCAAGCCGAGTTTGAACAGTTTATTAAATGGACGAGTTCACTTCAATCCCTGGTTTGACTTAAAGTGGTTGGCACATCCATACTACAGGGTGGCCCAAATAAGTGTCCCTCCGTCCTCTCAGAACTCCAGGGTGGTTGAGGAAATGAGTGGGCAGGATTGACTAATTATTCAGTGTATGAATTTTATTGCCACAAAATAATCCCAGGAAAAACTGTGCATTTCAGGTCACTGTTCATGAGTAGATGTTCAGGCTTAACAAAGCACTGCTTATTGTGGATTAGCGGGTTGGTCACTGGTGTGCCTTCCCTTGTCTCTGCCATTATTGGCGTTGGCTCAGACAATCTTGTCACTGTTTGAGTTTTTAACTTCATAATTTCATCCTGTTAAGTACAGTGGGACCTGTTGGTCACATTTTGTGTGAAATCTGTCATTTATGTATATAAATATGTAATTTACCACAGCTGTAAGGTGCTGGAAAAGCATGAAAATGCACCTTGAAAATCCTTGATAGGTGCCTTGAATTTCCCTTTGGTAAAGGTGTAAGAACCCTGTAGACAGCATTACAGTGCTGTGTTTTTAGATTTGTGTTTTGTTTTTCTTTTAACTATGTTCCACTTATTGTTTGCATCTTTACAAAACATCAAAATCCCAGTTCATTGGTGGACTTTAACATGACTGCTTTTACAATCAATCTGCAAGTAATGTAAGGATAGATACAGTGATCTGTAAGTAATGTAAGGACAGGTACAGTGATCTGTAAGTAATGTAAGGACAGATACAGTGATCTGTAAGTAATGTAAGGACAGATACAGTGATCTGTAAGTAATGTAAGGACAGATACAGTGATCTGTAAGTAATGGAAGGACAGATACAGTGATCCGTAAGTAATAAAAGGACAGATACAGTGATCTGAAAGTAATATAAGGACAGGTACAGTGATCTGTAAGTAATGTAAGGACAGAGACAGTGATCTGTAAGTAATGTAAGGACAGATACAGTGATCTGTAAGTAATGTAAGGACAGATACAGTGATCTGTAAGTAATGTAAGGACAGATACAGTGATCTGTAAGTAATGTAAGGACAGAGACAGTGATCTGTAAGTAATGTAAGGACAGATACAGTGATCTGTAAGTAATGTAAGGACAGAGACAGTGATCTGTAAGTAATGTAAGGACAGATACAGTGATCTGTGGATATGGGGGACACATCCTCAATTCATAATAAAAAAGGGTACAAACCCTGATAAAATCTATTGGCTACATTTTCCTTCTTAATAACTGACTGCGTCGACATCAAAGCAGCTGACAGGTGTGCTGCGCTAAGGTAAATTGCCCCCCCCCCCCCCCCCCCCCCCCCCAAATTTTTTAGCTCCAGCCGCCACTGGTATTGAATACAAATACGAGGAGGTCATATTTCTCTTGTACAACACATTCATCAGACCACATCTTGGGTATTGTGTAAAGATCTGGGGACCATACTTTAAGAAAGATATAGAGGTCCTAGAAAAAGTTCAGAGAAGAGCCACTTCGCTAATTCCAGGTATAAAAGATGAAAGATATGAGAAGAGGCTGAAGGTCCTTAATCTCTTCTGTCTTAGGAAAGGAAGACTTAGGGGTGATCTGATTGAGGTCTTCAAAAATGTTAAAGGGATTAAGAAAGTGAATTATGTAGGATTCCTTCAGCCAAGTTTTGTTAGTGGAACTCGGGGTTGTGAATTGAAGTTGACCAAGGGTAAATTTAGCACTGATATTAGGAAATATTTTTTCACCCAAAGAGTAATTTCAATGTGGAATAGCTTGCCTGACCATATTGTTGAGGCAAAAACCTTGGGAGTTTTCAAGAGCAGGCTTGACTTAAAGCTAGATACCATTGAGTCATTGAGTATCTGAAGTGATATATTCACAATAGTAAAAAGAAACTGGTGAGCTGACTTTGGCTGAACGTCCTGTTCTCGCCACTCATGTTATGTTATGTTAAATTACAATCTAGTAACTCACAGCGCAAAGCAGGGCGCTTAAATACCCATCACATGGTCATTAGGAAATAACCATAAAACAAGACACAGCTGCATATGAGCAAACAGGCAAGATGTGAAGCAATGAAAGGAGACATACTTCTAACAGATACGCAGGTTGTTGAATAGGAGAGGCATTCACAAAAGGGTTGTCACAAGTTGGTATGAGTCATCGGACTGTAATGCTGTTCTTAGCACAGATGAGGACATGAATGCTCTACCAGCGGTATTCATACAGAGCCATAATACGTATATGAATACATGCACATGCACATCAAACCTTCACAAATCTCCCTTCACTGGTGCCTCATAGCTGAATGTCCTTATGAGATCTGATTCATTTTTTTCATGCTAGTTTTGAACAACTCTATTGCTTGAAAAAAAAGTCTAATTCCTGTCCTTTACAATTGCTTAGCAGCAGCCTCTTTTACAAATCTCTTCACGCAGTTTGTATCACCATCATGCAGCTTGGCCAAAAAAAACTTATCTCAACACCAAAAAACTTTGTACATATCTCAAAATGAAGTCATTTCACCATAACACTGGCAAAAGCTTTGACACTGCAAGCATGCAGTGTCACTTATAACACAATGACCTAAACATAAAGTGCAAAGCACTAAGGACACCTCAGCCTCGCCATTGTACCAAACAGATTGGCATCATCACGAAGGTGCACATGAACATGAGAAATAATACCTGCTGATCAATATATGAACTCATGTTTTTTACACAATTAACATAAATGGGCCCAGTGACCTAAATCCAAGACTAAATATTTTTGCATCGTTGCCTTCTATACACAATCATTTCATTGCACTAAGATAAAAAAAAGGAAATTGTGTTTTTTGTTCATTTGTGCAAGAGTGAAAAAGCACTCAAGGTCATAGTGTAACGGTTGAAGGTCAAATGTTGAATACAACCTGTCAAGCTCTTCAAGCTGTAGTTGTGAAACAGCACCCCCTCTGGCTTCCTCCTTTATATATTCACACAGCACATTTTCCTGTTTTTTCTTTTTTCTGGTTTGAAGCAGGCTCCACTGTTGTGAACAGCTCTCCTTTCAAGCGGGGAAAATCTGGGCAAATATACGTCTTTCTACAACAAATTAAAAGAAGGAAAGTGAAAACAATTAAGACCAAAACAAGACTTTGCCCAAATAATGCATAGGTCCGTCCATTGAACTTTATACATATGTGGCCAGTTTCACATTGCTGCTATTATTAATCGCTGTGAAACAACCTGCACAAAATTTCCAAGGTCAAGGTCACTGCGCCCAGGTCAAAGGTCAGATAAAAAAAGTAGGTTGTTGTAAAACTACAGTCCAGTACAGTCATTAAATACAAAGAGCTACTGATTACTGGGCTGTAGAAAATGTGAAATAGACAGACAGACAGACACACACACGCGCACACACACACACACACACACACACATATGCACGCACACACACACATGCACACAAGTACGGACACCATCATGATGATAATACTCCATCGGCCACTAACCACAGGGAGCATTGAACGATGCGGTTTTTTTTCCTGAATCTCTTGCGTGTCTTTTACTTTATTGCATAAATTAAAGTTCCATTAGAGAATAAGAATAGATTTCACTCCATAGAATGTAATTTTGCATATTTCAGGATTTAGTCATAACTGCTACCATACATTATGCTTCAATCATCTTTTTTTAACCAGATTGTCGGTAGAAAAAAAAAAAAACTAAAAACTAAACAGGAGAAATTCCAAACTTCATGTGCTATAATAACAATGACAAAAAATAGACGCACTGTTGCGCTGTTATAAATGATTGAATTCAACAACTACATTTTTTTTCCCTTGTTAATTTAACTGGAAGTGGAGTCCTGCACCCATTTTACTGTAGTACACAGTTAACATACACAGAACTCTGTTATAAACTTATTGTAAAATTACAATTAAAATAACTGGTAAAATGCGCCAGTATATAACAGTGTGCTGATAAGTTCTTGTAGGCCAAAAATTTCCAGAGATGGACTTTAAAACTAAAAACTGTCTGAAGCTTAGATCAATGTCCCCAATCCTCTCTTGGAGTACTTGTGCTGCAGGTTTCAGATCTCTTCCTGCTTTGGCAGAGGTTATTCAAATTATTAGATTATTATAAAGCTGCTACTGGGGTTAATAATGACCTACGCATTTGAATCACCTGTTCTGGAGCAGACAGACATCAAACACACAGGAAAAAAAGGTACTCAGGGAGAGGTCTGAGAATCTCTGCCATTGACTGAACAAAGTAGCCACCTTTTCCTGTGATTACTGCTAAGTACATTCAAGACATTTCTTCAAATAGGGTGGTTTTATGGTTCATGCCAAACATGAAGAAACACAGAATTTCCCAAGGATACGCTGCACTTGCGGTTTCCTTCTTCGTGATTTTTTTTTTCTTTTTTAACTGCAAAATTTTGGTCTCAATCATAAATTTACAGATTATTTTTTGACTTCTCATTTCTTTCATTGTGCATTGTGCCATTTGAGGATATTTACATGCTGGATTTATTCGTTATTTTTAAACCATGGAACACAAATATGAGTTAAGTGTTCAAAGTGTTGGGTTTATGCAACATATCCGCGCAACAAAAAGACCATATAGGTCATTTGTTCTCCACCCCCTAATACCACCCAGAAGAGGTTCCTCAACTATCATAAGTAACAGTACCACTGAACCTTACCGTCAGTAATAGAGGCAGCGCAGCTAAAAAAAAAAACAAATTGTTAGGAAAATGCGGTGACTCCGATTAAATTCACTACTCCCCAAAGACGGTGAGGTTAAGCGTCATGGTTTAGGCGCGCATTTGTTGGACCTTTCTATGTTCTATCGTCCGGGTTGATATCAGTGGCGGTTTGTCAATAGGGGGCGCAGGGGCGCCTCTCCCTCTCCTATACCATCCAAAATTCGACAAAGGAAATCCACTTAAACATACCAAAATTTGTCATTAAATTATAAACAATAACCGATAAAATTATTTATTTTTTCCACGTAATGATACCCTGTCGGCACCTGTCACCATTAAATAAAAGGGGTTTCACACAACCTATTAATCAATAGATATGATGAGAATACATAATTTATTAACGCAGGGGCGCCGGTCTAATGGGAGTCAATGCAAGTCCTTCAACTTTTGCCCAGCATGTGACGTGAGGCTTCTTTCTGATTGGTCGCTTCAACTTTCCCTGCGGGGCGCAGAGAAATGCGCCCCGGACACTCCCATTTTGATTGGCAGCGAATTAGTATTGTTGCTGTGATTCTCCTCCTCATGTGACTGGACAACGACAGCTGCCAATCATATCAACACGTCGCCGCAGCAGATGTGATTTACTCATGCGCGAACAACACACATTTTTATTCTCCGACAGATGGAGGTGCAGAATGGCACCTTCCAGTGGATCTCCGGAAAACTCCGTTATTTCATTACAGAATATCCCGTTCTCATGGCGTAACGTTACACTGGAAGAGAAAAAGAGGACAAAGGAGTCTGGACTTGACCGACCCGATTTAGAGATTCTGCAGCAGGCAAATGATCGTGGACGAGCTTATACCCGGGGCTTCCCCCGCACTTGTTAGGACAGAGTTGGTCTGCTGGATGTGGCATTAGCAGTCCCTTTTATTGCTTTCCCTGTTTGCTGTTCCAGTTTGAATCTGTCAAACAGTATTTCATACTGTGAAGCCAGTTTTTGCCACGAACGGAATTTCTGTTCGATGCGTGGGCTTAACCGCTCTGCATTCCGCATTTAAGTCCCTATTTTATAAAGACCGGTAGTGTGAAAGCTAGGTGAAGTGCATGCGAGCGTATGTTTACTTCCTGGCCTTCTAGAATTTTCACCAACTCGCGTTTGTGTCCCTCATCAAAAAGGTAAAAATTTCCGTCCACAGTAATAACGTTAGCAACAACCTGTAATCTCCGTACAGCACTGCTGCGAATGAGATTTGGCAGCTACAGGCAGGGCAGGTGTGTCCGCAAGTGGACACGGAGCTGCAGATTTATGCACGCAGTTACAATATTCTATCACTAGATGGCGCACCCAGATCAGTTATTGAATTTTCACAAACAAGCCAAGTTCGAACGCTGTTTGTATTAAATGGACGAGTTCACTCCAATCCCTGGATGGATCAAGCCAACCTTGGTTTGACTTAAAGGGGTTGGCACATCCATACTACAGGGTGGCCCGAAGAAGTGTCCCTCCTTCCCTTCAGAACTCCAGGGTGGATGAGGAACATGGACATGAGTGGGCAGGATTGACAAAGCCCTGCTTACTGTGGATTAGTGGGTTGGTCACTGGTGTGCCTTCCTTTTTCTCTGTTCATCGTACCATTATTGGCGTTGGCTCAGACAATCTTGTCACCGTTTGAGTTCCGTCCTGTGAACACCAATTTTCCGTCCATGTAACATTATCAACAAGACCAAATTTTTAAATTCCCTTTTCTTTTTTTAACCAAAACTTCAGTGATCCAAGTCTTAAACTTCTTGTAAACATTTGTTTTTATGTTATCAATGAAATAAACCACATATATAACATTAATTTATAATTTCGTCCTGTTAAGTATAGTGAGACCTGTTGGTCACACTTTCTGTGAAATCTGTCATTTATGTATACAAATATGTAATTTACCCCAGCTGTAAGGTGCTGGAAAGGCTTAAATCCCTGAAAAGTGCTTGAATTTCACTTTGCAAAAGGTGTACGAAGCCTGTTGACAGTATTTAAGTGCTGTTTTTTTTGTTTTTTTTTTGTTTTTCTGTTTAACTATGTTCCATTTATTGTTTGCATCTTAACAAATCATCAAAATCCCAGTTAGTTGGTGGAATCTTTAACATGACCACTTTTACAATCAATCTGTAAGTAATGCAAGGAAAAATACAATGATCTGTGGACATAGTGGATTCATTGTCAATTCATAATAAAAAAAAAGGGGTACAAACCCTGATAAAATCTATAGGCTACATTTTCCTTCTTAACTGACTGTGTCGACATCAAAGCAGCTGTCAGGTGTGCTGCGCCAAGGTAAATTGGGCACCCCCCCAAAATTTTTGGCACCAGCCGCCTCTGGTTGATATCGAGTTTCCTTTCCATCAAATTCCTGGCCCAGCTGGCTGATTGAGCTGGGCGGAGTTTTACGGACTCTCTATATATGATGACCGGGGGTTCGCCACGCCTATCGCTAGAGTGTCTGATTTTCTCCGGCCGAAATGCTAGAAACAACCTCTAGTCTGATTTCCTAGTGATTTTTTTATATTCTATTTATTGTTAGGAATTGCTGCTTTTAGAATTTTTCTCTCGTTTTTTCTCTCACACTGCTTCCGTGTTGCGGACTTTTATTCATCCTTGGAAGCGCGAGCTTTTACTGTAGGTGTGAATCTCTGTTGTGTTTGTGTCTCAGCTGAGATACTCTTCGTTTTCTCCCACTGGTCGCGGCACCTGGCGTCCGATCACCGCCCATCACAGTAATGTTCGGGGTTTAGGTAAGACTGTCGTGGTATATAAAACAGTCACGGCTTGTAAAGGACCTCCTTGGTTTGCAGTTTGTAATATTTCAGTTTTTATTCAACTGCTAACAAAAATCGATCAATACTGAAGCTACTTTATCAAAATTCTACATAAAGTCCGCATTATCAACAAACACCCAGGCCAAACACTTAACCTCACTTCAAAAACTCAGTTGAACTATCATAATCTTCATACATATCTCAAAATTAGCTTGTTTTTGTACGGGCCAGTGGCATGCCATTCGAAGTTCAGAGGGCCTTCAGGGAATGCATGCTATTCTGCTGTTAAGCTGTTAATCTGATTGACAATCAAATAGTTTATTGATTGAACAATCAAGACCACTACATGGCCTGTAATGATTAAGAAATTATAAAGACAAACGGATTGCCTATAGGCTACATTTATATAATTGTTGTGACATTTTAAGGATGTATATAAATGCAAAAAATCCAAAACTTTTGCTGACTTCCATTTTGGATCTTTTGCATTTATTCAGATTATCCCCATCCTTACAATTTCAATCCTATGTGAGTCCTGGCTAACAACGTCCTTCAGCTGTGACCATACTCAGAATATGGCACGAATTCTTGTACCTCATTGCTTAATGAGCCTTGCAAATTAAATTATGGAAATCTGTGCAATTTCTTGAGCTTACGAGTCCAGAATTTATCGACATATAGCCATTTTACATTGTCACAGAAGAAAACACCTCATAACTTTGTGATGCGATGAACAACAATGCTATCAAAAATAAATTTAACAGTCATTCTACCAGTTAATCTTTGCAACTGTTGCTATTCAGGCAAAGTACATGGCGAGAGGATTTGGTAATTAAGCATTAAAAGGTGAGGTCACTGCTGACGGACCGCTGCTGATCGGGGATAATGAGTGGGTGTTTAACAGCAAACTGTCACTGGACAGTGCTGATCAGATTCTGTTTGCTGCTCCTCTCTGCCCTGGGACGTCCACGGTTACTCTCTGTCCAATCACATGACTTCCCCTGCAGTGTGTATCCGTCAGGTTGAATCCTGCTTCATCCACTAAGTTGAATATACACTACAGGCCAAAATATTATGAACACCCTGCATTTTAAAAATTTGGCTGTTTGTCATCTCAAAATTAATTTTGAGCAACAAAGGCTTTGTCAATTATAACTTTTTTTGTTAAACGTAAGGGCCACCTTAAATAAGAAAGTGAACAATTCCATCCTCCAACGCCATGCCATTTCCTCTTGGCAAATAATGGTGGGTCAGAACTTTGTGCCTCAGCAGGACAATGAGCCCCAAAGACTCCTCCACGCAGCGCCAAAGATACCTTGACAAAAAGGAAGAAGCAGGAGTGTTTCAGAAGATGATGTGGCCCCCACAGTCACCTGATTTGTCACCCATTGAATTGCTTTGGGATGTACTTGACCGGGCAGTGAGAGAAGTGCACCCATCAAGTTCAAAAGAGCTCATGAAGGAACTCTTAAAAGTCTGGAATGAGTCACCTGGAAGTTTTCTCCTTAAACTACTGGAAAGAATGCAGAGGATGTGTCAGGCGGTAATCAAGGGAAAGGGAGGATACTTTGTAGAAAGTTGAATTTGAATATATACATCTCTCAGCAAATAATTTTGCACATTTCTAGTTAAGATATGTTTTTCTAGGTTATTCTTTTTTTTGTTGGTGGCTGAAAATTTACTTTTAAGAAAAACCAGCCAAATTCTGGAAAATGCAGACTGTTCAATAAATTTTGGCCTCACCCCATCAGAGACCATTGATCTTCGTCTTTTTCACCTATTTCCTCCAGGCACTCTGTTTTTCCCAGACACTCATCTCTTCTCACTGACCTGTCTTCCGTGATCCGTGTTTTCAAACAAAATCATTCTTAAGCTGGCAGTAAGACTGAAAACGGGAAACTTGAGTTACCTTTCAACTGAAATTAATTTCATTAGTGTTTGGAATGATTATTTTATTGTTTATTATATTTTAACACTGTTACCAGAAATACACTTTGCTATCACTCTGTTTTAAGTACGTTTAACAGATTTTAATACTGTGTGTTAGTACTTGAACAATGTGCGACCAATTGATAGTATTTTCCAAGCGCTGTATGAGTGGGTAAACAGTTCATAAATTTAGGAATGTGGTTATAAAAACTGAAATTCTGTTTAGCTGACTTTGAAGAGTTTTAAAAATATGACTTCAATTTTGACCGATGCATGTTAGCAATCAAAAAAAAAAAAAAAACAACAAAAAACGGTAAATTCACATGAGTGGGAATAAGACATCAGTCTCGCGTGGGAAAGTCTGTTTTGTCGTTCACACCAGCACACAAACCTTCTGCACATGCAAACTTTATCACTATAAAAGGATGTCATTCCTCTTCTGTTTTTATTTTTCTGTCACTGAAACGTTAATCCACAACCTATCCAGTCATGTTTCTCGTGAAAATGGGTTGTCTGTATCCTACAAGTCCAACTCCGCAAAGGTTGGGATGGTATAAGAAATGTGCATTAATACAGAAAGCAGTCATTTCCAAATTTACTTTGACCTGTATTTCATTCCAGACAGTACAAAGAGAAAATCTTGAATGTCTTGTCTGGTCAGTTTTGTTTTGATGTAAATGTACATTCCTTCCTGCCATTCAGGAGTGCAACTTTTTCAAAAAAGAGTTGGGATGCAGCGGATGTCAGCAAGCAATTGAAATTATATGGGACAAAAGCAGAATTTAACATCCTTTTCCCTCAGAGGCAAAGTTGGGCCAAAGATCGCCGATTTCGTCCCAAATGCATGAGAAAATAAAAACAGTGTTCCTCAAAGAAATATTTGGATGTTTCACCCGCTGCAGTGTACAAACATAATTTCAAAATAGTTGGGATGAAGTGTCAATTGTGAATAAAATCAAAATGCAATGGCTCTCAGATCACATATGTTATATACAATAGAACATGGATAACATTTCAAATGTTGAAACTGAGGTGAAAAAGCAAGAAATATATAAGAGAATCAGCTGAAAGAACGTTTAGCAGTAATTAAGTTAACTGGCATCAGGTGTGTATCATGATTGGCTATAAAAAGGGATGTCTTAGAGAGGCTGAGTCTCTCAGAAGTAAAGATGGCCAGAGGCTCTCCTACCTGTGAAGGCTTGCGTAAAAAAATTGTGGAATACTTTGAAAACAATGTTCCTCAATGTCAAATTGCAAAGGCTTTTTGAAGGTAACATCATCCACAGTGCATAACATCATCAAAAGATTCAGAGAAACTGGAAAAATCTCTGTGTGTCAAGGCCGAAGACCTTTACTGGATGCCCGTGATCTTCGGGCCCTCAGATGCCACTGCATCGCTCACCTGCATGATTCTGTCATTGATATTTCTAAATTGGCCCCGGAATACTTCAAGAAACCACTGTCTGTACACATAGTCCGACATGCCATCTACAGATGCCACCTAAAACTCTATCATGCAAAAAGCAAGCCATTGTTGAACATGATCCAGAAGCGCCACCATGTTCTGTGGGCCATAGCGCTTTTAAAATGGACTGTCGCAAAGTCATAAAATGTCCTGTTGTCAGACGAGTCCGAATTTGACATTCTTGTTGGAAGTCATGGGCGTTGTGTCCTCCAGGTTAAAGAGGAGACAGACCACCCCTCCTGTTATCAGCGGTCAGTTCAAAAGCCAGCATCTCTGATGGTATGGGGATGGATTACTGCATATGGTGCGGGACACTTGCATGTTTTAAAAAGCACCATGAGTGCTGAAAGAATTACCTGCTGGAGGAACGGGTCAAAATTACTCCACAAACATTTGGTCTTCAAACTCTAAATGTTTATAAAGTTCTGTGTAAAGTAATGAGAACATTACAAAGTGGTACATACTTAACTTTCCCAACTTTTTTTGAAATATGTTACAAGAATTAATATTGAAATAAGTTTATTTAGAAAAATCTGTTTAATTCAACATCATATAAAACATCAAATAATGCACTATTGTATCGTTTTCAACACAATTCAATTCAAAAACAATTCATGAATCATTGCGTTCAGTTTGAAATTTAATCTAACCAACTGCCCCAGCTTTTTCAGATTTGGAGTTGCATTTGCACACACGCCTGAATTTGCCCACCTTGTCTGTTGGATTTGGCCTTATGTTCTCATTTTTTCCCCCATCTAATATCTTATTTAGCAGTACATCTGTGAAAAGTTGTTGTGATCCGGACAAAGAAGCGAATGCAGATTCAGGGTACAATCCACAAGGGGGTATTTATTAATAGGAATAATAATAGAGGGAGAGGCCATGGACCAGAATGGGGGGGGCGGGGGTGTGGTAGTCCAGCTAATTTGGTAAAGACTGGAGAGGGTTGAGTTGTATCTGTGCCAGGGCAGTAGCCATTCTGGCAAATTCCCTTCACCAAAGCAGGACTGCTGGACAATACAACCGAAGGGTTTCGCAGGAACGCAGTCCCAATCCTGGAGACCGATATTAAAGCTTTGGAGCTTGATCCTATAAAAACACTTTGAAGAATGACTGCATGTTTCTTCAACAATAAAAACGAATGGTAGAACATGGCTCAGATGAAAGAGATGCAAAATGACTGGATGACTTGATCGTGAATAAAGCATTACAACCCAGCAACCCAGATAACTATAAAGTAAGCTTATATAAACCAGAACTTCACATAAGGAGGAGGGCATACAATGGACAACACCTGGGAGCCAGGAGGGAGACAAGACAATGAGCTATTTTATGGAGACAAAAGCAAATCATTCGTACAGGTTACAGAAAAGGGGGAGGAACTAACGAGCCGTGAGGGTTGTGACAGAAAGCCTCTTTTACTGAGCCTTATCAACCAGGGGTGCGTTTCCCAAAATCACTGATGCTAACTCACATAGTTGGACCCATTGACTATGAACAGACAAACTATGTAAGTTGCTAACTTAGTTAGCAACTACACTTATGGGAAACGCACCCCAGGAAAGTTGTCAGGAGAGATGTCTAGTAGGAGTGCAGCATTTGTGAAACGGCACATTATCCCATGACACAAAAAAGTTTGCTGCATTAATTCTGACTGGCCTCCTCTCTTCCCCTGGCGCATGTGTTTCTTGCAGTTCATCCAAGAACAAAATGAGGCATTCTGTTGCATGGCCCTATGAGAGGTTTCTACAGAATCAAACCTCAATTTGACTGACCCGGACGTATAGTGATGTTAGCCCCTCTCTGACCTCGTACATTTATCACTACTCCTTTTGTGTATCTTGGTCTCCAGATTCTTTTTTCTAGAGTAAACTCAGCTTCATCCAAAAAGACAAATACGTGGGCTGCTAGTATGGCTTCAATCTACAAGACTCTAAAAATTACAGTGAACTCACTGTACAACATTAGAACAACAGAGCATCACTAATATTACTGAAATTTACATTATGCATAGCAGTGCAAGCTGTTCCATGTCCATTTTGGAAATAATTTTTCAACAGATTTATAAACTGTGTACAACCCCAATTCCGAAATTATTGGGACAAACTGTAAATTGTGAAAAAAATCAAAACGCAGTGACTTTCAAATCACAAGAGACAGTATTTTATTCACAATAGAACAGAGATAACATAGCAAATGTTGAAACTGAGAAATTTTACAATTTTATCCACAAAATGAGCTCCTTTCAAATTTGATGGCTGATACAGGTCACAAAAAAGTTGGGACAGAGGCCTGTTTACCATGGTGTAGCATCCCCTCTTCTTTTTAACACAGAGTGGAGGTATCTGGGCATTGAGGAGACAAGTTTCTTGAGTTTTTCCCACTCTTGTTTAATACAGGCTTCCGGCTGCTGGAGAGTTTTGGGTCTCCTTTGATGGACTTTTCGTTTAATTATGCACCAAATGTTCTCAATCGGTGAAAGATCAGGACTGCAGGCAGGCCAGTTCAGCACACGGACTCTCTACTACGAAGCCATGCTGTTGTCATAGCTGCAGTATGCGGTTTTGCATTATTCTGCTGAAATACACAAGGCCTTCCTTGGAATGGATGTCATCTGGAGGGGAGCATATGTTGCTCTAAAACCTTTATATACCTTTCAGCATTCATGGTGCTTTTTCAAAAATGCAAGGGTCCCACACCATATGCACTAATGCATCCCCATACTGGCTTTTGAACTGAACGATGAAAACAGGAGGGGTAGTCTTTCTCCTCTTTAGCTCAGAGGACACAATGCCTATGATTTCCAACAAGAATGTCAAATTTGGACTTGTCTGACCACAGGACACTTTGCCACTTTGCTAGTGTCCATTTTAAATGAGCCTTGGCCCACAGAACACAGTGGTGCTTCTGGATCATGCTCAACAATGGCTTCCTTTTTGCATGATAAAGTTTTAGGTGGCATCTGTGGATGGCACGGCTGACTGTGTTTACAGACAGTGGTTTCTTGAAGTATTCCTGGGCCCATTTAGTAATGTCAATGACAGAATCATGTCGATGAGTGATGCAGTGGTGTCTGAGGGCCCCAAGATCACGGGCATCCAGTAAAGGTCTTCAGCCTTTTCCCTTATGCACAGAGATTTGTCAGGTTTCTATGAAACTTTTGATGATGTTATGCACTGTTGATGATGAAACCATCCAAGCTTTTACAGTTTGACTTTGAGGAACATTGTTTTTAAAGTATTCCACAATTTTTTACGCAAGCCTTCTCAGGTTGGAGAGCCTCTGGCCATCTTCACTTCTGAGAGACTCAGCCTCTCTAAGACATCTCTTTTATAGCCAATCATGTTACACACCTGATGCCAGTTAACTGAATTACTTGCTACATGCTCTTTCAGCTGATTCTTTTCTATATTTATTGCTTTTTCAGCTCTTTTTTTTGCCTGTGTCCCAACTTATCTGAGACCTGTTGCAGCCAGAAAATTTGAAATCAGCTCTTTTTGCAGATAAAAATGTAAAATGTCTCGGTTTCAACATTTGAAATATTATCTATGTTCCTCTGTAAATTAAATATTGGCTTGTGATCAGAAAGTCATTGCATTTTAATTTTACTCACAATTTACACTTCATCCCAACTATTTTGGAATTGGGGTTGTATAAGCATGTACGAAATGGGATCTGAATACAAACCTTTGCAGGTGCAGGAGTTTGACTGAGAAAAGAATGTGTGAATTTTGAAAAATTTTGCCAATGAAAGCCTTTTGTGAAAGAGAAAAATGAAAAATTATCCACAGTTTAGTTTACTGTTGTGCAAACTGCGAAGAAGATGTGGCTTCAGTATGGAGAAATGCTGCTATTAGAATTAAACCTGGCCGTCTGAAAGTTTTATAAATGAAAAGCTCTCTCTTGGTGAATCCACGTCTTTCTTAGTCCTGCAAAGGATCCGGTGGGGGTTGGTGGGGAAAAAAAACTCTGAATGGAAAAAAGGCATCTGCATTTATTTTCAGCAACTTTATTTGAAAAGTTGAATCGCAATGACAGGGATAAAATTACAATAATTTTGCAATTATTCAGTTTATCAGCTATTCAAGTGAGGCCAAAGGGCAGATTGTTTGGGAGGGGGTGCTGTTGGGTGGCTGAGGCCTTGAAAGTATAATATGACTTTTGAGCTATTCCATATGGGAAAAGATTTTGCATGGCCCACCGCAAAGATAAGTAAACTTAAAAAAAGTCTTGATAGTTTAAGGATAGAGGACTTCATAGCAGCAGATAATTATGAGCTCCTGTCATGGGATTCCTGAAAAAATGCAAATGAAGGACGATCTAGACAGAGCCAGACCAGCAAGGGGCTTCTGTATATTTCATTAATTATTCACCTCAAAGCGATGGAGAGATATGGAGGGAGGGAGAGGTGTGTCTGTGTGTGTGTGTGTGTGTGTGTGTGCGTGTGTGTGTATGTGCGTATGTGTGTGTGTGTGTGTGTGTGTGTGTGTGTGTGTGTATGTGTGTGTGTGTGTCTGAGCGTGTTTTGTGTGTGTGTGTGTGCGTGTGTGTGTGTGTCCGTGTGTGTGTGTGTGTGTGTGTGTGTGTGTGTGCTTGTGAGCGTGTGTGCTTGTGAGCATGTGTGGCTGTGCCTGTGGTTGTTTGTCACTTTCTGTGTGGCTGTTTGTGTGTGTTTGTGTATGCGTGTGTGTTTGTGTATGCGTGTGCATGTAAAAGACAGCAAGCAAGAGAAGCACGCCTGTATCTCCGTGTGTGTGTGTGTGTGTGTGTGTGTACACACGTGTAGAGGAGGGTGAAGGAGTGTAGCGATGGGGAGAGAGAGAGAGAGAGAGCGCATTGAGGGAGATGGCTCTGCAGAAGCTCCTGAGGGGACAGGCGATTTTGATTGGCACAATAAGGCAAACTGAGGCACAGGTGGTGCCCGAACCCAGGCTGACGAAACTCCCTCAAGACCAGATAAATGCAGTGACAGACACCTCGCCACGCGCGGGCTGTCTGATCTGCATTCCATTAAAATTTAAACACGGCCACATCGCTGTGTGTACTCCAAATTACCAGGAAATGTTGTTTCTCTGCACCCTTGACATTCCGCTGGGCTTTCTTTTTGCTGGAATGGGGATAATTTCCCAACCCCCAGCTCGGGCTTTAACAGAAGTAGTGGGGAATGCGGGAGGAGGGAGCAGGGGGGGAGGGCGGAGTGTTTTTCCATTAATCTTACAAACTAAAATGTGTACACAAGGATTCTCCTCAATTCAGACCCCGAGAGACTGAAGCTTCAACAAGAATAGAGAAAATGTTTTTTGATGTCGAGACAAATAGGTTTTTGGTGCTCAGAAGAAAGAAACTATGATAGAAAAGAGAAAGGAGGAGGGTGGGAAGGTGGTGTTTAGAAATTTCAATATGCTTGTGCAATGCTTGATAAAAAGCTTCTTGAAATAGTACTCATAACATTACTTTTAATATCCCCTGGGTACATTTCCCTTGAGCTGAATCAAAATTTACATTTAGCTATAAACCAATTTGATGTAGGGGCTGAATATGTTTGGTGGTCTTGCAAGGACAACAGAATTAGCCTCATTCACATTCATTAACCTCATTCATATTCTCTGGAGCAGAACTTGTTGAGAACTGTGTGTCACCACAGCTCTGAAGATGATGAATTGGTAATCATCTGAGAGCTGTCAACAAAGCCTGGGGAATGCACAATTTACACCCTTGTTTGTCTGTATTATCCATTTTCTAATCACATCACTATTTATAGTTGGTTCAAACAGGCTTGTTATGATTCCACATCATCAGGTCCATGTATTGTAGCCGCAATGGAACATTTCTCATTCAGGGCCGCGTGGAGCCACAGCGAGTGCGGCGGAAATTTTTCAGTAAGTGAGAAGTTTCAGTTTGGAGACTTGGTGTAATTTGTTTTTAATTACCCCTTTAAATAATTCATGATGGTCTGAGAAGAAAATCAATGTGTGCAGGGCTGAAAAAGGAGAGTAAAAGGTGTCATTTTCCTGCCTCCATCAGACTGAGAAAACAGCCGCCTCAGACAGCTCTGCATGACAGCCTTGTTGAAAAAATTCTCAATTACTCCTAGTCCTTGTCTGGATGCGAATAGCCTTCAATTCACCTTAAATACCTTATTTGTATTAAACCTAGCAGTCTAGAAGTTCCACAAAGAAAAAAAGCACTTTCCTGGTGAATGTGCATGTACCCCTCAGTCCTGAGAAGGCCATGGTGGCGGCTGGCGGCTTAAGAAGAACCAGTTAAATAAATACTGTGAGCGCAAAGCATGATGAGGACCCAGCCACTATAGGCCTACTCTAATTGAGGGGCTGGTGTGTACAGGGTGGCATTTTTTCCTGATTATCCAAAATTTTTACGAAAGGATTGCAGCAAGTGAAAAATGTTTTCATGTTTTTTATGAGGCTCCCATGGATACCAACCTGCTCTTAATGGGCCTGCAATTCAAAAGTTAACGAGAACTGATATATAGGCAGCTTTGGCCATAGGCAACAAAAAGTGAGCCATCTGGATTAACTTTTCATTACTTCCTCATCAACTTCAGCTGGGGAGACCCGATATGAAACTGAGAGCTAAAAACAGCAGGGCAATGGTTCTCAAGCCAGTGTAGGGACTTAGAGGGGAAAAAAAAGGCCTGTTCCTATCGGCTGTTATCTTGTTGCCTCCCAAATGTCCCGACTGCAGACGAAATAGACCTGTTTAGCCCGTATTAGGCTCAGTTAAGGCCACTCGGGCAAGGACCCAACCTTTTGTTTGGATTCATACTTTGAGACCCATTTCACACAATTTTTAGTAAAATTGGCAGCCATTAAATTTCCCTTATAGCCCCCTCCAAATCCATGACGGCAAAGATTAGCTGATTTTTCGCTTTCCCTCACCTCAGTGCCAGATGTGAGACCAACCGGGCCGATCAGTTGCAACGATTGATCAGTTACTTACCTGCGAGAGAAGAAAACGATTCTGGATTTGCAGGCCAGATTTGAGGATCCATGTATATGATTCTTTTGCATGGTACAGTCCCTGTTCCCGTGTTGGAATGTCAGCCCATGTAATGAAAAATGAAAAGATAGAAAGCACACACAGCTCTGATGAGATGGATAGCGACTGTTAGTGAACATGTAATATCCCCCACTCTGGTTTTAGCTCCTTCCACCTGCTTTCAATTTGTCTACACAACACAAATAGTGACCTCAAGGCCACCAATCTCAGCTCGCCTCTCTCTCCCTCACTTACAGACTATGATATACTTCTGTAATAACCTGAATTAAGACCACACATGGGTCATATTGCTGCAAAGCAATTTACGCAGCGGACAGTTGGCATTAGATGGGTTGAAGTTTCAACATTCAAAAAGCAGTAAATTACAGCAATATTTCATTTTGTTCAGATTTGAATGTCTGTGCCCACCGACTGCGAGAGTAAACTGAGAAAATTTGCAGAAAATTAGCCTTTATGTCAGATGTCCAGTTTCCAGGAATGTGATGTTCACCAGTAATCGCAAGGATTTGTGGTTTCCCAGTAATAAATTAATGATGAAGGTTATCTAAGGTCACAGTCATGGAATGAAATGGAGTTTTCTAGGTTTCTAAGATTAAGAACAGCCTTGTATTTCGAACTGGATACCAATAAACTCAGAGTTTGCATGATAGCATTAAAAGTCTGATGGAAAAAATTCATTGCAGAATGAAAAAAAAACACTGCTTGCACTCTAATTTAGTGCAAGATTTCTTTTTCAGTCCAAGGTTTTTGCCTTTATGTAAGACTGCTTACGTTACATTACGTGTCTTCATCCTCCAGCCCCTTAATTCAAGTGACTGCAACTCTATCGAGCATCTAGCGCAGTCCTCTATTTCCATCGCTCTGTAGCTGAATATTCGGTGACCTTGTAATGCTCAAGTGGCTTAATGAGAATTTTATCAGTACATCACAGAGCCTTGCAGAAATAGTGAATGATGGCACAAATGTATTCAATAAGGCCTTTAGAACGTGGATCTGTTAAGAGCTTATATAGCAACAGCGCTGACACACATTGATCATGTTATGGTACACTGATTTTAGTGAAAATTATGTGCTTTAATTTCTATGTATAATCTCATTTGGCAATAGGTAAAAACAAAGTAGCCATGTGGGGTCAATAATCAGAGGCAGGCAAAAGCTACATTCACTGGGTTTTTGAAAACTCTGGGTGATGCAACCCAAATCGATTAACTATCAGTGATAATGCAGTACTGAAGGACAAATCCGCAATCAGAATCAGTATACAGTAGTCCATGAATTAAAAAAAGGAAGTCAGCTCACCAATGACAAATCACAAGGAGAACTGGAAGCCAAAAATCAGAGGAAGGGTAGACCCAGTACACCGAGGGTTGGGCTGAATCAAAAAACCAAAAGACAAAACGAACTGCAACCAAGAGATCTAGGAATCAATGAATGCTCGTAAGTAAACACAGGAAATTCTGGCGGACAAACTTGCCAAGAACTGAGCATAAATGGTGGAATATAAAAGAAAGGTAAGTGAGTGATGACACCGAATGCAGGCGCAGTGAGCAGAGGAGATGTGCTGGTAGATGTGGTCACAAACAAGAGAACAAGGAATCTAATAAAAGAACACGGAATGGTGCGAGTGCTGCTGTGAAAAGAAACAGGCGGCAGGTGACAGGTTCTGGAAAGGGCAGATCTAATACACGAAGGCCACTAAAATGAATGATGGAAAATAATGAAGACATGAATATTACTCGATAATCAAAACAACCTAGATTCAGACACCGACAGAAGTTTTTAAAAAAATCTTTTATATCCTATGGTGAATCATTTTTTTTTATTCTTGGTAAGGCATATTTGGAAAAATAACCAGGTGATAAAAACAGGACTATAAAATTCAAGTTTGGAAAGAGCGGTCAAGCAGTCGAACTGCTGCACACCCGAAAGAACTTCTACAGTTGAACTGGAGCGAATACTCAGTCATGTGACTACCCTCGTTGAAACAATATATTCCAGTATTCTCAACAGTTGCAATAGCAAATGTTGGTAATTTTGATGTAATTAAGATTAAGATATTTTTTGGAAATTAAAATGCTTTTATTATCTCCCCGGCATATCATGCGGGGGGATATAGCGATCAGTGTGTCCGTCCGTCCGTCCGTCCGTAATAAAATCGTTTCCGGACCAGAACTCGAAAACTATACCACTTACAAACACCAAATTTGGTTTGGAGCTTCTCCTTTTGGTCTAGTTGTGCCTTTTGGGGGTTTCTGTCCGTCCGTCTGTCCACACAACCTGTAGGTTACACAACCTACAGCCGGGGGGATCCGCCATTGCCAGATGGCTCTTGTTTTCTCTGTTTACACGGATGAGCTGAAACATTAAGACCACTCACAGTTAAAGTAAATAATAATGGTCATCGTGAAATAATGGCACATGGCAAAGCCTGCTAACAAACCTTAAACAGTAAGTGAACATTTAGTTCTTTTAGTGCATGTATTGGTTGTGGGAAAACTAAGACCTGAGAAACTGAGTAGGGCTAGATTGTTATGGCAAGAAAATTGAGTCAGAGCATCTCTAAAGTGACAAGACTCGTGGAGTGCTCCCTGTCAGCAGTGGTGAGTGCTGACTAACAGTGGTCCGAGGATGAACAAACTGCAAACTGCTGACAGGGCGTTGGGTGCCCGAGGCTCATTAGAGTGTAAGAGTAACAAAGGCTATCCTGTCTGGTCCGAACAGACAGAAAGGCTACTGTGGCATAATGTCACATGTCAAAACTTTAATAATGGCTAGAACAGGAACCCTGTGACCTACGGGGTTTTGTAGCTGCAGACTGGTCAGCGTGCCCATTCTAACCCCTCTCCACCATGGAAAGCACCTGCAGTGGGCATGTGAGCGTCAGAACTGGACCTTGGAAGAATGGAAGAAAGTCTTGCGGTTCGATGAGCTCCATTTTCATTTTTATCTGGTTAATCAGCAGGCTAAATGTGTGCTATTTACTTGGGGAAGATACTGCACTGGGGTGCACAGATGGAAGAGGACATGCTGATGGAGGGAGATCAGTGCTGCTGGAAATCCTGGCATGAGTCTGGCCAGGGGCGCAAATATGCCAGAACATGATGTAGTTCATTTTTCTTGGTATGTCATGAAGGAAGCTTAAAACAATATTTTATTGAAAGATATTATTGAACAAATGGTTTGTTTTGCTTTTTATGCTCCTGATCACTCTGTGCTGACATTAAATGGTTTAATTCAGCCCAGCTACAGTCATGAACACGAACATTGCAGCACTTTTTTGAGAGGACAAGAAACAAGTAGTTAAAGTTTTATTCATGACACATTATTCATGACACATTCATGATATGTATTGGTTTACAATAAATTGTTTGGACCTTTCAATAAATATCATTATTTTCTGTTTTACCTTGTGCTGTGTCCATTTTTTGCAGCTGAGAAAACAATTTTAAGAATTTGAGTGAGTTTTGAGTTACTGCGGGTTTGGTCCCTCAGATTTTGCCAAAGTGTTTTGTATGGCACTGATGGTCTTAACTTTAGATGAGGTCACACAAGATACTTAATCAGCAACTATTAAATGCTTTCTATTTACCTGAATTAATCATGAATTGCATGTAACATTTTAATAACTGTTAGTAAATTATAATAACTTTTTATAAAACATCTTTCAACATACTCACTGACCATTAGTGCTTGTCAATGAATAAACATCTAAACAATTTGTCCTGCGTGAATTTACATGTTCCAAATGATCAGATGTACTCCTAAATAACTGGTTTGTAATTGATACAATAATTTATTAATAAATGATGAATTTAAGATTTATAAAGTATGAATCATAAAATCATTAAACAAATAATGGCTTTATAGTGAAAAATAAAAAATTAATAACTATGTTTGTGAAAGACAATGTGAAAGAAATGTGAAAGAAACAATGTTTCTTAAGTAGTGTGTCATAGCTGCAATTAATATAAATCGTTATTAAACTTCTTGCTAATATTAACAGTCTCTCTTTAAAAAGTTCTGTGAGTGTTCGTATTTTGCTAATTTAGTCTACATTTAAACAAACACTCAAATATTTACTACCGCGCAGTATGCATGCAGAATGTTACTGAATGCTTCAAATGGGTACTGTGGGTTCTGCTGCGGTGGTTACAGCAATTCAAGCCCAGAACCTCGGTTATTGATGGTCCTTTTCACCAGTGCTTCAGAGTCTCCATAACTTCAAACAGCCCTAACAACCACCCATTAAATGAATGGAAATTATATTGATTTTGGTAGGTAGCTGTGTATTTGGCCAGAAACTTGCAGTAAAATGTGTTTGGGGGACTTTAAAAAGCAAGTTATACTTCACTGATTGCATGACAGGCATGGTGTTCCTTCCGTTTTCCAAATTAAAGACAATTTTTCAAAGGCATGAGTGGTGAGGTCTGTCATTGTCATTAAACAGACTATCACATCATAATTTTTACAATCGTAAAAAAAAAAAGTTTTCCAGCTTTTCCGTACCCTCTGACCTCCCCATTCCTAACCCGGAAAAGCAAAAAAGATGATTTTGCTGATGGGATTCAGGTGTTTCTAAGAAAAGCAAGTTCTTTGTAGAGATTTCCTGAGCCATATATAGTAGTGGTTCGCAACCCAGTCCTCATGGACCCCTGTCCTGCAGGTTTTTGTTGCAGCTCTACTTTAGCACACCTGATCCATTTAAGGCCCAAGGCACCTTCATGCACACCTTGTTTTTTCAACCAATCAGCATGAAGCCCTTAAATGGATCAGGTGTGAAAAAGCAGAGCTGGAGCAAAACCCTGCAGGACTGGGGTCCTGAGGACTGGGTCGGGAGCTCCTGATGCAGAGGATACTTCATTGTAAAACAGTGTAGAAAATGGATGCATATCTTTCTAATTTAAAAAGTCATTGCTGCACGCTACTGATTCATGAGAGAAAGTGATGCTCAAACACATGCATATATATTATATATATATATATATATATATATATATATATATATCAGAAGCGGGATGCGATTAAGAAAAAAATCTAATTAATTAGAGGCTTCGCAATTAATCTCGATTAATCGCATTTTTATCAACCAGCAATATTTGACGCAAAAAGCAAAGTTTTTATAATTCAAATAAATTATGGTTGACAACTGAATCAGTGAATAGACATAGCTTATATGTGAACTTAAACTACACAAATGTGTATTTTTCATCTATATTTATCTTTGCATTTTTCATGTGTCAACTACATTCACAGATTTAAGTGCAAACTCAAAGTGCAATTACAGCCATTATATTCAACATCTTAAGACTGTAGGTGCATTGCCGCCAACTACCGGTCTGAAATGTGTGCACACATCAGTGTTATCGGTGTGTTAGAAATTAGGGAACTGAGAAGGGTGTGATGTGATTTAATGCATTTTTTTTTTTTACACGTTATTTTTTCTGTAATTAATTGAAATTAATGTGTTAAAGTCCCAGCCCTAAGATATATGTAAATATATCCATCCCTTCCCCACAAATTAAACAACAATCTCATCTACTAAGGGTGTTTATTGAGAATTGCATCTTTGAAGTGAGCAAATTTGCACATTCTATGCAGTTTACTTTTTGCCCTGATGAATATGTAATAAGGGGCGTGCCTATCTTTGCGTGCAAAATATAGGAAGTGAAAATGCAAATACAAAATTTTAGCACATGCATAGTGACTTATCAAGCCTTAAGGCAGTTTCAGTGCTGTGATTGCACTTGTAATTTAATACCTTTTGAAGGGTAGGTTCTAACTGGCTCCACGCAATTGCGCATTGACAAGGCTGCCATTATTGCCGCGAGGAGAAGACACAGGTGGCGAGTACGCCCAGAACGGGTGTTTCTCATCTGTGTGACAATGTTTGGGATGTCAGAGGAGAGAATAATCCAGACATATGGCCTATCCAGCAATGTCTTTTACGTGCTGTTAGATGAATTAAGGGCTGATTTGGAACCAGTTACAAGAAGTCGTCATGCCATATCTGCAATGACAAAACTTCTTGCCATTCTCCATTTCTCGCAACTGATTTATTCCAGCGTACAGCAGCTCCCACTGCTTGGATCTCCCAAAATAGTTTCTCATGTGTACGGTCTCAAATACTGGATGCCATGTTGTGCAGGATGGGCTGGTACATAGAGTTTCCAACCACACGGGAAGCACTGAATGAATCCAAAAATGAGCTTTATGCAGTTGCTCGCTTCCCAAGAGTAATCGGAGCGATTGACTGTACTCTGCAAATTATTCCCCCCTCAAACACTGAGCACGCAGCATGCAACACTGAGAATAAAAACATGCACCTTTTTTGCCATTTATTTCAACTATAATTTTACAATCAGTTGATAACACAGATTCCACGTATGTTAACTGTAAACCACAATGAGATGCGCACAGTACTCTACTTACAGTTAAAATAACATGGAGACAATGCGTTAATTTAACTGTAAAATTCATTCCATTTATAACAATGTATGTGCTTTCTCCATCAGCACCTCCGACTCCATCGAGTCGAATTTCATCTTGCGTTTGCGTTCGTCCTTTTTCTTCAAACTAACTATGATGGAAATAGCTGCAGCATACGAAGTCCTCATTTAAATAATACTCTTTGCACCAACAGTCATTGAGGCAATTAGTCTTAGATCATCCACAAAACGTAAGCAAACCATGAAATGTTAAAATGTTACCGCGAGAATGCAATTTAGCGCTCTTTACCTGGGATCTTAGTTGATAAGGCCCTTAGTTGCTAATTAGGAGCCCTAAATGGGTACGGGTTTTGAGATGTAATGTGCTTTTCAGCAAGGTGAGAGCAACCGGAAGAGGTTAAAAACTCTATTTTGTGTATGCTCTGGTTATCTTTGTATAATAGAACAATTAGTTTGATGATCTAAAACATCTGAGTATGACAAATATGGAAAAATAGAGGTAATTGAGAAGGGGCAAATATTTTCTCTCTGCAAAGTAGAAATAAACCACACTATTATACAGGGAGCAGGACAAAAATGTGGCCAAAGCAGACATGGGTCAAATCCAGAAGGCACCTTAACAGTACAGGAACACAATTCCCAAGCAATGTTGAGATGTCCAAACACCAGAGAAATGAGAGGCTTTAATATTGTACAGGAGGCATTGGGACGTTTACCAATTAACTGAAAAAGAATGACACAAAGCAACATATTCACATAATATGGTTCGTATGAGAACTTATCCTTTGAATGTGTGTTTAATCCTCCGATTTCTCTGCTACACGTGGTCTCAACAACGCAGTCATTTGATTACTGAAGTTACGAGCAGCACTATGGAACATGTGTTTCTCCATTTATTGTAAGTAAAGCCAACAATCTGCCTTCAAATAAAATCAAACTTCATAAAAGCTAACCTTAATAGTTAGGCTAAGGTTAGGGCTGACAGTTAGGGAGAGGCGACCATGCTCAGTTTATGTTATGGTTAGTATTCAGGGTACGCGAAAGGCAATCGTGGCAACATTTGGGTAAAGTTTGGAAAAGGTGGTTGTGGTTTCTGAAAGACTGTCCTGACTCACACTTGCAAAATGAATAATAAACTCATGGTCAGAATCAGAATGCAAACATGGGTCTCTCCTGTGAAAGGCTGTCGTTTCCTTCTCTTAATGATCCTCCCTGCCCACTGCCTTCAAGGAGTTAGCGTTATATAAACTCATGATCCTACGGCTTCACAAATTACGTGGATTACATACTGCACTAATTTTGTTGCAATCACTACAAATACTGAATGAGAATAGCCTGCAAAGAGCAAGGAAAGGAAAAGTAAAACAAATGCAAATGTAACAGAATACCAGAACAGAGAAATACTAACACTATCCTTCTATACACCGTAATTATTGCTTATTATATTTGCATTATGTACGTAAATCAAAAGCTTAGACTCATTCAAAGCTGAATCAATCCATCATTGTAAACACAGACGCATCAAAAACATTTCCAGTGTCCATGTCGCCATCTCCATTAGGACATAAGCATTAAACATCTTAGCCCAATAGCAGTACTGAAACAAAAACAGCTGTCAACATGCCTAAAGAAGATACAAAATAGAAAATGAAAATGATTACTGTTGAATGAAATCATGATCCTTAAAACAACACAGAACATCATTTCAAAGCCTTTGTTTCTCAAAAGAAGAAGGTAAAATAATGAACACGAAAGGGCAGGGACAGTTGCCTTGTTAAATCTCAACTTCTGCCAGAATTTCTGAAGGTAATTTAATTTTATAAACCCAGTACCAGATACAAATAGGGCATATAGCTCTAAGCGGCGATTAAGAGAAGCCAGTGACACACATGAGGGAAAAGATCATTGAGGTAGGAGTCTTGTCTTGCATCAGTGAATTTAGATTCCTGCAAACTGGAGTCGACAGTTTCATCAACTGCATGGCTCACGCACAAACTGGCAGCTGCAGGGGAAAAAAGGAAAAACAGGTCAACAATAACTAAATATAGGCACATAACCAAAGATAATGATGAACTCATATGCCTAAAGACACAACACTCATTTTACAGTACTGCATCTACCTTAAACTACACTGACCAGCATTGAAAACACACCACCTTAATTTCATGGCCAAGATACTAATTATGTACATTTGTGATGTATGTGTGTCATAAAAATCAAAATTGGATTGATGTTTCTGATGATGAAACTGGACTCGGACCAAATGATTTAGGTTTAGTTTTTTTTGCCTCTAGTTTGGAGTAACCCTTCCGTTTAAACAGTACAATAGCGGTGTCTTTGGTAAAAATGGGCTCAAGCGAGGGTTTGACACGCCACTTTTGACAGCTGTTAGGCGATGTGTGACTGTGAATTCGGACACTCCTCCCCTTTGACATCACCTTGGTGAGCCGTTTAAGTCAATTTCAATTATCTTGATTCTTTAATTTACATCTAGGCTGGCCAACTGAGGACCGTCAGGCACCAGACAGATACCCCCAAGCTTTTGGTCAATCTTCCCAGTGATGGAATAATGACAATGCTGCCACGTCGCTAGAGCACAGACGTGTGTGCACGCTCACAACATTCTAAAGGTGTGTTTCTACTCATTTATTTTAAGTTCTCACCTCATTAGCCAGCTATTGATGATGTTTATCAACGGACTTTGGGTGGCTTTTGCCTTGCCACCTTTTGAAAGACCAGATTTCGTGAGCAGACCCAGAAAGACTTTATTGCATTTTGCCTTTGTGACAAAAATCTTGATTTGACCTTTTTCTGTCTGAAATAGCATTAAAATGCGGCAAAGACCTAATTTAGCATTTTTCCTCATTGTCAGCAGGCATAATACACTTTGATCACAATTACTCATCACAAACATGTATAATTCGTATTTTGGACTTGAAATTAGGGTGGTGTGTTTTCAATGCTGATCAGTATATTTGATTTTTCAACTATCTCCCTCCTACATTTATTTGAAAACGGCACTGAGAAGAAGGAATATTTGTTTCACTTCATCAACTGTACTAATTTTTTGTTAATATTTTCAAATTATGAGTTTGACGGCTGTAACATGTTCCAAGAACACTGGGACTGAGGAATGGAAAAAACTAGAAAATTGCAGAATTCAGAAAAAGAGCTCTTTGAAACCTTCCACAAGTACACAGGTGGATAGGTAACAGATGATTCAACTATGATTGAGTATCAAATGAGCAGTCAAACAATGCTTGGTCTGCATGCATAAAATACAATGCCAAATACGAGCATTGGATGTGCAGGACCTTCAAGCCTACAGACAGCATAGCATGAAGAACTGACATGCCTCTTTAATGGATATTACCCCATGGGCTCATGAGTACTATACTTCAAGAGACGTGTATCAGTGAAACCTATTCATCGTGGCATCATGAAATGCATATTAATACTCAACTATATAAAGTGGAAGCTGTATATCAACATTATCCAAAATCCCCGCTGACTTCTCCAGCCTCAAGCTCTCCTGAAATGGACTGACACGAAAGTAGAAAGAAGTGCTGTGGTCCAACAAGTACATCATTCGAATTGTTTTGGAAATAATGGATGTTGTGTACTCATGGCCAAAAAGAGGGACTATCCATACTGTTATCAACTATTATATTCCTGGTCCAGGGCTGCATTAGTGCACTTAGCCTTGGCAACCTACACATCCATGAAAGCAAAATTAAATAACTGTAAACGTGCATTTTAGAATGACATATGTGCCTTTCAGACATCATCTTTTTCAGGAACATCCCCGCTTGCTCCAGCAGGAAAAAAGAAGCAACGATTTGCTAGTATTGCAGGTGCGAAACCTTGTTGCCTCAAAGTGTGGATACTGCCTGCAGCCCAGACCTGTTTCCCATTGAAAGAATGTAGCAGTTTATAAAGTGCAAAATATAATAGTGGAGACCCCAGTCAGCTGACCAACAGAAGTCCTATATTAGGCAAGAAAGTGAGCAAAGTTCACTTTTGAAACTCTAACAAGTAATGCCCTAGATTCCAAAATGACAACTGAGTGTAATGAAAAGAAGAGGTGTTGCTACACATCTGATAAACATGCCCCACTGTGAACTTCACTGGAGTTTGTTGGAAATATCACATTTAGAAACGGTGATTATTTTCAAAAAAATAATAAAATTCATGAGATAAAACATTTCTTACTGTGTCTTTGTACATTTTTTTCAATAGAGTACAGGTTAAAAACGGTTTAAAAATGCTTGTTTTTTTTTACATTCTACACAGTCCCAAGTCTAGTGGAATTGAATGTGTTAGTTATTTTTTAAACGCACCATGATTACAAAGTTTAAAATGCCATAAAAACACCAGAAAGGCACAATTTCAAGGATGGATGGGTTAGTGATTCCACCAGGATGGTTACAGGATTTATTTAGAGTCAGGGACATAACTAAAGATTAATAGATGAGGGGCTTAGCCTTTACCTGGGGGGGGGGGGGGGGGGTTCAGGTATTGTATTGATGATTTAAACTTAAAATGTACATTATTTTGGGGGAGCAAAAGAAATTTTAAAAAGGGCTAAGGCCCCATAAAATTAACTCCGTTACACCTCCATTATGGCCACTCAGACAAACTGAGTAAGGCTGAAAAACCACAGGGGCGCATAAAAACAGCACTGGGCTGGACAATCAATGTGATGCACTGAGTGACTAGCCTGTTGGGAATATGTAATACAATACTGGTGAAGCCAGAAGACCGTAGGTGAGGCAGGGAGGGGCAGGACTCTAGAAGTGACAGATGGTGAATCCTGCTAAACATTTTATGGATGCAACACTTTGAAAACCTCTGTTCATGATTTTTCAGTCTACTTGATTCAACATTCTTCCTCCCTAAAATATCTCAGTCTTTTGAGGTCTAATGACTGTAGTCTTATCTGTTTTTCCCCACACACATACTTAAAAACTGTGATAAACATCGCAGAGGTGTTAACTTCATTAATGAGGTTATGCATACATTTGCACATATGTGACATAATTCAAGTGATTGGAGTCAAAATTACAGCATTTCATCACAACTTATTTTGACAAACAACAGCCATATTTTTGGTAGATTAATAATGAAATCTGATGATTTGATGCATTGATGTTTTCAACTGGATATTATTCTGTTTATGCTGGGCTCTGGTGCTGTATATTCCAAGAGTTTGTTTGGAAACAAAAGCAAATGTGCAGACTGTCTGTAAAATGTATAATCATGTTTTACTGAACAATATTACAAGTTGTCATCATGGAGGTTACGTATCCAGTAAGACAAAACATGTACCCATGTCAATTTTGACTCTACATTGAGGACTCTGGAGAAAAAGATGACTAAACAGAGGGATATTCAATAGCATACCCAATCAAGGAAGCAACAACTTTATGATTGCTTTTTCCCCCCCTAATGGTAGCTGAATTTTGAGCCCAGCCAAACCTTTACGAGCCCTCTGTGACACTTTTCCAATACCCAATGTCCCCTGTGGACCAATTAAATCCAGCATGCAGAAATGACCTAAGCTTCATCTGATAAATGCAATTTACAGTATGATAAATTGTTTATGTGCTGTTTGTTTTTTGAGCATCCATGAAAGAGGCCACAAGATTTTCAAAAGATCATCTCAATTTCTCACACATTAATTGAAAGGAATTACAATGAAGGTGACATAGATGTGCTTAACCGGTTTCCTGCGATGCTAGTATCTGACCTATTGAGTCATGAGGTGTGATGGGTTTCTCCAATTAGGAAAGGAGGAAGGACAGGGGTGGTATAAATGAAGGCAGAATTCATGCAAGTGCATGAACATGCATTAAAAATATTGAGGGTTGGTGTTTTTAGAAGAGAATGATGAATATCGATCTATGAAAGTGGCAATGAAACTGTAATTCATCATGTCTCAGGAACCCTGGGGTAATTAAACAAGTGCAATGGCTATGATGGCTATCGTCAGCTTCTCCCTTAGAGCGGTCAATTGCTCTATTAAGGGCCTTTTGGATCTTTGCGTGCTCTGGCTTGTGGCAATGCTCAGCCTCAGGCAATGAGACCTAATTAAAAGGTAGCCCAGTGGAATTCTCCGAACTCCAACCAATTTCTGCCTTTTCCCATTTTCTTTTGATTTAATTCCCATGTAGAGAAGGAATATGTTTCTTTCATATTCCCAGACCTCTCTAAAAGGCACTCAATCTCTGCTGCTCTGATGCCTGGATTGATAGAGCCTCAACCACAATTTCCTACCTGCTACAGTATTCCAAGCCTTCCAAGTATTCTCATAAGGTATGAGAAGAAATCATTTCATTCTTAGGTAGAATTCACAAGACATGCAAAATAGGAAGTACAAATTGCATAAAATGTCTAAGGAACCATCAATCATTACAATGCTCATATAGAATGGCAGATGTTCAGTTCATATACTTAACTACTTATCTCCTATAACAGCCACAAAATATGTGGTACAATAATGAATTACCATATTTATTGACATTTGAAACTTTCTAAGATAATCACAAGTGTTCTAAATTCAGAGTGTGGCTGAAAAGATTTCTGTTTTAGGATGTAACCAAGTAAGAGGCACAATATCTCTTTAGCAAAGGCTAAAACTGACTTGGCAGACACTGCAGTCATAATCAAAGCCAGAAAAATGAATGCTACTGCATTATTTATCGCCCCTCAGCATACCTAGTCATGCAGTTGAAATTAAACAACAATAATTTGCATTTAAAAGTTTTCTAAAGCTTTGCATTTTACGACTGCGGCAGCAATGTGTGAAGTGTTTTGTGTCCATGCAGAATGTCAAAATGAATAGAACTGTAGCCAGGAATTATCGTTGTACCTGAGTGTAGGCAGGCAAAAAAAAAAAAAATCTGGATAAACTAGTCCTTACTTACTTATAATACTTGAACATACTTTTCCTCACCTTTTATTAATTTCTTCCGCATACTCTTCCTGCAAGCCACTGACGACTGGTGTTGTTCTAAGTACACTAACTTGGTTGGGACAGCATCAGGTATTAATTCACGCCATTTTGTCGGGCGACTGATACCATATTTGTGCAACTCTTGATAACAATGAGACAAAAATTCTGAGGGCATAGAAATCAATTAGAGTTAGGATAGTAGCCAGCTCAGCTCACATTCTTCGACCATGTTCTTCAGTATGACAAGTCTAGACACAGGGAACCAGTGAAGTTGTAATGGCTGGTGGAATACGGAGGCCAGGTGCAACGACCAGAGAGAAAGAGAATACCAACCAGGTAGTGCTATCCCGGCCACCATTGAAGGCAGAGTGTGCCTTTGGAAGCGGCAGTCGCATTCGAACGAAACCAGATTCACCCAGTGGTGTAGTGGTCCCTGGAGAAGTGGGTATACTCTCAAATTTCACTTTTTTTTTTAGTAGTCCAGAAAATCGCCCTGTTTTAGGCATCATGAATGACTACTCTATTTAGTTTACTCAAAAGTCCGTCATTTCTACCTGCTCACTATTATGAAATTATCATGACTTGATTAGGAGCAGTTTGTAGTTATTACTGGACACACAAGCAGCCTGGATGAATGTAAAATGTACTTAGCACGAGGCAAACATGGTGTTTCAGTTATTTTTTGAACATTTATTTAAATAAAATACTTCAAATCTGAAGTTGACAATGCATCCTTGTTCATATTTCATCTTAAATAAAACACACAAATCATTCTCTTCCACACATCAAAACCAATCAGATAAACTCAAAAGTGCACTGTCGTAAAATTGAAATAAATAATTTGGTTTTCTAAAGCTGAACACTATTTTAGCATACTTCGTTAGATATATATAAATGAATTATTCACCTATCATGGAAACCCGAGACTGAGCCCCCTGAATAGAGTATTTGCTAGAACCGCATTGCCACTGACAACCTCGGTACCTCTGCCAAACATTCAATAGCATAAGTCCACACATATATACCAGGAAACAGTAAGAAGGCACGGAAAACATCACATTTTTGGAGTTAAAATATTGGACTTTCCATCGGTGGGTCTAAGTGCGTACACCATAAAGACTGTGTCCTACCCACGGCTACCCGGGTTCGAATCCGGCTCGGGTCATTTGCGGCATGCCTTCCCCCATTCTTCTCCCCAACATTCCTGTCTCTCTCCACTTTGCAGCTGTCAAATAAAGGTGAAACCCCCACCCAAAAAACAAATATATATATATTTTTTTTAATTTTTTATTAAGACTGTCAGACCAGGAGTGTCCGGGGATATTATGTTTTTGGTCCGACCGCCACCGCCACGCCGCCCTACGTGTTAACACGATAACTTCAGTAATATTTCAATTAGAAATTTCAAGTTTTGCATATAAGTAAGTATCATAGAGCAGAAGAACTGATTCGATTTTGGACAATTTACATTTTCTAGATTGGCCACCAGGGGCCAAAAACTGATTTACATGTTAACACGATAACTTCAGTAATATTTCAGTTAGAAATTTCAAGTTTTGCATATAAGTAAGTATCATAAAGTGGAAGAACTGATTCGATTTTAGACAATTTACAATTTCTTGATTGGCAACCAGGGGCCAAAAACTGATAAAATCACTTTTTTTATCATATCTCTGGAAATATTTGTCCAATTGACCTCAAATCAAGTGCTAATGAAAGGTCGTGACCTGCGGATGTTTCCAGCAATGACATTTTACCTGTTTGGATCAAAATTTTGAAAGAAGGTGGAGTTTTGTCACATTTTCACCATTTTTGCCATTTCTTTGGAACTATTTGTCCAATTGACATGAAACTATGTGCAACTGCAAGGTCATGACCTCACAACGTGTCACATGATGACATCATACCTGTATGGTTCAATATTTTGCCATCAGGTGGCGCTTTGTGATGGAAAATTACCATTTTGGCCATATCTTCAGAACCATTTGTCTGATTGACCTGAAATTAAGTTCAAATGAAAGTCTATTCAAGGTCTATTCAAGGATTGGGGAATTGGAGAATTGGGGGCATTCGGGGATATATGCCCAGCCGTCGCCTCCAACGGCATAAGCCTAGTTTAAATTGTGCTTCGAACTCTCACAATGTTTTTTCTCTGACTCATAGCCTATTTAATTGGGGTAGAATAAAGCATAAGATATGAAATAAAATTTAATGAGCTCCTGTATCACCCATTCATGTTATTAGTGTGCTGACTCTCCCATTTTTTATGGCTGATTTATAACAAGCCTAAAATTGTAAAAAAAAACAATCATCAATGTGTTGAATTATTACGATCACCTTTTCGTTGGACGCGATTTCAGTCTACTAGCGCCATAAAATTGAAAGACCTGACAAAAAGGGAAAATCACAGTTGGTTTACACCTCTCTTGTTCTATCAAATGCAGCGGCGAAAAGATATCTCCATTCAAACAAAGAAATTCAATCGTTGCTCGAAGTGTTGGCGGACAAAAACAAACAGTCACAACTGGACACTACACGCAAAAATTCGGAGACTTATGGAAAAATTAATGAGTAGTAACATTCAGTGTTATCACAGAATAATAGATCCGTGCTGTGACAAACTAAAAATGCAGCTGCAGTATTTCGAAGAGTAGGACGCCCTGCGGAAGTGTGGCAGCTCAAGTGATGAGATTGATACATTTTCGTGGTATGAGGCAGTGGACAGCATAGTCGGCCAAAAACGCAGAGGTGAAAGAACTCCGAATGGAACAGTCACCAATGTCGAATGTAGGCAAATCAGTACATTTTCGGCTTACCCGGATGTTTGTGTACCCAGAGAAAGATTTGGATGTGTAAAAATAAAAAAAGCATTCAGTCAAGAAAATTTCGAGTTAAATATCTGGTGCTGCTGTAGGCTACGTGGTAATCCATGTAACAGATGACACACCGGGTTGCTATAGCACGCACAGCATATGCATGTGAGATATTAATATTCAATATTAATGTTATAAACCCGCTTATCAATAATAAAACACCTCAAAATATATTGGCGTCTCCTTTTAAAATCGTTCCCCATTTACAACACAAATCATCATTCTATCATTCATTGCAGCCCTAATTTTAAATTACTGTCCCCCCCCGAAAAGGTTTGGCTGCTTGGCAAATGGCTAGATTCTTATTTCAAACTTCTTGATTCTCTCTTTCTCAAGACCTTATTTTAACTGTCCTAGTTTTTGCCTGGAGTGCAAACCCTGGATACATTGTGTTTTTTTCCCTATAATGAAGCCAAGAGTCTAATGGTTTACATCGAATAGCTCAATAATAAAATAAATTATTTGAATATGTTATAACCAGTCTTCTTTACTGGTTTTGCTTAATGATATTAAATAATGTAGATGCTGCTACTAGTAATAGGCTACTTATGCCTCTACAGATGCCATTATTACTAATTTTACCAGCAACAACTTTTTTAAATGTTTTTATTTTTAATGTTGGCATACTTATTAGGCTCACCCTCGGTATTACAGTTCACTCTTTAATTCTGCAGATTATATTTTACCCGAGAGGGAGAATCTAAAGAATTAAAAAGGCACAGCCCCAAACAATTTTTTTTGTTGAAATATAGGCCTTGAAATTATGAGAGACCTATTGTGCAAGAACTTTTACTTTTAGTACTTTAAGTACATTTGAAATCAAGTACTTTCTCACTTTTACTTTAGTAGGATTGTTAATGCAGCACTTCTACCATTACATGAGTATATATTTTGCTGGTTATCTGTACTTTTACCTAAGTACTGAACTGCTTCCTCCACCACTGTCACGGACACAGTACGAAAACTGCGAACAATCCAGACCAAATGAAAATACTTGCGCTTCCAAAGATTGTATAATAGTCTGAACCACGGAAGCAAAGAGAGATAGAAAAAGGAAGTAGGAACTCCAATAATTAGAAGATAGAAATTCAAACAAAACCTGACTGCAGATATCTTCAGCTTAAGTGATTAGCTACAAACAGACACTCTAGCAAAGGCGTAACATCCGGCTTATATAGAATCCAGGGAAGAGCAGCCCCAGTTCAATCAGCCAGCTGGGTAAAGAATTCGATGGAACAGGAATCTCGTCCCGGGACGAGAACCACATAGAAAGTCCAAAACATGCTCAAACATCCAGAACCATGGCAGAACTGTTAGTTCAATAGTTAAAATTCTCTCTGTTTGAATCATATGTCCTATTTGCACATTCAAAAGCCACACATTGTGGTATTGTAGTGGTGTCCGCGTGGAAAGTTTTCTTAAGTAGAAATAAAACAACATAGCCTCTCTTTTAGATCGCATTGCATTTACACCACTTGTCATTCTCATGGAGCACAACTCCTGTAATACAGGAAATGGCACAGAACTTTTCTGATAGGCTAATGCTATGACATGGCTGCACTCATAGAAATGGATCAAAAACAAACTTTGGCACCTTTTACTTATTTGGTGAGAAGAAAATAGCAAAAATAATTATTACATATTTTGGGATTCAGTGTAATGGGCGGTGATCGGACGCCAGGTGCCGCAACTAGCAAGAAAAAGAGCAATGAGCAGACCAGATAAGAAGCAAAGACAAAACAGGTAAAAACCTCAGGTAACAGCTCGCACTTCCAAGGACAAATAAAAGTCCGCAACACGGAAACATGTGAGAGAAATTCGATGGCCAGGAATTCGATGGTAAAGAACTCTGATATCGTCCCGGACGATAGAACAAAGGAAGGTCCCACCAGCAAACGGGCGCCTAAACCATGATATTCAGAGAGTCGGCTCTTTGTATTTCAGTGCATATGTGGAATCACTTGCCTTTTCCTTGAGTTATAACAGTTTCTCCCACGATTTTTATAATATAAAAAGCCATCGCAAAAGTCACTTATGTTCTGTTAATTATATTATACCGATACAGTAATAGTCCTATATAAATGTGGAAAATAAAAAATATGTCGTTGGACAAACCAAGAAATTTAGCTTTTTCTAATTACACTAAATATTACATAACCCTTTTCAACTTGGCAAATCAGCAAATCAACTTCAGCAAATAAACGCCATGCAACTGATTTTTTGCATGAACACATCAGCTTGATGGGCGGTGTGATCAGTTACATTGCACTGATTGCTGCCTGTCTTAAATCTGCAAGCTGTGAAGTGTTCTCTTATTTTTTTTCATACAATCCGCACTCAGTTGAAATAATTTATGATTGTGTTATTTTTGTTCCAATATAACACCACAGACAGTGTGATGGTGTTTACTTTCGGCCTGCTAACACTTGAAATGAAAAAAGGAAGACGCAGTTTTTGGACAAAATCACTGTTGAATTCTGGCCAAAATTGTAGCCTGCATGCTCAAATGTTTCTGCGTTATTGTTAAACTCTGGACTTCACAAAACAAATAAATTTTAAAAAGAACAGGAATCTGCATTTCTGTCAGGGAAATGTATGTGCGTTCCAGATATAGTTAGCTAAAGAGCTAATTTATTGAGGTGCTGTTACCATAGAAATGTATTTATTGCATTGAAGGCACGCTAGAGTTCAGCTTGTGCATGCATAGCCATACAAATGCAGTGATTTATTGAAGACAAAGGAATGCAGGATATGTAAAAATATGAATGAATTCCACACAATGGGCACATAGACATTTGAAATAGTAATAAAAAAACAGAGCCATCTTGTCTTTACCAATTGAGTAACAAAACTCAATACGAATCGATTTAAGTTGTCACTGTTTGAAGGAGTCATTCGGAAGAGAAGATTCATAAAACTTGAAACCATTTATGCGACAAAATTGTTAGAGGAAATGCACATAATAAACCAGCAGATCTGCGCCAGAGGAGCAGCCAATGGCAAAACCCAAATAGAGGAGCCGTGATGTTCTTGGCTCCATGAGTCACCAGCACCAGAAAAAGTGTTGGCAGTTACTCAGCTGGGTTTAAGGCAGCTCAGAGATCAGCCTCGGAAAAGGCGATGTGTGACCATGCTCTGGCCCAAAGCAACTAAGTGCTAGCCCACGAAATGGCATTTTTTTTGTTTCCACTGCTGTCACCGCCTTGTGCTAGGCGCTGTCAGTGAAGGACTGCCTTGAGCACTCAGAAATCATGCAGGGGGTGCCAGATGAATTCCTGAAACGGAGAATTTGCAATGAAACGCATCTGTACGAGGCAGGAGGCGGAACACCATGAAATTTAAAGAGCGTCATAAACTTGGGTATGAAAAACCCAACTGTGGACGCTCGCTCGCTCTCATTTCTAGACAATGTTCAGTTATTTGATGGGAGTCTGCAGTTCCCCCTCCTCCGGCTCTCCTGGGCCCTGTGGCCCTGAGAGACTGGCGACTTACAGAGACCTGTTGGCCCCCTCATACCGCCTCTTTGTCTGCCTGTAATGCCGCTGCGTTAACATCGATGCCTGTTACTGCTCCTTCATGTGTTCCTCACGTACACTAGCTGTGCAACCGGGCTGATTTATCTTCATTTGAAATTTGACCAACATCCCACTGTTCCCCCAGCTTTCGGATCAGCTCCAGCTTCAGCCTGCTGGAATGGAGTTCTTATTCTCTCCCTTCAGTTCCAGTGATTAAAATGCATTTTAATTTTTCCGGAGATGCAATAAACCCAATACAGTTTCAGGAAATGAACACACAAAATATAATTGTTCCAGTTATTGCCGTGCCAAATGGTGCCTCTCGACTCCCCTTAATCAATGTAATTTTAAAGTTTAGTAATTTTGAAGACGCAGTTAGGTGCTTATGCACGAGTTGCGCTGAATGATGCATAATGCCGAAATTTGCATGGATACAGGAGAAACAGTGCAGCTATTATAATATGCTCACTCCCTTTATTACGGCAGCGTGAAACAACGTACACAAGGGTTAAACTATGTTTCATACCACATCAGTCTTGATGGAAAAAAAATCCTGATATGGAATATGTGATAAAGGCAAGAAATAAACGATGAAAGGTGTTTTTAAAATGTCTGTAAACGTGGATTTTATTTATCTACAGTATTTGAATCTCACTTGTGTTTTTTAAGTGACAACCAGTCCCCCAACCCCCAGGTCTGGCACTTGTTTCTTGGGAAGATAAAAAATTCAGGACTAAATTTAGTCAGTGTTACATGACTTGTTTCTTTGCTGTTTGGATCAGGGCTACAGGCAGTCTCCAGGGTTTAAGGATAACTTATTCCACACCGAAAGATGGATAATTGGATATTTTCAGTAATTTGTGAATATACCTTAGTTGCTGTTTAAGCTCAAGTAAACAACACACTTCAGGGACAACATAAGCCAAACTGGCAGGAAATTCTTGAAGTGTTTATTGACATGCATTTAACCCTTATGAAGTCCTGTCTACCCAGATTAGCTTGTATGTAGCACAGGAGATCTAGGCAGGGGAATTTTGTAAATTTCACACAAAAATAAGTCCTTCCAGCCACGATAAACATCACCATTCTGATTGGAAGATCTTCATGTGAATAAATCTAATTTTAGATGTACGGCTGTTTGTACAAGATTGGATGCTGTTACAATAAGCCTTCCAAAGTTTGCAAACCAGCTGCTGTGTGCGTGTGCGTGTGCGTGTGTGCGCGCGCATGTGTGTTAATTCTTTCTCTTGAACCTTTGTGTCTGCATTTGTGTGTTTCTGTGCTTGAATGGGTGTCTGTTTGTATTTGTGTCAGTGTGTGTGCAATTGTGTGTGTGTGTGCGTGTGTGTGTGTGTGTGTGTGATGGGCATGTCATGCCTTTTGTTACTTCAAACCACATGTCCTTAGAATGAACTCAACTGAAGACCCACCCCTGAACACTCACAGCTCCTCTGTCTCATCATTCAGATGCAGATGAAGGACTAGAACAAATCATCTAAACTGCTTTATGCTCAAAAGCAGCATCATATTTCTGCCAGTTGCCTTAAAAACACATGAATATTGACAAAAGGCGAAGGCCTGAAATGGGCTCTCGGGTTTCAGCTTGGAACCTTAAACCTAAATGCTTCCCAGTGAGAAATAATAGGGTCACGTTTTGTGTAGCTTTCAAAGGAATGAGATGTGATACCTCTGCAGGCACGGAACCTGCTGGCGCCAGAGAAAGGTTAATTTTTTTAAATTTCAATGATCCTTTACAGGTTAAGAGTATCACTTTGTACAAGATCGCCCACAATAGAGCACCCTAAATGTTACCAATTTATTTCAGTAATTAATGACAACTTTCATGATAAAGCATCTACCCTTGGTCATTGCACAGACTGGATTGTACAGGAGTTAAGTTATATTCCTGGTACCCTAGTGTGGTGTGATGATTATACACTTAATAAAATGAAGATAAATTAGAAACCAAGCACTATTCCAGTAGTCAATTAATGTAATATTAGATCATATAGATAAGTAACCAGATAACAATATACTGTATGGTAAAAACAAAAACGATAAAGCCTTCTTGTGAGAAAATGTCAGTATTTAGTGTGGCCACCCTTTGCAAGGATTACAGCATTTAAATCTTTCAGGCATCGTTTTCACAGTAACCGGTTATTAACTGCTTTAGCTTTTCACTCCTGCACCTTTGCCACTGCATTCAGTACTTCTACTATATCCAAGCCCGTTCACTACTCTAATCAAACAAAGTGTTTGTTGTCAATTTGATCTTTGGTTGTCCGTATTAAGTCAGAACCCCAAAAAAAAATATTCTCAGCTGTAATGCAGATGATTTTATGAAGTTTTACTACTGATTCTTAAGTAATATTTATGTTCTTAACTTGCGTTTATCCATAGTAGCGAATAGACTTGGATAAAGTAGCGGAAGTGCAGCTTGCAGTGTTGAAAGCGCAGTAGTGAAAAGCCAAAGTAGCGAAACCACTGTAAACCATTTTCACCTATTTTTTATTTCGTCAATTGCTAAACCATTCTATGTGGTTTGAAGTTCAATCCAAGGAAATTCTTTCAATGTTAAAACTGATTAGCTCAGTCGGATTAAGGTCCGGACGTCGAGCAGGCCCAATCATCACTTTCATGTCATCACCTGTTTCTTTCTGACTGAAATAATTCTTGCACAAGAACTGCACTGAGAATTGCATTCAGGGTCACTATTTTGTTGAAAATAAAATTACCGACCAATCAGTCTCTTTCCAGATGGCAATGCGTGCCTCACAAGGATGTTGTGATTCTTCTTTTGAAACATGATTCAGTCAATTTTTATTAGATCACTGACTCTTTTTGAGGAGACTGAACTTCAAACCATAATATTATCACCTCCATGTTTTACTGAAGGGGTTAAACGGTCATTTTTAAAAAACATTTTTTATTCATTGGTCCAAAGGACATGTTCCCTGTCCATTGGTGTCCAATGCTGAAATTTCTTGGCAAACTCACTTCTTTTCTGATGTTGCCAGCTCTTGGCATAACACAATCAATCAGACCATTTTCACACAGGCATGTGGAAATGGTAGATCTTGATACTCTCATCTCTTCCCTTCTGGCGCTCTTAATATCATCATGGAGTTGTTGTGCTGTGAAGCACCGAGTTCGTTTTACTTGTCATACACAGATAAGAACATCAGAGGCCCATAACTTCCATTTTTCACCTCTATTGCCAGTAGTTTTCAGCAAACCAGTCTCTGTGAAACGCTTTATGGTGTTTCTTACACTGCCATGGCAGCATTTAATGTCTTCAGCATCATGTAAGGCCACATGCGCACTCTCTCTAAAGCTGCTTCTGCCACGCCATCATGTTTAACACTGTGACACTGCTCAAAATTCATGTCACCTTATATACTGGAGCAACTAACCATCGGGATAATTTTGCAGAGTAATGTTGCCTCAAATCAGTTAAAATACATTTTTTAACATCAATAATCATGAAATGAGCCTTCAAACATGCATTCAGGCTATACAAGAGTTAAAAAACTACAATTTGGGACACCTTTCCATTGTTATGAAAAATTTGATATTTTTAGTGTTTTTGCTTACTACCTATATTTTTACCTCTGTATACTTGTGGGAATGATTTTTTATTTATTTTTTCTTCTCACTGCTTACAATAGTATTTTTCAATACATTTTTGCTAAAAACTTACAGAGAAGTAATATTTTAGGACCTCTTTTAGAGAAAAGTGGTGGTGTATAGTCATCACTGCGCACTACATTTATAGGGTTGTACAGATATGTTAACATACGGCACATAGTGGGTTCGAGACTGTTACCAAAAGGAACAAACAACATAATATTCCTATGGAAAGATAACGTGGCTCTGCATTTTTAACTGACAGTCATATTTTATATGATCCCAAAAAAATACTTTTAGAAGCATCTTTCTCTATTCTAAGCTATGAACCTAATGTGCAGCAGGTGCTTGGGTAATTACATCTAGAGAATTACAAGCTGTGCATATCTCTTAAAATAAGGGGAAATTATTTAAAAATAAATCAACAAATAATTCAAACTACATAATTTGGAATAAAGTCTTATTGCATGATATTTGTGACAAATTAATGTGTTGCTGGATTGATTGTTCCATTCAGAATAAGAATAATTCTCACCATGTATCTTTCATAATTTGTGGTTGACGCCATTTGGGGTACATTTAGCGTCATATGTAGTGTAGTGTACTTTTATGACTGGTTTTGAGCTTGAACAGAATGAGTTAGGCCCACGAAAACTAATTGAGTATGGAAGGACTGACCGGCTGCTGCAGTCCTGTGCCCTCCGCCCTAATCAAGACAACAGCTTCGATTATATCTCCGGTCCAGAGCTGAGTCCCACTGAGCTCCAAAAATCACTGCACACTACTGCTGGCTATCTCCGCTTGTTTGCTGAGATCAGCAATGAAAGTGCATTTTTCCTGCCTTTATCTTCTCAGTTTTTAGCCCCAGCGCTGACAGAAGCAATTATTTCAACAGTCGGGTGGAGACCGAATAGTTGACTATTCGCTCATGTCTGCACAATTTAATTTTTTAGTTTGGGACTTTGAATAGCCACCTTTTTTTAATTTCCAAGCTGAAAATGCATTATTTTTACCTGTCACATAAGCCTTTGTTCATTAATTGGGTGCTGGTTCTTCGATATTGCGGCGTACCTGAGAGGTAGGGGGAGAAGAAAATTCTTTCACTGTATTGTTTCAGAATATCCTCATCTTTTCTTCCAAATTGCTGTTGTGTTACTTAATGGCTGGATTCTCAATTCATTAGCTTAGTCAGATTATTCGCAATTTTATTCTGACTGCCAGTGATGTAAAAATGAATACCGAGGCTGGATATGTGGCGTGGGGTGGCACTGCTACCTCACAACAAGAGGATTATGGGTCTTAATCCGGCCTGGGGCCTCTCTGTGTGGTGTTTGTATGATCTCCCCATGTTCCTGTTGATTTCCGCCGGGGATTCCAACTTCCTCCCACAGTCCAAAGACATGCATGGCGGGCCAATTGGAGACTGAAAATTGCCTGTTGGTAAGAGTATGAGTGAATGGTGTGTGTGCCCTGTGATGGATTGGAGTGCCCTGCAGGGTGTATCCCATAGTAAGCTGGGTTAGGCTCCAGCTCCCCCATGACCCCAATGAGATAGAAGCATCATGGATAATGGATGGATACATGGATATGGATATGTGGTATGGCCTTAAAGTCAATAGACCTTGTAGCCCTAAATGAATCCTCATATGGGTAGGTTTGCACGCTTGACTCCTTGCTTGGTCAGATTTTCTATTAAAATCCCCTAACCTTTATCCTACAATGCTTCCCTGATATTGCTACAAATCAGGAAGGAAATGATGAATAAAATATGAAAGGAGGTTCAACTGTTAACAATCCCGTTATTCATAAAATGAAAATTTATGCTGCAAATATGTATTTCAATATTACTACTTTTTCCTTAATGTGGTTTTTATCCTGAAATTTTGCATGCTTCTATTATTATGAAAAATAATGCTATTTGTTTTCCTCTTAAGCAGTAATAAATTGCCTCCATAAGTGAAATGCTAATTAAGACATTCAGCTGGACGCCCTTTCCATCTTCTCTAATAAATCTGCTTTTGCTCTTCATTGCATGCGCAATGTTACATTTCAGAATGCAGAAAATCTAATGCCATCGTACATTTTGCCACGCTTTCTGCAAAACGTACGTTTTATTAGCATATGCAGTGTGCTCAATATTATCGCAAAGATTATTGAAAGGAAATTAAATGTCCTTGATATGATCACGTCACAAAAAACACTCAACTATTCAAATATTGTTTTGCTTAAAAACTTGAATATTGCGAAAGTCCTCCTTGAGGAAAAAAAAATAACAAAAAATTATTTGATTGTTTGTCCAAGCTGGAAATTTGGTCTCAGTAGCCTAATTACAAGGAGACTGGCCGTTATCTTATACTATGTTACAAGCAACACTTAGCGATTTCTGACCAATGATTGGTCCTAAAAGGAACATCTTCTTCAGTGAATAAATGAAGCCTCCTCTCTCCCCTTCCTCCTAGGGGCAGTGCCTTACGTCCTGCATCACACGCAGCACTGTCTGCCTAATGCGTGCTCTCGTCAGCTTGCATTAGTTATTTGGGTTGTTTCGTTGCAGTTTGTAAAACTCAGCAAAACAGTAACCCAACAAGCTGTTCAGTACCCTTATCTTTTGCCTTAAACCCAAGATTTAACCTCCAAGTTAAATCCAACTGTTACTTCAATCTGAGATGGTAATTTTTTTTATTTTTGATTGATGAAGATACACTAAGATTTTTGTTCCTCATCGTTGCTATTGTGACTGCACTTCCTTGGAGATTTCCAAATAACTTCAACCTGCCTGTTGATTCTCTAATTGACCATCACGTTTTACTGGACAGTATGTACAAGTAAACAGTCCTCAATACGTACATTGACATTTAGTTAGACTAAGTTACGTCCAACAAAAATCAGCTCAGATGTGGAGCCCATTTCCTGATATCGATGTGGCATTTTGCTTCAATAGATGCCCAGCCGAATGGGCTCACAAGGGACACTATCGATTTCCATGTAACTTTAACATTACATACATGAAATACCAGATATACACATTTTTGGAAAATATGGACTGTATATTCTGTATGCCTTCATACTTGACATGCATCAAATGACCTGCTCTCATATAGTAAGCATGTATAATAGGTTATCCAAAAAATGCATTAGGACTTTTTCAGGGTATTGTGGGATGACACGATCATAACAACAATCGAAGGTCACAAAATTTTTAAGGGCCCTGTCTGTCACAGGCAGTTAGGACTGTCCTGACTTTTCCCTCCGTGCGACGCCCTTGGTCCCAAGCAACAGGAGGGAGGAGGGGTGACGTGGGGGCAGAGGAGGATCAGACTAGCGCAGAAATAAAAAAATAAAATAAAAATCAGGCAGCAACGCTAGTCTGGCTATGAAATGTGTGGCGCAGAGAGACCTGCAAATGATGACTCAGATTGCAAGGGGTCATTGTACTGAAAAAAACAAAAAATGCATGAAATATTGCTGAGTGTAGCTTTAAGGCATCACATCGGCTTCGTGGTTCAAATTCAAGGTTTAAATTGACAGTTGAACTGGCAGATATGAATGACTGAATGTGAAAGGACAGAATATTTAAAATGAAAACTTAATTTTGCAGTTTACTCCATTAGGAAGGTCAGCCACAGTCATGCAACATGGATTGGTAGAAAGACCACTCAAATCTGTTCCCGAAAACTCAGCATGTTTCTTGCTCCGCTACACATGCAGCATCGCAACAGATTTTCTTCATGAAAATAAGTCACATCAGCGGTTAGTATGAGAGAGCACACACAGGGCTACCACTAAGTCCAGGTTTTTCAAGATTGAGAGAAAACAATTCCCATTATAGAAAAGGCAGCAAACTAATTCAGCATGCATCTTCATTAAGGTGATGGATTGATTGCTTTTGACACAGCCACACTCATTCAGCAAACAGAAATTAAATACTTATGGTGTCTGTAGGATAGAGATTGAGATAAATGAAATAATGTTGTATGCAACACGCAAATTTGAGTTGGCTTGTAGTAATCAACGAGGGTAATGGTAAAAATTATTTTTCAAATTCATTTTAAAGTGCTATTTAAAGCATTGTGTGAGCTCCAGTTATATCACAATATTATGTTTTGGCCTCAAGATTTGTGACAAACACAAGTAAAAAAGTATATCCTACATATCAGGTATCAGATTAAGCGGATAGGTTCTGACATTTTGATACCTCTGAAAACTAAACAAATATGTGATTGACCTTCTGCCAGTGGTATCAGTGGCAGAGTGAATTAAAATTGCACTGAAAGATGAGAGATTGTCATTCAAAAGCTCATAAAGAAATAAACCTTGAAATTAAATAGCATGAAGAGAGAAGAAAGTTGGTGTGTATGCATACGCTCGTGTAAGTGAGTGTGTGTGATAAGACTTTTCAAAGCTCCTCATCCACCTACAGGAGACCTTTGTTCTTACAGTGAATGCAAAACATTCAGCTTTGAGATGACTGCAACCCTTGCTTAGTGATTCATTTTTTAATTAAATAAAAATGTGCTGTTTTGATTGGAGGTCATGGCAAACATTGATGTGCCTAATTGATCCAAGGATTTAAGTTCTGAAAAGAAGAAAGTATTTTCATCTAGTAATACAATGCAATCAAACATTATGTGCAAACATCAAATCAAATGGTTCAGGAAATTTTAAATAATAAAATAATTTCAGCATTTTGGTAGGTGTTTCTGTTTATCCAGTCTTCATTTTTCAAAAGTGCGAACACACATACAGTGACCTCCACTACATAGACGTTGGAGCAGGGGGTGCGGGGGGGTGCGGCCACCCCCCTCTCTCCCCCCCGCCCCCTCCGTCAGCCCCATACTGTGCCAAGTTTTATTATTATTTTTTATTTATTTATTTATTTTATTTTTTTTTAAATAAATAATCTAAATTCAAATGTGTCTGACTTACTTTTATGTCTTTCTTATCATAAAAAATATGCTTTCTATATCTTGCATGTAGCCTAATGACAAGTGCCAGATGTGGCTTATGTCTCCTTTGTTTTGATACGTAAGCGCGCACATTGTTTATTTCCTGTTAGCCAGCAAAGGTGGTAAATTCAATGATCAAGACAATGTCACAGAAGCGGATTTTGCATTTCTTTTCCAAAGCTCACACTGAGTCCGCTTAGCATCTAAGAGAAGCTAAGCTGAAAAAGAGACGCTGGAACGAGTGCATGTTGAGGAAAGAGGGACACGATCGCAGCTATGCAAAGTCCTGAATAAACATAGGGAAGGCATACTAACGTTGGAGAGAATTCCGGGAGTTGAATGTTTTTAATTCTGACACCCAGGTCGCCTTGTTTCTACTCGAGGTGAGTCAAGCTGGGCCCCGTTCACAAAAAAATGTACAAAATAATGAATATCTCTCTTGAGAGTTTTTAATTCTTCACAATACATATTGGAAAGTCTGCTAATTTGCTGTCATGAATGATCAGCAGTTCGTATGTTCAATTAATTCCAAGGCAAAAGATAGAACCTCAAGACCTCAAGATAGAACAGCTAATGTTTTAAAATGTGAAAATTAAAGCCTGTGGAATTATCCTGAAATAAATTATTTGCATCAGCTTGGAATGAGGAAAAAAAAAGATTCCACTTGTGTCATCTTATATAAAGATAACTTAAACTTGCATTTTTTTTATTTCTTTGCTTCCTGCAAGAACACATGCAGTAGTTAATATTTTGAATGTCATTCAAACAAATAAAATCATCCACCTGTTATCCCTTCATCCACCTATAACTGACGCTCCAGCATTTGGATTTCTAATTTAGTTTTGTGCGTTCGTAATTTTCCCCCTCATTTGGTTGTTTTTAATACTCCCGCATTGACTCTGCCAGTGATGGTCTGCCGCACAAACTCGCGCTCTATTGCAGCTACAACTGCAAGTTTTTTTTTTTTTTTTTAAATAAGTGTTCGTACTCGGCCTACGCCTTTATTAGTTTGTCCAACTCTGCTGGAGAAAAATAAGATGCGCAACTTTTTTTCTCCACCGTTGTCATGGTGAATCGTGTTATCTATATTTCATTGATGACAGCTTTTAATTTCCTCGTGCACACGCCTCACTCTGGCATATGTTAACTCGGAGTTGTTTGAATCAAGTGTTATCACCGGTTCTGAACCCAAAAACTCTGCGGTCAGCGACTCAGAGTAAGTCAACTCACAGTGACAGAACAAACTCAGAGTTTGTTTACCCTGCTCTCTGAAACTAACTCGGGTGGATGTGAATTGTAAATTGTCATCCCAAGCAAAATTGACGGAAGATCGTATATTGTTTTTATAAGGCTATCTTGCATAGATCATGCTGGTCAGAATGAATCAAACAGTGGAGAGATCGATATTTCCTCTTTGGAGCTAGTTGGCAAGCTTTGCTAACTCTCAGTTGGCAAGCTAGTGAGTTTGCAAATTCTGTCTGATCAAACTGGAGTTCGTGTAATAACATTTTTTCCCTCTGGTTAGCCCTCAGAGTTGAAATTCGTCAATGAATGTATAACCGCGTGATAAGTTCAGCTAAAAGTGATTAGTGTGACGTTGTTAATACTCATTTTGTAATGCCGAGCTAAGATACTTGCCAGATACCTTGTTGTAGCTAACACTAATGGTGTAAATGTATGGCAATGGTCGTCATTGTTGCCCCCGGGCATTTATCGCAACAAGCTGTACCATCACACAGCCATTTACCCAGCTGAGTGAGCCACACGTACACGTCTTTGCATTGACTTTGAAAGTAATCGGCCTCGCGAAAAATTTGTTTTGCGTCCGGTGTAAAGTTTCACTTTAAGAAAAGTGCGTTTATGTTCCAAGGTCCTGAAGGAGACGGGCGAGCAGCTCTGGTGTGTTTTGAGAACGTTTCAAGTGTCGACAATAGTGACGTCATATCGCTGATACAGCCTTTAATGACTGTGTGGTAATCAAAGTATCCGCTTAAAATCAAATCCCTGTCCAGAAAACACTGTGCCAACATATATGAGCACAAACCCCCCTCATAAATCCCGGCCCCCTCTCAAAATTTTATTCCAACGTCTATGCTCCACTAATATTGACAACCTTAGTAAATATGAGCTAAACAGGTTTTTGTAAATAATTCCATTCTTTCATTCAAAATATTAGAACAAACTTTGAATTTAAAGAAAATGACTGAGTTCTCATCCCGATTGAAGTTCTCATCCTGAGGTAAATATTCTTCCAAGAAACACATGACACAATTATTTATTCCCCCAGAAAAATCAAATTGGAAAAAAACTTCTATTCATAATATTTAGGTTTACCATAATGATTAAGAAAACTGAAATGGTCACCCATGACGTACAGCTTTGCTGCGGTATAGATAAGAGCTGGTACGCGGGCATTTTCCTTAAGTCATCCACCACTATGGTTACGACAAAATATTAAAGCAATGATACATGACAAAAAGCTGTGGAGCTCCTTGATTCTCAGAAGTGGCAACAACTAAATTGAAAAATACCCAAGTGAAAATACTGATTTTGACTTTCAGGGGAATAACTTGGAAGTTTAAGACATATGGCAATGTTAAAAAGCTAACCAGAAGAGGATATATGCTTATTCTAAATGCAGGCACTGTGAGAGGGATGCCTCAAGAGGCAAAGGAACGTTCAAAAATCACAATTGGAGATCTGCTGATATTAACCCCGTCTGCGATCTTTGGCCTGAATGTGGGCCGCAAAGCATCATCATGTGCTACATTGGAGAACAATATGTTGTTTGAAAGTGTGAGGGCTCAGCATTATAACAGTTTATTGATGCAAAAATACCATTCGAATTTAATCGTAACAACCTGACAATGCCTGACTATGCAGTTCCATAGGTTTGATTGTATAGCAATGCTCGTATCTACCAAAATGCATACATATTGACATTCATACCATTGTAGCAGTCCAGTGATCAAAACCAGTTGTAGTTTTCAAACTACAAACCATGCAAGCCTGGACAAAAATCCCTGTTACTACTTTGACGTAGAGATAGCTGCTGCGCATCTTTGTGAATTTCACTATAATTAGCCTTCTCAACTCAAGATGCAGTGCTGCACATTGTACTTTAGCCCTTTGGACGCAAAATAAGTGTCCCCGGGGCTAATATACGCTGATCTAGTGGAAAAGTGAGTGTTCAGCCGTCACTCCCAGTATATCAGGAAAATCAACTTCTTTTCATCCACACGGACAGCCAGTGGTCTGGAAATTCCAAAAGTCGGGTGCAAATGGCATCCAAGAGATTAATTTTTATGAAAGCAAATAATCTCAGTGGTTGGTGACAAGGTGGGATTTTGTTAATGAAGCAAAGGAATTCTGGAAGTGGCTTTGCTTCACAAATACAATCAAACACCAGTGCTGAGAATGGGAAGAATATATTGGAGCGAAAATTTTGCTACTGATTGGGAAAGAGATATGAAACAAGAAAGTTGTAAAACTACTGTAAATCAAAATGCGATCGTGACTCACTGGGAAATTCGAAGTCTCCAAATTGTATGCTAAAGCATGCACAGACATTACTCATGGGTAGATCCACAATGCAGAAAGGTTACGCACGTAGGCTACTTTAATGCCTTATGTAAACTAACTGCAAACCAGTTGATCAGCTTTTACAAAGTGCAGTATAATTTCCCATAAAATAGCATCAAATTGAGGGTCTTATGTAAAGGGCACCAAAAAAGTTTTCCAGCATGTTGGGGGAAAAAAATCAACCTCCATGCAACACAACGTACCTCATCTTAGAGTATGCAGCATGCAGTCATCTGCCACCAATACATCTGAATATCTATGAGACACATATCAATAAAAAAAAAAAACAGACTCATTCAGCTAAATAATTCATCATTATAGACAAGTTTTCTAACATGATGGGGAAAAAAATCGTCGATAGCGGAATGTTTACGTTCTCATTTTTTCATGCGAGCACAGATCCGCTGCCTTATATTCTTGCGGATCTTTACAATCCCTTGAGGAGAGCCACAGATTCGAGTACCACACATAGGTTTATGTGAATTTACGCGAGCCAGACTCATCTTGGGGAGCTTTACTGCATCGTGGATCTACCCGATTAGAAAAAAAAATCCATAAAATATTCATTTTCGGTAACTGTGTCATAATGTTTGAACCTGCAGTTTTTTATGTGTCTAGCTGTGACTTAATTATTTTTGGAGGCTGATGAGGCTTGCTGACTGAGCTGTAGAGCCAGAAGAAAACCCAATCTTTTTCTGCCAGACAAAAATTTTAATATCCAGTGTTATTGCTGAATTTGGTTCATAATTACAGTGTCAGAGTGAAGCAGAATAAAGACCCAAATGCAGATAAAATAACGGTGAGAACTGACATTTAATAAGGGCTCAAAAAACCAAAAGGCAGATAAAGCAACATGGAGAGTTGCGATGGAGAGTAAACACAGGAGTATATGACAGGATGCTAAAGAAATTACAAATAAAAAAGTGGTAACGGAGCAAACGGGAAGGTCGTGAAACCAAAATAAACAAAAGTGTAGAGACAGATAGAAACCATGGGGTTAAAGTGGGGCAAAGCAAAGGAAATCTGAGTGAATTCAGGTGTGCAGGGAGCTGAGAACGTGAGGAGGGGAGAGGCTGTAAACGAGGGAATGAACAACACTGTTAGCCCACTGGAAATGGAGGGAATGCAGGGGTGAGTCGAAAAACAAAAGCATTGGAGAAGCTGAATGGGAACACATGAAATTACATAACAATATACATAAAATTATTTGAAAACTGGACAGTAGATCACCCCCAGGTTGACTTCTATCCTCGAACTGCATAAAGCAATCACTCCCAAAATCAAAAGACTTTGTGACCTTACCACAGACGAGGTCCATGCCAAATCTGGGGGTGACAGTCGTCAGTGCGGTCATCTCTCCGTCCCTCTGTGTGTCCGTTTGTCTGTCCGTGGACATGTCGTTTCCGGGACAGAAATCAAATGCCGTCCAATTTTTTTTTTTTTTTTTAACAAAACTTGCTGTGCATATTGATCAGGTCCTGCACTGGTGTCTTTTTATATTTTTGGATTTCTGACATAAAATTTATGGGGGTTGGGAGGATATGTCATTTTCAGATAACATTTATTTATATTTACCAAGGGTGCCAGTATTTTTTGAAGGCACTGCACAATGCAGAATTTTGCATTAAGCATTAAGCAGTTTTTCCACTCTTACTTTGGAGAAGAAACTTGGTAACACATCCTATGTAAACAGGGACGTGTATTTTTTCATCAGGTTTCATTCTTTCAATAATTTTCCACGCGTTGATTGTTCGTTTGCATTACAGTGGCAGTATGACCACAAAAGGTTGAATGGCAAACAATACAGTATGCAGAGCTAATGGCCTCATCTATGACTGTATTGCCCAAACAAAAGCTTGGTTAAACTGTGCAGGAACAATCTGTCATGGCTCACAAGTGTCATGTACACCCACCTGTTCATTTGTAAAGACAGTCGTACCTAAGGATGACTCAGTAGTTATGAGGCATCCTTTCCTAGGTGTGGTGCCCATTTATTTTGTTTCTGACTGAGAAAATGCCTATTTTTTCTCAAAAGCATACTGTGCTGTCAAAAATTATTTCCCCTTCCCGATTTCTTCTTAAGTAAACAAAAAATGCACTTTTTAAATGATGACTTAATTTATTTAAGCCACTTGGCCCAACGTATAAAAGCAATTACCCCTTAAGTTACTAAATCAACCAATTAAACAAATTTAATTGATGATTGGGTTCAATTTCACTAGACGCACGCTGACATGGTTACAGCCAGCCCTGCTGAATGTACAAAACCCAAAACCAGTGAAGTTGGCATGTTGTGTAAATCGTAAATAAAAACAGAATAAAATGATTTGCAAATCCTTTTCAACCTATATTCAATTGAATACACTGCAAAGACAAGTTACTTAATGTTTGAATAGATAAACTTTGTATTTTTTTGCAAATATTAGCTCATTTGGAATTTGATGCCTGCAACATGTTTCAAAAAAGTGGCAAAAAAGACTGAGAGATTGAGGAATGCTCATCAAACACTTATTAGGATTATCCCACAGGTGAACGGGCTAATTGGGTACAGGTGGGTGCCACGATTGGGTATAAGAGCAGCTTCCCTGAAATGCTCAGTCATTCACAAACTAGGATGGGGCGAGGGTCACCATTTAGTGGACAAATGCGTGACCTGATTGTCGAACAGTTCAAAAATAACATTCCTCAACCAGCTATAGCAAGAAATTTAGGGACTTCGTCATCTACGGTCCGTAATATCGTCAGAAGGTTCGGAGAATCTGGAGAAATCACTGCACGTAAGCGACAAGGCCGAAAACCAACATTGAATGCCCGTGACCTTCGATCCCTCAGGCGGTACTGCATCAAAAACCGACATCAGTGTGTAAAGGACATCCCCACATAGGCTCAGGAACACTTCAGAAAACCACTGTCAGTAACTGCAGTTCATCGCTACATCTGCAAGTGCATGTTAAAACTGTACAATGCAAAGCAAAAGCCATTTATCAACAGCACCCAGAAATTCCGCCGGCTTCGCTGGGCCCAAGCTCATCTAAGATGGACTGATACAAAGTGGAAAAGTGTTCTGTGGTCTGAGGAGTCCACATTTCAAATTGTTTTTGGAAACTGTGGACGTCGTGTCCTCTGGACCAAAGAGGAAAAGAACCATCCGGACTGTTATAGGCACAAAGTTCAAAAGCTAGCATCTGTGATGGTATGGGGGTGTATTAGTGCCCAAGGCATGGGCAACTTACACATATGTGAAGGCACCATTAATGCTGAAAGGTACATACAGGTTTTTGAGCAACATATGTTGCCATCCAAGCAACGTCTGTTTCATGGACGCCCCTGCTTCACAATGCCAAGTCACATTCTGTACGTGTTACAACAGCATGGCTCCGTAGTAAAAGAGTGCGGGTACTAGACTGGCCTGCCTGTAATCCAGACCTGTCTCCCATTGAAAATGTGTGGCGCACTATGAAGCGTAAAATATGACAACGGAGACCCCGGACTGTTGAACAACTTAAGCTGTACATCAAGCAAGAATGGGAAAGCATTCCACCTGAAAAGCTTCAAAAATGGGTCTTCTCAGTTCCCAAACGTTTACTGAGTGTCGTTAAAAGGAAAGGCGATGTAACACAGAGGTAAAAAGGCCCCTGTGCCACTTTTTTGCAATGTGTTGCTGCCTTAAATTCTAAGTTAATGATTATTTGCCCAAAAAAAAAAAAGTTTCTCAGTTTGAACATTAAACATCTTGTCTTTGCAGTGTATTCAATTGAATATAAGTTGAAAAGGATTTGCAAATCATTGTATTCTGTTTTTATCAACGATTAACATAACGTGCCAACTTCACTGGTTTTGGGTTTTGTAGATATTTTTTAGATTGAATCCTTCGGGTAATATGGAGTATGCAGAAAGCAGTGCATGATCCATCTTCAATAAAAATAAATTCAATTGCCAATGAAAAACAAAGTTATTGACATTGACCAGTCTGGAAACTATTTAAAAACTATTTCCAAAGCTCTGGGACTCTGCTGACCAGAAAACCACTGCTGACCAGACAGAACATCTCTTTATGACCCAAATGCAATTAAAATGCAATTAAAATAATATTTTGAGGAATGATCAGCCTAAAGCGAAACTTTTTAGACTGCACACTGCAAAAAATGAAAAGAATAAAATACTATGTAAGATGAATTTACTTATTTTAAGAGTTAAAATACTTATTTCTATCACCATTTTTCTTATTAAGACAAAAAATGTATACTTGATTTCAGGTTATTATCACTAGGTGCCAATGGGGTAAGTAAATTTTCACTTGTCAAGCAAATAGTGACTTTAAAAAGTAACAATTTGCTTGACAAGTGAAAGTATACTTATCCCATTGGCAAGATAGTCAAAATAACCTCAAATCAAGGACAAATTTTTTGTCTTACTTAGAAAAACGGTGATAGAAATAAGTCATAAGTGTTTTAAGTCATAAAATATGTAAATTAATCTTGCCTAGTATTTTTTTCTTTTCATTTTTTGCAGTGCATGGGTCCCGTTACTTCTGGTGTAAACCTAACAGTGCATTCCACAATATGAACATCATACCAACAATCAAACATGGTGGTGGTAGTTGTAATGGTCTGGGACCACTTTGCTATTTCAGGAACTGGGCCACCTATCATAATTGATAGAATTATAAAATCTGCACTCTCCCAGAAAATCCTGAAGGAGAATGTGCAACCACCATTTGGTGACCTAAAACAGATTTAGTTGGGTTATGCAGCAGTACAATGATCCAAAGCACCCATACAAGTCCACCTCTGAATGGCTAAAAGGAAACAAAATGAACATTGTGGAGTGGCCTAGTCAAAGTCCTGACGTGAATCTGATTCAGATACTGTGGCATTACCTTAATTAGGCAGTTTATGCTATGTTTATGCAAAAAAAAACCCTCCAACGTGGCTGAATTAAAAACGGTCCAAAATTCCTCCTTAAGTGATGTAAGACTTGTGGGAGGGGTGCAATTCTTTTTTGCATGGTGATAAATGTTTCAAATAACTGTTTACCTTTGATAAATGAAATGACTATGTAGAAGCTAAATTTTGCGTTAATTCGTGTTTTCTTTGTTTTAAATTAACATTAACGAGATGGGCTACAATTCAAATTTGTAGGTAACAGTGTAACAGTTGGCCAAGTCCTTTGCTTGGGTTATTGAAAATAAATTACAAACAGACTGTTAGAGAACGATTTGCTGGATGCAAGATTTCAAAAATATGTCGCTAAATCACTAGCTGTATCATTATTGCCAGAATAAATGTCATTTATACGGAGGCTCCTTACATTTCAGGCATTTCTATGATTGAAATGCTATATCTTATCAATTCTTGTTAAAATATTATATAATATAAGACATCACACGCTAAGCCTCTTCAAAAAAAAAAAAAAAAGAAACACACTGTGAATGAATTACGTAATATTTATGCAAGTTCATTAATATTGATTTAGCTTAATAAAGAACTGATGGCAATACAAATGGGTACAATACAAATTCCACAGAAATTGTCAGCTTGTGACAGATGATACCGTCAAATTGTTGGGGAAGGGACACCGTGAAAGCATTGAAAAAACATAATCTTGACCAGAATTTTGATCAAGATCTTCAAAATGTTGCGGTCCTTTATTCTACAGTATAATCCAGCCAAAAATTCTGTCTTTTGTTCCCATGAGGAAAAAAAGAAAAAAAAAGGACTGGGCTTTGACCTCTGTGAGGAAAATTAGAGGGTGCATCGAGCAGGCAATTTTAGCTGATTAGCAGAGGGATGAATGCTTCCTTTTATCAGAGGACTCCATTAAATATAGGGCCAACAAACAAATCTGAAAGTTTGGAGTGTGGTTTACGCATAAGATCTTGCTTTTCAATATCGTGAGGAGGGGGGGAAATCCTATCAACTGATGAAGTCCAAGAAATGACCCAGGCACATGAGTACAAAACAGTTCCACCTTCCAACTGGGTTCTGCATTTTCAGAGCAACTGCAAAATTTTTATATAATATAATAATATACAGAATAAATGTATAATTCTGGAAGTTGAACAAAACAGATTTGGCATGTCTAAATTGAAATCAATGCATCTCTTCAATGCATTGACTTCCTCTGAAACATTAAATTAGCATACTTGAGACTGTTAATTTTGAAGCATATGCGGCCATCTCGCTTTATGCCATCCACATTTGGAATTAGAAAGCGTAAAATCATCTTTTGAAAATGACCCAAGCTCCACATGAATACAAATCTTGATTAGATTAGATGTCATGCAAGTCTGTCTGGAATCTCGAAAACCAAATTCTCTCTGAATGAGCGTACATTTTGCAGAGCTGTTGAATAAGATGCCATTCATTTTACTCCATCAGATATCTTTTCATTAAGTCAGTAGGGATCCTATTCAAAGGGATCCAAGCAGAGAGACAACTGTGGAAATTGTTCAGTGTCGTACTGGTCTGAGCAGCCAGAGTCACATAGAAACCACCCATCAATTATCATATTCTAAGAAGCTCAATCCCCACAAGTTCACAGCAAATTTTCCCTAAAAAGTGATCCACCCATTTATTTAACCTTTAGTAGATTCATGCTTGATACTTAATGTGCGCTAATGCAAGTAGTAGAGATGAACTCCATTCCATAAAATGGGCTTTTTACAAAAAGAAAAACATGCACTGTTCAACTTGCTCGTACCCCTCTGACAGAAGAAGAGGACTGTCTCTCACAAGGTTACCTAAGGTGCCAGGGATCATAAATTCATCTCATGTTTTGAATTCTGGTGGCATTAAACTGCTCTCCATGGACAAAACTGCTCCTGTCAGTTGCAGAATGGGCATTGCAGGTCAAACTCCCTGCCACTGTCAGGGTGCAGTGTAATCTGATGACGGATTTCTGTAACTGAACAGCAGTTCTGTTCCTTCATATCTCTTCAGTGTTGGCTTCCAGTGAAATGGCACATGGGATGAATAACCCCGGAATTTCGGATCCCGAATATGCAAGATAAAAATAAACATTAAATACACTTATCTGATAGAAATTCATCAAAAATAGCTAAGCACTGTTGGTCGCCATTTTGATGCTTGAAGCCTTATGTGATCTTAAAATCAAAAATACCTCTTTTCTTTCCGAGGCATTACACCTTACAGGGAGTGGAAAAAGTACTTCTTTATTTCGCACTTCTCAGTTGTGTAAGCTGCAAAAAGCTGGAGTTATTAAAATCAAGAGGTGCCTGGTTAATAAGACGCCATCATTACATGTGAGGTGGGCCCAGAGTTTAGGGTGTCCTGAGGCCTTAATGTGATTAAAATGAGTCTGGAAAGGGAGATGATTCAGCTATTCTGACTTTGAAAATTAAGTCAGATTCCCTGGTGAAAACCCTTTGTAAAGCCGCTTTCACACCAGACGCGAAACAAATTTTTCGCACGACAGATTACATTCAAAGTCAAAGCAAAGACGCGAATAAACGCGAAATGCTGTAATCTGTCGTGCGAGAAATTAGTTTTGTGTCCGGTGTTAAGGCATCTTTATTCACACAACAATTTCAGACTAGGTCAAACCAAAGAGGCCACAAAACCAAAACACAAGCTCTATTTCCCCAAAAATGAGGTCAACACTTGCAGTTATTTTGCTTTGAAAATGAAAGATTTGGAGGCTTCTGTCACCTGTTGTTTGGAATACAGGAATTGGGGCAAAGTCTCTCTCTCTCTCTCTCTCTCTCTCTCCCCTTCCTCTTCATTTGTATTTCTGCTACCTCGGCCGGTCAGTGTTCCCTGGGTAATTAGGAACAAAGAGCGGGGACCGGCCATGACGTTTCTGCGGTTCCAAGTGGTCCTTTCCATCAGAAGTTCGGCATTCACAGAGATTGGTACTGGCACAAAGAACTGAGGCAGCTGGTGCTACTGCCACAGTTGCCCACAGCTCACAAGTGAAGGCATCTCGCAGCTGAACATAGTCCCAAGTGACAGGCCGGGGGGAGCGGGCCTCAGCCTAGATAAATGACACAGGGAGCCAACTGTTAGGAAGTCAGGAAAACTTTTGAATAACGTTTTTGGCAACCAGGGCCAGATCACTGGGACAGCAAGCACCACAGTCTCATTCCAGGGCTTTGTGTGTGTGTGTGTGTGTGTGTGTGTGTGCGTGTTTGTGTATTTGTGTGTATGTATGCAACCGTGCGTACGTCATACATTAGAAATGCTGTTTATGCGACTTTCAATAATTGCTGGATGGAAGCAAGGTTATTGACTGAATTTTCATGCTGCCATTTTGGCATTATTGGGCAAATGTAAACTAAGACTAAAAGGCAAACAAAACCTTTTTAAAAATAAAAAAAACACAAACATTAAACCAAAAATGAAAATTACTAATTTCAAATCGAATTAAAATAATATAAAATAGGTATTAAAAAAAAACAAAAAATCTATTCAACCCCTTGCGCCCCTGAGCTGCGCATATCTTGACAAACACTATATTAGGGCATGTGAAGTCTCTCCCCCTTTAAAGCATAATTTCTCTTAACCAGATCCCATTCAAGATGGCTTAATTAGTAATCAAACAATGACCAAAACGTAGGCCTTTTAAAAAATTATTAATTGTAACATGACAAAGAGACAATCAGTAGGCTACATTGACAACGTACGTGTAATAAACGTGATATTAGAGGGATGGAAATAGTACTAATAATTAATCAATCCAAAACTTGCTCTGAATTTCATTTCGAATTGTAAGACTTTTTCAGCAGTGTAATTCCTTGTAATTGATTCCAAATAATTTCAGTGTTAAAACGAATGCAGGCTATTTTAAATGGGAAACATTTTCTTAAGCAAATCAAACACTGGTGCAAAATGGCATCCCTTATAAGCCTATATAGGCCACCTTTTTATGAGTCGGGGGAATTTGTAATCTTCAAATGAAATTCCCGTCCTATGTCATCATCAATGTGGATAGGAAAATGACTGATAACTTTGTGATGCAAGGAACAATAATGCCAGCTTAAAACATTCTACTGATTAGACTTTTCAAATCAGCGAATTAATGCTTTGTTGCTAATTACATGCTAAGAAGCGCAGAGGCACACTCGTAGCTATGAGAGAAAAATAATCAATTTATAAAATTATCCACGTTTCCACATACGTCTTTTTTAGGGCACTGACAGATTCTTCAAGAACTGATAAAATTGTGCATGTGCATTAAAATACAACAGCTTTTGAGAAGAATGGTTTTGGGGCTTCCTTTCTTTTCTAAAGCTACATTAAGGTGCCCAGAAATAGAAGCTAAAATAGAATCAAAACTAAAACTTCAGTTTAAAACTAAGCTAAACTGAAAGTTTGATGAAGTTTGAATATAGTACAGAAATAAAAACTTGAGAAAAGAACTGGAAATAAAATTACCTGGGATGGAGAATGAAAAAATATCATTGACAATCATTTTGCAAAAGCAATACTGTTCCACACCTGGTATGGGAATTACATATAGAATACAGTATTTACAAGAATTGTATTGTGCCTTGCCCTAGTGTGCACGCGTACGTATGTGTGTGTGTGTGTGTGTGTGTGTGTGTCTGCCTGTGAGTGCTACTGTTATATACTGTGTATATGTATATATATATATATATATATATATATATATATATATATATATATATATATATATATATATATATATACACACACAACTCAAAAGGAAACTTTTGGTGTCCTTATTTGACGCCAGTTCGAAACAAACCCTACCCCCTAACTCCTAACCCTTAACCCTAACCGAGGCCCGAGGCTTCAAATATGGATGCCAAAGCCTCCTTTTTCATCATGAATCGATGCTTGATCAGCAACCAACACAGTATGACGAGTTGGAATGAGAATGTATTGCTGTGCATATTTGTCACGTAAATCATGAAACAAACTTTGGTCTAAAACAAGCAATCTGAGCAAACTCAATATGTACTGGCAGATTTTTAAATGATTCCTTCAGCTATTGCAGGAAAACATTATCTAACATAATCTGGCTTTGCACAAAAAAATCATTGCCCCCTTAGTTTTTCAATCAGCAAATTTACCAAACTGAATAGACCCTGTTTTCATGACCTAAAGACGGTCAGCAACTGCAAATAGTATGGCAGATCAAAACAGGGTACGTCTAACCCTATTGCTATTGTGACAGTAGGTGATGGCGCAGCTGTGGCGCTGTTGTCAAAGGGTTGGACTAAGAAGTAATGACCCTTAGGTGTGGTTGAGGTTTAGTTCCATTAAAGCCAATCAGATTACCCACTGTAATTCCCTTTAAAAGCAGTGGGTCATAAAAAATTGGCAATTTTGTCAGGTGAAGAACAGACAACTAATTTGAGATTCTAAGAATCGTGGTCCAATTTAGTAATGTGTGGAGGCGTTTGGGGGATAGTGTTTGATTCATCAGGTTGATTCACCATTTTTTATGAAATGATGGGGGGTTATTTTAAATTTTATGGAAAATTTCACTTGTGGTATTAAAAGATGAGTGAGACTGAAGTTAATTATGTAGTTTCTCATACAAGGAAGATATTGTAATGTGTAAAACTACCCCTTTGCACTCCCTTCCCCATTAGACCCCCGCCATTTTGTGAGCATAAATCAGGGGCACATGACGAAAATGAAAATGGGAGGAAAAAAACGTGTTTATTTGCAAATAGCTATGCCGGCTGCGATTCAGTCCGATGAAAGCAACACCGAGCGTTCGCGTTAGAATGTGGTCTGGTTCAGTCATCACGCAAACAAGGTCAATGGCACAAAAATGTGGCAGCACCAGCTTTAGGCATCCTTTTGCACTGTCCAACCCCTTGAGATGCAAATGCTTTTATTTTAAAGGAGGAAACTGCCTGGCTAGTTGAATCTAAACTTCACTTAAATAGAGGTATTCTAGCAATCATAAGTATGCTAAAAGGTCCCACCAAACAATTTTGAGATGATTATACATTCTGGAAGAGATGAGAAAGTAAGTTATTAAATTGTAGCTAATGATGCTGAATTAAAGAAAATTTAGCTGAGAAGAGCAGACTAATACATTTTCAGTTTTCATTGGCTGTCGTTTGTTGTTGTTGTTGCTGGTAAAGGTGGGATTGCCAGTTATTGTCAGGTGTGTAGTGAGAATGATAACTTTATTCACAAGAGGTGCAGTCCAACTGCAATTTGTTTAAGCTTGTAAAGGCTAACTTAGTGAAATAACTGACACAGCTCCGGCTCTGAAATAATAAGAAATGGTTAATTAAAATTAACTGTATGTAATCAGATAGAGCACTGAGCAACGTTATAATCAATACCTTACAGAAAGGGAAATTAGTGAGGCTAATAACACAACCATACGGATCAGATTAACACGTTATTGGTTTGTCACAATTCAGGCTACAACATGGGTAAGAACAACATTCATCTCTCTCATAATCCTTTAAGACAATTTAAGAGCAAATATCTGTCCCCAGAATTATTAATTTCACGGCAGGCTTATAAAAATCAACAAAGTGCAGTATACCTATTTCTGAAATACAGTGCAGTTGTTGATGTGAGTGTTAAACGAATGCCGTTAAGATCTTAACAGTACAGAGGGGAAGGCCAGTCCTGCTTCCCATCAAGAAAAGGTGATCCAAGGTCCTGGTTTTCGGGACACAGGTTTCCTAATCACAACTCACGCTTGGGTCTAAGCCGCAAAGAAGAATGGTGCTCAACATTTCTATCTACAACAAATGCAATGGGAACAAACCATCATACTAGGATTCTGTAGACTGTGGTAGGCCAACACGAACTCGTTGATCAGCAGTGGTGCGAATCGGGGTGCCACCAAGTCCGAAGAGGTCCTCTTTGTGTGTGCCTGGTACAGTATCGGAAAATGCCTCAACCATCAGAGCAACGACTAAGCAGCATATTTACCCCATTATTACCAAAAGGTGCTGATGCGACAAAATCCCCCATGGCCCCTCTCGACCGAGGGGTTGTGCATTGTGGGATCCTTACCTGCCCTTGTCAATCTGATTGGCCAATAATGCTTCAATTGTCAGCCAGGTCTGGAGGACCCTTGATGGACAGTATGCATCCTCTTTAAGTGATTATTAGCCCTATCCTGGCGCCATCAACTCTGCAGTTAGGCTCAGGTGACCCCATCAAAATTCAACATTACAAACACCAGAATTCTTCTTTGCGGCTCAAAAAGGTAGGAACAGTCACTTGTGACCCCTGATTGTCTATTCTCTGAGCTGCAAGTGCGATACTTTACCATGGGTGATATAGGTGTTGGATTTTACTTCCATGAATTAAATTTTTATTTAAAAACGTATTTTGAGTTTCATGTTGTACCCCTTGTAGCACATTTCCTTTTGTTTGAAGATCTACAACCATCAAGTTACAAATTTGCAAAAATAGAGAAAATGAGAAGGGGGAATGGACACTTTCCATGACGCTGTATATATGTGTGTGTAAATAGTTGTATCTCTCCAACAACGATAATCGGGAGATACTATGGTTAGTTTCGGGGCCAACGTGCTGTTCCGGGCTCTGGAAGCGACAATTATTACAGGAATTTTTTCTAATTTTGCACAGGCGAAGATATTTATTTGACAATGCTCCAGACCGATTTTCGGCAATTTTGGACGTCCAATATGACTGCCAGCGGCCATTTTGTCTGAAATTTGGACATCAAGGAGATACACGACTTGGTCCCTGTGGCAACTGAGTTATCTAGTTTAAGTCTATGGGTAATCTTCAGAAAGGGATATTATTAATCTCAAACTGCCATGAGAACACCTTGCGTATCTAACAATAGAATTGTCTCCAAGTACAAGCAAAAAAATTGCTTTAAAATATTTATTAACTGAAGGCCTGATAATGAAAGGGCCAGCAAAGCCCTGCAAATTAATTAATGTGAATTAAAACAAGAATTGATATTCAGGCTTGACAGCAACCGACCGTGCCCAATTCTGCCAGCACAACAGAGAAAAACACTCGCTGTACATCTTCTATAATGACTGTGCATGAGTTAAATCTAAATGATCCTTTCAAATGAGATGACCCAAGACCTCCTGTCTGCATGCACACGCCTCCATGCACATATCCTCATGCAGACACAGACATGCACGCACGAACATGAACACTAATGGTGCAAGAACAAAGGACCCATTGCCATTGATCTACTGCCCTATGATCCAATAACCATTGCCACAGAAATTACTTTAAGAGAACAGCACAGTTCCAATAGTCAACCAGTATCTCCAAACCTTTTAAATGAGGTTTCAATATCAGACCTCTTCAGCATTGGCCGTGTCCACTGAAGAGTGAAAACACAAAAAATCTTCAGCCTAGTTGCTTGTTCCGTCTATCGTATTTTGCCATATAGGGTCAATATATTTTTTCAGTTGATTGCACACTAAAGGGCAAGCTTCCACTGCCTTGAGCTTGAGGCGAGCAAGAAGTGAGCCAATTAAACGTAAATGTATGCACAGGGAGAGGGAAGATAGAACAAAGATACCGACTTAAACATCATCACTGAAGCCCTCGAGGAAGAGGAAATGGCTATTAATCGGTAATGGGAATAGCAGAGCAAGGGCCGCCGCACGCAGGAAAGTTATTTCTGCTGAAGGTTTTTTTTTTTTTGTAGTGCGGGGGAGGGATGTGTCTTCTGTTCACTTACTGCACTGTCGTTCTTAGTTATAGCAAGAAGATTTAAATTGCGGGATGTGGACAGACACATAAACAGCCTGCTGACTGCTTTTATTGCTGCATCCATCAATAATCCAAATACAAATGTACTTTCCACAGGCTATTCTTTATTTTACAAATATATTATATTGGGATTCGCATAAATATTAATTCTAAAATATTTATTTCAGTGTAACTATCAAGATATAAAAAGCTTTCTTCCTTCATTTACTGCAAAATTGCTGTTGGAAATGGGCAGGACTTAAGGAATAAAATTCTGTAAAATTTTTAGGAAATTGGCTCGTAAACTATGTTTTTCTTCTTGGGAATCCAGACTGCTTTTGGGTTTTGCGAAGGTCCCCACTTATTCAACTTGAGGAGATGCTACTGTGTTTATTTCCAAACCAAACTGCAATATGACCCCTTTTGATACTGCGCTAATAAATACTGTATGAGGTGGGACAATAATTTATTAATGGCCTATCAGGGACATTAAAAGGCATGTATGGCAAGCTGTGGGATTTCATGAAATATAGAGTGATTCAATTACATATCTGGTTGTGTAAATAGTGTTTTATTAAGCAACATTAATTTTAAAATCCCATTCTAGAGCAGTTCTTTTGGGAGGGTTCACATTTAGGTACCTGAATCATAAAATGTTTGAATGCAACGTTAATAATAAAAATGAAACTGGCAATTAGAGGTGAATGCATTAATATGTTTCACTAAAACTTATTAACATATTCGTCACTGGAACATTTCAATATGCCTGCCATTCATCTATAACTAACTTATAAATGAACCTTATTCTGCTGTGCACATATTACCGGTTTCTCAGGCATTTGATCCAGACTGTCTTGAAAAACAGAGCAGGTATTAACAAAAGCAAACAGCACAAGGAGCAACCAAGAGAATAAAGGAAGGAAATTTGATGCAATCACAAGCAGAACTGTCTTTATACGGCTCAGCTGGGAAACGTTTGACATTTTATGGTTCTGTGCACAATAGCTTGATTGACTCTCAGTATTTTGGATATGCTGTGCCATCAAAATTGTGATTTTAATGTTGAAGAAATTCATATGTACTGCATATGTGCTGATTCTTGTTCATGTTTAAAAAAAAAAATACTGCAACCTCATCATAAATTAAATCAGCTATTCAGTAAAAGCACACTATAACAACTACTTCTAACCTATTACTACTACTACTACTACTACTACTACTACTACTACTAACAATAATAATAATAATAATAATAATGAAAATGAAAATAATAATAAATTAATAATTCATACATAAATACAGAGTATACATAAATCACCATTAAAAAAACACGAATGAATAGCCGGAAACCTATTTTGATCAGCTGTATTGCTTTGTAGAATCCAGGTCCATCAAGGTGAAATTTAAGACATCTCACATAAAATGAATCACTTCAACATGGACAGAACAGGCATTTTAGCTGAGATCAATTGTACCATTTTAAATAAATTAAAAAAACTTCTGGCATTATTGGTACAGTTTATGGAGATGATCACTGTATTAACTTTTTTTTTTTTTTTTTTTAAGTTGAAAGCACCTCCCAGATAATGTTTATAAACTACTGTGCTACACCTCCAGTGGAGCTAAAATAATTGTTTGTGCTATGAAGTGTCCAGTCATATGCCTGTACAGCAGCCATGCTGCTGGTCCCACCAGCGACGCCATACGGGAGGAGCAAATAGAATGGATGGCAGCATAACAGCATTCATAGCATCAGCATTGAATTGATAAAACACTGAGGTTTCCTATTCTGCAAGTTTCTGTTGTGCAATGGTGGGTCGTCAGCAAAATGATTTTTTCAGGTAGATAAATATTGGTTGTCATACCTCAATATTTTCATGGATCGGGAGGAACATATTTAACATTTTTTTTCTGGCCAGTAACAGGTCGGGCGCTTCTTTACTGCTCATAATCCACAGCGCAGCCTTTCACAATGAATGGAATGTTTGCAAGCAGTTGCTACCATTCATTCCTATCCGCATTTATGACCAATCCTAGCAATTGACGTCTCTGTAGTAGTCTCTCCAGTTCCTCCCACCAGTCAGTTTTCGCAGTTCAAAAGGCTGGAAACTGAGGGGGCCCTTCCTTCAAAGGCAGCTCCAGAATGATCTGTTTGCATTAACTGTGACATCTCTCCTATGGGAATCCTTTAAAATCTGATTCCCTTTACTGGTTTCCAGATAGCTATTAGAGCATCCCAAAAGAATGTTTACAGATGTAAGTAACTGATACTGGGGCTGTCAGACAATTGCTGGAAATCTGTTTTAATACAAAGCCAAGCTATTAAAAGGATCATATTCTATTTATGATCGAAATCCCTCAGAGATTGAAAGCGATAGTAAACACAGCTCGCAGTACTCAAGTTAAATCTGAATTTAATTGTGTGCATAGGGGGCAGGATTTTCTGGGAATCGCATATCTAGTTAGCTTTTGCCTCTTGCTCAATTAGTAATTGCTATTAGAGGCCAAACACTCATCTCAGTAACTGCGTTAATGAGTAATAAACGATGCATACGACTCTCCACCATCACACGTAGCGAATGCTAAGAAGTCCAAATTTTCTTCTCGTAATTATATAGAGTGACATATTTCTTCACACTGCAAAAAAGTTTCAAATATAAAAAAAGTATTGTGTTATGTCCTCTCCTCAAGCAAATTGTTCATTAGCCAGAAATTAACACGTAATTAACCTCTTGATGGACCACCAGAGTGCTGTTATTCTCTGAAATGCACGTGATAATCTCGGGAGAGGGGGCAGATGGAGGTGGAGGAGTGACCTGACTCAACGCATGACAGTGGAGGCAAACAGGAGAAATTGGGATGATTTGTGGAACTAAACTACTCAATGCTTTGACACGCTGTCTCCCAGCCTTCCCATTAGTAGCAATTACCAATTACACAAGGCCTACCACACACTGACACATTAATGCACACAGACACACACCACTCACACAGAAATATGCCCCCATACGTAGACACACTCACACAAGCATACGCACACACATGCACACACTCACGCAGGCACATGCACACTCTCTTGCTTCGTGAAACATAAAGGTTATCCACTTACTAATTATAAATCTCACTGATTATCAGAGCCAATCAGGCTAAGAAAGCTTTGCCTTTATCCTGGAAGCAAACTCCAATCATTCTGCAAATGAGGCAGAAGTAACTGGCCTAATCCCCGCTAATAAAATGTGACTCTCTGTCCTTATAATGCATTTTCTGTGATACCTCATGCACATACAGAATCTGAAGGCCTCGGGTTGCCAAAGATATTGTGAGAAGAACCCAGGATGTGGGTGACTTTGAATAACACTGATTATATTACTTTATAATAGATCCCTTCCAATTTGGCATTTATGGTGGCGTTTCTCATGCCGTTAAGTATTCTAAATGTGTTAGTTCATGTTCATGTTCATACGGTCCTACCAATCTGCAGGGTGCAGTATCAACACTGTTTAATAAAAAAGGTTTACCGAGAAATGTGACCTTTTATGTAAATTAAAGATGATTTGCCGGACAAGAACCGATCGGTATTTTGTATATTTCGTACCTTCCTAGGCTGTGTATGGTTGTGACCTGCAGCAATACCAATTCAAATCAGTCTCTACATGATTGTTTTCCGGTTTTATGTAGGTTCAAGTACCAAAAGGTCAGGGAATCACAAACTATTTCACTATTTGTTCATTTGCTGAATGTTCCGAAGCATGCATACAGTTCATCACTAAACAAATCTAAACTAAGTTGTAGCACAAATACAAATACTGACATGCACCCTATAGTAACAGCTGTAAATGAATAATTAAAGGAGTGGGGTAGACTCCTGGCAGTATGTGGGTCAGCTAAATATATCCAAAAGGTCGGTACGGGGTGAGGTTCTGCATGGGCAGACGACGTTGACACACAGTTGCAAAGGTAAGCTAGCAGGCTGCTGCGCAGCAGCGGGTGCAAGGTGAGCTCCATCCTGGTATCTTGCCTGAAGAAGCTCTTTAATTACAACCTCCAGGCCTTGACACTGTCCACGCCTTCCTCGCTTGTCATCAAGAATGTTATGACTCACATCCCGTGCCGGCAGTGTGCATTAAGATCACGCTACGCTGGAGCTATTTTTGGCCGCTTCTTGGAAAAGGACCGAAGCTGATGAGGGACGATGGGACCTGTGGCATTCCCCGCACCACCCCCAAACACCCCACCCCCAAACCCAATGCGCCGCAGGCCTCCAACAGCCCCCCCCGTCTGGCCCATCTTCCCGGCAGTTCCAACATAACCTCATTTTTCACAGCTGGAGTCTTGACGGTCCAGAATTTCTCCAGACTGCTGGATTATCTGCTTTCTTTTCGCAGCCAGTTTCTATCTGATGTCTGTGATGAAAAAAAAAAATATTGAGATGTTAAATTATTTTTGACCTGTGTTAAACTTAAAAGAATGAAACAGAACATTACTCAGTGTTTTACCTCATGAATTTGTCAAAATAAACACAATTCAATTATGATTCTTGAAACACATTTTTTTTTAAAGTCTGGAAAGTAAAGTACTCTATACTTCGTAATGTTGCCAATCCTTTCCACAGAGCTTAATAAACGCTGAAGGACTGAAGGCACCAACTGATGGAATTTTTCAAGTGTAATTTTGCCCCATTCTTCCTGCAAACTGGTCTAAGGGTGTGCAACAGCACAAGATTTTTGTTTTCACATGTTGCATTCCAAAATACACCTCACATTCTCCATTGGGGACAAGTCAGAACTGGCAAGGCTAATGCATGGCCATCCCTGGAAAAGATTTCGTCTTGAAGACAGCATGTTGCTCCAAAATCTCAGTGCATTATTCAGAATTAATGGTGTCTGCACTGAAGTGCAAGTTGCCCTCGCCAAGGGCACTAACACAACCCCATACCATGACTTTTGGACTTTTTGCTGGTAACAGAGAGGCACTGTTTCAAAAAAAAAAACTATCAATTGTCATCGATGAGGATTCTCCGAAGTGCAATCTTATGAAAGTTATTTTTTCTGTACAGACATCTCCCAAAGCAGCACTTAGAATGGACGCACATATGGCTGTCCAAGGGATACTTTGCCAATTTTCCACTGGCTTTTAATACTTATGATGTGGTCAGTATATGCAAATGAACAGTGTTTAATTTTTGTCAATGTTGTTGGACTGAGAATATTCTGTTTATTCATCAGAAATTGTTCGCAAGATGATGTATTTTGCGACTTTTAGCAGACAACTTCTGACTCTTCGATGTGATCAAACTACACATTTTTGGAAGCTTCAGGATCCCTGAATAGAAGCTAAAGTAAACCACTGAAGCTAGCTTTGTGAAACTGACGTCTTATTGTAAGTACAGTAGCGGCAGTCTTGTCTTACAAGCATGGTAGTTTTCAGTATGAAATCATGTAATACACAATTTTATTGATGAAACCAAAGCTATCTTGGTACTTCACAACACTGGCATAGCCAGAGCTGAAGACTGGGTTGGCACAGAACATCCCTTTTAAAACAAATATCAGTCCTGACTTGTTCTCAATCATATTCCCTAATTAACAATACGTTCACTCAAAAAGCTCTTCAGGTGCTGAAAGTTCTCCTCATTATTGTAAGACCAGGTTTTGGTGATGTCAAATCCTCTCCTTTTATGATTATCTGACATAGAAAGCATTCATCCCAGTCAGTTTTTGTGTTGAACAACTTAGATGTTGACAATTTTATCCTTTTATCACCTGTTGCCGTAAATCACTGAATAGAGACACATTCAGGTTTGGGATACAACTAGGTCCAAGTACAAGTTCTCCTTACATCTAGCTCAATTGTTCATCCAGTGCGATCTGTGCGCCATTCAGGTAACTGAGGCCCCGTTACCCTAGGCTTGGCTCTCCCGTGCGGGCACATCCTGTCAGCTCAGATGCGGCTATTTAATATAACAACTATGAGTTGTTTCAAGGGGTGCTTTAAAAAGCATTTGGGACATTAAAACATTGATGATTATCTAGCTGACACTGGACCCCATGCTGAGTTTCACAGCAGTGATGTCACCAGTGTACCCTAGTTGCGTCATGATATTCACTCTATATATAGTCAATATGGCATGACTGTTATTTCATAGCACAAGGAGATAAAAAGAGAAAACACAAAACAGCATTTCATATTCATAGGAAATACTTAGTTTGGCGTAAAAAATTTTCCATAAATTTGTATGTTATTATGACAAATATAACTAATATCACTTTAATTTCACCATAATTGGGTTTAACCTCCATTAATGCATATAATTTGATACATACATTGCAGAAATTGATTGATATACATATTATTTAGACAGAAAACTAAATTTGGTTGGCTAAAAGGTGGCCATCTTGAAAAATGGTGGCCATATTGAATTTCTTGAGTGGCTTGCGACATTAAAGTGGACCATGATGAGTAATCATGCCAATTTTGGTGCTTGCATCACTAAATGCAAGATTTTTCCACAATCAGCCCAGCTAGTAGTCAAAATACATAAAATTCTAAGCATAAATGAAAAATATTACACAAAAGATGCTTAGTGTATGAAGCAGTGGCAAGTGCTCGGCTGAAAATAGGGAAAGCACAAAAATCTCTGTACCGGGGTGGGCGTGGGTCGAAAATATGACGTACGACAAAATTATCGTAGTATGGATGACATGGAGAGCCTAGCTGGGCTGAATGGCCTGTTCTCGCCACTCATGTTATGTTATATTATGTTACATGCATTCACAGTCTGTTACTGAATTTCAGTGTTCTGAGACAGCAGCCTGCCACAGTTTGAGACATTTGCTGGGTTGTGCAGACCAGTAACTGTAGTACAATCTGTTTCTGAATTCAGAGGCTCAATACTCCGAGCCAGTCCCCTCGTGGAGCAGGCTGGTCACTGCAGAACAATTCGAGTGACCTGAGACAGTGGCTCAATGCCCCAAGCCAAAATCCTAGTGGAACAGGACAGTAACTGCAATATGACAGCAGTACAGAGCCGTGCACAAAATGTTACAGCCCCCAGCTTTGGTGGTATCAATACTTAGCTGATAATCAAACTGGTTTACTGTAAAAACATAAACATCAGCCACCCCCATGGAAGGTTATCTTTACTAGAGCATGAAGAGCGATGTAACATTCCACCATGGAAAACCTTCCTCATGATGATAAACATTGTAAAAATAGCAGTTGGCAATTTTCTGTATCTGTTAAGTCATTTAAGTGGGTTCTCTCCCCTCTCTAACTCCATCAAGTTAGGAAAAAGCATTTCAGAAAACTCAAGGTTTTTTTTTTTTTTCAATGACTAATAAATGTGGACTGGGCTGCAAAGCCCCATCCTTTAATCTTTCTTAAATTCATCGCCTTTATTAGTATAGTTATCAAGCATGAAGTCATACATTATTCGCCACACTGGAAAGCATTTTTAAACTATACATGAAAAAGATTAAGTGCTATAATTGCATAGCATTGCTGGACACCATACAGCAGCAGACTTATCATCCATCAGTCACATTTGTCTTTGTAACTGGAGCTTATTACCTCTGAATACATTTATTTGCACTGCTATGCTGAAAATGCAATGAAAAGACTGGCTAACTTTCATAATATGAATATTACTAGCTTTGGCAATCTATTTTGTCCAGCCATATAGACCTATGACTCCCAGATTATTTATTTGTTTTTTTTCTGTTTATGAGCAAATGTGTGTTAGTGCAGTCAAGATTGACAACATGGCCTTACGAGTTTTTGGAATAATTTGCTGTTTGAAGCAGGAATTATGAATCATAGTCACAAGAGAGTGGAAGGTTAACATGTACCCAGTTTGACGATAGCTCATTCAAGTACTTTCAAATCATTGACATCACTAAATTGCTGCTCTTCAGAATAATTCATTCTCTCCCCTATCAGTACGAATACATTCATAGGGGGCAGCTTTACATGGAAAATGATCTTGATTACATAATGTAAAGCTTCATAGGGGCATAATTTTAGACATAGATAATTTCACACTTAAGATTATTGCATTTATTCCCTGCGGAGTCAAGAGGACTTTAACCCCTGCTATCAGATCTCTAATTCAGTTTAGACATCTCATAGCCAGACGACAAGCAGGATAATTAGTCCTCACTAAATCATAGACACTGCTGATGTACTGACAGAAATGACAAATAAAAGATGCCAGCATTAAATTATCAAACTCTGTTATGTTAGGATATAGGGATGAAAACAGTCTCTGGAACCGCAGTCAACACAACGGGCCCTAATTTCTTAGCACAGCGCCGGGTGGCGCAGCGAGGCGTAGCTTGACGCATCCCACGCAGTGGTAATTTCATCCGGCGCAACCCGGGCAGTGGTAATTTTCGTGGTACAACACCGTGCGCAGCCTTTGGTAGACGAACGTGCGCCGAGATGGGTGTGGCTACGTAGTAGGGGGAGGTGTCACATATTCATCAAGAAGCAGTGACAATTTTGTAGAAAAAGTCTTTGCTGCAGTTGCGCAGAAAGCTCACCTGCTCCAACCTGGTTCACTGTCTGTGCAGTGGTAATTTGACTGACCGGCGCACAGTGCTCACACGTCACCGAAACCTGGCAGGCAGGTTTCCAGAATGTCAGGCACATTTCAATACAGTAAATAATTACAGCAACCACTGTTTAAAGTAACTATCTGAATCAGCACATAAATTATAGTATCTGTATCGATTGTCCTGATGTCAGATCAAAGGCGGTTGGCACGCATGATGGAAACTCAACCTGACTTAATCAAAGCAGCTGAATCAGTGATGCAAATTAACGACTTCACATCTTTCTCAGCCAACCACAAACTGCCTCGGCATCAGACAGTGTGTGTATAATGCTTGCATTCTATGCTCAGTAAAGCCGCTTGCACACTGGACATGAAACAAATTTTTCGCACGACTAATTACAGTCAAAGTCAATGCAAAGACGCGATAGTCGGGCAGGGTTTTAATATAGCTCCATGTCCTAAAGTCATAAAAGTTCAAATTTTTTGAGTATTCCAGGAAATATTAGACGTGCAAACTTGGCCATGTTTGTGTTTGACAAAATGCAAATTGAAGCACCGATTGCTAAAACTCCATAAGTCACACTTGACTTGACTTGACTTTTGGGGTTTTAGTAATCAGTGCTTCAATTGATAGCTATCGACTTTTCTTGGTATTTTAATTTGTCTGTTTTCTTCTATTGAAGACAGTCTTTATTTGGTCTTTCTTTAGTCAATTAGTCATATGGATCGAACAGATTTGTGCTTTATTTCCACAGCAGAGATAAAATAGAACCGGCTCCATGAAGTACAGTAGTGTACAAATACTTATTGGAGCCACTGTATATTTCATACAGAATTGTTCATAAGTTAAGAAATTGCCTTTCGTGTCCATCAAGTCAACTATAGACTATATATTCCTCTCATACCAATCTTCAAAAAATAAGGATTTACAGTAAGTATCCAATAAGTATTTGTACATTACTGCACTTCATGGAGCCGGTTACGGATGGCCTGGGCACAAACATGGCTTCCAGTTGCTTCCTCCACTTTGGTGGCAAGACTGGAGGCCAAGGACTGTCTCTCCCTCTGTACCAGCAGGGAGATGTACCGGTCAGTGCGCTGGCTGGTGTTCCTGGAACGTCCTTTCCTGGCTGCATTGGCTATGCGTTCAGACTGTTTGTACTTCTTGATGATGTACTGCACGGTCGTGTGGCGTAACGATAGCCTAGTTCCAATTTTTCTGGTGCTTTGGCCTTCTTTATGTGGCTGAATGATTTGCTCCCGCATTCGACAGGGTATCTCGCCTGTCTTAGCCATATATCACAGGAATACATTATGGGCATGGTCAGGCCATTTACATAGGCCAGTCTGTGTACAGAGGGAGTGTCCAGTATGGTCACGCTTGACCAAATCAGACCAAGAGAGTCAACCATGTCCTGTAAACATCTTGAGTCAATTTTAGGTGAGTATTATTATTATTAATAAATATTATTATTATTAAGTTTTGTGACTCACTAATGGAACTGTACAGATGCTTATTGGGTCAGATAATCGCCTTTCTGACCAAATATGCCATCTTGACATTAAATATTTGTTTAAAACATATTGATTATCAAATATTTTAATCACTTTTACACACAATAGCAAGAATTTAGCCGAATATACAAAAGCTGTTATGTAGTCGAATTTTCAAGTAGTGTACAAATACTTATTGGAGCCACTTTATATTGTATCTCGTCATATTAGAATTGGTACCAAACACTTGTCTTGAATGTGGAATATTCAGTGGGCTGGCTGATGCTAGAGCCTTCCAGCAAGAAAGGGATGACATTTATGCATTTCCTATCAAAACAACAGATACTGTTATGGTTTGTGCAGTGCTATGGTGCCAAACTGCTACATGACTGTGGACAGACAGAACACTTTTCCCCTGATATCATGTGCATTTTATTTATTTATTTTTTTATCTTTCATTCTTTCACAAATGAGCATCTGTATCTGATATCATTACAAATGTTGACATGGCTGTTGGCGGAGCACCACAAGAACACCACTGTAATCAGTGTGTTTTCTTTGTCCCGCCCCCCTCTCCTTGACAAAAAGTCATTTCAGAGCCAATGCTCAACTCAAGGGAAAGCTCTCTTAAATTAGATCTGATGGCAAGAGCCAAGAATCCGCTGGACATGCAGACCATGGGACAATTTTCATCCCCAAGTCTGAAGCACCAAAATTACAATTCTGGACTGTGACTTCAGTGCAGAATCGGTGGCAGCAAAGTGATAGAAGGAACCGTAGGAATATTAGAAGGGTGCCATTTTCTCAAGGTTTGCAACTGTAAATTACCTTTTTTTTTATCAATCTGCCGGGGCTATCTTGGTTCTGGTGACCCATCCAAGAAAGCCATCATCCCCTGGCACTAATTTTTTAGCCAGTGAGAAGGACACGTTTCCCAAGCAGCTCAAAGGAAGCAGACAAGCTTATGATTTTTATCATTTCCTTTAAACAAGGTATCGCATTTCCAGGGCTTTAATGAGAGCACAATTACACAGATCAGAATGCAATTAGACCGCAGCATAAAATTTAATGTGCATTTTATTACAGTCCTGCAGAACCTTATTAATGCCGGCTGCTATGAGCCTAAACCCAGCGCTCCCTCTTTTTTTTTTTTTTTTTTTGGACTGGGAGGGGTTTGGGGGTCAAACCTTAGCCTTGCAGAGTTGCTGATGTGATTTTTGTGATACGCAGCCCTCAGCTTTAGCGGAGTGTGCCGCGGACTTGTGAAAGTCACTTTCAGTCAGCGTCACCTCCAAACGGCTGTCTGGTTTGGCAGTTGCACCTCTGACAGGTTGTGCCCCTGCTGCCACAGTTGCCTGCCCCTCCCCAGTTTGCCACCAATAGGGCATGCTCTCCAGCGCTGGCAGCAACTCCATTTCGATGGGAGGGCAAAGGAGAGTGAGACAGAGAGGCGAGGAGGTGGGAGGTGGGTATTCTGTGAAGGGAGCAGCAAATATAACCAGTAACTGGCTCAATAATGTCCCGGCATTATTTGAGTTCTGTCACAAAATTTCCTGAGATGTGCCGGCACAATATAAGTTTGGCTGATTGCTTTGTCTTGAGACTCCACATGTTGCTTAGTTGGTTCAATCTCAGTGACCTGGCGTCTCCATTAAAGCAAATATAGCAGAGAGCATCCTGCACACTCACAACCTTGGTAAAAAACACTACACGAGCAGAATTAAATTGGAATTTATTGTTATATTGCTCGTTCCAGAAAACAATGTTGTACCTCCTGAATGGTCAGTAATTGGATGAAAAACTTACTTTTTACATAATTATGTCTGACTGTATAGTAGGTATATTGAGTTGACAAAAAAAAATATAGAAATAATAAAAATTAATTTATCGCTGCGATTCAAGTGTTGCACTTGCAGCTGAGTCAAAAACCAGCAGAGTTGTGGTGGGAGGTTGTGAGGGTCGACTAAGTTTGAGTTACCCTACCTGACAAACAAACACATTTAAACCTTCAAATTGTATTATCCTACTTTAAACAAATACTCCTACAAGCACAAGTACACCAGAATTCTGACTGAATTCTGAATTCCCCAACAAGTTGCAGAAAAAAAGACTAGAGCGCGTGTACTTTTAAAGAACAAAAGTGTAAAACATTCAGCATCTCAGGACAACTTCAACAAATTTCCAGGATCCCAAGGGAAAAACTGGTCACCTCACAACCCACCAAGAAATCAGTGTCAGGAGTAGTATAGGGAGGGATTAATGGAGATTTATCCCCAGTGTCCCATTTAATACAAATTGCCTTATGGGCTCACCCAGTCAGTTGTGAACAGAACTATTTTAATCATTCATACTGTTTTCCCACCAAAACAGTTCTAGTTCCTGAAGCAGATTTATTCAAAATTCTTTGAACCTTGGTTATCAGTAGCGAATGGGCCCACGTTCCCGCAAGTTTTGAGCGGAAACAATGCTTCATTAACGGAGGGCATTGTCACCTTCTCTATCCTGTCTACAATAACCCCGCTTACTGATGTCTTCATGGTTCTCAAGAAAAACCAAGTATTTTTTGGTTCCCATTCCCAACCAAATTTTGGGGTTTGAAATCTGGTCATTTTTAGAGTAAATACTCAGAACGGGTTCAAAATTAGGTGTGCGAATGGGAACCAAACCAGTTACCTGCCAGTACAAAAGGCTTATAATCTGGGCCCAGCGCCTTCAAAAGGACCACACCTAGCAATAAACAATCAAACAAAGCAATACCAATGATAGCCAGAGCCCTGCATCATATGGATGTTCAGCATATTTAAAGGTGTCTTTGCCCTAAATGGCTTCAGAACACAAAAAGGCCATCCTGCAATGCCAGGTACACAAAGCTGGTGTACACAATGCATGACATTACTTAATGTAATTATGACATGAAAAATGACAGGATTATTTTGTGTATGTTTAGCTGGAATGGAATTAACATGTCAGCAACAGTGGCTGTCAATTTCAGTCCTGATTAAAAACAGAAAGTTCTGATCGGACCACTTCGTAAAAAAAGAAAATATTGATTGCAGCATACAGGCATACAATGATACATTGAGTTTGGCAACATGGCTCTGTTATGAGAGATCCCTGCCTGTCCGGACGAGGAACCGAAGGCAGGGAGCTGCTAGTAATCCCCCTCCAAGGAACAGAGCCAGGGGTGGAGGAGGGTTGTTGAGCGCATGCACTGAGGAGCAGCTTCCCGAGGCGATCTTAAGAAGAGTAACATATTACCAGCCAAGCAATCAGGCAGCTAGGTCAGATCAGACAGTCATGTGCACATAGGTAGAGGCTGCTCCTCTGTTAGCAGGCTTGACTCCGTGGCCTATCAGAACTTACGTCAAGTCTTCATTTCTGATAGGACCACTTTGTCAAAAAAGAAAATATTGATTGCAGCATACAGATATACAATCAAGGAAATCAATCAAAGTGTATTATGTGTCGTGATAGCCCAGCGGCTGGCACAATTTCTCTTGATGCTGATACAAGAGAAATATACAATATAAAGTATCCTATGTGTAGAGATAGCCCGACGGCTACCTCAATTTGTCTTGAAGGCATTTAAAAAGAAATATGCTACTATATGATCTAGCGTGTCAGCAAGCTGGTACAAGTATGATGAAACAAGGTAAGTTTTATTTAGTGTACATTAATGAAGGTGAGTGGTGATGAATGAGCTGGCGTAGAATAGTGTTGTGACGCTGATACCCTGACTATGTGACTGGAAGAATGCTAGACGCCGTGTGAGCAGAAATGTGTGTAGGAGTCAAGATTAGTGTGTAGTGTTCAGGACATGCAAACATTGCAACTGTTAATTGCCAGACATATCTTACAACATTTTGCTCATTTTAATTTTGCGGCTCCGTAATGTCCTTGAATCCAAAGCGATGGTATCGATTATACGTTAAAGACGAACAACGTCCCATGGCCTTCAGCATCGAGACAGACGCAACGGAAGCGGTGGTTGTGCTGCTGCAATACGGAAGGAGTGGAGAGTGTGGAGTTGAGGGGAGAGGCCACAGCTAGCAAACTAAGTGAAGTTGTGCAGCAAACCAGGACCGAGAGATGGGTCTCCTGGCTTCCATGAGGAACAGATGTACAGCTCAATGTTGGTTATTACTAAATTGCTTGGCGCATGCACGTGGTGCACGTTCGGATTACAATACCACGCGCTTTCTTTATTTCCTCTTGTGCCTCACTGGAAAAGCAATAAAAATCAATCGATATTTCAATTTGCCGCAAATACAGTACATACCTCACTTGTGTGTTTTTAATGGAGTTAAGTATACATCCATTGAATATTTCAATGGGAATAGCAGGCATAAACACAACTCGATATAAGTGTTCCGATAGAAGCCATAAGCAGGTTCAGCGCCGCGGTAAGATAACCGTCATGATGCGTTTTGTTAGGCTTGCAACTCGTATACAATGACCATGCGAAGAAACTAGTGAGCAACCTGTACATAAAGAAAATTGAAGTGACAATCGCTAACTCCTCGATAAGCCGTTGTGAGTTAGGGACCGGTCATCCATGCCAAGATCATATATATCTTACCGACAGTGGTCGTGCTAACAGCTAATTGATTGTTGCATGACACTCGAGTCTCAATCCAAAAACTCTTTCCTAAGCTTCACTTATCCAGGAGTAGAAGATGAGGAGAACTAGCATGGCTAGTGACTCCATGGCCTATCAGAACTTACGTGAAGTCTTCATTTTTCCATTTCGGTTCGTTCTTACTGGATGTTTCATATATTTTAATAAATGGTAAATTGACTACATTTATATGGCAATTTTTCTAGTCAAATGACACAAAACATTTTACAATTATGCCTAACATTCACGCTGATGGCAGCGGCTGCCATGTGAGGTGCCAGCGGGCACATCAGGAGCAGTGCGGGGTTGTGTCCTGCTCAAGGACACTTTGACATGTTCTTTGGAGGAGCCAAGGATCGAACCAGGAAACTTCTGACACCTCGACCACCTGCTCTACCTCCTGAGCCCTGCTGTCCCAAATTTTTTATGAATGAAAATTTTGAATATATTTAAAATATATAACAGAAATGTGGCAGATCTGTTTTGATTGCTTTTTTAGAAAAACAACAGCAAAAGGTCTCAGTGACAGTAAACATTTAAAGAGCCCCTCCACGAGAAATTTTTTTCTTGTTCCTACAGTTGAATGTTTGAGCTTCACTGTGTGGAATAATGTATGTGCAGATTTTGCTGTTTTCACATTTCAGCTGCTGAAAGTATTAATTTTATCTGAGCTCATTGAAAATCCAGTTTATAGAGGCCGGCTCACAAGCAGATTTGTGACGTCACAAATCCTTTAGAGCCAATCCTGGGTCAATATTCAACTTGGTAACACAAATATGATGTAGAAACTTGTAGCTTCTAATGCTCAAACACTAAAAATTGACTTCTCAGTAAGTTTGAGACATCTACTGTGAACTGGCTAAATTTAAAATGACAAACATTTGCACATTCATAGATTCAGCATTTTTAATAAATCAGCATTCAAATAAAGTGAAATGAAACAATCAATGTTGTCTTAATTTATTTGTTAACTCTAACCATGTTCTCTGGCTGGATTTAAAGTAGAGATTCAAAGAACATGAGTACCCATAAAATTGATCCGTTATGGCAATTTTAAAATAGGTTGAAGGTGTTCACTCATAACAAGAGCAAAAAAGTTTCATGCGACTTGATATTCGCTTTCCAAATGTTGTTCCTTTTCCACCGAAACCAGTCCGCCGAAAGTCTCATTCTCTGTGACGTCACATACGGCTTGTGCACTCTGAACGTACCCAGATTTTCCATAGTTATAATACAGAAAACACTGTGAAAACTGTTTTCAATTTTGTTTTCAAAGGCTGACAAGTCAGAACTCAATAGATTTCTTCCAGCAGTTCATAGTTTTAAATCCCATGTTTAAATCTTCATTTTTTTTAAAAGCTACTGTGGCTTAAAGGAGATTTCTTTCATCAATGCGTACTAGTTTTGCTGCTTATTTTGGTTCGTTCCATGCCTGCAAAAAGTCCGGTCGCTGTGCTGACTATACGCTGTACACGTACGTAAAGAAAATGATGTTTTTACTGGAGTCATGCTACCATTCCGAGGTATGAACATTTGATTTTCGGGATAGCATCTGACTTGATTTTTCTCCTCTTTTTCATCGTGAACTCAGACCAAAACCCGTCATCCTCGAAGTCGGAATCGTTGAAGTGGTCGCTATAAATCCCACTATTGTCGCTTGGTCCTTGCCATTTTGCCTGAGTCAGTTTCACCCGAGTCGCCCAAATTTTTATTTATTTTTTTTCATCTTTTGGAAATCAATTAAAGCTGACTCCTTCTTTGGCTACGTTACTACAACCTGCTTTAATGCATCTGGTAGGCATTGGCTCTGCCGTTTCCTGAAATTTCACTAGAAAGTAACAATTTTATAAACTTACTGTAGTTCATGTCCCATAGGCAGTAATAGAAAAATGAGCTCCACTGAGCTCGTCTCGTTCTTTATATGACGTCAGCAGGTTGATGTGTCAATCCCACGTAAGTTGGATCTAATTGTGGGTGGGGCAGAAACTGGCTAAAAATCAAGGTCTGCCATCAGAAAACAAGCCTAAAATTATTACTGTGCGTATTTTCATGGGAATTTTTGGTGCAGACATAGTTTACAAGTACAGAACTATGGAATTACTGTCAAAGTACCCGGTAATAGGGAGTTCCTTTAAGAGAGAGAATACATTCTAAAAATCTTCCTTTCTTGTTTTGTCGTCGCTCTTATCAAGTCTACTCATCGAAGATATATCGTAATTTCCGCTACATGTAATTGATCGTGGTGCATCGCCATGGCAAAATAAAAGCCTCCCCGCCTATGTAAAATAACTTTACATAAACTCAAAAATCCTCAAGACAATCAGGTGTCGCCAGTTCTCATTGTTAGTTAAAATGAGCGCTTATAATTCTTGACCTGTTTTCAGTCATTTTGCTTGATGAGCACGTTTTCCAATTAATAAAAGTTAGCCATGAGCAGTAAAACCCGCTGCATTCATCTTAATACAATTTGCGCAAAGATTAGAGAAAAAATATTTTGTTCACTTTGCAAAATGATAAACTATGATGTTAACTTCTGTGTTTGCTGTGAGCACATCCTGCTCTACCTAATTGTATCTTTGTGATTATTTAATTCTAATTCCAGAGTCCAGAGTCATAATTGGTTTTCATATTATATGTGAAATCCACCATGACGCACGTGAAACTGATAAACCTCCATGCACATAGACTTTACATTACATCGCCTACGTGCTGATTAATGAAAACTGGTCACACCTGATAATGCTGAGTTTTGACTGAAGGCACAGTTTCAAAAAAAAATAATAATAATCCCAGAGGAAACCCGACCTTCCCCATATTTACACGATTTCGGTCAGATCGTTTATATGTCCATTTTAATCTTCAATGTACTAGGCCTATATAGAAAAATATGACTTAAAATTTTGAAAAAGAAAGATAAATGTTTCTCCATTATAATTTTTCCATCTCAAGTAATGTTCGACTCAATTTTAAACTTTAACAAAATATAAAGCTTAGAGAGAGACATGGTATTTCTCTTAAGGTGCAACAGAGCCATGGACAGTAAAAGGAGTGGACGGCGCTATGTTCACTGGGAGAGTGTGAAGCACAATTCAACGAGTTTTCAGTGGGCATCACGCATACTGCGCAGGCTCAAAGTCACCTCACTGAGGTAAACCAATGTCCTGAGAAGCGGTAACTCGTCTGGTAGATGAATCCTACACATAATTCCCAGCAAGCAAGCGATCGCGTCAGTCAGTATAGTGTAATGCGAATAAAAGCCACCAGATGGCAGTATTGACCTTTCTTATGTTAAGCCCAGACTAAAGCTAGGTTTAGGCATGTCTGGGACAAGTCCCAGAGAATTAAAAAAAAGAGGTCTAAAGGTGGGAGGGGTCTGCAAAAGAGTACATAAGGAGGAAAATTGAGACAGTAAAGTAGTAGGAGAAATTGCTAACAGAAGGATACGTTTGACCAGACCTGTCACTCTTTTCATGACCTGTGAAGCTTTTTGTGGATTTTTGCCTGTGTTGGAGTACTTTCCTCTCCAAGGACATCACCAAGCAACTCCACCAAAGGGACTGTAAATATTTTTGTTCTTGTATTTATCAATCTTGGTCAGTAGAGTAGATAGTAGTTTAGTTAAAAGTGTTTGTTATTAAATGTGTTTAAGTTTTAAAATTGTGTCTGTCATCCCTTGCTGTCATATATGTAATAACAAATTGGGGCCATTACAATAGTCAGATTCCATTCGATGTTATGATGTTTTGCGAATTATTACTTCATCGGTACTTCACTTTGTTAGCGATGTGGCTGAATCATCTTCTGTTTATGATTTGTTATGGGCTTGTGGTCTAAACATTACGGTTATTTACGTTCTGTGCGACAAAAAGTCGCTGGTATTTCAGGTCAAGTTATTTGATGTCAAAAGTCAGGCGAAATGAATGGGGGTGAATGGAGAAGCTACCGCTAGTTGATCATCTGCTATCTGCTTTGAGCGTTCAGTTGAGCTTCAACTTCGGGGTGTATTCCTGCCCCCTTGAACTGAGCAGAGCTTGCAAAACCCGTCGTGACGTCACCCAAAACGGGCCTCTTTCCTAGCATCACGGAAGTATTCACGCTCGATAAAGTACTGTCTTTTCATGATTGTTTCCATTTTCTCGTATCGATAATGTGAGAAAAATACGACAATACATTGCATTATTTGCGTTCCAAGCTTTCCATTGATGGTGAAATTGCCATATTTTAGTTTTTCCTTTGAATCCAACTTTAAGTTGACGTGCATACATGTGCATAAATGTGCTATTTCTATGAAATGCATTAGTAATTCTCCATCACCATTAAGATTGGACTGATTGGACAGTCTTTGGACTGTGGGAAGAAACTGGAGTACCCGGAGGAAACCCACACAAACACAGGGACAGCATGCAAATTCCACACAGAAAGGCCCCATGCTGGATTTGAACCTATGACCGTCTTGCAGTGAGGCGGCAATGCTAACAGAAATTTAAAATATAGTGTAAAATATATTTATTACCACTATAGGCAGAATAGACAGGTATCAGTGGGAAACAATATGGTCTGAAAGATGCCAGTAAAAACAATAATAATAACAATAGTAGCAATAATACTGTGTGGAACCATAAAAAAATTTCGAAGACATAACAGAAAGCAAAGAATGACAATGCACAGGTATTTATACAGGATAAAACTAAATTTGAATATTTCAGGGGATGGTGTATATGTACATTAATATGAGGAAATGGGATTAGTTCACAGGCAGATTTAAAGATTTTATAAATGGGTTCACATTTTTTCAAGTGATAATTGGCTTTTTTTTTTTTAATAAAATGCATTTTTAGTTACTGCTTCTTTGTTTAGAATACATTTTGAGAGACAGAAATACATTTTTGCATGGCTTCAAATGCATTCTTTAAATGTATTTTAGAGATCCCATGCATTCTAAATGTATTTTAAATGCGTTGTGGCCAAAATAAATATATTTGGATTAAACTTCATATCTGTATGGGCAGGTCAGCATGGTTTTTTTATTGATTCAGATTTAAATTTAAATATGTAGTATGCAGTATTCAGCTGAAATGTCCTTTTTTCACCACTTTTTGTCCACAACTGTTTCCTGGTAGCAAACACCATTAAGGCTACATTGCTACGAATTGGCTTTGATAAATATCATCAGGTCCTCATATGCATGAAATCATTTCTATATTTTGAGGCATTTCTCTAAACGTAGCCACAATGAAATCAGGACATGAGGCACACTAAGTAATTTGGTAAACATCCTTGAGTATAACTTGGCAGTGGAACGTCAGGCACAAAAGACAGTCTAAAGGCTTGGTAAATCTACAACTCCATTTTGATTTTATATTCATCTCATTAATTCAAGTACAAGATATATTCAAGGTCAGGCAACTATGCCTCATTCCCAATCCTTGAAAATAAATTCTTAATGAAGACACTTATGAGCATAAACCAGTGTCTGTTAAGTTGTAGAGCATTAATAATCTGCCCACGCACCACTCGTGGGACATGGAACCATAATGAGTGGGCAGGGCGAGTTGACTGTTTTCAATTACGAGTATCTTTCTTGCAGCTCTGAATGTTTCACCTGTACCCCTCCAAGCCTCTCCACCAGCACTATCGCTTGCACTCAGCACCTGCCTCGTTACTGAACACTTTGGGAAATTAGCTTTAATTGTATTTGTTATCATTTATGCTCTTGCTCTGAGTCTTCTTCCCCAAGGACTCATTTTGTGTGTTTAGTATTTCATGATGAGCTTTTGATCTCAAAATCCAAACCGAGTGTTCGGTGTGAGAAAACTCTCATATGTTAACATTTGCATGTGTCAATCTAAATATCTCCATTCCATGAGTTGCCTTTACAAACTGATTAAATTATGGGAAGCTTAATTTTCTGTCAATTGTATTGTTAACACTGTAGATTTCTAAACAGCATTTATTAGAAGACATTTAGCAAGTCTCTTCTTTCCAAAAAAAGTGTGCACTTTCACGCTGGTGAAAGTGCTCACTTTTAGTGGAAAAAAGAAAGTCATTAAATGTGTACTTACCTGCTGTTTAGGAAAAAGCATCAAGCCAAATTGTCATGGTTTGGGAGCTTTGAGAGCTGTTTGTTGCTCTCGACCTGGACGATATCGTTTGCTCCCTATGGGATTCCTGGGCCAGCTGGCATTGATTGGGGGCGTGGCCCGGACTCTATTTAAGCTCCTATTTTGCGTCGCTCCCGTTGCTAGAGTGTCAGTCTTTCTTTGGCGCTTTAGCAGGTAAGGTTCTCTAGAGAGATTATTGTAAGGAACTTAGTTGCTTATCAGGAATAGTGTTAGTGAGTAAGGCAATCTTTGTTTTATTTCCCTTTTCTTTTGTCTTTCCTCGAGCTCGCCTGTTTGCTACCACGGGCGGCGACAGGTCCGTTGGTAGCGCGAGCCTCTTTTTTTTTATCTGCTTTTAGTCTCTCAGCACACTGAGAGTGTTGACTTTTATTTCTGGCCGCTGCTCTTGGCGTCCACTGCCAGTACCCATCACGCAAATATAGTGTATATTTTGTCTGTGAAGTATAATTTAATGCTTCATTCAAAACAAAATGTAAAGCATTAACTCAAAAACCAGTGAGTAAACCTCTGTGTAAAACAATGAACAGTTTTATAAGAATGAGCTCAATATATATTCCCTCATTGTCAGCTTGAAGTGTAGTATAATTTGATTTGGCCTTTCCTCTTACAATTACTGTCTATGAGAGAGAGAGAGAGAGAGAGAGAGCGCAATGGCAATGGCACTCCCTCAGGCAGGAAAGCTAATGGTTATTTTTTTTACTTTTCATGAGAGCATTATACTAAAAGGGTTGATTTTCTAATAACCATGGAAAGACTTCCACATATTGGAATCTGGAGTGCCATTGTCAAGATAGATGTTATGTCAAAATCAAAAACACGCAATTAAACATACGCATACAGCACATGCACCAAAATATACTTTGTACCTTTATCAAGTATTGTATGTCAAACAACTGCAGGCTTTGTTTTGTGTTTCAGCCATAATTTAGCGCATTTATCATTTTCAGGATCTATTTCCATAAAAAAGTAGTTAGAAAAAGGAGACATGATGGGTAGTACGGTAACTGTAACACCAAGCAATTATTCTTATTCTGTCCTACTCTCTGTCATCTTTCTTGTTTTAAAGGAGAACTGTATAAGTCAGCCATTTGCACCATACCAGCAACATTTTGATTAAAATTGTTTTGTAGAATCATTTCCACTTGTGTTTGACCCGCACCAACTGTGATATCGCTTTTTCAAAAGCCCTTAAATAACTAGACAGTCCGGTCACCTGCAAGCGAATGGGTGTTGCCCTATTCTGCCAATACTGTCGCCATGGCAAACAAAATTGATAGTTGTCATAAATGAGGTAGAACACATGTCCATACTAAATATGAAAGTATGCGGTCAAAAATTACAGCCCGGGCAGCGTCCATAAGGAAGTGTCTATGGACAAGGACGTGGCGGCGGAGATGACGACCATGAATCCATAGTCGCCGCCCGACTTCGTCAGGGGGCTAAAATGAATGGGTTGTGGCACTAGATCTTTGATTATCTGATGGGAAACCCTACATGTGACATCATGTTGTTGAAATGTTGCTGATTTTGCAGAAACTGTCTGGGTAATTTACATGGCCACTGTCAGCAATCATTTTAAAGAAACAAAGAGACTTCAGAGTAAATTTGAGCAGATTTGTTATGCCCTCAAACGCACGTTGGTTGCTAGACAGCTAAAGTAAGACGTAATTTATGGTTATGGCTGCTCAATATGCGATTTTTTTTTTTTTTTTTGCTCTTTCCTGGCTGCTTATTTATTGTGTTTTGGTCATAGAGCGATAAATCTCATATCTTTAGAATCCATAGGGTCCATGACATATTGATTCTGCATTGGAATGAAGTCACAGATTTGCTAGAATTGCATAGGCGATACATGCGGCTTTCTTGTATTTTTGCTGCCAGCTCATTTACTTGCATAGTGCTGGAATTGTGTGTTGTTTTGGGTAAAATAGGTGGGTAAAATAGGGTATATGACTGTTGCTACACAGTTACCATGGCCTTGTCTGGTGTTAGCTGTGAGATGCCTCGCTGCCCTCAGTTACAGTGGGTACGAGTTCAAGAGGTTTGAATATATAGTACGCCACATCCAAAGAATAAAGTGGTGTGTGTGTGTGTGTGTGTGTCTTGTAGGTGTAGGTGTAGGTGTAGGTGTATTATTCTGTGAAAAAATGTAATAAATATTAGCAGTAGCCTTGCATTTCGCTTTTTTGAAAACAGATTTTTGACCATTACAGTTCCCCTTCACGGAATGACACCTTTAGTTGCAGACACAAATTTAAGCTAAGCTGTTATTGATTGATCTTGGTACTTTCACTGTTGGGCACAGCAACCTGACTCTGATTCAGCCAAGACTTCACCCGATTATAATCTCCACATTGGAGAAAAATGAATATTAATCCTCATAAGTAACTTGAGCAGTGATGGGATTCACCTTCAGAATGTAATGTGGCATGTAGATGGAACTGCATGGGAGGTGAGGCTAAATGCTGGAAAGACACAGTGGGGAATAATAAAGTGCTGGGCTAGTTCTACTCAGGAAAACAGCCCTGTTATGACCTTGTGCCAAAACCAAGGTTTCCATTTTCATCACTGGGTGTATACTGAGGTTAATTCACCATTTTGAATGGGAAGTCTTGTGATCAACTGGTACCAAAGGACAAGGCTTTAAAGGCTTGCTGATGTTCATTTACAACCCTGTCCCAACTTTTTTGAGACGTGCAGCAGCCATCAAATTGGAAATGAGTTCATTTTGTGGATAAAATAGTAAAATTTCTCTGTTGCTATCTTATCTCTGTTCTATTGTGAATAAAATACAAGCTGGTGTGATTTGAAAGTCATTGCGTTTTGATTTTATTAACAATTTAATCTTTGTCCCAACTATTTCAGAATTGTATTCATTTTTGTCATATTTTGTCGATCTATAACCGATTACTATTAGGACTACTGACATACTATACATTTTGCCAAGTAGGTATTTTATAGGTTTAATTTATTGTAAAACATTTGAAGTTAGGCTAGTACATTCCAGTCAGCAGTAAACAGCAAGAGAAGCCATAGATTCCTGCGGATACAGGCTCACTGCCTTTCTTTGTTTTTACTGTCTGTGAAAAGCCTGGCTTGATATTTCTGCACCTGTACAATCAGGACAAAACTAAAATTACCCCCTTGCTAGTAGTGATTTAACAGCTTTTCCTCTTACAGAAATGTTGGTGCGGTTTGACGATGAAATGTGGTGCTTTTCTGTTCCTATTACTGAAGTGAAGCAAAACTCTCTTCTAACCTGTCATTTCTCCTCAGAATTCATGTTTACAAACCTTAGTCAGTACAAAGAATTCTAGTGTGCATTAGTCTCAGAAAATAAATAGCTGCCAAATTTGAAGGTTGCAAGCATCATATATACTGAAGAGAGATGCCTGCAATGCAACCTTATCTCTGAGAAAATGGTGATGTCTCACATGGTATTTTTCAGTGGTATTATCCATTTCTTTAATAATAAAAATTTTGAATGAAGGGCTCACATGTTCTAAATCATTAGTTCCCAGACAATGTCGTGGGGCCTCCCCGTACACGCTGGGGCAATGTCAGAACTGAAACAAGCTGTTAATATTAATCATTTATATATTCTCTTCTTCTTTCGGAGAAACTTTGATCCTCTGAAGCCATGTTTGTGAGAAACAGCAATGTATACTGTGAATGGTATAGTTTGTTTTACTTATTTTGCCGAGATTATTAACTTAAGTGAATTATTAGAATCCTAATTAGGTTGCTGGACCCTTGTGTTGTTCTGTTGTTACCTTGAATGTCGCAACAAAATGCCAAACTTAGTCTTTATTTTGATTAGTTTGAAACAAGGGCCTTGCATATATTATTTTTCTCCAGTAAAGCACAATAAGCACAATATTAACATAAAAATTGTATTCCCAAGACTATGTCTGGACATTCAATTATATTTTAATTAAGAACAAAAAGGCTCAGTGTTAATTTTGAGACTTTTCCCCATTTTGAATATGGCCTCATTTTTTTTTTATAAATAAATAAAAAACATTGCCACATCATATATATATGTAAGTGCTGTCAAAGTTAACGCGTTTTTATCATGTTAACGGTGTGGGCTTTTGACTTCTGAGGTGCTCTCATACGCTGCATGGTCAGGCCGGTGATAAACATGGAGAAAGGTATGGGACTCTTACATGGAAATTTCCTCTTCAAAACGCTCCCAGGTGGCAAAGTTGATAAAACTAAAAGTTATTTGTAACCACTGTAAAGCTGAACTTTCTTATCATTGGAGTACTTTAAGTCCAAAGTATCACTTAGACGCAAAACACACCAGTGTTATACGGCGACGCTAGCAAAACCCCCTCCCCCTCCCAGGCTAACCATGGAGGAAAGTTTCAACAGACAACGTTACGTTGGGTTAGCTGGCTTGTGAGAGGAGTACGGATGAACTGAAGAGTGTCAAGCTTACAGCTGCAATAGCTAAGTGGGCAGCTACAGATTGCAGGCCAGTTAGTGTTGCGGACGATGTTGGCCTGAGGGACTGTTTTAGGATCGCATCCAGTGACTGTTCATACCAGCTACCTTCAACCACAGTCACGACAAGAATACACAAGATGTATGAGAACGAGCGAACCGTAAGAGCAATGCAGTTGGTGGAACATGCAACAACCATCACCCTCACTGGAGACTGGACATTCACTGGGTATCCATAATTACCTCGGGATTACAGCGCACTATATTGATGGACAGTGGGAACTGCGTTCTCATGCTTTAACGGTAATGAAAACAGAGGAGAGACACCGTGCTGAACGTGTGCAGAGCATTTCACTCGTGTTGCAGAAGAGTGGAACATTGAAGATAAGGGGCGCACTTATCACACATAGTGCAAGAAATATGACTTTGGAATGTGCCCGTTCATTTTGCCCTTGCCGTGGCTACAAATAACTTTTGTTTCATTCGAAGAGAAATAATGTTTACTGTTACCATGCAAACAAAAAGTTTGTGATGCTCAAAAAGCACTTTAATGTTTACTGTTAAGTTGTAAACAAAAAGCTCATTTCTGTTGCTCAGAAACACTTTGTGTATTACTTTTAGAATAAAAAAACAATACTTTGGGATGTTGCTTTTACGTCCTTATTCACACATGAAAACAAACAAACAAAAAAAAAAACTAGATTTTATATGGCCTCCTTTGCCCTTGATAGTAGCTTGCATTATTGCATTCAACTGCAAAAACTAATTTTTATGTTCAAGAATGCAAGAAAATAACTGTTATTTGGCATCTCAATCAAAAAACAATAATGTGCTCAACTATTTTTTCTGCTTTTTTCTAAAATGGTAAATTCGAAAATTCATGGATAACAACAATAATTATGTTTTAGCATTAAAAATTAATTTCAGTTAAAGAGCTTGTGCATACTGGTGGATTAACCATTACAGAAACGTATTAATTATTTTGGTGATTACCAACACTGTTAATTTAGGGCAGCTGTGGCATAAACGTTTCATTGGGCGGAGGTCTAATAAAGCACTGTATTATTACAGCTGTCAAAAATATATTTAGAATATTGCAACCATCTTTGGAAAAGGGGATAGTTCGTAACACAAAACTGTTTGACATTAAAACTATGAGGAAAAGCACATAGATGAATGCCGAACACAACCAATGCTCACTGCACCATTCCAGCCATTTGTTTTAGTTTGGAATTGGCAAATGACAGGTATTAGAAGTCACAGAGCCATACTTGACCCCTAAAAAACCATTAAGAATCTACATTCATTCAGTCACACTGTCAGTATCTGAATTCCTGAGCTAATCATTTTTCATGTTTATTGTGTATTGTCTGTGAGTTCGGTGTCTCTGCTTCATTGCTGTAAATTAATTAATTGTAGTTTATGAATTGATTCTTTGTATTAGTTCCCTTTGCTTTCGCTCCCCTGTAACCTGCCATGCGCTTAATGTTGTTATTTTCCTCGAAATTACTAACTCGCCCTCTCCTTTCTGTTTCTCGATTTGTGCGCCTCATGTCCATGTTTACAGCCACACACTCCCTTCACGCACTCTTCCAGCACTCTGACCGGTGCTCCGTTCATATCACCTTCCTTTTTCCCTTTGTATACTCCACTCTGTCTCGTCACAAGTTTGTTTGCCAGTTTTGCTAAGTTCCTCTTAAAATCTCTGGTTACAGTTTTGTTTTTGTTCACAGGTAAAGCTCGGCCTCGTCCCTTGTGTTTGACGGATTCTTTTTGTATCATCTTTGCTGGCTTTACTGATTTACAATTTTTGAAGTTGCTTGAATTTGGCATACCTCTTGCTTAGCTACTGACCCATGGATGGTTTAGTACATGATTTGGATTTCTCCTTCTGTGCAGCATTCTATGTGTGTTATTGACCAGGAGAGCTCTGACTCTGCCCTGTATCAGACACAGCTTTGCTTTTTATAAAGAAATGTATGGTTGTTCGATGATCTCACAATAATAGCAAGCGTAGTGACAAATGCTTTTGCATATGTCTCATTGAAATGTGTCAGTTTTTAAAGACAATTTAGAAGACAAGGCAGTTTGAATAAAGACAAAATACAAGTGATAATTTAATTTATTGAAGACCTATCCAACACCATTTGGGCACTTAATGGAAAGGTGATTCCCCTTTTAGTTACTCCTTCTGACAATTTACCAGATTTAATAGATTGAATGGATTAAATTTGACTCATTGACCACCAGCTCTATTGAATTTAAAAATGACTTAAATGGAATGTTTCCACTGATATGATGTAGGCTACAGGCTCTGAACGAGCAGAAAATTATTCTGCGGTGAAAATAAATTCCAGGGGAGATCAGAGGATAAACTGATCGGAATATATCAGTCTGGAAAGTATTGTAAAGGTTGTGTGACTTCTGAGAACCACACTGAGGACCATTATCTCCTAATGGAAAAAAAACTTCCCAGGAGTGGCCTGCCGACCACATTTCCCCATGACCACATTGAAAACTCATCTGGGGAGTCACTAAGAACGCAGAGGAACATTTCAAGAATTGCAGGCCTTGCTTCCCTGAGATCTGATCAGTACTATAGTTTCATCATTATTAACAGACTGGCCAAATATTATTCATGGAAGAGTCCCAAGGTGAAATCTGCTAACTACTAACTAAGCTATTCACGCCAGCTAAAAAAGTAAAAAATACAATGGTGTGGGAATGCTTTGCGGTTTTGCGGCAAGGCAACTTGCTTTAATTGATGGAACCATGATTTCGGCCCACCACAGTAAATCCTGAGGAAAAATGGCTGGTCTTTAGTTCATAATCTGAAGCTTTAGTGCAGTTTGGTTGTGCCGCAAGACAACAGTCCAAAGCACAAGAGCAAGTACATTTCTGAAGAGCTCTTAAGGAAAAAAATTAAGATTTTGAAGTGGGTCAGAGGACCAAATTTTAACTCCCCTGAGATGCAGGACTTTAATTTCGCAGTTCAAACTAGACAACCCACCGATGTGGCTGAATTAAATCAATTCCGCAAAGAGGAGTGGCTGAAATTCCTTCACTGGGATAGAAAAGACTGCTATAGTTATTAAAAGCCTTTGAGATCCACATTGTGATCTTGGTACCTCGTGTACTGAAAATGAGTATTAAAAACTATATTTTTTTTCTTCAATCACGTATTTGTCTTATATTTCATTATGTTAGAAGAACACAAACCAAATATGAAAAATATTGAGGACTTGCAGTAACATGGTGAAAGAAATGGACATCATATCCTCCGTATTTAAGCTGAAAACTGATGTAATCTGCATAAGAATGTGTCAGAGCATATGTGATGGAATCTGGGAAAATCCGTCAGATGTCACACTGACACTTTTCCAGGAAAGAGTGAAAATAGGTCAAAAGTCAATATTTTGGTGAAATTGGGTTTTTCATAACATTAATTCTCTACAACATCTTGTTTATCATCCCTGAAAATATCTCATTGTTATTCGCTCATTTAATATGTTTAAAAAGTTATTTTATCAACCACTCTGTGTCTGTTTGATTGTTGTTACCCCCTACGTTTGAAATTGCGAGTGGCGGAGGTGCGTGAAAATCGCCCATAACTGCTTGTCTACAGAGACTATGAAGACAGTTCACCTGTCAAAGTAAACCTCATAACACGAAGATGAAGTAAAAATACAATAATATTACTTCATCTTCAGGTTATTTGGTTTTAATTAATGTTATTAATGCGCATTTTCCTGCTAGTCCTATGTGAGCTAGACATCAAATTTCCTCAGTTGATGATCAGATCTGCGACTGAAGAGACGATACAGAGATGCAGAGCTTCGAGCGAGAAGGGAGAGCGAACTAGCTGCCCAGTAAAACGAATTAGGACGAAAGAACCTCCTCAATTCAGGAGATACTAAAGCCTTTCAGGATGTTATAATGGATTATTTCACATCCAGAGAAGATGAGCAAGACGTTGACTCTGATGATTTCAGCGCTGAACAAGAGTGAGAGGAATCTGATGAAGGTCAGCTGACTACGGTATCCACAGCCCCCCCGTCCCACCTCGTTAGCCTGCTTGGCGATCTGATCATACAAGGTGCAATCAAAACAATCAGTCAGTCATCTTTCATTAAACAATAAAATGTTATTTGAAATGGCCATTGCGTTTGGTTGACTTATCTCTCTCCGTATTAATCATTGACTAATTTTCTACTGTGAATAGCACTCAGGCTAGTCTACTCCAGGGTCTAACTGGGTAAGAAAGTTTCCGGGAGGATCTCGTTCTATTAGAGTAGCCAAGCTAATTCATCTATCACGATTTATATGTTATATACAGTACATATATTTTTTCAGACCAGACAGAATGTTTTGGTGGCACCTTGTCAAATGACATGATCGCTGTTGGTGATGATTAGCCTATTGTATAAGAATTAATATGCTGCATTGTATTAGTATTTTATTTTTATTGTAGTTTTGAATACACAAGGGTATAGTACGAAATTACTGTTTATCTCAATATTTTGATATGACTTTTGAAGTACTAGGCCTTTGTCTTGGCAAAAGTAAAAATTTTGTAAAGAAATGTATTGGAAAGTAGTGGTTTGTGTCAAGATAAGATATTTACTATTCATAATAATTTACGATAGATTTAACGTAAAGTACATAATTGTTTAAGACATAGTGTGTAATAAATTATTTGTTGTTTGCGTGATATGCACATGTGAAATATGCATCATATTTAATTAATAACCTATATGTACAAAACAGTTTGGGTCTTATTGTATTATTTTGAGGACCACTGCAATTCTGCCATGTCAGCAAGAAATCACTGTTGCTATTGCACTTACCATATAGGTTGAAAAGGATTTGCAAGTCATTGTATTCTGTTTTTACAATTTACACAACATGCCAACTTCACTGGTTTTGGGTTTTGTATAATATACTGAGCAACAAAAGAAATGCAAGCTAGGTAGTTAGTTAATGTACTCTTATGGTTACTCAGTCAAAGTGACCGCAAAATAAAGGAAAGTTTATTATTACGTGCAAACTTATTTTCAATTCTGCCTTTAATTAACTTGCATTTCTTTTGTTGTTCAGTACAGTAATGTCTAAGAAAACATTTACTGTACACAGTACTGGTATGTATTGCCTTACAGTTAAATAAGGTAAAACCGTATAATAGCTTTACAATATTTTTATTATTATAAAATATGGTGTGTATGTTTCATCAATATGAAATATTTTGTTTTTTTCATTCTTGCAATAGTTGTTAAAAATGACTCTATGAAGTAACAAAACTTTGGCGTTATGTTAAATTCACTGAATGTCTTCATAAATAGAGACAGTGAATTTTCAACCAATTTATGATTGAGTGTCACTTGATGCCGAGATCAACTTTCTGTACATTTTACAGTATGTACATTGACTACACTAAGGTGTTTTACTAAAGGAAAGTGACTGACATGTAACTTTTGGAGCCTTCTGTTCTGATTCCATTTTGAATTCCAGACTTTTAACCCATTTTTCTCAAAATTCCATGAGAGAAAATCCATCTGATCAGCTGACTTTGGGTGGCCATAACATTTGATACAGGCAAGGTATGAAAATCATCAAAACCGATTTAAAATCAGCTTGAAATGAGCTTTCAGGTGGTATCAGCATCTCCAGGTGGTCAAATTTCACCACGTGATTGGTTTTCAAAGATCCCATCACATATCTTTAATAATGTGAGAGCAAAGAAAGTAATTGGGAATTCATTAATAAACTATTTAATAAACATGACATTAAGCCACATGAAACAGCCTTTGATTCTGAAAATGAATTAATTGCCACAATAATCAATGGCAAATTTCTTCCGTTGCATGGTTTTATAATTTTTTCAAACTCTTTTGTATGCAGCACAAAAGCAACCTCCTAAATCACCTTCCTAAATAGCTTGGGCTATTACTTTTGAAAAATGTATCTCGTGCCATCTGTTTGAAATTAAGTGTAATTCCAAACCCAAAGGGAATACATTAACTTTAAGGTGAACGTCCTTCTCCAGCTATGCCCCGCCTTGGAAGAAAATCAAGGACAGTAGTTTCTTCCCACACAACTCATCCAAATTCCAGGTTCAGCCTGTCAATGCTAGAAGCATTTTCCGCAGGAATTGGGTCCTCCGGGTCCTCCATTATGATTATTCCAATCAATCACAGGCACAGATAAGCGCAAAAGCTCTTTACAACTCATTTCTATGACCTGCACGGGTTGGGATTGGGGACATTTTGGGCAGTATGAGTATGAACTTGTGGCAAATTGCCCTCAACAAGCAGTAAGGAATGATGTCATTGCCAGAAATAATGCACCACTATATCAGACTAGATTACAATTTCGTCATTCAAGATTATTTGGTGTGAACAGAGCCACACCAGCTGTGTGTCGGGAGATATTTAGAGCTGAACTGAGTGCTTTTCACCCAGTCGGGTGCCAGCTCAGGAGCCGCGAGAGAAAATTGCAGAATGTACCTACAGGCAGTGAGAATTAGCTTGGCATGACCCTGAACAGATGGCGCTCTAACACAGTTTATTTTGGTGCTGATGGCAACCCTTGATGTAGCCCACCACTGGCCCAGTCATTAGGCAAGCTACCAGACCAAAGCCACATGGTACAGTGGGCCTAGTCGCAGGTACAATGTACTGTAGTTCGCTCTGATTATGGAGGTCTAATGGGGTCTAAATTGAACACTTTATGCCCTGTTTAAACAATCTAAGTGCATGGTCAAAAGAGTGTATGGCACAAGTGAATTAATCAATTTTCGTTATTTTAATGGCTGGTAATCTGGGCACAAAGTTAGGTGTTTGGTTCAAAGGGGTGGCACTTCATTTCTCAATTATTCATAGGCCTGTTTTGGGCATTACAAAAACAAGCTAATCAGTGTCTTACTTCTTACTTCTTCTATTTCCTTTGACGGCTAGGTGTGCTTCCACCTTGGCGCATTACGATAATACGATTGTATTTGCCAAGTAGGAAAAAACTGTTCTCTGTGGTGGAAATGGATCTGCTTGTGCCCAAAGTGAAAGCGCATGAGCAAACCACTACTGAAAGTATAGAAATGTGATCACTGCAATTTCCAAGTATATTATTAAAAATGTTTTTATTTAAGTATTGTTCAAAATTACTTTAATCCTATCCAGATGACCAAAAAAATAATAATTGTGCGCAGTGAAACCTAGAGTCGCATAAAATAAACAAACAAAAAATGAAAAGAGTTTTCATTAACTTCGCTTTTTTAATCGATTTGTATTTTCAGTATAATGTAATTTTGTAAATATGTACATAACGATTTCTCTTGTAAAGTGACAAGCATGTTTTTTGCTAGTTTTAATAAAGACATATCATCATCATCATCATCATCATCATCATCATCATCATCATCATTATCGTCATTCTGGTTCATGTGCAAAAAAATTGTGCTGGCGATGCACGACTGAAAGAAATTAAAATGAGTGAGAAAAAAATAATATTTTGATTACGTTACTGTAACCCCTTGAATAAATATCCAGCAGAAGTGAAATGAACTTGATTCTGCTTTATTGACAGTGGGGCTGGGAAACGCTGAGAATGAAAATAGCTGCTGGAGATTATTAGATTGTTGGCATCTCGTCCTTGAAGGCCAAGTCAGATGTATGGAAGACATCTGAATTAATTACAGATTCATTTCATCTGTCACATTAATGCTTGTTAAAAATTCCACCTTTTAAGGATGCTTTGTCTGTCAATCTGTTAATTATAATGAGCACATTTCAAACATAATGCAGATTTGCGTATTTGATGACACAAGCGAGGCGGACGGGTTGCAGGTATTGTATTCATTGATCAGGTCAGATTCAAAGTTTATTTTGAGATAATTGCAGTAAGTGGGTCGATCAGCACCGGACACTGAGCTGACTTATCCAAAAGTTTGAAGCACTCCAAACATTTTTTCTGTACTGAGCAACAAAACGCAATTTAATACAAGAACTGACCAGAAATAAGAATGTGTGTAATTATTAGAAAAATGTAACTTATTTTAAGCACATGCACTTATCCTCGTTTCTTCAAACATAGGATTGTCTTCCTGTCACTTCGACTGGGCAACCATGTAAGTTCATTAACTAACTTACTATTTTGCATTTTGTTTGGTGCTCAGGATATTCCAGTGCATACTTTTGATTGAAATGAAATTAATTAGTTTTAGGCATGATATGCCATGTATTTAATGGTACCCTAACAGCCACCCTTTACAGAAAGAATCACCCTGAAGACTGCCGGAATGACAGAGTTAGCGAGTATATCGCAGTCATGGCTTTATCCTGAATAATTTGCGAATAACTAAATGTGTAATCATGTACAATGAATTGTGAATCACCTGGATGTCAATGTTTCAATTTAAATACATCAGAGCATTCAGTGATTGGGCACACAGTTGTACTGGCGTGCAATCAATGGCACTCGCGATTATGACATTTAATTTTTAAATATCTTGATTTACACAATAATTTTCTTTCAATTTGTAGTCATTTTTATTTGTAAACATTTTTGTGTCTGTGTGCTACTGTTTGTCCCTGCGCATGCATTGCGAAGAGTTCACGCATGTGTGCACTCACCTACAAAGGCACATGATACAGTTGTGATAATGTGCCCTTAAAATTGCAGCTAAAAATGGACAATTGACTTTAGACCTGGTTTATGTTAGTCAATTGGGCTGTAGCTTTCTGATGCATCAACATTGCAATATGCCAACGATGCGCCCGGCCAGTCTCATTAGCTCGCCGGGACGAATGTCCGAAGAGCTATTGTCGTACCCCCGGCGTCCGCGTCCGTCCGCGTGCAGAAAAACTTTAACCTTGCCCCCCGGCGAGCTTTGTTGTCTTTCTGACAACTCTTGTTTTAAGACCAACACACCCATGGGCGCTCATTTTGGTGCAAACGCATGTGTTTTCCCATCCAGTGCTCAGGTTGCATAAATCAGGACAACTTTGCCAGTTATAAACTTGCAAATACACTTGCATCATGCTTGGCAATGCTTTGCTCTCAGTTTAAGAGAGAGCGCTTGGAGTTTTGGCAGCCACTGGGAAATTGAGTTATCTGCATGGCAACTATTCCAATAATGCACATCAAGCGTTTTAATATTTACATCGTGTGTGTCATGCCACTTCTCTAGAAATAAGTTTTGTTTTGTTATCTCATTCAGGACTGAAAAAAAAATTATCTGACTACTTTTGCAATGAGAAAATAATTCTATTTAAAAATTAAATTAATCTAATGATTATTCTTGCGATCTACAACCCCAAATCATAAAAAGTTGGGATGGTATGTTAAATGAAAATAAAACTCAAAGCAGTGATTTGTAAATTATTCTTGACCTGTATTACATTGAAAACGATACAACAGCACATTATTTGATGTTTCACAACATGCAAATTTTTTGAAAAAAACAAAACAACTTTCAATACTGATTTTTGCATCATATTTTAAAAACGAAAATTGGGACAGTTGTGACGACTCTAATGTTTCCATTACAATGTTGTCCCATTCTTCCTGCAAACAAGTCATAAGGTGTGAAACAATATGGGCTCTTCATTGCAGCATTTTGCATTTCAAAATGCACCACAAATTCTGTATTGGGTACAAGATGGGACTACTGGCAGGCCAGTCCAGCATTTACATCCTTTTCTTACACAGCCCTGCCTTCGTTAATGCACAGAAATATTCATGGGCGTGCCAAAAAAAAAGTTATATTGAAGGCACAATATGTATGTTGCTTCACAAACTAAGTGTACTTCTCTTTAACCCTGGAGAACCCAAGACATCTCTCTTCCTCAAGAAAAATATTAACTTAGCATAAAGATTGACATCTGCTAATGTAGGGTAGGGGCTAATTAGGGTTCTTGTTCCTTCGTAGAAATGTAAGTTACCCTTTCCAAGGACACTGACAAAACCCTATACATGACATGGCGTGGCTTTTGGACTTGTTGCTGGTAAGTGTGGATGGTCCATTTCCTCTTTGGTCTGGAGCACACAACATCAATTTCTTTAAAAAGAAACCTGAAATATTGATTTGTGTTGCCACAATACACTTTGCCCCTGTGTAAGGGTCCATCGCAGACATCTCTGCAGAGGCAGTGTTTAGGGTGTTCTTTTTCAATGATAAAGTTATGAGTTGGCATTTATGAATCTAACTACATATTGTAGTAAAAGAAAAAGACTTTCTGAGGTAATTTTGTGCCCATATGTTGATATAACTAATAGAAAAATTACAGTTCTTGATGCTATACGGTCTGAGTGATCAGAGATCACAAGTAACCAGATTAAGGCACACGCACCTGCCTTTTTCATAAAAAAATTCCTCTAGATTCTTTGAATAATTTGATTATGTCATGTACCATAGAAGATGAAATATCCAAATTCCTTCATATCTTTCTTTGAGGAACATTGTTTTTAAGTCTTTCAATTATTTTCTCGCACATTTGCAGTCAAAGTGGCAATCCTTGGCCCAAATTTGCTCCTGAGGGATTAGGCCTTCAATCATAGCATTTTTATTTATTTAGCTATTTATTTTACATCAATACCATTCCCTAATTACATCTGTCTCAATTTTTTTGAAGTACATTTTTGGTCTGAATGGCAGAAATTGTCGTAAATTTACTAATTTAAATGAAGTTGACCAGACAAAACATTAAATATCGTGTCCTACTTTCTGCAATGAAATACAATGTCAAAAGTACAGCAGCATAATTGTTTTCATTAGGAAGTTACAATATGAATGTTACTTGCTCACAGCATAAAGATTTTGACTTCTTTTTCAGTGTTAATGAGATTTATTCAAGATGAGCACCTATTATTTGTCTTATTCCAATCATTCCTTACAGAAGAAGAGCCGGAGGCGGATCACAGAAAAAGCCAAACTGGCCACTTTATTTTCTGTGGAAGACTTAAACTCATAGGCACTTTAATTAGTTTAGCTTGGAGAGACAGTTCGAAGTCAGGCTGGGGCTGGAGGGACGGGCAAGGCACAGTCAAAGAGGCTGGTCCAAGGTCAGCAACCAGGATGGCAGGCTGAATGAGCCAGAACCCACAGGCAGGTGTTTACTTCCAAACCGGGGTGTAGGAGAGTCCGGAAGAAGCCACTCGCCAGGACCGCAACCTGGGAAGAGATTCCCTGATAACTTCTCTTGCTGAGTAGAAATTTATCACTGAGGTCGGAGGAGAACAATCAGCTAAGGGAAGGCAGAGATTGGGATCATAAATACATGCAACAATAATTCACCATGGGGAACAGGTGAGAGAGGGGGCAGAAAAGGAGGGGTGAAGCAGGAGACAATAATTAAATAATGAGAACTAATTAGGCAAACTGAGGGAGAATCACAAGAATGGCTGGATTGCAAGGGGGGAAAAAATTAAGGACTTATAACAGCTCCTTGCTCCAAACCAGGTTATTTCATTTCATAAATTGTCCATCACAGTCTAGCATTTTCATTTTTTAAGTATTTAATGAAATATATGTCAGTTTTAATTTCCAGATAATTCAAGCCAGTTCTGTATTTCCATAATCTATTGTAAAAGATTAGTTGGGTGTGTGTCCCCACCAAAATTGACATCATACCTACGCTGTTACTGTAATTTGTTTGTTACACAACAACGTTTGTGGATTTTTATAATGTCAGCAAGCTGACTAAAACCCTGAAGGCACCTTAATGCAAAACAAAACTAATAGTCTAATAGCCATAGGTTGTGTTCTACTCTACAGTGGGCAGGGCCTATTAGCACTCAGTCTCTGTTAATGTGGGTTCAGGAACTTGAGCACAAAGCACAAAATAAAACCTGGAACAGTTTTCACAGGTAAATCCTGGTCAGAAATTTGGTTAAGCCAATGCTGTCATCCTTCAAACCTAAATTTCATCAGCAGATTCCTGTAACTGCTATTCATTTGACAAGTGGAACAGGATTGGTTTTAGCGCAAACATCACAATAGGAATTATTATACACTTCATAACCACATTGCAGTTGTTGTAAGCTGATAAGAATCTTCATACTTGTTTTTTTTTTTTCTTCAAAGATTTCGCTGTCCTTACATTCCCCTGGTTAAAGGCTTGGAAGCACATTTAATATGCTGGATTAAATGTAATGACATAACAAATTGGAGGGACTGTGCTGCATTGCACTGCACATCTGCAGTCTCAGAACAATAATATCAAAAGACAAGTTTTGCCAAAACAAAGTACTAGAGATTGTTTCACAGTCAACACACAAAGCCAGGGTAATTCAGACTCGGTCTGAACGGAGTTAAGAGGATGAAAAAATGAATATCAGAGATTAGATGTCACTGTGAAAGAAATGATGCCGAATGTGAAAGAGAGTTTATACTTTGAAAAATAATTGAACACCAGATTTTTGGTGATTTAAGCAGAAGCAATCAGAGAATTGTGTATTTGTTGATTTATTTTAATATAAGAAAAATTGTAATGATATTTTTCAAGTGGTAGTAATAATTTTTGTTCATGTTTGCTGAACTGCAAAGGGTGGCAGACTTGTCTCAAACTGGTGTCTTAAACGACATGGATCACACAGGCAGCACAAGTACCTAAAACATGTCAGAAATGACTGAGAGGGGAGAGGAGCGCTTAAGTGCAGATTACACCAAGTATAGAGATGATGAGAAAGAAGCACAAAATAAGGATAACAATACTTCTTGTTTCCTAACCCGCCTGGTGTCTGTTCATTGTGACTCCTTTTGAAACCGCAAGTGTGAAGGGTCATCATTGCCTTAGAGTGGGCGTGAATGTGTCTGTGTGTATAGCCTAGGAGAGGTGATTTGTCGACCTGGGTGGGTTCGAGCTATTGTGGATGCAACAATTAGCAGTTTGTCTGGTTTTGCCTACAGAAAAAGGAACTGCATAGTTCTCTTTCTGAATGATGAGAATTAGAAAGAAACCTAAGGCCATTGAAGATCCCACAGCTATCCATGGGAGATTGGGGCAGCATTCAAAACATTTAAAAAACAGATGGGGAATGCTCCGCCCCCGCTGGCTTCAAAAGAAAATGGTGTCTAACCTGTAACCCTAATTCTCACCGAAAATTACAGTTTGTGCATGCGCTTTGTGTCTTTCTTTGCTATAAAAGACAACTTTGCAAAAATGAAGTGATGCATCCTCTGATCTGAACACCCCACAGAAATATAAATGATAAAAGGGCGGGAAAAGCAAATGAAATTTCTGTGTGGCTTTACATCTTTGGTAACACTTTACTTGAAGGTATCGTCATAAGAGTGACATGACACAGTCATGAACGTGTCATAAACATTATCTCAATGTCATAAACGTTGTCATTGAGTGTCATTCGTTTTTTGAGATGACAAGTTGACATTGTTTGGGTTGTCTTGATTATGAAAACTTCGTCATAAGAGTGACGTGACACTGCCATAACTTTTACATGACACAAGTAACAGTTATGGCAGTGTCATGTCACTCTTATGACGGTACCTTCAAGTAAAGTGTAACCACATCTTTTTTGGTGATGTCACAGGTTCATCATCGGACTAAAAGCCCGGCAATCAGATGAGTTAGCTGCATTTATGTCAATTTTACATTGTTCTTGTTGTCCCTGTTTATATATCCTTAAATAAATCAATGATAAACAATATCAGAGTACTTCTTAAAACATTCGTTGTTTATGTAACCTACAGCTCTTTTACTGGACATAGCAAAGCCGTATCAGATTTTAGTTCAGCTTCAAGGTCTATGACCTGATGTGTACAAAATGCGCTTGTGGTCAGAGTTTCATTATTGCGCCAATAATTGTTTAAATTACGAATGCAATTTCATCAATTATACATACAATGCCATCATTATGCCAGTGCCCTAATTCTGCCCTCTTCTTCAATAATTGCACATACATTTGCTGCGTGGCATCACCCAGCACGTGCATTGTTACAGATGGGCAGAATTATGGTGCAAATGAGATTGGGGCACTTAATGTTAATTATTAATCTAGTTTTACTCCAAGCTATATTATGCTCTTTTCGTAATGCCAAATATCCAATACTTTGCATCATTGTGTTTAAGAATACGGTCATGTTATTCTGACTCATTTTAAGCACAATTAACAGTAATGATACAGAAAAACTAGATTCATAATATTATAAAATGTATTCATGATAATTGATCAGTTCATTTATCCAACTCAATTTCGAAGACCGGCATGTGATTTCTTGTCGTTTTGTTTTGAAAATGCCTTGCCTCAAAATTTGCCCATTGAACAAAAGAAACCAGTGAAATCAGAATCTTTTTTGTACTTGTCTACAGAGGGATGACATCAATCCCTTTTCTTCCCCATGAGAAGTTTCCAGAACTTTTTGTGTAACAGCTATTCTTGCACACCTATGTGTTCGATTTTAGTACTTTGCAAGTGGTTTTATCATTATATAATAAATTCTAAGTGTATTGGTGTGAAACTTTGTGTTAGTCTCATTTGCCTTAAATAAATACTGGCTACTTCTCTTATACTCAGCGCATCCCTCGAAATCCACAGGAAAAGAGAAGAAAATGCTTTGATCGGAGGCCTGTCTGATTACATGACTGAGGTCCTGCTGCCAGGCAATTGTCCGGTGATGGATCCTGTGACACTGTCTTTAATACAATGATTATTTTCCAAAAAATGAGTAAAGGGATTGATCAGCGAAATGTGTATTTTATGAATTTCCAAACTGTCTCAATCAGGCAAGAAAATGCCAAGAAACCATTAAATGTTTGCTTTCTGTTGCCTCCTTTTACAGGCGCTCTCTTGGCCCACTCTCATTACCGAACAAAACACCAGCAGTGGAGTTGAAAACAATATCATCTATCTCCATTGATGTCCGCCAAATGACTGTCATATCAGTCAAAAACAGCAGGGGAGAAATGATGCCTGCAATGGCTGACTAATCAGAAAATAGACAAGCGAAGAGTTTCAGCGAATTAGCACTGACATGTCGAGAGGCATGGGACATCAAAAAAATTAAAGCAGGTTGTAGCTCATGCTGGGCCTGGGCTGCAGATTTATTGTTAAGTAACAAATTCAAAGGCTTTCCTGATCCATCTATTCCAGAATAATAATGCATCAGATTTATATAGCGCTTTTCTGGGCACTCAAAGCCGCTTCACAATGGAAACATTATTCATTCACTCACACATTCACGCTCTGATGGTGGTAAACTACGTCTTTGTAGCCACAGCTGCCCTGGGGCAGACTGACGGAAGCGTGGCTGCCAGTATGTGCCTACGGCCCCTCCGACCTCCACCAAACATTCACACACAGCCATACAGGAGTGTTCCTATATTTTTGGTGTCAATCAGCAATATTACCATCATATTGTTAGGACTCTAGATTGACAGATCATCAGTTCATTAAATGTCTCTAATTTCTGATTAATGCAGAAACACAAACATTCAACACTCATTCTATTGCATTTTAAGATGAAGGAAGAATTAACTATGCAAAAATTATTACAATTAGCTTCATTTATTTGAGTTCTCCCCGACTAAACGGTATTCCATCCCTCACCCCCGTGTGTTCTGTGATTATTCGGCCTGCATAAAACGCTGTGTCACGTGCAATAATTTTGGACCCTGTTTTGGACTGCAAAAATATCAAAATGTTGCCAGTTTTTAGTCTGCAAACAGCAGTTCTACCGAGCATCACTCAGTTTGTGCTGTGTCAATGGAAACACTAATGTGTTGAAACAATGGGGGGAAAAAAAGACAAACATTATTTTGACTCGTCAGTTCCAGTGATCCTGCTTTATTAAAATCAAACTGGCAGAAGAAGAAATTGAGCTGGCCACACGCAGAGCTGCCCAGAAGGCAACTGCTATGCGCCGGCTTAAACAACTTTCCACATTTTATCACTTGATCCATGTCCAGCTCTTTAATTTGAGACACTCAACAGTCCCCAAATGGCTGCTGAAAAATAATCTTGTTGGGTAACAGTGGATGTCAATGACTGCATGAAGGAACTGCCATAAATATTTGGCAAATCACTCACATAAATGATAATCTACCGTGAAGCCATCATGAATGGACATATTCCAATATAAATTGATGAATAAATAGTTGGATGAAATGGATTACAGTAAATCAAATGGGCAGATTATTCAAAGAGTAAATTTAAGCCCCGACAAACGTTTACTTCTGTATCCTCGAGGTTTGGATGAAGACCATGAGGAATTTGGTGCAGGTCTGTCGCAAATGTTGCTCAAGATGCTACAGTGTGTTAGATATCAAAGAAAATCCTGGGCTTTTCAATGATAAGACAATTTTTCAAGGTTTTTAGAATTCAAATATTTACTGTTTGTTTTTAAAATGATGATACATGGATAAATGGTTATAAATACTATAACCAGATCAGACTGGTTGTTTTATTTAGGCAGATGTCAACCAGAAAAGTCTCAGGCCAAGTTGAAAGGAAGAAATCAGGCCGCGTGCCCTCTTGGTTCAGTGAAAAACCTGTTGTTTGGCTCTCGGCTTCCTCTCTAACCGTCCAAAGACTTGACGGATTTCGCTGTCACCGTTTAATATTTCAGTTACTCGAATCCAGTCAGCGTGTTCATCTTTGACAGATTTAGGGCACGTTATAAGTCATGTGTTTTGCAGGATGTACCTGTCAGTCAAACTGCAGTGGATGAAGTATGACACAATGAATAAAAATAGAATGAATCTTGCATCAATAAATTGATATATGCAGCTAGGACCAGCAAAAATGTTTCTTATTGTCATCTAAAATACCTATTCAATGTCCATCTGTCATCATGGGGTGTTGCTTGGGTTGGGTGATATGGCTGAAAAATGTATCATGATAAAAGTGTTTCATATCAGTCAGTATCGATAATTATTAATTAGTTTTGTTACCTATTCAAAATAAGGACCAGGAGAAAAAAGGCTGAATTTAGATTATTTTATTTTAAACCGTAACCTTTAACCTTTAAAAAGAGGTCAACACAACGATGAAAAACCGTCAAATAAATAAATATATTGGTCACTATCAACATTAAATAAATATTTAATCAAACAAAACGTGCAAAGTATTTTGTAAATAAGAAATTAGTGGACACCTGAGGTAGAACTAACATCTTTGACATGAAACAAACAATAATGTGTCAGTATCAAACCAACATAAGATTTAAAAAATAACTCAAAAACAACTCAACATGGTTTCACTTCAAGGGAAACTGTTTCACCTTCTCAGGCTTTAAAACCATACTGGTATATGTAACAATATACACAAATAAATAACGATCGCAATGAATATCTCTTCCTCACATCAAGCAAGCAGATCAACAAGGAGCAATAAACATACATGTCTAACAAATTATTTTAAAACATATGCATAGTGCAAAATATTTTGTAAACATAGAAATTAGAATCAACTTGAGATTGTCTGAACATCTGTGACATGAAACAAACCTGTTTCTCAGTCCAGTCATATACGGAAATATCAAACCAGCATATGAAAAAAATAACTCAAGCAAGCACTATTCAACCATGGCTTCACTGCAGATTTTGGGCAAGGAAAACAAGCTGGTTCACCATCTCAGGTTTTAAGGCTGCCCTGATACATGTGACAATGCCCCAGTACTATAAATCCTTTCAGAGGGGGTGCTGGTGGCTGGAATGCACAAATATGCACAAAACCACTCCAGGGGGTCAGACTCACTGTCCGCATCAAGGCACTTCATGTAGCTTTCCAGCTCACTTTGAACTTTTTACCTTTTGGTGAGAGACGAGGCATCTTCTTCATCCTTTTGACTTTCTTTTCTGAAGAAACTACCTAATGATTTGCAATGTTTCTTCACACCCAGTGGCAGAGGAGGTTCAGTGGCGGCTCCTCCCTCTGTACCCTGGTCCACTGTTCCCTCTGAAATCTCTACCTGTGATTGGCCTGGGTCTTCATCCAATATCTCAGACACTGCTCTTACTTTAATGGCCTCTACCTTCTCCGGGCTGATGTACTGTGCCTTGAATCTAGGATCCAAAATGGCAGCCATGTCGCGGAGATCATCTGTTGCAGAGTCGGCATATTTCTCATTCAGATCATAATTGTGGTCTTCAGCTCTTTTGTGGGTTGTGTGTCCTGTTCTTTTTCCTTCAGCAAAGTTGTACTGAACAGGTAGAGCAATAGCTTGTGTGCGCCCTGCGATGGATTGGCAAGCTTTCTGGGGTAGGTCCCTGCCTTTGCCTGTAGTCAGCAGGAATGGGCTCCAGCTCGCCCCGCTACCCTAATGAGGAATAAGCGGGTATAGAGAAAATGGACATCAACAACAACAGTGAAAATAATTATGATAATGATGATGCTAACAACAACAAAAACATTTATGAACTTTTATCATGGAGGTCTATGTGCTAATTAAGTTAACATATGAATCAACATAGAATGCTTCTCTCCAATTGCTGGGTGCATACGATGGCCAAAGCACTGCAGTCGCGTCCAACTGTTTAATGAAGTTGCCTTCACTATATTCGCCCCGCTGTCTGTGGTGAAGCACACCATTTTTGCCTCAGTCAGACTCCAGAACAACAGTGCCTCCTTTAAGCCTTCTGCTATTAACGCCCCTGTGTGGTCTTCGGGGAAATATGCAGTTTCCAGACATCCTGTTTTCAGAACCCAGTCATTGTCGATTAAATGAATTGTCAAGCTGAGGTATGGCTTGCTTGAAGGACTTGACCACATGTCGGAGGTCGTCGCAAAGTGCTTTGCTGACAGAATTTGCTTTTCAACGGATTCCTTGCACATCATGTAAAGCTTAGGAATAGCCGTCTTGGAAAAGTGCTTTCGGCCTGGTAGAATGTAAGAGGGGTCAAGCACACAAATGAGACTTTTGTTTCCAGTGGCCTCCCCCAGGGTTCGGTGTTGGGACCCCTGCTGTTCCTAATCTACGTTAATTATCTTGATAGGAATATTGAGAGCAGATTAGTTAAATTTGCAGATGATACTAGATTGGGGGGTTTGAAAAGTAGTTTAGAGTCCACTAAAGTGATTCAGGATGATTTCGATAGAATCCAGAATTGGGCAGAAATGTGGCAAGTGAAATTTAATGTGGGGAAATGTAAAGTTGTACATGTAGGTAATAAAAACATTAGACGGGATTACTTCATGGGAGATTTAAAACTGGAATGTGCTACACCCGAAAAAGTTGACCAAACCCTCACAGGCTCTAGCCATTGTGCCGTAGCAGTTAAAAAAGCCAATCGGATGCTGGGATACATTGCCAAAAGTATTGAGTACACATCTAAGGAGGTAATGCTTCTTTTGTACAACACATTCGTCAGATCACATCTGGAGTATTGTGTACAGTTCTGGGGACCATACTTTTAGAAATGCATAGAGGCTGTAGAGAAAGTTCAGAGAAGAGCCACTAAGCTAATTCCAGGTATAAAAGATGAAAGCTATGAGAACAGGCTGAAGATCCTTTATCTCTTTAGTCTTAGGAAAAGGATACTAAGGGGTGATTTGATTGAGGTCTTTAAATATGTTACAGTGAATTATGTGGGATTCCTTTGACTAAGTGCTGTGAGTAGAACTCAGGGTCACAAATGAAAGTTGACCAAAGGTAAATTTAGCACTGATATTCGAAAATATTTCTTCACCCAAAGAGTAATTTTAATGTGGAATAGCTTGCCAGACCATATTGTTGAGGCAGAGACCTTGGGGGTTTTCAAGAGCAGGCTTGACTTTAAGCTAGATACCATTGAGTCATTCAGTATCGGAAGGGATACATTCACAATAGTATAAAGAAACTGGTGAGCGTAGTTGGGCTGAAAGGCCTGTTCTTGCCATTCATGTTATGTTATGTTACCTGTGCTGAGTGGTAGCATGTCCTTCGCTAAATGATATGCCACTGCATCCATTATGTAGTTATAACGTTTTGATGTTTTGTCGTGTGGCACTGCTGCTAAGTACCTCTCCATGGTGGTCTGTTGCCACTTGTGTGATGTTCCACCTGTAACGGCAGGTGTTGATGGCTGTGGCTGTTTGACGCTGCTGTACTCCAATGGATGAGAGCGGCTGAGGTGGTAAAATAAATTTGTTGTATTGCCAGATTTGGTAGAGACGATGACCCTGCATTGTTTGCAGACAACAGTGGTCATCTGACTCTTGTCGGAGTTAAAATATCCGAAATACTGCCAAACTGATGACGTGACCTTTCCTCTTTTCTCTACAATTTCCTCTTGTGCTGTCGCACTCATTTTCTCCTTTCACTCCACAGCATTCTTTTTTCTTTTTTTTTTTTAAAGAAGTTCTGAGGCATGATGGAAAAACATTATGCCCTCGTCACACTTATTCAAAGTCAGCAGAAATCAAGCAGAACCAGCCAGAATCAAGAATTTGCGCAACATTCAGGTGGGAATTTCAAATTGACCAAAATTCTTACAGCTTTGAAAGAATGCTGTTCGAATATTTAGAATGCGCTTTGAACCCGCCTCAAATGATTCTTGCACATTCTGGGTGTATCAGCTCTCGAATGCAGCTAGAATGTAGTTGGAACGCAGTAGGAATATTTAGAATGCAGTCAGAATATTTAGAATACACTTTGAATTCTGCACGAGTGTATTTCAATTGCTTGCTGATCACCACCTGAAGTCTGGTTGGAAGGTGCCTCGAATGCTGTACGAATTCACTGCAAGTGCAGTCAGAAAACTCCTGGATTGGCCACCGAATATGATTTTAACGTCCAAGAATTCAAACAGAACGCAGCTCGAATACTGAAAATGTATTTAGAATGTAACACGAGTGTCCCATTTGCGTTGATTGAGTAATTGCTGACTACATCAGGGGAACATAAATATGCCAGTAAAACTGACGCCGAATGCGTGAGTTAACAGGTATACGTTATGAATGAAAACTGGCCTGATAATGTTGAGAGTTTTCGGAATTTCTGTAATGGTAATTTAAATGAATGATTGAAAGCAGGTTATGGCCAATCATTATTTTTAAGGGATGGGTTTTAGCCTCCCCTATCACCAGTTCACCAGCCACCACAGATTCCATCGGCAATCGAAAGATTCCAGCGGCACTGAAAGTGCATTCCAGCTGAATTTTTTAATATTGAAATAGATTCCTGCAGCAATCGAGATGCATTCGAGGTGCATTCTGGCTCATTCAAGGCGTATTCAGGACATTCTGGCAGGATTTGATGTGTCTTGCCTTTTCAATTCTCCTTCGAATGCAATCAGAATGTTTTGAATGCTGTTGGAATGCCGTAAGAATATTTATAATGCAGTCAGAGCGCAGTTAGAATACACTTCGAATGCTGTTCGATATTTCTCCACGTCAAATGCACTCAGAGGCTCATTCCGCCTCTAGTGTGACTAGGGTTTTAAACTGCTCCTGTGCATGTAACTCAACAAGTTCTTGCTAGGTTACCAAAGAGCAAGTGAGTTTGTTGATGCGGCCAACCTTGCTTTGCTGGGCCGTGATAGGTCAAGAGGCTAAAGCCCTTCCTCTGCCTACATCCCCCAGAATGCCTTGCGGTTCCAGATTTGGGTTTACTTCCTAATTTTTTTTTCTAAAATTATCGAACATTCTATCGAACGTATTTTGTATTGATATTGATCTCGTGTCTATCGCGATAGATATTGTTTTTGTTTTATCACCCTGCCCAAGGTGTTGCCGCACTTTAAATTCCTCTACACTTAAAAATTGTAATCACTCGCAATGGTCATAGTTTGAATGTGACAGGCAGCCAATTAGCCAAAACTAAATCACAATGCATATGATGGGTCTCCCTTACCATTCTGACAAGCAAAAACATGACTGACAATGAACGGAAAGCTGTGCAAAGCACAAAGAAAGCTGTGCAGCGATGGTGCACTTCAACTGTGGGGGAACTGCCCATCCTTTAGAGAATTCATTCCTGCCATTGGTGAGTGGAGAAACCCGCCGCTTCACTTCAATACATGCGGTCAACCCTCTCACCTCACATTTACTCTATACCGCACTGCTTGTTGCATGGCGTGAATGAGCGGATGTGTCAGTAAAGACTGGCTACATACAGGCCAAAGAAAAGTTTAGAAGGTGGGGCCAGGGGCCATATCTCTTAACTAAGTGATGAAAGTTTGGAGAAAATATTAACCTATATTTTAGAATATGTCATCAGCAGATTACTCATTTGCAATGGCACAATGGCCCATATTAATTTGATGACAATATGTAAAAAATAAAATAAAATTGTGGCATGTGATACATTTTTAAAACTTAAGATAAAATCCAATATGACTCCAAAATCAATGAGGTTGAAATGACTAGTTGCCTTGAGACCATTCACAGTATTAAGAGACATGAGAGTAAGGCGAACTTTTTTAAGGCGAACATATTTACTGTTATGAGCCTTATCACATTTTTGTGCGTTGCAGGTCTCAAGTACATGTATCAAGTTTGGTGTTGATGCACTAAATCTTTGCCGAGATATGCCCTCACTTTGTCTGGTGGCTTTCCCGCTGATTTTAATTGGCTGTGACGGGCGACACTTTTTAGTATCAAAAAAGAATTATCTAAAAACTTTTGTTAAGTCTTGGTCTCAAGATTACCTCTACCTCTTTTCTTGAAAATTGGAAAAAAAAATTGTGGCAGATGATTTTTTTTTTTTTTCCCAAAAAAATTCCGTTGAGCAAAAAAATCCAAAATGGAAGAAACTAACATCATATGGTATTCTTTTTGATCCAAGCAATCCAACAGGACCTCATATTTCAAAACAAAGCATACGGTTCAAAAGTTATGCATATTAACACTCCTCAAAATTCAACCCCTCAGTGGCACAAGAGCACTCAGTGCAGAGACATGAATCTTGATGATTAGAATCAGGGGACTGTGCCCAATCAGTATTACAAATTTCAAAACGTTTTGCTTTGCAGTGCTAGGGTTGCCATAGTCTCTCTACCTACAAAAAGAAGTAGAGGCTTTACACACGCACTGGGTGCCGACACATCTTCATTGCTTGGCTCACAAATGCCTTTTATGGTAGTGAATTATGCCTGCGAGATATTGCTGAACTGAGCAGCCCGCTGATGCAGAATGAGCATTTGACTTTTGCAGCCTGTCAGAGCTACTAGGCCGAGAAGCAATGCAACTGCAATCATTCAGTATTTAAAATGCGCTTCAATTAGACAAGTAGCATTAGTGTGAAAAGTTGACATCCTAGTTTGTTTTATTGTTCATTTTTTCCATCAGACAAACTTTACATTCCTTTGTGGTTATGGCCAACTTATTTACTTGCGAACACACACAAGCTGCAGTTCTGTACAAGGAATGCTCCCAGCAATACTCCCAAAATGCATTTATCTAGGGATCAGCTCTATAGATTCAGTGACTTCAAGATTTCAAACTGACAGAACATGCATTATACGAGTCAAATGGATTCAACTTAAAATAACTTTGTAAAGAGTAGATTCCTAATATTAATTTATTATGCTTTCAGAAATGCGTAGTAATGACAGGAATCCCATTTATTTTTTGCAAAGTACTCTGGAACAGTGTATTAAAAAGGGGTATGGAGCACTCTGTGTGACAATTAGAATCGTCTCTTGAACCCCAATCATATACTCTGGATGCCACCCTTCCAGTTTAGCTGAAAGTTCACCTACCGTGTGTTGTGATAACGACAGAGGAAGCCAGCCAAGGCCAGTGAAAACAGCTTATGATGGAGTTTCACCGTTACTCAATCAGAGTGACTCAGCAGCCTCGACTCCATAAGACTGCAGTGATTCCACCAGGAAGTTTTTGGAGAGGGCACATCATAAGCTCCACTTAGGCCAGAGGCTCACATTCCTAGGCTTTGGGTTTCAGTAAATAGAGCTTTAACATTAGTTCTATAGATATAAAGACACCTAGATGCCCCATGCTGGTTGGCTGGATGCATGTGTACGACCACTACATTTCAACGATACTCGTCAGCTGTTCGTCTGGACTGAATTTGAAGTTAAGTCACAGAATGCCGCAGTTTTGTGCAACTTTTGGATGTATCAATAAGTGCAAGGTGAAGATAAGAGCACGGTGATTTTATATCTATATGTTTATCACTATCTTGGAAAAAGCAAATATATATCATTTTATTTCTCTCCGGGCTACTGCATACACTGCACTTGTTAAGACATTATCACAAGTACTGTACAATCAATTCCATTGAGGAATACAAATCTTGGCTTTGTTTGCATATGTTTCCATGGCTATCTAAGTGGACATGTACCGTTTCAATACGGAGGCTGTACACACGCATCTGTCATAATGTTTGAGACTGAGTGTGCGGGATCTAGTTTTGTTATACATCTATGGTTAGTTCAGGCAGGCTCGGAGGTCAGCTCTCATTACAAGCAGCTTTCACAAGCATCAATCATTCTTGACTTCAGAATGTCCCATCCAGTTGGCGAGGTTTAATAACCTAAGCAGCTATCGTTCATATCTCCAGTAGCTACCATTGTAAACCTTTGTCACCATTATGGGTCAGAGAGAATCTTTTTTTACTGTCCCTCCTATTTGAAACTAATCTGGCTCACCTGTTGTGTAGTTGGTTGTGTTTTTTTTAAACCAACTCGGGAGCGATTTATTATGATGCTCACAAAGGTTGTTCCCCCATGTAATACAATTTGTCAAAGGTTAATTTTCCTGATGATGATGTAGATTGATTTCATAATATTGCACTCTTTTCAGGTTATTGAACTACGTTGTATTAAAGAGCTGATACTCTTTCATGATTTCAGTTTAAATTACTCTGTTTTCTCAACAGCAAACTCTGGATTCTGCCCAGGAATATTTTGCTTCAATTTGGCTGAGCTCAAGTCAGAAGTGCATTGCATGGATCTCCCTCTAATTATGGTCAGTCGGCTGCATCTTTGTGTATCCCTGATCAGATCCAGTTCCTTCACATGTGGATTTGTTTGCAAGGCCGTATTTATAACATGCATCTTATTCTTCGTTTTAAAATGCTGTTAATGCTTGAAGTAGCCTGTTCGGCTTAGTCGGCTACGCCTCAGAAATTTTACCTTTTAAACGTAGCTTTCCAAAATGGCATTGCTGCCTGCTTTAAGCCTGATCAAACGCTTTGGTGACAGGTGTGTGTGATCGGTTGTTTCATCACAAGACACTAAGGAATATATAGTACAAAATATATTCCATATGCTTTGCTAATAGCTGAAAATGTTTGCTCCAGGAGGTTCAGTAGCCTTAGATCTGGTCAAGTGGGTGTTCCAACAAATATTCACCTCCTGACGCCAAGGGCAAACGTCACTGCAAACAGATCAGCTGCACTGGCAAGTACTGGATTTTTTTGTATATGTGCAGGCCGTGCTCTATTAATTCATTATCTGTATTGTGGTGTCAAAAAAAATGGCATTTCTCAATTTCAATTTTGGCCAATAATGTCGTTGCATGATCATACGCATTCTAGTACCTTACCCAGGGTAGAGCTGCGGTTACTGCACAATTTGCCATTCAGGAAAGTGATTAGATTCTTTGCCACTTTCAAGCTCATGTCCACAAGCTATGAATAATCCCTCTAGTGCAGACCCAGCACCAAGTGCTTTTGTAGGCAACTAGTTGTGGCTTATCTTGCACTCACAACCTCAATCGCAATGGCTATGGAGGCGTGTTGCCCAGCAGGCAAGCATTGCTTGTACTTTTTTGATATTGGCCGCACTACCTCATGCCATGGCTTATCCCTCAAGCATCAGTGCCTGCTGCCTGGCAGGCAAACCATCGTGATGCCCTGATAAACTCTGCTTCATGATTCCAAGTTGTGGCTCATTTTGCTTGCATAACTTACTCCATGTATTTCTATTGATTTTAACCTGTGTTCATAGTATATGTTTGTATTTTCAATACATGTTGTACAATAATAAATGGTTCAATCTGACACACGTAAGTGAACTGCCTCAGTAATCGTCGCTACTCTGCCTGGCAAAAAAATAAATAAAAAAACACCCTAATATTTTGTTTATTTTTATTCCTCAGATTCACAATTACGCAAGTATAATGTGCAATGAAATGCTCATGCACCTGTCTGACCATAATGTAGACAAAAAAAAAACAAAAACATGGCATAACTGATAAAAAAGGGGCAAATAGTGCAAATATAACAAATGTGCAGAAGTGAGTGGTGGAGTAATATGGGGAGAAGCTCAGTCATTATCTCTCCATCGATCTCACTGTTCACACTGTAAATCCTGTCTATACTGCCATTTTTATATTTTTATATTTTTACTGATAACGTCATATTTATTTATATTATTTATATCTTCCACATTTGCCACTGTCTTTCTTCGATGTCTTTTAGCTCATATATTTTTATATTCAATATTTAATCTTTTTACTTATATTTTTATATTCCATGTTTATTTGCTGCTTGCACTGGGGATAAGAAAGAAACGTAATTTCAGTTCTTCGTATAACGTGTACGTATGGCAGCATTGACAATAGAGTTGACTTGACTTGATTAAGCAGTCTGACTGCCAGAGAGCAGAAACTCCTCCTAATCCCTGAAGGCAGCAGGGAAAACAGTCCGTTATTGGAGTGACTGGGGTCCCTGGAGGTCTTCTTCACTTTTTTCCAAGATCTTTTGTTGCAGACGTCATGCAAGTCAGAGAAGAGGGTGGTCCTGATGGTCCTCTCAGCTGAACAGACCGCCCTCCGAAAAGCCAAGAGATCCTGCTTGGTGCTGTTTCTGATTCACGTGGTGGTACCTCCACACAGGGTGCTTTCTATGGAGCAGGTGTAAAAGTTCTTGAGCACCCAGTGACAGTTTAAAGTCCCTGAATCTTCTTAGGTAGAAGTGGTGCTGCTGGGCTTTTTTTTCCAAGGTGTTGATGTGGCAGGACCATGTCAAGTCTAGGGTGATGTGGGCACCAAGGTACTTGAAGTTATCCACCCGCTCCACCTGTGCCCCATTTATGCTGAGAGGGTGGAGGCTCCTTTGGTGCTTCCTGGTGGGGTCCACTTTCAGCTCCTTGGTCTTACCAATGTTCAACTCAAGATTGTTGTTGTTACACTATTCAACGAGGTGGTTGATTTTAGAGTGGTAGGCAGTCTTGTCGTCAATTGAGATCAGGCCAACCACCGCTGTATCATCAGCGAACTTCACCATGATGTTTAGAGTCTGAAATGGCCTCGCAGTCATGGGTATAAAGGGAATACAACAGAGGGCTCAGCATTCAGCCCTGCGGGGCCCCAGTGTGGAAAGTAGGTGTATGCCCGCCTACCACATGCCCAAATGCCTCCTCTGCAAACAATGTAAGAGGCAAATAGAGACATTAAGGTGACATCCACAGTTAAATATGGCACACAAGGCAATATTTCCTGATTGCTTGGCCAGGGCTGACAATGTCTTCATCCCTGGACCCACACGAGCAGTCTTGAGCGTGCATTCACGCACTCCAGTATAAGAGTGGAGGATAGTCCCTTTTCCGAAAATGCCCAAACTCAAGTGTACTTAATCCACACTTTATGACCTGTTATCTTAGTACCACTTCGGAGTGGTATTCAGGGCAAAGTGCATCCCACAATGCATCAGGATTTTGTATGCAAAAAGGAAGGAGAGGTTATTAAGATGAGGGACAAGAAAACATTCCAATGTAAATAAAGTTATATCAGGTTACTGAAGCTTCTGTCATTGAGCGATATTCTAAGTGTAAATTAAGGAACAGTGACCTAATTCATCGCTTATGTATTGTATTCATTTATTATTTTGGACGATGTCTTGATGTTTGTTGTTTCATGTTTGGATCGCTTTTTGGGTCTTTATTCAGAAATTTATTTAAAATATGTTTCCAATTTATATAATTCTTGGGTTATGAACTCTTCTAACTGCATTATTATCTGGAAACATTTTCCTTATGTTAAGTGCATCCCAATGTGAAATGGAGAAATCTCGGACAACTTGCAGTCTTCATGCCGATGCCTTAGCCAGATGACAGAAAAACAACACTTGAGTGAAAAATCTCCATTTGGAGGGCCATATAGCACTTTGCCCTGCCCCTCTACCTTAACAAGAATTAGGACATCCTATCACTATGCATGAAAGCGCAACACCGAGGGTTTGGGCTAAGTGGTAGGGATAAGGGGTGAATTGGGAATAGTCATATGAGCCAAATTCTGCATCAAGCGTCTAAGCAATCCCAAAATACTAATCACTGCAATGATGATTTAATCGTATGCTCTTCAATATTTGTTTATTATAATCTATCCAATGAATTTTTGTTGGCTTGGCAGCGTATAATTATTTCTTTTATTATAATTTTTTTTCTTACCGAAATTTAACTTCCTAAAGCCCAACATCCCCCTAGCAATAACGATGGCGTTACAGGCTATTCAAATGACTTACCGTGAGCCTCTGACCCTTAAACGCATCATTGCTTTCAATCTGTATCCTGTTCAAGATCGCTTGATTAATTATCACTCAATTTATTTTCTAAATAATCAAGAAAAATGTATTAGCCTGGGATTATTAGAAAAGCATTAAGAAATTATATATCACTGAAGGACTACATTTACAATGAACTTTACAGTGATATTGTATGGATGCAAAAAAAAAAGAAATAAATAATCAATTTACCAAGTGCTTTCTCTGCATTTCATCTCCCGTTCTAGGATTTATTCAGTGGTACAACCTAATTCATTTGACGATTGTACTTAATCCTGATGTTTTTACCGTTCCAAAGAATAGGTTGTATTTGCAGAGAAGCATAGATGCACACTGGTTGCTACGCTAAGCGATAATAATTAATGTAATAAGTTACCGATGCTTCTTATGTCAAAGCATTGGTAATTGAATAATTGAGTTAATTGGTTATCAGTGCTTCATGAAAGTTTAATGCCTGGCATGCATTTAAAATCATTTAATATGCACGCCTTGAGTTGAACTTTCAAGGTAACAAAGTCCTTCATGAGATCTTTGCAGTCTACCTTCTGAAAGAGCAATTATCTTATTAAATGAAATCTAACCACCTTCAGCCTTATTTCATACATTACATTCAACTTCAAGATGGAATTTTGAGATATTTCAGTTTACTGTCATTCATGCAATCTCCTCATGGACGCAAAGCTGTATGTCTTAATATTTCATAGCAACACTGCTGACTGAAAGCCCATTTGCTCAGAAAATTAATTCAATCTATTACCCAATTCTTACTCGGAAATATGTGTGAAACTGCATTATGGTAATGTCACTGGTTGTAGACAGAGTTCTATTTTTACATGAGCAGCCATAATACGCAGACTTGAGTCAGCAAACCCACATTTTTAGAAAGGGTTTCATAGGTGGACCAAGCCAATTGTACAAACACAAACAGAAAAAAATACCCTTTTGTGAGCTGCAGAAATTCAGAAGCTTCGTAAGAAATTGACGCTTTATGTTAACTCTACCATTGATGTGGATAGAACAATGCTTGATAATTGTCGCAATTAAAAATAATGGTAGCTGAAGGGAAATGGATACGGATTGATCCTCGCAACTAAACAAATTAAAACTTTGTTGGTAATTAGGAAACCTAAATGGGAACGGGTTTGGAGATGTAATGTGCTTTAAGGCGAAGTGAGGGCAGTACCAGGATCCCTAAGATGGCAACTTTGGAGTGGCAGAGGTTAAAACCTCTTTAACCCCAACTTCTCCAAGAAGTAATGTCTGCATTACAGGATTGAAGTGTTATGTCATTCATTTGATTGGCTCATTAGTGGAGTACTTCAGGTGAACTGAGTGTGACAACTAAAATAGGTAGAGGAGGGCTGCTCCAGGAGTGGGGCTTGGAAAGGCTGGTGTAGCCTGAATCTGGGGCCATAAGCTTGGCCTGATTTAAGCGAGAGATGTTGTCGACCCAAGGTGCTTGGAAACAGACTGAAAGACATTCACAAACACATTCCGATGACATATGCCCAAACAACCTCCCCACACCAGAGGTTGAAAAGCAAATATGAAAACAAAATTAAGCCTTTCCAAGATGTTGATATGATAGATTTGAATTTAAAAATTCAATGGGTATACCCTATTAAGAAAACTAACAGGTAAATTGAATGTAAGAGGTAAATAAGACATTTCGCATTGAATATTAATATCTAACCAGGTATGCTCTTCAATGAGAGGGTTATATTGCACATTGGCTCATACGGCTGAGATCTCCTGTGATATATAAACCCTTGGAGACCAAGGGCTTTTACTTTGTTGCTTGAATATTTGCCTGAATTTTAAAACCTTAAAAATTTCAATCTCCAAAATTTTAAATGTAAGTTCAGATGTACTCCACAGAAAAGGAACAGACTGTATGGACTTAACATGTGATTAAGCCATGTCAAATGGAAATGTCCGAGCATTCTAATGTATAGAAACTACAGCACAATACCTGTTTGACACTCTGAGGACTCTATTGGCGTAAATAGACAGTTGTCTTTTCTTTTGGCAGGATGGTAATCAGTTAAACATGGAGCAATCAAATGTACAACAAAAATAGGTTATGAAGTAAAGATCTATAACCATTTTACTTTACTGTTGCATACATAGGCCTATTATAAATTTCAGTGCTGAGGGCATGTGCTCTGGAGTAACCAATCATGTTGAAATGAGGCAACAGTTGAAACCTAGCTAAATAAATATGCATAATTTTCAAAAGTAGCAATGATTCTTTCGTCTGTCATTTCAGCATATTTGAGATTCACCAGTCTCCCTTGATATAAAAAAATACTCTCCCACATTCCAAAATAAGTTATTTGACAGAGATTTAAGGGGGATGTTTTTTTAACAAAATCTGCACGATTTTGCCTCTGTGGGTTGAATGATAGTTTTGGAATTACCCTTAACAAAAGGCCTTACAAAAGTAATTATTTTCTAAACCAGGAGTCAAGTGCGGAGGCAGAGTAAAATTTAATAGTAGGGTTTATTGATAGTAATACAATGGGACAGAGCCCAGAAGAGGACAGCACAGTTCAGTTCAAACATGTGGGTAAAGCATTGAAGGCATCGTCTGTCTCCGGTCTGTGGCTTTCTGGGATGACAGCAGGATGCAGTATACCCTTCGCCAGATCCAAACTATCCGAGGGCAGAAAGGACCAGCTTAGGAGGAAGACGGTTCCAATCCTTATGACCTTAGAAAGATTGGGAGCTTGTTCCTAATAAACTGGACAGAGGAGCAAACTCGGTCAGACTAGGACAAGAAGGAATTCTCTGTGAATTTCTATTATTAAAGGTTACGTTAGACTTTCAAAGACAAATAACTTTTCCAGTAAAATTACACACTGTTTCTAAGCATAGATAGCAAACTACAATTCAGCAATTTGTAAGTCAAAGGAGAGGTATATTTATGTCACTGACACAAAGGATGAGGTAACCATGAAACAAGACACAGCCGGGGATAAGGACTCAAACCAATCAAAGGAGACTTTACTTCTAATGGTGCTTTTCCACGACACGGTACTGGCTCAACCCTACTCTACTCGCCTTTTTTGCTTTAGTCCCTGGTGCGAGGTACTAGTAGGTACTATTTCTGGTACCCACTCTCCTGGGGTTCCAAAAAACGGCCGACCAGGTACTAGTAGGTACTAAAATGTGACGTGCAACATTGCTGCCCACTGATTGGTCAGAGAGAACCGTCACTGAGAAAGACGACTCCATAGTCGACCTGGGGACATCCCATTCGAGTTGCAGTGACGAGTCTCAGAATTAGCGTAGTTATTATGATCATCGACTTATATTGTTTTAGGCTACTTGTTCGATATGCGGTGCATTGTCTTACCTTTCAAACACACCAACCAAATCAGACAGAACACCAGCTGCTATCCTATGCATCAGGAGAATGTCAAACAGAAATTACAATTAAGCACCTGCGGACATTAGTGCCATAACGTGGTGATGGTAGTGCACGTCCCCTGATTTAAACACATACATATTTAACAAAAAAACGGAATAAAAGTAAACTTGATATAACTGAGTATGCCGTCGTGGCAGTAACATGCTGCGTCGCAATGACGAGCAGGAACCACGGAGGCGGTACTATCCTCTAATGGAAAAGCAAAACCAAAAACATACCCGGTGCTGAGTGCAGTAGAGTCGAGGTGGTACCATGTCGTGGAAAAGCTCCATTATAGACACCCAAGTTGCTGAATGGGAGGTGGCACAGACAGCACTCACATGAGGGTTAGGAAAGCTTCCAAATGAAAAATATACTACCAAGAAAGTCTATATCCAGATATTCAAAAGGGCGCCTTAAAATTTCATGATGAATAAATTTAAGCATTTATGTAATCACAGTGCTATGCTTGAACCTCAGAGTGCTACCAGTACCCTGAAGAGATTAGTTATCAGGGCACTTTATCCGGTCCGACCTAAAATTTGCAATGCTACTAACAAGTTTGCACTTAATGTAAAGAAAGGACTATTCCTCTAAGTACTAAGTATAGCCTTTGACACTGTGAAATAGATTAACATTTAAATGTATGCACTTAATCTTTTTTATTAATTATTTATTATTTATATTTTTATTTTTTTTTATTATTATTTATCTTTTTTATATATATATATATATATATATATATATATATATTTTTTTTTTTTAAATTACAGCAACCCGACCGTCCGTTCTTCCGTCCGTCCTTCCGTCCGGGGTCATATCTCAAAAACCGTTATATAAAATAAATAAATAAAAATATTTCAGCCAAACTTTGTACAATCGTGAACCATGTCAGATACTGCATGTCCAGTCCATTTTCAGTTTTCTGGGATGTCAATTTCCTGATGTTTCCATGGAAACGTCACATTTTGTACTTTATTCTATAGTGGTCAATGGGGACAAGTTTTCTCAAAAACTAGAAACAGCTAGTTGAATGACATTTTGGTTGCTGGTACTCCTGACGATACTCTTGAATGAGTTCGAAACCCAATTCTGAAACTTTATTTTTTACGGAGTTATTGTCCTTGACTCTTTGATTCGACTTAGTGCAAAAATCGACTGGAACGCATCAATGGGGACAAGTTTCTTGGAAACTACTGCACCTAGTTGAATGACATTTTGGTTGTAGGTACTCCTGACGATACTCTTGAATAAAATCGAAACCCAATTCTGAAACTTTATTTTTTACGGAGTTATTGTCCTTGACTCTTTGATTCGACAGTGCAAAAATCGACTGGAACGCATCAATGGGGACGAGTTTCTTGGAAACTACTGCACCTAGTTTAATGACATTTTGGTTGTAGGTACTCCTGACGATACTCTTGACTGAGTTCGAAACCCAATTCTGAAACTTTATTTTTTACGGAGTTATACTGACCTAAAGTCACATGTATTTTGTAAGAGATTTCTTTTTCTATGGTACCACATGTGCCATGCTTCCTTGTAGTGGTACCAGTAACATGCAGAAGGCTGTTTAAATCATTCACACAATCTCTGTACTTCGATTTTGTATTTCTATGTTGTATTTCCATGGAATATTCTTAAATGTCATTGTTATCTTTGCACATCCTCATTTTCATCACCAGTCTTTTGCATGGCTGAATGGCACTCATTTCATACAATTATTTTTCCAGTGCTATCTTCACCAGTATTGTGTTTGGCATGGGATTGATAGTTATTGTTACAATATTAATCAGTGTCTTTCGATCTCTTAGTCGGGAATTAATCCACTTGATCTTCTCACATCTGTAAGTGCAGCAATGTGGTGTGTCCAGAGGGGCGACATGCAAAGATCTAGAGACTGGAAGAGTCAAGGTTGATATTCCAGATCAGCCCAATCTAACCGCTGGCCTTAGAACATATGTGCAAGTAGCCCTGCATTCCAGAATAATGATCATCAAGAACTATTATGCTAATTTTTTACTGCTTACTAGAATGCCCCACTTTCCTTTTGCATGGTGGATATATTAATATGGAGTTATTGCCCTTGAATCTTAATTCAACTTGGTGCAAAAATTGGCTGGGATGCATCAAAGGGTTGTATACTGAATGGACCTTTATGGTACTTCATTTGAATATGACTGCATATTACATTTCCATATAAGCGGTATTTTCTATTGACATTTATTCAGCGACAAATGGGAAGCGGGGGTATGTGAGCTTTGCTCGCTTTTTTCTTGTTCTCTGAGTTAGATAAACTTCAGCACTTTGACCTGCAACTACAAGCTAGAAAGGACAACACTGAGCAGAATCTACTGTAATTTCCTGAGTTTGGGAATTATACAGTAGGCACAAATATCACAAAGAAATATAAGCAAATTCTTTTTTTTTTTTTTTTTTAGGAAACCTTTATCTTTTTTAGCGGGGTCACATGGATAAAACATTTCGAAGTGTTAAACTTTTTATTGAGTTAATTGAATAACCATTTGTAATACCTCATGACGTAATCAAAGGCCATGATGCAAATATTTCTGCTGGTACACTTACATATCATCAGTCAAATTTTTCAAAGCAGCAAAAAGATTTGGCTCATAAACATTAAATTGTTCGCCCTGAGAAAGGTACCTAAAACATGACCTGTGTTTTACAGCAGTGACTGGTCTCTCGTGGAGGCTGGTCTTGAATCCGTCCGCCTGAGGTGACAGAGTTACTGATCTCGCATTGATTCCGCCCCGTTAAAAAAAGCAATACAATCCATGCTCAGTTTCCTCTTTCTCTTTACATGAAATTAGCCGTGAGCTGTCCAGCTGGACAATGTGCGTGGCTTGAACCGTCAGTGAAAATAAAGCCAGAGAATGATTTGGCATAAAATGGTGCTTTTCGGCCATTCATTCACTTGTGTGTGTCAACACTCATGAACATAAAGATGCATAAAATTTGTTCAGAGAAACAAACACTGCCCATCCACAAACATACATTTAGCCCACACTTTTACACGCGCACACTCAAGCACATGCATCCACACACATGCATACACAAATACACATGAACACACACACACACACACACACACACATATATATATATATATATATATATATACGTGTGTATATATATATACAGAGAGAGAGAGTCATCCTCCCTTTCCAAGACAGTCAAAATATCCCAAACACTCATCTAGAGGCGAAAGAGAAGTTTACGCCAAAAAAAAAAAACCTGAATGGCGTGGGACAGGATTTAAACATGGTGGTGCGAAGTCTTGCCTGTTCCTGCTTCATACTCAATGCTCACCTGAAACAGAATTAGTTCCAGAGCTCATTGCCTGCCGGGAGGCTCCTATCAGGTCTGCTGTGCCCACGCCCCCTTTCTCACCACCGCAGCATTGGAGCATGAGCCGGCATGGGCGGCCCTATCCAATGACAATCCCTTATCCCCCTCTCTCCTTAAGCCCTTTGTGTCACCTTCCCAGCCAGGGATCTGGCTCGACTACAACTCTCATATCTACCTTCTTGCTAATCCACAGAGGCACTCCTACTTCCTTTTTTTTTTACTCAAACGGCCATACGGCAAGCAGACTGCTCTGTAACGGCAGGTGCCATCCAGTCAGTCAAATGGAGCACTCTGAACAACAGGTTTACATTTTCCCTGGAATAACTAACAGCAATAAAACAAAAGAAAAATATAACTTGGCATCTCAATCCTTCCCTCCCCAGTTACAAAGAATCAGTGGGGTAACAGACACTGTAGAAAGATGGGACAGAATCATACAGAATGTCGTCTGTATCAGACGACACTAAATTCACTCATGTCATTTCATGAGAACCAATCTCCCCAAGGTGCGGTATACTCCCTCTCCTCTTACAATTAGACAACATGGCACTGCATAATAATCCAGAAGCACAGAGCACTGGTTAAGGTAGGGGGTCACCAACTCTGGTGTTAGGGGGAGGGGGGGTGGCACAGATATTAAATAGATTTTTGTTTTTATCTACAATTCAAGCCAAATTAAGCAGATGAGGCCAGTTAAATATGTAGCCAGCATTAAATGTTTAATTACCTGCTGAGGAAAAACAAACGGCATTCCCTGCGGGTTGATGAAAGAGCGTGGGGAACCAGTGGGTAAGGACCTATGACTCAAACAGATGAGTCACTGCATTAAGCCAGGTATCTGTGCGAATGTGGCTAACCTGTTTGAAACAGTCCTGTCTCCTCAACAGCCCAGTCAGTCCTTAGGCCTCTAATAAGAGCCTATTTATTAATGTGCTTCATCCATCGTCCTTAAAAAAAATGCCAGCTTCCTGGGTAAACATGTTTACCTAGAGTCCAGGTACCAATAGTTGGTTCATTATTCAACCGAGTCTCTACAACCTGGGTTTTGTATCAAGAAAATGCAGCAAACGTCCTAGCAGGACATTTTTCAAAATCAAAATCCCCAAACCTCATCTAGGAGTTGAGCAAATCAGGAAGGGGGCAAATGCGTTTTTACAGCACTGTACATGAATCAATCAAGATTTCTGTTTATTTTATGACAGCGGTCTAACTTCACTCTCTCAAATTGCACTCAAATCATCTTCTCTTCCACCAGGTGCTTAGATATTTTCATCTTTTTAAAGAAGAGTCTCTGCTAAGTAAACATTGCAGTCCCAAAATGGAAAAAAAAAGAAAGAAAAACCACAACAACATAAGAAGTGTGTCCTTGTGTGTAAGAGATAACTAAGACCCTAAATGTCAAGTCTCATTTGTCTGGCTTGTTGAATACTTATCTCACATGTCCTCCCTCAGCCCCAAAATGCTCATGAATTTTGGCTAAAGCGACCACACTCAGTTACACAGTGAAATTGGGCCATCAACATATTCACAAAAGACGGCAAAACAGTTTACCTGATCAGTGCTCTTGCAGATGAGAAATTTGGAGATGTATTCCTCAGGCCCTATCAATGCATGTAATAATAAGTCAGGCACCAAAAAATACAATAAAATATCACATGAGATAAATGTTCAAATCCAGTATATTGAAGCATGGGTTATTAACCCTCTATTAACCAGCGCAGCATGTCTGTTACATGAAGTGAAAGGGTTAACAGCCTGGACAGCCTGCTGGTTTTGTTTCTTATTGCCAAATAAACATTTGAGAATAACTTGAATGGTCTGCCACTTTAATTTCTCCATTCGCATTATTACCCAATGTAGCAGATCTGCTACATTTTGCAAAGGTGGGCCAAAGGGTTGAATTTTTTTTTAAACAATTTTTCCAAATATTGGCCCATAATCAACATATTTGCCTAGGGAAATGATTTTTACACAGTTGCAAAGGTACTTGGTTAACAGAGGGTTAATTAGTGATGTGCATGTGTAATTTATGCAGAATTTCAGTGGCTGTTTGTGCTCATGTGTGTGGAAGCACTGTCACATTGTCGTTGCAAAATCACTAACCTTAGCCTGAACTGTTTCATAATAAACTGCTAAAAGATTAGCACACTTGAGGAAAGAGAATATATTCAGGGTAAGAGTCATGAAATATTGAATTACAGATGCACAGTATTTGGGTCATTATCAATATGTGAAACACATGCACTGCACTGCAATCACATACCAATATACTCACTGCATGAAGGCTTCTTATGGGACTCGCAGGCTATATACTGCGAGCAGATTTTCCTCGGCTTAGTACGGTCATTTAAGGTAATTCATGCCGTATACCACAAGGAAATGCACTCCGGAAGGTTTTGAGCATAATTTTGAACACACAACAGTTCACAACAGTAGTTATTAGCCCATACTTCTATAACACCATCATTGTCATATGCATTATCTCATTCTGACCCTGTAACATTTGATGTTACATATCCAACAGAGACTGAGTTCTGATAAAATTAACAACACAAGTAAGTAATTGAGCAGGAAATTGGATTCGGACACGCTGTGTGTGGCTACTCTGTCTCTCTTTCCAAAAGCAACCCCCAGAGGAGAGGACACACTGCTCTGTGAAGAACAGGTCCCTATGGGAGACAAGGCTAATGCGTCATTGCAAACTCTCAGCTTGGAATCACAAGAGTCACAATGGCCAGCCAACCAGGATGGGGTGTTAGAAAGCTTGAAAATGCTGGCCAATTCCTCCCCCTAGCCCTCACATTCTCCTGCTTAGTTTGTGAGGTGGATGCTGAATATTGAGCTATCAGTTGGTGTGTAAGCTGAGCATCAGGTACTTCACATGGTGTGACCTGGCGACCAGCCAGACCGAGAGGGCTGGAGATAGATCAGACACGAAGTTTCGCAGCTCACACAAGAGGGCAAAAGGACATGAGGCTGGAGACAGCAGCGAGAGGACAAAGGAGACTGTCTGTGTCCTTGAAGATAAAAATGTCACAACAGCAAACGCCCCGAAACTGCCCACAGAAAAGTGCACTTCCAGTCATCTTAACAGATATATCAAGATGTGCAGAGATGAAAGGTGCTAATCCGGTAACTTGTGTAAAGCAAACCTGATCAATGTCATTTAAATGCTTAAAAACCTCAAGAAATGGACATCATAGATTTGTGAATAAATTTTGCAATATAAATCCTTCAATAGCAATGGAAATGCATGCTAATTTTGATGCGAGGTTACGCAAGAAATTTGAATACTGAAAAAAAAAAAACATTTCTAATTAATGTGCACCCTCTGTTTTCAATACACACCTGATAGAAAAAAAAAACACTCATTTCGAATTTGCTTTAATCAATTTCAGATGAGCCCAAACCCAGAGAAGTTGGCAGTCCTTTAGGATGGCGTTGATATATGGCTTCCTCCTTGCACAGTACTACCTTTGCTTGAATTTCATGATGCCACAATCAATGCTGTTCGCTGTCATGGGTCTTTTTAAGTATTATGAGCCCATGTGGTGATGTCAATGCGCCATCTGAGAGCTCAAAGGTCACAAGCATCCAGTACTGGAATTTGGTCTTGTTATTCACATACAGAGATTGCTCCGGTTTCTCCATTTGCTCAGAATCTTTTCACAATATTATGATGGACTGGTGATGGTGGAATCCCACAATTCCATGCCATGCCCAGTCCCCAGTTTAATGGTTTCCAATCCTTGTATTTCTTGGCAAACTCAAACTTTTTTTGATGTTACCAGCTCTTGGCAGCAACAGGACCAATGAGACCATTTTCACACAGGCATCTGGAAATAGAAGATCTTGAAACTTCCGTCTTTTCACTTCTAATGCTACTAATATCATCATGGAGTTGTCGTGTTGTCAATTGCTAATTATTTTTTTTACTTGTCATGCACAGATGATGCACATCAGAGGCACTTAAGTGTCATTGAGCACCTCTTTTACCTCTAGTTTTAAGCAAACTGGTCTCTTTGAAATGCTTGATGGTGTTTCTTGCAGTGCCATGGCAACATCAATGTCTTCAGCATCATCTAAGGCCACAATGCGGCTGGGCAATCTCTCTGAGAGCTCCTTCCGATATGCCATCGTGTTTAATAGAGTATCGCTGCTTGAAGCTCAGGTCGCCTGATGCACTGGAAGAACTGACCATCAGAGGCAATTTTGCAGAATAATGTTGCCTCAAACCAGTTTCAACAAATTTTTGTAGCAGTACAAATCATGGAATGAGCTTTCTAGCATGCATTCAGGCTATGCAAGAGTTTAAAAAAAAAAAATGGCCACAGCAGCCATATTAAAAACTAGATCTGGACCTCTCGAACAAAATCAGGGGTCCTCATTTGTCGGAAGATACCAACAAAGTTTTAGCCACAGGGTTTAAGTGATTACAGAGAAAATTATGTTACACGCGGCAGACGACGCATGATGGACAATGGAAAAACAGACTATGGAATAAGATCACTGGACATAATCCAGGAGAGCAAAAAAGTTTGAAAACTCTCACATATTGAGTCTGCACTCAGACTTGTCCGGGATGCATCACTGAATTTTTCAGACTCCATGAGCCTTAGTGACCAATAGGGGCAGCTATTTGTCTCTATTCTATGGGGTTTTTTTTTAAAGGTACAATCTCAACCTTATTTGTCTGGGACTGAGAAATTGGGACAGACATGGAGTATTCTGAACCTGGCATTAAATGAATATAAACTGGCCTAAATGCAGAATGCCATCGCTGCTGTAGGACATCCAACCCTGGGTAACTTCCCAAAACCTATGAGCATAAATTGTTGGTGCAAATTTACATAATGGCATTTTCTGATTGGGAGATTACGCAGCTGCTTAGAGGAAAAGCATTCCACCCTGATAGCATGTACAGTAAGTAATGCAACTCCATTACAAGTTGTATTCTACTTTCATGAGAATAAGCTTTCCTATTTTAGCCAAATTTCTTCTAGCATTGACTGTGATGAGTAAACGCTCTGTTTTAACAACAAACAAATTGTGCATGCTGCAAATTCTGCCTTTTGTGAATGAACCAAGTTTCCAGTGATTTTACAGCACAAAGCAGTAACCACAATCATTATGAGATCCTTCAAATGCATTTTTCAGCCTAAAGTCTGGCATAATTGCAATAAAATGATGTTTCCTGGTCAGAATGCACAGTTTGTGGGCATGCAGACAAAACTTTTGAACAAGAGAAATTTATTTTACCTGGAAAAAAAGCCTGAGCAGAAAATAACTCTAAATTGTCGTCAGGTGAATTAACACAGGCTAAATTGAGCTAAAGGAGAGGAATGGAGGGCCTTGATATTTAACTTATTTAGGCCCAGACATATTTAGACAAAGACACAATTTTCATTGTTTTCATTGTACGCCACCACAATGGATTTGAAAAGAACAAGCCTGGACTGGTAATCTGGCATACTGGGCAATGCCTGGTGGGCCAACGCACATTTTGGGCCAATACAAAAATAGTTTATAAATTGTAATAACATTGATTATTTTGAGAGACCGCGCCGGCCTTTAAAACACGGAAAGCGGCCCATTGGTTCATTTTCTACACTGGCACAGGGCTGGCCCAATGAAATCTCTGAGCCCTCCCTCGTCAGGGGAAAAATAACGCAATGGTCCACTGGTATCCAGCGGCCCACATTAAAGCAAGCAAAAAGCAACAGGACTTCTTTAACATTTCACTTCAATACTATTTCACACGTTACTTAAAAAGTGCTCCCTGAGAACTTCAAATAACTATTTCACAGGTGACACCTGCTTTAAAAACCACTTTTTATTATTCTACTTCACTATTACGGTTGTCTTCTTTTTGTTTTATGATATAGGAATTATTGAAAAACTGCATCCTTTCAGATAAAAAACGATGAATAGGCTTAAGCCATGTACAGTTTATTTAATGTTGTTGTTTTTGTCCTAAAAGTTTAAGAAGGCAGGCTTGCTGGGAAATTTGTTTGACCAATGGCCTTGCTTGTTCCAAGTTGCATTAACAGTCTAACAACGAGTTTCAACGACTACGAGATCAGACAAAAAATGTCAGAAAGCAGTGGAGAGGCAAATAAGCCTTGAGAATAAAGTAAACAGACCTTGGAGCCTCGGGCTTTCAAAGGCAAAATAATTGACCAGCTGTTTGGCCACGATGATCCTCATGTAGCAAGCAGTTTTCATTTGAAGGGGGACATGGAAAGCAGTAAGACTGAGGTTAAATTAATAGGCCATCGCAAGTATGTATTCGGTAAAAATTTGCTTGAGCTTACAAAAGGCTCCCACTGATGGACCAGCTGTTAATAATCTACTATTTGATGCATATTGATTTATTTTTTTACGATGGAAAATAAAATACAGCAAGGAAGACTTTGAAATTTTCCTATATAAAACCCTGTCTTGACGTTCAGAATCACCTGCCAGTAAACTTGCAACCAGCGAGTACTGTGGTTCTGAAGCGAGCGAGCTATTCTATGCCCTGTTGTGTTTTTAAGATATGTAATGTTATTTAAAAAGGTTACGAATGAATCAATCCAAATAGTGCAATAGTCTTATTATAAAAAGAATAGATGGCCCCAAAGTCACATTTCTTTTTCACATTCATTCATGTAAATATAGTATTATTATTATTATTATTAATAACTTCTTCTTTGTCATGGTGGTACAGTGATTAGCACTATAACCACACAGCAAGAAAGTTGTGGGTTCGATTCCGGCCTGGGGCCTTTCTGTGTGGAGTTCCAGGGCATGTGGGCTGCGACTGAGTTTATTTTTAACTTTTGGTAACAACAGAGTGTGCGCATATGGCGGGCCGTCACATCACGATCAGGTAATGCCAGGGCTGGTTTTTTTTCCCAGTCCAGCCCTGGGAAACAATCAAGATCTGCTTGAACTGCGGACTTTCAACTTTTCAGTTTTAGGGGTTCCAAAGTAATTTGACAAACTGACATAATCAATAATTTAACTGCCATTTTTAAGACTTGGTGGCAAACCCTTCGCAGTCAATGACTGCCAGAAATCTGTGACCTATAGACATCACCTGACGCTGGATTTCTTCCTTGGTGATGCACTGCCCAGCCTTCACTGCAACTTTCTTAACTTCCTGCCTTGTTGTTGGGGTGTTTTTTTTTGTTAGCAAGTGAAATGCATGCTAAATTGATTTCAGGTCATATTTAATTGTCTACAGTAGAATATTCCACATCTTTGCCTTAAAAAATCTTGGGTTGGCCTTGCAGCATGCTCCCAAATCTACGTCTTTCAGCACAGTAAAGCATTTTATATATTCATTTAGACGAATTTCCTGGCAGGCATGACTAATTCCTTACCTTCTCCATATTCACCTTATCCTCTCTTTCCGGTATTTGTTGATCTTTATGTTGTTTGTCCAAAAGATGTTGTTCCAGATACACTACAGGCCAGAAGCTTGGAAGCACGGCCAATACAGGCTAAAAATTTGGAAGCAACTTAAAGTTTCTGTTCACAATGCCTTTCCTCAAAACCCGTATGAAATCTATGGATTTTGGGATGTATTTACTGCATGATCTGACTTTTATTTCATTGACATGCACCATTTTCTTATATTTACCTTTAAGTACTGTATACAGTGATGTTACAGGACCATTGCTGAATAAATGTTAACAAAAGAAAGGAGGGGCTTAGTAATTGGGATGAGAAGATTTGCAAGAGTCACAACTTCAGTGAAAAGGTAAAAAACGAATCACAGTTTGCATTATTCACTTTATGTCATGGTTTACATCCCACCGGAGGCCCTCGGCAATACACGGGCACAAGGACCATGGGCCTAGTAATACAGGCCTGATAAATTGAGTAAAAATGTATTCTGATAAGTGACTCTTTATATAATAATCATGTTTATTTTGTTGCAAAGTATACCAATGAAACTATGATTTTTTTTTTGTACAAATTTGATCTTGCTTCCAAACTTTTGGCCTGTAGTGTATTATAAAGGCATTTTATAGATTTTTACCCAAGATTCCTGTTTTTGAGCCTTATCAATAGATTATATGTTAAAATCAACCCTTTGTGTTTACTCTGGTGAAGTATGGTCTGGATTCCTGACTTCGGCACTGATACACCTACCTCCTCGAGAATGTTCTTGATCTGGCTGTGAAGGGGTCTTTCTGAACCAGGGAAATATTACCTCACAGATACCATTTGTGGTCTTCCTGGCCTTTTTGTGTACATGAACTCATCCATGCTTTCTGTATTTGTAAGAATGTATCAAAAAGTTTCGTTTGCCACACCTTATAGTTTCTTTTTTCTCTGGTGGGTTTGTTTTAATTTTTCAGCCTAATTAGTTTTATTGGCATTGAGGGGTCTTTGGATTTAAGATTGAAACTTAACGGTAACAGATTCTAAATGAAACGATAACTTGTGAAATCAACTTTTATGTGAAACTTTTAAATGAAATCATTAGGGAATAAAATATACCTGGTCGCATACAGTAAAAGCTGAGAATCCAGTTTTCCAAATACTTTTGGTCTCTAAAGGAAAAAGATCCTGAAAAGATGCTGTAACTTTTACACGACCCACCCAATTTCTGATATGTTCACTGTCAAACTGAAGCAGAATGTCTTCACTTTGATCTCATATTTAGTATTCAATTTCGACTTCGATATTCTATGGTCGGCAGCTAAAATAATACAACTGTTGTCAGCGTCCAAATATTTACGGCCCTAGCTGCTTTTACATCATTATGCATTTCTGCATAAACATTTGCTCTTGAAAAGGCAAAAAACAAACAAAAACAGCATTATTGCAGATGATTGAGTGTCAGATGGAGAGAAAAGGGGAAATATCCTCTCTGTCCCATAATGATGACAGGGAGCAAGTCATCCTCAGGAAAATGAAGGCAACTGAAATGACAGGAAATCACAGCGGTACAGAGCTAGCTGTGGGGCGCAGGAGCTAAGGGTAAATAAGTCGGCTTTTCTAGATTATATAGATGACCATATTGGGGTGGGGTACAGCTCTGGCTGACGTGAGCAATGCAGTTCATGTGATGGCAGCTGCCGGAACTTGCTCACAAGTTTGCTTAATTTAAATGACATGTTTTCTGGCTCCAGCTGGTTTTCATGGACACAAACTCTGTCAAGATCATCAAGATCTAGCGTTAGCTCTCCATCCAGTTTGGTGTGGCTACGGCTTTGGCAAGAAATCACCAATGATTCCCTGCAGCTGGTGGAGAATTGGAATAGACGCAGAGATCTGCCTGTGCTCGCATCATCTGACCAGGCAGATGCAGGTAAATTCAGCCCACAATGAAAGTTTTATAATTTCTTTCAGCACTGCAGCACTTTTTGCCACTTTTACAACATTCCAGTCCCAGTAAGGGCAGGCAATGAATATGAACACGGCCTCATAGCTTTTCATCAGAGACACACAACAATGCATACGGTCTGAAATCTGAAATATTACTCCACCTTAAGTATTGGAGTCGGTAAATAATTTAGGAGTCCTTGCATACGAAGGATAAAAACACCCTTAAGTGCTTCAAATAATTTTGGTTTTCTGAAACAATGGGGTAAGATCCCCTGAGAACAGACTGTCTGAGCGAGTGATAAAAGCAGAAATGCTGGCTATGATCACAGCTTCTCTTGCACTCTGCTGTACTGTATATTCTGCTATTCATTAATTTATACCTGAATGTCCCCAGACATTTAATTTATTAGAAAGGACAAAGCAGTCTGTCCTCATTATTCTGTTAAATAAGGAATGAAAATAATTAGCCTGGCTAACTAGAATTAATGTAGATATACTTTTACTGAGCAACGTGCAATAATTTGGTCTCAGTAGGCATAATGTACATGCACTCTGATAATATTGTCCTTGCAGTGGATCACCAAATCCCATTTAGCTCTGCCTTGAGGTACGAAATGGCTGGTGATGTAACCACAAGTGCCTTTTGTTGCTTTTCATTCATGGAATGCATAGAGTGGCACTTGCCATAAAAATATGCTCGTCACTTGAAAGTGCAGAATATGTGCTGATGAAACATATTCATTCTGAATCTCGCCGCTTTCACAAACTCTGCGCACACAAAGCTACTGTGATAGTTTCTCTATGGAAGCAACTCCAAGCACATTATCAAAGAGATGTAAATATACATAATGATACTGTAGTGTAAGTCGCTCTTTGTTACAACACAAGTGCAAAGAATCATATCACACATAAAGTTGACATCACCATACTACAAAACTGTACAGAAAGCTTTCGTTTGCTTGAATATCATGCATTTAAAAATGATTTTTAGTGGAAAAAAATGGATTTAGAGGGACACAACAGAAAAAAAAGATAAAGGTATTATTTATGAAGGAATGCTGGATGATGACATTTTTCAGCAGAGCAGGCTAAGTTGTGAGGAATAATTCTCGATGCAGTGCTTGGGAGCATTTGCAACAGATGAAGCAACTCTACTCAATTATTGCAGCAACTCTTTAATCTCAGCATAAACAACTTTAGTTAGTTTATTATTAAAATTATTCCAGAAACTGCATTCATTCATGTCCCAATACAGACAGAGACCGGTAGTGAATCATACGCATGAACATACTGTATGTCTTGTGGCCAGAAATTTAATAGTTACATCACATTCTCTCTTCTTCATTATTTTGGACTAAATATAAACTTTTATTCTTACTTGTTTTGTGCAGTCATAATTAATAACAATGTAAAAATCCTATCAGTTACCAGATGTATACATGATCATTAATTCAGCATAACAAGATACTGTTTATAGATACTTTTTCATCATATTTAAAGTTGTTGTGCATTTATTACGTATCGCAACTGTAGCGCTGTTCGATATGTTCTAAATATCCTAAGGTCAGTACTTCTTAGAGTCTGAGGGTCCTAGAATGAAATTTTTGCAATACAAAAATTCACCCGTAACCCTAAATTTGTTCAACAAACTGTATTCACCACATTTTAACGCTTCACACTCATCATCATACCAGAGACACTCGCTGTACATGTGAACTGCCCCGTTAATAAACTAGCTGATTCGGCACTGTTCTGCGGGACACACAAGAGTTTATCAAGAGCCTCTGAAGAACACATTGATGACAGACTATCAAACTCTTCTAATGAGACAAGTGACAACTTGTCCTGTGACATTTTATGAAAACTTTCAGATGTGCCAGACTTCCAAAATATTTCTTGATAGAACAGCATATGTCTGAAGTCAGTCGTCCGTTGTTAGACATGATGCAACAATAAACAGAACAGGATAATGGAAAATGGTCCGATTCACCCCGAGAATGAATAGTGAAATCCTTAACAATGCCAAATAGCTCTGTTGAACGTAAAATATAATCAACGAGGCTCGCATCCGCATTTGTGAAACGTAAAACTACCGTGTCTATCATTGATAGAATGGCCATTTAACATATGATTACAATAAGAACAAAAGAGATCGATTAATTCCCTGCCATATGAATTCAGTTCAGAATCTTTTGAAGCTCTAGGAGTATTGAAAGTATCAGCCTGGTAGTTTATGTCAGCTAAAACAGATATATACCTATCACTGTCCTTGTCATCACCCCGAATGAAATCTGTGAGTGTACCTGTTCTAACATTCATATCACCTGCAAGAATTATTTTAAAATTGGGGAAGTGTGTCAATATTTTGATTAAGCATGATTCAACATAGTCTTTACACTGAATATCACGCATATCCAACTGTAATGGGGAGGATTCTGGATGAACATATGTGACAGTCAATAAAATGTCATAAATGAACCCCAAAAACCCAGAATAAAGTATTTAATACACAATATCACTGAAGGATATGTTCACGTTTCACACCATTCTGTAAGGAGGATTTAAGTGAAACAGCAACACCCCCTCTATCATTATAATTCTGAAAATGTGCATAAACAGTATATTCAGGAAAGTGACATTGGATAAGCTCTATATCGCACTTATTCCATATCTCAGTAAGACCAAAGCAAACAAACTGAGAACAAAAATTAACAAAACCTGTAACATTGAGTTTGTTGTGCAGTCCCTGAATGTTCAATGTCATGAAATTGAATGACACGTTCCGTTATAATCGTGGCCCGGCCAGTGACCCAGTTGGATGGAAGCGTGTTTTCGCACAGCGATTCCGTTACATCCTCAAACAAACAATGATTCAAGACTAAGAATAAATAAAAAAACAGGAATTCCAGTGATCCAGGGCGGAGGCAAAGTACCCACTGATACCTGGACTTGGCTTCATTGTGGAGCTGATATGGCAGCATTCAAAGACATGGACTCTGGGCGACTACAGCCAAGATGTTGCAACAAACATGCAGATGTTGAGTGGGCGGACAGTGTCGTAGTAAGGAGCAGCTGCACTCTGAGCCAAAGCACACGGCATCAGAAGCAGATCCAGGTACGCAGCCGGCTCAGCCACAAGATGTTGGCACACGGCAGAGTGATCTTGGCATCCGCGCCAGTGAACAGATGTTAATCCAGGACAGATAATTACATCAGCGGACGAACAGACATTTCACCACTTCATCCCTGTCCTTTAAAAGTGCAACTCTTCCCAGAAGCAGTGGTCTCCAGCTCCTCCAATCTGTTTACCAGAAGAGAGGCGAGTATCATGGTGATGGCCTGTTTGGTGGGTCAGGGGGTGGGGTTGAGAGTAAGGGAGGCGTAGAGGTGGTAAAAGCTCAACCCCCGTCCTCCTGGGTGCTGGCCTCTCTGTGCGTACTGTCAGGTGGAGAGGGCTTGCGGCTGTATTTGAAAAAGGCTGCAATTACGCCTGTGAATCCTTTGGGAAGGGGAATACACCAGATGTATGTGCGCATGACATGGCTGTTGTGACCTTACTGAACTACAAACACTGTTTTCTGAAGCACCAAGTTCTTTGATAATCAATTCAGATAATTAAAGGCTTTTCATAAGGTGATATTCCTCTGTCAAAATACAGTGCTGTCTAAATGTACTTGGACAATAAGAAAGTTTAGATTTTTAGCTTTGCCCTGAAGGACATATGATTTGACAATAAAATAATTTGAGGTTAAAGTAGAGACTAACAATGTTGATGTTTTTCAATCATATCTTGAGAACCATGAAGAAACTACTACTCTTTTTATACAGTGTTACTGTCATTACAATGTACTGTCCTACACTGCATATCCACTTGAAACATAATATGCAAAATACATTCAATGACAAGCTATTTGGTAACAAATCTATGCTCAGCCAAAAGGTTTTACATTGAAAAGTGCTGGTTATTTCAGCAAAATAACCTTTGGGTGATGCAGTTGACATGGTAATATCATGAAAGCAATGTCAACAACAGTTCTTTAGCATTGTAAATCCCTTTTACATTAATGCCAAATTGACTAATCTATAGCTCTCATAGAGCATGTGGGGATATGTAATTCAATATAATGGCTCAGAACATTAGAAAATAATCAGCCAATTGAAATTTTCTGCAAGTATTCCTCTGCAGTATTTGTAACTGGGTACTAATTACTAAAATATCTCAGGGGTGACGTTCTTCTTCTTTTTTCCTCTCCTGTCTCCTTTGTGGAGATTTCATGTTATTAACACCTGCAAATAACTTCAGTATCTTTGAGTCCTGTATGTGAAACGAGTCTTCATTAATGTTTTTCTGTACCACAGTAAGTAGGTTAGGTAGGAAAAGGACGATTTGTCAGTCTCTCTCTGCTAATTGACCCAGATCCGTAATGTCAAAGCTAAGCTCCAGGACTCTACCCTTCCACCCAGGCAAGACCTCATAATGTATTTTGGCACTTTATAATAATAATTCACTAGCTAAGAACCATACCATCAAAACAATCTACCAAATGCATATGGCATTATTGAGCCAGTGTTTACAACTTAAAGGAGCCGTATGTAAGTTTGCGGCCAAAACTGGTACTGCAATCACTTTCAAAATTCTGCAGAGCGCAGTATCCCCTCCCCTTCTCCCCCAGACGAGAGGTTGCCAGCTAGGTTGCCAGATCCAGCAAAAAGTAAACTACGCGGAGCTACCACGGCTACGTTTCAATATCAATGATTTGCTCTCACAGGGTTGTGTTTAGTTCAGTTCAGAGATTGAGACTAATGACTAACTAACTTTAGCAATGGTCATATTGGTCAACTTGCTCGTCACTCTTCTGTGTTGATAGCCCACAAAGTCCATACTATTATATGTGTAAAGAATGAATGAGGACTCATTTGACCGATGTACTGTCTCAATTACATTTCATATTGCCATAATGGCTGTGCTAATGTTGGAACGGTTTCCACAACGCCTCAGCATAATTCTAGAGAAACGGACTCTAATAATGCATTGCTAATGTTAGTAATGACGAGTCATGGTTTTTACTTCTCAAACAATTTGTTACCAAGTCAATTCGATGACCCACCTGCATATGCACTAGCGTACCATGAACGAACATACATAGCATTATTCGACTGTAGAGAATATTTGAAATGTCCGTGCCTACATTAAATAGAATTAAGTTAACCAAACTTAGCTGAATCTTACTTGTCCAGGAGAAAATTAGCGACTATGGCGAAATGCTGCTGACTTTATGATTGGGAGATAGATGGAGGGTGGCGCAACAGGCCAAAACACGAAATGACAACATAAACATTAGCTGTGGGCTGCAACTTCGCTTCTGTAATGAGAATATTCTGGCTGGTATACTGTTGTCAGTGATACAAGTATTTGAAATTAACATCATTCCTTAATGTCTGGTGATATATCAGGGCCATTTCATGTTTAATCAACATACATTTCGTGCTTACTGCTCCTTTAATGCAATAAATTGTAAATGGATGAGAACTATGGACAATGATGTGACGTGTACGCAGTTTCAGGAAGACGTCGGAGGGATTTGCTCTGGCTCTTGGGCTTGGTAAACCCCGAAAATCTTCATTGATTATGTACGGGATAACATATAGCGAGCTTGTGATTGCAAAATAAATCCTGGCAGAGGGCGAAGGGTTATGAATTACCCAGCAGGGCTGCCAACTCTCATGCATTTGGTGTGAGAAATGCGTGAGATTTAGAGGCATATTCACATTCCCATGCTGTAGTCAGCAATTACTCAATTAACGCAATGCATGTGTTTCACAATCGTTCAAACTGTTTCAATGAAATAAGACCAATTGAAACGTTTTATGTAATTCCATTGCTTCCAACCCCTTGAGTAAAGAAAAGCGTGAGAAGACAGGAGTCATAATTGACTTCCATGTTAGTAGTGGTGAAATCCACCGTTACGTATGTGATACTGATAATGCGCAAGGACTTCAATTCCATCTGAGAATTACTTTCAAACGCGCTGATTGAATAATTGCTGACTACAGCCCGGGAACGTGAATATGCTACGGAATCTCATGCATTTCCCCACGACAAATGTGTGAGAGTTGGCAGCCCTGATTACCCTGAAGGGTAATTTGAGATACTAGGCTTTCTATGATACTAGATTTTTAGAAAATGTCTCTTTTCTTTGTTTTTGATAAAATAATTTCAATGTACTTTTTTTCTAAAATATTTTGAGGAGATGCCTGTACTCCTGATTGATGTCAGTTTCTTTATGCCTGCTGTTGCTCATAACCAAAAAATATCCAAAATTTGAATGTGATTTTCAATTTTTGATTTTTAAACATTTTATTTACTGTACATATGTGGATAGAAACAAATATTATAAACTGGACTTAGGTGGAAAGTGACTGTTTCTCCATAAAGGTGCTGTTCTTTAGTTTAAAAAAAGCTTTGTATCATATGCCTGCCATTTAAAGTTTTCAAGATGCAGGGATTTTTAGAGCAATAGCCAAAAGAGGAAATATTTGCCCAATTTTCCCGTAGAGAGATGTTACAGCACAGCTTTAATTGCAAATAGATCAAGGTTACACTTTACATGATGTATTGCGCATAAAGGCTTTATACAGCATGTATAATACCTTCATAAATGAGACATAATGTCTTCATGAATCATACATAAGCAAATGCCATGTTTGTAAAGGGTGAAATAACACATCCTTATTCAGCAAAAGATGCCAGATGTGGTGTAACTGACAATGTCACTTAGCTAATGGCTAAATGCAATGAAGAGTGACATTGTCATTGTCACATCTGACATCATTTGCTAAATAAGGATGTGTAACACATTCCAGTCCACATTGGACAGGTTCATGTTTACTGACTGTGTCATCTCTCCTTATAATAACACTCAGCAGTATTTTTGGGACTGAGAACGCTAACTGGTGGAGTCAAGAAAGCACAATCTATTGCTATTCTTGCCTGATGTAGCCTTGGTCACCAATCTGGGGTCTCTGTAATTTTATTTTGCATTTCTTATTCAGGACATGATTTTCAAAGGGAGACAGGTCCAGGCTGCAAGCTAGTGCCCGCAATCTGAGCAGAGCGTCAAGTCTAGTAACTGCAAGTGAGTGTAAAATACACAGTGTCACTTGGTGTCACCCGGCTGAAATAAGCAGAGACACAACTGAAAACAGTGACAACTGAAAGGCAGCATATAGTGTTCCAAAATGCACATGTTCCTTTCTGCATCAATTGCGCTTTCACAGATTTGCAAGTTACAAACACTGAGAGCACTAATGCAGCCCCAGACTAAGGCAGATGCAAGCTTTTAAACAAGTCACTAAGAACAGACTTTCTCTTAGGCCTTGAGAAAACAATGTCCATTATTTCCGGAAGCAGTTTTAAAGATGGATCCTTCAGACCACAGCACTTCTTTCTACTTCCCTATCAGTTCATTTCAGATGAGCTCAAGCCCAGAGGAGTTGGCAGTGCTTCTGAATGGTGTTATCATGTGACCTCCTCTTGGCAAAATAGAAACTTAACTTCTGATGATGCCATGACAAACGGTGTTTGCTGATACAGGTCTTGTGAAGTATTTATGAGTCCATATGGTTATGTCCATTAAAGAGCCATGTCAGCTCTTAATGCAGTGCTGTCTGAGGACTCAAAGATCACACACATCCAATATTGGTATTCTTCTGCATCTTTCATGGCCGGATATTGCTCCAGTTTCTCTGGATTCTTGGGATTTTTACTACAAACCTTTGATGGTGAAATCCCTAAATTCTGAGTAATCACGTGGTGAGAAACATTGCTTTGAAACTGCTTGACTGTTCTTGCAGCTTTTGGCAGAGGGGTGAAGCGCAAGTAATCTTGCAGGTAAAAGTTTCATGCCTTTCTGTCATTGGTCAGTTTTTACCAAATCAAAATTCAAGGACCTATTACCATTTCACCTGTTTACCGATGGAATGTTTCCACTTGTTTGCAATGTGTTGCATGCATCAAATTTGGAAATAGCAAACATTTGCAAAGATCAATATAGTTCCTAAAAGTGACAGTTAAAATATTTTTCTTCGTGTTGTCTTTTAATAAATGTAGGTAAAAGAGAATTTACAAGTTGCTAAATTATGTTTTTATTTACTTTAGTCATTCTGTGCCAATTCCTGTGGAATTGAGGTTGTATGAAAAATGCTCTTCTCCACCACACAGGAATCAACAATGCTCTCTTTAATGCAGCACAGTAAATACACCAGCCTTGCTCTTACTCAACCTATAGGTGTGAAGCAAATCCTGAAAAATGCTCAGTAAATAAGAATAATTAAATAGCATCCTCTACTCTGAAGAAAATGCGGCAGACTACATTTAACAGCATGGAAAGTATGGTGCTGCTTCAGTTTCTATTGATTCTGGAATGAGCCCAGCCTAATGTCCTTGGAAAGTACAGCAGTTAATCTATTAAGTTATTAATCTTCAATGAAGTCGAGGAATTTCGACTCACAGGCGCCCTGTCTCCCGGGAATCACTGTGCTTTGCTACTTTTGAAGCCTAATTTGGCTCTATCTCCTCCCCAAATGGAACGGATTTTAATTGTGATAGCATGTGCATACAGCTTCTGTTCTGACCCCAAGTGCCATAGCCCTTAACCCCAGAGGGAAGACCGAAGTTTGATTCCTCCAGGATGAAACTAGGTTTAATTTTCTTTCATTTTGGAGAGAGGGTAGATAGTAGCTCCATATCACATAACACCAGTGGTGTGTCATGGTACCAAAACCTTGTGATTCTTATTATGTGTAATTCAGACACAATATGTCACACATTTCACACACAGACTGACTTTACTTCTATTACACCAAAAATCTGCGAGCACATTTAAATGCACATTTAAAATGTAGGCCAATATATGGTACCTTTTGTGTTTGTTAAAATAGATTATAAAACGGGTGCTTCCAATCCTTCAATGTGATTGGCTGAGCCACGTCCCATGCCAGTATGAAATCAGTGTAACCTAATGCATTCTGAGGCAGACCACAACACAGAATATCCCTGCGCGCATAGCCTAGCAGCCAAGTACTCTGCACTCAACTGACTCATGACGTTAGATAATAATAATGCATCAATTTTATATAGCGCTTTTCTGGGACACTCAAAGACACTTTACAATGGAGGCATTATTCATTCACTCACACATTCACGCTCTGATGGTGGTAAACTACGTTTTTGTAGCCACAGCTGCCCTGGGGCAGACTGACGGAAGCGTGGCTGCCAGTATGCGCCTACCAAACATTCACACACAGCCATACAGGAGGGAGGGAGGGTTCCTATATTGCATGTTTTGTGGGTGGGGGAAACCAGAGTACCCGGAGGAAACCCACGCGAACACGGGGAGAACATGCAAACTCCACACAGAAAGGCCCCAGGCCGAATTCGAACCCACGACCTTCTTGCTGTGAGGCAGTAGTGCTAACCACTATGCTACCATGCCGCCCAGATCACTAAGTTTAGCCCTCTAGCCCACTTAGCAGTTGGCTATCTACCTAGCTAGCAACTAGTTAGCAAACTAGCTATCGAGCTAAAGTGATATTGAACTCAATGGCTAGGTTGCTAACTAGCTCGGTATGTCAGTGTTAGCAAAGTTTAGCCTTTTGGCCCGCTAACCAGTCGGCTATCTACCTAGCTAGCTATAGCATTATAGACTTTGATATCACTTTAGCTTGCTAGCTACATTTTTTTTAATTTAACCCTTATTTAACCAGGGAAGTCCTGTTGAGATTGGAATCTCTTTTTCAAGGGAGCCCTGGGGGTTGAGGTGGGGAGGGAGAGGGCAATTTGCACAGCCAATTAGATTAGATTAGGTGGCAGATCGAAAGAGCCAGGTTGGGACTTTATGACACCGGAGAACCCCCTACTCTTATCGAAGAGTGTCATAGGATTGTTAAAGACCACACTGAGTCAGGACCCTCGGTTTAATGCCTCATCCAAAAGACGGCATCTCCTTCAGTACAGTGTCCTCATCACTGCACTGAGGCATTGGGGATTATTCCACCAGAGGGAAGATCACAACCTCCTGGCCCACCAACACCTCTTCCAGCTGTGACCTGGTTTTCCCTGGTGGTCTCCCATCCAAGTACTAACTAAGCCCACACCTGCTTAGCTTCAGCCATGTGGCTGGAGCAGATCAAATAGTGGTATGCCTGCTGGTACATTGCTAACTAGCTCGCTATTTCAGTGTTAGCAATAAATTGTTGATTTTTTTTCTATTGTGTTTATTTTATGGGCTATATGTTGGGTAACCACACCCATTGTAGTGAACGCTAGCTAGTTGACAAGATAGCTAGCAAACTAATTAGCAATTCAACATATTTTCCTGGACACCGGCAAGTGTGGAGGACAAAAGTTAATCCTGTTCCCTATTCTCGCTGCTGGTTGTAATGATTTGGCCGATCGGCGTGAGTTAAGAACAGGTTGAGAACAAGGAAACTCAAAAACCGAAACTGAAACGAGCGTAAAATTATTAAATGGGGCCTTCGGAAGACTGAAGGAGACATTCCAAATAGCCTGCTATCATGGTATATCTACATTAACGAGCCCAAATACCCTGATGTGACATGATAATGGCGCTAGATGAAAATGCAATCTTAGCATCTGTTGCTTGCCAACCATTCTGCCCACTCTATCTTGCTTGGTGGAGGAATAAATAGTTCTCAATTTTATTGTTGCATTATTACCGATAAATTGTTGATTTTTTTTCTTTTGTGTTTATTTAATGGGCTATATGTAGGGTAACCGTTTTATAAACGCAGTAAGCCTCTTGAAGCAGTAGGTTACAGTGATTCTACCAAGGCGGAGGGGCATTCTAAGGCACGACGCGCAGTGTGCCCCTTCAAGCATTGTAGAATCACTGTAACCCACTGCTTCTCTGGGCTTATTCCTTTAATTTTGCATCAGAAAATATTACAGATCAGAATGCTTACATCCCAAAATGTTTTTTTTAGTTTAATTTACATTGTGGCTCATCAGTTGTGACTGCTGTAATTTGCTGGTTACATTTCTATCCTCAGAATCCCTAGCATTACCACTCGCCTGCTTGCTTTCTTTCCAATACTAGTGTAGTGTCCTGTATGGTAGTATTTCTGTAGTAGCATTTTATTTTATTATATGGTTCCAGCACCTTTCATACAATTTCAGATGTGCCCAATTAAAGTTGTATTGCAAATAAAACGGCCATTTATGATTTCTGTCTGAATGATTGTTGTACTTTGACCGATCACTCAATTCAGTGATTGATGTTATCATTTCATGCTGGGTAAGTAGGCTGTTTCCCTGTTTCAGTGAACTAACACCATGTGTCTAATTAACTATGGATGGGATAAGTCAATAGAGACTGACCGTAAAGTTTTAACCTTAGGATTCGTGGTCTTAGTTGTCCTGGATATGCCATATTCCTACCAGATACCTTGGCACTGGATATTGTTTGTCTAGATCTAGAAAATGCTCTCAACATTAAGACAAAGAAGATGAGGAAAAGGTTATTTTAATTGTTAATAATGTATCATAAAAATATGGTAAGTCATCACAAGGATTCAATTGAATTCTTTATAAGGCAGAGGTTCTTACCGTTGGTCCTGGGGACCCTTGTGTGTGATGATTTTGTTCCAGCTGAAATTGCAATCATGAGACTTTAATAATAATTGTTGTTGGAATAAAAACCAGCATACACATGGATCGAGGATCGAGTTTGAGAACCTCTGCTGTAAGGCAAATTAATTAATCAAAGAATACAAGATTCCTAAATGGTGAAACTGTGGACATGTGGTCAGAAATTTGCAAGATTAGCAAATGATTTAGTATAACCTGTTATGGGTCATATTTATGTTATATGGTTTGGTCACACTTTAGATGAAGTGTTGCCCATTAAAGCTTTATACAGCATGTATAACACCTTCATAAATGAGACATAATGTCTTAATAAATCCTACGTGAGCAAATGTAAAGTTTTGTAAAGGGTGAAATAACACATCCTTATTCAGCATGTGATACCAGATGTGACAATGTCACTTAGCTGACAATGTTACCATTTATAGCATTTAGACACTAGCTATGTGACATTGTCAGTTATATGACATCTGTTATCACATGCTGAATAAGGATGCGTTATTTCACCCTTTACAAAGCATGACATTTGCTTATGTGTCAAGACATTACGTCTCATTTACTAAGGCATTATACATGCTATAAAGTCTTTATGAGCAATACTTCATCTGAAGTGTGACCTAAGAAATTATTCTGTTCACCACTGTTCGAGTTTTCTCCATTTGTTGATAATGGCTCTCACTGTGATTCGCCGGAGTCCCAAAACCTTAGAAATGGCTTTGCAACCCTTTCCAGACTGATTGATGTCAATTTTTTTGTTTCTCGTCTGTTCTTGAATTTCTTTAGCTCACAGCATGATGTGTTGCTTTCTGAGACCTTTCCTACAGTTTATCCGGTTTCCAATGGGCATTCGCTAACAACACAGAATCAAACTTGAATTCATGCACGTCTCAGGTATGCCCGTTATCATCGTGCGATTAACGAGACCCATATTCAAATTATTTCTCCAACCCAAGATGAAGAGGTATTTGTAAATAGAAAAAAGTTCATTCCATCAACACCCAGATAGTATTTGATGCCGAATACAATATTTTGGACATTGTTGCGAAATGGCCAGGATCCACGCACGACTCGCATTTGAATGGAAAGCGGCTTACGCCAATTATTCGACAAGCATTATGTGCCTGTGGGATGCTACTTGGGACAGTGGCTTTGGTTCTGTACCTCCTCCTGCAACGCATGAAATATTTTATTAGGCTATTGAGCAAGGGTTACATTTAATAGATCGTCATAATAATACCAGCCTATGTCACATTTTGTATGCTTATTTAAAGGAACTGCAGCGTCAAAAGGGCAAAATTTCACAAACAGGCTCTCTTTATGTAATTTTTCATCCAGAAAAAAACATGGCAGTCATTTCCCAAAATATTAAACTGTTGTGGAGTAATTAGTAACTTTCTACTTGCCCAGGGAACGCCCTCTCTTTGCGTGACGTCATATAAAAAACTCATAGCCGGTATGTACAACTGCATGTAAAAATATCATCTTGATCACGACATGTTTTGGTCGCCCCAGTGCTTAGTAACTTCATATCTAATATGATTTACATGATGAGCAAAAGAAAAATGCAATATGTATATTTTTTATTTAATCTCAAACTGGTTTTCTTAAGGGGCAATCAGAGACGCCCTAAATGAGCTAGAGAGCCGTGGTTTACTCGCTGTCTGCGAAAGCTACTGCTAAACGCATGACTCAGATGTTTGGTTCTCCATTTATAACGACATAAGTACTGCGTTTTTAAAGGGTATGACCCAGATTTCTGTTATGAAAATCTAATTAGCTGTTTACGAGTTTGCCAAACAGCGTGCAACACTTTGATGTCGATTTGACTGCGTCCATTATGATGTATTTGACTTCGTCAAGACAAGAGTCAAGACAGAGCGGCAGCGTGCAACTAGACGCGCAGCAGCAGCTAGGGGGAAGCGCTTTCACACTGGATGCGAAACAAATTTTTAGTGTGACAGACTACATTCAAAGTCAATGCAAAGATGCAAATACACGCGTTTCGGGTCCGGTGTGAAAGCAGCTTAATAGAGCGCTGGCGAAGAGAGGGCGTTAAACGTGTGGAGTGAAGCCAATGCCTACTAAGTGCTAGCCGCAGCTAGCGCTCTATTAAGCTCTACAGTGTCTAAAACAAAAGCCCCGCTGAAGCGCTGGCGTAGCTAACGCGTAATAATTGTTCATTAGCAGCCTACCTTCATTTACTTCCATTTTTCAGTGCCCAGTCTGCTCTTCTTTCTCCTCTTTTCCACGGTGCTTCTCTCCTCGAATGGACTTTTGATTTTCGGGATAGCATCTGGTTTGATTTTACTCCTCTTTTTCATCGTAAACTCAGACCAAAACTCGTCATCCTCGAAGTCGGAATCACTGAAGTGGTCGCTACAAATCTCACCATTGTCGTTTGGTCCTTGTCATTTTGCCTGAGTCAGTTTGACCCGAGACGAGATTTTTTTCATCTTTTGGAAATCGATGAAAGCTGACTCCTTCTTTGGCTACGTTACAACAACCTGCTACAATGCGTCTGGTAGGCATTAACTCTACCGTTTCCTGAAATTTCATGAGGAAAAAAACGATTTTGTAAACCCTCTGCAGTCCTTGTCCCATTGGCAGTAATAGAATAACGAGCTCGTCTGAGCTTGTCTCGTTCTTTATATGATGTCAGCAAGTTGATGTGACAATCCTGCGGATTTTGGACCTAATTGTGGGTTTGGCAGAAACTGGCTGAAAATCAAGGTCTGCCATCAGAAAACAAGCCTAACATTATTACTCTGTGTATTTTCATGGGAATTTTTGGTGCAGACATATTTTACAAGTACTGAACCATGGAATTAGTGTCAAACTACGTGGTAATGGAGAGTTCCTTTAAATTGCAGGCTATAAGTTATAAACCAAGCTTAGTATGCTTTCCTGTTTCAACGATAGCCCGTTTATAGGCTGCAATCTCGGACCTTCCTTGCGATTGCAGTCCATACCACCGCTCCTCGCAGTCGTCTGCTGTCCGAGACACCGAGGGTAACGCAGCATTGATCTGCAAGCTAATATTATCCAACACATCCCGCTTGGATTTGCTGTTCACCCCTGAGCCAAATTTCCCTTTGATTACATGCTTTCGCTCCAGCACCAACTGGGCCAGCAGCAGTAACTGGTCGTAACTCCATTTGGGCTTTCGCGTCCTTTTTGAACTTTCATCCATGACAGTTTAGGGCAAACAAACTTGAACAGCCCGACCTTTAAATGATCGCAACATATTCTCATTGTGTAATTAGTTATTAATTATTGGGGCAAATGACGCATTTTATTATTGACTCGTTTCATGCTATTGGCATTTTTGCAACTATGTCTTTCCTATGTATGTTTATATGCCTAGAGCGTGATATGTGGGGACTGCACATAGTGCATTTTCAGGAGTGCTCAACATGTTATTATTTTATGGGACAAACCAGTTGCTTGGACTATTTCCTCATTTATTCCTCCCTGGGTTGTATGTGGGATATTTTTTTCAATGGGCCGCCTGTCACCAAACAACTAATCACCGTGCTCATTGTCCCAAGACTCGTGCATGAGAATTGACGTCATCCATAGGTGGGAGTAAATCTCTGTTGCCATGTCAGAGCTACTCCGAGTCTAGGAGTTATCAGTTTTCTGGTAGCTAAAAGTTGCTTGCTTTGTGCATAACTTTTAAGATTTCACTCCTACATAAAATTATTTAAGCCTGACATAGGAGTACTCCTAGCGGTAAGATAAGATGCGTTGTCAATACGGGCCCCGACCTTCAACCAACTATTTTATTTGTAATTTACAATTATGGAGAGGAGGCTAGAACTCAGTAGTCAGATAAGCAACACTCAGAAAATACACTTCACACACACACACACAAAAAAACTGAAGGTTGAGCTTGCCTTACTTGGACCCGCAGAGGAGATTGATGCAGAGCATAATCCGCTCAGTTAGTGGACACAATGCAGGTACCTTACCATCGCTATCGCAATGTGCAAGAAAGTGCTGAGCATCTCTACATCCAGCCCCCTCCAAGCGGGTGTCTAATACCTCAGCAGTCACATACCCAAAAGGCTCTAGACTGTCCTCCCACAACAGGAACATGCCAGTGTGTTCAGCCAAAAACCTGCCACGGCGGATAAATCTTGGCTTATCACTCTACGTTGTTCTCAGCTCAGCCTGGAGTAGGATTGCTATCACAATACATTCAGAAGCCTTTGTCTATAGCTGAAACCATGCATATTTTATATTCATAAAATTTACTGCAAGTTGAAAGCAGGCTTGTGGAAATGTCTGCACCTGTAGAGATGCCTTATTGGTGAATTTGCAATGCAATAATTTATTATTTACAATTATTCTTGTCAGATCTCCATTTGAAAATTTTATTTTCTTTCTTCAGCTGCCATGGCTGAAAATGGTCATTTTTCATAGCAGTATCATTTTACTTTTGTACTATTACTACAGTTAAGGGAACCGTCCTTATTACTTTAAGCTCCATGCAACAGTTCAGACTCTAAAAAACTTTAACATCGATAACATGTGCATGTAAATGACAAACAAAAACTGAGATTTTTACGTTTTTTTCTGAACAAAAAGTCTCAAAGTGAATTTGTTTCTTCAAACCACAGAAAAATGACCCACTTGCTTGCAAATTAGGGGCAAAGTGCATTTCTGTTGGATTGATTTTTCCTCCTGTTAAATTCAAACTTGAGCTTTGAGGAATCAGAAACGCGACCTACAAATACGAAAAAATGACCCGTTCTCCAGCTGCACTTGGGAGCCTTCCCAGCCCCGCTGTTTTGGCCAAAGCCAAAAGTTTTTTTTTTTTTTTCAAATTTACTCATTCCTTGGTATCTTTTTTGAGGTCATGTTTTTATTTTACCAACAGAATCACAGTGAAATGAGTTTGAATTTACGCCAATATCCCATTTCACCTTCACCCACTCACTCAAACCTGCAGTTCATAGATAGCAATATCAAAGAGAATCATCGAATACAATCATACCTGTAGTCACTTTTCATTCTAAAGTGAAGTTTTTCAAAGGAAATAAGCATGTCAAAATAAGATTTAGTGATGCAGATGCAATGAGCACGAACACAAGATTTAATGATGCATGAGAAGTTCATATGACACGTACCAAATGACTAGTGATCCTGTTTGCGCCGCATGGATGTGATTCGTTGCCTAGTGAGCTGAGGTCCCATGCAGGTTAATAGCTGAAAATTGCGTGGACTGCTGCTTCACCAACCGTGAAAGTATTCTTTTTTTAAACAAATGTGAACCTGGTTCGATAATTTAACCTACATGGCACTGCTGGATTGCGGTATATAGGCCAATTGTTATTTTTGTCTGCAGAGAGATAGCACTCATCAGAAATGACTCAAAGCGAGTGGTAGAAGCCGCCCAACAAACACTGAAATATTTTGCTTCTCTGAGGTTATTATCAAAAGAAGAGTCATAGAAGGTTCTGGATGCCAAATTTAATTTACTCACCCTGATTGGTGGTATAAGGGCATATGGATTTTGCATGCCAGGCTGCACCGTGGTGTTGGGGTTAGAAAAAACAGTGTTGATGGTGACGCAGGCGGCATTCGTGTTGTGGATATAAATTACTCTATTACTCTACCAGCTCTTTGGGACAGTCGATAATGTCCATATATGGGTAATAAGGTAGTGGGTCACCACCAGCCGAGAACCCCTTCCCGACTAAGGACATTGTAATCTACTAATATATACACATAAACAGGTCATTTTTCCCATCCTCTCTGGACACACTAGTTCCTTAATTCTACCCCTGGGGCTATTTTATCCACAATATTGCCCAGTTCTGTCCAACTCATTCTCATTCTGCCTTGTGACGCATCAAAATGAGACTGGGTGCTTTTAGCAGCTAACTCACAAGTTAAACAGTTAATTGCATATTAATTAACAAATGATACAATAGTTAGGCTATGACCCTGAAATATCCTGCAGCGTACTTACCTTGAAACCCCTTTGCGCAGATATAGATGCCGGGGTCCGCAAATCCCAAAATTTAAATCCTAAATAAGTCTGTAATTGAATTTCCAAATGTCTTTGAAATGACCTTGGCTTTTTTGAAATCAAAAGGAACAGTACATGATCTAATCAACAGATTTACAATGTTGGCTAATGGGCAACTTACTGGCCAGCTCCATCTCTAAGGAATTTTGCCGAAATGTTGTCACAACCTGTGGATTTTAAGACATTCAGGGATTTTAAATGTTTTTCAATTTCCTGCTCAGTTACCGTATTGAAGCTAAAATAATTTGCCAGAGTGTTTTTCTGGCAATAAAAAAGAGAGTTTTACAAACATCAAAATTCATAGATGGAAGTAATTCAACAGGTAATCTGGCCACTGTACACTGTACAGAAGAAGTTGTTAAATCTGTCAGCAACAAATAAAGGGTCAAAAAAAAAATATACCACCACTGTCATTTTTAAGGCAAACATTCAATACATTACTTTTTGTTTTGGTGGGTGAACCCAAACCTTTTAGAGGTTTCCACAAGGCTTTATCAGTGAGTTATTGAGTGAAAGGCACCCTGAACCAAAACGGCTAACACAGCATTCTGCAGTGCCATGCAGTACCCTCTGGTATGTGCCTAGTTGGTCAGGGGTTCATCTTACAGCAAGATAATGACCCAAAACATAACTCCAAGCTCTGCCAGAACTACCTTAGGAAAAAAGAACAAGATGATAAGCTTGAAAACATGGAGTAGCAGCACAGTCTCCAGACTTAAACCCCATCGCGATGGTTTGGGCTGAACTGGACAGAAGAGTGAAAGCAAAGCAGCCTACAAGTGCCACACATTTATGGGAACTTCTGCAACAGAGTTGGGAAGAACTTTCTGAAGAATATTTGACTTCCAAGTGTGTTCAGCCGTTATATCTGCCAAAGGTGGCTACTTTGAGTCAAAAGTTAAAAATACATTTTGGTTTAGAAATTTATTCCGTCATTTCTTTTTTAATTTTGATTGTTAATTTGTTCTATCATGTTTATGCTTTCATTCCAGATACAACATTAGACTGCATAATTTTCAATAAAAAACTGGAAAAAGTTTTTGACCGGTAGTGTAATTTGCCGCAAATCACCGTAGATTGCAATAGGAGCTTAAATTGTTACTCGTAATAGATTGTGAATGCTGAAAACAATGCATTGAAAAAACTTGGATTGAGTCCATCTGTTGGGATAACCCGCCTGTGACTATCCATAGCGGAGGTCGAATGACAATCATTGGTATACTTAACAACAATCGAAAGGTCCTTCCTAGACTTAAATCTCTGCAGCTTTTAACCTTATCCACCCGAGACTTGCCATCAGAGGCATTACAGCCCTGCACCTACCTCAGCGTAAAGCACACTACTTCTCCAAACCTGTTCCCATTAACATTTCCTAAATAGCTACTAAGAGTTTATTCATTCAGTCGCGAGGATCAATCCATAGAATTACTGAATTATTTCCCCTCAGATTGCATTATTGTCCATTGAAATAATTCTCAAGCATTATTCTGTCCACATTACTGGTGCCATAAGACATCTATGTCTTTCAAAACTACTGAATTCCTGTAGCTCACAAAACGGTACATCATACCTACAGTCAAACATAGTGGTGATAGTGTGATGGTCAGGGGCTGCTTTGGTGCTTCAGGACCTGGACGACTTGTCGTAATTGATGGAACTATGAATTCTGCTCTCAACTAAAAATCCTGATGGAGAATGTCCAACCATCAGTTTGTGACCTCAAGCTCAAGCACACTTGGGTTGTGCAGCAGGACAATTTTCTGAAACACAATAGCAAGACCACTTCTGAATGGCTTAAAGAAAAAAAAACAAAACAAAGATTTTGTAGTGGCCTAGTCAAAGTCTAGACTTAGATCTGCTTGAGATGCAGTGGCATAGCCTTAAACAGACTTTTCATGCTCAAAAACCCTCCAATATGGCTGAATTAAAACGATTCTGCAAAGAGGAATGAGCTGAAATTCTTCCTCAGTGATGTGAAAGGCTCATTGCCTGTTATTAGGATTTAGGGGGCAATTACCTTTTCACATAGGGCCAGGTAGGTTTGCGTAGCTTTTTACCCTTAATAAATGAAATCATCATTTAAAAACTGATTTTGTATTTACTCGGGTTGTCTTTGTGTAATTTTAAAATTAGTTTGATGATCTGAAACTTGCATGACAAATATGCAAAAAAAAAAAAAAAAAAAGAAATAAATAAATCAGGAAGGGGGCAAATACTTTTTCACAGCATTGTATAAGGATAAATTCATTTTAGCTTCTTCATTTATTTGCTTCCCGAAAGGAAAAAAAAACTCCTTTTAGATCCGTTGGAGTCAGATCACCTAATCAGCTTTTTGCAATCTGAGTGCTCACAGAAGAAAAATAGCTTTAAAAAAATTACCTTTTCGTCCTTTAATGGTGACAGAGATCATACCATGGGAGCAAATTATCTGACCCTCCTTAAATGAGGTAAAACACTTTAATAAATATCAGCAATCCTTTGAAGCTCTATTTATAACTTCTTCCAAATGCACACTTCACTTTTATTCTTTCCTGCTAATGGCCACCAATTAGAGAATGCCGTTTCCAGCTGTTGCGGGATAATGCAGAGTAAGATTCTGAAAGTAATGTGGTGTCCTTTTGGAATAATTCATCAGCAAAATGTGTTAGTAAGCAGCTTAGTGCTCCAAAATGGCGTCAGATGGGTGGCCAACTTGGGAATGATCTTGTTTGACAATCAAGGGCTGCATCCGAATAGTCAAAAAATTATGGCCAATCCACTAATCTTTAACCACTTTTCTTTAACCTTTGTTGAGAAGGTCATAAGGGAAAGGAAAGATGTTTAAGGGAATTCCTAACACCTAAGAAAGACAACCGCGCTAATTAGAGAATCCAAATGCACTTACACTAGGCAACGTGAGTCCCCGGCCCCTCATATACGTTTCTTTATGCGATTGGTCAGATGAGTGGTCGCTGCTTTAAATATTGCTGCTGCGGAGAATTGTGGGATAGTGTTATCTCTTTTCTTTATGGAAAGGATGGATCTGTGTATCCTACACTAAAGGTGGTAAATTAGGAAGCAGAGAGACACCTTTCCTCAACATCTGAAGAATTCAAATCCACTTATCATGGCAGCCAAGGTTTTTATGTTAACCCCTAATGGATCACTTGCATGCTGTTGCTGTGAGGTTGCGTTCAGGAACCAAGCGCGAGAACCAAGAGATACAGCAAACTTGTATTTTATTAAAGCTGGGAGGTGAACCCCCGCAGGGCAGAAAGCAACAGTACTGAGTCCACAATCCAAAATCAGAATCCCAGGGGCGTAATCCAAATCGTACACAGGGCAGCAAATACAAAACTCAGGGTTGGGCAAAACAGGTTCATTACACAGGTGCAAAAAAGTCCAAGACAAAGCCAAAATCAGAAACAGCGACAGTCCAGTCAGAAGTGTAACACAAAGAGTACAAGGCATCTACAATCACAGCACAAGGAAAACATTCTGACAAGAGCTGGTTGTGAAATGACTGCTTAAATACACATACAGAAAGTCACATGCTACATTAGGGAACAGGTGAGCTGGATCAGACTAATTAACAAACGAATGAACGAGAGGAAGTACTTAACCACATGAAATTGGCGAAAGCCAAAACGCGAACAGGGATTACAGAGACAGCCTGTGACAAACCAACGGCTCTGGTTAGGGAGGTCTAAAGTGCACACAGTGAGAGGCAGGACAGTGATTAACAAGGTGAGGAGAATCTGCTGAAGCACAGCAAACTAAATTGAGTGAAGACAAGGGGCGGAGACTAGAGCAGAGCGAGTGCTGAGAGCTCGTTAGTCAATTAGTAATGTGCAGCTATACAATCCCTAGTGCTCGTTAGTAAGTTAGTACTATAAACAATGTTCGTTAGCGTTAGTAATTTATCTAAAGTAATAAACTGTTAGTATAGTAAAGATAGAACAGTAAGGTGAAGGAAGCAAATGAGATTGGAAGGAGTGTTTGGAAACCTAGAAACCATGAAATCACCTGAAACTGTGGCGCACAAGACTGGGGAATAAAACAGTCAGAACACAAGACAAGACTGGGGAGACAATGTGCAATGCAGGGTATGAGAAATACAAAAACCAGAATGATAACCAAACAGTGAATATGGGAAATGGCAGGCAAGAATATAACAAAGAAAAACAGGCAAAATACAAAACGTGGCATGGACTAAATCAGAATACATGGCTTGGAATCAGGGTCATTACAAAAACATGGTCAGGCAACAGCAGAATCATAACAGTTGCTAAAAAAGCTTGGGCAAGAACAGCTGGATAAATGTTCCTTTTGAATGTAGTCTCCATCAAAACTTAAAATTAGCCACAGCAAACATTTATACTTGGATAGCAGGTTTGATTCGCCAAATGCAGCAGTAAGTGAATATGGACCAGCAGCAAGCAATGTAATCGTAGCAGGTGAGAGTAATGCAGTAGCAGAGAGCAATGCAGCAGTGCAGCAGGCAGAGGGATGTTTTGCCAAAGAGACCAAGCAGAAGAGCAGGTTAAATAGCCCCCGGCTGGGGGGACAGAGCAGTGTCTGATATGGATGGTAGAGTCTATGGGAATGTGGGCATGTTTGAGTTGACTGCCAGAGCTAGCTTTGCAAGCTGTGCCTAATTTAAAACAGCTTGCACCTCTCCTGTGTATTGTAGGTGTGAATTAAGTGTGTATCATTTTGGAAAAATTAGAGGGGCTGTAAGCATTAGCCTGATGGGTGGAATCCCATGTGCAGTATATACATTCAGGAAGCATAGCTGGAATCAGAAAGACACTGCTTTTGAGACAGAGTGCATTCAGTTTGTGAGATGTTATATAAAAGAGAAGCGGCCCCAGAAAGGAATCTCTGTGGATCGTTATGAATGTCTCACATTACCTTAAAGAGATAAGAAGATAATAGATAAAGGTAAAGAGAGAGAGAAAAGAAAATGCAAAAGTGACATAAATAAATATATAAATGAAAAGAAATAAACAGCAGCATTAGGTGTGTGACTGCTGAAATGCTAATCCATCTGTGCACTGTTACCATAAAGACTGGGAAAAAGGCAGCAGTGAATATATTAGGGAACAAAGAAATTTCTGCTCCCTAATGCGCAAAAGTGTGCATGAACACACGTGCACGCACACACAACACACACGCACATGCACGCACGTGCACACGCACACACAACACACACGCACGTGCACACGCACACACAACACACACGTGCACACACACACAACACACACGCACAGACACGCAAATGCACACGCACTCATGTACACACGTGCAAGCACACACAACACACATGCACAGACATGCACACGCACACGCACACACAACACACACGCACATGCACACACACGCACACGCACAGACAGGCACATGCACACGCACAAACACGCACACACAACACACACGCACAGAAACGCACATGGGCACACACACGCACACAAGTGCGCGCACACACAACACACACACACACACATACACACGTGCACGCACACACAACACACACGCACAGACACGCACATGCACACACACACGCACACATGCACACACGTGCACGCACACACAATACACACGCACACGCACACACGTGCACGCACGCACACCACACACGCACAAGCACACGCACACACACGCACAGACACACGCACACACGCACACACATACGCATATAGATACACTCGCGTTCCGACCCAATATGAATACATTAACAGGGGAGCCTATAAGTCTATTTTCAGGTGGGAACAACAACATTGAGATAACTGACAAGTGTGTGTCCGCTTTGTCAGAAAACACCTGTCAGTGGCACATGCATGACCAAACACGTCAGTGTGCAAATGTCACCCGAGAGTGTGGCATTATCTCCGAACTGTTTGCTCCCAAACAAAATCAATATGGCACCATTGCTCAGCAATAATAAGTGCAAAATGTAAATCAGTCAGGGGCTCTGTTGTGGCAAAGGGAGCCTGTCATCTGTAACAGTTGAATGCAAATCAAATGTTATCACCTGGCAGACTCTAATGCGAATGCCGATGCCTTTGTGCACCAGGAGGAGCCGCGAGAGCCATGTGCCCTTTCACAAAAAAAAGTCCTGACACAGAACAGCTCTCCGGGCTGAAAGGGACATGTCAATCCCAGCAGAGGATGAAGAGGACACAAAGGCAGCATTTCTGCCTATACTCATGAATTTCATTTTTTTTGTGGAAGAAGGCGTAATGTTCGCAAGAAAAAAAAAGACCTATTTGCAAAAATCCAATTTGTTTCTTTTTGATATTGTTGTTTTGATCTTCCAGAGGATTTTGTCCCTGCAATCCACTGACTCGGCTGTCTCAACCAGATGGGTGGGTTGTGTGTCCCCTGAAAGTTTTTGCTCGGGCCGCCATTTATTATGAAACTCCCAGGCCATCAATACCTATATCAACCCCACTAGCATTTGGGTCTGCTGCCAGAAAACATTTGGAGTTAGAAGTATCCTGTATATGCATAACTGACGGAGAAGATTTTAATCATAGATAGCAGGCCGTATCTACTGAGCTTTTCGGACAGGGATGGCTAGACTTGAGCGCTTTGTGTGAGTGAAATCCATTCATTTATTTAAAAGCTCTGTTCTGCTCTCATTCACCCCGTCTTCAAATGTGCTCCCAGTGTGTGTTGGCCTGCTGAACTGAGGTTGTACCTCATTTCTCTTCCTGGCTAAAGTTTGTGATGTCTATCACTGCATGAAGAAATGCCTGTGCCCGGCTATCATCCTTTCATAAGTACTTTCATAAGTGTGATCTATAGCGAGGCCCTCTGCTCAAATTCAAGTGCGGTGGCCTAAAGCAGCAGGTCCCTGTAGCTCAGCCATGACTTACTTAAAGTGTGAACTTTGCATTTTCTATAAGCTACACTATTTTATTTATATCTGCGTACGTACTACATGTACACTTCCAGCGCAGTGTCCCTTGCTTGGTCTGACCTTTCTCATGGACAACTATTGTTCTTAAGTTTGTAAATGCAGGGAAAATGTTGCGGATGAACAGCATCTCAAGCACTTATCGGTGATTTGGTCATTTTAATGTAGCTAACGGACACATTTTGACTTTATTGTTTTTAATGTGTTTGTTTGTTTACTGACTTTTCTTGCCCACTCCACACACAGACACACACACACACACACACACACACACTCCCCAGTGCAGTACATACACCTAACATGATAACTTATCAGTGAATAGGTGTCATTTATCATTGAATAGCCTCTTTAAGTTCATTGAAGTTGCAAGCAAAATAAATAAGCGAATAACTAAATGAGGGAGGCCAACAGCTATAAATGGAAATCTCAGTGGTTGCTCTCTCTCAGGCAAACACACAAATAAATATTGAGAATGCAACTCTGGGAAAAATATACTGGATGTCTTTATTTTCTCTGGGGATTTGGTTAACCAAAAGAGGATGATATCATTTAGTATCAGAGCATCATTGTTGGGTTTACAGAACAGAGACGTCAGAGCTTCGCATTATGGTAACAGGGACCTCGGCTCCAGTCCTTTTTCACCTGGTTTAAACAAATAATGCATGCTGGGGGGGGGCAGCCCAATATTATCGCCTGAGTATAAGATTTACGTGTATAATAAAACACACAGATGAACTCTTTTATGCTTTTTATGGCAACACGAGCTAATTAAACTGAATAAAAATTGCAGAGTCTGCCATCACTTCCCTTTCTTTATCCGCAAAAGCACCAGTCGGCCCTCTGCTTTGGCCTACAATTAAATCACTGCACCGCCAATGCGCGAGGCCAGGCCCCCAGCTGATTACCACAATTCAATTTTGCGTATTAATTATAATGAGAGCAGCAGAGTAAGCCCTCCCCGCCCCGCGTGGTGAGTATGATATGTGCTGTATGTGCCGTACATGTGCGTCTGCGCTCATCGGCCTTACAGTGCCTTATCTGTCCCCCTTCACACAGTATGTTTATATTGTATTTTACTTTGAGGGGAGGTTATCTCCAGCGCATGTTAATCTCCTTGCTCTAGCCTCGGGAGCCAGGTGTAAATGAGTAGACGTATCAGTGGGAAACTGCCCCGCTAATCCATATAAAATAGGATAATGAAATGAAGGATACTTCCTGCCAACAGACTGGGTGCAGCCGAGGAGGAAATATTCTGCTGAGCCAGGCGCCAGGTCCGGCCCGGCTCACTATACTCTGACTAAAAGGCCTCTGAGCTGCCAATTATGCCTAGAGACTGAGGTGGGAGAAGTGAGGACTGAGGCCTCCAATTTGTTGCCCCAGTCCACTCAGTTGAATGACTGGAGCATGCTCAGTTTCCGTCCTCAGGACAGACACACTGTTAGGATTAATCCACGACCTGATTGATACGGCTCAATGTTGCTACAAATAAATACCAACTCATGCAGTAGTTTGTGAGCGGATGTTAAAGACAAAGAAAGTTATTGTCTGGCACCCATTCAAATGAGCCCTCAAGAAAGGAGGACAGGATGACATTGGAGAAGTACTTCAACCTCCAGTTACCTCTGCAAGTAATCCAGCTGCCTCCTACCAACCGGAGTGCATCGCATGCGGTGAGATGAGTGAATTAGCGGGATAACTACACTGAGTGACACCAGGATCCTTCTCAAATCTGAAGAGAGTTTTTCTGGGATTTATACAGGTATCCAAATAACTCCGTAATCCAGCTTCTTGACATAAACTTCAAGTGGGAACAGGAGTAATGAATTACTTGTACTATTCATCTTATACCACACCTAGTAATACTATACTCTTCTTTACATTTATTAGTCTAGCACTATATGTGCTTGGATTACTTAGATAATTGTGGTGTTGATTCATAACCTCAGTCAATGGAATCAGATGTATTAGTGCGGAGTTAAAACTAAAACCTGGAACCTCACCACCCCTTTAAGAGATCAGTGATTTGGTAGCAGACAGACAGTGTGGTAGCAGAGAGACAGTGTGTCGAGCCTCCGAGGATAGGATGCAGCAGTAAGCCGCGTAGTTGTGGTCAGACCTCCTTAAAAAGCCCGCCATAATGTTCTTGGCATAAGCCGTCAGGCCCCTGCGCTCGAGCAGATGGAGCCTACTTTTTATGTCCTAATCAAGGAGGAATTTGCTCCCTCTCAGATATGTCACCCGTGACCCTGGCGTCTAGTAGCATTAATTATTCATCCTTGGCAAGGAGAGCGTGGCCAAGGGTCACTGCCGAAAAGAGACGGCACCCACAGCTCTCCGAAACACCGGAGCAAAGCTCATCTCAGTGTGTCCACCCATCACCCATCATTCCCACAGGCCTCTCCCGCACTGTTTGCCAAGTGCTTCAAGACCCAATCAGAAACCTGAGATCATGTGCACATGAAAACATACAAACCAAATTAAGGGAAGCACCCGAGAACTGAGTGTAAGGTTAACTTCAGAGCGGCTAATGAGGAGAAATTGAAAGTCAAATGAAAGTCATCACTTCTATTTTTTTTTTCCAATAATAAAAAAAAAAACATGGTTAGCATGGCAACTTAAGAATAAATTCTTCTATCTGCAGTTTCTGTCTCTAAGCCATAATTGCGTGTTAACAGCCCAAGCGAAAATAGAGCAGGTGAACAGATAGAGAGTCTCAGGCTGTCTGAACGCTTGACTGATGGACCCTTCTGTAGGGAGAGCGGAGGAGACCTTCAGAAATTTGAGTTACACACTGTTACCTGCTGCTGTCACTTCATATCGTTTAACTGAAGGGAGTGGGGGCAGAGATACCTGTCTTCAATTCCGTAAAAAATTACTGAAGGAGACCTTGAGGAGGAAAGGTCGCTGGTGTCAGGCCCGGAAGATGTCTGAGCTGGAGGAACAAATGATGGAATCACCGACAAAGATCAAAGTAACTTCAGTAACACAAGGAACTCCATTTAACCCGTGGTTTTCTCTCTGAATTCTCTCTCTCTCTCTCTCTCTCTCTCACATAGACACACGCTCACCCACCTACGAAAAAGCTGTAACAGAAATGCATTTATTAAAGAGATATTTGATCTTTTCAATTTGCACCTGGGGCAAGACACTGTGCAAAAGATTACAAACACATCAAACGCATTTCTTCAATTTGATTAATTAGGAATAACGGAAGGCAGGGAAATGTGGCATAATTGAGCATGTCACAAACTGAATACGAACAGGCAAATCGTCGCATTATGGTTTAATGTAGCAAGTACAGCTTTATCAACTTCATATTTTGTGTCTGAGCCAAAAACAAAAGTAACACCCACTCCTCTTTAAAGGGAACATGCTTACTGTCACTGTCAACCATGGCATTATGCAATGAAATTTCTATCTTGCAGTACAAAACAGAAATAATTAACATGCTTCTCACCTTAATGTTTGATGGCTAATAAAGTGAGCTAAAATAGTGTCCATTTTAAGTTTCCGTTAGCAGAACAGATGCTGTTTGACTTCTCTTCAAAATTTAATTGCACCATATGGACAGCACATAGCAAAATATCCCTAACAAACCTATACACTGCATTTGCAGGTCTAGTTGTTGCTAGCTTTCCTTTAATTTTTTTCCATTCCCATTTTCACTCTATTTTAATTGGTGTCTTGCTCTCTCTTGTCTTACAGGTCAATGGATGTAAACAGATGCATTCACCCTCCTTAGCAACCCAAGTGACTTTCATCTATCTCGCTCAAGATAGAGATGTCAATGGGAAGCATTACAGTGATGCCATGATCCATTTGATGGAGTATATGAAAAGTGCAATCTTTCTATGTAGCGAGGGTAATCTGAGTTATGGGGTCACGAAGAAAGAGCCAGTTGTAAATTACAACTAATCAAAGCCACAGTGAGCAGTCCTGCAGTAAGCACTGGCCATATACTCCCAAAATGAACTCCAGAGGGACTGAGGAATGCCACTGCACTTAAGTAGGCTTAATGCCTAGCAGAGCAGGAGGGCCAAGCAACGCTTAGGGATAGCAGAGTGAAGTAATGCCGTATGACATATGCACACATGGATTTGCATAAAGAAATGAGGTTGAGCGCAGGAACTGTCCTCTTTCAGTGCACATATGATACCTGCAACATACCGTCTTTGTGCTGATTAGTGATGCTCGTGCTGGGCTAATGGGGGCTTATGGAGAGCATCATCTGTTGAAAACAAGATCCATTACATTGCCTAGATTTAAAAAGGACCAGTCCTGTGAAACAAAGAAGACAAACCGTTTTCAGAGCGACCATCCCCCACTTCGGCACCGCAATCAGTATAAATGCTGAATGCAGATACTAAACAAACTAAACATTTTTTTGAATAAGATAAAGCAAAAAAAAAAAAAGTGTCTGAATACAAAATTATTCCAACTTTAGGGGCAACAGTATATATGCATGCAGTTTCATATAAAGAAACCTCTTAAAATTGCAAATAAAAAGTCTTTCTTGAGACATCAAACATGAGGAAATGCATGAGAAAACCGTCTCTTGGCTTTTTAATCAAAGCAAGAATGTTCTATTCCGTTATTGCATTTCGCAAACACATTATGTAAGCATTTCTCTATCGCATCTGACCCTTCGGTCGTGTGGTGTTTTTCTGTGATTATTTACCTTCATCCATTGAGTCCCATGAAACACCCTTTGAACTGGAGTATCTAAGGTTGAACATTGTTCATGATGCAACACGCAATTCTGATGCTGCAACCCGAAAAATCCCAGTACATTCCCTGCAAATTCCACGGCAATAATGAACCTAGCATCTGAATCTGTATGTCAGGGCATGGACTCCTCTCTCCTGGTGCCCAAATGTCAGGGCTTTCTCTCTCTCACATGGACAGGGAATACAGTGAGGACTACCACTGACTGTGTGCTTCTGGGGAGGGGAGTGTAGGAGCGTTTACACGCCACCGTCTGTGACCTGAATGAAAGCGAACGCCCCTTCACACGCAGATCAGAGCGGAAGAGAGAGCATGAAAACATAGGAGAGAGGGAATGTGGCTCCGCACTGTAACCTGGAATGTGGCACCAGCTGACTGCTGGGGCGCTGGGTAAAGGGCTGGGATCACAGGTCTTCAAAGCACCACAGAAGCACTGTCCATGGCAGTGAGAGGGCTGCTTCAGCTCCAGTGAATCTTTGAGATGTGATTCCCAGCACCATCTGCTTATTTTCGAGATATTTTATTTTTAATACCGTTACAAAAACGTATCAAGTGGAACTGATTTATGGCTGCTTGCCAATGAGCTTCTGCCAACACTTAACTTTGAACAGAATAAAGAATAACTTTTCCAACTGCATAAACAAACCATTTATAAGAGGGCTCTCCAAGCACTGTTTCTGGAGATTTACCACCCTGTATGTTTTCATTTCAACTCTAATTTGATGAAGTTGATTCCTCTAATTAGTGAAAGATCTATAGCCGCTGAATGAAGTGTGCTTTGTTAGGGTTATTATGAAAATCTACAGTACAGTAGAGCTACAGGGATAGGGTTAGGCATGTGACCCTATTTTATCATGTAAGCTGTTCTAATATTACAGACATCCGCCTCTCCTGTGTTCTGAGGCTTGTGTGGCAGGAATGGGGGGGGGGGGGGGAATAAAAATGCTTCAATAGAACCGGATCTTTATAGATGATTACATTATTATAGCATCATTATCAATCACAGCAGTGGAATAATACAAACTGGCCTCTGCAGAGAAACAAGCCCCAAGCATCCATTCTATGACTGCAGAATAACTGCTGCCGCCTTCCTGGGAATCCGATTTCCAGAGAAGTCCGGCATTACTGTGCAGCACGAGGCAGGGAGAGAGAGAGGCAGAGGGCCGAGCTGACAGGACACACATTAACACCTAGTAGGCTGCAGATTTGGTAAAGCCTCTTAGCAAATCACTCACCGTGTGCTGCGGGTTTCAGGATATTTTGCACCGTGGCTGTTTTACAGTGGGCCCAGAGGAGGATTGCAACCCGCACTGGCAAGGTGAGGCGACTGCTGAGCCAGGCTACATTATTACAGTCCTGGTAAGTGTTAGTTTTGGTAAGGGAAAGGCAATTATCTAATTTCCTCTGCTCTACGGAACAAAGCGCTCAGGGGGCAGACGCTGGAGTGCAATATAGACTTAATACGCAAATTACACGGCCGGAGCACATGTCGCCTATTCCAGGTTTTTCTCGACACCTTTGCGATTATTGCTCTCAAAGACTCTGTTGAAGAGACTCCAGTCTTTTGAGAGCTCATGCATAATTCCACATTGTGGTCTTCCCACACACATCTTTAGAGAGAAGGACCTTGTATAAGAGGCACTGCCACCGAGGTGGTTTCTTTTGATGTTCCCTACCTTACTGAAGACTGCAAAACTTTGCAAAATTATAATGGAATGCAAAACAAAACTGATATAATGCTCATGACAGTTGCGAATGGATTGGGTTTCTCTGAGAGCCGCAAGTACAGCGAAATAAGGTTTTGGTTCATATTAATATAAACTGGCATTATTACCACTATGTAATAATTCCAGCTTATGTACTCTTCCGCTGTAAAATATCTCACCATGCCTCCATCCCAATAACATCTCTCCCACAAGTTTTGTGGCTGCTCTATAAGTGTAGTTTATAAGACTGGATTTACTAGGCCAGCTCTGCTTTCTGGAAGGAAGACATCACGGAGCGACAGCTGGTAGACTTCAGCCTGGCTCTGACTGGGGTTAATAGATAGTGGGTTTAACAAAATGAAAACTATATCATATTTGCAGGCTGCTACTATCAGGCCAGGCTTGACAAAGGGCTAAACGGTAGTGTCACCGCTGTGCTGACAGCTCTCCAAAAGCAATGGAAAAGAGAAAAAAAATGTGGCTGACACATCGGTGTCTGGAATACGGCAAAGTGCTCATAAATAGGGAACTTTACATAGTCCGAGGAGAGGGAGAGTGGGGACTCCAGCAGAGTATGTCTGCCCCCCTGGGCCAGTTTAGAACGAATCATTACAATCTTTCAATTGCATTGACAGGCAGCCACAATGAGGCAAATGCCACATTCTTTCCCCTGTCTATGGGACTAGACGTGCACCGGTTTCTCAAAGACGAATCACCGGACTCCCCAGATGACCAACCTCCCGGACCACCACTCAACAATTTGCCTCCCACCATCACTCTGAGGCAAAGAGGCTGGATTGAGCTAATTAGCAAGTGAGGTGGGAAGGGGAAATCGTTACTTTATCGACACAGTGAGCAGCCTTGAGCCCCCCGACCATCCCCTCGACCCCCCGCCTTTCGTACCCCCTGCAGAATGGGCTAGGGGTAGTCAATTCCGAGATGGAGTAGCAGAGAGACAGGAGACATTGAGGCCTTTGCCGCTCAGTGAAATTCAGGTTGTAACCAGGTTAGGATGTGTATATTAATAACCACAAAGCGGGAGTGGTGACTTCAAACCAAATTTGGTAGCCTACAGAGCCAGTGAGATCTGGAGGAGGAGGAAGGCCCTGTGTGGGAAGGGATGAACATCTGAGGGCAGTGCTGCCATTACTGCAGTGTGAGCAAATTACGGCAGTATGGAGCAAGCAGGGGCCTGATTGCCAACGGCTCGAGTCTTTCCCACGGCCACTGCAGAGGCCAGTGTTATCTGTCGTCACGAGGCGGCACATTTCTGCGCCCCCAGCTTCCCCCTAGCCTTGTGATTCATGAGAGGGCCGCCGGTACCACCCGACCCCAGCCAGCCCCCACGGCACGGGCCATCAGGTGCGGCTCCAAACAACCGCTCGCCTTCACTCTTTGAAGATTAATGAGCTCTAGGGGCTGGGTCGCAGATAGCATTCCCCTTTCCACGAAACAAACTTCCCCATCGCTGAGTGAGATGGGGAGGGAACACAAGCTTTGTGTTACCATAGTCCGGGTCTGCAACCTGTCGCCAACAGCCTTGCAATCACGGCGAGAAGATGAGAGGGAGAGCAGATAGGAAGCAGCCGCAGATCAGCGCTAAAGAGATCCTCATTGATGTCTGAACAAAAAAAAAAATCACCGCAGGCGCACCGGAGGACAGCACATGCTAATTGACGCGGTTTAGGGTAAACGCTCCAATCAGGCGACGGATACATTGAGTGCCGCGCGTCTAAAGCCGCTGCGACGCAGAGAGCGTGCTTAATATTTCAAAGAGACTCTGTTTTGCGGGGCTGGCTTTTAAATGCATTGAGTGGGAATGTTTATTTCATGGAGACAGAATGTGTTAAAAGCCCAGGAGCTTCAGTGCAGCATTCTTCTTCTCCTTCCAGCACAGGAGCTGCGAGACAAATAAACTACAAATAGAAAGCAGGGAGAGAGCAAAGCAAGCTCACCTGCCCACCACCATTATTCCGGATGACAAATGCAACACAATGTGTCCCTATATAAAACAGAGGGAGAAACGGCTCCCAAGCCTGTGACTCAAACTGTCCACGGGATCTAAAAACCAATTGGCTGTAAAAGCAGTCAATACAGGCCAGCGAAGGCAAAAAAAAAAAAAAGTCCAACTGAGAAAGAGAGGGCAACCTGAAAGAAAAATGTACAACATGTTCAACATTGTATGACCTCTAGACCACTGGATTGAGGAGCGGGAGGGGGGGGGGGGGGGTTTAGCAAGGGTGGAGGCAGGGTGTGAGGTGGTGGTTTGTGGGATGCAAGCCGAGCTCCTAAACGCCAACTCAAAAATGAGTCCTTTCAGCGCGCTGTTCTGAGAGTTTCTCTAATGGCTTCCAGTGGGATAACCCGGTATTCCCATAGACTGAAGCATTTCACAGACCCACACTGATAGAGTGGGATGCAGTAAGGAAGAGAGACCGAGAAAGAAGAGGCCAGAATATCTTCATCATGATTGGAATGGAAATGCTGGCCCACTGGGGTCTATTAGCCAGGCTTTACATTAGTGGAAAACACCCAGACTCTGACAATATGAATATAGTGTTCAGGTAGGACATATGGAGAGGGGGGATTTGGTGTCAACCATGTGAGGTATCCCCATGTATTGTTTTTTTGGAAATACCAGCTTTCACCGATGTTGTGGATAAGGAGCTCTGTGCACATGAGTAAAAAAGAATGACCTCCATGTACTGAATAAAATGTTTGGGAAAAATTGAGTTTGTGTTTTCAAGAAGAATCCCTGTACAATTAAGCTGGAAAAAGCAAAACAAAATACATTTTTCTCATAGTTTCTTTATGGAAAAAAAATATATAAAGAAATATTTATATGCACACACATATATATATAGCTATATACCTGCCTTGTTGAAAAGACAAGTGCGACTTGCCAGTTTGCAATAGAATACATTGAGAAAACATTGGACTAGCTTAGGGACACATATGATTCATCCAGATCTACTAACAGACACCACCTCTACTCAACAGGCTTCATTTCCCAGCTCACGGAGAAAATTCTCTACGAAGGGCATTCAATAGAAATCGAATAAAAAATATCAAATTCATTGTAAAGGTCATCCATTCAGTGTACACCTGACTTTGTAGTTCTAACTAAAGACATTTCTTAGTCTTGTGTGACACTGAAAGTTCCAGGGAACTCTCTCAAATGGCGTGGAGATATTTGGACCTAAAGCACCAAATCAGAAAAAGTTGGGATGGCATCCATCCATTTTCTGTGCCGCTTCTTCCTCACGAGAGTCGCAGGGGAGCTGGAACTCATCTCGGCTAACTAGACATGGGTAAAAAACAGAATATGCCATAGACCGCTCGCCAATCCATCGCAGGGTGCACACACACATGCATACCTCCTGGCAATTGACAGTCCCCTATTAGCCTAACGAGTATGTCTTTACACCGTGGGAGGAAACCAGTCTGCCCAGAGACAACCCGGGGAAAACTTGCAAACTCCACACAGAAAGGCCCCAGGGCCAGATTTGAACCCGTGACCTCGTGAGGCAAAAGTGCAACCCACTGAGCCACAGTGCTCTCTCCTTTCTGTTAGACCCAACCACCATTATGTAGGCCTGGGCTATTCAACATTATCCTTAAAGGGCCGGTGTGGGTGCGGGCTTTCATTCCAACGAAGCATTTACACACCTGACCCTAATAATCATCCCCAAGAGTCTGCGCTACATGAGTAATATCAGGTGTGTAGCTGCTTTGTTGGAATGAAAGCTGCACCCACACCGGCCTTTTCAGGATTATGTTGAATAGCCCTGATGTAGACATTATTAATTTGGCAGCGTATCAAACAAAAGTGACAATATAGGAGAGAAAGAATATAATATGAATGATATGTGAGCGATGACTTCTGCTGGTGAGGATTAATTCCCATGAAACAACCATAAAGCAACAGTGTTTGTGTCAAAATCCAGGGAAGGTTTTTCACAAAAAAAAAAAAATTGCACACCGTCTAATGAGCAGTTCAACCCACTGTGTCGTGTCGTAGATGCAGTTATGGCAGAGCGCAAAAATACCAAACAGGGCTAAGGCAATAAATATGCCATTTGCAATGGACGGAAATATGAGTAACTTTACTGCCACATGCCATTCTGGCTGTGAGGGAAAGAAAACAGAGTACTTCATGTGCATTTTCCATGCCATCCCAACTTTTTCTAAGTTGATATTGCGCAACATTGCAACAAATTTTGGGGTGAAATCAGCCCGTTTCAAAGAAAGTGTCCTTTAGGCCCATGCCTATGAAAAAAGGGTAATATTAAGGACAGAAAAGGGTAAATAAAAAACTTGCTAGACACATAATGTAATTACCCCAGCCCCACTGAGTGGCTGTTTCATCTTTAAGCCACGGACTCCCCAGCTTTGCATCGCTGCACCTCTGAGGTGAACGCACCTGCTACAGGACCCAAACATTGTCTCAATCCCACATCCCTCATTAAAACTGTATTGGCAAGGTGCCACTTACACATATTAAGTTAATTGTCTGGTTACATAGATGGATTGGGTGACATTGAGGATGCCCATGCTAAAGGACGGTGCTCGTTGGACTGGTCCTGACTGAGCCCCATCTGAGAGAGCCCAGAGCCTCATGATTCATGGGAAGAACTCAGAATTAGGCCGCAGACAAATGAATGGAAGTCTCCCATAAATTACAGCCAGAGAGCCATGTATCACAGACACACTGTTCATCAATCACTCTGGGTTGGCCTTCCAACATGGGCCTCCTTATGGTATCTGCTCAGAGGAGGCATGTCTTTCATGTTGATACTCAGGAAAGCGTAGCATTTCCCCTCAGGTTTTGGATGAAAGGCCACATCTCCATTCCCTCATCACAGCTTCTAGTCTATGGGTAGACATTTTCTGTGTTAGGTTGTGGAACAGTATGGCCCAGAGAACTTCATTGGTCTGCTAGAAGTCTAATTGAGAGTGTCAGATCAGATGAGAGTATACACTGTGGATGTTTGCATGTTGGTCCATGTGAATACATAAGCATCTGGAGGTCTTTTAAAAGCACTGACCAGGAAAACAGAAATAGTCTAGTCCTTAATCACGTCATTTTTACTTTCACTTACGTGAGTCGGATGTGACTCAGTCATCTCTTTTTTATATTACAGCAACATTTGTGGATATGCTGATGGAAGCAGCAAGTTTTGTATGCCTGAGTAAACATTTCCAGCATGTTTTACAACCATGTTTATGCCTGAATTTGCACAGATGTCCATGATCCTGTGTTGGTTTGTGTGTACACTCATATGTGTGAGCATTAGTGTGTAAATGCATATCTTGGTGTGTTTGAGTTCATGTCTAACGGTATGTGTCCGTACTTGCGCGGGCATACGCATTAGACAGAGAGAGCGACTTTGAAAATCCAGAGAAGACATTGAGCCGGTCTGGTCCTTTCCCCTTCAATAATTAGCCTGCCTGTGCTTCTCTACAAGGCCCAGCTGATTGGTTCAGCACATGTGTGGGAGTCTCAGTACATCTCTTCTTTCTTCACACAATGATAAAAATCACATTCTCACTCGGCAGCGCACAGCACACTAATTTTCTAATGGAAGACGATTTAAGGTCAGCTTGCGTGTTCTGCTAGCAGGAGTTTGATATACTGTTATTTTCATGTTTCGAGGTATTTTAAGACTGAATCCTGCAGCATCCATTCAAGAAGATTCCTTTGAGATGCAAAAAAGTCCATGATGCACAGGAAAATGAAAGGAACTTGGATGTAGTAAAGACCTTTGTTCTGAACAAAGACTGATACATTCATCCTTGAATCACAGTTGGGCATAACTATAATCGCTTATGCTAAGCAATATTAATTTCTGTGCACCAAAGCCTGGGTTGCTCGATGCCGTTCGAGGAAATCGACCTTGCTGAAGGTTTTCAGACCCACTGTAAAAAAAGCACATGCCATTCAGCATCTATAGACCTCATTGAGCTGATGATTTTATATTCAGGAGCAAAATTTGGACTGAGTGAAAACGTGCAGTATGGTATATCTCTAGGAGCATGATTACCCGGCCCTAAACAATGACCCCGACATGCTCAATATGTTCAATAGTTGTCATCAGGTGACCAGTTGTCACCAGAAAGGCCTCCATTCTGCAATCAGCATTATATTTCCTGTATAGCTTTGCTTTCAGAGCATGAGGCAGTCACGAGTGCATCGTAGCTGCCTTAAGGCTCACAAATTCTTCTAGGAAGTGGAATTAAATGATATACTATCGATGTAAAAAATGGTGCAATTATCTGTTCTTAAAATGGGAGTAAGGGGTGTTTTTCAACATACCATCATTCAAGACAGTTCGTGTTACTTATTTAAAATGATTTATTGCAAACAAAAGAGTGGTGATTTGCAAGTTGAGGAATTCTATAACAATTTTATCCGTATTAAAAAAGAGGTAATACCATTCACGAACGGAGGAGTTTTGTTTGACTGAATATTCACCTTGAAAGATGAAGGTCAGATTTGGCTCTGCCTTTTACCTTGGGTCTCTGAATGCCTTTTTGAATACCTTTCTTCTCCAGTCAGAAGCACATTTATGGAATAAAGTATGCTGTCCTGGTAAATGTCTCAGTGCACTTTCACTTCTTGAGGAGAAGGGATGAGAGGAAACCACATAATGAAAGAAATTTTCCATTTCATCGAAAGCTAAAAGGATGAATCAGGAAAAAAAAACTTTTTTTTTACTGTATGGTATTGTCATTCCAGCAGAAGCCTCAGAAGGCTAGAATATGAAAAGACACATTATTTCAAATATTATACAAAGGATGGACAAAATCTGATTTTTACTAATTTCGTGTCGCCTTTACAAAACTATATCCGAAATTTTAAAATGTGATACACTTAAATTCCATAAAAGCCATTGTAAAATGATGCGCATGAATATACTGCCGACAAATCACTCTTTAGAATTTAGGCAGCTTACAATTTTCAGAATACAGTGAGATTCAGAATGACTGGCAACCAAGGATGCAATTTAAGTCCTCTATTGATGATGCTTTTGTGTTACTATTTCTGTGTGGATTTTTATATATTTTGGCCTTTTTTATTGCGGGAAAATATACGAGGACCAAATTGTATTAGTATTTATTTCATTACTCCATTGATCTTAACTATTGTCCCTGTACCACTGGCAGAAAAAAAAATCCAAAAACATTAATGACCTGCCCCCTCAAGTGAGGTATAGGTGCCTCTCTTTGTGCGCCACCTTCTTTTGCTGCTGAACAGACCCATGACAGATACTATTTTGGCCAATAAGCTGATTTTGACTTTTGTACTCTTTTTCAGTCATATCTCCGAAGTGCTTGTCAAGCTCCAGGTGCTACGTTGTGTTTCTTGCACTCATCAGCGCCTTTTTTAATGAAACCCTTCCAAAGTTCCTGTTAAAAAAGAGGTGAAATGTTATGGTAGTTTTTGAGAGTGGGTGACCAGAAGATGTAACCCATTGCTGAAATTTTTGGACCATGATCGCTGGACTTCTTATTGGCTCCCTTACCTTCCCCATCACAATGAAGACAACGCCAAGCTCCAGCTCACAATCAAGACATCTCAGAAGACACCATGCCCATATGTTCGCTCCCTGGCATGCATGCAAACATTCCATGCATTTTATAATCTTCAATTATCTTTTTTTACTAGGCTAAATGCAATGTTTAACATTTATGCACTGATTGTACCCAATTGTGGATATCAATGACCACGACTCTCTGGAATGAATAGTGTAGCTTTTTTCTCTTCGTGATGGATGACAAAAGGAAAGCCTGGATGCCTAAAAATGGTCACAATTCCTATGTGGTGTATCAAATTACCATCATTAATGAAAGTTTTAAGTCTACCTTGCAAACACATCTTGATTAATTAATTTAGTGGCAATATAATGCTTGTAGAGTTTTTCTCCTTCCTTTAGTTTGGAATTAGTTCTGGTAGACAATTCAAGACATGCTCCCGTTCCAATTCACCATTCCACACTGCGCCACCCCACTGAAAGGTGTGCCATTTAAGCTGCTCTCTTGCTCCTGCTCTGAAGCAAAACATGCTTCCGCCTGCTTCGTGACATCAGTCTCTGCTGAGGCATCACACTTGCTTGCTGCTGGTTCGCATGCGCTTCCTGCATGCAAGGCGCTGCATCTCAGTCTAAACACGCTCTCGAATGCATGGCTGTAGCAGCTAATTAAAAATGTAGCAGCAGGCTACATGGTCTGAAAGAAACTCTCGCAATTTATTTGGTCACCCTCACCTGAGCTCTTTTGACCTCAGCATGTAGTGGGCAATCCTACTTGTAATTGTTAGCTATGGAAGCTTGTTTGTTCAACTAGATCATTTCAAATTTGGCCTCATTTCCGGGATGATTAGCTGTGGAGTAGGGGAGACTGGGGTCCGATGAGCCACGTGGACCAATGAGCCATATCATTATTTTGAGATCAATCGATGACAGAGCTGCTTAAAATAGGCAAAATATTTGACCATTGACTAATGAGTCATAGGGATAAATGAGCCATATCAATATTTTACCCATTTTAAACACCTTTCCATTCATTGATCGCAAAACAGTGATATAGCGCATTGGTTCCCATGGCTCATCGGACCCCAGTCTCCCCTACTGTGTTACTCGCAGTGGCTGTTTGACAAAGGACACCATGTTTCAAACCGAACCATCTTTGGCATTACACTGCTACAGCTACCAAAGACTCTTGCTATTTTGCTCTGACTATCAGGAAAAACTTAAGTGTGACTAGAATGATTCAGCGATTGAAGATTTAAATTGTGCTCTAATAGGCTTGTTAAAAATATCAAGAGATTTATTCTCTTGCAGTGACTGCAAATTAGGTGACCTTAAGTCCACCTCTCTGCAATTTAGAGTTCATATATATATACGGGTCCTCTTTTTGGATTTTTAAATTTAAATGCAAACATTAGACTGTTAGAAGAGGCTGTTCCACATCTGAGGTGTCTGTTGTTAACATGTTAAGTATGTACAGCTGCAAATCTTACAGGATATATTATCTTGTTTGTATGCAAGCTGCGAGTCTGATAAAGGCATCTTGAATGCTGGTATGTCACATTCCTGTGATGGTCAATACGCACTGCTTTTTACAAGTAAAATTATTGGCACAACTGGTTATCTCCCTGGATGGTCTCACTGCAAGTCTTCCAAAAGCAATGTTTGCAGCATTTGTTTGGTTCTATGAAACAAGTTTTGCTCATTTGAATCAAGCTTAAAGTGTTTTGCTGCATCACTGAAAATTTTTTCTCATACACACAGAATATTTACACAAGATGTGTTAATTGTGTTGCCCACAGGTAATTAACTGTCACGCCATTAATCAGGATGCATTACAGGTGTGTCACCGGGTACTATGATTGGTGCACTGTTGTACAAAATAATCTCGCATTTGCTAAATGGAATAAAATATATATCTTGAGAAGAGCAGTAATACAAACACATCCAAGCCAGTTTTTACATTTCTGAGCGGTGCAGTGCTTGACCATGTTCAACCTTGGAAGTGAACAAACTGATGCACTGGAAAAAAGAATAAAGTGATTCTGCTGGCTGCAGTACCATATGAGGATAATTTTGTCGCAGGCATTGTGAAATGCAGCAGTGGGACCTGAAGAACATACAATATGGGTAATGAGGATGGATATGAGAATGAAAACAAAAAATCTGGACTCATAAAATGTCAGCTGAGTTGCTGCAGAAATGACTGGCAATTGTGCTAACATAGGTTTATCTACAACCTTGATTCCAAAATAGTTGGGACAAAGTGTAAATTGTGAATATAATCAAAATGCAATGACTTTCAAATCACACCCGCCAGTATTTTATTCACAATAGAGCAGACATAACATAGCAAATGTTGAAACTGAGAAATTTCTGAGGACTGCAGGCAGGCCAGTTCAGCACGCGGACTCTCCTGCTAAGAAGCCATGTTGTTTTAATAGCTGCAGTATGTGGTTTTGCATAGTTCTGCTGAAATACACAAGGCCTTCCCTGGAATAAGTGTCGTCTTGAGGGGAGCATATGTTGCTCTAAAACCTTTATATTCCTTTCAGCATTCATGATGCTTTTAAAAACATGCAAGTGTCCCACACCAAATGCACTAATGCATCCCCATACCATCAGAGATGATGGCTTTTGAACTGAACGCTGACAACAGGAGGGCTGGTCTTTCTCCTCTTTCGCCCGGAGGACACAACGCCCATGATTTCCAACAAGAATGTCAAACTTGGACTCGTCTGACCACAGGACATTTTGCTACAGCCCACTTTGAATGAGTCTTGGCCCACAGAACACGGCGGGGCTTCTGGATCATGGTCAACAATGGCTTCCTTTTTGCATGATAGAGTTTAAGGTGGCATCTGTGGATGGCACGGCGAACTGTGTTTACAGACAGTGGTTTCTTGAGGTATTCCTGGGCCCATTTAGTAATATCAATGACAGAAACATGCCGGTGAGTGATGCAGTGGCGTCTGAGGGCCTGAAGATCACAGGTATCCAGTACAGGTATTCGGCCTTGTCCCTTACGCACAGAGATTTTTCCAGTTTCTCTGAATCTTTTGATCATTTTATGTACTGTCGATGATGAGACCTTCAAAGCCTTTGCAATTTGATGTTGAGGAACATTGTTTTTAAAGTATTCCACAGGTTGGAGAGCCTCTGGCCATCTTTACTTCTGAGAGACTCAGCCTCTCTAAGACATCCCTTTTATAGCCAATCATGTTACACACCTGATGCCAATTAACTCAATTACTTGCTAAATGTTCTTTCAGCTGATTCTCTTATATATTATTTGCTTTTTCAGCCCCTTTTTGCCTGTGTCCCAACTTTTTGAAACCCTTTGCAGCCATACAATTTGAAATAAGCTCATTTTGCAGATAAAAATGGGAAACATCTCAGTTTCAACATTTGAAATATCTTCTATGTTCTATTGTAAATAACATATTGGCTCATGTGATCTGAAAGTCATTCCATTTTGATTTTATTCACAATTTACACTTCGTCGCAACCATTTCGGAACTGGGGTTGTAGATTGCAGTCATGGTAGCCATATTTTAAAAGGGTTGGCCAACTTTGTTGTTGCCATTTTATTGGAAAACTTGGAACATGCGTGTTGAGCCATGTTGCTTAGTAGCCACATACCAAACTTCAGGTGAATCGGTGCTGAATTTATGTCGAATGGGTCAAAATGGAATTTTCACAATGACCACTATGGTGGCCATATCAGAAAATGTATTGCAACGATTTATGCAAACTTTGGTGTCCTCATTGGTTGGAAGATGACGGTTAAAATTTCAGCTTCACTGGCCCAACAATTTCAGAAAAAAATGTTCAAAGACATCCCTGTGTCATCTTAGTCAGACAAACGGGCAATGTAACAAGCACGCCAAACCATTCAGATGAAAAAATAATAAAAATGGCGAAAATTGATCAAGTTTAAAAATCAGATGGGCGTGCAATGTCTGAGCGGCAAACAAAAATGGCGTTGTGGAACGCATAAAGTTCGTGTTGAATTGTGTTTATCTCACCTCAGTAAACCTCTTGACCTTGAGGCGATTCAGTGAATCCTGCAGTCCTTTCCGCTCGCTGGTTGCTGTGAACCAAAAAAAAGTTTTTGGCAGGGAGCTGAGAAGCACTTCATTTACTGGAATTGCCTGCCCTGAGGCGTAGCTACGGCGGTGCACCACGTATATCCTGACTACAGTCGGGGGCAAAGACGCTTCCGATAATTGCTAGAAATGTCGAAAAGCTTGTTTGATACTGCAGGCTGCATTATTGATATTATTTTCCTGCGTGGAATGGCCGTACGCTGGCTGGTGCCCTGAGCTCACATTGATAAGTTAACTAAGATCAGCCTTCAGCATCTGGCTAAGCAGTTTGGCTGTTCTGTGGGGTAACGTTAGTCCAGCTGTTTCAGGGGATATCCTGAAACTCCCTGCTCTATTCTATTCAAGTTCAGTAGGCCGCACGGTGTGTCAGGGTCAGAGCCTTGACGCCAAAATATTTTAGCAGATATTTGTTAAATCTGCAATTAAGGATTCAACACATGATTTAACTGAAAGAAATAGCTCTTTAGCACATGTAAAATGCCTGCAAAGTTACAAAGACTAAAATGTCCATGCCAAAGAGAGTAATTTTCTCCAACTGAAACACAGCTCCTGCACAGCCTGAAATGCTTTGTTTGTAGTACAGCCTCTTCCTCTGCAACTTGTTTCCGTCACTATGCGACACATTTGCATAATGCCTGCCAGTGGCGTCGTTTGGCACACCCTCAAACAAAACCAGGTGAAGCAGAGGTCGGGAACAGCTTGGTTACTCTGCATCGCCATGTTGACACCATACCGTTTCTTCAGTGCAAAGGAAAATTCTCTTCGTCTGGATATTTAAGGGAAGACAAAGTAAAAAACGAGGGGTTGAATTCAGTCTTACCAAAACTCTTGCGCATAACAGCCCCAACATTTTATGGTGTTCCCTTTATTTTCCCTAGGACAGGCTGCAGACACAGTTAGTACAGCTGCAACTAGGTGCTTTTAGGCTATAAAAACATGAAAGTGCTTGCAAATAGATAATTAAAATGAAAATACTACACAGAGCAATTAGCATAATATGGTCTCTTTAAAATGCGTTGTGTGTGTGTCTGTGCGTGCGTCGGGGGAGGGGTTGGGTGTATACAACCAAAAAAATCCAATAATGCCCCAGTTCAAAAGCTTCTGGACGTCACTTGATATGACATTCTACTGTAAAGCCGAGCAGGTTCAGTCTGTGTAACGACGTCTCAATGTTCTCTCATGTTACAGCTAACACCCCTGATGTTGTTGTTGTTAATGAAAATCACAGAGAGGTGTTCATTCTGGAGGTCAGCTGTGCTTTTATTTACAGCCTAGAGGAGGCCTTTCTAACCAAAGTGTTAAAATATCAGCAGCTGAAGCAGACCATCTCTCAGCTAGGCTATGGTAAACTTTTAGTTTTTATATTTGGTAGTCTGGGGCACGTGCACAAGCTGGTGATGAGGGGCCTTCGGATGGCCGGCCTCCCTAAGAGAAGAGCTAAACGGTTAGCGAGGTACTGCTCAGTGTCAGCTATTATTGGAATCGGCTCGGTCTGGAGGAGACAATGTTTTCTGTATCCTTGAATGAGATCTGCTTTCTACCTGACCTGTATGACATCATATATATAACAGTGTTTAGCCGCCCAGGCACTTTGTAACCGACTGATTCCTATTGTCAACTGCATTGCTAATATTTATGTCCCCTGTACAGCAACCCTTTCTTTATGTGGGCATAAATAAATATTTCAAATGTGTCTGTGTGTGTGTGTGTGTGTGTGGGTGGGGAGTTTGGGTGTATAGAAAAAAATTAAATAATGCCCCAGTTCAAATACTTCTGGACATCACTTCATAAGACCTCTGGACATTCCATATTTAAAAGTGTCATGTGGATCACAAATTTTATGTTGCTCATTATACACTGCCCGGCCAAAAAAAAAAGTTGCACACTCAAATATTGGAACCCCTGTAGCTTTGATTACATTGCATATTCGTCTTGTCATTGTTTTGACAACTATATGCAATGCCCGAACATTTATTTTTGATCAGAATTGCCATAATTTTTGGCCGAGATCTTGTCTTCTCGACATCATGGTTGAACCACTCGGTGGTCTTTCTTGAGCAGATCTCAACAACTTTTAATGTGTTTAAGGTCAGGACTTTGTGGTGGCAAATTTGTTTGTGAAAATGATTCCTCATACTTGTTTTTATCATTCATGGTTTTCTTTGCTAAATACAGGCCAATAACTTACCCGTTCTGAAATACTGTAACATATTTCCTCCATCAGGGGATGTGTCTTCCGCCATGGTTTTTCAAGAAATGAGCAGCGATGCGCTTCATCAGTCAGGGTTAAAATGATTATTGCCAGCTGAAACATATTAATAACTGCAATAATGATCCAAATACAGAATTTATTCATTAATTTCCAAAAGTAGACCTTTTTTTTTGGCCGGGCAGTGTATCATGTAGAATTTTTGTAATTTCTGACAATGATTCAGCTCCTGACTGTTTAAAGAGAGGATATTTCTATTTTTTTCTTGAACATTCATAGTCACTGTTCTTGACCTCAGTTGCTTTGAGTTACTAGTGGTGATAACTACATCAGCCTTTGAATATAACCCCAATTCCAAAATAGTTGGGACAAAGTGTAAATTGTGAATAAAATCAAAACGCAATGACATTCAAATCACACCAGCCAGTATTTTATTGACAATAGAACAGAGATAACACAGCAAAAGTTGAAACTGAGAAATATTACAATTTTATCAACAAAATGAGTTCATTTAAAATTTGATGGCTGCTACAGGTTTCAAAAAAGTTGGGACAGGGGCCTGTTTACCATTGTGTAGCATCCCCACTTCTTTTTAAATAAGCTCATTTTGTGGGTAAAAATGTAAAATGTCTCAGTTTCAACATTTATAATGTTATCTATGTTCTATTGTAAGTAGCATATTGGTTCATGTGATCTGAAAGTCATTGCATTTGATTTTATTCACAATTTACACTTCGTCCCAACTATTTCAGAATTTGGGTTGAATTACGCTCAGCACATTCTGATCATGCACTTGTGGTTGTAATCCTGAAAGTATTTATTTATTTATTTATTTTTTTGCGCTGGAAGCATCTATTTTCTACACGAATTCAAAGAAGTGTAGCATTGGCAGCTCTTGGCGTCCTCTACGCAAATACACCCTGAACGGTCAGCTTTTTTTCCCGCTCCACTCAAGGCGCTTTTTGGAACAGTACTGAACTCATCAATGTCACTCTTCTTTCACCAAAAAATCAAAATCAAGAAGAGGGAGGGACTTACAACATTAGCAGCAATGGTGTCTCAAATCAATTAGCAACTGTTTAGGTTTGCTTACTGCTTTCTGTTTAGGGACTCTCAGTTTGCTGAGTTCACATTAATGTTTACTATAACATGTAGTATAACTACTACAGCCAAACAGCTGTTGCTACATAACACGGTTATCGCTGGGCTTCCAATTTATTTTCACCGGAGTTGCTATGTTTCTGAAAGCATAGTTGCAAGCTATGTTAGCAAATTAGCTACATAGCTCCAGCCATATAGGTAGGACTGCATGCGGTTCCAGTAATGCTTTTCGGAAATGAACATTCATCAGCTCAGCTGCTAAGATTATACGTGATTGCTTTTCATTGTATTATCTAACCTTTCTAAGGAAACGTAACATTAAACTCCGGAGACTTGACGTTAGTCACAAAGCATTGAGGAAGTGTGAGGAGACAGTTGTTGTAACTAAGCAACAATAAGCGCTGGAGAGGAGTGCTCTGAAAATGAGGTTACGCGTGCTCCCAGCGCAAAAAACACTGCCTGTGGACACGGACCCTCAGTGGAATTCTTTTTTTTTTTAATTAACTCTTCATTCTTTATTTAATTATTTTTTGCATTGTTAATGGAACAAAAAACAAATAAAGTTCTTTTTTTAATCAGCTGCACATTATAAATTATCATATAGTAGTGTGACGAGTTTGAATTGTGGCCATTAAATTGTAGAATGCGCTATGACTCATTTACTGATTGACCTGAGGTATGAACACTTAAGAAGAATACAGCATAAACCATTTCTAAAATGATCTCTTTTTCTAGTTTTCCCATCTGAAAGCCTTGCCTGTCATTGACGCATAAGATAATTACGGTTGTTGTTCCAGGTGCCGCTGTTAATAATAATAATAATAATGATAATAATAATGATAATATGCAAGGAGGTGTCCTCATTGATTACAAAAGTTATATGATGTGGGAAAGGTCCGGTTCATGAGATTTTCCGAACAGTATACACGAAAATGTTCAGTTTTTTTCCCCCAACTCTGCCTTGGCAGAAACAGACATTTGCATCTAATCTCGCCACTCAGGCCTAACAGCTGGATTACAGTATTTTGACAGCCAGAGGAGGTACTCACATCTGCCTTCTAAGAGGCTCCCTGAATACCTCTGTGAGGTCACAGACCACGACGCTAGGAGGTGTAGAGTGGAAGGAGTGGCATGCCAGACCCTGCCTTTTCACCTCTCCTCCTTTCGCTTTTGCTTTCTCTCTCTCTCTCTCCCACTCTCTCCATTCTGCTCCACTATTATACAGTCAAGAGGAACATAATTAACCATCTCAAATCTTCATGGCAACAAAAGTCAAACGATGGCACACTAACAAGCTGGTCGACGTGAGCTGTTATCCAAAACCCGGGCAGTAACTCTGCTCAAGGTCCATTGGTGTAAGAACCTTTAGGGTTGCAGTAATGTCACTGAAAGAAAAAAAATCCATTAAAAGCCCAGAGAACACCATTGCTTAAAGAGTAGCGCAAAAGACAAACAGAACTTTGCCTGCGACCTTCAACACTCACCTAATGGTGACTAATTATGTGCCGCATACCTGGCAATGCTTAAATAGCATTTCTCAACAACCGATGTCGACAATGGTGAAAAAAATCTTTTTATTAATTCAGTGCTCAGCCGAGGTATCGACCCACCCGTTCCCCCAGGCGGAAGGGTGGTGCGGGAATAAAACACAGCCATTTTAGCACCGACAGAGCACGCACTGAAATGACGCTGAAGGTCTTTCACAGTAAGGAACCCTTGAATACTCACAGATAATTAAGTGACCCCTGGAGCTCAGGGATGCCATGTCTTTGTGACAGAGGGCCAAGACCTGTGCCAAAAGCCCAGTGTCAGCAGTAATTTGACAATGATGATTTGAGACAAAGACAGTTCTGAGTGACAGCCCGACGCTAGGGAAATAGTCCGATGAGAGAACACCTCTATGTTCTCTCCAGCGTCATCTCTTCCATTATTCAATTAACAATGTCTAAGGCTACCACATGCTTTCTTAAACATTAATGTCTGCTGTGCTAGTTTATCTAATCCGTTGCTATCAGCAGATATGTGTGAGTTAAGGCCTGGAAAAATTGGCACTCATCATGCCATATGAAATTGTGGGGAAAAAAAAACCAGTAAAAAACCTTTTGAGCGAAAATTGAGATATCATCTGCGTTAACAATTTACAAGTGGGCCTCAGTGATAGGATGTACATTTGATCTCGACTGATTTCATAGTTGAGCACCACAATTATTCCCTGCAAGGCGGAGGCTAACCATCCACTTAATTGTCTGCCACAGGCGAGATAGAATCATAGAAAAGGCAATGAATTTGGGGAAAAAATTCTCAAAGACTAAAATTGTTTGCGGCGTGAAAATATATGTAAATATGGCAGTTTAAATGTAGCATCATATTTATTGTACATTTTGTTGCTTCGTCATCAATTATGTACAAGATACTGGCCAAGGGCAATATTGTTGGCTGCAGACAAAATTAAATATTGATAGAGCTCCAGCTTTCACCCCAGATTTCATTGTGTTAACAAATATGTTTTGTTTGCAAAACAATTTAGCTTTAATAATTCATTAAAAGGACGGAGGTTATTATCATTCAACAGGCATGGAACTACAGTGGCAAAGATCATATACTTGCCGTGTCAATTCTTCTGGACTTCACTGATTCAGAGACAAAAACTCGACTGCCGGTGCCTAATCACGTTCCGTTGGAGGGTCTACGAGAGCTCTCAGACCGATCACTTCACCTGCTGCTTCCGCTAAATGGTTCCACCCACTCCGGTCAATGGCATGAGAAATGGTAAAATCATAATGCATTCTAACGGGTGGAATGAAAACCTGTGGGTCTACATCCCCCAAACCTGTGATCTGAGGAATGGGATTCAATGTGAAGATCGTGACAGACGTGGGCAAAGAGAACCAATGAGCACACTGCCATGACACAGATCAGGGACAGCTTAATATCGGATTGAAACACATTTTTATGCGTGTTCTAATTTCTGCCAAATCGATGAGACAGATGACAATTAACTTTCTGGATGATCGGAGCGCAGCCGAGAAGCGGTTAAAAATTGCGACAGAGGGCCGTCCTTCACAGTCCGACTGTGCAGCGCACAAACAGGAGTCAGTCCTCTCCTAAATTCACTAAGGCAGAATCACACTTCAGGGACAACCTGGACATCATGACATAATGCATTTTATAGCGACACAGCTGGTGCCGGTGGTGGGGGGCTGTTTATTTATTTTTTTGGCCAGGACAGCATGGCCACCTGCTTGGTGTAAAAGCGGCGTCTGGCTGTCTTTTATGGGACCCTCGCTCTGAAACAGGCAGAGATGAACGGGGCCTCGGGGACCGGCCTGCCTTCTGCACAGGCTGCTCCTCTTTGACTCATTGCTCTCAGGAGCGATCCACGGTCATGTGATAACAAAGTACCAGGGTCCTATCGTGAAAAAGTATTCCTCCCTCCATCCGCACCTCCTCATTTCCTCATCTACTTCCATTCTCACTTCATCCTGTCCTCGCATCCTTCCCTCCTCACCTCCTCTCGGGACAGGTACTGCGTTTTCCCCGATGTCTCTGTCCAGTTGACCTCCTGAGACAACAATGACAGATTTTGTTTGGATCAAGATTTTAAAAAAATATATACTCACGATAAATCAGAGAAATACAATTATTGAGATCACAGAATTCAGATAAAAACAGGGAAATATTTATGAAAAAGAATGATATGTGCAACGATAGTATCTGAGAAACAAGGGCCCTCAGCACACAAGTGAAGGTTATAAGACTTAAAGATGGAAACTCATCCTAAATTTTAAAATGTTTTATCCCATAGATGAAAGTTTTCAACTTCACAATAGCATAATCAGAATTAAAAATTAAAGAACAATTCTGAAAGTGGTGTTTATTTCAAAATGGTCAGTACACCTTGCACAAATATTGTTCAGAAGTTTCAAATAATGCTAGAGACCAATGCCATGTATAATACCAGGCCGATAAACCAACACATGCAGTTGGACAGTGAGCATCACTTGAGCGTACGTGAGAGAGCGCCACAGAGCGATCGGGGGGGAGGAGTCCTTTCTTCATCAAATTAGAAACAGCTGACACAATCATTCCGAGACACTGAATAATACAAAAATTTTAGTAAAAATGGCAAATGGGTCCATATTTGGAATACTAATGAGGTGTCTACATTAGGCAGAAAGACCTACAGCCTTAGCTTGGTCAGCCCTGTGACGCTGAAATGTACAGGCTGTTGGCTGGGGACAAAGAGGCTGTCTAACACAGAAGCCAGGGAGGTGTCTGCCGTTTCAGGCACCCGGCCACAGGGTACTTCTGCATGTCCATTTGTACAGCTGCACTCTGGACCGCTGCCTTGGAATTAGTTAAAATGGAAACTTCTTTATTTCTTCTGAACCCAGACCAGAGGCTGACAGATCTACTCCCACGCCATCGCACATCTCTATCTTTATTTCCAAAACTGACCAAGTCTGTGAGTCACTGTCCCACTAAATCATATAGCCTGTCAATCACTGCTCCCGTCCATCAATGGGTGAGTCAGCCCTGACATTTAACAGCTCCAGTGATAGGACGCTGTCTCGTTGAGAACTGGAAATAGAGGGAACCCCGCCATAGTGATGATGCATTGATTACAGGGAATATTTTCATTGACATCCAAAACCACGCATCACTGAACCGTATTAAGTACTTACAGTATTCAGTGCAATCACTAGCCATCCACGAAATTGGTAACATACAACACTGAGCATTATTTACAAAATGCAGTTACAAGTTCACACAAAATGGCTAAATGTGCCTCCGGGTTGTAAAATCTGATTGTCTGTTACACCCGTGGTTAATGGTTAATGCAAACACAATATCAAACATGACCACAGTGGAGTTCAGAGAAATGCACAGCACTCTGCACTGAACCGTCACACGACATGTGAAGTTTGATGACAAACTAATCAGTCTGATTGAGCACTTGAAGGAAGCACAGTCTTTGTTGTCAGGTAATCTGCAGGCCTGCCCCACCACAAGAAAAAAGGCTGAGATAAAAGCCTGCTTTCCTTACATGCGAGCTGGTGCCCTCGCTTTGAATTTATTTATTTACTTATTTTTCTGAAGCAACACCAAATAAATTGAGTTCCATTTCAACTGGAGCATCACTGATAATCTGGGGTAAAGGTGAGAGGTCACATAAAACGCAGAGGGAAACAGGAAGGAACAGAGTGCTTTGTTGACGAGCGCATTTGAGTGTGTGCATGTTCCTCTGGGAGTTCCTCAGCAGAGGACACAACCAGAGCAACTTTCAGAGCCTTTAATGTACTTTTAAGTAAAACGATCTTAAGAGAGCCTTTCGGTGAAAAAAAAGAACATTTTATCTTGCCTCGCGCTTCCAGCAGGGCACTTACCCAATAAGTCGGCCTCCTGCAGTTCTCTGGCCTGTGTCATCATGTTTCTGCGGGCTGTTGCCCTGCTAAAGTGCATCAGCCCGGGACCGGTACATTGCAGGGAAAGCGCAGCGAAATCCTGCCCAGTTCACTTCAACCATCTTGCAGCCATGTGCGCCCTGTACACTGACGGCAAGCCGAACAGCTGGTGTTCGTGTGAACACAATGCCACCTAACCTCACATGCCGGCAAACCCTTGCAAAACCTGGACAAGAAAAAGCCTGGTATGTGGAGCAGCTGGAATTCAACACTGCGGAGACCAACAGTGGAAATTCTGAAACATTCTAAGGGACTAGTCACTCATAGACTTGTTCAGGCTGCTGTGAAAGAATCTCACTTTACTGTAGAGTTTCAAAGATTAACTCATAATTAATTCCAGCCAGCTCTGAAGTGGAGATTAAAACAGCCATGAAGGATTTTCATACCTCTTTCTTCAGCGTCCATCCCGATCTTGATCTCAGTCTCTTCACGAGGAAGGACAGACACTCACATCAACCGTCACCACTGCAGCAACAGTCTGGTCCTGCACTCCAAACATTCATTACCAACTTCATGTGATGGCTGTGAAGTGCAAAGCGTTCAATTTTTACATTTGATATTCTCTCTTTGAAAAAATCAAATGGAAAGTTTCATTTAATGGAGTCCAAAGCATTCTAATCTCACTCAACCACTTTTTTGTGAAGAGATTGGATTTGGGGCTCCTCAGCCAGGTCAGACGGACTCTCTTTCATAACAAAGCACAAATAACTTAAAAATGAGAGAATATTCAGCCCAGTAATGCTTATTATACGTCTACCATTAAGGTTAACCAGGACAGTCTAAACACAGCATAAAGAACAAGGACTGAACATGGAGTAAACAGGAACATCAGACTTAGACCTGCACCGCCTATTTGCTTGAGGCTGGTACTGGCTCTTTACACTGATAGGTGCGCTAAAACCCCGCCTTCTTCCACCCAGGCCTGCCCTTCCTTGCAGTGCTCTTTCCTGAAATTGGGTCTGGGGGTTGTATGAAGGATTTCTCTCCTCGGTGCAGTTAGAGCACATCCTGCACAGAGCTCCTAAACTCATTAGGCACACGCAGCGCCCTGCTTTACCGCCGCACCCTGGGCCCTGCACAATGTGCCTAATATGGCAGAAGACAGGTGTCGTGACCGAGCAGTCTGATTCAGCTGGCACTGAGAATCGGGGAAGGGGTGGGGAGAGGGAGGAGGTACATGGAGGAGAGTTTGGGAGGAGCGTATACCATCTGCTGGCCAGGAGGGGGGTCCTGTGGTGACCTCATTCAGGTGGGGGAGTGTCAGGAGGGGCTCGGGAGATGAAAGGAGAGGAGGCAGCCTGTATCTCCACAGCCTGAAGGGACAGTGTCACTGCTGCGGACCAGAAAGGGTCGCTGCATCACAGAACCACACGGTCTAACCCAGCTTTGGCCTCCACACGTGGGGTCGTACGTGACGAGCTCGCCAAACTGCGTTGAATGCGCCGTTACCCCACACCTACACACACTCAAGCACAGCACAGCAAGATGAATGGCTGCTCATTCAGCTACAGAAGGGCTCTTCGAAAATATTATCTTCCATAAACAGTTCTTTTCCACAGAATTGGCACAGCTTTTGGAGGCAAAAAAAAGAAAAAAACACAAGCAAAACAACTGCATTGGGTGTTCGCATCAACACACTCAAACACAATCAAACCAACACTCAGACGAAAAGACCAACGGAAACATGCACACGCACAGACGTGCGGATGAATACACACAAGCAATTTTTTGCCAGTAGCACGCCGAGGTGGGCGGATTGAAAAATGCAACCTAATTAGGCGGTATGTCTGCTGTCAGACGACGCAGTACGTGCTCCGGTAACTGGGAGACTTGTGATTAAGAAGGTAGAAAAAGATGGAGAGGATGGAGTGTGTGGGCTCGGCTCATCTCTCAGGACGTGACAATGGTACTTACCTGCGTGTAAAAATAAAATCTAAACCACAGCAGAGCAGTGTGCTTCTGAAGCACCGCACGCTCATTAAGTTCCACTCTCCGTCACTGCAGTACCACAAGTTGGGTCTAGAACTGTGTCCACGGTCTGCTAGCCTATACTACAGGGAAAGGTGCAGTCACAGCCTATGTGCATTTCTTGGGTCAATGAAAGCTACCAAATGTCTGAATTGGGTTGTAATATGAAGAATTATTTATCATTTAGTGCTAAAAAGGCAGAAGAACGACTAAATAATTGAGGAGGAAGATTATGGAAGGAAAATACTTTCCGTTTTTCAAAATGGTTTGGTTCCATCTATTATCACTGGGTCAACAAAAATCTTCACTGGAATTTATGATTGAACGAAATTCAGAATTCTGTCGGTACCACAATCAATGAAAAGCACCACATAAGGGATGAGTAAACCAGTTGCTTTATGGAATAAAATACAAACAAAATAAATTAATAACAAAGGTAAACCTGAGCAGCAAATTTTCAAATACTTTTAGCGTCAATGATGGAATATCACTCCCACAAATCTCCATCTGTGAAATGTTTGTTAGTGCTCTCTAAAGTGTGGAGGACTAATGATACTTACAGTTTCCTGCTGTGGAGAAACGATGTACAGGGAAAGAGTAGGATTAAAATAATTAGCATGCAGCATTGAGAACACATTCGATACCACGGCAGAGACGGCACAGAATCATCCGTGGCTGAAAGGGAGCTCTACTCACCAAGTGTTGGCAAATGAATGACTGCTAACTTTACAGGGGCAGAGGGGCGGAATGGTGGAATCTTTACCTGCAGGTTTTTGGATTTTGGGAGGAAACCCGAGGACCCACGAGAAAGACCATGCTCGCTCCATACAGGAAGGACGTGGTGAGGATGTAAGCCTGAGAGCTGAACTTTGATATAATGCAACAGCAGTATCGCAATTCTCAACTATTCCAAAATCAAAATCTCTGCCTGCCTAAAGAAAGAAAAAAGGCCATTTAATACTGAGGGACCAGGGAGTATTTCTTGCTGCAGAATGAGTAAGTTAGCTGGATAACTGCTAAACCCATAACAGTCCTTTTTCTTTCACTCTTTGTTCCCAATTAGAGGTGTCCTGGGTTTAAGTCAAATAACTTCATGCAGTTATCCCGCTAACTCAGTATGCTTGTTTTGTGGAACGGGGCTCAGCTTCGAGTAATACCCAGAATGCCTCTGTGCACATAAAAGTCAGTGTGCAGTCCCTATTTACATCTGGTGCGTCTATGCCGAGAACAGTCATGCGAGGGCCGAAGATGCATCCTTCAGTCATCTTTTCTCTTTGAGAGAGGCTGTCAGTACATTATACACTGTTTCCAAGAATTAGAGTACTGAATGTGAGTGGTTTTCATGTCAGCCCTGGACTGCAGTTCAAAGCCTTTGCAGCTTGATTGCCAAATTAGCAAAATTGCAAGTGAATATCCCATATTTTACTGCCTCTAAATGATAACCTGACAACCACACTTCTGCTGTTCCAACCCACATATGGTACAAAACAGCATAAGTGTAATTACTGTCAAATTAGCATCACAAAGCCTGGGAAAAGTACAGTGAGTACTTATGAGGCAAACAATATTGTAAGTGACATAAACACCGTGTTGGTCATCATCACAGCCAAAAATTCCCGAACTTAACATCCTACGGTACACAGAATCACTCTTCAAATTTGGTCATTTTTCAAAACTGACTTTGTTCAGTTTGATTGAAAAAAAAAAAATCAACAAATCTGTGATAAAATGCTTGGCAAAGTCATAAGAGCTTTCTCTTGGACTGCATGGACATCGTCGCAGTGGATATTTCAGGAGGACGGTGTGATTTACATCAACTTTGTGACTGGTGGAGTGCTGAGCCGACGAAATTAGGTGGATTGCTTGTGTGTGACGTGACATCACCTTTGGATGAAAAGGTTGATGCACAATTAATCCAGTCACTGGGAAAGAAAAATCTTTGGATTAGTAAATCTGTTCAGGGAGAAGTAGTCATCTTGTCATACTTTGCAAATAAATGCTGTATACCTGCAAGGCCCCAAAAAATAGATAAAAGAGAATTGATGGCTTAAATATTAATTCTAGTATTTTTGAAACTGGGGCCTATTTTCTTGTCTATTTGTGTCCAAATGATAAATAAAGATAAATATATTCATTATCAGTCCAGAATTGGACAGAAATGTTATACCTGAAATACACTGCGATGCAATGTAACGGGAATTTGTCCCTGTCAGAGTACGCCACCTAAAAATGCGAGTATTTGCCACTGATGTTATTTTATAATATGTGAGTGTTTTATAATATGCTCAGTGTTATTTTATAATATGTCATGACTCAGTTGATACTCGGTACATAACACTGGCTTATTGAATGTTTGTTTTTGATGTTATCCTGTCATGCATGTACATGCTGATGCCAAGTCAAAAACTAAAACTTAATATAATAATACACCATTTGCTGTTTATTACCAGAATATGGCATTCATTTGTGTGAAATGGCGACGTTTCACCAAGAATCATTCATCAGGGCCAAAAATCGAACATTTGCGCGTACCGCAGATTCAGTAATGTCATTGCCATTTTAATCATTCATTTCTGGACATTCTTTAGCGTCATTCGGCACACAATAGAGAAATAATACTTTCATTTGCGTTAATATGAAAGGCATTAACACAGTCTTAAAAGTAAACTGCGACAATCAACGAACATTAAAATGCATTTCAAATTTTTATCACACCGTTTCACTTTCAATAGCATTTCAGGACCACGTTAGTGCAGATATCACAAATATTCACACGATTGTACAAACAGTTGAACGTTCTTAACATTCAATCTACAAAAATATTTTTTTCAGTTGAACAGTAGCCTACCTTTTGCTCATTGTTGTATTATCAGTGTGATGTACAGTAAGATTAGGTATGCCCTCCCAATTAGATGTTGAGTAATCTTTTTCATTAGTTGACATTATTTTAGAATAAAAAGTAACTTTAGGTAGCTTGCAAGTTTTCACTTCAAATTCCTGTTTCTGACTAGTTAGTTTGATCACTTACGCCCCCGATATTAAAAAAAAGAAAATAAAATAAAAAGCTTCTTATTTCGCCTCTTTTTTTTGGTGGCCTCTCGGTTTTCTTCCTCGGTGAACTCAGTGGCTAGCTGCCATTAGCTCGCTAGCTAACAAACTAATATTGTATAATGGTTAGCTACGGAAAGGTACTGCAAGCACACTTAGTTATGAAAGTGGCAATTAGCTAGCCTGCTACAGTACAGTTCCCAAAGTTACACTTAATTTTCAGCCAAAATGATTGCCAACAGCATTACATGGAACAATTTTTTTTTCTCATGCTCTCAGGCAATAAAATTTCCGCTAAAGTGATACATACCTGAGGTTATATCAAATATGAGGTTGGCTTTGAGAAAAGTAACGTGATGAAGAAAAATCTGGAAAAAATGCCAAATTACGGTTCTCTACGGCAAGCCACTGCAAACACCATGGGCTCTAAATTCGTTGAGCAGGCGCATGCGTGGCGAATGGGGGGAGCGCCGCGCCAACGAGGTGTATCCAGGCGTATTTTATAATTTCGTGCCCGGCGTAGGCCGGCGCAAGTACTCCTCTGTCCCGCCTCTGTCTTTCCTGCCGGCGCAGGCAAAGAGGGAGAAGAGAAGGCGTGTTTGGGTTTAACACAGCCAAGTCAAATCTTCACCAATCAAATGAGCTCCTCTCCTCACCTTTAATGTGTTGGAATATGGAAGCCTCAGTCCTATATCTGCATGACGCTTTAATGGTGCATTTTAATTTGCTGCTTCAGGCATGTTTTCTGCTCTTGAATGGAATTTCAAAACGAAACTACGTCAGATCATTCAAACTTATGATGTTAGAATGAAAGACGACGGCTACTCATTTATGTCTTCTGCCTGTATCATTGGGAACTGAAACGATGGATGGCATGTTCGCATTATTACACCCTGTTGTTGCTTAAAATTTTGGGATTAACATGCATGGACAACAATGCAAGATACGTTACACATTTATTTTCAATATGTGATCTTCGAGATCAGGCTGAATTCCTTTCCCCCACTAAAAACAAAAAAACCTAAGTGACAATAATAGTATTGAGCTGCTTGCATACAGGACACAAAACGAATTTTTCGCACGACAGATTACATTCAAAGTCAATGCAAAGATACAAATACACGCATGTATTCGCGTCTTTGCATTGACTTTGAATGTAATCAGTTGTGCAAAAAATTTGTTTCACGTCCAGGGTGCAAGCAGCTTTACTGAGCCTAGAACACAAGCATTTTATATATACACACACACACTGCCTGATGACAAGGCAGTTTGTGATTGGCTGAGAAAGATGTGAAGTCGTTAGTTTGCATCACAAATTCAGCTGCGTTGATTAAGCCAGGTCGTTTCCATTACGCATGTCAACCGCCTTTGACCTGACATCAGGACAATGGATTTAGAAACTATAATTTATGTCCTGATTCAGATAGTTACATTAAATAGTGGTTGTTGTAATTATATATTGCATTGAAATGTGCCTGACATTCTGGAAACCTGCCTGTGAGGTTTTGGTGACATGTGCGCACTGTGCGCCAGTCAGCCAAATTACCACTGCACATAAAGTAAACCAGATTGGAGCTGGCGAGCTCTCTGCGCATTTGCGGCGGAACCTTTATCCATGAAATTATCACTGCGTCATGATGAATATGTGACACCTTCCCCTACTGCGCCGCCACACCGATCTCGGTGCGTGTCCGTCTACCAAATTGCCACAGTGGCTGTGCATGGTGTTGTACCGCACGAAATTGGAACAAATTGAGTGGATTTTGAGGAGCACTTTGGGCCAGTGTTTCCCAAACTCGGTCATAGGGAACCACAAATTGCTTTAACTACCATTTGAACCCCAGAATTAACGTATAAATTTTTCAGTCGCTTTCCAGGTAAGAGATGATATTAATCTGACCTGAAATAGCAGCTTCAGAATCATTTTATGGTTCACAGGATTGTAGTGGGGAGAATGGTGCATCATTCATTCCCAGTCCATGCTCCAGACGCCTGCTCTAGCACTTTGTAACTGGCTGATTGGATCTGATTTCCTGCGAAAAGAGCATAGCACTTTATGGCACCAGCAAAGTCATTCCGCCAACTTTGGTCTTTAGCTGACTAAAAGATAAAGCTAGCAGAGTATTGTCAGTCTATAGATTGTGGGCATCATGGCTGAGGCAAAGAGACCGATGAGGACTTTTACAGGTGAGGCTAATAACAGAAAAAAAGAGACTGACCAAGCAAGAGGTGGACAAGCGTGAATGCTGGATTGGCGTTTAGTCAGAACTACGTGATGTGAAAGGTTGTGGGACAGACTCTAAGCCCATTGCGGTTAGTAATTTTACCTCAGCTGGCCTGCTATGTCTTTCACTGTTGCATCTGCTTGATGTTCGGCTGTGGTAGCAAATTTGTCCAATCGCTAGTTTTTAAAATTCTTTTAATCACAATCCAACTCATCTCATTTCAACAAAGATTTCATTGTTGGCTGAACCTCTATCTGGCATTGGTACTGGTAATAGTTATTTGTGTTGGTTCCTGTCAACTAGCTAGTTGTGTACTTCATCTTCTGCGCAATGGGAATCTAAGTTTTGTAAGTTTGATTTTGTTTACTAGTTGTTCTGGGTCCATTAGCATCCCTCAGAATTCCAATATGTTATAGCCTGGTATTAGCAGCATAGCTAAATGTCTTGCTGCTAAATGAAAGATAGTGACATTGATTGTTACTTCATCCGTGTCATCCCTGCCTCACAGGGATGAAAAGTTAGCTTTCTAACCTAAGTGCTCTCTCAGGCCCACATGCGAATAACCACATTTTAAAACGTTTAGTCATTCTTTGGCATAGCCATGCCAAGTAAGCCTGGATTGTTTTCAACCTTGCAGACCTGTCTCCGCTAGTTTGTGTACAATTACACCATATAATGTATATTATGTGCAATGTAGCAAAAAAATTTCAAATTTTGACTATGGTCTTTGGCAAGGTGTTCCACAAGGTGTTAGCAAGTATGAGACAAGCCTCTAACTAAGATTTTCTCCTTGCAGCTCTCCCACCGATATGATATGTGGATGATTGTGCCAGTGTGTGGCAGTCCGTCTGCTGCTGTTGGGTTTGTTCGTGTTTGTACTGGTTTTGTCACTTGTCACTGAGAGGTCAACTCTCTACAAGCTTACGATCACCAAGCACTCCAGGATATTGGATTTGCTAGTAATCTGATCAAGTTTGATCAAGGACAGAAAACTTTCCCCCCATCGCTTCTGACGGGAATACCTGCTCACCTCTTCTGGGTAATGGCTCTTCCTCCCCGTCGGAGACGCTTCAGAGCTCGGGGTAAACGCAGAGAGCAACTGGTGAAGCTGAAAGCCTCTTTGGTATCTTTATCAGGCCCTACTTTGGCCGGATATGGATCGACCCGGCACTACTTCTTCTCTCATCGTTCTCTGGAGCCCATCAGCACCTAGTTGATGCCTGTCATCAGCAGGGACTTCCATTCCTACACCTGTTCTCCCCGTCTGCGCAAAGGAGGGGCGAAACCCAGCAGCCTTCGACCTCTGGCTCGAGCTTCCCATGGAGATGATCGGCTTGTTGCTCCATCTCCCACCAGGATCGCCCTCGTGAATGCTAGATTGCTAGCAAATAAAACGTTCATCCGTAATGACTTCTTCGTCGCATGTGAACTGGATTTCTTGTGCATCACAGAGACTTGGCAGTGCGCTGGTGAGTCAAGCTCCTTCTCCGAACTCTTACTGACTGGCTGGGCATATTTCAGCGCTCCTAGGACGACTGGTGGAGGAGGGGGACTTGCGACCGTCTTTTAACAAAACTTTGACTGTAAACAGCTGGCCACTGTCACTTTCTCCAGCTTTGAGCGGATGATGTTTGAGCTGGGTCGTTCTCACCCTGTACTGTGTGCGGTGATATATCGACCTCCAAAATACAATAAGCATTTCATTACTGACTTCTCTAATTTTCTGGCTGAAGTAATGCCTAAGTATGATCACGCTTTAATTATTGGTGATATGAATATACACGTGTGTTGTCTCTCTAAGCCACTGGCTAGAGATTTTTTATATCTCATTGCTTCTTTTGATGTTGTGCACTTTTTGATGTTGTGACCGGTCCCACACAAGAGTATGGACACACACCTGATCTCGTCTTATCATATGGTTTACCCATTTCTAATATTGAAGTTTATTTCTAATCATAGGCCTGTTTTGTATGATGTATCTCTGCCATGTTACATCGACAAACAAGTTGCACCAGCTTGTCGATGCCATATGCTTAACCCTTTCACTGCCCTTCGTTTCTCGTCGGCATTTACCGGCGCTACTGTAGGTCTAGCTAGCTCAGCCAGCCCTGTGTGTGTGAACACAGATGAGCTAACCTCTTGCTTTGACTCCACACATTTACAAATCCTTGATATTTTCGCCCCCGTAAAAACCAGATGTTGTAAACCCATTACGGAGCCCTGGTTGAATGACAGCACTTGAAAAGCCAGAAGAGAGTGCAGGAGGGCTGAGTGTCAGTGGAAAAAGGATAAGTTACAGGTGTCCTTTGAGATTTTGAGGGACAGCTAGCGTATTTATCAGCAAATTGTCAAAGCTGAACAGATGAAACATTTTTCAGGCATTATTTTAACTAATTGTCACAAGCCTCAGGTTCTTTTTAAAACTATTAATAATATTCTGGATGTTCCCCAGTCTGTCGGTCTCGATGCCTCCTCTAAAACGTGAGCTCATTCTACAATTTTTTATTGACAAAGTAGCCAACATTAGAGCCAACATCTCTACCCCGACGCACGACTCCTCTACTACAGTCACCTGCCCCGCCACTTTTAGCCATTTTGAGCCTGTGTCTCTCTCTCAGTTAGAGGAAATTATATCCCACATGAAACCTCTGGCTCCCCCTTAGATGTCCTTCTCCCACGGCTGGTTAGAGAGACTATTATGGTTATAGGACCTACTTTACAAAAAATCATGAACGAGAGCTTTGCAGGAGATGTACCAGCAAATTTTAAACATGCTGTAGTGCAACTGCGTATTAAGAAGCCCAAACTTGAGGCTTGTTGTTATTTGTTATCCTTTCTGAACACCCATGGCATTTTGGAAGTGTTTCAGTCCGGTTACAAGGTGCTGCACAGTACTGAGACTGCACTCCTAAAAATTTTAAATGACATTTTTTTGGCCACTGACTCTTGTGACTCTCTCCTTCTCGTACTGTTAGATCTCACTGCAGTGTTTGACACAGTAGATTGCAGTATTTTACATTCTCGCCTAGAGCACTGGGTTGGCATCAAAGGTTCAACTCTGGAGTTTTTTAGGTCATACCTGTCTGAAAGGAGTTTCTGCGTCAGTCTGGGGGACACAGTATCCTCCACGGCATCTCTCCACTGCGGAGTGCCTCAAGGCTCAATCCTTGGGCCAATTTTATTTATGCTGTACTTGCTCCCCCAAGGATCTATTTTTAGAAAACATGATGTCTCCTTCCACTGTCATGCAGATGACAGTCTAATCTACCTGCCTTTGCGGCGAAACAGTCCTGACTCCTTAAAAGCTTTATTTGCATGCCTGGAAGATGTCAAAGCACGGCCGGGTTTAAACTTTTTAAATTTCTATAACGACAAAACTGAAGACATGGTGTTTGGTTCCAGCAATGTACATGTGTTACCTGCTGATGATCTGGGCCCCTTAAACCTTTCGTGAAGCCAACTGCTACCAATCTAGGGGTGAAAATTGACTCTGACCTAAAAATGGATGGACAGATAAATGCAGTGGTGGGAAAGAGCTTTTTTCACCTCAGGAGGCTGCCCAAGGTCAAACCTTTTTTATTGCGTTCTGTTTTTGAAACAGTTATGCATGCTTTCATGATATCCCGCCTTGACTATTGTAATCCCTTATATGTCAGCGTTAGTCAGGCCTCCATCTCCCGCTTACAGTTAGTCCAGAAGGCTGCTGCTCGTCTGCTAACCGGTACACATAAGCAAGAGCACATCACCCCGCTCCTGGCCTCCCTCCACTGGCTTCCTGTGCTTTTTAAGATTGATTTTAAAATTTTACTGTTGGTTTTTAAGTGCCAAAATGGTTTGGCACCCTCCTATCTCTCCAACCTGTTGGAACCCGATGTTCCTTCAAGGTCCCTCAGGTCCTCCGATCTGTTTCTCCAGGCCGTCCCTAAATCCAGGCTGAAGCTCAGGGGAGACCGGGCTTTCAAAGTGGCAGCCCCAAAGCTGTGGAACGAGCTGCCTCTGAATGTCAGGCAAGCCCCCACTCTGCAGGTGTTTAAATCACACCTAAAGACACATTTTTATTCCTTAGCTTTTAAAACATAGCCTGAGTAACTGCTCATGTGACACCATGTATGTTTTCGGTTTTTACGTGTTATTTGTTTTTTTTTTATCTTTTTAACTGTACAGCACTTTGGTTCAACTTTGTTTTTAAATGTGCTATATAAATAAAGTGGTATGGCATGGTATGGTATACGTGGCTAGTCTGTCTCTGTTGGTGGAATAATGGTGTTTTCTGGTGCAAGTCAGGCTGTTCCTAGGGTGTTTGTCAAGGTTCTTATTCACACCCGGTATGAGTTGACCATACTCTCTTGAAGGAATTTTATTGAGCCAGCGACTCCTGGGAGGATTCTCCTCTGTTCCAAATCCCCCCACTTGAGAGTTAATTTTCTCTCACTGAAATATTTCAATAAATTTATTTTTCTTCCCTTCAGGAATTTGCTTTGATCACTACAAAGTAAGAGACATCCAAACCAACTACAGACTGAAAAGCTTCTTTTTAAGTGATGTATATTCAACAGGATTGGCAGCAGTCAAGCCTCTGTGTTTTTGGTCTACTTTTCCCTATTATCAATTTTCATAAATAAGCCGATTTAATAGCTAGGGGGGGGGGGGATTCCATTTTTTCTCACAGGGCCAGTTGATGAAGAATAGCTTTTTCCTTCAAGTTATCATTTAAAAACTATATTATATTATGAGACAGGTTTATTGTCTGGTGCCACCCTTACCCCAAAACAACTATTGATGTGATTTCAGTGTTGTGGAAAAATTTCCAATATCAAAATAAAATCCTGAGAGTTTAGGTCACATAAGGGTGTGCTGCCATTGTCACAATCATTTTGTTGAAGGTGGTCATAAAACTCAGTAATTTCCTCGTCTTTACTTTCGGAAGAAATCAAGCATTTTGAATATAGTTGGAAGTCTTACGTCTCCTCTCATGAAAACAGTGAAATTCAAGCACTTGAAAACTGTCAACAACCTATAGGTCTCCTGTGATCTGGAAAAAACTAGTAAGTTTATCAAGGATCTCGCAGTTGAACAAAAAATTTTAGGTTCTGGACTTTTCCTAACAGAAAAAAAAAATATGATAGAAACTTGATTTTCAAACTTCAAATGACACTAATAGCTAGTTTTTAAAGATTTTCACCGCTCTCAATTACTGCTAATGAAGGCTAAACTCAGTTTGTACCAAAAGTGACACAAGCACTAGGTTTTTCCAAATCAAAGGAGAGGTGCACTCTGCAAAAATTTGTTTATGAGCAAAAAACTCTTGGACTTTATGATGCATTGTCTTTCGATACGAAAGGGTGTTAGTCATTAGTCTTTGGACTATTTAAATTATATCACAATCTTTTAAAGTATGAAAAACTCATCAAACAAAGAAGAAATCAGGAAGGGGCAAATACTTTTTCACAGCACGAACAGTGAGGAAGCATTGAGGTGCTGATATAATCCTTTTTATCCTGGTGTGGAAACACTTATTCCTCCTAATGAATCTTGCTGATCAGTCAGTAAAATGGAGAGAAAGGCTAAGAAAATTGAAGCAGGAAGCCTGTGCATTTGCCTCATTTACATACAGCAGTGCGGACTGGGATTTGGAATTATTGGTGTGAAATGGTTGTTTACTGATGATACAAAAACACATCACAACATGTTCATTTATATAACAAAGTGGTTATTATTTAGTTTGATATTCAATTACATACTCTACCAAGGAACAGTGTGCAGAACCCTTTTTTTCTATTTAAACTCATGGATAAAAACAAACAAAAGATGTTACAAATATAAATTGTTTTTAAGATCACATAACATAATTAAACAGATCGAAAAGGTAGGCAGGGCTATGGCTGCTGAAACAATATAATGAATAAAATCACTGTCGTTGACTGAATCTACTGTCTTTGACAATCAATTTCCTTGCTCATACAAATCCAAAGCTATTACAGAAACCATATACTTTGATGGTGTGAACTGTTTATGATCACAAAAAAGCAGTTTGCTTTATTGGTTGTCATGGTGATGCTGAAATTGGGGAAAAAAGTAGAAGCAGACCAATTGCTCCAGATCAATTTCAAGTTAAAGTGCACTGCCTAACAACATTAACAACAGGTTAAAATCATTATGGTACTTATAAACTGAAACCGGATTCTTCTATGAATGGCACATTTCCACTTCACATACCCCTGCCTCCTGAAAAAACATGATTATTTTCTTGTTTTACATGTTTGTTGTGGTTCATGTCATTTTCTTTTCATTAGAAGTAAACACCCAGCTACATACATGACAAAAACACATTAGCGTTAGCCAGAGAGGGACATGCCATAGCTGTATCCCATAAAATAGTCAACTCTTCAAAGACAAAAGCCGGTATTAGTCCATAGTATTCCTCTCGAAAATTGCATCTGCCTTCCTCAAATACGCATCATACATATATTACTGTATATATACTGTATATATTACAATATGACATACATGAAGCAAAAGTGTGCAGGTGTTGGTCGTTTCCAACTTACCAGACTAGGCAGTGTGATCTAGAAAGAAGTCATGAATCATTTATTCATGCACCATACATTGAAAAAGAATAGATAAATGGTGTGTTTATTAAATTGGATTCATCTCTCTTGCCGCGCTTTATAAGCAATGATTCATGGCAAGCATATGATTTCCCAGTGAGGTACAGTCCATAATTGTTTATCAAGTCAATGATAAATCAAAATTGAGCAAGTGATTATTAGAAAAAAATATTCAGCATGATTACCAAAATTAGTTTGGAATGGATTAGAGAGATCTGAATTTTTGATTTGTTCTTAATTTTACTTGTCTCTGAGGGGCAATCAATAGCGTTTCATTCTTCTGAAGTAAAAAGAATATATACATGTTTACCATCAGGTGAATAGGTTTGTAATATAACTGTACAACTTGATAACCGCATCAGATTAAATTGAAGTGTCACTTTCTCCTCTCTCAGTATCACAGGCAGCATTTGCATCAACAGGCTACAATACATCAGAGACTCTAGAACCTTCTCAGATCTACTGTTGCGGAGGCTGTATGAACAGACCGTCTTAAAACAGTGTTGTGGAGAAGGAACTGCTCTATTACAGACCAGCAACAGGTTTTACAATAGGAGGAATACTGTGATTATGGCATGTGTGATTACTTTAGAACAAGCTCTCATTTGCAGGGGAGTTGGAGACAGATGTAAAAACTTGCAGAATTCTTAACTGTGTTCCGCTGAGGGCCGTGGAACCCTCCGGTGCCCTCGCATATATAAAGAATTCATTTTTCTTATTCCCAGAAGGCCGAGCTTTGCGGAGCAGAAACGGGTGTTGGAAAAAAAAAAAACAAAAAAAAAAACGAATAAACATAAAATGAAATCACACTAATGATGTTCGGCCTGTCTATCTGAGACCAGGGGCCTCGGAAAATGGAGGTTCCACACACCGCAATGCTGAGATCTCTCTAAACTGCCCCATTAGTGCAGTTGTTCCTATTTGCAAAGCCTTTGCTTTGATTACTGAGAGAGCTTGATTTGCAAGTAGCTGCCTGTGGCTTTTATGGTAATTCCAAAAACGATGATGCGATGGCGACTGACTGCATACACCCAGAGGAGCCGGTTGGGGTTGGGGGTGGGTATGGGGGGGTGCAGTGAATAGGAGTGTTGTGATTTCTTCGGGAGGCAGTCTCCATTTTGTCTCTGTCCACCAGACCTCTCCCTCACCCACTCCTTTAGGAAAAGTGGCTTTGCTCATGTTTTTGACACTCGCAGGGCAGTGAAGCCCCACACAGTGTTTCATTTTTCCCTTTCTGAAACACCCATGGACACAGAAATGCATTTTTTTTTTTCAACTCTCCCAGACTGTACACATCTGAGGGAGAGAGGGTGATTGCCTTGCATTTATTTCCTATTTTAAATATTAGGAGATTTATTTTAGGAGAATTGGGACACCTTATCTCAGGGAATGCAGAAAGTCTGAGAGGTTATGCAGTGTTTAGTGAAGCCATCCTTAGATTCTTGTAACAGAGCCAGAGAGCAGTTGGAATTGACACCTGGGAAAAAAAAAAAAAAAAAAAAACCCAAACCGTTCAAAAAAAAAAAAAGCTCAGCGTCATTCGGTCTGTATAACCTGCCTCTTCTGAGCATCTAAGCAACAGAATTTTACTGCCAACAGAACTCAAAATGTCATGTGAATCAATAATATAAAAACCTGTGAACTTTTCTAAATTAGCCTCTGCAAAAACGGCAGTCGAGCAGTACAGACCTGAGGCTCAACTCATTTTCTGAGGATAGAAATCAGGTTAGTGCTGTGCACGCCCTGAAGGAAACCTTACCAGGATGCCAATCCATGCATAATTTAATACGCGCATTTGTATGTCAACACAGAACATACATGTGCATGCAAGCACATACATATTCATTCTTGTATGCGTGCTTAGTACTCGCAACAAACCCATCGGCCACCCTTGGTATCTACTGAGTAAGAGAGCAGATCTCTGAAGTTGCATAAGGTTATCTATAGATGTTATTTTAGGGGTTGTATTTTCAATGCTGATACTTATGTAAGAGATGTACTGGTGGTTATATTTCGCTCTATGCAGATGAGGAAACAAAATCACAGCTCTGGGCTAAATTTTCAGACTTAGTGGAAATATATGCCCGAAGATACTGAAGCGTTAGACTCCTCAAATGGTAGAGAATTCAGGAAAGGTCACTGCAAGCCAAAGGTCCAGTTGAAACGATGCGGAGGGCAGAATCGTTTTGCAGACGAGTATGTAACTTAGCTCAGTTTTCCCTGCCAGATGGTTTTACAGCAAAAAGCGAAATAGCAAGAACTAGCATAGACCTCCTGTTTTTTTTTATGCCGTTTGTGTGAAGATTTTACTCAATTTCTCAGTCAGTAAGTGTTTGCGCTGACTCACACTGAATCAATGCCACACTTAGTTTTACCAGTCAAGCATTAAGAACACAGATGAACAACTGAGCAAAGCGATGAATTAAAACGGACATGAACCGAAACGAGAGAGAGAGAGAGAGAGAGAGAGAGAGAGAGAGAGAGAAAAAAAAGAAACCAGTCAAATATCATAGCCAATATTACATTTTCTCATTAGAGCCATGGAGAAAGTGAATAGATATGTAAGGCTTATCACTGATACCCTTTTATGCGCAAGTTAAGTGTGGGTATGTGTATGGGTGCATTGCGTATGTGGGTATATTTTGCGTGTCCGTGTAAATGCGGATGCACATTGGTGTGTGTCTGTGCCTGTGTACGTCCCTGTGTGTTTTGATACATGTCCGTCCTCTTCCCCAGAGGAAAGCTCGATGCAGGTTCACACATCTTGGCATTTTGGCAGTCCCTCCCCGAGTGCATCCACGGGCAGGCCCTTCCTGTCATGTGACTCTCCACTTCCTGTACACGTGTCTTTGGCACTTATTGTTTCCTGTGATGCACGGGGGGGCTGGCGGAGTTGGTCAGCAATCACCGAGCCGCGGGGTTGGCAGTGTGGCGCGAGCGGGATCTTTCCAGAACGGCCCGTCGGTTGTCTAGGGAGAGGGAAAATCACAAAAGACAAGAGTTACAAGGCCAAACACAGAAGAGCGATGGACTCCATGGACTCATGGTCCCTAACTGGGAATCAGTTGGGATGTGGTAGCTCAAGTGCGGGGCAATGGAGTTTTTGGCACTTTATTAGTATTCTATTTATATTAATTTTCTTTTTTTAGGGAGGAAGAGGTTGGTTTGCAGTTTTGAAAATTACACTAATAGTTACGTTAGAGGGGGAAGGATGTTGGGAGGTGCCTGTCCGTGCAGTGTGTCGAGGGCAGCCCAAAGCCCAGCTACAAGGAATGAACACAGAGGACACACAGAACCTTCCTGCCCATGGTGGGGGGGGGGTCAAAATACACCAAAGAGGGGGGGGATCAGGACAGCTGACAGGATACTTGGAGGTAAAACCTAAGCCAAGAGAGCAATTCCTCTAACCAACATAAATTCCTCAAACCTGCCATCCTAACCTGGCGGGATGGAGGTAATACACAGGCTTGACCGCAATTATTCTGACCACAAATATGGGTCTGACCCCATTTTTCGGCCAAAGATGTGAGGCATTCTGTTTCCAGCCGGCTATAAGGAGACCCAGGGCACAGGGGAGGGCCCCTCTGAACTCCCAGTCCTAAGAGCTGCTGTGTGAACTACTCAACTGCATCCAGGTACTATTAATGGGTCCAGCATTATTTTCCTTGGACACCAGCCATTTCAGCAAATGTGGGACAATCTCCTTCCTCAGCTTCATTTCGGACAAAATACTGGGTCAGGATTGACTAGCCATTTTCTTGAAGAATTCGCCAAATTGAACTCCTCATTGAGAGAAGGAGGTAGAAGACACATAGAGTGTTGACAGTGTGAGATGGGCAGAGAGAGGGAGACGGTGGACGAGGGGACGATGGAAGACTGCGCGTTGCTGGTTGACCTCCAGCTGCAATTGCCGTTCAGTTTTATGACCTTTCAACTGCGAGCATTTTGTTTCCCCTCAAAGTTTCTGGCAGAAAAGTCATGGAGTGACTTTAAGCGAGTGCACGGCTTTCATCCGCTTCCATTTCGCAGTCATCAGAGGCGTCCTCAGCCCGCCTCAGGGCTCTACTCCTTTACAATAATGAAGTGTTGAATACAAACTAGCATGGCCGCTTCCCAGGAAAACCAAAGAGCAAACTTCCCGATTCAGAGGTAAGAGAGAGAAGGGAGAAAAAGGATAGTTTTTCTGGCATTCCCGCACAATTCCCAAGACGATGACCTCATTTCCTGTGCACTGCACATTCCTCTTGCCCTTGTATCCACAAGAACGATATAATACAAGATCCTCCAGGACAATGTAGTCTTATGGGGTCAAAAATAAGGCCAGATGGGCTGTTTATACTGAAACATGTGGGCGATGAGGAAGATTAAATAGTAGTGTGGGACTAGAACGCTGTGTGGGAGGTTAGAGATGAGTCCGGGGACAAAAACATGAATCTCTTCTTTTATCTAAACAATATTTTGCTCATTTTTTAAACTTAAGCTTAACTTTTTATAAAATATGACTTTTCATCTAACAGCCATGCACTTTTTTCCCGTTGATAAAGTAATGCGTAGATTCAGTTGAGCTGCTGATTCACACTTTCAAGTAGCTGCCCAAGGTCACATTTGAACTTCTGTTTTGACACGGGTAAAGCCTTCATTGTTGCGCTAGCTCTGGTGAGAAAGTACGAGATTCGCACGCGGCGGGCAAGGCTTTGTTGCATTTGCCTCACAGACCTAGCATGACATCCAAAACCTCAGTTTCAGTTTAAATGGGTACATTTCACATCTCTCTAAAGACAGAGGGGTAAATAGCCTCCGATATTTTTGCAACATTAATTCTAAGTTATCCCAAAGTAAGCGCATCAGAATAATTGAGCCAAACGACAGCAATTTCAACAGGGGGAAGGAATAATACATCTGCTTTCAACAGAAGCGAATAAGACAAAAAAATAATAATAAGAGGACAAAAAGAGAAGAAACCTAGACACTGATCACAGATGAGTCTGATGCCACTAGTTTGATGACTTTTTTACCTCCCCTCCCAGAGGACGCGTCTCGACGAGCGTAAGAAGCAGAGAAACATGGGAACTGACTAACAAAATAAAACATTCCCAATTACTGTAGGGAGATGTCAACACAGCAAAACTTAATTAAATGTTAAAGCTCTCCATTGTTTTTCAACTGTTAAACCGTCAAGGGGGGCAAATCCACAGTGACATCAGTTTGTTCAAATGGTACGTCGTAATGAACCAGAATGTTTTGCTGTGATGATTCAACTCACTCAAGGTCTCGGAGCCCTGAGGGAACATTTAACAACCGTGTTTTTGCAGTAACGTGCATGGAGCAAAATGGAAGCATTCCCGCCCAATTTGGACATATACTGTGAGTGAGGAGAAAGACTGAATGTCCCTCGCGTGTCCTCTGATTCAGATTACATGAGAAGTTTTGTGTTTCTCTCGTTGTTTTGTAATTAATAGAAATTGCATCATCATTAGCTCTGAGGCCCCCCCATCAAGCCTGATGTCTAACATGAACAGAGGAAATAAATCCAGTCAAAACGTCAGACTCCGTCTCATTTTCTTTAAGTATTGAAAACAGAAACTGCGCGCTATTATCTCTCAAAGAGAATACAAGTGGCGGTGAAGTGATTAAATGTGTCAAATGTCTCATAACTCTCAGAGACTTACAAACACTTTCATCATGTCAGAAGTCATGTTGCTTAACACTACTCATAAGACTATGAGCAAGTAAAATGGTTTCCATGGGAATTTCACTGCCTCCATTTTAGAGAGACAGTAATGCTTGCAATTCAATAGGGGTAGCAATCTAAATGGAATTGAAAATGTTGCCTTGCAGCGATTTAACCTTTACGTGATCCATCAGCAAATCGCTGCATAGTTATAATGCCCTCTCAACAAGTAATGTGCATCAACGGCAGAGAACAGCGCACAAAAGAACCAAAATATTGAAGTTGCACGCACGAAAAGACAAATACACATGTGCACGCACATGCATTCACGCACGTGTCCAAGCACTGATGAACACAAACACCGGTTCACGCACACACAAAAAGTTTGCACATGTGGAGAGGTGCTCACGGGCAGAAGCATGGAGGTTCAATTTATATGAAATCACCAGAACTCCCTATGTCACTGACTAAAAACTGTTTAAAATGTTTTGTTCCATGTGCCAAATGATGAAATCTGTTTATTGCACAGTTTATTACACATATACACACGTACGAGCGCAAACACACGCAGACTCTCACTCATCTGCAGAAGCATCCGACACCCCTCACCACCCTGGAGACAAAATGCAATAAAAGTGATTAAATCTTTCTGCAAAATGTGTCAAAATGTGCGTTTACCCCGGACTCAGTGAGCACTGCAATGGCCCGTATCTCGCACTCTCATCTCCAGCCTCAGCCGACAAAACTCATGGCTGGCCAGTAATGGAGGGGCATAGACAGGGACAATATATAACAATATATACAAACGGGGTGGGTAAAGTAGAGGAAACGTATTTCTCAGGCTGTTCGTTATGGGACCGACCGGTAGAGCAAAACTACAGTTTCACAAAAGAGGGCACTTCTCGCCGGGGTGAGAGTAATTGCCTTTTTGGGGGGTGAGGAGCCTGGGTGTGGGACACAAATCAAAATGGAGGACAACTTCAGACCCAAGCAGGAGGGAGAGAGAGAGAGAGAGAGAGAGAGAGAGAGAGAGGAAAGTCAGAATGGGCAGAAAGCGTGTAAACTCTGGGAACGCGCTACACATGGGCAGCTGAGGATTTATGAGCGCTGGGTGAAATGTGAGCTTCATTTCAGGGCCAGAGGTGGATTGTGGGAAATAAATAAAACACTTGTAATTCACCCTGAGGAATGTTGGATTTCACACCTGGTTAAAAACACTTTCGATATGGTGTTGCACTGTTTCTGCCTGCTGTTTGATCACAAGGGCCATTAATAAAAAACGATAAATCAGTGCAATGTCCAGTTACTGCACGGCAGCGCTATATCAGACATTACCGAAACATACAACTGAAAAAATAAACTACTAACTTTAATGAACGGTTTCCTAACAATCACGATATCTGAAAAGCAATTTACAATTATGCGTTACAAAGATTTTGTTGAACATCTACAGAGGCCTCAACTAGCATTAGCACCCTTTGAGAATATTAGCAAGAAAGGTAATGAAAAAATGTGGCTGTGGTTTATCCTCCCAATCTTTTGATTAAAATATTAACAAAAATCAAAATGTATTCAAACAAAAAGATTGGGGGAAAAAATGTGCTCACATTGAAAAGAAATACTTTTCCCAAAAACGTGCCACGAAAATCAAAGTCGAAAGAAAAAAAAAAATTCAAATTTATTAATATCTAAATAAAAATGCAAATACCAATTGCATAAGCTCACAACAAACTGAAATGGTCACCCATCACTTCCTCTTTCCTGAGGGTACATAAACAAGCCAGTTTTCCTTAGTCAGCCATCTCCATGGTAAAGACAGAAGGGCGAGGTATTATAAACACAAAGAGCAGTTTGCTATGCCTCCGCCTGCCATAGTTTCATACACAGTTCATCTGCCCTCGGTCGGGAGTTACCATGTCTGACTTGGTGAAAATCTCCCGATTCTTTCAGTCAATATTTGTGGCGAGCAATATGATGGATGCAAGCATTGACTAACAACCGGAAAACAGTATACCTCCCACCAACTGTGTGGGCAGAGGCATATAAAACAATGATGTGCAACAAAAGATTATTGAGCTTCACAAGAGTGAAAATGGCTGAGAGTACATGGCAAAAAAAAAGTTTAAAATACCCATCTTGACTACCAGGGTTAAAATCTAGAAGTTTCAGGCATATGGCAAAAAAAATCTGCCTGGAAGAGGATGTATGCCTTTTTTGAACAAAGGCATTGTAAGGAGACTGGTAATAGTGGCATGGGAAGCTCAGAGGATAACATTTGGAGTAAAAAAGATATTAATTATGTCTCTCAGTCAGAAAGTCTTCAAAAAACTATGATCTGATGCCTTCTCCACAGTAACAAGATGTTTGGGAGAGTTGCCAGAAAAAAGCCTCTGTTGTAATAAAAAAACAAGTCATACGCCTGCAGTCTGCCAAACGGTACTGGAACATCCAATTGGACTGGGTTCTATGGTTAGAGGACACCAAATAGACCTCTGTGACAATCAACACCAGAGGTGTGTTTGGCATAAAAATACATTCAGACAGTCTGTAAGAAAACCTCATCCCCTCTGTGAAGTGCGGTGGTAGATATTTGATGATGTGGGGCAGTTTTTCCTCTGAGGGCTCTGGGCAATGTGTTAAGATTCACGATACCATGGATACCATCAAGTGCAAGCTGATATTTAATGAAAACTTGACTGTCTCTCCCAGACAGAATAAACTGGGCCATGGTTGGATGTTCGAACAGGACAATAATCCAAAATCTCATTAAAAATCATCTAAAAAACAGTTTGCCGACCAAAGAATTGAGGTTTTGCGACAGCCACCTCGGTCTGCTGACATAAGCCCAATACAACCTGAAGAGCAAAGGAATTTGAGGGATATGGAGAGATTCTGCATGAAAGACCAGTCTGAGATCCCCTTGCAAAGTCTCCTCAAACCTCAGTGTATAAAATACAAAAAAATTTTAAATCGGCATTTGACTGGAAGACAAGTCTGCGATGATAGTAATAGCGTAAAAAGTGAAGGTATCAAGATCTAATATTTCCAGACACCCGTACAAAAATGCAGAACTCACCCAAATGCAGAATTTAAGTGAGCTGTAGAGTTGCCGAAAATTTAAAAAATGACTGTTTAACCCCTTCAGTAAAACATGGAGGTTGTGATATTATGGTTTGGTTTCCAGTCTGCTGGAAAGGTGGCAGTGATCTCATAAAAATTGACGGAATCATGGCTCTAAAGAAGTACCACAGCATCCTTGTGGGGCACGTTCTGCCATCTGGAAAGATTTTACTTTCAACGAGATAACGACCCTAAACACTTTCTGCGGTGAACAAGAATTATGTCAGACGGACAGAAAAATCTGGTGACATTGAAGTTATTACTTGGCCTGCTCAAAGTCCAGACCTTAATCCGATCGAGCAAATCTGTTATAACATCGATAAAATCTCTTTGGAATCAACTTCAAACATCGGATTGGTTCAGCGAATGAGGAATTTTAAAAAATATGGAAAACTATGCCTTAAAGATTAGATGCTGTAATCAAAGGATGGCCACACTAGATAGTGACTTTTTCCTTTCAAAAAGACATTATTATTTTTGTTTTTACAAAATATTATCATCTGTTTACTTTTTTTCATCCATATAATCCAATATTACATTAAAGCTTGAATAGTACTTGATTTCTGATTTATCTACATTTTATTATATGTATAACTATCACAGCACACTACTGTAGCATGATTTTTTCCTTTCAATAGTTTTATATAAATTTAAGGTTTTATGTGTCTTAATATTTTTTAATTCAACATCAAAAGGTGAACAATGAAGGCATTCATTCATAATTACTAATGTTCATATTTGCCAAGAGTGTCAGAATCAGTGGAGGCCCCTGTAGGTAATCCATTCTAACTATGGATGCAGAATATCCTGATTCCATACAGGAATTCCACACAGTAATATCATTCACCGCACTCACATTGGATAGTTTTAGCAGAAGGAGCGTAATGAGGAAGCTGTTTCAGCCCTTAAGAGATGCAAGTTTAAAAGTTTGTTCTGTCTAAGGGCGGAAGTAGACAGAGAGTTTACATCATGTGGATGTGGGAACCAAGTGAGACAGGCCTGGGTAAACGCTAAGGAGTGGCACAAGTATTTCTCATCTGAAGTTTCAAAAATTTCTATCAAATGCACATTTCTGAGTAGCGAGTGGAAGAGCAATCAAAGGGGATCAGGCAATGCAGCATCATGAGGAAAGTCTACGCAAAACTTTTAAGGCATGATTTAAACAGGTACGGAAAAGGTTGAAGCACTACTCGACTACAAGCTGAATTCCAACCAGCCCTGTCCGAGGAAATATGCAAACCTGACAGCAGGCTGAGCAAAACAATCGCAGTTATGTGAAAAGGCAGAAAAATCACAATGCTGCCGACTAGAACAGAGTGCAGATTATTCAATGGGTGTTTTTTTTTTTTTTTTTTAAGTTCTCTTGACATCCATATCGTGGCAATTTCATCGAAGCAGGTCATTGCGCAGCTGAACACTGACCCAGTTAGCTGATGCAACCGCTATCCCTGCCTCTCATGGCCCTACCTAAGGGACTGCATTAAAGTTTCAGAGCCTTATTTAAGAGTACAGCGCACACGAGTGTTTAAAAGACACCATCTTATCAGATTTAGCTAGAGGCTGGCTAGCCCTATTGCACCCCCCCCATCTCCTGCATTGTCCTGTGCAGCGGCCCAGCACTGTGTGCTGGATGAAAGGCGGAGAGTAATGTCCCCTGGCAGCTAACCACACAATACGGGACAGGAGAGCTGGAAATCACTACACATGTCGATAAACAAATGCTTATTTTTAGAGGGAAGAAAAGTACTAGTTTATCTTCTCTGCTCGAGCCTTGGCAGGTGTTTGCCAGGGACAAACAGAGCGGGAAAAAGAGCGGCTGTGTTCCATTACCTCGGCGAGTCTGACGCATGCGCTCCCCGATCGTCTGAAAAACCAGGGCTGCGCCTCGTCTTACCACCATCCGAGTTTAATTAAAAATAACAAGCGCGCCAGGCCTTCGACCATCGCCGCTTCTAACAGCCACCACTTCACTAATAATCTTTCAATCGGGATTAAAATTTTTTGGAATAGAAAGGCAGGCTGAAAAACAAATTCCGGCACTCTCTTCCAAAACAGACTGTGGGGAGGCAGCAACAAGGCAGGAAGAGCGAAAAGAAACAAACCAAGCAGCTGCACGAAAAAAAAAGAAAACGATTTTGTGATCGATCGTAGCCAAGGGCAACGCTACAGATCTCTCAAAGACATGATCACCTTCTCGGGAGCGAGCAGTGGTCCATGTAATGGCAGCACACATCAACAGACAACTGAGAGCAGAGATGAATACTTTATGCCTTCCTTCAAAAAAACACAAACATTTCTCGGAAGAGGGAGTTATAGAAGTATCCTTTCTCATTTCAGAAGAGATAAAGCAGTGCTGCTCTTGGCTTTGCAGGCCACTTGGTGAGCAGAGGTGTTTGTGGGCCTCCGGAGGATGGCGGATAATTACAGGCTTCAGCCTCCTGCGGGACAGAAGCTCGGAGGAGAACTCGGGTGGCTTTGTGACGGGAGCTTGACCAGGCCGACAGGACCAGGAGCGGCTAGCTTATAAATCCATGGCGATTACAGGCACCCGAGGCGCTCCTCTCTGATCCTGTGAGGATGACTGCAGCTCAGACTGGACCAAGGAAGCAGGAGGACCTGAGAGCCACCCGGAGCCTCTCATAAAGTTTGGGACAAAGACAAGTTTTTCTTGATTTGATTCAGTACTCAAACAATTCACTTGTGCATCATGTGCACATTTCCCCACTTCCAATGTGTAGAAACTCACTGTATCGTTTATAAACAGTCTCCAATTTTGGGGTACGTAATGTTTGGGACATATTTTCCAAGGTTAATTCCTTCATCTCGAAAAGTGAATCGTTTGATAGACTGTGTAGGAGTCAATTCGAGACTAAAAATGCCATTGTTTCAGAAACGAGGAGACTCACTGCTCCGGAACACAAACAAACAACCAATGAGGGCAAATGCGCTCCCATCAATGTGACCCGAACCATCACTCAAAACAGTCTGACAAGTCTCATTCACATCTTGAGGGATCTCTAAAACATAAAGATAAGCATGAAGACCAGACTGTTCAGCTTTGGCATAGTTCATGCTAGAGCTAATAAGTACAGGACCCTCACATCCTATTGCTGTAATTTTCACCCTCACCTTCAATAAGCCGGTGTGAAGCCGTAAGTTCCTTTAAAAAGAAAGTGGGTATTTTTAGCACAATGAACTGCACTGCTTTCACCAGAAAAAGAGTGGTGAGGTAGCAGCCTAACAGACGCTACGCAAACTGACTTCATTCATTTACAGCAATAGCACAGAACCACCAAAACCACCAACAGCCAGCGCACACATGGCATGGAGAGGAGCCAGTAATTATGTACGTGCCCGTGTGTTGCGAGCGTAGTGAAGCGAGTGGATGGAAGGAGGCATTAGCAGGAGGCAGAGTAATTACTCCAGACACTCCGTTGTAGACTCACCTGCCTAAATGGGGTTGATCGGGCCTGGAATTGTATGCCAGCCAAAGAAAAACCTTGCCTGCCGTGGGTGGCTGATTGACAGCAGAATAAGCAGGCAGATAGTTAGACAAATGGATACTAAGATATAGATTGACAGACAGATGGGCATGTAAATGGATGGTTTGGCAGCATGATAAGGTAAATAGACTGATGGATCACCGAACAAATAGTGGAAGAAAATATCTGGTGTGGACAAAAAGCGCCCAGAAAGATAAGTAGAGCGATACCAAGATAAATATAAATAGATTTCATTGATAGGGAGAGAAAGAGAGATCTGAAAACATTTTTTCTCTCATTCATTGTTTTTCTTTTTAAATGCTGGGATCTGTTTTTTTCCCCCAAACAAATTTTTCTCAAGGAAGGCCCGACTGATTGCGGCAGAAGCTTCCAGAAAGAAAGCAGCAGGTGGGTTATTTGTAGATATGTTACTATCGAGCTTTCTCCCAGTTTGCAAAGGAAGCCGACCCATAAATTGCATCCTGCAGAGAGGACGGTGAACTCATCCGTGAGGAGAAAGCCACATACGTGCGGACCGTGAGCAGTGCGACAGGACAGGCTGGGTCACTGATGCATATGCGGGGTCAGACCAGGTGAGTCCATTTCAGCGGCTCACTAAAAAGGAAGGTTGGGGGGGGGGGTTGCTTTGAGAGGCTTGGGCTAAAAGCTCCCAGGGCTTAATTGCCACCCAGGCAAAAGTGAAAGGGATCTCCCCTGATGCTCGTAATTGACCCAGCTTTTGTTTTTGTGATGGTGACATGAAACATACACAAGAGGGGTTTAAAACTGCCGAGGCACCATCATGTCCGGGGAAACAGATGCGCTTTTGCAGGTGCGAGGGGCAGGAGTCCGGCCCAGAGAAACCCTGAATGGGGCTTTTAACTCTTTCAAGCCTGGGTATACTTGGAATGTTTCCTCAAAATTCTAGGTTGTCGTTCCGAGACTCTGCTGCAGGTAACAAGCAGAAGTTAATGTAGGAGGCAGCGTACTTCAAATGAACTTGAGTTTTTTTTATCGGCTTGCCAAACCCAATGAAGTTTTCTGCGGACGAAATTGATTTACACTTGACGCGGTTCTGCTTTGAGCACTGAATGTGAGACCCACCCAAGTGGAATCAGCGTATCCATAGAAACTGTGCATCGGAAAAAAGTTACTTTAAGCGCGCCCACTTTGAATTTCCAACCAATCACGCGCAATGCTTGCATGGTGTGTCATCTGTGGTGATCGTGAAAATCGAGGTGTAAGAGGTGCTGCTGAAAAATAACTTCTGCAAGGCAGAGCATTTGTTCGTTTTCTCCGCAAAAATGCCATTTTTTCTTCTCATGACCTCACCAAAGTTTGCATCCATAAGAAGTACGCCGTCTTACCTTAAATCAGCAATCGAACATTAAGGTTGAGGATGGTCCACTCAGATGTTGAGACCTAACAACTTGAAGGCTCAGCAAACAGGATTCCAATAACCAGGCCTCTCAAAAAGACAGAACATCCCTCATTCACTGGCAGGACATGGGGCCTTAGGGAAAATGACACAGCTCAGTATTTCCTGATACATCCTCCCAGAGCCACATGTCACCACAACACTGTTCAAAGGTTGCATCCTCTTTGCAAACATGAATAGGAGGAAGAAAGGGTGAAGACAATGACCTAAGTTTATGAATCATGTTTTATCTCAGGTGGAAGGTCTGTCGCAACTAGGGGTGTCAATGTTTACAGTTTTTTCTACACGTGTACACGGGACTTCTAACCGACGTGTACCCGGTTACACGTTGGAGATTTATGAGCTCTTTCTATCGCAGTTGTGCTATATAACCACAGGAAGTAAAATGAGTTGAAAATAAAATCCTCTATCATTTTGACAGATAAGAAAACGAACAAGTGAAAGCTGAGGTTTAACCTTCTTTTTTAATCTTTGTTTTAACTATTGCTCACTTTTGTACATTTTTTCGTAAACTTAAAGAGCAAACTGCATCCCTCTCCCGCAATGGGAGCTGTGTCTGAATTTTAATATACGTCTCATAGTAAAAGTAATCTGGAGTTGGCGAGAGAAAGCAACTCAAAAAGAAGCCAAAGTAAGCTGAAGTGAGAGGAAAAAAACTTCACCTTTATATCCACAAAGTTAAAAAAGTAGAGGGGGACTCACAATTATTCACTAAAATTGGCAACAAAAAAAAAAATGTTTTCTTCCTCCTCTTTAGACGTGAGGATGTGTGATGAGGTCGTGAAAAGCCGACAGAACACCAACCAACAATATAACGTACAACAACATGCAACAATACAGGCTAAAATAAAAGCTATTTACAGTTTTTGTTTTCAGCTGCACGACATTTGCACATGGAGAAGACGATGAGCGCAGTGCTCCTCTCAAGTCCTCCGCAGCCTATTCTTGAAGTGACGCGACACTGGCTGTGGCTGCGGGTTTTCTTTTTTAAAATATCAAGGTAACATTGCGCCCCATGCATCTGTATGCGGATAATTGCACTAGTGGGAAGATTTAAGTGTATAGTTAGTTAATGTTATTATCTGAAGCTTTCAGGCAACATTATCACCCCTAAAAATAGGTGACAGTATGTACTGGTGAGAAATGAACGAGGAGGAGGAAAAAATGACGTGTACACGGTTATTGATTTTTCTAAACGGTTATGATTTGTTATCCGTGTACCCGTTCACACGTGTAGATGTTGACACCACTAGTCGCAACCCTGCAAAATGGTATAATGCCAATATGAAAGTGCATTTAACACTAACAGGTTAGTCTATATCTGAAAGTTCATAGCTTGCCGAAGAGCATAATCTCGACTGCTGCCTGAAAGCCTTTCCGGTCTCTGAAACAGTTCTGAAAATGTCAGCAATGTTTGAACTAATCTTTTCTCCAAAATACTTTGCATACAACGGATTAAAAACAATAAACTTATGGGCAGCTAATGACCCTGTATGAAAAACCGTAAACAGCAATCAACTCATAGTCAGTTATATCCTGCCAACACAGCTATTAAAAATAATCAAGCCACACTCTGCTGCGTTCATTGGGCAAAAGTTTTACGACCCAACAAACCTAAGTGCTCCACCAAGGTAGCATTAAGCACCGTCTAACTCACCTAACCTCAGATACTCCGTGCCTTAAACAGACGGTGCGCTGAATAAAACAAGCTGTATTTATTTATTTATCCATCTGTCTTTGATGTTTAGGGAAAAACCGCCGGGACCGCGGGAGAGAAGAGCTTCTTCCCGAACAGTCTCAAATCCATTCACGGGAAAAGAAAAGCTGGTACAAGATGGCTTTAGGATAAAAGAAGTTATTTTTCCTAAATCATTCATATGAGAGGAGTCCATGCGCTGTGCTAAACGCTCAGCAACATGGAGAATCCTGTTATCTCCTGTCTTGAGGACTTTTCCTTCCCAGAATTAGACAAGCCCATGACCCCAAAAAGACCAGGAAAGACCTCTAGACTGATATGGAGATGGCCCAGGATGGCTTTCTTTGAATGATGGAATTCCTATTGACTGTTCCTATTCGTTTAGCTGGAACGAGGGGTTTCCGCCTCTCAGAGGCCAATTCTTTATTCAATTTAGAGAGCATGGAAAAACATAAATGTGAAAAATCCGGAAATGTGGCCTTAAATCTGGCTGTGGGAGTTCAGCGCGGAGACATGAGAGCATAAAATAACTCATATTTCTAACTGGTAAACAAGTTAATAGATAAGCGGGCTTGTTTTTCATAACTGTGGGTTTCGATCAGATTAGCCATAAAACGGCTTGGGGTCGAGCCCATCAAACGAGTGGGAGGGGCGGAGGGTGTGTTTAAGAGACCGCTGCCGTCTCCAGCACGTCCCCCGAGAATCGCCTGTGACAATGAATCCCAGATTAAATAAAATATTCATCCCCTTTCACTTATTTATCGGGAAGAAGATTTCTGCAGGGAGGCTCGCCACTTCGCCCGCAAGGTTTCCCGCAGAACAAGCAAACAACATGGCTCCAGCAGCGATAAATAAGTCATGGCTCCAGAATAAAGTGCCGTATTGTGGCCCTTCATCACTCTTTCATGGGCCTGCATGTGAGACTCGTTTCAGAGAGGGAGAAGCTGAAGAGGACGGACCTCGTGAGCTTCTGTGTGTGTGTGTGCGTGTGTGTGTGTGCGCGCGCATATGTTCGTCAGAGCATTACTCCATGTGAAACGTGTGTGAACATGTGTGGGTGCATTTGCACATTTGCGCCCGTCTGTGTGGGAGCGCATGTGTGTGTGTGTGTGTGCGTGCGCATATCACACCCTTCACCATGTGTTCTTGCTCCCTTATTAACCCTTAAGCAATGAGCGCCAGTGAGCCAAAGCCCCGCTTTAATGTGTTTAATAACTCGGCGGCAAGCTGACGCAGGCGTATTCACAGACGGGCTCGTATAACAGCACGCAGACAGGAAGCGCACAGCGAAGTGAACAGCGTGACCTCGGGGGACGCCGGCAGCGAGAGCGACACTGATGTGTAAAACTGATTAAGTCTCACAGCTGAGGGGCACATATGAAAAGCCATTTAATCAGCCACTCAAATACAACATCATGACGGGTCACAGCACCTGCATGTAGTGCCACACCAGACCTGCAGGTGTAGGACCATGTCAGCCAGGCAGGTTTGCTGATGTGGTTACCCATATTCACACTAATTCTCTCTTTTACATGCAAACACACACACCTGAAACATCACACGCAACCACAAACACACATACACACACACACCTTCAAAAACACGCAATCTCACACTGACAGAAACATGTACACTAACACTCATACACACAAACACACAAAAAGGCACTCACACACATGCGCACATGCAAACACCTAAACATACACACACACGCACACATTCACATAGACCAGATGTTATTATATCTGACAAAATCAACAAGTTTTTGATTATGATGTTCTGCATCTACAAAAACGACATTAATATTGGTAGTTCTGAAAGGCATAAATCTATGTGAGTAGCTTTTTAAAAACCTTACAGATTTTACAATGCTGTGTAGAGGTTTCTGCTTTGTGCTGGTTGCCCCCCAAATACACACACACACAGACACACACACACACAAACATACAACCCACCCCTCACGTGCACACAAACATATACCCATACACACTAACACGTGAAGAAACGCACAGAACCCCCCCCCCATACACACACATACCCCCATGTATGCTGTGCTGCGCTAAAATAGGCCACAATTCCAGGATGGAGCCCCTCTTGGCCACTGCTACCCAGCTGTCACTGCGCCTCTGCAGGCTCGCAGCGGAAGGCAGACCCAAAGGCTACACACCTGTGTCAGAACCTCTTCCCTGGGATCAATTAGCATTAAAGTTTAAAGCGCAGGCGGCCCCACACACTGTTGATGCCGTCTCCACGCTCCGCAACGCAGTCTATCATTATGTCCGGCCTGCCGCTCTGGGACTGCACAGACGGATATAGACGATGGAGCCCACCGTCCTGGCTGCGTAGCCGTGAGCAGGGCTAGCCGCTGCGCGTGTGCTGCAAGCACAACATCGCTGCTCGTCTCCACAGCCCAGTCTGCTGCAGAAACTTTGCAAGGGCCACCGTGGCAGCTGGGTTAGCGCAGTTAGCTCTTAGCTGTGCTGCGCTTAAGTGGCACTCAGACCCTGTCTGACTGAACAGGGTGTAATGAAAAGACTTTCAGGAGTGAAGAGAGTTTGGGTCCTATTTTGCCATCCAATTGTTTTTCTCTAAACTTTCTTTATTGGTTTTTAGAGTGTTTTCCCCCCACAGTGTCAGGTCCATCCGCTTCATCATGATCTCAAGGAAAACTGTGAGCTTTTCATCAGGAAGGAGAGATGTTCATTACACAGAAAATAAACAAAAAAAGAATTCTGCTCCCAAGCAAACTGATACGAACACACTGCCGGGGTATGTCAGACTGTTTTAGACAGAAGGATCTGAGACTGAGAGGTAAAACTAACCACTGACAGCAGAAGGGGAATGAGGAAGCGATTTCCATGGTGACTCAGGTGGGGCTAAACCCCATAAATCCTGAAGACCCACACATGGGTCCGTCAAACACAGCTGCTGTTTTCAAACCTGTGGAACTTCAGGCCTTATTTAAATTCGAGTGGAGATCCCAGGGTTTCCAATGATCCCAAGCATGTCCCGCTGAACTGCAGGGAAATGTGTCTAAAATGATGCACCACTTCTAGAAATTTCTGATGTAATGCCATGCCCACAAGAAACAAGGCATCCTGGACTGGAATTTTTCTTTCAACGTGTGATGCAGCTTCAGTGCTGCAACGTGCAGATATCGAATATGTAAGTGACATTGCCCTATAATATAAAAAAATGCATCTTCTGACTTTGAACCTACTTGAGGGAAAACGTCAGTGAAACTAAGTGGGAAAATGAGAGTTTAGGGGGCTTAAGGCGGAGCTTCTCAGGTAAGAGGCCACAACTGCTGCAGATCTCCAGCCTCTCCTGAGATGTGGCATCACAGAATGGCGGCCATTTGAAGTGAGTACGCCCCCCCATTCCCTTACCCACGCAAAACCCCTCCACACCCGCAACACAGCCTGACAACCATCAATAGGATTCCAACAGAGAGCCTGGCAGACAGGCAGATAAGCATGGAAGGAGCGCACACAAAGGCAGAATCAAAGGGCGCACGAGGTACCCTATTATTTCCAGGACTAGAAAATCATTTGCAGGCAATTTGTGACTCAAACGCGACTCCTTTGTAGCTCGGTTTCTTTTTTTGTGGTGGCTTTACTTTGATTTGCCTTCGCATCAATATTTAAAATGTCAAATCCTTGTGTCTCATGCAAACTGTTGCAAATCGGTTCCCTAATCACAGAACTTGTGCTCCGGTTCAGAAAAGCAACAGTCCTGCCACGTCAATCGACAGGCTCAACAGAAGCACAGTGTGGAGCGAAGAAATATGGGTAATTGCCCACAGTTTCACAGCAGTTGCATTTCCCTTTTTAATTCTGAGTATTCACTGCAGCATCTCAAAGCACAATGAATTATAACCTTCCTTCAACATCCTGCGTTTGGATGCTGCTCAAGATACTGGTAAACACCAAAACAAAACTAAAGTGCTTACATGTTTAATGGCACAGTGTCACCAAACTATCCAAGTACTGAAAGGTCCGGTAGCGGATCTCATGCGGTAATATTCATAAGCCTTAGGGCGGTACAGGACAGTGAGGCCCAGCTTTGAGTACGGCCCTGTAAATTTGTGTGCTTCCAGACAGGTCCGGGGACCTTTGATTCTGCTGCTTTAATTGAAATTAAGTTGGCTGACCTTTGTGCTGCCACAGCTTGGGTCGGGTTCTAGCGCTTTCCTCTCATTGGGTTCTGAGGCCCATTAATCTTGCGGAAAGTCGAGGCGGGGTGATAGTCTCGACCTTTACCTCCGTGCACCGAACCCCCGCCCCATTCTCCGTGTGGAATCCAACCATTAAGTAGGATGCGGTGGTGACATTAGGAGCGTAATGGGAGCGTAAGTGACAGAGAGGCAGGTAAATGGATGTGTAACAATCAGGGGCGGGCGCAGTCGGGCCCGTCCCGCACAGCTTGGCGGGTGGTGAGAGGGGAGATGGCGGTCAGGGCTGCTGAAACAGCTCTCTCCTAACCGCTGCGGCTTCACTGGGGACGAGAGGTTTAACTCCGACAATTCCACAGGGAGAGCCAACATCTGGTGAGCCGGCTGGGCTCTCCGTTAACACAGCACCTCCAGTGGCACAGCCAGTCGGGAGCATTGCAGACAAGTATACACACAAATATACAGACACACACAGAAACAAACACAGACACAACCTCACACATGAAACACATACAAATGAACAAACATCCGTGCACGCAGACAGGCAGGCGGTAGTCACAGGAGACTGATACCCATTATTATCTTGTAAACATCTCCCCCTTGACACTTTGGGGTAACAGAGGACCCCTACGCCCTAGCGGATGCCAGGGTGCAAAATCTCTAACCAGCTTCACAGTGTTGGCCTGTCCCGGAAAGATGGAGAGACAACCCAGAGGCAGCCAGTTCTCAAATTTTTAGTAGACTATTTGTGTTGTGAGTGCACATTCTGTCAGGAGAGCTGTAGCAACAGAGTAACATATTTCTGTCTTGAAACAAAAGCAAATAAATGACATTTGATATTGCAGCTCAGCTCATTCTGCTGCGAACACCAGGCGCTCCACAGCAGCGAGATATGCATTCTTCCCTTCCAGCTGACTGACCTGTCACAGTGCGAACAGAGACCACAAAGCTGAGAGCCCAACACAGAGTACAACAAACATCCATATCCAAACCAAAGTTGGAGGAAGCGAAAGCCGTTTGGACTCCACAATGCCCCAGGCGTGTCCTATAAAGGCACAAAAGGCAGAGCCAAGGGGCCAGAGCTCCTTGCCTGAGGTTGTCGCATGTAAGCATTAAGATAAGGGATAAATACCTGAGTTTGGCATAGACAGTGCTAACAGCAGCATTAAGACTGTGTATAAAAGTCTTAGACGAGCACGGAGAGTGCTGATAGAAAAGTGTAGCTGTTGGGCAGCGGAGTCCTACGGGCGCTGGTTTCTTCATTAAGTCTTGATTCCCAGCCAGGGACAGGAAAGAGGACCCGAGTACGGTTGACGGGGTCAGCAGCACTGCCAGGGGACGTTTAGAGAATCGGGTCCCAGAAACGGCACTGGAGACCTAGGAGATTGCGCGCGTGGGGGGGAGGGACGGACCCCTCCTGCCTGCTCAGGGAACCCGGGACGACCCCGTCAGCCTGTGGGCGCTGCTGGCTGGGGTCCCGGTTTACACATCCTGGCACAGAATGTGCAGCTCGCGCGTTATGATGCTGCTAATGCTAATAATGGCACCGGTGTAAGCACAGCGCTACACCTGGCTCCAATGCCCAGCAGCCAGCTGCATTCTGACAGCCAGAGCTATGAACACTCGTCATCTGGCCTGTTACTGAGGCCAAACTCTGCCACGTCGCACAGATTTCCTGTCTCTGCATCAATGCCTGAACGAGGGGAGTCCAATCTAATCAGGAAAGAGACTGTGCTGGTATAGGTTTCTCTTCTCGCCAAAATCTATGCCACCTCTTGTAGTCAAGCGCAATCTAACTAATCTTGGACTTCAATCAAGACCTTGATAAGTTCAATCAGGGCTAATACAAAAAAAAAGAAAAAAAAACAGCAACCACATTGGATCTTTTCAGATAAGATTGGGGAACGGTTCGGAGCAATACACGGCGAAAAAAGACAGAAGTAATAGCAAACAGCGATGCCACAAATTAAGGTAAAACCTTAGTTCCTTTTTCTTTTTTTTATCCCAAGATAGGAAAGAAATTAAATGTGTCTCATTAGATGTTACACGGCTGAATTATTTTCTGAAAGGTGACAAACACTTGCTGTAGTTCTGCACATTTATGCACACCTGTTGTATCTGCTCTGATTTTCCCCGACACTGAGGTGTTTGACTGGCAGAGAAGTGTGAACAGCTGTCACACCGTAGCCCTACCAACACTTGACTCTGAGAGAGGAGATGGGGAGGTGAGAACAAGGGCATGAGCAAAGAAGAGAGGGATGGAGGGATGAAGCACGGTGGGGAGAGAAAGAGGAGAATGAGAGGCAGCAGGACTGACTCACGGCCCCCTCCGTGCGAGGCCTGTGTGCAAAATTAAATAGCTAAAATAAATAAATTAGCAAAAATCTCAGGGCTTCCAAAATGCCTGCGGCTAATTTGACAGGGATTGTTCCGGACAGAAAATCAACTTTTAATGAAGAGGCACATGCCCAAAGAAATTAGCGATTGCCCAGAGGAGCTGATATTAAAAGTTTATAAATGACACTGGTGTCGGCTGAGATTGTAGAGGAAGTGCGAGGGCTGCTGGTTGGGGGATGGATAGTGCGTCCCGCACAGAGCGCAGTTGAGCTGCGAGCTGGCGTACGCCCACCTGACAGCTGTAGGAGTGAGCGCAGGCCTGTCCTCCAATGAGTTTACGTCGAACGGAGAGTGTCTGGGAGAGAGCGGCTTGAGCAAACGCGTTGCGACGGCGCGGGTCCTTTATTCGCCGTTTTGATCAAATTCGCCAGGACAAGGAGCCGCATGGGAGCGCAGAGATTATTCGCTAAAACGTGGGCCTGCATATGGGCTGTGGTGAGAAGTCACCCTCCGGAGGCACAGGCTGCGTCACAAAATCTCACAAACTGGAAGTGAACCCCGCGCCAGCTGAACCTGACGGTTAACAATGAGGAAAGAGAAGGCCTTCCTTCCCCCTTCCGCCTGCCATTCCCTGACAACGTCTGCAACACACAAACATCAGCGCAACCGGGCCTGCATGTCGGCATATGCAGTCACATACCACCAGTGCATGCGTGTATGCATGCGTGAAACACGCCCTTAATTCCGTGTAATTACAAAGTGCCAACCCCATGACACAATTTTCAAAAAGGAATTAAAAAAACACATTAAAATAATTTAATAAATAAAAGCTTGGCAAAGTGGGGGAAATGCTGATTATCTGACTGTCTTTCAAGGGCTTTGGTTAAACGCAGATTAAAGGCTAAGCCATGGAGGTGAAGGGCCTGCCGAATCGAGCCCATGAGAACGTGACGTCGGATAGAAATAGACATAATCTCACCAAAGCCACACTTTCCCAGAGAAAAGAACATGTCTACTCCGCTGCCACGATGCACTATAAACCCTTTATGAGGTGCCCAAAGAATGTAGCAATTTATCAACACCAGAACCAATTTGCTTAACTTCAACAGCACCGGATAATAGTCTTCACTTGCCTCCGACAGGCCCATGACATTGCAACTCGCTCGACTTTTGGTGTTTTATTCAGCTTTACTAATAAGCTACCCTTGAAACAAAAACACTAAATGAGGATTCCATCTTGGACATATTTTAATCACCGCAAAACATGGTTATAATTCTTGCGAGAACGGAGTGCTGCAAGACACCTGGAGGCATTTATCCTTCGTTATCAATACCGCATTTACATTTGTTTACGTCGCAGAAGCTTTTAGCCAAAGATACTTCAGCAGCCATTAAATAAAACACCTTAATGCGCAATCAGCTAGAGTACAAACGAGTATCAGAACAGAACAGACTGAGACGCCCCCTCCTCTCATTGAAAGCTGATTGGATAAATTCAAAATGCAAACGATTGAAACAACTTACAAGTAGGAAACAACCACTTAACGAAACACTCAGTACTAATTAAGCAATCACAAAAGGATGAAGTCGACAGTCAATATTGATGCAAAAAAAAAAGCCTAAATTCCATAAATAAGGAAATAAACATGCTTTAATTAAAGTTTCCTTTCAGAAGAAAAAGGATGATGGAATAACAGTACATGGAAACCCATAAAATCATTAATAAAGCGCTGCTGTATGAGGCAATGATAGTGGTTTATATGTAAATTACGCACACAGTCTCCCTAAAGCAGGGAAAATTTGATTACTTGCCTGCAGAAAGTTGAATGCCCTCCATACGCACAGCATAGTCACTGTGACTGTGTTAATGAATTTTGAGACTGAAAGAAACGATAGTATAATGGAGTGCAGATAATTATGCTGTAATCTGCATTTTAGCAATTTCATAAGGCGCAATTAAAATGCATTGCAGGTGATTTGACTAATCATGGTTTTAATTAAAGGTCTTTAATTTAGCTTTTGTTTTCTTTAAGTATCTGTTTCCCAATCTAATTTCAAATAGTTCATGAATGAAAATCATTATATTTTTCACTATAGATAAAAATTACTCCCAGGGAAACAATGTAATTTTACTTCATTTTTTAATAAAAAAGCTCCTTTAAGTTATGATTAGACGTGATATCATAACTTTGCATGGCAACAAGTAGGATGTACAAGGAGAAGACAAAATATTAAAAACACCCATGAAAAATGGCTTTATCTTTTAATAAGTCACAATTGCAAAAGCATCCACACAGGTCATTCCTATTAGAATGTTAATTAGCCATATTTGTCAGTTCAAAAGTGGTCTAACCAGGTGCAATTTTGGTTAAGCCGCTTTCACACTGGACGCGAAACAAATTTTTTGCACGACAGATTACATTCACTACATACACATTGCATTGACTTTGAATGTAACCTGTTGTGCGAAAAATTTGTTTCGCGTCCAGTGTGAAAGTGGCTTAAGTCTCCAAAGTAAGATACGTATTGGAAAAGACCTTGGAAGGCTCAGTAATTGCCTGAATTGCAGGTGCGTCAGCAAAATTATTTAAGGCCAAGAGAGACTGCGTCAAAAATTATACCCAACACCAAAAAAAAGAGCGAAAGCCGAAAGAACTGCAGCTGCTTGAAAAAGCTCTCTAGATGAGACAGACAAACTCTTGGTGGGAAAGTGTCAAATGCTACAGAACTGAATTAGTTCATAATTAGTTCGTATCTGAACCAGTCGAGACAAAAAAAAGTACTACACAAAGGTCGTACATAAAGTACCGTGTCTGATCATTTGACTACCCCTCGTACATCTGAAGACAAACAGAAAAACATACTTAAGCTCATGAGAAGTCATGATGCCTCAGAATTCTAACCCTGCAGAATTCAACCTTATTAATCTTCAGTTCATAATCTGATCATACATTATGGATGATGCAATTACTGTTTGATTCCAAAAGCTTCAGTGATTAGATTTATTGAATCATTCAGTGGAGTTTAAATGTTTCATGACATCTGAGGAAACTACAGATGTCCCCCATTATTCTGCCGCCACTTCGTCCCACTGTATAATTTAGTGTCAACTGTAGCCTTTTCACAACACAGGTTTAATCAAAAGTGTTTATTCAAAGTTATCCTAATCCAAATAATAGAGATGATGGAAAAACATATTGTGTGGATTAGCCAAGCTCAGCGGAGGAAAATCTATTTGTTGATTGCTAAAATCTCTCTACATGACTCTGTATTTTAATTAATTGTGCTGAGGTTAATAATAGCTTAATACTCATAGCTGACAATGGCGTTATTATTTCTCTTTTACCATTTCTGCGAGAGCACAACAGCCGAGCGCAGCTCATTATGCACAAACAGTAGCAATACTTGGTGGAACAATGACAAAAAAGACTTTGAAAATGGCAGAGGAGGGAGATGAGGCCAACTAGGGATAGAGTTGCACAAGTCAGAGGCAATGTTAGCCACCCGCTAGTAATGTCGCGACGTGCAAAACCACACAAAATACACAGAGCAGAAGGAAGAGGAAAGAGGAACAGGTCTGTCACTGACCCTCTGCCACAGGCGAGCTTTCCCATAATCCCAAGAGAGGGCTACAGGGAGCGAAGGGGAGGTGTGAGGGCACTTAAGTCATCGGGCGGCGGCGTTTTGTTTGACGCACTGATAGCAACACGAGCAGAGTGATTGCTGGGCCTGGCCTGTGCGGCAAAACGGTTACATCTCGGCGTTAGATTATGGATGTTGCCAATCTGAAGCAATAATAATGCGCATGATGAAATCAGTGGGCCAGAAAAGAGGCTCTCGCTCATCTTGTACAGTGGGCTGTGTGCTTGGTAGCCACAGTTCATTATTCATGAGGTTCCGCCGCCCATAACCATGCAATTTGCATCTGAATAGCGGATGCTGTATAACTTCAGCACAACACCCAGACACAAATGGGATTGACCTGAAAAGAAAGTATGAGTTCAATTAGAACACAAACTTCAGTGTACCTAAAGGAAGTTCATTAAGACGGGAGGCTATTGACAAGAACAATATGTTCCATTTTCAATACAACATTGAGCAATTTTATCTCAGTTTTTCATGGGCAAATGTATTGCACTAATAAATACTTTCCCAGCTACAAAAAGAGAGCCCAATTATGAAGCAGCATGAGTTTTTTAAGTGAACGTGGCTTATGTGTTGTTATGTTGTACATTTTCCTTTTATGTCAGTAAGTAACATCAGTAAAACAAGGTCGAGCACAAGATGCCTTCGCTGATAGAACTGAAAGCGACAAAAATGCTTTGAAAGAATAAAAAAAAAAGATGAACTTGGGTAAACTAAATGATTCACAGTGGGCTTAAAAAAAAATATTACTCCTACCAGCTCCAGCAATTCAAATGCACAAACATTTGCGATAATTCAAGCATTAAGAAATTACATAATCTGGGGAGCGGAATACATTAAACTCATTTAAAACGTGCAAATGAAGAAAAGGTGCAAATGCGCTGAGGTACAAATGAGAAAAGAAAATTTAGATGAATGTTTTCTTATAAGACTCCCTTAAGCATAAAAAAAGACCTCTTGTTCACATCCCAATCACTCGTAGGCTTCTAGCTTAGCCAACGAAAAGCCTGGATTCCATAGCAAAATGGGCAGCACGAATAAAATAGAGTGGAGGAACCTAATCAAACCAAGCAAAGGCAGGACACCGGTGGAAGGGACGGTACATTGTGCTGAGGGCGAGCTGAGCGCTCTCCGCACACTGCAGGACTGACTGCATACACATCAAATCATGACAAACATCAACAGAGGAAATAACCGTGTGTGCTCAGGGCAAGCAGCGAATTCGGCCCGGGGCTTCGGGAGGAAGGACGGAGGGACGAGATAAACTGAAGAGAAGACGACAAAAGAGAAGCAAGATGTAGGGAGGTGAGGAGGAGGAGGGAGAGAGAGGGGTAGAGGGGTGTGCAACAGAGCAAGAAACAAGATGGAGAACAGAGGGAAGGTTGAAATGAGGAAAAAAGTAGGGAATGAGAGGAAGAGGAAAAGAGAGATGGGTGGAGGTGGGGTAGAAGGAGAGAGGAATGTGGGAGAGACGCACAGAGAGGAAAAGAGGTGGGAGATGGGGAGAGACAGTGAGCAAGGTGCGAAAGATAGAAAGAGAATGAGGAAGAGGGAGAGAGAAAGAGAGCAAGGACTGTAGGCCGGGGTAAGCCAAGGTGACGACAGTGACAAATGGGCCGAGCCCATCGGTGTTTCAGAGCTGCACCTCGCCCAATAGCTGCTGGAGGCTGAGGTGGGACAGCACATAGAGTCGAGCATAATTACACTTTATTTTAGACCAACAAGATGGATCAAGCTGACAAATAAACCTACACCTCACTAACAGGAGGCAGTGAAGTTTATCTGAGACAGGAGCCTCGGTGTAGCCACTCCACCCTCTGCTTCCAGCTGCGCGGCAGGCTAACAGGTAGCGCGGCTAAGCCCTTCCTGACCATATGTGGAGCCCGAACGTGCTGACGCTCTCCGCTCTGATTAACAGCGTGTGAGTATCCCGGCGTGATCTTGCCCAGGCGCTGAACTCGACGAGACGGGCTGAGCAAAGAGCAGAAGCTGCTAATGCTAATTTGAGCTGCGTGCGGCACGTGTTTATTCCGCTACCGTGTTACAAGGATGTCGGAGGGGGGCGAAGGACCAGGTTGTCTGCTGGGCTGACTACAGTACCATGGGATAATGTCACATCACAGAATTGTGGGGAAAAGGGCTGAATAATGAAGCAGGCAGTGAATAATGGATGGGGCGAGGCCCAGCTGCAGACGTTTACCTGAGACGCGTGCCCGCTGTGGCGGATTGAAGATGCACGCTAAGGGAACAGCGTACTGACTTAATAAGGAGGAAGTGTTGCGCGGCTAATTTAGGCTAGCGTCACTCTCTCTGTGCAATTCTGGGATCCCCCCCGGGTTCATTCATTTCCCCATCATTTCCACCTTGCTGGTACCCGCTCCTCGTGACTAAAACTGAGCGGAAGGGAGATGCGCCGTATTTCAAATAAGGCAGGAATGAGAAAATAAAAGCAGTAAATTCCCACAGACATGCTGCTGTCATGACTACGGCAAATGGACGTAGCGGTGATTGACAGCATTGAGAAAGCTCCCTGAAAAACAACAACCGAAAAAAGCAGAACAATTTTCCCTCAACAGCTCCCGCAACAATAACAGCGACTGGAGAGGCCCTCCCACCGAGTCACATGACCAGTTTTCCCAAAAGTTTTCATCGATTCACGCGCGCGCCCCCCTCCCCGACCTGAACCCTTAGCCCCGTCGATGAAAGAGGGTCATAACAGTTATCTTTTTGACTCCGATAAAGAGAGTTTTCGCATTCGTCTGCCTGGCTGGTTCCATTTCTCCGCGCAGAAAAGCGAGGCTGGCTGCACCTGGACTGAGAGAGCATTGTGCCGCGCTGTCGAGCACGCACAAAACAAGCGCCACAATGGAGCGGGGGATCAGCCCGCCGGCCGCCGAGAGGGGGAACTAAAGGGGGGCGTGCCTCTCTCAGGCCCGTCTCCCCCGATGAAAAGTGCCTTTGGACGCCGCACGTATTTCGGGAAGCAAGGATCCGGCAGGCTGCTTTGTCGGGCCCCGGGATTGATGGCAGGGTGGGTTTCAGAGCTGGCAGCTGTAATTAAGAGGTCATGTGCCGGACTTTTATAGAGTCTCCACACTATTCGCCGACTTTCTTCTCCTTTGTTCTCCTTCCCTCAATCATTCCTCTAAAGCGGAGTCGCACACACTCTCCCATACAGGCTACGCCGGGCCCTGCGAGTGGGCTTACCGCTGCCTATTCAAACCACTCCACTCACTAACAGGTGTCTCTCCCACAGGAGAACATCATTTAGGTAATTCAGCAAAGATAGCAGCTCACGCAGTCAAACACAAAGGAAAATCACACAACAGGAAAAAACAAAAACTAATTGCAATTCAGTTTTCATCAACAGGCTCGCTATCTTGCCAGCAAAAAAAAAAAAGAGAGAAAAACTTCAGCAGCTCCCTTATTGCAATTTCAATAGCTAGAGGGAAAATTCTCGATGCCATTTCTCCCCTCCTCACTCTTTGGAATGCGTCCTCTGCCAGATCTTTTTTACAATTTTTTTTTGGTAGTATGGTCTTACAGAGGGGTCACTGTTTCTTTATTCATGGAATCACTCTTTCATGTATCGGCAATTACGGACAAATTTACGGTCTTAATGTGCTTTAGCATGCATTTGTTCTTTTTTATGATCATTCTCTGTTTTTAACTCAGCATTCTCGTCTGTTCCCGACACACTGCTTTCCCCAAATCTGGCTACAAAGGAGCCTGTCTGTCCGTCTTCAGTTTTGGAGACTTGGGGGCACTCGCACATTGTCCCGCCACAGGCGAGGCTCAAAACGGCCGGGGTAATCCCGCCGGCCCTGTGGTCTGCCTGCAGGGGCCCTTTGGCTCTGGGACATCCAGAGGGCCCATTCAGAAGCTCTAAACATTCAAAGCTTTCCTCTTAAAGAGGCTCACTTTTGTCTCCCCGACAATGGGCCAAAACGAGAGGTGCTCCCATTGACCGATCCCCGTTCAAAATCAGATTATTTCCACCCAAATCACCCTTTCTCCACCTGCCAGTTAACTATGTCCTCCCGCTTTATCTCTTCCTGAATAACCCAGTTTGTCATGACCGAGGCCTCAATGCTTATTGCAGCAGTTATGGCTGCATTTGCTTCTGAGCAAAGAAAAAAAAAGACTATATACATTTTTTTTCCCCATCCTTCACACTACTTTCAAGAAATCTGGGCCACATGCCCCCGAGGAACGCAAAGTGCTTTAATTCATTCCCACCTTTTCTCTCTCTCGCTGCCATCTCCGAGGCCTCCTTTATGCCCAGAAGTGATTTGTTCAGGCTGGACCATCAAAGCAATTATTGCGGCGGCCTGCTTTTATATTATCAAGGAACATGACTGACAACAGGAAGACATTTCAGGGTAGAGGGCACTTGGCTGCGATTTATTAAATCTGAAAGTCATTTTTTTTTCTCTTTTTCATTGGCAAGCACACAAATAATGTGTGAACAACTATGTGCGCATATATATTTCTTTTTTCAATTTGAAATCTTTGAATTTCCACTTTCCATGTTTGCAATTTTCTGCACACTCTCCATCAGACCATGCCCACAAGACAAATTAAAAAAAAAAAATGTAAAATCGTAATCAACGATCAAAACATGGGCAAGGAATATGTAATAAAGTGAGCACGCCGAGCAGGGAGTAAATGGGCTGCGATTAATGTAATGGATGCCGGATACCGTCTAATGAGAAGAAATTTTGCATTACCCTTGGAGCACGTGCATTTGCTCACGCACCCTTAAGCAGCCGCGTTTAAAGCCGTTATCATCCAAAGGAATTTCTGTCGTTCGACTGAGGGGGATCTTTCCGCAGACAGATAGGCGGGTGAAGACATCAGAGGGAACCCCGGCATCGCGCTATCATCTGCGACGAAGCCCGAGTGACAAACGATCACAGAGATCAGCCAGCAGATAAATGAACTGAGCGAGGGAAAATAATGGAAAGAAAAGATGACGGAGAGAGAGAGACGGTGAAGGAGAAGACGACGGGCATGAAGGGCTCGATAAAGAGGGTTGCTGAGAGGCGGGGGGTGGGTAGCTATTGTGCATCAGCTGATAATCCTCCGGCGTTTTCTGCCCCATTATTTTGCCAGAACGGTGCCCTGGCATAGCTTTGTACAGGCTTTGCCTTGACTCATTCATCCCCTCAATTATTTAGGATTTATAAGGAGGAATCTTCTATTCAGTAACCAAGAGGTCCAGTAAAGAATGAATAACGGGTCCATCAGCCTTATCGACAGTCATAAAAGTTTCACGGTCGGGCCGAGGAAAATCCATTCCGAGACGACTATTCACCACCACAGTGCGCTTACTAATGAAAACGTCTTGGGAGGCTAAAAATAAAAAAGTAAGATTCAAAGGTGTGTTTCGCACGAGGCGCCCTCAGTGACTTCTTACCCGCGAGTGAGCGTGCGTGCCTGTGCGCTCGTGAACGCGTGCGTATGAATGCGCACGCCTGCATGTGCGCCTGCGAGGAGGAACGCTTGTCTGATTAAGGTCGGTATGCTGATGTCTCATTTTCTCGCGGCCCTCCAGTGTATTTCAGTGCTTCCTCAGACTGATTCACGGTGTGACACGCTGTGGGATGCTGGGACTCGGACACACGAGCGGGACGGACTCCGGGAATGAGCACATGACTGGGGCCGTGAAGAGGCGAGGGGCCGCGGCGCAAAACGGGAGGGGCTGGAGCGCGAAACGGGAGGGGCTGCGCGTCGCTCCGCCGCTGCCTGCTGGAACGGGAGTGAAACAGAAGCCTCCATTCAGAGCGAATCCCCTGCCAAGGACAAAGCACTTCCCCGCCATGTTCCGCCCACCCCAGCGCACAAACCGTCCCCCACCGCACGAGGTCCAGTCCCCTCACAACACGTCTGTTTTTCAATGCCTCACACCACAACAGACAGCAAAGGGTGACAAAGAAATAAATAAACAATGAAAGAAATATTTAAAAGGGAGAGAAAAGACAGTAGCCTATGGAGGGGGACTGGCACTAATCCACAGAGCAGCTCAAACCTGCGACAAGAGGACACCGAAACTCCTCACTCACTGCTTTGATACCGCTAACATGTCAGATATTCACTCGGGTACAAAAATAAAATAAAAAAGAAAAAAAAAAAACCCAAAAAAACAAAGAGAAATACTCTATGCTCAGACAGCCTATGTGATCACAGGTCTTGTGTGGGAATGACAAGGCAGCCGCGGCGGCGGTATAGTGCAACGCTATCAAAAGGGTGCAGGTCTGACACCCAGACAAGACCTTCATGTACCCCTGAGTGATGCGGAAAATCTTACTCAGCTTCACAAGATACAATTGAAGAGGAAACAATAACATAGAGTGCATGCAGCTGTCAGAACATATGGATGGATATTAATCTGCCAAAAAAAGAGAAAAAAACTCGAAATAAATCATCGAACAGAAAGAAAAACATTTGGGATGCTATGCGATTTCCTCCTAACTCTACTCCACACTCACTTTAAGAAAGAGACTGATAATCCCTGCCTTTAACATTCGGCTCTAACGCCAGAATACCCAGAGCCCAAATAACAGCGCCGTCCAAACACTGAATCCATTAGACCTCTTATGTCAGATGTCAGCCGATGGCAGGTGCAAAAAGGCCTCTCTGGCTTCTTAATACCTACCATTACTCATATCACTCAGTAATTACACTTACACATGTTTGCATCACAATTACATCATGCTGAAGAACAATTTAGAAGCAAAAGGGGTATTTTAATATTCAGAAATAAATAAGGTGATGTTGAAGGGTGTTACAGTGCTGAGAACGACGGTAAAGAAGTCTTTGCTTTTGATATTCGTGACAGGTAGAGTGGTGATGAGCACGGTAAAAGAGATTCAAACGAGCTGGATTGAAATGAAAGGATAAAGTACTTTGCCCCTTATCTTTGAATATTGCCACTTACTTTGTATTATCAGACTGCCTATTAGCATGGGTTTCCTTATTCCAGATGAAGGTTCTGCACACAGCCTATCAAGAGACGGTTAATATACTTAAGTAACTCAGGTTACAGTGCGCAGTGTGCGAAGAGTCACCACTCCTCATGCAAACTTATTGCTAAACAGACCTAGCTTAGTAATCACAGCTGGCCCCACTTGCCACTTTAACTTGACACAGACAGTTAATACGGCCGGCTGGCGAATAGCACCTCTCAGAAATAGCCTTGCCTCTTGCAGAGATCTCACGCAGCTCAAATCCTCTCAGAAATGGGCCATAAGTCAGGAGAAAAAGAAAAAAGAGAAGACCGGCTAAACCAGTGGGATTACCGTTAAGTAACTAAATGGGCCATATCAGTTTTCCATTACCAGCAAGGAATAGCTATTTGGAGTGTTGAAATCTAAATGAAAAGGTGAGGAACCCCCTCTAACGTTACAGTTCACTCAAGTGTGAATTCTGCTCGCTCTTAAGCCTTTTCCTTTTCTAACCAACGTGGCCCAACACCCCCCAACCTCCCACACACACTTCTCACAAATGGAAATTTTCCATCGCATCTTCAAGCCCCATCAATAAATAAATGTGGCCGCTCGACACAAATAAACAGATAAATAAATAAGTGCGAGAGAGGAGTCGCAAATGGGCATCCGTCAGCATTAGTGATGGAGCAGACCGAGGCGGCGATCACGCATGACTTGAAGGGGAGTGCCTTCTTCGCCCGGGAAGATTCCCGCTGATTGAACGCACACAATTCCCATAAGAGGGGAGGTCTCTTGGCCTATCGGTCGGTGAATTTCAACCCCACCCCCCCACCCCCCAGTCGTATCTAGCTGCAGTCTTTAATGTTAGCTTTAGTTCAGCGCTAGCACTGTCCTCGGGTCGCTAAAGAGCAGCAGGCTGACATGGCCTCCAGTCTGCCCCCTGAGACGGCTTGGGCGCCATCTCCGGTGACGCTCCGCGTCGGTCTCCTCCCTTCACCTCTGTCCGTGGGCCAAATCGCGCCGCACCGTTCGTCAAACGCCACAAGCTTCACCTTGAAGGACAGGAACAGCTCATAAAACACCCCCGCGCATCTCTCATTTCCTTGTGTCACCAGAAAAGAGTGAAGAAAATGGAGCCCAAACAGATGCGGGGGAGGCTGCCAGGCGATTTATAGGCGGAAAACCCACCCATGCATTAAATAAATATGTATACATGTGACAGGTATCACTTTTTATGTGTTTCTAACTGAAACCTTTGGTCAATAACTTTATTACATGAAGCCATCTTTTACAGACAAGCAAATACTGTACTTGTGTACCGTCATTACTCTTGTGAACACTCCTGTTTTAGAGCCAGCACCGTCTTCTACGAAGAAATCAAGGAATCACTCTAATCTACAGATGAGAAATTCAAAAATAAGCACACCAAAAGCACATAGGTGTACCGACACTGAGATGATGTGCTGAAAACAAGCATAACAAAATCATAATGAAAACATAACACCAAAAATATTTTTATCACAGGGAAGAGAGGAAAAGTGAGACATTTCATTTACCCTACTTTGATTAGACTTCAATCAACGCATGTAATTCAACAGTATTGCAACTAGGCCGAGATGTTGGCATTTACAGTGATGCTCTATCTTCCCATTCTGAGTTCCTGCCTGTTAGCACAGATAGCGGTGCTCCCCCCCTCTGCTTCCTCCATAAACCACAGCAGACTCAGAAATGAGTGGACGACAGGTGGCGCAGTACACCTCGTCTCCACCAGGGGGGCTGACTCAGCTCATGTCTCGTCACATGTGCAGCTTTTACAAATTCAGTCACCAACTCCAAGGCCGCGAGCTCATTTCCAGAAATCAAACAGAGCTGAAATTACAAACGCAGTCCTCAGCCTGAGCAATCATTTGGATGCCATTTCAGATTCTACCACGACAATTTTACACAAGCTATTCTATTTATTTGTGACACTTCAGAGAACCGAGTTAATTTCTCACCTTCAGAAATGGTTCTTTACTGTATTACAAAGGCCAACAATATTCCACTCTTTATAGTAAATCCAATTAAAAATGATTTGGAAAAAATGGAAAAAGTCTACTGTCATTTCTCATTACTGCTGAAAGTATTGGCGTCCAAAAAAAAAGGTAGTGCTAAGCAGCTCCACACAGAAAATCACAGAGAAAACATAACATGGCACAAGGCCTTCTTCCTGCTTCAGATAAAATCTGGATTTTAGGCATTTCTGAAAGAGCTCAACAAACCTGACTACTGTGGTACAGTGAAGTCCAGAGTTATTCGCACTCCCAAATAAAAATGAAGAAAAAAGGATGCATATGAAAACTAAATATCAAATAACAAACATGTTTAATAAAAAAATGCTATATATTTCCATTTATCTCAGTAAAATCAAATTGCTTAATTTGTGAAACTACAACACGGTGTGTGGAAACACATAGTCAGGTCCAGCATTATTTGTGCCCTTAATTACTGACTATATTGTAACGGTTCTTAAATGCAGCCTTTTCCCCCTTAATTTTAATCATGGGGGCACATTATCATGGCCCAGACTATATGACTTCACTTATCATACTGTATTTTCACAAATAAACTAAAGCCTCTTGAAGGACTGAAGCACTAAGCGCTCCCTCTGAACTTATCAACAGTAGTAATCTCCAGGACTTTGAAAATATAGTCTTTTAATTATCATGTGTTAAGATTATTTGCATTTGGACTCAATACAAACATTAAAGAAATGACTTTAGATAGGGAACATGGTGAATACATAATCACCTTATTTAACCAACGTTCTGAATTGTCTATGCCTTCTGTCAAAGGGAAAAATGACAGCATGAAATTATGAATCTGTACTTAAATGACGCCTCACCAAACAGAAGACATCTGTTCAATAAACAGTGATGAATAGGTATTTCAGAACACCCAACACAACCGGAAATTTAGAAACAAAAACGCCATCAAAATGTGCAAGACTGTTCAGCATTGTTCAGAAATGCAGCATATTTATTCCCTCCCGTGGTTCCACCAAATATATATATCAAATATTCTCACCTAATTTATGGGACAAGATGTCTCTAAAAATAAAACACAAACAAATAAAAATGTTAGCTGTTAGCTATGGCTCAAAAAAAATCATTGCCTTTTATTTATGTGATTTACCACTGGGAGCTCTCATTTAAAGATGAGTCTGTTGACAGAAATATTCTTGTAAGCTGACATACACACAGCACACTGCTGGAGACCATTTCCATTGTACTTTTATGATGCAAAAATACACTCATATATTTGGCAAACTGCATACAGCACAATTCTGAAAAAGGAGATCGCCCAGATAAAGGGTCGGGGCATAAATATATAGCCACGGGGAGAATTAGACCTCAGAACCCTTGCTAGAGTGGGCACTGATACCCCTCTCCAAAGCCTTAATCCTGAACCCAAACCAAGCCTCACATTCTCATTTTCCAGGGACTTCAATATCACCTTTGATTCTTTCCTCGTGTGGGAGTGTGAGTGTGTGCGACCGTATGTGCGTGCAATATCTCCCTTTCCACTCTCAAACCAGTCAGGAAAACACACCACGGTCCAGGACTTTGAGAGATGCAACTGCAAAGAGCACATCTCTGACATACAGAAATGCCTGTCACTATGCCATCCATGTGCCAACATCAATAAATCCGAGGCAGCAAATGTCTATATACTGAACACTCAGGTGTATATTCCGAAGCAGAGTCCACAAAAAAGGCTGTCCACTCTATGCATGACTGAAAAGAACCTTAAACTTCGCGTTAAAAAAAAAAAAAAAAGTGCTGCCAATTTACAGGGAGGTAGCACATTTGTTTGACAAACTTGACGCTTTTGACTTGCCAGAGGAGGTTATTGCATTATCAGGGTCAATAAACTGATGCGCTATTAATGACCAAGTACCTCCTTTCAGTTTAATATAGGACAAATTAATCAAGAGGGAAACTAATTAAGCCCTTTCTTAACACATAAGCAGTTGGACTGTCCATTAGTTTCCCAGTACAGCTCTGTTCAGCAGTTTCTTGGACAGACAAAATCAAAGCACATTATTTAAAGCGTTGGAACTGCAGATGTCCTTGGACGTCATAAGCAGTTCTTTAATCCAAACAAATCCAACACATTCATACAGCAGGCTGGAATAAGTAAAATATTTCTCTAAGAAACCCTGCAATTAGCGGTTTTGTTGGCATTATCAGGAATTAAACAAAAAAAATTGTTTTGCCATATGAATGGCAATCTAGACAGATCTCGTCTTTCGCAACCAAAAGGGGAAACCGAATGATCACTCCGTGCTAACTGCCCACCCATATCCAGTTTCTCCATTCTTCCTTATTACACGCATTTCACCCTGGCAAATGGAAATCTAAAATATTAATTTTGCATTGTGCCGCCTGACAGATCATAGATAGTTGTGGACACCCTGATGTAAGAGCCCCCCCGAAGAAGATTCGTCAATGCTAACAGAGACCTCTCATTTGAATAACAATGGGGAAAATTGGAGGGGGAAATATCATTAGAGTGAGCCATCCGCCTCTCATTTCCCCACAAACATAAGTACGGTCCATTCACCATCACCTTATTTATCGTCACTGAGATCCTTATTAGGCCTCCTCCACCCTCTAATCGGCTATAAATTATGGTTAATTTTTTCCTGAAGAAACCTTCAGTCTTCGATAAAGGCCTGTATGATAGCTTCAGGCATTCCATTGGAACATTATGAGTCCAATTTTTCAGCCAGGAGAGATATGTTTATACGATTTCCAGCCCCGACTTTAGAGCCATTTCCCTCTTTTTAGCAGCAGGAGTTATAGCTCCATTAGGAGTGTCATCTGCCATAAGTGGGCTTGAGTCTACTTTGAGGAAATGACCGGGGGCATAAATAAGGTGAAATCCCCATTTACGTGGGCCTTCTGAAAAATATTTTTGTTCCTCCGCCGTCAGCGTGCTGACGATCTGCACTTAAGATGACCTTTTTGCACCCAGCTGGGGATCGCGCACGTTTGCGCTTTGTGGGTTGGCGGGCGAAGGGGGGCAGGGGGTGGATGAAAACTGCAGAGGCATCGCATTTGAGCAAACAGGGAAGGAAAGGTTGACTCTCAGAGTGCGAGGCACTGGTTTGCCTCCTTTAAAGAGTCGAGCGTGTGCTTTGCCAGGCTTGCCGGACACCCGCGACATGAAAGGGTCGAACACACGCGGCGCGAGATAGCGGCACTCAAAAGCGGCTGAGCCCACTGCCCTTTGCAATTCCGCGCAATCGACTTCTCCAAAAGGTTTGTAGGTGGCAGCCAACCCCAGGTATTCAGACTGAGACCTCCTAAGGGATAAAATAAGGAGCTCTGACTTCACAACGGAAGGGGTAATGGGTGACAGAGTCAGTCTTTCGTCAAAATTCGCCAGTTGCATCCAAACACTACGGCCAGGCAGTGCACTAATACCACAGGATACCTGATGTCAATCTGAGAGATTGAGTTTTGCTAAGATTTGATTAGATGAAAAAAAAGCTGCAGCACTAACACACACCGTCTAGCTGAGCGACTGCTTCCTATTCTGCTGAAATTAAATGGCAGGTCCGTTTGTCATCGTGCTTGGGCAAGCGATATATAAAAATCATCATATGGATGATAACGATGCCCTAACTCTTATGAAACGGCGTCATCCACAATGGAGAGCTTGGGGGCCAAGAAAGGGCCAGGAGCACCACTGTAAGTCTGCCTTGGGGCCTTAAAACTCGTCTGGAGGCCTAGTGCCCAACCCTCCAGATTCGTATATCTGCCTTATACCAGTTGACAAATGTCCTTATCTTGCACAAACATCTCGGCAGAGCGATGCTCTTTCCCATAGATATCTCGTATCTAGTGAGAAATCTGGGCCATTGCCAACTTCAATACCCTTTGGGGCTCCCGGGCCCAGAGCAAATCATGTTGGTGAGACTTTCTGGAGGAGCATCCCTAGGGCCAACCTGAATAAATAACATCTATCAACACCCTGAAGTGGATGGTTTGAGGGCTTATATTGGGGCTTAGTCATCACGGAGTGCGCCATACATCAACAGTTTTGTGTGAGCGTGTGTGTGTGTGTGTGTGTGTGTATGTATGTGTACGAGCGCACGAGCATGTGTGTGCGTGTGTGTGTGTGCCTGTATATGCATCAGTGCCATATGAATGCAATGCATTAGGCAGTCCTTAAACAAAAGAGGACAGAGCAGACATTAATTGAACCCTCATTAAGAAAAACCATGTGTGTAAAATTTTTCTACATTTTAAAAATTTAAGGCATAACTGCATAAGTTTTTTTTAGGGATGAAAAGACTAATGCCAATGTAAAGTGCAGGGTATATGAGTCATGAATATTTCAATAGTTAAAGTCCAGATGTAATAAACAAAAAAATGAGTAAATAAACTTCAATATTTTTTAATAAAAAATACTTATATATAGAAATGTGCCCGAACATTATGAACACTCTCAGATGAAGTAAATGATGTAAAGGGCCATTCCACGAGAGACTGACGTTCGGTGCGCAGTTGACCCCCCTGGAATTGAATGAAACTTGGCACGCAGGTGAATATGGGCGTCTGAATTTCACTTTGCCTGCCAATAGCGCCACCTGGAATCCACTAAAGTGGCTCAAGTTTTGCTGTTGACACCACATATTACATCAACTATCATAATATAAGGGAACACAGGACCAAATATGTAATACTTCTGTCATGACCTGTGACACTTCAAGTCCAGTTAGACTTCAGCACCACATCAGGACCAAGCTGCGTAACTACGTTATCGAGCCAGAATTATTTGAGAAATAAGAATAAAAATTGAAAATGGGAATAAAATAATACCCCAGGCATTTGGCAAACTAGAATGCTTTATTATGTGTTTACACACAACAAGACAATCATTTTCAGTGAAAAGTACTTTGGTATCTTGCGGTGTTTGTGCAATAGATGAAACAACATGTCTAACATGCACTAACATGTCTCTGTCCCCCGCCACAAGATGTGAAATTGTGTCAAAATGAGCAATCTCTCGGTGTGACCTTGACAGTGACGCGAAGGTCACCAAAATCGACCGGCGCCGGGGTATCACCCTATTACATGTTGACATGAAATTTGAAGGAAATCCGTTGATTCGTTCTTGAGATATCTCGCTGACAAGGATTCAGGACGTATGGACGGACGGACGGACGGTCGTGAATACTATGTCCCGCCGCAGAAAAAAAGCCATTCCACGAGAGATTGACTCAGTGTCCAGTTTATAACATGTCTGGTACCGTGTACCCTTGAGTCATAATAATTGATGTAAAATATGGTGTCAACAGCAAAACTGAGCCACGCAAGTGGCTTCCTGGTGGCCCCACAGGCAGACTTTTTGGCTTTTTTCAGTGAGACGACCAAATCTACCTATCTGCCAAGCTTCATTCAATTCCAGGTGTGTCAACTCCTACACTTCTTCAAAAAGTGCCATTTTCTCATGGAATGGCTCTTAATTATCTTGAAACAACAGTGGTCAGTGATGGTCAGCAAAAAATTGTTTCTCGTTATCAATGTGTTGGATGTGGGAGAAACTCTGGCGCCAAAAGACTGGAGCGACGTAGAATAAGGCAAAGTCATGGCTAGACAACAGGTCACAGCATGTCCAAACTGCTCAAGCTTTTAGGGCGCTTGCAGTCAGTAGTGGGGAGTGCCCACCTACAGTGGACCAAGACGGAATAAAGGGGGTGTCGAGCACCCAAGGCTCATCAATGCGCAAGAGCAACAAAGATAATCGCGTTTGGTCCGAACAGGCAAAAGGTACATACGTGAGGAATGTATCACAACACAACGTGCATCATGAATCTGGGGAAGGGATGACACCAGGATGCATTGTGGGAAGAAGAGAAGTAGTGTGATGTTCTGAGTAATGTTCTGCTGGGAAGCTCTGGTTACGGGCATTTGAGTGGAGATCAATTACACAAAGCCACCAACTTGTTGCAGACCAAGCACAACCCTTCATGGCAACTAACTTTCACAATAACAGTTGCCTCTTTCAGCTGGATAATGAGTGTTTACAGTGTTGCCAAGGCATCCAAATTCCATAGATTTCAATCCCATCTGCAGATTCGCCGCAGCTGCATCTCACTCGTTAATAAACGCAAGGTAATGCAGCCAATTTCTTGGTGCAAGATACCAAAGGACACCTTCAGAGACCTTATGGAGTCCATATCTCAGTTGGTCAGCACTGTTTTGGCAGCAAGCGAAGGACCAGTAGCATACTTGACAGGTGGTTGTAATATTTGGGCTCAACGGCGTAAATGGGCCTTTATTAGAAGGGCTCCACTACGAAAAACTGAGTTGCAAACTTGTATTAGCAGCCATATTGTATAAGAGTGAGAGAGCACACCTTACATAACAAACAGATTACTCTCAGCTGATTTCAGTCTGAATCCCTACTCAGTTCCTTTGAGGTTCATTACATCTTTGCAGGAGAAAAGGAAGTCAACAACGCAGTGTTTGTCTCTGAAGCACATAAGCATATAATTATACTTTTGTTTGCGCAAACTTTCCTCTATAATAAACATAAAAAGACAACTAGAAAAAGGCTCAGCTTGCACGTTCCCAACAATTTCTCACATTATTAATGCATGATAAACAAACACTATTCTCTTGCCGGGTATCATGTCTAAACTATACACATTTAAACCAAAATTGTCAGCAAATAATTCAAAACTCGGCACTTGATGCCGTTGTGCGGGTGGAGAACAGAGAATTCTGCGCGAAATCAAGTCATTAACAAATACAGGAGGAGCAGTGGAAGCCTCCTTCTCTTCTGGAAGTGTCAGAATCACCAAACTAGGAGAAATACGCACCTGACAACATCAGTGCAGTGTGCTTCCTCTCCAAGTGAGGGGAGACGTGCACGCTCACTGACGCCCTTATTTCAGGCACAGAAGTGTCCCGCACACAGGAAAGGTACTCAGAGAACTGGAGGTATAATATGATCAAGAGACAATTTCAAAGAAGAGGAAGGGGGGGGAGGAATCTTCAATCTCAGTCCAGCTACCCTCATCTTGTGTCACTTGGCTCTGCCCTCATTTTCTACATCGCAGATATATCCAAGTTCTGCTTTTAAAAATTTCATGAATGAAAATAGGTAATTTGGTCTTCATTAAACATGGAGAAGCCCACATTTGCCTCAGCCGTGGTGAATTAACCCGCAGACTCGGGGAGATTAAGCTACTGGGCTTAAAAGACCGTATCTCTGACGAGCGTCGTGTCATCACATCAAGACAAGTTTTGTTAATGTGAGTGTCATCCCTGTCTGGTCAATGTCAAGGAGTCCCAGTGAGCAAAAAGAGACATTTGATAGACCATATCATGAAGGTGAAAGGAGAGACTGGGAACAGTTAGGCTGTTAATGAGTTGGAAAGACTAGAAACTATTCCATTATCTACAGCAGTGGCTCTCAGACTCGGTCCTGGGGGACCCCTGTGTATGCAGATTTTTGCTCCAACCGCAATTGCAAACCCTGAGTTTTAACAAGCTCTTAATTTTTCTTAACTAGGAGTGGTCCTGTGGGATAACTCTTATATCACAACCTGTCAGAAATAGCTATGCATGCCAGGGAATGAAATCTGGTGCTTAGTGATAAACATTTCAAAAGCTATATATGTTTGACACACAATATATATATATAATGCATATATACTGTACATACTTGCATGAAAAGAGGTAAATTATCAATAACCAATCAAATCCATCAGATTGAAGACTGTGGTCAATCAAAATGCTCCTAAGTGGTGTGGACACCCGGCCACCAAAGCTAATCACCTGGAATGATGAAAAATTCAAAGAAAAATGTAATTGATAATGTGCTTCTGAGGCATATCTGCATTGTGTTTTATTCAGAAAATACCTGCGACAAAATTATAACACATTCAACAAATAGGTTAACTGAGTAACCTGTTAACCAGTAAAGTTAGCCCACTGAGCTCAGTCTATTACTTGCTACCGCTTTTAATGAAAATCTTTTCCAATAATTCAATTAGCACAGCACGAAATATGGAATCTTTGTGGCGTTGCAAAGCTAGTGCAAAGCTATCTGGCATTATGTGGATGAAGAAAGAGAATAACAACTTTATACATCATAAGAGCGTAAAGTCAAGAGCTTTTCGAACTTCTGAAATTGCAGTAGCAGTCAGAACAAAACAATCACATACAGGGAGCCCCAGGACTGAGTTTGAGAGCCATTGATCAACAGCATACATAGTAGATATTTTCATGGCAGAATTCCCCGCCCCCCCCCAAAAAAAAAGCAAAAGAAGCATTAGATTATCAATTAACGAATATTTCGACCCAGCACCTCCTTAACGGAGAAGACTGCATCTCAGTAAAGTATATTTCAGCAAAAAGTACAATTCTTGAAGAGTCTAAAACGCAGTTTTATAAATTTTAATTTGGTAATGATCCAGTACGAAGCATTTTCAAACTGGCAAGTCTTCAAATTGACGTCAATATCAGGGGGCAGACATTTTTTCTTGAGGAATCTAAGGCTGCGTTCGGAATGAATACTTGTCCACTCACTCTCTTTATTGTTTTCAACGTAGAACATTCAGTACAAAGTGTCCTATATTGAGGGTGAGTGTGCATTTCGAATGCATTATCCAATCAAACGCCAATGCCCTGGTGCTTCTGGCGTCAGTTATTCTCTTTTGTGACGTCAGTTGTTCTCTTTCCTTTCATCTGGGCCATGGGGAAGTTCAGAGGGCCTTCAGTAAGCTCTCCCTTCGTGGCTTGGCTGCCCGCGAGCTGTTTTTATTTAAGCTGGCCTGATTAACAATCAAACAATTAATCGACTGAGCAACCAAGACCAATACAAGACCTATAATTAGAAATGATAATGCTAAGGTGAATTCCCATTGCCTACATTTATATAATTGATATGGGACTGAATATCCAAAACATTTTCTGACTTTGCAGCATTTATTTTTGCCGTCCTTAGGATTGTCACACAGCTGTGCAACTTGCCTTACAGCGCCCCTTAGCCATGACAACATTCAGAATAAAGGATGGATTCTCGCAGCCTTGCAAACTAATTTACGCAAATCTGCTTGACGAGCAAAAAAAGCGCTGAAATTATAAGGACATATTGCTATTTTACGTTGTCATTTATACGCAGAAGACGCCTCATAATTTTGTGGTGCAATGCATAACAATGTAATCAAAAGTAAATTAGACTGAAGTCGATTTTTACCAATTACTCTGAGCAACTATGGCTAATCGGCAGATGGAAACTGCGAGAGTTTTAGGTTATTAAACATTTTTTAAAGGTAAAGTTTCCGAGGATCAAATTCAAAATCAGAAGATTACCCAAGTAAAAATGCCTGCCCCCTGATATTGAAGCCAATTTGAGGACTAGCTGGCTTAAAACATGTTATACTGGAATATTATCAAATTAAAATAAGCATTTTAGACACTTCAAGAATTCTACTTTTCCGCTGAAATATAATTTGACGAAGTGCGGTCTCCTCCTTTAACCGGCTAGCTTCTGCTATGTAGGTTTTGTCTTCCTACTTCTGGAGATGTAGGAGAAATGAGAGGTACTTGGCTGATTACTGGGTGATCAGTGGTTGAGGGCCAGTGACGGTGCACGGTCTGAGTCACACGCAGGAACGCATGCTCATGCTGTGAGCTCGTGACTGAGCGCACATCCCCCCTGCCTGTTCCATAAACCAGCTCACGCCCCAACTCAGCATTTCCGCATTGCCTCGACAGACTCAATAAAGATGTGAGATAAAATGACAAGGGATGAGATTACCTTATAGAGGGTTCTCCTCACGAGCAACGCTTCTACATAATAGTCTCAAGCCAATGTAGTCTCGTGGATAAAACATTCGGAATCCTTAATTCGCTGAAACAACCTACACACACACAGCCTATGCCTGGTCACATGATTTATGTCTATATGCACAGTCTATACGCACAGTCTATCTCAGGACATGAGTGTATTTAAATCCGTGGAAGGGGGGGGTGGTTCTTTTTCTGTGACATTCTGTTATATTCCTCCCTCTTATGATCAAATCCTAGTGCCTGATTTTTCATATTTATATATTCCATATTTATAGGGACCCAACATGACTCTGGTCTCCTACAGAGAGAGGTCATGGTTTGGGACAGTATGAGCAATGTATGGTGCAGTTCATATCTCGGTATTGTGCCAGAGATGTATTGCATATTTCTTGGTTTGGGACAAATTGAGGGATTTGCATCATTGCGCATGGTTTTGGATGGTGCGGGAATTTATGGGATAGCTCATGGTTCAGGATATTGCAGGGATTTATGGGAATGTTCCCAGTGTGGAATGATGTGTGGGACTTATCAATGGTTTGGGATGGTGTCGAGGGGAACGGGGCTGGAGAATGAGTGCGCTATTGGCCGGCTGGAGATGCAGTGCACAGCACAGGCGCATCACTGGGGCTTGACTGCATGCTGTTGATGTGATCTGAGGGCTGAATCGGGTTCGCTGCACTCAAACAAATTCGTTTTGATTTGCCGGCGTTAAAAAATGCTTTCATCTCCAGTGCTCCTTTCAGGCATCGCTGATGTTAATCGCACACTTAACAGTCATGTGCTCGAGATGGCGATGATTTAATATCCAGCAGCATCTACAATATTAATTCAATGGCAGCAGTTCATCCACAATATAGTGTGGTGGCGCAGGTTTGAGGGGAATCAGGACGCTGAGCTCTGTACTGTTGTAATATCAGGAACACACTCCTCGCAACAAGCAAATATTCGGGGCAAGCGCATCATCACGGTTATCACAACCCTGAGATAACACCATCAATCTCATGAGCGGCCGCGTAATGATTCCAATATTCCTCCTAATACGAGCGCAGGGGCTTCCTTACAAAAGAAGATTCTTAACAAGGCGGCGTAGCAGCACAATTTCATTTTGTATCATCATCCAATAAGCTGATGGCAGAGAAATTAGTTGTTTCTGTTCTTCAACTTCTGATATTTACTCATTTGTTTTGCTCATTCCTTGCCTGTGCTCTGATTTCATGGATTAATTTGGACCGTTTGAAGCTGGACCCCCCCCCCCCCAGCGCATCAATGGGAATTTGAATTTTGAGACTTCAATGGCACGTTAGGTTTGGCCTTCTGCTGCAGACTCCTGCAATGGTCAAAGCAAGACAGAGGACCATCTGCATTTCAATCTGTTGAGGCCAAGGAATCATCACCGTAGCCCCAACACACACACACACACAGCTGCATAATAAAAATAATGACACAGGGCATACTTGTTGACATGAGTGCAAACTACATGCAGTGTCAGCCCCTACCCATGGGGCCTGTAATCCATGCAAGAGACATGTGCAGGTAGGACCAAGACTACCTCTCCATTGCACTAGTTGTCCTGCTGGTCGGGAAATTGAGTGAAATGACGCGCACCGCACCAATTTGCAGGCCACTAGGGGGAGCTTACTTTGAAAATCGCATGCAAGCGTACATGCGCACTTGCAGGCCAGCCAGCACAACATGCAGTCCTCCGAGACGCCGTCTTTAAAGGCGGAGGAAATAGCTTCCCGCCGAACGAGCGGTTCAGAAGTAGGCCGGGGCGCAGAAAGGCTACCATCCATTAAAGAGGAGTATTTTTGGGCGCACTCTGCAATGGCTGACATTTACAAGCAGAATGCCAAGCTGAGAGGGATAAAATCCCTATATGGCAATTAATGTAGACTCTAACCTGCTTGACAGAACATATCTGAGGAAAACTAACACAGGACAGGTTGAGTCGTCGCATGCTTTAGTGCAGCAAGCTCGCAGGGAGTGGTGTCGAGGGGACAAGTCAGTTAAGACATCTAACAAGGCTGATCAACACCAAGGAGACTTTACTGAGCCGTCGCCGCCAGGTCGGTAATACTAAAAAAAAAAAATGGAGAAACTTGTCAGAAAGTGTCTTTCAAAGCACATTTTTAATCAGCGCACCACAACCTGACTCCCCATTTACAATTAATGCCTTGTTGCTGCTGATCTGCGTGAGATAATTAACTCTGCTGCCATGTGACAAGCAGTTCAATATGGGACCGCGGCTGGCGAACGTGCTGTCAGCAGCCGGAGAGCGAGTGGAGAGCGAATCTCTGCCGATAGCCCATGACTCACGCCGCTGAGACAGGGCTCGGTTCTGGCATGGCATCACTTATGATGAATACCATAGAACAATAAAATGAAAAATGAAGCGTCTCATGTCAGATCAAATATAAGTGATAATGCCAGAGCAGGGAGGGGGAAAAAAAGCAAATAAAATGGGAAAAGGTTAGAGGCTTTCGGTGCTGTTGCTCTGGCTCAGATGAGATGAGCAGCGTGGTCAAAAGCTGATTCTTACAGCTGTAAATGGGGAATTTGAATGGTGAGGTTTATTGCAAGGGCCCACTGATTTGCTGGAATGATCTAGAAGGCCTGGCAGCTCAGTGTGGGTATCCTTATGTGCTTAGACCAGCCAGGGCTGGCTTTGTGGCAGGAAGCTGGAGTAGCTAGCAGCCGTGATTGAGGGGAGGGGCGGGGTTAACTACAAAACAGAGCTTTATTCCGTTACCATGGTTAGCAACCGGCCACCGAGGGCTTGGACTGGAGGGGCTTTGATCACCTGCAACATTGACGGAGCAAACAGAGGGAGACGGAAAGAGAGACAGAGGAGGTGAAAGAGGAAGGGAGGGAGAGAGGGAGAGAGAGAGAGAGAGAGAGAGAGAGACATGTCAAGCATGAGGCATCTCCGACACGGGGAAGCAATTACCCGCTCCAAAGCACTCAAACTCGACGGCGAATTCCTGCAAAAAAAAACACACACATACAGAAATACCACACGAGAGCGTGGCCTCACACACACACACACACACATACAGAACACTGTGAAAGGGCACACACACACACACACACACACAAACACCCAATAAAGCTGAACACACGAGGGATGGTGATTTGAGATGGTGCTCTCCCGCTCTCGCTCTCTCTGTCGCCCCGACTCACACACCAGCCCTTCACAAACACGTGAAGAAGAGCCGAGAGGGGAAGGCGGTGGGAGACGCCAGGTGCGCCGCTCCTCGTGTGCCCCTGTCAGATGGGGTCTCAGAGCGGGTCGGAGCTGCCGAGGCGGGGCTCCCCTAATTAGTGCTCTCTCGTCGCCCGCAAACCAGGCCGTGGAGGCTCGCACGCCCATGTGGATGTAGGGTGGATAATCAGCTTTCCGCGGACCTGTGGCACTCAGAACAGAGCCTTTGTTCCCAGAGGGGATGGAGGAGGTGCTGGTCTGCGAGGGTCTGGTCTGACACTCAACTACCTTTCCTGACAGATGCACCTCGAAACAGCCCATTTTGAGCCCAGAGAGCAAATATCTGTGTGCAATAATGGAGCTGGGAGTGGCTAACTTCAGCTGCTGCCAATAATTACGCGTGGGGGCGGAGCAGTGTAAGATGGACAAGAGAGTGCGCGAGCAGCAACTTGACAGGATGTCCCATCTTCCAGAGCCTTCTCCCAATAGTTGATTCATTCCCCTATTCCTCCTGCCTGGTTTCTGCATATATATATATATATATATATATGTATCGAAGCAGTTTAGCATTGTGCCATATGCAGTTTCATAATAGCAGAAATGTGTAAAAGCATCTCCCCACGGACCTGCCATTTCCAGTCAGATAGCTGTGACAATCAGCGGCTCGTGAATGTCAAAGTGCCAATGAATCCCTAATGAGCAGCATCAGGGCCACGCGTGTAAAACACTGCAGAGAAATCGCGGCTCTCCGCCGGTGGAAATGGAGCTGGCGGTATGCGAGTGTGAGACTGTCGGGGCGGGCGTCTGCGCGTGTGAATACATAACGGGACGGAGACTCGCGATTTCGAATTCAGGGCACTCGTGCCGAGGCCTCTAATGGAATTTAAGAGGAATATCATGAAAGCGAAATCACCGTTGTGCGTTCACATTAATGATTGTACTTGAATCCGTAAAGAGACGGGTCACGAACCCCTGCCTTCGTACGTGGGCCGAAGGAGAACTTTCCGGCCCGTTTGCGGCCGCACGTAAATCATGGGGAGGGGCAGGCCTGTGGGGGTGAGGTGATGGGAAGATGGGCGGCGCAACCTTACCGTTTCGCGGAGTTCGTTTTCTCCGATCGCGGAAGGCAGCCCCGGACTGCAGGGCCTCCATCAGGCTGTCCATCACTCCTGTCTCATCTCCTTCTGCAGGGGAAACAAAAGATGAAAAAGGCTTTGAGGGTTGAGGCCAACTTTTTATTTTTCTTGCCGCTGCTGCTCAGTAAAGCCTCTTTGAGACTGTATTCTCTCAAAGGCACTAGACCAATGAAGATGATTTGATTTGAAGCAAGAACGCCCAACCTAAGAACCACCACATCTGTAGAACATGCCTAAAAAAAACAATTTTCTTCCACACAGCAAATATACAGAGAGCACCTACCGAACTAACAATCACCTACACACTACATGTATGAGTACGCCTTTTAAGGTCACGCCCACACACAGTATATCTACAGAGTACACCTGGCAAACTCCACCCACCCACACACTACTTTAACAGCTTACACCTCTAAAAATAATATCCATCCTCGCACCGCATCTAGAGAACGCCTCTCGAAACCGCATCCACCCACTCACATCTAAGGTATACCCACCAAACTGCATCCACCCATAGACCACATGAAACATATACCAACCAAACTGCACCCATCCGCACACATCTAGCGTATACCGACCGATTCGTGTCGGCTCACTCAACACATCTACAGCGCACCTCTCGAAACCAAATCCACCTGCTCACATCGAAAGGATCACTATTAAACCGCAACTATCCATGCGCCACATCTAGAGTACACCACTTAGTAAAACCAAAAATCCACCTGCACACAAGGCATACCAACCAAACCAAATCCCCCCACACAACACATCTTCAGTACACCTTTCAAAACCAAATCCACCCACGCCCAACTTGGAGTATACCTACCAAACCCCATTCACCTACGAACCAAACCACGAGCACACAGTATGCATCAACCCACAGGCACTCGCACGCCACATCTACAGAGCAAACATACCAAATCACATCCACACTCGCACCACACTTCCAGAGTCACCTTCCAGCATGTCTAATGACCGCCGCAAAGCTACACCCTCATAAAAGTCATCCCAGTTCACAGATAGAATGAGCAACTGCCATTTTCTAACTAAGGGTATGAACGTCCTTCATAAAGCGCTAGTGGAATGGCCATGTGACAAGTGTTATTAATGAATTATGGCCATATACATCATTAGGGATATCCATAATACAAAGACTAGATATTAGTCCCAACCCCCAGGGAAGCAGTCTTTTCCTCATGTGTGTGGTGGGGTGACGTGGACGGGGGTGTAAAACAACAGAGGAATCACGGCCTCTGCCCTCTCCCAGCAGCAGAGAGTGTGGCTCTCAGCTGAAGATGAAGGAACACTCTGATGGTCACTGACATATATCCTTTCTGTGGCTTGTGCAAGAGGAGCTAAGTGCTTTTTACCAAGATTTACTGTGGAGCCAGTCAATACCTGGGCACTCTATCACTGCACTGTCGATGGCGCCAGGTCCGGCCAGGCTGATGTTCAGCCCCACTAAAGTGGTAATGTCTTCCAGGCGAGTGGCCTACGCCACCGACTTTGTCGTGAGAAAGAAAAATAAGAAAAAAAAACAAGAAAACGAAATCGAAGGGACAGCAGAACTGGGAATGCGCCACGGTGAGAGACAGACACAATCAGCAAGGCCTACGTACGCATTTGGGATAACTTTTTTGGTCCATATCTGGGTCATCTATCTTTTACCCCCCCCCCAACCCTAATGAGTCACCAAGGCCACTGTTCATCATTGCGGTCCAGAAGAGACATTATTTTAAAGCGGGATCATTATCGTGACTTATAGCGGTCCATGGGGCCGCGCCATCAATCGTTGGCACACATGAGCGAGCGGCCACTCACAAATGTTTACTACAAGGGCAGGATTTGCTCTAAGGTTTTGGCAGGAAAAAAAAATGTCAGCGGTGGAGAAGATGGTTGCTTTCGGCAGCAGTTCCGGGCGTGGTAATCGATCTTTTGTTTTCTCACACATTCAACGGGGATGACAGTCAGCAAATTGAATTCATAAACAGAACGACTTGACACTGCTACATAATTAATTTAAGGAAATGCCACACATTCCTCCATTACCCAAGAACTGCAAGGCTACACACTTTATCTTCCCTTCTCTCTCTCTCTCTCTTCGAAAATACAATACCGCTCCCTCAGCAAAAGAGGCTCTGGAAGAACACAAAGAAAAACCAAACACAAAAACTAATATAATTAGATAAAATAGATATGCAAATACAAAATTCCAACTCTAACTAGATTAATTTCTCCCCCTCTATCGAGTGTGGTCTTCCTCCTTATCATTCTGAAGGCCCTTCCCGAGGGAAACGATCAAATCAAAGTGGCTGAGTTAGGCACAAGCTGTACTTAAAAGCAACCTAGATTAAATCAAGCTTAATTAGACTAGCTGTTCCATGGCAGACCGTTGCAAGTGACTCTTGTTTATCTCTGACAGAATGCACTTCCATGGACAGCCTTTCTTGGCGATTCAAACCAGGATGTGTGCTCCAGTTTCCAAAGCCCCAGAGCAGAAGCTGCCCCCATGTGCAGCTGTTCATTGACGGTACATGCGCTTCCACACTGACCTCACCTTGGACATCAGATACTGTTCAAATACAATAATGAAGAAAAAAGTTAATGGATGTAGGGAGAGAAAACGTATATCTAAAACTGCAGCAATTTAGTCCATAGAAACATCTGGACGGCTGGTCCTTTATTTCTGTCATCTGACGCGGATGTCACCGGGGGCGCGTGACACTATGATCAATTTGTCCGACTTCCCACTTAACTGGAGCACAATTCATCATCCATAATTACCAGGAGTTGGGAATGCAGACAGGTTCAGGGAGGGAATCTCAGACACAAAGAAGCCAAATGAGTAAAAATGGGAAACGCGCTCCCTGGTGGGTCGTGGCTGGCTGTGGTAACGAAGGCTTCCCAGACCGCGGATCCAGTGAAGGGCATCGGGCCTCAGATCTGAGAGAACTTCATGGTTCAGTGTTCAGTTGGATGATGTTAATGAGACATAAAGGAAAACAGGTAGCTAATTTGAAAATCATCATTAATATACAGTATACTCTGACAGTAATAGTTCATACAGACCTCCCCATAAAGGACTGTAGGGATGTTATTTCGAACAGCTATCACCCAGAGCAAATAACTTGTGCTACTCCAATAATTAAAAAAAAAAATAAAACATAGATTGAACACCCGGGAATAACTGAACAGCTCCCCGCTATTCATCAAGTCTGTGTCCCTGAGAATGGACACAATGCTCGGAAAAATAGCCTTCCTGGGGGCTAGCATCAGCCAAACACTGAAAAAAAAAAAGAAAAACATGCAATATAACACCTTGACAACACTATTCACTTATGTGTTTCTGGCCGATATCATCCTGGTTAATGCAACGTGGGTTGAAATTTTTTGCGGCCGTAACACTACACTGAGAAGCCATAGGTTCAATCTTATTAAAAAAAAGCAAAGGCAATTAGAAGTCTGTGAACCTCCCCCGCTGTGCACTGTTTCCATGTTCTCTCCCCGGCCTGCCTACTCGCCTGCCTCCCTCTGCACCTAAATTCAGGCGCCGTGAGCTGCCCAGTGTAACAGTAAGCCCAAGACTCTCAAGGATCCAACACGCTAACAGGTACAACTCACACATTTTTTTTTTCAATTAGACGAATAACGAGTACAGGATCGGTGAACTTTTACGGCAGGTTCGCGTTCCACGGCGGTAGCTAGGAGTGGGCCGGCACTTCTCTTCTGTGGCAGTGTGGAGGGAGACAAACAGTCACAATTTGGCAGTGTGAACATAAATAATTAAAAAAAAAACACGGGTCCAGATGGTAGTTGCCATAAACCTCTGTCATAGTTGCCAGGTTGCTCAAACTCACTGGCCAAGCATTAACGCTGCAATGCAAAGTGTGCAAGTGCATGTGCTTGCACTTCCATTAAAGGATCTAATTTAATTCACAGCATGGTAAATGGATGTAACAGTATGTGTCAGTAGAACATGCTGCAAGGAAACTGTTCAACAGTATAGACGCTTCAGACATCAGAAAAATGCAACAATATTCAGATTCAAATACTCTGTAGATTTAAAGAAGTATATTGCCTGCCCAGCTCTATGCATACAGTTCACGACAGTAAGTATTACAGCTACACTGCTATGTGGGATTCGGTAAGAATGTACAAACAAGGTGATTATAAGTGTCCTCTCAACTCCTACCTAATTCAACTGAGCCCAAACGGCCCACCACTCTCAACTCTGCCAAATAACACTGAAAACCAATCATCTTGCCTCCAACATAGCTAGCGCTTTACAGACATTCAGTATTTTGAGGTGCTCGGTACCCATGTTAATTGTTTTTATCAAACATTTAAGTTACAAGTAGGGTTGGGATTTATCCAGGATGCATCCTTTTCATTTTTTTTAACTCAATCCCCCCAAAAAATTAGTCAGCCATGGCTGGTACACTTTTCTTTTGCCAAACGGAAAATGAGTTTTCAGAAAGAGATAAACAAATACAGCAAATATGATTTAGTCTAAAAAGACAGGAGCCAAAATTCATGTTTTCTATCAGTTTTCAGTGATTTGGTTCCCTTTTAACTGAAAAATGACAAAAAATTAAGATTTAATGTTTGAGAAGTTTGAACTTACAAATGTTTCTGTAAGTATGATGGAAAAAGACATACACACTGCACTGTCCATAAAGCCCCACAAAAACTGGACTTGGCTTCCTGAGATTATCGCACAATAACATTGGAAGAGTTTAAGGTTGGTTAGAATGGGGCAGCCATTTTATGGGAATGATTAACTTAGTACATTCCGTACTCAAATGATACATGGTCATTATTAGCGGATAAATTCATATTTTGACCATGTTTCATGCCTTTGGAGCGGGTCGTCGGATAATAGCCAAACAATTCCATGCAGTGCATATTTCACAGGATGGCTGCAGAAGATTGATGGCAGAGTCTCTTCCCAGATTTTTCTTAGCAGTGAGGGTGAGTTCAGAAATAGACCCAATTCCTATTTTCCAGTGCAGTAAATCAAAAGAAGATTCCGCTTCAAAATGGGAAACACTTCAAACTACAAAGCATAAATCCCACTTAAATCAGTTACATCAGACATGAAGCAAAACTTTCAAATAAATATGTCAAAGCGGCTTAACTGCTTATTGTAAGAACTGACAGTGGTTACATTACTGACTTCTGTGACAAGCAGACTAGCCACCTAAACCCAAATTCTACATTCATAACACTCTGCATTCTACGGTGTGTGCGTGCCAGTGTGCAATTATATCTATCAGTGTGCTTGTGCGTGTGTGAGATGATAAGTAGCTGTAGAGATCAGTCAATCACAGTCTTAAAACAGATGTTGAACTGTACTTGTCAAATATAACTATGTAATATCCAAAATAATCCTGTTGCTGTTGCTAGTGGGATGAAACCTGGGGGGGGGGGGTTGGTTGATATGTTTGGCCTGACGAGTGCTTATACTTGGTTCCCACTGTTGTGCGCTCTGGTACGAACGCCACGAATAGCCATTCGTAGCTGAGCGCAGAACTTCACTGAAGCTGCTTTCACACCGCATGCGAAACGAATTTTTCGCACGACAGACTACATTTAAAGTCAATGCGAAGATGCGATTACACGCGAAGATGCGAATACACGCATCTGTCGTGCGAAAAATTCGTTTCGCGTCCGGTATGAAAGCAGCTCAAAATTTCAGGTTTAGATTTTAGGTGATGCAATGATCGCGATTGACAGTTAATCGCGTTGATCGTGGGAAAATTTTGAGCCGTCCGAAAACTTTTCTACGATCAACACGATTCCACGACTCACCTCAAGATCTGAGAAGATCAGATAGGATCACCACGATTACTCCACGATTAAGACCACGATTTCAATTGTGATAGTAGGAACCAAGCATTACTGTTTTTTGTTGAAAAGGACAATCCAAGGTCATAATTTTTTTTAGAGGGCACAAAAACTGCCAGCAATGTCCCTGGATTAGACGCCCTCATAATAACCAGAGCCTTACAGAAAAGAAAGCTACTCACTCCCAATAAAGACAAATATGAATAAAGTAGTGCAAGAAAAAAAAAAAAAGAAATCCAGAAATGGACATTGGGAATCAAAAAAATTCAGCTCAAGGTTTATAAAAGAAATATGATGCATTTTCCCAGCATTCTCTTTCATTCGCTCAACACATCATTTACAAATGTCCATGATGTTTATAGGACCTTGGGTCAAATCAGGCTTCATCTGAATCCTGGTCGCTGACGTTCTATATCATAATGATTTCAATGTGCATCACGACGTGACACGCAATCCTCCAGTCATAAACAAAAAGGGGTATAATGAATTCACAGAGCATGAGTACCACAGCTTTATAATTTACAGCGAATGGCTCCGTCAGTTACAGCATACTTCTTATTGTCGTGTAACATGAGTTTGCTCCGACTGTGCAAAAAAAAGTTTTTCTTTCAATCTTTTTTTGAAATAAGCTGGTGTTTTTGTTTGCATGGAAACTGACATGTATTGATTTGTGAGGGAGTATCCATTGTGAACAAGCCTCCTACTGTACTCAAGAGCGATTGCATTAAAAGCTGACATTCATCCTTTTAATTTTTGCACTGGGTAAGCAAATGGTGCTTAAATGATGGTCATGGAGAGATAAAAGCAAGAACGGCATTTTTTTTAAGCATTAAAAAAAGGAATATCAGAGTGTGTACGTGCAAACAGGCGAGCGCATGTGTAAATGTGCGTACGGGCCTGTTCAAAACCGATAAACCACAAACAACTGCAAAGCTATTCTACTGAATTACATTTTGACAAGATACATTCCAAGGAGACGTGTAGTCGGTATTCAGAAATTACACATCCTCGCTGCCAAGCCAAAAAACACTAAGGCCCACAGGAGAACAATGGCCTTTAACAAAAAGCTCTATTTAAAATATTACAATCTGCGGCAGAGAGGAGACATTTTGAGAAAAGGACACGAAAGGTATGTAGCAATTACATCCAGTCTCCACTATCCCAGTTAATTGAAAACAAGAGAGAAAAAGGCAAGTTCTGTTCCATCTGTAGCCGGTGCCATGTTTCCTTTTCAAACACCAAACGGGATAGCATTCCGATAATTATGCTGCAGTGTCAACATGGCCTGTTCATAAATTCAATTTGCTATCTGTCATCCTTTTCACATGTGAGAAAGATACTGCATCAATTGAGAACTCAATTTCTGATGCTTAGTGCGCGGAGCCCCGGGGAATGGCGAGGAGGGGAAGAAGAGGGGAAAAGAGAACTACCTGAAGCCTCGTCTTTCATGTCTTTGAACTGTTCCACATCATAAGCACTGATTTTAATATGCATCTCAAAGTAACAGACAATCTTCCTTCCATAAACATCAAGAGCTTCCTGAATCCAAATAGCATGGGTATGCGAGCCATACTGTTTTATTTGACAGTAACTGCCTCTGTCAACTACAGCAGACTTGTTCTTGTTGAGTAACACAACTTTGCTTCGACTGTGAAAACCGGTGTGTTTCCTGCGTATACTTTCGCAAATGAGCCAATGCCTTTTTTCGGCTTTTTTTTTGCCACGAAAACAGAAATGTCTTGATTTCTGAAGCAGCATCCATTGTAAATAAGCCACCTATTGTACCCATGAGTTGAATGTACTGTAAGCTGACGTGCCTTTTTTGCTTTTGCATTGAGCTAGCAAATGCTGCTTCGATGATGCTTATGCAGTGATACCTGCAGCACAGGCCTTTTAACCCTTCTGAATGAAGGAACATCGGCACGTCAAATGTGTGCGTGCACGCATGCGTGCGTTCAGGCCTGTTCAATACAGATAAACCCCAAACACAAAGCCACTCTACTAACTTACATTTTGACAAGTTAGTTCAACATGTGTGGTGGGTTTTCAGCAACAACTCAGGCACACTTTTTCATGTGCTTGCAGTTATTATTGTTGCAAACATTATTATTACGGTCAAAAAAGTTATTGTTATCATTATCATATTCAATGAACAACATATATTGAGGATGACAAATCCTTCTCCAGTCTCCATACTGGAGACAGTTGACGTGAATCAGTAGTGGACTATGGCTAATGAGAATGTCGTGCTCTGTGCTTGATGCAGTATGAGTGAGGGAAGGGGGGAGAGCAGTCGAGATCAAGCTACAGTTTCCTCCTCATCAGATCCTGAACAAATATGACAATGTGGCGAAAAACAGGAAAATCACTCAAGGCTCCCCTTCTCTTTTTTTTGCATAATTTGTTGTGAACACATTTTTACCCCATCTGTTGCCCTGCAGAAAGCCACCTGCACAGTTAACCCCGCACAGTTGCTACAAACACAGGCTGCTCATAATTTTGCAGAAGTTGGTCCAGCTAACAGACCGCTATTCCCCCCCCCATAGCGCTGAATGGCCAGTTTTAGCCTAGCCACCACCGTAGGTTTCAAAGCACCGCGAGTTATCCAACCCAGAGCAAGCAAACGCAGGCTTGTATTTAGTATTTAAGCAGACCTGTTAACAGGTGCCTGTTTCCCAGCCAGTTGACGGCAGATGGTGTTTGCAGAACATTTCATAGGCAGATAAAGCCGTTAAATTGTGCGCAACAGGATCGAACAATTCTAACTGCTGGATGAAAACAGACAGCAGCTTAGACTGTATGCAAAATTAGGAGAACGGAAAAGTACAAAAAAAGAAAAAAAAAGAAAACCCTTGTATGTAGAGCCTGATGGATTTTGTTGTTTGGACCAGTTTACCATGACAGCTTGATGGGCACCCATTGATGTCCTCTGTAATTTAATTAGGGATGTTTTCCCAGCTGTCCAGTCAGAGGGGGATGTGGAGTGACGCTCTCGCTCGTTCGGGGAGCTGAAAGCCTGGAGGTGGACTGGCGCAAGATTTTGGGGTGGGGGGTGACGGGGTGACCTAGCGACGGTCCCTGGCTCCAGCTCTGTCCCTCCACTCTTCGGGGAGGGGAGCGGAAAGAGACGAGAGATAAAAGTGGATTAGCATCTGCAACGATGTACACAGGAGGCGCGGAGAGACGAAAGCCCTAGCGATAGCCTGGATAGCTGGATGCATGAATAAATAAACAAACAAAAATAAAAATAAACCTCCATCTGGATGGTAACTGCGAGGCCCCATGCATGGAGGAGCAGAGAAAAAAAAAACACGTGGGGGGGTGGGGGACGAATTCAGAGCGACAGCAGCGCTCGAGCGAGTGGCGAGAGGAAAGCTTTTCCCGCCGCTCGGTTCGGGGCCCCAGGGACGGGCGAAAGAACCAGGCTGCAGTGGGTAGCGTTGAAAATCAGGCTCAGGCTAACAGCCTGGCAGTGGCTGCCGAGAGCGCGCTCAACGTCCATCTGGAGCAGGGCTGGAGCCTCTCCCGCGTACCATTTAAAGCAGGTCACCCGGGACGCCCCCGAGGGAATTACAGCGGAAATCAGAGTCTCACCCCAACAGCTCTCACAAATAAAGCCAGCCACCCACATGCAATACGCATCTCATCGCGCGCAAACGAACTCCTCATTTTTCGTCCGAGTATGTGACGGACAAGCACTGTATTTTGAAAGTCTCATTCAAATACATTTTTGTTCATGGCACCAAAGTCTACTTTTAATTTCAAAGCCAGATAGCTTTTTTATTAATACACAGTCATTTACAGTGAAAATGGCCATGACAATGAGATTTCAATGTACTTTAGGGTGAGCATAATTACATTTGATTAACAGAGAAGGAAAGTGGTCCAAATTATGGACTAAGAATTGCTGAAATGTAGACCACCCAGAGATGATGAAATTTAATTGTACTTATTCATAATGGGGGTTGTTAACTGAGGGGAGAATGAAGCCTCTCTAACAGAACTCATTTCAGTGGGTGACCTGAGGGGAAGCAGAATGAAGTTAAACAGGGCTTACAGGGCTGATCTAATTAGTTTTTACCCCATGTAAAATATGAATTAAAAAATACTAGTTTAGAATTTTAATGATTAAATGATATATTTTTTGAACACAAAAACTCTAAGGGCAAAAAAAAAGTCTCAAAAGTGATATTAATTTCTCATGAAATAATTATCTCACCATAATCAAAACAGCTCCAGAAGGTCACCTCGTCGGAAATTGACGAGAATTATTTACCTAAAACCTAGCAGAAAATAATAAGAAAGCAATCAAATTAACTGACAAAAAAAGTGCCAAGCAATATTTTTCAGGTGGTCCTTTGAAGGCAATTTACAACTCGTAAGACAACTTCTCCAGTCAGGATATTTATGCGGAGGAAGCCATCATCGCCGTAAGGGAGACGACAATCTTCCAGCTGATATATTGCAATCAAGCGCTGTGTTATTTATTAGAACTGATGTTCTGCTGCAGATAAGCCACTTGCCCTTCCTGCTGTCTTTCAAAGTAATGACAGAAATTCACTTCTCTCGCCACAGGCCTGGGTTTGGAGCTGAACTGTATCTTGCTTTGAGTCCCTGCAGTTTTGGAGAGGTGGCCCAGAGTAATTCAAAATCAAAGGCTGCATCCTGACAGTTTGGGGACATTTGGGGAATGTCCCCAAAGTGATAGAAAATGTGAATATCCAAAAAAAATAGCCGCAGTTTTTAATTAGTATACAAACCCAATTCCGAAATAGTCGGGACGAAGTGTAAATTGTGAATAAAATCAAAATGCAATGACTTTCAGATCACATGAGCCAATATGTTATTTACAATAGAACACAGATAACATTTCAAATGCTGAAACTGAGACATTTTACACTTTTATCCGCAAAATGAGCTTATATCAAATTTTCTGGCTGCAATAGGTCTCAAAAAAGTTGGAACTTAGGCAAAAAAGGGCTGAAAAAGCACTTAATATATAAAACAATCCGCTGAAGAAACATTTAGAAAGTAATTAAGTTAACTGGCATCAGGCGTGTAACATGATTGGCTATAAAAGGAATGTCTTAGAGAGGCTGAGTCTCTCAGAAGTAAAGATGGCCAGAGGCTCTCCTACCTGTGAAGGCTTGGATTAAAACAATGTGGAACACTTTAAAAACATGTTCCTCAACGTCAAATTGCAAAAGCTTTGAAGGTCTCATCATCGACAGTGCATAACATTATCAAAAGATTCAGAGAAACCGGAAGAATCTCAGTGCGTAAGGGACAAGGCCGAAGACCTTTACTGGATGCCTGTGATCTTCGGGCCCTCAGACGCCACTGCATCACTCACCGACATGATTCTATCATTGACATTACTAAATGGACCAAGGAATACTTCAAGAAACCCCTCTCTGCAAAGACAGTCAGCTGTGCCATCCACAGATGCCACCTAAAACTCTATCATACAAGAAGGAAGCCATTGTTGAGCATGATCCAGAAGTGCTGCCGTGTTCTGTGGGCCAAGGCTCATTTAAAATGGACTGAGGCAAAGTGGCAAAGTGTCCTGGGGTCAGACGAGTCCGAATTTGACATTCTTGTTAAAAATCATGGGCGTTGTGTCCTCCGAGCTAAAGAGGAGAAAGACCACCCCTCCTGTTATCAGCGTTCAGTTCAAAAGCCAGCATCTCTGATGGTATGGGGATGCATTAGTGCATATGGTGTGGGACAATTGCGTGTTTTAAAAAGTACCATGAATGTTGAAAGGTATATAAAGGTTTGAGAGCAACATATGCTCCCCTCCAGACGACATTTATTCCAGGGAGGGCCTTGCGTATTTCAGCAGGACAATGTAAACCCACATACTGCAGCTATTACAACAGCATGGTTTCGTGGTGGAAGAGTCCGTGTGCTTAACTGGCCTGCCTGCAGTCCTTAGCTTTCACTGATTGAGAACATTTGGTGCGTAATTAAACAAAAATCCGTGAAAGGAGACCCAAAACTCTCCAGCAGCTGGAAGCCTGTATTAAACAAGAGTGGGATCAAATTCCAATGGCTAAACTCAAAAAACTTGTCTCCTCAATGCCCAGACACCTCAACTCTGTGTTAAAAAGAAGAGGGGCTCATTTTTTTTCGATAAAATTGCAATTTTTTCAGTCTCAACATTTGTTATGTTATCCCTGTTCTATTGTGAATAAAATACTGGCTGGTGTGATTTGAAATGTGTTTCGGAATTGGGGTTGCATTTTACAGGCAATGATGTAGTAGCCAAGCTAAGACCACATAAAAAAATGAATTGATAAGCATCCTTCAAGTTCTACAGTTTCCGGGGGCAGGCGGGATTTTTTTAATTAAATTTTATAATGATAAGAGTTTGAGATCCAAACAGTTCAAGACGTATAAACATAAAAAAATCAAATCTTCCAAACCCAAAGGTGGCGCAGTGTTTGAAAGCCTAACAGATCTCGGCTGCATGGACAGGGATTCTGAGCATTTTTTCCCCGCTTTTTTTGGCACAATTTTAACAGAAAAATAAAAATCTGAGGTGGGAGGGGTTTTAGGGGCAGGCCTACTATTATTTTATAGGGCCAGAGGGAGCCACCATTATACTGCTCAAATCAAAATAAATAAACAAATAAATAAATATCCTAAGAGTTCCTGGAACAACACATGGGGAAGCTCCATCTTAGTCTTTTTTTTTACTCTGGCTTTACGCCCCTGACCTTAACCCTCCCCTCCACCCCAAACTTGCAAAGACTGAGCCCCTCCCTGACTCAACGCCATAGCAACATAATCACCAGCCGAATGTGGCGCGTTCGCCAGCTTTGTCCAGGACTAGGAGGACTGTCGCACCATCTCATCAATCCCCACGACCATCACCCGTGTCAAATTTACCAGCATACTTGATGAAAATGTTCTGTCACTCCAAAGAGGCAGGCCAATTCTGAAGGGAGGCACCTGCAAAAGTGTGCACAGGCCGAGGGCAGAGCTAACTTTTCTCAGAAAGAAAGATTCTGAGATGGAGGCTGTACAGCTTTCCAGGTGATGAAAGTACATACAGGTGGCCATAGGTACTTATGCTGAGCAAACAGGAACGGAAACAAGCGCGCAAACACACACACGCACGCACGCACGCACGCACACACACCTATACAGGTGTTAGAAAATTGCAGTTGCTTCCATGCATGGTGAGCAGCCTAATTTTATACTTAACCCTAACCATAATGTTTCACCTAAACCTTAACCTCAATTCAAACCTCCCCCGTAACATTCAAAACTGCCTAACCAACACCTTAACTCAAGCTCAGTTCACATCTGACCCCAAGCCGACACGAGGACCTCAGAGATGATGTTTCGCTGCAGGAGGACCGGGCTTTGGTCCCCATGAGGACTGCTGGACCCGACAACATCAGTGCTGATACTGGAAAAAGTCCCTAACAGATGACAAAAACACACCAAATCTGTCTCTAAAACAGACACACAGACACGTGTGCACACTCAAAATCTCTCACACGCACGATGGCATGCAGGAAACCTCTCTCTCTCTCTCTCTCTCTCTCTCTCTCACGCACGCACGCACACACACACACACACACTATGTCTTTCTACATTGGCATTCATGGTGTGGAAATAAGAAAGCTAATAGGAATAGAAAACTCAAAAATGCAAAAGCACAATACCATTTGTCATCAGCAATGGAGAGGGAAATTCACTCCCAATAGCATGTAATCAAATGAAAAATGTCATTAAAAATAAAATGATTGTAAAACACCTTCAAGGTGTTCAATCTTCTCAACTGGTTGCAACCTTTTAAAGTTCATGGAGCAATTCTACCGAAAAAGACAATGCTGCAGTTTCGTTTTTTTATGGGCTGAATTTGATGATGATGCCTCCTCAGCTAATAACCATGTATACAGGAAAATAAAAAACAAGTCTTTGCTTTAGCATTCACTTAGCAATTAAAATTAGGGTAAAACCTAAATAGGACAAATTAACATCTTGCAGCCAAGCAGCATGTTTTTGACAAACAGACATCTCAAAGGCATCATACATAATTTTTTCAAATAAAATATGTCCTTATTCATTAATTTTCCAAATAATATTTTACCATTGCCATTTTTCAGGTAGGTGCATGCATATGCATAATAATCTCATAAAATTCTGAACATTTTCTATTTTCAGCCCCTGTTATATTTGAATCGAAACAACTTGTGCATCAAAAATGGATGTGGTGCATATAAAGTGACTTATTGTAGATTTTGTGCACAGTGCAAAATATGAAACAAAGCAACATATTCCAGTGCTTGAACAGTTCGAGAAAAGCATATAAATTGTGGCACAAAAGGTCATTTGCTTCTGAGAACAAAAAGTGACCCCATCACTCTACAAGATTTACTAGTCCATCAAAAGTGGAATGAAAATTCAAAGCTATATAGGAGCAAAGCTCATATAGTTAAAAAAAAAAAACAGTTAAGCAAACCGGATAGCTAGCTTTTGTAAAAAAAACTGGCAGCTAGACTGTTCAAGCTAATTTGATTAAAATGCATACTGAATTACAACTTCGCGCAAATTAGGGTGCAGTTATTACTGTTTTTTTATTATTAATGTATTATACATTTTCAGAAGCCAATTTTCACGTTATTTTTGGATCATAGATCAATTCATGTAATTGTGCATCCAAAATTTTTTCTAAACATTACTTGAAGTTGTAATGAAGCAAAGCTATAACCATTCATCCAGGCCCATATAGGCAAGACAGTCCAGTAAAATTCTAGAAATTATATATTCAAATGAGATAATTTGAATGGAATCGGAATTTCGGCAGGGAGTAGGAGGCACATAACTGCAGAACAAATGAACAAAAGGCGGCAAAAGGTTGCAGGCAGTAGAAAATTGTTTGATTATGTCAGCCCTACCCAAGGAAAGGCCACATCCTTCAACCATGGCTCAAGCCACGACAGTAAATGAAAAAGCAATGATTTGAAGAGGTAGGCTCTCTAGTTTTATGGTAAACTCTAAAGTCAGTTAAATTCGATAATGCACTTGTAAGCAATTGAAACACATTGAATGGGAGATTCAGCAGAATAAAACGTGTGCATTTTCTGTCTGCCTGTGCCAAGCTACAGCTTTTCTTTTTATGCTTGTTAGCAAGGGAGAGCAAATATGGAGTTAATGATTAGAATTTTAAAGGTCACATAACTGGCGAAATTTGAAACATACCAATTACCGTAGAATGAATCTATCACCGCTTGGGTTTACATAACAGGCAGGCCTAATTCTGTGGGTCAAATACGAATGGTATTGCTGGTGGGCAGCAGAAATGAGCATTATACTTTCACAGCGAACAAAGCTGAATCTCCCTCAGTAAAAATCAGCCGTGAGAGCTAGTTCTGAAGTTTACTCATGTTTTGGGCTTGTTTCTGAAAATGCCTCTTGTTGGTTGCTCATTTGTCATGTAACATCAATCACACTTTCCAATATTAAAGAAGGTAAACCTGTACCTCAGCAGCAGGTGATTTTTAAAATCATATTTTTACTGCTGATCTGTGTCACGACCTGGGCAAAAATTAATATTTGACATGGGATTAGGAGCAAGTAATAATAAAAAAACAATGCTTTTTTTCAAGATTCCACTTAAAATTCTGTACAAAAAGTCACAGAAAACCTTAAATAAGGTCATTTGCAGTGCAAACAAAAGTAAGTGGATAATAAAGTGTGATCCTAATGAAAGCTTCCAGAAGAGAAGGAAAACGCATTAAAGCTAACTGCCTGGCAGCATGACTGAACTGCATTAAAATCTAGAGATGAGGCTAAAAACATACACCTCAGGGTTAGTTTCATTTGCCGACTATGTTTGCTGTGTATTTACAAAGCTAAATATCTAATTTTTTTTTACCAACTGGAATAGAAAAAAAGACATCCATGAACTTCAATCAAGATAAACCAAGAAAACGACCTATAATTTTCAGCATGTATTGACGATAAGATAGATCAGGAGCAAACTGTACATCAGTTTGTTTGTTTTTTGTGTTCTCAAATTTCAGAAATTCCAGACACTTCCAAAGGATTTCCTTTTTTATTGACCAATTCATATGATACACTTTTCTGCACCCTGAGATAGAGGCACCTTGGATTACTCTCATCCTGGCTAATGTTTACATTACTCAAGTCATTAACAAGTTGGAGAACTGAATTTGATAGATGACTTCAAATATTTCTTTGGCTGCCATTTATCTTCTGTGATGCATTGGTGTTCTGAAGTTTGCCATCTGTATTACAGTAGCCATAAAAATCCTGCTTGTCCTGAAAGTTGAAGGACGCCCAGGCTCAGCGCGAGCCCATTCCCCCCCGAACTAATCACCACTACACTTGTAATCATATCGATATTATTATTAGCACATAGATGGGAGAGGTGAGGATATTTTAAAGTACAGATCATCAATTCCAGACTCTGTGTAGAGTGTATATAAAAACAGCAAGCAGCAACTTGCAAATCTCCTTTAAACTGTATTCAATCAAGACAAGTGCAAAGCTGTATAAAATAGGTTTTAACTCATCAACTTTATTATTTTTCTGAAAATTTTAGCCACTTTGAAATGTGACGGCAACATGTTCCAATGTTTGGACAGGTGTAAGTTTGCCAGAGTGAAACAACACCTGTCTTTTTAACAGCACTTAGTAGTAATTGTGAAAATGAGGACTCTAACTATTGGAGTTTGAAAATTGGAATTTGTTCCCATTCTTGCTTAATATAAGATTTATCGTTTTTTAACAGTCTGTTGTCTCCGTTGCTGCATATTGCACTACATAATCTGCCGCGTATTTTTGATACCTGATAGGTCTCGGGTGCAAGCTGGGGCATCCCAGAAAATGGCAACGTCTGGAAGGCGCATATGTTGTTCAAAAATTTGCAAGTACCCTTCTGTGTCAATTTTGCCTTCACAGATGTGCAATCTGCCCCTGCCAAGTGCACTAATGCAGCCCCAGACCATGACAGATGCTGCCTTTTAAACATGTTGCTAATATCAGTCAGGATGGTCCTTCTCCATTTTGGTCCTGACGGCGTAACATCCAGTATTTCCCAAAACAACTTGAAAGATGGTCAAGTCAGATCACAGCACTCCTTCTCACATCTCCACTTCTGATGATCTCATGCCCAGAGAAGTCCGCAGTGTTTCTGGATGGTGTTGCTATGTGGCCTCCCCTTTGTGTAGTTCAGTCATAGCTTGCATTTGATGATGCAGCAATGAATTATGTTCGCTGACACAGGTCTTCTGATATCAAAGGAAGAAGTCCTGGAGCACACAGTTATATGAGGCGATTTATGAAGGTGCAGGTGACAAATGTTTCAACACAAGGTCTTCTTCTGAAGAAGTGACGTTGGTGACGTTAGTCACCAACACCTTAATAAATCGCCTTATATAACTGTGTGCTCCAGGACTTCTTCCTTTGATATTTGCATTTTTATCCCCCTCTTTCTGAGAGGCACCAGTTTTTGGCTATAGTCCGCCAGCTGACGTGCGTCTTTCCATCGTAACAGGTCATCAGATGTATTGAACAATGGACTCATCAGATCACAGCAACCCCTTCCACTTCCCCGTCAGTCCATTCCTGATGAGCTCAACCCCAGAGAAGTTGGCAGCGTTTCTGAATAGTGCTGATATTGTGTTTTTTCCTTGCCTAGTTGAGCCTGAACTTGTAGTTGATGATGCCGCAATGAGCCATATTCACAGACACAAGTCTTCTGAAGTACTTACGAGCTGATATGAAAATGCCCATAACAGCAACATGTCAATTCTTAATGCAGTGCAATCTGAGAGCTCTAATTTCACGCGTGTTGAGTATTAGTATTCAGCTTTGTCTTCAATGTAGAAAGATTGCTCCAATTTCTTCTCTCAAAATCATTTCTGTATAATATGGACTATGCATGTTCAGATCCCTTAATTCTGTGCAATCACACGTTGAAAAATGTCCTCCACAAAATGTTTGTACATTTTTTCACTTAGCTTTTGTCAAAGTGGCAACCTCAAACCATCTTACTGGTAAACAAATGTGCCTTAGGTGACTGCTCATTTAATACCAGATCATAATTGCATCACCAATTACCTATTTACCAATGGAATGTTCCATTTCGGCATCTATAAGATTCATCAACTTTTTCCAGTCATTCCATTCCCCTGTCCCAGTTTTTTTGGAATAAGTTGCAGAGATAAATTTGAAATGTGCCAACATTTACAAAAATCAATAAAAATGGTTGATAAGGTGAATCTTGAATTATTTCCTTTATGTGGCTTTCAACAAAATATAGGAACAATACAATTTACTAATAATTTAATTCTGCTTTTATGCACATTTTACATACTGAGCCAATTCTAGTTGAATTGAGGTGGTAGAGTTTAAAGAGCCTTGAAATTGCTGTAAAAGAACTGGTAAGCATTTCAAAAATTAGAAAATAAAGTTAAAACAAAAGACATCTAACAGCGGCATAGATGAGTTAGCAATCAACTATGCCTCAAAATGGTTATTTTTTATAAATGTTCTTGCCAGTTGAGGCTTCACTATGAAAAACAAATCAAAATGCAATATCATAATCTGCATCATAATTTTCAGTAGTTTCTCTCCAAAAGGTACAAAGAAAAGGTGGGCTGTTACTTTGGAGGTAACCATGTAGTGTTCTGCTCAAAACCACCTGCATCCTTGGGAGCGGATCAGAACACAGTGAAGAACACAGACTGTGACCTCACCCGTGTCAATCATGATGAAATGAGCTCGACTGATACTGGTGACCCATTTGGGGGGGGGGTACTGCTAACAAGCTTGATTGGCACTGGTGACCCGTTTGTTCGAGTAGGACCAGTGATTCCAGCCCTAGTCCACACTGCACCCTCCACAGCATCTGCACAGCATGCGCAACTCAACCTCTTATCTGCGCGGGTAATTCATATCCCGTTGAGATCAAACGCTATTTAAAATTAGAAACAGAAGGATTACGTGGATTTAGGCACAATTTAAAACATTTGCCATCCGCCTTCACTTGGTACAGCAATTTGGCACACGTTGAACATCTGGTCACTCTCAGAGAATGTGGAAATCCATTTAGAGCAAATGAAAACAAATGGGACGCAGGGCAATGATTTCATAAGCAATTTCCCGTATTAGTGTTTCTAATACCTCACAACAAAAGCAGATTTCTCCCTCTTTTGCAACATCCATGAATCACCTACCTCACAGGATTACTAGCATGGCTGGACATTTTACAAAATAAAATATAATCTGGCCGCTGGAGGCATTAGTTCACACTGCCTCCAGCACCCGCTTAACACTGTCCTCTTTTATCCAAACAAATGGAACCATTGCTAAAAATGAGTACCATCATCAATCATTTGCTCATGAAGTGTATTAATTCCATATTTGCAAAGTATCCTCAAATCTGCAGTCCCGTGAAAACGGACACGCTCCCTTTCCAATTTCTTCCAGTTTTGCCTATGTGTTATATTTAGATGTTTCAGATCATCTAACTGATTTTAAAATAAGACATGGATAATGTGAGTAAACACAAAATGCAGCTTTTAAATGGCCATTTCATTTGTTGAAGGTAAAGAGTTATTCAAAAACCTATATCACCCAAGTGAAAAACTAATTGCCCCCTAAACCTGATAACTGGTTGTGCCACCTTTATCAGCAAATAACTGCAAAGGTTTGCGATAACAGGTAACGAGTCTTCTGCAGTGCTGTGGAGGACATCTGGACCACTCTTCTTTATAGAGCTGGTTAAATTCAGCCACAGTGGAGGCTTTTGGAGCATAAACTGCCACTTTAAGGTCATGGAACAGCATCTCAGTTGGTTTCAATTCAGTGCTTTGACTAGACCACTCCAAAATTCCTCCTCTCCCTCTCCACCACTGCTGATGTGTGGTGAGCATTCTGGTGCAGAATGGCTGCTGTCGCATCATTCAGATGGGTGCTGCACATTGGTGGTGGAGAGATGAGATCACCCCATATGACAGGAAAGCGCTTTCAGTGTCTATGAGAGGGCGCTTGGTAAATTAAATGTTTATTCGTTCATTCATTCCAAACCTTCATTTTGTTTCATTTGAGCCGTTCAGAGAAGGAGTTGCTCACGTGCTCTGTCTGCTGCTGTCCTGCCGCAAAACCCAACTCAGCTTGATGAAAATTTCTTTTATTGGAGGTAAACAGGTGACCAAAACCATTATCGCCCATATGAAAAAACTGAATGCCCCACAAATCTAATAACTGGTTGTGCCACCCTTGGCAGCAACAATTGCAATCAAACATTTGTGCTAACTGGCAGTCTGTTTTTTATATCGCTGTGGAGGAATTTTTGCCAACTCTTCCATACAGAATTTATTTAATTCGGCCACATTGGAGACTTCTGGTACATAAACTACCAGTTTAAGATCATGGAACAGCATCTCAATCAGATTCAAGTCAGGAATTTGACTGGGCCACTCCAAAATGTTCATTTTGTTTCTTTTTAGCTATTCAGAGGAATATCTTGGGTGCTTTGGATCATTGTCTTGCTGCATAACCCAACAGCACTTGACCTTCAAGTCACAAACTAATTAACGGACACCCTACTTAAGCACTTTTTAGTAGAGAGCACAATTTATGGTTAAATAAAAAATGGAAAATCTCTCCAGTCCTGAAGCAGCAAAGCAGCCCCTGACAACCAAGACACTGTTGGCATGATGGGATCATTGCGTAATGCTGTGTTAGCTTTACGCCTGGTGTAACAAGACTCGTGCCTCCCAAAAAGTTCCACTTTAGACACCTCAGTCTACAGAATATCATCCCAATATTGTGGGGGTAATTAAGATGTTTTCTGGCAAATGTGAGATGAGCCTTAGTGTTCTTCTTGACCAGCAGTGATGTTTAACCTTGCAGCTCACCCATGGATACCATATTAGCCCAGTCACTTTCTTATTAAGGAATCATGAACACGGCTCAAAACTGAGAGCAGTTCTTTAGATGTCAGTCTGGGTTCTTTTGTGACAACCTGGATGAGATATTGACATACTTGTGGGGGAATTTTGGTAACCCGACCACTCCTGAGGAGGTTTACTATTTTTCATGACAAGTTTTCTCCATGTGTAGATAATGGCTCTCAGCGTGATACGCTAGAATCACAGAGCTTTAGAAATGGCTTTGTGATATTTTACAGACTGAGGGAAGACAACAGCTTTGGTTCTCATCTGTGGTTGAATCTCTTTGGATTACGGCTTCATGTTCTGCCTTTTGTCTACATCACATTGCAGGACAGGTTCTAATCAGTGATGTTTAGATTCAACAGGGATGGCAAAAATCATGTCTTGGTGTGTTAAGTAAAATTGATTCCAATTATCAATTAATGTAGTTAAATTTGTTGATTTGGTAACCAATAGGTTAATTACCTTTTCCACATTGGGCTAGGATGAGTTGGACAATTTTTTTCTCATTTGTTCTTGAATTTTCTTAGATTGCAGCACCATGGACTGCCTTCCGTGTGCTTTACATCGCCAGAAAGGTTCTATTTAAGTAATGTTTAGATTCAACAGGGCAGACAGTCATCATATCTGGATGCACCTGGTAAAAATTATTCCAATAATCAATCAATTTTGTCTAAATGGTTGATTTTGATACCTAATGGGGCAATCACATTTTCACATAGGGCCAGGCAGAGTTAGGCAGCTTCTTTCCTTCAATAAATGTGACTACGTTGAAAACTGCACCTTGTCTTTGACTAAACACATTTTGATGATCTGACATTTTTAAGTGTGACAAATATTCATGAATAGCAGAAATTGGGAAGGGGGAAAGTGAAATTCCACTGCACAGTCCTGCCAAAATAGCTCCTTGCAATTCCGTCAAACACCGAGACATGGTATACCAACTGGCTCATGTACACACTGAGAGGACTGATGCCAGGAAATTAAACAGGCAGTAAAAATGCCTATTTTGAAATTCAAAGAAGGAATAACCCATAAAATTAAAGGAGCAGCCTGAATTTACATCCACATGGGCCGAAAATATATAAGTAACTATTTTTGAATAATGCAACTATTCAAACAAGTTTTGCTGTTTCATTCATTTAGTTTTTACCAGACCTCACCATTATTTATGTTAAAATCTTAGCCAAACAATAGCTCAACAGTGATTACTATTCAAAACTCTTCTAAGAGAATACTTGAGAAATGTATTGATTTAAAGTAGTAAAATTGAGATTTAATCCAAAGAGAAATTTTTAAACATTTTTCACTGAAGAAGACAAGAATGTTATGTCCTACAAAGCCATAACTTCATCCGGTGATCACACTGAAGGGGTGATATCGAGCCCTTACTCGTACATTAACTTTACCTTTCGCGAAAATGAAGCATACTCCCGACTGAATATTTCTGCCAATACCGTGGTTTGTAGTTTGATCAGTGAGAATCGTCAAGTTTGTTGTGAAAGGCTGTCATCAGTTTTAAAGAGGAAAGCAGTGACTTGCTGGGAAGTCATGCTGGGCGTATGGACGTTTCTCAAACACAAAAAGTAACACAAAGGCAGAATCTCCTCTGGAGAAGCAGACAGTGCTGCACCTTACTCTGCTACAGCTCTCTCTTTCCGACTCTCTCCTGGTTCCATCAAAGCAGAGAATCATTCTCAAACTCAAAGATACAGAACAACGGCTCATCTGCCAAAGCAGCTGTCAAATATTTTCCCCAGGCCCACTGAATGTAACCCCAAATATCTAAATGGCAAAATGCTAAAACACCGAAAATATTTTCGTACGACTCCAAACATTAAAGCCATAAAAACCACAATTAAAGTCGACTGAAAGCTGCCTGTCAAATATCAAATATTTGCAGTTGGTTTTCTTTGCCATGGGATATATTCTTCAGTATGCAGTTTGTAAAGAAACTTTTTATAGACCAAATAAGGCAATTTAACTGCACAAAGGTGTTTCGGGGAACCAGGGAACTCGTCCCAAGAAATCTGTCAAAGCATTCACAATGATTTATTCAATACAAGCAGAACTTCAGTTTTTTTTTCTTTCGCGGTTACCTTTGTTGCGATGCTTTGTTATTGAATACCACTGTGTCTTCATGATGGTCAATGTTTGAAAAATGCCAGTGGCTCTATTATCCTGCAAACAGAAGCCTGTAATATTGCTGAGTGCAGAACTTGAGAGAGATCCTCCATTTGCTCTAACAAAAGAAGCCTGAGGTCTCTTCAATTCCTATTGGTTTTTTTTTCTTTAAAAAGAACAAAAAGACCGCATTGCTCGATTCTATGAGAAACTCAAAAGTCTGCCTTGATGCTCTCAGAATATCCACTGAGGAAAGACAAGGCGAACAAGTGTCCAAATGGATAACCAAATACTGCACATCCGAGTGGGAGCCTGATCCACTTTCCTGTAGCCAGATCTCATGCTATTTCACAGCAAAAATCTGGGAGATTAGGAGTAGTGTCCCGGGGTCTCGTATATAAATGGTGCCTAGGCAGAGAAATGATATATACTGCAATGTCTTCTCAGTTATTAGATTCATAAAAACAAACAAATTGAAGAACACATTAAACTAAAAGGACTATGTGCATTTGAAAAACTCTGGCTGAATCCCACCAATGTAAATAAAAATTACCAGAAACGCCCGCGTTTGAACACCCTCGGCCTGACTGTGCACACATGGACAGACAGACAGACAGACGACGAACTGATGACAATACCGTTCGGCCTGAAGTCGGGCCGAAGGTAATAAGAGTTTTTTTTTTTAAACTATACAGTTTCTTCTTTTACCGTACAAGATATCTAAGTTTGTTATCCACATAAATAAGACCCCAGGTCTTTACATCTAAAGGTATTGGCACCTCCACAGCTAGGCGAAAAATAATAAGTAAGTGTAATAACTGTCTGTCCTGCCACAAATTTCTTCCGCATCTACAAATCAAGTGTCTGGCCACTCTACAAGGGCACTGAATCAGATATCTCTGTCTTTACAAGCAACTAACACCTCCCAGGCGTGTACTGGTCTGCCAACTGTCTGAAAGGGCCAAACCATCTCAGGCTTTTACACAATATAGGATTCATGTAGCACATTTACAGAAACACCTTCATTAAGCAAAAATTACACTCACAGATACCTCAACAACGAGGAGAATAATCTTCTCACCAAAGCAGAAAAAAAAAAAAATGAAATTTCTTTGATATTTCCATTAAGACGAATTCCACTAAGACAAAGATTTGTCCAAATGTTTTGTTGGTTTGTTATATGAGCATATATTGCTAGCACACAATAAATCATTTGACTTACTGCACAACAACCACAATTGCAAGCATTTATGCAGCGTCGCTAACTGGTACAACTATCACAACCTTGCACTGAAGCAGATTGAGCAAACAATGAGCACGAATAAGAACGGTACTTTAACAATGATAAATCACAATAAATAATTTCCCTCCTTATTTTAAGTGCGGACAAATACCGTATGAATTGAACATGCATTCAAACCGCTCACAGAGTGCGGAGAGTATCGAACCCCGAGCGTGAATAAATGAGCAGTGCGCTGCTCACGCTGCTGGGTGAGTGCAGCTTAGTATGCTATTCAGTCTGTAGGACGACCCTTGACCCTTCCCCCTGCAGCGGTGTGAAAACAGTGGGCTGAGCGCAGCGTACGGTCCGCAGCTCCAGCACAGACCCCCCCCCCCGTACCTTTGTTCATGTCAATCAACTTCTTCTTCTTCTGCTGTCGCTCCTGCTTCTCCCGTTCCGCTTTCTCCTTCGCCAGCTTGGCTCGCTTGATCTTCTCCTCCATCTCTCTCTTCTTGTGGTTCTCCTTTACAGCTTCCTGAAGAGTGGAGGTTTGAGGGTGATAGAGGCGGGGTGGGGGTGGGGAGGGGGGGGTTTGAGAAAGTCACTGAGGATGGATTCAAGCTGAAAATATTGCCTCTATGCACTTGACAGAGATGAATTCTCCGCAGCACAACTTTCCGAGTGCAGCCCGGGGAGCCATGAGGTGAGCGGTTTATATACAAAACAGGGCACCAGACGCGAGCGATGCACATACCCAACACTCACAGCTCGCCAGGAAATATATTTCCAGTCTCTAGTCAATGGAATAAGGAAAATAAAGCTGCGGTAAAGAGCACAAGAAATTCTAAAATGATCAACTGACTGAAATTAGAGGACGTCGAGAAAAATACTATTTTTCCCTCTGATGTAGCGCTTGTATACACAAGTAGTTAAAAATTGTCAAATAGGAGGCAAAAGATGCAAACATCCAGGGCGAAATATTATTTAAATCTTTGAAAGAAGTGATGGCATAACCTTTCCAGAAGCCCTGTATTTGCATATGAATGATGTGCACAGGTGTAAACTGGGTGAAGAGAAGCTGCTGCAGATTTCAGTGTGAACAGCTCACTCACGGTGATCCCCTCTCCCTCTTAAGGCATCAGTGCCAGCCGGAGCCCCGTCATCTTCATATTATCCTCATCCTCCTTCCTACTGTCTTCTAGCATTACAGGAGGGACGGAGCATGACGCTTAAGCAATTTCGCTTAAGATGTGCAAAATGCGCCTTTTTGCACCTCGCATTTATGCACTTCAGGCTGCGAGCCACGTTCTCCAGTGTGCGCCGAAACATACGCGCCTATGCTAAGGCGCTAATCCACTTCACTTGGGTACTTTTGTACCTCTTTGCAGAAGTAGGCTCTCCCTACGCGTAGACGCAAACGTGCAGACAGACACGCGTTCACGAGCGCACACGCAGATGCGTAACCCTGTGTTCAAATTCCCAGTTGGAGGACTGCCAGACACCAATATCGCTCTTCAGCGCATTTTTCACAATTCCCACGACTGGCTTGTCACTGATGGCGACAATCAGAGAGGACGCAGGGCTGACTGTATTTATCAGGGGGAAGGAATGTGCCCCCTGTTTAGCGAGATGGAACAGCACATCACAGTATTCGGCATCAATCCCATCCCTCCATCCATACCTACTTATTCCTATTAACCCTTTAAGGCCTAAATCAAAAATCCCAGGAAAGCATTATTCCGCAGTGTTCACCGTAGTAACCTATATGTGAGCTGAAGCACAACTTCTCAGCTTTCAGGAACAGTTGGAATTTTTTCTATAGCGCAAATATTATGGTATTACGGTACTTACTACAAGACGCGTGCATTTGTGGCAGTGATGAAACTTTCGGATTAAAAGAGTTAAAGGCAGCAGGAAGTGCTGGAGCTTCAACAGGCACGCAACAGGCGGCAGGGACGCGCTTCCATGACATGTCGCCGATCCTCCTCGGGGTACACACACTGTTCACACACGCTCGCACCTCTGAGGGCAATGAGAGCAAATGGAGACTCTCAGTCGAGCCAAAACTGGCACGTGTCTACAGCATCCCGCGGTGGGCAGCGACAGTCAACCCCATTCCTCCGCCGCACTTACAGGGTCTCTTCGGCAAGACGGTCCAATGATGTCACTGATAGTCCAGAGATTAAATCAGCCCCTGAATCAGCGGGGAGGGTTGGAAGCCAGCAGAACAACTGCGGCTCAAGTGCCGAGTTTAGTTCTTTTAACTTTACCTGCTCCGGCATCTGCTGAAAGTATGCATCTCACCTGACCGGCAGATGACTGCGCACAGCACGTCATGTCACTAATGAAAGAGACAAAACTCTTCTTTATTGTTTCACTTCAATGATTTGTCTCTGCTAGAGTACTACGGCAAGGCAGTAGCTGAGCACAAGGAAGCGCGAAGCAGAGCCAGTAGAATTCAGACGCTGAAAGAGGGGAAAAAATAAATCTCTAAATTTCGGGGGGGAGACGAAAGCACAGGATGGGGGCATTTTCAGTGTAACCATGGGAGAAGGACGGAACCTGTCATCTTCAACACTTACTGAAATGCTCAGAGAGCCCAGGATCTCAAAATACCAGGTACGACAGTGACAGGAATGAATTCAAGCATGGCAGCGATCATTCTGAGATATGCCTTCAAAGGGACAAACACGCAGCCCTACAATGGTACTCTAGGAGAGATGCCTTCCGACGCGCTGTGGACTCCTCCGTAAAGTGGAATGTTTGAATAAGTGTTCCTCCTCCCACAGGTGCGAGTTGGAGTTCGCCTGCAGGGCTCGTGACGGACAGAGGTCAGCCTGTTACACTGTCCCGTCCCACACACTGCAAACCAGCACCGTTCCCACAGGGTATGGAATGCTCGTGCGTATACGATCGGCCACTAAGACTGGGGAGTCACCAGGATCGAGGGGGGTGGTATGGGGGAGCAGGAAGTGGGGAGGGATTACAGCTCGTCACTGCAGTCAATAGCATCGCCTGTTTCGTTTCCAAGGACAACAGGCCTCATCACCACGATCTCCCTCTCGGGGAACAAGGACGTAGCAGCACCCGTTCTGCATTTTACTAGATTAATGAGCCGGGGCCGTCCAACCACTACTCATCTGCTGAGGAGCCCAGAGAGCCAAAATAAAACTGCAAAAACTTGGATTTTTGACGAGTCAGTAACACTCAAGCAAAAAGAGGCAAATTTTCTACACTAACTGTAAATTGCATTTTCTACATTATTCATGTTGTTTTCGTCTGGTGTTATTTTTTCCATTGCTTCAATTGACTTAGTAATTAGGACTGTGAACACGCGGCCCTATATGGTTATACAATTCTGTATAATTGAGCAAAATTATAGATTAAGTAATCAGATGTGACACACACTGATTTTTCAATTCCTATTAATATTTGATAAGCAAACAGAGCCCTAATATGCAAACACAATGCAATTTTGGTCCTCACAAACGCCGAGATTATACAAATGCCTTTGTGGATTAGATCATTAATTGGATAATTATTTATTCATAGCTTCAGAAATACTTCCTGTGGGTAAAACTTTGAATAAACAAACAAGAAATTCTGACTGTAAACATGATTACACAAGATAATGATCTTACACGGATCAAACATGCAGTACCACTAACTGCCATGGCAACAAATGTGTAATCGCCTTGTCTCTTCACCATTTCATTTTTGGCTCATGGCGGAACTGTAGCGACGGTGATGCATATTTGGCCCTATTAATTCAGCGCAATACACAATCGAATAAGCCTGAGACCATGTTATAGGTCAAAGTAGCTGAGTCTGTTATCAGATGACTGTGTGCGAGCTGTGTTGAAACAGGCAAATCGACAGCTTTGGCAATCTACCAAAATGCCACAGGAGTCAATACAGCTATGTTCACTGCATACAAAATATACACACACAAAAATCAACTTACAATTGAGGCCGCCATTAATCTTCTCACAGAGCGTAAACATTTCACTACAAATACGAAGCTTAATCTGATGTGTGCAATGTCGATTATGACCACGATTTTACTCATTTTCCCAGAACACAAAAGAATTACTTCACGCACAACCTCGCATGCCTTTGTCTGGTTTGGTACAATGAATTTTGATGTGAGCCTTTGCTGGCAGGTTATCTTCAACGAAAACAAAGCTGTATGAAGCAAATTAGAAAATAAAAAGCAAGGACGGAAAACCGCAGGCGGTCCACCGGTTGACAGGGGCTGACACTAATCAATACGTTAAGGCGAATAAGACCAGATAATTGCATTCTCAGAACAAATAATACAAAGTCATTAGAGAAGCTGATTATAGACAAATCTTGACTTAAAGCAGCTCCGTTAATTAGAGCACTCAGGGTGAGGTATTTAAGAACAGGGCCAGGTAGACGGATATGGTGTCTCGGGGACATGGGGAAATGTGACAAAGACAGAGGCGACTCCGGAGACTCAGGCAGGAGCGGCACATTCATTCCAGACACACGCTTGTTGAACTGAACTTAAATCACACTCAGATTAACATCAACCATCAACACTGCATCACTACACTATCAACTATGTTTGTCAAAGGGGGGAGAATATATAGAGAACCTATAGAGAATCAGAATACACCTGATGATCCAAGATGACCTCATGGATACAGCTGCTATATTCCATATTATAAATATACTAATATTTACAATTTATTATCAAGAAAATATCCTGTATTCACTTTCATTATCTTCAGTGCACCTCAACAAATAGACAGTCCTGTTGCCAGACGGCAAAGTGTAGAAAAATAACATTACAAGTAAGAGTTTCAGTCAAGCATTTGGTTTCATTTTCCATGAGTTATTGAAATAAACAAACGCAAAAAAAAAAAAAAAAATGCTGCAACAAATAAATAACGCAAAAACAAATTTAATTCCGCTTTAAATGACTTCTCATTTGGGTGCGGAAAGGTAGCACTCCATAAAGCTGCCACAGCAGCGCTGGTGCAGCATCATCTCTGAGACGGCTGGCAGCGTGAGGCAATGGTTCAATTTGTCACCCGCTCGGGTGTGGAATGGAACTTTAGACAGGTTGAGCTGGAAGACCTGAGCTCCAGTAACCTTCACATCTCCAACAGATCGACTGCAGACAGCCCACCCATGTAACACAGTACCTGGGCTATGCAGTAGCTGAGAGAGAGAATAAGTACGTGTCGAGAGGCACAGCTAAAATGCCCGTGCAGCGGCTTGGGCAGCCAAACTTCTTTCAAGGTGACCTTGAACTCACTGCCGCGCCTTCGCGCCCCGTCTCGCCCGTGGATACCCCTCGCCGAACATCCAAAGGAGCGTGTCCGGCACAGGGCCCTGCAGACTCTCCCTGCTCAGACACCTCTCAATTATTCATGAGGGTTGTTTACCGCCGCCCCCTCGGCGCACGCCTCATCTCCCGCCCATTTCCCTCATCCCTCCCCCTCACAGCAGAAGGTGCCTCCTCCGCCGAGCGCCCCATCTGCGCTGTCCTGCAGTCTCACAACGCTCCAGATCTCCACTCATCCCGACGCGCTCGCGATTACCGCTACTATCACTGCCGTTACTACTATTAGAAGGACGCAGTGCCAGACACTGATATGGAATGAGTGGCAAAGACATACTACATACGGTATAACATTGAAGGAGGAGAAAAGTACTTTCAAACCCAGGATTATGATAATCCTGAGCACTATTCAAAAGGTATCCAGCAACGCTGTGCAACTGTACAAGGCATAATAAATGCACCCCAACTGAGGTTCTATTATTTTACTTTTTAAGAATCCCACTGAGGAGCACTATTCAAATGAAGCATGCCAGACAATGTAACCAATTCAATTTTATTCCATTTTTGTCAAAAAAATTAAAATAAAATAAATATGACAAGGCTTTCTAAAACCCCTGGTGTATACTCTTTTAATTCAGTGCAGTAATACATGGCAAAATGATTCCGCATGAAACCACTGAGCATCCAATTCAAGAGAGTGATGCACACATCAGAGCATGTGATAACATGTTATTATTCCAGTGTTGTGAACTGTGTCCTGAAAGATTATGAGGGAAATGAACACAATTCTAATAGATTCTGCATGGATTAGCGTGGAATAAAGCAGGATGTACATGTCCCATCAGGAACTATTGCCTCAAATGAATTTTCAACGTGCTATTCCTTCAAAGTGTTATTTTCTAAGAACAAGTGGACCCCCACTTGCACAATGTGGCAAATTAGGGATATTAGTAGCTTTCCTATCAGCTAATCGACTAAAAGCTTTCTTTGTTTTGGGCAAAAACTACTGCTAATTATTATAAAAATTTTGCTACACAGAACCCGGGGTTATAGCAGCAGTCATGACAGTCATTAGCATCGGTGGTATCAACAACAACCGTACGGCAATGATATGAAAAGCAGTAGCCGCATCGTATTAAGACATTATCGTCAGGAATGTCATTATCGTACTCCATCTTGCTGCCAGGACCGGCTGTTTTATAAGACGCAGCCAATAGCCCAGAGAAGAGGCCGGCATGTGTCTGACGATCTGAATCGGCAGCCACGTGGCGCTCGTCTGTCATGCGTGCTCTTCACCTCTCCCGGCTTTATTAGTCTTATTACGAGTGCGCTCAATTAATAAGTAAGACTGTTAGCTCATCCCCATCTGCTGCGCTTCGACAACTCATTTATACGCCCAAAGTCTTCTCCCCGCTGCCCGTCAGAATTACACAGCGACAATCATATATCTCTCTCAGATCCCTGGAAACGGGGAAGATATATCTTTTAGAAATGGGGGAGATATATCTTTACCTTATTTATATCGTAAACTGTGGTTGAACTGGCTCTTTGACCTTTTTCATCAAGTCAATTACATTAGGCTTCACAACTCTCAGCGTACAACCATTCGCAAGAGAATCAGATTCAAATTGTGCAGATTCACATCATCATTTAGCGGGAAGGCTGGCCATTTTTCATTTATATCTGCGAGGCACAGACCAATAAAATGCCACTTATGGTCATTTAGCATTCTTCCGATATCTGCACTGAGTAAACACTGTGCCTCAAACGACTCGAAGTCTGCAAGATAGCATGAAAACGCTAGGCTGCGCTATGTGCGTCAGGAGATAAATTTAAAAGTCTAATGAAGTCAAGAGTCAATTTGATATATTTACAGTATATTTATGAATTCCCTGAAAGGTAAGGCGGCGTCAGTTATGCATTGGGGCTTGATCAGCAAATCCTTAAATGCAGAGTAAATGACTAGTGACGGTGAGGGGTCCGGATAAGCTATAGAAAGAAGAATCCGTCTGGGCTCTGACCCCAGCCAGCTAACACAGGCAGGAAATACTGGGGAGAATTAGGTGAGATCTTGTGCTCCGATGCCCTTGGCTGATAGAGGAGAGGAGGCTCTGTAGTCACCTAAGCAGTATTGCTGGCTGTACCAAGATCTATCAATTAAACTTGAATCAAGAACCGGACCACGGGATTTAACCTGGTATGGGTCACATAAAAAGCCATGTGCGGCCTAATATCTCCAGTGCTGAGGCCTCATTCGCTAATATCTTATTCATGAGAGGGGGTATTTGCTCTAGAATGAGTAATACCCATGTGGAGGTCTATTTTAATGCTGACTTGATGCCAAATTCTTGCGGCATAATCTTGCCATGGAACCTGAACCACACTTTGATCAGAGGAATGAAAGCAGTTTTCTCTCTTTCAAGGATAGCATTGACTCAAGAAAGAGGGAAAAAGAAAAAGAAATCATCATAATTGATTTTGAAGACTTGAAGCAAACCTTCTGGACAACGTTTTCCTGATGCATTCAGATTTTTCTGCCTCGACCGGAGACTCAGAATCAAAAGAAGAATGAAAAAAAGCAAGGAATAAAAAACAATATAAAAGAATGAATGACATCAAGGAAGAGATGAGCCAGAAGTAAATGCTTAAATGATTCGTCCCTCAGAGACATGATGTTGGATTTGTACTTTTTTTGCCATCTTAGCCGTTAATCTTTAAAAATGCAATGGATTGGACCATGCTGAGATTCAACAGCTCCTTCAATCAGCTTTTCAAAGATCAGCCACTTCATTGCCAATCATGTATAACCCTGTGTTTCAGGGGAGCCCAATCTTAACCAAACAGAGCTGACGTGGGTGCAGGCTTTTATTTCATCACAGCAATGCCACACTTGACTGCTGTTATTAAGTAATCATGGTCTCAATAAAGCTCTTGACAAGTAAAATTAGGCATCTTAACAGAAAACCAGCAGTCACATTAGCCCTTTTGGGAGGAGATTGGACACTATATGACAGTTAGGTGACATGGCACAACTTGGGAAGTTTAAAAAAAAAAAAAAATCACATAACTTTTCAAGACCAGGTTCTCAAAAAAAAAAATTCAGTCTCCAGATCAGAAGTTCTCAAAGTGCTGGGGACTGCCACACATTTGTGAGGTCAACAATATTGTGCATTTCTTTATGACCAACTGTGGACTGCCAGCAATGTTTCTGGTCACCATAAACCAGTGTTTAGGAACCAGGATCCAAGAGGAGGACCGCTATAAACTGCAAGGAAATACTGTATCCAACGGACTCCACGGGACGCCCTGCCAGACAGTAAGCAAGTGAATGCATGGAGCCTGTATTTTAGGCGCCACATTCTTCAGGACAGACAGTGTAGTATAATGTTTATGGAACTGGGGTCGCCACTGCAAGTTTGCAGGCTCAATTTCGAGGTGGCGCTTGGCTGTTAGCCCCCTGATCAAGGCACTGCTTTGGTGAATATCCAGTTGTGCAAATAGACTGAATATATGCAGAGATGCAAGCTGTCCAAGTCAGTTCAGATAAGCGGGTCAACCACAGTGAATTGCTCATGTGTCGCATACAATTTAATAGTGTTGTACCTCAACGCTGCTCCCTCAGAGCTGCTACGCTTGCTACTAAATAATATTGACATACCATACTATTGACAATTTAACAATAAATCTGGGGAAAGTCCACATATGATGACATTTATGATTGTGTGTCTCTCAATTTTGTTGACAAGAGGAATGACTGATAATCTGTCTTTTTGTTTTACAACTTCTGAACCAGATTCCACCAAACAAACAAAAACGACTCGTGAAGGTGCCATCAGGATTGAAAAGCTACGTTTTTTTGTAAGGTTTATGCAACATTTCACAGAAAATAAACAGATATTTGGACAAAATATCTTGGATTATACTCAATGTCTTAAATTGGCTTTTTTTATGCAAGCAGAAGTTTCTATGAACAATTCTCAATCGGTGCGAGGAAAACAGTGTGGGAACACATGCCTGCGTGTGCTATCAACTACATCAAAACAAAAACACAGAAGTAAAGTGCATTCCAGTGCGACAAATATCTGCTACTTTTGCACATTTTCAGGTGGAATACGTGGCAGGTCCTGGTGTGATTCTTCACTGTTGCCCAGGTCTTTGCTGGCAGGTGGTGAATCAGGTGGCGTCGACTTTGTTGCAGCACAAATGATGGCACGCTAACGAAACTCCCTTTCAGATGATAAAGTGGTTCCTCCGTCTCTTTTATCAGCACAGAAGTTTGGTGTTGGATAATATATTATGCATAACATTTTGAGCACAGATTATGCATGCTTTAATCTGTTAGGGGAGCAAGTCCTATCAGTGCCCAGGTCTGTCAGGGAAAATTTATTTATCGCTCCTGATGAAATACGGTGAAGTCAGGGCCTACTCAGGAGACGAGTCAACTCTGTGCTCCCCTTCCATGTCCTCTTTTACAAGGAGAGTTTTACAAGGCCTTCTTTTCCTCAGACTCTCGTTCATCGACTCGCTAATTGTGACAAGTGCCCACCGACTCTATTCTTAACGGTGAACCGCAGAAAAGTGCAGGGCAGAGGGGGTATTACCCCATTATGCAAAAGCCCGATGCAATTTGACTTTTAATCACTAAGAGCTTCCGCAAATTATTCTGTGGTACTGGTCGCCGTTTGATCCGTCATCTCTCTCCCCGTGACCCCGTGATGCCTCCACACAGCCCCCCAGAGATGGTCCAATTACGCGCGCTCCGTCATTAAATCGGAGTCCACATAGTGTACAATACCTCCCAAATTACTGTGATTATGGCCCACACACCGCAGCTCTCATCCGCATGCCAAGTGTTCCAATTTGACACGCCATTAAAGCAAATCCTAAATGAAAACGTTGTTCCTTTTCCATGACAGACAAAATTGTTACTTTTCTGAAAATTGCTGCTCGAACTCACATGGAAAAAAAAGCACTTTTCAGAGCGGTTGCAGAAATGCAAAAAAATAAAATTTCAGAGTTGAATTAATATGCTGATTGTGGTGGCTCTAACTCTGTCTCGCTGAAGCTCCTTGAAGCAGGAGCTCTTTGATTGTTCCATCTGCATATTTGTTCCTCTGTGGGGATGTGGCCTGCCTGTCCATTCTTCCAGCGCTGGAAAGGACCTCAGACGCTCAGTAGAGTGTGCCATCCATGTCATCCACCGCTATGATCAGCGCTGACAAAACATCTTGTTGGGACATTAAATGGGGGACGACCCCGGCAGAGCGACAAAAATGAATTTTACATGAAGGCGGAGACTTGATTAAGAGGAGGCCACTTTGAAGGCGCCGGCTTTTCAACGAGATGCTGCGAGGCGGGCATGTGCCCCCCCCCTTCTCCGAGGGACTGGGATGACCTCATTTCTAAACCCTAAAGTTCCAGAGGCTGAAGGCTAAACTCACTCACACAGCAGTCATTAATGCCTTACCTGAAACAGCGAAGCACGACATTAGTAGAGATTCTCAGCCATTACAGGAAGTAAATTGACTGTGTTTCCTGCAAGTTTATTATCTCTCCTGTAATCGGCTCGCCCCAGTAGAATACATGCAGTGATTGATCCCTTATCTCATTCAAGGCACCTATGTCACATCATGCTATTTGTGTCCTGAGATTTTTCCAAACTCTCCATCTGTAACTCTAGCAAAACAACTATCTGATTGTTGGGTAAAAAGTGAATTACAAATGAAAATATTTCATTTGGCAACCATACACTGCATGAGTATATTGTAAACATCAAATATTTTGGAGCATTGCATTAAAAAAAAACATGCATTTATTGCGTAGTGTTGCGCTAAGTTTAACACGCTATGTATGCGCTGTGAAATCTTAGGCCGAGAGAATTTGAAGTATTTGATGGATATTTGCTGATGTAAATATGCAGGAGGCGATGCGACTCACCAGGAAGACAGTTCGGAAGTTAGCCAGGTCCCCAAAGAAGTCCTCGATGCTGACGGTGTGAGGGTCGAAGGCAAAGTAGCTGCCTAGGCTCTCATACAGCTTCTGCATGTTTTTATGCATGATGGAGAGCTTCTCGTACTGCTCCCTGGACTGCTTTGAGAAGCCGTGAAGGAAAGGGTTAAGGAAAAAAGACGCGCACACACACATGCACATACACGCACACACAACTATATACACTGCATGATATGACACATTCCTTCTGTAACCACCATTAAAAATGTAAGTGGCTTGAGCACAGTAGCCCTTCTCTCGGTGTGGACCAGACAGGACAGCCTTTGTTGCCCTCACAAGGCAGCAGGCCGAGTGCAGCCCACACCTCCTCAGACTGGCATTAAGTGCTCAGCACTGTTCGCTGGGAGCAGCTCGCTAGTCTTAGCGATTTGGAGATGCCCAGACCCAGTCAGCTGGCCGTAATGACTTGGCCGTTGGCAAAGTCGCTCAGGTCCCATTTTTCCCGCATCAAAATGTGAATTACAAGATCTGAATAATCACTAATTGTCTTTGGTTTATTCACAGACCTTGACATGCACGTTGACATAACATAATAATTGACTTAATCACTATTATTCACTTCATCTGATACGGTCGTAATGTTCAGGCTCACTGGTGTGCACTCACAAGCGGAAAAACAACAAAGGATCTGTTAATCGAGATCAAACTGCACAATGGCAGCCAACATCACTCATAGAGAAAGCAAATCGGTTGAAGCGTCCCTTTTCGAATCAGGCTGTCCACACAAAATTCCTCTTCGGGCGTCAGCAAACACCCTACGCTTTCATCTGCGAGGGGACAACAAAACTAATACGCCATTTCAATGCCCTCTCCATCTCACTTTAGACTCACTGTCAGAGGCAGCTAATAGCCCAGGCCCACCAGTAACACAAATGCATTTTGTCAGATGGAAGCACAACAGGTGGCTGGCTGCACAGCTGATTGCGGCAGGGATCCATTGTTTCTTTCAGCAAGAGCAGAGGTTGGCTCGTGTTGACCCCTGGCGAACAGTCGCGTATGTAATTTACTGTACAGATGGACCGCTATCTCGCGGTGAATTGCTATTGACAGCTTCTGTCAGACCAGAGACAGTGCCATTCTCCCAGACGGGGACCGACAGCCTTGTAGTGAGCAGCAGCAGTGCACTCTCATCAAGGACACTCACTTCATTCCACTTGCACAGGCTAACCTATACGTGGCTGAAATGTGCAAATGCAGGACATTGCACATGACCGTGCAGGACATCGCATGTTTGCCTGCTTCACAGTGTGTGTGTGTGTGTGTGCGTGCGTGCATGTGTGCGCGTGTATGTTTACGCATTTATACATTGGCAGTGTATAAGTAAGGGATAATTAACGAGAAGGTGTGCATTCCACGGTTTTAATGCACGACGCGGTGCCTCCGCGAAGTGCATTAAAACCGTGGAATGCACACCGTCAAGTTGATTATCCCGCTTATACCATGGTTATTTGCCAGCAATATCAAATCGCAGCATTCAGAAATTTTGGTGAAAGTTTTGCACAAAGAAAAAAAACGAGCTGGTAATCATTAAAGAGGCGCCGTGCCTTCTCATACCCAATAGCCTACTGTAGGCCAAGTTAAATTGAACCAGCTATCTTACTTCATCTTACGTTCATGGAGAAAGATTTTTTTGCACACGCTTACATCCGTTTACCAGCTGATTTGATAACGGATTCCAGCTGAAATGGAGATTATGTATAACGCAACATTATGCGCGATTATGCAGACTGTAGCTAACTTGCTACTCACAATTACAATGAATTTATGACGGTTTCCGCAGTCAGCGAGCTGAAATCAGTCCGCTGGCATAAGCACGTAGCTAGCGAACTGTCAGCAGTTGCTGACACATGAAGTGGACACGTTAGCTTCTTTTGTAACCGTACACAATTACAATCGTTAATGAATAAAGCCTGATTACTTCGCTGCTATAATATTTCCGGTCATTATCGCTCGAGTACCTATAGTTAACCGCCCCGCTGGACGCAACTTGTATGACGCCGTTAAATTTACTGGAGATAAATGAGCCGCTAGGTGTCTGTTGTACACAGCCGAATACCACGTTTAAAGTTGCTAGGGTTACAAGTTGGCTAGTGGATGAATTTTCGAATCGTGAAACGCCCATAGCCGAACTACCTGTGCGGTTCCACGGTTTTAATGCATACCTGCCAGCCAATCAGAAAAAAGTATTCACCCAGACCATGGTATAAGTGTGTGTGTCTGCGCACCTGAGCATACACTCCTCCTGGGCAAAAAAGATGAGCCAAACCCAAGAACGGCAAAAGATTAACAACAAATTATTGGTTAGGAAATTTGCAAGTGCGAAACAAATGCACTCCTGAGACCCTCTGTGCCTTCATTTGCTCATTAACTTTTGCTGCAGTGAACTGCCCAGGAAAAAAAAAAGTGGAAAGTGATTCACTGTGAAGCTGAGCTGCTTCGCTGCAAAAAGTCAATTAATGGTTAAGAGAGCAGGAGAGTAGAGCAGAAAGATTCGCTCCCACAGTTGAAAAGTTGTTTTCGAAAGGCTTCCATTAGAAATGCAAAGGGGTGTTTCCAAAACACTGTCAGAATTCAAGAAGGCTTGGTAATTTAAATATAAATTACATTATTTGCTTTTTGTAATTGGCCTAATATTGCAGAAATTTCAGAGCATAGCTTCGACCCCTTAATCATACCAATCCATGTTTCCCAAAAGGGAAGCCATCCGGCGCGTGCTAGGCTATCAATATGCAAGTTGGGCTGGGGGAACGGGCTCCGACAGAGTGATTTTTTTTTTCCATGACTACTGTGGGTATTTTCATTTATCTTCATTTTAATTCATTTCTTTCGATAATAATTTGCACTATATATGCACAATTTAAATAGGCCTATAGACCATTCGTTCTGCTGCTTTTTAAAAACAGTGAAAAGCCAAACATGCTTGACTTAAGACTAATTTTAGACTACATTTTATTGCATATTTCCTTATCTTCACTTTTGTTCGATCGACCATTTTGTCATGAATTCGCTTCATTAATATTCGCTTTATCATATGAACAATATAGTGCGTACTTTGCAATATCTCCACCTGACCCCATATTAGTTCAGAAACGTTCCTGGTGGTCAGGACAAACAAACGCACTGGAGTTTTCAAGCAGTGATCATTGACAGTCCTTGACAAAGCATGACGAGCCAAAATGCTACACCTAAGCTTACATACATTTTATGTAACCCGTTAATGAGGCCTGGATGAATTTATAGTTCATTGCTTTGTGGTCTAAACAGATGGTAACAACAGTGCAATCTGTTTTCTATGCCTGGCCCAGTAAATTGTGCAATGTGATTGTGCAGTTGCTGCTCTGAATAAAAAATGCAGTTGAAGGATACGGTCGTAGGCTCAAACCGGCACTCGTGCTGAACAAGACAATATCAATATTCTACGAAATATCATGTGTTTAATGAGGCCTTTATGGAATTACAGTTTGTACCACTGAGGTCTAAAGAGAAGGTAACAGCCTGACCTGTCCCACCTGACCCGGGCTAACTGCGCAGCCGAAGCACTGCTGTCGGTTGAAGCCACATCAAAATGCAATTGCTTTGGAGGCTACTGACCAAAAGAATTAAATATACCACAGCATACGCGTATGTAAATATACACACACACACCTGCACCAGGGCAGTGCTTTCCTGAATAAAAAAAGGGAAATAAACGAGTAAATGAATGAATAAATGGTCAAGTAATGGCAGTTAGATGGGCACTGCTAACTGATTCCATCTATTGCCATTTCTCAATTAAATGGACAATTCGCCCGAGCCTAGCGAACGCGCAGGCGGCATCGGGAGACGTAAGGGATCATAAAGCCCCGGAGGCGGATCGGACTGGAATACCCATGTGTGTTTCTGAGGTTCAGAGCTGCGAGAGAGTGTAGGTCTGACTGTGCTGCGTCCGGCTGTGGGGGGTGAGGGAGAGGGGGGATGAAGAGAGGAAGGGAGCGTGTGGTGTGAGGGGGCAGGGGGGGTTGGCGGAGGATGAAGACGATGGGGGCAGGAAGCAGCAGGATTATCTCACAGCAGGCTAGTGTCTACTGCACCTCTGCACTTCTGACAGCACCACGCCTGGCTCAGACTTACACCGAGCTCCCAGTTTGATATATTTATCTGTCCCCCGTCAGCCTGTCTCAACCCCCTCGCCCGCACCCCAAGGGCCTCTGGGTCAAACTTGAATGACAAATACAGACTTGTCCATGTGTTCTGGCTTGTGGTCATAAAAACATTTTAGTCCTCAAATGACTAAAACAGAGCTTACGCCTGTCGTTACAGCTTCTTGTTACTTTTTTTCCCCACTATAACTGAAAAAAAAAAAAAAATCACAATTTTTAAAGACAGAAAACACATTTTGTTTGTTAGTAAATTTCAGCCCGGTGCCATCACACCTACACCCTTCGAACATGAAGAGGTATTCGCTGAGCAACACTAATCAGCAATGTGTGAGTTAGTCGAAGACAGGATGAGTGACGCTGGAGGTTTTTCCAGAAAAACGGTGGCAGAGAACAAGCAGCAATCGCAGCAAAGTTGCTGAAAATCGTGTAAAACTGCAGGAAAGTGCCACTTCACTCTCCAAATCATTAATTGTTTCTAAAAAATTAATTTACGCAATTAAATGATATATTTCATGCACAGCAGGGAGTGATCAGGTGCAATTGAGGCTACCGCAACAGCAGTAGCTCCAAAAAACCCCTGGGACATCGCCGAGAGAAACAAATACGAGAACGGTGCATTAATAGGGTGGCAGACTCATTCATATCAGCCCATCACAAAAGCAGAGAGAGCATTCATTTATGCTTTTAACTTGACAGAACAATTTTAGAAACCCATCATGCTCGAACTGAATTATTAAATAATAAAACCGTGCCGCTGTTATTATTTCTTTAAAGTTACGAAGCGAGGCGTGCATTTTGAGGTTTCAAGTCTTGCCGGTTGTCATCGAGAACCAACCTTCAGAGAAGGAGAGAGCAGTCAGCATGACTGTCGTAACGGGGGGCCGCTGCTGTGTGACTGCAGCAACTGACAGGGACACGAATTTGTATATCACACATAGCAAAATCTGTAAATATTGTCAAACTTTATTCCTAGCCTTAAATATCTCAAAAAAAGGATAAATGTCTCAGAATTACCAAAATCTTCACAAAAAATTGCACAACTTGATACAATTCTGCAATAAAATTGTGCAGTAAGCACCCAGCCATACCTGTAAGAATTCATTGTCATTCAGGATTCATGCAGACCAAACGACATTCGGTGATCTGGAAGCTTTTGATCTGAGTCGCTTTATGACCAATGATTGAATGAACGCTGCACCATCTTATGGACACTCAAAGCACTCGACAGTCATGAATGGAAATCTCATCTCTCCACACATATGTGCAGCACCCATCTGGATGATGCAACAGCAGCCATTGTTTACCAAAACGCTCACCGACATCAGCCGTGGTAAGTAAGGAGAGGACGAAGTGCCTCGTCAGTTAGATTAAGGGATGATTAGGCGGCAAGTCGAAAGAGCCAGGTTGGGAATTTAGCCAGGTCACCTGGAAGCACTCAACTCTCGTCAAAGAGCGTCATGGGATCTTTAATGACTACAGCGAGTCAGGACCTTGGTTTGTCGTCTCATCCGAATGACTGCGTCTCTTTCAGAACTGTGTCCCCATCACCGCACTAGGGCCATTAGGGAATTTTGCCAGAGGGAAGAACGCCACCTATTGGCCCACCCACACCTCTTCAAGCAGCAACTTAGTTTTCCCAGGTGGTCTCCCATCCGAGAACTAACCAAGCTCACACCTGCTTAGCTTCAGCCACACGGCTGGAACAAATCAAGCAGCGGTGTGGTGGTAAATATGATGTAGCGAAGCCTACCGTGTGTCGCCACACCAGGGAATGCATTAGCAATGAGGGACGTCCGCTGGCTTCCTTTTGTGATCACATCAAACAAGGGAGGTGCACTGTCTCTGCGCCTAGCCTAGCCTTCACTGCCCCCCAACCCCCCCCCCTCCCCTCCCCGCCCCCTTCGGACCACAATGAAACCTAAACCAAAGAATCAGAGCCCAGGAGAGGACTCAAAGGCCCACCAGGCCTGTCAATCATTTTCCTCTTCCTTCCCCCGGGGAAGAAGGGAGGCGTCACTCAGCTCTCCACACATACTGAGACCACGGCTGGGTCGTCCTTGTTTGTGCGAGAGCTACTGCTTTATATGGAATGTGAGTGAAGAGTCATAACTCTGTCGAGACGGGATGAGGCAGCCGTTCCTCATTGTAAGGGCCAGGTACACGGCCCCTGCTGCCCTCTGTGCCTCTCCGTCTTGATGACTTTGTGTGTTGAACATCTTCGATGCCGCTGGTGAAGGTCATCGGAGCGTAGGGACTCGAAGCTCCTCACTCATAAATCGCGGATAAGGAGCACTGCTGCGACCATCATCGCCCCAGTCGGGCCCGCCCTCCCTCCTTCCGAGGAGCGCGGAAAACTCCACAATTCTTCGGTTATCTCATTAGAAACCGCTGTCCCTTCTTTCAGCTCCGGCGACTCGGAACTATCGGCCTCATCTAAACGTCTGAGCGCCGCGTACTTCCCTTCCCACCGCTGTGGCGGCGGCACGCACTTTCTGCACTTCTTTTTTTTCCCCTGCCCACACGATGCCTCCACATTTCATTTATCAAAAACAAATTAGCCTTTGTTCGCTGGTTCAGCGTGGAGTTTAAGTGCCTCACAGTACAGAGGACGATGCTTTTTACTGATTTATGCTGACTTATTGCTGTCAGATTTACTTTTTGTCATGCCATCTGGTTCCCCTTTACCCTTTGCCTTGAACCACATGAAGCAATTTATTTTCGCCATACATAGCTCATGTTGCCAGGTGCAGTGTAAGTGCCACTTGAGTAAACGTCACCTGAATGGCAATCCTATGGGATGTGTCTAAGTACAACCCAACCATAATTAAAGAAAACAGCACACTGATGAAAACCTACGGAAAAAAAATAATGTGGAACGGGCTCATTGTCTGTAAGCCTTCATACATGAAGCCTTGAATTGATCTTAAACATTGCAGTTTCTTTTCAGACTATCCCTATACACAAATCACCCAAGGTTCCAGTGGTAATTTTCATCACTTATTTTCCAGTTCATACAAAACATATGATTTTCTCTGGCTACATATAGACACAATGCAAAAAACACATATATATTTTTTTCCCTTCCATGGCCACCTATGAGAATGGCCATAAATTAACTCATTTGTTTACCTTTGTGCGCGTGAGAGTTATTAAAATGGTGTATCGCTCTCTGAGGCAAGGCCAAAAATCTGCCTCAATAAATCTCCACTAACCCAGTTACATTAATGTTTATTTAATGTCCTCCTATGTGTCTCATGGCCTTAATGCTGCAAGGCAGATGGGAAGGCCTCTGATTCAGAAACACCGAGTCCCAAGGCCTTAAACTTCATAGTTCCTGCTGCAGTCCAATGGTTTCCTCCCAATCTTCAGCGAATCAAAGGCTTTAGTGCCAGAGTGGTAAAAATAATGGCCCAAAATCAGAACACGCTGTGGCTCTGCAGGGCGCCTGTTTTACATTCCTGTTCTGTGCCCTCGGGCTGTGCCAGTATTTCAAAACTGGACTCTGATAGGCAGGAGGTCACCCAGGGAACTGCACTGCCGCTGAATAGTGGGTTGGGCCAACGGGTGAGAGGTTGAGTGAATGGTTGGTGGGAGGAGTCACAAAGCAAGCAGGCAGGCGGTTGATTGGGTAGGCAGGGCTGTCGGGACAGTGGGCAAACGGTATAGTTCTCACCCCCGCACACCGAGGTAGAACAGACACAAGCCGTTACGTGGCAAGAGCTGCGAGCCACCCTTGCTGGGGCCGTGCTACTGCGGCCGCACCTGTCAAAAGACATTAAGGGAAAAGAACCCGGTAGAGGAACAGAGAGAGCTAATGTTTCGACCGGATACGGGAAGAGTCGTCTGTGTCAGAAACAATGGCATTGGGGGCGGTGGGGGGGCCAAAGGCTCCACAGGCCTGGAGCCCCTGAGCAGGAAAGACAACACACCCCAGCAAGTATGACTGCATCGTCCTGTAAAGACTAAGGCTCATCTGCACTGGGAGATGGTGCGCGTGGTTGAAAATGTCATTTCAACAAGATAGAATGGCTTTGCCAACTCCAGCGGTACGTTCTCGCGGAGAAGGCAAATGTAAGCAATGACAACGATGCGTGCGTGCTCCGAGGTGCAAATTGGCCCCACTGGAAGCTACTCGACTGCGCCTTCCCAAACAATGCCTTTCGGGGGAGAAATATAAGGAACGTGGGGTTCCTTTCACGTGGAGAAAATAATTAAAAACGGTAGCAAATGAACGCCTTGGTGCGCTCCTTTGAAACGTTTTGGTCGGGTTCCAAAGTAATTAGCGCAAACACCTTGGACGTGAAACGACAACACACCCCGTACTCACTCTCTCTCTCTCTCTCTCTGTTCCATTTGCTCTCGTTCGGAGCACCATGCCACCTCTAACACTGTCAAACCAGCTCACGGAAAGTGCCAAGACAAACTACGTCTACCTGACACCATCTCCTGTGCCTCCAGAAACATGACATTCCACCGAACCGCACAGCCCCACACATCTTCAGAGGACAAATCAAATCATGCAGCTGACAGCACTCCTGAACACTGAGAAGAGACTCCGGCTCTAGGCAAATTTACTACCATCTATAGGACATCGTTATAACAATAGTGCTGGAAAATTCTCACAATAAATAAAATGAGAGGCTCGAGGAAGGGGAGGGGGGGGGGGGGGTGCTTTAGAAGACAAAGCGACAATAAATCAATTAACTCAAAGATTCATGTGACTCAGGGTGGATAATTTCACTTCAGAAACAAGTTTTAACAGATTAAATGGATCTGAGGTCAGTGAAATGGAAAGAAACACATTTGTGCCAATTTTCGCACGCTCAGATTGCCAAGGCTGCGTGTCTCAACGGGGGGGTTATTAGGAGTCAGAGACGGCGAAGGCGCAGCGCAATCACGCATTTCCCACATCACTGCGTTCGGGAAACGACTGTTGTGCGCAATAAGGTTTCACACATTCGACCCCGGCTGAGGCTACCTCTGCTATTAGCCGTAAACGATGACTGACGAAGCACCAAGCAAACTTCTGATATTCCAAAAACCAAACTGCATGGCATACATGTGGCATGGATCTCAGATCAGTGAACAGCTGACTGGCCCGAAAGGCGCCAAACGGAACGCACATGCAAACCCGTCTCCAGTTCAGTTTTTTTGCATTGTCACACTACGGCAGCAAAGACGATAACGCACCGAGCCCCTCACCTGGAGAGGAGCCAAGCTTTTCAATACCCCTCACTCCGAATTTTTCCCTCCTTTATCTCGTCTTTCTGCATGTCTACGTTGAGAAATTGCACTCGCATTCCCCGATTAAAAAAAAAAAAAAAACTTTTCGTTGATGTCAAAAATTTACAATGTTGGAAGCAAAGTAATGTGTTTTGTGTTTAGTAATTACAGCCTTTGTTATTTCATCAGCAGTACTACAATGAGGAAGTCTGGATATTCTCCATATTTCTGAAAATATGCCAGGCAGTTTGACAGGGGGGCTGCAGAAATTTATATCTTACATACAAAATACAGCTTTTGACATTTTGATGGCAAACTAAGAACCCAACCTAAGATTTTCCTGAGTGCAGACCTTAAATCAGCCATTGAAGCCAAAGCAGCTTCAACTATGAATAAAATGGGATTTGGCGTAAATTACCTTCTTTTGAGGGGCGGGGCGGTAGGTGAGAATATTTCCATGTGGTTTCCATGGAGCGCATTCTTTTAAAGGGATATGATCTACATATCAACCCCACCCTCCACTCATTCATTTTAAAAATGAAAGCAATACTCAGTGTCAATTTGGTCTGTGTTCCCGCTCATGAAATATTTATGAATGTGAAAGATGGAACAAGCTGCCGCAGCTGGCTTTTCGCGGTCCCCCTTTCGCTTTCCTGCTGTTCTCCATGGAGACGATTCAAAGGGAAAACAGAGCACGTTAGCGCAGAGCTGCCCTCCCCTGGCAAAACACCACCAACAAGCGGAAAAAAAACACAAAAACATTCCCATAAAATGAGAAAAAGTGAATTTGAGAGAAAAAAGAGGGGAGGGAATTTGTGTGTGCGTGAGTGTGCGCGTGTGTGTGTGTGTGTTTGGGGGGGGGGTGCTGAAGGGGGAATAATAAGGTACATTTTCCCAAGGATAGATATGAGCTAAACACGCACAGAATTCCAACAAGTAGGTCACTGTGCATGAGACTCTCAAGTGAGATATGAGACGAGATGGGGGGGGGCACGTCTCGACCCGAAAAATCAACCTCCCTTTCCAGTACTCGGTCCTCGAAGGAATCTGTGGCTTTTCACAGCTTGATGTATTAATATGAAACAAACAGCAGCAGAATGTGAGGTTCGGGCCCAATCTACCTGCCCCCAGCCTGCCGAGTGCATATTATGACTGTGTAATCTGTGCAACCCAAACGCAGCCCTCCCGCCCAACACTTTCACCGCACAAGCTCCACATACAACAGGTAACAGCTTGTGCTGTGGTCCCGCACTCTTCAGTGGGCATACTGCAACCAAAGCAAAACATGACAGAGCCACGCTGCTTTGTTTAGATGTGGTGTCATCAGTGCAATCTATTCAACAACAAGGGCGGCTGTGTAGATGGTTCTGGTAGCTATGCCGACCAAGGTTTTTCCAACAGAGCTAGACTAAGCAGCCAATTTGCATCTGTGGCTCCCACGCAACTCTGATTCTCACAAACAAAGACATTTTTGACAGAAAAGTGTTGCGTTCACTCACAGGTACAGACGCGCATAAATAGACTGCGAACAGACGGCAAATTCACAATCACACGAGAAAGCGATTTGCCACCATCTCTCACACTGTTACCGTAATCTACTCAGAGCAGGTGGTCTTGTCACTTTGCGGTATAGATATGCCCACGTAGGAAGGATTCTGGGTCCGCAGGTGGCAGGGAAATCCTCTCCCACATCGACCCTCCCTTTGATCCTCCTCGCCGCTTCACGTGATTTCACCTGATGCCAATTAAGTTTATCGTTCCCCGCAAACTGAGCAGTGATTATATGAATTACACAATTGGACCCACTGATTGTATCTCCTCACTAATGAAATGGGAACGATTGCAGTGTTTTTCTACCCGGTTTTTTTTTGCGCTACATTTTAATTGAAAACCTCTGCAGCATGCAGCCTCTCTGTCTAGAGGGACAAAAATGAATTAAAAAAAAAGAAGGTGGCGGAAAGCAGAGAGAGACGTGGAGCGTTCAAGAGAGAAAAATGACTGCCAAAGCCTTGGCATACTCTCCAGCCTTGGTCAGTTTTTTTCTGCTGTCCATGGTAATTAACTGACACATATGTGCCTTAACTACTCATGACCAACCGCTGCGCCACAAGTTGTACAATCAGAACATCAATGGAGGCTGAATATATCTGCAATCAACACCAGAGGGGTTTTTAAACCAGGCGTCCCCCCACTGGGTGGGCTTTGAAGCAGGCCTTAAGATGACTAACTGCTTTAAATGTCAATAGAGTCGCGAGCCATCCCTCCTCGAGCCGTGTAAAGAATTCAGCACGACGAGTAGACAGGAACACTTAAATGCTCTTAGCTATTGGATCAATAGCAGCCACTGTTTTCAGCAAACTGAGCTGTTGCTCCGATTTGTTGTGGTTATTATTCTAATGAGGACTTGCCCTCGGATTTATTTCCTCAAATCAATGCTGACACTTCCAAAAAGAAACGGCCAATTTGCTCGGGCCATCCGGCTTGTTTGTGCGGACGCTCCAGCTGGCTGCACGCGGGCAAAAACTCACCCTTTTCCAGTTTTGGAATCGCAAACGTGCTGAACGAAGAGGCCAGTGAAAACCCAGAGGCCGGATGCTGGGATATTGATCACTCCCCTCCCGTCAAAGAGAGCGGCCCAAAGCCAGCGCGACAACGAACGACGCCATTCGATACCCTTATCATTACAACAGACCTTTCTTACCTCCAGGTCAAACAGTTCAGGTGAGCTAGGCTGAACGGGGGTGGGGAACAGTTCGATCGCTTTAACCAATGAATCTCATTAACAGGCCGCTTATGGCTGATTCGTCGCTGCGGAGTAACCTGAGCGTAATGAGGTGCTCGGAGAGAAGTGGGAAAGGTCTATCCTATAGCCGTGAAATTGAGGTGGGGTTGATAAGGTGACGGCGCCTGGGAGCTCTGGCAGTAAAAGTAGCTGGACGGGAATGATAAACATCGGGAACACGGACAAACACACATGCACCCTCGCAAGCGAACACACATACATGCACGAAGACGCACAGAAACAGGGCAACAAGGAAACGAGGAGACTCGTTTGGACACCAAGACGTCTGGACACCAAGACGTCCGCCAAAGGTCTTGAATGCAGGGCGCCAAGACTTGCGAGAAAGGACCCGTAATGACTTAATGAATGACAAAGCGTAGCCATGGTGGTGACATCACATATGGAAGCGCACAGATCAAAATAGATGAGACGCACCTATGCTCACTGCAGTCAGAAATACAGCTGAGCTCTAAGCACTCCTGCGGTATGCAAACAACTGCTCATTTCAGGCAAAATCAATAACACACAATGATATTTGGAGAACAAATTAATCAAGCCTTTAGAAAGCCTTGCTGGAAGACTGCACAGCACCCACAATTACAGGCACACAAATATACCCTTGCAAATCAAAACTGTGACCAGGCAATTAATTACCGAGCCTGTTTCTTTAACAGAAAAGTGTTAGTCGGGATCCCTTGGCACGTAAAGGCGGTACCATTTAGAAAACCACAAGAGAGAGAGCACACTTACACCTGCTAGACTGATTCACCATCAAATTCAGACCTGTCAGTCAATTAGAGGGTTTGGGCCTTAAAAAGCCCAGTGGAGTCTGTGGCAGCTGTAAAACCCCACTGACCTGTCGCACATACAGACACATTATAGAGGAGGAAGCTATCCCCTTTAGAACCAGCAGAGGCTCTTTTTAGGTTTGGGCTATGTGCTCGGGAGATAGCAGGTACAGACTCTGCTGCATATATCTACATCCCAACCTCGGCGAAGATATACCCCCCCCCCCCTCCTCCGAGTGTAAAAGCAGGGAGCAGGGGGAGCTCGCTGACAGGGTGTTGACGAATCGCCCCCGGCTGCATGTGTTTGCACTCCCGCTCGCAAAAAAATCAAAGCGTCTCGCAATCAGGTTCCATCCGCTTCCCTGTGGCTTCGACGCTACCAGTCTGCGCCTTCCTCTCTAACCCTCCCGTCTCTCGGTCTGTCTTTAAACACGATTCCATTGGCATATTCACGTTGGCCCATCTATCAAGCTAAGTATATCAATCCGTCAACCCCTCCATATCCCTGTCAGAGCATTTCTTTCGCCATTTCTGCTCTGCCGACCTGGCTGGCACATATCTAATTCCGAAGCCGGTGCCCTCTCAGTGCGCCGGGGCGACAGCCAAACAAGAACAAATGAAAATGTGGGTTATGATAACACTCATTCACCTGGCAGCTGCTCTCGGAATGAAAACCCCTGCACACGGACAAACTTGTTTATACCTACCTAACAACCTTGGTGCAAGATTAAAAAAGGGACACAAATAGGTTCCCAACTGAGTGCAATGGGGTGCTGGTGGGCAAGGTTCACCTTATTTACCTGAATAGATTATACTTCTCCATTTTCAGCGACGCCGTTGTTCTCTTTTTTCCTGGCTCTGTTATGGCGTGATGTGAAAACACAGGAGTTGATGGGCTACCTGACACCTGCTGTGCAATCGTTTCAGTCGATGGGCTTTGAATGAACGCTCGAGTCAACCGTCCCCGCGTGTCATACGCCAGTCTATTGTGGAATGCGAGACAGGGCCTCGGCAAATGACTAAACGGGCTAAAAAGCTATCAGACAGCCGGCTCTTCCGCCGTTCGCTCTATATATTTTCAGGGCCCCCAGCGAAGCTTCAGTGCTATTAACCCCGCTGTGACTCCCACTCACCCACTCAGGAAGAGTGACCCTGTGGGCGTCTCAGCAATACCGAAAAGCCGGAGCCCTCGCTCGCTCGAGTTAAACACAACTGGAGCGCGCAACGCCAAATGCATTTCTGCTGTTGCGGCTCTCCACTTAAACTTCTCCTAACTCAATTCTCCCTGCGTGGCCCGCTTTTAAGGAGGTCCAATTCAGTGCAGGGCGAAAAGGGTTCAAATAATCGCCGCTTCGGATAGTGCGCTATATGCACCACCTTTATTAGCCCCAGACGAGCGCCATGCCTCCCACCTTCCCTGTCAAACAGCGGCTCAGCGGGATACAGGTCCCTCGCCATGTTGAACACCTCCGCCTATTACACAGATTCAGGCAGGGAAGAGGCATCAAGATGAATTCACATATATAGCAGTCTATTTCTGGTAGGACTAAAACGGAGCTCTCTTTGACGCTGGCAAGCTAAATCCTTGCCTAGTAAACAGCTGTTTGACAAGTCTCGTCTTACACCTGGAGGACTCTTGCATCTATTCTTGGCGCACCCATTTCAGAAAAAGCTGTTCAGGGCACCGCAGTGAAGGATGGAGAATGATAGCAGTATCCTGCGAGGAGTGGAATTCGAGAGAAATCACACCTCGTATATTTACAGACAACACGCCTGAACGGCGCTACCAGTTTATTTCAAAGCCGATACAGTGCAGTGCGTCATGATAGATACACGTGTGGACAATTACTAAGGCAATAGGGGGTAATTTCAAAGAAAGAAAAATGGTTTCTTACTAGGTATTGATTAGCCCAATCCAACACACGTCAGCAGTAAATACCGATATACGCCATGTAAAAGACAGCTGATGGGGGAACCAAAGGCGATGCAGCCGTGCAATATCTACAATACTCATCTACTCATATTACTTTCTTTTGATATCTCACACTTGCGGGCAGTCAGATGTGATATACAGAACAACACACACGTCTCCATTAGCAAAACATAAAACCGCCATGTTGTTGTAGCTCACCTGCAGCGAGCACACAGACAGAAAGTAAAGAATTGAACATTCATAAAACCACTGAAGGGGAAAAGGAGATTTCATTGGGGTGACAGTTACCAGACGCCATCACCTTCAGGAAGTGGCAACAGAGGACAGCACTGCGGAGAAAAATATGACAAAAGAGCTTGTACAATCATTTCTCCACCTCCATTTTTATGACTGCCATTTTGCGCTCCTAGTGACTTTCATTTGAGGCAATGACGAATCTGGCGCCGGCGACACGGCTCTTCATTAACATTAACTGCCACCGTTCGGCGGCGAAGCCGCATTAACCCACTTATTTTTTTAATTACCATTTCTCCGCTTTTATCCTCTGCTGAAATCCGGAGCATTGGAGAGGATTCTAAAAAGGCCACCCGGCTCCATCTCTCCAAAGGAGGTGACTCACGACCACCCAACAAACATTCACTTTTTCAGCACAAAAACATATATATTCTGTTGTGTTTATGTAATACTTGTTCATGACTTGCTGCATACCGGCAGATCACCATTGAAAAAGAGACTTTGGTCTCAACTGGTTTCATCTGGTTAAATAAAGGATTTGATTGATTGATTGATATTTTCCCCAAATAATCTGCTATCTTCCACCGAGCTGGGGGGGAGGGGGGAGGGTGTGCAAAAGAAATTACTTTTATACATATTCAAATCACTTGCAACCCTTGATAAATGCAGATTCACATCACATCAATTGCAATGCTCCAAAATAATACTGCCTCTTACTTGAGGTTCATTTAAATTTGGTCCCTATTGTGTCACACTCAGGTGATTATCTGATAAAGGACAGAGGCGAAACAGACCAGTGCACTGTGTGTAGTCGGCCTGACAAGAAATAAAGACGGAAACACTGGGAATAGAAGCGTTTAAATGGAAGGGCAGTATAAAATAAAAGCCGTTCTTCCCAGAGACTAGGGGACAGAAAACTACACATGGGTCTGTTTCAGTGATTTTAAAAAGAGTTTGGCAGCGTCTTGAATAACTGCATTGCAACTCTAATAGAATTAGACAGCTCTGCGCTAAATGTTAGGTTACGCTTGAGTGTATATTGGGAGTAGGCTTGTGTCATTTCGTAATGGAACAGACTGTGGAGGGTAGAGCATTATCCTACTCTTCCTGGTCAGTATTTTCCACAGGCAGGCAATGGAGAGGCTCGCGCCCCGTCACCTATATTTACCGCACACCGCTTCTCCTTCGTTTTGATGGTGTAACAGGATAACAGGCGGTTTACATGATAATTTGACTCTCGTTTTTTCAAGGCAAATATTGAAGGTGGCGTAGCGGGCCTGAGCTAATCCCGGGGGACTGAGCAGGGTGGCATTCCAGAGGGAGGCGGGAGATAAGCCTTTCCCGGCTACTGCCCACTGGTGTCTGCGCTTCCCCTGAGCGGCAGGGCGCCACATCTCTCCAGCTCCTGCACAAAGCCGGGGGGAAAAAACTAAACAGGCCCACCAGTTCCTTCCTCCAGAATAAAAAATAAAACACGGAACAGACGGCTTCCACATTATTTACAGGGAGCAAACAACAGCGAGAGAGAGAGACAGAGAGAGAGAGAGAGAGAGAGAGAGAGAGAGAGAGAGAGAATAGGTTTACGCCACGCATTTACAATTTATGGTTCAATTACCGATATCTATGTACTGCTCCAGCCAATCCCAATCATAGCATTGGAGTGATTATTAAGCTAGCTCCCTGGCCTGATTAAGTCAGAGCCCTGGAGACGCTGGATCACAGGACTAATGTGATTCAAACACAGCCTCCTTAGAGAGTAATTAGGCAAAATTCTGTTTGGATGAAAAAGCAAACATCAAAAGAACAATAGTACATAGGCATTACAACTAAATCAAATATTTATAGCCTGGGACGTAGCGGAGGCTCTTAGCATATACAGTAGCTTTCATGGTAAGCGTCGCACGATATCGGGTTAAAACAGCGCGAAGGCGTCAACGGCTTAAAGCGACAGCGCAGCCAATTCAGCAACAGGCGGGCCCCTCCTTCGGCGTGTTCTTGGCCCCACATTAACTGAATATTACACGCAAATTCCTTTTAATGGAAAAGCAGGAGGCTGAGCTTAGCGAAGATTGCTCAGGGATTCCCTGCCTCCAATAACGTTCGTCTGATTTATGTGTTTGACTTTTAATTAATTAATCCTTTAATTAACCCAGAATGCAAGTTTCTAATTGCATTACATTGCTGCCCAGGAGTCTGACAAGTCAAACTTGTTACACTCTTTTAAACTGAAGCGAAGAAACGAGGAGACACACTCAGATATTCAATTAAAATAATGCAGTGTCTGTCTGATAGTGGCAAGAAATTCTGCATAAATGTTGTGAAGGCAAACAACCAGTCCATTTTCAAGCCAAACCAAAGGCATCAGTTCCAGAAGGGCTGATTGTGGCCTTTCAAGAGAACATGTCTGAAAATGACGGAAAACAAACCAAGCTGTGAGTTTTCCACCGGGAGCATGGATCTACCTCCATGTGATCTCACACACGCATCAATATAATTGAACCATCTCCTCACAAAGAGTGTAGTTCTTCGGCTGACACACTTCACGTCTGACTGGCACCGTGGTACGGAGCGAAACTGAACCTATAATCACCAGGTTACACACCTGCGTCAGAAGTGAGCCAGCCTTGACCGAGGCACTTAGTACTTACCCAGCATTATTTCAACAGATGCCGAAAAAATCTGACATAAGGCAAATAAATAATGCGATATAGAGTAATGAGATATTCAGAACAGCTCAATTCTGACTACTCTCACACCTCATCCCTCTCATATTCGGAGTGTGAGCAGTAACACACAGGGTTCTACACACCGTACCATCAGGCACCAAAACCCAACAGACAGAACCTTTTAATAAAAAAATACAGTTCAAAAATGAAAAAAAATCGCACGTCGTTACGCGTGCTTGCACATGTTAGTGTACGCAGGCGTGCGCTTAAACATGCCTATGCAGCAGCAAAAACAATTTATGGAAATTTATGCATGCATACACACGTAAATAATTTTTCACCAATAGCCAAAAGGGTTCAGGCACGTTGAATTAATGTAATATGAGCCACAGGACAAACTGAAGCATTAAGTACAAGGGATGCGATTGCGCTGAAGGAAGGACCAACAGCAATCGCAGAGATTCCCTGGAGACCAGATTTTACACTCAAAGAGCAGGCTGGGAAGAAGTTAAAAATCCACTTTAGAGATTAGCCGAACTGAACGAGAAAAATCAGAGATAAAAGTCTATATCCATAAAAAAGGAGGGAAGAGACAGGCGGGTATTAACAGAAATCTTGTGGCTGTCACCTTTAAAAGGAAATCTAACTTTCATTAGCTTCTGACAAGCCTCCTCTTGTGATCTTGTGTTCTCACACAATGGTATGCGAACAGTCTGCATACTTAGTGTCCCATCCTTTGACGAGAAACACACTGCCACGGCGAACTCACAAAGTCGCTTTCATGAAATCCATTTTTTTACATTTATTTGAATGTAATTTCAATTCATATACATACCATTTTGATTACGACGCGTGTTTAATTGCGCTGGTTGGGCCCTCTGAGTGCACTTGAAGAAGGCACAGCAGTGAGGAAATGTTATCCTCAGTAATATTTCAATCCAAGGAGAAGGCATGCAGCTGCTTACAGTATTTCCCTGTTAATTTAGAGCCTAAATTTGATAAATATGAAGCAGTCTTTCACACACAAAAACAAAGGCAAATTATGAAAAGTGATCGAAAATCTGGCATTTGGGCAACATTCTTTACTTTCCGTCTGCTTGATGATAAGGCTGTTAAATGCGCTTACAGGGGGATACGCCGCATACCTCCCTGAGATGCTGCAGATACTGACACATTGTTTACTTGTGTAAGATAAGCAGATATTGTTGAAGGATTACGGTATCTCGGAAGAAATCAACAAGTCTCTTATCCAAGCTCTTCTTATTCATTACCGCAAGCTACTCTTCATCCCAAAGAAGAAAGTAATGCAAAACAGCCTAATCTGCCTTTGTTCTTAAACACAAGTACAGTGCACAGGCAAACAAACACACAGAAGCTCGCAGACTGTCCTCCACCGGCAAACACATTCATACTCGCGCATCCGCACATATGTTATGCGTGAGAACACACACAGAGATACACACATCCGCTCAAAGTGCATACATACAATCATAACGATGGTCAACGAATACACAAGAAAAAAGACACACCAACAGAAAGACGCAAACACACACACCCATGGTCGTATACATACACACATATACACACACGCACACACACACACACACGCACACAGAAATAAAGACACGCACAATGTGACTTCCCGCCCCCGCTGGCGAGACAAATGGTGGCGCTTGGCTTGAAGCTGATGTGTACACCCTGCTGGTGAGAGACTCAGGCATCCAGCATATTTATCCAATACAGCACTAATGAGAAGCAGAGGGGAGCCCCCGTATGAAGCATCGCCACAGCACTGCTCCTGCGTCCTCCACAGCGGGGCTTCGGGGGCACCCAGCGAGCCCCAGGAACAAACAAGGATAACACAGACACCAGATCTGTAAACTGGGTAATTTCCTCCCTAATGGGGAAAGTGACAGAGAGGAGCGAGGGGAAGGCGTTCCTCCGTCAAAGCCTTCCAGGAGAGCCCACTGGGCTCCGGCAGAGAGACGGATGCCACTCTAACAAGGCGGCGCCCGGCGTGCTGGCAGGGAGCTGGCATAGAGCGCGCCGGACGCTCGCCGCTCTCCCCAAACGTGCCGCATTTCTGGGGCGGGGTACCCGCACGTGATAATGGTGAGATGCGTGCGCAGTCGCACATTCCGATGACACATCGCTTTCACAGCATGTGGAGAATCAGGCGAGTCTGAAGTAAGCAGCTGGCGCTCTTCACGAGGAAGGTCAGAGCGCCACCTTCAACCCTCGCTGGAGAGGAACGTTTTTGAAATGTTTATCGCATTTCGACAGGAGCATTCTAGCACTCCGCTGCTGACAAATACCAGCAGTGATTGTTGAATCAACAGTGGAATGTTTCGTTACATTTCACTCACATGGTTTTAATCCTACACCACGAGGAAGTTAATGGAAGCGTTTACCTGAGAGCTAAACTGAAGAACAAGCTGTCTTCTTTTTGTGTCTAATCTATGCATCATTCAGCATTGAGCATCGCTCCGACTAAATTCTTCCAAGGCAGCACTGAAGCCCAGGACAAAAAAAAAATACAAACATCATTTGCGTATTATAAATGATCGCCTTCGATTTACTGTGGCCTATTTACTGCGCCGTTCAATCTCAAATGCCCAGGCGCTAATTTTACAGGAGGCCGCAGATGAGTCTTTGGCAAGCAGAGGAAAATCTAATCAAGATTAAAAATCTGTTCACGCTAAAAGGCGCTGAGCAGCAAATGCTGTTAATATATTATTGGGCACACTTGGAGGTTAATTGTTAACTCGACAGTCGGGGCTGGGGAATAATCAATATGTACAGAGGTCCCCCAGGGCCAAAGCATCACCATCACTTGGGTTTAGAGCACGTTCGGGATTAAAGGGATTAGTCAATCTGATAAACAAGTGAAAGTGATGTAAGCAAGGTGAACACTCTTCTCATTAATTAAAAGAACAATTCATCTCAATAATGCTCGCGCCATATCATAAGTAATGCAATATCACAGCCAGAGATGAGCAGCAATGGCGATAATGTGGTGGGCAGGGTGTATGAAAACAAAATGGATTAAATTCTGTCTATCGGTGAGTATCAAAAGACTATTCTTTGCAAAGCAACCAAAGTAACAAAAATATAATATAACATGACAGCAACATCAGAGTTCGGACCTATTCACGGACAAACGTTGAGCTCAGTGGCCAGGTCTGGTCAGTCAAGGGTTTCTGTGCAGCTCCTGATTCTAACACATTAATCCCTATAAGAAAAACTACATTTTTGCAGTCATTTTCCCCACAAAATTCCAAGTCCCTGTGCCAGAACCCAATTGTGTTCATTCAGCAAGAGTGTTTGTCACATCGGCTAACAGGTGCAGTAAGGCGACTAGATCAGAAACCTATGTAATGAGGACGGCAGTGCTTGCATGGCTAAAGCTACGCCATTTGTCAGGCATCAGAAAAGTAAAATGAACCAATTTTAGTCACATTGCGGCTTCCTAATTAATTCAAGGGGGTAGGGGAGCCTGACTGGCCCGCAGGAACTCGCTGTTACCGGGGAAAGGCGACTAGCAGGCAGATAAAACCCAGCAGCGCTGAAATGGAGGCGGCCTCAATACGCGATAAGGCGTGAGCCCCCCTGCCCACCAATCACATGTTAGCACCCACCCCCGTCCGCCCCCAGGACTGATTATAGAAAACACATTTAGCCGAGGACACAATTAACATGATAATAGTCTAGGTAGTGCTAAGATCGAAATATGCGCGGACAGTAATGGATGATTCGTTTCCAGGTGAAAAACAACGGTCGTGGCTGCTCAGCCGGTGCTCCGAGAAGGTCAAATTACCATCTTGCAGGGGACATTCGCCGAACTGGGCTGTCTGTCCCTGATGCAGTCAAAGGTCCTCGCTCCCCGGGCCCAGCCTCCATCTATCTTCCCACCTCCTTTTCACAGGCCGCTTCCGATCCACGACAACCCCCCTCCCGTCACTGTGCCCCTACCTGTACTCAGGGATTACCGCCATAGCCTAATCTCCACCATCGTTTTAATCAGGGCACTGAAAAGAGCCAGTTCACGGCTGCCTGCTGGCCAGTTTCCTTACCCAATACTCTCATTGCCCCTTTTAAGACTTAAATAACCAAAGATAAAAAGGCTACGACTAGAAAGGGAAGGAAGGTTGTTTTTTTTTTTCTTTTTTTGCCAACGTGCTGGTGTTTTATGTTCCTCCGGCCTTCTTTAAGTGGGCGCTTGATGTTTGCATCAGGTTCAAAAAGGGTTGTGGCACTGGGCAAACAGGAAAAAAAGCCTCATGCTCTTAGCTTTGACAGAATGATGCAACCAGAGGCTAACAATTGCAACAAGGAGCCATACGTGGGAATAGTTTAAATCAAATTACCATTTTCAAGGCCAAATACATCATAATGAATTCAGAATTTTTAGCAACATGGAAATATAGGATGATTCTATGAGCCCAGGAGAGTGGAAACATATGTGGATTTGAATGCGTCACTGACTGAGTGCAGGGCTACTCTACTGTATACACAGCTCTAATACGCAGCACAAGGGCGGCCATTTTGAGTTAATGAGGAGACCTTGCAGAAGGAAATCAATGAGATGATAACGCCTTTGCTTGGCCAAGACTAGTCACAGTTGGCGTCCATTGCTGTTGTAGACAGAGCGCTGTGTGAGTCAGCTGCTTGTGAAATGACAAGCGAGAGCTCGGAGGCTCTGTCAGTGACGGCAGAGGGCGAAAGCGTTAGCTGCTCGCAGGTGTCTGCTGCGGTGGAGCTCGCCCTCTGCTCAGGCGCGGCGCTGCGCATTTTCACACCTCCACCCCCGACAGCGACAGGGACCGCGACACCGCCCCGGTCCTCCCGCGGCGCGGTCGCCGTAAGGCTCAACACTCCCCCATCGCTCGGCTTGTTGCACGCTAATTAAAAAGCACCCCAGGAAAAAAAAGAGAGACATGCAGACAAATTTCAGCAGAACAAGTCTATGACCTTTCTAAAGTCCTAGCGACAAGAATAAAACTCAACACAATAGCAAGGAGACGGAACCACTGCAGTCCACATGCTCAAAGCAATCACTTTTATCCAGTCCTTACTAATTAACAATTGCAGATGGTCCAAAAATTAATTTCTCAATCAGTTACTTTTAAAAACGTCCGCTTGTTTTGCTTTGCTTAGCCATAGGTGCTCTTCTTGAGGTTTTTAAAAGATTAGCAAGAAATAAACGAACTGCTGATGACGTCTGCGGAAGAAGGAAGCACCCCTCTCCCCCCCCCGTCCCCATCATACCGTCTGTAGCTGGCTATCCCACCTGTCCACTCCCATTTTTCCCTTTAAATGTCCCTCCAAGACCCCCCCCCCCCCCCTCGTTAATCATTCATTAGTTTTGCTCTCTATTTACCTTCTCTGTCCAATCAGTGCGAACTTTACTGTAAAGAGCAGCTCGCTTTGCTCCAGTTTTCTCCAACTTCTCCGAGCCCGTTCTGGGGGCCTCTTTTCCCCTGGTGCCGGGCAAAGGGCCACAGACTTCAGCGGTTGGTTTTTGTGGTTTTTGTTTGTACAATTACTTGCTCATAATTTCACATGCACGATAATCTCTTGGTTCTACGACAAATCTCTTCTGCAGAATCTGTGTTGAAGGTCGGCGGCCATTCTGGCTCCTCTCTTTGGGTAAAATGATGGTATTTCCTCTTTCCTTAGCTGGCTTTGGGCAGCCTGCAGTGCCGCTTTGGGGGAGCCCGCATGGCTTTCCCCAGTTATTTTCCCTCTCACAATAAGGCTTTGTCCATAGACATGCACACAGTCAATCTGCCACTAAATGACGATTAATGGTCAATTAAACATTGGCTGGAGGATTGCGATGTTGTTCTGATATTTGTGTTGACATTAATGCGGTGCCAAGCAGTGAGCATGACGCTCAAATGAAGGCAGCAGTGACGCTCGAAGGCCTGCTCTACAAACATTAAACTTAATCTAGTGTGCACATTCCTAATTTGAGCAACGGCGGCTACTGTAAGGTCGAAACCAATAGAGCGAAATGAGGTTCGGGAGCAGCTCATTGATCTGAACTATTGATGCAGCACTCAATTATTGTGTGGTAAATTTACAAGGCTCTAGAAAACGCTAATACCCCCACCCCCCAACACGGACACACACCTTGCCTGATTGGAAATTATGCTTCATCGTTACTGCTCACTGTTTAATCCCACGGCCAACCAGACCAGCAACCGCTGCACCTGATCATTACATTCTGATCAGCATTTAAGGAACATTCTTTGAGAAATCTTGAGATTTCAGAGTGAAAGTAATTTAGTAAAAAAATAAATACATATAGTTTGGTTTTTTTTTTTAACGTCCAGTTCAACTCTTTTGGGAAACATCGTATCACATCATGATCTATTCATTTAGAAAACTACATGAAGTCAGAATACCAAAATACAGTGTTTACTCCAGGAGGAGCTTTCGTAATTCTGGCTCCAGGTCTCCGTCCTAAAATTGAAAGGCAAAACTGTCCCCCTACTGAGCATCATCCTGACAGGCTCTCACACCGCCTCCAGAGTCATCCTCTTCGTGTGATTGATGAGGCTAATTTAGTCAATTAATGCCTGACCCCCTGTTGATTAACATGGGAGTGCAGCTTGCAACTGTTATTGCTAGTGGGTTGTCAATCTATTCACTTTAGTCAGGGCTATTTACAGTAAATACCAAACCTCGCTAGTTTCATGGCGCCCGCGATCCAGAAAACCCTTAAACAGTTCCACGGAGCGCCGGTGGCACTACTCAGACCTTACAACACAGCGATTTCACCAGGAACCAGCAAAAACGTTTCCCAAGAAGTGAAGTTAAAAAGCAGACAATATATCTCACAATCAATTTGTAACTCAGAGATAATTAGTACACTTTATTTGCATAATGAACATCCTAATTGGTTTAAAGCAGGAAAACGCAGTCAATAAATCCCAGTAATGGGGTGCCTGTGCATATATGAAGAGCCGGTATGAGAGACGGCTGGGAGCAGAAGGCAGACACTGCCTGTCAGTGGAGAAGGGATCTGCAGGGAAGAAAGACCCGGGGACCGTACGGCTCGACACCAGCGGCCGTGTCTCCCAGACTGTGCTGCTCGGGGACGAGGGAGAAACATTAAGATATGTGGCCCGATGTTCTGCCATTAATTCGATTTACATTTTAGACTGGCTTTCTTCTAAAGCTTTAATGGCACAAGGCCCTTTTCATCAGAGTCTCCCGCATGCCTTTGGGCCAAGTCCCATAGTACTTATCTGCAATAAAGCACAATGGATGGTGGCGTCAGTGAATCTTTCCCTGTCTGTAGAGGAATGAACGTCATGCATCTTCTCTGTGCTAAATGACTGGCACAAGTAAGGCATCCTCATGTTTCACAGTTTACAAATAATAGGAGTATCTACTGCAATATTTGCATGTTATGGTGCTTTAAACTGCAAACTGAGGTAATAAATATTGACATGACCTGAGGCGAAAGGAATCTCATATCCGGGATAACGCCACGTGTGCTTAATTTGATGAACATTTTACGAGCAAGTCGTTCCTAATTATGATACCAATAATATGATGTGATACTGATTATACCTAAACTACTACTAGTGTTAACAACAAAAAAACCTCAATAATAATTTTGCTGTATAAATATTTGCTATAATAATTTGCCATCAATAGCACCATTCAACATAAAGCATGGTAATTTTTACAAAATATACAATTAAAGTGGATTCAAGAGACATGATGAGTGGCACAGTTTTAAGATCCTGAAGAGAGAACTATGTTTGAGGAGGGATTTGCATTCAGCGCTGAGAGCTTCTTCCTGGAAACAGGAGCCTATAACAAATGAGAAGGGTCTGGGTGTGTCTATTAACCAGGTTTAAGCTCTGGTTCTCTAGGGATGCAGCTGAGAACATACCGGTGCTTCAGGTGAACAATGGAAAAGGGTTCCTGCGCAAAGGAACTTGGATACCAGTGCAGTTCAGGACCAATCCGTTGTAAATAAAGGACTGAGCCAAGTTAGAAATATTTTCTTCTTTTCAGGAACAATGTGAAAAGGAAAAATAGTGTGCTATCGCTAGCAGAACCCCTCAGCCCAAAGCTTTATTTGAGCATGTGCATCGTGTGTGCGTTGTATCGCTAAAAAGTGAGTGTGAGAATGTAGTAGAATTCTGCTGCTGACCTGCTATCAGTGCTTGTGAAGTTCGAAGCACTTTCTCCCCGTCGTGCTGCCGTTCCTATGTAAGTTAAGGACTTTTTCCAGCTGATGTGCCAGAGATGTATCCACAGTGTGAAAGGATTCAACTAATGTCCGTGATTCGAGAGACGTAACGATGCACCAGCTGTAAGTATCCATACTGTGACATGACTGGACTTATGTCTGTGTGATCGGTGAAGTCGTTTTGGAGTTATTGCGCTGAATGTGATTTCAAGATGGCGGCTGTGGCGGCCATATTTGATATCGGAGCGCAACCAAAATTGATAGGCTTCTGTAGTTCCACGCCCCCAACATGCACAGCGAAAACGAAAGTGATCGGTTAAGTCGTTTTGGAGATATTGCGCGGAATGTGATTTAAACATGGCGGCTGTGGCGGCCATACTGGATATCGGAGCGCGACCAAAATCGATAGGCTTCTGTAGTTCCACACCCCCAACATGCATTCCGAAAACAAAAGTGATCGGTACACTCATTTTGGAGTTATTGCGCGGAATATGAAATTGTTGACAGACGGACGGACGCCGTGTGTAACGACAATACCCCTAGCCCCTTCGGGCTGAGGGGTGAAAAGGGCCCAAGTGTATCAGAGACAAGCCAAAAACATGCAAAGATATCCGTCACTTTCTTATGTTCTTACACAAAAACGCCAAGGTTAACCTGTGCAGGTATGCCACAAGCACAAAGACCAGGATAAAGAGATATGCACGATTCAATAATCAATTATCAACCATCCCTGCTTATTCAACTGCAACATACAGTAGTTTTGCCTGAGTAAGGACCCAATCTCCCAGTGCATTGTTGGACTACCAGCCTTGCAAATGCAAGAAATTGTATCTACACTTCGGCTCGGACCACCAAAGTTCCACCAGAGTCCCAGTCGAGTTCCTCAGACAGACAGCCATAGGCTGTCCCAGAAAAAAAGAGATCAAAGAAACAAAGGACTTCAAACGTTTCAAATATAATGGCAAAAAAAAGAAATACTGGCGCTCACATCTACTTTATCAGAAGACACACAGCCTAATAGGATTGACAGAGCAGAGGAAACAACCATCAGAGTTACAGAACAGAAGAGCCCAGTTTGGTGTGTATATACTGAATGCGATTCTCTACTGCAATTGCGAAACTGTTCGTACGAATTTATACGCCGAGAATACAAATTTACGCATGACTCTACATTTTTCCCAGCAGCACCAGGGGGGTCCGTATAATTATGATAAGTAGGAAAAAGCACAACAGAAAAACGACCATGCTCATGGAACTATAACCACAGCTACTTCATAGAAAAAAAGCGAGATAGCCCTAAGAACCGCGGTCTTGCACATAGCAACGGACATTTATGCCGTTTCAAAGCAACACAATTTGAGTCGAAAGCAAACAGTCTGCATATAATTGCAATTTTTAAGCACACAAACCGAGAAAAATGGAATAACCCAAATAAATGTATTTAAACTAATGTAAATGTTCCATTCATTTTCATGTCATGATCTGGGTCCATTACACCCCTTGAAGGCAGAAGAGTCATCCAGGCATCGTTCAGGCATCCGGCTGATGCACATGGCGAAAGGCAAAAAACGGGACTCACTGAATCAGGTGACTTTCTTCAACAACTCCAAGGTCCACGGCTGATGCTCAACTATCCACTGTAAGCGTTTCGGTGGTGAACGAGAGGAAGAACGGGCACTTCAACAGGTCAACAGATTCTACCATCCATGTGTTGTCACACATTCCTCTCGTTACTGTCATTCAAATTCCCTGTGACTTGAGCCACAGTTGCCCTTCTGTCAGTTTGGACCAGATGGGAAAGCCTTCAATGCCCTTGTGCTTAACACTCTGATGTTGGCTCATGGTTTGTACCTGCTTGAACCAATGTCAATAGGTACTCCCCACTACTGACTGGGAGCACCCCAGAACCCTTGCTGCCTTGCAGATGCCCTGACCCACCTGTCTGGCCATAATGGCTTGGCCCTTGTCAAAGTCCCCATCTGACGTCTGTCGGCAGACCTCGACATGCGCCGTTGTTAGGAAATAATCAATGTTATTTGCTTTGTCTGTGACAGGTTTAATGCTTTGGCTCATCAGTGTTCATACATTGAGATACGTACACAGTATTACTCAATTTCTTTCTTTTTTTTGGAAATGGCCGGCATTTCAATTAAATAATAAACGTAAGAGTCATAAATGTGTTACTTGACTGCAATAAACTACAATAGAGCTAAGCATTGGTAAAATGTGGTCAGCTGCACACTGTCGGGCTGGGATAATAGTTACGTCTGCTAAATCAGACACCTGTGGTTTATCTGTGGTTTTCAGCATAACAAAACTCCACTGGCTGAGGCATTCCACCCAGGGCAAAATCAATTTCAAAGAGCATCTAATTCCCATGGTTTAACAAAAAGCGGACGGCTAATTTATACTTCTTCACACGACACTTTAGACAACGAGCATAATCTGACTAGAGGGAACGGTGAAATGTGTTGCTGTGGACGCACTTTCATTTCCTGCCGCACATTTCTTGTTTTAAAAGTGTTTGGTGTCTTGTTACCATGGAGACAACAAAACCCTCCCCGTAGACCTTCACCAAAGTGTAAATGCCAAAAATTGTGCGATACCTTCATTTCTGATGAGCGACACTTTGCTAAAGCGCTGTGCAAATAAGTGGAAATTAGCCCCGATGCCAATCAGCAGGAGACAGTGGGAGGGAGGTGGAGCTCTATCCTGAACAGATCTGATGTTTTCAATCTTTGCCAAATGCCATATTCCACCACTGCAAAGCCGCACCGGTTATTGATGAGCACTGCACCGGACTGCAATGGTCCAAATGCATTACTGCAGCAAAGTACCAACAGTGTGAAGTGCTGCTCGAAATGACAAGAGCCTTTAGTGCCCCTCGCAAGGCCTGTGAAGTGCAACAAACAAATAAATAATAAAGAGCATCTCAGTTCAGCGCTCCTGGGCATGGCCTGGGAGAATTGGAGCTTTTCGCCTCATTGGCAAAATCAGCTCCACTGTAATTTAAGTACGATGGGATAACGGAGAACTGAGGACGCAGGCAGTCTAATAACGTCGGATTTTTCATTTGGAACAAAAGTAAAGAGTCTAAGCTGCCTGTGGAGCGACAGAAATCAGCGCGAGTCGGTTCGACACCGTCAGAGAGACAGACGCTCAAAACACAGACAGAAAAGCTGAGGGCACAGCACTGCTCCACGAATACTTCAATCTTCATAACTGCAGTGCATTCATTACGCTTTATTGATGCATACGTGACGCTATTTTATTTTCATTTAACCAGTTTGACGCACTGAGCTGAAGGACGGGGAAAGATAAATACCATCATTAGATTGATTTGTGAGACATAAGACATGCTCAGCCTGTCTAAGATATGAAACGAATGTCAGTCTGATCAAATCAGTCTCCCAAAGCTTTCATTAGTCCTGCGGAAGACACACAATCAACAAAGTAGTTTTTATTATTTTTTTTTCCCGTGACAATTGGCTGTGATGAGATAAATACCACTCTAATCACAAATGGACATTAAACAATGCAGTCACATCACTAAAATCCTCAGTTGATTGACTCTGCTAATGGGCTATGGAGTGGCAGTCATTGAGATGCAGATCGCCAGTCATTGAGATGTGGGTTCTGCATCTAACTAAGCACAGTCACAGATCTGGGACAATTCAATCATTAACATATGCTGAGAAATGCATAAATACATTTGCATAAAAAAGGGGAAAAGCACCCTTCACTATTTCAGAAAATATTTCCTGGTGCCGATGAAATTTCCACGCTGAAGGACACTACAGAATGCAGTCATTTCCTCTTCTGACATTTTTATCATTATGATACTAATAATATATTGTTAATTAAAACTGTAATGTCCCCCGATATATTTTGTATTAGACTTGGCTACTATTCATGAACAAGGCATGGCCCTAAAATGGCAATATAATCTATATTATAATAGCCAAGTGGACTCTGTGTGTGTGTGCGTCTGGCCAATCAGTGCTAGATTCCACCGGACAAGCATCTGCAGCATAGCGCGAGCGACGCCATTTTGCTCCGTTTTGCGGGCGACTTCATGTTCCACTGAGAGCAGAATGTCAGCGCAGCGCACCATAGCAACATGATGACATCATAGAGGTGCTTGTGATGACATCATAATGTTGCATTGTTCACAATAATATAAAAGCGAAGTTACATAAAACAATAAAATTTTAACTTGGGCTGAAAATTGGGCCCCATGTGGGTTGAATTTAGAACCAGTGGATCCCTGCGGGCAAAGTGCTAGTATATATTTATATCTTTTGAAGCAGTTTCGATTCTTAGTTGGTTATTTGAAAATGAAATTTATAGCTTGGCGAGATATGTGGAAATTGCTTGGAAATTGCGGCACAGGAATCTGTATCCTGACTTAATTTGAGAATGATCTGTTTAATTAATTTAACTGTGAAAAGGATGGAAATATGTTTTGTATGGTGGTCACCCTCTATGTTATGTAATGTGTTATGTGTTTTTTTTATGTCAATAGTGTCTTATAAGCCCATTTGGGCTGGGCACGTAAGCGCAAGACACTTTAATAAAAATTAAATCAAATCAAAAAATAAAAAAAAATCTTAATTTTTGTTGTTTATCTATGCAGATTACATGCAGCTTGTGATGTGAATTTGTTCTTTTTGAGTTGTTGAAAGAGTAATCTTTTTTTAAAATATGCCTGACATTTAACAAATGCCATTTTCAGCACTTTGGGGGTCACACCTGCAGTGGATTCACATAGCTATGACTCATGTATAATACTAGTGTAATATAAGTGAAACTGATGGTATAAATATAAAATGCAGATTGCTATATTTGTGAACCACTTCTCTCCTCCACTTATCAACATACTAATGACAAACTGAACACCACAAATCATAGTATTAAAGTCTGCACATCCATGTTAAATGCACCTACTCAAGTGAATTTTTTTCAGTTGAGCAAACGTGATCAGGCCTTACATTGTCTGGCTACAGCAATGGACAACCAAGGTTTCTGAGAACTCATGATGCACCTTCTTTGTATTAACCAATCCTTCATCATTTAAAGGATGGCTTACATTGTGTACATCATTCAATCTGTCAACCTGGGCAGCAGAATCTATGAGCAATTCAGGTAAGTACTGATACAAAGAATACAGCAGCGTAAAACTCCCTGTATTTCAGTTGTCTTGATCAAGTCTTTAATATTTAGGAATTCAGTGACATTCTGGATGAAATTCTCCAGTCCATTAGCTGAATAGGTCTAACTGAAATGGCAAGCATTTGTAGCCTTGACTGAATTTCGCTCACAATCATAAATCACAATGTACAATTGTGCTTTTCGTGAGGCTCTTGACATCTCTAAAAGCCCGCACAGACAAAGCCTACAGCAGGCAGTGGCTGCCAGTGGAGACAATATGTCTCCACTGCCATTAGAGCTGCTCGAGAACTCGTGCGATGGTCAAGCTACGCAGACTCATCCCACACTAAAGGCAGGACCAAGGTTGGCTGTCGGCAGACACACGGCCTGACGACGCATTTATTCTTCTCTGTTTCACTCCAAATGGGCAAGAGAATTTATGTGTACACACAGTTTCCAAAACCTACATATCTGTTCATTTTGCCCTCGTTTGCTTTATTACTGTAATATAAATGGAAGAAAAAGAAACTACAAGCTGAACCTTTAATAAAAGTCAGCCGTGAGCTCGATTCATGGATTTATGAGGAGCTCTTTCTCCTTGGGCTTACAGTTCTCTATAAGTCTTGTAGCTCTTGGGAAGTTTCCTTACCTTGGAGCGATAAGGAGCGAGCAATTTCATTAGCGGTAATTCAAATAAAAAAATAGAAAAAACCAAGAGAGACTGTACATTACTTACTATCGGTGCAACAGTGTCAGTCTGGGAATATTTCAGTGCATGTGATTGGATGCTTCCGTGCTGAATGTCCCTTTTGTGAGCAGATTGATATGTGGGCTGACTGACCTTGTATTAGCACAGGTTTATGCTGCTTGGCCCTAGCTGGGCCGGGCTCCAACACAGAGCTCAGTTACCTTGAGAAAAATTGCAGCCCTGGTGGCTCCCAACCAACTTTGTCAGCATTAGTACACTTTTTTCTCCTCATTTCTAACGCCATAACAAACACAGCATGACCTTAGTAACATCCATATTTACACCAAGTTTCCCTCTTGTTTCCAGACTTCCAACAACTCAGTGGGTGTTTAGAAAATTATTTGAAGAAAACTTATGACAAACTTGTGAAGAAAAATCACAAAAATAGCTTATTATTTATTACTGCTCACATGCAAGTAGCGGTTATTTCCGTTAACAGTTAAATAAAGCTAGCAATTTATAATACAATTTAAAATCCAAATCTTAATAAGTGATGAAATGTAATCACTTGTTGGCTCACCCACAGGACATACGCAGGAGTGAGAAAAGACACTTCAATAATAACCTGAAGCTATTGAAGATCCTCACTCAAAACATGACATGAGAAACCTGCACCTGCGTGTCTGGCCCTTTAAAAAAAATTAGAATCCCGACCCGCGTTTGATGGGCCCAGGGGACCACAAAGGTTACGAAAAATATCAAATGGATGAATTATGTTACTGAGCAGAGCACAGCGAGATCTATTCGACAAGTGCCCTGATCCATCAAGGCCATGTCAGGCCTCTGGTTGCTACATTGACCCCTCCCACACCCCCATTAAGCACCCAGTAAAAACCCCTCCCCTGAGGACCTGGCCCTGAGGGGTCGAACCACTTAATCTCCAGCATCCATAGATCTTTGGAGGCCCAATAACTAAAACCCCGCCCCTCCCTCCCGACCAAACCAAGAGTTAATGGTCTCCTGCGGCCTGTACTTCATTTAAAAGCCTCAGTGGCGTCCCATTACTTCTGATAGGAGGAAATCACTGAACTGCTGAACAAACACCCCACTCAGTCATTTGCATACATTATAGTAATGGAAAGCAAAAAAAAAAAAAAAAGGCATATATCAATATATGCTCTGGGAGTAAAATGCTTTCCGATGGAACTGTTTGTTGGGTGGGGGGGCGCTATTCGTACTGGTAACGGAGCCCAACGCTCTGCAATAAAGAGATATAACAAATGCGCCGAGGTCTCAGTGTTTATTGATGCTGTAATTGAACCGCATAAGCATCGCCGCGCTCGGCGCTCAATGCTTCACGGTGCAGAGTTTTGAATGAATTTTTCAGGAGTCAAACTGCTCACTGGCCACACGGGAAGTAAAAAAGATAATAAAATAATCATCTTAATTAACAAGCCAGACAGGTGATGAGGAAAGTTAAAAAAAAAAAAAAAGCACTTTATTGATATGGGAAGCAGATTTATTAAATTGCTGCCCAGTGCCACACAATCTGATATCTGATATCAATTTCATTTAAAGGCCCTTTTCAAAGATGTTATTGGAGCATGTTGATTTATGAAAGAATTCAACACAAGGCTGCGTTACTTCACCTTCGCAGTAATAAGCAACCATCAAATGAGCATAACTTCCATCGCGATCTGTCTCTGTGTGTGAGAGTGTGTGTGTGTGTGTGTGTGCGTGTGTGTGTGTGCGGGCGTGTGTACACGCGCCTGCGCAAGTAGGTTTCTTACGGGTGTTACTCCATTCATCCGCAGACGTGTTTCTGTTGGATTTTTAGCCTGGAAGTCTTCCATAAATAAAATGATTTATATGATGAAGAAAACCCTTCCACTGCGTCTCATGCAGATGAGGTCCTCTCCAAAGATGTGTAATCCCAAGGCCAGATGAGGAGGCGAGCAGCACGCAACGTAATGCAATATTCCAGGGCTGTCATTTAGACAAATCCTGTGAAGTGTGACACAGATATATCTGATGAGCCCAGAGCGAAAGCCAATTCAAACCAAAACCCGTGACAAATCAGTCTATTCTTCAGGTTTCCATCACTTTATCTCACACTATGAATGTAACTTTCCCAGGTTCCCACTGACGCATTACCTTATGGGCAAAGCTGAAAATCTGATGAGTTAGCTGCTGCAAAAATGCAGAAAACTAAATGTTCTGCATATAGAATCCTTTTCACACCGCCATTGTTTGTGCCGTTCCCCTGAAGGTCCCAGGGAGGGAGAAAACAATGAGATGAGCATACAGCGAGATTACAGGGAGAATTAAATTACATGCTTTTTCTTAAACCAAGATTTTAAAGATATCGAAAATGTGGATTCGCTCGAAGCCACCACTCCTGGAAGAGTGCAATCAGAGAAGCCATTTCCCCATCTGAAAAGAGCTATAGTCTGGGAACAGGTTTTTAGCGTAGTTCAAGATTCTGACACCATAATTAGTTTATTAGGCAAATCTGTAGTGGTAGTGCACCCGCACCGGATCTTTCCGGACAGGATTGGACACCGTTGGTTTAGATTGATATCTATAATAGGCAAAACAAATATCGACACAATTATTTATCTAAAAATGCTGTAAGTAGCTCTAGGAGCCTTGGCAACTCAACTGGGCTCAGATTATTCTTAAACTGCAGTGTTGTGATATCTGGCATATGCTTTCTCAAGATGGAAAAGTTTGAGATCTTCGGGGAGTCATACGCAGGTCAGTGTCTCACCAGGGGCTAAGTGAGAGTGGGGTGATAAACAGCCTCCCAGTCCGCCTCTATGCCCCTCCGTCCCATGTTTTAATCACACTACAGTACCAGCTGCACAGATAGTATTTCTCCCAGTGACCCCCTGTGTCACAAAGGCAACATAAAATGGCTTTTATCGTTCTTCAGGGTCAGTCAAAATGCAACCTCTATTCCTCAGAGAGGACACTCGCTCTCATTCGCCACCGTCACAGCACACACTAGCACCTTTGGCTGAGGGGGGGGAAGGTGCAACCGGAACTCACTATTTTCATCTTGTTTCCCATTTTATAGCGTAAAGCCAATGGCGAATCTCAGTGAACCGAGGGGCTCGTGCAAATGTTTTTTCAATATGATTAAAGCACGCAGGTAATGTGCGTACAGATATTGAAAACCGTTATCGGGCAGTACATTTAAGCCCGAACGCAGAGGAATCATAAGTCTCGTGTTGTCTCATTTGTATGCGTGTGTGCGTGTGTGTTCGTGATAGTGTATACACATTTTTAAAAAATGTGCGTCCCAAGACTCTTGTCAATTCACTGCGTGGAAAAACGCATCACTAGCATGAAACACAGATGAGTCAGGATTGGCAGAGCAGAATCACCAGCAGTAAAGAACACAAACTCCCCCTCTGTCCATCCCTGTCACTACTTCTCCATGTCTCACTTCTCTCCTGACAACTCAGGGGAGGCCGGACACGCCTCCCCCTGACATGTTTCCGGTTTAAGGGCAGACAGCTTTTACGGTTCTCCGGGGAGGGTGTCGGCCCGGCGAAGGAGAGGTACTCCTGCAGTCTATCAGTAGCTCTCCATTTCCTCTCACTCAAGTTCACATTCTCCACGGAGCAGCACAATCGATACTCGCATTAGGATCGGTATGGCATTCCTCGTTCCTCCTCAACTTCTCCTATACTGCCAGAAAACCGCCCTCTATCCCCCCATATTTAAATGGAGTTTTGAATTTTGGAATTTCCCAATGATTTGCCACAGAATGCTAATAAGGCAGAAGCCCATTTGCTGTAATGCCGCCCATATCTTGAACAAGCCACCTCCGTTGAGGAAAACAAATAAAGGCATGAAGAGCTGAATGCTGATGGACTTGCAACAAATGAAGATACCAAATGTATCATTACTCAATAAATTAGCAAAGAGCACTTAACACAATTAATGATTCTCACTCGCAGTTAATAACCCAACAAGCTCTTTGCAGGAATGACAGAAAAGCAAGCATTCCAGCTGTTACTTCGAATAAAAATGCAATAATCATTTGGGCTGAACACACATCAGTGTTCGTGGGTGTCAGTGTTCAGGCAGCTTTTCGTCGAGACGCGCACTGATGACAGAAAGATAATAGCTGTAACGAAGACCACAGATAAACAAGGTCTCGTCCACTCTCCTGAAGGATGGTGGGATGGGAGAAGAGAGGCAGAGAGAGGGAGCAAGAGAGAGATGGAGAGAATAAAGGAAGGATAGAGGGCTTTGGATAGCGGGGAGCTAATTCAGTTGAGAATCAGAGGGTGGATGTTTGAGTGTGTGGTGAGGACGGGGTGTAAGGTCACAGAGTGAAAGCAGAACTTACACTACAGGGTAAAATGAATGCATGTTCGTGTCCAAGATGAGGCGTGCACTGTGCTTATTTGTCTTAGCATAGCAGAATCCTGAGCCAAAATAAGCTTGCTTATTAAGACTGCTTATTTTCCTGAAAATAAAACTCCTATGTTCTTCCTTGGGAATTAAATAATACACTGTTCTAAGTCCGCCTCACTAGCCACAGGCCGGCCTGTAACAAAATTTTGCTCAAATGCAGATCACTGATCAGCAATCAGAGAGCCTGTCTTGAAGCACCTAGAACCGCAGAAAGGATATGGACATCTTTTCCACAAACTTATCTTGCTTGTCTTCGGTCTTGGGGAAGTTCTGGATGTCGTTTTCAAGCCTCTGGATGTGCCGCTCCATCGTGTCCAGGCTGGCCTTCAAGATCTGAGCTGACACTGCAGGAGACAGAAACATGAAAAATGAAATAAGGCCAAATAAAATGTTTAATATCCTTCATGTTTCAACTTCCAGGGGCGAGCAGAGCGGGGCTTTCCCCCCCCCCCATTTCATTGTAATAAGAGTTTGAGATCTAAATAGTGCAACAAATCCATGTACATGTATTCACATAAAGAATCAAATCACAGTGACTGAAATCCAAACAGATCGTCTGCCGAATGATCAGGGATTCTGCACATTTTTCTCACGTTCCTTTCAGCTCAGTTTTAACAGATTTATTCAAAATAAAAAACGAAAAATAAAAATCGTAGATGCGAGGGTTTTTCCAAGGCAGGCGGGGATGCAACCGGACTTTTTTACATGGCCTTACTGACCTAGTGAAGAGGCAGCCCAGATGTACTGTAGCTAGGGTTGTGTTTCTTAGCTTGCAATGCCTAGAGAGCAGTAACATCTCCTCTCGCTTTAAACATGGGCCAGTGCCGGGCCTCATTTCCCCGTATCATTACGGCTCAAACAACAATAATGCCGCAGTGCTGCACTCTCAGGATTCCCCAAGCAAGCTTATTTTAAGTGAGGAGAGCCAGGGAGGACTGAACTGCAGTCAGGACCATTTCCGCGGATCACAGGCAGCAAGTTCAGATCCAATTAAAAACCCCGTTGACACAAATGCAAAAAAGAATAAATAGACAGATGGATAGATAAGTAAATAAATAAATAATACCCGGCCGACAATGAGAACTCTGCAGAAGTGTGAAAGCAGTGACTGGTACATAATTCCATTATTTTAAGTGTTGCTCGGCTTTCGCTGCAACAGATTCTCAACACAACATCCTTGATAATTCACCGATATTATGAACGGTGATTTATCACAGGAAAATAAACAGCAGCTACCTGCAGCAGCTAAGGCTGGAATTCACCGGGGCATCGCAGCAGGGTTAAATGTAGTGGATTTTGCTCCTACGGGTTTATTCCTCTGGGAGCGGTGCGGCCGCAGTCTCCCTCTACTTCTCTGGGATGGGAGCCAGTAGGTTCGCCGCTTCATTAACCTGCTTGTAATCAGTATTTACAGAGAGCCTCAGGATCCTTCTCCATCGCTATTGAGGTCGGCCCTTTCAAGAGAAAACTTCAAAGATCTCCCGGTGTCTTAGGGGTAATGGTTTGCTTGTGCCACAAATGCGGCAACAGGTAGTGGCAAATCACCCTTCTGGAAGCCGCTCTGAGAAGCTGGGAGAAGCAATGTGTCCAGGCATGACGAGGAAAAAAAGGGTTCAGGGGGTAACAGGGAGGCTAATGAAAATAGCCGAGGGACTGCTGAACACCTGCACAACTTTAATTGTTTCTCTTGTTCTCCCTTTCTCCCCGGAGGCCTTCAAAGGTTTCCCATCCCCTGCGAATCTCTTCCGCCTGATACAGGCCTTGCATACTCCACTGCACTGCGAAGATGAAATAAATGATCGTGAAACCGGTTCTAAAATTGGGCTATTCATTTGAAGTGGTCATAAGGCCACATATACAGCAGTTAAATTCATATATTGGGAAAAAAGATGGGGAAAGAGCCATTTCCCTCATGCATAGAATGACTCAATAAGACCCGAATTCAATTAATTCAGGTCACTCCTTGTGGAAAAAAAAAAAAGTCTAACGTACCAACATAATTCAGCCATTGGAAACCAACGGAACCAGTCTGAATATCCTTTGACTTCACTCTTGATACATTGGCCAAAAGGAAATCCCTTGTCTTTGAGGAATCCCTCTCGTCTAGTAACAGGCTCAGTGCAAAAGCGCCTTTGGCAAAGGTTGAGAGTGAGCTGTGGTTCACTGCCCTTGTCAGGAAACGGCGTCAGGTGCAATGGTCCTTAAAACACGCGTACCTGTGTAACTGCTAGGGGAAAGGACTGAGTGACATGATGGCAGTGCAATGAACTCCTTCAATCACCACCTCGCGCCTATCCTTGCTTTCTCTTTTTTTTTTTTCTTTTCTGGGGGCGGGGGGTTGAGAAGGCTGACAAGCACATGCCCACAAATCAACGTGAAGGACCTGGGACAAAGCCCAGAGTATGGAATGATGTCATTAAGGGGGTGCAGGAGTACTTTCCCCAACCAGGGATTTATCGACACCCTAATGAAGTGTCGGAATCCTTGGTAGGGCGTGGGGGTTCAGGCACAGGGTGACAGGGCTGTGGTTACTGCTACCACACTAATATGGTCTTTGACACATTTGCCTTTTTTGTGACTGCGATCCCTGGATTTAGTGGGAGGGGAGGGGAAGATAGTGGTGGGTGGGGGTGGGGGGCAGGGATAGACCCAAGCTTACCCAGGCTGTAGATGGATAGAATAAATACACATACAGATCAGAATGATAAACTACTCATCATTCTTCCAGCGTGTAGAGAGAAGGGGAAAAAAAAAAAAAAAACAAACTCAAAAGCAATGTCGCTTGTTGACAGCAATGACTGCTAATAATTGAGTTCAGTCTCCAAACTTAGCAGCTTGGGCAGCCATGACATTAAGCACCGGAGACGTGCCAGGGGAGTCTGATTTACGACAAAACTTGAAACTTACACCATGTTTGCAAAGCTGTGCAGCCTGGGAAAAAAAAAAGACATTCATTCCGCTGTCATAAACAGACACTGAAAAACAGAGATTTAAGACCCAGGCTACACTATATATTTCCCCCAGTGAAGGCTAAATCTAACCGCATCCTTTTCAAAAGCCTTACCTTTAATAACGACACTGTGATCATTACAATGCCCAATTATAATCTCTGAAAAAGCACTCAAAATGACAGTTGTTTCTGGTTCAGATGAAAGTTTACAAGTGGCCAGCGTCTAGTCAAACAAATTATTTCCTTAGATTTGGGCAGAAAAGGCATTTCTGGGTCATATCCTGCTCCTGAATGATAAATACAAACTGTTCCAGCCATCACTCAACCCACCACAGCACACTGCAGGAAGCCAGTGTTAAATAAAGCACCCCTCATTTTAGGATGTCATTAATAAACTTAACGAGAAACTAGCATTGTTTACAAAGGACAACCATTAATATCTTTCAAATACTTATTTCACATTCATCACAAACTGGGGGGTGTGCAAATACTCTTAGCTCTCGCCTCATTTTCAAATTCTGGGACATAGCAAATGAAACTAAAGACTGTTGTCACACACAACACAGATGATTGCTCATAATCACATTCAGTGTAGACATCTGTGTTTGACTGCATTTAATGCTTAACATGGTTTTACATGTGAAAGATGGTAATTATTTTGCTTTTTAGCGCCTTTAATATATACTCAGCAACAAAGGTTCCTGTTAAACCAATTTTCTTGAGTTGTTGAGCAGAAAAAAAATGTCTGGTGTTCAAATCAGTTATGAAAGTATGAAAATAAGTCACAAACACACCTGCTGCTGAAAAGCATGCCTTGAATGCAAAAGGTGACTTTTATGCAAACATCATGCATTTGATGACCTAAACTTGGGTATAAAAGCACATGTGTAGCAGGGATTCGATATGCATTGTTCCTGCTGGTACTGACAACTGCCACACGGAAAAACAACACATTTCCATCTTTACTCGAAGTTAGAAGGTGCCACGGCTATCTGAAAATGAACGTCTCAGAGCCAGTACGCTTGAAGCTGGATCATCTCAAAGGGATGTTGCAAGACATCTGGACTTTATGGCAGCGTTGGCAACAAACAAATGCTGTCAGAGACCGTCCTCAATGTGACATACCATCCGTTACTAGCGTCAAGCAGGATCATTGGATTCAAACCACACACCTGCGAAATTGGTTCCAAACTGCAACAGTCACTGCCAGAACCATCCCAGGACTTCAGCGAATATCGGCACAGACATCGCCGCCTCAGACGTTTCGGGATTGTCGCCAGAAGATCCGCTAAACATCTGATTTTAACCCACAATCACTGACGATTACGTCTACAGCAGTGCAGGCAGTGTATACGATGGACAGCAATTCAGGGAAGACAGGTGCTGTTCACTGACGAGTTTCGTTTCAACCTCAGCCACACTGACGGATGCAGACGTGTTTACCGACGTCAAGGTGAACGTTACGCTGAACGCTGTGTCATGGAGCAAGATCCTTTTGGAGGTGGCTGTGTTATGGTATGGGGTGGGGTCATAGCAAGACAGAGAACCCGTTTGTTACTGGTTGATGGCAACCTCACTGGTCAGCATTAATATGACGAGATCATCCGTCCCATTGTTCTGACATTTTTGCGTCGACATGGCGCTGGCATTCTCCTTCAACACAACGACACCTGACTGCATGTGGCTCGAGTTGTGCAACAAACACTTCAACAAAACAATGTGAATGTGATCTCTTGGCCTGCTCACTCTCCAGATCTCTCCACAATCCAGCACATGTGGGATGAGATGGATTGACGTCTCCAAAGTTTATCACGTGCCCCAGAGACACTCCAAGAACTTAGTGACAGGCTCATGCAGATATGGACTGGTATCCCACAGGACTTCGAGAGACGTCTGATTCATTCCATGCGAAGATGATGTGTTGCTTGCATCGAAGCCAGAGAGGGACACACGCGTTCCTGACGTGGGAATTGCAATTTACACTTGTCCATGTTTCCCGTGACATGACGTCATAACTGTAACCGATATGGCTTATTAAATCTGAGAACTTGTAACAGCAGTCTGTTTTCTATCGGAACTACAAATTATTTTTCGATTTAGGGATGTACCTTATTTAAGATTCAATTTTATATAGCATCACAGGAACTTTTGCTGCAGAGTATATGTTGCTCTTGTGTAAAAATTTCATGAGAAAACGTCAATCTTCAATTAAGGATATTCAGAGTCTGGGTGTGGAGCTAATGTGCACTTCTGACTGAGGAGACACAAAAATGCTGAGAGGTACTGTAGCTCATCATCTTAATGGAGGCATTATGAGAAGTGACTTAATCAGGAACAGTCACACGCTTGCATTTTGTGGATTATTTTTAATAAATTTTTACAAGCGGCAATCCCCAAATGCAAGCATAAATGATATCAGAAAAAGCTGTGTCAAGGAAAAAAAAAAAGTAAATCTCCCCCCTCTCTGAAGTATGAGTCATTGTCCAGTGCTAAAGCTTACAATACAACCGCTTACCTGTAATATTTATTCAGTAAAGCCCCTTTTGCTAATCTCCATCAATTAAACATTAAATAGCAACAAAAAAGATATTTTGCTCTATTGCATTTAGAAAACATTACCGCAGTTTTGCACAGCAGGTGATTGCACGTAGTGAGTGTGCTTCTTTCCATAGCTAAAGAGAGAAAACAAGTTCTCAGGTTCTAAGAATCCGTTGGAATGGGAGCCTTGTTGATTATTAAGCAACTAAATATATAAAACTGTAAGATGAAATACACAGAAGCATCAGTTCACCAACAATACGCAAAATGGATTTAAATCATTGTGCTTTGAGATATTAAGCTAGATATATATATGTAAAATGTGTGAACAGCAGCATCAAATGAAAATGTTTACTTTCTGGAGGCAGGAGTTAGCAGTATGATTGGGAACCTAGAATCCAACAAGTCCGGCAATGCAGCACTAAACTTGATCATATTTTTGGCACCCAGTAGCCTAGTAAGGGGAATTTTCATTATTTGATGAAAAAATTTTAAATTCAAGACTACAGCAGTTCTTGAAGATATGTAAACTTCTTGGTTTATAAAAGCATTAACTTCCATCTCATTAGTAAACTTAAGTAACACATTATTTTACCCACAAGGTTATTGCAATTTGTAGAACAAAAGCAGAATACGGTCATGTCCCACCACTGGCATTTGTTTCACAAGTAGAATCAGATCCACACAATTTGAAAAAAAAATGAAAATGAACATCTGTTTCACAAAAATACTTTTTTTCTGGCTTACACCCTTACAGAACAATTTAATAACGAGACTGGGTCAAAATCTACTACATGGCTGAACGCTGAGGATGTCCTTCAAGGTCCTTCTATAACTGAATATGACTCATAATGCATTTTGAAAATCCAAATAAAATTGACAGTAACATGCTTTCCATGCTGAACATAGCATAATGTAACGTTTGCAGCGAAGCTAATGTTGAAAATTAAAATCAGTTAGCTAGTTAAGCGAGATTAGGCAACAGGTCACCTTATTTCGCTAGCTAGTTATATTTAACATTAAAACAAATAATAGCTGTAAATTATGGGGGTCAAGTAAATTACTTCCACAAGACAAGCAAAAAATTGCACACCATGTTCATCTGACAGTCAGTTAACTTTAACATAACTGACCTTTTTTTTTAAAAAAAAAGCAGGTCATGGGGATTGCAAGAAAATCAAATTAAAAAATGCTGTCACCACATTTACACTTGCTTTGCTTTAACTGTTGTCCAGAAACCATAATACATCTTAATTTCATATCATTAACAAACTATTTAAAAAGAACAGTCGCTGACTGTTTTGTCAGCCACCGTGCTTTGATGTGACATGCACTTGGCGAACTGAGGGTGGTTTCATAACGCCATTATGGTTTGTATGGATTTCTTCAAACTATTGCTAATTAGTTCTTATTCATTTTGCGAAAAAATTTGGGGAAAAAGTCAAAACCCTAGCCTCAGTCTGTTCCTCACCATAAAAGCCTACTTTATGTAACTGATGAGTGTTTATGTCTGTTCAGTTTGAAAGAGCAAGGACCAATGGGAAAACTCCAGCATTTGACTGACGAATGGCGTAACATTTTCACTCACAGTCACTCACAGACCTCTGCGTTATCAGCCTGGCCCCTGCTTTGCTGTGGTCCTTTAAAAAACAATCATAACATTTGTTTCATTTCAGTGTTATACTATATGTGTAATTATTTAAAGGTCACTACCATCCATCACAGGAAAACCATAATTTAGCAGAGAATCTGATGACGGGGGTGAGTGAACATTGGCTTGAATTGGAGCCTGGTTCTCAGGTTGTCAATATGAATTACAATACAAATGAAATTTCAATAATGCAGCATTTCATTTACAGGAGTGAGACACACACCTCTGAGCACTATAGGTGACAAAAAAAATGAGTGCACGGACAAAGTGTTGAATAAAAATGTGTTAACCATTGATTAGAGAGACTTAGCAGGTCATTTCAAAAGCAAATTAAAATACAAGAATGCAAACCAATATGAAACTAATTTGCATTTTGGCAGCTGACCTGAAATACTTTTGTTTGTGTGTTTGTTTGCATCAGTGAGTGTTGCTAATGAGGCGGAGCCGGGGATGTGCCGTGCCAGTTTAATTACCGGACAGGTTGAGAATCACCAAGCAACTCAGAGACAAATTCCCCAAATTACTCCCTCTCTGCTTAACGAAGTGGTTTGGTGTATGTTTACTGAGGGTGGTGTTCAATGGGAACTAGCTAAATAGCATTTATTTTCATGGGATGAAAACAGAGAAGACAGAATTTCACCAGGCATTGTCCCATTTCATCTCAGGAAAAAAAGGATGAAAAACACACGCGCCTCATAAAGTCGAGCAGATGCGCAGAACAAAACACCAAATCATCAGCTCCAACATCACATTCAGTCATTTGTTCAGAGGTAGCACTCAATCTAAATTTATGGTTGAGGGATTCCAATATTTCATTGCACTTTTCCGACACCTTAAAAGGTTAAAAAGGAGGCTGCAATTTGTTTATGACCAGGGCTGTTGATGTGTTGTAAAGGATAAGGCTTTAAAGATTTTGGCATTAGTGCACTGAGAGGTAAATGGAATAGAGGGACTAAGAGAGAAGGTCATTCAGCACACATGAACTCCTTCTGCGTGTGCATGTGTATGGTCAGGTGAAGGGTTATCAAACAAATTAATGCTCAGAATAATGTCACCGTTTTAATAACCTCATCTGTCCTCAACCACAATTATTTGAGATTACATAATTAAGACGTGGGCATGATTCAAAGCCCTGGCTCCGCACTTCAAAAATTAAGGTTTAATTTCAGCATGGAGGGAAAAAGGTATAAAAAAAGACATTAGAAATCACGCCAATTGTCATCAGCAAGGGTTCATTTACTTACACACAGAAACATTCTCCCTGACTAAATAAGCGCAGATTGGGAGGTAAAGTGAGAAGCTCTAAGATACCCAGTCATATCAGCTCTTTAATCAGTCGTAAAATGGGTTTCAAGCTCCAGGGACTATAAAAGTGAGGAGTTCTCCGACGTGGGCACAATTCACGATGGCCCGAGCTTATTAACTGTACACTGGATTTGATTGAATTCAAATCACATCCTCTGCATTTACAAAATTAGGTATTTAAAGAAAACATCCTTGAGGTGACATAACAGAAAACTCAAAGAAAACAAGGGCACCGCCTATCTGCGAATGTCGTATTGCTGCGCAATACTAGTCCCCTACCGGTGTATGCATATTATATTTCCTAAAAAGTAGGTCAAAGTGACTTGAATAGGGTACATGACACAACCTCTCCCCAAGATGCATCCACACACCAACTTTGATGTTCCAAGGTCATACGGTATTGAAGTTATGGAGCGGACACGAATGCGGACGGACTGACGGACGGACAGATGGAGTGCAATCTTATGGTCCTGTTCGTTTCCGGTAGGGGACTAAAAAAAAACAGGGTTACACTTTACTTGATGGTACCGTCATAAGAGTGATATGACACTGTCATAACTGTCACGTGTCATGTAACAGTTATGACAGTGTCATGTCACTCTTATGACGATGTCGTCATAATCAAGACAACCCAAACAATGTCAACTTGCCATCTCAAAAACCGAATTACACTTAATGACAACGTTTATGACATTGACATAATGTTTATGACACGTTCATGACTGTGTCATGTCACTGTTATGATGATACCTTCAAGTGAAGTGTTACCCTCAATAGAAAAGATACATTAATCAAAATTGGCCAAGAGTGAGTAATAATTCTGATCAGAAATAGCTGTTTCAATGGCGATAGAATGATCAGAACCTGTTCAAGGACATAGTCAAAAATAAAACACTGTTGAAATAAAAGTCAAAGCAAGAACTATACAGGGTTTCTTGCAGAAAATCGGTTAATCAAGGTGGTGACCAGGGGTGGGGGTGGGGCGATGACCGGGGGGTGGTGGGCGGCAACAGTCAGTATTAATTTACTCGATAAATAAACAAAGCAGTTAGAGTGCAGTAACAAAGTGACAAAGGCAACAGTCTTGTAACTTTATTGACTGACACTCCGATATCGTAAAATGCGCATATTATGCTTTCATGGAAGTGAGATCAATAATTGCCAATAACTGCAGTTTGAATGGGTTTCTGGGTTTCAATGGCGCATTTTTTGCGCTTAACAGTCTGAGTGTAAGGCTTGTGGACAGTGTATTATAGATTTACTGTAAAAACACACAATCTTACCAAAATTCATGCTACATGAATTTATTCAAAAAATTATCCAAAAAAAAAAAGATTGAAAAGCTCGTAGAATGCGCACAACCGTCCCTAAGGGTTAAACGAAAATGAATGCAAGAACGAAAAATGTATTTGTTGTCTGTTTTGACTTCAATTCCCCAAATGCTTTGCGGCTGTGGTTATGCTTGTGGAGAGGAGAACGGTATTATTTACGGAAGCGCATTGCATTCACAGGATTAAAAAAATATATACACCTTATTTTGTAATTATGAGTTCTAATTACGCACAGATGGTGAAGTAGGCCAGCTTCTTTAAATAAAGTACCTTGATATTTTTGACCACTTTTTCCCATCCATTACTGAGAAAACCACGTGCAATTGTCAAACATAGCAGAAAGCCACGTGCAAACACATCGGCAGCCTTGATAAGATACTATACGAACTGCATGTAGCCTCTCTTGTTGAAATATGCGGGCAAGCAGTTGATAGGAGACACTATTCAAATGTTTAGTTTAGATGAAAAATTATCTTTCCTCCACATGTCCCATGACGACGACAGGTAATTGTATATCCAGATAAAAAGCTTCTTCCCGACACAAAAAAATAATGTTGGCGAAGCAACAGGTGATAGTGCAGTAATATATTTAACCAACAGATGCCAGCCGCTGTTCGGCCTCATCGCGATGCGGCCTTATTTTATTGTGTATGCAAGCGTGGATGCAGCAGAATAATTTCTTCTTTTTTTTCCCGGGGGAACGCAGTCAAGGTGAGGGGAATTTGTTGTCAAGGCGGCCGCCCTAACTATTAAGCAAACTTTCTAAAGGAAACCCTACTATAAATATGATTACTGTATTCCTGAGCTCATATTTCAATGATTCCAATAAAGCACTTAAAATTTCATTTGCTTATTTAAACTTTCATCTCAAGGTCCAGAAATAAAAGAGCACGGTTTAAGAAGTTTGACGTGAGATCCTTTTAGGAAGAATCACAGTGGGTTGCAAAGAGCCAATTTAAATTGAGAATTCAGAAAAACAGCTTCAAATAGCTTCATATTATGGATTAGCCAGGTCAGTGAGTGGCTAAAAACAATGGCCAAAGATGCAATGGGTGCTTTATGCAGGTTCTAGAAAATAGCGAAAAATTCCCAAACATTACGCACAACATAATTGACTGACTGACATTCTTTCCCCAGTTAATTTTCGCTTGAAAACTTTCAATATGATTTGCCTAGAGGAAAAATGTGTTGATATTTTACAGGTTCATCAGATTAAAGACAAATGTACACCTGTTCTCGATTCAATTAGATTTAACAAAGGCTAAAAAGTCCATGCATCCAAAATTAAGTGCATGTTTGTCATGAACCACTCTAGAAACAGTAATACTAGTACATAAACAATAGAATAATAAATAGTCTTCAATAAATTTCATGGCCGGGGGGTTAAATCCATAGTATAAACAAATCTCAACATCATTATAAATCATCATCAATGTTAATCGGATAAAAGAAGAAAATAAATCCTTTTTACATACGCTCCATTTCTTATTTTAATTCCAGTTTACTGAAAATCCCTCTCTTGGCTGTTATTATAATTAAAAAGAGGCTTTAATTTCAAATTTTGAGGAATTATTAATCAAAACCTGAAGGTTACAATATGGTGGTTAAATAAATATGCTTACCCGGGGGGAATCTAAATATCTTTAAATCTTTGCTGATGAAATTAAAAATATATATTATAGATAAAAAAAAGTATGTGGATTTTCTTTTTTAATAAAAGAAAATAAACTAGCATTGCACCTGGCCAGATGAATATTTTTGTGATGACTATTTACTGTAAACTGCATCATATTTTAAATGATAAAGAATGCTCTATAAAGATGATTCCGGCAGGCATGTATATGAGCATGCACACTCAATTTGTCATATTCTATTTTAATGAATCCTTGTATTTTAAATTCCCTGACTAGAAAGGAATAGCCCAATATGATTTTTGAATCACAACTATGCCACATACTTCATCAAAAGAACAGAAACTAGGGTACATACCCTCCATAGATAAAAACAGTCGCAAGTTCAGAGGACTGGCTGTATAACATGTCACGCAGCAGAACTGCTCGGCGAGCAACAAGCATCCAGCATCTGTGAGCTAAACAACTTTCCCACATCTCATAAGAAAAAACCAAGCCAATGCAGAGGGACTCAAAATTCACAAAGACACTGACCGTCCACAGCAAATTGCACATTTTATTTAACAACTGACAGCCGAGAATGGTCCAGCGGTATCATGGCGATAGGAGCAAACCTGCATTTTTGCCCGCACCAACTGACCTACTTAGCCACACCATGCCTGTATGTGAAGCACTTACGGGTACACAGCAATAGCAATACAATCCAGTGATACAGTTGCAATACAACCAAATTTCTGGTTTAGAAAGTGCAAGTCAAACAAAACAATTTTTTGCCACTAACATGGCAGTATCCCCCCCGCCCCGCCTCAATTTTATGTGTCCGTACGAATGTACGTACGGACGGACGAAGCCCATACAATATATAAAAGCAGTGACGCAGAGGTGTTGAACAGGTGTCACTATCATGCTTGGATGTTGTAAACGGAGTATCTACAAAAGGCCAAGTTGTTTACATGCAATGACTGAACGAGGTTGCCGCATTGGGGGCGGGAGATAACGTCACATGAAAATATACATCAAGAAATAATGGACAAAATGTTGAACAACTGACATCCAAATTTCCCCAAACAATTACTAAGAGTTTGGTTAAAGAGAAAGGAACACACCCTAGCCCCACCTTTTCTGGATTGTGTTGCTGGCATAAAATTGCGGATCAGTGTTTACATTACAAAACTTGATAAGGTACGGAAGGAGAAAGGTTTCATGCCTGGTCTTCACACTGTTTCATTAAATGCAGTTTATGGATGATTTACTTGTCACTTTTCTTTATTATTTGCATTTTCTGTACTGACCCAAATTTTTTTCGGAAATGGGTTTGCATGTTTTAGATAACTACCAAGCTTTCTCGCAGAAACATTTTTTGACTCCATGGGCATTTTTTATTTTTGTCTTTCAATGTCTTTGCTGAAATTTACTCATAAGGCCTGATATTCCTGCAATTACTAGGTCTGATGATAAACGCAATGACAGAACACAACCTCTATTCCGATGTTCCACTGGCCGCAAGCACAACGTAGTAATTTCTTGTCAGCGCAACATGCAACTAGGCAAAGAATTGCATCTTGAAGGCACAGTCCAAGGGGGTTTCCATGGTAATAACAACCACAAAACTGCAAGAAATGGGACAGCATGTACACTGCAAATAAGAACAGAATAAAGGCTGCAGTGGGTAACTTTAGAGAAAAGAGCAAGAAAGAGAGTGATTTTGTGATTTGGATCTCTCTGCTCCTTCCTGTGGCCCATCCTACCCTCCCAAACTCCTTCCTCCAAACCAGGCTTATGCTTACTTATGAGTTTAGCACTTCAGGAGCTCCAGTGTACTTTTTATATCTGATACCGGAGAAAGACATACTGATAATAACAAAAAAGTAAAGATTGAGCAGATACATGTTACTCACAAACATATACTACGCCATCCTGAAGTCATTGTAACTGTGCTTGTTTAAGTAAGTACAATAGAGATTATTTAAATACATTTCTCACCATGCAAGTGAGAAAACAACAGCACATATTATAAAAGCAAAAAATAAATAAAAACTTTTTTGGTATTATTACAGTGTACAAGAAGAGAACCTCGGCTCAAGTGATGTCCAACCACAGGACACAGGGGGCAGCGTAGAGGAGGTCCTGAACTAAAAGAGACTAGTTTGCATGCTTGTACAGTGCAGAGTCAAATATGCTTCCCAGCTGCTACTTACTGGAGTGACTTTATGTTGACTAGCTAGCTGTATTTTCATCACCACACTGAACAATGCCGCCAGCTAGAGTTTCTAAATATTACATGCCGTCGACCACTCTGTTACAGACAAATTGATTTCACATTATTAAAACTGGAGCCCAGTCACTGTGCAGATAATAATAATAAATAAATGTGCAGTGGTACAGTACTAATGCACACGCATGCTAACAAGCTACTTGCAACCACAATGTTTGCAAACCTTCCAAACAATTGTGCCCGATTCATGCGGGTTGCAATAATGACAAAGGAAATAGCATTACATATTTCACATCGCAAGATAACATATCAAAATAAGACAGCTAGTTACCAATCCAGAAGTGAGGAAGCTATCTCGGCGTCTGATCTGAAATGTCTGAAATTCTGATATTGCATCTATCTTTGGAAAACCACTCAATATTGACTCAGGTTTTATTTCTTACTCAGTCCACGCCCCTTCTTGGTTGACTGCTACTATATGCAGCTGTTGACAGTGGACGAACTGGAACTGTAGATGGAGTTTTCAACTCTGGATTTTCATTGTCCGCCATTTTTCAAGGTTCTCATTAATGCCCAAGAAACTCAGGCAGCAGCGTGACCTAAACCAATCAGGATGGCGAGGTCAAAGAGAGACCCCGATTGCTTTAAGCTAAGAAGGGCAATAGCATTTTTGGACTCCTGAATGGGCTGTATTCACAGATTTCTGTTTCTTCTCTTTGCCCCCAAAGCCCTGCAATATGATACAACATATCATACTATAATTTGAGGAACGTTTGTCTGTCTGTTTGTCTGTCTGTCGGTCGGTCTGTTTGTTCCCCTACTCCTCCGAGGTCCTCTGACGGATCTTCACCAAACTTGGTGGGTCTATGTAGGTTGTCCCTGGAATTGTCCTTGAGGGGTTAGTTTTTTGAAAGGTCAAGGTCACTGGGGTCAAAGGTGAATTTTTCGCACGCCACGGGTAATTCACTAGTTGTAACAAAAACAGCAAATCTACGACAAAAAAAAAAAAAAAAATTGCTATTGTTTGTCCTTTGACCTCTGACTGCATTTTAACACTAAGCAGTTTCAAATGAGGGTCAAGTTACTTTGATTTTCTTGACAAGCTGCAAAAATTGGCCCCACAATATGCGACAGATGTAACAAATTGGTTCTTTTGTGGAGCTAGCCATAGACTCAAATGATTTCTTGGTTCACCACTCTCTGAAACCAGGGTCCCAGCTAGAGCCCCATGAGCAAGCGAACCTAGTGGGTTTTTTTTCTTTTGTGAGTTTGATATAAGTTTGTTTGAGTTGAAAAGTTCTATTTTTTTCAATTTGTGGTTTTTTTTATTTTTTGGTAAATATCATTTTCCACACAACTGCACATGGTAAAAAGACTAAGAAATAGGACCAACGGTCCTGTGGCTTACCGGCAAGCAGTCTTACGGCAATGATACAAGTTATGAGAATTTCATGTGAAGTTTGACATTTAAATCAATGAAAATCTATGTAAAGGTCACTAAATAAAAGTTCACATACATTTAAGCCCATCTGTAATACAATCCTAAGCTCTTAACAGTTTTGGTGAAAAAAGTCATTGAAATATATCTATTTATTCGATATGACAGTTGTGAATTTTCAAGGTCACAGAATGTCAAGTTGTGGTCAGCAAATAGACTTTATATATGACTTTCTAAATGTCTCTATACAAACCTTGGCTCAATCTGTGACCATTTTGGTGATACAAGTCATTGTAATTTCACTGTTGAGTTTGACCCTCAAAGGTCACTGACAGTCAAGTTGAATGTCACCAAATGAAAGTTCATATGTGACGTCCTAGATGTAAGTAATGAAACGTCTGTGACCGTTTAAGTGATACAAGTCATTGAATTTTCACTAGGTCTCATTTGACCTTTGAAGGTCAATACGAAGGTCACCAAATGAAAGTTCATACATGACTTCCTTTATGTCTCAATACAAATCTAGACTCCTTCTGAGACCGTTTTGGCAATCCAAGTCATTGTAATTGTATTATGTCAAGTTTGACCTTCAAATGTCACCAACAGTCAAGTTGAATGTTACTAAATGAAAGTTCATATGTGACTTCCTATGTCAGTATCACAAACCTAGGCTCCATCTGTGACCTTTTCAGAACAGAAGTCATTGAATTTTCTCTAGGTCATGTTTAACCTTCGAAGGTCAATATGAAGGTAACGAAATGAAAGTTCACATACGACCTCCTATATGTCTCCGATACAAACCTACACTCAATCTGTAACGATTTTGCTGATATAAGTCATTGAAATTTCATTGTGTAGTTTGGCCGTTGAAGGTCACTGAAGGTCATGTTCAAGGTCACCCAATGAAACTTCATACACGACTTCCTATTTGGCCACAATACAAACCTAAGCTCTATCTGTAAAAGTTTTGGTGATAGAAGTCATTGAAATTTCACTATGTGAAGGTTGACCTTCGAATGTCACTGAAGGTCAAGTTCAAGGCCATCAAATGAAAGTTCATACATGACTTCCTATATGTGTTCAATACACATATGTTCCCAATCTTCAATATTTTCAAGCCTAGAAACCTTTTAAAATTGTAACATTTTGCTTGACCATAAGTTTGACCTTTCAAGGTCATCTGAGGTGAAGTTTAACACAGCCAAACTATAGGTCATAATATTCCTATATGTCAGTAATACAAAGTTATCCTCTATCTGCAACCATTTAGCTTCCACAGGCGATTTGACCCATTCTTTATGAGACCCAATGTTAAAGTACAGCGCCCCCACTAGACGCACTTCCATTGATTCAATCAAAACAGCACTCGCACTGTACATAAAGTGTATCAAGGTCAGTTGTTTGCCAGATTTAGAAAAAAGGTTATCGAACAGTTTTTAAAAAATTTTTTGAAATTTCAAGTCATATCTTTTGACGTTCTTAATACATTCCCTGACGTACATTTGACCTTTCAAAGTAATCTGTGGTCAAATTTATTACTGCCAAAATATAGGTCATATATGACTTCCTATATGTCTATATTAAAACTTAATCTCTATCTGCAACTATTTGGCTTCCACAGGCAATCTTGCATATTCATAAAGTACAGCGCCCCCAATAGACCAACTTCCATCAATTCAATCAAAATGGCGCTCGCACTGTACATTGACAGTAACAAGGTAAGTCGATTGCCTGATTTAGAAAAGAATTTATTCCAGTTTTTAAGAAATAATTTTTTTTTTAATTTCTCAGTCATTGGGGCTAAAATTTCAAGGGCTCATAAAACTGACAAAAATGATTCCATTAAAAATCCGAGAAAAAAGCCTGGAGATATGGTCTAGTAGTACGTTATTGCAAATTAACACTAAAATTCATCAGGGCAAAAAAAAAAAAAAAAAAAAGATATAAAATGTTCCAGACGACGGATGCCAGACAATAGACGACGGACGACTGACGCCACATCACGACAATAGCTTATTGGCCCATAGGGCCAGTAAGCCAAAACACCAGGAGAAGATCCTGTGTCCAGGCCTCCTTCTTCATCGTGAAGAGCCGGATCTTACAAGGCCACTTGAAATGCTATAATTATTGCAGAACACAAACTTCAACTAAGTGAGACATGGCTCATAAAAGTGATACTGTCCCGATGTTATCAGGGCGTTTGGTTGCCTACATGTACTGCCCAGATAACACTTAAAGTTAATTCTTAAAAAATAATTATCCAGCTTTATTTAAGCTTGCAAACTATGAAAAGTTTGAAAAGAAGAAAAAAAATTACCTTGCCATTAACAACAAAAAAAAACATATAAGTTGCAATTCCGCTTCAGAGACAATACAGCACATCTCCACAACCATTGTTTCCCTTCTCTGGGCTTGTATTTTTCTGTCACCCTTGTGAGAAATAATAATCCAGATCTCATAATAACTGAGGCCTATATGAACTCTGGTCAGTAAAAAGGATGTTTTTTTACAGGGGAAAAAAAGACACAAGCTGGGGGAAAAAATACTTTCAGTGGTTTGGCCAATGATGGCACAAAAATACAAACCATGTAGAGTTCAGGAATAATGCAGCGATCTATATCTACTCTCAGACCAATTCAATGAGTGATAGCTGAAAGGGTATTAAAACATTTTTACAAAAGAAAGCACAAAGAAAGTTATTAACTGACACTTTAAATGATTTGTGAACAGAGTAGTAGATAGAGCACAGCACAAAGAAAGAAAAATGAATGTTTCAGTTTAACAGATGTATCGATTTTTGTAATTATATGTGGATTCCAAATTCCATGCCTGCAACATGTTCCAAAACACTGGGGATGGGGGAAGGAAAAGAATGAAAAAGATGTGGGATGTTCAGAAAAAACACCAAGTTGGAAAATTCCCATATAGATGATGATATATGAATAGATGATGGGAGATTATCATTGTTCATAAAATGAGCAAACACAAAAGCCGCAATGATTTACCAAGCAAGATAGTTTTTTGTAAGATTTTTTGGGGATTCTTTTCCTTTATTTGATAGTTATACAGAGAAGAGACACAGGAAAGTAGGGGAGAAGAATGGGGAAGACATGCGGCAAGTGACCCGCCCCAGAATCGAACCCAGGTCTCCACGGGAAGGACACAGCTTTAATGGTGCGCGCGCTTAGAACGATGAGCCAACGGGTCGCACCAGCAAGATAGTTTGAAGTTTACCACTTAATGACATGCATGGATCTGCATGAGGAAAGAGCTGTACAATTTAAGAATGCAATTGCAAGCAATTTAAGAATTTCATCACCAACGGTCCATGATTAAGTGCTTAGTGATTAAGTGATTAAGATTCAAAGAATGCAGAGAAACAAGTCAATCTGAATACAATTTGTAGTATAGACTTGTCAGATCACGGAATTACTTTCCAATGAGAGTCAGACCATTTCAGATGAGCTTGAGCCCAGAAAAGTTTTTGCTTTAGGAAATAATGGAAGATGTGCTCAAAGGGCCAAAGAGGAGAAGGACCATGACAACTGTCATCAGTGATATTGTTCAAAACCCAGAGGCCCAGGTAAAATGACATGGCCCAGGTGTCACAAATTTCAGTACACAGGAACCGCAAGCAGACTAATGAGAACCCATACAGATGTCTTTAATTGAGGGGGGATTTTCCACACAAAAATAAGTGAATTATCAGAAGATAGTCTAAAGTCTGAGGTGAGAAAGCAGGAACACATTATGTCAGGCTAGGGGTATTAAAGGGACTGGCCCATGGTCAGTAAATAAAGGGGCACACCAAATTAATCAGGGGGAATGCGAGGCAGGTGCACATTCTCAACTTGAATGAAGTTGGAACTGGAAGAAGCACAACTCACAAGGACTGCAGACACTGGGTTTCTCTGGTCAATTGTTACTTGCTTTCTTTTAAATTAAACAACGAAGATGGAAAACAAGAATTCAGCAAATGGGAGACGAAGACCAGGAACTTCAAACACACGAGCACGAGTATTAACAAAGAGGATCGGCGTGAGCAAGCACAAGGAGGACACACTGGGGGAGGGGAGTAAAAGACAATAATTAAACTAGAAGAGCACTCAGAGAGCGCAGAACCTCCGCCGCCAGGGGGCAGCAAAGCCAAAACACGGCAATTGGAACTCTGGCCCATTGGAAAGACTTGAAATCTTGAACTTTGGAGTATATCTCAGCAGTACTTTGGCCTAGATATGCCAAAATTTAATCACCCCTTCCTTGACTTACTACCCACCTACCCTGAAAATTTCATAAAAATCCGGCTTTTATTTTTTGAGTTATCTTGTACACAAACAAACAAACCAACAAACAAATGGCACCGAAAACATAAACCTCCTCGGCGGAGGTTAATAATGAGAATGAATTCACTAAAACTTGCAACTGACAATGATGGCTGGACTGCGAAAAATAATCAGACACTCTCGGGTACCTTGCACATTTTTGAAGGCACAGTTCACACAGAAGGGTACATGTGTATTTTGTAACTTCATAATCCGCATTCCAAACATCGTCTTTTTCAGATGCCCAAACATTAAAATTTTGGCCTCACAAATACAGCTTAGTTTTTTACCTTTGGGTTCCAAAACATGGCTTTTTCATTACAATAGTCCAAAAAATAAAACTCCCAAAGGCACATACATGGGGAGTAAGATAAATGCGAGGTTACACTTTTTTAGTATAGCCTTCTTAAAACATCTTTTTGAAAAGTAATTAATACATGGGTAATTTAAAGATTGAATCCCCCATGGTATTGCTAATAAGGGATCCAAAATGTGACTTTATGTTAAGTCTGATTTGACAATGTATGCCACTGAGTAGAAAGCTTAAACGTTTCCTGAGAATAGTTCTATATTTCCATGTAAAGACGAAGTTATTCTAAACAACACAAATGGCTTCATTCTCAAATACATTAGTTAACCGCATGCTTACACATTCAGCGCTATCCATACCAAGGATATACAACTGAGATTTATTTAAATATGGCTAAAAAAACTACCAGATCAATAGATTATTTCACAAACATAAATACATTTATTTTAATTATGAATTAATGCTGTGCCTCAGTATTACCATAGTTTGTTTCTTTGTTTATTTATTTATTTCAGCGGTTTCCCTCATAGGGTTGGAAATCACAAAGCCAATACACAGAGGACTTGATACTGAACTTGAAAATGAGGAGATTCAGCAACCTCCTTTAGCAGTCCCATTTCATGCTTAACTAGATGCATATCAGTTTGAAAAATACATTGCTTGGCTTGCGTGTATGATGGACACTGGTATATTGGCAATATTGCTGAGAGAATTAATGATGGAAATGATGAAAATGTTAGTTAATTTTATGAAGAGAGAAGAGAAGCAACGCATTCTCTTCATCTCATAAAGCCAAAAAAGACCAGTCCTGGGTCCCACTCACTGGTATGATTTGTTTGGTCGATTCCTCCGGCACGCAACATCATGGCGGGTGCAAGTATAAACTATCTCACCATGACTTTCAGAATGTTCCAGAGCTATTCTCCAAGCAGTGATGTTTTAGTCCTAGGTGTGTTTTTGTGCTGTTATAGTTGTCAGTATTTTGGAATATTAACTAACAAACAATCTATCATCTCTATTTGGGTTTTACATATTATTTTGCTGGAGAAAATACCCATTGCATTCAACAAAATGTTCCAGTAAGAAGCCATATGCAGGATACAGAATTATTTATGAACAGAACTTGTATCTATATGTCCAGTCTGAAAGGAAAAAAGTAAATGAATAGAAGTTTCTACTCAGAGAAAAGTCAAACTGAGCTCTACACACAGTGCCATTTTGGATCCTTTCAAGAGCACTGCTGAGGCGGACAGCTGTATAAAATATAATCTGCAAACATTATCCCCACAATATTTCATTTCAGAATAGACAGAGTTCTTGTGAAGATAGTCCTATAATATCAGAGTTCTGTATTTGCCTTTAACTCCCAGTGGGCCCCCCGGGGTTTTAGGGTGATTTTAGCCAAAAAGCCATTTTTAGGAGGTCAGAAGTATTATAAAAAAAAAAAAAAAAACCTGAACACTACCAGTTAAATCTGATGCAAAAATTCTGATGCAAAAACGCGTGGATTTGTGTACAAATTAATCCACTTTGACTGATTCAAGCTGCTAGCTCCATTACTGCTTCATAGGCTCCTGAACTTGGTAAAAATGCTAATTTGCACCCACATCAGCAAGAGAGGGGGCTGAGGCCCAATTTTTGAAGTCCCATATCTGAAAAACGAACGGGAATTGAAAACTAAAATTCTGCATGAACTGATTCTGAGGGGGTCACCAGGAGACCTTTTGCTGATTTGACATGGAATGACCCAACTATTTGCAAAAGGGAGGTTTATAAACCTCTTAGGGCAAAAACCCATTGAATTCATAATTTCTACTATATCCCCTGCCTGTCATTTTCTCTCATATGAAAAACAGACTATTTTGAGTTGAAGTCCCCGCTAGGATAATGGGCTCAGCTCAGATATGCTAGTAAAAAGAGCAAAACCCAAAAAAAGTTATGGAAGCACCACAATGTAGCGAGAGCTGGTGAGGTTGAGAGTGACTGATTGAGATGGCAGGGCACACTGGTGAAGTTGGTAGACATGAACACTGCAGAGCAGTTCTGCTTGTAACGCAGAGCTGGGGCAATTTCAAACCATGCGTTTCAAATGCCAAAGTGTAACAGGAGGTCCAACAGCAAAACTGGGGACCTTCATAGTCAAGCACTACTCTAGGCTATCAAAGACAGTGGAGGCTACTGCACAGCTGCGAAAAAAAAATAAAATAAAATATGAAGACTGGGCATTGCTGGGCATGAGTCGCATATTTATTTTCCTTTTAAGATAGCAGGAGGAAATAAAGAGCAATTTCCACCAAGATTTTTCATGCAGGCACAAGCAGAATCTGTTGCCAGGCTTCTGACCTGTTCTCTTCCACTCGAATGGCAGCAGGGGGTAGGGGATCCCGGCGCAGTCGCGCGTCAGCTATCAAACATGCGATTCGTAATAGTTGGCCTCTGCATCCTCACTCTGCAGTATCTCTGCATTTGACAGCCGTCCATTACTGGCTCCACATCTCCGAGAGCAAAGCGGCTGAGTTGGAAATGAGCGCAAAACTTCTCTCAGGCCGGCTCTTGTCAGGATCATGTAAACACTGTCGCACTGGTGAAAACTCCACTCCATTCCAAAATATCCCCTCAGCACAAACACAATCCACAGTCTCCGTGCTGTCAACCTGCCCTAATCCAGATCTAAAGTCCACAACAAACCACAGCTAAATGAGAGAGGAGAAACTGAGGAATATCTGGAGAAGAGTTACTTAAGTGCGAAAGACTAAACACACAAAACGTTTGTAATTACGAGGAAAAGCACAGCCCACACAGTCAAAAGACAAAGAGTCATCTCAACTGTACCAGACAAAACATAATAAAATGGTCCCTTGGCAGAACATGGGGGTTTGGCCAATTACGGAAACCTAAGCCAGGGTATTATCTCAAGAGGAATATCAAATGGAGCCTGATACATTGTATTCAAACTGATGGGAAAGGTGCAGTTTCGTGCCGTCAGGTGCTCTGAGGGCCTTCAGTAACCGCACCCTTTACCCCTTCATTGCCCTCAAGCTGTTCTCATTTAAGTTTGCCTGATTAACAATCAAACAACAATCAACTGAAAAACCAAGACCAATACATGTCCTATAATAAGAAATGATAATGAAAAAGGGAATGCCTATTGCCTATATTTTTATATAATTGATATGGAATTGAAAAAAAATCAAAAACTTTCACTGACTTTGCAGCATTTATTTTTGCCATTCCGAGAATTGTTACTCAGCTCTGCATTGTGCCCTTTAGCCGTGGCTACATTCAGAATATAGAGCAGATTCTCATGGCATATTGCTTAATGAGCCTCACAAACCAATTTCCGCAAATCTGAGCCATGTCATGAGCTACATGAGCGCAGAATTTACTGACACATATTGATATTTTAAATCGTCATTTATGTGCGGTAGAAAACGGCAAATACTTTTGAGGTGCAATGTATAACAATGCTATCAAAAATAAATTTGACTGTCACTCAAGCAATTAGTCCGAGCAGCTGTTGCTGATTGGGAAAGGAAACTGTGAGAGGTTTAGGTTGTTACGTATTGCTAGGTGGGGTTTCTGAAGGACTTCGTTACTGCCGACGGACGGCCTCTGGCAAAGCGGGACCTGACTACAGGTGAAAATGGGTCATAATAATGGTGAGAAAATCAGCTGAATCTCTCAGGTTGCAACGTTTTACAACAGTTGCGTCAAAGTCTGGAATGAATTACCATGTGCTACTGACGTAGAAATGATTAATTACCAAAGTTGACAACTTTGCAAGACAGAAACTGCACTTGTTGGGAAAAAGTCATGTTCGGATTTATTTATAAGTAAAAAGCAAGTAAAAATGTAGACAGAATCTAGGTCATACTGCACATCTATCACAGTTTATCTAGAAAACAGAAGCAGGATGCAGATTTGGCCAACATATCCAACCGACAAAAGTTGCTCGATGAAGCGGTGCTTCGGTCTGCTCCTGCAGCAGGAAAATACGTTTTTGCTTTTCCATCTTTTGGGCGGTCACAAAATCAGCAGGCGATGACAGATGTAGAGACAGACAGGTAGGAATGAGCTAAGGGACTTTCTACCCGAAACACTTCTGCAGCAATAAAAGGCTCAGTGCACAAGAATGAGGATGGTCAATGCAAAGAAAGAAAAAACCTTCAGGACTGATTGAACCAGAACACGGTCAGGAGGGCATGGGAGTGGACAGTAGTAAGAAAATATAAGTGAACAGGGATCGTATTTACAGGTAAACAGACACCTTTGTCCTCAATTACTGCCCCGGACAGTCGCCCCAGGGTGAACCCTAACCCCTCAGCAGCTTTCGGGACTTTGTTTGCATTCCCACGGCAAAAATAAAATCACTCTCACCTCACTCTCAAACAGAGCGAGGGACACTTTCCCTCCGAATTCTCTCTGCCACTGTCCAATGCACTTCCTACCTTTCTCGCAATGGGAATAGATTTGTGCATTTTTAAAAACTTAATTTTTGTCCAATTATACAAAAGTGAAGTTGTGGTAAAGTTGTTCATCATCTTTGACTTTGCAGTCTTAAAAACAATGAACACGCATCATTGCTCAGCACTTCCTTGATGCCGTAGGGGAAGGAAAGTTAAGCATTTGTATAAACAAATGAGAAAATGTGCCAAAACAACATCAGTGCCATAGGAGAATATTTTAAATTCTGGGCTTTTTGCTTCATTTTGGGCAAGTCAAATTGCCCAAATGAAGTAGAGAGGCAAAGGTGAAGAGTTACAGTGTAGTGCGAGCAATGATTAGCTCAAAGAGAGCCATTAATTCCCATTTATTCACTCTATCACAGCTGCAGGTGTGAAAAATATGGAGGTTACACTGTAGATGGAGTTTGTAAAATGACACACGTGAGCAGCTAAACTTGTTTATTTCGCTTTATTAGAGACGAAATGGAGGTGCAATCACTGTGTAAAATGGAGTAACTATGAAGACACCTGGGACACTGGGAGTCCAAACCAGATATGCATTTCTGCAGAAATCACAAAACACACAAAAAATAACAACTTAGAAAATGACAGAACAAGCAAAACATTTTTTAAATTGGTTCCCAATATGATATGCTAATGCTGCAAATTAGTTAATGAAAATGCAGCTGCTTTCACACTTAATATAATATCGTCTAGATAATCTCACGACATTGCATTTACAGGCTAATAGAAATGCTTTCGAACAAAAAGCAATTAAAAGCACATAAAAATGTTTGCTTATGTATGTTACCCTACCAAAATCAAGAAACAAAAAAAAAGCCTTAATTTATCAAATATTTTATCCTATAGGCACCAAAGCAGTTCATGCAGAGGGTTAACCCTGTATCGCTCTGAAGTGCAACAAGGCCAGCTGTAGCGTGACATGTCACCACCGTGTCTGCTCATGTTGTCTCAGAAGAATTTTGACATTTTGTTTCCATGGCAATTTTTTAAGGTCAACATGTGAACATTTTACTTCCTGCATAAAATGTATATTCTTGCCAAAATCATCTCAATCACAAAAGCCGAGAGCTCATCTGCTCCAGCTAATTCCATGCTGTTTTATTATATTATTTTCTTTTCCTTGACACGTTTTAAGAACTGCCTGTTCTTTTTAAGTTTCTGCAGAAGTATTTTATGAGGAGAAAAATTCAGTTCCCTTGGTTCACAGCTCAATAGCTCCCCCTGTGAGACACTTCACAGGCAGAAAGTAAACGGAGTGCCCTTATATGGCTATGTTTACAAGGAATTGCAAGATTAATTGCCTGCAGCCTTTGTGTCGAGGTGGTGCAGTCTGACCCTGTACACAAGTCAATGCACACCGATAGAACTTTGTATACTACCAATCCTCTCTCATTCCCTCTCTGCTCTACAACGCAGTACTGACCAATCAGTTTATTGCACTGATAAATTAGCCAGCGATGCGCTATCTCTTTCAATTTCGCCAAGGTGTTTTCAATTACCAGAAGCAACACCAGCAGAAGATTCAGTCCTGTATGCAATACTAAATAAACAAGCCAGTTAAGCTATTCAAATACTGAAAATGAACAGAACACAAATTACCATAAATAATTTTGTATCTTCTTGAAAAACGGATTTAACCAAAATATCAATATCCTAATAAAACGGAACTCAAAAACCAGTTTAATCCAGATGACCATTAAATTAATAAGCACCGTTAATGGGACTGAAATAGTACATCTCACCATCATACTTTATCACTTGTGAGCACGTTTCCAATATCAAATAGATGCTACTGTTTTAGAGAACAAGACTGACAGGCTGCAGCCTCAGAGGGTTTGATAAAAACATAGTGACAGAAATTCAGGCCAGACAACTAAAAAAGGCTCCTCGCCATTAGTGCAAAGAGCTGCGCGGTGCGGTCCTGCGGCCGGGGCACACAAGTGCACTGGTGAGGCAAGGGCACTGAGATCCCAGTGCGCAGGCAGTGGCAGACGCAGCTTTCAAAGCCCTCTTTGACTCATTTCCCAGCATGCTCTCAGGCACTGACAGGTGTTAGTCTACCTGGGATCCCTTTATTTGTGAGGAAACAACCCACTAAGCACCAGCATGCTCTTCATTACTGAGTCACCAGCACAGCCAGGAAAAAAATAACAGCCCAAGTGGGCATGGGGAAGACTTAATATACTTTATGATCAGGGTGCTTTTTTCCTGCTGGTATTGGAGGAAGTGCCAGATTAAAAATCGACAAAACAGCTACACATCTATCTGTGAGACGCCAAGAGTATGGGATTTTAATGTATTTTATTTTGGGGGGGATCTTGAAAATAATTAATCTACTCAGTTCTGACAAGATGTAATGGCCCCATGTGAAATGAGAAGCTGCAGCAGTACCTTCGTATTTGATTCTCTGTTTCCAGGCAAACCTGAAACACCTCTGCTTATTCAAAATCAGTAAACCTCTTCATGAAGCACTCCTCACCATCCTCGTTACGGAAGGGCGTGCATGCACGCTCCCATATGGACACAAACCACACACATGTATGCACGCACACACACAAAAACACATGCACCTTCGCACACACAAATACACACACTTACATATGCAGGCACACGCAGACACGTACATGCACACATACACACACACGCGCGCGTACACACATTCTGCTTGCCACCGCCATGATTAATGGAGGGCCTGAAATGAAAATGATCTATTCACTGGAGGTGTTAGGCTGTACGGGCCTCTTGATTGGCTGTTAGTACAAGCTGAACAGGCATGCGAGAGAGGTGTCACTCATTAGCGGGGTCAGGGGCCTCTTCGAGCCACATGGCGCTGAAATATCTCAGATGGCAGGTGATGGGCAGATCGCCTCGCAGACACTCTCAGTGTCGGAGAATAATTTTTCAGTGATCGAGAGCTCAAGGACGATGGCTCACCAGCTTCGCTGGCCCCCCACGGGGGTCAACAACAGCCAGAGAAGGGAGACCATTTCAATCTCAAATTAAAAAGCAAACATGGTGAGACCAAAAAGCTGCTCTGACCCCCCTGTCAGCGGAGGAGGGGCTACAGAAGTAGAGGACATTCATGTCTGCACCAAAATGGCTGGTAAGAACAGAAACACTAAATATAGTGTTTCTGTTCTTAAATATGTTATAAATACATGACTCCAGGCCTCCTGAACAAAATACTCATATACTGCACAGAGCAAAGGGCAACCAGTAATATTTTTGCTTTAAACCTGAAAAACTAACCGCTTTTCACTGGCTCTTCACATCCACAGGATTTGCACTCCTTACAAATGTTTTCAGTGCTTTTTGCAGCAGTAATCGTACCTCCCCAATTAGCGTTTCCGCACTAAGTGTCGAGGGACAGTCCTATCCAGTCTGACTGCAATAAAAACAAACAGCAGAAGACCCTAAGAGGATTACAGTGCCGTAGGAAGACAACAGGACTGATATCGGCAGTGTAAATAACAGTGATAGTGACATCTCAATGCTAAGACACACAAGCTGGGTCTAATTGGAGCCTTTGTACACAGCAACATGTCCTAGAGTAATAGGCTTCCTTGGTTGAGTGTGCAAGCCATTTTTATTGCAGCCTGTGATAAAATGAATGCAATGTTCAAGAACTTTGACAGGACACTCTTTGCCAATAACATTTGACCCAGTGGTGGCTGTGTGACGTTTGACACGGTTAGGCCAGGATGTCACAAATGGAGTTTGAAGGAGTCTCAGTGGTACCACCAGGTGCGCATATTAAATTCCCAAAGGAAAACACATTCACTATGATAACATCTCCTGCTATGTGTCGAAAACCTGCTCATTCCCTTAGTAAATGACCTCCTATTAGCGCTTAAGAGCAACATGCAGTAAATAAATTAGCCAGAATAAATTAGCCTGTTTGAGCTCCACCCACATGAGGCCAGCAGTAAGACGGCATCTTCCGCGCTTTATCTTTTTATAACAAAAAAAAAAAATAGTCTCAATCAAAGAGAGTGTGCAGGCATGCCATAAAATACGAGCACCACATCTGCAAAAAGTGCATAAATAAGCTGAGGCTCATAACGCGTTTAGGAAAGAGAATGTTCAGTATTGATTATATTGTATTGGCCGTTTATGCTCTGTTTTGCATCCAGAGGCAACACGTAGACGAGAGCATCAGATTGCGGAGCTATAAATGGACACTTCCACCTGAGGCAATCCTTAAGCTCATCAACGTTTTAATGAGACTTTCAAACTGAGAGACAAATTAACTGCCTGCCTCTCTTCCTTCAGGATAGCAGAACCGAAAGAGAATTAGGGGAGAGAGAGAGAGAGAGAGAGAGAGAGAGAGAGAGAGAGAGAGAGAGAGAGAGAGAGAGAGAGAGAGATGCGAGAGAAAGAACAGGCAGAGCAGTTAGAAAAACTGGAGGAAGAGGTTGTGATAGAGAAAAACAGAGTGTGTGTGAGAGAATGAGATGGAGAGAGATAAATTCATGAGAGCATCAAAAGCATGGAGACACCTGCTCATCCAACAAGTGATTGCAAAATAATGGGCCTTAAGATGGCACTGGTCCTTTTCTTGCAGTGAGAGTCAAACTCCACTTTTCTGAGAAGACTTTCCACAACATGTGAGAATATTTTTAGCAGGGATTTGGTTGAACAAAGAGAAGGACCTTCCAAATTTTTTTAAGCACACTATCATGGAATGTCGTCACATGCAACAGGGTCACGTTTTTCCGTTATTTGCACAATGGCCTGGCCCAAACCATAGAAACCAGCACCAGATAAAAGAGGATCCACATATTTTACACCGTTTACTGGATTTTTTCAGTAGGAGTCATCATACAGTGCGGCAGAATTGACCAGAATCATGCAGGATGCTGAAAACATTGCAGCGATCTTTGAATATACTGCACTTATATTATTGTACCATTGTGGTATTTTCAAACAGTTATGCATGTGTTCATACAGTTGAAAATACATTCGTTGTACAAGACTTGTATTTATGTAGGTACTTATATCCTGATGATACAGGGACTTGCAAGGCTGAGGTCATAGGTCATAAATATTTGGGCAGAGACACAATTTTCAATGTTTTAGTTTTGTATGCCACCATGAAGGATTTGAAAAGAAACAATCAAGATGCACTCAAGAGTGCAGACTTTTAACCTCAATTTAAGAGGTTTTTTCCTCAGTGAAAACCATGTAGGAATGTCATCCTTTTTATACACAGCCCCCTCAGCTCAAGGGGCTCAAAAGTAATTGGACCAACTGACATAATCAATAATTTAACTGACATTTTAATACTAGATGGCAAAAGCATTAGTAGTCAATACATGTCTGAAGTCTAGAACTATTGACATTACTGGACACTGCGTTTTTTCGCTGGTGATGCTCTGCCCAGCTTTCACTGCAGTAGTCTCCAGTTCCAGCCTTGTCGTTAGATATTTTGCTGTCAGCAGGTGAAAAGAATTTTCAACCGGATTCAGGTCATATGATTGACTTGCCGATGATAGAACATTCTACTTCTTTGCCTAAAGAAATTGTAGTTTTCGTAGTATGCTCACAAGACACCATCCATCTGCAGTGTGATGCATTTCACCATTAGTTCTGATGCATTTGGCTGAATTTAAGCATATAGAATAGCTCCATACAAATGAGAATTCATCATACAGCTTCTATCAATAGTCTCATCACAGAGATTCAGCTCAATTAGCAGCAATACATGCCCATACATAACCACTCTTCACATATGAGGTGGTTTGCCTTCCCTTTTCCATATTCTTCTTTTCCTTTTTCTGGTTTAATAAGGTCTTTCTCTTGTTTGTCAATTGGATGTTGTCCCAAGACTATACAGGGATTTTGTTTCCCATTTTTGAGCCTTACCAATAGCTTTCATGTAAAAATCTATCCTCTGCATTTACCCTGGTTAAGTCTTCTCAATTGCTGACTTCTCACAGGTATGCCTACCTCCAAGAGTATGTCCTTGATCGAGCCAACTTTTGCAATGGAGGTTTTCTGTACCAGAGGAAAGAAAATCTTCCTTCATCCACCACAGTTGTTATCCATGGTCTTCAAAGGCTTTTTGCATTCCTTAACTCACCAGTGCTTTCTTTCTTTACAGAAAGAATAACACCAAGTTCAGTTGGCCACACCTAACGATTTCTCTTTTCTTTTGTGGGTTTGTTTTGATTTTTCAGCCAAATAATAGCTTTATGAGTACTGACGGCTTTTTAGGTTTTGTTTTGAGAGGTGCCAGCAACAGATTCTAAATGAAACTCTCTCTCTCTTGAAATCAACTGTTGACCTTTTGCATGTTCAATTGTGAATGAAAATATAAGGGAATAATACAACTCAGGCCATGGAACAGCTGAGCCTCCAATTATCCAAATTGTTTGGTCCCTAGAAACGAAGTACCGCTGAAAAACATGCCACAATTCCCACACCGAACACCCAATTTCTGTTAGGTTAACCCTCAAACTGAAAGAGAATTTCCTAGACCACATCCACTATCCGTCAATGAGAGTGGTTTTTCGGGGCTCTGTTATACAAGAGGTAGGTTCACATGCAGCCTGATTGACTTTACTTACTTTTGTTATATTACTTGTCGTTATTTTGTGAATATAAATTTAATTCAGTGTATTATTTATTATGTTAAAAGACCTCTGAACAGAGGCATACAGCTAAAAATGTTAAAATGAAACTGTTCTCAAAAATGCCTTTTTTTCCCAAGAAGTAAACACATTATTTATATCTAAATGAAAATTAAAATATTGTTCTCCAGCTTGCTTTTTCATTTTCAAGTCTTTAGTTGACTAACAAAACTAAGAAAGAAAATGCACACTGTGAGAAGGTGGGACTTCCCTCGCATATACATTGCAGATTGGATATTAATACAAAGCAATCTTATTGGATGTCAACTGACCCATTTTTGACTTACTGACTGGTCGGTCAACCTAGTCGCTTCATAAAGTATGAACCCATTTTCTTCAGACATAGCTTAGGGACAATATTCAAGTATGTCGATCCAGGCAAATGTAGGCTACAGTACATATTTTTAAAACCAAAAATTATCATTCAAAACTGTGTGGGTAGAACAAATAAAATCAACTAAACATAATTTTGAGTCTAACAAGTGCAATATTTTTCCAAATACTATTGGGTCATTCCATATGAAGTCAACCAGAGGTCCTGGGGTCACCAACTCAGATTTATTTTGAGAGTACCTCAATATTCATAATAAACACATTTAAAATTTTAAGCTCCTACTCCAAGGGGTTTCCGAGATATGGTCCCCCAAAAATCAGGGCTAATAGCGAACTTTAATTTATAGGGATTTTGGAGGCCAATATCTGTGGAACCAATCATAGGTATGGGCTGAAAATTGCTATCCACGTTACTTGGGGTGCAGGCTTTTAGAATCTCTTGTCAGAATTTATCTATCCTTTTCATTTTCAAGATATTGGCTTCTCAAATATGAAAATTCTAATGGGTGGAAATAAAAAATTCAGTTTTCAAGGGCCCCCCATGAGGCCAGGATCCCTTACAGAGGCTAAATTGTGCTGGATTCCTTCTGTTTGAGGACAGGTCTGTCTGTACAAGGAAGATTGACTGCATCCAAGGCACAATTGTGGAGTTAGGAGACCCTGAAATGGGTCCTGGCTGAAAAAGTAACCTTTTTGCCACTTATGGATTGGCAAGTTCACCATGTGTGCAGTTACCCACGGTAATGAAACCAATTCTACATGAATGTATATATATAGGCTTTAAAATTACAAAATGTTTTCTTATCTCCTTCACTATTTCATAATGCTATGAAATATAGGATTTTTTTTTTGCAACCCCCCCCATTACGGCTTTTGTTTTGATAAAATGCCATAAGGTGCCATAAGCTAACATAAGTTCTATGCTATTGTTTTAGTACCATCTTAAGATTCACCCTTTTGGTAAAGTGAGATGCTTAGTATGTGGCCATCTGCCCACAACTGACCGTAAATAATCAAAAATGTGAGAAAGCTAGACTCCAAGACCTGTCAACCAAGATTAGCGATCACAAAAAAAGAGCTTATTACACAAATGATGGTAACTTCTTTTGAATTAGGGCAGTTTCTGTCCTGATTTCTATTTGAACTTTGTAGCCATTTCTTCTCCAACAGTTTTCAGGTATTCTGAAAATAAAGTGTATCGCAGTGAGAGAAATGAACTTCCTTACGGTAAATTCATAACATCCGTTCTCTGTTATGCAAAAAGGACTGCAGGATGATGCCACCATGAACTTACTTGTGATGTGTTTCCTATGATGGTTACATGGATCGACACAGGACCGCTGTAGACTTTCAAAGCGTGACAAATACACTTTTTCGTGATGGAAACAGATTTGGTCATTTTCACTGAATATGACATTGCACCACCATGTGAAAAGTTGTCTGTCGGCTGGTTCAAGGCCACCGAATGAAACTCATCCTGTCTTTCTGCAGTATGTATGTTTGTCCCATTCCTCATCCAAGGAAATCCCAATTTTGCACCTGTCAGAAGCCATGCTGAAGTTTCAATGAATTCATTGATTAGCCACCCTAATTGTTTTAACCAGAGGTGATGCAATACCCATGGAAGATGATGCAATATACGGGCGATCTGATGCAATACCCATGGAAGATGATGCAATACATGGGCGATCTGATGCAATACGCATGGAGGATGCTGCAATCCCTGGGACATCCTAGGGAGGGAACGCAGTATCATATCAGATTATCTTAGGAAATAATATAACTTGAGTCTATGAGTAGGCACTGTCTATTTAAAACTTATTTGCAGATCAAAGGGGATAATAATGGGCATTTTTACCCCAAAACGCCTATAATTGATAAGATATTTTGGGGGAGGGGGCATTTCTCCGAAACCCCTTGAAATAGCAGTCTAAAATTTTGCATGTGTTCATTATGAATATAGAGGTACTCCCAAAATAAATTTGAGCCAAATCTGAGTGGGTGACCATGGAAGATCTTGTACTTTGGTTGAGTTCATATGGAATGACCCTATTAAACTATGCCCTTATAGAGTGTGTACCTGCATTTGGATGAAATTGACTGGGTTAGTAGCATGCAGTGAAGTTACATAGTTAAGTTACATTATTTTCAGTGCGAAATTAAGCCTGCCTGCAAGTAAAACAAATTGACAGCACAATTAAACTTGATACAATAATGTTCCATTATATTTATACTATTGCTGTTGAATATGGGCAGATTGTTCCACCTGTCAGCACCTTGTGTTGAAATTATAAATAGGTTGCACAGTAGTTTAGACTTGGTTATGGCAAATCACATCCTGTCTGCTTTATGAACATTGAACATTCCCTCGTGTGACCTTATTTAAATGAGTCACCCAATTTAGATAGAAAACACCCGATGCAATAAAACTATGCTGTCAATATTCATCTCTCCACCCAGTTTCGTGTAGCACTGAGGAAAAACATACTACTTAGCCCTTGCAAATGGAGGAAATAGGAGGCGTAATGATTGGGCTGATTGTGTGTTGTCAGACGTAGCACATGCAGAAAAATTAAGCCCATTATATTTATTGTATATTTTTGCTCATTTTAAGGGACAGTTTCAATTCTTGAGTCTGCAGTTCAAACGGCCAGTATTGAACATATATTTTACCGCATATGTAAATTCCACAGTGTTCAGAAACAAAATATTTAGCTTAATATAATTCTAAAGGCAGAACAGATAACTGAAGAATTGGTCGTCAAAAACTTGTTTACCAACGGTTCTACTTCAGTTCCATTTCATAGCGAAGTTTTATTTTACCATATTTTGATGGATTTGCGATGATTCTGAAGGAGTGAGAAAGCAAGAGAAATAAAGAAGATTCAACAACAAAAGGCAGTGAACTTATCAGAAGTGCATAGGAACCCAAATTCAAACAGCATATGCAGTTCAATGAAAAAAAAATGTTGAAAATGATGCCTTTATTGTCAGCTATGCCTGAGTAGCTTAACTGAATAAAACATCTTTTATTTTGTTACTCCGCTGAACTGAGGATTGTACATGAACTCTAGCACTCTTCTCCTCAACATAGGAACAACTCATTCATTTCAGGGACATATTTCTGATTCAATGAATTAAAAAAAATAATAATTAAGGATTATTATCACCTGAGCTTTTGGCAAGTAGTAACTGATTGTGTATGACCTATCCATAAATCAGCTAAGGCCTCAACTTGAAGGTTCCATGCAAAGGGTACACAGTCACTTGGAGGGGTTTCAGGGAATACATTTCCCTGACTTCAAGGGGACCCACTGTTTTCCTATTATGCTTATGCATTCTGTCTTATTTATCGTTTTACAGTGAAAAATATTCACTTTAATCGTGGCAAAAGCTTCTCATAATGACAAATACCGGATAACGTAAAAGTAACCCATGAGCAAATGTAGGTTTCCTATAACTCTGAACACTCAAGTTCTCTATTCTGGCTACAGTATGACATGATGTGATAGAATTTATATTAGTCATCTGCTTCTGACAGGATAAAAACACAAATAAGGGTTACTCTTATGGCAAATGCTCGGTTGTTGACTGCAATGACCGACATAATGTTATGTGCTCATTTTCTGCCACCGTCAGAAGATGCAAAGAAGCAGTGGAAAGGAGCAGTTCATGGATAGCTCCTTCATCTCAGAGCAAAACAATTACATCCAGTCAGATATTGAGTACAGCCAAAAAGGCTTGTTACAAAAATGGAAATATGAGGGAAAACAAATGCAAACATTAACTTTGATGCAGCTCGGTATTGTTTGGCACAGAGACCTGGGGACCTGGGAGTCGGAGACCATCGGAACAATGTTTTCCTTTTTAAAAAATGTGGAAAAAAAAAAAATCCTGGGACTCCAGGCAGCGTATTCTGTCGACACCTGTTTTATCGCCCACATCCCCGGGTGATGCGTGGCTCCCAGCTCATCAGCACATTGTATTAACAAACAGCCGAAGGCAACTTTACTGCAAGGCCTTTTCACTTGTAATCTGCTAAAATGAGAATCACCCACAGCTGTTAAACATGAAAAGAATTGGAGGGGGTAAAAAAAAAAAAAACACACACACCAACATGCACGCATACACACACACACAGACACACATACATGCAAACTACGGTGAGCAAAGTGCTTAAAAAATAAAAGTTAGCCTGCTGCATGCTTGCTGCATTTCATTGCTGATATTCCCTGTCAGAGTCCTTGCCTGGCTTTGTTAACATACTGTGGGTAGTGAGCAAGGATGATAATCAGGAGGTGGCGTGGTTGAGGTTGGCCGTATTATTATTTGAATATTAAGTAAGGTAAATTGTCAATTTATCGGTGAGACAATAGAAACATAATTATGTCTGAGTGCTAGGCACACCTGTTCTTTTTTTCAGGCTCTTTTCCGTACTGAAATGTTGTTTACATTTAAAAGAGAGAGAAAATTGTCGACCCGCGGCCAGAGACTCGCGTGCTGGGCATTCTGTGGTCTCCCAGCGAATAACATGTCAAACTAGGTAAACATTTCATTCTGTCATCTGTGATTTGGAATAGAACTGCTGGTGATGAAATTGCCATTTATTTAAAGACAACAGGAATGAACAGCAGGTTTTCAGGCTCAAATTATTTTTAACAAACACACACACACACACACACAGGCATACTGTGTGCAAGCATACTGTACAAGGACAATCATGTGCATGCACCAATAACCACACACACGCCAGCACTATCTGCTCATTTTCGTTGGTTTAAGTTACTGGCATTCTGACTGACATGATTCTCCATAAATTCACAAACAGAATTAGCTCACAAGCATTAATCTTGACATGAGAAAATCTATTCAGTGCACAGCAAAATTGAAACATTGGCATATCGTGTCAAGAACGAGAGGCAGGCTGGAGGAATAAACAAACAAAAAAAAAAAAACGGGAGCAGTCTTCACAGAGGGAGCGGAGGTTGGCGGTAATGGCGATGGGAGCCTTAATCCCCTCAGTCTGAGATGTTATTGGCAGCCCCTCCGAAGAATAGCACACACCTATTATGACTTAACACATCAAAATGGCAGCACGGCACAGCCAGGAAAGGCCACCTGAAGATAAATGCTGCAGACAGCCAAGGCGGCTCTATCTGTGGTGGGCTCGCAGCTCAACACAAGCTCAATTTGGCGAGCAACAATCGATTCTGTCCTCCCCTTTCTTCAGAGCGGCTCTGCCAGAATAAAAACAGACCTTTCACTCAGAATTTGGGTACAGCTGTCTCACCTGCTCTCCGCAGCAGAGAAGGAGCACAGCAACAAACCCACAGAAATCCTCGTAGGATTTTTTTCCCATTATCTGGCCAGTTGATAATTCTAGCCAACGCCAGCCAGGATTTTATCTTGGCTCAAGACGATTCAAGGTGTATTTTTGACACTTCTACGGCTGGTCAATGCTGGTCTTTAGCTGACCAAAGTTGGCTCAGGTGGTAAATGAAGCTGGTGGTCAAATTGTGGGGCACATCTGAGAGCGGTCAGTGGTGAGCAGCTGGCTGACCAGCTAACAACATTAATAAGGCAGCTTAAATCAGCTACAACAGTTGAGGGTGGTTTTAGCTTAAATTCTCAGCAGGGTTTCTGTGGTTAAAGTGGTTTCATACAAAGATCTCACAAAAACAAGGCCAACAAAACCTTCAGCTATCAGCACTATCTGCATCTGTATCAATTTTTATTCCGTTCTGGTTGCTTCTCGTACAGCTCACAACTGCCCCCATTCAGAATTCAGGAGACATGACTGGGGGAAAAAAAGAAATGTATAAGGTAACTCCTAATGCTCTCTCTCTGTTTCATATTCAAAGATGCTTCTGCTGTTTTAAGTGTATCTGAATATGAATCATGCAATGCTGATTTGTATCAGCGGCTCCAGTGTGGTGAGGTGGGGGAGGGGTGAGGGGGGCAGGGCTGGGGTACAGGGGAATGCACAGGTGCGAGAGAAAGCCCATACTTCAGATATGCTGGGATTGCTCTGAAAAACACAAAGCTGGAACGGAGATCACACATGAGCTGCCAGACCACTACAGATGGCACAAAGGGCGATCGGTGCGGAGAGTTGAAAGAGTGCGGCGGAGAGAGAAAACTGACAGAAAGACAGGCACATTTTCAAATAATCTGCCTCACTCTCTGTCACTCTATGATCTACTGCACCTAACTATACTCATTTAGATCCAATCTTATGCATTTATCGTGATGTATCCAGTCCTATGGTCGGACTGTTTCATTTACTGCTAACGTTGTCCCAAAATCATGACTGAATCCACCACTTACTCCGCATTAAAGAAGCACTGGATCTACCCCCACGACCTCTCTGCAGTCTGTTGTTGCTACAGGCAACTGCAAAAGTCCCAGGCTCCTTAGTTTACCACTGAGCTTCGCAGGGCTGACCATTCCGAAGCCTGCAAGGAAACTGCACTGTTTTGATAATCTGCAGCTCAGCAGGTTTCATCAGATGGACAAGGCCAATGACTGTTTGGAAAGCTCAGAATAAAAACCAGCTTTTAAAGGTAAGGAATGAGGAGTGGTAACAGATTTTTTCAGGACATCGTATAAAATTGAAAGCAAAAGCATTTTTTTTAATTTGAAAGGAAATGGAACAGCGTTATGGAAGAGAAAACTGCGATCACACAGGTATGCCCTCCCACGATTTCCCCAATCAGAAAGACTCCTTAGTTCCAGTCAAACCCCAGACCACTGGACCCCACAGAGTCAAGCTACTGCTTCAAACATCACATCAGGACTGGGTCGTAAATGAAACACTTGTACGACCACAGATACGCTTTCTTTTAACTGGAGTCGAAATCAATACACACTCTCACTGACATGCACGAGATGGAGAGAGGCTCTTCAGCCATCAACCAATAGGGAGAGAGCACGGACAGGAGGGCCAATGGGCAGTGAGAGTAGACGGGGGGGGGGGGAGATCCACGCACAGCCGCATACCTCAGCATATTCCTCCAGACAATAAACAATTGGTGTATCACTGCAAAACACTCGGTTGTTTGTTGTTCCTGTTTCATACTGCGGTTTGAAATCATTTATTCTGAGCAGAGAGCGGACGATGGGATGAGATGGGACAGGCAGCCTTAGTAAGAAGTCCATCTCCCTCGCCTTGAAAAATGAAAAATGTCACTCTGCCTGATCTAAATGTTCTGAATGGCATGAATAACCACCGCCAAAGGTCAAAGCAGGTTTGGGGAACACTCTTTATATTGATAACCACAGCAAACATGAGAAATGGGATTTGAAACGATTCACCATCTGTTTTAAGGAGTGCAAGCTGCTACTTACATTACAAACCAATTATGCTTTATAGAATGCATGAACTATGAAAGCCTGGCCCCTGCAGGGCTGTTCAGAGCTGCCGAGCGCTTGGTTCTCCAAGAGAAACGACCAATCAGGTGACAGGGGACATGGGAGGACTAGCGGACCACCCCCCTACCACTGCCGAAACCCCCCATAGTCCATCAAGATCCACCCTCTCATACAGAAGGTTTCTATGCATTTTAATTAGCCGCAATTTACAAGTATTAATTTTCTTGGCTATTAAATTATGAATGACATCTCAACATCTGCAAATTAATGGGTTCGAAGCAATGGATCAGTGCTAAAAATAGCTTTGCCCAAGTCTACCATTCAAAGGCTCTGGGAAAATAAATGGTTCTTGAGAGATGCTAATTTTTCAAGAGTTTCAATACTATGGCAAGAGAGGCGCGCATACACACACACACACACACAAACACACACATACTCACATTTCTTTTCTACTACTGGTCCATCCCACACTCCTTCAGCCCACAGCACAAAAACTTGTACTTATCATTGTAATACCAAAACAGGGGCTTATCACGGGCAGACAGACGCTGACAAACAGACAGAACTCAATTTCCAGCATGTTGTAGTATGACAAATCTCATTATCTCAGATTTTTGCAGAGGCACACACTCTCCCCCATTTGAACACTCTCAGACTCCCAGGTGGTCAGCGCTGTCAGTCAAACAAGTCAGAAATCATCCAGAGCACAGCCTCCGAATCCTCTTCCTCATTCGCCTCTTTTTCCAGCCTCAGCCCTGAGAAGAGAGCCTCACCAACCCCCTCACACTCACCACTAAACCACAGAAGAAGGAAGGATACACTGAGGTCAGTAAGAAAGGATAAGGGAACATTAGAGGGAAGTGACCCAGATCTGTGATGCTCAAATGAGAACAGAGGGGGAAAAAAAATTCAAGCAGCCCCCAAAAAAATCACTATAGTTTTGAAGTCACAAAAAAAAAAATGTAAATAAACAAGTCGACATGGTCTACAACATCCCCCGCCAATCGTGCACTTCTCATTTTCGAACTCAATCAAGGCCTTTATGGTCTGAAGCTACACACCAAATTTGGTTACTGTATCTGTAGTAGTTTCTGAGTAAAGCTGTCCCCTTTATCTCGGACGGACGGACGGACGCACACACGGACGGACAGACAGACGGAGGTCAAACCTATATCCCCTTCCCACTTCGTGTTGGCGGGGGATAATAAATAAATAAAATACAAAGGGGTGTACAAAGGTCATTCCTAATGAATTCTAATTAGCAACACGTTTGTTTAAAAGAGGTTTAAACCGGCAGCACTTTGCTTGGTAAAACTCCAAAGCAAGACGAGGATATCAACAGAGATCCAAAGACACCCAAAATTGTGTGAACTGCAGGTGTTTCAGTCACAAAAATCCAAGAGTTATTGAGTCAAAACTCATTATCACATATACCAAACCCCGCAAAAAAAAAAAAAAAAAAAAAGAAAATCATATAAGGCTGCAAGAGAAAGCTCTCCGATCAGGGACTAACTAATACACTATATTAATTTTGTATTCAACGCAAGGTTTTCAATAATTTGTGATTTTCCAGTGCGTTTCCAGTATGTTTAGCACGCGCGTATAAATCGCAAACGGAAAACAGCAAATAACCGTAACAGAAAGTACACGTATCCATACTGTAAGTATGCAGTACCAGAGGGAGGCGTCCCAGTATACAGCACCAGCACAGTGAAACAAGTTTCAAAAGAAGTGGAAAATTCTAATTACAATGCTTGTAGCACATAAAATTACAGAGAATGTCTGCACCACAAAGCAGGAGATGGAGCGTTTTTCTTCAAGTAGAGAATGAAGTGCACAGAAAACAAGATAAATTAGTTTTCTCCCAACAACAGTTCACCATAAAACACAAAATTAGACAATCTAGCATTCATTGGCCCCACAGAAGGATTCAGTAAATTTTCTCTTTCAAAAGCCCACGGAACAAGAGCAGCCGGGATGTTCCAATAACACTAAACAGCACGTAAATCCTCAACTATGGTATTGTGGGAATACAATTTAAAAGAAAGAAGGTGGGGAAGGCGGCGCTCAGAAGAGGTGGAGGTTATTAAAGCGATTGACTGGAAAAGGGGAATAGAAACACCTAACACTTCTGATGACGACAAATACAAAACACTCAAGCCGAGACGAGCTCTAGCTTTCTTTTAACAAGGTTCAGCCAAAATTCAGGCCATGCTCTGTGCACAACCTGTGTAACCAGACACCACCTCGCCCAGCCCCTGCACCACCAAACAGCAGGTGGGCGAAATTGTTTTTGTCTTTGAGGAAATATCCATTGGCTTGTAAGGCAGGGAGTGCATTAGAATTGCAGGACACTGGTAAGAGACAGAAATTAATCTCTTTCTGTCCCCCTTTAACTTCTGTCCATGTGGATCATGTTTACATTTTTTTTCCATTACATGATTAACTACAAAACAGCCTTTGATCAATTCCATTCATACAGATTTATTACCAAATCCAGTAATACTTTTATTATAGAAACTGGCTGTTTTACCCCGGCTATGGTCAGTAGACTCATCAAACTCAAACATTTCTTCACTGTAAAAATGTAAGAATGCTAATTCATACAGCCGGCAAAGAGTTAAAAGATCATTAAACCCACCAATACATCAATCAATTCATCAATAATTCAGTGCTGATGACAGCGTTTCTTGCAGAATCGACCGATCACATGTGAACATTTTGACAAATTACTGCCGTAGGAATCTTTGAGAACACAAAGCAGTTATGATGTTGCTATAATTAAGCTTCGGGAGAATGCAGCACAGGAGTAAATTGCATTTCACAACCTTGGAAAGGAAATACAGAATATTAAATTCAACCCTTTCTTATTCTTTCAGAAATTATAACAATCACCTTTCAATCCAGGAAAACACACACACACACACACACACACACACACACACCATTATCAAATCCAAACATAAAGGGGTCCCAGAAATTGAGCCCAAATTAGTTATTATTAATTTATTAACGAATCAATACTGGAACATGTCATTCTGGCCTTTAATCTATAGTGGGCAGTGTAAAGATGAGAATGTTTCATATTCTAAAAACATTGGATTTCCTAAAAATGGATATTTTATCATTTCCTATCCTTGGCAATATCAGATAGACAACAAGCTCTTCTAATCGCGTTGTTTAAAATGTTACAGTGGATGGACTCAGATAAAATAGGGATTAACCGATTAAAGGAATGCTGCAATGAATGTGCATTTGTATGTGTGCACAAATTGTAGGCGTAATTACGGTTTTGGTTCAGAAAGAAATTGAGTTTGCTTGAGCTGGACTGAGTACCCTCAGCTGGTAGGATTGTGTATTACACCTGCTCGGATGTACTTCCACCAAACGCAGAGGAGCAGTTTAAATTGCACCTGAGAGACGGTTGCAATACGGCCAGGCAATCGTGATTATTTTGACCTTGCCTCTTTGGGGAAAGGGATAACTTAAAATTTGATGATGGCAGAGTCAATACCAGCAAGCACACAGCACAATGCATCACAGTAGCCGACAATTTACCAAAACCAGCTGCAGCAGTGCAAAGTCTTTTAATTTAATTTCAATTCTTTTAATTGTTTTTGGTAGCAAGGCGAACAAGCTACCTCTCAAAAGCCATGTTGCAAATTTAAAGGTGTCCTTTCATGCTAGCTCTGCGCTGCGCATCACAGCTAGCGCCGCTTTCTGTTTACAGCTGCCGCATATTATCAGACTTATTCCCTGTAAGGAGGACGATCAAGGAAGTGTTGAAAGCAGGCTGCCCTGCGGTGTGTAAGACATCAGAACTTCTGATATCAGTTTTAAATCCACTCCCCCACCCCCAAAAGCCCAGGGTCTGGTTTATAAATAAACCTGGTAAGATTCAGCGGGGAAATGATTCAGTCAAGCAAGCCACAGAAACGTATATCATCCTTGTTTATCTGTTTATTTTGTTTCGCTTTTATTTCTTGAGTCTCTCGTCAGCCCCCAGACAGCACTTCCCCGAGTTTTGTCACATCAAGTGAAGAATCTGATTCAAATACTGGTTGTTTTCCAGCTGCAGACATTCAAAAGATTGAGGGAAGGTGCATGGGGCATAGATGTAAATTCATCCTTGCTTTAAACACCAGCAGATTTTTTGACAGCTTTAGCATGTTTAGATCCACCCCTATTTAAAACAAAGCTATGTTTTGTTTTTTTTTTTATATAGGAAAAAGAAACACATAAGACAGAGTGGTGCGGAGGGAGAGGACCCGCATCTCTAGCGTTTACATTAGACACGCTAATAGGGAGAGAGGAGACATTATAAGGTTCTCATTCCCTGGAAGATGACTTTATAGTGTCCCCAGACAACTGTAACATACAGTATGAAATACTGAAGGGTGAGGAAAAAAAGAATATAATTATTGAACTCAAAATATAGCTTGTCCAACCCATTCAGTCAAACAGCAGCCGGCTTAAGTGGTCAACTGCGACAGAATGTGTTCTTACGCAAGCAAACAGTATTATTCTCCTTTCCTGTGGAATTGTCAGCTTCCGGACACACTTGCTGTCAGAGGCGAGTGCAACACAAACCAGGGCGGCCACATTTTAACCACGCCTCTAGTGTCTCCCTGCCCACCCACGCTGGTCCCGGCTTACAGCAACCACAGAAGAAGAATCCAAAGGAGGAGGAGGGAGGCCTGCCTGTCTCCCATACAGTAAGTCCAGCAGGAGAGAAGGAACACAAAGTGTATTACTCTCCCGAAGGCATACAGGGGCAGGGATACCATATTTTTCCTCGCCCTCACGTTGCAGCAGAACTCATATGCTCTCTTGGCCCACGCACTGATTACTCGTTAGCGCAGCCCACTTCCAGGAATTAGGTTGAACTTCAACTAAACCCGTTGCGGGTATCTGCATATGAGGCCAACCTCAGCAACTAAAATCATGTCCTGTCATCAGCTTTTGGAGGGAACGGAGTGCTTCTGCAGGCACGAATAATGTTTGATAAAAGGTAATGATGGATGACTTGTGCTTTGCAACAGAACAAGGCTGTCTGACAGAGAAAGACTATGGCCATCCTATTCACCTTTACTGAGATCTGATAGCCTCCAATCCTCATCATCAATTCCATTTTGAAGGCGCAGGGCAGAGACACAGGCACACGCACACACTGACAGATATATACACACACACACGCGCGCCCACAGAAGCATACACAAAAGTGTGTGTGTGTGTGTGTGTGTGCATTTGGGCGTGACAACTTGGGTGAAACTTCTAGATTATCCCAGCCGTTTTATTGTCTCAAAATGCCAACTCAAAGTAATTCTTTCTTTTTTAAAGGCTCAGTTGTTTATGCCAGAGGTAAGTTAACCTCCTCCAGTGAACCTTGCAACAGTCATGTCTTTAAATCAGTTAGGCAGCCTGTTAAACACGGTGATTAATTTTGCCTACACAATTCTGTGCAGAACGTCCAAAGGTATCAAAATGCCTTTAAAATGCTATGATGGCTGTCAGCCTTCCTCCATAACCTGCGGAAAGAGCCTTGGGTGACATAGGTAGGCTCTGTCAATCTTATTCACAGCCGCTGAAATTATTCTGCAAATACAGACAGGAGGAGGGTGCACTTTGAATCCCTGACCTCAGTTTACTGCTGGGGAACAAAGCAATTCCATGATTAATGCATCAATAAATTATTAATCAGACCCAAGAAGCTGCTGTTTGATTGACGCTGAGAAGCTGGGCGTTCAGTGCATGTAGCATTTCTTTCCACCAGTATTCCATCAGGACTATAAGGGTCTGACTTCAGAGCGCTAAATTCCAGGACTTCCAATGTTACTTCAGCAGATTACGCGTCCGCTTCCATGACCTCTATATCTAGGGCTTGGCAATATGACTATATCGATATTAAAGGTGTAATGGTATATGCATTCCTACTGAGCCCTTTGGTGAAGGATGTTCGGTTTGATCCATGTATGAACCAAAATAGTCCAGCTCTGAACACGTGAAGCGAGGCAAAACTAAAATTCACAACTCCGAGTCTTGCTTATCAGCGACGAACTGCTAGAAGCTATCGAACCAAGCCCAACATTCGAACAGCAGCCTGACATCTTCAAAGCCACCAATGCGCGGCACACATTAGCACAAACACATATCGTCCTTGTAAGTATTTTGCCACGGCAACTGCAAACGCAATAGCCAGAGCTTGAGAATTCACCGCTAACCCAAAAGCTTACTTGTTAACTATGTAAGCAACTACAAAGAAGTATAATTTTCACAGAATTATTATTGAAAGAACTTAAAACTAGAAGTTAATCTAACTCAAAAATCCTTTACAGCAGGTTGCCTAAGTTTTAAGTTTGATCAACCTCTTATTTTTTTTGCAAAAGACCTTATAGACAGCAAGCTCTTGCTTAACAGAAGCAAAGCAATACACAGCTCTGGATAGAAACAGCAGGAAAACATACGTTAGCCACTGATGACAATTCCCGCCAAAAATAAATCAATATCACTCTAAGTTTATGCAACATTTTGACATTCCTTTTCTTTGGGACTAACCGGAAGTTTGAGGGTGGTACCTGGGACAAATTACAAAAACTGTTCTTTTTTTTTTTTTTTTAAACCCACGGAAACATACTGACGTTATATATCCCTAAAAATCAGCAAACATCTATCCCCAGTTCCCACGACATCTTGAAAGCAGCAATATTCCATGTTTTAGCAGCCTCCATGCATTTCCCTGAACATTTCCATGGTGAAGACAACTTAAAATCGGCTTTAATTAAACATTCAGTGTGCAGTCCTCTCTGTCGTTTACATACCGGCACTTCCACAGTGGCCGCACATCCGGATCACCGAGCAAACCATGACAGGTGCAAACGCTCGGTAACTTACGAGTGAAAAAATGTGGTGCCAAAGGAAAGGGCTGTGTGATGGCTAGGTGAAGGCATCAACATACTAAAACTATCGCATACACTAAACAGGAGACGGATTTTTTAAAACGTAGCCCTTATTTTTGATGGCTAACAAACATTTTCCTTTCCCCGTATAAAGTAGTGTGATGCTCTGCTTCTGTGTCAGGATTATGCTCTGCTTCCGCAGACTGGGAGCTTGCTGACCACTTCCGACAAGTACAGGTTATACACTGAACAACCTCAACAACCTCCAAAAAATCCCTTGAATTCATCCAGGGCAACAAGTTACAGAATACATGCATTATTTCTACATAAACAGACATACACTTGTGATTTTTGCCCGGCTCAATAAATATACCACGCAAAGAAGCACATGAAAAACCATCTTATTTTTTACAGCGTGGAGCTATATAGGGGCCAATTGTTTATCCAAAGATAATACTATTCCAAATTGCAGGAGGCCCTGCCTGTTTTAGCTACTCATATTTCTGCTCAGTATTATACTTTTTAGAATTTTTTTGTTTTCTACATGTCTAAAATGTCAAAATATCAAAATGAATTTAAATAACAATAAGAACATCAATAAGCATTATTTCGGAGTTCAGCTGACATAGGTTTAAGGTACCACTGATGGACAGGACAAAAGGCATACAAAATAATTATTTACATTCTTATAGAAAAGGCTCATGGTTTTACCTTTCCACTTTATTACATATAACTCACGAAGTAATTTATGGACTTATTGGATTTGATTTCTTTGTTTGTGAAACTTGGGTTGTTACCGGCATCTACTAAAAACTGAAAAAAGTTGACGCGTTCAATACTTATTTTTACCGTGTGTATATTGACCTCCGCCAATGAAGTTGGGGCGGAGGTCATGTTTTCGCCTGTTTGTTGTTTGATTGTTTGTCTGTTTGTGAACGACATAACTCAAAAAGTAATGCACGGATTTGTCTGAAATTGTGTGGGTGGATTGTAATTACATCAAGGATGGACCCTGTTGATTTTCACCGGGATCACTGAAACAATATGGCCGCCAAGGCAGCCATGTTGAACACACGATAACTCAAAAAGTAATGGACAGATTTGTCTTAAATTTTGTGGCTGGACTGCCAGTACATCAAGGATGGACCCTATATATTTTGACCGCGATCACTGAAACTACATGGCCGCCACAGCAGCCATCTTGAAATCCTATGACACGCAATAACTCAACTTTGCTCCCACTCATGCACATTTTTTGCTGCCTTGGCGGAGATTTGCACTCTACGAGTACTTCTAGTTATTTATAATTTTTTTTTTTTTTACCAAATTGCCCAGTCCGACCTCCAACCACCCTCTACAGCAGTACAGTCATTTGTCCTGCTCACATTAACATACATACGAATATGGCCTACCACTCCAAACTAAAGCAGTTAAAGCACTCTGGCCATTGCTGGCCTGACATTGAGACACGATGGAATAAAATACCACTTGAGACACTGCAACAGGACTCAGAGGACATAAATCAGAGACTATTTCAATAACCTGGTCTCACCTTGATCCACCGTGTTAATAAATATTTCTCTCTCGTATTGTAAGATTACCTCTCTTCACTTTTTGATATGCTTCTCATCAAAGTTTTACAACGTGCTCCATTTTTTAGCCATCTTTTAGAAAGTTGAATAAAACAAAGCTCATACAGGCAGACAGTGAGAGAACAAGATCAATTATTCATGTTAACGTCATGTACTTTGCAACTGTCAAATTTTCAAAAGCTCTAAAGGCAGAGAAAGGGGAAAGGGAAAAATTTTAAGACAAATGCCATTATTTTATTTTCCTCCTCCACAGTATTCCAGTAATAAACAGCATAAATCACACGGTTTAGCATCAATCTCAAAGAAGTCAACACAGACTTTTCCAAATCTCCACTTGATATTTTGCTAAACAGAATTGTTATACTCTAATAATGTCCATTTAGATTACCAGGATACTGCTGACCCACAGAATGAATGGATTTCTACACATTTCCTGTGTAAATTGATCTCACGCTAGTAATTTGAGGACAGCATTAATCAATTACTTGTGTCAATTACAATTACCTTACTTATGTCATCTGAAGACTGAAATAGACCAATGGCAGTCTTAGATTCAAAAAAATCTGTCACTGTGCAACTCTTTAGAACCTCTAGCAATTACTGATGGCCTAAAGACTTGTCCTTGAAACAATTTTAAGAGGCATTTTAGAAAGAACCCAAGAAGATAAATATGCTAAATCAAACACACATCAATTCTGAAAGCATCTGCACAATATGCATGCCAGGGACGGCATGTCCATTCTTAGAGAGCCTCGGTGTCAGCAAACCTCTGCAGTCTCCTTTTAGACAGCTAGCAATTAATGCATGAAAAGCAAGGACTATGTGCTCTTCAGCCAAACAGTGCCTTAAATTACTCCTACATGCAAAAAACCATCAGGCACTGGGGCCCTCCAGGAACGGAGTTGTACATTCCTAATCTACAATGGAAATATTAATGTCCAACATGGTCATTGGTTTACTGTCAAAATGAACTCTATTCTGTAATAAATACATGATCTATAAAATATAGGAGGCTTTCAAAAATAGCACTGCAAGCAACAGTAAAAATGTTGTCCTTCAGTCAACAAGCGTGGAAAACAATGGCAGGCAATGTGCTGTTTTGAGAAACGATGAATCAGAGATACTGTAGTTTGCTCTGACATGACAGAATGTTGAGATGCAGCTTTATGAACTACAGTGAGCATGAGAACCAAATCGAGGTCACAAGGCAAGTGCTCTGCACACAATTTCCAGCAAAAAAGTATTTCTGTAATAATTCACAGCATGAAGCACTGCTGAAAAGCCAGTGACAAATGGGTCTACCTGCAACCTCATTTTGTAAATTGGCGCACATGGTCTTTGCATGGACCCAAATAAAAATACAATGACGCACACATTCTTTTCAATTACAGCTTTCTTTTTTACATTAAAATGGAATGACAATGCATCATGTAACATGTCCACCGGTATTATCCAGTACTCAGTCAGTGCCAACTGTACATAAATCAGCCCATCATCATTCTTTTCAGGGGCAAAAAGAGTCTTTTAAATGAAACTAAAAAACGTATGTACACCACACACCAACACCAGGAGACCTCAAAATTGAAAGCCACTTTCTGTGACTTCAACTTCTAAGGTCAACATCCTAATTACATGAGGTCACTGTAATCGTAGGTGAGAATGCATTTCTTAATTTTCATGCTTAGCAGCAAAAAAAAAAAAATTAGAAAAAAGAAAAAATGGAAAGTTACTTTTTTCCTGATGAAACATTGTGATGCATGAATGTTCAAAAATGAACTTTGATTTTGAAGGAAAAGAAACAAAAGTTTTTTCTGATATTTCAGCTGCTGTTCTGTGGGAGTATTGAGATTTAGCCAAGATTAGCATAATTGACAATCTGGAATGAGTTTTTGGCTTTGGCGCTGTTCAGTAAATTGACACACCGAACTTACCCAACAATTAGTGTACTTTGTGATAATGATAGTATAAATGGGTTACGATTTATGCTTATTTTTGACAAAATTGACAAAACCCTGAAATTAAAATTAGAAGTCAACTTTCAAAACACATCTTGATTAATAACTTTCAAAATAGCTATCCAACCACTTATGGACCTGACGGTACTCAAGTGAAAAGTTATGCACTCATCGCATTAAGAGACCCATATTTGCAAATGAACACAGATGAGGGATTACCCCTTATGTCATCATGGACCTCAGAAAATCACCTTTTGAGCCACAGAATTTTTTTTCCCCATAATAACACTGGCCTCAAGGTGATTCAATCAGTTAAATGAAGTAATGAAGTCAATATTTCAGTACCATTATATGTCCTTACCATATTTTGTCTAAAAAAATCAGAAAAGGAAAGAAAACCCAGACGGTACAGTGCAGCGAGCTCATAGGTTGGCATGAAACAGCCAACAGCGAGTAACAGAGGGCTGGTGAAGGATGATGCTCAGTAAAAACAGATTTGGGGGAATTATCTATTTTTTTATAGATCCCTCCTGCATTCAGACCCATTCAGTGGCAAGAAAGTTGCCTCAAAATTACAACCCTATTTTCAAAGAAGTCGAGACACTGGGTAAAATTTAAATAAAAAACAGTATGCATTTGAACTTTATATTTATAGGAAAATAATGCAAAGACAATATATCAGATGTTGAAACTGAGACATGTCTTGTTTTTTGGAAAATATGTGCTAATTTTGAATTTGATGCCAGCAACACATTTAAAAAAGTTGGCACAGGGGCATGTTTACCACTGTTTACTTTACATCTTCACTCAACAATGAATGCATTTGGGAACTACTTTGGGTAGGAGACCTACTGCCATAGTTTTGAAAGTGAAATGTTTTCCCATTCTTGCTTTATGTAGGATTTCAGTTGCTCAATACTTTGCAGCCTCCTTTGTGATATGTTTTGTTTCATAATGCGCCAAATATTGTCAGTGGGCGACAGGTCTGGACTGCCGGCAGACCACTCTAGCACTCAGACTCTTTTACTACAAAGTCATGTTGTTGTAATACGTGCAGGGCATGGTGTTGCTGAAATGAGCAAGGCCTTCCCTGAAAAAGGGTATCTGGATGGGGGTAAATGCTGCACCAGAACCTGTATATATTGTTCACCAAAAATGGTGTCTTCACGAATGTACAAGTTACCCATTCCATGTGTACTACTGCACCCCATACTATCATGGATGCTGCCTTTTGGACTGTTTCCTGATAACATGCCGGACAGCCCGTCTCCTCATTAGCCCAGAGGACCTGGCATGCTTGATTTCCAAAAAAAAAATTGGTTATTTTGATTAGTCAAACCACAGGGCAGTTTTCCGATTCGCCTCAGTACATTTTAAATAAGCTCGAGCCCAGAACCCAGAATAGAGGGCAGTGTTTCTGGAGCTTGTTTATATATGGTTTAATCTCCAGGTGGCAGAGTTTTAACTAGGTTGCGTGGATGCAGTGACTAACTGTGTTTACTGACAGTGGTTTACAGAAGTGTTCCTGAGTCCATGCAGTGATTTCCACTTCAGATTCCTGTCGGTTTTTAATAGAGTGCTGCCCGAGGACCAGAAAATCACAGCGATTCAAAATTGTATTTTGGCCTTGTCCCATGCGTACAGAGATTTTTCTGGATTTTCAGAAACTTTAAATGATATTATGTACTATAGAGGATAAAATCTCCAAATTTTTCGGAATTTGAAGTTGAAAATGTTATTCTCAAATTGCTGAACTATTTCTCAATGCAGTCTTTCATAGAGTGGTCACGTCCTCATCGTATTTCTTATGACAGACTTTTTACACTAATCATGTTGCAGACCAGTTGCTAAATAACCTAATTAGCAGTGAGATGTTCTTTCAGTTGTCCTTTTTAGCATCATACAACTTTTCCAGTCTTTCATTTGCCCTCCGAACCTTTGAAAAACATGTTGCTGTCATCAAATTCAAAATGAGCATATATTTTTCAAAAAACAGTAACATTTCTCCGTTTCAACAATCGACAATCAACAATCGTCTTTGTCCTGTTTTCAGCGAAATATAGAGTTTTAATTGATGTGCAAATCATTGTGTTCATTTAATACAGTGTCCCAACTTTTTTGGAAAAATTATTTTTTGCTTATTTTTGAGATTTCCACAAACAATAAACACTGGCCAGTACTCAAAGAGATGCTCCTTGATGTCCAGTGATCACTTGCATCAGGATCAGTGTGTAGTACTCTATGTGCATTTAAGCTACATGCGCAAAATCGTCATATAACAACCTGCTGTGCCAGTGCACCCTGTGGCACAGCAACTTAGAACATCCCTTTGAATGCAGGCCCACAATTCACTTTCAAAACCTATTTGCAAGAGCCTTTTTAACTGAGAAGTATTTCCTCTCAGGCTAGCAGAGCGGAAAGTAATAAAAACAGGTGATGAGTTGGCCATCCATCAAAACCTTTAATGGTCCCACTGTGAAAAGGCAGGACAGGTGCCTCGCTTAATTTACGTAATTATTGGCACCTTATTTCTTAATTTAGGTTTTAAAGATCCTCATGTGATCACTTCCTGTTTTGTTATGATACACCATTTATTACCCATCCATGATCAATTCCAGGAGCATGCTTCTTCAGTGCGGCAGACGCCACAGAAACACAACATTTTATACGGATCCACATTATTCGGATTGAAGATGACTCCAATGTTTCCTTTACTGGGAAGAATTTTCTTTAAATTTGCACTTAATGTCCCTGTGAAAATTTACAGTCTGAGGAGAACATTTCAGAAATGTTGCCTACAGAAGAGCATTTTTAAAATGAAAATTACCACACACTCCCCAATACATTGACTAAGGTTTGCTTCAGTTAGTTTTTCAAGATATATTTTCATAGAAGTATGTGATACTTAAACTCCACTATAATAAGGAAATTTTACCAACTGCTCACTTCCTAACCTTTGCATATACCTTGCCCATGAGAGCACACACTAACACACGCACAAACGCACACACGCACGCACGCACGCACGCACAGAGCACACAATCATTTCAAATGAAGTTAATAAAAAGGACTTAGGTCACTGAAAGCTGCATTCAAATCAATTCGCAATTATTCTTAAACAGGTTCCAATGGGTGAACTGAAAGGGTTAAAATAAAACATGAAAAAATCGAAACACGAGAATACGCATCAGTATGCAATATTTGACAAAATAAAAAAAATAAAAAAAGAAATAAAATAATCCAAAAATAGACCTATGCTACTAAATATAACTGACCATATTACTATTGCACAAAATTATGCTACATGCTGACATAATCATTTAAATAATCATATAATTTATATCATTTTATCAAGTTAATTTGAAAAAGGTTAAGGCTGTGTAGTATCTCAAAATTATGCAATAAGTTAATTATGTAATTTATAAAATCTTGCGGTTTCAATAATAAAATTTTATAATTTAATTACAGCATGTTAATTTTAACAAAATAGGGCAGCATTTATGCATGGATTTCTACAGCAGAGCACGACGTCACTAACTGCAGAATTTCTTTTTTGAAAGAAAGGAAGAAAGGACAGAACACATAACTGGAAATCGCATCAGGGTGTTTTCGATAAATACTGTAAATAATTTCCCATGACATCACCTAAAATGTCTATTTTTTTTTTCCATCCACGATAGCAAAAATGAGGAAAATTTCAAGTTTCCCCAACTTTGTACCCCAACTCACCACAAGAAACTTCTGTCAAACTTACAAACCTTTCTACAGCATTTGCAACTTTCGAGCAATTGAATTTGATTGACATTTCTATATATTTTTTTCATTTCATCAAGATCAACTTTTATTGCGGTGTGCAGTAGGAGACACTTTGCCAATTTATTACATTTTATTTGCCTTTAATTTAAGCCATAAAAAATCCCTTAGGTGCAAAGACCGCAATAACTGGAGCCCACAGGTTCTTAATCCTGGCATATTTTGCATGCATGTATGTGAAGCGGAGATAAGCGGACATTTTTTTTTGACAAAAAAAAAAACAGATTGAAAGGAATGTAGGGCACATCTCTCTGGATTGATCTGAGAGGAGACTATAGTCTTCAGGTGTGACAGGCTGGAAATATTCAGGGCAGAAGTAGAAGCCAAAAAATGTAGTGGGGTGGGGTGGGGTGGGTTTTTTGATAGAGATGGAGGTCGAAGCCACATTTCAAATCCGTGAATCTCAAAATCCAATATCCAACATGTTGAACTCATAAAAACAAACTGAATATGATAACGGGCCGTTAATATGAAGCATGCGCCAAGACCAACACATATTAATCCAATTTGGCAATACAACTGTACGGGGATTAGTGGTTATTACTCATCGTGCCTTAAGGCAGAGGTGCGCAACTCCAGTCCTACAGGACGAGCCTGCATGCTGGTTTTTGTTCCAAGCAATTACCTCAGTTTTAGTTTTCTGGCAGCTCTATAAATTACACTGCTTCACTGCATTACCTAAGCGGGGTAAAATCGTTACGTTACACTTTCACTGTCACGTCATGATATGATTTAGATTTGTTGGGGTGGAACGCAAACTCCGAACACGGATTGGACTTTGCTGTTTACCGACGTGGAGAGTCTTTGGGACAGACTTTACCATGCAGGCGTATGAGAATGAATACAATAACAACTCTGAGAATTTAGCGAACCACCAGAGGAAGAGCGGGGACCACAGTTTGGAGCAGCAGAAACCTCCTTCCCACTCGAGTCACCAGAGGTCTGAAATGCATATAGTATCAGCTAATTCTTGAACAGTTACTCTGCTGTCCTCAGCAAACCACAGAGTAACTTTATCCAATTTCACAAGCAATTAATTAATCACATCACACTCTCCTTTGCCCTGCACAGCAAAATAGTTTAGCAAAAAGACAAAGTCAGAGTTTTCTCTCTTAATCTTATCAAATTAAATGAAACTGAAATATAAAAGTTGACTTGGCTATTTATGAACCCATCAAAGCAGTTTTCAATGAAGAAATCTACGAACAACCTACAAACAAACATAATTTAATCGAGTAAAAGACTTCATGTCAGCTTGTGTATTGATTGCTTTCAATTTATACTTCTGGGCAACAAAATGTGACGGTGGCCCTGGGCTCTGCACACACACAATGAAAAACACTACAATGGGAAATGTGCTTTGGGTTGCAGCATATCATTATGATGGAGGGGCCTTGAAAAAGAGGGTAATAGATGTACTCACGGCGGTGTTAATATCCTTTCAGCTCAACTTTCTTCTCTCCCTCCATTTTCCTTTGTAGGGACTCCAAACTACTTTGCCCTTGGCGATGCCTTACATGAAATAGATTTATGAGAACATTTGTGCCATATTTCCTCTTTCCTCCAATTCTCAAGACAGACCGTCACTGCAGGTTTGATTGAGTGGAATCACCACGCAAGGCCCGGCTCACATTGTCAGCAGTCCTAACGTTCATCATTTATGGAGATTTTATATGGAGGAAATTAGCCCCTGCTCTGCCGCCTTCAGTCTGGGGTCAGGGTAATGAAACCATTGCCAAAAAAAAAAAGAAAATGGGTACAAAATTCCTATTGAATGACAAAATAATAAGAAATGCGAGGGCAAAAACTTCAATGTACAAACGTGAGCTCGTAAAAACAGCCATTACATTAATACAATGGTTGTAGAACATGCATTACATACTGTTATGCTACATTCACAAAAAAAATAAAAATAATAAAGCACCACTCAATCAGCAAAGCAAACAGGTGCCAGGGGGTGAACGCAACCTTCCAGACTACCTTCAGAGCGGCATTTTATTGCTCTGACATATTAATTGTGAAAGAGAAATTAACACCATTTGCAACTGACACAACATCACAAAACAATAAAAGCAGTCAGACCACCACATTGCACACTGGGCAGCAGTTAAGCCTAGCACGAGCTAAACTAGCGCATATATGATCAAAAATAGCCTAGTGTTTCCGAAAAGTTTCCGGACGACTTACAATGAAAAAATTCAGAGTCAGAGGACTGCCCCACCAGCAGGACCACAGGCCTCTGACTGCTGTAACCTGACTTTACTCAATTTTTTATTGCATATCAGCTTAGGCTTTGAAGTTCACTGTTGCTCTGGCTTTTTTGGAGGACCATACATGCATATAGAACAGAATACGTTTTGATCACTTTTGCCTGGCTTTTGGCTACAAAAAAAGAACAGGAACGGGTGTATGGGATATTTATTTTATTTGTAATATCAAAGAGACAAAGGATCCTGTCTTCAGACAACCCGCCCACAGTCAGCCTTTTTAATGAATTATAAGAAGAAATCAAATATAGTATCATTTGAAAAGTTGAAGCCCAAGTTAGTATCTCTAGAAACTGGACGAAGCTTGCATATGTACATGAAGAATGATCCACACTCACTCAGGGTTACAGCGACTATACACAATAGTTCTGCATTTTGACAGCTCTTTCAGCGCCATCCTTTCTGGTTTTCAAGCTTACGCTTCTGTTTCTGCCATTTGCTCTCACATTTTCCACTCATATTTTCTGCTCACTTTAACTTCACTTTATCACGTATCAAAGCCCATTTAATTAGCCAGAAATGATTCTCTGACCATTCTACTGCTCAGGAGGAAATAACGGATAACGCAAAAGGACAAACCATTTTTTTAACACCGTAGGCCCAATAGCATTAGTTGACTGAGGTTATTATCAATCAATTCACTATCAGACTCACGGCAGAGGGCCCCTCGGTGGCCGGGGCCTGTGGGTAAAGCATCTGAAGCCCATACAGAAGATACAGCCTAACTGACGAGCAAAAAAATGACATCCGCCTGCTGAGTACGCTGCAGGTCGTTTGTGTGCTGCCAAAACGAGAGTGCCTGGACCCAGGATTTCTCAGCAGAACATTTGTCATAGTATCAGTGCTGTTGCTCTGTTAGCTGTGTTTAGTTACATTTGATTTAGATCACGTCTTTGAGTATTTTTTTTTATTGGTCCGTCTGTTTCATTTGGTTTCCTTTGAGCACCATGTCTCCTGTTGTCCGGCTATTTTCTTCGTTTTTCCTCATTTCCCTCTTTGTAGCCACAGCCTCTGGGTCTCTGGTCCCTGTCTCACCTGGAACACATTTCCCTGATTAGCACGCAGCCTGCCTCTTCACTTTCCTCGTCTTTCCCTCTTTTGCGGTATTGTTCCATGTATCTGTTTATTTCAGTTTTCTGTCCATTTCTGGTTTTTTTTGCATTGCTTTGATTTCTTCGGTGTTATCTCCACACCCTGTTGGCATTTCCATGTGTCTTTGTCTTTTTGGCACCGCCGCTCTAGCCATCCCTGTTGTTAACTGTTCATTGATTCTCGTCTGTAGCCTCGCCCCCAGTCATACTTCCTAGTTCTCATGCACCTGATCTGAGTTTCCCCTTTGTTATCAGTTCCCTTTATGTACTTGTGTTAAGTATAAGTGCTACTACCTTTTCTCTGAGACCGTGTTGCCTTATCACTAGTTAATAATGAGCCTTTGTTTTTCCAAGTGTATTTTTTCCCAGTTCTGATTTTATTTTTGTCCACGTTAATGAGTCTGCCTTGTCGTTCTATGAATTTAGATATTTGGTTACGATTCTGGCTGTTCCTAGACTCATGATCTACAAAAGTAGTCTGCTCATTGACTTGGCATTCTCACCGTTTGGCATTTGCAGGGCTCGAATTTCCTGACAGCATCGACGGCAATTGCCATCGATGCCCTGCCCGTTTGTCGTGCTGCCCACCTATAAAAGCCCCAGTTCACGGCAGCAGAATGCCGTGCCCTTTCCCCACATTGCAGAAAGTGCCCCTCGGCAAAAACACCAACCCAAAATAGATAAATCACACAGCATTTCCCATTTTTACCAGTGGCTGTTCGTCGGCCGCAAGAAAAGGAAACCAAAACTTCGCCCTTCGCAGCTTAATGACTTAAACCTTTCGCAGGTTACTTTTCTTGATCAGCAGATGCTCATAGTAATTGGTAGATGGACAGTCAAATTTATTTTAAATAGCAAATGATGACGCAAATAATCAATAGGTCTTTATAAATTAATTTGCAAGGCTTTTCGCAAGAGGACTCAACATTCCGATTTCTGCAATCTTAATATAGAAGCAAAGAATGCGATTTTGCACAGCTTATTGCTTAATGAGCCTTATCAATTTGCAAATTTATGCCAAATTGAGCTACTTGAGCGCGGAATTTACAAAGACATAGGCCTATGGTGATTTACATCATAATTTATGTCAAAGAAAACTCCTCATAATTTCGTGGTGCAATGTATAACAATGCTATCGAAAATAAATTTGACTGTCCTTTTACCAATTCGTACAAGCAACTGCCGATCAAGAAAAGTAAACTGCAAAAGGTTAAAGTCATTAAGCTTTGAAAGGCGAGGTCTTGGCTTCCCTTCGTTTCAGCAAACAAACCGCCGCTGGTTTTTACAACTGTCTTTTTCGCCCTTTTCTTGTGATCGTGGGCGCGGAATTATTCTTGAATAGTTTGTGCATCTCCTGTATTTTAAACTCCGATCTCGATGCCGTCAGGTGAAAGGAACAAAAAAAAAGGGAAAATAATGCCGAATTACAGTTGGCAGCAGCAAAGTGTGGCAAATTAACAAAGTTATATAGGTGGCCGACTGAAATTCCCTTAGATTGCGTGTTATGTGTTGATTAAACTCGGGAAGTGGTCTTTAGAGCCATTATCCAGCACTGTTGTCAGTGTGAGTGTTGGAATGATAAGAGAAAGTCATAATTTTATGGGTGGAAGAAGATGGACAAAATGGCTAAATATGATTTTTTTTTTCAATGACCCGATGTTTGATTGGCATGTCCTATGCTTGTACTTGCCTTACAGCAATGCCCAAACAATGTCCCAGTGCGATACTGAGCCAATTTCCAATATAGCAAGCAGGGAAAAAAAAAGGGAAACGTTTTCTTTCAAGAATGGTTTTGATTTGCATAGCGCACCCTGATTGGTTACTTTATGTCAGAAACATCTGAAACCACTGACCTTTACTTTTTATTAGCTAAAGTGATGACCTAAAGCTCCATGGTAGATTGCTGCTGTGCCCCCAAAGGAGCGGCAGACTTTGCTGTGGTGCCACTTGTATGGAGGCACATTTGCCGTAATGCCCCTATATTTTCAGCATGGACCACTGCAGCTTTTGCCGTGCCCCTTATCACCTGTAGTTCGAGGCCTGCATTCGGCTTGCGCCTCGACTCTGATTTAGATATCCTTTTTTGTGCTGCAGGTTGTCTGATTGTTACCAAAAAGTTTTTTGGTGCCACTTTACTTCAGTCTGCGTTTGGGCCCATTTCTCGTCATGGTACAGAGCATCACACTCCCTACTCCACCTTCTCTTCCTCCCACAGTGAGTCCTGCTGCCATCTCTTCCCAAATTACCATTTATGGTCTGTTTGCAGATCTTGACATGAGCCACTGTTTCAACGTTTTAAGGTTTAAGCATATTGGTGTGTATACGTGCTTTTGTGTGTGGACTATTTCTACAGTGTGTGTGTGTGTGTGGGTGTGTGTCTATACACAGATGTGCTCAATGGTTTGCATACCCTAGCTGCATTTGTGAAATGTTGCCATTTATTTTGAAAATATGTCTCATCATGCAAAAAAACTTATTTTATTTCATTTATTTAAGGATAGTGATCATGTGAAGTCATTTATAATCACATCGGTGTTTGGCTCCTTTTTTTAAATCATAATGATAACTGAAATTACCCAAGCGGCCCAGATCAAAAGTTTACATTCCATTGAACGTTTGATCTTGTTATATAGACACAAGGTGAAACACTCAGGTTTAAAAGGCTATTAAGGGTTAATTTTCCACACACGTGGCTTTTTACACTGTAGCTAGTGTCAATGTTAATTCACTGAGTTTGTTAGCTCACAAGTGGATGCACTGATCTCGACTGAGCCAGGGGAGCGAAAAAGAACTGTCTAAGGACCTTTGTATCAAGGTAGTTGAACTTTTAAAAGATGTGAAAGGATATGAAAAGATATTCACAGACTTTAAAATGCCAGTCAGTGCTGTTCAATGCGTGATTAAGAGGTGGAAAATTAGGAGACTTGTTGATAACAAGCCAAGGTCAGGTAGGCCAAGAAAGATTTCAGCCCAAACTGCCAGGAGATTTGTTTAGGACACAAAGAAAAATCCACAAGCTCCTTCAAGAGAAACACAGGACGCTCAGGAAAAAGGTTGTGTGGTTGTTTCAAGGAGCACAATAAGGAGGTGCTTATTAACAATGGTCGAGTCGTTGGAAGGAAGCCATAATTGCGCCAATACCACTAAAAAGCCCTTCTAAAATATGTCAGACAACACCTTGACACACCTCACAGCCTCTGGAAGGCTGTCATTTGGAGTGACGAAACCAAGATAGAATTTTATGGTCACAACCATAAGCCCCATGTTTGGAGCAGCCTGTGGTGAAAAATGAACCTTTCCCACTGAAAAGCATGGTGGTGGCTCGCTGATGTTTTGGGCGTGTGTGAGCTCTAAAGGCACGGGGCATCTTGTGAAAATTGATGGCAAGATGAATGCAGAATTCTATCATAAAATACTGGTGAAAAATGTGCATTCTTCAGCACGTAAGCTGCACATGGGATGCTTTTGGACTTTCCAGCATGACAATCACTCAAAGCACAAGGCCAAGTTGACCCTCCAGCGGTTGCAGAAGAGAAAGGTGAAGGTTCTGCAGTGGCCATTACAGTCTCCTGACCTCAAAATCATCGAGCCACTGTAGGGAGAGCTCAAACGTGCAGTTCATGAAAAGCAAACTTTTGTACAACGGTATTTGTGTATATATTTGTGTGTGTGTACTATATATATATATATATATATATATATATATATATATATATATATACACACACACACACACACACACACACATACACACGCTAACACAAATTCAGATGCACACACATACACTACACACACCCTACATGAAATTAATCATTTATTTGTATGAAAATAAGAAAACCATAACTGGCCCTCCAAGGACAATGAGATAGAACCTGTCGAAATTTCATTGACTAATATCCCTGGGGTTCCGACTCAGACGCCCCCCACATCAAGTGGGGAACATGGTGCCGTCAGCGATGCCCAACCTGACCCCATTTAAAGCTTAACTAACAACATATATTTTTTCAGTGCGTTTCCACCTCCCGATCAGTGGTGGCGATCTCCTGAACCTTCCCCCTTGCTTCGTTTACCTGAGGGAAATCACCAAACTTTAATTATCATTTCAAAGTGCTGAGCATCAGAGCCATGGCATGAGGTTGCGCGCAAGTGTTCCACCTGGAACATTCCTGCGGGACCACACCATCTCCTGCTTTTGCTTCGAAGGACGTCGAAGGAGACCCTGAAGTGAGTTGGGCTGCCTGCTCGGAGAAGCAGACAGGCGGAGACACGAGAGCGAGTTCAGCTACTCCTGCCCGATCGATGTGCCTCCCTTAACAAATGGCGCGGATTGGCAGTAACGCTGCATTCCTCGGGTTCGAGTTCTCCATAATCAAAGAACTCCGCACGACTTTGTTGCCAAAATTAGCCAGTGCTTGACACAAATATCAGCCAGACAAACATTAAAACATGAAATTAATTCTCTCGGCATGCTAAAATGAACCGAAAAGCAACCGAAAGCAGTGCTGTGTCATTGCGCTTCACAATCTTAAGGCTTAATGTTGCAGGACTGCAGAAGTTTTGCAGGAATAACTTCACACCTCTAGACTCATGAGAGGAGTTTATCTGTAAACCCACAGCCGAAGGACAAAGCCCATGTCACAGAGGGTGTACTGTTTAAGTAAATACATTTTGGGATGAAGTTCACCACCCCTGGCAGGGCATTTTTTATTCCAAACATAAAAAGGGTGGAAGCAATGTCTTCGGGGGAAGTAGGAACAGTGTTTTAAATTAAACATGGCCACTGAGATTCAGGACTGCGTCTGTGCCGGGTTCAGATCAGCGCTCGTTTCTGAAGCTGCGTGTCAGCAGGTACTCTCAGGCAATGCTGGCAGTTCTGGGCAAAAATAAATGAGCTGAAAAGTTTCATCGATTTGCGTTTGATGCCTGCAGATGAGGCTTACTTTAAAACTGCTAATGTCTCAGACAGAATCACAGCTCCGCGGTTGAATTTGTGTTAATCATAACCCCTGCTTTACCCGCAGTCTCGCACTTCACAATATTTATGGAGTAATTAGGTGATACGATACCGCGTAATTAGGCAAGCATTCGAAATGTTTCATTTTTATTCGAAAGCAGAAAGAGAAAAGACAAAGTAACACTTCAGAACAAAATACAACCAAAACACTACACAGTTTTTATGATTTCACCATGAAGTAGAATGCATTTTTAGGAGTATAAATGCGAGTAAAACACCAATTCCACAGAAGCATTCGATTCCAGTGCCAATAAAAAGTCCCCCTCAGACATAAGACATCCAAAATTCAGATTGGGTCACAGTGGAAATGGCTGAGATAAGTCACTGCTGAAAAATAAAAGAATATATGAATTAGCTTCTAGCCTTGATATGAGGAGACCTCAAAGCTGCCACACGATTGCCTTATTTTGGTGAAGGTGAGCTTTCGAGTCTGAGAAAGGATAGCAGCAAGTTCACGTTGAAATAACCTGGTTATAAAGGAGACCATTATAAGCATATTTAAGTGCACACACGCTGAGCACGTGTGCTTTATTCATGAAAAGAGAAAGGTGGAAATTCAGTTGCTCATTATAAGTAGCGTTCGCTATTCATTTGGCCGGCATCCCACGGGGTCTGCATGATCCAGTAATACATCATATTCCACCATACTGTATGGATTTTATGTCTGACGCCATTTCCTTTAGCATGCCGTGCAAGCCACTACAATTAAAATTTGGAGATTACGAGCAGTTTTAAGCCATCTCCTTTGGGAATAAACTTTGCCAGATTTTGCTTTCCTGAAACTGAACAGACCCATCCCATTTTACGGCGCATCACGCGCCATCCGTCCTATCCCAGCAACACCCCTTCAACTACTTCCTATTCTGGGGGGGGGGGGGGGGGGTTGACAGCTGTGACCAAACAACATGGCAGGGAAGGTCACTTCCTGTATGGCCCGTTTCAGCCGAGTAAGGAGAGGGAGGGCCGAGTCGTGAGAGGTGAGGTGACAGGGAATAAAAAGGAATAAATACAAGCGTGAGCGGGCAGTGATGTCTCTCGGATTTCATGGCTACTCTCTCTGCACCAGGCCTTCCTTGAGACTCAGCAAAACTGTACCCAGGCCTCCCTCCCAGTGCGATCCCTGCTGCTTCTAATTAGGAGAGGCCTTGACACAGTGAGGCGTTAATGACTGGGATATGAAGGCCCACAGAGCGCACATATATCTGGGACTGGGGCTTTGGGCCGGGCGTGTAGTGTTTTTTTTTGGGGGGGGGGTAAGTATCCCTGATCACTGCATGCTAGTAGAATCTTAACTCTGTTCTTAGTTCCCAGGTTTGGGAGAAGGTGTAAAATGTAAGAGGTGGTTATCCTAACGCGCGGTGTTTTGTGTTCGACACAACAAATATCAAATCTGAACGGCTCTAATATACGTACACAGTCCAGGCAAATTCCATCAACTGCCAACTGCACAGCAGTCTGGAAGATTTCAATGGGAATTCTTCGGCACAATGTGATGTGGGGAAGGGATCAGATCGAGGCCAAAGCAACGATGACTTGTGATAAAACTAGCCGTTTTGGTCGCCCATAACAGTTTCAGTCAGGCCAGGGTCTCCTCGTCAATATCTCGCGACTCCTGTGGGTCAACTGGGTTGTCACAGAGCATAGAAATAATTCTGAAATGAGCATCTTATTTCCTGTAGTCTGAGGTGCATAAAGACTGATATGGTGACATCACGTACTGCGAGAAGCAGTAACAGCATCCTCACTCTTCGTAGGTGTCAGTGGAGTACAAGCAGCATGAACGTGACTGTGGTCAGACACTCGCATTCTCGCATTAAAAATTAGTGGAAATAGGATGTGCTCAACCCCAAGATGAATATTGCCATAGTCATATTAAATCAGGAAATCTAATTACACATGAGAAAGGGGTGAAAAGCAGGTTACTCAGACACTCGCACGGAAGATTTCAAATGCACACCAAAGAACTCAACTCAAGAGTGGACGCTGACATAATCCAGTTAGCATTGATTGGCAATTAACTTTCTTTTCAATTTGGTTGTGTCATGGTAATAGCTGGGCAATGATGTTACTTGGAAATGATAGGAGGCAATTAACAAGGAAGACAGCAGTGGATGTAATGCAATGTAAAGTGATTAAGGTAGGTCAGTCTGCAGCAATACAGATAGCAGAAGGACCTTAAGTTAACTGCCTGCGTCGTGCTCTCTCTGTAAATATCTAGGGATTAAGAACTGCTGGAGTGGACCACTCTAGCAGTTGCTAGGTAATCAGAGCACGCTTGAAGAACGACATACTTCTTTGAGCAAATCAGCCTGGACAGACTGATTACACATTTCAATCAGGTGCATTAGTGCACGCGCTCCGCCCAGCCACGCACCATGGGCAACATGTGTTGATTACGCCCTGTTGATTAGTGTCCTGAGCTTACAGATGCAACAAGCGCCCCTGACAACAGAAAAAAAATCTGATGCGACACATTAATATTTCCAGGGTTAAATCAATTCCAACTGAGCACATATGCTCCATATCGGGCACTCATGAACCCCACAGTAGCTACGTTAACATAAAGAAACTAAAGAATGAGCGCTGCCCTCAGTGTCCCAGTAGACTGTGAGATAAGGAGAACAGGTATTGGCGCTAGCACTAAGGAAGCTATTTTGCCATGGGCCCGGCCAGCCTGAGGGCTCGTTCAAACTGCCCAGCCTAGAGGATGGTGCTTCACTGCCCCACGTCATTCCAATATATTACCAATCGCTGTCAAGGTTGACACTACAATGGATAGGGCAGATAATGAGTTGAAAACGCAGTATAGCAGGGGTGCTGTAGCTTAGCAATCAGGGAATCCTAATCACAAGGTCACAGTCCTGATTCCTGGGAGCGGAGCAGTTGAACCCCTGCACAAATTAACTATTCTGAATCGGTTAATTGAATATCCTACTGAGCGAGCACATTGCCCGTACAGAGAATGTACATTAAACTAAGATGTTAACAATAATGGAAAGTAAATGAAATGTTTATGCTGTATTTGCCAATGCGAAATAAATGCCATTATGAAGAGCCAGACAATTTCTTAAATCCAAATGGAAAGAGGCAAAAAAAAAAAAAAGTAATCATCTTAGAAATTTTTTTCTAAGAAAGAGAAAAGGTCAATAACGTCACGGGGAAAACAAATAAAACGAGTGCATTTAGGATGACATTGATCTATGAGTCAAGCTGACATTAGAATAAGCAGCGAATCAGGTAAAGACAGTGGGATATTCATACGCTCTCTTTACCAAGGTTCCTGAAAGGAGACCGAACACAAGTTAGAGGTAAATTATTCATCCAGTTTTCGCTGTTCTACACGAGTGACAGAGCTTTTCCAGGCTGGAGTCGGGCCGGAATGTGGCCGCCAGTGCCACGCTCCTGTGTGCAGCCGCTCAAAAGAAGGCCGATTAGACTAGTCTTCCGAAGCTCGATGGTACAGGCTCCGAGTCCTCCGCTCCCATGCTTAAACGGGAGTGCAAAAAACAACAGAATAAAACATGAGGCCCGGTGACAGCTGGAGTCCCCCCGCTTCTACGATACCAGGAGAAGCTGAGCGCACATGAAAAATATATTTAGCACAAAACACTTCACAGGCCTATTTACGTGGGTGAGCCAGACTTCCGATTGTAGCTGACGCATCCGCAGCTCAGGAGGCTACGACAAGCCTGATCTCATCCAGACCTCATGGATTAGGCCCACAAAGCCTGTCCGCTTACAGCTTGCACTTCTAAACGAATCAGCATCCTGGTCTCGGCTTCCTTACACACTCCAGACTCCAGCAATATCGCGGCTCCATTTCTTTAAAGCTCAGCCACTGCACTTTTAATACCCGCATATCAACAAGCCATGTAGCTGACAAATTCAATTAGTGCCAGACTCAACTGCAAGAGAAATGACATAGTTCACAATGGTTTACATATACACTGCGCTCTCTTCCTGCACGAAACGAGAACAGTTCAACGCCTTTTCCCCCTTCAGTCATGAGTATGCATGGGAATGACACATGGTTCCTTCAACCTGAACGCAATCAGTTAAACGAGATTAAGTAAGCAATTATGTTGCTAACAAAGTAATGAACCCCAGAGGGCCTTATCCAAACACTTCCTGAATGGAATGAGCCTGTCGATGGGTCAAGCAACATCCATGTCTACAGCCTCGGGCAGCCCTGCACACTGATTTTAAGCTCAGAAAGAATTAGTATTTTGAACTTTACATTGATGCTGATGAATATATTTACATATAAACAGCATTATTTACATATATTATGCACCATCAACAGATTCAGTCACATTTTTGTTTATTTGTAGTAAATAGATGAGATTAGAATACAGCATTGAATGCAATGATGTTAACTACACAGCCAAGCAATTTAGAGGGATGAATTGCATTAAACACACTTTCTGACAGAGCCGGGCAACGAGTGCTAATGTTAGAGAAGGACACAGAGGTTTAATAGCAGCCTGCCTGGAACCACAAACACCAAAAAAATGGAATATACTGCAGCATCCTAAAAATGCACCGCTGCATCCAACTTAAGGCCGATAAATTCACTGCCATACAGTAAAACAGCTCGTTTTAACCCCCATGTGCAGTTCCTCCCATCGGGACAATAAATACCTCCTCAGGCTCATCTTGGAGCATATATTTATGTCCCCAGAGCTTCATTAAAATTCATCCATTGACCCCTGAAACTGTGTGAGGCACTGCCAGCCCTAAATGCCAGGCTTTTTGCCCAGAACAAGATGACTAGAGATTTATATGATATGCGGGGCGCCATTCTAGGGCCCCTGATTATAAGGAAGTTTCTTTCCACCTGACGCAATGACACTAATTAAAGTTCCCCAACCTTGTTAGTTCTAGTCTCTTGGGCTGCTCAATAAAACACAGGAGGGTCAAAAAAATGCAGTAAACTGAAAAAAGCCCTCAGTGTTCAGGAGTTTTAGGAGCAGGCCGAGAGAGAAAACCAATAAAAGATTTGTCAAATGTCTCTCATAAACTGGTGAGGGACTGAAGCTGGATAAATTAGGGGAAGCAGAGGGAGGTATCCCAAGGTCATCAAGTGAGGTGCTGAAAGTCTGCGAATGTGTCGAAAAATGAATAAAACAACAATGAAAAATGACAAAACAAAAGAAAAAAAATCTATTCATAATTGATTTTGATTTTGAAATGGAGCCCAAATTGTTATTACATGCAGCAGCTCTTCCCATTTCCAAAAGCAAACAACAAAGCGTTAATGAGGTTGTTAAATTAGCAGAATTAGAAACCAACTTGATCTTCCTGTAATGGGAGCTTCCACTACAAACATTGTCCCACAAAAAAGACAAACTGCAGGGCTGAGGAAAAGACTAAGCTTAATCGCCAGAAGATTACAGCTAAAGAGCGCATTACGCGTTTGATGGGAAATTCTTTTTTGCAATGCCTAGTGAACGGGTAGAATTCCTAGCAGTATTTACGGTAGCATGGAAATACCGCCCCCCAGTTGAAACTACATTCTGAAATGGGATTAAAAAACACAAAAATACGAGCTTTTTCCTCCTTTCTATATGCAGTTCAGACTTGCAAGGATTTCCATATTGCATCCAAAACAACATATCTGATAACAAGACTTACTCTAGTATATGTCCGTCAAAATTCTTAATAGCGTAACAGAAAGTCCCATCTTATCTGAGGATTTTGAGCGTTGAAAAAATTCTATGTTTGCGTAAAGCAGTCCACTCACCTTTACTGGCACTGTCCACATGCTCCAGCTCATCCGGAAACTTCAGGATCTCAGGATACTTCTCCTCACATTTTTCTGCCAAGAAGTGGAGAAGTGTCGTCTTCTGGTCTGCCGATTTAGTGTCTCGAAGCTGAGAGACACGAGGGGAAAATATTTTCAAACTCTTTGAGGAAAGAACATCCAACCATCTCTGAATGTTTAGTTCTTTTCTGCAGCCACAAAACAGAATTACTTGCATAATGAGTGCTGGGTTAGACGTCCAAACCTTCCACCAAGAAGGCTGGAGGTACAAGAGCCCCTGTTGTCACAGTATTGGGCCCTTGAGCATGACACTTACCACTCCATTCCCTCAGGAAGGATTGACCACCTGCACTTTAATGTAAGTTGGTATAAATAAATACACTGAATAAATGAGAGATAAATTATTATTATCATTATTATTGTTATTGAGGTTGCCCAAAGGCATTCCTATATTGTTTACCCTGGTTTCCCATCTGTGTCGGCGTTAACGCCATGTTTTTTGGTGCAGCCAAGATCTCAGAAACTGCTTGGCACGCTGGCTTCATACTTTGGCGTGTCTTCATAATGTCTAACTGTGCAGGCACCATGTTAGGTTCACCTGGGTCAAAGGTTGCAGGATAAATGAAGCCACTTCAGGCAACCTCTCTTTTTTTTTGCTCTGCAAAAAAAGACATTTGCTATTTATATTTACTTTTTTTATTATTTTTGAGGTAGAACACATCGCTGCCAGCTGTACAACCATTCTCATTTAAAAAAAGAAAAAATAAAACAGCTCTGAGATTTTTTACCCTGACTTAATTTTTTTTATCTATACAAACGTAAAGTTCAAAATACAATGATGATGAAGGTTATTCTCAATTCAGAAATATGAAAAGAACACACATACAGAAATGTCAGTTTTTTTCACTACCTGGTCATTTCAGTTAATGTGTATTGACTGACCCTTCATTTGACCCCCTCCCTCTTCATTGGAGGTCAGGGGAAGTTCAAAATCAAAAATGTACGCCTGACAGTCTCCGGCTAAAAGTTTATCCGCATTTGTCGAGGTGTGAGTGAGTATCTGTCGTGAGCTGAGGAAACCGAAGAGAAACACTGGGGAATAACACCACCCTGTCATTGTTCCTCGGAATAGAAAATGGTGGAGAAGATCGAGAGGCATCCAAATCGCTTTCTTTCTCCCCATAGAGTAAAGCACATCATATAAAGTATTACTCGAAGCTTATTGAATTAAGCCCAACTGAACGCATACCCAGTGGAAAGAACAGTGCAGTTAAATAGTAATAAAAATGAAATAAATGAAGAAATTAAAAAAGTGCTTACAGACAGAAGTCCTTGGAGAGTCAGCCAGCAGTGTAATCTCTAAGGCCCATTATAAAAGCTGAACACTTGATATTTTTGTGTGACCTTTCAAATGGAGGTCTGCAGCTCCCATCACAGGAGGACCGTGGAAAAAAATCCTCTGTCCATTCTCCTCTAAAACCCAGCACTGATTTCTGAGCGATTGGCTTCTTGATGCATTCATCCGTGCATACACTGTCTGCTTGATGCACCAAAGAATATTTTTTTTTGTTCTTGCCTTTTCTTTCTTCCGTCAGGTGAGAACGATTGCGTTAGGGGAAATATATTTCAGTCAGAGGCGTGAACACTTCAGCATCGTGCCTCGCGAATCAATCAAGCTGGCAAAGATGTCAGCCTATATGAAGCTTCAGCCTCCAATTTAAAATAAAAGATATCATTTTGGCGGCAGCCGCACACCTGGAGGCCCAGTGTGAGACGAGGCCCCCCGGTCCTGACCATCACAAACTACCAATGATTGGTACATTCAGAGCAGCATCATAGTACTCCTGTTTTTTAACCTTCTTTTAACCAAACAGTCCTGAGCAATGGTGAAATGATACAGCAATGCAGCATTGTTTGGTGCCAAACTGATTGAGAGTAAATATTTTATAAAGAAAAGAGGAAAAAAAAAACAATTTCCCAGTGTGCAACATCTGTTCAACAGTGTTATGGTGCCATCATCTCACACATTAGCATGTCAGCATAGCACTTGCTAACAGCTGATGAATAAGCATGTCAATAAGTGTATGATTTGCTTCAGCTCAGGAAGCTGAGGGAGTTTATTATTCACATTTTTGCTGAATTACTTCATTGCATTTGTAAGTAACTCTGAGGGACCTATTTTAACGATGTAAGCGCACAGTCTGAAGTGCATTTAGGGTGCGTCAAAATCTTATGTTTAAATCGCATGTCTTTGCTAGTTTAATGGCAGGTTACCAGAGCGCAATGCAATGCACACGGTTCAAAGGGCTCATACTTAATGTCTTAATCACTGGCGTAACATGCAATAAAGCAATCAGAGTGTGATCGCCCATGCCCTTTAAGAGCCAAATGTCCGTGCGCCTTAGCAAACTGCTACTATAAGGGCGTATTCACCAAGCGGCAATGGGGGGGGTGGGGGGGGGACTAAATGCTGCAGATGAAGTGTGAGAGTATACTTTATATAAAAGTATGAAACCTGAACACAGTTATCTCCAAAAATGTAATAAATTTAATTTTTTAAACATTGTTCAAAATTGTTTCATTCATACCCAGATGTTAAAAATTATCATAATGTATATGATAGGGCTGCAGTTGAACTTTTTATTACATTAGAACTTGAGCATAAAACAAGCAAACTAATAAAAATGATGCTAATTCAGGGTCACAGATGAAAAATAATTACGGCTGGTAGGGAACGAACAACAGAAATTTAAAAAAGTGAGAAAAACAGCCAGTGAGAAAGAGACAAAAATAATGATATTTTGATTATGCTATATCGTAACCCCTTGAATAATAACCAACGGCAGTGAAAAGAATTTGCTTCCGCTTGGCTGATGATTGAAGGTCTAGTCAGATATAAGGAAGAAATTCGGATTAATTAGAGACGGTGACAACGGTGTCATCTGTTGCTGCAACTAAACGCGCTGCTTTTACTGCCCACTTCATTTGTCAGCCAAACCGAAAATAATAGTGAAGACATTTCAAATGAAATGCAGAGCTTGTGTTTGATAATAGTAATGGGATATATGGGATGCAGGCACCGTATTAATGAATCCGGTTGGATGCAAAATCGCTGATGACGAGTCGCCCCGTGCACAACTTATCCAACAATCCGAAATGCATTTACAGCACTTCAAACACTTGTTGTTACAGTTTGTGTTTTGTGTGATGGAACAAAAATCAACGCACTGTTTTAGACATGCTGTGTCATGGATTTAATACATAGGCAAACTATTGTCCCCGGAAAGCCACCCCTCCAGGAGGGATCTTTGAGAAAACGGCAGGAATGACAGAGATTGCCAAAATCAAGAAGTCGTGGCATTGTGCAGAATAATCTGAAATACCTACACGTGTACACTCACCTGTTGAAAAACCAATTACCTGATCGGACGGGTATAGCATGCTCTGATATGCTGATGTTGGTCGCACTAACCATTCTGACATGCATTTTTTAAATATCTTGACCATAATCTTTCACATTGTAATCTCTTTATTTTTTGTCATTTGCATGAGTGGGCCTGCATAATGCTATCATCTATGCACCCTGAAATTCGCAGTCAAAAACTGACCATTGACTTAAGACTAGGTTTTTGTTGGTCAATAGCACAATCGCTTTTTGCCATCTCAAGACAGCAAGGTGCCATGAATGCGCCAGGCTACAACTCATCTCATAGACCAACATGTCCATGGGTGCTCAGTTTGGCACAATTACACTTCCTATTAATGCAAACTGGGCACTGGACGGGATATTAACTACTGCACCAGGACATAAACTAGCCCTCTTTCTAACACCCATTGCAAAGAGTAAAACGAGTGTCTTTGCTCCTTTAAGACTGCCGCAGAGGGCACTTTCAAGTCCAGTGTCCACGCGGCATAAATAGCGAATACATTCGCACCAAATTGTGCACGCGTGGAGAAGGCAGGCGTGCTCTTAAAATGTGTTGCAGTCAGGTGCTCTTCTAGCGTGTTGCTATCTTGAAGAAGCAGACAGCTCTTCCACGATTCACTGACAAAAACCGGGTGTAAAGTCATTAGTCAAATTTTAACTGCTTTTTAAGGGCACATTCTAAAGACAGTATTATGCGCCTTTGTGGGCGAGTGCACAACGTGCGAACCCTCGACTCGTTACACAGGGCTGAGCACACATGCAAACAATTAAGAATAACAATATTAAAATGTGAAAGATTATTATCGTGAAAATCAAGATATTTAACAAAAATAGTTGTCATAATGACGAGAGCGAAAGCTCTGATTTATTTAAATTGTGAGTTAACGTGGTTCATCTTCATCCACGAGATTAGCGATCCAGCGTACAAGATTATATATTTTGGTTTTTGTAAATTATTCAGAATAAAGCCATGATTCCGTAAGAATAGCGAACTGTGCCATTCCTGCAGTGTCCTGGGAGATAAGGATGAGGAAGTACAAGACACATTGACATTAACTCCTGTTACTGAATCCGAAATTAGATCAATTCTGAATAATTGTACAGCTAAAACGTCTGTTGACGCAAATCAAATAGATATGAAATTACTGAAAACACTAACCAACGTAATTGTAACTCCACTTACGCATATATCCTTCTCTTGCGGAGTGTTTCCAGATAAAATGAAGATAGCAAAGGTTATCCCTCTCTACGATAGTGGGGATAAATATGATTTCTCAAATTATCGACCCGTCTCGATTTTACCTCAATGTTCAAAAATCTTAGAAAAACTCTTCAATGATAGATTGGACAATTACACTGATAAACACAAACTTTTATGTGACAGTCAGTATGGGTTCAGGAAAAAACATTCGACAGAACTTGAATTGAGATGATCAAAGATTCACTAGATTCAAAGCTATATTCTATAGGTATATTTATTGACCTAAAGAAGGCATTTGACACTATAAATCACGATACATTGATTGAAAAACTGTATAAATATGGAATAAGAGGGACCGCGTTAAAATGGATAAAAAATTATTTAGCAAATAGAACGCAATTTGTACAGATGGGCAATAATAAATCAAATTGCCTGGACATTACCTGTGGAATTCCTCAGGGCTCGGTCATAGGTCCTAAGTTGTTCATAATCTACATAAATGACATTGTTAAGGTATCCGATATCCTAAGATTAATTTTATTTGCGGACGACACGACTATTTTTTTGCTCTGGTGCTGATCTCAACCAATTAGTCAAATTGGCTAATAATGAAATGTCTAAACTTCACACTTGGTTTAATGTAAACAAACTATCATTAAATCTTACAAAGCCCAAATTTATGATATTTGGGAAAAAAGGCCTAAAGGACGACATAGACTTAAAAGTAAATGGTATCAGCATTGAAGAGTAAACGCATATAAAGTCTTGGGAGTTATGATAGATAATCTCTTAAGCTGGAAACCGCATGTAAATTTAGTTCAAAGAAAGTTAGCTAAAAGTGTATGTATTCTTTGGAAAATGCAGAAATTATTAAACATCAAATCTCTTAAAATAATCTATTCAGCCCTCATAGCACCCCATCTACATTACTGCGGTGAAGTATGGGGTCATACTTACAAAAATACAATAGAACCTTTATTTAAACTACAAAAAACTACAAAAAATGGAACTCATACAAATGATTTGTTTATTAAGGCAAAGCTTGCAACTTGTCTACTTGGGATATAATAATTTCTTGCCCAAAAATGTACAAAACCTATTTCTTCAGCGTGACTGCATGCAGCACACCAGAAGTAGGATGTTATTACAATCAAGCAAGGTCAGAACGACACGTAGGGAGCATTCCCTATCTGTGGCTGGAGTCAGGGCATGGAATGTACTTGATGATAATATAAGGATGGCTGGAGAGCTGAAGGTCTTCAAATATTTGTTGAAATGTGCATATCTGAGTAACTATAAACATGTTCAATCTTGTTAATTGTATCCTGTTACTGGACGCTTCAGACTAACCGAAAGGCAACTCACATGCCCGACATGCCCGGATGGGACATTCCCGGCCGGTTACGTCATGGATTCATGGGGAAAGTGTCGTTCGCTGTGTTTCACAGTCCTGGACATGAGGATGTAGAGGATGTGCTGCCTCTCATCTACTCCAAATTAGCTGGAACAAATCGAATGATCAAGAATGGGGTTTTCGGGATAATGTCGCTTTAGATTCAAATGCCACTCTTGATCCAAGTTATATGAACACTCACTTAATCAGCAATTATAATTCTTATGATATTCGTAAATTTCATGATCTTACTTTCTGACGTTAAAATGTAGCGTACAGGGACATTAACTCTACTGTGATTTACAATCCTTATGATATTTTAACCATTACCAAACTTTTTTTTCTGGAAGCTGGGGGCGGGACTCTGATAAGCGATTTCGCTTCTCCCGCAACCCTTTCGGTCATGATACATGTTGTGTCGTGTTGAAATTGTCATGAAATGATTTACAATCATGCCGAAATTTAAAAAAAAAAAAAAAAGAAAAGATCCCACCAAAGGGACTGCCATTTCGAGACCATGGTATATCACGCCGAATCCTGAGTGAATTTCTGTTCAATTGAAAAGACCAAACGCAAGTTAGTTCATGTATTTGCATGGTCACCAAGGAGAGGTGACTGCAACCAAGAAATATTTGAAGAAATGAGTGTAAATGAGAATGTGCTAATAATATATGAGATGTTTATAATATTTACATAGTCTTTTTCTCTTGTAATAATTTTCTTTTCCTCAGTTTCTCAGCATAGAAAGCATATTTGCTACGTCACAGACATTTGCGTAAGTCCGGGACGGATGCCCATTATCTCAAAATCGATTTTGAAACGAACTGACCCACAAAAAAAATATCTGCAACCCGTTTGTTCCGCTTAAGTTATCAAATACACAACTCCGCATTGAGTTTTAATGTGCATATCATAATTTACAGTTTGGCAGACAGACAAAGCAACAGTAAAAGTGGAACTTTATTAGCATTAAAGCGACGGATTAAATTATGGTCACCCTCTATAATTAATCCAAATTTTTTCCATACATCTGACATCGTCTTCACCAAAAGTGATTTTTGTTCTTCTGTCATAACAGTTGATCCATGACTCTCCCAGCCTCACCGCCAACAGAGCAGAAGCAAGTCCATCTCACTCCGGCTGGATGTCATTCAAGGGGTAACAGTACCATTTTATTTTTTTTCGCTCTCATAAGCTTTTATTTTCCTCACTCATTTTAATTTCTCTTGGTCGTTGTCTAATCTGCATGTAATTATGCTTCGCCCTGCAACACTAAATTAAAAGTTTTTTTCATTTTGTTTGCTATTCTATACGCACATGCAGTTGCGATGCTGAAACTCACGGTGTATGAAGACTTTCTTCATTGGAATATGATTAAAACAATTTTGAACAATATTTAAAAATGTGTTTCTTATTATCTAACATTTTTGGACATTATCGAGATCAGGTTTCAGTAGCAGTTTGCTCATGCGCCGTCACTTCGGGCACAAGTTGACCGATAGTGTTTTTCCGACTCTTGGGAAAATGCACTCACAAAACCAATTCATGAAGTCGCAAGAGCATATGGGTTTAAAAGGCATGGGAGATGACATTCTGATTGGTTTATTTCAGGTTACACCCAAAACACGCCCATGATTAATTAAACAAGATGTGCTTGTGAAACACTGATGCCCCCGTACATAACATGCCCATGCTAACCATTAAAGGCCTATCACGAGTCAATCAAAGGTTAAAGGTCAAGGTCACTAGGTCAACATTCATTACCTCATCAGAAAGGCCTTATTTTAAGGAGTACATATGCCAGGTATCAAATGCCTATTACTAGCTAATGAGAAGTTATGGCCCAAGTTAAAGTTTTTGTCACCAAACGTCATGCTCCAAGGTCAAGGTCAGAAGGGCAAAAGTCATGACCCTATCTGAAATGCCTTCTCACAAGCAATGCATATGCCAAGTATCAAAGTCCTATCATGAGCCGATCAAAAGTTATAGCCATGGCAAAGTGCGGACAGAAGGACAGACAGATGGACAGGTGAAAAACTATATGCCCCCGAAACTTCGTTTACAGGGGCATTAAAATTAAGTACGACCGCTTTGAACTTCGCACCTTAATAACTCACCATTACAATAGATCAGGATGGATTAGGATGCGCCCAAAATACACTTACCTCACGCACTTCAGACTGTGAGTTTAGATCGTTAAAATAGGGCCCTAGACCAGGTTTTTGTCAGTCAATAACACAATCCTTTTTTTGCAATCTCAACATAGCAATGTACGACAAATGTGCCTGACCGCACTTCAATTTACAACGAACATGCCCATAGGTGCTCAGGTTAGCTCCTAATAATGCAAACTGGGCGCTGGATGGGATAATGACAACGGCGCTGGTACATAAACTATTCATGACACTGGCATCACTCTTTGCTCCACCAAGCGTCAGTTGAAAGATAGAGCCCTGAATCTGTTCATACTTAACCCTTTATTGTGGACATCGGTGGTGGTCGACTATGCAGATATAAAATGCCTTCAGTTCCTCAGCCACCATGGTCTGAAATAGATATGCTACATCATCTCTTCTCAGTTTATTACAGCATAGTAACACGGAGAGCTACATTACAAAGCAGAATGTAGAGGTGGTAACAGTAACTGGATGCATTACATTCTGTGGAGGGGGAGAGAAAGAATCCCCCATGGGGTGTTTCACAGAAGAGTGCCTCAATCCAGCCAGAAAAGGACCGTTCTCCATGATGACGTGGAAGTTCTCTAGATTAACATTATTTCCCCTTTTGTACTGACCTTGAGTATTGCCATCACAACTGCTCATATCAGCTAGCGCAGGTGCAAACATTAGATTTTCCTCAAACAAATGATGTTTTATTGCATTGGAAAGCTGATATCATGGAGAATAAGTTGATGTCATTGTAGCTGCAATACGGAGATTAATCCTGAGAGTTAGACACGCAAAGATAACCCCAGCAGGAGCACTGACGTCTGCGTTTCGTCGTGACTGCACCGATTCCAGCAAATCCAGTGCCGGAATGGCACTGGATTTCGGTGTTGGATTCAGTGAGTGTAAAAGTGGAACGGTCTTGAGCTTGATCTTGTGCTTGACATTTGTGGCGTATAGCAATTAATTTCATCCGAATTTTGCACTATGGCCTTTTGCTAAATTAAAAAAAAAAAAAAAAAAAACTGTGCAATTAATGAAAGTGATTTTCAGCCTGCACTCCTCTTTGACTCTAAATATCTTCACATTGAGGTTCAGAACTTAGAATGTCTGCCGTGTGGAATTCCGTTCCTTAATACTGGAGACTGTGCAGAAGAGTATAGCGCCCTGCGTTCTCCAAGGCTCGGTCTCTCCAGGCACAGCAGATCCCTCTACGACCTGAAACAGGTGATGTGTTATCATTCTCAAGCGCACCGCAACCAACCTACTCCACCCCCACAATGCACAGGGGTTGCATACCGAACCTGATATAACATTCACTGCCATCTCAATGTTTATGTCCTAATATTTTTCAGAAAGATCTACAGACTCTCAAGGCATAAACATAAAGCAGCACAACAAGCACTGAACAGGATGTGGATATTTCCTGCAAACATCAGGGCTACACCGTGTCATGGGTTCAATCATATCTTCCGCTGACTAGAATAAGTACCAGACTGCAGGTACATCCTACAGCTCGGACTGAGCTCAAGTACAGGAGAGAGCCAGCATAGTTGACAAAGGTGTCAGGGAACTAAAATGCAGAAAAGTTGCTCCAGGACTGGAGTATGTATATATGGGAACGTGCGGGAATTACAAGACCATGCAATCAGAGTTAAGATGGGTGAGCATTTACTCTGAATAATTGCACCCTTTTTGTGAGGGAAATGTAGAGGACCGTTAATTATCGATGCTTCTCATTTCATTGGTCACCAAATATAAACCACTAAACATTATCTTTTTTGATGGAAATTTTCAAAGATGAAAATAAAAAAATTGTATCCCGTTGCTGCCAGATAGCTCTTGGGTAAAGCATCGCGTTGCAAAGCAGAAGTGACTATCACGTCACGGGTTCGAGCCCCGCTACATACCAGCTGGCTGCAGTCGGCACCTTTTTCAGAGTAGTGCACAACAGGCTATTGTGCTACAGGGATGCAAAGTGGGAAGGGACTGTAGGAAAGGGAAGGGAAAATAATAGTTGCCTTTTTTGTTGCTCAAGCGCCTCCTGTTGGCCAGCCGGGCGCTCATCAGGAAGATTCTAAGCCTGGGCATGTCCGGGTATCCTCTGTCCTCATTCTGAACTTGCAAAGATTCAACCAATGAGTGTATAAGAAGCAGTGGCTGACGGGCACGTGCCTCGGAGGAGAGCCACGAACTGTCTACACTCTCCTGCATTGGCAGCAAGGGGTCGCATACGAGCAAGCTTTGTACATAGTTCACCAACTGGGCATTCCAGATTCGTAGGGGATTGGAGATGCCAAATTTATAAAAATAAAAATAAAAAATAAAAAAGCATCCCCACTGTTATTTAATTGTCGATCGTCTTTTTTTTTTTTTTTTTTTTAACCATCGAACACATAAGAACCATTGACAACTACAGGCCAGGAATTCAAGCCACTCCACCCTGACTTCATTCTCTCCATTATTTTCCTCAGAACTTGTAGAAGAAAAAAACTGCAAAAATAATAATTAAAATTTAAAAAAATTAACTCTAGAGTTCATCAAAAAGTCCAGCTCATGGAGCCTAAGCGCTGAGCATTTTGAGTGAGCCCAGTGCAGCTAAATGTGCCCTGAGCCAACCAGAGAGAAGCTTTCACTTTCAGCATGAACATAACCAATGCATTAATGGTTCAGAGTAGTGAGATCAAAGACAATCTATAATAACAGCTTCATGTAAATAATGTCAGGGATACTATGACAAGGAAGACAGAAAATGTTATTTTAGTTCGTCCATTGCTAAAAATGGCACGAGGTACACTACCCTATTTCTTTCATTTTTAACCATCCTGTAACTGAACTAAAGAGCACAATGTCCAACACGTCCAAACACTGGAATAACTATGACGTTCCGTACACCAATGATGGAAAATTCTTGTTTACGAACACTGACAAGGTTCCACTAGGACAATCTGCTCTAAATCTTGCGGGATTAGTTCAAATTCCTTGTGCAGGGATGGAATCATTCATCATCATGGTGAGTGAACCATAGTGATGTGCTCAACTAAGCACATCTTGGCATGTAATTATCTATTCAAAACAGGTTCTATGATCAATAAAGCTTTTAGCAAGTTGAGGCCTTTGTTTCCTTTTCAAAGCGAGGAAGCCTTACTCAGATTAAACAGCAACTGTTCGCAGGTAGAATGAATTGCTGCAAACATGCCAACCAGAAAAGCTTGAATTGATTAATCCATTAAGAAAGCATAATTCAGCAATTGCTTTACCACCAGTGCTATGCCATTCATCAATTTATCAGAGAGCTTTATTGCCCTGCAAACTTCTCAACATGCTCCTTTCAGCTGGTGCAATTCATACAAATGAAACCGCAAATAATCTCTGAATTATTATTGGACTGTTTCCTGCGGAGTTCCCAATCCCTCCCCCCATTTTAAATGGCACTCGGTATGAGCATCCATTATATAAATCGCTTCCAATTTCTCCCCCGAGAAATTGGCTATAACGGACAGCAGGCTGGGGACATGTCACAGCTGCAATCACTGAAATGACAAAGCTTTACAAACGACTTGAAATGTGCTACTGCTGGGGGAAAGAGAAGAGGAGGGGAAAAAAAAGCAATAACATTGTAAATATGTCCCCATTTTCTGTAGAATGACCCTTTAATCTGAACAGATGTTTTGTCTGGGATCAAAGTGTTTGTTGTTCCAAGCGCCTGCGAGAGCTTAAACAATGACTAAAATAATAAAGAAAATCTGACAAATGGCAAGTTTTGGTTTGCCCCATTCAGCCACAATAAAAGCGTATTCTCTCCTCCTGTCGGCATATTGAGCACCACAGCCTGCATTGAGGGGGGGGGGGCCTCCCATTTCACAAATTATTTCTGCTTTGCTGACTGGGTGATTCCCCCCCTTCTTTCTGGAGTTGACGCGAGGAGGAATTTCAACTCAGCACCTCGGCAAATTATCTTCGGGCTGATATCAACTGCTGCTTCGCCTCCTATCTCGGCGGAAAATCTGCAGAACGGTTAATACGGAAGTAATCATGAACGCTCCGCTGCAGATATCAAAACAAGGCCAGCCGACTTTCCCTGTGGATGCACCTCCCGAATCCTAATGCCATTCTCTGTATTTAAGCAGAATGAAGACTCGCGCCCGCTCAGCCGAGGGGTGTTTACCGATTGCCGGCGGGGCCTCGGCAGCAGGCAGGTCGGCCAGGGCACAGCCGGGCAAGATAACGCGCTTTAAAGGCTCAGCCCATTTCCATAAAGAAACCCGGTCGGCACGCCTGCCTTCTCCAATTTCCGTAGCCATCACCGAAACAGGGCTTTGCTCAGGAAAACATCTTTGAACACTGTTTTCTCTATAACCCAAACTTTTTTAAAAGATCTTTTTTGCGGCATAAGTCATAGTTCTGCCGCACTGCTGAGAATCTCAACTACAATCAGAGCTTGAAAAAACAAGCCCTTGCTTTGATTTTGCTTCAACCTGTCAAAAAAAATAAGGAATGACACCAATGAATGGAACAGTGCAATACTTCTCAAGTCAGTAGTATGCCACTTCCTGTTATAAACTCTATTTATGACACGTCGTGCTTCAAGAATATAAAGAAGCTTGTCGTGTGCCACGTCAAACATAACTGAACAGCGCGCGCCATGTTCCTTAAGATTTATTAACGGCAGGTTCACATCGCTGCCAAAAATAGCTCAAAATAATTGCTCCTAGAGGCTAAGGAATTCCATTTTGGCCATCTTCAATAATGTCTGTCACTCCGTGACGTTGACATGGGTGCAGGTGAACGCAAATGCGCGCGCATATTTTGCCATGCACAATGCAATTCCCCCGGAGGAACGTGGGGTTGACAGCAAACGTCGTACGACATCACTCAAACCTGGGTGATGAAGGGCTCGCCTGCCAATCACCATCATCCAAAACAAATCGCGAACACGGCCAGTCAACAGGATTTACAGCTTGCGATCGGCGAGCGCGAAGAGCTGATGGCAGTGAAGCAGTGGAGGGCACGTATTTGAGCCAGCTGCAGGGGTGTCGTGAAGCTTTACTGCCGTGAGCACTGCTGCGAGAATGCAAAGGCAGCAACCAGTGCTACGGACCGCAGCGGTTCGAGACGATCCCACGTGCCCATTATTGGAAACACTTCATCACATCAACAATCGCTGTTTATTCAAGGGCTGTTGTTGCATATTTATCAGAGGAATAATTAAAAGACATTTTCCAGCTCATCACCAGCCTCTCTGAAGAAATTAAACCTGGAATCTTATTAGATATTTATAGCGCAGGTCATTACGGCGTATTAATAACCGCGGACTCGTAGCTGCTTGATGTGTCGACTCAAAGGCATTTTGCACCTTGAAACCACAAGGACTCAGCTCCTCTGATCTTGAAAAATTAAAGGGACAGATGATATTACCTGTTCCTCTCTGCTAATCAAGATGGCCTTACAGTCACACAAGTGAGCACTCGATGGGCAAATGCTTCATAAATATGGTACGAGCTCAGAAGCATTAGTGATGATTACCCGTGGCAGGGTGCAGCGTTCCATATGGGCAGCCTGTCTACACCATTCACTCAAGTAATCAACAACCAGACCGGGCTGCATGTTATGGTATTTTACATAAATATGAGAGTAATACGAGTCAATTCTTTTTGAAAAAAGAATGTTTATAAAATGTAGAGAGGTGTCATACAAATCACTGCTGAAAATACAGTATATAGCCTTTTAAAATTCCAAAAGTCACAAAATATCACCAAAACCTTTCCAGGTGAAACTACAAAATGGATGAATAAATATCTCAATTTCAGTTTATGCAAGCATGGGGATATACAAACACACACAGTACAAACAAAAAAAACAGAGGTGCCATTTGATAAGGTTCCAAGTTCAGAGAAGTTACATATTCCAGGTTCACACACGCACGAGTTGACACTGTGGGACCTGATTTTACACTACTATCTCACAACACAACAGATCATTAATGCTGGTTTTACTCAGCTGCTGCGAGTAAACAGACTCCACAACAATTCAAACAAGCAATCACTCACTCAGTCATTCAGTACAAAAATGCACACAAATATAACTGAAACACAATAATTATCACATTTTGAGAATGCTTCATCCTCCTCTATGATGTAAGAGCACCTGTTTACTGACAGATTGGCCAATGAGTTGCTGCTATAGCGCTATGACCTCATATCCTCACCAGAGCAACGCAAATGCCAAGGTGTGACTGCCGCAACTTTTTTTCGATTTTTTAAATCTATTTTTTCAGACCGAATGAACGGACTACACTCGCGTCTGCCAAAGTCTGCTAAAGCGCAGCCCATGGGAAGCTTGTTCCATATTCATCCCCCACTGTAATTGCAGCACTGCTGCAGGAGATGCATGCTGAGAAAGCTAATTAGCACGACGCACCTCTGCGCGCCCAATCCGACAATCCTCCTGTCATACGCCTCACAGTCGTCATCTCCGCAACACTCCCCACAAAACTGGGATCAATCATCTGCACACACATGGTAATCACAATTTAATTTCATGCATTTCAAATTCTTAATGTAAAACACATTTGTTGTCGTACCCCCAAACTCTCAATATGGCCTCCCAAAGCCTCTGCTACTCAGCTGTATTTATCTTATGGCATTAAGACTAGATACTGGTTTCCAGGATCCATAAACCAAACTGAACATGAGGACATCAAGCCATTTTACTGTGATATGTTGAACTGAAAACAGTATAAACGGAGCATTGGCACGCTGGCCATTTTCCTCACCGACAAATACATCAAAAGAAAACCTTAAGAAAGATGTAAATATTACGCAAAATAAAACGGTAGTAAATGACAGTAGCGTGCCTTGGAAGCCTATTTTTTTTTACTCGTCAACTTAAGCAAATGTCAAAGGTGCCTTACCCCTGACAGGCCTGGGCAGGGGAGAGGAGAGAGCACCCTTCTGACATTTATTGAGTACAGAGGGACCTCGGAGCAGAAGTGTTGGAACCCTGTGGTTTCAGGTGATTAGGCCGTCTTTAAGTTTATTTGACAGAACCGGACGGTGATTAGCACAGTGAGGTGAAAATCATTGGCATGACAGAGTGCCAGCAGTCATGGACACGAGCTGACTCTAGGAGCCCTTCCATGAACATCTGCGGCTCTCCACCTGAGGACTCGCACGCTCCATTCGTACATTTCACAGCTCCACTAATTGGAGAGTGCAACTGCAAATAAGATCACTCTGGTGAGTTACCATTGACTGAATACAAAGTCATATCTGTTACAAACTGGGTTGGGGCCATTTGCAGGATCAACGATAAGCCACAAGAGCATGTGCATAATGAGGAGGACATGGAGAGATGAAAGAAGGCTTGGACAACCCGCAGTGCCTAATAAATCGCTCATTAATAAAAGATGTAATGTAGGAGGTTCGAGAAACCCTTTCTAAATGATCCAGCCCCAAATCACACAAAAGCAGCAACTTATATTTGAAGGGCAATCAAGGTGACTACAGCTAATCACGCCAAGGGAATTACGAGCCAAACAATCACTCCACAAGAACACCCCACAAGACTGCTGGAACGTGGAAAACCAATCAGACAGACAGACGGGTTGTGACAGTATCAAAATTGAGGCGGCAGAAAATAACTCAAAGTAAGTGGCTTTCTTTCTGAAACATTTAAAAGTAAACAGGCCTAGGTGCCAATTATGTGAATATCCATCGAGTGATTATATAAAAATCGCAGACAATGAAATGCCGCAAGAGCGCACAATTTCGGAAGGCCAGTTTTAGAAACAGCACACACACACAGCTACATGAATTCACGTAAAATCACGCACATTCCAAGAGAAATGCTACCAAAACATCACCCAAATGAATCACACAGTGAGTAGACTAACCAGACATCGGAGCGGATGAGTACACCCGAGACAGCACCGTACTATGTACCCGGCCTCGGACTCAGGCTGTGTTGACTGTGCTAACAGGAAAGGATCGAGCGGCCCCACGTTCAGGTATCCTAATTTTACCCAAACTTGCTCTGTGCCCATAGGTTGCACTACCTCATGTGGGAAATGGCGCATTTATTGGGCTTCTGTGCCAGGGCCCAGCATTCTCATTGTTCCAGGTAGACCCATTAATCTCTCCCGACAGGTCCACGAGGAGCCCCCGCTATTTTCCGCACTTGTTTTCCCACCATGATTTTCCCTGATTGCAATGAATTATTGAGGCTTGCTTTTCAAGCCCTCTCCATACCAATTGTGATGAACGGTGATTTTCCCATCTTCTTCTTTGAGCAGAACCCTTATTTCCAAAGCATGTTCTAAGACAAGGGGGAAAGTTCTGCTTTGCATGATATTATGTAGATGCAGGTGCATCTAGGGGTAAAAATCTTAGCTGCACAGAACGAGCGCCAACACCAACCAGCCAAAAAATGCTGCTGGAATACACAGACACAACAATCTTCTGAAAGCAGTTTGAAAGGCCGCTCAGTACGCTCATGCGGTTTCAGAATCATTCAGCACAACAGGAATTATTAATTTGCACCACATGGCATGCCTTGCTCATCACTGTGGTCAACAGAATTCCTAAATGTGGCAAATAACGCAGGCGTCTCTCGTGACTGAAGCCGTGTCACTCATACCTATTTCTCCATTGTAAAGCCGCTTTTGCACCGGACGTAAATAAATGTTTCGCATGACAGATTACATTCAAAGTCAATGCGAAGATGCGAATACACGCGTTTCGCGTGTATTCGCGTCTTTGCATTGACTTTAAATGTAATCTGTCGCGCGAAAAAAAAATCGTTTCGCGGCCGGTGTGAAAGCGGCTGAACAAAACCGTGGGTCCTAGAGACATTCCACTTCTCAGCAGTGCAGTACTTTGAACTGCACGCGTCATATCGAAAGACCGTCATTCGAAAACTTCCTGCCACCAGCTCGAAATCGCTCAAAGAGCGACTCCCCTCAATCAGGCCTGTGAGAAGACCAAGGCGTCCTCAGAGCATCAGTGACACGTAAGAGTCACATCCTGAATGTTTTCTTCTTTGCTTCTCCAGCAATCAGTGTTGGTTTCCAGTGCTGTGTCTTTTAATCAATTAATCATTGCTTTGTTCATCTGCCCTCTCTTCATGTATATTTGCGTGTCTGCATGCATCCGAATTGTCAATTGGCTGGTCAGTATATTACATTATGGTTTTTTAGTTTCCCCTTTCCTGGATTGTCTTGTTCTCTTCGTTGTGCTTTAATCCAGTTCCTAGTCTACCTCTCTGAAACCTTCTGTTACTGGAAATTACTAGAAAACTTCTGTAACCAGTTTTTCAGGGATTGTCTCCCAGTGTTCAGTGGCTTTAAGAGTGCTGATCTCACCCGGTCGCTGGATTATTTTTCATAACCAAGTTAGGGGGAAATTTCCAGTTACATGCAATCTGATTTGCTTACAATTATAGTTAGGTACAATCTGATTGGCTGAAGCGTGGCCACAGAGGAAACGGAACCACAAATTGGTTAATAAAAATAAGGACACCACCCCTTCTCCCAGCCTTGGAGTTTGGGAGTGAGCGCCGTCTGCTTGCCTTCCTCGGACTACTCACCAACAACAGCTGGACTGCTCCTCCACTATACTGCCTCTGACCATTCACCTGCCCAGCCTCTTCTGAGTTGTTAGGCTACAGTTTGTGCCAACTGAGGCTTGAAACTGTACATTATTGAAAGTGCCAAGTAGCTTTTGATAGATATGTACCCGCCTCCTTCCCTGGAACTCATAACAGTTCGAGCCAGACTGCCGGTTTGTATATGTAGTGGAATACAATGCCACCACACAATCAGAGTGGACACTTGACTGGTCACCTTTAGTGTCTGTGTTGTTCATTATTTACCATTTGAGGAATGATATCACACATGTGAGAATAGAGTATTCTTAACCGAATGTTCAAATGCTAATGTAACAATCATAGGAGGTCGGTCACAGCGGTTGAGTGCAATTACATTGACTCAACATTCTGAAAAAAAGTGCAAAAAGCCTGCTCTCCAGAGGCAGCATTCACTGGATTATACAGCTCCCAGCCTTACCCTTGTGATAACAATCTTCATATGAACAGTTGCTGCAGGAGGTAGAGAGCACAGTTGATGGCATGGCAGATTTGGGGCTCTCAGGTTGAATCGTAGCATTCGCTCATGTTCGCACATGCACAGCAATGGACACTTCTTCCGTTAATCACAAATCAGCACATGTCCAATCACAAAAATCTTTTTGTTGTCTGTCCCACTGTGGGGTTGGGCTCCCGGGATGAGTTCTACTTCAATGTAGGTGCCTGGGGCGGGTTACTCTTTAGGAGGGAGTTAGCATTTCCTTGAGTTGGGCCCCTGAGGTCAGTTCCTCTTTGGGGTAGTTCTGGGCTGGGTCCTTCAAAATGGACGTTGCTCAGGCACAATCCTTTTTTGTGCTGGGTTCCAGCCTCAGACCTCCAGGCAGGGGTCACTGAGTGGGTCATTTTCATCCAGAAAATATCTTTGATGCGCTCCGATGGCCAGTGAGCAGTTTGGCCTTTTAAAGTAGTGACTGCAGCAATTTGTGACAAAAAAAAGAGTTTTGGTGATCCCTGGTGCTATTCAGGACTATTATGAGGTCATTTATAAGAGCATTCAGGGCAACTTTTTGGCTTTACATACAGGTGACCCTTACAAAGGCTGGAAAAATAGGAATCCAGTATAGATTCTGAGCTCCACAGGAAAGTTTTCACAGTGCTCTATTTTGAAGAGACATCATCTCTGGGTGTATAGAAGGTTCTACATAGCTTCCTTTGATGGCATCACATAGGGGTGCTGTATGCAGTAGAGCTTGTTAGAGCTGCCTCTGGGCTGGATTCAGGGTTGTGCTTGACAAGACGTTTGCTGCGCGACACAATACTTACATCACCTCCTGTCCCTCAGGTTTCCTGTCAGGTCGGGGTGGTCTTTCATAAGCACTGCTGTTATTGTTGATCAAGCCACCGCTTTGTGCTGCACATCATCTCACGACATAATCTACAGTCTGTGACACTGCCCCTTGGCAACATCACTGCAGATATGGAAGGTGACAGTTAGCTTGTTAATCTTTATTCTTGGTGAAGTACTACTCAAGTTACAAAAAAAAAAAAAAAAAAACTTAACTTTAAAATTCCACAAAGAGATTGGAAATAGTGCAGCTGCATTGAAATGAGATTCTTTCCGACACTATTTTAGTTAGAAGCAAGACAAAATGGATGAAACCATTTTCAACAAGGGATTTCAACTAATCTTATTTTTTCAGGTTCATCAACACACTTTGTGAATCTTCTCCGCTATGTTCGACTGCCAAAACAAGTTTCTAACCTGCGCTATCAAGTGAGTTGCTCCAATTTTAGAAACCTCTAAAATGCAGACATTCTCAGCAGTCCTTTATATTTATTAAATTTCCTGTCCAATTGCCTTGAAATTGCATTCCTCACCCCAGAACTAGCCTGTGTATGTCAAACGGTTCCTTCAATACGCAGTTAATATTTCTGGTGGAGTGTAAGACACTGCACTGAATAATAAGCAGCTTTCGCCAAGACGTCTGAACCATACATGTGTCAAACAACAATTAACAAATAAAGGATAGGCTTGGGAGGGAAATTAGGAATCCTCTTTGCAACAAAGGGACTGTCAGAGAAGATCGCTCAGTTAAAACCTGCAGCATTGCCAAAGATCATCCCCTTTCCCAAAAGTGATTCATAGTGAATCAGTGAATTGAGGAGGAGTTTGGCTTGAGTAAGCACAGGGAATTCTAACGTCAGCCGACGCCGCTGGCATATGAACCAATGTGACCGAAAACCGAGGGAAAGCGGGACTGAAGCGGTAGTTCATGACAACTGCAAGGAGAGTTTTTTTTTTGTAGGAATGACAACTGGAAGCCAGCGAGCCTCAGGCCCAACCTCAGGCGACTGCCACTGACTGGAGAATTCAGGCTATCAGTGTTCATGAACAGATGCATAAATTTAAGTGTGTACACTGGCACACGTGTATGAGGAGGTGTACTCCTGTATATGCATTCGCTAGCATATTACGTATGTATTTGCGCAAACTAGCAAATATTTACAGTATATGTGTACAGAAAATGCAAGCAAGGATGAGAGTGGTCTAAAATAAGTGAGTGAGTGAGTGAGTATGTGTGCTTGTGCACGAACATACATGCAGACATCGCTATAAGTATACGGACAGAATTTTAGCGATGGATTTGAAACTTAACTACCAAGACGTGGTTAAAGTGAAGGATTTCAGCTTTCCTTTGTCAAAAATATTTGTCAAAAATATTGTATGAACTGGACTAACAACTATTTTAATGCCATCTGATTTCTGAAAAAAATTTGGAGGATATGGAAAATACAAATGAAAAAGAAAACAGTGACTTGAAAATCATTCTTCACCAATTGTAAATAAAAAAAAGCACAAAGATATTTCATGTTCTTTCCTTCTTCACATTATTGGTTTTTTATTAACTAAACACTTATTTCAAATTTCACTCCAGCAAGACATTCCAGAAACTGGGAGAGGGATGCATTTATCATTGTGTTATATTACCTCTCTATCCCTCAATGTAAACATTCGGGGAGCTGAGGACACCAATGTTTCCATTATTGATGGATTCCCCCAGGCTCAAGAATAATTTTTTTATTTTAAAAATCAGGGGACAGTCTCCAATCAGTATGTTGAATTCCAAACTATTTTCCCCATATGGCAGGCTGCTGGAGGCACTCAAACCAGAAGAGGTTTTAGGAAATTAAAGAATTCGAAAAGGGAAAGAAAAAAAACACAACAGAGTGCCAGCACAAATTCACTGCTCAGCTCCCTAAAACACAGCTTTTCACAAAGTGTCGAGTCATGACCGCTCATTGCTTGTAAAGAACTTTCACAGATGCCCCCTTTCATACCCAAACACAGTAGCATTACTTGTTGAAAACTATTTTGTTTAGCATTCCAACACTGAGTCTTAATGCTTGTCCCCGACCCAGCTTTTATGAAAAGTGTTGCAGGCATCACATTTAAAAAAAAAAAAAAACTGACACCGTGAAAAATGAAACATTTTGCTGTGCACCGTTTTCAATTTGTTGAAGGTCAAATATGATTGGCAAATCACTTTTGTTTTTACCTGAATTTTCCACACTGTCCCAACTTTTTCAGTGATGAGGGTGTACAGAGCTGCCCAGCTTTACAGGCTCAAAAGCAACTGGACAAGCTAAACTAATCACACATTAAAACATTGTTTTTAATACTCGGTAGAAAATCCTTCACATTCTAAGGCTGCCTAAAGTTTCAAACCAACATCAACAGACACTAGAATAATACCCTGATGGTGCTTCGTCATTCACACCGCAGCGGGCATCAGCTCCAGCTCGTTCCTTGGGCATTTTGCCATTGAAATATCAAGTGAATGCTGAACCAGAATCAGGTAAGGTGGCCAAGTTGGCCATAGTGGCACATTCCAGTCTTCTGCCATAATGAGTCTCAGATTGCTTTCCCAGCATGCTTTGGGTCATTGTCCATCTGTACAAATGAAGCCCCATACAATGCATTCTGAAGAATTTGGCTGAATCTGGCCACACATTAATAGCCGCGAGCAATTCAGAATTCATCCTGCCTCTGCTTTTGTGAGCAGTAACTTTATCAATAATTAAAAGGGAACCAGTTATATTGCCAGCCATGGTTTGACAATACATGACCACACTTCACTTATGAGGTCGTACGCTTCGGATTGTCAGTAGTTCCTTCTCCAAACTCTCGCTATCATTCTGGTCTATGTTGACCTTTGTCCCATCTATTCATAGGATGCTGTTTCAGAACAGTACAGGGGTTGATGGATGTTGTTTTTTGGCGATCTACATGTTCCTGAGGCTTACCGATAGTTTACATGCAGTTATTGGTATACCCTCTGTATTTACTTTGGTGAAGTCTTCTCTGATCATTGTTGACTCCGATATACTTCCTGCCTATAGAGTGCTCTTGACCTGGCCAACTTGTTAAAGATCTTCCCTCACCAGAAGAAGAATTGTTCAGTGACCTGCAGCAGTTCTTATTGGTGCTTCTCTCGCATTTCGGTGTCCCTGAGCTCAACAGTAAGTCCTTTCTTTTTAAGAATGCACAAAATTCTAAATTCTGCCACACCTAATGCTTTTGCTGATGGGCTTGTTTTTTTTTTTTTTTTGTTTCAGCCTCAGGATAGCTTGCTTCACTGCCAGTGACAACTCTTCTAAAATACAGAGTTCACAAGAACAGATGTCAACTGCAAATGCCACAATTACAGTCAACTCTAGACCTTATATTTGATTACTTGTACATGAAATAATTAGAGAATATTACACAGCTGGCTGTGGAAAAGTTGTACAGCCAATAACCGTTCAATAACCTACGCTCCCCTCAAAAAAACATGGGGGGGATTCATTAAAAGTGCTGTGATTCCTTTAAAGTTAATCCTATTTGAATGTAAATATCCTTTAGCTGAAAGTCTGCACTTATATTATTCATACTAACCATTTCATAATAGCTTCAATATGCTACTGTATACACCAAAAATAACATGAACTTCATCAACGTCCAAGTATTAATGGACCTGACTGCATATCTTGATATCTGTTGTGGAAATTGAAAACAAGCAGGAACGGCAGAGGAGAACAGCAAACAGTCAGTGCAGAGCCCTTTGTTTAATACTGAGGTGAATTATATTTCTGAGGGTGGGGAAATATTTTGTTTTCAAACTGAAATGCCATGCTGCTGATCTAACAGCGGTGGTATGGTAGGCAATCACATCAGCAGTACACAGTATATTCTGATTTTCATTATAGCCGATACTGAAACAATACTCTGCATATAAAAAAAGCCCTTTTTTCCCATTTCTCATTGAAACAGAAATGTAAACCAGACCCTGACCTTGTAAAAATAGCCGACAAATAAAACATGGCCATGACTGCTTGGAAATGGGCACCGAATAAGTGGCAAATAATGACAACACTTTGCGAAATATTTAGAGTGGCAGAAAGAGATTAAAAAATGATGAAATTTGTGATTCTGCATAGTGCTTCAATATGTGAGTCTGTACTTTGACAGATGCATTTGTGATGAAGGCATTTCTGAGGAATAAAGACATTTTTGGTATGAACTACTATTTTTTTTTACAGATCTTGTTATCAGCCATGTTATTAACCTTGAAAAGAATGAACAGACTGAGTAAGTGGAGAGGACCTTTATCTTTGTTTTTCAGTCTAATGCACTCAAGATAAAAGTGAGTGTTTTTGGTTCGAGGGAAAACTTGGGCGAACATAAAACAACACATATCTTGGACCAGCAAAACATTCTCCACTGTTTTAATTGCACTTTCATCATCTGGGACTTTGACATATAATTTTCCATGTATTTGAACGAAAAGCATGCGCTGAGGCGCATCATAATTATGTTCGTGGCCACACCAACAGACAAAAATAATAATACACATGAATGTCTTTGAGATTGACGCAAACATAAATGCCTCTGAATTGCTAGCTTATACGTGCTGGTTAATTTGTTGGGTTTATTGCTCCAACTCACGTTTCATCTCTCCTGAGTTTGGTAAAGACTTTCTGCAATATCCTCAATATCGATCCACCCCCCTCCATCATCATGATACTCTTCCCTGTGTCCGACACTCATAGGGACTCACCTCCCAGCTGCATATTATGTCAATAAATAAACACCAGGGATGTACAGTATTTTCATTTTCAAGTTTCATTTTGATTTTAAATTCAATAAATTCAAGACAAAACGAATGATAATCAGCGTCAATTAGTAATGCCAATTATTTGCAGTCTACATATCCAAGATGTTTTCAGTTTTTCAAGACACTCTTCAGAATTTTCCCCACCATATAAATGTTCATATTCTGAATGCAAAAAAAAAAGTTAAAAGTCAGGAAATGGAGGACAAAAAGAGTCAAAGATAAATCAATGAGAGGAGTGAAGGACAGATCAGCTCTCTGTAGCATTCAGAAAGCAAATATGCACGAAGCAGGATGAAAGTCAACAGAAACCTTTCAAATCGCTGTCGTCTCAACTGTACTAACAGGAGGATAGCATTTCAGATGAAAGACGAAAAGGCATTCATCAATTTCAATAAACTACAACACAGGCCTAAAACAGAACAAATACGCAGCATTACATAAATAGACATGTATCACCGTAATAAGGTAATGGCAACAAAAAAAAAAGATAATAAAAATGATTACCCAGAAAGCATATTCCTTTATCATAAATACGGTGTGCAGTAAAGTATACAATGTCTATGAAAGATGCAGAAAATAACTCAGAAAAGGAGGAAAGAGGAAAGTCTGGTTTGAATTACCATAATTTCTCATTTACATCCTTTGCCATCATGTTCTGAAAGCCGTGGTAAGAGTGGTGAGATATCTGATGTTAGTGTAATCTTTCTCCGCATTTCTCTGGAGTCTACCTTTCATGAAAGATGTTAAATCTTTTCCTTGGAGTTTGGAAAACCATGATAAATTCAATTCAGAAGGAAGATACGACATAGGGTAAACAATACAGCAAGAGGGTTAAAAGAAATTGAAAGAAACGAAAACAATGAATGAAACCTTCCTTTTGTATAAAAGCAGTTCACTACACTAAAAATCACTTAAAACTTATCATTTAAAGTGGAACATGGAAATATGAAGTTCGCGATTGGTTTGCTTTATTTACTTATTTGGTTCCAACGATGAAGTTTTGACAACATTGATATCTTTACTCGAGGGAGCTTCGCAGCGGTGGTATCTAGGATACAATTTGAAAACTTGAACCTCAGATCGCAAGAGAATAGCTGGAATGACCACACAACAGCAGTGAGCTGCACCCCATATTCAACCTGTCAAAGCATGAGGCGACCAGGCAATTAGTATCAATTCTGCACTGAAGCTGCCCGGGCTGCTCTCTGATTGGATATCTGTCTACATTTCTAAAGCCTATCATCTAGTATTCCAGAGATATTGGGGTATGTTCCATGCTAAAGCCAATCTGAAGCATCATTAAAGTTTGAAATTCAGCCCTGGGATAAACTGTGCAACAGGCTAACATTTGAACAATTTAAAAATGTACAACTAAGTACAGTAGTTATCAATTTATAGAAGCTCATGCAGCTCACAAAAGTGCACTGCTCACAGTAAGCACACAATACCAGAGGTTTCTGATTTTAATTTAAAAAAGAAAAATTGAGGTGGTCAGAAAAGGTGAATTTTTAGATGTTTTATGAACACAGCCAGCAAATCAAGGACAGGGGAGAGACGGGGTCGCCCAAAGCAGCTGCAAGGTACTTGAAGACTTATATCTGGGCCATGAATGCTGAATAAAATGATCTAGCTGGAGTCTGCGTAATAACTTCCTCCATATGGTGTAGGTATAATCACCATATGCAGCTTGGTATGCCAGTCGGAAAGTTTTATATTTATGTGGAAAGAGTATGTGTGACTATCAGTTGGTTAGGAACCAGGTAGGCCACCAAATTGTACACAGGGACAGCGGCTAAACAGTACAGGCAAGCAGATGGGTCGGTATGTGTTACAACAGTTTGGACGGAATCGAACAATAGCTTGTAAAGCATTGGGAGGGAGGAACCTCTCTCGATGATATTAGGTCAGAGTCAACAGATGAGGTGGTTGCCTTGATGCTCAGCTGGTCTTCCAAGGTCATGATACTTATACATGTGTGAGAGAGACACAACAGAGATATCAATGGCAAATGATGCAAGAGGGACGAGGAACCCCCTGCTGGAGGGACCAGATTTGATCTTCCCCATATTAATCTTCAAGTGATCAGTAGTTGTGTATCCTGGCTATAATGTCAGTGGAAAGAATAATAATAAACAAAGCTGCAGGTCATCAGCACAGCAATCATAGGACATATTATGAGCTGAGAGAACTGGACCATATCATGTAAAGGCAGGTAAGACCACAAACTGAACCCTGAGGAACACCAGTGAAAAAGGAGGCAGGCAGAAGAGATGGATCCGCTCCAAGCCTCCAAACAGAATCTTTCCGCAAACAGTGACGTGAGTAATGAGTACATGCAGAGAGAGGTACAGTACCAACGTGGATAAAGGTACCGCTAAAGTTAACGAGAAGTCGGCTTTGCGTTTTTGTCCACCTTTCTCTGATCGGCCTGGCGGGAGGCGGAGCATTACAGCAGCTGTCGGTGTCGTCCCGGCAGGCAGAACTTGGGGGAGACTGTCAATAGGGGGGAGCGGTTTTTGGGTATAACTGGTGTGTACCAGATGTTATTGCAGGCCTTGAATTTTGGCAAGAATAAACTACCGCAACTGTTTCACACACAACTTAATTACAAGTCAATCAATGTTTATGTTAGAGTTTAAAAATATATAATTCTAAAAGAGGCAGTTAGAAGTAGTAGTCATGAAGTAGAAACGCTTTCCTTATGGATGACAACTTACGCATTTATTGTCACAAAATATTTATAATACGACCCCAATTCTGAATTAGTTGGGACGAAGTGTACATTGTGAATAAAATCAAAATGCAATGACTTTCAGATCACAAGCCAACATGTTATATACATGTAGAATACAGATAACATTTCAAATGTTGAAACTGAGACGTTTTACATTTTTATCCACAAAATGAGCTTATTTCAAATTTTCTGGCTGCAACAGGTCTCAAAAAAGTTGGGACATGGGCCAAAAAAAAAAGGGCTGTAAAAGCAATTAATATACAAGAGAATCACCTGAAAGAACATTAAGCAAGTAACTAAGTTAACTGTCATCGGGTATGTAACATGATTGGCAATAAAAGGGATGTCTTAGAGAGGCTGAGTCTCTCAGAAGTAAAGATGGCCAGAGGCACTCCTACCTGTAAAGGCTTGCGCAAAAAAATTGTGGAATACTTTAGAAACAATGTTCCTAAACGTCAAATTGCAAAGGCTTTAAAGGTCTCATCATTGACAGTACATAACATCATCAAAAGATTCAGATAAACTGGAAAAATCTCTGCGCGCAAGGGACAAGCCTGAAGACCTTTACTGGATGCTCGTGATCTTCGGGCCCTCAGACTACACTGCATCACTATACTGTGTGGGGATCTGAGGAAGATCTTGGTTTCAATTCTTCCAATTGTTCACTATTATTATTATTATTATTATTATTACCATTACTATTATTAGTATTTTTATCATTATTATTATTATTAATTACTATCACTATTATTATTACTATTATTATTATTCTTATGTTTGTCCCTGCCATTAATATTTGTTGCACGCACCCACCCATGCACACACGCACCCACGCATTCATGCACCCACAATCACTGATTTCTTCATTTTCTGAATGTCTCTTTATGTATTGTTTTCTTTCACAAAAAAAAAAAAAAAAAAAAGACTACACTGCATCACTCACCGGCATTATTCTGTCATTGACATATGGAATGGACGTCATGTCCGACGAAAAAATTTCAATGCTGAACTTATTTGGACTTCTTTGCGACAGGGATTTACAGTAAAATATGCGTGAAATGGCCGGCAAACATGCCTTCTCATTCACTTTATTTCTCGGTACAGTGAGCAGGGCACATCCTCCTGGCTTTCGGCAGACACATGGCCAACAGTGCATTGGCGAAAGTGGAACCTTTACCCACGCTGGTATTGCATGTGGAAGTAGCTGGCATAGAAGGCCGTAGATGTGAAAAGAGGATGCAGATGGAACTGAGTGGCCAAGCACTCACACAATGAAGAGCGTTTGCGACAGCGGCGGCTCGCGAACTGGCAACTGGGGAGGCTCAAAACAGTCCCTTGAAATTAATGATTGGTCACGACCTGTTTTCAATCATTCATTTAAATTACCATTACAGAAACTCCAAAAATCCTCAACATTATCAGGTGTGGTCAGTTTTCACTTATAACGCATACCGATTACGATTCTGGACTTCTTGCGCTTTTCTTTACTCAACGGTTAGAAGCAATGCATGTGTTTCACGATGGTTTAAATGAGATGAGATCATTTGAAACGTCTCTGTGCAATTACATTGCTTCCAACCCCTCCAGTACAAAAGTACTTCAATTCCTCACGAGAATCTCTTACATAGCCTTCGCGTTGATTGTGCAATTGCTGACTACAGCAGAGGAACGTAAATATGCATCTTAGCTCAAATCGAATGCATGAGAGTTGACAGGTGTGGATTATAAATGACAACTAGCCACACCTGATAATGTTGAGAGTTTTTGGAGCTATTGTAATTGTAATTTAAATGAATGATTAAAAACAGTGACCCGTTTCAAGGGATGGGTTTGAGAATCCCCTATCGCCAGTACCCCAGCCTCCACTGGTCTAGCGACTGTAAGACGAGTCTGAGTCGAGTGGTCTGACTTGATACATGACTGGTTGGGTTCAAGGAGGTTATTCCGCCGGAGATGGAAAGACAGCTGATTGATAACAACACGCCCAAGAAGACAGGAAAACAATTAGTAATCAGGTCGGCTACACTCAGATCCTCATGAGGCAAATGACTGCTGGAAGTCAATATTCAAGTGCAGAACAAATTCATATTTAGTACGTAAAGGCATTGATACACATAAACACAGTCACTAAAAACAGTCCTCTGGAACCCTTCGTTGATCCCTTACATATTCGGCAGGTTAGCAATCATGTGCAGAGGCTGCATTGCACATATTCATGTTTCAGAATGATATCTCTGAACAGCATTGTTAAATAAAATGAATAAAACTTGGATTTGAGGAATGCTCCTTCTCTTTTCTCTTTTATTGTCTCTTCAGGGAGAATCATTTGGCTCAGTGCAGACTAAAGATTATTGGCAAAGTTTCTTTGACCATCTCATTTTTAATGAAGCACCTTGAGAAGGGGCTGACCTTAAGAAGGTCAAAACGAGCTTAAAAGACATTATCTTAAATAACAGAAAGACCAAATCTAATACAATATCAATGATGAAACGCTCCCTCCGTGCTCTGCTTACTGCCTACAGATATATTCTATCCTTTTGGGATCTGAACACAGACCTCCGAAACCACTAATCAACTCACTGACAAATGCATAGCACTTCTTGCCTGGATCATCTAACAATTTTCAATGCAGCCCTAAAACTCACAGCTCATTCAACAGCTCAAAATCTTGCATGAATTTTCAAGCAGTAGAATCAATAACAAATTATGATTGAAATTAACGCTGGCATGATGTTGGATTACCTGGAGCAGGTTTGGGCAGCCTTGGTCGAGAGCAAATTTAAAAACAAAAATGTACAATGTATATGAAATATACAGATACAGTATATCTTATGGAATTTACCAAAATTTTAGATGGAGGAGCCCTACTTAGGATGCAAAGATTAAGTTTGTTAAGGGGCACCTTATTTTTCCAAGTTTATATTTTGGTCTTCGACTCCCCTAGAGTACTCCTGATCATGCAAAGTAAAGAAAAAAGGGTATTTATTTAGCTCATACTGCCATCCTGAAAAACCCCATTTGTAGTCCATAGTAGTCTCTGACTGAAACACCTCATTGGGGTGGCTCTTCCGCTAAGGCCCCCACTCCCCGTGTGCCCACTTTCTTCTGACTGGCCAGCTCTGTGGAGGGCGGATCTAGGCGGGACGAGGCAGCAGAATGCAGTTTTCCGGGTTTCAGAGCGAAACGTGAGACGCGTCTGCCATCTGAGCTAAGGAATCGGCGGGGAAATTCTGCAATCAAACGCAGTACATGTGTATAGATCTAATGAAATTCACTTGTTCTAATAAACGCAGTACTAAAGTCTGGCAGCTCAAGCACGAATTTGCTATAGGCTACAGTTTGCTACAACAACAGTTGGTGAGTACAGCTGTTTTACTACTCCTAGCTAGGATGCCGGGGAAGCTAAAATCCACCCTATATAGACACATCTGTCACGGTTCGACATGCCCAAGTGTAGACAGGAGACCATAGAAATCCGGTGGGTCTGAGTTTAGAGGGAAACATGGACAGTGAGGGGCAGCTAAAAGTAAACCAACAGCTTATGGACTGGTTCAGTGTGTATTAGGACCTGCTGGTTCATGTGCATAACTGTGGTGTGTTGTTAGCGTATAGAAAAGAACAGCTTCTGCGCTGGTATATGATGGAGAGGCGAAACCTCCAAGCTAAACGGCCCTTTCGGAAATAGCCCATGCTAATGGTTTACTTATTGCTTCGGAATGACCAGCTTTTCCTCGCGGAAAATGGGCGCATTATGGATAGTGTGCGAGAGCTAGACAGCAGGGGGGGACAAGTTTGTGGGGACAAGTTGCTTATGTGGTGCTAGCGAATTGATCACTTCTACAGGAAAGAATTACCTATTTAATTTCCAGCTTTTTCGGCTTTTTATTAGCCACAACAATTTCTAAAGGGGGATGAAATTATGTCAAGGTAAGGCAGAGGAATCATTTGTAAACCGGTAGAGCTTCTGTGTTCCGCATTTCTTTCATGGCAGCACCAGAGAGCTGCCCAGACATTTGTGAAGTATCTGGCTGATCCCAGTCATGGAAAAGTGAAGCGATCACTAACTGTAGTGGCTGCAATCGGGCTACGTTATGATGAAACAGCCACATTGATGCTTACCGAAGTAACACAAGCATACCAATCGAAATTACTGCATATGAGTAAATCAGGAGCATTTTTAATTAGCACGGCACGCAAACTAACATGCAGTAACTGGTAACCATGCGGTCATAAGCACAGAGACAAACCCTTGCAATACAGGTTTTACAGACAGCAAGTTTTGGTCCTGTGAACAGTTGTACCAAGCATCCAAATTACAAACAAGTATTAAAAGTTAGCTTCAAATGACGTTTATGTATCACTCTTGCATATTTAGGACACAAACAATAGCAACAGTAACTTGGCTATGTTAGCCGCTGTGCTGCAGCCACAATCAGTGGGCTATCACGTCACGTTGGCTTATGCAGTAAAAGCAACTTACAGCTTCTGTGTCTGTGAGTCACGGGCAGTTGCGACCGATACAGGCTTTATCTTCAGATATTTTACAAAGCCTGCGTTTCAGGCCAGTTGTTAGTGCTAACTATCGCTAGCGGTCCTGCTAGCCACCCGTAACACGTTAGCTTCTCTTACATTATTTGCTGCTATATGGTTACTAACAGCTTATGGCTCCGAGCGCTTGATCGATGGAACTGCTTCAGGTTTCAGAAGCAGCTGAAACGCTTATCCTGTGTCGAATTATCCTTTATTGACAAAGCTGTCTTTGGTGAAATGCTGAGCACAAGCAGCTAATGTTCCTTTGGCCATGGCTGTTTGCTGCCAGCAAACAAAAAAAGCTACCCACTGATATCTGGTGGCATTGTCTTTTGGAAGAGAAATATTTGTTTTTCTTCGCGTCCGTAAGTAAAGGGACAAGCAGCTTTGGGAGAGATACTGACAAAATTGCACCTCAAATGATCTGCGGTTCTTCTTTTGTATTTCCAAAAGTGTAGACGCTACTAAGGCATAGTATGATCTGCCGTTGTTTGTGCCTGCTAGAATAGTTTCCGGTGTGGGCAGGTCTAGCGCAGTGGTTGGCTCTGCCTAGGTCTGAACTAATTGGACGGCACAACCTGGTTTTGCCCAGATCTCCCGAATCTCGGGAGGAGCCGTTCAGAGAGGAAATCATGCTCACTAAATCACGTTCTGGGATTATGGCAAAATCAAATCAGATACCTTGTATCTTATGTTTAGAAACTCTTCAGAGGTTGAGCATTGAGAACCAACATTAAAACATTACTAATGTGTATTAAAAGAAGGATTAGACTGTTAGGTCCCCTTTAATAATTGTTTCAGCCTTCTTACATTTTAAGAGCTTCAGATGCACCTATTGGCACCATCACTTCAACAGGCCCTCGCCCTCAACTGCATCAGGCACCTGGGGCCTGTGATTTGAGTGGGGATTCCTGGCAGTTTACCAGGGTCATAACGACCACTGCAAGGCGGAAGTCTTCACATTAATATTACATGGGGACCAGCGTGAGAACATTACCTGATAGTTCTCTCACCCACTGTGTTATAATACCACTTAATGCACTCATGCTCACTGCCATGCGCTGTTATTTCTCAATATGCAAGAGGCCAGGCAGCTGACTGACTCTTCACATGAACTTAAATGCAGCCATTACCCTGACGCTTTGCGGATTTGCTCCCTCACCAAGCGCTGTCAAGCACCTTATGTTCTAGAAATCTAGCACCAGAGGAGACAGAGGTGGGAGGATGCGATCCCCTGTAGTCGTGCGTGGGAGAGTGGCAGGGTAAAGGGTAACCGGCCAGACAATGACCAGCACTGCATTTTGCCTGAAAATCAACTGGAGCCTCAGTCAAGAAGCTTCCGAAACCGTTGAGGTTACGAACCCCTCTCCCACTCATTGGAGTGGCTTGAAGCCTCCACACCATGCACTGACCCTCTCTCTACCCCAATGTTAAACAAATACGTGAAATAAATGAATTTTTAAAGAATAACAGCATAAACAGCACACATCACAACCATCTGTGGTTATTAACAGTGGGATAAGGGCAACCGTGGTATGCTGTTCTTCAAAATAAATAAATAAATAAATAAATAAATAAAATAAAAATGCATTTACAATGCATGAGCAGGGTGAGAAATACAACTGAAGAACGCAGTGAATCTCCTTCCACAAAATATATTCTACTTCTGGTGCTATTAAAGCAAGCAGACTCTAGTGGCTTTCTCTCCTATTACTGGGATCTGACATGTGAGGCCCTGAGCACAGCCCTCCGCTCAACTTCCGACAGCGAATCACATTCAAATGTCAGATGTTTTTGTGTGCAAATTAATACATTACCAGATTAGACAGCCACAGCATTTAATATATGGAACAACTTTTTTTTTCTAAATACCAAAGCATTCCGGCAAATTCCATACAGCTAATCATTAATTAATGCACGTTCCGCTGTTTTGCCATCACGCAAGCACAAAGCGAATGGGAGAGAGATTCAAAACAAGTGCGTGTTCATTAATCTCGTACAGAAGTTCTATGATGTTTTATTAAGTTCCATTAAATCAAATGGAGATTACACATCAAATGTAACAATGGATGGATTAAATTGCTACAGATTTGTAAATTGCCTTTCCTTGTCCATTTCTTTTCTAAATCAGAGAGTTAAAGGCAGTTTCCTCTGCTAATAAGCCGGAACATCAAAACAAGTGGATCACTGGCAAGATTAGACCATTTGCACATCCCAACAAATCTCCCACAAAACAGGGCATAAGTGCTCCCCACAGACACCATAGAAGGTTAATTCACAAAATTGAGCATTAAGGCTAGAACAAAGCGGGCTGGAACCCCGGTGTAGGAAATGGCTTGGTAGTAGGAGATACTTTGAGAGGCTGCATCATAAAAGGGGAGCCTTTTTTTTTGTGAATAAATTGGCTGGAGACGGGAGATTACGAGGGAGCAGCATAATCCAACGCCCATGGAGAGATGGATGAGAGACAGAGGAGGACGGGAAGAGTCTTACCTTGCAGAGGAAGCTGATGTTGAAGCCGAAGGTCTGAGCGTTTCGTGAGCCGGCATTCATGTAGTTTCCCACAAACAGCACCATCTCCAGGAGCTTGGTGAAGCCGTCACTCTTCTTCACCTCCTCGCAGGCAAAAGTCACGTTCATGATGTCTGGCCGGATGTTGTTCACCTGCTCTTCGAACGTCAGCTTGAACAGGATCCCATTCAGCCGCGCCCGAAGCAGCTTCACTGAGCTCATCTGCAGGAATACGGACAAACAATCAGCTGGGAACCTAATCTGGGGCCAAACCAAGACTAAGTGTGGTACTCAACAGTGAAATACACCTGGGCTTAAACTTCTTAAAAGCCTACTAGAAAAGCTGAACTTCCTGTTGTAAGAAGGGATTCTGCACTATGGCACTAGTCCAAGCCGTCTTCCGAGCTGAAATTTAATTTGCCCTTCCATGACAGCCTGTCACAAGACATACGATAGCATATCACAATTCTTGACAAGACCTCCTAGTTCTTTTCTTTTCTCATAGTCATTTTCCAAGGGAAATATGCTGGCCAATAGCTGGAGCAGTTTTTATTTTTAAATATTATTCAAATGAAATCACACACAAAGGATGAACTGAATCACAAGTCAATGAATCTCAACTAGCTTTTGTCCGTCACCAAAGTTAGAACTGAGCAAAGTAATACTATCCAAACACAAGACCAGTTATTCATTATGATGATGAACACATCTGCAGAAAAGGGCTCCCTTGAAGACAGAATGCCTTGAATCAACAGGTAGACTTCTGCCCTAAAAATGCAGGAGAGACAAACGGAGAAATAAAATGTCAGACAAAGCCAAAATAGGTGTGCGTGGCCTCACTTGACTCATTATACTTAGAAAAGCAGCACCTCTCACATCCACTGTCACACATTCGGAAGCAGCCTTGGGACCTGTAACATTTTGTGATGTTGCATGACAGCAAAAATTTACTTGAGTTTTTTGAAGGAGCTGTCAATCAAACCAAAAAAAGTAATATTGGGGGTCCTAATTCACACACACTGGAGTTGATTTCTTCACATAACACTTGAGGAAATCACAACAAATTTGGGTGAGAATGTCGCAGCTCATGGGGTCAGCAGGAGGTGACAGTCGCCTCTTTCCCCATGGGACCACGAGTCGGGACACAGGTGAGGTGCCTTATCACCGGTGGGAAGTTATTACACGTGAACTGACTAGTAGGCTTATGGCTCCGTCACACCTCACTTGAGGGTGATGAGGGTGATGAGATGAGATGATATGAGATGAGATGTGAGGCAGCAGGCAACAGCTGTATGATAGGATCTTGGCCTTATGATGTCAGATATTTTTTGATTTATTTATTTATTGAGCTTTGACAGAAGTCAGGAAATGATTGCACAGGTGGCAAGGCACCTAATGTGAGGCAATCATTCCACAACATGTACAGACAACTGAACAATGAGAAAAAAAAACACATACATACATACATATACATATATATACAGATACATATACATACATACACATATAGTAATAATAAAATAAGACAGTTTATCAGCAAGTGTAAGTAACATCAGAGGGACAGACGACATTTGCCAACCCATGTACATGAATCATCAGAAGAAAAATAGTTGTTGAACTTTTCTTTATAAAAATGAATTAGCTTCGATTTAAAAGCAGCTGTAGTATCAGAAATTTGATAGAGGTGACTGGCATTCCACAAATAAAATAATCTGTTCAAATACGAATGGCGAAAAGTTTCAGTCCTAAATTTTGGAATTTTCATTAAAAATGTATCCTCATTTTGAAATGAAACGAAATGGTTGTAGTTAATGTCATATTCCCCCTTCAAGCATTTGCACAAGAATACACAATCAAATATATCACGTCTTTAGCCCAGCGGTAAAAAAAAATATACACAAGGCTTGCATGGGAACAGGGGAAAGAATAACCCGTGTTTAAGAAGAAGATTTGAGACTTCGATTTGAGGCAATTCAAGCTGATTAACTGGAAGCTGGCATACAAACAGCAATATCAGCCTGCCTGTATTATTTCTGATACGGGAGATGGTTTGCATCATCCAACCAATGAGCCTTTCATTAATCAAAGTTCAAATGTGCATTTCTTTGAGCAAATTCATTTTGAATAATCATTAAGTTTTGATGTTACTGAAAAAAAAATCCAGCCCATATGACTTTACTCAAATTTAAAAACTAACTCAGCATCCATTTTCTTTCATCGGTCTTTCAATTGGCCACTGTGTTGGTTGTTTTCGAGACCTACACTTTTTTAAATTTCAATACCTCTTTTTTCCCCCAAAAGTAACAAAATGATATGAAACAAAATGACACAAAATCAAAGACCTACAATTGAGACATTACATACTGAAACCACAACACGCGAGCCAACACAAACTCAAAATAAAAAAAAGAAAAACAGGCAATAACCACAACCTGACAAGTTTACAAATAGAGGTTTTACATACTTATTTTGCCATTTTTTGTTATCCCCATAGTTATCACCCATGACCATTCCTTTCAGGGCCTTGTTTCCCAATAACAATTGATCGTAAAGCCCGTAGAGGTTTCGCTTTGAGTGATCTTACTTCTTCGTTCTTTATGTGCACTTTCTCAAGCAGCTCTGAAGCTGCAGTGTGCGCTAGGCTGTTTAGCACGCATAACTTCACTTTGTGCTGTCTGGTGCTGAGATGTTTGATTAATTGGTTTAAGGCCACAGTCAACAATTTATATGTAGGCCATTGTAAGATGTGTCATGTGGTCTAAATCAAATAAAATATACATAATATAGAAAAAAAACTAAATAATCACATTAAACAGTGGAAGCTTAGTCGGTTATACGAAGTAAAATTATGGTTCCTGTTCAAAGAGATAGTTTCTCCAATGACAAAATGTACATAAGTTTTCAGCACCAACAGAAAATATCAAGGGGCTCTTCGTTCAGCCATTTTTGCTCCAAGGCAGGCAGCATACAGAGCAATTCTAAGAATGTAATTGCTCTTGCATTCATAACGAAAGTCTAATCCCAGTATAATATGATATGGATTTAGTGGTATATCAATCCCAAAGGTTTTTTTTTTTTTAATCTTGTCTTGGACACATAGGGTACAATTTTATGGCACAACCACATCGAAGACTATATGTACCACAGCTTATTTGTATTTCAGTCATGATGGAGAGCACATAGGATCATTTTACATTTACATCACACTGTATAGTCTGTGAATAATTTTAGATTGGCTCTCATTGGATTTATCAGAGTGTGATTTTCATTGCATTCATCAAAATGTTTTGCCACACCTCATCAAGGATGGGACCGAAAATCTTCGCCCAAGGATGTTTCACAGTTGATAGTAGGGATGATAACAAAAATGTGTACTTAAATATAACTCATAACTTTCTTTCTCAGTGAAGAGCCTTTCTGTAATATCTTATCAAAATGATTCACAAGCAGATCACCATTATTTAATGGTATGGAATTGAAGTAAGTTGTACAGAAAAATAGAAAACTGCTTGAGGAAGGTCAAGTTCAGGTATGAATAGTGATAAGGACTTGAGAATCTCTCCTTAAAGGAGATCTTGTACTTTAGAAATACCACCATACTTCCAAGTTCAGAAACCCACATCTATATTATAATAGCGGAGTGGCCTCTGAGTGCGTGTGTGTGTCCGGCCAATCAGAGTGAGATTCCACAGGGCGCATATCTAGAGCATAGCGGGAGCAGCGCGATTTGGCTCCGCCTTGCAGGCACCTGTGTCCGGCCAATCAGTGCTAGAGTCCGCCGGAAGCGTCAGTGCTAGATTCCACCGGGCGCGTATCTGTAGCATAGCGGGAGTGACGCCATTCAGCTCCGTCTCGCAGGCGACTGTGTTCGGCCAATCGGTGCGAGAGTCCGCCGGACGCGTAACTGCAGCATAATGCGAGTGACGCCGTTCGGCTCCATCTTGCAGGCGACTGTGTTCGGCCAATCAGTGCTAGATTCCGCCGGGCACGTATCTGCAGCATAACGTGAGCGAAGCTATTATTACATAGACATACACGGGGGATTCCCTCTTTTGATCCCAAGCCAATTGATCCACAGGATTCTCGAATCCCAAAAATCAGATGCCAGGCTGCAAGTGAAAGTAGCGCGTAATCTGCAACATTATGTGAGCGACGCCATTTTGCTCCGTCTTGCAGGCGACTTCGTGTTCCACTGAGTGCGGAATGTCAGCGCTGCGTATTCCCCTTGACGCTTACTTAGTTTTAGTTACTATAAAACCATTGGTCGCATGACAGCCACCTTGGTGTTTATGGAAACACCATAGCAACCTGATGACATCATAGAGGTGCATGTGATGACATCATAATGCTGCACAAAGTTACATAAAATAGAAGCCTTGGACCCCCATGGGCAGAGTCATGGTTTGAACAGAATTGTGCTAAATCAGACGTACACAACAGACGCCAAAACCGAGACCCAAAATGCTTTAATACCTGATTCCAGGTTTTGAAAGTTTGCATAAAAATGAAACTTCCTTCTGTAGTGACACTGCTTCATCGTAACTCGAATGCCCAAAAAAAGGATAACTCCCAGTAGTTTCCAAATCAAGAAATGTACAATTAAGATCATTTTAATCCATTCTGAAATGTATCTAATCAGTAAAGCCCACTTTACATAGGAATGTGCTAACCCTGCCATGTAAACTGGTCACTGCAATTTCTCAATCCTCAGTCTGGGACACTTATACTTCAACACAAATTTACAAATCATACCACAGAGCGATGAATCAGGCCTGTATTGGATGTAATATTCTCAGTAAGATATTCATCTTTATAATGGCGCCTCATCCAAGAGGTGATATTGATAAGGGGCCATATATTTGAAAAGCACTACTATTATCATTCAGCACAGGGCAAAGATTCATTTTTATCATATCATACAAACTACAAGGAACAAAAATGCCTCAATACCTGAATCTATTAAGAGACAAAAGGACTGTGTCCCAGTGAGTCTGAGCACCTGAAATATCCAAGTAGTAACACCGCATATTTCCTATAACTGATCTTACAAAACACACCAAACTAACTATTTCAATCATCATTGGTTTTAATACCAGTGACTACGGTACTGGACTTGATTGTTTATGCTAAAGGCTCTATTACCAACTCAAGTTAAAATGGAGATAAAGGGCATCCTTGTTTAGCGCCTTTACCTATTACAAAAGGATAAGACATTGTTCCATTAATGGAAACTGAAGCTTGTGCTGCTGAGAGCAATTTGACCCAATCAATAAATCCCTCTCCAAAAGAAAACTAATTCAAACTTATAAACAAATACTTTCACTCCTAATGATCAAAAGCTTTTCTGCATCCGTTACTTTGCAAGCATTTAGTTTCTTAATCCATAGCATATACTTACCATACATTTACTCAAAAAGATTTGGCTCATGTCGCACAATTTTTAGTACAGTGTGGTTGAGCCTATTTGCCAGGAGTATATTTAAGATTTTGCAGTCTGTATTTTGATTACTTATTGGCATGTGTGATGCTGGATTATCTGGGTCTTTATTTTGCTTTAGTTATACCTCAGTTAATAGTAGTCAGCTGTCATGATTGGGGAAGTTTCTAAACTGTTAAAGACAGTTCATATATTGTTATTAAAAGAGTAGAGAAAACGCCTTAAAAGGCTTCAGAGACTCCTGGTGGAGGACCATCTGGTTCACAAGTATTTCAAGATGCTACACTCTTGAATGTCTTAATGAGTGACAGCCAAAAGATTATTCTGATCTTTTTCTGAAACCATAGGAAGTTTTGGAGTTTGAAAAAAAAAATCATTCACTGAATTCTTCTAGCCCAGTGATTCAGATATATACAGAGATGAATAAAAATCATTAAACACTTAAAAGCAATTTCAGAGGTGGCAAGAGGTAGCTAACCAGTCTTATCCTTAATTCTTCTGATGGATTTATTTAAGGATCTGTTACTCATTAGATTGGATAAGTAATGCCCTGATCTATCTGCGTATTCTCAACGTTTTTGTTTCAACGGCACCTTTTATGTATTTTGAGATAAGAGTGTGTACAGAGCAGTTCTTGTTCTTGTAAATTAATCCCAGTTGGCTTTGCACCCACTACACTTACGCTCAGATTCTGCTTCCTGTAACTAATTCGCGGGATCTGTGTTCTTTCCTATTTTCAGTTGAAAAGTATGAACTAATTAAGCCCCCTTTAAAAAGATTTAGATGTTTCGATTAAGTTTGAGGGATCTGCAAATTCATCATAATTATTGAGAACGAACATCTGTGGGAACAGAAATCTGACCTATGATTTAATCTCACACTTGACAGTGACCCCTACGGGCCGTAGCCTCATGCTAAAACAGAGCCTCCATCTTCTATGAGGCACCTGCTACGTTAGCATTAGCCTGCCCTGTGAGAGCATCAAGGCGGTAAACAAAACTCAAACGGCTGGGATTCTTGATACAGAGTTGTAATCACGTGCAGAGAGAAAATCTCTCGCTGCTTTATTATTAATCAAAATCATGCCTCTCTCAGTCATCACCTGCCTGTCACATTTGACTTGTCATAAAAAATGCCCTTTACATTCCTGCCTTTTAATTATACATTACTGTATCTCTTTATATACTGCAGAGCGCTGATACTGCAGAGAGTGGGCATCCCCAACCCCCCCCGATTTCCTCTCCTTTCTTAGAAGCTCTGCTCCTCATTTCCGAGTGCGCTCTCCGTCAGAGTCAGCACGAGGAGCCCTAATAAAGATTTCAAGGGATAGAAATGCACAACAATGAAATGAAGAGCAAAATGTCAGACAGAGCGAGAGAGGGAGAGAGTTGCAAAGGACGGTCGTAGTGAGAGGCACAAGAGTGCAGAGAGTGGGAGAGGACGGAGTGTGGAGCCGGGGTGGGGGTGGGGGTGGGGGTGGGGGCCGTGGGGGAGAGAGAGCTCACCACAATGCCGAACTGCTCCGACTCGCACAGTTCCTCGTACTCGTTCTTCAGCTCTGCCAGCGAAGCCAGTTCTTTCTGTTCCGGAAGGTTCTTTATCAGATTCTGCAAACACAGGGGAGAACTATCTTTTCAGAGGATTTTTTTCCCTAGTGGCGTTTCATTCATTTCCATTTTGTTAAATTGCATTGGATAAGCATACACTACATACATAAAAAAATTTATTAATTCATTCATTCAATAAAAAAAAAACAAAAGCTGTATAGGAATATAAAATATGCACAAATGCAGCGTAGTCAAAAAAGAAATGCATAAGTTCATTATTTGACTACACAAGTACTACGACCAACAGGTCTGGTCTTAGTCAAGTCATCAAAAACACTGCCATAAAGAAACAGCTTTGAGAATCGACTTCAAATACGGATCAATTCTATGCCATGGAGTTTTAGAGCGGTAGTTCTGTGGTTATTTTTTTATTTTAATTTTTTAATTTTGTTTTTAACTTCTCTCGTTCCCTTACTCCTGTTTGTTTTACTTTGTGTAAAGCACTTTGTGCTCCGGCTGGAAAAGTGCTATATAAATAAAGTTATTAATATCATTATTATTAGCAGTTATTGTACCAAGTGCCCGTCTGTCCTTGTCAAAGAGCTTTAATTTGCAAGCATGTCTCTCCAATGAATGACTTCATTAAATTATTTATTCATTTTCCGTCACTGTTTTTGGTGACTGAGTCATCCAAGCATCTTAAATACTCTCTCTGTTTTTGTGTCTCGCACACCTACAATTCAGCCGACACCGTTTGGCCCTTTTCAAACAGCAAAGGGCTTTCGGTTGGACCCCTTCTAAAAACATATGCAGCCAATTATAGTAACCTGCATAGATGCTTTTGTCACTGTGATTCGCAGACATCAAAATTACGAAGGCCTTTTTTCAGAGAGGCCCTAATATTTTTTCCATCCACCTGAATTAACTTCATACAAAAAAAACAAAGACCTTTTCATTGTTGACCCACCAGATGTAATTAAGAATATCTGAATACGCTGCATTATTTCACACAGGCACAACATTTGGGAACTGGAGGACAATACAGTAGGAGTGGGAATGAATGTTTGAACCTCACACAAGGCATCTACCCCTCCAAAGGGCACAAAGCTGCTGATCCCAGGATCTGTCATACTTAAGCCTGACTTGCGTATTTCAGAAAGAAAAAAGGATACTTGGAATCTGTACATCTCAAAGGGCTTTGAGTATTGCATATATCACAGAGACAGGCCTGGAAAGAAGAGCTCATCTTGGGCTTTTGACAGGAAGGAGTTGAATGGCGATGAGCGAAAAGCGAAGAGGTGGTGCATTATAGGAAAGGACATAAATTAACTGAATGAAATTGAAACACATGAACTATGGGCACAGATTCTTTATTTTGAATCCCTTCAATGGAAGGGCATTATGCGAATAAGACTGAGTCACGCAGCGTTTCCAAAGCTGTTGTCCCTGGTAGTTTTGCAGGTGGAGAAGTTGAATCACAGCTCCGCTTAAGGAGCAGAGTTAATCACAGGTACGAGGGCTCTTTGCAGCCCTCAAACAAATGGCAAAACAGGGTCTGATTTGAAAAGCTAAATGTGCACCATCTCCACCTGCAATTTCTCTATAGTACGGTGGGTGTTTTCTCTTCAAAAGCTTACCGACGTTGAACAAGCCATTACAGCAAATAGCATGCGTCATGCACAAGCATACACTGCTATTTAAAGAAAAAAAAAAACAACAACAAAAAAAACTGTCTTTTCAGCCAAACCATTTCCTAGGATCTTTGAAGGTTTGAAGGGCTCAATAATACCTCCTCTACTGAATTGATGAATTTCAAGGATGGCACTAGCAATGCGTATAAATATAGGGAGTCTTTCCTAGTCAACTGAATTTTTGAAAAGAGGGCACGTAGGCAATTTCCAGTTAATTAAAATTGAATGGTAGATAAGCTACAAACAAAACAAGAAACCTTCCCAACCTTTGAGGCCTCTCAGAAGCCAACACACAGAGCATCACAATTATCTCAAGACAAAACGAGAAGACAAGAACTGGTATGAAAAAATAAAACCTCATTCTGCTTAAATGTTAATTGTGCATGTAAAGGTCAGCTGAGCAAATAAAATGAACCACGGTGACCTTTTTCTTCTTAGAGCTGAAGACGGCCTTTCTGTGGGCCTCCATGGCCCTCTCTCTCATTAACTTCCCCAATGCAAAGTGTGAACGGCCGCCACGGTTACATGACCTCCAAAAACTGACTGCCACAGCTGTGGTGACTGGAAAGCCTATGAGCTGATACAGCGGGAGGATGTCACATTGTTTTCCCATAACTCAACATTGGCAATCTTGGTGAGGCAAAGAGGATTCACAGCATGGCATCCTGGAACGTTACACTGGATCACCTAACTGTTAACAGCCCTCTTTTTATTGCTGTTCATTATCCTTGTTTGTAAACCTAAGAATGAGAGTACAATACAGGGAGGGGTTTGCTTTTTAACTATATTATTTTTGCTCCAGTGATCCACAGTAATAAAAAAAGAAGCATAATAATCGGCTTAACTGCACTTAGTCGCAAATGCGCCTGCGTCGAACGCGAAAAAAAAACCCAATGAGTTTGGCTTCAGTTTAAGAACTGCTAATGAGAAGCACATCCAGGAAGAAATTACAAACAACAGCGGCAAAGAGGAGTGCTAATGGAAAGAGACTGCATGCACTACTGCATTCTGTACAATTTCATTTCCCATGAAGACAACACCCAAAGTTTAAGAGTAATTTTTCTGCCCTAATTTGTACTCAGAGAGACTGTGTGAGGAGAGGAACTGTTGCCCACAATGAGCTTTGAATATCTTCCACAATGCATTTCTCAGGCAGGGGAAAACAGAATACTAATCATATGTGATATGAACGCTCATTATCTTCCTCTATTTCATCATGAAATATTCTTGGGACAATTCAACCTCAAGACTTTTAAGTGAGACTAAATGTCAGAATATAAGCGAAAACCAAGGCTTGAAGCTAACCACCTTTATTGGCCACTCATATAGCTAAATAACGCAGAAAAAGACTGGAAAATACAAGCCAAAGCAATAATTTCCTGTAATATTTGACATTTATTTTCCTTTTTAGGAAGAGGAGAAGGTAGAGCGAAGCCTCTGGCGATGTGTTGGCAGTAGTGGTCGTTCCTCGCACCCAAGTACTGAACAGAGTAATCATTCTCCGTTGATCTTTCACGCACAAAGTTCTATTGATTACTTACTCCATTAAGTTTATTGCAGCTTCTCAGAAATGTGGATCTAAGGAGGCCTATTTCTTGGCAAACATTTTTTGACAAATGTAATGGTTTCACTGAACTTTCTAAAACAATAACTGGAAGCAATATGTTTTTTCTGTCAAGGGTATCGAGAACTATTTTGATCAAATATCAAATAATATAATCATTTTGTCATGATTCAATAATGCTTTCCATTTTGTGAAAGTGATTATTGCTGAAGGCAAACCACCATAATACACATTCTTAGACAGCAGGACAGGGCGCACATAAAAGAACTGAAACCAAGCCATTCATCAAATGCCTTTCTAAACAAATACTAACGGCCTTGAAATGCAATCATTCTACAGGCAATGCCTGAATAAACCCATTAATATTCTAATGACTGCTGATATATTAGCTATATATACATATTCATATCAAACCTGATAGATTACACTAACACACGGTCTCATTCGGACCCTCATATAACCGGAAGAAAAAGCCATAACTGAAGAGTCTAGTGCTCTAAGTACTTAAGTCACATCTTCACCCATTGAGGGGTAAGGACGGGATGACCTTTTTTTTATAGTTACCTGGGCAAACTTTGTCAAAATAAACATTTTGTGACTTTAGTATAACTGGGCTTTTCAATTATTATTGTTGGCATTTTTAATATTCTAACCTGGATAGACACATAAACGTCAGAACGAACAAAAACCCAGACAAAAAGAGTGAATTAAGTACTTTATGATAGAAATGGCACAGGGGGACGCACATCTCAACAGCCCTCATGTTTTTAACACAGCCATATGCGCTCAATTTTAGTTTCATGTGTACATCTAAATTTGCCAGATGAAATACTCCCAACCATTTAGTTTTATAAATCATGAATAATAAGGACAGGCTGAAGTGAAGTACCTCAACTGTTTAATAACTAAAAATATTTAAATAGAGCAATAACAAGACAAGCAACAATTTCATTGCAGTCTCCACAGTAAAACAGCATTCACTAAGTTTGAAACTTATTTCAGTAAAAGCATTTATTGTATGTATGATTTCGAGATATCTCCCAGAAAAAAAAGAACTTTGATAATACTCCAAATATTTGATAGGGGCCATGTTTATAAACCAATTGATCCATATCAAGCCAAAGATATATCATGCTTGTGCCTGGAGGTATGGAAGCTGGTTAATTTAAGATATTGCACAGTTCATGATGCATGCCATCTTTAAAAGAACAGACAAGCTATATTTATACAGATTTCTCAAAAACCAATTCAAGCATGACCCTATGGCAACTAAAGACCTTATTTTCCCCAATTAACCTGAAGGAAAAATGGAAAATAATTGATTTGAAGGTTTGAAGGTAAGAAAAAAAAAAGATGGAAATATACTTGCTGCAAAAGGTGTTGAAATTTAATGAGGTTTGCCTTACTAAAAGAATCTGGGCATGCCCTACCCTAAAAAATTCTTTTAAAACTGAGAAAGCATTTCATACAATCACATTTTCCCATCATACAAACACCTTCTAATTGACTAATAAAAAAGATCAAGTCTTGTTTGGGAGCTTACCATGTAAATATGAACAATCAATGGCAGGGATGGAGAAATTTCAATGTAAGTGTCTCATACCGCATTTCCAAATCCTGACGGAGGTCAGGCGATCACGTATCAATATTCTCACTGTGTTCACAAAAATATATAGTAAGTCAGTTCACTGACATAACTTGCGTTTCAGTTTTCCATAACGAACACAACCTTTGGTACATACAGATTAAGCTACTATGTTGATGACATCACTCTTTGATTAAAAAAAAAAAAACAAAAAAAACTTCAACTTCTGAGTTGATAGCGAGACATGCTTCTACAATTATTTTATCACTGTGTGGAGCTTGCCTTTAGTTATCAATATCCAATTTGTATTAAAATCTGACAGAATTTTTTATTTTTTTTTCTGTACTGAACAAAAACTTTTAAAACAATGAAATGAGATGAAACATGAAGAGCGGGATTTCCCTCGTTTCACACGGACATTTTACATCCCTGAGAAATGTTTCCTTCTGTCTTTTTCTCATGAAGTAGTAAAAAAATGTGATGCTAGTTTTTTTGCATGAAGAAATTACAGCCTAAGTGTTACGGAGAGTAAAATATTCCTTTTAGAACAAAATGCTAGCAGGAACTCACGGAGAGCTTAATAGGTGCGAAGACCCCAGTAGTTGGTGCTTGCAGCTATATTTGGGATTATCATGCCTTGGCTGCAACTAGCAGGAAAAAGGCCAGCAATTTATGTCTGCTGTTTTCTTGCTTGCGGCCCCCAAAAATTGCCAGTATCACAATCCGCATGCAGGACGTGAGCAAAAAGGAAAAAAAACAAAAAAAAAAACAGGCTAAAATGAATATTGAACACTGCCATCGAGCCGTTTTACTCAATTCTGGCCTGCCGAGGTTGTAAAAATCCCCAGTTTTTTGTCCTCGGTGCCCCTGGGCAGTCACACGCATTGCAAGGTATTTATCTGAGGCACTGAAGACGAAGACAAACCAGTCTCAGCACTACAGCAGGCCTCCAGACACAGGCTCCATCTGTGAGAGATTACACACAGCCTACCCAGATAATTATGTAGGGATACGGGCTGTTACAGCGGGGAAGGAGGCCGCGCTGGACATCTTCACTTCCGTTTGCAATACCAAGTCACTCACTTTATTGGTAAAATGGAAGAAAACCTGGTATGACATTTTGCTCTGCAATAAGAAAAGACCCAGGAGGCTGTGTTAGGCGAGTATGCCATTGACGGCTACCGCACTACGTCTCTCACCTTATTGGTAAAATGGAGGCAAACCAGGAAGTGTAGCTTCTGATGAAATAATGAGATTAGACCCAAGTGGCTGTTCATTGAACAAAGCTGCGAAGACATCAGCTGGCAGACAGTACAATTACATTAATAGCACGATCAGGATATTAATGTTAACCCTGAATGTATGAAGGGGAAAAAAAATGATAACATGAGGACATAAGACACAGACAACTGTTGCCTGTGTGTAGCTGACAATGATGGCGAATGTCATCCATAAACAAACAAACAAAAAAAAAAAAAAAAAAAAATTTGAGAACTGCAAACATGCCATATAGACATAAATATATTTTTAAATGGATATAACAGTGAAATAATAAGATACAGGCTCCGGTTCAATAAATATTTTGACAGGATGACAGTTTCTGTAGGGCTTTCAGCAGCTCACTTTGATCTCAGTCCCTGTCAAGCTGCCTCCATTTAATTTATTTCATTTTCCAAGCCCACAGACGACCCGTGCCAAGTTAATGTAGCTTAATGGGGATGACTGAAGAGCTGTCTCTTTACACACATCCTGATCTGCTTCTTTGAAAGGAAAATATTAAAAACAGCAGGTTGCAGAATGCTCACGTGGAAAGAAAACTAGCTCACCCCAAGTGGTAGCATAAACGCCTGATCTGGGAGCAGTTACTCAGAACAGACAGTCGTGACAGTCCCCATTTTTGGATTAACGAGAAAAGGAAACGTTATCACGCAGCATATCAAAGCGACGCACATCTCAAGACACCTCAAGGCACTCCACCCTGTCATATACTGCGCATTCTTACAAATAAATAATTAAAACCACTCCCTGCTGTGAGGTAGGATGTACACAAATGGACAAATGCAGATACTGTATGCCCTTAGCATTTTACTTAATACCTAAGAAAACATGCTGAGTGCATTGTCCTGCAGTATTTATTAAAAGAGTTAAGCCAATTAAAGTTAGGGTCAAGAAACAGCCTTACAATTTATGGAAGTACTAACACTAATAAAAATTTGAAAACACATGGGGCGGATTATTGTTCCTCTTCCATGCCTAATGTTCCTTTTTTAATTAACAGTGAACACAAAATCTGCCTCAACACCTATAAAAATTAACCCATACAGCCACTATGCACCAATTCTGCTGCTTTGCCAACAACAGGATGGAAATGAAGGTATACACTGCCTTCATATTAAGCTACAGAATAAATAAATGCACCCGTTTATGTAAAACTGACTGAGGATTTATCACGACAGACACTAACACGAGGTCTCATTTAAAGCAGTAGCAAATTCATCGGGAGGTGTAGCTTGCCGTAGCGTTTAGGTGCTGTTCAAGTTTATCAATGGGCCCCATGTGCCGCTTTTGAATTTGGCCTTGCCAGCATTCTAGTGTCACTTAATAAGAAGGGTATCAGCTGGACAGGATTACAGAAAATCCTCGTTTACTAGCAACCCCTGCCAGTCAGTTGAAGGCCTGCAAGCCTGTCTGCTGAGCGGCACACACAGTGCCTCCGCCGCCTCGTCGTTATGAGCTCCTCTGCGGTGTGAAAAGAGGAGGCAGCTCATATTGTGTACTTATTTTGCCCCTCACAAATCAGACATTCCTGTTCCAATTGGTAAACTATGCCAGGGCTTTTCGATCTGTTCCTATTACTTCAGCGCGAGTACATGCTGCTGTTGTTGTCTTTATTTTATCCAGCGTTCAATTGATCCATGACTAAAAATAAATTGAGGATATAAAGACCTTTTTATAAAAAAGAAAGGATGGAAGAATGAATGACCCAGTTCACAGAGGGCAAATGGGGTTTGTTGATAAGGTAAAGAAATCTGGAGCTAGACATGTGAATCAACTTCCTTCTCTCTCTTCCTAGTCTACGGAGAAAATAAATTTCATCTATGGATGTTTTTGTCGGTTCAGCACAGCATATTCCCAACAGTAAAGTCAGAAAATAGGGAAGATCAACAAATCTCAAATTACAGTCACAGAGACAGCACAATCAATAAAAACGTTCTCCAAGCAATAAACTCTTTATTAAACTCAAAGAATTCAAACAACAGGAGAAATCACTGAGAATCTCAGCAGATGTTGAAGGAGAGCCTGGAGTTCGGCTCTTTCCTCTATCCACCCCATGGGATCAAAAAACAAAAACTGAAGTCTCCATTTAAGAGGGATAAAAACACATAACTGCTTCATACATGCAGAGGAGCTCTAATTGTAAAACTTAATTATTTTTTTAATGGATTCCTCCGCTCGAGATCGCGGAGAGCTTAATTTTATTTCGCGAACATGCAAATGGCAAAGGCCCTGTCCTACCCTTTCATCTCAATAAGTTCCTGCTTCAACTTTAACCTGTTTAAATTAAAAACAAGGCTTTAGAGACACGATTAAAGGCTGAGATATGAGACGTTCAGCTCGTGGACAAAGACTGTGTTTTGTAAAGGTAATATTTCACAACAACTCCAAGACTGTGTCATTATGTCAGCCTTTTCCCATCTCTGAAATAAAGGCACGAAAAAAATTGGTTTCAATAATTTAGCTTCAATCACATGCGCACGCGCATATATATATATATATATATATATATATATTACATGTAAATGTGGAAAATATAAAGTGAACAAAAATAATATTATTTTATGAAAATGAGCGAACAAGCTAATTGTTTGTTGGAAAGCAAAACTCAACACTGTTTAAAACCACCAAAAACAACGATCAAAACAAATAGCACTTTTAAGTCCCAAGGCTGTAATGCAGTCTTTGGATGGCTCATTTCAATATATAAGGCTCGTTGAAAATTTTAGAAAAGAGAAATATAAATAAACAATGTTAAACAGAAAATCTAAAAATAATGAATAAAATCTTATTAATGTCCTGATTTTAAGACTGGGATCAGGCTGTGATGGACTGCCAGTAGTTGGCTTATCGTGGGTCTGGAATTTGCAGATGTTCTTCATGTCAAATCATCATAATATGTGTACAGAACCATTTTTATGACACCATATCACAAGGGGAAAATAAATAAACAGCTTATCCCATTAGAATAGAATTAGCCCAGTGGGAATATAAATAGGGCACATTCTCCAAACAGCTGTCACCACTGACAGAATGATACACTACTTCAATTTCCACTAAAGGTGCAAAAATGCCATTTTACCAACAACTAATGTGTTAATAATGATAAACAATTGATTAAAACAGGTTGCAGGAGAGCCAATATATTGAATTTCATGCTTTTATCATATGGAAGTATAAAATGGGCCTGCTCCAATTTCCAGAGATAATTTTACTGAACTAGATCACACCATCTTTCACAAATTTTACAATCCAAAATTATCGTAAGTTGTCACACCTGACTTGTGAAAGCTATCCAGATGTACGCAGAAATGTGACACTATTACTGTAAAAATTATTCGCTTGAAATAAATCAACTGAGGGGCACTGAAGCAAAATCCAATCCAGATCTCCACACCAGTAATGGTGGGAATGTCTGAGCACCTAACAGAGGTTCATTACTGTTTGAGAATGGCAGGCAACAAACCAAGGGTGACAGATTCCAAAATCGCATTAAACTAAATGAGAAATAAAAAATGGGCTATATTTGGGGCGGTGAGGGATAGAGCCGGCAAAGCTGACAGACCTGATGCAACATTAATTTTGTCTTACAAAAGAAATTATAAAAAAAAAAATTATATAAATCAGGAAGAGCACCAGAGCTGTCCACAGGATTTTCTGCAGATTCTTCAGAAGGATTATTGGTGGTTAACAAGGGTAGTGGATAGTCGAGTCACGGTGGCACCTGTCAGGTGCAGCTAAGCTTGAACCAATCTCTCAGAAGACGAGACTGTGTCAAATGTACACGGAAATGTTCAGTCTTCTGCCAAGAAAAAAATGCTTGTGCATATCCACAAACAGCAGGGGGTTTGACAAAGTAAATAAATAAATAAATAATCTTAAGAAGTTCTACAGAAGGGGCTTTCTACTCAAATGGTGAAATTTCTGATATAACCCTTTATTGATCTAATGAAAAATATACATCTTTTCAGTGATATAATCTGCCAGTGAATATACACAAACCTTGTCAAATTTTCTGTGAAAAAAAAGCATGCAAAAGAACACATGCTTATTCATTACACCAGTTTATCCAGCTGAGACAGTTATCCTCATGCAGACACATAGACACATTGTTCCCATTGTTCCTTGTTAACTGGTGTTATTTCAGAGTAGTTTCTGAAACAAACTTTGGAGAAAATATGAATCTTCTAAGAACAAAACAATTTCTTGTCCTGCCCTACAGCTCCGAACAATAGACATCAGTTGTAATGGAAACCTGGTTTCATTTCATTTTTTCCTAGATGGAATCTATGGAAGCCATGTCTTTATTATTGTGGATTTTCAATACAAATAGACATTTTTTAACAAAAAAAAGTGCATTGAAACCTAGCGGTTAATTGGCAAATATTAATCATATATGTCATGTACATTGTTTTAAATTGAGATAAAGACAAAAAGAAACAGTAAACACCTTTACATCATTTTAATTCCAGTTTACTTTTAAATCCTGGATCATTCTGGGGAGACTCCTCTTCCACAAGAACCACCCTCCTGACAGTGAATGCATTCGAAATAGGCGCACGCCCCCGACATGATGGACTTCTGACAGTGCCATGTGCTTTACACTTCCCCATTATTGCCCTGACAGTCAAAATGGGCATTTTCACTTTTTTGAAATTTTATTGTCAACGTTTCTATGTTTGTGAGGCTGCGCCACTTTCTGTCGTGCATCTTTATTTTCATCTTCTGATGTAACCATGGATGATGGAAGACAAAGGGAAGTCAGCCATGTATATCACCATACTCATAGTCCAGGTAAACAGGAAGTCATGGGTGACAATTTAAACGTCTTAATTATTATGGTGAACTTAAAAAGAAAATGTGACTGGGATTTTACTTCAGTTAGATTTTTCTTGTAATGCTTATTAGGGGTGCCAATGATTGTGTCACATGTTTTTGGAAGAATATATATATTCATCTTTTTTCCATTCAAAGATAGATTTTTCCTAATATTTTTTGGGGGAAAAAATAGGATCTATAAACATTTTTTGTCATTTTTTTCTTTCCCCATAGCCTGTTGAGCACGTATTTAGCAAGGTTGCCAATATTAGTGGAGGGCACTGTAGTACTAAGGGGTACAAAAAGGAAACAAGCACAGGGCTTATGAAGTCTCAATAAAATATGACTGGCTGCTTGCCTCCTACTGGATGCTCCAATGAGGAGAAAGTGGTTTATTACACTCAAGAAAGTAACAATTTCCTGGGTAGGGAACCACAAGAAATTCCTCATGGAATCACATTCAATTTAGGGATTGTCAGTTTTTCTACCCATATTGCTCTTTTGAATATGTACACGCATACACAGGCACGCGCATGTACACACACAGTTTTGCCAGTACGTACATTATGTGCAAGGTACAGTTGGACTGTCGAGGCCCACGGCAATAGTATGTAGTTCAAAAGGTATGTTGCTTAAAACTTGACATAAGGTGTTACTCTGCACCCAACGCAGCCGAAAACTGAGCCCAAATGCAATGCAAACGTAACTTCATCTTCCTGCACCAGTGTAATAAAAACTGCAAAACACTGGCAGTAACTCATGCCCCTGTTATTATTGCATACAATTAGAGGAAATTCGCCCCAAAAAATCCGCACCTGTAAACCTCATTTTGCGTTTGTAACTTAACTGACCACAAAAACCTCACTCGCATTACATTGTTAAATGAGCATTCGCCGGGAAATGGGCTCCTGCATTGAGCAGAAATAATACAGCTTCAATTAAGTCCAAAGGGGACAGCAATCCTCTTGTTTACACAGCAGCATGGTGGGGGTGGGCGGGCGGGCGAACTGGTGTCGTAGTTATCATATGATTCCATTCGAGCGCTTTGTGCAATGTAGATGTCTGGGGTAACAATCCACCAGCCAGCTCAAGTCACCTGTTGTTAGTCTTCCGGAACAAAGGCTGGAGCCGCGGCAGAGTCCTGCTGCAAGCGAGTGAGGCAGGTAATGAGGCGCCATGAATATGTATCAGGCGTGACCTCTGGAAAACGTCAGCTGATCCACATGATTGACAAACAAGATAAACAATAATAACAAGCGAGGGCGAAGACAAAGACCCCTTTAGGACGCAGCCGTTGGCTGGCAGCACGTGGAAATTGGCTACCCCGGCGTGGAGAGGGGGATGGAGGGGTAACTGAACCGATGACATACAGCAGCTAATGGCTCACGCAAAGGATTAATGTTTAACTGCGTGCTCTCTGACCTCCGTCCGCTATCCAAAGCTAATCATTGAGAAAATGTACAAATTGCTTTGTCCTGAATTACTGAATCGCGCAGTTCGAAAAAGCAATAGAGATATTTTAAATGCTGTGGCTGGCTGCCTGTGGCTCCACAGTCGACAAACAAACCAGACAAAAGAAAATCATTGAAGCTCTCTCAAATTCAAAAAACAAAACAAAACAAAAAAAAACAAAAACAAAAAAAAAACAAATATTTTAGTCTGACTGCAAAGATAGCACTAAAGTCCATAAGTAAATTGGCTAGCAGCACGGAACACGACATCCATGAATGTCACTGGACAAATATAAATGTCAATAATGACCATATATTCAATCATATTCCAGGTCTGACATTTACTCATTGAATATTAGTTTAGAAATGCATATTTTTCAGATTAAACATGGATTAAACATGTCATGAGGCTGATGCCATATAATGGATCAGAATATTACTGTACTTCAAATTGGGAAAAAAAAAAGAAAAAGAAAAAAAGAAAAACATGCTGTCTCCATTATTGTGACAAATAACAGCCCCTGGACACAGCTTGAGACTGCTATGAAAGAGACGTTTTAGCAAATCTTGGTCAAAAATTTAACAGCATGCATTTTTAATGTTTTGCCGAAGACTATTGAGTGGAACTGAGGTAAAAGCAGAGAGAGAAACAAAAAGTGCAATAAACATCAGCATAATTACTCATAAAACAGCACCTCTTTTTAATGCTTCAGTCATTTTGGTGTCAGATCATCAAGAAAATCACTGAATAAATCAGGTTCATAACACAAAATATCAGCCCCATCTTCCCTGGGAAAGAAACCTGCACCTCCACAGACAAACCTCACCTCAGCACACGGAGCCCAGAGCTCGGCTCGGGAGGGAAGAAGAGATGGAGAGAGGAAAAGATAGAGAGGGGGAGGGAAAGAGGGAGAGAAGAAATGAAAAGGTGAGGGAGAGGGAGGGAGGGACAGAGGAAAGAGAGAGAGAAGAAAGAAAGGGAGTAAGAGGGATGGAGAGGACAGATTGAGCAGGGTAAAAACTGACAAGATGGGAGAGAGAGAGATAAAGGAAGTGAGGCAGAGAGGGTGATGAAAAGATAAAGGAGGGGGGGAGAGCAGGAGAGAAAGGGAATAAGAGAGGGAAAGATGGGGGGAAACACAAAGTATTTAAATGAGGCAAATCTCCTCCAGCAGACTGGAGTGGAGAGCGTGTCCCATCGCATTGAGCTTGATCAACGGGACTAGGCTACTGGGACAAAACTGACTGAAGGTACTTTCATGGTCTAAATCAGTGAATTACTGCCTTTGTCTCTGGGCTGTTACTTCAGAACAAGAACGGCCCCTGTAACAGGAACCAAGGGACAGCGAAACATACACTATCAGCGCCGAGGCCCGTCTCCGCGTTTCCTGCCCAAGTCTAGATTTCAGCAAGAATGAAGCAACGAAGTGAAAACCATTAAAATACATCCCATGACAGTCTAGTCACAATTACTCAGGAAGTTCTGGTCAAGCAGACACCAGTCATAAAGGCAAAACCAATACGGTTTGTGCATATATAAATCATGATTCACATGAAATGTTCATAGAGGGGGCGTCAATTAAACCACTTCAATGATTATTAGAATGTCTCCACAAGGGAAGGAAAAAAAAAAAAAAACGTTTCGGAAAGGCTTAAAGAAAAGAGATGATTGTTTGAGGAATGGCAGACAAAATAGAAACAAACTTAAAAGTATGACCGATAACATTTCAAGAAATTGAGTCAATAAAATATTAAATTGATGCCATTACACACTGTGGCAAAAGCACAAACAGTGGTCATTTTCAACATGCTGCATACTTGACTGCTGCTTCAACATACTGCATGTATTATTTATATTTGAGAACATGACATGGTGCAGAAATGTGAATGTGAATTCATATAATTGGGGCAATAAAAAGGACAGGACATCTATCAGGGTGCTAAATACCAGCACAAATTCTGATATTTACAATCTAGGTAATATTACTCATTTAAGACAATGATATCGTGATGCCAAATATTCACATATAAAGAAAAAAAATACTGCATACAGGCAAACGCACAGAAACGAGTACGTGATATCTCCTACGAAACATCCTTTAAATGCCACATTTTCATGCTAAATGTGCATTAATTAGAAAATTAAAGCAGTTGGGTCATGTGATCATTTGTGTTCTTTTCCTTTTGACAAGGAACGTGTTATTTTAAAAATGGCAACCAACGTGTCACAGACGATATCCACACTTATGTTATTCCCTCAAGCAGACCCCTCAGGCTAACTTATCCACACAGTCTACCATAGAAAAACATCAGTGCTTTTGCACATTTATTGCTTAGCCTTCGCATTCACACGGCGATGTCACTCATGTGGCAGTCGTTGAGCATGTCTCTTGGTGTGAGAACGTGGAAGTGTTTCTTCCAAAGCGAACAGCAACATTTGGCAATGAGCCAGCTCCTTCAGTTTTACTCGCTTTATGTTATTTTTGCAATGCCTTCAATAGGAATATTCATAAACAGAATCAAAAAATATGCAAGCATTTTAGTTGTCCAAAGCATATACAAAATCATAACCAAAATCAATACCAACCTTCAGATTAAAAAAAAAATTAAAATTAAAATTAAAATCATGTCAATATGAACAGTTGGTAGGTGGGTAGCTTGATCTACAGCATATTGAAAATCATGCATATTCACGGTGTCATTTTAAAAAATATGTATTTTTAAAAAAACAAGCCATTGAAGTGACCCGACAAAAAATACATATTACTCAGATTAAAACAGCTGTCAAAATCAAGAAAAATCTGAAAAATGCAAAGATGGAAATCTATGCACAGACAGAATTTACCTGGTTTGACTGAGCATAAATTGCACAAACACACAGCGTTAATTGCAAGCGAAATTATAATGTGTGGGTGTATAATGTTTTGTGAGTTATGACTTATACTCTCCTTCATAACATAAGTAATGGTGAAAACATCGTCCCTCAGTTGCCTGCCAAGTGACCCTTGAAAATACAATTTCAAAAAGTCTTAAAGTTTTATTATTTTGAAGGTGGAAAAATGGCTTCAAAATAGTTTTCAGGATTACGGAGAAATTTGGATGAGACAATATAAGGTGAGCTTCACATTTTAATTTAAAAGGAAATGTGACATAAAAAGTTGTACTAGTGTGTCTGTGGGTAGGTGCTCCGGCGTGTGGACATGCGCGTGCCTGTGTATGCATGCACATATGCACAGGAGCAATATGGGAAGAAAAACCGACAATCCTAAAATTATATAATGTCCTCTCACAGGATGCATTAGATTTACACTTAAAACTACACATGGTAAAGAATAAGCGAAAAACAGTGCTGCCAAACCAAACTGCTTCACTAAGTCATCACACAAATTACTGTTCGGAGCCATGCCTCATAACGGTAGGTTATCCGTTGAAAAATCTCAGTTTCATAGAACATATTTTTGCAAAATACCATCAGGGTTCACAGTAAAACCAAGCCTTCTTGAAAGGATAAAGCGCTGCTGGTGAACAGCCGAGCTGCTCCTGCTCCAGACAGGCACAGTATGGCCACCAGCGTGTTTTCATCACAGAACACGGCCTCGGAGAGTTCATTAATGATCTTTGCATTGTTTCCCCTCGATGTGTGTGAGGTGCCAGGGCACAGAACCAAATACTGCCATTATGCCAGTTAAGCCCCCACCCCGTTGGGTAGCAAAGACACGGGAGGTCCTGCTAAAATTACAATGCCAAAGGAAGTCTCACTAAAGACACGGTTTCCTTGGCGCGGGCAGTTATTCTACTCTCTTTGGGTTGCAAAGTTCTTTTTTAAAAAAAATATAATCACTTGTTTTCCTATGAATGTAAATAGAATTTCTGCACGTGCCAAGCACGTAACATGTAATACACAGACATTTCATTTTGGCGCACCAGTAAAACCAAACTCCGGCCTCTCTCTGCAACATCCCGCACCGTTCCACATTATCTTCATTCTTGCCACCATTTTGATTTATGGTTTTATTTTTTATGCGTTTTGACAGCCGGAGAGCGTTAAAAGTGAAGCGTATTGTGTCTGAAGAGAGGGAAGAATGAAAGCTGCAGGTCGTGTCCCCGCAAACGAACTCCTCACTCATTCACCGCCCTCTCCACACCCAAACAAGGAGGAACAGGGAGACACAACACCAGCCCGTCTCCGCTGTCCAGCCAGGGCTTTGAGAAACATGACACTTAAGCTCAAGGTAATGGAGGACATACAGGTCACAGAAGCTGGACACTGAACAGTACTTTGGGGCCCCCTGGTCCTCAGCTGCATGTGACCATAGTTCTGAAACTCTCACCCTCAGTTAAATTAACAAAGCAAAGTTTGCACTGGCACATCTGATGCCAAGTTGACGATGTTTATCGTAATTTCAAACCAATCATAATTTGTGGCTGCAATAACCTTTGTTGTCATTTAAGGCCAAAATTAACTTTTCAAACTTTCATTAATAAAAGAACAAAACTTTTAAAAGCATTATTTCTGTTGAGCTAAGCAATGAGTGTAATTTTCATTTTTGTTTCCATTTCATGCATCTTTGCCAGCAGGCTTTAAAAGACGACTGAAAGTGTGAAGATGGAAAGGAATTGAGAATGTCAGTTCAACACAATAAATATCAATAATCTAATACATAAAAAAACAACTTTGCTTTGGTTTCTTTTTCACTGATAAATTTACGTCCTGCGCTTACCTTTATTATACTAGATTTATAAAAATCACATCATTATTTAAAAAAAAAAAAAAACCCAATGAAATTGCTAAATGTGATCAAATAGAGGGAGATGGCCAGGATTACCTGCATATGCGGAATATTGTTTACGAGATTGAGGTAATATATACTGTAGGTTGAGTACTTTTCCATTAAGCTGCTTTCACACCGAACGAAAAACAAATTTTTCTTAAGACAGACGCGTCTTCGCATTGACTTCGAATGTAATCTGTTGTGCGAAAAATTTGTTTCGCGTCCGTTGGGAAAGCAGCTTCACTGTACAGAATTGAACAACAATTCTCTGGATACATATTACGCTGGAGTAGAGATTCAAGGCAGTAATTACATAGGAGGTTTAACTCAGTGACGCGTGGGCGATACCAGAAATACCCCACCATCAGCTTTGTAGAACGAATGCTGACCCATCAACTCAGTGTCTGTGATGTCACCAGTGCTTTCTGAGCCATCTCACCTAAGAGCATGGAAATTCATTAACTATGAGGTACAGGGAGCAGGACTACCAAAATTACCCTTGGAGAACCTGACTGAATCTGACACCCTGGTGCCTGCTAGGTGCAGTAAAGCGTTATTCCCAGATGGTATGACAAGCACATTCCGGATCTTCTCAAGATGTAGCTTCCAATTCTGTTCTCCCAGTCTTCATACTGTGAAGCCTGGCAGGAATATGAATTCCAACTATTGTGCCTGGGTTTGTTTACAAAGTGGAGATAGCGAGCTGATGGCCCTCAATTAATATGCATATCAAGTCGCATAACTGTTTGAACTTCCTAGGAGGTCCTATCAACCGTGAGCAAATCTGCCTAAGACAATGTTCAATTGGATATGGGTCGCCAAAACAGAGTCGCCAGTTCTCAATAGGCTCCTTTGGAAAACAAGACGCGATGACTAAGAAACAAAGGAGGGAAAAAGAATTGCCTCGGCGGGCAGGCGTTGGATCAGCACAGCCACACGGACAGGGAATAGTTTGTGAAGTACAATGTCTGCCAGAATGCAGGAATCGGTAGATCATATTCAGGCAGTGACTGGGCTTAATTTTCAGTAAGGGGAGCCAATCAGGGCCCATACGTCCGTGAGATGACTCATTGAATAGGCCCGTCAAGGCTGACATGTGCATCGTCTTGCTGACAAATTCATTGCATTAGGCATGTGGATGGGCTCGGGCATGATGTGATTGAATATGATTTATATACATTACAAAGGGCTCCCTCTCCATCTGCATGTCGCTTTCCACCTTGGAAAGCTGCAGCTGGGATGCCCTTTTCAACCCGAGCATATTTCTGATAAATATTCACTCTCCGTGGAAAAGCGCTCAGGGATTTGGGATCCGCTGGCGAAATCGTTCCCACCCTCCATGCTTCACATTGGATTTTCAATTCAGCAAACCTGGAGTCCATTTAAACTCATCGACCACATCTAACTGCTCGAGACCCAACATCTCCCAGAGCAAGTGAGCGTGACCATGACCTTTGACCTCCCCACTCCCTAAGACCCACAGAAAAAGAAAGATTGAGCACATGACTGACTATCCATCACTCCTGACACGCCTCTGAGCACACGGCTAGCTCTGAACTCAATCAGTAATTCTATTTATGCTCCCATCTGAATGTGACTCAAAAACAGAATTTTCCTCAGCATTTAGGCAACTACTGCCACAGGTTAAATTTTTACCACGATGGTCTTTTCAATTCTACATTACTATGTTTTAAAAAAAAATCTTGAAGTCCTCCTATCTCTGACTTTTCTAAAACTTGTGGCGCACGCCGTAATGTGAAATACGAGGGGGAAAAAAAAAATCCAGACTCATAGTACTAAAGTGCAGTACAACTGTGGTGTTCTTGTCAAAAGGGTTAGCCAAAGACAAAAGTTACCATTGGGTGTGTTAAGGTTTGGTTCCATGGAGTACACTCAGTTCATCTGCTGACACTCGCTTTAAATCCATTGAGTTAATGTCATGGCAAACTAGCAATTTCATCATGTTAGGTGAGGAACAAGCAACTAAATTAGGCTCTACTAAGCTTATCAAGATTTTTTATGAAAAGATGTATAAACTGTCTACACAATGGTAACTCATGGTATTGAAAAAAGATTAAAACTGAAATTAATTATTTGTATTTCCTACCACATTAAAACTAGTCATGTGTAAAAATACCTATCACTCTCTCTTTCCCATTAGAAGCCCAACCCCATTTTGTAGGCATTACTTGTTGGCTATATTTAAAAAGTAAATATTACGAAGGGAAAGAAAACAATATGAGTGAAATGTGTTTATTCACAAACCCTTTACCTTGCTGGGATTTATTCCCATGTAACTAGGTCTGGGTGAGTCAAAATGCCGAGAGGTTCTTTGCCGAGAAGCTCGCACAGCACCAGCTGTTTTCATTGACACACCTCCAAATTCGCCGCTAAACCCATTGTGACATGGCTTCATAGCAGACCACAGAATTACCCAGCTGGGCAAAGGTGATAAATAAATGCGAGTAATGTTTTGTCACGACTCAATAAAGTCCGCACACTGAAGAACAACGCTCTTTAAAAAATTAATTCAGTGTGTCGTCATTTCGATCAGAACAATTTTCATCTGATGAAGATCGTTCGGATCGAAATGTCGACACGCTGACTGAATTTTCTGGGAAGCATTGCTTTTCAGTGTGCGGACTTGATTTAATCATTCCATTTGCGGACTCTCAGATTGTCCTGCGCCTCTATTGGAGTGGATGTGCATGTTCTACTGTCTTTATTTTAAGCAGCGATGTTTTGTTCAACACAAAGTAACAATTCAGTGTAGTAAATGCACAAAGCTGTTTCTTCTGTGCGGCAAGGAGGGCTTTCTGACCGCGTGAAATGAGTCCATGAGCTGGTGGTGGAGAGGTTGAACTTGACCAGGGAAAGAATTCAGCCAGCTTCAAGTGACATGATTGAACCCAGCATATGAGCAACAATCGTCAAACTCATATCAATTGTACTCAACTTGTTGTCAGCCTCAGGATAGTTTTAACATGCTCTTCGGCGAAGACCATTTTTCAGCACCAATGTTCTTATTATAAAAAATGAGTGCATTGTTAATTTGGGGTTTTTAGACAACCTTGGACATCTAAATAACATGCATTACCTCAATATAAGATCAATGTGATTCTATAATATAACATCACCAAAATATTAAAATATTTTTTCGAATGCCTATATTTAGAGGCATTTTAGACTGATTCATGCAAATGCAATGCAAAGCGATTAGTGCTCTTAAAGATAATTAACAACATAGATCAAAACACAGGTGATGATTAAAGCAATCTCATTTTATAACTTGATGCATTCCTTTGGGAAGACAGAGCCTTAATACAGGGACAGATTCTTTATTTTTTTTTTGGACTAGAAATTCGGTAGCTATGCACACGGGTAACTTTCACCCGTTGGTGGTTTCAGGTATACCGTGACACCAGGCAGTTCTAGCGTGAAGACATAATGCTTCCGTAGTGCTAGCATTGGGTATGCCATGGAAAAACAGCAAATATTATTTGATGTATCAAGAGTTGGAGGCAAAAATGAGACATTAGACGGTCAGGAGGCTGGAGCACTCAGATGGCCATATAAACGGTACTCTTCTCGCTCTAGGACTCACCCAACGGCATGAGAACCAATAAAGTATGAGATGAGTTGCAACACTTTGCCCAGGAAAACTCAACTTCTGGGGCGGGGTCAATGAGGTCAGGGGGTGAATCCTTCTTGCACAGCCGTGGGGGGGGGGTGGGGGGTGGGGGGGGGGGGGGGTGGGATGAATGCAGGGAGAAGGTCAAGGCTCTAAAATGCCTTTATAGCCACTGCTGAGCCACATAGCTCCTGATGGCAAACCCCTCCTCTTCAGCACTCGCCTGCACATCGCAAGCTTCCCAAGCTAGTCAGATAAGTGCAGGGTTACAGCCTAGAAGAGGTGGCCTTGTTGAGAGAAATCACATCAGAAAGCATTCTGTTTTACACTCTTTCAGAGTGGGATGGAGGAAATGAGAGGGATGAAATGAAAAAGGGACAGGATGGAGGATGGAAGGAATGACCGAAAGCAAAGTAAGAAGAAAAGGGGATGAGAGAAGGTGGGAGATATCAGAAGGGGGAAAGGGACAGAACAATAGGGTTAGAAAGAATGAAAAGGCCATAAACTATTTTTAACCCTCCCATTAATGCGTCAACCTTGGGGGCAGGGGATTCCAGCAAGGTCAGCTCCATTTCGCTGCAGAACGAGCAGCCTAGCTGACCTCGTTTCAGTCTGATTACAGCATGAGCAGTGTAACCTTACTCCAATTTTATACATGCCGCAAAAAAAGCAACCACTTGGAGGAAATGTCACATTGTAGACACTGAAACAAGACGCAACCTTATGTCCTGAAGGTGCCCAACGCGGAACACAAACAACAAGTAGGCGGCCTCCCAGTGTCACTGAAGAACAGCAAATATTGAGCATATTTATGAGCTTATTATTATTGTTGACAGATTTTATCTAGTGTTGACAGCAGAGCTAAGTAATATGTATGTTCGAGGGGTGCCTTGTCCATTTATGGAGATATGCACTGCATAATATATATATATATATATATATATATAATTTAAACTTTGCTAATGCATTTAGTATTGTTTTGTACAAGTCGTCTCAGTTCAATATCACATCATTTGATCAATGATCAGGATTACTTTCATCATTTTTTACATTCAGGATTATTTTTATCAATAGAACAATGAACTGATGATAATAGATGATAATAGACACAACAATGAGCTCAAAAGGCATTAAAAAGCATCCTGGGCACCTTAAAACAGCAAAATTTTCTGGGGGAGGACCCCCAAAGTCCAAGAGAGAGGGGGTTCTCTCTCACACTCTATACCCCACTCTCAAAACGCCAACTATAACCACTGAGACTTGTACTCTTTTTCTTTTTGACAACGCTGGTTCATTGTAAACTTACTTTACAGCTCAATATGAACAAATGTTACCCTCTTTTGCTGATCAACCAGTGATGCTGCAATTTTGCCATCTGCAGTAATGAAAATAATCGTACACCAAGCTCATAACTCAGTTGGTGTCTATCGAGAATTTAATGCTTACTAACCTGCCACTCCTTTTTAGGTCAAAAGGCTCCCAATCTTCCCAAATTGGAAAGAAAGTATTTATTTAAAGGCAAAGTAACACTTTGTATAGCAGTATACAGCCCCTGCTATTCAAATATTTTTTTGGGTAATTTAAAAAAAAAAATGTTAACGGCTAAATCAGCCCAAGAAGATCAGATATATACGTTGCTGGCAGTGCAGCATTTTTGTTGGAAACAAGGTTGCTTGCCACATCACTTGGATACCGGAGTGATGTGAAAAAAGGTAGGTGAAATAAGTTAGTGAACTTTGTGCAAGGCTATTTATACACGACTCGGTCAGCATGTCGACTTTGTTATGCTCACACTTGGAGGGGGGACTAACACGTGTAAAATTGCAGAGATAGAGCGACCAACTCCCGTTAACCGTGCGACATCACCGAGGATTTTCTTTTTTATCACTTGTAACTAGTCTAGATAACATACTTAGTGCCCTATAATTTTTTTTTCCTGTGACCTTTCGCACTGCCGCTTTGCAGCACGTCTAAAATGGGTTGGAGTCGCCTGTTGCCCAGGAACTGTCCCACAACCCTGCCCTCTCCTTCAAAGGCCTTCCTGCGCCCATCACCTAGGAGACCAGACGCCAGTGCATTGAGGACGGGCACGAAATATGCAAATGAGGCCCACTCCGCCCTTCATTGACACGGGCACGTTTACCTCCGACAACTGCAGCATTTTGTTTATCGCTTTGCTGTCTGATTCGGCGAGAACAAAACAGGGGAGCCGCTGCTGTACAGAGAGCCTGAGGGGAAGAGCATTAATCTCGCCTGTAAGACAAAGGGTGGGAGGCTGGAGGGGCAGGGCTGCAATCGTTTGGCAAGCCGTTCTCCAGACCACCTATTGTGCGCGGGTGAATGGATATCCCTGCAGCCGGCACGTCCGAGCGAGGAGGGGTAACCTGGAGAGGCACTAAGGCGGGGCTCAGGCAACAGCAAATCGAGAAACACCGAAGTCCTGGCCATAGAACAGCACAGAACGCGTATTTGGCCATTTTGTGTGACTGTGATAATTTATATCTCACAATAATGTTTCAGCCGCTTCAGAATGTTTTCCACCGTGTGTATTTTTTAGACACTTGAGATCGGGGGCGATCAGAAAATAAATCTCTTCATTTTTATTATATCATTATAGATCTCCTAAAAATACTGCAACGAGAGATGAAATGCTGAGTTGGGATGAGGTGATGGTGAACGAGGATTTTTTTAAAGTGTGATGAGACCGCTTGCAGTAATGGGGCGTGTACACAGTTGCGTGTAATTTCTTGAAACATACACACCTGAGCCGGCTTAAATGATTTAAAATGCTGTAGGGCAGAAGCCTGAGTTTAGATTTCGCTAATTGCAGGTGCTCCGCCCTTCCCTAAATCTGCTCCTGTGTACTTGTCCTAAATAACAATCAAGAAATTTCAGTAGCCTATAACGATTAAGATGTGATGGTGAAAAGCAGACAAACCTAACTGGGAGTTAGAGTGAAAGAATGCCAATAATTTGAATAATTAGAAAAAATCCTCCTCTGAATTACATCTCCCATTGTACCATTTTAGGACATTATTCAATATTAATTTAAAACAGATTTGTTATAAGATCGCCCTGGATTTTAAGCATCTAAAAAATACACAAGGTGAAAAACATTCTGAAAAGCGGATGAAATTTGAATGTGATTCAGATTCAGATGAATTTATTGTCATTGTTACAGAATAACAACGAAATTACGTTTGGAGAGAAAGTGCTCCGGGCTGCTGCAACGTGCGTCGCGCTGCCAACTCCACTTCCTTCAGAGATATGAATCACAACAGTCGCACAAAATGGCGTGGTAATGGCAATCGTGTTAATGCAAATCTGTGTTGTCTTAATAAACAGCTCTACTCATTCAACTTAAAGAGCAAACGAATCCACCATTTGATTGCTAATCAAGCAAAGTAAACGGGAACAGGTATACTTTTCTTAGAGTTGCCTGATTGGTTAATTGGAGACGATTCTGTTGCTTGGCTCCTTTCAGCACGTAGCAATACTGATGCCAGTCAAGTTTTTTCCGGAAGCACTTCCCTTGCCCTTTGATGTTTGGCACTTTCTTTCAGGACCACACAAGGGTTAATAGAAGAAATGGGCAAGCTCAGATGCTCGCCCCATGTTAGCAGGAGATGTTACTACGCCTTAAAAAAACTGCGGTTCAGAATCGTGACACCAGTAGGAGGGATATTGTTTTAGGAAACCCACAATTCCTAGCGACACTACTGTGCCTGTCTGCCTGCATGTGTGTGCTCCTGTGTATACTGTATGCATATATACATGAGTGTGAGTGTATACACACGAGTGCAAATACTTGATCCTACCTGGATCAGTGATTCACTCAGCCTCTCCTCATCAACCTCCAGCACGATGTCTCGGATCTCCTGGTAAGGCAGCCGGAACGATCCCAAAAAAATGGCTGTTTGGAGAGAAGGGGAGCCAGTCATTTTCTAACAGTGTTTTTGTTCTTGAATTTCCCTTCACTAGACCCTGCGATCAATGACTGCTCACTACAGCGGTGCAGTATTCAGAGACGATGGTCAGGGAAGTTCATACCTTTCATGATGAGATTTATTTTCCAGACTGTAAGAGGTTAAAGCACATCCTCCAGTAGAGGGCAAATACCCCTCAACACTGTTGTTGAAAACTGGATTGGTTTTCACTTTTCCCATGAGCCCCAAAAGCACAGAGATGAAAAGATCTGAGCATGCGTCAGGTTTGAGATGCATAATTAGAAGGGTGATTAAAAAAAGAGCAGGAGAAATGTTGAAAGGTCTCACACCCGCGCAACGTTTTCGCGGGGGAAGAGCGCGTGGGCCCGGCCATGTGAAGAGTCGCTGGGCTCGGGGGCATGTTTTGCTCTAGTTAGGCAGCTGCTGCAGGTGCTCGGTGCGATGCTGCTCAGGTGAAGTCTTGGCGCGTTAGCTAGCCCTCTCTACAGGATGCCAGCATCGTGGGGGCTATTAGGGAGCAGCCCGGTGGCTGAGACACACCAGTTCCCAACCAGCCGCAACCCAAGCCCACGACAAAAAGGCAGAGCGGGCCAGAAACAGCTCATTAAATGGCTAAACACCCTGCAGCATCACACTCTCTCATTACAAGTTCATTTTAATTGAGGATCCTAAGAAATATGTGAAACCGAAAAAGACTGCAGGTCAAGTAAGCCTCCCAATGTTTCTCTTCTCACAGCATTACATTAGTCTTATTTTAACAGCAACTTCAGCCAGCTATGTGCCGATGAAGCGCGACAAGCTGGCAAGCCAGGATTCACTAAATGTGATATTTTCTGGAGGAAGAAAAAAAAAAAGAGCATGGAGTGATGATTCCATAACACACTGAATAAGAACATTACAGAAATGGGCTAATTTTACACCAACTATACTCCCATCACAAAAATGTGGACCTTAAAAGTTGTTCAGTGTTACTGTGTGTAAACAGACACGTACATCCATGCACACATGCAACCCCAACTCATAAAAAGTTGGCACAGTGAGGAAAATGCATTAAAAAAACAAAGCAGTGATTTCTAAATTCAGTACCACTTGTACTTCAGTGCAGACAGTATGAAGACAAGATATTTAGTTTTTTGTCAGGCCAGTTTTTTTTTATTTGTAAATATAAATCAATATCTGTCATTCAGGCCAGCAACATATTCAAAAAATGTTTTAATGGGAGCAATTTAGGACTAGTAATGAGGTAAGACATTTGAATAATAATCTGATTTGAAACTAATGACCTCACTTGCTGGATGTCATGATGATTTAGTACAAAAGCAATATCCAAGAAAGGCCGTATCTTTCAGGAACGAAGAACGGTCAAAGATAACCAATGTGCTGACAGATGCGTGAAAAAACATCGGAACGTTTCAAAGACAATGGTACTCAAAAAAAGTATTAAAGCATTTCGATATTTCAACATCCACGGTCCATGACATAAATTAAAGTTTTACATAATCTGAAGGAATCTCTGTCGGTAAAGGGTGAGACCTCGAGCCTCAGATGAAAACCCACACTTCCCAATCACTCAGATGGCATCGGAACAAGAAACTCCATTTTTCAATGAGTGGCAACGATACAGGCTGAATAGTACTTCGGCAAACTTGTGTCAAGTACCTTAGTACGCACTTAAATCCAGAAATGCCAGTTAAAAGTTCACTGTCCAAAAAGGAGGATTTATGTTTACAGCATCAGGAAATAATATCAACTTCTCTGGGCTTTCAGGCATCTGCAATGGACCACGTCACAGTGGACTGTGACGAGACAAATCCATATTTCAGGTAATTTTCAGAAGTAGTGGACACTATGCTCCAGATCAAAGAAGAAAGGGACCAACCAGCAACAAATCCGAAAGCCGTGCTCCTACACTGTGTCTGACTGTGTCAGGGCCCTTGTCAAGGATCACTTGCACTTCTTTGAAGGTACCGGTAATGCTGAAAAGCACAGAGATTTTAGATGATGCAAAACCTCATTCTACTGGTATTACAAAGGCATGGCTCTGTGCGGTGCTAGACTGGCCAGACAGCAGTCTTGACTTGTCCCGGATAGAAAAAACTTGACAAAATTGCCCCTGAAACACTAAATCACGTGGTGTCTTCGGTTCTGAAACATTTATTTCATGCTGTGAGAAGGAATAGCAACATTACAAACCGGTAAATACTTTACAGTTCCAACGTATTTTTGAAATATCGAGGGTTTGGAGCGCCATGGTGATGTGTCCATTTTAGAGGTTTGGAGGAAATTTGATTTTTCTGGTTTGGAAATGTTCTATTGAATCAGGTACATCATTTAAATCATTTTTATATCAGTCTCTCTTTTACTGCATGGTACAGAAGAATACTGAACATGTAAGTTTTCATAAGTGTGGTACTGCGACATCATGGCCGTGTCACCTCCGTGCTCCAACAATTTTAGTACTTGATGTGACATGACACAATGGTGACAGATTGAAGTTAAGTTTTCAATAGAAGACAGATGATTCTGTCACACCAGTAATCAAAATATCAATGTTTAATTCATATAGGCAGATTTTGCTGGACATACCACAAAATGAAAATGTGACTTTTAAAATTCTGTTTATAAGTGAGGTGCATGGGCATTTAATTATTCTGCTCCAAGAATTTGCTGATAGAAATGTGTGACAGGAGGTAAACATCTCAAAATCTGGACATATTACCATTGTGCTCCAAAACTTAATCTCTTAAGCTGGAAACCGCATGTAAATTTAGTTCAAAGAAAGTTAGCTAAAAGTGTATGTATTCTTTCGAAAATGCAGAAATGATTAAACCTCAAATCTCTTAAAATAATCTATTCAGCCCTCATAGCACCCCATCTACATTACTGCGCTGAAGTATGGGGTCACACTTACAAAAAATACAATAGAAGCTTTATTTAAACTACAAAAAAAGGCCCTTAGAATTATTTATTGTGTTCCGTATGATTTGATTAATTTGATTAATGATTTGTTTATTAAGGCAAAGCTTCTTAAATTACAGGATATAGTAAAATTTAACTCCTTGCAACTTGTCTACTTGGGATATAAAAATTGCTTGCCTAAAAATGTACAAAACCTATTTCTTCAGCGTGACTGTATGCAGCACACCAGAAGTAGGATGTTATTACAATCAAGCAAGGTCAGAACGACACGTAGGGAGCATCCCCTATCTGTGGCTGGAGTCAGGGCATGGAATGTACTTGATGATAATATAAGGATGGCTGGAGAGCTGAAGGTCTTCAAATATTTGTTGAAATGTGCATATCTGAGTAACTAACACATGTTCAATCTTGTTAATTGTATTTTGTTAACTGTATCCTGTCACTGGACGCTTCAGACTAACTGTCCAAAAGGCAACTCACATGCCCGACATGCCCGGATGGGACATTCCCGGCCGGTTACGTCATGGATTCATGGGGAAAGTGTCGTTCGCTGTGTTTGACAGTCCTGGACATGAGGATGTAGAGGATGTGCTGCCTCTCATCTACTCCAAATTAGCTGGAACAAATCGAATGATCTAGAATGGGGTTTTCGGGATAATGTCGCTTTGGATCAAGAGTGGCATTTAAATCTAAGTTATATAAACACTCACTTAATCAGCAATTATAATTCTTGATTTATGATATTCATAAATTTTCATTGATCTTACTTTCTGACGTTAAAATGTAGCGTACAGGGACATTAACTCTGCTGTGATTTATAATCCTTATGATGTTTTAACCATTACCAAACTGTTTTTTCTGGAAGCTGGGGGCGGGACTCTGATAAGCGATTTCGCTTCTCCCGCGACCCTTTCGGTCATGATACATGTTGTGTCGTGTTGAAATGGTCATGAAATGATTTACAATCATGCCGAAATAAAATAAAATAAAATAAAAACCTCGATATGTTGCAAGAATCGAAATTGAAATGTATGTTTGAGAAATCATAATAATACAGAAATCAACATTATACATCTCAAAGATAATTCAGCTTTAATTTTATAACCTGTCCCAAATATTTTGTGTTTGGTGTAATACACACAGATTGAGGAAATAGAAGGATAAATATATTTAGTCTGTAAATTTTTACAGTATTACGCAAAAATCTTACGGCACCCTACATTTTTCAAATTAAAACCTGGCTTTAGATACAATATTTACTTTTTGGTTTCCACAACGGTGGGGCAGAAGATAAAAAGTCTATTTGAATTTCCAAATGCAAATTTAAAACATATAAGCAAATGTTTGTATTTCACAAAAAAAAAAAAAAAAACTGTTAAAACAGAAAATACAGTCTTGGCAGAGCCCCGATGTTGACATCATCATGGCTGTCTGCAGTGACTGAGAGAGACAGAAGCCAGTGAGATAATCAGTCCGCAGAAGAACTGCAGCAAGTTTTCTACTCTGCCTGGAGCAAAGCGAAAAGTCAATCATCTTATAACAGTACCGAAGAACAGGACAGTTTCCCTAATTTTTCGGTACAGGGTAGTTGCATCAAATATTGATTTGAGTTAGTTTTCAGCAGTGCAAAGCTCAGCCCAGTGTACGCCTCAGTTATTAGAAACTGTTAGTTTTATTATTTTTACATACATACTCGCCCAAATAAAAATTCCTTTACATTTTCCAGAGACTTTTGCACAGTACTATACATACGCACGCACACGTCCAAAATATATCCATAAAATATATCAGCATGTCGGATTAAATGTAATGTAATCGGGAGAGAATTAGTTGAAAAAAGCCAGGTGCACAGATTTTTTGTATAAAACAACAACAAATAACAACAAACTTTAATAAGTAAGTACTGTCTGTGGTGAGACAAGGTGCTGAAGATGCTCAGAAACAACATCTCCTCTGACCATTTCAAGCTCAAGAAAAGAGGAACAAAAAAACAAAGCAGAATCTTGGAGAGCGAGAGCGTTCACATCTGTTCAGACCCATACGAGCACACGCAGGTGGCCCCAGCTCCACCCAACACGGTGGATAAACAGCGCCTCCACAACCCCCCATTCCCCAGCCTCTGCTCATTCCAAATTAGCCCACTCCTGGTCAAGATGGGTCCCGCTGAGCAAGCTGGGGTTCATTCACTGTTGAAGCTTAGACGCCTCCACCCTGTCCCAGGGTACACGAGAAACAGAGTACAATCTGTTTTCACTGCAAACACTCCTTAAACAGTCCTACATGAGATTTAGGGGCCTCCCGTACAGAGGACATTAGAAATTTTGTGGGGGTAGAGGCAGTTACTCGTGCAAGAGAGACTGGATCAGCTTGGTTGGTGGTCCATTGCAGAAGACCCCTGCTTAAAGGAGCACTGAAACATAAATGGAAGTAAACATGATATTAATGGTGAACTACCTGTGTTGTTTGGAGGCAGTATTAAAAAATGTGAAAGAACTTCTAAAGAAAGCAGTGAGTGAAGGTCGCTGTTCTGTTTCTAGGCGGCTGCAATGATGACATCACTGGTGCGGTAGGGTCTGTTTAACTTCTACAGTAGTGAGCTATAAATAAGCCGTTTCCAAAACAGATTATGAACCAGAGGACAAAATAAAGACAATGAAAGGAGGAAATAAAAGTTTTTAAATTTGAATTAGATAATCAACTCATTAGATAATCAAACAAAGTTAATTTGCACAAATGTATTTTAAAGTTGCCAACAACTATAAGACATTGCGGGTGTATTCACAATAGCAGTATTCCAAGGACAAGAACATAAAGGCAAATGCTCAGATGAAGACAGAAGAAACACACAATCCCTTTAATCTATTCATAACTTAGGGTGATTAAAAATAAATGCAATACGGTAAAATATTTTATTCACAAAGGCTGTGCTGAACTAAAAATAGGACCAAGGGTCCAGTAGTCCAATGGCCAAAGATACAGAATTTAGAAGAACTTTGAATATTTTCTGAAATAAATTGGCACTATCACAATCAAAGGTCATGGGACCAAACAGCCATATTGCCAATACTTTCGACAGCAATGGGTAAAAAGTGTAGAAGCGAGCAGAGCTCACATAACCCCGCTTTATGTTTGAACGAATCTGGACGCACAGACACACAGACAGACGGACGGACGCGCGGAGCGCTATATACCCCCGACTACCTCGTAGTGGGGGTACAATAATAGCAATATGTGTACACGTTTCAACGTGATACATTATTCCAGATAATTTAAAAGGCTATGCCACCATTGTCCAATTGAAGGAACTTTAAGAAATAGTTATTATGAACATGATGAAGTTGGCAACAACATAAATGATTAAAAAGTAATTAAAAAATCAGGAAGCAGCATTTTCAAATTCATAGAAAATACTTGGCAGACTTCGTCTCTTGAATGCTCCAGAACAAATATCAAGCCTTTCTGGCTGACGGTTTTGGGGAAGATTTCTGAATAACAGCACGATGAGACGTTGGGTTTGCCCTTTCAGAGTCACTCAACGTCAAAGGTCACGACACCAAAAAAACAAGAGGCCCATGGGCCTTAACGGTCACCTGAGTATAGTATATCCAATGTTAAACCTTGGCCATTAGGCGTGGCCCTAATTTTGACCCCAGGGATCAGATTAATGGAAACCAGTATCATAAGCAATAGAGTATTCTAAATTGTATGTATATAACTTGTGGGTTTTTTCTTTAAGCAAAGAAGATTTCTCGAGCCATTTTGACCCTTGGGCCCAGCCCCTTAGCCCCTGGGTAAGGGAAACTGTCAAAAATATCATAATATCATCTCATTGTTGTAATGTCAATCAAGTGTGAATGATTTCCAGTAGAAATTAAACAGAATACACCAAAAAGTATCATTTTCCTATATAAACTATAGTAAACTTGACCCCCTCCGCAGGGACAAACATGGAGCCTGGGGGTCATGAAATTCACAATTTTTCTAAAGCACCTCGAGACACTTCCATCTATAAAGATAACTGGTTTCCAGCATATCTAGGTATAAAAAAGTAAATGCAAGACAATAGGCTTGCACTAACAGAGTTGACAATACATAGGTTTGGTCGGTGCGGTCTGTGAATATGCTCATAAAAACTTCATTTTGCATTTCAACAAAAAACGCTTCAGAGAAAGGAAGGAATAATACCTTCATTAACATATGTCAAGTTACTTTTCTACTTCTGAGGTAAAACCGCATCCCGCGGGGCATTTTCCCCTCAAACTGTACAGGCAGTTGCCAAGTACCAACCACTGGTTGTTGGTTTTCTCCAGGTATACTCCAGTTTCCTCCAAAACCTAAACATGACACATCCTTAAATGACCCTTACTTAAGTTGTTGTGTTCACAATGTGGCTTGTGATGACAATCTAACAAAGGGCAATAACTCCATCAAATTTGATTGAATCGGTCTGGTTTTCGAACTTCTTTGAGCTCTTATAGATATAAGCCAGCATGCAAAGTTTCATGGAAATTGGTTCATAAATACTTAAGTTATTTTGTTCACAAGGAAAAGTTTACGGACGACGACGACGGACGACGCACAACGACGGACAAAAGGGGATCGCAATAGGTCATGCCTTCGGCTCAGGTGACCTAAAAAAGCCAATGTACGACTTTCCATCTGTTGTCAATGTCTAACCCATTATATTAGGTCACATTATATCAATATCTCCAATCATTTACATGTTACAACCCATCGAAATATGGCCAACACAGAGTATTTGGGAGAAATCAAAATTTCAAAAAGTCATAAAAAAGTCAAAAATCTATATTTTTCCATTCTTTAAACAAACTTGGTAAGCCTTGTCAAAAGAATGCTCCTTAACAAAAATCAAGTCATTCAGGCGGATGGTTTTGGAGCATATTTTTGAAAATATGCTCAATGTGACCTTGGGTTAGACATTTCTAGGCCTCTCAATGTCAAATGAAAGCCAAATGAAAGCCCTGATATGACTTCCTATTTGTTGTCTTGAATATTTATATCTAAACCTCCAATCATTTCCACGTTATCGTCCATTGAAATATGTCCAATACTGAGTATATGGGAAAATAAAAAATTTCAGAAATTCAGAAAAAATTAAAAAATCAATATTTTAAAATTCTTCGAACAAACTTTGTATACCTTGTCACAAAGATGCTCCGAAACAAATATCAAGTCATTTTGGCTGACAATTTTGGAGAATATTCTTGAAAAATGGCTCATGATGATGACAATGGACAGATGGACGAAGAACGCCAGACGCTGGTCATTTTAAGCATTCGCTTGTGGCATAGCCTGCAAAGCTGGATATCCGATTGAAGAAGCTATGTCAGCAATAATAAATATTAGCTAAATATAGGCTATATAACATTTTAATAACGTAATGTACAGGTATATTCTCCCTTACTGCGCATGCAAATTTAAATTTATTTTTGTCTTACCATAATGAGGAGAATAGACTCTATCTGATTGAGCTTTGCTTTTTTTTAGAGTGAGCATTTTGTTCAATTGAAAATAGGCAAAAAATTAATCAACAGTTTGAAGAGATTCTTTTTCATCTGAGTGTTTGCCTTCCTGTTTCAGCCATTAGCGCACTGCAGCATTTAATAAAACGTAGTGAGTTTTTAGTTGCTGGCAACTTACATATATATTTGTTCAAATACATTTTGTTTGATTATCAAACAAGTTAATAATCTCATACATATCTCAAAACTTTAATGACCTCCTCTCACTCACCAGGTTTATTTGCTGGTTTGTTGAGAATCTGCGTAGAGAACTACTGATTTGTAGCTCACTGCTATAGAACTTAAACAAACCCTACTATACCAGTGACGTCACTGCTCATGTAACTTAACTATACCCACCCCCTAGTAACAAAAGACAAACTTCACTTATTTGCTGTTAGTACATCAGTACTGTTACATATAAGTCTACTTCTGCTTTCGTTTCAGTTCATCTTCAATGCCAGGCTGCTCAGTCACCGTCTCAAATCCAGAATATCTGAGCAACGGGGGCCACAGCGCCCACTTCTTTAGCACGGAATCCCAATAGGTGGCTGATCGTGGCATCTCAAGTGCCACCCAGATTTCAGTATTCTGCTCTGACGCACCTCTCCAGCCACAAAACCGAAATGAGACCGAACTCAGAAGGCATTAGCCTGCTTTTGGAGGGAATCAAAACCCAGATTGTAGCTTTTTTCCCACCTTACCCTCTTTTCTTCCCCTCTGCCTCACCTTCTCCACCTACTCCTTCCAGGCAGCAAAGAGCTCGCACTGAGCTGGAGACCAGCCATTTGCTAAATTCAGTGCTCTTCTCACAACCAGGCAGAAAGTACACAAATCAGACTGCGACATAAGACTACATGTTCCCAAGCCAGTGCTTTACAGCAGGCAGAGGTGAAATCTTCTCTCGCTGCCATTGTTTGTTCTCGCAAATAAAAAGAGGGATCCCATCTGGCTGGGGTTGTAATCAAACATGACAGATACACAACACCTCCCCACTCTGTCGCCCCTCCGCTCATCCTCCCTTCCCTCTCCCTATACTCACCCTTTACCCCCGCCTGCCCCTAATGAAGTAGCTTAATTGTCAGTTTCACTTCACGAAGCGACTGTATTGAGCTCCAGGCAGGAAGCCAAAGTCTGATTTTCCTGACAGCACTTTTGAAATCAGGCCCAAAAGAAGCAATGGGGGGGGGGCAAAAATGAATGTGTTTGTGTGTGTCTGTTTTTTAACGTTGCTGTCCTTCATTTTTTTATTCATTGAATAAAGAGGCTGAAAGTCGGAGGGTAAGCAAACCTTGAATCGTATAAGTATCAATAGAGCGCTTCATCATTCTGCTGTTTGATATATTTCAAATGTTCTGTTTAGAATACAAAACCAAGAGACAAGTGTATTTGCAAGACCAGCAGAAACATACAGCAGCATCTAAAAGAATCCAATTAAATTACAACATATATAGGTAGCTTACACGCTTCCGTGCAAGCGTATGTATGTCTGTATGTAAGTATGTATGTATGCATCCATGCATATATGTATGTGCTGTATGTATGAATTCAGGTGTGTGTGGGTGCATGTGTTTTTGCATGTATGCATGTAATACAGCACGCAAGCCAACACAGAAGTGCAACAGAACGTGCAAGCTCTTCTCATCCATCACACAGGCAGGTTGGAGTAATGAATTCATCCACACACTTTTTCAGGACAGCCATTGGTTATTTGAGGGACAAAGGAAAGGTGAGGTTCGGACAGTTCAGCAGAATACAATGTGCGACAGGAGAGCAAAAGCCTTCGATCGATGACCAATGTCCACTGAACACAAAAATCCACATCTCCACATTCAGCAGCAGCCGCTCAGTCTGATGCTTCTCTGTTCTGGGGTGAATCGGACACCAAAGGGTCAAATATAACACTTGTCAATGAGATTTAGTGGCTGAGGATCTCTCATGCTGGGCCTCTGGCATATTCACAGCAAAACAGGCATCGGGAAGAGTTGGATGTAAACCATCAGCGCTAACTTTGTCCTGTCCCTAGCTGAGTAGGTACCTGTCCCATCGATCCTTCTCTGAATGCAAAAATCTGGAGCGTTTCTCAGTGTGACAACTCATCCCATGGCTTGCCGAGTCGCTACTTTCGAGGAAACGACAGAGCATTTGTTCTTATTGCAGCGGACCTGAAGGGAGAGTGCTTGTCAAATACAACAGCCCTGTTTATCCGTTTGTTTATAGTCCTTTGCTGAGGGACCGAAGGCACATATAAAGTGAGTGGTACAGTAGTTAAAGTCTCGTGAGGAGGGAGAGAGTGCTCTGAAGATGAAAGGATGGACTGGGTAATACACCGAATGTAATTCAGCCGACACTAATGCACCAACAACAAAGCCCAAATGCAGGGAAAACAAAAGGCTGGCAGGAGGACCAACGCTTTCATGTTCTCTGAAAGGCGCTTTGAATTTCTGACACAAATCTAAATGGACCATTGCAGGAGGTGAGGATAAACTACACAGCACACATGTATATATGTCGTAGCTGCCGTATGCGGCCAGAACCAGAATTATTGGGACCCTTGATGAACGTGAGACAAAAAAGGCCAAACGTATTAAAAAACCCACTTAATCACATATATATATATATATTGTTATGGCCCCAATTTCTTATCACATTTACAACATAACAGCAACAGCAACAGCAAGGGATGACAGACACAGTTTTAAAACTCAAACACATTTAATTAAACAGACAAAGACAATAACAACTAAATAACAGCTAAGACCAAGATTGATTATCAAGAAAAAAAGAAATAATTACAGTCCCTTGTTTTGGTGGGGTTTCCTGGTGATGTGCTGGGTGAAAAACAATCCACAACAGACTGCACAGGTCTTGAACAGAATTAAAGGTCTGGTCACGTATCCTTCTTCTTGCAATTTCTCCTACTACTTTACTGTCTCAATTCTTTTCCTTATATACTCTTTTGCAGACCCCACCCACATTTAGACCTCTTTTTTTAAATTTTCTGAGACTTGCCCCAGACATGTCCAGGACATGTCTAAACATGACTCTAGCCGGAGCTTAACAAAAAAAGGTAAATACTGCCATCTAGTGGCCTATATTCACATTACACCTCCATTCCAAAAGGGAAAAATTTTGACTCATAAAGGCAAAATTTTTCTTTTCAATACAAAATGGTAAAGTGAACACTTGTCGATATATACATATCATACACATTCAAACACGGGATAAGCAATCAGCAATTACATTGTCTGTACCCTTCACATGCTTAATTTCCAAGTCAAACTCCTGTAAAATCAAACTCCAATTCAACAATCTCCGATTCTTGTTTTTCATCTTACTCAAAAACATTAACGGATTGTGGTCAGTGTACACAATCATTGGCTTTTGTCCTGTACAAACATAAACCTCAAAGTGTTGTAAAGAAAGGACCAGAGCCAACAGTTCCTTCTCTATTGTGGAATAGTTCCTTTGGTGGCGATTGAACTTCCTGGAGAAGTATGCCACGGGATGCTCAATGTCATCCGAGTCACTTCTCTGTGGGAGCACAGATCCACAAGCTTGGTCGCTAGCATCGATCGCGATGGAGAACGGTTTGTTGAAGTCAGGAGATTTGAGCACAGGGAAGTGACACAGCAGAGACTTCAGGTGATCGAAGGCTCTCTGGCATGCATCATCCCAGGTGAACTTTACGCCTTTCTTCAGTTGGTTAGTTAGACTGAGAGCAATCTCAGCAAAGTTCTTGCAGAACTTGCGGTAGTACCCGATCATTCCAAGGAAGCGGCGCAAAGCTTTTTTGTTGTCAGGAACTGGAAAGTCCATGATGGCTTGGACTTTAGCATTTATGGGTGCCACCTTACCCTGGCCTATGACGTAGCCAAGATAGGTGACAGTAGCACAACCAAAGTCACTCTTGCTCAGGTTAACAGTCAGGTTAGCCTGGGTCAGGCGCTGGAACAACGTCTCTACATCTTTTAGATGTTCTTCCCAGGAGTCACTCCATGTGATCAGGTCATCGATGTACGCACCCGTGTGTGGCAATCCGGCGATTGTAGACTGTATCATCCTTTGGAACGTGGCTGGGGCATTTTTCATGCCAAAGGGTAGGACTTCATACTGGTACAATCCAGATGGTGTGGCAAAAGCAGAGATGCTCTTGGCCCTCTCAGTTAAAGGCACACACCAATAACCCTTCAATAAATCAATCTTGGTCAGAAACTTTGCTTGCCCTACACTATCAATACAATCATCAATCCTAGGTATTGGAAACACATCAGTTCTATTTACAGCATTGACTTTGCGATAATCTGTACAGAATCTAGTACTTCCATCAGGTTTTGGAACTAGCACACAGGGTGAACTCCAATCGGAGTTGGAGGGTCTGATAATATCATGTTTTAACATGTACTCAACCTCTTTCTCAGCAATCTTTCTCTTTTCAGGATTCATCCGGTATGGATGCTGTTTTATTGGTTTGGCATCACCAACATCTACATCATGAGAGGCTATAGTAACTCTCTTTGGAACATCAGGAAACAAATCCTCATATTTCTTGATCAACCTTTCAAACTGATCTCTCTGTGAGGGTTCTAAGTGCTGGAGTTTTACATCAAGATTTTGCAACACTTCAGTGTTTGACAATTTACATGAAAGAACTTCAGCTTTAATTCTTGGTTCATCATCTTGAAACTCCCCCTCATCTTCACACGTTTCGACCATTGGAGAATCTGAAGTGACAGCTGCAACCCTAGCATTTCTGTCATGATAAGGCTTTAGCATGTTAATATGACACAATTGTTTTGGTTTTCTCCTATCTGGAGTCTTCACAATGTAATTGAGATCATTGAGTTTTGTCAGAATTTCATAAGGACCATGAAATCTAGCCTGCAATGGATTGGACTGCAAGGGAAACAACACAAGGACCTTGTCTCCTGGTTTAAACTCACGGCTTCTAGCCTTATGATCATACCAAGTTTTCATTTTTCCCTGACTTGATTTCAAGTTCTCTTTGGCAAGGTCACAAGCTGCACGCAATCTTTCCTTGAACTTGCTAACATAGTCTAACAGACTGATTTGCGGCTCTTCCTCTTGCCATTGTTCACTCAATAATAGCAAAGGTCCTCTCACTTCATGACCAAACACTAGCTCAAATGGACTGAATCCAGTAGACTCCTGCACTGCTTCTCTAGCTGCAAACAACAGCAAATGAACCCCTTCATCCCAGTCTTTCTCATGGTCATAACAATAAGTCCTCATCATTGTCTTGAGAGTGGAATGAAACCGCTCTAAGGCACCCTGACTCTCTGGATGATAGGCACTAGAAAGAATCTGCTTTGCACCTAGTTCATACACAACCTGCTGAAACAATCCGGAAGTGAAATTGCTACCTTGGTCTGACTGAATTTCCCTGGGAAGGCCAAACAACGTGAAGAACTTTATCAAAGCCTTTGAGATTGCAGTTGCTTTGATATTACGTAGAGGAATGGCTTCAGGGAATCTGGTGGATGCACACATGATTGTCACCAAGTACTGATTTCCAGATCTAGTCTTGGGTAATGGACCAACGCAGTCAACAATGACCTTAGAGAATGGCTCCCCAAATGCTGGGATAGGCTGCAATGGAGCTACAGGTGGGTCTAACTGGTGTTTTCCAACTATCTGACAAGTGTGACAGGTTTTGCAAAAGTTGGAAACGTCTTTCCGAAGCCCAGGCCAAAAGAAGTGTTTCATGATCTTATCAACAGTCTTCTTAACACCAAGATGACCTCCTAAAGGTAAACTATGAGCCATTGTTAAGATCTCATTCCTATAGACCTTCGGAACAACAATTTGCCTGACCACTGCCCAATCTGCATTGGCAGGGATATCAGGAGGGCGCCACTTCCGCATCAACACACCATCCTTGAGATAATACCCAACTGGAACTGCGTCTATTTCTTTATCAGGAAGGGCTCTCCTCTTTAGTACACAAATTTCAGGATCATTAGTTTGCTCCTCAATCAACCGCTTTCTGGACAGAGACAAGTCTCCAGACACATCAGAATCACCAGACCCATCCGGCTGGCTGAATAGAGAACTGATAAAAGTATCTGATAAGTCCTCAAACGGAGAAACCATAGTAGGCCAATCAGAGTCATGAGGCGAACCACCTGAGTCCTGACTATTCAATGTACTGGACGGCACCACATCATCTTCTTCTTTAGCCTTCTTGGCCATAGCACGAGTCACTGCGCAAGAAGGATACAGAGATGGGTCCTCATCCCCATTTTCAGTGCTCGGCTGTGAAGTAAGATGTACAGGGGGAACTACTTTGCCCCCAGCCAGGTCATTGCCTAGCAACAGAGAAACACCCTTTATAGGTAGACTTGACATAAGTCCCACCTTTACCTGTCCTGTAACTAAATCTGACTTCAAGAATATCGAGCGCAGGGGTACAGATACAGTCCTCCCTTCAATACCTTGTACAAGTATGAAATCCCCTGAAGCGGTCTCATCACGTAACTCCAAGGAGTCCATCAACAAAAGTGACTGAGAAGCTCCGGTATCCCTTAGGATATATATGGGGACAGGAGTAGTATGCTCATTCAGAGCCACAAATCCCTCTGACACAAATGGAAGAAATTCCTCCCTCACAAAGTCAGCTGTATCAGGCTTTTTAGCCCCACAAGAAGCAGGCAATTTAGCAGATTGGTTATCTACTACAGGGGTTTCTAACCTTGTTTTCACAAAGGCATTTGGTTTGGTATCCTTTTCTTTTTCTTTCTTAGCTTTAAGGAACCAACAGTTAGTTGTAACATGACCAGATTTCTTGCAATAACTGCAAACTAGACCACTTTTGTCACTGTCAGCTTTCACACTTTGATCAGACCTGTTACTGGATTTCTGAGCACCATCACCAGATTTGTCTTTGTCTTTGGGTGAGGAATCTTGGGTATCACCATAACCCTTTTTCTGAAATTGGGACCATCTATTGTTACTGCTAGACTGAAATTTAGACTTATGTGTGAGAACATATTCATCTGCAAATTTGGCAGCTGATTGCAAATTCAGTGCTTGCTTCTCATTAAGGTAGGTCTTAACATCATCTTTAACACAGTTCTTGAATTCTTCAACTAACACCATCTCTTTTAGTGAGTTGAAATCATCCTTGACCTCCATAGAAGTACACCAGCGCTCAAAGCAAACCTGCTTTTCATTAGCAAATTCAACATAAGTCTGATTTTCAGATTTCTTCAGACCTCTGAATTTCTGTCGGTAAGCCTCTGGAACCAACTCATAAGCTCTCAAAATAACCTTTTTGACAACCTCATAATCAGAGGAATCATCTGCAGACAAAGCCGAATAGGCTTGTTGAGCTTTACCCTTGAGGACAGTTTGCAACATCAGAGGCCAGTGTTCCTTTGGCCACTGGCAACTCTTTGCTACCTTTTCAAAACACTGGAAATAGTTGTCAACATCCTTTTCCGAAAATGGAGGCACCAGTTTTACCTCCTGGCTAGCCCGAAATTTATTTTCAGTTGCAATTTTTATTTTTAGTTGCTCCATTTGGAGTCTTTCTTCTCTATCGAATTTCTCTAATTCAAAATCTCTCTGTCTTGCAAATTTTTCTAACTCAAATTCTCTTTCTTTCTCTCTTTCTTCCCTTTCTTTCTCTCTTTCCTCCCTTTCTTTTTTTCTTTCCTCCCTTTCTTTCTCTTTTTCCTCCCTTTCTTTTTTCTCTTCTCTTGCTAATTTTTCCAACTCAAACGGCCTTTGTTTTTCTTTTTCCTCCCTTTCAATCTCTAGCATTTTTAATTTAAGTTCCATTTCTATATTTGGATTTTCCACTGGAAACTGTTCCAGATCTCCTGGTGCAAACACATTTTCATCAATGTAATATTCAACTATCTCTCTAGCCAGTCTTGCTTTTCGCATGGCTGGTTTTACCTCTGTCAGCTCTAACTGTCTGCAAATTTCTAGCAGTTCTGTCTTTTTAAAAGACTTCAAAACCCCTACGGTTGGTGATGCCAAGAAATCATCCATTGCTGTTGTCAATATATATCTAAGAAAATTCACAAAAACAATTTCACAATTTGGAATGTTAGATTTTCAATAAATTACTCACAAAATGGTCTATCCCGGACCTTGAGCCCCCAATTTGTTATGGCCCCAATTTCTTATCACATTTACAACATAACAGCAACAGCAACAGCAAGGGATGACAGACACAGTTTTAAAACTCAAACACATTTAATTAAACAGACAAAGACAATAACAACTAAATAACAGCTAAGACCAAGATTGATTATCAAGAAAAAAAGAAATAATTACAGTCCCTTGTTTTGGTGGGGTTTCCTGGTGATGTGCTGGGTGAAAAACAATCCACAACAGACTGCACAGGTCTTGAACAGAATTAAAGGTCTGGTCACGTATCCTTCTTCTTGCAATTTCTCCTACTACTTTACTGTCTCAATTCTTTTCCTTATATACTCTTTTGCAGACCCCACCCACATTTAGACCTCTTTTTTTTAATTTTCTGAGACTTGCCCCAGACATGTCCAGGACATGTCTAAACATGACTCTAGCCGGAGCTTAACAAAAAAAGGTAAATACTGCCATCTAGTGGCCTATATTCACATTACAATATATATATATATATATATATATATATATATTTACACACATGCAGGCACGCAAGCATGCATACATACATGCGCGCACACACACACACACATCTATACACGCACACACACACATACATGCAGACACGCACGCATGCACACATACGCACACACATACAGGTTCGGACTTATGGAAATCTATAATTTCAACACAGTTATTTGTTTTACAGTTAGTAAGATCTTTCAATTAAGTTGTCAAAAAATTATCTACCATGGTTACCAATAATTCTTGACCAGACTGTAGTCGATTTGAAATTTATTTATTCGCCTCTCAGTTTTAATCAGTCATTCTACTCGATTTATAATGGTTAGCAGCAGTGTTATGGAACAGGTTTAAAAGAGAGACACTTTGCTTGACAATGACAGACAAAATTAAAAAAATTAGTAGAGGCTTGAAACATACAATTTGTTGATATTTTCCAACGTGTGCCTCTGCCATACAAGAACAGGAAGTATGATTTCGGACGCACACTTTGAAATGCATAAAATATTAGTATATTTATTTTCTAAAACTTTTTCAACTCAACAAAATGCTGGAGATGAAGCCGAGCCCAGCTTTGGTCACAGGATTGTTTTGCTCTCTAAAGGAGCGAGGAAAATGCTTTTTTGTTTTAGGTAGCGTAGTCAGGGGATTTGTGGTATTATGCAGACAACATAAACATCCGACTTTGTAGTGTAGCTGAATGAAAATGTGGATGTGCGGAGGGATGGAAGGACGGGGGTGGGGTGGGGCTCACTCACAGAGATTCTGAGCCGTCTTCGGGTCCAAGATCCGCAGCTCTTTGGCCTTTTTCTTGAACTGGTTCGCCCTCCTGTCGTCCACTTCATCCACGTCTCTTTTCACTGCAAGAAGAGTGAAAAGGAGAGAGAAAAAAGTGATCAATAACAAAGCTATGGGAAATTTTCTCCACTTTGCACTGTTCTCAGCTCATTTTAACTCGCGCTCCATAAACGAACAATGAATAATTAAGAATACATTCAGACCAATCAAGATGACCTACTTCACGTTTGAAGATTAATTGTGCCATTAGCTGCAAGCAAATGAGAATAAGCAGTTTATGTTCTCGCTTAGAGAACTTCAGTAGGAAGAGATTGTCAAATGTATGTGGAAATCAGCCGAGGTCTGGCAAAATTAAAGGGATGTGTAATTGGATGGTAGTTGCTCATCTCTTACTAATGGTAGTCCCCTTCAGACTCATTTACCCTGCAATGATTAGAAAGGTAGTGTTAGCTTCAGCACAAGCTACAGTCATTAAGCCCAAAATGTGGTACTCTTCCTACAGCTAACTCCAAAATCTAATAGCCACTCATAATCAACATTTCATTTGCACTTAAAAGTTTACATTCTACTGTGCACTCTTGATGACTCTTACAACATTTTCAAAAGAATTTGGCATGTAAGATTCGCAAAGCACACGCCAATATGGGACTCAAGATGTGAGTGCACTAAACCTGTCGCAACCAATAGGCTCCGCTGTACTTTGCAAACCTTTATCGTTGTCACGGCTCTTTCACTAGTTTAAAAGTGCTCACAGCAGCCCCGATAGACAGTCTATAACCTAATCTTCACCAAAGTCAGCCTGGTCACTCCAGTTCACCCTCTCCAGCCCAATTTATTATATTGAGATATGAAAAATCTTTCATTCGTGGAGAATAGTTCCCATACACTAGTGGCCGCAGGTGGAACTAATGTTGTATTTTTGCCATACTGAGCTGGAAGAGTAACTTTATCAAACCATTTCCCGTGTGGTCTTTATATTTTATCATCAGTCATCAATTAATTTATTGTTGCAAATTTGCAACATGAGCCTGGAGAGGGTTAAGAGTCACAAAGAAGTCGCATGAAAGAAAAACTTTCAATTACGGACATCTCCTACCCAGGTTTTTGTAAAAGCGCGAGTCACCAGTGACCAAAAACTGAATTTCCCCATCTGCGGTTGCCTCTCGGGACTGAGGTCATGGAACATCTCTCCCTGTCCTCTGCCACCATCATACTGTATCCACATTAGAATTATGAAGGTAATTATAAAATAGCAGTCTTTTTAGAGGAACCAGGACCACAGACATGCTCATCAGAGACCGAGCCCTGCCGAAATACTTTGGCTCCAATTATTGTCCAAAACCACAGCCCGCTGACCGGGAATATTTCTTTGTGTAGTGATAGATCCCATGATGCGGGTCATCGGCCAGGCATTTAAAGATACATCCCTCGCCCCCACTTCCACTCATAGCGCTCCCCTGCCACAATGAACGGACCGTAACAGTCAGCCAAGGGGAGTGGAATCCCTTCCCTGTCCCGGCATGTTAGAGGTGTGGGAGTAGGGAGTGAGAGAGAGAGGGAGGGAGGGAGGGAGAGAGAGAGGGAGAGAGAGATGGGAAAGCTCGAGTGGCAGACGGAAAAGGCGGCCTCCTTGTCCCATCTGGGAGAGCCGACGTGCCTCACTGCTAATCATCACGGCTCCCCTATTTATTTTAGCCCAAAGGTAGGAATCTCAGAGGAAATCTAGAACAAACAACCTGGCTCTGCTGAAAATATCTGCATACTTACAGCGGCAATCAAAGCGCTAACTTCTCCCAGTGCCTTAAGAAGCTGTGCTGCGGGTGCCAGCCCGTGTTTCACTGTCAGCTCATGGCTGGGAGGAATCATACCTGTTTACTCGGTGCACAGTAGTGCACACGCCAGCTTAAATATTCACTTACAAGCCCAAAATAGAGAAGGCGCCGCAACTCCATTTTTATTTCTTGACTACAGCTGCCCGTCCTGCCATATTTGTCTTTCCCCATCTCTGCATGTTACTGCAGAAGCTGACGGCTTAATGAGTCTGACTAGCGAATGAGTTGGAACAATTCTAAGGCTAAGCCTCTTGTTCCAACACTGAGAGAGTGAGGGTTATTTTCAGTATTGTTAGCCAAACTCTGCAGGGAAAAATGGGGGAAAAAAACCGAACTGAGGGAGAGTCATAGCGAGGGGGCGACATTATTGTGTTTCAGAGAGGAGCTGCCACACTTTTGTATGATAAAGTATACCATTATATCTAATGAAGCCCTCTTTTATCATGGTAGTCCTAATTCTGGGTTTTCAAGATTAAGTCTAAGGCTACACAATGCGACATATGGAGATGGAGACGTCCTTCCTTAGTTACAACAGGGGGAAAAATATCTTTTTTCTTCCAGTTTCATGCTGAGCAGCACTTCACGTTTTCTCTCGCATTTTGAGGCAGCTATTCTCAGAAGAAAAAATGCAAACCGGCTTGTTACTAAGGAGCAGAACCCTCGGCGGTGACATCACAGGCCCGTAATGGCGGGGAGAGGAGAACGGCAAACTTGTTTTCCACCCTGCCTCCTTGAACTGGGGGGGGGGGATTGTTTTATCTCAGGAAGTGTGGGTCTCTCAAGGGTTGAAGCATTTACGGGGGTGGGTAGAAAATACAACACAGGCTTTGAGCAGCCCCCCCCCACATACACCACAACTTTATGACCCCGCTCCTCCTCCTCTCTTATAGGGCCCCCGGTTCCCCACCTGATGGGTGCGTCACCCTGTCCTGCCCCTCACTGACAAGACAAACATATTTCAACATCAGACCGATGAGCCACAGATGCATCAGATGATGTAGAACAGGTGCCGATCATTCTGGTGCCTCCCTGCATTCTCACACGCACTCTATGCCACCTTCTGACCACAACGCCCACTATACTCATGCTAATGTGCACACTGGTCACTTACTCTCGCCGAGGTAACATCCAATAATATGTCTTCAATATCTAGCGACCTTAACGTAGGTACATTAGTTAAAAAAAAGAAAGAAGAATAATTATACTTAACTTCCTGTAATACATCAAAGTTGCAGTTTTCATCCTGCAGTCTGTTCTTTTGCTCGGCCAAGTAGGTTCAATCTAAAAACTCAAGGTTCACCTCAAGGCTCAAATATAAATATTTTTTGCTGCATAAAACAAATATTGTCACCATTAAGCATAGGGTAAATGATCCTATTTATCCCACATAACATATAAGCCCAATTGCAACTTCTGAGTCAAAATCATATTTAAAAAACCCTACTTTTTATATGATTATTATAAAATATCACTTAGTTTTTTTTTTTTGTTTTTTTTTTCCACAATGCTTCTTACAATGAAGCTGCTGTTTTCATTAACAAACTGTTTAGGTCAGTTTTTTTTTTTATATATTGACAATCGAAACACATGTAACAGACAAGGTTGCAAAAAACTTTTTGATTTTGGTGTGCCGAGATAATGACCTTTCTTGCATATTTATACCCCTGTTTTTAGATAAGTTTGTTATCTAAATTTAAGTGATGTTTTGAATAAGACATTTTCCGATGTAGCTATCATAATGTTAAACAGACTGTAAATGTGTATGTTAACATTCATTTAATAATAATAATAATAATAATAATAATAATAATAATAATAATAATGATAATAATAATAATAATAATAATAATACAATTGAAATTGGCATTTATTACTCTCAGAGATATCAAATGAGAGATAAGCCTAATCTAAATTGTTCTAATTAAAACTGGGACAATATACTGTATATGAAAAATGTCTAAAAAGCATATTTGGTGGGTTTAATTGGAAGTTTCACCCTATTTGGGATAATGTACTCAATTGCTCATGTAATTACTACAATTATGGCTAAATGCATGTTATTGAAAACTTGATTCCATCTTTTCAGTTATAATAAAATACTCAACCATTCACTGTAAAATAAGGCAATTACTTTGTCAGTGAAGAGACAGAAAACTTAAAAATACACACATTTTTAAAGAGGAAACTTTGATTTTTTGCCCCTTTTTACTGTTAACAAACAAAAGGAGTAAAATGCCCCCCTGAGGATGGCAATATCCCAGCACATCAGAAACTGTAACACAACACTTTCTTGGCAGCAAAAAGGGTGCAAACACAGCCATATAATCTGCTTAAACCACAAAATATAAGAAGATGAGAGTGTCTGGAAAGAGGCGTATCTTGATTTCTACGAGCGCTTCCAAGCTCACAAAGGCTAAGCAATCAAGCTGGCCTTGTATTCTTACAGAGCACTCGAATACATATAAAAGGAGAAGAGGAAGGACATATGTAAACAAGAGAGAAATATATGTTCCAACGATCCCAGGTAGTACGAAAAGAGCTCATAACCTTTAACCTTTATTATCTTTCATTTAAACACTCATTCAAAACACTCCGCATCAGATGCTTTATCAATGGCATGAGTAACACCGCGAGAGGCTACGACAGCAGCATCACATTTTCTCCGAAGAAAGGATTGTTTCTCTGATGGGACATCAGGCCCAGCACATTACAATAACATGCTCCTAATTGCAAATTAATAACAACAGGAAAAACTGATTAGCATTAATTGGCTTCTGTACAACAGCCGCCGTGCATATGGACCTGACATAAATTTACTGGGAAACCGTGCAGCTTTAACCGAACACGGTTTCTCCGTCCAGTCATGTGGAAACCAGTCGGAAAAGAGCAAGCGAAGCGTAATGTACGGCGGCGACACAGCCAGTGCCCATCGTCAGCCTCAATAAACAATGAAATCAATTACGAAACTGCATTATTATTATTGTTAAATTATTTATTTATTAAAAAGAGCTCTACATAGCAGTGGGGAATCTGCAACAGAAAGGACTTAGGAAATGTATTACCCCGCAGAAAAAGTAATCTCTCTTTGCGGCTCTGTGGTTTTCAAAACAGAAACATGAAAAATAACCCACAGTAATACGAAAAAGCTGGAACATATGAAAGCAGTGTTGTTCTTTTTACTCATTACAGGAAGGTCATGTTGTTGCTGGATAATCTAAAACACCCTTGGAAAACCACAGCCATGTGTACGTGTTTAACACAGAAATGCAGCTGGCCCACGATTATCAACTTATTTATAACAAAAGAAACTTCGAGGTTTAGAAATGTATAATGTTACAACGGATGATTTCAAAGTCGCAGAGAAAAAAAAAATATACCGTATCGCTTCTGTAATACTGCAAGGACACTAAAATGAATTCATGCCAAGATAATCAAAAAAGTCCATATGAGTCGAAGCAGAGCTGATAAGATCTGTTTGATTTCACCATTGGAGGGGGGAGTAGGGTTTGGGGAGGGGAGAAGTTACTTTGTGGACAGGATAGTCCACAGAATGAAATGGGATACCGACATTTATTTTATAAACCATCGGTGTGTTTGAGATGGGCCTACTTCCCTGCGAGCCTTTTTTCAGCGAGTTTTCGGACGCCGGTGGACCCGGGGGGTAGAATCGAACTTCAAAAGCCCACCGCTGCCATGGGGCTGAAATTATTTACCGGACCCAATTTTCTCGGCAGGGGGCAGACCGAGAAACGTTCCAGCCCCACACAAAAGGCCATATTCCGCGTGGCTGAAAATGAACGTTTCCACGGGCTCACATCCGGCCCACAGAGTGGCAGGGTCCACAGAAACGTAAGCCGAGGGCCTTCGGTCGGATCGGGGACAGTGTCAATGGCAGGTCCCAGCGCAAATGCGTCTGCGGCAGGAGCAGAGAGGAGCTCAGCAGACAGTGAGGAGTTGAGCCTACTGTGGGCCAATCTATTCCCACAATGTACGGGCTGCCGAAAAAGATGTCGTGCAGCCTCCATCTCTCAGACTCATGTTAGAGATGGGGATGGGCCTACAGCGAGAGCCGCCAGCCTTTTCACAGGAGAAGAATTCTGCCTCTGTCAGTAAGCCCATGGACAACAATCCCCCAACCACTTTACATACATCACATTCTTTAAGATTTTCAATGCGTCTATTTGGCTTGCAACACTCTTTGTGTCCCGATGGAGACAGAAAGTATTCTTTTCAATATAAAAGCCCTGTATTTTCCCCAGAATTTTTATCCAGGCTTTGTCAGTATCAGTTGTTTTGCAGAAAAGCATTGAGAATTTTGTGACTGCAGCGTTATGTAAAAGGTATTAGTTTCAACACGGGAAATTTTTTTTTCCCCTTCAGAAAGAAGGCTGTATCCATAAACGCATTAATAAAGCATTATTTTTAACATTTGTAAATTTGTTGTAGCTTATAGCTCCTTCGGCATTTAGCTAAAGGCGTAGAACAGATAATGGATTCACTCAATAACCCCGCTTCTAACAGCCACCCTCTTCCATAAGGCACACTGACCTGACCCTCACACTTGCCCCTGACTCAAAATGCTTCACCGTTTGACTATGGCATCATTACCGCTGTTTGTGTTGTGCACCATGCTTTGAACCAATATCCATGTACTGTAATGGAGACACGTCCATAATGGGTACTTAACAGGCAGCCCTCTTTGTCACAAATGATTCTGCATTAGGCTTGGATGTTTATGGAGGCTATCGGACAGGCTGGCGTCAGCTGATCACCAATCGGCGACCGCACATGGCTGTATTACCAGATGTCTCAGTAAAGCGGCAGCACTCCAATCTAATTGGCCATTTACAGGGCTTTTGGTAACCTGCTGTTAAAATGTGTCTGCTGCCTCGCTGTCTTCCGCAAAACATGGTCCTTGGGTGCTGCTACTTTTGATGCTCAACAATAAAATAAGAGGCAACCCCCTTGACATACTCCATCATCTAAAATGGCAACTAAATAGACATTGAGTCTGGAATCTGAGAGTGGAGGATGCATGTCATTTCCTTTGATGATATTTTGACCAGTATTTTTTCTTTTATTCTCTAATTATTCATTCCTAAGAATTACTGGTCATAAAACTCAGCAACAGTACACGTGGTGCGACTTTGATGTCAGTCCGTATACCATCAGTTCGGCCACCACGTTCAAGCCTTGAAAAAATTTTGCACTCATTTAATATGGCGGCCAAACTGCCATTTTGAATGCCGAGACTTAATTTCTCCACTATATTTTCAACTCAGGTGGTACACAACACAGTGTGTTACAATATCAAGTTTGAAATCAATTGTAAGATGGGAATGAAAGAAAATGGAATTTAATGAAAGAAAAGCACTCTTGGAACAAAACTCATCTTGCAAGACTTTTTTTTTAATACACTGCATGAACCACAGTTATTTGCAGTTATGTAAAACAGCACGGCTGCTACAGCCAGTCACCCTGCAGATTTAATTATAACGCCAAATAAACATTTTTAAATGAAATTCAACTTTTCAGGTAAATGGAGGATTATTTGAAAACCTCACCCCAGGCAAACAGAATTGATCAGACATTTGATGGTGCAATAAAAAAAGGAATTTCAGTGCCATATATATCCATTTAAAAAAACACCATTACACTGCAGAGGTCTCAAACTAGCAACAGAATTTTCTTCTAACAAGGCATGAATTTGCCTCAAGGACTCTTAAGGCCTTCCCGACTGAATTTTGTACTCCACTGAATATTTTGTTAAATAAACCTCACATGAACTACTGAGCACAGGTTGGTTATTTGCACTGAAATGTGATTCAGTGACCACTGACTAACCTTACACAAAAATACCATTAAATACCAAACCAAGGGGTCACTCATAAATGATTGTCATCAGCTTTGTGCTATGATAACACCAAATATAGTTCAGTAGAGTGTTGTTTGATTTGTGAACATGGTTTTGCGAGCCACTATTTGACATTGCCGCGTCTTCGGGAATTTGTGTTTTAACACGTCTCTCATTATATCATCTGTTTTGACAGTCCATCTTTCACACTTCGATAAAATACCACATCCCATAAATGATATTAACAAATACATTCTGATCTATTTCCAAACACTCCTTTTTCGAGTTCTGCGGGAGGTAAATTGAGTTCCCTAGCATTCTGCCGTGCCATTCACTGTTTATCAAAACTGTAGAACATTCTTACGCACGCGTGCACACACACACACACACACACACACACAAACATATATACTGCACATCCAAAAAAAAGTTGGCATTTGGATTTAAATGAGCAAATACTTGAGCGTATGATTGAATCACTATTGCAGTGATGAATATGTATAAGCTGGCAATAATTCTTTTAATTCTGACTGATTTAGAGTGCAACTTCTCATTTCTTAAGCAACCATGTCGGACGAAAATATGCTACTGTGTTCAAGACTGGCCAGCATCAAGCAAAGAAAACAGCTAAGGAGATTGCTGAAAACGCTGGAATTGGGTCATGAACTGTCCAATAGTTTATTAAAACCTGGAAAGATAGTGAAGAACTGCCAACTTCCTGGAAGAAATGGATCGGAGAAAAATCATGAGTGATCCTGGTCAGAAGGTAAGATCATTTCCACACGCATGATGTAACAAGACCTCGGAGGACTAAGACTAAGTAGCTGCGTAGCCACAAGAAAGTCACTAGAATAAACTGAGTTCAATTTGCAAGGGAGCATGAAGATTGGACTGAGGCGCAATGGACAAAGGTCACGTGGTGTAATGAGTTCAGATTTACCCTGTTCCAGAGTGATGGGGACGTCAGGGTTAGAAAAGAAGCCCATGAAGCGATGTACCCGTCATGGATAGCGCCAACTGTACTAGCATTGGGAGGCAGTGTTGTGATCTGTGGTTGCTTCAGTTGGGCAGGTCTACGCTCAGCACTCTTCTGCAGCAATAAAATGAATTCAGCAGACTTCCTGGCTGTACCCAATGGCCAGTTACCCATTAATGGACTTTTTAATCCCTAATGGCACAGCCATATTCCAGAGTGACAATGCCAAGATTCATCGGGCTAAAATTGTGAGAGAGTTTCATCAAGCATGAGGAATCATTTTCACACATGACTTGGCCACTTCAGCGTCCAGACCTGAACCAGCTGAAAGTCTTTGGGATGTGCGGGAGGAGGCTTCAGCGAGTGGTTTGACTCACCCATCGTCAACACAATATCTCTCCCAAATCTGGTCGGATATAAATGTTACAACATTATATATGATTGTCGAAACAAAATCATATTGAACGATCACTGTGATCAAAGCTGAAGGTGGCCCCAAAAAATATTATAATGCGCAGTGTACAACTTTGTTTTTTTGGACGGACAGTGTATTTCACTGAAGCAAATTTCAGGTGTTTTTTTTTTTTTTTTTTTCCCTTTTTCCTTCTCAGTTCTAATACTTCATCCAGTAGATTTTTTGGAATAATTGGTCAACATTTAGTCAGTGTTCCAGATCTCAGTTGCTTTGAGTTACCAGTGGTAACTGTATTTGAGATCATATTCTTGAAAGGATTAAAGATTCTATTTAGTGCTGGAACTGCAGTACCCAAAACAAGCCTTAGTATTTTAAAAAGATTCAAGAAACTTATTTGGAGAATTAGAGCAAATTTAAATACACTAGACAGAGTTTGTTGAATATGCCCATACAGTACATGTGCATATAATCTATTGGAAACTATCAGGCCCCCTCCAACTTGCAGAAAAAAAGTTAAAGGCATGTGATCAGTGAATTTCTACAATGACCAATTTGTCCTCTCTTGATGTGTGACCCCCAGACCCCAAAGACAATTTTGTGTGGGGGTACAAACAGTCACCTATGGTGAGTCTCGTAATCTTCCACCGTCACAAAATCCACCCCCCCCCCCCCCCCCACCTCACCTTCCTGAAAAAAGCAATCCTTTTTCTTTCATTTAGGGGACTAAAATTGTTCTTCCCCCCTTTCTGACTAGCTATCAAGCATTGATCGGATAAGAGCACTCAATAAATAAATAAAGAAATAAAAAAAACATACGCACACAAATTGAATCCGAGTGAAGCATAACAAAAAACAAACTTAAAGCAGAGGTTTTGCAGGTTATTCAGACGGATTTTGATTATGTGGTCTGAAAATAAGTGTCTCCGCCCGTTCACCAGAAGAAATCTATCATTTGGGAAGCAATTTCAAGATTTCTTTTCCAGGCCTTAAAAGAGCCTCCTTGTTTGTTGATGTACAAAGACATTCATTATGAATACCTGATGGCAGCTGAATGAGTGTAATTCAAATCTTTTCTTATAGCTTTCAGACGTCAAGTTATCGGGAGGGATGTGCCCCCTGTCGTGACTAAATCTCTCTTACAACCTGACCTTCACACGGGTTTGACAAGATGACTCCCGGCTCCGAGGGGAGGAGAAGAAAAAAAATAAATAACGACGGGGGTGAAAGGAACGAAAATCGCATCTGGCAGAGGGGGGAGAGGCCCCACCGAACAATGAAGTCGAGCCCTCATCCGTGCAATTATCATCACCAGTAATGATAGTGGGAAGGGGGGGGTGGGGGGAGGGCTAATGATAATGATAATGGTGATAATCAAAGCAGTTTCCCCCGCGCTCGCGCATCAGGTAATGGTATAGTGCAATTTTTCCCCCCGTGCTGTAAACGACCGCCGGCCTCTGTGCTCTCCCGGTTCAGTCCTGCAGCTGGGCTGTGCTGGGTGGTGCCGGCCAAGTAACTGGGGGTGGGGAGTGACACACTAACCCTTGCACCACTCCCCCTCCCTGGCCTCCATAATTGCTTCAGTGTGGAGTCAGCGAGGGCCCATGCTGTTGGAAATGGACCTGGAACAGTGGGCTGGAGATGGACCCAGCAGGGCCGCCTGTTTCAGGAGGCCATGCTTAATCCTACCTCCGGTAACAGTGGTGAGCCCAGAGCTGTCCGAATTCTACACAAAAAAAAAAAAAAAAAAAAAAAACAGTACACTGAAGCTGAACCAATTACATTTCAAGCCTGCATCAGACTCTTTGGATTAAGCACTAATAACTCAGCAGTGCTCTGGATTTAACTTTTCAGCTTGTTATTCGCTCAGCTGAATAACTACAAGCGCAACAACAATCCCAGAGAATGGGAAGGCATGGAGTTGATATACCCCTTGAGTACCAAAATGTGAGATGCCCTCCAAGGGAACAGGAAAGAGGATTTTTGGAGCCAAAGAGCACTGCTTGCAGGCCGCTGTAGTTCCCATGTAAGTTTGTGAAGCACAAACTGGAACTTGAGGACAACCAAAAGTCAGCAACTGTTTCCGTCAAACAGACTGACTGTTCTTCAACACTTTTCACTCTCCCCTTATTTGCACTGGAAGCTGTTTGCAGCCAGATTAAATAAACTCACTCACTCTTACAGCTCAAGAAATTCCCCTCCCTCTGATTCTTCCTCATGTATACTTTCCACTTTACACAGGTATCTTACACATTTTTTCACAGTTTTTGCTCTGGATCAACAGCTTGCATAAAACATCAGGTATAATGTGGCTGACTGGATATTTTTCACTGGCTGTAGGCTGTGCCTGGTTTCGCTGGATACCAGCCACAGAACAGGATGTGCAGAGGATTTCAAGCCTCCAGTAAGTTATGCTACTTAATACAAGAGAAGATTACAGTGTGAACAACCAGACCAAGAACTGGGGCATTTTAGGGAGCTAAATCAGCAAAGACAGCTGTCTGTGCACCAGGCATTATTTCAAAACATTAAAAGACCTCAGGTTTTATGACTCTGCATAATCACTGAGGAACAAGGGTTCTCAGTCTCTTGTATTGCTGGTGTGAACTTCAGCCACAGGTTTGAGAAGTAGTAAGATCAATGAGGGACAATGAAAGAAAAATAAGAATTCAAAGGTCAAGAATATGCCCAAATTATGACCTTTGGTCCACCACTGGTCAAACACTGTTTCACTCCATCAGCGCAGGGGTAAAACCTCTTACAAGGATGAGTCTTTACTGAAGCAGACGGTTTCACTGATGATGGGCTGTGTGGAAACAGACCTCCTCTCTCCATTCCTAATGAATTTGGAAAAGTAAAACTCGAAAGCAGGTCCGCGAGAGCAGACGAGCCCCGGCGAGGGGGCCTGCTCTGCGTCTGTCGACCTCGCCCAACTTGTTTAAGCATCAACCAGCTGCAGCAGATGATCTGGATCAGGGAGCAAAATGAAAATTTTAACAAAGCCTGCAGACGGCAGGAGGAAAGCTTACGTCCCTGTGGTCTCTATTACCGCTCACAAGCACCGCCATGCTCTGACAGCAGGCCCAAGCACCATCTAAAGCTCATCAGCCGAACCCCCCCACCCCCACCCCACCCCACTCCACCTCACCCCCCATCCACTCAAATCTCGCTCTGCTCAGGAAACAGAGAGAGACCGTTACATCTTTCTCAATATAAACTCTTCTTCCAGGTGTGACTTCCGCAATGCAGGAGAGAGGGTAGCTCTTTCCCCACCTCCGTACTTCCCACTGAGTAAAAGTGTTATTCTGATTCTGACGCCAATCAAGCAACGTCTATATTTCAGGCTGCCTGCCGTCCAAGAGGCTGCCAGCGGTTCCTGACCCGGGGAAGCTTTCCATTACCACAAAAACACGATAAAAGAAAACTTTTTTTTTATATCTAAAATGCAGTCTATTTTCTTTCTTCGCAGCATTTTCCCCATTTCCTTCCTGCACATGACACGCATGGCATTCTTGACAACACCCCACTCTAGTCCAAAATACAGAGCAACTCAGCAGTTAGAGTGAAAATAATGACTGCCGGGCCACAGTCTCTGGAGGTCCTCAACCCTGTGCCATGAGATGATGGAAAACTTAATTGGCAATCACAGCATCCCAACTCTTCGTGAAGTGATGACGCACATGACACGGCCACAGCTCCCTGAACTAGGACTTTGATATACAGATGTAAGCTACTGGGCCCATCGGTTAAGGCATTTATGAGCCTAACTACTTCTAAAGCACAGGTACGAAAGGAGAGACCGGGGCTTCAGTCAGCAGGGCTCGCTCACTCAGGGGAAGAATAAATTCAAAGTTAAGAAGATACTGAAAAATGACAAAAACCAGAAGTTGAGTGGCTAGAATATGCCATCTTACTTCAGGATTTATCCTCAAGTCAGGTGGAGCATAATACCTTTTTCTTGATGGTTAACCTGTTGACTGATCCTATTCGTCCACCAAGGTGTGAAATGACTCCAGAATAACTTCAGAGCAGAATGTCAAGGTTGCTGCAGGATAAGAGAAGAGTTTTTCTTCCTGAAGAGACAGGCATAAGGCTTGTCAGAAGGTGCGGGGCTTATCCCAAAGATTCAACGGTGGAGCACATCTGCAGTGTAATCGCCAACATCCGATCCTCCTGCATACAAATGTTACTTTGCACAGACACACGAAAGTCTCAACTGACAACAGACCCTTTTCAATAGGCAGCACATCTTCAAAACTGGGCCCAATCGCTCTTAATTGCAATTGTGCCCCCCAACCTGAAGGTGCTGTATGACACCCCAATGACTTGTGTTCCAGCACCGAATAAGGTAACATGCTCAACACCAATGACTCACGGCAGGCTAACCGCACAAGACCTCGTGAAATGCAACTGCTGTATTCAAACCTGAGGATTCTCAGGCCTATTTTAAATTCTAGCAAAGATCCCAAGGTTTCCTACGATGCCAAATATGTCCTGCTGAATTACAGGGAAATGTGTATAAAATGATGTACCAGATCTAGATATTTTCTATTTGATGAGGTGCTGAGGCCATAAGAACATGGCACCGTGGGTGTGAATATTTCTCCCAATATGAGAGTGATGCATCTTCAGGGAAGTGGTGCAAACAGCGGATGTGTAAGTGACACTGTCATATAATATGGAAAAAATGTTTTTTTCTTCCTGATTTAGAACCTATTGAAGGGAGAACATAAATTAAAAATTAGAGTTTAAGGGGTAGCTCCAGGTTAAAAACAGAGAAGAAACACACATATGCACACACTCACACACTAAATCCCAGCTGAGTGGAGGTGCAAAAACAATTTTTTTTAAAAGTCAGCCTTAATTAAAGGTGACAATTTTTTTTTCCCACAACACAGTTCCCGGGGGCCTTAATGGCATGTCTGTGGCAGTCTTTGGCCAAAATATCACAAGGATCAAGCAAGACAGCATCCCCCCTTATCCTTTCTCAACAACCCTTTTCAAAACCGCCAGTCTGAGTGCCTGTTCCTCTAAATCAGGGGTCGGTAACAGAGGGGTCGCGCGCCACTGGTGGCTATTTTGCAGACAGCCTGGGCTCTCGAATGAAATGGGTAAAAAAGTAAATAAATCCCTGTCAAGAATCGAGCGGGTAAAAAAATGCTCATATCATCAATAGTACCTATTAAAATGGTACTGCATCGCGGCAAGTACTTATTTAAATTGGGATAACCTTATTTAATAAAATTTGACCACACAAATCCGGAACTCCTGTCAAAAGATTACATCTGACGGCGCGTTGCTATGTCCCTCCATTTCAATCAGCGAGAGAAATTTTTTTTTAACATTGATCTGTGCTCTTTGAAAACATGTCTAAAACATGTCCAGTCTGAGGGGACAGAGGAATTTGCATTCCTGGAAAGAGCTGGGACTGCGACCTGTTTGATATATGCAGTGATAAAATTGCATCGATGAAACGTTCGAATCTAAAGAACCACGTCGATACACACCGTGCTTCGTTTGCAGCGATATATCCACCAGGAGAGAGTCAGAAAAAAGCCTGGTGCACTCTCAGAAATAGGGGTACAGCAGGAGTCCATTTCTGTTCCCCAAGGTATCATGTACCCTTTAGGGCTAATTATAGGACTTCAAGGTACCTCTGTGAACCTTTTTAGGGTCTGAAAGGTACTTTTATGTTCCAAAACAAATAAAAACCCACTTCTAAGGTACAACAGCAGAACCTTTGAGGGTGCTGCCCCAGTGACAACCGGGCTTGGAGAAGAAAAGGAGAGGTGTAGAAGAGTTTGCCTCTCAATAAACTCATCTCTGTGTGCACTTACGGTGCCCCGTGCATGCTGGGAAAAAATAAAGGATGTGTGACACTTCTGCGTGAGCACCAGAAAAGATGCATCCTCAGCTTTCATTGCATTATGCATCAGAAAGCACTCTGTGCGCAGATGTGCGGCGACCGTTTAAATGAGGTGATGGGACTGGTGATTAGTGTAGTCAACTTTATCGTGGCCCGAGCTCTTAATGATCGCCAGTTTAAAGCACTGCTAGACGAGGTTGGAAGTAATTGCCCAGGACTTCTTTTGCACAGCAATGTGCGTTGGTTGTCAAGCGGTGAAGTGCGTAGCCGTTTTGCGGCCTGCTTGAATGAAATCAGAACTCTTCTAGAGTTGAAACATCCTGAGCGTCCCGAGCTCTCTGACTCTGAGCGGCTGATAAAATTTTACTTTCTTGTGGACAACTCTGAACATCTCAACCAGTTCCAAGTGAAAATGCAAGGGATTGACAACACAGTCTTGTCGCCTCAGCAGGCTGCGTTTGCATTTGAAAAGAAACTGGAAGTCTTTATTAAGGACATTGAAAGTAGCCTTCTTCTGCATTTGGAAAGACTCCGACGATGAACGATGAATGATATTAATTAGGGCCAATATTCCATTTTGGTGTAGCTAACAAAACCAGGGTGCGGCTGCCGTTCCCAGAGTTAGTGTTGCTGTGCTGGCTTACAGCAGCATGGATGTAAACAGAGCGAAAGATCTTGTGGTGTCAAATTACAGCAGTTGCGATTGTTTGGTGATATATTCTTAAAAAGACAGTCCGCACTGGTGAGTTCTGGAATACAAGAAGACCAGTTCATAATCACTGCAAAGCTATGCCCACAACATGCAATATAAGCATATATATATATATATATATATATATATATTAAAGAAAAAGTCATGAAGTTATTTCATCAGTTTTCCTGTTTGAAGTCTGTTTGAAGTGTCGGAAGTTAGTGTGAACTTTACACAGTCGATACAGTCAAACGTTGCTCATAATTTCAAGTTTTCTCTCAGTAAAAATCATCGGTACGAACACATGTATAACCAGGGCCTGGAGCTTTATATGTGAGCAACAAACTTTTGGCAAAGCAAAAATAACAGTACCGTCAATACTAATGGCCAAGCGGCATTTTTGTGTTTCAGATTTGTTACTTGCTGATTTTTTTGATCTAGAAGTCTACGCAACATTCAACAGGCAGCACAGCAGGCACAACATCCCCCTGTACAAAAACAAATTAGTGATTGCTTTGCTGCGCAGAACAATTCTCAGTTTTCTCTGGTATAAGACTCTGCTCATTCCAGCAGAAACACAGCTGCGGCGCACACACACACACACACATAAACATAACCAGCACAACACACACACACTAACATACCGACACACTGTGAAGCATTTCTGTTTGCAGAATTACAGATGGAGGCAAAGCACATCTTTCCCCAAGACGACATGCAACGATTGTAAGAAAACTCCTGATTACTTGAGTGGAACACAACTGACGCTAACTGCAGACCAGCAGAGTTAGAAGCGGGTCAAGGAATGGGGGTGACATGACGTCATTGATTCGTGGCAAGTCATGAACTATTTGTAAATCAGTAGAAAGAAACTCACTTTAGACATCCACAAGCAATCTCTAATTTCACTCTAACAAAATTCAGGAGTTTAGATAAGATTAACTTATTTTTTACAGACTTTCAACAAGTAAACTAATATCATTTGGTTTTCCTGCAGCAATTGACGCCAATTATATTCCAGCTAGAAAGTTATGTTACATCTAATACTTACAGTGCCGTGGAAAAACATTTGCTCCCTCCCTGATTTCTTTGAATTTAACATATTTTTCACATTTAAAACGTTTTCGATCATCAAACTAATATAAAGATAAACCGAGTAAACAAAATGCACTTATTACATTATGATGCCATTCATTGAAGGAAAAGAACAATCTAACCCTACCAGGCCTGAGGTGAGAAAGTGAAGAACTGCCCACTTAGTAACTCAATCAACCAATAAAACAAATTGAATTGTTATTTGGATTCAATTTGACCAGACACACCTGGGCATGATTACAGTCAGCCCAGTTGTGTCATAACATCCCTTAAATTGAACCTGCCTGGCATTGTGAGGGAGGCAAAAAACAGCAAATAATACTGCAATCTGAAGAAATTCAAGAATAGATCAGAAACAATGTAACTCATCAGAGTGGAAGGACGGACACAGCCATGGCGAGAGCTTTGATCTAGAAATCGACAAAACTTGGAACAGTGGTGACACCTCCCCGAGTGGCCAGCCCAACTAAATTCCTCTAACAGCACATCAAACAACTCGTCCAGGAAGTCACAAAAGGGGACGGCCAAGAACTTGTTAACATCAGGGGTAAAACTTTAAAATGGCCCAATTTATCCCAAACTTATATTTTTAGATGGCCTTATACTTCTATTTTTATGTTCAAATGGATTTTTTTTTTTTAAATATTGTTGAGATAAAGTTATGGGGGTTTAAGTAAGGAGCTCTTTTTGAAGGGTGCCAATTTTTTGCTGCCATATAATCATGCTCTGAACTGGGTTATAAATTAAAATATTTCCTTTACGAATATTTTTTTAATCAGGGTTAAACATTGTTTTAAACATATGATATTTGAAATTAGATTTAAAGTAAATATTTTTGTGCTTTTGAGTGACTTGAATATAGACAATTTAAGAAAAACTGCGGTCCATCCAAGACGCTGGAAAACATTTTTTATTTCTTAATATTTGAAATACAAACCCAAAACCAGTGAAGTTGGCACGTTATGTAAATCGTAGATAAAAACAGACTACAATGATTTGCAAATTCTTTTCAACTTATATTCAATTGAATACACTGCAAAGACAAGATGTTTAAAGTTCGAATTGAGAAACTTTATTTTTTTTTGCAAATAATCATTAACTTTGAATTTAAAGGCAGCAACACATTGCAAAAAAGTTGGCACAGGGGCCTTTTTACCACTGTGTTACATCGCCTTTTCTTTTAACGACACTCAGTAAACGTTTGGGAACTGAGGAGACCAATTTTTGAAGCTTTTCAGGTGGAACTCTTTCCCATTCTTGCTTGATGTACAGCTTAAGTTGTTCAACAGTCCGAGGTCTCTGTTGTCGTATTTTACGCTTCATAATGTGCCACATATTTTCAATGGGAGACAGGTCTGGACTACAGGCAGGCCAGTCTAGTACCCACATTCTTTTACTTCGGAGCCATGCTGCTGTAACACGTGCAGAATGTGGCTTGGCATTGTCTTGCTGAAATAAGCAGGGGTGTCCATGAAAAAGATGTTGCTTGGATGGCAACATATGTTGCTCCAAAACCTGTATGTACCTTTCAGCATTAATGGTGCCTTCACATATGTGTAAGTTGCCCATGCCTTGGGCACAAATACACCCCCATACCATCACAGATGCTGGCTTTTGAACTTTGCGCCTATAGCAGTCTGGATGGTTCTTTTCCTCTTTGGTCCGAAGGACACGAAGTCCAGAGTTTCAAAAAACAATTTGAAATGTGGACTCGTCAGACCACAGAACACTTTTCATCAGTCCATCTTAGATGAGCTTGGGCCCAGCGAAGCCGGCGGCGTTTCTGGGTGCTGTTAATAAATAGCTTTCCCTTTGCATTGTAGAGTTTTAACTTGCACTTGCAGATGTAGCGACGAACTGTAGTTACTGACAGTGGTTTTCTGAAGTGTTCCTGAGCCCATGGGGTGATGTTCTTTCCACACTGATGTCGGTTTTTGATGCAGTACCGCCTGAGGAATCAAAGGTCACGGGCATTCAATGTTGGTTTTCGGCCTTGTTGCTTACGTGCAGTGATTTCTCCAGATTCTCTGAACCCTTTGACGATATTACGGACCGTAGATGATGAAATCCCTAAATTTCTTGCAATAGCTCGTTGAGGAATGTTATTTTTAAACTGTTCGACAATCAGCTCACACATTTGTTCACTAAGTAGTGACCTTCGCCCCATTCTTGTTTGTGAATGACTGAGCATTTCAGGGAAGCTGCTTTTATACCCAATCATGGCACCCACCTGTTCCCAATTAGCCCGTACACCTGTGGGATGTTCCAAATAAGTGTTTGATGAGCATTCCTCAACTCTCTCAGTCTTTTTTGCCACTTGTGCCAGCTTTTTTGAAACATGTTGCAGGCATCAAATTCCAAATGAGCTAATATTTGCAAAAAATTACAAAGTTTACCTGTTCGAACATTAAGTAACTTGTCTTTGCAGTGCATTCAATTGAATATAGGTTGAAAAGGATTTGCAAATCATTGTATTCTGTTTTTATTTACGATTTACACAACGTGCCAACTTCACTGGTTTTGGGGTTTGTACTTAAAATCCAGACAAAATCTTCAAACTTTCTCAAAGCAAGCGTAAATAAACATATTTTTTAGCAGTTTAACAATTTTTGTGTTTTGGACCCATTCAAATAGATATACATTAGAGTGAAATGTGTGCATCTGAGACGCTGAGTAGCAGTCAGCTATAAGTACAATTAAGATTCAGTGTCTTCAATAGCCTATGAAAGTTAAATCTGTGTTTAAATTTGACATACATTCTTGCATAACTGCAATTTTATTCACTGTATTTGCAGGATTGATATGTCATGTTCTATTTTACTATATATCGAACAATTAAATTTGATTATCAATGAAATAATCTGATGAGAATAATTGCACTTCTGTCCTTGGAACCCCTTGATGTTTTTGGACCTGGGTAAATGGGTGTGAATAAGAACAAGGTGTTACCTACAAAATGCAACAATCCCCTCAATCAAAGATAAATGAAGGTAGCACCCATCCTGATCTGCTCAACTGACAAACAGGTGACGAGTATACTTTAACGACTGATTTCTCATCTAGATGAGTGATAAGCTCTACATCAGAGGTCTCTACAGCTCCACAGCTGTAGCACCCCAGGCGTTAGCATTTTCACAGTCAGTATTAGTTGAGTATAAAAGACATGTCCTTGTCAGTCAAATCAATATATTCAAGTGACACTTCATATAACAAAATAATCTTTTTCCAATGCCTTTATCTTCATATGAGAGAAACCGTCTCCACAGAGAGAGGTTGAAGGCCAAGACTGGAGATGATGCCAACAAGGAGAGAGATGCTAAGAGGAAGTGTGATGCCAGGAATAAGAATCCTGATGCAGTCAGAGCTTCAGAAAGGCAGACTTAACGGAAATACAGAGCCAAACAGAAACTGCCTTCTACTCCAGCTCCAGAGTGTCTTGAACCATACAGCGCTCCTTCAAGTTTCAGCCGTGCTAAACACTGGGTAGAGATAAATCTTCCAGCATCACCTAGAAAGCCGTACCAAAATCATCCTCTCCTTCGCTGCTGAGCTCAATGTCAGCGTACAGAACAACCAGACAACATATACACATCCCACCGAGATTCCTGATGATGCCAAACAGAGAGTCTGTGACTTTTACCAACACCAGGATATCTGCTGGACGGCGCCAGGCCACAGAGACTCCATCCTTGATGGCATCAAGGTGAAGGAGCGGGAGAGATTCCTCATCACTGCCCTGAAGGAGAACCATGCCATGTGTGCCAAGGAGTGCCCAGAGGACAAGATCCATCAGTCATCCTTCAAACCCTTGAGACAATGTCAGAGTATGTGTGTACCATGAAAATGTGAATCTTCTGCTGACCAGCCTCAAGGACTATCCAGGGATACCCATCAACCAAAAGGTACCTCTCCATCTTTTGACCTGTACATCAGTTGAGGAGTGCATGTTTGGGGACTGTCCAGTCTGCAGTGGCAACATCACCACTGAACACCTGTCCAGCTACTTAGATGAGCAGCAACTTTCAGATCATGTCACCTGGCATCAGTGGGTCAGGACTGAGGATGGCACAGACAAGGTACAGAGATCTGGGACTGTCTTAGATGTCATCGCTCTCCTGGGTGAGAAACTACCTGCCTTCAAACTTCACTGCTGTATAAAGACCTAGTGAGCTCAGTACTTCCAGATAACTGCCAGATTTTTATTTTATTCACTTCTGTTGCTGTTGTTTTTGCAACAAATAACCACACTTAATCTTGTGTAGATTTATGGTCTGACCATCCTTGTTATGACCTCTTAGCAAACTTTTTGTTCAGCACTTTAGCTCAACCCCTGCTGTTTTTAAATGTGCTATACAAATACATGACTTGACTTGACTGTAACTCTCTCATCTACCAGAACAAACCGTGTGGTACTCCAGATTGACTTTTCTGAGAACGTCACTCTATTTCACCAGGACGAGACACAGAGTGGTCACTGGTCCCACACCCAAGCTGCACTATTCACTGTTGTTGCCTGGACTAAGGATGGCACCCACTCCTTTGTTATCATCTCAGATTACTTGAGCCATGATAAATATGCTGCAGCCATATTTATAGCGACAGCGATCGACACCTTACAGCTAAAGCTTCCCTTTCTTTTAAGGGAGCTAGACATCTGTTTTGCCACATCTCACGGCAAACGTGCTGTAGATGACATCAGCGGCACGGTGAAGAGGACAGTCTACAGAGCTATCAAGTCTCCTTCAGCCCATATTGAGAATGTCAAGGCCTGTGCTGAGTTTGCTGCCAAGGTTAACTCAACCATAAACATCAGGTATGTATCCGCTGAGGAGGTAAACCAGAAGTCACCTGCCCTCCACAACCTGTGGGATTTAGCTGTTCCAGTACCTGCCACCCAGAAAGTTCACTGTGTCAGAACTGTTGCTCCCAGCAGAATCTCCACATCTCTCTACTCCCAGAAGGATGGTGTTGAGTTTGATGTCCTCCTCCAGGCTTCTGCATCCACTTCCACCATTTCAGCTTCTAAATTGTCTGCCTGCTGCAGACCAAACAGCTCCAAGTGGTCTATTGGACAAGCTCAAGAACCAGCTGATGCCAATGTCTGGAGGTTCAACTTCTTGAGGCAAGCCGGACATTCTAACCGCTTCCATGTGGCAGATGACCAGGATACAATCTCTGCAGACTGCATCCTTTGTGAGATTGAGCCACCAGCACCAACCTCTTCTACCAGAACATCCACCCTTAAGCTGGATGCTAAGGACTGGAAAGTGATCTCAGGCCTTTTAAGAGAGCTGACTTTATCTGAGCAATCCAGAGACCTAAAACCATGTGCAAATATGGTACAAAATGCAATAAACCTCACCTCAATAAACCTGTACATATCCAAGCTGTGGAAATATGCAAAATATTATGTAATATAATTGTATTATATAGAAATAAATCTTAGAAAACTAAATCAACCTTGTCTTGCACATCCGAGACTATTTTAGCTCAGTCCATCTGAGACACTGACATTTTCTAAAACTCTTGCAATCAAGGCATTAAAAATCCTGCTTTTGCATAAACCTTATATTGGACATTTAAATAAACACCCTAATGATAATAATGCCCAAGTTTTATTTAATAATTATTTAGGGAACAGCACTTTCAAGAACTTTGAAAAACATATAAAATTTAGATGTTAATTTTCTGTCCATCCGGGACGGTGTACTGAAAAGGTTACATCTTAAAAACTATCAAATCATTTATGTTCAAATTTTAATAGGTGAAAGTTGGTAATTACACCTTTCTTTTCACAAATCACATAAGCTTATAGACCCACTGGTTGAAAAAATACACCCTCTTTAACAGCAAGGGCTCTATCTTTCACACTGCTTTACCCGTTGCCACTACCCGCAACCCGCGAATAACGCATTTACCAGCTTCCACTATCCCTAAACGATATCTTGCGGCCACACTACCCGCTATACATTATGCCGAATCCTTTATTTGCACCTGGAAGTGTGCCTGTGGGCGTGTTTATGCGCTTTCCCTACAATTGCTATCCTGACCACACGTTAGGGAAAGCATATAGCGGGTCCTCAAACCCCCCGCTGCCCTCTACCCATTTGGGCCTTTACAAGAGCGGTATGCACTAGCACTCAGCAACGGAATTTTTTTTTTTTCCAGCGAGAACGGCATTTCAGAACTCTCTTGTGAATGAAGACTATTTCGGCAACAAGTACGCACACCTGTTTTTGCAGCACGGTCACGCAACTTGCTGTAAAAAATAGAAGGCTGTCCGATTGAAAAATGTAAATGGACACCAGAATTACCTTCATTCGCTGAAGAGTTCTGAAATGCCTCTCTCGCTGGGGGGAAAAAAAGGTTCGTCGCTGAGTGCCAGAGCAAATACCGAATTGTATTTTTCAAAAATGGGATTTTGTTCGATGCTTCATTTCAGACAGGAGAGGTAGTTGGAAGTGCATGATGAAACGCATTTTTTTCCTTTTTTTTTTTTTTTTAAGTTTCCATCAAAAAAGGGGTAGGCTTGATTTTATTTATTTTTTACTACATAACAAAAATGAAACAATATGTCTGTCAAATAAGAAGGAGAAGACTACAATTAAAGATTAACTTCACAAAAACAGATCCTCCCCTGTCTGGATTTGACCTCAAGCACGGGCAATTTAACTTCGTCAACGGAGAAACGTGGCGACCTTCCTCTCTGCATCACGGATTTCGGTTTGAGGATTTGAGATAGCGCAGCCTGCTCCGAAAGGTAATGGCACCTGGCACACTGATTGGTTTAACTGGCGTAATGCCCAAACCACGCCTAGGCATAATGTAACAGGTAGCGCTGGTGTTTTAGGGATATAGGCAGGTGTGCAAAATAGCAACTTTCGCGGAGGAACGCCTCTCACGCAATGCAAAATCCCCAAATAACGGGTCTAGGGACTCTGGCATAAAATAGGGCCCTAAGTGTCCATCCGAGACACATTTGGCCGTCCTCAAAAAGAACCCAGACCAACATTTAAAGAACTTCAGGCTAGTGATGGAAAAGACTCATTGCCAGTTATCGCTAGTTATGACTGCAGGGAAAATTCTTTTTCATAGCGCTGTACCTCAGCTGTTTGCTAAAGAAATGCATAGCATGACAGTTTTGGCAAGGATACGTAGAAATTATCCCTCCTTTATTAAAGGTTTTGATGCTATTCTTCAGTTGTACTGACCCAGGCTGGTAAAGCAGTCAGACAAAAAGTTGATAAATAATACTGAAACACTCCACTCTTCTGTCCTCTGAGGCAAGGAGCCGATGTTGTGATCCGTTCTGGTCTTTGGGCCAGTAAAAGAGCAGTTTCCGAGCTTCAGTCTCGCTCCGACATAATTCTTCCAGGTCTGGCACTTGCAAATAAAATCGGATGCCTTCTTAAAAGTAGTTCTCAAGCTGCGAGTGGAGATATTCAGTGGAAGGGTAGATAATGTAATTGTAAGGAGCCTCCTTTCACAATTGGTGGGCTGGTAGGCGCTCCAGATACTGAAATGAATATGCTCAAGCACAGAATATGTCCTCTTAAAGATTTCATGGGTGGTAATGTATTTTTGTTTCATCTAGCCATAGATTTGCATTATTATGCAAGGAAAGAAAGAGGGTGGATAAAAATAAAATTGCCAAAAATTACAAAACCAGTGTGAGGGCCATAGCTAATCCATGCAAAGTGTTGTTTGATATTAATTGTTATGCCTCCGCATACCATACCTTCAGACGCCCAAAAAATTTATCTTGGTTCCCCGCATATAGCTTAACTTTAGTGAGTAAAACCTTTGACCTGATGACCTCAAAAACCTAATCAGTTCCGCTGCCCTCAGTGGCTTCCGAGCATCTCAGATTTGGTCAAGATCCGTCCACTCCTTCAGCAGGTATCGCGCACACAAAATAAGTCTGACAGACAGATGATGTGACAGATGGACAGTATGCCTCCCGCCATCTGAGTGTGGCAGAGGCAGAATAATTCAATTTGCCTCAATGGAGAGAGCTGTAGGCAAATCACACCAGGCAAATCTTGAGCCTTCCCCAAAGGTCCATGTCCATGCCACACTCCCACACAATTGGTCAAGACCAGACTGTTCCATAATTACCAAATGCCAATTATTTAGACCCCTGGAGGATTGGTGGCCAAACTTGGAGGATGTAACTTAGTCAAAGACAGTTTCAGCCGTTTTACAAACACACTGCTGAAAAGGAGCGATAGCAAGACTTCCAGAGACTTCAGCGATACAATCATAGATATGCGATAAGACTCGTCTTTTACTGAAATTTTCATGCTGGCACGATTGCTAATGGTATTATAATTCAAGGAAAATCAATAATACATGGACCTATAACTGTGACGAACATTCTAAAAAATGGGCCTCGCTGAAGCGGGCAACACCCCTCAGCCCCGAAGGTCACTGCTGCAAGGTCAAAGGTCAATCCAGGACGAAACCTCAAAAAGGCACACCTACCCCCCATGGGGAGTCCACATATGCAATATGAACTTCCTAACCCAAGTGGATACAGAGAAATAGCCCGGACAAAGTTTTCAAATTCAAGGTCACTGCTGCAAGGTCAAAGGTCAAACTGGGACGAAATCTTGAAAAGGCAAATCTAGCCCCCATGGGGAGTCCACATATGCAATATGTACTTCCTAACCCAAGTGGTTACAGAGAAATTGCCAGGACAAAATTGGCATCAGTCAACCCGTCCGCCTGCCGAAGGGACGACAATACCCCTCGTGCCCTTGTCGGGCTGAGGGGTAAAAATCCAATTGTCTTTTGGGTATTTAGCACTTAGATTATGGCAACAACTGGGGTAACTTCATTTTAGAATACAGCAGGCGTATTCAACACTCAAAAAGTGGTATATTGACCTGTAGAATGCTGCATGGTCTTTCCCTCAGAAACATCAAATTAATGCTGATATTGTGATCTAGGCCTGCATTGTAATGAGTTCCACCTCCTTCAGAGCTAATTTCAGAGCAGACCAGAGCACAATGTTATTTTTGTGTCCGTCCATCTGGCCATCCAAGAAACCAGTCTCCTTTCATTCATTTTAAATTGAATGGTAACAATTCAATTGAAATTAACAAGCATCCCACATTTCCTACTTGGAACAAGTGGTTAAGGATCTCTGATTGGGACTTCCATTGTACATCTTAAAAGCTGACGGAAATTTCCAGGTTAATTAGCTCCCAATATATTCAGGTTTGGTCTCTCTAGAAATAGGCTGAACATGAAGTGGATGATAGAATCATGGTGCTTAGCCCTGCTTTCAACAACCTTCTGGGTGAAGTATTAAAGATGGCCACAGGAAAAGCTTTGTTTTGCAGTTGTAGCTATAGCTTTGGCAGAGGATTTCTCCTTCCAAGGTATAAAATGTGGGGCGGATATAGCTATTGCTCTGTCCATCCGTCTGTATGTACGTTTTTGTCCATAACCTAAAAACAGTTTGGTATTTTACCACAACATTAGGAACACACATAAGGCATGTTCTGGATGAGTGCCACTAGCCATTTTGGAATTTTAGAATTGACTGACCACAAGGTGGTGCAATACCAAACCTCTGAACCATAGGTCAGAAAAACATTTTTTTTTTTGGATTCTGTGGGTCCAAACAAATCTATTCCAATATGCTATGCCCATTTCCTATTTGTGCATTGGTAGAATTTCTGCGATTTTGAATCCTTTGTAATATCTAAAATCTTTGAACCCTCATCCCCGGTGAAAATAGTTCATGAACCATTAACCATTTACCACAAAAAGTTGCCTGCATGTTCTTCAAATGTTCATGAACATTGTTCTCGACAAGCTCATGAACTTTTTTCACGATCATCTTTGTTCATTGACTGTTCATGAATGTTAATGACCTGCGCATGAATAGTTCAGGAGTAAGTTACCCGGTGGTGCAGTGGTTAAAGGTATAGTAAGTGATCATAATCCAAGCACTTTTTGTCAAAATCACCATATTTCTCACCATCTGCAAGCTGTCACCTCTGAGAGCATGCTGAGAAAAAATCCAGTTTCAATACAAAGTATGGGCTCTGAATTTCAGCAGGGAAATCAGTGGCTCGGACAGAGCCACTAAAACATGGGTCCACCCCTCCACGCCCAGGGGCAGGTTCATACTAGTGCACAGGTCAGACACAGAGGGGAGGGGCAGTAGCAGGTCGCGTAGCGTGCGCAGTGAGAGTAGAGAGAGAGACAAGGTATTGCAGCTTTTGCGATGGCCGAAAAATAGCCCAAGACAAAACGGTCTGAGGAACATGAATTAAAAAATAAGGGCTACAACTATGAAAGGGCGAAGACTCGGGTCAACATTGGTGTGGCTTTCCGACGGTGGAGGGAACTCCACGAATTGAAGGGTCTGAAAACGGACGCGGAAATTGCCGTCTTTCTTCTGGACAGGTGAGCAACATTAGCTTTGCGGTGCTTCACACAACAGTAGCAGCCGTCAGACATTCATCATATTGTCTGATCTGCCAAAATGCACCATTGTTGTGATGCTATCCATTGATAATAGCAGTCAAGTTGTGGGTATAGTTGTCTGACGAGTCAGATAATATAATAATATTAATAATTATTATTTTATATAGCGCCTTTCTAAAACCCAAGGTCACTTTACAGAGGGTGGAACATACAGGACAGATCCAGAGAGACAGACAGTACAAGGGACAGAGCAGACACACTAAAGACAACAACAAGTAACCAGATAACAAGCCTACAAGCTGACCAAAGACTAAATATTGACGGCAACGATGAACAGGTGGGTTTTGAGCACAGTGTTGAAAATATCCAAGGCTGCGGAGTCACAGATGACCTTGGAGAGAGCATTCCAGAGGGTGGGGGCTGCAACGCTAAAAGCTCTGTACCCAAAGGTCAGGAGTTTCGCGCTGGGTTCAGTGAGGAGGCCCATATTAGCGGACCTCAGAGATCGGGATGGGATGTAGTGGTGGAGGAGATCGGAGAGGTACCGGGGGGCAAGGCCATGAAGGGATTTATAGGTGAGGAGGAGGAGTTTGTACGTGATGCGTTGTTTGACCGTAAGCCAGTGCAAATGGGCCAGGATGGGGGTGATGTGCTGCCAGGGCTTGGTATGAGCGAGAACCCTGGCAGCGGAGTTTTGCAGGTACTGGAGCCTGTCCAGGACAGTGCCAGGTAGCCCGAACAGGACTCCATTGCAATAGTCAAGGCGGGAAGAGATGAAGGCATGGATGAGAGATTCAGTGATGTGATCTGACAGATATGGACGGAGTCTGGAAATGTTCTTGAGGTGGAGGAAGACAGATTTAGTGATGGATTTGATGTGTTACTGAAAGGAGAGATTGGAATCCAGAATGAAACCTAGGTTGCGGACTTCAGGGAATGGAAAGATGGAACAGCCATCCATCTGAAGGACCAGATCTCCAACCTTCTCGAGCAGAGCTGGGGTCGCCACAACCATGAGCTCAGTTTTCTTGGTGTTGAGTTTGAGTAGGTTAGCTGTCACCCAAGTGTTAATTTCATTAAGGCAGTTGGTGAGTGACTGTGGGAGGAGCAGTGAGGATGGTGAGGTGCTGAGATACAGCTGGGTATCATCAGTACAACAGTGGATTTGAGTCCATGGCGACGGATGATCTGAGCAAGAGGGAGCATGTAGATAGTGATTACTGATTACAGAACCCTGGGGGACACCGTGGTTGACTGGGGCCAGGGGGGGGCTGGAACCGGAGAAAGTGACAAACTGTTTCCAGTTGGTAAGATGATTGAAACCAGGAGAGAACTATACCGGTAAGGCCCAGATGGTCAGATAGGCGTTTGAGGAGGATTGAGTGGGAGATGGTGTCAAAAGCTGCTGAAAGGTTGAGGAGAATGAGTTGGCTGACTTAGTAGGCATTGGCAGCGATGAGGAGGTCATCAATGACTTTGATGAAGGCGGTCTCTGTGCTGTGATGAGTTCTGAAGCCATACTGAGGGATCTCAAAGAGCTCATGATTGGACATGTACTGGTGGAGTTGGGCGGCCACTGCTCGTTCCAAGATTTTACTAAGGAAAGGAAGGTTGGAGATCGACCAGTAGTTGTTGAGAATACTGGGGTCCAGTCCAGGTTTTTTGAGGATGGGGGTGACTGAGGCAGTTTTGAAGCTGGAGGGAACAGTACCGATTAGTAGGGAGGTGTTGATGATATCGACCATAAGGGGGCAGAGGGTGGGTAGGCAGACCTTAGCCAGTGCAGTTGGGATGGGGTCCAGGAAGCAGGTGGAGGCCCTGGCCTTGGAGACCAGCTCAGCAATGTGAGGGGAGTCCACCAAGCGGAAGGAGGAGAAGCTACAGTGGGGCAGGCATGTTGCCGAGGGTGTAACACCCTAAGGCTGAACTAAGTGTGGAGAGGGAGGGTCGGGTACAGGTACTAAGAGCAGTTGGTGGATTGTGTCCACTTTCCTCTGAAAAAAGTCCAGGAAGTCCAGGAGCAGAGGTTAGGGGCACCAGGTTGGGGGATGTCAGGGGGGCCCAGGAGGCGGTTAATGGTGGTGAACAGTGATCTGGGGTGGTTTTGCTGGGAGCTGCACCTTGGCCTGGGAGAGGGCTTCACGATAGGACCTGACATGGTCTTCGTAGGCCAGAAGATGGACAGTGAGGTCAGTCTTTCTGTGAAGCCTCTCCAGCTGGCGCCCAGCAACCTTCATGGAGCAAAGTTCCCTGGTGAACCAATGGGCAGGGCGAGAGAAAGAGACAGACCGGGTTTTGAGAGGGGCGAGAGTGTCCAGGCTGAGGGAGAGGGCAGCGTCGTAGCGGGCTACCAGGCCGTCCACCGTGGCCTCAGAGGGAGCCGCGGCCATTTGGGATGTTATCAGGCTGAACAGGTCAGGTGCACTAACAGACTTGATATGACGGAACACAATGGTGGGCTGTGGACACTGCCTTGGCAGAGAGATGGGGACCGTGAAGAAGATGGCAAGATGGTCAGCGATATTTAAATCCAGGCAGTGTAGTTGGGAGGGGGGTGTACCAATGGAGCACACCAGTTCGAGTGTGTGACCTTTCTTGTGGGTGGGGCCCTGGACATGTTGGGTAATGTTAAAGCAGTCCAGGAGTGACAGGAAATCAGTGGCAAATTTGATGCTGCTGGAGTCCACATGGATGTTGAAGTCACCAATCAGGAGCGTTGATGGTGAGGTGAAGCAGGCAGAGGAGAGAAGGTCAGACGGCTCGGACAGAAAGTTGGAGGCAGAGGTGTTGGGGGGGCGGTAGATGAGGAAAACCTGGAGCGGTGCAGGCCCAGCCAGTATGAATGCAATGCATTCAAACGAGGTGGTGTTTGGAACTGGCAGCTCTTTGACTGGGAGGTCCGCACGGCAGATGACCGCCAGTCCACCACCACAGCTCTTCGGGCTGTCGGAACGCTTAGAGCAGGCAATCGGCTTGGGGCAGCGGGCGGCGAGCTCAGGGCGGGGCTTCTGTAGGTACAAATAGCCTGAAGGTTTAGACTGGTTGAGCAGCAAGAACTCCTGTGGTTTCTGCCATGTCTCTGTCAGACAGCGAAAATGCAGTTTTCTGGAACGGATTTTGTCCTGAATGAGATGAGTTTTATTGTTAAGGGAGCGAGTATTAACCAGCATAAAGTCTGGAGGATTATTCAGAGAAACTGGAGGAGGCGGGGCTTGAGGACTGTTGACGTAGACGTAAACCAAACTACTAAAGCCTATCGCGAAAGCGCTCTGATGACGACGCAGAGGTGCGCGAACTGGTGGGGACCAGATGGACGGAATAGCAGTGGGACTGTGCTGTGAGTAAACCTTAGCCAGATAACCTTAGCTTTGTAAATTGAATTTGTGGCTACGAGTTCTTGTGAATGTCTGATATCTTATTTAAATAATCGACAGGGAATTGCACAATCAAACACTGTACATGTGTATGTGCGACTAGATAGAAAGAAATGAACCGCCTTTGTCTCAGCCTATAGTTTTGCTTGAACTGTCTCGCTTTGCTAGCATGCCTTTGTAGCTGTACTGTTATATAGCCTCCATTCTGGAAGAAATTTCGCTATAAGCTCCTGATAACCGTTTCTTCCAAAACGAAACCATTCTGACAGCAAGCTACTGAATGAGCTCATAGCAGAAACACGCTAACGGTCTAGGCGTTGCTTGTGAGGAGCTTGTGAATCCATAACTTGTACCAGGAAAAATTCCGAATCCAGTTTCCACTTTTTCAGCTTGTAATTAGCCAGAACAATTTTTTAACTCATTCCTGACCGTAGACTGTTCGTGGACATGAATGGCTGTTTACATGACAATGCGCGTCCATGAACTTCGGGGGTGGACCCCGGGGCGGAGTGTGAAGGGAGGGGTGCATCTGTTTTCGTTTTCACTTACCTCTCTACTCTTTTTCTCCCAGATCGCTAACTACACCTTTAACCCTCTCCAGGCTCATGTTGCAAATTTGCAACAATAAATCAGTTGATGACTGATTATAAAATATGAAGACCACATGGGAAATGGTTTGATGAAGTTAGCCTTCCAGCTCAGTATTGCAAAAATACAATGTTAGTTCTACCAGCAGCCACTAGCGTATGAGAACTATTCTCCATGAATGAAAGATTCAAATCTCAAAATAATAAATTGGGCTGGAGAGGGTTAAGTGTGCTCGACTTAGGATTGAAAGGTGCTAAGTTGAAATCTTTAGCATGGCTTATGTGGCGTGTTCTTAGGCAAAAAACTCTTTGCTCCCACAGTTCTCCACTCCACTCAGGTGGACAATTAGCGACCAGCAAATGCTTGGGAAAACCTGAGATGGACTAGCAGCACTCCTTGTCGCTTCATGCCACAGAAACCGAGGATAAGCACTGGCCTATTGAGCCATCTCCCGTCGAAAAGAGTTCACAAACCATTTGTAGTTCATAGACAGTTCGCCAATTACCAAAACAGTCCCTCATATGTTCTTCAAGTGTTCATGAACTTGAATAACGTTCTCAAAATGTTCAAGACCTTATTTTCATGAGTGAAGATGAACTGTTCCATGATCTGTTCTCCAGTAAATACAACACGTTTGAATGAAATTTCAAAGCTATCAGGCATCCACATGAAACTTTTCAAGGTTATTAGCCATGTGTGAAAGACAAATCAACCAAATGATGGAGTTCTGCCTTCTGTCATTTTGGAATTTTTCACATTTCAAATTTTGTGAGGGCCAGCAGGATATGCCATCTCCTGTTGGCTCTTGTTTATTCTGGTGGCTCTTCCTTGGCATTGGATTTTTGACCTGTTTCTAGTTGTGCTGTAAGGGTAATCCTCCGGCAAGAACAAGCTCAGTGACTCTCTTTCCTGTTAATAAAAATTTTATGTCTTAAGTCTTCGCTGAGTAAATTGTAAATAAATACAGAATGCAATAATTTGCAAACCATTTAAACTCTATATTAAACTTTAACCCCTCTGCGCAGCTTTAGATGCCAGGGGACATGCAGCTGTTCTATTTATGCACGCAGTTACACTATTCAATCACTAGATGGTACACCGGGATAAGTCATGGAATATTTACTAGCAAGCTGAGCTTGAACTTGGTTTAGAATATGGACGAGTTCTGTCCCATCCCTGTTTTTCAGGAGTTGCATGAATTGAACTCCTCAGCTAAGCCAGATGTGCAAAGAGCTCAATATACTTGCCCATAGGATCTATCCATCAGTTAAAAAAAAACAGCTTAAGCACTTGGGTAGACCTCCTGATACGTTCATTGCACCATTCTGTTCAATCTAGGATAGCAAATTGCCTGCTTTTTTCAAGATAGTGGAATGTCTATTGTGCTGAAATAAGGTATATTTCAGATATTACTGAGTTAGCGAGTTATACTTGGTTCTTATAAAGTGTGGAAAGTGTTTATATAAGGTTGCAAGGTCGGAAGTGGGAACTGCTAGCTTTTCACTGTTGGTAGAATGACCTGGTGATTAAATAAGCAGTTGTTTTAATGATTATGTGTTCTGGCTTGTGGTACTCTGAAGAAAAATTGACAAAATTCTAAACTTTCTCATGGAGAAAAGGCATGTTTTGGGTTGGAAGAGGTTACCGGTGACTATTGATGTCCAACTGTGCCTATATTGATAAACTCAAGCAAAACTCAACCAGATAATCATTAATTTGTATTGAATTTCAATATGAATTAATGACTCGTATTAAAAGAATCAGCAGAACACTTTTTCATCAGCAGGATGATGCTAGGTCTGTACATACCAATCATCACGAGCCAGACGTATGCTTTCTGTCGTCCTATCCACACGGACTTCGTCTCCTTTAACAAACCACGCGCAATGGGAAAAGTTAAGTTCATTCCGGATATATAATAGTTTAACAAGCGATGCACAGTCTCACTGGATTGAAAAGGGCCCAGTGATGCAGTGTCTTTTTGCATATTAAAAAAAAAAAACAGGCCGCTCAACGCCATGGTTTTCATGTAGCCTTATAGCTACCTGTAACTGGTGACTGCAGACATCTAATGAAAGTTTTTGAAATATCCACTTTTGTTTACATTACTAAAGGCAACTATTGTATCATAATTTTCCCTCGCGGAGTTTTTTCAGACTTATATAAAGATAATTAAATTTCAGCTTATTTGGTCACTTTGATAACAACAAATTGGATGCAAAATTTGGTGAGACTCCCAGTGGTTCACTTCCATCTAGTGGGTTTGGGGAGAATTTTAGTCTAGAGCCTTTTGAAGGACACCCATGGGTTACCATTGCCCAAAAATAAAGCTTGATATCTGTGCCTGCTGCAGAAAATAAACAATTCTCTTTAGGCCATTTCTTATGGAAAAAAAATGTGTCTTGGTTGTGTCATTGAGTCAAAAAATATTTTGATGATGTGAAAATCAGTTCATGAAAAAAAAAAAAAACTGATTTAATAGACATTACTCTTGACTGCCCAAAATTGCAGAATATATTATGAACGGATATTTTTCGCCATTGCAATATGTGTGTGATTGAAACGACTGTATAGTAACTGCAAAAAAATCGACTCAGAGCGTAAAAAAGGAGGGGGTCTGTTAGAAGCGCGCATCACACAGAATCAGTATTGATTCATTTAATGAAACAGAAGCCCATCGATTCCATGATACTTGGGAGTGACAGACATCAAAAACGCTTCCAAAAACACTTTCTGTGTGGCTTAGACTTAACTCATAGCATAATTTTAATTCGTAAGTAATGCAAACTGGAACATCACGTGCATCAGTGGAGCCATGTGGATCCAATATCTGATCTTTGATGTACGTCAGGATCGGGACCCGACACCAATCCTGGATCAGTTAGGTCCCATCCCAAGTTGAGACGCAGATATTCATTGTTTTTTGAAAGCTATGTACTCACTTTGAATTTGATACCAGAAAAAACATTAAAAAAACGAGAATTTCAAAAATGTAAATGTGCCAAATAGCCTTTCACTGGCGTCCTGATGGTCAAAGCGCGCACCGTAAAGACTACATCCTTCCCGCAGCGACCTGGGTTCTATTCCGGCTCGGGTCATTCGCCGCATGTCCCCAAAAAAGCCCCCACACCACCGTTTTTGGAGTCAGTTGCAGTCATCACATTTCAACTTCTATATTTGCAATAAACAATTGAATTTACTCATAAAATATCCAATGCGCCTTTTTGTATTTATTTTAGGATTTAAAAAAAAAAAATTCTATAATGTTAAAGCTTTTTCAGAATTGAAGTTGTCAGTTTTTAATAAGTCACTGATTGTCAGAACTGCATGATTCAAGCATTGCCATAAATCCTCACTTCCCACACATGTTCAAAGGGTTAATATTAAAACGTATAAAGGAGTAAAGATACTCCTGGAGTGATATTCTCAGCCTCCATTTTGCACAAATTATGGTGCTTAACATCACGCTCCCGGTTTATGTCATGACAACTACCATCAACTGTAACAGGGACAGATGGATATTGCCTATGCTCTTTGCCTAACCTTTATGCAATTTGCTCTAGATAAGAACATTCCCTAAATGGATAAATGTAGACTGAGCTGTATATGAATGAGGCAGTCAAGGCTAAAAATGCTTTAAATGTGAAAAAAATACATACGCTGTGTGATATGCCATTTTCTCAAACAACAATTGTTTTTCAATTTGCCTCCTGACAAAATAAACAGCCATTCACATTGGATTACTCTTCGATAGCCCTCTGCTGTTGTTGTTTTCCCATAATGACATGCATTGTGGGTGCTAACAGTCACAACGGCAGTCACACAGTCCAGAGAAAGTCCATTAAAGCGCACCACTGTTAAGGCCCGAGTTTCTAAAAAGAGCCTGGGTTGCACCTTTAAAAAAGCCAGACAAAATGGAAATTAAATCTTTTACTCAATAAGCTTTTCGAATACACACAGGGTTCAAATGCCTTGCTCAGTGGACAGTAAATAGGATTGCGAACCCCTGTGTGGTAAACTGCTGTATTAATAGTGCCGTCACATAATGCCGACTCTGGGCATTTTCCTTGCAGGCCGGATTAAGAACAGTCAGGGAGACCTTATTTTGCAGTGTTTGGATTATTGTAGGACAGTTTTAACCTAGGCAATAATATCCATTTCTTGATTTAAAACCATCTTCATGGCTGCCAAACTCCCATAAAGCACGCAAGCATTGCTAATGGGTACTCACAGAATTAAATACACACACCCATTAAGACATTTTGCTTCCACATCTAATTCTTCAACTAATAACCATCACAATGATAGTTACGGTATCCTGACTAATTAGCTCCATTACAATATCAGACATAAGCATATTTTTAGCATTCCCTCTTGGAGTCCATTTCTATTGATAAAATTAATGCACTGAAAGTGCTCCAGGAACAAGATAACGTGCCTGTGCAAACGACTTCAAGTCCCATTCATTTTTCCACCAATCAGAGCTATTCTTTTTTTTTTTTTTTTTTGCAAGCTTTTATCACTTTTATGAGTGTGCAGAGAAATATCAAATAAAAATAAGCAGGCCAAAATATGCTCTCCTTTCAAAAAAAAGGACACGATTACAATAAAACAACATTATGTTTTTGGGACAAGAGTTGCAAACATCCAAAGTTAATTGTTTGGCCAAGGATATGCGCTGCAGTAAAGGGTATATTGTCCAGAGAATAAAGAGGAGAACTTCTCTGGGCTCCACCATAAATTTTTGTCATAAGGTGACCGATATCAATAACATGCCTTCTCTTTACACCAAGAACAATCTCAAAAAGTGTGAAATGACTCCGATCAAAACTGTTTGAATAATTACATTTGGAAGTGTTAAATTTGACTCTTTTTTGGTGCAATAGGAAACATAGGAATAGGAAACATAACTGTCCCTTCTATGGACCAGAAATGTTGAAAGCAGATTTGACATTATTCCCATGAAAACTTTGAAGTTTTTGCAATTCTAAAAATCAATAGTGGCCGGGTTGTGATGCTACAGCAAAGGTCTTGAGGAGAACAACATCAATATCAGCCCCTCATGATGCGCTAAGGACAATCAAGTGAGACTTGATTCCCAGCAAAACTGTTTGAGTTACCATATTTAAAGATAGTTAGTTTGACCTGGTGATGGCGCCACAGAAAATAATGTAGGATCATGGAATTTCCATCAATACTTTCAAGTTACTGAAATTGGTTACAAGGTGACAAACATCAACAATATTCCTTCTTAATGTGCCTCAGATACACTCATAAGAAGTGTAACATGATTCTCATCAAAAATGATAGGGTAATTGCATTTGAAAAAAAAATAAAGTTTTATTTTTTGGCGCGACAGTCGCACAAAACAATAGGGCTAAATCTCACACAAAATCTTTTGTGCAATTTCCACAAACGCTGTTGTTATCACGCTAACACAAAGGATCATAGCTCTCTGCTGCCTCAGAACAGGTGTATCTAAAGCTTTCATTGAGGTAAAACAATTTGCCTGAATCTTGTTAGGGGTTGACGAAATGTCGAGAACAGAGAGGTAACCTAAAAAACACGTCAGACACCAATTTTGAGGCAAGGTGTCCAGCCTATCTTTATGTGAAAGGCATAAATCTGGATAATTGTCTCCACTGGATAAAATAGTAGACTTTTTGAGGGTGCAGATACGAAGTGAAACACAAAGGAGTAAATTGAAATTTTGACTTGACAAAGTTGCTGTGCCCAGATGGGACCAAAATTGCACGCTTTATTCAGATGCAGCCTTGGCGGCACAACAGAAACGCAAGCAAGGGAAGAAATCACATACTTATGGTGGAATGTGGCGGTAAATCAGCGATGTTTTCCAGCTGCTCTAAATTCAGAGGTCCAGGGGCACTGGTTAACATCAGTGGCTTCATGAATTCCAACAAGCATCAGAATATTTTATCAGACAAAGTGGTGGCCCCTGCCTGAAAGCAAAGACTCAGCCAAACATGAACTTTCCAGCAAGACAATAACCCAATGCACACTTATCTTGGGCCGATTTCTGGTTTAACCAGATCGATCCGGTTTACTTGGGTGAACTGGTTCATTTTATATGGACCGTCGGAACCGGTCCATCATTATAAAAAAAAAAAACAAAAAAAAAACTTTTTGAGGCGTCAAAAACGTGTCCAAAATGTTAAAATATAGCCCACAGAAAATTGCAGTCGACGGTGTCATGTCACGTGTATTTGCCAACGGCATTAAATCCATCTGTATTATATTTATTACATTTGTCTTGTATAAACAAATAGCAGATCAGGTTTCAAGCGAATGTGAGGTTGGGGGGGGGTGGGGGTGGGGAGGGCAAAAGTTTTTTTCCTATGAGCCTTTTGTCCTCATTTGCATACGCGTATGCCCAGTCTAGAGAGTTCTTGAATAATATCAAAACATTGCCACGTGAGTCGCCCACTCGCAATTGCGTGCTTTTATGCTTTGAAGCACGACTCCGAACTAATTCTAAACTATACACTAAAAAACGTTTACCAAACCATCGGCTCTTTATCAGTTTATTTGTTTTATCTCATCATATTAATCTTCAGCAGTTAACCCTGAGTAAGCCCAAGATCATCAGTAAATGCACTCGCTAATTTCTAGCGTTTTTTCTCCCAGTCAGTATGTGTGAATGTATTTAGCTGGCGAGCCTACGTGTTTAAGCTCGTGGGCTTCAAGTGTAACGTTATATTCAGTCAAAATCAAAATAATTAGATAGAGCTGTTCTGAACTTAAACTTTGACTTCATATGGCTTAATGGTTCAGAATAGGTGGAGTCACAAAGTGACTCTGAAGCCCACTGTATGTGTGTCCATTAAAATTTCAAATTGAGATTAAAGTTATGATTTGATTCATAATTCCATAATTCATTTGATAAAAAAAAATCGAGTCACAATATACATATATGTTATGCCCTCGGATCCGGGAACGAGGCATAATAGAAACACTAGTAGGTCCTCTCTTTGGTAGGAAAATGTAGGCATAGGTAACACACATTTAGTGGCATGGCGGCTGCGCACTGTGATTGGTGACTGGTTGGAGAAATCGGGACGATGCCTTGTGTCCTGATTGAGCAGTGGTTGGTCATGGGAGGGGTGTCCCCTTTAAATGGGCCACGATTAAAGGTTTCTGGTGCGATGTGCCAGAGCCCTGAAGGGACGGACGTCGTCATTAAATGCATGCTTCCAAACAACCCGTATGCGCCGTATTCTTTATTTTGTCACCCACTACTGCCGTGCTTAAAGAAAGAAGACCACTATATTGAACTCAAGAACTAACTGACGCGGAGCTATTCGCCAGTGGAGCGGCAGCTTGAGCTGGTCCTGGAATGCTACGGTGCCGTCGCGAGGGGAGGTAAGTCCCGGCTTTCCTTCCAGATTCACCAGTTCAGGCCAGCCTGCCTTCTTTTATAAGCGAAATCATATCCCGAGACAAACGTGACCGTGACACATATTATATGACAAGTCAATGGGTAACTCAAGCTGAAAAAAAAAAAAAACCATGGGGAGTTGATCAAGATTTATATTTGTTTGGGGACTTTAACATGATACAACAAACGTAAGTCACCATCCCCAATTCAGATATTTTGCCAGGATATCAGCAACTAAACTGCAACAAGTTTTTGATATTTGATATTTCTATGCGTGCACCATCTTGCACTTGCAAGCAATCTAGTTCCCAATAATGTGACGAGGACGCTTCCCAGCAGTAGCTCCCATATTCAGCAAGAATCAATGCTTAAATACGGCACCATCTTAACTACCATTGATGGGGAAATACAATAAATAAATGTTAATCTTATTTTTACACATATTAACCAAAAAAAAGAGTTCACCAAAACTTAATAATCAATCTCAGCTAGAACTGCAATACTTATTCTAGCAGGTAAAAATAAAAATCTAAATTTTAAAATAAAATGAAGTACAGTAAAATGTAAATGCAAAAAGACGCTCTAAAATACACTAGAAGCCACCATTTTTGATGTCAATTTCAAGATTTTTCAGGGGGACTACCCCGAAAACCCTCCATCTAGTGTCAGATACCTCCTAAGAGCAGCGCACCTTTAGCCTGCCCACTTCTGGGACGATGTCGTCTTTTCTAATTCTTAATGAGAAGGCTTTTCTCGATGGTCCTGGTTGAAACGAAAATCATAAGCAATCAGGATCAGTACAAGCAAGCCCTCGTAGTGAGGTAATGAAAAAAGTGGACACTTTTGAACATGGATCACAGGCAGATCAAGAGGAGGAGAGAAAGCCCGTTTGCCGGAAATGTCCTCTTCCAATATCAGAACCATCAAGACCATCAAAGAATGAAGGGCCAAATCAGGCACAGATTACGTTGCTTCAGTCCCATGTCTGAGGAATGCAATATTTAGTCCATCAAGGATACTTAGGAGTCAGTACTATGAGCACAATGACTGACCCCCTTCCTCGGTGATGCGGAATGGCACACTGGCTAAGTTTGCATATCATTTATCTGATTTAACTTCCCTTTGTTAATTAAGGAAGGAGGAGGGAGGGTTTCACTGAATTTACTATAGACAGGAAGAGGAATTGAGGGGGGTTGGAGAAGTAGAGTTTGGGGTTTTACAGAAGACCGTCACACACAGCATGTGAAGTGAACACAGGTTTGGATGAGGACCAGCCGGCATCTTGCTTCCCAAGGACTGTGACAACCCCCCCCCCAGGTCCTCCCCGCAGCGGAGCCCGCTGATTCTCACCACCTTCCAGTCTGCTTCCATCTCTGCAGAGACCTGTCTGATGGCTGACCCCAGAGCCCAGACCTCAGACCTGCATGTTAGAAGCAGGCCAGCTTTAAGACTGCACCCGGAGGGGTCAAGGTCCTCTCCAGCTCACCTGTCTACAGCACCCCCAAGCCACAACACACTCCTCTGCTCAACTCTAGATCCACCTTCACCACTCCAGAGAAATGAAGCACTTCCAGTGTGACTCATGTAAGGGCAACTAGTCAAGAGGAGACAATGAAAAACACAGGCCATCTTTGAGATGCCACGGTTTTCTTGGCAATCTGAATTACACATACAAACTCCACTAATTGAAGACCTGCCAGTCGTCTAATTTGCAGTCATCAGTATTTGCATCTACCATATGAATTTTTCACAGCAGTCACAAGGCATGTAAATGCACTGTGAAACCGCAGCACAAGCCCAGAATTGAACAAGAACATCCCAGTTCGCACTTATTCATTCCAGTTCCATACTTCAAATGTACATTTGCGAGGGGGGCACTGTCTGCTTGCAGAACTCCCAGCGATGCTTTAACAGCATGATCAAGCAGAAATTTCCTCAGCTAAGGGGCACCACTAAATTGATCGGGGGAAAATAAATGCCTGCATGATGAATGATTGTGTGATACATTCTAAAGCCTGGATGTCAATTTTATGCAGCCTTGGCTATATATAGATCTTTCTCTCCCTCTCTCTTACTCACTCACATACACACACACACAAACGCACACACACAAAGACAAAGATCATTCACCCTACACTGATTCAAACATACATGAGCAGCGCTTTTTCAACTTCCCACACTATCCATGTGTCCATATGCAAGCCTGCTCACAGTGAATATTGTCACTCCTTATTTTCAAGCAATTTCCCCATCCATGAAACATCTTCTGGATTCAACAAAGAGGAACATGGAGCGTCAGTCCTCAGTCCTCCACTGAGATTATTCTCTGCCTTTTTTTCTGCAGCCCTGAAAGGACAGAGGCTCCACTGTGTCTACAGGGCTGGAAATTGCCAGTTGGTCATTGAAATAAATGAGGTCTTAGGTTTCTTAAGGAGTTTCAAGGCTTTGTCAATGGCAGTACACAGCCTGAGACAAATGTTTATAGTGCATGCATGTCAAGGCTGCTTTTGGCTATGAAAAGAGGCTCGGAGAGAAAGGTTTTGGAAAATATACACCAGGCGCACAATACTCCAGCACATTCCATTGATGAGCTTCTCAGCAGTCATGTTAGGAATATGGTTGCCAAGCAACATTTGCAATGATAACATGCTTCCTCGAACATTAGGAGCAAGCATATCTTTAAGTAAAGGCAATTTTACTGCAAAATAGGCACACACTTTGGCAGATACACACATGACAGAGACTAGACTGCTAAGGAAAGTGAAATGAAGTGATTGCATAAAAAAGTGAGTCTGAGGAGTCGAAGTTCTTGCCACAAAATGTGATGTAGTTATGACAAACTACTCCAGGGGAAAAAAATATATGACTGAAGACTACCTGCCACCAAAATCCGAAGAAGACTGCAGTCTGCTGTGGGGAGACATGACATTTCAGAGTCTAAAAATCTTTACCCATCATTGCTGGCAATACTTTAAGCACCGGCCTTGGCTGTAATCTTATCACTCCGTTTTAACTCGTGGCAACATCTGGTCGCCAAGGCTGGGATTTGTTATAAAAATGCGTCTAGCTTTTAGGTGCGCTGCAGCGGCGTGACTGGAGTTATGGGGATGCTGAATGCACTGTGACTGAGGCATAGGAGTTGCCTAAAGCACGCTTTCTGCCTCTATTCAGATGTCAGATCTTCAGCAACTTTAGATTTAACAACCCTGGTGCCGCTTGAGGATAGCCGAGACAATGGAAGCCAAGCTGTCAGCCATGTGTCTGAAAATGGAGACGAGCCGATGAGTCACATCAAAGGCGAGAAACGCCGGTACCCAACAGTCGTATCCACAATTCGCGCGGCTACGGCTGCATCGATCACTATCGACCAGTTCTGGTCAGAGGGACAGAGACGGACCTGGAGGGTGGTTCACAAATTCCATGCTGTGAGCAAAATGAGGTTTGAATCGAAGTCTTCCGAGATTAGCAGGTGGAGGGATGGGGTTTTGTCTCGAAAGAGACGTGGACCAGGTGATTTGAGTGGCACAGGCGTCCGAGCACTATCCGCGAGACCCTTCTGATCCGCAATGTTTGCGGTTTGAATGCGGTCATTCAACCTTTTTAACGTGTCCCTCCCTTCTCTCCGGGCCCAATCCTCCTGCCTCTCTCCGCTATCCTGTCTAATAAATTTTAAGAGGCCCAGAAAAATATCTAAAAAGAGATGTGGACTGCGAAAATACCTCTGAAATTAACCTTGGCATGCAAGCGAGACGCGGTGAGAGCGGACTCCAGCGCCGCCATTGTCCTGAGCCTCGGTTCCCTTATCTCGTGCCGCAGAGCAGGCCGTCTGAGCGAGGTCGCACAAGAGAAGCCTGCTGAGCAGCGTGGGAGCGAGTCGGAGCTGAAGCCTGTCAGAAAAAGCCACTGTGGAAAGAGACAGGCCCCGGCAACATCAAACAAGCCCCCCAAAAACAGAGGGAGCCTTTAATCTCTCCCCTCCAGTTCCGGCGAATCATTACCCTGGCCTGCATGAGCACTTCATGGTGCTTGAAAGTGAGTTTATGTTGAAACGGAATCTGTAATGGCACGGAGCACATTCCTACCCCTCTCTCCCCCCTCTGTTTACTTCTTAAAAAAAAAAAAAAAAAAAAACATTTGCTACACTTTTGAGAAAGTTAGTCTGATTTTTTTCTCACCCCGACACTACCCTGAGGCAAGCAAGGTCCTGGGACTGTCCACATTGCCGACAGCTAAAGTTGAAAGCGCATTCTAGTCCCATATCCCACATCCATCTCCCCCCCCAAAAACAAATCTATGTTCATGTTGCACCATCGCCCCCAGCAGTGTGATACCTTGCGTGAGACCATGGGCTCCCCTTGATATACAGAATGCAATGCCAAAAGCAATATACCAGCCAGTCGTCTGTAATAGGACGATTCTTTACTTAACGTGACACACGAGTGGACTCTTACCTGACATTTCACTCAAAGAAAAACTATTTAACCAGTCCCATAGGCCTGCTGACATTTCTTGGACAGGTTTCCCCCCTCCGTCCCCTCTATATTCCATGCCACTGCCCACCGCCTTGCACACAGAGGATATTCATGCATACTAAGTTGCGAACTAGCACTTGATTTTACAACTCAAGCTGTCACTGGTGTACAGAGCAGTTCCCCTAACAATCAAAATCACCCTGCCAGTTATTGCACTTTAGGATGCAATACATTGAGTGTCATATCACACACACGCACGCACGCACGCACGCACTCACTATGGGGGGCATTTTATGCCAGCGAACTATACTGAAAGACCTTAACTGCGTTACCTACGCCTGCATAAAAGACTGCTAAATACGCGTGCGTGCAGGCACGTGAATTGCGAGTACACCAAATAGTGAAGGGTGACAGGTGACAAGTGTCATGCCACGTGCGAATGCAGCAGACGCCAGTGTGCACGTTCTTCTCAATGTACAAGTAATTATTTACTAAATGATGAGGAATTTAGAGTTCAACAGCTGCTTCGCTTCACAATTCAAGCAGTCCATGCATTACCAAGAGAGACTGATGACACAGTTTAGGCTATTTCAGTCTTCACGTGCACACGTTAAGGCGTCTGAAGCGTTGGCTTTAGTACAACAGCGACACACGCGCTAACGCCTATAACGTGTGCACGCCTATAACAGGATGTTTCCATTGCTCAGGTGCATCATCGCATCATTTTCTCCTTCAGATTGGTTCACCATCTCAGAGTCAGACCAGAGGCTACTAATAAGTCCATGTAGGCCTACCTTTTGTCAGTTTGATATTTCCTTTTCACCAAAAAAAAATAATTTATATATATATATATACACACACACACACATATCATGTCTGGAATATCATGTCTCCAAAATATTGTATGGATACAACGGTTTGTCATTTGCTGCGGATTATGTCGGTCGGTAACGTTTTCGTTTTTTCAACAGGCCTCAAATGGGCAACAACCTTTTTATCTTTATTATTTTTCTGTGAATATTCTGTGATTCAGCTTTTTGGTGAGAAGTCTAAGAGGTTTCATTTGCCAAGTGATTCTTTAATTTATCTGTGTTTTTTTTCCACGGGAAGTAGCCTATAGCTACTCATTTTAATTAACGTATTAATTCATAATTCCTGTACATCTTATAACGCCACAATCTCACGGTTTACGCATCATGACTGCTTGATTCACTATAGTGTGTGTCGTTGTGAACAATAAAAAAACAAAACAACAACGGGACGACCAGGGGAATCCCGAGTGACATCATGCACCCAAGGAAATCCCTCCGCCCCGCTGTCCCCATCTACTCACATACCTTTTTTTTAACATTTCATTCACAAAGACACAAGAATTTGGGTAACAGGAAGTACTTGCCTTCGTCTCCTTGGTCTTTCTTTTCAAAGACAAAACATAACAGACAGACTATCGACCCCACGTGTGTCTACAAAGTCTAGACCAGCACAGTGTCACAACAGGTGGTGAGATAGTAACAAAATTACGACTAAATGTTTAATGAGTTTATTCCTCTTTTTATTCATGTATTTTAATTTTACAATTCCAGCGAGCAGACCAGAAGACCCACTGCCCAAATGCTGTCAATTTTTTTCGTCTGAGGCTTTCTTTGAGTTAGCCTATGTAGGCTATTTAATATTTCCCAACACAAAAACAAAAAAGTGTCCTTGACAGATAAAAATACAAAAGCTTAATGTTAAGGCCATTCCATTAAATCATTTCTCTCTGGAAAATAAATGTTTTTGTAAGGTTTTGAAAGCGGAAGAAAGGGGATGAGGTGTGTCCAACTACTAGCTATTTTTACAGAATATATCAAATATCAGCACAGCCGAAGTAGTAATTACATTAAATTGAAATCTGAATTAGAAAAAAGTAAAGACGTTGCTTTATTTCTGCGCAGTGCCTTCATGTCCGAAAGTCGGACAGGGTTTTAACGCAACTCCATGTCCGACAGTCAGATGGTTTCAATATAACTCCGTGTCCGACAGTCGATTGTTGTTTATAATTTCTTCAAATCTTCTGAATCTTTTAGACATTAAATGTAAATGTTTTGATAAGACGGCTCAGTTCTTCAAGATGAGCACAGAGAATCTCAACCAATGTTTCTGTTTAAGCTCTGCTCAATATAGTTAGTCGACACTGGCGCGAGACTTAGTGCATTTATGACGAATTTAGCGACTGTCGGACAGAGATCCTAAAATATTCTATTTCCCACAGTCACAAAAGTTCAAATTTTTTGAGTATTCTTGCAATTATTAGACGTATAAACATAGCAATGTTTATATTGGACCTTCTATTCGTCTGTTTTCTTCCGTTGAAGATAGACAACAGTCTTTATTTGGTCTCCCTTTTGAAAATTTGTCAGATGGATCGAGCAAGTTCACGCTTTATTTCCACACCAGAGGTAAAATAGTGCTTGTAGTCAGTGAGCAAATCAATTCCATGAGCAGTGACATTGTGAATTAAATATCGCATGCACGATCAAGACTGTTGGATGCGAAATGCAAAATACTCCAGCAGCCACCAAAAAGTAATAGTATTGATATGAGAGCAGATATATAACGAAATAAAGAATAAAACATATCACCAACAAATGGACCATCCAATGGGCACTGCGATCAATTTATTCGGGCCTTTTTTTTTAAATACAACAAAGTCTGTACAATGCCAGTCGGACATTAAATGCAAAATACTCTGTGTGTGAGAGCCAAAAAAAGGAGGACAATTAGAACAGATTGATAACGAAATAAAGAATAAAATTTTTTTTTAACAAACAGAACATCTAATAAACACAATTTATTTATTTGCGGGCCATCTTTTTTGGATGTTCTGTGCGAGTTCTAATGGGTAGCATTCTGATATAGCCTATGTCATTATTCCCTTTTGTCTCTCTCTCTCTCTCTCTCAAGGTTTGAATGATATTGAGCTGATATTTAATGATAGCAAGGGTGAAAGGGATAATTAAAATAATTTCTGCAACATAAAAATATCCTGACAGCTCTGATGGGGCTTGGGGTTCGTCGAAGAGTTATGCTTTCTTATAAACAATCCCGTATGAACCTGAGACTATGTGTAACAGCTGATCTGGGTAGATATGCTGCAGAACATAGAAAATGACGATCTGTAAAGTCCTGATGATCCAGTGTACCTCGTGCGTAAATGCGAACAGCCTCTTCCTTAGTTTCGCACCTGAGCAATGGCACGGTCCCTGATATACAACATCCTGATATAGGCGTTTGCGTGTGTGTCACTGTTGTACGAAAGACAACGCTTCACGTGTGCACATATAGACTGAAATAGCCTAAACTGTGTCATTGATCTCTCTTGGTAATACATGGATTTCTTCAATTGTGAAGCGAAGCAGCTGTTTAACTCAAAATTCTTCATAATAATTAATTGTATGTTGAGACGAGCCTGCACACAGGCGTCCACTGCATTCGCGCATGGCACGGCACGAATGACCCCACGGAAATATGATTTCCACAAACACAACACAGCGTGTGCCTGTATGCTCATGTAGAATTGTACTTAACAGTCACGCGTGGTCTTCATGTCACGTATTTGAGGCGTAATTCACTCGTCATGCAGGCGTATGCGCAACAACGCGTGAGCAGCATCTGCGCAACGCCTACGCAGTGGTCGTCTGTCCGTTGAAAGTCAATGGAATTTACAAGCGCACGTTAGAGGTTTGATGTCATCGCATAGGCATTGTACACGCGTTTTAGTACACTTCGCTGGCATAAAAATGCCCCCCATACACACACATGCGCACACGCACACACACACACACACACACACACACCACTGCTTGTGCGCACATACACACGCATTCTCAAGGTACTTAGTGCTTAAGATCACAGCGTTTACACAATTTTTAGCATCATCTGAAAATCATTCATTCATCGTCTATACCCGCTTATTCCTCACTAGGGTCACAGGGCGAGCTGGAGCCTATCTCAGCTGACTACGGGCAAAGGCAGGGACCCACCCTGAACAGCTTGCCAATCCATCGCAGGGCGCACACACCATTCACAGACCATTCACTCTCACACTCATACCTTTGGGCAATTTAGTGTCTCCAATTGACCTGATATGCATGTCTTTGGACTGTGGGAGGAAACCGGAGTACCCGGAAAAAACCCACGCAACACAGGGAGAACATGCTAACTCCACACAAAAAGGCCCCAGGCTGGATTTGAACCCACAACCTTCTTGCGGCAGCAAGGCAGCAAAACAAAATATGTATGTTTAAAACGCATGTGCAAATACACACACAGATTCCCTCCTTTAACTTGAATTTCAGTGGACTGTACAGGGGCGATTATGGAGGTCTTCCTCACAGAAAAAAAAAAAACACAAGGCATGCTTTCTCTCACTTCATCAGAGACGAAAAACCGAAGCCCGAGGGGCACACCCTCCGCAGCCAATCAGAGATCCGTCCCGCTAAATTCTGAAGGATGCCGAACATTTCCACAGCCGAACTGTACAGCCTCTTCTGCACCACAGTTACTCACACATCCACATCAATACATCCCCCAGTTTGAGCCCGGAACCCATCTGGCAGACTGCCATCAACCCCCCCACCCCCACCCCCCCAAGTTCATTACCAGCTAAATTCATTTTCACAGAAAGAAAAGTGCAGAATTAATTTTACAATTTCACAGGTTTTAATGCATTTAAATGGAGTGTTGATTTGCTATAATTTTATCAGCATATACATTTCATAAGATAACTTATCACCTACGCTTAGCAGCATGAAACAGAATCCAATTCCAGACCTTGAAAATTGACGAGATTCCTCTGGTAATTTCTAATGTTTCTCGTATTTTATTAAGTTTTGACTTGCATTTTAAATTTCGCTTGGGAATGTTCCCGGTGTGCTGAGACCCGGCACGTTGAAATGAACAGGTGAGAGGAGCAGCAGCATTCTGGACCTGCGTCCCGGACCATCTGCCCTCCTGGACCCAGAAACAAAAACCCAGGCCCAGAATGAGCCCCTTTACGAACAGACATCGCACACGAGCCAAACCGGATTTCACCAGCTTCGCAAAGGAAAGCTTCTGGTAAGCACAAGAGAGGGTATCGTAATTCACTGAGGACAAGCCGTCCGTTTAACACAAAGTTCAGAGCATTTCTACTGTTTACGTATTTCATTGTATGAAAACATTGCATGAAAACGGCTAGTGCGCCCTTTGCATGCATTACTTTGCGATCAATATATTCCTAAAAGATAATGAACTGCCAATGACCTTTCATCAACCATCAGCAGAAAACAACATACAGGCACACAAACGATCTCAGACACACATAAAGAGTAAACAGACATAATATGGGAGCAGAAAATATTAAACACAGAGTGATACCCTTGTCTTCAAGGGTGCAAAATTATTAGCATATGACTAGGGATACAGTCCTCATTATAGCTCAGTCTGACCCACTCTCTTTTTCTGTGGTTCATATTTTTGTACCCTATCGTGCAAGCTGAGGATGCACTCACACAAAGCGTCTTCACTTCAGAAAAAGCAGCACTTTGGGTGCATTTGGTGTTTCATTGGGGGGGGGGGTCTCAAGGGACTGTGCAAGTGACGTGCAGCGTTGTCATAGTAACACAAGACTCTTGAGCACAGCTGATTTTTGTGCCCATTTCAGCCAGTTTGGATTGATTTTGGTGTATTTATTTTTTGTTGTGAATTTTGATCAGCATAAACATGACAAAGAGAAGGCTCCTTACTTCTCAGTTTGGTTCAAAATGAACTATTTTCCCCAATAGTACAGTGTGTGTGTGTGTGTGTGTGTCCACGCGACAGCTCGGCCACCACTGAAGCTAAGGTGACCAAACTTTGTGGGGTAGATGATCCTAGGGTACCCTGTCAAAATTTGCATTTTGAGGTTGAAAGGTCAAAGGTCAAGGTCAACAAGAGGTGTGGGTTAGCATCTCAATAGAGGGCGCATCATCTAGTTGTCGTTGCAATCATCAGCTGCGTCAGAGCCCCCAAACCCACCCCCTTTGTGGTGATTGGTTTGTGAAGGCAAAGACGGTTGACGTCACAGAACTTTGCCAAAGACGTAAATCTGTTCTCAATTTCGAGAGCGTTTTTCCTGGGCAGAAAAGGCACTGTCTCCAGTGCTTTTAAAGAGCGCCTGCCTTCACCCGCTGTGTGGCCGCTGCCAGTACGCTTTCATGTAAATTGTGCACCGAGGAAAAAGCACCATGTGTAAACGCACCCTAAGCAGGAAGTGAAAAGCATTCTAGAAAGTTCCCAGCAGACACACAGCAGGCGGTAGAAAGACTGGCAGTAACCCTCACGCAGGTGGAGCTAAAACCTGAGCGTTTCACTCCTGCCCACCTCCCCGAGGGAAATAATGTTCATTAAAACAGGGTACAACCCCAATTCCGAAATAGTTGGGGCAAAGTGTTAATTGTGAATAAAATCAAAACGCAATGACTTTCAGATCACACCAGCCAATATTTCATTCACAATAGAACAGAGATAACATAGCAAATGCTGAAACTAAGGCATTTTACAATTTTATCCACAAAATGAGCTCATTTAAAATTTCATGGCTGCTACAGGTCTCAAAAAAGTTGGGACAGGGGCCTGTTTACCATGGTGTAGCATCCCCTCTTCTTGTTAACACAGAGTGGAGGCGTCTGGGCATTGAGGAGACGAGTTTCTTGAGTTTAGCCATTGGAATTTGATCCCACTCTTGTTTATAACAGGCCTCCAGCTGGAGAGTTTAGGGTCTCCTTTGACGGACTTTTCATTTAATTATGCGCCAAATGTTCTCGGTGAAAGATCAGGACTGCAGGCAGGCCAGTTCAGCACACGGACTCTTCTGCTACGAAGCCATGCTGTTGTAATAGCTAAAGTGTGTGGATTTGCATTGTCCTGCTTAAATACACAAGGCCTTCCCTGGAATAAATGTCATCTGGAGGGGAGCATATGTTGCCAAGGGAAATCACGACAGAGAGTCGCTGCTAACAACCCGAACCCCAAACACCCCCGCCCCCCCCTCACCCCGAAAGACGAAAGAATCGTCAATCGCCGATGCTGTGACTGGTAGATGGGACGATGCTGCTGCCCAAGCGATGACACAACCCTAATTGGGGTCGTATGAGAGAACAGCAGATCAGGACAGCAGGTTGAATATGCACCTACATCTGTGTATGGAATTCCTGCACCATTTTATAATAAAGGCTGAAAGGCAACTACAGGTGACGTGCTCCAGTTCACTAACAGGCACCATCTTAGAACACGGATGTTGGATGTCGTCCGCAGGGAAGGAGAGGGCACTGCATTTGCTATTAGAGATGCGCCACACGACATCGGTGTGCAGTCATGTTCCTGAATCTGCTAACACCTGCAGTCCTCCAGGGCTCCCAGACATCCTTCTGTTTATTTTCCTCATACCGCCACACATCTGAAAACCTGAGCCAATCTCAAGCCGCATTTTTTTAGCGCAGGGGCTAACGGACACTGGCTCAGAAGTTCGGCGTGCAAGAAGAAAAAGACAGAAAAACAGCAGAGCCCCATTCCTGTGTCATCACATATTCATTGGTTTTTCTGCCACCTCTGCCCACAGATTTACTGAGGAGGAGGCCATCTATAAACCCGCTCCTTTTTCAAGTCCTTTCCCCCATTTTAATTTGCTTATTTACTTATTTTTTAATCAGAGACATGTAAATATGGTTGTATCTGCGAGGCAGGTTTTCTTGAGCGCATGGGGAAAATTTCAACAATCACATGAAGCTGGAGTAATGAAGACCAGCCAGAAACCGTGTCAATTTAAGGTGCAACTCCTGCACCTCTGTGAATTATGCAGGTGAACTGGACAGCACACAGTCTGCCGTGAACATAACCAGCTCTCTCCAGAGAATACCAGAGCAAGATAAGGGGCTGGGCTCTGGATAGACGAATTTCACCAGAACATCCAATTATGCACTGTGCTGCGAAAGAGATTAGTTTTGTGCATTCTTCATATGCATCTCAGTCATCTCAGAACACAGAAAGAGGGATCTTCAATCATTCCTCTTTGCACAGTCTCTCCAAATCATCCAGCGACCTGGGTCCTCTCCTCTGCACTCTCCTCTTCAGCTCACTCCACAGGTTTTCAATGGGGTTGAGGTTTGGGGACTGAGATGGCCATGGGAGGAGCTTGATTCTCTGTAGATTTGGCCACATGTTTAGGGTAATTATCTTTCTGAAAGACCCACTGACGATCCATCTTCAGCTTTCGGGCAGAGGCCACCAGATTTTAATTTAAAATATCCTGGTATTTCAAAGTGTTCATGATGCCATGCACCCTAAGAAGGTCGACAGGGCCTCTGGAAGAAAAACAGGTGCACAGCATCACCAATCCTCCCCCATACTTCACAGTGGGCATGAGGTGCTTTTCTGCATACTCATCTTTTGTGTTCTGCCATACCAGCTTTGGGTGTTTGTTGCCAAAAAGCTCTATCTTGGTCTCATCTGACCAAAGCACACGGTACCAGTTGAAGTCCAAGTACCGCTTGGCGAACTCCATGATTGTTATTGTGAGTGAGAAAAGGTTTTTTCTGTGCATGCCTCCCAAACAGTTTGTTGGCATGTAGATAGCGCCTGATAGTTGTTTTGGAGACTTTGCGACCCCAAGATGCTACCATTTGTTGCAATTCTTTAACAGTGAGCTTTGGAGAACTTTTTATTTCTCTTACCATCCTCCTCACTGTGCGTGGAGGCAAAATAACCTTGCGTCCTCGTCCAGGCTTGTTTACCACTTTTCCAGTTGTTTTAAACTGTTAATGATTCTTCTGACAGTAGATATGGGCAGGTGCAGGTGAGTGGCTATTTTCTTGAAGCCACTGCCTGACTTGTAAAGGTCGACACACATCTGCCTTACTTGAATGGTGTGTCCCTTTGTCATTCCCATGTTGAAGAGTGGATAACAGAAATGGCCCCTGTGTCATGTCATATTTATACCCCAGGGAAACAGGCAGTGATGAATTACTAATTAAATGTTCCTAGATACTCTGATCAACTTTGTGAACTACTGTAGAAATGACAGAAATACTTTAACTACATTAATTTCCTAGGAATTGTTAGGGGTGCCAATAATTGAGGAACAGGTGATTTAATGAAAAATAATTATTTCTTAGTCAGGGATATTTTTTCCCTTAAAATTCACTTATGTTGAAGATTACATTTTCCTACAAGTTTCAGTGTGAGAGTATGCTTCTGAAATAAAAATTGAAGTTATTTTAAGGTTTTTAACACATCTAAACCAGGGGTGTCAATAATTATTGAGGGCGCTGTATTTGCATGATATATCTTGAGGGTACAGATCTTCCATGTACCGGCTTGGTTTAACCACATCAAAACCCCAACAACAACTACTAATTATCACTATTTATGGATGACTTCCTGTCTCAAACTGTCACAAGTATCATGGCATTCAGAGGTGCAAATGACATCATGGGTGGCACAGTGGTTAGCACTACTGCCTCACAGCAAGAAGGTGGGTTCGAATCCGGCCTGGGGCCTTTCTGTGTGGAGTTTGCATGTTCTCCCCGTGTTCGCGTGGGTTTTCTCCGGGTACTCCGGTTTCCCCCACCCACAAAACATGCAATATAGGAAATACTGTATGGTTGTGTGTGAATGTTTGGTGGTGGTCGGAGGGGCCGTAGGCGCATACTGGCAGCCACGCTTCCGTCAGTCTGCCCCAGGGCAGCTGTGGCTACAAAAACGTAGTTTACTACCATCAGAACGTGAATGTGTGAGTGAATGAATAATGTATCCTTGTGAAGCGTCTTTGATTGCCCAGAAAGCAGAAAAGCGCTATATAAAATTGATGCATTATCATTATCAGTAATTTCCTGAATGTCTTACTGAAAATAATGACAATTATTTATTTTTGGGTAATACTGGGTGGGGTGGGGTATGTGTTAATAGTCTTTAAAATCTACATTGGCTATAAACAGAGAAAAGGCCAAATCATTCATCATTCCAACCTTGGCAACAGACAATAGTCTTACGACACCGAAGCCTGTGAGAATACTGTTTTCTCAACCAACAAGTCGGTGCCTAAGGAATACACCATAAATCCCCCCCCCCAAAAAAAATTTAAGCTTGACCAGTCACAAAATGAAAATCTTATATCAAAGACATCAAGATATAAGAAAATAAAAGTTTTCAAGCAAAGACAAAAAACACAAAACAAGACGTCGTGTAGGCGTACACTTGGACTACCTCGTGCGCAACCTCATGATCATAATGCGCAGAGCCCTGATGACACGAAACCTAGAGGGTTCTTGGGTAATTTCCGATTTTCAACATAGACGATAGATAGATAGAGAGATAAATAGACAGACAAAACGGCAGACCCAGACTCGGGCCTCATAGAGGCAGCCCGCGTAACAAACTCAGACGTTCAATGAGAGAGAAAAAACGCCATCCGATGTTAAGTATCATTTGAAGAATGAAACGTGTTCAGGGACATTTATTGGGAAAATAGTGTGTCCGGGTAGAGCTCTCTGTTCTCTTAGATTCTTCAGCAGGCCGCACTAAAAGAACCCACAGTGTCTGGCTGTACTGGTGATAAATTGAGCAGGTGTAATGTCTATTCTGCTCAAGATCATGTGTGGCACATGATCACTGATCCCCAGCACCCCCAACCCAATCACAGCCATAATGCTATTGTGCAGGCCATCTCCCCAATACCTCGCCTCCACATAAAAAAGACAATTTCCCATTCTGGATGTCGCAGCATTGCTCGTCTACCTCGACAACAGCCGCCTCTCACTGACGTGTCCCCAAAATGCTATCCTCCCATGTTAAGGAAATAAGCACCATAAAGGCTACGGTCAATGGTTATTGTTTGAGTCCCCCCCCATCCAATAAGTGAGAACCAAATAGAAATGGCATACCACCCGTGCACGGCTACAAATCACCTCCCTCCACAGCAGGCCTCTCCACGCTACTTGGAAGGTACCTGCTCAAGCACATGAATTCAGAGAGACAAGCATTGTTTGGCACAAGAATAGAATGCAGAACAGAAGGTGTTAGCATTAATTTCCGAATCCTCTCACAACTGAACACCGTGTCTTTGTTTTTGACCTCAAACGCTCCGTGTTCTGAGCAGAATCCTGCGCTTGATTTAAGGACATGAATGGAGTTAGAGAACAGGGTATCACCATCTACAAGGCACAGCTGATCCTTGCAGGCCCAGCACTTTCGCTGGGAAAAGAAACAAATATTGTTTTTGAAAAAAGAAAAAGAAAAAGCCTAAAAGCTGGGCACAGATTGTGAGGGGGCTGCAAAGGCTGTTTTATACTTTGGCGTATTCCGCATAGTTTACGTGACGTGGCATTTGTGAACTGTCTGTGAATTCATACTCAAACGCATTTAGCACAGTTCATGAATCAGATTTTGTTTTAGATATTTATACATCGTATTCGCGATCTTATTCTTTCGGTCACTACCCAAAGCTTCTGACCATAGGTGAGGGTTGGAATGTAGATTGACCAGTTAATCGAGAACTTTGCTTTTAAAATTCAGCTTTCTGAAGTAAGCTTTCTCCGATGGGTGGCTGGGCTGACCCTCAGAGACAGGGAGAGGAGCTCAGACATCCGGGAGCAGCTCAGAGTAGAAACGCTCCTCCTCCTCCGTGTCGAGAGGAGTCAGTTGAGGTGGTTCGGGCATCTAGTCTGGATGCCTCCTGGACGCTTCCCTTTTGAGGTTTTCCAGGCATGTCCGACTGGGAGGAGCCCTGAGGCATGCTGCAGGGATTATATCTCCCGGCTAGCCTAAGAACGGCTTGAGATCCCCAGGTAGAGTTGGAAGTGGCTGGGGAGGGGGGCGCCTGGCCTCCTCTACTTAGTCCGTTACGCCCGTGACGAGGCCCCGGATAAGCGGGAGAAGATGGATGGATGATTGGATGGATGGAATTTATGTATTGTCATTTTACGTCTTCTGTTAGCCTCATTATAAACTGCACAAAATTTTTATTGAAAATTTGTTTTAGACCTAGCCGAAATTTCAAGCAAAATCACCAAAGAACTACCTCTGTATTGCGTGGCCACAGGTTGTTAAGTGCACGCTTGCATTTTTTTTTTTTTGAAAGTATGCAATATCTATGTGGGCGTGGTTTGCAAACTTTGCCTGTAATCCCTTCACGACCACTATGCAGTCCAATTCTTATGCAAATTCAGCAGAAGCATGACACAGCCTTCAGGTTTTCTTCAGGAGTTTGTACTGGGCCCAGCGCTGCTGCTGATAGGGTAAGAGGCCCTGCAGGAGTGAGCTGGGGTCACTGCAGGCCTCAGTCCTGCACAAACCCGGCCCAGGCTTCAAGCCCAACCTCGGGTGTCCCTCACCCTCATACATGCATGAGAATACACACAAACAACCAATACACACTCATTGTTACAGATATATAAATGCACAAATAAATCCCAAAAATATAGGCACACAAACAAAAATAAATGCTTAACATGCTGCTTGTTCTGATGTGCTGGCATTATGTAAAGCACTTGTCTGAGTTGTCCCATTTGCTGTGCCTACTTTTTAGAGAGGATTTCGGTGCGTGATGTCATTCCTGACACCAGCTGCTTTAGGGGGCTCGCGAAGACCTTTACCACCCCACTGCTGCTGAATAAAACATTATATTTCTCTTCACTCCTATTTTTCCCGCTAATTATGGGATATTTCAATGACAAAGGTCTAAACTGCTTTCATAGCCGGCAGCAGTGAAACTATTTGTGAAAGCAAAATATTTCACTTCAACACTTCAATTAAGGGAACTGAGCAAGGAAAAAAAATGATATAAAGGGAAGACAGACACGGCAATAGAATCAGCTTTAGATACTAAACTAAATCCACTTCATATCAGAGTGAAAAATCTGCCTCCAGCATTAGAATAGCCAGATTAGCGACACAGTAAGATGTTCACTATATGCATGAGCTCTGAAACTGAATATGTGGGGAAATTGAGTATTTTGAGGCTCTCGCATTCATCTTCTTTGTCAGAAATGGAAAGAGGGCGTTGCTGAGCTCGGTCCGAGCCTGACAGGTACACAACGCACATCGACGGACGGAGAAGCCAGCCTGGAGCGGCTCAGCAGCAGGTACGTCACACATTAAAAACACACACACACACACAAAAAAAAAAAAAAAACAGATGCATTAGCATTTGACAATTTATCAATGTCAATGGCCACATTTGCAGTTGCAGTGGCTGTTCCCAGTTATGTAAATTTTTTATTTATTTATTTATCCACCCCCCAAGTGCTTAATTCTTTCAAGACTCAACATGCGGGCTCTCTTAAGGTGTCTTTGGACCGCTTGGGTTGTTCTGGTGAGGGTGCCGGGGCTGTGTGTGTACCTCTCTTCAAACAGACATCTCTGTGCACTTTAAATGAGGAACAATGGGGGACAGCAGGAGCGCTGCGGCGGCCGCCTTATGAAAATATCACAGCGGCGAGCCCACTTAAAGCCGCTTCCTTCCTTAATGGCTGTTTTTGTTTTTTTTTTTTTTTTCGGTGAAAAAGTTTGAGGGCCGCAGTCAGTGGGTCTCAGCGATATTCAGGGGATGGGTGGGAGGGGCAGAGGGAGACGAACCCGAAATCTTTTTTTTTTTTTTTTTTTTTAATGGCCGCCATCTTTATTAGATGAGAGCTTTGAGGTCCCCCTGCCACTCCTAAAGGAGTAAACAACAGCCGAACCCGGGTCTCCCTCACAATACTTACACTGGAAAATTTCCCCCTCACTGCCGGGTAAGAAGCACTTAACCATCACTAATTACACAATCTAATTTCTTTTTTTTTCCCCCCCTCTCTGCTTATCGGATTCTTTTTATATAAATATTTATTTATTTTTGAAGGCCATAAACACTGCATCGGGACTGGATTTAATAAGCATGCCTTGTGAGAGCTCTGTTTAATGCGAGCAGAGCTTGTTTGATAAGTCTCCATTTCATCACACATTTTTATTAATTAATTATATAAACTTAAAGCAATTTGCTTCCATAATGGCTCATTTTAGTGGGAGATTTGTGGCCAATTAATTGATGTTGCCGCCACGCGAGCGCTTCATTGTTTAATAAACCGTGCCGGAGCGATACGGATACTGTGCCCTTGCATGAGGATGCGTCTGCAAGTGCGCTTAAAGTGCATACTCGTGCATTTACCTGAATGAACATGCAAACAAACAGTCTAGACATTTTATACACTGCAGATTAAGACATCTGCGAGTAAAAGGGGAAAACTCAAAAAGGCAGAAGGCATGCCGTATATATGCAAAAGCAATGAATGATTCATCAAACATTCAAGTAGCATCCTAGTGCGGAATACTTAAGCACAGGACACAAGGAGACCAAGTCTCCGCTCAAATGACTTTCAAGAGTGATGCTGACAACCTGGGGAGACCTGCATGGATTCTGAGGACTCAACCGGACCAGAGCTCAACAGACTCATATTCCCATCATGCTCCACCCTCCATCCTTACCAAACTGCAAGGGCGAGCCCAGGGAACTATTTTTTGAGGAGCGTGCATCGTAAATCACTTCATAACCTTTTGGACGGCACACATTCCATTGCCCACCGAGAGTTTAATGCATATGATTTGGGGCAATCTATTGCCTAATTCCACAAGAGAAGTGTGAGTGAGTCAAACCTCCGCTTTAAACCGACTCATTCTCTAACCTAACGCACTTTCCTTCTCACCATAGCTCGAGTAATTAACAAAGAAACAGAACTCTAACTCTAAAGCACAGAACAGAGCATGAGCTGAGACATGGGGGAGGGCTAAACACACTTTCTCATGCGAGCGTGTGCAGAGACGCAGTCACACTTGGCTCTCCGAGACTACAGAACCCTCTAGATCTGCTGCGAGTTCTCACCAGGCCATCTCACACATGCGGCGGCGAAGTACAAGTTTGCTGAGAATTACGCCATCGCAATCACTCCTGCTTCATGTTAATTAATCCCCCAACAAGTAACAGGACCTCCCTTGAGCACATGTCTGCGTGTCTTCGATTACTCACTACGGCTGCTGCGCTTCACTTCCTCGACAGCGGGGAGGCCGAGAAGACCTCTCGCACATCTCCACCGCGCCCCTCTCTCGCTCCTGACGTTAGCCACCCCCTCGGAACAAGCACCGATGCAGAAGGGACCAAAAAAAAAGATGGGGAGTGAAGAGAAAAGACAGTAGGAGGGGATTGAAGCTGAGGAGAAGAGGGAAAGAAACCTTGGCGCTGGAGGTAAAGGCAGAACGCAAGAACAAGAGGGGAGAGAGATGGTGATGGAGGTCTGTCGTGAAGCCAGCCATACTAGAATATAAATAAAGCAGCAGTGCTCATGAGAAGGTCCTTAGAGTGCCATCAGAACTGAAGAGCATGTAGGTGATCTGCCCAGAAGCCGGAAAGGTCTAGAAACAAAGACTCCTCATTCATTTTAATAGGAGCCTCAGAGACTGCGGTGCAGCTCTCGGATGTGTCCGGTTACCGATGTGCGCTGTAATCTCCGAATCAGTTGTAACAATTTAGAGCCTAATTCTTTTTCACAGAGTGAGGGCGGGGATGGCAACAGAATACAATATATGCATTTGTGCTGCCAAAGGCCTGCTGAAATGCATTTTGATGCATCCAGGGGTCAATATTTAACATTTTTTTGAAAACATGACTTAGCTTATCAGGATGATTTCTGGGAAAGGAAATGCTCAATTCTTGTTAAATTGCCATTTGATGTCACAATTCTGTCAGGTAACCAAGGAAAAATGCATGCGGCAAAAATACCGAATGCTGAGCAAGAAATCAGTTGACAATATATAATGCCTTGAAAAATATAATTTTCTCCACAATAAAAAAAAAGGGGGGAAAAAAAAAATCACCTCTTTACAGACATTGACAAAACTTGCAAAGATTTTTGGATGGGAGGTGCGTGAGGGTGTGAAAAATATGTTTGAAAACAGAGTTTCCCCGACACTGCAGATGAGGTGGTGAGGTGATATGATTTCAGATAGAGCAGCAGCTAAAATGGCCAAACAGCAGAATTGAGAACAGGAGGGCGAGACGGAGGGCGTGCAGGGGAGAGAGCGAGAGGCAGAGGGAGGGAGCGAAGGCGAGATCAGATGTGCGAAGGAGTGAGAGAAGTGTGAGGGTGAGCCATCGGGTTCGAGCTGACGGGATAAAGAAGAGGTTACAGGCCTATCAAGAGAGGGAAGGGAGAGAGGGTAATGGCTGTGGCACATAGGATTTTTAATATCTTAATAAATATTAAACCCGTCAGAGACCCAATACAGAAGCAAACCTAACGGTTTTAGCAAAACAGCACGACAAACGCTAACAGATTCCAGTCCCAACAGTCAAAATGGGAAACTTGCAAAATACTGAACGATCCAACATCTCATTACAATAAGCAAACTTGGGGGACAAGTGTGACCAATTCAGTCAGCCGAACTCCCCATTGGTTATGTCTTACCTCTACTAACATGCACAAGCCACGTCCTCTCAGTCCCCTCCCTCAAATCCCAAACCCCACCCCCTACCTCCTGATATCAGGTCAGATCAGAATGTGACCCTTGAACAAGTTCAATATTTACAACCTGAGGTCAGGATGGCCATGTTGGTCTTCCGGGCAGATCAGGAGTAGCAAGATACACTCTTGACACGCCCTCCACAGCAAGAGAATCGGGAAAGATTATCTTCAGAACCATAAAACAAATCAGGCTCGTCTTCTGATCATCAGAAGATGAGGACAGGGAGGGGGGTTGGACCCCAACATCTGCTCAGTTTTCTTGTTGTGTGGCCCAGCATTGATGGCCGAGGATGTGCAGTTACAGGAATGAACACGGCTGTGAAAAATGGGTCAGGAAACAGAACATCTGAGAGGAAAAGACAGGTGAATAATTCTGGGGAAAGGAGAAAGTGAGAAAGGCAGGAGAAAATGCTGATAAACCATAGCGCTCAATGTGTTTTTTTACCCTGCAGAGGTAAAATCTGGGCATCGTGCAGGGAAGTGCCCCCATGAGAACTCATTCAACCACAGGAAGAGGCCACAACTGTCTCAGCCAATCGGGGCACATTGACCTTCCAGAATTGAATACATTTTGCAGGAATACGTTACAGCTAAACAACAACTTTACCTCTGTCAATGCTCAAGCAGCCTTGGGCGAAAATCTTTTACACAGTATCAATAATTTACAACACTTCCTTCCGAAGCAATGACCTTCACCCTCCATTGAATTCACTGCAGCTTTTGCTAACACAATTCAACAAGACATTCAATAGGATTTCCTCACACAAATTAGCGTAAGCGTGCAAAGTGCAATAATGCTGCTAAGTCGGACAAAACAGTATCAGTTCCCATACCATTAATGGGTAGCTCCTGAGGAGAATGGGCGCGTCTTAGAAAGTAATTCTAAATGTGATTAAGAAGTCACTGTGCTACTTTATAACTAAAAATGTTTACAAGCTCTCATCACAAACCAGAAAATAAAATGACAATCACATCAGCTCCAGAGCCATCTTTTCTTTTGGTGTAATTCTGGAAATGGCATTGCCCTGTGTCATGTGATTTTGAGAGCAGTGTGTTTCAGGTATAGGGAGAGAGACAGTTTTTTGATAAGCGTCTTCAGATCTTAGCCTGACTCGTATTCTTTTTTTTTTTTTTCCCCCTCCTGTCACATACTTCTTCATATCCTGAGGGCATAGTGCATACACCAGGAAAGATTAGTGTATCTCCAAGCACCCTTGTCAAATTCAATCAGCATTCTCCACACTGGAAACCCAATATCAACATTCTTCTGTTTCAGAAAAAATACGGGCACCTTCTCTCTCAGTCTTTCAATCTCTCTCCCAGCCTCCCTCTACCCGCCCTCAAAATCTGACTCGGATAATAGAAGACTAGCTCATTATAAGATGTGCTATTTCAATCACAGTAGGCTACAGCCCTATTCTGCAAGAAAAGTTATGGCAGCAGTTAAAATTTGCAAACAGGACTCTCGAGCTGACAAAAAAGTAGTTAAGACCTGAAATGTTTTTTTTAGCGTACGCGAAGCGAAGAAATCTTTCAGGTGAAAATCCCTGGGGAGGGGAGTGCTGGGGAGTCGGAGGATTTCTCATTCGCGGGAGTCTTGGTTCAGCGGGATGCATCTGCGAATGATAATGGAATGTGTTTGTCGTAGGCATTAAGCTAATGCTAAAGGTCACATCTGGATTGTACCCTGCAAGAACAAGAAGAAAGCATATATTATACGCTAACTTACACACTACACCTACACTGCATAGTAATGACCTGTATGCTAGCCTCAGGAGACTGTCTCCTAATGTGTGCGTTTCAGGACGGCTTTAGGAGTTTTCCACGCTTTATTTATTTCCTGATCCAAGTGTTAGCTCTTAAATCTATTCCTTCCCCGCTATTTGTCTCTATTTGTTTAGAAATGTTGGTTGAGATTAAGGGTGGGCTCGTTTTCATTAACGTCCTCATAAAGACAAGTGCGATAAAACCCCGGACTGTTTCTGCAAAGCATCCGTTGCCACAATTGGATTCGAAATTTGTTGCCTGTTTGTCTGGCAGTGGGCTAAACCTTGACGCCCTCTTCAAAACAGAGTTAAAGCCCCGGAGAAAATGGATATTGACGGCAAACCCGAGTATTAGACGGATTTAAAGTTGGTTGAGAAGGAGAAAGATGCGCGCATGAGGGAGCGAGAAAGGACGAGCCAGCGTAAATCCTATTCCCAACCAGTTCTCACACCGACTATAAATATGGAAATAAGATGGGGGAGGGGAGGCTCAGGTTGTTCCAGAACAGCCGTCTATTCTACTGGGTCACCATGGATGGTGTCAGTTTAGTCTTTATAGTCCCATAATCCACCATTGCTCTGGTGTCCCTAAAGTTCTCAGATAAAAGCGAGCTGAGTCCCGGGGGGTTGCCACCAGTAACCCCTGAGCACACAAGCACCCTCCATCCAACCAGCGAAGGACTAGCCGTCGCTGGAATCTGATGCCATTGTGCGGCCTTTTGTGAAATAACAAATGATGTGGCAACTGATGCAGCTCCGAGGAGGGGGGAGGGAGGGGGGGTTCACAAAGGCAGCAGGTGCGACGGGCCGACCAATATTTACTCAGCAGACACCCTGACACACGCATGTTAGCCGCATAAAGAAAGGGGATGGTCACCGATAAAGGGCCCCGGACACATAAATCCTGGCCTCATTCCTGTTAGAGAGGCAGTGCCTCGTCTTTCCCTCCAGTTCCACCCTTTCGCCAAATCTCTTTGGGGAGGCACAATGGCGCAGATGCATTTTGGGTCTCGCTGAAAAAGGTCACGGCCGAGGCTCTTAGCCGGGGGGTACGGAAGTCCAGTGTGGCTCCGTGGATTAGAGAGTGCGAAGTGAGACCTCATCTATCATTGTTTTTGTTTTCTGTTTTCTTTTTTCTCTCCCCGGGGTGTCGGACACAGTCACTGCCCAGAAGAAGGCTGCAGAGCAAATACACCTTCTTTGTCCATGTAGATGTAAATACAAGAGCGAGGACAACCCCAGCCTTAACTTGATCTGAGACAGGGACCTTCTCTCCAGCCGAGGCCTGATCTCAACCGCTCCCTTCTCTCCTGAGAGGAGGAGGATGGATTAGGGGTGGGGGGGTGAACCAAGGAATATGGATTGGTGCATGGAATTTTAATATGTTAAGTTTCAGCACTTTCTGTTTTTATAATATGATGAACACAATAGCTGCCAGCTCCGTACAACCTGCCATTCTCGTCACTGTCATGCTTGTCACTATCAGTTAGGCAAATACCTCTCAAAGCTGGGAGGTCTGAGAAATCTGAGTTTTGCAACCATGAATAAATTTGTGTTTGTCACAAGATTTACTCCCCCTCCACACCACCACCACAAGAATGGGCATAATTTATGTGTTTCTAAAGAACTGAAAGTATTTGGGGGGTGAGGGTGGGTTGTAGGACAGGAGTAAGTGTAGCGCAGTTTAGCTCCGGGTGAGAGGGAAGATTGAGGTCAAATGCCATTATGTGTAGGGGGAGCAGTGAAGTGTTTGGGAGGGGATCTTAAAAAAAAATTAAAAGAAAATAGTGAAGGTATGCAGAGGTGTCCCTCATTCTGTCTTTATCAGCTGGACAAAAAAAAGAAATGAAAGCTTTAATCCGTTCAGAGGGAAAATCCATTTGGGTTGACGTTGGACGGGGGGCTGCAGAGCTGCATTGCGCACGAGGATTAATATGCTGACGGTGCAGATCCTTCAGCCGGGACGGGCTGTTGTTCCATCAATGAACAGAGTGAGAGTGATGAATACTACACCCCCCCCACCCCCCAATCGAAGTCCACAGATTTGAGCTCCCAGGTAATCTCCTATGAGCACAAATAAAATATCACAGAGGATTTTTACATGGTAAGAAGCAGCAGTGATAGAAGCATGTGATCGATGCACAGCGGGCACTGTGGGTAGAGCTGAGGTTATGAGGTGAAAATTACTGTGACAAGAAGTAGGAAGACAACAGAGATCAGATGGAAAGAGTTCACACAAGTATTTGGCTCCTGTCAAGTGAAGAGCTCATGGGTGGCGGTACTTATACTTTCTGACCCCTGCACTTCAAAGCCACTCTCATAATCAATGTTGTGACCCTTCATATTGCTGAAATTATAGATGAGGTCATATGAGGATATCAGTTAAAACAGTCTTGAAACTTCCTAAAATTATGAATTTTACCTGTGAGTTTATTGACATTGAAAGCGAGAGACTAACGCATCTCAGACGTCGTTTTTGATTTTTTACAGAATCAAAAAAATCCCTCGGCTGAATCCTTAACCTTGTTCATCTGGAACATTGGTTTAATAGTCTGGCCCGTAAGCCTATGTGTTGTTTTTGTTCAGGGACGCATTTTTCTCTCCCCCCGCCAAAAATGTAAAGTATTGAGAACTCTCGGGAATGTACAGCAAACGCAAACTCGCCACGATTTTCATTTGCAGAAAATGTAAATGTCAACCTGAGTAAATGAGTGGGATAATTTGGCCGAGAGCAAAATGGTTGCAAGAAAGAAAAAAAAAAAACATATAGCCTGCAGGAACAAAGTTTGACATCCAATATTAGAACATTCTGCCAGAGACAATCCATATTATTTTCCATTACACCAAGTGCAATTATTGAATCTCTGTGCTTATTTTGTGTTTCACTTGGGAAATGAACACATTATGCGCCAGTGTCCAAGGAGCTCGCAGCACATCAAACACGATTTTCAGCTTGTTTGTACTTACGATGGAATCGATTATTAAACAGAACTATCACCATATTTATGGGAGATTCCAAACGTACTCTTGCAGACACAAATACAGACGAAAAAAAGTCTATTCCTAGTTCTTGATCCTAAAGACATAATGGAAAACTCTCTCTGCCCTCCAGGATGGCAGTCTCCTCAGTACTCTTATTGTCTTCCTGACACAGAAATCCACAAAGCTTTTTTGTATAATTTTCAAAGCTGAAACAATCTTGTTGGTGGGCAGTTGAAGACTTCTAAGTACCATCTTTACTGTAATATTATCCCGCTTTTCCCTTCTATTTGCTGAGGGACTCACTGAGCCTGAGGACACATGTAGAGCACCTATATAGTGTGAATACCGCTGCACACAACTAGTGGTGCTATCTTGACAAGTAGCAGTGAAATCCTCCAGTGATCATGTGTAGCCACTCAACCAATTCCATGCTCTGCTTGCAGTCCAATGCTAATGAGACAGAAATGATGAAATCAGGTCACCGATCAGACAGGTCAGTGATCCTCACGGGTCTGTTGGCATAGTGGAAGACACAAAAATGAGGGTGCATCTTACGGGGCGGACGTGTGACAAGTGGAATTCACTGAAGGGTTATAAAAGTCTATGACAGATCTACTGTCAGAAGCTCAATCGGAGATGACCTTTCCTCCTGGTCAGATCAGGGATGAATATGGCCCCTGGTTGGATTAATGACAGCCTGGAACGTGGTGCTGGAAGCCTTTGGGCGATTAAGAGAAATTTTGTCATAGGAAGGAAGTACCGGATCAACAGGAAGACACGATGGCCAAGGAATGGCGGTCAGAGGCCAGAAACACCTGTTTCATCCTGAGAATGAACAAAGGGGCCTCCTGACCACAAGTGGTTCAGCTGAACATCTCTAGGGAGAGCGTAGCCGTGGTACGATGACGTGAGTGTGCTGAAGTGGTCGCTGCCCAACCCTTTGGCAGGATAAATTCCAACTCCCCCCCCCGAGAGCTGAGACCGCTACCTCACCACTGCATCAGATTGCTCGGGGGTATCTTTTGCTCTACATCCCTGAGAACTCACACCACAGACTGCCTTTCCCACATCACAAGACCAATCAATGGCTTTGTGCTCAAATACGTTCTAAAGAAATAGTCAACCATTGGAAATATCAATGCTGCTGGTGGGATATTGTTACAACCGCTGTGTGCTGCCAGTCCAGAGAGAGAGGAAGCCTCGCTCTCTCTAAGGTATCCTGTCAAGTGCAACAAGGGCCAGGATTGGTGGAAAGTGCTCCATTTCTGAGAGTTTGGGTTGTGAGTCTGCACGCCTGGTTTCCATGGTCACGGCTGAAGTTGGGGGAGAAGTAGGAGTTGGAGAAGCTGGGAGATGATGAATTATGGGCAGAGAGGGCTGCCAACAGCAGTGGTGTTGCAGTTCTCCATAACAAACTGGGCACTGTTATTCCGCACCACATACCTTACAGCTTGAAGGTCATCACTAAAAAAATATCTTAAACCTTTCCGGCTACAGGGGGTCTCAGTGAATCATTTTTGAGTAGACAGCGACAAAAGAAGGATTCGCAATGGAAATTTACATGATGAATGATGACATACACCCACAGGGTCCTTACATCAAATTGCAATTCATCTGGAAATGTGTTCTGGATACATATGCATTCTGCTTTCACTAATGGATGCACACTACCACTCACTTTGGAATCACTTGTTGCTTAAAATAGCAAGAACTACTTTCAAAAATGGGTTTGTTTAAATTGAAAAACACAGTACCACCGGGTACCATCACCCGGGAATATGCTGGCTCAAATTACAGCACAAAGGAAGTGCGACAGCCATTGCACAACCAAAAGAGGAAGAGAACAACGCTTCCATTTTCCATGGTAGCTACCGGGGGCTATCCCCCGAGCAGAAATGGGAGACAGTGGAACAACCAGAGTGACAGTGGAAATCCTACCAAACAAAAGGGAAAGAACCATGTTGGCAGAGGAGGCGCAGTAAACAAACAGGGAGGGTGATTGAAACAGAAGTACTCGAGAAAGCACTCAGAAAGCCCATATCTCCACCAGTGCTTTTGTCTTTAGTATCTATACACCAAATTTCAGCGCAATTGCCGCGACAGGATTCACAAATGAGTCGAAATGGCTTTGGCAGCCACATTTGACTTTCGATCCATCCCAGTTTAATCCACTGTCCCTTGGACTGCTGCCAATACTTCTGTGAAATACGATTGAAATTGTTTGACAAATTTAAGAGATAGTGTCTGGACAATCAAACAAACAGAGACAAAGAAGGGTGAATACATATCCGCCGCCCATCTTTGTTGGCGTAGGTAACATGAATGATCCTTTGATGGGCTTTCACTTGATGGAAAGAGGTTGACTGAGAAGGTTACTAACTGACATTTAGTCAGCATTTTTGCCATTGGATCAGTGAGTAACACAACTTATTACTGCTACCAAATGTTTCAGTCTGCCTTTGACTCTGGAGGAGCACCATCACAAAATTCCTTGCTCCACTTAACAGTGGGAACTAAAGATATATTTTGATAAGTTTCATTCAACAAGTATTTGGGGGCAAAATTGGTCTCATATCATAGTTACATATAGTAGGTTTTATGCACTCCAGATATTAATTTTACTAAGCTTTCCTTATCGCCGCCAAAGAGGTTATGCTTTTGCTGGAGTTATTTTGTTTGTCTGTCTGTCTGTGCACAAGACAACTTAAAAAGTAATGAACAGATATCTTTGAAATTTTGTGGGTGGGTTGCTATTACCTCAGGGACAAACCCAACTGATTTTGATTGCGATCGGTCAATTAATATGGCAAATTGCCAAATCTTTATCCTGCCACCATGCAAAGCTATTGTCAGGACCACGCTGGGTCAAAATGCTGCCAATGAAATATCGAAGGCTCCTCTCTCAAACAATACAACTGGCAGATGAATAGGAGAAATGTCGGCAGATATAGGGGACGTTGTAATGAAGAAAATAAAAGGGAGGGGGAAATTTGCGCTGCAGATGGATGAAATAATGGATGTCAGTGGACATGCACAATTACCGGCCAATATCAGATATGTCGATGGGGAGACAATTAAAGAAAATTACTTTTTTTATCGAATTTTTCTGGAGAAAACTACAGATGAGGAAGTGTTTCGAGTCACATCTGAATATCTGGAGAAGTGGGGGCTGAACTGGAAAGACAGAGTCATTTATTTTATGATTGCATAAAAGTCTGAAACCTGGTTGGAAAGCTCGAGTGATTGTCTCGTCACTCGGTCACGCTGCGGGGTAGGGTAGAGCGAGCGGAATGCTATGGAACGCTATAATATCATAGCGGTGTGCCGTGAGATTTTTTTCATAGTAGACAGTGTGCCGCGAGAGAAAAAAGTTTGGTAAACACCGATTTAACCTATTAATTTGGAACGCGCTGCATCAAAAAACATGGCAGCCATGGGAGCCATCTTGAAATCCTAAGTTGCAGACACCTTACATTTCTTCTGAGCCACGTTCCCTCAGAAAGATTTTGACTGTGCTGCCTTGGCAAAGGTTTGCAGTATGGGAGTGCCTATAGTTGCCAGTGCATGTCCACATGGATGACCATACTTCACCGAGGTGTGTCTTTGAAAATGGGTTCACTTCACGCACTTTACAGTCCAGGTGATTCCACTGTAGCTCCACGGGGTTTAAATCAGCTGGTTTACCCGGTCATTCCATATTTTGTAATTTCCTTTCCAGCAAGTGCACGCATAGTTTGATTTATATTTTTGGTCATTGCCGTGCTGCAACAAAAGTTTCATCCATTTAATCTAAGCAAAATCATTAGCAATTGCAAACTTTTTAGCAGTAGAGTACTATTGATATCATAATACTGTCACTGAAAAGTTCTCATACCCATAAGGTGTTAGGCTTTATGAGTGTATTTTTAAAGAGCAAGCTCTGACTTCCCACCCATTCAGTCTGACTGAAAATGAAAACTAAAATATTAAATATTAATGTTGTTTTTGCTTCCTTTTGGCTTATTTTGTCTTGCCTATGAAAAGCCAGGTCTTACTCTTGAACCCAGTATGAGTAAGTACTGTAAAATAAGTATTCATGACCCTGTCAGAACTGCAACCTTGTCTCAAAAAGGAGTGAAAGAAATTTTGTGCACTGTCATGCACATTTCAGAATATTTTCCCATCGGTAGACCCACAACAGAAAAGGTCATATCTTGCCAAAAGGGGTGTTCCTTTCTTTCTTTTTAAGACAGGAAGTTTTGTCGTCTTCTGCCCCGTATGTTGACAGTTGCACATCCAAGAGCCCAGCTGGTCTGGTCACTGCTATGCACACACTGAAAAATACACCACATACTTTGCACACAACATTTTGGCACTTCAAAATATTTTGACTGACCCGTTCACTGACAGCATATTTTGCAAATATTTGCACAGCAAGATTATTTTGTTTCTTTGGCTCTGGACTCCACCACATTGGATTTGAAAATCACGATTAAAGTGGAAGCTTTAAGTAGAACCATTCAGGCTTATTTCATGGGTATCTGCATCAAGTTTGTGTTACCCTTCAGGAACAGCAACAACTGTGTAATACAGTGCTTCAGTCCAAATCCATGTGGACTGCATCGTGTTTTTTAAGTCAGAGACTTATGACTCCACATGTCGCTAAAGTGAAAATACTTCACCGTAATAGTCACGTTTTCCTTGCTTACCAATAAACCCAGTTGTATTAATCTTATTTAACACCATGTTTTATACTTTAATAATGACTGACAGCGAGTTTGACTTTAAAAACTGGGCTGTCACCACATATTTTCAAATTATTGGAGGGGCTTTCAGAAACCTTGTCTAAGAGCTATTTTGGAAAGCAAGCTACACTAAGCACGTAAGCCCAAGTAAGACGATTTTGATGGGCGAGCTCTTTCAAGGAACCAAGTCAAATCAGTGTTTTATTCAGAACCTACAAAAATGTGTTGAAAATATTCAAACCTTTTAGGAACTCTCCAAAAGCTGATTTTAGAAGAACGGGCCTTCACCTTACTGGTTTGGAGGGGGAAGAGCAGTCAAAATTGGTGCTTGGATGTTCTGCAGCTATAGCCTTTTATTACCACGTCGACTCAAGGCTCTCTTTGCTTTAATGTGCTCCACAAGGCTGTGAGAAAGTACCGAGATATGAATCGCCTCCTTTACCTTTAAGCTGACTTCAAGGCAGAGACAAAGCTCTGGAGAGAAGTTCGAAGAATTCCTGCGTTCAGTCACAATGATGCAACCGGTTGCCATCCAAGCAATGCTCAGAGTGGGCTCTATCGGCAAAAACTACACCCTCAGCTCACAAAGAGATGGCTGACCGCAGCCTTCAGAGCACTCAACCAAAAATAAACAACCCTAGTGCAACGCCCTCCATCGCTCTGGCTACGATGGGTCTGGCGTGGAAGGCGGATCTGTCAAAATGATATTTTCTTTGAGCATAAAACCTGAGACGGAAATTCTGAGGAGAAAGTTGCAACTAAATGAGACCAGCAAATATCAGTCAACGTTGGTTTAAGTGAGCGAACGTAAAATATATCAAAAGGTACCATTGAACTTCAAAATGTGGATTAAAAAAAAAAAAAAATATATATATATATATATATATATATATATATATATATATATATATATATATATATATATATATATATATATACAAAAAATACTTTGAGATAAACAGACAATTTTGATGTTAATTCTGTTTTCCAAATGATAAAGATAAATAGCCAAAGAAATGAATGCTTTTTATTTCCTTTCAAACTGACTTGGTAGTCTTTACATAACATAACCTCAGAGAGATAAATAAATGCATTAGTTTCTCCCCTGGTTGGCCTAATAGAGGATCATTTGGATTTGAAGTGCAATATGTTGACATCCACATCATAATTAGTGGTCCAGAAGGCTGTTTTGCTTTTATTGATCAAAGCATACTCAAATGCTTTCAGTCTTTCTGCCACATATAATGGTGTGCGATGTTGACCAGCCAGGTGTATGAAAAGAGGCTGCCTTACTACATTCAACTAATAAGCAAAAACAACAGGCAGTGATAAAGAAGCGATGTAAATAGCGATGTCGAGTGAGTCCGCCTATTCAGGCAGCAGTCTGATGCAGAATGCTGTAGATGACCAAAAGAGGGGGTTGAAATAAATGAAATTAAAAAAAAATAGTACATCACACTACACTACTTACTACACTATGGGTGCTAAAAATCCACGTTGTCTGAAACTCATTATAAAATAAACAAATAAAATTAAAAATGCAGAAAGTTATGTTTATTGGTTATTATTATTATTATTATCATTAATATTCAGATGCTGAGGAGATGTACAGCCCAACAGTGGCTTCTGCAGCTTTGGAATCTCTTGTTTAACATTCTGCACTAACATTTCAGAGGAGCTGTATGCGCAGCTGAATAAAAGTAGTAATTGCACACAATCCTCGGAAAAAAACTATAATCACAAAGAGGATGTTTCCCTCTCCTCAAACCATAGGGTTACATGCCAGCAGTAACATACAGAAACCCAAATAGGACACCCTAAAAAACTGGCAATGAGAATATTGGATGAATATCATGTTTTTTTTTTTTTTTCCCAGAAACTGAGAGCTGAAGTCGTGACTGTGAAACAAGAAGGTATTCAGATGCTTTATTCTCACTGCCATTGAAAAGATGGCATATTGCTCGTATTTATCAAGTTTTTTGGAAATCTGAGATTTACATACATATTCTATCATGCATTCCATATAGCATACGCACCTGTTTGATTGTTATCTATGCACAGCCATTTTGCATTTGAGAAAACAGGCAAACTGAGTAGAAAGGGAGAGTAATTAAGTTTCTCTTCGGCTCAGCGGTCTTGTAAATTGAGCTTTCTTTCATGAGAGAATGGCCTACAAATCAGTTTTAGGAACTTCTTAGAGACTAGGAGATGACTGCATTTCCTGCTAGGCCTACGCATAAAGGGATATTTAGTTGAGTAAATCTACAGCACCTGGAGCTGGTGACGACTCCACGGTTCTTGATCACACGGGATAGACCTTTGCAGACTATAAAAGCCTCCTAAAGGGTATTACTTTTCATTCAACTAGTGTGGAGCGAAAGATTAATGAACAGCTGTGAGCTCGGTACCCTGCAGGGCGCGGTGAAGTTCGAGAACAACACGAGCGGAATGTCCATACTCGACAAACCGAGCACCGTTTCCTCACAATCTGACCCGCAACTGAGCCCATCAATCATATTAATGCATATTTCATAAATTCTACCATGATGTAACAGCAAAGACTCCACACAGGCTGTATTTCCGTCATGGGAAAACATGCATAAATGTGTTGAAAATGAAGTCTGGGGGCTGATCATGAAGAAGTTGATGCACCAAGGACAAGATCATTTAAAGTAAATACGTATTTATCTTTCTCTTTTTCCTGATTCACATAGCCAGCCCATCCCCTCTGTTACCCCTTCTATTCATCTACCATCTATCCCTCTCGTTTCTGGTCATGAGACCATTTTTATTTTATTTTTATTTTATTTGCACTTACAACACACAATAAATTAAAAAAAAAAAACAATATATGATAAGATTGAGAATGTGCAGGAAAAGGTCAAAAAACCTGTAAGGTTTATAAGCGACCTTCCTCTTTAAGACAATTAAAAAGGAAAACAAGAAATCTAATCCCTACACCACCCTTCTCCAAACACGCACACATCAGTTAAACATCCATACATCTAACTCAGACACACTCACTTAGTCCTCCACACACGCACACACACAGACACAGGACACTCACTCATCAACACTCACACAAGATACATTAAAGAGAAAAAAAATAAATAAATAAATAAATAAAAATTTTTAACAATTTAACGAAAAATAATTACATTGAAATAAAATAAGCACAAAAGTACACAGGTCATATAATAACTATAATGAAAAATAATTACATTGAAATAAAATAAGCACAAAAGTACACAGGTCATATAATAACTATAATGCATTTTTAAGTTTGCTTTTAAAGGCATTTAAAGTGAAACATGATTCAGTCAGGTATTTTATATCATTCCATATCACTGCACCATGGTAAGTAAAAGAAAATTTGGCAGCAGATGTCCTGCAGAATGGAATGTGAAGATTATTATATTGTCTTGTAAAATGCGTATGAATATAAACATTGGACATAAAATAACTTTGAAAACAAACAGGAAGAGAAGAAGGTAAACACATAATTTTATACATAAGAACTCCAGTTTGGTACTTGTTAACTTCATAGACCGTGAGTAAATGCAGTTTTAAAAATAAAGGTTTACTTGGAGCTAAATAAGGAGAGTTTGTGGCAATTCTTACAAATGATTTCTGATTTCGATGAATAGCTTGTAAGTAAGAAGGATAAGTGCTAGCCCAGATTATGTTACAGTAAGAAATATAAGGATAAATTAGACTGTAATACAATGTTAACAGTGTGCTAGTTCTCAGGTAGGGTTTAACCCTTTTTATAATACCTAGTGATTTTGAAACCTTCTTACAGACATGTTCGCAGTGATTCTTAAAGCTGAGTTTATCATCAATAATGACTCCTAAAAATTTTACCGATGACACTTGTGTAAGTTTATTACCATTGATCCTAATCTTTAGTCTGTCCGAACTAAAGTTCTTGTTTTTATTCTTAAAAATAATAAAATTGGATTTCTTTACATTTAGTGATAACCTGTTCAACTGGAACCAACGAGCAAACAAAATTAGTCCAGAATTTGCTTTTTCGACAAGTGAGTCAAAATTTTTATCGCTGACAAAAAGATTTGTGTCGTCAGCAAAAAGTATAGGTGACAGATCACTAGATATTTTTGCAAGATCGTTTACATATATCAGGAACAACAAGGGTCCTAAAATGGATCCTTGTGGTACACCGCAATTTAGCACATCCAGATGTGAGCAGTTGCCATTGAAAACAACATATTGCTTTCTGTTGGTAAGGTAGTTTACAACCCAATTTAAAATGCATTTTTTGAAACCATAACATGACATTTTTGATACCAGGATTTCATGATTCACAGTGTCGAAAGCCTTTGATAAATCTAAAAAGATACCAATGGAGTATTCATTTTTATCCAAGGCAGCTGTAATTTTTTCTCGGAGATGCAAAAGCGCCATGTACGTAGAATGATTCTTTCTAAAGCCATATTGATGTTTGAACAAGATATTATTGGCATCTAGGTGTTTCATAATTCTAATATATACCAGCTTCTCAAGAATTTTCGAAAAACAAGGTAATATAGATATAGGACGATAGTTCAAAAAAACTGATGGATCCTCGGCCTTAAACAGAGGAATAACCTTGGCAACTTTGAAGGGAGCTGGGATAATGCCTGATTTAAGAGACATAGAAAAAATAAATGTTAAAGGATCAATAATTAAGGTTGCAACTTGTTTTATCAGTGAAGCAGGGATTTCGTCATGACCTGGGGAGGAGTTTTTGAGGCATGCAATAATCTCAAGTACTTCAGCAGTACTTACATCCTCAAAGACATTTAAAACAGAATAATTTCCCTTTATAGAATCGGTGGGAGAACCACCAACCATGACAATTTTCTTTGCAATATCTGATCCCACATTCACAAAATAGTCATTAAATTTGTTTGAGATTTCGGATGGCTCTGTTATCTCGACTTCACCATCCTTAAACACAATTGGGGAGGGAGAAGAAGATTGCCTGGTATTGAGTAGTCCCTTCAAGGTATCCCATGTAGTTTTAATATTATTAACAGAGTTATCTAATTGATCACTATAATACTCACGTTTAGCATTTCTAAGAAGATGGTTGTACCGGTTCCTATGTGTCTTGAATATAGCATAGTTCAAAGGAGTAGGATTTTGAAGATATTTTTTATATACTTTATTTTTCTTAAATGCATAATTATTAAGTTCCGTTGTAAACCACGGTTTATCTAATTTGGAATTTCTTTTGTTACTGAAAGTGATAAGAGGAAAACATTGATTGAAGACAGAAAAAAACTTAGTATAGAAAAGATTATAAGCAGTATTTACATTGTCAGCCTCATAGATTGTTTCCCAGGACACTTTTCCCAGTCTCTCTTTGAAGTTGTTAATGTTTGAATTGATGAACCTTCGAGATGAGGATTTCTTTTGTTTTTTTATAAATGGATTTAGGTGCATGGAGGAAAATTGAAAAATAGGCAGGTGATCTGAGATCTCGGTATAAAAAATTCCAGATTTTAAAACATTAGACAATGCATTGGTGAAAATGTTGTCTATCAAAGTAGAAGACTTATTAGTTATTCTTGTAGGTTTGCTGATTAGAGGAAAGAAATAATTGGAAGACAGTATATTTGTTAAATCATCTATATGATATTTGATTTTCTCATTTAGTAGGTCAATATTGAAGTCACCTAAAAGGTAACAAAGTGTAGTCTCCTTATTAACATGTTCAAGCACATCAGATAAACCTTCTTTGAATTTGTTCACGTCAGTATTTGGGGGACGATATATGCATCCTACAATCACTCTTTTTCACATTCAGGACAACAGTTTGTATTTCAAGAAAAACAGATTCACTATTTGAATATTCAAGCATTACTTCAAGGTCAGACCTCTGTTTAAATTCAAGATCCTTTTGGACATAGAGAGAAACTCCACCACCACCTCTATTTCCTCTACATCGATGTATGGCTGTATAGTCAGCAATTTCAAAAAATGTATTTTTTTCCTCTGTCAGCCATGTTTCAGTCAGTGCAATAACTGAGAAAACATGGTTCAATGAAGAGAGATAATGATAAAAATTGTCGTAGTTTCTAGGAAGACTTCTTATATTCAAATGTAAAGTAGAAAACATATTAGTGACATTAAAAGATGCAATAAGAGAGTTCAACTGGTTTACAGAAAAATAATCACATAGAGATGAGTCATGAGCATTGCCATTCAAGTTCACGTTTACATCATTTTGAAACAAAAATAAATCAGGATCTAAAGAATTATTGTAAACCTTGTCATTGTTCTGGAGTTCCAATGAATGAAAAACTGTGTTATCTATTGTTATACTAGATTGGGACATTGCAATAGGAATATTACTGGAGGAAATCATCCCATTGACAGCATGTGGTCACTAAGCTTGGGTAGACATAAGATATCAGAAAGGAATTGATATCAGGTTTAAAACAACAAGGGCTACAATTTCTCATCTACTCAGGAGAGTCATGACCAGATCATCTTCGATCTGTAGGATTAAAAGAGACAACCAAAAAAAAAACAAAAACAAAGCACAGACATCATCCATGACGCAAGTTGTAGCTGCACAAAATATACTGAACTTCCGAATATGGAGTGATTAATCTGTTTAGGGATTCTCGCAGCTCTTAAAATGGAGCCAAAATTCGCTGCTGGGTTAGCTCACTCAGTTAAAGCACCACAGCGCGGTGCAGGAGTGACCACTACAGCATCGGAACGAATCCCGTGTTGTCAGTGCCGACTGTGTAGAGCAGCCGTTTGAGAACTGCGCATAACAAGCTAAACACTGCTGAGGAATACTGCTGGGATACAGTCTGTTTGGGCTAACATAGTTTGCCGCTCAAGCGCCTCCTGCAGGCCTTCAGACACACGTTAGTAAGTGTCTATGCATGCACCTGTTAGGGTCTGCTCCAGGCTTATTCTGAGCTTTTGGGGTTCAAGATCACGCGTGTGAGAAAGCAGCGGTTGACAGGCACGTGCTTTGGAGGAGAACCGTTAACTGATTTGCGCTCTCCTGAGAAGGCAACATGAGTTGTACACAAGTATGCTTATACATAGCTCGCTAATTGGACATTCCACATTCGAGCACGATTGTAGATGCCAAATTAAAAATAAAAATAATAATAAAAAAAAAAAAACTGGGCACCAAAATAGAATTTAATGATTTCAATGGAAGCAATCAATTACAGTCATGGGATCAAATTTAACTAAGAATCAGACTTGCAAAATCCTAGATATAATTTGTCATTTTAGTGTGTACAAAATATGACTGTAGGGTATGGGAGCTTGCTACATATCTCCAATGTTAGATACAGATATTGTTTTGGCCTGACAAGGGCAATGCTCTGCAATGAAAATTTGGAGATCCAGAGTTTTTTTTTTTTAATTAGGGCAAGTCCTGGCACTCCCTTGAGACTCCAAATTAATGGTGCATATCTGAAAATTCAAATTAGAATTTTGGCTGCTCTATTTATCCCGTTCATTTCTCATGTTGCAAAACAAAATGTACATAGTCTTCCAAAAAAACCCTAAATTCACACCAAGTATTTTGAAAAGCTAAGTTTTTTTCTATATCTAATTATGTGGTCATTTCAAGAGTAGAACTAGAGATAAAATAAAAAAGATAAAAAGCAGTGTCCATTCAGGAGTAAACTCATGCTTTTTGCATACCGCAGTACTCAATACCTGGGTGCTTTCAGAAAATTACAGCAGATTGATACAGCCCTTCTGCTCTTACCTTAAAATACAATAAAAACAGCAATCGGATACATTTCCCGACTAAATGACAGTACAACAAATTACTTCCTGACCACATTATATAAAAAATACCCAACACACCATTAAGCAAATACTTCTTCAGATACCATCATTCTGAGGGCTTCCCTGTACCACTTCCCTGTCATAATCCGCAGACACTGATGCCTGTCACGGATGTATTAAGAAGTAACTGCTAAAAAAAATCAGCCGGGTAGGTCTAAAGAGAAGTCTGTTCCAAGTTTATGTCAAGCTAACACACCAGCGACAGAACTTGCAGACGGGACATGAGCAGGAGCCTAATTATGTGCGGTAAGAAAAACCTCACGCTTCGCCGGCACAAAGGAAATGATGAAATGATGAAGGACAATCGGAGCAGAGGAAGAACAGGCCCTGGCCATCTGTGGACCCAGTCTGGACTGTCACAGCCGTAAGCTTTGGGGTGACATGACGGCATCTCACCACAAGTGTCTGCTCTGACATTCTCACTCACACGGTGTGTGTGCAGCACCACAACTTCTCTTTGTGAGCCGTGCAGGACATCTCACATCTCAGACTCCATGGCAGAGAGACCGCAATTCTTGGTTCTCCCAATATGGCGCAGTACACCCTTCTTTAACCCCTCTGTCGCATAGGTTCGAATGGCCCTGACGCCCCAGCTCTTCACAGGTTTAAATACTAGCAGTGAGAATTCCAGGATCGTGCTAACAGTTGGCATTTTCTCCACAGAAGAAAACATCAATAGAACAAAATATTTTGCATTGCTAGCTAAGCCTAAAAAATAAAGGGCTGCTAACCAAATGAAAAACAATTGCTTCACAGCTTTTGCAAAAGGGAAAAATTGGCATTAATTATGACTGTAAATTCACTACTAATAACTTCAAAATGCTTTCAGATTTATTTATGGGTGAGTTTTCTCATTTACAGTCATTGCAGGTTAGCCATCCAAATGGAGTGGTATTTTTCAAAAGATGGCGCGAACCTCACATTTTAAAATTCCACGTTCCATTATTTACTCCAAACGCATGACTCAAAACGACATTGACTCAAGACAAGATACGAAAAGGCTCCATTATTCTATCCAAATCATTAGTTTTTTTGCACTCCAGTCTCTTTGCTTTGTTGCTTATTACCATTGAAAGTGATTTTCATTGAGCATTGTTTTGCAGGAGGCTAGGCATTAAAACACCGTGAGCACACGCTCGTCAACAAAATGTCTCAAAGTGTATTTTTGAAGCCCTCCAGTTGAGAAGTAGCATTTCAAAGATCTTCGCATGAAGAGAGATTTGGAAGAGATTTGAGGGCAGTTTAAAGGGGTTTCTCAATGTCTTTGGGTTCGTCTGAGAAATTAAGAAGACAGGGCTCACAGATTAAACGCAGCCCAGCTTGAGGAGAGGAAGAGAAAGAATTTGAGAACATGGCACTCCATGCAGCCAACACTTTAGCCAATAGCATTCTGTCAGCTAGCAAACGAAGCTGCAGAGGACGGAATTCAGAAACCTTCCAGATGTGCTTCTTTCACAACTACAAAATAGTTCACCGCATACAAATGATTCCTGGTGAAGTGTTTTCTCCGAAAGGAGCTTATTTACTGATTAATTCACTTGCCAAGAGCTGCCTGGAACTACAAACAGGAAGTGACTCAGAATTTTCAAGTATGAGCCCTTTCTAGTGGTGCTCCGATCGATCGGCCATCGATAATTATCGGCCGATTTCCGTGAAAAAGTGTGATCGTCGTATGCCAACCAATTCCTTTCATTGCCGATCACAAAAACCGATCACCGTGAATGAACGAAAGACCGTGGAACACGTTTGGTCTGAGGCTGCATATGTGTTATCATTGGCTGGTCGCGTAATGTATACAGCGCCCTCCATAATTATTGGCACAATTATTGGCATAATTATTTCTGTCATTTCAACAGTAGTTTACAAAGTTGATCAGAGTATCTAGGAACATTTAATTAGTAATTAATCACTTCCTGTTTCCCTGGGGTATAAATATGACATGACACAGAGGCCATTTCTCTTATCCACTCTTCAACATGGGAAAGACAAAGGAACACACCATTCAAGTAAGGCAGATGTGTGTCAACCTTCACAAGTTAGGAAATGACAACAAGAAAATAGCCACTCGCCTGCACCTGCCCATATCTACTGTCAGAGGAATCATTAAGAAGTTTAAATCAACTGTAACAGTGGTAAACAAGCCTGGATGAGGTCGCAAGGTTATTTTGCCACCACGCACAGTGAGGAGGATTGTAAGAGAAATAAAAAGTTCTCCAAAGCTCACTGTTAAAGAATTGCAACTAATGGTATCATCTTTGGGTCACAAAGTCTCCAAAACAACCATCAGGCGCTATCTACATGCCAACAAGCTGTTTGGGAGGCATGCACAGAAAAAACCTTTTCTGCCTCACTATCATAAACGCATTAGCGTTACTGGGACTTCAACTGGGACCGTGTGCTTTGGTCAGATGAGAAGATAGAGCTTTTTGGCAACAGACACTCTAAGTGGGTCCGGCGGAACACAAAAGATGAGTATGCAGAAAAGCACCTCATGCCCACTGTGAAGTATTGGGGAGGATCGGTGATGTTGTGGGCCTGTTTCTCTTCCACAGGCCCTGGGAACCTTGTTAGGGTGCATGGCATCATGAACGCTTTGAAATTCCAGGATATTTTTAATCAGAATCTGGTAGTCTCTGCCCGAAAGCTGAAGATGGGTCGTCACTGGGTCTTTCAACAAGATAATGACCCTAAACATTTGGCCAAATCTACACAGAAATGGTTCACCAGACACAGAATCAAGCTCCTCCCATAGCCATCTCAGTCCCCAGAGAAAACTTGTGGAGTGAGCTGAAGAGGAAAGTGCAGAGGATAGGACCCAGGTCACTGGATGATTTAGAGAGATTGTGCAAAGAGGAATGGTCGAAGATCCCTCTTTCTGTGTTCTCCCATCTTGTGAAACATTATAGGAGAAGATTGGGTGCTGTTTTGTTGGCAAAAGGGGGTTGTACAAAGTATTAACATCGGGAGTGCTAATAATTGTGGCACACATGATTTGATGTAAAATAATTATTTCTTAATGTGGGATTTTTTTTTCCACTGAATAAATGCACTTGAATTAAAGGTTGGATTTTCCTCTTTTTTTCATTGTGGTCCTATATTATTAAGAAAAAAACTGAATTTATTAGAAGCTAATGAACACATCTTCACCAGGGGTGCCAATAATTATGGAGGGCAGTGTATTTCTCATCAAAGACTTTCCCTGATCCAGGATCAGGCAATTTATGGGATATTTTCCCTTCGCGGCACCGCCACAGACCAAAATGCTCACCCATGACACTGCGGCCTAACAGGGGAAAAAGATGACGTTTTACACTGATTGGGTGGACACTTTAAATTGCGCATGTGCATACTCAGGTAGACACTTGGGAAATTGTGATTGAGATTCATGTTTGAAGATCAGTTGGTTGATGAGTGCATTTACAAGTTGGATGTAATCTAAGTGGCTGCTGGGTGATTAATAAAATCTTTTAAAAAATGTAAATAATTATGGAGTTACGAAGAATGTAAAAATGTAAAAACAGCAAAAAGCAGCACTGTCGCTGCTACTGAGGCGAGAGAGGTCCTATAATAAAAACAGGTAAAACAGGATGTATGAAACCTGATAAACAACAATAAAGGGCAGGGAAAAATAACAATAAGAAGTCGTCACAAAAACGTGTGTATCACCCAGAAACACAAACATGTATTATAAAAATGGAGAATAATATAGTTCTTCATTTAAACCTGGAAATTCCGTGGCCTTGAGCTGGAAAATCCAAAACGTCTCCCGTTGTAGGAGACGTTTTCTAATGATGTAATTTCCTTTCCTAATCTATATGAATGGTGCCTTGATTCACAAACGGGTTAATCACCCTGATGAAGGTCTTGTATGGCCGTAACGCGTAGGTGCGCTTTTTAATCTTGCCGATGCATTAGCCATTCAATAAAGGCTTTTTACTTTTTTCCATTACCAGAGTGCATTAGACTCTTTTTTCGTATTTTTGTTACATTCGTCGCCCCTCGCCTAAGAGCACCTGGTGCTGTGATTTTGACTTTCTACCCAAGACGCTCCTTTTTCCCGATTCATTCATAGATGATGAGTGAATTTTCATTTTTGAGTGAACTTTAACTTTTATGTCTTCAATCTGTAAAAGATTGTGTTGCTGAAAGCAGGTAAATTTAAGTTTTTTTGAGTTGTCCTTCTGACCGAATAGTTGCTGCACTGTGCCTGCAAGGTTTTTATATTTTTTCTCTTGAAGAGGTTGGTAAAAACATCTTTTTTTTTTCTAAATTAAGATTAATTTATGGTTCCTTTTTTCTGAATCATGTAGCCAGTAGCACTTATCATAACAAAAGTGAAAAATTTACAGCCAATCCATGTGATCGGTATCGGTGATCGGCACTCATGGCTGATCGGTATCGGTGATCGACGGCATAAAACCTGATCGGAGAAAACCTAGCCCTTTCTGCATCAAAAGCCTATAATCCAAACACAGATGGAACTCAAGAAACTTTATGGGGACTGAAAAAGAGATTTAAACTTTCACTGTTTACTCGCAAACAGTAGCCCTTTTTGTGTCATGGTACACATTGGCCTCATCCCCCCCCCAACTGTATTGCAGAGAAAGGGCGAACAAGCCATGCGATGGGGTACAGGTAATATGAGGACACTGTAGTTGTCAGTGATTAAATCGAAGTTTGGCTTGTTTTGAAGCTGAGGGAGACAACAAGTGCAGGTTCAGACATTAGATTTGTGGCGCTAATTGATACGGCAAAGCAGGCATTCAGAGGCCAGCAGGGCTAAAGCACCAAGCCAGTGAGTCACCTCTATACCAACCGCACTGATTAACAGGAAAATTACGCCCGAATAAATTCAAGCTAACAGGTAACAAAGGGGTTTCTTCCAGCTGACAAACCAAAAGCATTTTCAGGCACTGCAGTGCACTCACTGAAGTGATCAAAAGTTCAGCACTAAGCATATTCTCTGCTCTGGGCCCGAAGACATGTAAAAGAAAAGGTTCTACTCACAACTGCCCCTTCTGATGTGACTACGCCTGGAATTTCTGCAGAGCACAGCAGTATCCCTGGCAGACAAATCCATGACACTGGGATGGCAAAATCCTCACAGGAACCGGGTATCTGGCCCTCTGAACCAGAGATTGTTGGACTGCACCAATCCAGACACTCTTCAGGAGCTTTAATGTAGCAGTAACATCAAAAAAATAAAAAAATCCTCACTCCCAAAGACTTCTGTCTCCATTGCAGAGAACCAACGGGAAGCTAACAAAGCTAAATCACCAGGGCTGGCGTTCGCTTGCCGAATGGCCAGCTCTTTTGGAGCAGTCGAAGCTTTGGGATCAATTTAATGCCTCTGCAATAGCCTTGCAACTACTGTAGCATCATTAGAGCCAGGTCTAAAATGGCATGTGCAGAAATGAAAGGGCAGTGCTAACAGCTTCTCTGCTGGCGTAAAAGGTTACTTTTAATCACCAGTGAGGCATCCTCAACCCACCCCCCCCCCCATCACCACCACCACCACCACACCACCCCACTTCCCCGGACCACGGCCGTTTTCCTGCGCCGCCACCCTGCTCCTATTAAGCTTTGGGTCGTAGCTCCAGACAGGGAGGGGGAGCTAAACGCGGTCAGAACTTCATTAATTAAACTGTATGTTTGACCTACCACTGATGGATCAAGTGCTGAAAAGCCCCATCCACCATTCCTTATTCTCTTATTAGTTTCAAAAGCGGACAACTAGCAAGGCGATGTCAATGATAGGTGACACAATGGCCACATCAACCAATCGGAAGAGGAGGGTTTTACAACCAGTTCGAGACTACGAGGATTCCTGAGAGATCCAACCACTCATTTCTCTAATATCCTTCACTGTCCATTACTGACAGTCATCATTTACCATGCGTGCCTGTGCTGTGAAAGCTTCATCTCATTTTCAGCCTTACAGCCGCTCACGCCGTTTTCAGCCATTTCATTGAGTTAAACAGTAAATGGTCTCGAGCGTTAGCGGTTATAGGTTATAAGTTGTGAGCAACATCCACTGCTGCTTTTTTGTTGAGTGGGGAAATAATCAGGGCCGAGTATCAGCAAAGGCTATGAGCGAATTTCCTTTCCCGGCATCTGTTCTCAAACAGACGTAGCCTTGTCCATCATCATCAACCTCAGAACCCTACAGAATGGATACGCGAGCTCGCTTCAGAAGCAATCTCATGAATGTTACAGCTGCTGAACAGTAGGCACAGAGACAGACTGCAGTGCTTGCAAAGGTCACCTAAATCTCTTTAGCGGTCTCCAGCAAGGCAGACAACTGCAAAATGCAAAGAGCTACTGAAATAGCACCACCTCAAATCCCGAAATCGACTTGAACTACAGCCTCTGTACAAGGCTTGTAAGTATGCTGAATCCTTGTAAGAACTTGTACCGCTGCCCTCAAACCACTGTCCTTTTTTATTCCATCGTAAGTCAGAGCTGGCCTTTTCTTTATTTTTTTATGATGTGAGTAAAAGTGGGGGGGAAAAACAACTTTCTCGGCCTTGTACTAAAAACAACAGTCTGGCAATATTTTTACAAGGCTTGACCCTTGAGACTGCAATCTCTCATCATCTTATTCATGAAAGCATACACATTTCCATACAGCGCAACACCGACAGGGAAACGCACCGGAGGTTTCCTCATTTCTTGGTTTGTTTTTTTAAATTAATTCTTGTTTTACATTCAAGCTCCTTAACAGCAAGTGCGTGTTACTTGATTCAAAACTGCACAGTGCCCTTAAGGTGAAAATGGGACACACTCGCGCGGGAAAATTCATGCTAAAAACAATAGCTGCAGACGAGCAGCAGGTCTGTGTGCAATGACTGCAGAAGACCGAGGATTTCTTCTTCCACGATGGCCTGTGTTTTGCTTTCCCTGCTAAAGAGGTACACGCTCTAATGGCTATAGAAAAATGTGACGGGTAGGGATAAAACCATCTAAATTGCAGAATGTGAAAGGATGATAGCTGTGATTTAGTCTTTATCTTGTCAGAACCTATGCAGAGCTGGGATACGGCTGTCGGGGAGAAGGCCTGCCTTTTTAATTTCAATCTCCACTTTACAGTCAAAACAGCTTTATGGAATTTTTCACCTTAGAGATTCGGATTAAATACAGTTCAAGGCAATTATTATCAATCAAAAAGCCCTTTTCTCTTCCTGAAATAAAGAGAGGCCATATTGACATTTATCAGAGAGGGATTTTATTCTCAATTCCTCTCTCAGAAATGAAACCATGAAAACAAGACGAATTCTTATTAAAGACTCTCTCCCCCCTCCTCCTGCCGTATCTCCTGCGCTTCGGCTGTAGATTGACACCCATCTCGTCAACCATATTCCCAAGAATCTAGGTCAAAAACACATGAAAATTTCAGCAGTTGCTCTCCGATTGTGGCGAAGGCATTATGGCAGATGTTGCTGGAGGGGCCAATTCCTGCACAGATCTCCTCAGTGCAACCCCTGCAGAAAAGGATGCTGGGAAAATAACCGATTCACTAAGGCCCCTGCCCATACGTGCACAAGCATTTTTGAAAAAAAAAAAAAAAAAAAAATCTTTTCTATGCATTTTGGGCTTTGATCCACATACAAACAGTATTTTAGGTAACCAAAATGGAGATTTTTTTTTAAAAAAGCGACCTAAAGAGAAGATTTAAAAAAAATAAATAAATAAAATTCTGGCTTCAATGCATCCGTCAAATGATGACGGCAATACTCCATTCACACATGCCCACTGTTGCTTTGGGTATTGTTCTTCTCTATGAATATTCGTACTGTGATGTAAATTTTATCGCCACCTACTGGCCCTGCATGCTTGATTTGAACTTTTTTACTTGTTTTCTGGTTCTCATGTACGAAGATATTTCAAAAAATGAGGTCGCGTGAACAGAATTTCTGAGGGGAAAGTATCTGTTTAGAAAAATATCTGTATTTGTGGGGACATAGCTAAAAGCAAAGCACCTCTAAACAGGATGACATAAACTCTGCCACTACAAACAGTAGTTTGGCCCCTGCCGAGCCCTTGTAGCGAGATGGATCCCAGATAAAACAATCTCTGACTGGTCACAACACAAGGAAGCCATGCCCTCACGACCTATTCAAGCCATGCCACAGAATGGAGCACATAGTTTATCTTACTGCCATGCTGAGGCTACGAGAAAAAGATCCTGATCATTTCTCATCCATTTTACAGGGTTGCATCTCATTCATTTCAAGCATTAACCCTTTGAAGCGTGGAGTGAAATTTTGGAATTCTTTTTCAAAATTATCAAGTTTTTTACTATTTTACAACCCCACCGCGTGGAGTGTCACCACCACGCTTCATTTCTATATCTAATTGTTGCATTGAAACAATGTTAAGTTACAAGTATTATGAGTACTCATGGTGATTTTACACATTAAAGCAGATCTGTATTGATTTGAAACTTCATTTAAAAAATTGACGTGTTTGGTATCATTCGAAAGGGCATGCAATTATCTGTCTATCAATATTTACCACCCGGAGATGATAGTGGAATAGGGCAATCATGGGCGTAAAACAGGGTTTTTGCAGCCCCCAATATTCTCCTTGAACAGCACCGCGAATCGGGCCACGAACTGTGACGTCGCTCGCGGGATTATTGTGATACATAGGCTATCGTATGCGTATTTTACATCGCAGGCGAGAATACTTCGGGCTCACGAATTTGACATCCTATTTATCTCATGTCAGCATTGCATTATTTGGAAAATGGAAAAATAGCTTTAATGTTAGCCTATGGTTGGCAGACCATTCAAGTCAATGCGATGAGTAATTTGCTTGCAAGCATGCTAGCGCTTTTCACCATTAAATTAATTAATACAAGCATCTACAACAACAGTTACATGTGTGACTTTTACTCTACGAGTAAAAAGCGTCAGCATGCTAGCTTACAAACTAGAAATTAGTTGCATCATGACAAACCTCGAGAGCGATTGATAAAATGCTGACGCTAAAGTTAAGAACAGTGTCAGCTATTGGAATAGCAGAGCAGACACACAGACACACCTAAAGGACAAATTTAGTGTGTGGAAATGAAAAAAATGAATAAATAAACGGATTTAAGAAGAACAACACGTTGCTTGCCGCAAGCACAAAATTATTTATTCCATTGACTAGAATAAACTGTCAACCAGAAGCTACCTTCAGCAATGGTGAACGGCTACTCGCAGAACTGGTATAATGAAATATGGAAGGAAATCTGCTTCATCGCGACGCCAGAAAGCTAAATCAGCTGTGTGTGATGCAAAACATGTACCTCAAGGGTTGCATCACACCAATTTTCAATCATTTATGGGATAAATAGCGATTTTTTGAGCAGTAGGCAAACCCAAATCCACTCATTTGTGACGCAAAATAGCCGCCCACCAGTTCCACCGTCCGTGTTTGGGATTCAAGTAAAGTGTTCAGTGACCAATGGGCATAAAACTTAAGATATATCTTGATAATTATATGAACTATCAGTTTATTTTAGGTTTTAAGACCTTTTAGCTTCCATGAGGTGAAGTAAGGCGGACGTTTACACCCCAGGAGCTTCATCAAGGGATGTTCGACACTTCTGCTTGTCGCATGGAAACGAAAATCGAAGATAAGATATTACAGAGACGTCTGCTCTGCGTCATCAACAGCAAACTTTTTGATGATTTTAAATCTATTTATATAAATCTAGAGATATAAAACGAAACGAGGCCAAGGAATAAACAAATTACGACTGGCAGACAATAGTCGATGCACTCAAATTCCTTACAGTGCCCGTTTCCTACGGATTTCATCCTCAGAAAGGGGCAATATCCGTTCGGTCTTTCAAGGGATGTGTGCAAGTCTAAAGGGTGTTCAAAATGCCTCTTTTATTCGCCTCCTATTTGAGTGAACATCCAGAAAGTGTTAAATGAATCATCTCAATGACATGAGCTCTCCGTGGAGGTATAATTTGCCCATTTTCTGATTTCTCAATACATGTCTGCTTTAAAGTCTAAACCCCTCAGCATGTCGTGATGGTATTCTTCGGGAGTCTTGCGACCGGCCGAAAAGCAGCACGAAAGCGGATTAACCGCCGTCCTTGCTGAAACATGACTGATCACCAGCTCATTGTGCAGGGGCCCCATCTGTATTCCAGAGTACGATGGCGCATGGCAGGCTTACATATATATTTCCAGAATGAATCATGCATTGCACCCCACCGCACATTAACGACCAACGCCCTCCATTCGCTATTCCACCCCCGACTCCAGGCCAAAATAAATAAAAGGAACTGTGGGTGCCTGTGGTGACAAAGAGAATTTTGATTCCGCTGCATAGCATGGATATGAAAGTCAAGTGAAGAAATATTACTCTGGCAGGCTCCTCCTTCACCACCCAACAGTGAGGTTGGGGGACTGAGCCTTCCCATCATCCCTAAAACGGTCTCTGACAAATGATAAGAGTTGCCCAGTTTGTGCTAGTATGGTGATAGATTTCCAAAATATAATTTAAGAGCTTTTTTCTTGAGTCAGGTGTGCCCGGCCCATATCCTTGTCCAATCAACTGAGGAGTAAAAGGGCAATTAAATAATCATTCTTAGATGATGTGTCACCATCTTATAGGCCAAGAAAACTTATAGGAATAAATCACGGCCATTTTGCAGTCACGTGCACCTCCTCCAATTCGGGTTAATAAGGACAATAATATGAAGCTTAGCGAAAGTTCAGTCAGGAAGACTCTCTCTCTCGCACTCGTCAACCCTGTCTATTTGTTCATGCATGTTCACTCCTGATTCTCCGCAGACAATATCCAGGGCTGTCAATGAGCATTCAGCTGGCATAGCAGCAGATTGCTTCTATCCAACCAAGGCACACCTCAGTCGTGTCGCTAGCCAATCATTCTGTTGCCGTCTTTTTTAAATATGTTATTTTCTCCGCCCTAGTTCACCCATGCTGCCGCTCGCTGACCCTCCTCCGCCCCAACACCACCCTAATCATCAGACCTCCTGTTCCGCCGCTCCAACTTCACCAGTCTTCAGCCACCACCACCACCAGTGTCTGGACTCTTCGGGGGATTTCCTGCGGCTGCTCCGGGCAGTGCTCCTGATCTTCGAGTCTTCCCAAAGAGTCCAAGCGCCAAAGACTTGTTTCAATTATAAGCATGTTACTCCTTTATGCTCAAAAGATAATAAATATTTTCTTGATTTAACTTGAGTCTCTCCTGGTTGAAATAACTAAGTACAGCAAGTTATCAAAAAATTTGACTAGCATAAAGCAGTGTCCAGGGTAAATGCAGGCCTCATCTCAGAGTAACCAATATTGATACTTGCTTAAATAACATACTGCTTTAATGTGCTTTGAGTACCCAAATGCCGCTCAATTTCTACCCAAGTCTGAATCAACTACCATCATGTCCACTTCAAGCAGCCAACTCTTTTTTCGTCCCAAAATGGCTTTATTTGTCATTGTTATGTGGCATCGTGATAACAGCAACATTGGTTATAAAGCCGATGGTGATTTAATTAGCATGGGTTGGGTTATCATCTGTGAGGAAAAATCCTCAGTGCTGGAGGCTGGGTAGAGGCATGGTTGGGTTCTGGCTTTTGCGCGCGTTGATGGATTTTGTTTTGCATTTTTTTAAATAAAATAAATAACCTCCAGATTTTCTGAAAGTTGTTCTTTTTTCTCGTCCGTGCGCATAGCAACTGCCAGCTCTGCCAGCCGGGAAATAGGGGCACTGTGCAACCAATCAGGCATATCGGAGGAGAGAAAATCAGCAAGATATAAGGAAGCCAGTTTCTCAGGAATATGTATTACGATATATATGGCAACATCATGAACCTTCAACTTAAGTCAGACGTGCCACAGTTCAAGTCAAGCTTAATAAGCTGTTATACAAGGCCGGATCGGTGTGCGTGTTTAAAGCTGAAAAGCCAATGGATATAGGATATGGTGGTTATATATATATCCTTTCAGCAAACACCTATTTGAATTCTGCTTTCTTAACATCCAGAATAATACATAAACACTGTGCTTATGAACACATGAGTACTGGAATCATTGAACGCTTAACAAGCCAGTGCCAGTGCATGACTAATGAATGGAAACATACAGCTTAGCCGTCCGATATGTGACATTCAGAGACCATTATCATCCAGACACATATTGATGCCAGAAACTCCACACGCGCAGTTTCCAGCATCAGCAGATTGTTATTGCTTATTATTTTCGTCCGTAAAACACAAGCTTGACCCTAATTCTGACTGATGCTAGAGCTGCCTGTATTTCATTAAAATCATTCACTGTCATAAAATATCCAGAAAATCAGCTTGTCATCCTAAGGTATGCTAGATGAAAACCACAGTAAGAATAGAGGCTGCTTTCCCCACACAGTGTGAATTATGAGTGGCAGATAATTATTTTTTTTCTAAAATAGTAATTCAAATAAGTGACAAAAATAAATAATTCAAATCATATTCATGTACGTTAAATCACAGCACTTGCTGTTGACATTTGGAAAAAAAAAAAAAAAAAGGTGTCAAATAGTCAAGAGTGATTATCAGTGTGGAGTGACAGGGCCTAATTAAGCTACACCTCATTGTTCCCAGGTACAAGAGGCCGTTTCCATAGCCGAGAGCCGCGGATTCGACCGGTGTGCGCGCCCTGTTCGCACTCCATGCCCCGGGGCTTAGCTCGGTTTTGCGGATAATACCTCCCAGGACATGCTTGCACGTGCATTTATCAAGCTGCGGCTGCTTGTTCGATCTCCCCATGCATCTACAAGGGTATCACCCGATAAACAAAAACAATTACAATGCAAAATTCCGACCCAGTGAATCCACACTGGTCGCTTTTCTGCAGAGGGCTGACAACAGGGGCCGACTCCAAGCCCTCAAGCCTTATTGCATGCTTCCCTTCCTCTGTGCGCGTATAACAAACTGCAGCTCTCCGCCACCGCGAGCAACAGAGACTCATTACGACGTGTAATGAAGAGTGAGAAACAAAACGACCTCCACTTTCGCCGCTTTTTTTCAATGAAATTGGGCTCATCTGGTAATGAAGGTCATCACTGTCATGGCTTTGCCTGCAGTTTGTGGGCTGAGCTTATATTAGAGGGTGAGAGAGCGTGCACCCAAGTCCTCATTATTACAGGACTGGGAGTATTTGCCCGAGGCAATCTGCACACCTCCCCCCTCCCCTCCAGCACAGACTTTCCTCTTTAAGGAAACACGCAAACACGAGCTCCACGCGTAGCTGTCCCGATTCTTTCATCCTCTGTATCTTTATAAGGGTGTGAGCAATTATAACTACCGCAATACAATATTCCTCTCTTTTTAATAAGAGAAGGGGGAAACCATGGCATTAGACCATATCACCATTACACGAGCCGATCGCTATTTCAAGTGGACTGATGCAAACTCCACGGGGTCTCGTCATCGCTTTGCAGTGCTTATTACTCATCTCAACAGTTAACAGATTGTGCCTTAATTGGAAATCCCACCAGAAGCCTTTGCAGTCATATTGTAAAATTATCAACGCCTTCTGAGGCCAATATTCCCGCTGGAATTCCAGGAGGGAGAACAGGTGATGGGCTTTATAGGAATTTATAGGAATGTGCTGTGCAACGAAATAGAGCAATAAAGCGTGACGCCTCGAAGAGCTGAACCACAGGATATGTTTTACTGCAGCACATTAATTAGCAATATGCACGGAAGAATGCCGAATTACCTACGATTAATCAAAATTAGAAATACAATTAAAAAGAGAAGCACCTTGAGGAGTCAATGGATCACTTTTTTAGGGGGGACACACACTGAACCGTCTCTCTCTGAGACACATCCTCCATTTTCTCATACCCGTGTTTCGTCATTCAAAAATTAGACAGGAAAAAGTCAGAGACCCAGAGATCCATTTCCCTTTCGGTATTCATAGAAAGTTGCACACAATATTGACATCAGAGATTACCAGGTGACTAGTACATACTGTCAACAACAAGTTATTCAAGTCATTTAGCTCCTAGGTTTAGTTCTACAGTGGAACTCCTGTGTTTGGGTTGAATTCTACTGCAGTCATTAGACTCCTACATTTGGGTTCAGTTTGACAGTGGCCATGTGACTCCTACGTTAGGGTTTAATATCACCGAGGTCATTTGCCTCCAACATTTGGACTTAGTTTCACTGTGGTCACCAGCCTCCTGTGTTTGGGTTGAGTTCCCCTGTAGTCATTTGCCTCCCATGTTTCAGTTTAGCTCCTCTAAAGTAAACTCCTCCATGGCATGACCAGAATTCTTTTCGTAAATAAAGCCTTGCTCCTTTCTCAATTTCCCCACCACCGACGTCCCAGGAACAATCTTCGAGAGAAGAGGCAGCTCCACCATTTCGAGCAGAGTGTCACAGGCATAAGGGCTCAGCTAGTGATACCAGCCGCAGCCATGGAAACATAAAACCGTTCGGCTTAGCAAAAGGGCAGCAGATGCTTCTACATGCAACTATCATGAGGAGGCCTTAAAACCTTAGCTGAGCAGCACTATCTCACAAACCCTTTCCCTTTGTTCACAACTTCTCTGCTTTCTGCATCTCTCTCCATGCTTCCTCGCACAAAACCAAAAATCAATTCAACCAATAGATCACAATCGCAGAAATTCATAAATTGAGGCACAAACATGCCATTTCCATGGAAACCCTACAGAGGGATCAGCTTGGCTCTTCTGACAGGCATTGCACATTCAATAGATAGGCAGCACTAACATTGCAAATTAGGACCTTGAGAGTCCCCAGCACACACTCTATACACGCAGGAGGCCGTCCCAAAAAAGAGGGTGGAGAGCCAATGTAGAGCAGAACATCTAAAGCAGGTGATGGAGTTGAGAGTTAGATGCCGGGACAGGCAGGCGCAATTTGCAGGGCGAGATGGCACGGTCTTTCATCCACGGCCAATTATTGTCTCCCTTTTCTCCTACGCAGCGATCACGGTGAATTGGTCCATGTATTCGCGCGTCATTCTGAGACTGCTAAATCACGGCACTGTCACAGGGGGAAGCGTCCTGTTGAAAGCAACGGGTCGGCAACTCACTTGCCCTCCCTTTAGCTGGGGGAAATGGCGCCGCAGCCTCAAGAGGCCGGGTGCGAAGCTGGCGGCGGAACCAGAGAAAACAGGAAGGCTGGGGAGTTACCGTAATTTGCAATTGCACAGCCATCAGCCTTCTAGTAAGAAACGGGTGAGATTGCTCACAGCTCCTGCTCCACAGTCATCTAGAGGCGGCACAATGCTTCTTTCCCCAGCAGCCTCGGGATCTAGCATGCAGAACTGACTAGGATAGTTTCTTTTTGGGGGTACCAGTCAGAGGGAGGTACATAAATACTTAATGTGTTCCCATGTTGCAGAAACAGAATATATTCCCTGCAAGATGGCATGAAATTTTAAAGGTAACATCATTCACGAGGCACAAGTCAGCTTGCATACATATCTAATAGCTATGTGCCGAAGATATCCAGCAGTAATATGGGAGCGGTGACCCTTGGTTGAATTTATTAAGCTGCTGTATGCTGTTAACCCCACTCCATACGCGTGTGTAGTCAAGGCCTCTGAGAGCAGCTCCAGTCCATCATTATAAACCCTCCTTCCTCCATCAAAACGCACCACCCCCCCGACTCCAACATACTGCAAGGGATCATCACATCAGACCCTTAAACCCCAACCTGGCCCCTGGATTCTATCCTCTCAGATAACGACCCGAACAATTACAGTACCTATCAGCCAAACAGTCCTCACTAATTACTCCCAGGTACAGAAAAAAAATTGTGCGCCTGCTTGGCAGAACATGGCCAAAATTGAACTTAGATTTTCATATAAATGCATGTAAAATATGGAAAGAAGTAAGCCTGTACGAGCCTAGTGGCCCATCGGGCCAGTGCTTAACCCCCGTTTCCATGGCATGAAGCGACTAGGAGTATTACTACTCCCCCTGGATGGGATGCCAATCCATCGCAGGTACTCCCCCCAGCTCTTAGACAAGTTTCCCTGCCTATTTGCTGGTACCCATTTATACACCTGGGTGGAGTGAGGCGTGGAGTGTGGGAGTAAAGTGTTTTGCCCAAGTGTTTTGCACCGTGGCCGGGGCTTGAACTCAGGACCTTACGATCTCAAGTAAAGCCTACTTGACCACTGCGCTACCGCGTCTCCTGTAAAAAAAAAATTTACGGACACATGACAGACAATGACTGCATCTAACCACAACATAAGCACGATTGGTCTCAAGGTCAAATGGGCTTAAAAGTAGGAGAAAAAGAAACGTTCTAGGCCGTTGAGGACAGAGATTTAATTAACGGTTTCACTGAAACCACAGACACATCACCACCAACAGGTGGGGTCCAGTACTGCATCTGGACCTTCACATTCCTGGTCAAACTGCTTTATACGCGTGACTGCCTGGCTCTGGCATTGGCCCCGGAGCCACGAATCGGGCCCTGGTCCTCCAGGGGGTATAACTATTGTTAATGCCCCCTGAGCCCCTCCTGCCTTCCCTCCCACGGAGAGCGAGTGTTTGTGATGAATCTAACGTGGAGAAGCAATATCCATGCCCAGGCAATGATTCACTCATTGATTTCTCTTGGATCTATGGATGAAATCACTCCAAGCACATCCAATTAAACTGGCCTGGTGTAATAATATACAGTGTGACAGTGTCATCTGCTCTGGAAACAAGACTAAACGTTGCAGTGACTTTTTCAAAGACCTTAAACAGTCCCATTTTGTCAGGCAGATGCAAAATAGCACTGAATACCAATATAAATTAACATGTGTTGATCATATGCAAGGTTAAACAGGTCCTGACATAAAACTGACACTGATACACAGTATAGGAATCCCTCAGCCATATGGGACATATACTGTGGAGAGTATGTGACATTAATACTGCACTAAGTATTAAATATATTGATTTTGCTACCCACTGCAATGTGTTGCATCTCAAAGTTATACCTTTAGCAGACCAGCAGCATGAATAGGACTGAAAATACACTTCTACTCTGAATTCAGGGAATAAATAAATTACTGACAGAATAATTGTATATTTCCAACAGCAATGTCAGATAATACATACACAAAATTAACTAAAAGGCAAGACAAAGGAAACTTGTCTCACCCCACCCATGGCTCAGGATCCACTCTAAACCCTGGCATGCATGTCTACAGAACTCAGTGCTGCAGTGCCCTCTACTGTCTGCACTGAACACACATTGCATGCCTGAGCAGAGACTCATTCTTGCTCACCCAGCAACGTTTTCCTGAATGAATAGGACAGCGCTGAGCCAGTTGTTTTTTTTCTTCTTCAAAACAGCACAGAGGAAAGTTAAAACAGTGCAGCCATTTTATCCATCTACACTCTTACTACCCTCACAATGACATTACATCATCAGATTAAAGGCATAAGCCACATTAGGTAAACGTGCTCAGTTCCGGCTAAAGTCAAAATGCTAACACTATTTGGACATGGCTATCTGGCACTGATCATTGGTGGGAGCTAGCGGTGCTAACAGTTGCCCTTGTGAAAAAGCAGGCATGGACTGGGAAGGCTTGATGGTAAAACTCACACTGCCATCGGCAAACCACATTTAAACCTCTCTTAATGTACAACTACATGAGGTTGATGCAGCTGCCTTGATAATTGTGCAAATTTTCCATCCCATCTTTATTCGCTGAAAACCAGGGGTTTTGATCCAGGGACTCTCATCCAGGCTTAGAGTTTCAAAGATTCCCAAACCTGTACATAGCTAATGCATATAGTCTGGCCAGAGATGCCCTACAGCGGAGTTTCTCAACCTTGCTCCCGAAGAACCCTGCCCAGAACATTCTACCTGTCTCCCATACTTATAATACCAGAGACAGCTGATCAGCTCATTAGAGGAGCGCTTGATGAGTTCAAACTGGGTGCGTCAGATCACTCAGTTTTGGATACAGTACCCCACAATGTTTCCAAAAACCCCACAAGGCCCGCTAATCCCCATCTGAAACCCAAAGCCTAATCCAGTTTTCTCTTGTTTACAGTGCAGAGCATCTGCAGTTGGGTTAGACTAAAGCCATTTCTGTAATGGGTTCATTCATAAACATGACCTACACTGGATACGGGAAACGTTCGCTGCAATTATCAGCAGTTATTTAAGCCGTAGGATATTACAGGAATCACCTTGTAAAGAAGAGCTTTGAGATAACGTTTTGAAAAAGGTCAAATTCCTCATCCCATTACAATGATACGGACTGCCATTGATCATTAATCAGCTTTAAATTCTGGGTGGCACAGGCCATGCGAATGATATCATTCTGCGAATGACACTGAAGCTTTGATTTAGGGAGTTCAAACATGGTCCTCCTGACATGGAACAGAGGAAGAAAAGAACGGAGGAGGGCCCGGGACATGAATATTTCAAGTGAGCCACTGCTGGCCTTTGTGAGAGGATCAGGCAGCCGACAAATTAAATAATAATACAAACAGAGCATTGCGGAGGGGACTCGAGTGTGGTGTTATCTCTGGGTCATCTGTCAGAGATTTGGTGCAACAAGGAGCGGAGCAGGCGAAGAGAGGATAAGGCCCGGACAGTTCTATCATTCATTACAACTGCACTGCGATCTGAAACACACAGGCAGACGGGAGACCGTTCCTTCATTCAACCGCGCTCTCACCGCAATATGAACGATACTTAACGCCGTACGCTCTCAAACAGACATTACACGCAAGCGCACACACGCAATCACAGCAAACCAAACACAGAGTAACTCTCAACAAACCCCAAGTGGCACCAAAGCATTGCAACACTGCCATATGTGCTGCGACTTTCTAAAACTACAGGGTCACAGCAGGGGAGAGGAAATGTCACACAGGAAACCCGGTGCTGAAAATGTGTGGTGCTACGCAGTAAATAAAGCCTTGTTTTCCTGCAGCCAGATTTGCCAGAAAGCGAAGAGGCAACGCCAGCACTCAGCACATCCCATCGCCTCATTTTTCTGGGCCATTAAAAACTAACACCGCAACTGGCGAAACCATTTCTGGAAAAATTAGTCAGACGACCATTTCTGATTCATCTCACACCCCTGGGAGAGAAATTAAAACCGGAGTTTAAACATGAAATTCAAAATCAAGAGCAAAAAGTATGAACTACTGCGCTATCATTAGCATAATCTGTCAGCCAAATCAAAGCACTCCTGAAAAAAAAGTTGGTGAATCGTGTAACTGCCAGGAAGGAAGGAGTTTTTCAGCTTTTTATCGGTGCGCTCATTTAATTGACCCTATTTGCGAGCTTTCCTGAATTGGGTCAGGCATCAACAGCCAGTAATGTGCTTTGGAGACCAAAAGAAGCTGATGGGGCATTTCCCCTGTTTTATTCTAGACTGTTATCCAGACTAAGGGGTTAATTTGATTATACCAGACATAATAACAGAGCAAAAGCAGCAGGGGGCCACTTTTAAAATACATAAACAAACTGGGGGGAAAAAAAAAAATCTGTTCTACTTTGCACAAACCTTATCACTTTGCCCCAGTGCAAGAGCGCTCTCTACTGGCTGACCAAAGCCTCAACACCAGAGTGAATGAATTTGCTCTGCAACTGCATGAATGCCACGCCTGTTCCTCACAGTTAGAACCAGCAGCACGGTGGTCACATCCGGACACCTAAAATCCCACCTTCATCTGACCACCAACACCCCTCTCCCCCTGTCTGTAAAAGACAGCACTTTCCAGTTTTACTCAGCAATGACTCAAGCCGAATCAGAACCATATCCAGGTTGTATTGCTCCCTTCACCTGTAGCAGCACACTTCAAATCCCCTCTTAAATCACCACCCTCGCCCACACCAAACATCCAACCGCGCAAAGCAGCAGTATAGAGTACGCCAAAAGCAGCGAGGGACTGCTACTTCCCCCAGATCACATCCTACACCCCACATCTAAGGGCAGGCACACAAAGTTCCCCGTCTACCGCAGGAGGACAGTTGCCATGGGGACGACCGAATGCCCATTATACAGTCAGAGCAAGGCAGAGCGACTGAAGCTCGTTCAAACAGAGCACATCGCTCGCTCACTCCCACAAAACCTGGCTGAGGACGGGTTTGCCTGGGGAACTTTCTGGCACCACAGAAGCTGCGGAATGCATGCTGACGCAAGACAACTGTGGCAGGCAATGAGGGTGACGTGCTTCTCTTGCCTATGGGCTAAGTGTGATGGATGGGGCAAGGCTTCGTGTGACGGATGTGTCAGAGAGGAGGGGGACGGTCAGCTCCAATCATACATCCTGCCTCGATGTCAGACGTGATCTTTTAAAATGTCACTAAATCCTACTTTCAACTGCTCCAGGAAAAGATGGACAGATGAGTCGAAAAATAATAAAACTGAGCCCATTTCACATGTATAGTCGCGCAGTTGAACGGTTGTAAGAGAGGGAGGAGTATATGGTGTTTGTCTAGGCTGACCCAACCGAGAACTCCATGGGCACGAGTAAGAAAGTCTAAATTTCACTAACGATCACCATGGCATTAGTGCAGGTCCACCCCCTTCCAGACATTCATGTGTGTTCTCATCTTCATTGCAATATCAAAGACTAAGGCTGGCGATTAATAATGAGATTTGATGTTAAAATGCTGACGAGATGTCAAGCTAGCGATGAAATGTGTAACTCTACACTTCCAGATCCAGCTGTATTGATTTTTGGCTCTGATCCATCCATCATCCTCGTCGGCGTTCTGCATAACTCGACAGGTGGTTACGAAAAGACGTGCGGTGCTAGTGCGGTATAACCGCATGACCCTGTTCGGGCTCGTCTCGAGACTCAAAGGGTCAACCCAGTCGGATTTCAAAACCTCACAAGACGCTCTCGCCGTGCCTAGTGGGAAAAGCACTTATCGCATCAGAAACAGGCATGCTTGGTGCAAGTTAAATTTTACTTCCTGATATGATTTGACTGGATACTGGCCCATTATCATTGATGTGCCCCTGCCAATCCATAATCAGCTGATGGAGTCTCACTGGCCTTGGCATTAGGCCAATGCCTCTGAGGCAGATTGGTATAAATGCAACCCGCTTCATTAATGTCCATGTCAATCATCCACTTTTCTACATGTCTTTATTTTGAGTTCTTATCTCTGCCGTCATGTTAAGCCCAGTTCACACTCGACTCAAAATTCAACACATAGCATCCAGATACTCTTTTCAACATTCTCTCAACAACTCAGCAAGCACCGGCATCAGATATTCCGAGGTGGGTAGTTCTCAGTGCTATAACTCCTCTCAGCAACACTCAAAATAGGTTTCATCACATCTCTAAACTTTGGTCTGACCTGGCCTTTATAAAGCCTCCTTCGCTTGCAGAGGATGTGACTGTTAAATATATATTACTCTCATACTGAAAACTATTTATGAACTTCACTCCAGCAAGTTCATATTTGTGCAGTTGGTTTAGGATTTATTTATTTATTTTTTAATATTTTTTTTCTCCAGGGCATGTGAGGTGGTTGAGTGGTAAAGTGCTAAGAAACGGTTGCACCACTGATTTGTAGCACCAATGTTATCGCCGTGTTAAGAGGCAATAGTTTTTGATAAGGTCGGGTGATAGATTTGCGCCTCCTGGTGAGTCAAATGGAAACAAAGCTCTGCTAACTGTGCATTGCGATAGAATTTCAGTCATTAGCCTGACGTATGACGCTGCTTTTTGACATGGCCTGTAGCATGCTAAGCTAACAGCAGGTCCACGGGGATTCTCACCAGCACAGCACCCATCGCCCGTCTCTTAAACAGCAGCAGTTTTATCAGCCTGGATATATGATATAATTAATAAGGGAGAGGAAATGAGGAATTAAGCCTGGCAGCTCGTTCGGAGCAGGAGCCATCCGATGGGATGGGCGTGTGGACGGGGATCCGCGGCGCACTCCCCCTCTCTCCCGGGTACTGTTGTGGCTGATGCGTTAAGCGCTAATCTCACCCTTCGGGGACGTTTGGCGCCATTTTAATTGTACAGCAGGAGGAGCTCTCATTAACATACACACACCAGTGCCCCTGTGCCAATGACCAGGGGTGTGTGGAATGTGGAGGAGTGAATGTGAGGGGGGCTCTCTAATGTGCCAACCACAGGGCAAGGGGGTCATTACAATGTACCGAAAACACACAGACTTAGGCGCACGTGCACAGACACACACACACACACACACACACACACACAAACAAACGCACACACAGTATAACCATACACATGCATGCACACACATATACACTCACAAGCATACTGGCAATAACCACACTCTCTCTCGCACAAACATACCCATATGACACGCCCTACACACGCGCATGCCCTGACAGTCAGCTACCCACAAACATGCTTGCACACTTAAACTTTACGCACACTCTCACTCGCGCGCACACACACACACACACACACACACACACACACACACACACACACACAGAGTCCCAGAGCCAATCTTAGCGGGGCTGAGACAGGGGACTCAGTGCCACAGGCCATTCCGGCAGCCATGTCCCGCTCAGATGGCCAGTTGCTCGGTGCCCTCCTGTGCCTCCTCGCCGCTGTGCCCCCGAACGCCAGCCAGATCATTAGCGCCACAGATCCATTAAGCGCCAGTCATGTGCCGCCGGTGCGGTCAGAATGGCCAGTGCGGACGGGGGAAAAGCCCAGGGCTCCAGGCTGGCGAGCCGTCGCCAGCCTCTCTCGCTCTCTCCATCAGAGTGCCTCGACTACCCTCGACGCTGAGGCAACGCTAATTTCGCATCCATGCCGTGCTATTTCTGTACCTGCTTTGAGTGCATTCTGAACCCGAACTGCTCTCTAATCCATTTGCTACTTAAAGCACCGTGCCCTCGCTCTCCCACTCACACAGGCTACAGCTCTTAGCAACGTCGTACGGGCTCTTGTAAAGCTGCTGTATATACTGGGTACTGCACAGCGAGATGTAGATCATCTGTTGGGAGTGCGACGATGGTAGGTCTCAATGAGCTTCTGTGTGAGGCTGCCTTCACGCCCCAACCAAACACACAACACCCCCGCCAACGCTCACCACTCCTCGCAAAACGGACGGCGTGTCAGGTGCACTGGCAGGTTATATCAGGCACAGCCATTCGGAGGAGCTTTAATTGTGTCGCTAGGGAGCCTCCCAGTCCAAATTGTCAATTACAAGATGCAGCGGTTACAGATGTGCAGGAAAATCTGAGGCGTTTCACTGAAATAGCGCTGACTGCAATCAATGTGATGCGGCGGTAAGCTGAGGGACGTGGAACACGGCCAATAACATGGTGTGTGTGTGTGTGTGTGTGTGCGCGCGTGTGAGTGTGTGCACGCGTGTTTATGCGAGAGAAAGAGTGATAGAGAGAGCCCATGTCCAGATAGGAAATGCACCGATATCCAGCCTGCCGTACTCGCTTTGGCACCTCAAACCGCACTACTTGGGTTCAAACCAACCTGTATTTACATGGTGCTGGCTGTCACCAGGGTTACAATTTTTTGCAACAAAGAAATGCGTTGTACAAAACTCAAAAAGGGTACAATTTTTAACTCTGAGCTCTTGCGCTGAGGTGTCTGGTTACAAGTATTTATACAGTCGCATCATTTTAAATGGCTCTAATTTCAAGACCGTTCACTCCATATGGATGTAAAAGCTTCCAAATTAATGTTCCAGCTCTTATTTGAGGGTATTTACATGCATACTGAGTGAACCATGCAGGAATTATGGTGCTTTAAAAGTTTATCGCTGTCCAAATACTTCAAAATACCTCTGTATAAGTTATCCTCAGTCATCTGAAACAAAATATAATGTGTAGGATAATCAAGCATTTGCCTAGAATTCAAAACTTGGAGAGGAAAAATGAATTCATGCACATGATGGGAATTTCTTACTTCTTACATCTCCTGATGTATTGATATTCATGCAAAACTATTTCCAGTGTAAACGGGACTGTAATGCCGATCGGCTGAGGCGGATTCATACTAACGGACTGTGCCGGTACAGGCTGTTCCAACTTTACTTTGCCTGTGGCCGTAGTGAGGTTAATAAAGAACTTCACCTTCAAATGGGGGGCTGTGAAAAAGTGGGAGCCAAGCCTACGGTCTGCTTTAATGCTGCCCCAGACCCAAAGCAGGGAGCTGTTAAAATGTCCTGAAAATACAACCCCTCGCTGGCTAATCACAGGTTGCAGGCCCAGATTAGAGCTGGACTCCCCTGTCGCTAGCCTGGCTGCGCTTGATGATAAAACTTGGGCTCGGATCCCATCCGTGGTCAGGAAAGATGAAACGGGGTGATAAAACTTCCTGAACCCCCTGCCTCCTCCACCCCCCCCCCCCCCCAAAAAAAAGGCAGCCACTGGATGATGACAGAAAGCCCAAACAGTGGCGTCACAGAGCCTCAAAACGACCGTCTGAGCTGTACAAACATGCCAGTCTTCAAGTCCCACTTACCTACGTGTTTGCGCTCAGAAAAGCTTTAACCAAAGTCAAACAAAAGCCCAAAACTTCAATAAAGATAATGGCGGGTGTTTAAAAAAGGCCGTGTCGAGGGCAGCGCGGCCTCCATTTTCAACAGGACTAGAGGGCAGAAAAACAGCAGGTGAACACGGACCATAATACACTGGGCCTCTTTAATAAAACATGCGCCGACGGAGGGAAAGGACAGAAAAACGATCAGCGAGCGCTGCAGCTCCTGGTGAGAACCACCTCCTGGCAAGCAGCGCGGTCTCATTTGCACAATGCGCTGCCCATTTTTCAGGCTTCCATTCGTCGTCACTTTGCATGGCAAGAAGTCGTTCGCAACCGGTTGCTGAGCGAAAGAAACAAACAGAAATAACACCAAGCCGACTGGGCCCAGAGCTCCATTGGGCACCTCTACTCCACTCAAACAAAAGTCGAAAAAGCTGATGCTGTAAAGGCCGCTCGTTTCCATGCGCGAGCCTCTCCCTGTAGGCCTGGATTTCAGAGCAGATGAATCAGGCCGGAGTGAAAAGAGGCCTCGCTCGCATCGATACGGGAGTGATCGAAATGGCAGCAGTTTGTGGAGAGTGGAGAAACACCGCAGTCGGAGCAGCAGGGTCGGCGGGTCGAGAGAGAGCTGTTAAAGCTGAAGTGAAGAGACCAGGCTCATTCTGTGGCAGAATGCCCGGCAGCCAGGGAACACGGTGAAATCTCTCTCGTACGCACACAGTCGATCTTGTGAGTTTCCGACATCTAAACTCTCTGTAAATGCAGACAATCGGGCTGGCTCATGCAGGCAGACTCACTCACCATAATACTATCACCATTACCAACACAATAAAAATCGCTGTCACTATAACCATCGACAACTATTACAATCACCAACCTTCTCACTACCACTCGCACTATTGCTATCACGATCACTAACACGATGACAATCATTATCACTCACACTAACACTATCACATCAATATCACTAACATTCAAACTCTCACTCTTCCAACTACACTGAATCCCACTTTCTAGATCCCACGCAGTGCACATTGTGAGTATTCCCTTGCTATAACTGATCAGTGAATGCTGTCATCCAGTCATTTGACAGGCCTAATGTCACAGTTTTTTAACCACCTATTCAAAAAACCAAATCAAGAAAAATAAAAAAATTAAAAAAAAAGAAAAGGTTCATTAGTAAATCCATTGGCGGTGTCATGGCTGGGGGGGCGTTAGGCATGAATATTGATTCTGTTTTGCGAGGCGACGTCCTGAATTAGAAATGCCCCGACTGTTTACTGTGCTCGCAGACGCTGGGCCGCGAGACTCTCCATTGGCGAAGTCGCCCCTCTGCCCCGCGCCTCTCCAGTCAGTCCGACGCTCCTCAGACCTCTGAGCGCACTCCCCGGCCCAAACTAATTCATCCCAAGAGCCTCAGAGACAAATTAAAGCGCATCGCTGGCAGAGAGACATGCTGTAGAGCTGGCCAGCAGCTCGCTAAAACACTGCTCCACCAAATGCCTTCTTTCATTTGTATTGAAAGTTCAGATGCAAGCGGCGGCGGCGGCGCTGCTCCTGGTCCAGCGGTCGATGAGATTAATGATAAACACAGCCAAAGCTCTGCATAATGCATGTTTAATTTCATCATACAGAGTCAAGTCTTTTGCATGTACACCAAATCTAATCGGTGTAAGAAAGGTTGGCTGCTTTTAAGGACTAGGCACACAATCAGCGAACAATGATGACATTTTAACTAGCGGTGGAAAGTCAATGTGGAAAAAATCAAATTCCTCTGAATGGAATTCCTCCACTTTGTTCCAATAACTTGGTTTCTCTGCACAATACACTTCCTCAGTCAGGACTTCAAACTGATTAATAAAATTGGCCAGAAGAGTTTATAGGTAGAAGAAACATGGCATGGCTATAGGGCTACTTTCTGACAATGTAATCAGAAAACAAGCTTTTATGAGAATTTGTTTCGTATGTATTGGTGTATAGTTTTATTGTATTGTTGCAAAACAGGCTGATATGAACGCAGCACTCCAGGAGGCAATGCCAGTCTCATGTTACACAAGAAGCACAACAATGTAATGACAGAAAGCCGACTAACTGGGAGACTCCATTCAGTGTAATCAATCTGTAAACTAGCGGCTTGTAAAACCCTGAATGGGCCTAAATGCTCAGTACTGGGAATGATACTTCCCTGTGGGACAGAATAATCATCAGTAGGTGAGGAATAAAGGAATTGGACGCTGATGGAGTAGACCAAGCTTTCTATTCTTTCCGCAGAGCAGGCAACGCAAGAATCACTTCTCATGATGCGACTGAAGTCGGTGTTTATTTCCCCTGATGAGTAAAACCGGAACAGCTTGTAAATGTGCAAACTCGACGCTTTACCCAAATTATAGAGACAATTAAGATGCAATGTGAGGCAATTAGACTGGAGCGGAGTGAGGCTTTCTAGGCAGGAGGTTAGCTGTGGCGCAGTGGGTTATGGAGTTTAGGTCTAGTAAATCAAGTCATAGAGGTTAGCAGTAGTGAGGCGGTTATGGAAGTTAGCACTGGTAAAGAGAGGGATAGAGGTTAGCAGAGCTAAAGTAAGTAATGACAGTTACCACTGGTGGAGCAAGTTAGAAAGGTTATTCTTAACAGCCTGTTACGGAGGTGAGCAATAAAGCAGTGTGCTATGGAGGTTAGCACTGGTAAAGCAAGTAATGTAGGTTATGAGTATCCCAGTAATTATGGAGGTAATCACTCGTGAAGTGAGTTATGAAGATTACCAGTAGTGCTGTGGGGTACAGGGGTAAGCTCTGGTAATGCGAGGTATGTCGGTTAGTAGTGACATTGTGTTATGGAGGTTGGCAGTGGAGGTTAGTACTGGTAAAAGAAGTCTGAAGGGTAGCAGTAGCACCGTGTGTAATTAAGTTCACTTTTGGTAAAGCATGTCATGAAGGTTAGCACTGCTAATTCAAGTTAATCTCTTCAATCCAAACCCCAAGATTTTCTGACGGATGTTCTGTGGCATGCCGTCAGAGGAAAAGATTTCTCTCACCTTTTAATGCATAATTGCGCGCATATTCAAAATGTTTTAGGCTAATGAGAACACACTAAAAATGGGAAACATTTTCGTAACCATATCGAATTACGTGCATTGGCAAAAAATGGTGTCACTCATAACCCTGGCCAACAAATGTGCCGTTTTATGAGCTACAGAATTAACTTCAGAATCTTCATAAGAATATTGACATATTGATATGTTATGTCCTCATTAATGTGGATAGGAAAATGCCGGATAACTTTGATATACAAAGAACAATAATGCCACCTTAACACACACGTACCTGGATATTTTTGAAAGTGGATATTTTTTAATGCGTTTTTGACCTGCTGTTTATATGTAAACGTTTTCATAAAACTGAGATTTTTTTTAAACAAATTCTTAAGTGAAGACTTTCTGAAATGTCAGTTTGTGTGTATCCGCATGGACATGTAAAATGGAGCTTTTGCAAACAGTGATGTCACAGCTCATTTCATGCAAGCCCACTGTTGCGATGTGTGTAGTTCTTTTCTAATATCATACTGGTAAATGCAGACCTTATCGCCACCTACTGGCTGGGAATACTTGATTTGAGCATTTAGAGCAGGGGTGTCAAACTGACCCGTAAACAGGCCAAGGGGCTGCTGGTTTTCACTCCAACAATGCAGAAGCGCATCTGATACAACTAATCAGTTGTGCAGGCCAAGGTCAGTTGATTAAATCAGTGCTTTCAGGCGAGCTTCTGCTTGGTAGGATTGAAGACCTGCAGCCTCTTGGCCCGTTTACAGGTCAGTTTGACACCCCTGATTTAGAGTCATTGTTGTGTTCTCCTGTGGATGAAAATATTATCTTAAATGGGGTTGTGTGAACAGAATTGGTTTTTTTTTGTTGTCATAAAATAGGCAGAAAAATATCATTTTAAAAAAATATCCTGGTACCGGTGGACAGGGCCAAGAACAATTGGCCAGTCGTTCAAGTGATTATTCTTCACAAATGAGCAAATTAATGTTTGGTTACTGATTAGATGCGAGGTGGGGCAGTCCCACACTTGCAGACAACGTGGAAAAGTAATTCATTTATAAAATTACAAGTGTTTCGACACAAGCCTTTGGACATAAAAGGATTGAGGGATTCAATACCCATCGGAAGACCTGAGTCAAAACTGTTGGTAAATAAGGAAATCAATAATCATTGCAACGTGGCTATGGTCCCTCTCTCCTGTAATTAGGAAAAGCAAATGGGAGCCAGTTTGAACTTATCATGCATTTTAAAGTGAGGTTACTGAAGGGTTTTTATGCCTCTGACAGCTGGGCACTAAAAATTGCAGGTAGAAGAGGTTAAGGAGCTTAGCAGTGCTAAAGTGAGTTATGGAGGTTAGCAATCGCACAGCACATTACAGGAAGCGTAGAGCAGTAACAAGGTTAGCAGTGGTCAGTTGCCTTTTCACTTTATGTTTTCCTTCCATAGTTTATGTATTTTTACTGCAGAGGACAAACTTACAAAGGGGTCATTCCATGAAATAGAGAGCCTGAGACCCTGTATCTTTCACAGGACTATATGATTCACAAAATTGGATGCCACCTTTAGAAAATTCCATGCATGAAGGCAAGAGTATACAAAAAAAGCTAACACAGGCAATATAATTGACCTCCTGAAAAAGATAAATAAAAAAAACTGCATGTCTTTGAAAAACTTGTGGATAAAAAGTGTCCAAATTTGTGACGTTCATTGCCTTCAGACTGTGAATGTAAAATTCTCAGAATTTTTTATTGAAAGTCTGGCTGAAATGGCTTTTGTTCTTAACATCAATTCCAAGTGATTAACCCACAACGGAAATTAACTGGGAAATCCAGATGTATAAAGCTGCACTTCGCAATTATGTAAACACAACTCACGGTGTCCTGAAACGTTATGTTGAAACAGTGCTGAGAAAACCCAGGAAACAGAATATATTATCGAGATTTTTACACCAGCGTGGAGAGATTAATTGGTTTCATAACCGTCCAAAATATTATCGCAGAAAACATACAGGTTTTTAAAAAATTCTTCTTTTTGTGGATCTAAATTTTTTACGTCAGATTTTCCCAATCGCTGACCGATCCCCTGTATCCCCTTCGGGTGTCACAGTGCTCACAGATATGGATTTCCTTCCGAACCCCCTACTTCACATCCGGGACCCAGTCTATCGTCTTCATGAAGGAATCTGAGCAGGTTAGTAGTTTTGGTGTCCCAGAAAGTTACATTCAAGTGGAGTGACGTTCAATTACTAAAATCTTTCGGTAAATCACTGATTTTCAACACAGGTATGTTTTCTATTGGGATTCATAATTTGGCCTGCCGTTTCACGTGTTTGAAGGAGTGGTGTATCGTTTTGGTCGGCGGAAGTTTCGGACTTCGCGATTTGTTTACAATTTGGACATGGAAGTCATCTTGTGTTTTCAGTGGTTTTTACTAACTTATTGTCCATTGTTTACTTGGGCTGGGACTTTAACGCGTTAATTTGGATTAATTAATTACAGGAAAAATAAGGGACAAAAAAAAAAAAAACGCATTTAATCGCACCTTTCTCAGTTCCTTCATTTCTAGCACACTGGTAACACTGATGCACACACTTTAGCCCGGGAAGGTGGCGGTAACGCACCTAAAGTTGTAAAATATTGTAAACAAAGGCTATAATTGCACTTGGGTGTTTGCACTAATCAGTGAATGTAGTTCACAGATTAAAAATGCACGAATAAATATAGATGAAAAATAAACATTTTTGTTGTTAAAGATCACATGTGTGTCTATTCACTGATTCAGTCGTCAACCAAAATTTATTTGAATTGAAAAACTTTGCTTATTATGTCAAAAATTGGTATTTAATAAAACAAGATTAATTGATTACAAAGCCTCTAATTAATTAGATTGATTTTTTTTATCGCGCCCCACCACTATTGTTTACATATCTACCGGCACCTCTCATCCATGTATTTTCTCAATGAGACCGCCACTCGGCAGTTAGGTGTACTTTTGTGGGGGTTGCAGCAAACGTAACCGGGATATGGCCAGTCACCGCGGTTATCGTGTCCATGTTGCGTTCAACACACTTTGGCAAAAGAAAGGATACATTTTTCAAAATAAAAAGAATTTTGATGGAAGTTGTTTGGCTAAATTGCCTGTTTCACATTTACTATTTTTTTAATAAATGTTGCACAGCAAATGTAGGGTTGCTTTTTGTGAAGTTCCTGTATTTCAGCCCAGAATTGTGTTGAATGTTTAACTGCATGCTCCTGCTGAGGAATTGAAATCAGCAAATTCATCCTGTTGACCATTATTTGTACCATTGTAAATTGAATAATTAGTGGATTCCAATATCAAAAAGGGCTTAGGGTGAAAACAGATGATGCATTTGATAAGTGGAGCATTTTTCGCGTCCATGTTACATTCGCAACATTTGTCATGTGGTACAATCCAGATGACAAATTTTGCATCCAACAACTAGTGTGCTCTAAAATATTTTCAGAGCTGATGTGTACTTACATGGGCTGCCTTCTGCTGGCTTGCTTTAGGTTTCTTCTGTTATACTAATTGAACAAGTTGAGACTTTGTTACATTTTGAAATAAAATTTTATTGCATACTTTTGTGTTAGTTTCGTGTCCTTGTTACATCGGCATCGCTGAACGTTCAACACCTTGCCTCTTACATCCCACAGTAGATTTTGCCATTTAACTCGTCACATTTTGACTCATGGGAACGCCAACAAAAGTGAACCAGTACTTCTTGCAAAATCTTTGTTTCAAATTTGAACAGTCATGTCACACTTTGGCTCTCTTTTTCATGGAATGACCCAGAGGCATTTCTTTGAGCTGCATAAATCCACGTGGTGTTCAGGGGACTGATCCATGAGCAACAATCGCTTTGTGAACACTTCAGGTAAACTCTTCCTTGCAGCACAAGAATAAATCCTGTTGAGCCCTTTGACACATTCATGTGGTTATGAATGAACGCATGTCTATGGAAGCATGTGGTGTGCAGTCGCGGTTACAACCAAACATCACCAAAAAGACGCGTGATAAAGACACAAAAACCTCGAAGGAAACTTCACTTGTAGTAGGTTAAAAGGCCATGCTGTCAGCACAAAGGTAAACTTAAGGGAGACTTAATGACTCAAATGTATTCCCGCTATACTTCCAAAACTAGCAATATTTTATTGAAGCACTTAAAGGGAAGGCGAGGCACTTGAAAAGGAAAGAGTTATGGCGTCATTGAACATTTTTACTTGAAACACGGGATTTTAGACCATGGCCAGCTGAGACCATTAGAGCCAGGAAAGAGGCTTAAAATCAGCTAATAATATCCAGTGAGGCATACATCGCCAAGGCTATGTAAGGCAACAACACGCTATCATGAACCGCAGCAGTGCACTGAAATAAAGGGACGCACAGCCAGGCTCAACAGTACTGCTGCCAACTAAGACATCTTCCCACCTGCTTTACACAACAGTATTAAAAAAGATGCACTGCAGACCTTTAATTTTGAGAGGACATATGAAAAGTAAGGGAATTTCATTAGCTTTGCTGCAGTCGGACAAAGAAATATTAGCATACCGCATATTTGCCTCTTCCTGGGGAGAAAATATATTAAAGTACTGTAGGAAGATTTATGGACGGAAAATAAAAGATTGACAAAGATAAAGTTTAAAAAATGATACCCTTATCGCTTACACCAGTGAGATAGTCAGGCGCGAAGGGACAGGGCCAGTTAGCACAAAAAATGGAGGAATATAGTAAGAGGAAAAGAGAATGAGAGAGAAAAAATGAAAATGAGCGAGAGAGAAAAGGCTGAAGGAGAGAGAGAAGGAGAGAAAATAAACAAAATACCAAGAAATAAGGAAAAAAAACCCCATTAAAATAAAAAAGTTACCACGTTACCAAAATCCGCAAATTAAATAATCAAGAAAACACCCTTATTTATGTGAAGAGAAACAATGCGTAACATTCACTGCAAAATATATTACTAACAGCCACAAAATAAGGGACAACCAGTAACACGCCATCTCTGTTATTTGTATTTTTAGTAGCTTTAGTTCTTCTGACCCTCCTTACTAGAAACTGTCATTAAACTTGTAGCCATTTATTTACGTGTACATTTACCACGGCATTAATTACATGCCTTTTGTATGACCGTTCATCATTTAATTTCCCTTGCTTTGGCAAGATTGTGTACCGGCATTCCAATGAAATGCAGAATTGAATGCAGTACTGAGAGAGAAAGAGTCAGAGAGAAGGGAGCAGGCAGACAGTGAGAGAGGAGGAGAGAGAGGAAGACACAAGGGAAAGAAAAAGTGAGGGAAGGATAAAATCAGAGAAATAAAATAATGAGAGCAAGTTAACCATTTAAGGACAGACGCCTGCTAATCCAGAGGACATGATGATTTTAAGCTGGATGACGGCAGAGACATGAGCGAATGAGCGAGCAAAGCGCAGAAAAACTCCAATTAAACAAGTATGTACAGCAGGTAGCACAGCAGTGCTGTTTAACAGCCATTACGCAACCTAATCTACACACCCGAGGGGAGTCACCCAATGAACCCAAAAACCCAGAACCTTTTAAAAGGCGGAAAGCCATGGGCCCCAAGATTTGGCCCACAACCACCCAGACCCTTACTCCCCACCCTGACTATACCCCTCTCCGCCCTCCCCACCCAGTGTTGTCGATGGCTCAGCGATGCTGAAAAAGCCCGTTTACATTTTCACCTACAGCCAGCAAATATGGTGCAGCCATTACAGAGAGCTCAGGCCTCGAGAGCGGCAGCAGGACCATACAGCAGGACAAATGAGGAGAAAAGGACCAGGTGAAAGGGAACAGTGGACCCACCAGCTGTTAACCCACCCAGTTCCTTCAGGGCTTCCAGCAGACGTGCGACTGCAAAAACTTTTTCGATTTTTTTGGAAGTCAGTGAGCAGGTGAACGAGGACATGGGAGGTGTGCAGGCAGAGGAATGGAGGGAGGTGGAGCACAAGCAGTCCGTGCGCCAAACCATATTTCATGAGTCGAGGTTAAGTGAGCGGAAATTGCGTAAATGGGTCTCTTCAGAGCCCCTAAGATTAAAATCAGTAGGACACTGTGGGAAGGTGTTATTAACTTAAAATTGCGGGAAATTGTGAGGCTTCCCCTATCCAGGTCACCCTCCCCACCCCCAAACACCCCCCGGAAGCCCATTTAAATACACAATAAACTAATTACAAGCCATTAATATTTAAGCAGCTCATTTTGGCTCATATCTGATTTATTAAAATGTGGCAGAGAAGAGTAAGTAAAATGGCTGACCCCCAGAGAGGCACAGTGGGCTGGCTGCACCAAACAGAGGAAAAAATTAGCATAGGGGTGCATACGCTTTATTGAGACAAATTGTCCCAGTGTATAAGGGCAATTAGAAATTATTTCTTCTCTGAAAGGAAGTGAAGGCCCTCTGAGTCTCTTTTCTATATTAGTGTTGAATCTGATTAGCTGCCCCGCGGATTGCCAGTGCGCATTTATCCCGGTCCAAAACGTGTAGAGGGTCACCGGCAAAGCGCAGACTGCTCCCGGCACACAAACAACAGGAAAAAAAGCCAAAAGCCTTCATTTTTTCTCACAGAGGGGATTCTAATGAAGTGTGTTTAGACGCAAATTATGCCGCCAAGCTGAGCCTCTTGCCCGTGTGTTCAAAAGTAGAGCACCGTTCTCATCTGCAAACTCTTTAAACCCACCAGACGCTGAATACTCCACTGTGGTAGAATTGAAAGGGGAGACTGAAACAGTCCTGCTCAGAATACAGAACATTAAAACTCAATTAAATGCACCACCAAATATGGCACTCAATACCATGAACTGCTATATAGCATTGGAACTACCAATTACCCCCTGAAATATCTTCATGCAAAGGAGAACAGGAAATGAAATACCAGCAGAATGCATAGTAAGACAGGAAATACACCTCATCAATGGACTTCTGGCAGTCTACCAAGGACACCATGGAGCCGTCAATCTCGAGTGATCTGTTCCACTACTTCGACAAAGCCTAACCTGAGCCCTGACTGACGCACAGCGAAACGAGTGTGGGTCCTCTATGCATCGGCAACCAGCAGGACTCGGGTCAACAATTCTCGGCCAGTTGATTCATCTCTTTTCAGGATGCCGACACAGAAAATCAAGTGCCCACCTCCCTCCATGACTAACCAAATATTTGTGCAAAAAAATAACTTTTTAAAATCAATTTTGGAAAGAAATTACTACGCATTTTCATCACAAAAAACTCTGGACCCTAGCTACAGGTGCAAGAAATCAGCACAAGTATTTACAGAGAAATTTTTTCCATCATTAGGCGATAGAAGGAAGGGATGCTGTGATGCCAACAGCACGATAAGAAGTGATCCAAAGTATTTTTGCTGATAATAACAGCAATAATTGCAATTGCAATTCATGCATTGCAACCACGTGATAGTCTTTGGTGACAAATAGCTATAGAAATGTTTGATTTATAACTGTGCACAGAGAACACCTGTGACATATTTCGGTTTCTCACTGAAACAAAGAATTTGAGTAGGTGAAAAAGTAGACATGACAACTTAGTGAAATGTAATCGATTTAATAGCTGCATAAACCAGGCATTCTGTAAAACAGAGGAAGGAAGGGAAGACAAGAACTGTACTTGTACAGATAAAAAATTCTGAATTTATTGTGACTGAACAAATTACTTTTTTTTTATTTTCATGTTAAATACTTGCTCTGTCCTGCATTTTATCATGTTTCGCCGGTTAGTATGCTTCTCAGTGTGTCTGTGATCGACACATTCTGCCCACCATACAGCTGAACAAATCAAAGTACGCTGCTTTAGAAGTAAAAAAAATCTATATCAAAGAAGTTGCATCTTTAGTTTGGCAACATTAATTTTCATAATTACATAAAATTAGGCTCTCAAAACTCCACTGCAAAGCAGATTGGCTTTAAGAGCTGACCAAAGAGCTCTGTATTCATTTTCTTAATCGAATCTCAAGAAAGGCCCATGTATTCAGCGAAGGAGAACTACAGCTGACAACATGCAAACACCAGCCAGACTGTGCCACCATTTTTTGATGTAATGCAGGCTTAAGTCTATTGTCCAGTTCAAATTCCTGACATGACAAACCATTTTAAAATGTTGCACAAGAGTTACACAAGGGCTTCAACTGGGCTTAAGGCAGTACCACTCGACTGTAGAACTAGGTCTGCAGGTATCAGATCCAACCATGAACCACATCACCTGATGTCAAGCATGAGCTCACCTCCAGGAAAAGGCGGTCATATAAAAAAACAATACAAGGTGAGGTATAGTGGCCCGACAGTGCAAACCACAGGACCTACAGCCCAGCAACGCTGGTGAAAATAATCCACCCGCAGGATACCAGAGAAGAGGACAAGAAACTGCTGCTTTCTCCAGCAATAAGAATGACCAGCCTTCAGGGAGTGCCAGAGAGTGATCAAGACCAGTGTTCACACTTAAACACATGAGCCATCAACACAGGGCCCAGCCAGCCTCTCACCAAGGGCCAATAATTCACTCCACTCTTCCCTCCAGTCCAGGTCATTAATCGGGGCAAAGCTGGGGACTAATTTCTCCATGGGCAGTGAGCGGTTTGATTTGTGGGCCCTGACGTCTTTTCCATGAATTTCACAAAAAGTTATCTGGCGACGCACGAATCCCAGCAGGATCGCTGAAGGCAATGAAAGAAGATCACGGGGTTACACAAAGCTCCTGACGCCAGTCGCTAATTTGGCGGTAAATCCGTCTCAGTGACGGGGCGATCCGCGCGGGAGACTCTCTGCTCGTTGTTCGCCCTCCCGGCATCGCCCCTTGTTCGTTTCCTCTCGGCGGATCTCGCGTCTCTGCACAATCGCAAAAAATTAACAGCAGGCGATCTGGGCGGAGACGGCCGGCAGAAAATTTGATTGGATTGGGTGCCGGGCAGTAAGAACGTCGAGCGAGCCACCCCCGGGGCCAGTCACATGGTCCGTCGTACGCCTCCGGAGGCCTTCTGCTCCGGAGCGCGTCTGATCAGTAACCGCTGTGGCCTGGTGTTAACAGAGTTATTAGGGACTTATTAGAGGGCCTGGGCTGCTTCTAAACCCCGCTGGGCCCATCATTACACCGTCACAGGCAAGGCCATTATGAGCCAGCAACTGAGCTTTGTAGAAACGATCGGACCTTCGCTGGGGCTCCCCATAAACCTTCTTCAGACTGGCCCTGGTGACCTGTGTGTGTGTGTGTGTGTGTGTGTGTGTGTGTGTGTTTGTGCACGTGGCAGGAAAGTGAGCAGTGCGGGAAAGAACCCAAATGAGGTGCAGCTTTCCCGGGGTTTGTTAAACCCAGGATGATAAATGAAAGTGAGAGGAGCACATCAGTCTTCTGGAGCCAGGGTCAACTGGAGGGGTTTTTAGCTCTGGCCTTTAGCACTGATAACACTGCTAACTCTTTATGACTCAGAGGATACCGCTTAACAGGCTGAGGTAATGGAGCACTGGCGTGGAAGTTGTCAAAAGAGAGCAGACTACAGCACAATAACAGATCAAATGGGCAGAAAGTGCGAAACGTAAATATGGCTAAGATATAGCTGACACAGGGAGACATGCTTTCAAGACTCAGAACATAAATGCACTCCCTTCCTCCAGCTATTTCCCCCAGTCACATGACTGCCTCAGTCACCTTGCCCTTTATACACTGTCATTCATTCATCCGGAGGCTACGTGATTTGGAATGCGCCATCCAGGAGGAGACTGTCATTACATGTTCGGTACAGCACTGCAGATTGTCATCAAAACACAGTAATCAAAACAGAATGCAGGGATCTCTCCCCATTCCCGGCGTGCACAGCGCCCAACCATGCAGAGAAAAATGTGAAGGTCATTTTTATATCCCGGTCGCCCTCGCATTAAAGAAATATAACATAAGTTCACGTTTGAAGATTGGCCCTAAACTGCAATCAATATGACAGTGAGCGATAATGCGGGCATAACGAAACAAATACTGCACAACTCATGCACATCCCTGATCCGATCAATGAGCATTTCCAATTCTAGCCTTCTGAGAGTAGGGGCAAGGAGGTGTACAGTCAGGGATTACGTTATTCTCCTCGCAGCCAAAATCCTCCTTCTGATGGGATCAGTTTTACAAGGGACATCAGGTAATTTTGCATATTATAGACATCCTCAGTGAATTTAGAACAAGTTAAGTTGACCACATCTTTGTTTATTTGTTTTTGATGACCTAGGTGATTTTAATTACCGAGCAAATTACCAACCGTTGTTCACCAAACTTGGAGGTCCTTTAGTTGTCTTGAGCTTATCCAAAGAGAGACCTTTCTATTGAATTGAACTAATGAGTAATTTTCCCTCAATTTTGACCATTATTTAGTACCACAAAATTTCGTTGATACTTACACCAAAGAGGTTATATTTTTAGCTCGGTCAGTTGCTGGCCAAAATTTTCCATTTCGACAAGTGTACTAGTCAGTTGAACTTGTTTGCTTGCTTGTGTCCATTCTCTGACATTCAGTTCACAACTAGTCCTCATAAGACAACACGCACAAGAAGGCCCATGTGCAGAAGAGAGACCTATTGATCTGCATGAAAGTTGATCAAAGTTTAATTAAGATATAGGCCAAAGACCTTTTTTTTTTGCAATAACTTCTTGCATAATGCTCTGACTGACCGGCAAATTATCTCATTTGATTAAACTTTGACGTTGCAGCATATTATGTGATACTTAATGTCAGGAGGGTCACCCTCTTCCAGGCAGTATGATGACAAAATCAGCCAAAAGACAGCCAAAAAGTTTCAAGTGTTCATAAAGTAGTCAATGTTCATCAAATTGTCTTCAAATACAATAAATTACTTTATTGAGGATTTCTTCATATCCACAAATACAGCAGAGATGTAATTATTTACTTTTGGTTTTCAGGACAACTTTTTTTTTTTTTTTAATTCAACCAGAAAAGTTAAATTTCAGAAATTGTTTCTCTTTTTCAAGGACTCCCAGGGAAAGATGCTGGAGAGAGCAGCTGCAAGTGAGGCCAGAAGAAGTGAAAAAGTGGTGAAGCCCCGGCTGCAGTTTCTGGGGTTAAGGGCCTTTCTCAAGGGCCCAAAGGCAGGGTTCTTCCCAACTTCATCTCTCCAGACCAAGTCCAAATCCCATGACCCACAGGGCACTTGAACCAACAACTCCTCAGTTACTAGTCGAGCAAAGCATTTCCTAATGCCACAATTTAGAAGATATTTCCAGATATACTGAATAAAAGATAGGCATGGGTCATAGCTAGAAATGTTGGGCAACTTAACAATCTTGCACAAAGGTCAAGGCAAAAAACCAGAAACCAATTCTCAACCACAATTTCATCAACAATTGCTGTATTCACTTGAAACTAAAATACAGTATTCTCTATGGCAATTCCAAACTGCAATCACTAATTCAATACAGTAGCAATATTTTCATTCAATTTAACTAAATTTCTGCAAGCCCTAAGATGATTAAATTGATTTCAAAGATATATCTGCCGGCTTGTCAGTCAGATTATGGAAAAACTTGCGGCCCGATTTTCATGAAACTTGGTGAAAGGTGTTGCATGGGCTTCTAAATATCCGTCCAACTTTTGCAAGATAGAGCATTTGAGTCTTGGCAGAATAATTTATAAACATCTTTAAATCCAGAAGATAGTCTTAACGTTAAATACTGATAAAATGGGGCCAATTAGGAAGATTGGACTATTGGCCTGAGTGTGACTTTCACTGGTACATCTGAACGCACCGGTGTTCACTACAACACATTCTGCTGGAGTGGGGATTATTAAACCGTTTAATAACAAATTAGCTGGCACAGGAAGCCTATAAACACTTAACACTGTGCTTCAGATCTATATTTTCTTAAGTACTTAATGCACTCTGCATTTTGTCCAGACAGACCTACCTCTAACTGGTGGACTCATGTCACACAACTTTGCCCGAACAGCATCCCACACTTTATGGTCATGGTTTTGAAATTTTGCCTCTCTCCAAACAGAAACAGACTTTTCCCAATCCAATGCCTCTTTTAGTCACTTTTGTGCTTGACACTCATATGTGGGCACTAGTTACTTCAATCTCTATGATATTGAAAGGAAAATACAAAGCTTCTAGTTCTGCCCATACAAGTATATGAAATTACAGTCATCTCATGTCAATAATCAGAATTTATACATCGTTTAGACGGCTAATCCCATCAAAATAGGGCTAAAAGGGCAAAATTAACAGAGTATAATTTTATTGAGTTCAAAGCATGATGTAACAGAAACACCCTGGAAGGTACTCATTTGATATCTCAAATTTTGCACAGTCATGTCACAGACATTGCAGTTGACCTGGACAAGAGACAGGGCTCTTAATCTGATTGTCATATATCGTCGATACCGTTAATAGCATTACAAACCTTAAGTTGATTAAACTTCTGAATAATTATGAATTGGTTTCACAACATCTCGTGAGCGCTTTTTAACAAAATTTCCTCTAAATCTTTGGAGTTCTAACTTCACGAAGCCACCTGTTGGTGCTTCAAAACCAAGCGGACAACAACACTGTGTCCTCTGGCATTTGTTCAGAGGAACAGAAAAATGCTGCTTGATTTTGTTCTTTGTGTACGCTTGGGGATGTACACATTAGCCTAAAATTAATTTCCTTTTTTTTCTTTGTACATTCGGTGCCTGTTGAAAAAAATGATGACAGAAAATTACATATATAGTGATTATGGTTATATGTTCAGACCAATTTAAGTATTTTAAAAGTGAGGGCTATTTAAACAAAATAACCCTCTATTACTGATCTTGGCAATGAAAAACAGAAACATGGTCATCATGCCCATCGCTGTTGTTCCATAGTCGTGTAAAATCTTATACGCTTCATAATTTCATAATACTGAAAGTGACAAAGTGCAGAATTTTATAAATTAGCATACAGTATTTTATTTGAAAAAAACAGCGGTAAATGGGCATTTATTAATTAATGCATTTCAGAAAATAAAAACTCTCTTGCTTTTAATTACAAAATGCTTGAAAGTCGCAAGAAAATGTCCTTACAAGAGAGAGTTACAATACTGTAAACATTAGTTTGCTAAAGCATGCTAATCATAGCAGATGTAACTGAAAGCATTTTAACTGGAATATTTCACTATTTTCCGGGGGAAACCCCTCCCACAGAGACCATCCCACCCCCAACCCTAAAAATGCAACCATTTTTCCCCTTACCAAAGGTTTTGTCCTGGAGAAAGCCCAGAAATCTAAGTTAAGTCAACAAAATCTGCAGAAGAAAGTTTCCAGAGTGTCAAACAAATCTTAAACAATTTGCAGCTCAAATGGAAGCATGATCATGCTGAAATTTGGGAAGGATACAAGGCACTTCTGAGGAAAAACCAATTGGAAGCATTATATGATCAGGCAAATGTTCAGGTTGGCCAAACAGATTTGCAGGATTCTGCAGACCTGGAGGTGAGGGTGTCATTATCGCAGTGCAACTCTGTACAAGGCCAATTTGAATAAATCGTCATCACACCGCTCGGTGTTCCTTCAATAGAGGAAGAAGCCCAAAGCATTTCTCATATAGAGGTCAAGGCAAACCACCCACCCCCCCGTGCTGCCCCACCTACAAGCAACAGTCACTGCTGGTCAGAAGAGGGGTGCTCCGCTGGAGGAGAAACTAAAACAAATCAAAAAACAGGTAAAAGCACCACCCGGCTCCACTTACTCTGACTGAGAAAATTCATCTGGGCCTCAACTTTAGACCCTCTCAGAGATGAGCTTGCATTAGCCTGCATCTCTTCTCCATGACAAGTCATTTGTTTTTAATTCGTATCTTTATTGTTTTTTTTTTTGTTTGTTTTTTTATCAGCGCAACAGCTGCGTACTGCATAAGAGCAATGTCATAAACATCAAAGGCCATCTACGGCTGAGCACTCGCCACAGTCAGCATCACAAGGACTTCAAGAAACAGGAGCAGCCTGCTATCTTTTTAGTAGTCAACACTGCCTGCAGAGAAACCCTATTAGGAATTGGACGGGGGGGGATAGTCGGAATCAATCTTATTTCGACTGCGCACTGAAGCTCTGCAGCCCGAATTGCTTTAGGAATGCAGCAGGCTGTGATGCGCGCTCGATCCGCGAGTCCAACGGTGGCTGAAGCGCTGATTGGTGCCGCTAGGAAAGGCTGGAGGGGGGGAAGGGGGGGCAGAACAGACAGGGAAGTCTGAGGGGAAGGGAGGGGCAAAGAAATGAAGAACTACAAGAAAATGAAAGGAAATTACAAGAATTAAGTCTTAGTTGCCTCAGCGGAAGCAATTTAAATATGACAAACGGCAAGGGGGCTGAAATCACAAATTGCACAGTGCATTAAGGCTGGGCAAGGCATGACTTTTTACGTCCGTGTGTTCCTAAGGTAAGCAACTGTAGGGGGATTGGGGGACTGACACATCCAGGGGGCCAGCAAACACCTGGGGGCCCCAACTGCCCCAATGGGGAGGGGTGTAGCAGGGAGGTGTACGTTCTTAATACACCTGCAAGAGTGGGGCACAGATGTTACCCTTCCTCGGTCCGTAAAGTCTAGGTCAATCCTGTAAGGTGAGGAGTGACTTAAGATCCAATGAATATCATGGCGCTTCATTACTCTCGGGACTGCCTCCGGTCCAGCTGGTGAGACCAGCCTCGGGAGCATAAACACAGTGTACTACCGGGTTAAATCCCATTCTAAATCAATCAATCAAAAGTCATTTCTAAACAGCACCTCAGGCACAGCACCGCTCTCAAAGCACTTCACAGGGGGACCGTCGTCTAAAACCCTCTGTCAATACGGCAGAGTTCAATCAGCCAGATATAGCTTTCACTGAAGTAAAGTAGCCTAATTGGAAATACAGTAGGAATTTGATCCTTTTTAAGAGGCTGGAAACTGAACTTAAATCCCTGTGGATTATGGAATCTCTTTCTTCCATCATTAAGTCATTCAGAAGCGAGCCCTTGATACAGCGTGTCAGGTTGTACAGCATCAGTACGTTGGCTGTGATTTTCAGCTACGCACAGTGAATCTGGAATCAGTTTTGGGCGAGCATTTCATTTTTAATATCATCCAATCATAGTTATCCCAGAGCGCCAGGAGGCTGCAGGAGTAGGAGCAGGTGACGATAGTTACGCAGCGGCACACAAGTGAAATGTCTCAAAGAAAAACACAGCATCTTGCATGAAGGGATATAATGGGTTTTACCCCAGATTGTGAAGGTGAGCGTGAGCAGATTCCATAGCCTGTCTGCAAGTTAGGCAAAAGATATGTGTCACTGAAGCACATGCAGGCCACTAATTAATTTGCACACGTGCAGGTTCAACACTCTTCCGAGGCTGCAAAATGGTCCCAAGCTAGTACTGCAAGCTTCACAGATGCTATTAGCAAAAGCGCACTGCGGCAGCCCTCAATATTGGCAGCTTTTGCAAAAGGTTCCAAATGCAAGCAAAGCTGCGCAAGATGGGTCCACTGCGGCTGTTGCAAGACGTCTCACAAAGGAAGCGGTCCCATTTCACACAGTTGTGAAAGAAACTTCCGATTAAATGATCATCACCAGCTGCCAAGCTAAGAATTCAGCGGCATCCCTCGTCTCCTAAACAAAAAGCCGAGAACAGACATCACCAGTGACTTGAGAGATGCGGTCCAGCATTAACACGTCTCTCTATACGGGCATGAAAGCTCACTATGTTTCTGGAGACTGGATATCAAAATCCAAATATTGTGAGACCACTTTAGTCCCTGAGAGAAACACCGCCAAGCTACTTGCTGGAGCGCTACGAAAGGGATTGCTGGGGTGCATCACAACAAACAATGAGGCCAACATCCTTGCAGCTGGTCCAGACCTGAAGTGGCTGTGGCTCAACTGGTTTGGCCGAGATTTGAGTGCGGCAACCGACAATACACTGAACCAACAAAACTCTAAAACTGATCGGCCTTTCAGCGTCTGCTGCTCAATTAGCACGGCTTTTTCGCACAGCTGGCAAAGGAGACAAAACCTCTGAAAAGCTCAAGAGCAGCTAAATTTACAGCAGCATTCCCTGATAACTGGATGTAAAAAAGGAATACAAACATAAAAAAAACAAAAAAACAAGTGAATTATTTCCTTTACCATACTGCCCATATTGAAATCATTTCCTTACCTAAATGCCCATATTGATCACACCACAACCATTTATCTGTGAGTTATGCAGGCCTCTCAATTTAAATGTGCACTTGTGGAAAAGAGACAGCAAACAGGTTTGTTATCAAGCATTTCAAATGCACCTGTCACTCGTACTGATGAACGGGGCCCAGAGGGTTGCAATGCAGCTCCAACAGAATCTCTAAAGACCTACAGGGGTGCAGATTCAATAGATAATCTGTACAACATCTTAGTTCTAATAGTAAGTTAGTCAAATCACATTGACATTGTCATTAGAAAAACCAAACGTCGTGCATCCCTTTGATTGTCAATATATGATCCAGTTGACAATCAGCACCACCTTATGGAGAATACTGCACTCGGTGCCAGAGCTAGGACAGAACTAAAACTCTAGAAGACACATAAGCAACATGTATTTTAGAAGAGTAATGGCACTGCTTCAACCATAGCGAGGCCTAAAGGCCCCTTCTGTGCAGCGGTCAAAAACTGCAAGCAGAACCGCAAATCCCATGAAGCACTGAGATGACAGGAGGGTCTCGCTCGGCTTCCCAGAAGCCTGTGCAACAAAGAGCACACTCAGGCCAACAGTAATCATCAAACTTAGCTTTAAGTTCTCAATACCATCCTAGAAGTGCAAGCCCAATTCCAAAATAGTTGGGACAAAGTGTAAATTGTGAATAAGATAAAAATGCAATGACTTTCAGATGACATGAGCCAATGTTATTTACAATAGAACATAGATAACATTTCAAATGTTGAAACTGAGACATTTTACATTTTTATCCACAAAATGAGCTCATTTCAAATTTTCTGGATGCAACAGGTCTCAATAAAATTGGGACACAGGCAAAAATGGGCGGAAAAAAGCAATTAATATATAAGAGAATCAACTGAAGAGCAAGTAATGAAGTTAAATGGCATCAGGTGTGTTTTTTTTTTTTTGTGTGCGTGTGTGTGTCACTTTACTTGTTTTTGTGTTTTTTAAGGAGGATGGACCTTTGAGTCTGTAATAAAGCATCAATCAATCAAATCAATCATGATTGCCTATGAAAGGGATGTCTAAGAGAGGCTGAGTCTCTCAGAAGTAAAGATGGCCAGAGGCTCTCCAACCCGTGAAGGATTTCGTTAAAAAAATAATAATAATTGTGGAATACTTTAAAAACAATGTTCCTCATGTCAAATTGCAAAGGCTTTGAAGTTCTCTTCATCCACAGTGCATTTCATCATCAAAAGATTCAGAGAAACTGGAAACATCTCTGTGCATAAGGGAAAAGACCGAAGACCTTTACTGGGTGCCCATGATCTTTGGGCCCTAAAACGTGACTGCATCACTCACCAGCATGATTCTGTCATTGACATAACTAAACGGGCCCAGGAATACTTCAAGAAAACACTGTCTGTAAACACAGTCTGCAGTGCCATCCACAGATGCCACCTAAAACTCTATCATTCAAAAAGGAAGCCATTGTTGAGCATGATCCAGAAGAGCCGCCATGTTCTGAGGCTCATTTAAAATGGACTGTAGCAAAGTGGCAAAGTGTCCTGTGGTCAGACGAGTCCAAATTTGACATTCTTTTTGGAAATCATGAGCGTTGTGTCCTCCGGACTAAAGAGGAGAAAGACCACCCCTCCTGTTATCAGCGTTCAGTTCAAAAGCCAGAATCTCTGATGGTTTGGGGATGCATTAGTGCATATGCAAGGGACACTTGCATGTTTTAAAAAGCACCATGACAGCTGAAAGGTTTATAAAGGTTTTAGAGCAACATATGCTCCCCTCCAGATGACATCTATTCCAGGGAAGGCCTTGTGTATTTCAGCAGGACAATGCAAAACCACATACTGCAGCTATTACTACAGCATGGTTTCGTAGTAGAAGAGTCTGTGTGCTGTACTGGCTTGCCCGCAGTCCTGATCTTTCACCGATTGAGAACATTTGGCGCATAATTAAATGAAAAGTCTGTCAAAGGAGACCCAAAACTCTCCAGCAGCTGGAAGCCTGTATTAAAAACAAGAGTGGGATCAAATTCCAATGGCTAAACTCGAGAAACTTGTCTCCTCAATGCCCAGACACCTCCACTCTGTGTTTAAAAGAAGAGGGGACGCTACACCATGGTAAACAGGCCTCTGTCGCAACTTTTTGAGACCTGTAGCAGCCATTAAATTTGAAATGAGCTATAAAAAAAAAAAAGTTTAATTTCTCAGTTTCAACATTTGCTATGTCATCTCTGTTATATTGTGAATAAAATACTGGTGGGCGTGATTTCAAAGTCATTGCATTTTGATTTTATTCACAATTTACACTATGTCCCAACTATTTCAGAATTGGGGTTGCATATATGAAAAAATAAGAAATAAAGACTTGGGTTAGCAGTCTAAACAAACCAACTACACATAAAAAGGGGCAATTTTCCAGAAAAATTAAGCTGATTTAATTCCAGAGACTGTTTTTTTTGTAGCTACAGAGTGATAATTTATGTTTTTTTCCTAATACACTGCAATGGTGAGGCCGAATGAACTAATTCTGCCAAGTTCCCCTCCACCTAAAGGCATTTGCTGACTGGTGCGATTGAGACACCCATCTCCTTGCTGCATCTGGAGAGTAATGCCAATTGATGCAATACTTGCAGCACACTGAATATTCACCAACCCCTGAAGCACCACTCCTTCTGATCCTCGGCATGAGCGCATCAGTTGTATTTACACCCCACAACACGGCACAGTGCATCATACATGGAAGAGATGGTGCGGTGTACTGAGAAGGCTCAGCAATAAACTCAATACCAAAAGTGTGAGCGGACACTTTATGTTGACAATGGATGACGAAGAATCAGCATCACCACAAGACCTCATTTTCACCTGGCATTCAAGTGTGGCAGAAAGTCATTTTTGCCTTCTTGTCTTTGTTAGTGGTTTTTTGTGAATGAAATATCCAGCATGAGCAGATGGGCAGAAAAGCGCTGAATGGGAGCTCTGGTGCTCTTGCGAAGGTAGGCCTTCTGTATTGGCTGCCCATGAAGAATAACTTTAAAGAGCTTAGGACAAGCACAGAGCAAGTCTATGAATATAAAAGGGACCAATTAAAAGAATTCCCATTGTCTGCCTAAAAAAAAATGTAGAAAATAATTTTTAACAAAACTTGCTATTGTTTTGGTTTCCCCGCCCCCCTAATTAACAAACATCAACTCTGGCACTCCCCTGTGTGGTCATGTCATAAGTTGTACACGGTGGGCGATTGTGTGTCCAACAACGATGGTATCCGTGTCAGATTCCGATAGTTCCTCAGAATTTTCAGTTGAATCTTTACATTTTGATGAAGAAGAGTACTTTTTATGGAAGATGAGGAGACTCAACATAAAGCTGCTTTCAAACCGGACGCGAAACAAATTTTTTCGTACGACAGATTAATGCAAAGACGCTAATACCCTGAATGTAATCTGTCATGCGAAATAATTCGTTTTGCATCCGGTGTGAAAGCAGCTTAACACGGGATTCAGAACCATACAGATTCCAGCCTGAGTACTAAAGCAATGAAGACAGCTAATTGTCAGTGTCTCCGCTTGTCCCGAACTGTACAACACTTACCAGCCAAGTACCGGAATGATTATTATTCCTGTTCTACAGTTGTTTCTGTGTACGGCGTGTTGGATAACCAGCCTACTGACCTTTCAACATAAAGTGAGTTCAGCAGACCTGACGTTTGGTTACCTTACCTAACCAGACCATCTATATTATAATAGCCAAGTGGCCTCTGTGTGTGTGCGTGCGTGCGTGTCCGGCCAATCTAGATTCCACCGGGCGCGTATCTGCAGCAATAGGGCATTGTTTACCATAATATAAAGACGAAGTTACACAGAATAGAACCAGTGGATCCCCACGGGTAGAGTGGTAGTATGTATATAATATATTAGGTTAAGAATAGCATTAGCGGTGGTTGAACTCACCCCTGATCTAGCTAGTAGTGAAATGATAATGTTCACGGCTCTAATCATTTCTGTGTTTCATGAGCTCTCGAAACAATGCGTGTAAGCCTCACCTCGCAACTTGCCATTATTAGCTAGTTAGCGAGCGTAGAGTCGAGAATGATATCACAACATGTGTAAACCATATCTTGCAGCTTGCTATTATTAGGTAGTAAGCTAGCAAGCACACAGTGCACATAAATAAATAGAGCGCCGAGAATAGTATCATTTCACTAATTAGCTGGCTAGATCACACTGAACAGCAAGTTGGCTGGCTATTGAACAGGCAGTGCAGAGAAACTATTTGGATTCCGCAAATAATAATAATAATAATGATGATATGTAAAAACACGAATAGTCGAAATGTTGGCCGCATAGCATAGGTTTCAGTGACCTGGGCTTGCCTGGGCCAGCAAAGTCGGCACTAGTACATTGGACTTGTTTTGTCCATATTCTTGATATCTCTGCATCTTTCGGTCACAGAAACATTCCATGGCCATAAGCACGCATTGCACTGCATCCCCAGTCTACAAATCGCTTTCCATTCACTCTTTATGATTTTTGTTGGTCCATTCTTTAAAATATTCTCCATCCAGACCAGAGTTGTGAACTACGGCTGACCACCTATACACAATCCGCGTACAATTTACGATGTCAGGTGGCTGAGCTGGCCCAGCGCAAATGTTCTCGATTGAGGCAAGGGGGGCGTTCCCTCAAGTGGATAATTCAGCAGATAAAATGCGTTTTTTTAAACATAATATCGTAATATGCGTAATATCCATGACATTAAAACCATCACTAATTGTTCAAGATAGGCACTATGAAGCATTTATCACATAAAAAACAGCTGAATTTCATGTCCTAAGCTCTTTAAACATGGCCACGCAGAAATGCAAGAATGAGGCTCAGCTGGTATGGATCAGGATTTGTAAAAAAGTTGAATTTTCACAATTGCGTCCCTCAATGTTCTATAGATTCTCGTTATGATAATGAAGATCATCTTTCCACTAATGTTGCTGAGGCAAAAGATTGTAAACATTCAAAGTCCCAAATTTCACCATCAGAGCAGCCTTACATGCTTTGAGATTCATGCATTGTTCCATAGACATAAACTAGATCTTTTCAGAAAATGAAAATTCTCAAACAGTGAAAACAATGCACTTGCCCTTAAATTGAGCATTAATCGCAAAGTTGAGCGACATTAACTATTCATGTTATATTATTCTGTTTTGATAAACAAAAACTATTGAAGAGTAATGGATTACAAGGTACCAACAAAAGCTACAGCTGGGGCTAGCTAATATCTGACGCAGCTAAGGAAAAACATTTTGGCATTGTAAAGAAAATCAAACAATGCTTTACAATTGACTGATTGATTCAGTTCCCTAGCGGTCTTCACTTTATTGGCATTGGTACATCTTAAATAATGACGATAACCAAACTTACCTTAGGTTAAAAAGTGGTGACAGCAGTGAGCAGGATGAAGGACAATCGGGCAGAGTGAGACTAATCTGCACACACATAGTGATATACCAATCAACCATAAATCATTGATTATTTGATGATCATGAATTCTTCAGGCAGATCACCTCCTCCTGTTTAACCTCAAATCAGCATTTAAGCAATTCACCATCACAGCATTTACACGAGGGAGCTGGCAAAGATCATCCAAAAGTCACCCATAAATAACAGCATGACTACTTTAAGTCTAAATATCAGTTTCAGCCATAAATGACTAACTTACATTTAATTTTGTTGATTTATACCATGTCAAAATTACTATCTACTTCCCTCTGCCTTATCCAAGGAATTACAGCTTCATTATTCACTCATTCTTCAACATCTGCCCGTGTTATGGCAAATATTCAACATTTTTAGACCACGATTCTTCGCCTCCAATCGTATCGATGCGATGCGAAAAAATGTTAATGACTCATATTGACCATGGACTCTGGCTTTAGTTATAATATATAATATGGTGCACCTATGACTAAAGTATATTTGCCTGGCTTGTATTTTAGAGTCTTCCATGATTAGGGTGTTTTAATTATAATGCAAAGCGCTCCATTATGAAATGTACACAAAGCTGTGCCTGAAAGAAAACTCAGAGTGCAAAACAGCTTGTAAGGTGCAAAAAAAAAAAAAAACTGCACTGCTTTGTTAATTTGAGTTTACAGCAGCGGCAATTACACCTCAGGTAGTGCACCCCCACCCCTCAGACGTCAGCATTGCTAAATGGGATACGGGGTTCATTATTTGCAACCTTAATTAGGGACGATGCACCTCCACACAACGCACTAATTTAAAAGGTGTTACTGTTTGCACATTCGTTTGTTCTATAGCCCTTTGGCCCCCCGCTACCTCTACCACCCCCCCTCCACCCCTTACCCCCCTATACCCACCCTGAGGACCTGAACGGGGAAAAAAAGAACAAACAAACAATATTCTGTATCATTCTGGGGAAGAACCCTCAGGAGCCCTTTGATATTACAGGCGAGCGGCGAAGCAGGAGCAGAGCGGAGGGGATGGGGCGGTGGGGGGGATTTGTGCCGCAGTGTGCAGGACGTGACATCGCTGTGCGTCCCGCTCTGGCTCTTTGTTAGCCTACGTACGCTGCAAGAGCTTTCTCCCCCCCCCCCCACACCCCCCCCCCCCCCCCCACACTCCATTTGCATCACGGCAGCAAATCACCGTGTAGCTTTCTGGCTAAGTTGCTGTTTATTTCAATTTGTGCTGGATACATGAAGGCTCTTTATGAGCGGAGCGGCCGGGGGGCAGGGCAGGGTTCGGCCTCGTGCCCAGTCAGTGGGAGGTGGAGTGTGGAGAGGAGAACGGGCTTCGTTCAGCACGGGCGCAGGTTAGGGGATCTCACAAACTTGAGACTAGAGCCGCATGGCACAGATCCTTATTACCAACAACCCTGCAGCACCAGACCCTAAAGCAGCCAGTGAGAAACTGCAATGAGCCGACCACCCAAGGGTGCTGCTGAGATTATTTTGGGTATTCTGGGCCTGGTGCATGCAGGCTCTGATTTTTATCCCTGGAAAAGGCTCCAATTTATGCAGGAAAACAAAAAGAAATGAAACACTTTACTTTCAAAAAGTATGCTACTAGCGATGGAGTCCTATTTTTCACCTAATAAAAAAAAAAAAAAAAGCTGTTCTTATTTTAGCTGTTCAACTGCATTTTAGAATAAAAATAACACAAAAAAAATTGAGAACAGGATTTGAATTTATATATATATAAATAAACTTCGTGTCATTTCTAGAGCAGTCATAGCAGCTAAATGTTCACAACAGCGAAGTCACCAAATAAGTTCAATATTTCACTGCAAACAGATCAAAAAATGCCAATAAAATGAATAATATTCCTGAAATCACAATACTGAATGAAGTTTAGTAAGACTGAAGGCAACAAACACCAGTCAGCATCAGTCATCCCTGCTAACCCTCCTCTCTCCGCCTCTGATGTGATTCACAGCCTGCACACACCACTGCTAGAAGGAGGAGAGGCTGGTTTGTCGCAACCAGCAGCTAAGCCAACAAGAATTTGTCAAATTTTAAGATACGTGGCAAACCACGCAAAAAAGTCAAGACTACATACGGACACATTTTGTCGTAGCTTGTTTGGAACAATTTGCTTTAAGCTGAGCTCGCGCACTTGCTGGCACATAAAACATACATGATGAAATGTCTTTGCTTGTTGAACAGGTGTATTCATCAAGCATTGGCTTTTTACTAGCGCAGGTTTTATTGAACTTGGACTAAATAGCGTAGCTGTCTGCAAGTAAAAACCCGTCCTTCTCTTTAATTCCATCGGGTTCACTTCAAGACCTCCGCTGAGGCCTCACTGCTCTGCTGCTGTTTTTAGACTTTGCTCTTTGTGAGTGTGTGGCGCGCGCGTGTGATTGTGTGTGAGTGAGACTGTGCAGTGGACCTCAGGCCCGACACAAAGAGCAGAGAGGTGGCAGCATGATAATATATTACAGTACATTAAAATGATAAAAAGTACCAATAATACAGCTGGTAATGGAGCTTATCAATGCTGCAGTCTTTAATAATTTATCCCCAGGGCCTGTTTATTAGCCTATTTCCGCATCTATCCCAGCATAGAAATAAGTGAACCTTAAATTAAATTTGCATACCTTTGATTATTATTTTGGAGAAACAGACATATAAAACAATGCACATTACAACCACAGGAAGCTAGAACAATCATTTACTGTACGTCTGAAACAAGATTCTCTTTCCCTTATCTGCTGAGGAGTCAAATGAAACAGACCAGCGACAGGTTGCGTGGTAACACTCATAATGGTGGCGTCCACCAGGATGTAATTCTTCCCCGTTTTTTTGTAATTTCAAGTAACTGGACTACGATGGAGTAAATCATTTTCTTTAGACAGAAATCCATCAGCCAATGGAACTCTTGCAATCTAGGACTGCATCCCTCCTCATGCAGCGAGTTGGATAGAGTGGTAGTACAGTATATGTGAGAATACAGCCAAAGTCAGAGATGAGTCTCTCAGACCCGGCTAACTGGCTCTCAGCGGCTTCCAAAAAAAGCCGACGCTCAACTGAGCGTGACTACGGCTCCGTTCAAATCCAAAACTGCTCAAAACCGCTATGAGTGAGCCCTCCTTCACCGCCTCCTACGCTCAAGTCGAAACGCTGGCCTCGTCCCTCTAATTGCACCGACGTTTCAGCGCGGTGATCACGTTCACACCGCCGACAGATAAGTTCATTGCAAGACGAAGGGAAAGAAAGAAAGAAAAAAAAACTAAGTTCTTCAGACAGTCAACATTTCTCCAAAGCAGAGGTATTAAATTATATAAAACAAAATGTGGCAAAAAAAAAGACCAAGGCTTGTATTAAAAAAGCAGTTGAACAAAACGAAGCGTCGTGTGCAGATTAATTAGCCATGAGAGGGAAAGGAAGCTGACTTACTTTTAGACTTGGTGGAGAAGTTGAGGGTGAGTTCAGAGAAGAGGTTGGGGGTCTCAAACTTCTCCTCTTTCGCTTTAATCCAGAAGCAGTTCTCCGCCATTTCCTGAGGCACGATCTGGAAACACACGCTTTGTTCATTAAGTACATCTTAATGCTCTAATAACACCAATGCAATCCTTTCAAAGCCTCTTAATGTGCTGTTCACTAGAACCGAAATCTGGAAGCCGGAAAACTGGTGTCAATTATATTGCAATATTAATTTATATCAGCAGTGGGAAAAAAAGTGACTAAATAACCATGTAACCATTTGAAATTGAGAAGTTTTTAAGTGGATATTTCTTTCAAATTTTGAGCCAATTTAAGTAGCTTTAATGAGTCAAAGTATTTCACAAGATCATGCAAGCCAGGTCTGGGAAGAATTACAAAAACCGTCGACTTCTTCGCACATAATTAATCATTTTTCGAGTATTGCAGTCAAACCGTTCCACGTTCACTGTTAACGTGAAACCAAATCGCCCTTTCCAGTGTTTTAATATGCACGGCTATCCAGTTTTCATCCGGCAGAATCTGTTTTGTGAATTTAACAACTAAATTATCAAGGCCAGTGAAAAACAGATGAAATTCAGGCTCAAAAAACTAGAAAGACTGCAGTGGACATCTCCTTAGCGAAATCAGAATGCTTTTTAACTTAAAGGTCAGAGAAATATGATCCCCATGTTTATCTGTGCTTCATTTCACCCTGCTTGGAGCAACAGGTCCTCACCAAATCACCTCCATATTCAATTTGAAGTGATAATCGGGTATGAGGGAATGAACTGCATAGTGTCTGCCTTGACGACAGGTGCTAAGCTAATCCCTGCAAGAGGCTAATGCCATCCGAGTAACAGCCTCCCTTTATTTGGAAGCTAATAAGTGTATCTAAAGTGAACAGATGATGAAGCACCTGGAGCGTGCATATAACAGCACACAGTCGATGTAAAATCAAGACGGGAAAAAAAAATTGTGGCACTTAATAGCACGCTGCTGCCGCAGAATAGTAATGTCAGACATGGATGCGTTTGAAAACCCTGCCGATCGGCCAGAAGCAAAACTGAATTGGGAAACAATAATGCAATCAGTCACTGTATGACCAACATCACAATTTCCCCATTTTAACCAATATTGCCAGGCTTTTTTTTTTTATTATTCCATTTTCCTCTGGTCCAGAAGTGGATAATATTGCATGTTTCCACTCACGGCTCAGACTTGAGTTCATTCTAATTAAAACCTCTAAGTGAATTTAGCCTCAGCTCTTTGCTTTCCAGTGTTTACACATGCTTTTCGACTACCATAATTTACCATTCTACAGCAAATAACGCTCGCATTCACAGTGTGCCCAGTTGTTCATCTTTTCTCCGATGCAAAATGAAAGGACCAACAACAGAATCTTAGCGCCACTTGTTATCGGCGTGCGGAGGCAGTTATCTTGCCAGGTTTTTTTTTTATTTTTTTATTGTATTATTTTTTTTGGCTCCAGGAAAAACATCAAATAAAATGCAGTGTAAAAAAATAGGGAGCAGATGACAGGTATTGACTGCTTGCTCAGACTGCAGGCGGTGTGATGCATTTGACACAGCGCTGCGTGCTCAATCACGTCTTTACAGCGGCTCTGAGCACGCTCCGTATCTCTACCCAACCAGTCCCTCGCAACTAATTATAACATCAAATTCTCCTCGTTGACGAATCCCCCTTTGCAGGGAACTGCAGATTCCGCACCTACCTGAACTAGGGAGAAGTTCAAGCGCCCGGAGGTCAGAAGCAAATAACTTCCTCAAAGAGATAAATAACCGGGCAGGGAATCTCTCTCTGAGACTGGCCTACTACACTGGCTCTGCAAACCCTCTTAATTATTTATTTTCCAAAAAAACACTGCCTCCCCTCAAATAAAGCAATTAACAAACTGACCAGGAGCCAGAATGGTGTAACCCAGCTCTGTCTTAAGTGATGTAGAGCTGCTGCAGCGCCTCCCCTGGGGAGAGGGGGGGGGTGTTCTGGCACGACAGGCGCACTTTCCACAGGCCTTAAATGCGGGCAGAGCAATCATTCACCTTTCCTTAAACTCTGCGCGGAGCTCCCCAGCGTAAGTGTACCTACTGTAGGAGAAATTAGTTTACTGCACCTCCAGGCTACAATCCCGCTTAGCTACTCCAAAATCCGTAACACGCTTTAAAAAATGTGCGCCCTCGATTTATTACTTCTGGCTGCATTAATTTTCTGAGCAACCCATAACCCCCCACCACCACCACCACCACCACCCAACAATCCCTACAGAGGTACAGGAGACTCATACGGATGAACTTGGAAAAAAATAAATCATTTTTTCTTAAAAACACGAAAACACACTTGCTCTTGCTCTCTCCCGTCCCTCCCCCTCTCCTTTCTTCGCTCATTCTTCACTTCAGTAAAGATTCGTTCCTTCCAGAAGATTCCCCAAAATATAATTACAGGCAGGTGGTGCCACTCTAGTCCTCATCAGGCAGAGAAAATTATAATCATAATCAGAGAATTATTCAGAAAGGGAAGGCCCCGTGACTCGCCTGCCACGTAGCAGCGACTGTTACGTTACTATGACAGTATCAAGAACATTTTACAAGCGGTAAGCAAAAAAAAAAAAATGAGTGCGAGGAGTAGGCGAAGGTTCATCTTGATAGCATAGCATACCCAAATTCTGTTTGCTTCTCTCTTTTTTTTTTTGAATCACGCAAGCGAGCGAGTGAGCGCTGCCTGGCATGTAGACTGCACCATCTGCTCTTAACACGGAAGACAGATGACTCCGGCGCCGCTAAATCGACACAGATTGCTTTTCCTCAGGTGGCTATGATGCCTGTGAGTGCAATCCACCCATTTCATTTGCATCTCTCCTCTCTCCCCCGCCGGCGGAGGTGAGGTTATGGCGCCCGCCGACTCCGCCGTAAACCGCGGCGAGATTGAGATGGATGTGCCGGCACACCGGTCGCTAATGTAGAGGTATACGGCGTGCTTGTTCGCATCTTAATAATAGAGGTGGAGGAGTGTCGTTCTCTCTCAAGCTGCATAATGACTCAAATTGTGTTATGTATGTAACTGGCACGCAGGCCTGAGTCGAGGCATATTTCCATACGGAGTGCGGCGTAATGCTTCTCTTGCGCCAGCGCTACTGTTCCGAGTTGAAGAGCCATAAATTGGTGACCTGAGTTTGGCCGGCTGGTTCAAGCGTTCGCGCAGTAAAATTCTTATCAGCACCTCTGCAATATGGTTCATTACTCTTCCAGCTCGCTCACCAGTCTACGTCTCTTTCGAATGGGAACACGCATCTGTTCAGCCCAGCAATGACCTCATCCAGTAATGCAAATTATTACCCAGGGCCACTGACTTGATTAGCTGTATAAAAGTAATGCAAAAATGAATGTTCAGAACGTATGCTCGTTCTCGCCAGTAACAATATCGAGGGGCGCATAACATGGGGTACGAGACTTGTGTTCAAATCAAAGCAACGGTGTTTTCAGCTCCGCTTCTCTTGTTGCTGGGTGTTGGACTATAATCCAGCCATGAGTGTACTTAAAACAAAGAACAACCAGAGCAGAATAAAACGCACAAGCTTAATTAGCACCTGGAATGAAACACGAAGACAAGATCTTGCAGTAGCATCACAAAGTACTTGTACATTTATCCAAATGAGCTGCATTTTACAGTACCTAAGATGCAGTTTGATATGCACCATGCTGTGCACTGTCCCTGAATGATCTAATTATCTCAGTTAGAAGCTTAATCCTGCTCTTCAGTCATTATCAGGTAACATTTAAACCCCTTAAACTCTGATTTTCACTTGAATTTTCAAAGTTGGAAAGAGCATTTTTTCACCATACTGCAGGACAACGTCACAAACATGCTTTGTATCTGCTGTTTGAAGCGCTGCCCTGCGGCTACATCACTCACTGCCAGGGGGCAATGTTCGCCCCAGCATTACATCAGCTGGAAACCAATGTCGCCTCCAACAGCGAAGGGTATTATTGGTGAAAGTCCCCCAAGTGTAACCTCCCCAAGAAGGCCTAGCTAAAGTATTGCCCCAGACAATGCGGATGACTAGAGTTGTATCAGTAGAAAATGAGTGTTCTGTCAAAATTATTGCAATACCCCTTTAAATTATTATAAACTTAACCCAATTTTATCTTAGACATGGTCAATCTGCCTAAATTTGCTCATTAGTAATGAAAAATACAATTAGCTTTTTTTCCATGTGGTCAGTAATAAATGTAACCACTTAACTGATTACTTAATCTATTGATATTTTTGCTGAAGTATTCATCAATAATTGATCATGAGCAAAAGAATCAAATGGCAAAATTTCAAGGTGATATTGCACATATCAGGCAATATGATGGAACTCCAGCATTCCGGGAAATTAATTTGCTAATTACCATATATGACCATTTAGTAGCCCGGGTGTTTATCTCGCAAAATCGACTTGGACCCCAGATGTTTATAAGAACCAGGCGGATATTTGCGCCATCATTCATTTTTGCACCGACCTGCACCAGGCCAGTTCGGCTTTCCTACACAATTATAAACTAACTGAATTTCACCGATAAATTAACGCATTGTCTCCTTGTCATTTTAACTGAAAGTGGAGTCCTATTTACGCATTTAAACGAGGTTTACACTGAACATGCACTGAACTGTGGTAAACTTATTGTAAAATTACAGTTAAAATAAATGGCGAAAAGGTGCCAGTTAAATTACCTGCAAAAAGGGCCATTATTATTAACAGATTTTTATTATTAACGGAAACTGAAACCGGCGAGGTTTCATTTACATACTTTACTTTGAGACTCCTACACTGATCCCAGTTGGAGCAACACACAAAGTCATCCTGTTATCCATCGTGTCAGGGCAAAGACGGACTAAATGAAGACAAGTGGCTATGAACACTTCAGAATGACGTTGTTCTGATCTTAATTCACAAAGCATAAATATAAATTCATATATGCATATAACGGCTAGTTTCTTCCAGGTATAGACCTGAGACAGACTCACAGGCACAGATTAACGCAAACGTTTTTTTCTCTGAACAAAACGAAAACTTCGGTAACAGCATTATATAAAGGGTACGGCAATCGTAGAGCTTATTCTTTAGCTTTGCCAAATAATAGAGCATAAATATTGTTGATTTACAATTCCTTACTCGGTCCTTTTTTAAGTTCAAAATGATAAAAAGAACACGAAAAACAAGTCCCCCACCCAAAAAAATACTAACTGTTGACACCTATGTTTAATGTTTACATGCGTCTCATTGGACATTTATACATACGCAAGATGGCAGAGCTATTCTGCCGTGTGGGCATTGGTCCAGCCAATGACGTTGTCCACTCAAGTTGTTTTTTTATATCTCTGTGCCAAAGACCGTCTGCTATTTTTTTCCCACATCTTTACTGACATCAGATATACATACAAAGACAAACCAAAGCTTGTTTTAGTGTCTGTGTTACCGCAACCTGGGGTAACACAGACATCGATACACAATAGTGCAAATAATCGCCCGGGCGTTTAATTGAACCAGCGTTTAATACGCAAAATGAGGTCGGACCCCTGGCGGCTTTTTGCAAGCAGGCGCGTATTTGCACGCGGGCGTTTATTTGGTAATATACGGTAATTTAGTATTATTAATAATACAAAGTCCAAAATAAAACCAGTACTCTTTCTTGATTAGATTTAAAGGCAAGCAGGCGATATAATGAAACACAAGTTTTCCAAGAAATTAATTACTTAATTCACTATTATTAACAATCCAAAGTCCAAAATCGATCCAGTTCTCAGTCTTGTTAAGATCTCAAGGCATATAAAATTTGAAAAGGATCTATAAAACAGTTTTTGAGTTATCGCATTAACTTGCGTGATCTGCAGCGGATGTGGCTGACACGAACTCAGGACACATTGGCAATGGTGATTCCACGGTATCGACGAAACATAGTGTTTCCTCTATAAATATCTTCAAAGTTGTGCATCATTTAATTCACATTTCCCCGTAATTCAACAGGACATATTTCTATCTTGGGATCTCCATCAGAACTGAAAACTGAATTGAGGTTAAAATTCATGCAAAGTGCAAGAGTCACGAGCAGCATAGAGGCAGAAGTAAATGGGTTCTCATTGTTCATGAGCTAATGGTAACAGCAAGTACATAAGAGAGATCATGCTTAGCCTTTGGCAAAAGGCTCAACCAGGTATGGGGAAGATGCCTTGAGCTGGGTCACATACGTTTGAAATACTTTGATTGAAAGATAACACCACTTGTTATCTGATAACAGATCATTTCTGTGGCTCAGGGATGGAGACCTAAATAGTTTGTTTGACTCGGCACTGTAGGGTCAGAGTGCGTACCTTAGTCCAGTTGATCCTCTTCATCACAGACTCGGGCTTGTAGATTTTTTTGGGCTCCAGTCCGTAAGGCAGCTTCACGACAGGTGGAGGAATGCCGGGCATCCCGAAAGGCGGTGGAGGGGGTGGGCCACCTCCTGGGGGCGGGGGAGGGGGCGGCGGTCCGCAGCCTGGCAGCGGAGTGGGTGGTGGCGGCGGGATGCCGCAGTGGAGCGGTGGAGGTGGAGGGGGCGGGGGAATGCCTCCGGGAGGGGGCGGGGGAGGGGGTGGAGGAGGCGGGGGAGGGGGTGCGGCTCCGCCCGGGATGGGCGGCGGGGGAGCTCCAACTCCAGTAGCACCCTGCAGGCAGAAGAGAATATAAGAACCAGGCTAGGTGGCACCTCTCGGAGGATGCCTACCCTGTAAGCCAACTGCACAACTGCAATGCACTCCACAGACCAAGGGACCTTAAGAAAGACAAAGAGCTGGGATCGATGGGGTCTCCTCCATGCCCCAGTTCCCACGCATATCTGCAGATGATAAACCACTGTGCTCAAGAGCAGGGCTATGAACCTCTCTCCAGGGACGCCAGTCGACGGGCGATAGAGTGTGTTATGTAAGGGGATGTCTTAGGGGTCTGTGCCCCCAGAAAACCTGAGCGGAGAGTGAGGTCACCTCATGGGGAAACTAGGCTGGTCTTTATGCAGTTTGACACATCAGCTCAATAGAAAGCCCTTGTTAAGCAGGCATGGAGTGTCTGTGAGGGAACGTCCCAATGCGGAAGAGTGGTGGACTGTGTGATGTAGAGGTGCTATGGTGTGGCCCAAAAAGTGAGTGACAGGTCAACCATAAAGAGCATTCTCATGCCAATAGCAGTGATTAGCAGTGATTAAACTCCCTACTGGGAGTTTTTTGCCTCATTTGCTGTAGTGGGGAATAGGCTGGGCACTGCCCTTTCAGCAACTCATCTCTGACTGTAAAGCGTCTTTGTGACAGTTTATCTGTGAAAAGCGCTATACAAATAAATTGAATTTGAATTTGAATATTTTAGGCTTTGTGGCCAAATTTACCAAGGCAATAAGCACGTTGAAAATCTTTCAAGCAAAATGCATAGCAAAATGAAAGACAAGAGTAAAACTAATAGCGTGACCAATCATGTTGTTATTGATTTTATGCGAGCTGAAAAAGCTCCACACGTGTGGAACATCTGGGGAAATCAGACAGTGAGCAAAATGTCTGTAAACTGCTAAAAACACGATAAAGCGATGGTTTTCTATAAACCCGAAGATTGAGAGTGAGAAAGTGGATTCTCGCGAAACACATCAAGGCTTGCCCACGCTCAGGCAGCATAACAAGCTGTCAGAAATGACAGGCTGGACGGGTTCCTGGACATAACCGGCCGCTGCCCCCCTGATCCTGGCCCACCTCCGGTTTGGCAGCTGGAGTGGTGCTTCTGACGTGGCCCCTCAGCGCTGCAGCAGGAGGGCAGTGCAGGTCCTACCCATAGGATACTGTGGACCACTCCATTTAAACAGTCATATGTATTTATTATTCTATTTATTGTTCAACAACACTTTCAACACATTATTTTACTGCTGTGTCGTGTCATCCAATGAATGAATGTTCCCCTCCGTACAGCACTCGCTCATTGACACTCAAAGTGCTTTACAATGATATGTGGGTATTTCACCTCACCTTCACTGATATGTAGCACCCACCTCAGTAATGAATGGACGCCATTTTACACCACAACACACACCACACATCAGTTGAGACGGAGGGGGAAAGGACGATCGACGCAGCCAATTAAATTAGGGGATTTTTTCATGGCAGGTTGAAAGAGGCAGGTTGGGAATTAGCCAGGACACGAGGGAACCCCTGACTCCTGTTGAAGAGCACCATGGGATCTTTGATGACTACATTTGGTTAGAACCTTGGTTCAATGTCTCATCCAAAAAAAAATGAGACTCCTACAGCCCTGTGTCCCAATCACTGCGCTGGGCATTGCGGTTTATGAGACCAGAGGGAAGACTGCCACCTACTGGCCCAGCAACACCACTTCCAGCAGCAGGTTGGTTTTCCCAGATGGTCTCCCATCTGAGAAATAGCCAAGCCCACACCTGCTTAACTTCAACCACTCAGCCTGAGCAGAGCGAATGTTTGTAGAGCTGTTAGCATACTCTTCCAAACAAGAGAGGTCTACATGAGTGTCGATTTTGTTATTTTGAGAGCCCTGCCTACCTGCCAGAGGCCCAAGAGAAGAGTTCCACGAGAGAAGCTTCCTTAAAGAGCATCTGAAGTCGATTCTCAGACGGGACGTTGAACGTCCAATGTTTACAAACAAATCGCTTGCTTTTTTTGACATCTTGCTTTCTCACATGACCAATTTCAATCGTATCAGCCAATGCCTTCTGTACATGCGTAGATAATCCCATTATTTCGGTTCGTTTGCGCAGGTGCGGCTCGTTGATTAGCCGATAAACAAAAACAATGGGAATCGACTTTAGATGCCCTTTAAACAAAGGTCACCAGAAAAAATTCTGAGGCACAAACGGCCTGGTTTTATTTCACTAGTGCCAGTTGGCCGGCGAGTAGTTCGGATGCTTCCTCGCAGTGAGTAAAACCTTTATCTTCAAACCTGCCACCTGCTTTGTTATGTTGTCAAGGTGGCTCAGGTGCAGCCATAACAGATCCTATGAAGAAAGACCAAAGAGAAAAGGTGGTCCAAGCCAAAGCAATATGTATCGTCTCAAATTCTAATGGAAAACTGCTTCCCCACAAAGGAAGACAATTAATGAAAAGTCTGAGGTGAAATTAAACACATTAGCGATAAGACACAGACCAGCAGCCTCCAGATGACTTTACACTGTTAAAATACCACAGTGCTATACAAACAGGTATTTATGAGTGCGATACAGGGACTGGGACCATTCAGAAACAAAAGGCATGCAAATGTCTCAATTAGGAAGTACGAAGGCACAGATACGCAGTGACCTTTCCGTGATTAGTCACTAATCTGCCTTTGGAAACTTATTATGTGTTTTTGTTCCACAACATTAAATAAAAGCAGTTTCTCATTTCAAAAAGGCAATTCCAGGCGCTCCCCCACCCGGTGCTACGTGACTAATTTGCTAAGCGTCCTTCGTCTCCAAGAGTTGCAGAGCGATCGACTGCGCAGTCTTACCGGCGGTTTGGTTATTACAGGGGGGAGAAATTAAAAAGGTGTAGCGGAGCCAGTCGTTAAGTCACTGCCCCAATCCCGAGCGCAAGCCCGTACCCGCTATGTGACCGCAACCGTCAATCTCCCACCCATAGCGGTTATTTTCTCTTTAAGGCTTAATATTTGGTAATGGAGGTAAATTAACAAGTAAATTAAAGTGCTTCTATTTTAACTGACGTTTTTTTTTTTTTACTAATTTTGCGCACCTCCCACACACTACCACCCACCCCCTTGCCCCCCCCACATCAGTAGCTCAGTGGCTCCCTGCCCCCCAAAGAGCCAGAGCCGCCTCTCATCAGACCGGAACTGCCGACTCATGCCCCTCGACACGAGCAATGTGCCCCGAGTGGACGCCGTCGCCCGTCGCGTCCCTGTTTGTGTCGGCAGGGGAAAGTCTTTTCTGATGAGCCCTGCGGTACGCGGCCTGGCCATTGATTGCTGGTGGCAGAGGTCAGGGAGGGGGCGTGGTTGGCTTCCTGATGGCTCTCCGCTGCCAGTGCCCTCCCTGGCCTCTCCATTTAAAGCCCTTATTAGACCAAGGGGAAGAGAAGTATGAAATCACTCTTCTATCTATCAGTCTTCAAAAGCCATGGGGAAAGCGGGGGAGATACAAGCTTCAACTCCACCTCTCACTGACACTTGCAGCTGGTATGGTTTAATCGACAAGAGACCGTCAAACAATTAAACACCCCGCTGAACAGCCATGAAATTCAGTTATAAACTGTGTGCTCATTAAAACTACACCATGTTCGACTCGCAAGGTTTCAAAAAAAAAAAAAGGAGCGTGTCCCTCAGCTAGGGCCAGTGAGACCCGTCCTTAGTGTTTGAGAAAAAGGGGACAGTCCCGTCTGCAAAGCTCTCGGTTAGATAGAAATGAGCAGAAAATTCTTTTTTCTCGCTCCCCTAACTGCGTGATGGATGTACAGCCACTGTCACCAGCCAACACAGCTTTATCAAGCTAAAGTCTTCTCACTCCCTTTGAATTGGACCCTGGGAAGTTAAACCCAAGCTACATAGCCTATTTTCCGACCCTCTAACGACCAGCTTAAATTATGCTGCCACTTCCGCAGCTAATTTCATTTATTTATTATTTATGTACTTGTTTTTTCAAGGAAAAAGCAAAGCAGAATCAAAATGTAATTACAGCAGCCAGAAGCGATACAGCAGACTGCTGCAGTTCACCAAAATTGGATAGAAATTCACATGACCGGCAGAATGGTCCTCCTGTGAATATATCTGCGGGAGCTTCCAGATTGAGGGCCATTAAGACGGCCGATACAGGTTGCAGAAACACACCTGACGATGTGGCAGCGGGCTGAATCTGCCTCTCATCCATCACAAATCTGTATCGAGGGCTTATTTTGTGAGGCAAGATGACTATAAAAATTTAACCCTAAGAAATCTGTAACATGAACTCAAGTAAAAAGAGCCGTCACACACTTAATCTGTGCAGAAAACCAGCTCTTTCTGTAATTCTACTTTATAATAAAGGAACTGAATACTTGGACAGACTGCCTTTTTAAGATGTAAGAAAAAAAGGGAAAAAACTGGGAATGTACAAACACTAATGCATTTTTTTTTTTTTTTTTAAAGGTGAAGAAATTTAAAAAAATGCACAATCCTCTGAGTTCAATGGCGCTTACCGTAAGATCAATAAAGAAGACAACATCATCAATGTGGTCTGCATATGTTATGCTACGCCTCCGACTCCTACGCTGGAACCAGTGACCTGCCAGTCTGCTGTTTTATATACCCCAATGCGCAATTCCACTAAATCATGTCCCTAATCATATGACTCAATACGCTCATTCAACCAGCACCATCTCTACAACCAGCATTTAGTATCCATTCAATATCCGAAGGATGACGGGGAGTAAGGCTGTTGCTCAATCATAGGATTCTTCCCATGATTGCCAAGCTACCCCAAATGAACTCAACATCAAAGTCTAATCCAAGTTCGGTCAATCACGCATTTAACTCACAAACTACCCTCTTCTGATTAAAATAGTCCATGCAGTTAAATTGAGAATTACTAGCACACTTGAAATGAATGAAAAAAGGCTGCATATTAAAAGCAACAGTAAATAATCCATATGTTAATTTAAAACGAATAAACTGGTGACACGCTTCCATTTGAAGACTTTTCTATCCAGTTTCAGTGCTGCTCATCAGTCTAACTATTTATTTTTTCATGAAAACCATAATTGTATAAATGATTGGCACACACAGCAACCATTGGAAAAATACATCAAAAAATGTTATATTGATGATATTTTTTACATTATTCAGTTCATCTCCGGCTAGAGGAGTAATATTGAGCTGCATTTTGGTGCCTTTGCAAACGAACATGCGTGTGAAGGTAACATTATGCATAATTTTGTCCGTCACAAACAGTATATTTATCGCCTCCCCAAGATTGAAAGTTTCCAGCGCTAAAATAAAAGCGTTTGCATCTCAAGAGGATGGACAGCACAAAAGAAGTTGGTCGATGCATTAAAGCTGGCGTGGAGAAATTTGGGGCATAAATCCTGTTTAGTTTTTGACTCAGCCAAACCAACTTTTGAAGCAAATGCTCTCACTCAGTAGTAGTTTCAGGGGACTGCATTCCAGCCGGTACAGTTATTCATAAATATATGTAAATCATTTCCTTCAAAATTTCATTTTCGTTAGCAATGTACTCTCTAAATAATGCAAACAGAACGGTGGCTGGGTTTAATGGGTTGGGAAAGGTGAAGGGGTATTCCTGTACATGTGAATATTTTCTTTGTGGGGTGAAAATACAAATAATTACCTTCAGTCTCTGCCTTATTTTAATGCCATAAGTGCCATCTGTATATGATAAAAATGAAGCACATATTTTCTAACAAAACACATTAGCCGGTGAATGGACCTCAATCCCCCCAAACTCCTCCATCCATTAACACGCGGCGTGCGGCTGTAAGAGGGTTTGAGGAGGTGATGGTAATGCAAGTTATGTGCTTGTTCTTCACCTGACAAAACTGCCAGTTTGCTAGGGCATTTAGTCACTAGTTTTAAAGGGAATGACTGTGGCTAATTTTATTGGAATAACAGAACCAAACTCCCACTACACACAGGCTATTCATTTTTTTTTTTTTTTGTAAATTTGGCATCTCCAATCCCACCCGAATCTGGATGCCCAATTAGTGAACTATGTACAAAGCTTGCTCGTATGTGACCCCTTGCTGCCAACTCAGGATAGTGAGACAGTTCACGGCTCTCCTCCGAAGCACGTGCCTGTCTGTCACTGATTCTTACACACTCATTGGTTGAATCTTCCCAAGTTCAGAACTAGGGCGGAGGATACCCGGACATGAACCAACCCGGAGTCTTCCTGACGAGCACCCGTCTGGCCAACAGGAGGCGCTGGAGCAACGAACAAAGCTGTTATTATATACCCAAATCCGGCAGTCCCTTCCCAATTTGAAACCCTGTAGCGCGATAGCCAGTTGTGCGCTACTCTGAAAAAGCTGCCGACCCCTGTCGGTGGGTACGCCGGGGCTCGAACTCGCGACGAGGTGATCACCTCTGCACAGCAGAGCAGTGCCTTAACCGTGTGAGCCACCCGGCAGCTAATAGGCTATTCATTTTTGACAATGGCGCCACAGATTCGCCATCACATCCTGTCACAAAATTACCACATTGGCGTTAGGCATGCCTGTATTGATCTGCACAACAGTTCAGGTCATCAAAGTAAGGCCCATTACGTAATTCCTTCACTTTCCATTTCAAGGGGGTATAAAACTGAGTTGAGACATGCAGCATCTCTTTTTCATCCATCACTATTGCACAAGCAAAAACAAGAGATGAATGCCAGTTTACCTTCACAAGTGTAATATTGAGTTCAAAGTAATCCATATACGTTTAAAATACCACTAAGCAGTGTGATGGCAGTGTTAAAATTTCACACTTGTGGACTGGAAGCTAAATGGCTGGGAAAAGCATGAAAAGAATGGATGTTTGTCCCCATGGTAGTGAGGGAGATGGTAAGGGAGGCAATAAAGAACCCAGGGATCATGGTTCAAGAATTGAAGTGACTGGGTGCAATACCTTATTAACTAGGGGGGTTGACCGTTGGGCTCCCCCAAAGACTTGCAGTATGGGGTGAGCTAACTGAGGGACCCAGCGGAAAAGATCAAAGTGCTGGCCTGAGAACATGCCCATGCAGCTGAAAATGCAGAGCAAAGCATGCAGGAAGAGACCCACCTTTCCTTCAGCGTCAGTGAGGAGTCTCTGTGCCTCTCTGAGCTTGTCTCCCTCGCTAGTTAACTGGACAACAGACACACCAACAAAACATACACGCACAGCAACACACATAAATGCAGGTTAGCCAGACAGAGAGTTAAGACCACAAATCGTTTTTCTTTGTTAAAGCCTAGCATCTACATTTAAGCAGCAAGCGAGGAATTGGGCCCCATCTGAGTTCAAAGGCTTACAGTGCTTTGTGGCAGCAAAGCAGAAGTTCCTATTAAAACCACTTCAGAACAAAAAGCAGAGGGCAAGCACAGATGACATCATGGCAATTATAGAGAGCTCATGTCTGGGCAAAGAAACTGCAAAAGAAATTGGCTCAGTCACAGATGAAAGGACAATCAAACTGAAGCTATCAAAAAATTAACCACATATTGCTACATGATGAAGTGTGAACTGTTCCAAAAATTGACAGAATAAAGTAATAGCAAAAATAAACAAAATCACAGGGGAATTAATTATTTATGTTTGCATTCTAAGATGAGGTCTGCGACTGCCCTTAGGCAGTTCTGCAACAAAAGAACAGTTCGGCTTCATATACTCATACTTTTAAGAATTCCATTTGATGTCACATTGGAAAAATTATCATATAATTAATTGGCTAAATGCTTTATTGCCCAAGTGTTTATCTTAATGTTTTGTTCCGAGTCCACGAAGATTAAAACTTTATTTGCAAGTGAACATACTTGAGAGCAATTATAAACGGATGAAGAATTTTCCAAGGCATTTCTCCAACTCACTAGTGCAAAATAATATTGATTATGAAGTCATACATACTTTCAAAACATGACTTTATAATCTTTATTTTTTGTGAGCCGTACTCTCTACGGTTTCCTCATTTTTATATAAGGCAGTTATTGTATTTCATATTGGCTTTGTTTGAAAATGAACCACCTGTTTCCTTTATGTGAGCTCGACTTAGATGACCTAACTGCTGAGAATGAACAATATCATTACAGCCTCATCTGTTTGCATAACTGATTGTGGTTATGCAAGGTAGTTTCTAAAAAACCTAGGGAGAGCTGAATTAAAGATTAACCAGGCATAATGTAAGGAAAACATTGATGAAGCACACTCAACAAGGCCCTCTGTCTGGTAGACGCTACCATTGTTAACCGTATTTAAAAGTAATGGAACGCTTTGACAAAGAAGCATTTGGAGACTATCACAAGCACTGCCTCATGAAAACCAGAACTTTCTGGAAAGGAGGCTGGCAGGGTGGGATTGTTCCGTACAGACCAATCCAGCGCTCTCTGCTTTCGTGTGACCACCTTGAAGCACAGTGCACATGCTGTAAGACGATTTTGAAACGAATCACAGCACCCTCGCACATATGCTAACGCACAGGCAACCGTGTGCCACACCCACAGAACAGAAATGAGGGTCACATTGACTGGTCTAAAGCAGGATCAAGAGAATTCGGGGGTTGCCCAACATACACATTTAAACAGGAACAATTACAATGTGTAACAATTCGGTGGACTCAGTGTGTCCCAAATCTATTCTACAGTGGCTCTCATTCTTTTGAGCACGTATTATTTTTTTTCCTTTGAGACCCAGAGGCGTATGTTCGATCTTTGGCGGGGGATTTGCGCAGTCCCTGAATGGCTTGTTTACAATGTACTTTGCCCAGTTAGAGAAAAAATGGCCGCTGATAAGAAAAATGGCCACTGATGAATGTTTCAACAGCCAACGCTGCCTTGATCACTTGCGCGTCTCCTGCATATCAAACACCTCTCGCAGAGTTATGCTTGCTGGCGGTCATTATAAATATCGCTACAGCGTAGCAGGGCCTGTGACACGGTATAATTATCAGGGAAATTTTGTTTATACTATTAAACTTACATACAGTAAATTCATTACAAGTTGCTGTGAAACCAAATGTTAAAAAATGCTGATAGAACATTAAATTATGATAAAAGTGACTGCATATTGCTGATATACGCAGACCTCTGTAAGATCCAACTTGGCAGAGATGTTCAAGCTTTTAAATCTGTCTGACTTCGAAGTGCTTCTGAAAGCATGTTCAAAACAGAAAATACCGAGGAGGAGGACCGGACCCTACTTGATTTAGGGTGTTTGGTAGTAGTAGTATGGCATTAGCATACACGCTGTTTCAAGTATCACCATCAGTTGCTGCAAACTCTAGAGACCAATTAAAACTAGTGCATGAGGGGTGGGGGGTGGGGGGTGGGGTTTCAGGTTTCAATCAGGTAGTACAGCTATAGGGCCCTTATCAAACCTGAGACCGTAATGAGGTGCAGCACAGAGAAACATGACTGCCGTGTGTCCTCCAGGGTCCATGTTAAGACAGGTCTGGACGAGGCCAGTTCCAATACCCACTTCAATCCAGGAACTTGAGCGAGAGAAGAGAGGTGGTGTCTCTCGATTGCCAGTATGGAGCGAGCTCAAAAACTTCTATCCAGTGGTCAAAATTCACCTCTCCACAGTCCATGCTCACTGCACCATCTCCTCATCAGTAAGTTAGCCTTCATATGCCCTCATTTTTTAAAAATATAAATACAGCATGTCCTGCATGTTTACGCCCATAAAATTATGAGATGTGATCAGAACGATGATCAAATCAGTACATCAGAGCGACCATTCCTGGTCGTAGAAGCTCAGAGAGAGACTGAATTTCATTAAAATGTGCAAGTTTGCAGGCGGAAGGTGAAGACAGTAGTAATATGAAACTCAAGCACTTTAAACTCGCAAGGTCTCTGTCTATTAGAATGAGTGGGGCTCAGGCTTCATTCATAATTAATAAAGGAGGGGATGTGATTGGCCATCTTTGAAGATCAAACTGTAAATCTTCACATGGGAATATCTGATGGCTCTATAACACCCCGCTAATGAAAATGTCGTTGCGCGAGCACTGTGGCGAGTCTGGGCTGTGCAGCTTAAATTGGAGGGGCTTTTTTAACTGCCGGCACAGCCTGGCAATACGCTTTTGTGAAGACTGCAAAAAGGCAAATGTGTCTTTTTTTCTAAATTTCTCTGAAAGTTATCTACTAATGTCGAGGGAGTAAATTAAGTCCCCCCCCAAATTGTTGGGCTTTCACAGTCAGTGCACATTCTTATTTGACTTCACATTTAAATAGAAGCATAGGTGTGTTTTTTTTTTTTAATTCACCAACACATTTTGGTAAATTAGCGAAACCCAAAAATGATAGTGGCTAAAAGCCCAGTCTTATGCCTACAAAGGAGGACATACGATGATTTCTAATGCACCAAATGCTAAACATAAATCATTTTCTCCACTGATAACCATAGCTTTTGGGAGCAAACTAATTCTCTTATACTGACAGTGTTAATAAGTTCATTGACAGCAATAAATACAGCTACCAAACTTCTCGACATGACCAAAGAGACAGGCAAGAGAGGTTCTTTGCAAAAGTCACTGGCCGTATATACTACATATACAGTAAGGTCCAGAAGTATTTTGACAGCAACACAATATTTCTTTTTTTTTTTCTGGCTTCTGTAAACCCCCACCAGGGTTGCCCTCCATCTAATAGGCGGCAAACCAACAAAACTATTGGTTTTGCTAATATGGCTTATAAAATGAAATCTATTACCTTTAATTTGGTGTCATTTACCAAAATTCCATTAACACAAGTTCTAACTTTGCCAATGGAGCTTAAGTTTTAACGGCAGAATAAAGGACATAGAATTTAGAAAATCTGTGCCTCTGTCACTTTTTTTTTTTTTTTTTGAGTGTTGGGCTGAATTTCAATTTCAGCGGCAATATAAATGCTTAGTTTTAACCTGTGAGTGTTACAGACTGTATATTACGAAAATCGTTTTGTTACATCCGTTTTTTCTAGCCCGACAAGTCAAAATGCCAGCTATGATTTATTTCTAGCACTGGCATTTCTATGCTTGGGCCACATGTCATTAACTTTTAGCAATATCACATTGCAGTTGACATCTGCAAAAATACCTCAATATAAAAATATTTTATAAAATTACATTTTACCTCATTTTCCAATACCAATGACGAATAGCAGATGCTAAAATTAACTTCAAAAGTCATAAAGCCTTGAAGAACAAGCATTTTCCAGTTGGTTCATCACTTTTTGTGTCCCCTGGAAACACTTCCGTTGTTGCATGAGCGATTTGTAGCACATTTGTCTTTTTGCAGGTGTTGTGAGTTTTTGCCACATGTCTGTCTTTTTGCAGGTGTTGTGAGTTTTTGCAGGGTGTCTGCCTTTTTGCATGTGTGGTGAGTTTTTGCAGCACCAGTGTTGTAAAGTTGATGAAGATAATTTCTGAATTTCCTTGTGTTTTGTCCATTTGCATTTGCTCTCTGAAGTTACAGTGCATTGAGCTCTCAGGGCCACCGTACTATGCAGCAATTATATATAACCAAATTTACACATTGGTTTTGATTTGTCGGCAAATAGGTTGATTTTTATTCAGGCAAAAGTACACAAAAACAGGGGACGGTAATCTTGCGTTAGAGGGTGAGATGATGTGTAATCTAACTGGTGATTAGCTGACTTTTTCAGCAAAGTTTTCCCTCAAAGCATTTTACTTGGCCAATGACACTTGGTTGCTATTTGTTTTAGACCCCTTCAGTTATAAGGGTACCTTTCGAGAAAACAAAAAGGTACAGGATTGCAAACAAGACCTCATGGTGGCAAATGGTCATATTACACTTAAAGTTTTGTGATTAAACATTGTTACCATCCTGCAATCGAGATGGAAATACTGCAATGGAAGGCTATGCCAGCGAGATTTCTTATATGCAAACACATAAATCGGATACGTTTTTTGGCACTTAATGCTCATTATGAATTCAACTGAACTGAACTCTTCCAGAGCAAAGAGCTTATTCACTTTCCCTCCGCTGTGACCACAAGAAAAGGCTGATGTGAGTCATGAAACCCAGTCTGACACCAGTGGTATGTCAACCTTTAGCAAGAAAACACGCATTTCTTGTCTACAATGAAGAGACAAAGAGCTCTACATTCGTTGACCAGGCACAGGCGCAGGCATGGCGAATAGTGGGAGCGCCGCGCCAACGGGGTGTGCAAGCGGCCTTACTGGGCATAGAACGAAAGCATATATATATATACATATATATATATATACACACATAAATATACACACACGCACTGCCTGATGCCGAGGCGGTTTGTGGTTGGCTGAGAAAGATGTGAAGTCGTTAGTTTGCATCACAGATTCAGCTGCGTTGATTAAGCCAGGTCGAGTTTCCATTACGCGTGTCAACCGCCTTTGATCTGACATCAGGACAATTCATATAGATACTATAATCTATGTCCTGATTCAGATAGTTACATTAAACAGTGGTTGCTGTAATTATTTATTGCATTGAAATGTGCCTGACATTCTGGAAACTTGCCTGTGCACCAATCAGCCAAATTACCACTGCACAGAAAGTAAACCAGATTGGAGCTGGCGCGCTCTCTGCGCTATTTCGGCAGAGCCTTCAGCCACGAAATTCTCACTGCGTCATGATGAATATGTGACACCTCCTCCTATTACGCCGCAACACCCATCTTGGCGCACGTCCGTCTACCAAATTGCCAAAGTGGCTGCGCACGGTGTCGCACCACACGAAATTACCACTGCGCGGGCTGCACTGGACGAAATTACCACTGCGTGGACTGCGCCACGCTACGCCACACTGCACCACCCTGTGCTGCGCCAAGAAATTAGAGCCGAAAGTGTTGATATCAATTATTTAAAAAACAGAGAACACTGCAACACTCCCAAGACAGCAGAAAGCCTGTTAAGGTTAATTTCTCCTGGCTCTTCACGTTGACAGCCCATTCAGAAGCAGGAAGAGACCTGGCTGTGCGGAAAAATGGTTAACCTGTGGCTAAGTTCAAATTCCCTCACATCAAATTCAATACGGTGAGAAGACAAGCAAAGGCTAACAGATAAGATTGTTAATGACACCCACTGTGCGTAACGTGTGAAGGAACACTGGGTCACGAACAGAGAATGAAATTCAAATTGGCCACCAGCTAAATGGTATCTACTACTTTGTTTACTGCAAAAGAAACTTTGGCAGGTGAACATTATTCACTCAGTTATCCTGTACCATTGTAAAAATCATATTAACATTTCCGAAGGCTGAACCCACTGAAGCCAGTGGATGAAGAATTTAGTTTCCTGCCTCGGCTATGAGACTCGGGAGTAGGTGTGGTTGTGGTCGGCAGTCAGGTGGATGATGAATGGGCTCTGACAAAGAAGGACGATAACACACACTGGCACAAGCCGTCGGTCAGATGAACCATGGTGAGAGGTCTGCCTGAAATGAACTGTGGGCCGGGCAGAGGACGTCAGTTGCAGGAACCACGCCAAGCTGTAGTCTAAAGCCTGGATTGGAGCCATTAAGCATATTGCTCAGAATAAAATCCAGATTGAGCTGACAGGGGCTTTAATTGGACTGACATGAATTAAAAAAAGTCTTGGGAACAGAGGGATGGCAAACTAAGGTGCACCAATGAGGAGGGGGAAGGCAGATTGAGTTTCAAAAAGCACTCCTTGCATCAGAAATCTACCAATTTTTTTAGCACTGGCTCTGATTCGGTTTCATGTAGCATTAAATCGTTCAGAAATTGAGTTAAAGAGGAAATGGTCATCATTTTCAGGGAGAGAAATGCCGGTGCGAGGCGCCTGAGAGGAATAGCGAGCCATCTTCATGATGATACCATCCTATCGTACGGGACGCACTGCACCGATTCGCACATTTCAACAATGGGACACATTCTGTCGAGAAACACGGTGCTTCATCACATTTAATAATCTCAGACGTCTGAAAATACCCACTCAGAGCAGTTTCATATTTGTGATTAGGGAGTTAGAAGGCTTTGCCTCGACTAAATTAGCAGATTCCTTCTCCTAACAGCTGTCCCCCAGGTCTCCCACTTCTTTATAAAAAGCAGACAGTTTCTGCACTCCCTGAGTCATAATGAAATAAGGCCTTCTGCCCTGGACCCAGTCACCCATTTCAGTTAAGGTTCTTAAGAAAATGTAATAAACGCTATCTGTCTCTCTCTCTCACTGCGTGTATGTGCGCGTGTAACTGTAAGATTAACTCACTCTAAACCAGGGGTCTCAAAATCCAGTCCTGGAGGAGTGCAATATCTCTATTTCTATTCAGTCAGCAACTAATTCAAGCCTTGGGAAGTTGTAAACACCCATTAGCCAATCAATGACTTAAATTAAGCACATAAGGGGCAGGAACACATCAAAAGCTAGGAAACTCATCACCAATCCAGTTTGAGATCCCTATTCTAGAAATATAATTTGCAGAGTGCTTTTTACCCTACAGAGAACGCAAGTATTACTCAAAGTCATCAATACCACTGAATGCCATTATAACTGCCTTCCAGCTACCTCCCTCGCTCTCACCTCCCTTCTCTCACCAGGAGCAAACGAAGACAATCCCACACACATTCTGCACCGATGCTTAAACAGTAGAGCATTCACAGCCCATTTCAGGTGGGTGCGTCAGCTGACTAAAGCCACGCCCTCCCTGTCGACAGCAGGGTGAGAGTCCACCTCCCCCCCCCCATTACCTGTGTTTGCAGGGTGCGGATCTGCGTCTCCAACTCTTTGACCTTCTCCTCCTGTTTCTGGAGCTCGGCCTGGGCCTCCTGGCGGGCGCTAAACTCTTCGTCAAACTGTGGAGCATCGGCACAAAAACACAGGGAGCTCAGTGCCAAAGTCCCGCAGACCGGCAGCCGCACTGGACGCGCCACCTAACGCCCATGCCTCCCCCCCCACCGCCTCCGCTGGCCTGTCATTCACCCTGAGTGCCTCAGCAGTCAGCCCACGGAGCTGATGGGACGTCTCCAGACCTAATGTGGACAACCCTCTCAGGAGCACTGAGCTGCCCTTCTTACTTTGTCTTTTTTTTTTTGTGTAGGATTTATAGGCCCAAACTCGCAACTGCCAAATTACACTTGGCTCAGGGAAGCACTGGCCCAAGCTAGCAGAACCGGACCCATTCAACCCATTCAGCACGTCAGTAACCAACTCCAAAAGAACACTGAGCATGCAGAGAATATGAGCAATTAGAGCACATTAGCCACTCTCTATGATGATGCTAAATGATTTTATGGCATTTTATATCCTTTGTTAGGAGTGGATATTCTCTAGTTTAATGTAAATGGTATCCCATTTAAACTAGCAGTGCATTAGCTTCAACAACTTTGGGTGGGGGGGGGGGGGGTGGGGGGTGGGGGGGGTCATAAAATAAAAAGCGTAGCCTAAGTTCAAATACATTGTGCTCAGCTCCACAACTTCAGAGTCAAAACGCATACATTCACATCAACCAAAAGTGGCAATAATTCCCTGAGCGATACAAAAACGTGGTTGGCACTGTAAGAGAAACTGTAAAAGGCATTCATACAAAGAGTCCAGCTGTTTGCAGAAGGCCAAAAAGGTTCTGGAATAGCCCGCACATATTTTAGCTGGCTCAGTCGGATACAAAAAGCCACACTCCAGTGCTCCAGCATTGATCCCTGTAATACTGATACAGATCATGTACTCCTGCTGCCGGCCATTGATCAGAGCAGGGTAATCCATTACCTGTCTCTCAACTGCGGGGAAGAATGCGGTGGCATATTCAGCACTCTAGGAGGATGATTTATGGAGCTTACCTTTTTGGAAAACTCTGCAGCCTTCTGTTCGCTCTCTTCGACTTTTGCTTTATCCACACACTGGTCTGTAAGAAAAAAGGCAAAAATAAGGAATAAGCAACGTCTATTCAGTGCCCACGATGAAACTATGAGTGCTGAGAACAGCCCAAACTCAGGGCAGAGATAACTGAAGGCAATGAGGAAACAGGTCGTACGGAAAACCCTGTGCTTGGAAGAGTGGTGTGACTGTTTTCTCCTGCGGTTTGCACTCTTTCCGGCAGGTAGCAATGTAATTTGCAAAAAAATAAAAATGTATCAGATTTTTCATTTTCAAGTCATTAAAATGAGATGAAAAAAGAATGGAAATGTACTGTAAGTTGTGTTTTGAAGAAAATTTTGGGAAAATAAAGATGTTTTAATGAGCCTTTGCTGACAAGTTTCTGAAGTGTTTGTGACACAATCCAACAGGGACAATGCGTTGAGATCACAGATATTTCATCATTATTCCTCTCGCAGAACCAAATGATATGTATACAGCCTTCCGAGCAAAGAGAAAGGCCCTTTTTTCTAATTACTTCTCAACCCCAATGATGACGGATGAATCCGCAGTACGCAAGCCTTGCCATGCTCTTTATGGAATGCGATCTCCCTAAGACAGGCAATAACAATAATGCATTATTTATGCATAATTAGTACACCTTATCTTGCATGTCTAGCAGCTGCAGGTGTCTCTGCTCCGTATCTCGAGGGACGGCAGAAAAATAACAAGCGAGACTGCTGGCTTTGGACTAAATTTTTCATAGCTGAGACGTGTGGCTTTGGCACCACATATGCTTGAACAGAGAAGAATATCTGGGTCCTGTCAAGTTAAGCTGAGAGTTAACTAGAAAACAACACCATAAGCAAAATATCATGACAAACGGCAAATTGAATGATCTGAGCTAAGAACAACTCTTCAACCAAGCATACGTTGCTCACAGAAAATGATAAAATAGGACCTGACATCTTGGAAAAGTTTGAAATCGCATACTCCTGCATTTGCAGCGCTGCACTTTGAGGTAACGTTAAAGGAGCCAGAGTGAGGCTCCAGTGTAGATCAATTTTACTCCGAGAGAACTGATCTAGGAATTGCTGGGACTTTTAAATAATATTTGTCACAGCTGGGGGAAAATGGATTCACTAGCAAACATGTTGCCTTAAAGTTCAGTTTCTTCATCTCTTTTCATACTCATGTCTGGTCTAGGATCGTACAGCGATGCTGTGGGCAGTGCTGTCGCCTCACTGCATGAGGGTGGTTCGAATGGGGCCTTTCTGTATGAAGTTTTAATGCTCTACCCAGTTTTCAAAAGTATTTCTTGAACATAACCATTTCTACAATCCAAAGACATGCAAATCAAGCTAAATGGAGACTGAATAAGGCATGAGTATGTGAGTGAACAGTCTGTGACCAAAGTAACAGACTGGCTAACAGTCCAGGATGAGCTCTGGCCTCTCACCCACTGAATGCTGGGATAGGGCTGACACTGTATAGGTGTGTTGGCAACATTGTATGTCGAAGCAGATCTCCGTTTTCGTGTTGGCAGCGTATTAGTGTAATCAAAAAGCAAATTTAGATAGCCTCCCCCTTGAAACCTATCATTTGAAGATGATGAACCACATCATAATGATCAAAGTGCACAGTCAGAGACACATGCCGCAAATGCAATTTGCACGTCCAAATCCACTACTGCCGTTTTAACGGTGGATAATCTGAACAAAAAGTAAGGCACATAGTTCAAAGGGGTTGTACATAGCTTTAAAATAATCTTGGGTGTGCTTTTGGCATAACATGAGAAAAACCAATCAAAGTGTCATCTCCCATTCACTTCAAAAGCCTGGTGAGCTTGCACCTTAGCAGATTACAATTTTAATGGCGGATTGGCCAAGTAGTCGGAGAATTGCTGCTCTGCAGAGGAAACAGATCTGCTGGTGTGTAACCTGCTCTGAGCAGAAAAATATATTTTGTGTAATCATTTTTCTTGTGATTTAAAATATAAAAACACAAGTGCATTACTTTCAAATCCACACCTGCAATAGATACACCTTCCTTCCCAAAAAAGTTGGGGTGCCGAGTAAAATGCAAGTGAAAATAATGCAATGATTTGCAAATCTTTTTCAATTTTCTATTTAATTGAAAATAGTACAAAGACAACATGTAAAGTGTTTTTTTTTTTTTTTAATACCAGCTAATTTTGAAATTGAAGCCAGTAACATCTTCCAAAACAGCTGGGATGGGGGCAACAAAAGACTGGAAAAGTTTTATGATCCAAAAAAAAAATAAAAATCTGCTGGAACATCTTGCAACTAATTAGGTCAATTAACGACAGGTCAGAAACATGATTCATTGTAAAAAGAGCATCCCAGAGAGGCTATATCTTTCAGAAGTAAAGATGGCAAGGGCTTCACCAATCTGTGAAAGACTGCACTGGCAAATAGTTCAACAACTTAAGAATAATGTACGATTGCAAAGGATCTGGAGATTCAATCATTGATGGTGCATAACGTCATAAAGATTCAGAGAATTCAGAGAAATCTCTACACACAAGGGATAAGGCCAGATACTGAATGAATGTGATACTCAGGCTTTCAACCTGCACTGCATTAAAAACAGACAGAATTCTGTCATGGAAATCATTGCATGGGCTCAGGAACACTTCTGAAAACCAGCGTCACTTCTTCAACAGACAGACAGACAGACAGACAATGAACATGATTTTGCTGAGATGCAGTAGGGGTAAATAATACAGACATAACGATAAAAGCAAACTAGATTGCGCATACCCCTCCAGTGCGCCTTACAGGTGGGCGTGCCCGACCTTTGACCTACAAAAAATGAGGTCAACACTAGACTTATGACCTTCACATCAAACAGGCTTCTGGAGACACCCAATATGCTTGACCTACTTAAATTTGAAGGCTGTCTTTACAATGATTCTGCACCAAGACTGGGGTCAAGCAATAGGAAAATAGACAGACAGACAGATGGACGACAGAACCAAAGAATCATTGAAGGGGTAAAAATACAAGTGGTTTTCAAATTATTTTTTAAATTTGTATTCTAATTCTCAATCTGAAGACAAAAACTATGAAAGCAAACCGACTTCCATTTTTTTTAATTAAAAATGGGAAAAAAAATCCATTGTCTATTTGTGGATCCTGTTATCAGATGAGGTACACAGTTTTGGACAGAGCGAACACACACCTGAAGTGAAGGTTTCCATTTGTTAGTCATGGAGTTACTGGTTAAACAACCAGGCTTTTAGTTACTTAAAGTGTGGAAACCCGATCACTTTAATCTCAAAAAATGTTTATTAACAGTAGCGTGGTTGCATATCACCATCTAAATAATGTCCTTCGAAAATAGCAAGGAACTACTGAGCGTTAACTTACGACCAAGTTTATGTTGGTCGATCCCACAACTGCTCTCCGCTGCCGAAAATAGCAACGCATCAACAATACACCTGACCCATGGGCACTCAGATGGGTGCAAGTGCATCTGCTGTTTAAACAACCTGAGCACTGGACCAGGACATTTTTGCGTCACCCACCATTTAGTAATCAGGTTCAACCCATCCCTGGAGGATTTACTCTTCCACGGGAGCACAGTTAAACATCAGCACAAAATTAAGTGCTGTATTCCGCAGTAGCTCACAATTTTCAGATGATACAAAGAATAATTAAACAATTCAGAGTGAAAGCTTCAATTTACACCTGGTCACCTAATGAATCTTGTTCATCCACATTACATCTAGACATCATTATCCTCAATAACGCACAGGTTTACAGCCAATGCACACAAGGAGCACTGTTCAAATCCAACGATCAAAAGTACTTTCAACCTCTTAAAGAGGCACAGCATGGGAACCACTTAAAGGAGAATTCTGGTGTGAAATTGACTTGGGGTGGATTGAAACATGATAACGAGTACCAACTTTTGTCGAATATCCCACCTCCGTACAAACGCAACATTTCGAAATACAGGGCTTTTTAGCCAAAGCTCCAAACAGGCTTACAATGGTAATGAATGGGGAATAGCGTTGCCATGCAAAGAAATCGCTATTTTTTATCATTAACAAGGCCCAGAGAAGCTCCACACTTCCTCGATAGAATTCCAAGGGCCTGGACATTTAAAACGAGGTAATAAAAACTTTGAAAATGCGCAGGTAGTTTATTAAAAAAGACTTTTATGCAAACAATACCTTCAGGTAGTTTCCAGTCGCCTCCATTTTGAAAGTCACGATAAGTCGATTGACGAGCACGACGAATAGGAAGGATGGAGGAACAGATTACAATATATTCGTTCGTGCTCGTCAATCGACTAATTGCGACTTTCAAGATGAAGGCGACTGGAAACTACCTCAAGGTACTGTCTGCATAAATGGTACCACCAGAATTCTCCTTTAAGAGAAGAGGAAACCCAAAGGCCCATGGAAAGACAGTATTCAACGAAACATACCAATCAGGAGGGTGAAGTCCACATCCAGCCTCTCTCTGTATCCAAAATCTGGGTCCATCCCACTCCTGTGTAGCACGACCTGGGACACACATTCTTCAATCACCTTGTAGTATTGTGGCCTATAAGGAAGAAAAGTGACAATCAAGTTTCCCTGATCTCACCCTGCAAAAACTAAACAAGTCCATTTCTGAAAGTATTCAAGTAGGACATTTTGACTTATTTCTTGTCTCTAGAGGACAAAAAAACCTGCCAATCACGTGGGATAATTTGATTCATTTCAGGACATGTCAACCCAGTAAAAAAAAAATTATACTATGCAGTAACTTAAAACAGACTTATATTTTCGACTTGAGAGTGGAAAAAAAAGATTTCAGATTTAAAAAAGTGATGATGCAAAGTAACATTTCTAAGCCATATTTAGCCAGCTTACCGGTCCTCTGTTCCCCATGAAACAAAAACGGACCCAGTGTGGCGAAGTGAACTTTGAGTCCACAAATAATTTGAAATCGTCTTTGCCAATTAAAGAGGACCAGTGAAACCAGGAATGCAAATTTAATCAGCATCCAAACTGGGTTTTATTTTAATTTTGGACTTCTGACACACCGCACATGTTCCGCTGTGACCTTTTCCCATTCAGATTATCAATTTTAATTGCAACTGACATTTAGCAAACACAATGTCAACCTAAGCCGTGCTTTGCAGCGCCAAATAATTATGTCCCAAGCATGACCTTGACCGGCAGTAGCAGACGTGTAATTTTTGAATCTAGATACGTGTGGCAGTCGCTTCTGGGCCCTGGCGACAGCACAGTAAACGTTATCTGCATTTTAATGATCAACATAATCTAGATTTCTGCATCTCCTCCGAGCCACCTCACCTGAATATGTTTAATAATGTGGCAATACGGTCTCAGCAGTGAATTTCACCCATTTCTAAAACAGTGTCAGCATTTTTTTTCCAATTAATTGTTTAATCATGAGTGATTAACTAGAAATTAATATCTATTATTACTCACTTTAAGAACCCAGTAATAGTGTAATAATCCACACATTGCAACAGTATCCAGTATATAATGAGAGTATGAGCCAATTTTAATGACTGTACAGCGGGAACGTCACTTGAGATTAATGAGAACGGATACTGAGCATGCATTGGTGGAGGGCTGGTCTGGCCTGTTCTCCCCCAGCTGTTGATGATTTAAAATTAAAATGTACATTACTCAGGAGGGGGGACGGGAGGCTAATAAACATTTTAAGAAGGCCAAAGCCGCTCTAACTTAGGCCTCCCTATGCCTCACAACACTGCACAGTACATTGAAATTTTCTGTTTTCTTTACTCGTCTCTTGTTAGTAGATCCAAAATAAAAAAAATGAATAAATAATATCACATCCAGCATTTCAGTTGTCCAGTATTGGCACTCTGGGGGAGTGGAGCAGCTGTAAGCAGTATTCAGAAGTGGACACACTGCAGGCCAAACTTCGAGAAAGCCACCGGACCTGGATTGGAAATATGCAGCATATTCAAAACATGCCTAAAGCGCGTCAGTCGTCTAACGTGCGTCAGTCGCCCGGGATGGGGGAGCCTGCAGTGCGCCTTCATTTTAATGTGGTGCTGCAGACGTGTCCTGGGCCGAAAGTCTCGGGAAAGATAAAGATGCAGTTAAGATTGTTGGAGTGCGGCTGGGATCCTGGAGGTCTGGAGAGAGACGCGATGTGAGAGCTCCCATTCTTTTCTTAAATGGATTGCATAATTAAAACCTATGGGTCACTTGCAGAGCAATTCTACGCCACTTAAAAGCTGATTTCTGTAACGAGACCGTGCCTCCCTGGGAACAGAACATCCGTACTGGGGACAGTGGCAGGGGGCTTCACTCGGCACTTATTTGCTTGATATATTTTCCCGTCGCACTTCAATTCTTCCCGCTAGAGTTCTCTCTCTCTCTCTCTCATAGTCTCTCTCTTCCCTTCCAGCAAGCCTTCTCAAGAAATTATATTCGGCTTTTTTGGCACCAATGCACTATCTACAGCAATGCCAAAGCAGGAAATACAACATCAAATAATATTAAATTTGGCAAATAGTCCACAGTGTCTTCCTGCCCTGATCCGTTGTACGCTAAGATAGACTCCAACGACAAAGAAGAAACAGGCTCAATAGCGAATGGATGAAGAATAAGGAGAAGTACTGCATATCAGATTAAAAGGCCCAGAAATACCAAGTTGCTTGTAGCTTTCGAGTATAACAGTATGTAGCAGAATGTATCCTCCTTCTTGAGAAATACCGGGAGCACGCCAGTGAACATCACAGATGTTTGAGATCACAATAAAGCCTTGCGGTGTACAAGAAAATCAAAGGTTGTTCTAAGGAACTGTTATGGCTTTCCAATCATCTATACTGAAGTTTTTTTTTTTTATAATTTATTGTTGGTCGTGGAGGAAAACTAATCACCAAAAGAAACCATTGTGCTGTAATCTATTCAGTTGTGCCCACTGCGTACAAACAAATATACAAACAGTGTAGTTAAGTGATCTATATGTCATATTATGAAATTAGTTTTAACAAAAACAGCACTAGTTCTATCTTATGTATTTTTAAGTCATGAATAAGCCTACATATTTTTACTAGGTAATGACATCACTAATTGTGTTTTCATTGCAATGCTTCTTGGCTGCACGGTGGAGTTAGTGATTAGCCCTGTCGCCTCACAGCAAGAAGGTTGTGGGTTCGAATCTGGCCTGGGAGTTTGCATGTTCTCCCCGTGTTCGCGTGGGTGTCCTCCGGGTACTCCGGTTTCCCCCACCCACAAAACATGCATCATAGGAACAGTCCTACCAGTAACCCTGACCAAGGAACTGGCTTTAGAACTGGAGTTGGTCCCCAGGCACTGCTCTGTGGCTGCCCACTGCTCCTAACTATAGGATGGGTTCAATGCAGAGGACAAATTACTCCATGGGGTTCAATAAAGTGTATCTTATCTTCTGGTACATCTAAAATAAGAGCTTTAAATTGCTAATGACTTGGTAAAAAAATAAGGTTTGCAAAAAGGAAATGTTCACTTATTTATCTGAATCATTTGCCCCCCAATACCTCGAATAAAAATATGAACCATTATTAGAGTATAGTAATGCTAGAATAAGTCAATGACATGTCAATATTAATTTATCACATAAAAATATATTTTTAATGTTGGCCGGTTAGATAGCAAGGCATTTCCAGCATAGAAAAGAGCAGGATAAGCCCATGGCACAGCAAAAAGTGACCAGTGCCATTAATGAAAAATATACAGCTTTTCACTAAAATAAATGTTTATTTCTCAGATTATTCATAAGGTCATCATCATTAATAAGTTGATTATATACCATGTTTTAATTTTAAAAGCTAAGTAATATGTTTCATTAAAAACAACAACTCATCAAAGAAGAAGTTTATAATGTAGCGACGTATCGCGGTCAGACTCATCAGCCGGCCATTATACTTCACGCTATAGTTGTTTTATATTACAGACATCATAACTGTTCAACCCTTCAGGTTCAGTTACTTCAGTTAATTTTTCAAGAGAAAATGTTAAGCCAAACATCGTGTTTGGATGGTTTAAAATCTTTGTTGATGTCGATCAATAGAAATATCAAAATAATTCCACAATGTAAATTGAAAAAATAAATTTGGAAAAATTTGCCCCTCACATATATAGCACAATAAATGATAATCTAAACATCATGTCACAAAAACTATGTTAAGTAGCATTGGATGGAAGGCTGTAGGATTTCATCCTGAGTAACAATTTCAGTCGCGCAGGATAATGCTGTTTTTAGCACAAAAAAAAATCTATTTAATCGACAACAGAACACAAAAAATATATAATTTGAATATTAAACTTTGTCTGTGTGTTGAATACCAACATTCCTCTGTTAATTAAAGACACTTGGAAGGCTATCTGTAATTTTCATGTGGTTCCTCAATCTTAAAATCATAAAAATCTAACATCATCCAGACAGCTATCATATTAATTTATCAAGCAGCAACGTCAAGTGAATAAATAAATGGGAATGTTTTTAAGTGGGTGAGAGAAACATCCATTAGCCACAATGTGGCATCTCATTATGAAATAATTGACGCATAAATTAATAATCCTCGATGCATAACAAAATAACTGATGCATATAGTTGATTCACTTTGTGCTAAAGCCAGCCTCCATCTATGGCTTGGGTTAATCTACAAAGGCGAGGTAGAAAGTTATTGCACTGAAGACAGTAATATATCATTAAATAATTAAACAAGAACGCCTTGTGGTGGCATGTGTAATGGCTCCCACAGCTTATTCCCCAAATTAGTCGACTCCACAAACGCCCACCCTGTTTGTTGAACTCGCGTCTGCCCCTCATTCCAAAATTCATCATACCTTGCAACTGGTTCCTGCAGTTGATTGGACACACCTGTGGGTTGTTGACCAAAGCCTTACCTAGATCATTTAAAAGTAATGTTTCACTCTATACTTTGTGAAATATTCAGTGCATACGCAGTACTATAGCCTGTGACCCGATCACCATTGTTCTTCGAGTGAAACCTTGTTCATATTCAATTGCAGTTTTGACCCATGCCCTTCTCTGGACCCTGGCTCCACAGACTGTTCAGGATTGCGGCATTTGACATGTCTGGCACTTGTCATGCACTCTTGCCAGTTCCTCTGACCTTGATTTTTGGACAGTCCAATGGATTGTACTTCTGCCTGCGGTGCCCTTGAGTCTCCGGTGTTCTGTCATAACAGGAAGCAAGTGCTCATGATATTAATACTTCTGCACATTGTAGTAACTGTATGATGAAACAAGAAAAGCCCGCGTTTGAACACCCTCTGCCTGACTTATGAAGTGCCCCAGAACAATTACACAATTACCAAAGTAGAATTCCACAGAACATACATTTACAAATACAAAAATGCCCAAAGTCCCACAAAAATTTTGGAAAATTCAAATTTTTTTCACTAATCTAGAGCCCCGCATATATATGATCGTTCCCCCAGGTATAAACCCCCTAGCTCAAATGCTTCATCAAAATCAGTCCACGACAAAGTTTTTTTCAAAAACGCCAAAAATGCCATTTTTTCCCCAAAAAATGGTCCAATCTGAAAAGGTCTTTTCTGGCCTGGATTCCCTACATTACCGCAAATGTTTTGGCATGGGTAACTAGTTTATTGATGCTGACTTTAGAGGTGCGCACACGGACGGACAGACAGACAGACAGACGACGAACTGATGACAATACCCTTCGGCCTGAAGTCGGGCTTTTGTGCACAGTTCAGATGTAACAGGCATTAATGAATATAACTATGTCTTACAGCACTTGAAAAAGGTTAGCCAAAGTGGCCCTGAGCCCATGCAATTATTTCACTCATTGATCAATGATAGTTCTTGATGCAGTGCCGTCTGAGTGATCAGATATAACAGGCATTCGGTGGAGACTCGTGCCCTTGCACTTAAGGCCCAAATATTCCTCCAAATTTCTTGATTCATTTAATTACATTAGGAACAGTAGAGGGTGAAATATCCAAATCCCTTCCTTTCTTTCCTTGAGGAACATCGTGTTTGAACCTTTCAATAATTTTCACATGCATTTGTGGAGAAATCGGTGATCCTCAGTCCATCTTTGCTCCTAAAGGACGAGGCCTTTCCCGGATGCTACTTTCGTACCAGATAATGACAACAGTCACCCAATATCATCAGCTGTTTCATATAACATCCTTATTCATTTTTTTTAACCACTTTACTAGTTAAAAATGCCCCCGTCCCAACATTTTGTTTGGAATCTATTGTGGGCTTGAATGACAAAAATGGAAGTATATTTACAAATAAAATGCCCAGAAAAATCATTAATTGTCGTGTCTTCATAGTTCCTGCAATAAAATATAAGTCAAAGTCAATTAGAAGTCACTGCCTGTCAGTTTTTATGTTGCATTTTCCATGCTGCCCCAGTTTTTTCTGAGTAGGGGTTCTGTAATACTTGATTATAACATGTTTGTTTTTTTTTAATACGCTGTATGACTCTTCGTAATACATTTCAAATCCAGGTCAACTGGAATGTTTATGTTCAGAGGTTATTTCCAAGATATACATCACAGAAAAGAGCCTGACTTTAAATCTGAAATATCCTGCATGGTATAAGCATGGAATCACACGATTTGTATGCATGAGCCCAGAGAGGGAGCTTGTCTGCAGTGGGTCGGATTTGCCCGCTGGTGTCGAGTGAGCCGCGGGCGCTGGTCAGAATGTTTTTTTTGACATGGTGGAGGAACCCGGCTTACGACTGTCATCCGGCGTGTGCCAAATTATCATCTCAATAAGCTGCCCTATTTTCCATGCAGCGCGTGGTCCGCAGCTGGGTGGAGATAAGGGACAGAGGCTGACCCAGAACTGTCAACGACCGGCAGAGGAGGGAGCATCGAACCCGCGAAGCACCACGTCACCTCCCTCCCATAATCTTTCCCTCCAATTCGCCCAAATGCTGTTTACCACCTTTGCTGTTCCCACTATTAAAATGGACACTGGTAACTACTGCACACACTCCTGCAACTTTTCTTATGAAGGTCACTTTTACTTAATTGCTTAACTGGGACTGCCAAAAAAAAAACTGCCCGTCATCCAGACAGATCACAAAACTGGTCCTTGGTACTGTATTGTAGGTCACAGTCTATTCTGATTTTTATGAGCATTATCAAAGTATTAGAGAGAATAATAACACCATTCATTTGAAAACCACACCTCTCTTTTTATTTCATTCAAGTCACCGTCCATTCATCCATTATCTACACCGCTTCTTCCTCATCGGGGCAGTGAGGGGGCATGAACCTTTCCCAGCTGACTGTGGGCAAAAGACAGGGAGGCACCAACAACAACTCGCCAATCCATTGCAGTTTCACAAACAATTAACACCATGCAGTCACTATCTTATAGCAATGTGCTATTTGGTCTCCCCAACTAACCCCACCTCTTCGGACTGTGTGCTGAAACCAGAGTACCCACAAGGAACTCCATGCTGACACAGGGAGAGCATCTTCACCCAGGAAGGCTCCAGCCCAAATAAACACCAACACCCTTCCTTCTGAGTCGGCAGTGCTACCATCGTGCCACTAACCAAGTTATACCTTTTGAAAAGTGACAGGAGAAAATTTGTACAGATCTGCCAAAGTTCAGCTGCAGTTAGGTGCAGAATTATTGGAAGAACGGATTTAAAAAAAAAAAAAAAAAAATAGATGCAAAAAGGGTTGTGACAGAAGGGAACAGTTTAAGAAGCTTCCAATAATAACTCACAATAGTATAAGCATTAAAACCAGAATTTTGTAATACATAACTGACAAATAACTGCTCTATCATCATCAGTCAACATAAATCATAACTGGCTGAATGACAAATGTACTTATGGCGAGATTTTTTTTTTTTACTTTCACAGAATTGTTCTGCGTTAATAATTAGACTCTCAAAATAAAAGCCATAGTTTGAACCAATAAACTAAACAATCCAATGACCGCTGAATGATCTGGTTCTGTGGCTGGCCAGAGTTCGGCATTTAAAATCACAAAGCAACCTTTGAAACAAACTGATCCACCTGTTGGTCTATCTGAACTGGCACCGCTGCCTTCCCTGAGTCTTTGATCATAAGCCCATTTCCAACATCTGTGGACACTGCACTCTCTACTCGCTGATCCAGTCCGACAGAAAGAGAAAACACCACAAAACATCCTTTCAACCATCTCATGGAGCCCTGCTCAGCAAAGCTTAAGATAATCATGATGGTTCTTTAATGTCCAAGACAATGCTCAACCTCAATTCCGAAATTGACAAAGTGTTAATTGTGAATAAAATCAAAACGCAATGACTTTCGAATCACACCAGCCAGTATTTTATTCACAATAGAACAGAGATAACATAGCAAATGTTGAAACTGAGAAATTTAACAATTTTATCAACAAAATGAGCTAATTTCAAATTTGCTGGCTGCTACAGGTCTCAAAAAAGTTGGGACAGGGGCCTGTTTACCATGATGTAGCATCGCCTCTTCTTTTTAACACAGAGTGGAGGCGTCTGGGCATTGAGGAGACAAGTTTCTTGAGTTTAGCCATTGGAATTTGATCCCACTCTTGTTTAATACAGGCTTCCAGCTGCTGGAGAGTTTTAGGTCTCTTTTGACAAACTTTTCATTTAATTATGCGCCAAATGTTCTCAATCAGTGAAAGATCAGGACTGCAGACAGGCCAGTTCAGCAGAGAGACTCTACTGCTATGAAGCCGTACTGTTGTAATAGCTGCAGTATGTGGTTTTGCATTGTCCTGCTGAAATACACAAGGCCTTCCCTGGAATAGATGTTGTCTGGAGGGGAGCATATGTTGCTCTAAAACCTTTATATACCTTTCAGCATTCGTGGTGCTTTTTAAAACATGCAAGTGTCCCACACCACATGCACTAATGCATCCCCATACCATCAGAGATGCCGGCTTCTGAACTGAACGCTGATAACAGGAGGGGTGGTTTTTCTCCTCTTTAGCCCGGAGGACTCGACGCCCATAATTTCCAAAAAGAATGTCAAATTTGGTCTCGGCAGACCACAGGACACTTTGCAACTTTGCTACAGTCTACAAAAGTATTTTAAATGAGTCTTGGCCCACAGAACACGGTGACGGTTCTGGATCATGCTCAACAATGGCTTCCTTTTTGCATGATTGAGTTTTCGGTGGCATCTGTGGATGGCACAGCGGATTGTGTTTACAGACAGTGGTTCTTGAAGTATTCCTTGGCCAATTTGGTAATGTCAATGACAGAATCATGCTGGTGATGCAGTGGCGTCTGAGGGCCCTAAGATCACGGGCATCCAGTAAAGGTCTTCAGTCTTGTCCCTTAGGCACAGAGATTTTTCCAGTTTCTCTGAATCTTTTGATGATGTTATGCACTGTCGATGACAAAACTTCAAAGCCTTTGCGATTTGACGTTTAGGAACATTGTTTTTAAAGTATTCCACAATATTTTTACGTAAGCCTTCACAGGTTGGAGAGCCTCTGGCCATCTTTACTTCTGAGAGACTCAGTCTCTCTAAGACATCCCTTTTATAGCCAATCATGTTGCACACCAGATCCCAAATGTTCTAAATGCTAAATGTTCTTTCAGTTGATTCTCTTATATATTAATTGCTTTTTCAGCCCTTTTTTGCCTGAGTCCCAGCTTTGTTGCCGCCAGAAAATTTGAAATAAGGTCATTTTGTGGATAAAAATGTAAAATGTCTCAGTTTCAACATTTGAAATGTTATCTATGTTCCACTGTCAACAACATATTGCTCATGATCTGAAAGTCATTGCATTTTTATTTAATTCACAATTTCCATTTCGTCCCAACTATTTCAGAATTTGGGTTGTATGACATAGTAAGACTGACTGGTTCAGAGAACTCACAGATGAGTTGACTGAGAGAAAAGGCACAGAGCAGCACAGTGATGAATATATGTCTAATGTTACCGGATTCTTACCCTGTAAGAATCAAAATGTATTTTTAAAAGCAAATCTATAATACCAACATGTATTTTTAATGAGTATTTTTTTTATTATTATTTTTTTTTTTTTTTTACTGTGGAAGAGAGGCCCTGGCGTCAGAGACAGGGACAGAGAGGACTGCTGAGGAGGACTTTTCTGTACGAGCTGGTTAATGTGTTTTCAATTCCTCACTTTCTCCAACAAGCTGGGGAATACATTATTCATAACTGAAAGTGAGTAGCAACCTGTCTACGATATACTGCCCCCCATCCCCTCTCGCCTTTAAATATTTTGCCCATGGGAAAGGCCTGACGCAGCACTGAAGTGATCACAGTCCTTGCATGTACAGACACAGCAGTTTTCATATTATTATATAAAAAAAAAGTTTATGTACTCTTTTATAAAAATTTGGCACGTCCAATTCATTGATGATGTACAAGAATTCTCGGATACAGCCCCTGCTGGTGGCTCAGGGGAGGAAAGACGCCTGGCAGACTTCCTCGAAAACACGTGGTGCCGGCCAAGTGTTTCTTTTCAGAATGGCACCCTCCAAAGAAAGGGCAAAGGAAACCAAATAAAACATGTGGGAGCAGCAAGTAAGTCTCCAGGAGCCATGCAGCCAGCAGACGTCACATCCAATATCAACCTGACACTATGGAGTTTGCTCAACCACCAATTAAGGGTGGGTGAGATTCCTGGCACAGCTGTACTTGAAAGGTTCCTTTAGAATAAAAGCTGTAATGTAATATTTGGTAATAGACCGATCCAGAGTACAGCCCACCCGGGCCTATCCAGCCAATGAAATCCAGGGCTGCAGTCACGTGACTGCTCCCAGCTCGAGCCCGCCATAACCACGGACAAACACTTATCCAAACTGCTTTCTCTATTGAGAAGAGTACATTCGTGGATTGTTTTAACATTTTTGTCATGACAAAAATCTCACACAATGGTAAAGCGGTGTTGCTACGGAGTGAGTAAATCGGACACGAGATACCCAGACAGGGTCGTAAACACTGCTTTCAGGAGGCTGGATGTGGCAATTAATGTGCTAATAATTACTCATAATTCTTAAAGCTCAACTCGCTTTGTTTATGAACAAAAATGCCTCTTGGTGGCTTTGCACTGGGCGGTAAAGGGGTCAAGAGGCTGCAGGCTTTCATTCAAACAGAGCAGAAACACACCTGATACGATTAATGCAGGCTTCACACAGACCTCCGTTTCAATCAAAGACTGTCTTGGGCAGTAACACTTGGGCGCTCCGGAAAAGGTTTACGATCTTATCACACCATATGTAAATTGAATGCTACGTACCCCGCGTTGCAAGAGCACTGGCCGTGAACAATGCTTCTCTGTTCCTTGTCGATCGTAATTATCAATGAGAGTGGCTTTTGGGACTTCAACATTGAGCGATAACATTTGCATTTCGCTTCAACTTCATGGGCGTTTAAAACAGAAAATGACCCTTTGTGAATAAACCCAGATAAAAAATAATTATAACCCTTGTCTTTGGCTTTTTTAGCGATGCGATCCGTTTTTAAAAACTCGAGATTGATGTTTTCAGGAAGCGCTTCCAATGAGGTTACAAGGGACATAGCCCCATCTTCAGCAAACCCTGACCTTGGTCCGGCCGTTGATATGCGTGGTTAGGGGGTAGGTGGAGCTATGGATCGGTCTATTGTTCTGGGTTCTGTTTTTTTCAATAAAAAAGACAGCATGGGAAGGGCTTACCTGATGTAGTAGTCATTCCTGATGAGTAGAAGATGTTGAAGAATTGAGAGGAAGTAGTTCTCTGACCCTGTGTCTTTAACCATGTTGGAGAGTAGATGGTAGACTTCATTCATATCGGTTCACAGCAGGTTAAGGACCACAGCATTCATTTCTGGTAAAACCGTGACGAATTAACACACACAAAATATAGTTTGCTGAGATGCTCACATTTTGCAGTGCTACAGAGAACTCTGGCACCATGAGCGCCAGTTTGAGTTTCATCACAGGTGATGCTGCAGGCAACAAGTGAAAGTTAAAAGGCGTCGAGAGCCAAAGTTCCACTGCTTACAGTATACAGTGATGCAAAAATGGCATACAGTTAAAACAGCCATGAAAAATTATTCCCCATCTCAGTGACACACCGCTGTTCGAGAATACCATTCTACACAATAACTTCACAACTCACCCTCCCACCCATCCCTGAGCACGTAGCCCAGAAAGGCAGGCGAGGAATGTCCCCCCATAAAACAGAAGTATGATGAGGCCTTTTTTCCCTACTGTGAATTTGTTTTATTGTAGGGTCTCCACCTGAATGCTTAGTAAAACATGCAAATTGAAGAATGATTGCGAGTATGCTCAGAACAGAAACAGTGCCCTTATTTTCCCCCATTTGAATTAGGCGAAATTGCGCAGAACTGAATCCATTTCTTACCATTCGAACACTCATATTGTCCGCAGCTCCATCTGCGTTATGTATGCATGGCAACAAATCAGAATTCATTCAGGGGCGCTCGTCTCTTTTATGACTTTGCGGGAAACGTGTTTCAAAAATCTGAGGCAATTTGTGCGTGCGCCTGTGGAGACTGACGGGTTAGCGACATTTCTAATAATCCATTTATGCATGAAAAATTTGCTGAATTGGATGAGGCATTCTGAATTTTAGGAATGTTTCAATGAAGAGTTTTTAAAAGCCTACATATTTAATGAAAGGAAAGAAAATAAAAGTTTCCTGTTAATTTAGCTCTCAGGCTCTAGTTTTCCATGTGGTACCCCCTGACCCTCAGAAAAAAGCAGCCTGTCGAGTCCCTGCTCGCGAGTCTGAATACCTCACGCACTTTCCTCTTCAGGTCTCTGCCGTTGTCCTATTTGATGCATTGTCTGATATAACAGCGCTCACAGTGCATGCTAAACAAACTCTGAGGCTACATCTCAATAATCCCTCAATACTACTTTTACTTTTTCCCCTCAATCAAGTATTCAGACAAGTCTTATCATGCATAACCAAACGTAATGATTTTAACGCCTTCTTTCCCTTTGGGAGCTCATTTCTCAAGTGTAAACACTGAGTGAGAATTTGCAATAAACACATTCCCTCATGTCTATCTGTCAGACAGACACCACCTTTGAAGGAGCAAAAAATTAATCAAATAGGCATGAATATTTCAACCTGCAATCATGAAAAATGTATTTGTTGATAGAAAATATTACTGCAAACCAGGCTTTCACTTGCCTAAAGAGAAGAAAAGATGTGTTCACAGACTGAGAAACGGTATTGATTATGTGTCCACCAATGAGCCCCCTTGGGAGCAAAAGCTACAGTATTTGATGCTGAAAAAAGGGGTTTTAGCAAAAGGAAATGATTCTTCTGTTATTTCTTTTTTTTTTTTGAGCAGCCATTTCTGTTTTTTTTTTTTCCCCCAAAATTACGTCCACTTCCACAAGACGGATTGCAGCTATTTGTCTCAAAAAACGATTATAAGTTGTCATGATCAGCCATCAACTCTGCCGGCATGAAATGTTTAACAAAAGCATTCAGCAGCCCCTTTTTTTTTAACACGAAAGATTCAACAATAAAGGCAAAAGAATGAAAGAATTAAAAAAAAAAAAAAACTTCAGGCAGTATAAGGAGCCGTTTCCACCCAATGTTCAGTTACTGCACACTGTCAAACTGTCCATTTACACTCAAGGGAAATGAGCCCAGCCCATAAAAACAGTGGTTTATTCAAGCTGTTTGCCTGGCTGATCAGGAAAATGCACATAGATTTTTGTCTCCTTGTTTGAAAGGCTTGTAAAAAAAAAAAAAAAAAAAAAGAGCATCAAATGAAGAGGCTTCTTTAAAATCAGTACACACGCAATGGTGAAAGAGACCAGACAGGAATAACTCACAGCACGTTAAGCCGGGGCTGATGAAAAATTGATTGCCATCATAATATGTAGTGTGCGTTTTGACAGTGCCTTTTGAAAGATTTACAAGATGGCTGTGAGGCAGTGCATGGAGCAGGCAGGAGAAAGCTCACCGAAGGTGTGCGTCTGCATTCATTCTGAAGTTTCTATGGACAATCCCCCTAGAATACAGGAATCTGATTTGCTGCAGGAGTATGTCCAGCAGCCTGACATTTTCATACGCTCCCACTAAACCAGGTTTTTTTTTTTTTTTTTAATACAAAGATTTAAAAACTACACCCTCCAGTTCTAAATCACAGATGGGAGCAAAATGTAGAGTATGTGGAGAGTGTATTTCCAAAAAACGCGATGCAGCGGACGTTGACAAAGCACAGTATGATATTCAGTATCATGCATGCATTGTGAGTAATGAATCTTTCCTTGTAAATGTTTACATTTTTAAACCTGCTTACTACCAGCTAATTCAGTCACCAATAAAACCATACTATTTAAAGGGGGGAAAAAATCTTGAATATATAACATCTTTCCAACAATTGTGCTTTTCAAACATCGAAGCATTACTACTCAATAGAAGGATGCCCATGCACTGTCACAGTTTGCCTACCAGAATAGAGCTGTTTTTGGGGAGATTTCAGCTCCGCCAGGGGTGCCACCCGTTACAGTACGACTTCAGTCATCCCAGCATTACAACACTAAGGTACTGAATCAAAACTGTAAATTCTGTGTTCAGTCTCAGAGCTCTTGGTGATTCAGGTCCGATGAGGAATTTACAGGAAAACCGCTGGCCGGTGGTCGTATTAACAGGATTCGCTAGATGTTTTTTGTTTTGTTTTGTTTGAAAGGGACATGTAAATACCACCTTCCATAATTATACGCATTTTCATTTTAGCCTTTCAAATAAATGAATAATGTGCACAAGTATTATTTTTAGCCCCTGCAATATATATACAATGCGGATTTAACAACCCATGTTCATCAGATTAAAAAAAAAAAAAAAAGAGTTTGAAGAACTAGAGCTAACTTGCAGCTCAAAGAAGTCCAATTAAGAGGAAACTCAAAGAACAATAATTCACAAACCGTGTAAATGTCCTGGAATGAGAAAAGAATGTGTAAATGCTGTTACAGTCAACGTAAAAATCAACGGTAAACTCTCACATTACAAGTCAAGTTCACCAAATATAGAGGAGACTTTTCTTCATGAGATAAAATGAGTACAAACCCCCCACCCCCATTAAAGCAGATACATTTCTAGGCATCAACAATACTGCATATCCAAACCAGATGCAGTGTGTAGGAATTACAGTACTTCTCATATGTCACTCCCCATCCTTATTGAATGGCTGATTGTAATTGGACAATTGGCTGCTCAGCTGTTCCACCGTCTGGCGTTTCCTATTCGCTCATTATATCATTTACAAGGGGGCAGACAAAAGTCCTAAAAGTCCTAAATTTCACGAATCGAATTTGCTTCTGGAATCTATTGTGGTTAAGTCACAAAGTTAAGACCAAAGAGCAAAGTGAGGCAAACCAAACCCATCAGTGAATATTAGGTGAGGTAAAATCATTACTAGGCACATTTTTAAAAGGAAATATTGCACTGCTGTGCTCAGAAACTCAAAAAAGGCCCAGAAAATCACAGATAACAACAGTGGTGTATGACAGAATAATTAATTCCCAAACAAAGAACCCCAATCATGCAGTTTTTTCCCCCTGAGTTATAAACTGTAGTGGCATATGTCCAAAGAGAGGTTCATATGCTTTTCAGCGTAAAAAAAAAAACAGAAAAACACAACATTCCCACAATTTGATTTCTGTCATTCCTAACTCACTGTTCTAAGCGTGCTTCCCCTTGATGCAATTAGTTCTGTTGTGACTGACCATCAAGTACAGCCACCAGCACCATCGGCCAATGGAGCGCAACCATGTCATAATCCCGAGACTACGAAGCAACAGCCTCGAAGCACACCAGTGATTTAGTAGCTAGCAATTAAATGAGGATGGTAGGTACATTCACATAAAAAAGTGCAAAATGTAGTCACCATAAAAGTTTGAATAAACTTGGAAAATAACATAATATTAATTTTCTATTGCTTTATTTGTATAATAGCAATCGTATTATGACTTAATGACTTAACATTCCATTTATCATGATTGGCTGCGCTATTCTGAAACTGAATTCCATTAAATGGGCATCCATTCTATCTGTTCCTATCATTGTGTCTGAAAAATCACCTCTGGCTTAACCTGCAACTGGTTGATACCAATTCGATTTAGTAGCTAGCTACCTAATAATCTGCATATACTGTAAATAATGGAAAGGCAATGTGTGCACGCTAAGCAATATTAAGGGTGGCACTTTGCTCCATACACAATCAGTGTATCAGAGTAACATTACAATCAGTGTAACGTTTTTAACAAACGTTACAGTTGGAATCCAGGTTAAATATTCACAGAATTCAGAAATACTTTCCCACCAAGCTAAAGATTCTCCTTGAAAATAAATTTAGGCCTCTGCTTCTTTGTATGTTCCTGTGCTGGAAGAAAATGAAGGGATGAATGTTATGCTGGTGCTCGCAGTTGACGACATAGGACTCCCCAGAGTAAAAGTCAGCATTTTTCAGGGCCTTTTTTTTTTTTTTTTTTTAAATTTGGCATCTCCAATCCCTCCCGAATCTGGAATGCCCAATTGGGGAACTATGTACAAAGCTTGCTCGTATGCGACCCCTTGCTGCCAACTCAGGATAGTGAGACAGTTCACGGCTCTCCTCCGAAGCACGTGCCTGTCTGCCACTGATTCTTATACACTCGTTGGTTGAATCTTCGCAAGTTCAGAACTAGGGCGGAGGATACCCGGACATGAACCAAGCCGGAGTCTTCCTGACGAGCGCCCGTCTGGCCAACAGGAGGCGCTGGAGCAACGAACAAAGCTGTTGTTGTATACCCAAATCCGGCAGTCCCTTCCCAATTTGAAACCCTGTAGCGCGATAGCCAATTGTGCGCTACTCTGAAAAAGCTGCCGACCCCTGCCGGTGGGTACGCCGGGGCTCGAACTCGTGACGTGGTGATCACCTCTGCACTGCAGAGCAGTGCCTTAACCGTGTGAGCCACCCGGCGGCTCGTAAGTTCGCCCTTTTGACATTGTTGTAACTCACCTGGGCATATGAGAGGGACGAGGCGGGATTTAGCCACTAAGATGGGGTAACAAATGTTAGCTAGGTGTTAGGTGCTATTGTGGGTCTAGTTGTCCATCGGGTGTTAAACATACAACTTTGACTTTCACTCAATAGGCGCGCCAGGCCAAGGGTGGGCTTAAGTATAGTTGCGACCTCTCGTAGTTATGGAAGTCTAGAACACACAGTTTCTAAACTGAAGTTTTTCCTTGCCTGAGGAAGGTTTTGAACCAAAGCATTGCCACTGAATAACTATTAAATATTTTTTGCAAGCGAGATGGCGTGGAGGAGTCTTTATATTTTTTTTGATCATCTCATGCCTCTTCTATGCACCTGTCATGCAAAATAGATGTTCAGAGCTTTTTTTCTATTTTTTAAAAGACTTGAGGTAACATGAATGAGAATTATCACTTCCGACACCAGTGTCAAGTGGTAACCACAGTACTCTATAATTTATGTGTAAAGATTCAGCCAAGTGCATTTTTGTGGTAATAATGTAGAATCTTCGACAACGGCCAAGTTAATCACAAGACCTGATCCCAGTCAAGGATGCATTTTACATGCCATAAGCTAAAACTGTGGGAAAATGCCCTGAGAACAATCCAGACCAGAACTGAAGATGACTGCTGTGAGGACCAGGCAGAGCATCGCCACGAAAAACATACAGCATCTGCTGAGGTCTATTGGCTACGAACTTCATGCAGTCATCGGCTACAAAATTATAATATAAATGAAAAATTAATTTATCATTTTGTTGGTTCATCCAAGTACCTTTGAGTCTCAATAGTTGGGGGTCTACAGTGGGCTCTGAAATTACTGGCACCCCTGACTTGCAATGCACAAACAATTGGACCATTCCTGTAAGCAGATCCTTTCGCGAGCCTTCACATTATTGGGTTTACATTTTTCAACTGCCAATTTCAACTCACACAAGCCCACAGGTTGTCTGGCGACTGAGACGGCCGTTGCAGAACATTGAGTTTGCTGTGACAGAACCACTTCTGAGTGGATCTTGAGGTGTACTCTTGGTCAATGTCTTGTTGGAAAGTCCTCCTACGACCAAGTCCCAGCCTTCTAGTGGTGGTAACCAGATTGTCAGCCAAAATGTCCTGATACTTGATGAAATTTATTATGCCTCCAATTTTAACCAGTGCCCCTGGACCTCTTGAATCAAATCAGCCCCAAAAACAAGACCATCATTATCACATTTCACCATGGGTATGAGGTGCCTCTCCTTGTATGCATCTCTGCTTCAATGTCAAACGTGCTGATGCTGTATCTGACATGCTCAATTTTGGTCTAATCTGACCAAAGTGCCTTGTTCCTGCTCTGGCGCCTGATGGTGCATTTTGAAACCAAGATGCTGCCAAGGCCCAGAAAACCTTCACAGTGACTCTTGGGGATTGTGTTGCTTCTCTCACCGTCAACCTCAGTATCCTGGGGGGTACAGCCCTGACAGCAGCATATTCAATCGATTATGAATGTTCTTATAGCCATTACCAGATTTACGAAGGTCTATGACCATCTGCCTCATTTTAACTGACAGTTGTTTTGTTTTCTACATGGTGTTGCATGACCAAAAGGATAACGTAAGTGTGTTACCTCATTTTGATACCCAAGTGAAACAGGAAGTGATGAAATGGCTCAAGATGGTTCCTTAACCTTTAGAAACATGGAATTTAATAACTGGTTCAATTTTGGTAGATGTTATTTACATTAATCTTTAAGGGTGCCATTAATTGTGAAACCGTGATGAAGAGAAAATTGATTTTATTAAATAGGCAAATGATTTTGGTTGGTCCCATTAGTACGTTAATATTGTACAGTATTTCTCACGTCGTTAGTGTTTCACTATAAATATATTTTTTTTATTTTATTTTTTTCAGTTTTGTTTTTGCAGAGCCAATAGGGGGTGCCAGTAATTTTTGAGCCTACTGTTTGAGTAAAAATGCTCGTAATTTCTACAAGATTAACGCAATATTTTAACAAAATAAATAAAAAAATAAATAAAAGCTAAAAATCAACACTTCAAGCACAACTTGCGCATTTCATTCAAATCCACTGTAGTGGCGTACAGAGCCAAAATGATGAAAAAGTTAATATCTATTAATGTCACTTATTTCACTGACAGTTATGAATCTGATCTGACTTTACACAGAATATATCAACATCTCCCATACCATAAGTTATTTATAGGATTGAAACACTTTCCACCCTAAAAACATAACACTTATTCACAGGTACTGTTATTGCTCATCAGCTTCAGAATATCAGTAATTAAATTCTCCCGCATTAATGTCTGAAAGCAGGAGACGTGAGATGAAGATAAAATCCTTCAAACAGCTTTGTTTGCGGGTGCGGGGAACCTGACGAATACTAACATTTACAGCCCCGAGAAGCAATTACTGTCACAAGCGTGTGGACATGTGAGGAGATGCAAGGAGGCTCTTCCTATGTGAGTGCGTTGGCGTGAGGGTCAGGTGGGGTGGGGGGGGGGTACGTCTCCGAGAGGCAGATGGAATTGCCCCAGAAGACCGGAAACCTAAGGGAAATGTTAAACTTCCCAACATTTCTCTCCCTGCACCTGTACAACTAATGTTGTGGAGTTGGGGGCCATGAATAAACATGGAGCCGTAGCTGCATTTGAGGTGAGATGTAGAGCAGTCTTGGAAGCAGGGAGGGAGGAGTGGGAGGGGGGGGTGGGTGAGGTCAATCAATCACGTACCCATGCCACCACCTATTAATATTCATGAGACACCCGGAGTCACCTCGCCGGTGCCCAGAGCCGGTCTGGTTGAAGAGGAGACGCGGCTCCGCAGCTTAATATTCATAAGCTGCCTCCTCCGTTGCCTTTCAGGGAGGCTGAGAGGAGAGAACAGGGCCGGGGGGGAGAGAAAGAGAGAGCGAAGGAAGGAGAGAGCGAGGGATAAAGACAGGGCAGGCGCAACAGGCGCCGATCAATGCTGAACCGCCCCGGGAAACTAAAGTGACCCGTCTCATTGAGGAAGCTGCTCAAGCAAATCGTTAATCAAGGTGGTTTTGATTTTTATGATTATTTATTTAGATATTACCACCCTGCAACAGAAGCTGTCACTCTGTTGGACAAGGGTATCGAAGGACCATCTCCGCTGTGATATTTGCAAGGAAGAGAAGGTGTTTGGCAGAGTCGGTGGCAAATAGCGTCAGCTTCCAATGTCAGTCAAACTTGTACAAACCTAAACTGCTCAGAGCAACACAAGGAATGATTTCTCACCCAGGTCACGTTAGGGCGAAAATAGTTATGCACCAATTATTTGTCTGTATCACTCACCGAGAGTCGGAGAGAGAAAAAAAATCCTGGTTGAACATGAAAGGAGGGAAAAAAACCTCGCAGATCTGACATGACCTGTCTAACGCACGGCGAAAAAGCACGATTTTAAATGCGATCACCCCACATTTTTATGTTAGAAAATTTGCAGTCAAGAAAAAGATGCCTTCCAATCTTTCTTGTTTGGAAAAAAAACACTTCAATGAAATTTCAACAGAATTCCGTTTGCACAAGGCAACCAAATAGTAGCCCAATGCAAACAACCGAAGATGGAGAACAGTTTCAATACATCTCAGAAGAAATTTCACCAGGGTACCGGATTTTAGGCTCACGCGGAGATTAATCAATGACAAAGTCTTCATTTGGAACAGTTTTGAGGAATGTGCCGGTGTTTTAAGGATGAATCATGCGCGGCTGGTGTTGGGCAGATTTCATGTTCTGGATGTTTAGATCGGTAATGAGCTGAAGAGAAGACAGCGGGTGGGGGGAGGGGTGACGTGCGGGACGAGAGCCACCGGCTCACGCAGACGATAGCAGATACCGCTCGATATGTCCATTCTTAATGGAGCTACAGTCCCAGCACTCCCTCTATGGCCCAGAGAAACCTAAACAGCCACATCCCACAGAAATTCCGCCCAACCCTGCTCCTGCAGATAAGGCGCCACGTAGGGTTTCACACTGACCCGAAAAGACCACACCTTGAGATCTTGTTGACCGGTTAATTTTTGGTGCAAAATTGCGGTTGAAATAAAGACTTTACAGGATGATAAACCTCATGGAATTGGGACGCCCAGCCCTTTCCTACAGGGACAAGTCACACCGAGGGCAAAGGATATTCCATTTCAGCTCGGATGTCATCGAGGCGGTGGGACAGCTCGATGGCATCCTCATCCTTGTTCTCGTTGAACACTTTCAGCTGGATGTCAAGTTCCTCTGTTTCCTTCAACTCCTGCGATTATAAAATAAACAAGGGGAAGGTCCACCAACAAATGAGCTGTCAGCCTGTATCAGCCTGCCCCATGTTTTACATTAGCAAGTACCACCGTTTTAAAAATATTAGTGCATCGATGACAGACTAGGGTGATAGAAAAGGCAAAAAAAAAAAAATTCTGATCCCATAGTTTTGCAACCTGGCCCAATTTCTAAGGATATTTGGTTGTAAAATTGTTCTGTGCCTTCAGCATCTGGTCACCTGCATTATTTTAACCTAATAAATGATTCAATAAAGCAATTAGAGCATCAGACAGAACAAGGGCCAGAAGTTCTGTGGATTTGTCTCCCCCTAGAGAGGGAAATGTTGTCTGCATCCACCCCCTGGCCTCGCCCGCCCCGCCCCCATCTGAGCGAATACGCAAGGCTCCCCGGCACCTGCTTCGCTCCTCGACAGACTCCAAACAGCGCACTTTACCGCTCTAATATGAATCATTGCCAGCGGAGTTTACAGATGGCAGAGAGCCAAATGTAACCCAATTTCTGGAGCTATCAATCACTGCGCCCTCCTCTTTGGGCGTGCCATCTGTCTGGGGAAACGCCAGTTTGTCGAAGAAGATGGCAGGCGCTGCGAGGATTGGGAGGGGCCAGGCAAGTGGGGTCGATTGTAGCATTCAGTTTCTGTATGAGCATCGCGGCTACAGTCTTTAGGATAGAAAAAAAAACAATTCCAAAATAATGCACAGCACTGCATTAAACCACAAAAGCAGAAAGCTAAGTAAATCTAAATAAGTCATTACAGGTAGCCTGGGAGTAGTATCGAAAATCGCGGCATAGCACGTTTTGGTAGCCTCGTAGCAAAAATCATGATTTAACACGCTACAAAAAAAATCACAACCAGGCGATTTGAATGTACAATCATCCTGCCAAAAAAGTTAGCAGAAAAAAGTGTAACACGGCCATTTTTGGAAAAAAAAAATGAAGAGAAGCGTGTGCATTTGTTGAAGCGCAGCGGAGATGTGTTCGGGATGATGATGACACCGGGGCCCTCCCTGGTTAAGGAGAGGCTGCGTGCGGGCTGTGATCACTCATGCGCAGCCCTCACTCAGCAGCAGCGGTCGGCAGAACCCGTCCAGACAGAGCTCTAATAGAAGCCTCTGAGCCTTTAGAAGCCGAGCCGGAGCAGATAAGACAGGAAATCAGGACGACCACAACGTGTGAGAGCACAGCTAACAGATTTCGGTCACTATGGTAGGGATTCACGAGAATTATGAAGCTTTTCATAGCCATAAAAGCGACTGGAGAGGAAATATTAATCTCATTCAAATGCCATGCTTGAGCATTTTTGATGTTGTTGCAGGAATTATAAGTCCTCATTTCGTTCAACCTACTAAATGCGCTGAGCAAATCAACTAAAAAGTTGATTCAAAGGGAAGAAATAGTTTATTTTTCATTGTTTCCCATGATTGCTTTTATTTATTTTTTTCCTCGGTTTCCATTGGCGTCAGGATCCGTAACACCAGGACCTTCACGTGTTACCCTGAAATCAGCATCCAGCCCTGGCTTCCTTTTCTTAGAGGATAATTACTGAATAATTAGCGCTGTTTATTGTCGAGATTGTTGTAACACCTGACTACCAGGTAACAGGAGGGTAGAAACCATGAGCACTTGCTTAAGAGACCCGTCTTGTCTGATAGGTCTACAGTGCTAACAGTGCATGCCCCCCCCCCCCGCCCCTCCCAGCTCCCCCCAACATCCTTACTGGCAAAATCTTCTTCAGGCCGCAACGCAGGAACTCATTCCGCAGGTGTATCCTGAAGTCCAGGTCATCCGGTGACGTCACCAGAGCGTTGATGAGCTGCATGCAGGCCACCTAAGACGACCACAATGAAAAGTTAGAGCACAAACCAGCCAGCCACCAAAAAAAACAACAAACTAAAAATCATGGGAGAGACATGACCTCCCCGTACTACTGAGAAGACATTATTCAGCGACAGATTTCATACTTTCTTTTCCTGTACTTGTTTTTGTTGCCTCGTTGGCCTTCTGAGCTGCTTGCAGCTCGTCTCATCATTATTAATCACAGTGCAAGCTGATTTGGTATTTGGTTTATGGGAGACAACATCATACATCTTAACTTGCAGTATAATGAATGGAGGTAATAAGGGCATATGGCAACTAAAAAATGTGCTCCCTGAACTACAGGCTCTTGCACCGTTTGCATTTTTCGCAAGCAGGCCCCGAACCTTCTGTGTGGGGCGGTCACAGCTCACAAACCGCACCCAGACAGAATCACTCCGGAAAAATCTGTGCCGTGCCACACAGGCCAGATTAAAGGTCAACCATAAAGAGACGGAGTAAAGACAAAAACGGAATAGGAGAAGAAGAGCTGGGAGGTATAGAACTGCGGGTTGTTCGTCTGGAGGGAGAGCGGGTGGTTATCGAACAGCTGTGCGTCTTTAATTGATTTATAGAATGGGGGGAGAAAGGTTGATTGGTCTTTACGGTCGGTGAGCGGTAAGGTGGCTCAGGGGAGAGGGATGGAAACGGGGGCGGATGCTAATTGTGAGGAGTGAACAGCCCAAAAAAAGCAGTCAATAGTAGCCCAAGGATGCGTGAGATCGGCAACAGGAATTGTCCACGGGTGCATTTTACATTGAGCGGCCTGATTTATTGAGGGACCAATAGGGATTCAGTCTTTCCCCTCTGTATTTTAGTTCTGACGGATAAGTGCTTTCCCCGGAGCAAATTAAGCCTCCTCAGCCAAAGCCATCCCAAATGCACGAGCTCCAAGCGCGCGAAGAACCAGGTGCTCGGGACACTTTATACTGCCAGTCCTGAGGGGGCAATCCCAAAATGATTGGGACCTGCCAGGGGGTACCTCAGGTAGGAACTCGCAAAAATGGCCATCTGGAAGAACAGCATTGGTTGGTTCTTAACTGGGTGTTTGCCAGAGGACAATAAGATGGAAATCAGTATGTAATAATCTACCTCAGCAGAGGAACAGAACACCATTACTTATGGGGATGAGTCAGACCTTATGGGGCAGAGACACGGATACAACGACTGCAGGGGCAAATGTTACCCTAATGTGACCTACGAGACTCTCCGAATCACACTATATGGAGGAGCAGAAAGCTTTGAAGATGGCTGGCACACGGAAAACGGCACCATCAGCCTTGAATATCAAAGACTAATATATGGAAAGTCTTTCAGGATGATGCTTGCCACAGCGAAATCTTGTAATGCTTCATTATGTTTGTTTGAAGGTGATAGGAAATATCTGGGAGGGCTTTTTGTTTGTCTCAGGATGAAATTGTTTATTATTGTCAAAAGCAAACACATCATGCAAGGTGAAGAGGCATAGGAGGCTTCCCGCGGAGTAATTATAACGAGCGCACACATCGCGGAGTTGTTTGAGTGCCATCGCCTCAGCGACGAAACGAAGCAAGCGCCACGGCGAAATAACACATTAATCACATTAACAAGTTACACTCCGCAGTCCGTCGCAGGCTTCAATTCTTTAATTTCTCTGAACTTGCGCGTTGGCAAGGTACTTTAATTTACTTCACAATTAAGAGCGGTGCTTTTCATTACTGGCAGTTTTAAATGTGGAAAACAGGCTCCTATAATCAAAAGGGATTATGGCTGCTTCCATTCTGCCTCTATCCATCACCGCTTTTCCAATTCTCTCACTTTCTCAAAAGATCCGAACGTCTGCCTCCCTGTAAATGGAGTGATTTACCGTCCTCATCACAAATAGCCACAAAAAATATCTTCCCTTCTCTCACAAAAAAAAAGGAGAGAAGAATAAAACATTCTCAATTTGCAATATCTTTTGTTCGGTCTGTTAGCAAGTAATGGAAGACGTTGTCAGGTACAGAGTGCAGGCGGACGACTTTCACAGAGAGAAGTTCTTCAGAGATGAGGAGGGGGAGAGAAAGCGAAATAAAGTGTTACCGGATGACTGCCCCTGCCTTTCAGCCATGCAGCTTTGGGGAAGAGCAGCCGAAATATAGCGTGTGCCACCTGGACATCGGTAACAAATTGAGACAACAGTTCTGTTCCGGTAGTTATTCTGTTGTACCTTGGCCTCAACAGGAGTGAAACGGGCACAGAGCCGCACTCCCACTCTTACAGTGGAGGTGTACGGAGAAGAAACAGGTCTGATAAAGACTAAGACAAAACAGGCCCCGGAGCGTATCCATACCCCGCGGTCTCCAGCTGTGGAAACGCAGGCGTTCGGAGGATGGAGGCGCCAAGCCGAGACAAAGAGAGCAGGAGAGAGGTGAGAGATGGGCGGAAAGGAGACAGCGGGAGAGGGACGGGACGAGGGAGAAAGGCAGAAACGGAGGGAGAGAAGAAGAGGGCTGAACAAAGGATGGAGTGAGACTGGCCGGCAGGGGGAAGGAGAGAGTGATAATGAGAGTGAGGTTGAGTGAGAGAGGAAGAGTGAGGGAGACAGAGAGTTAGGGAAGCTGAGAAACGGAGAGAGCGGGACACAGATCGGAAGAGAATTGTGTGTAAATATGTGTTTAAGTCGACAAGGGCGTAGGTGCGGACGACCTGAGACTGACAAGAGCCGGCAGCTTTATCCCAGCCAGCGTGTCAAACGCAGACTCGAGAGGAAGAGGCCTTTCAGACCGACTGACAGGCAGTGAAGCTAAGCTCTGTCGATACGGCAGGGAGAACTTCCTTTCATTTATTTCGGCTCAAGCCAGCTGTCCTTCCACAATAACAGGCATAGCCTTGACAGCGAAGATAAACTTCCGCACGCAGTTGCTGTTTTATTGAATAAAATGAAAAACATGCACAAATTAATTGGCTGCATGATTAGCATCGCCCGGCAGTGTGGGAGGTCAGTTATGAAACATAATTTCAATGCAGAGAGCTCCGCCGTTCACACCTTTTGGCAAAGCCCTTGACCTGATTATCATCAAGGGGATATTCTGCTGCACAAACGAGTAATGTTCAGCAATTTAAACAATTAATCAACTCCTGACAGGGCAAGCAGAATGAAGAAACGGAATGTAATCCACATTACGGCATGCGAGGCGGTCAAACTAATTTGCCGACAGGTGCTTGTTTATGGCGGCTCTCAAACGTGTATCCATGTCCACAAAATTTTTTTTCAGCACTGAAGAACAAATTAATGGCTGTGAAATGCTTTTGAATCCCAGGTGCATGTTTTACAACTCAAGATGCAACCAGGTTAGAGAGCCTGGTCTGATATACAAAATTACCACAATGGTTTGATTCTCGTAATTGCACCGTTGAGTACGCAACAAAATCCCAAATGTTTTACTAAATATCGAGCTCTGTGTATCCCCCCGTCAAACAAATCATTAATTAAGAAATGAACATATGCTCATTAATTATCACTAAATTAATTAAAATGTGAAAGGAATAAGTTAGCTAAACATGTCACCAAAGAAGACAGATGCCTACCAAGGGGCCTGTTGAGTTCCGGGGGCCTGTCATAGGTCTGCGATCTAAGCATACCCACCTGCAACTGTTGAGCTTCATGGTTCTCAAGTCCCTCAACTATGGAAGCAAATCTCTCCTTGTTATTCCTCTCGGCTGCGATCGTCATGGCAGCCAGGATCTTATCAAGGCTGAAGGGAAAACAAGTCAAAAATAAAGCAACACGAAGAAGTCAGCAAACATCTTTATCAGTCATCAGACGCTACATTTACTAACAAGCTGTACATGCCCTTCACGTGACCTATGGTGTCTCAGATCTCTTTCACGATCCCTTCAGATGAAACATTAACGCGTTCTGCCATCGTAGGCCTTTGTTTGCGGCACATCGGCCCCCCGTTTTAATGTTCCCAATACTTCGCACTACAGAGGGACACCGAGGCGTCAGTGGCTGGTGTAACACACTGTAAGAAGCGACTGACAGCAACTCAACTGGCAACAGCGGCAGCGGGTGTCATCGTTGAGGTCGGCAGGAATTCAGATGAAAAAGCTTTTGTTGAGAGTGTACATTTATATCATTCCATCGTGCCTCAGAAAGCCTTTGTTGAATGAATCAGCAGGACCATGAAAAGGGTCCATACTATACTACTGACACAAAGCACCTTGGTTCCAAATAACAGACAGTGAGGCTTTATGTGCCTTTTAGATTGTCATGGAAAAGAAAAACGAAAAAAAAAAAAACATATCGATAAAAAACTTCACAGTTCAACAATAATTCACTCTTTTCACCAGCACGTAAAAGAGGCCAGATTATGGACAGGCCTCATCTGGATCACCTAGAGAAAGAAAACAGACACCGCGAAGCCAAACTAGACCATCTGTGCTCCTCCATCTTTTTTTTGGGGGGGGGGGAGCACACTTTACTCTCAAAGGGTGAAAAAGGGTGGAGATGCATCTAATCTGACATATGTAACGATCTCTTCCTGCATGTCTACCCATCAGCCCCCAATCTCTCCGACAAGAATATCCACATGAAGGCCTATGAGAAAAGGCTTGAGACGACTTGATCACACGGATTTACCTCCCACTGCTCATGTGAAATGAATAAGGAGAGGTCAATGGGAACATTTAAGTGAGTTAAGCGTCTTTCAACTTCATGTAGTCTGAGCTCCAAAAAGGAGCCTGCCCTGCAACGACTGAATGACTTTGTAACATTAACCATTCAGGGCACCGACCCTCTCAGTATTTTTTGGAGAACTGACCATTACATTGGCATACAAGGACACCAGCCCTTGCCATTCAGAGGAAATACTTAGCAGACCATATGCATTCGGAGGTTGACAAAATTTTTGTTTCTTGGCTCAAGACTCCATCACATTACATCTGAAAATAATAAATTCTATGAATAAATAAATACTAGAAATGGGCACCTTTAATTTGAGAGTATTCATATTAAAAGCGTGTAAACCCAGTAGGAATTTTAATCTGTTTATATAAGTGTCCCAGTATAAATGCTTAGCCTTCACTGTGTATAAAGCAGGGGTAGAGAGAGGGTGGCAATAGACAGCCTGAAGCCGGAGATCAAGGCTCCTCTTGGAGAATTTGGACCGAACAAAAGCTGCAAATTTGCAGTTTGCAACCAGGGCCTAGCCACTGCACTACTGCACATAACTCAAATAAACACCTGCTACAAGGCCTCACTTTTTGCCTTTTTTTTTTTTGCTTACAAGTCTGTTCGTTTTCTTGAGCTGTTGAACGGAGCCTTACTAAAGCACTGCCTCTGCTGCTATTGTTATTCTAGGCTGCTGCCGTAGCAGACACAATAAAAAAAACTCCCCTGGATTCAATTTATAATCTGTCAGTCGGGCTATCCGCTCACAGCCAACAACCCCGAGCACTTTAATACGCTACACAGCCCAAACAGCTAAATAAGAACATGTTAACCAATAGACTCCGACACATCTCCCCGCTCGCTCTCAAATGCAAGATGAACAGGCGGCGTGTTTGAATAAGCATCATGTTCGATCTCTGACAGGTCGTCAGCACTTATATTTCATTAACTTCTTCATAAACACTGGGGCTGCTCGGCGGTGAAGGCTGGAGAGGCTGCATCATGTAGACATGAAGGTCTGACTCTGAAGACGGCGTGAGCATCACCTACGGAAAAACAGCCAGATGGCAAACCGGGGAGAGTCCGTCTTGATAAGACTTACATGTTCTCTTCTCCAATAATGCAGACGGCTGACAGGATCTTGACAATCTCCGTCATCATGCTGGTCTGCTTCGGGTCAATAGCTCTCGCCAGAAGCAGCAGGCTTCTTTCATCTCCCAGAATCCTTTGCAGCCCATACTGAAGAAGCACAGAAGGGAAAAAAATAAATATATATATTATATATACTTAAAAGGGAAAAAGTCAAGGACCACTCGATTTTGACCCGAGTATGTGAAATGGAAAACTGAACATAAATCCCAGGTGTAGTTTGTCTTTGGTGTTAACCCAAGACACAAAATGCATCAAAACATGTAATCAGATAACTTTACCACCCCATAACAGGGTATCCACTGGGAGGACCAAGTCACATCAAGTCCAGAGCACTAAATCAAAATGTCAAACAATGTCCAAAGTTATTTCAATATCTGATCTGATCACCGCATGCTCTAACCACAGCTTGACAGCGTCTTGGGAAGAGCAAAAGAGAAGAAGAACTCAGAGGTCCTTTACTTATTTTCTTGAGTATATATAAACGCACATGACATTTTTAACAAGTCGACATGGTCTACAACAGGGATACTTACTCTTTTCCAGAATGAGCCGCAGTGGGTGCAGGCTTTCATTCTAACCATGCAGTTACACACCTGATTCTACTTATCAAGGGTCTATGGCAAAAGCTTTAAGGGTTCATTAGTAGAATCAGGTGTGGGACAGGTTGGATAGAGCGAAAGCCTGCACCCACTGTGGCTCATTCTGGAAAAGAATGAGTATCCCTGGTCTACAACATCCCTCGCCAATTGTGTGCTTCTTATTTTCGAACTCCATCAAGGCTTTTATGGTCTGAAGCTACACACCAAATTTGGTTGTCCTATCTGTAATAGTTTCTGTCCCCTTTCTCTCGGACGGACGGACGAACGGACGCACACACGCACGGATGGAGGTCAAACCTGTATCCACCTCACACTTCGTGTTGGCGGGGGATAATAATTCAATATTCAATCATCCAAAGTAAATATACGTATATGAGTTTAAGGGTTAATGAACAGCAAGTCATGGAGCAACAAGTAAATTAGCTCAAATTCTTTCAAAAGAAGGGCAATAAGGCCAATGTAAGAATTAAAGTTAATGAGATATCAATTGAAATCAGGACAGGGTTGTTGGGACAAAAACACATTTTGCTAAGCTTATAAAAACTCTAAGACATACTCCCTCAGCTGACGCTGATGAGGGATTTTGGTGAGGGGACAGTAAAAAAAAATGGCCAAAAGCAATTCAATTCTTGGAAAAAACGAGGGTCCGTGAGCCATTTGGAAAACCTGCAGAAAAAATGATGGCAACGCTTCTGCAAAAAAATGTGAATTATCAGTGCTCGGAGGAGCAGAGGGCAACAAGCATCATAAATCAGGCGATGTGGCGCCTCTACACTGTGCCATACTGTCAACATGAGGGGAATATTCTGGAAAAAACATTACAGAAGTACAGTATCTCATGCTGATAGATTTTGCTACACTGTTTTTCGTGCAATACTTCTGCCTGTTTTAGCCTGGTTTGCCCACAGGCAGCAGGCGAACTCTCCCGCAACATTCCTACCCTCTGGGTCCATCCCCCCCCCCCCCCCCCCCCAACCCACCACCACCACCCCCCCACCCTCTGGTGCGTGAATGAAGCTGGCTGCTAAAGGAAGGAGCAGCTGACTTGATCGATTGACGCCTGACTGTGTTAATGCACAGCACTAATTCATGTGAGGGTAATCCCAGGCCTCCACATGGATCTCTTCACACTGTGAGAAGCAACAGATATGTAGAATCTATTCTAGGCGCTTTAAGAAATGGGTGGGTTCTGAAAATCATTCCAGAAGCCTTTCCCTTGGAAACCAAGCCTGGATCAATATGATCAATTTCTGCAGTGCTCATGGGCCTGAACAGTTGTTTAACAGTTAGTTGTCATTGGTGAAAAAAGGAAGAAGTTAAAAAAAACAAGTGCCTGCCACTGACATGGCAATATCCCCCGCCGCCTCAATTTTATGTGTCCGTACGGACGGATGATGCCCAATGCTATATCCCCCGCTTTTCGCTAATCGCGCGGCGGAGGAAAAACATACTTGTATAACAAACTCACAAAGTCAACACATTAGGTCAACATTTAATATGCTTTATTATGACTTTTGCAGATCTTTTTCAATGTTATTTCTGCAATTAAAATATGCAATGTTTTTAATTCACCAATTGAAAAGTTGATGAAGTATCGACATGACGATTTTTAATTTGACAAGCTGTCACCTCCATCACCTCCAGGAAACATCAGAATTTTGGGGGTTGTCACAGGTATCCAACATGAAAAAAATCCAGTCAACAGTTCTTAAGATATTGGAATTTATGCTTTGTGTCCTTGAAATAAATGTGAAGGTCACCAAAACGGCATGGTACCTTTCCCCCACTGGGATGAACCTAGGTACCAAATACAAGAAGAATCGAGTCAATAGTTCTTAAAATAATCAAATTTATGATTTGTGACCTTGAAATGAAGGTCAAGGTCACCAAAACAGCATGGTACCTTTCCCCCACTAAGATAAACCTAGATATCAAATATGAAAACAATCTAGTCAACGGTTCTTAAAATATCCACATTTACATGTTCATATGGACGAACGTACGTATGTATGTACGGACGAAGCCCAATGCTATATCCCCTGCTTCGCGCTAATCCCGCGGCGGGAGATAAAAAAATACTACTGACACAACAGTTTGCATTTTTGATGAATATTCCAGCGAAGCCATCTGGTATTCTAAACAGATGTTTGCCAGTCAAGGATGGTCAGTTGCTGGTCTTAGCTGGTTACAGGAGGTAGAGTGAGCCGGTGTCAAACTCAACAATGACACATTGGTGAATAGGTAATTAAGCCAGTCAACTGGCAAAACACATCAAAAATGTACCAAAAGCCAGGTTGACCAACTTTGGCTGGTTAAAGACCAGATTTTCAGCAGGGTGGTAAAATGTATACAGTATTTCTACACTTAGAGTTCACTGTGAACCCGTACAAACCTTATTGTTCATGAAAGCCTTGAGACACTGGATCAGCTTGTGTTGATTCTTTTTATCAATGCTTTCTTGCCTACAGAGAGAGAGCAACAACATTTCAGTTGTACATGTTTCAATTCCTGGTTTACTCATTTTCAAGCACTGCATGCAATGTGGGCAATATTTCCAGTAAGCCGTTCAAAAGTAAAAAGGAACATGCTCACCCAAAGAGGGAAAAAGTATCGGAGGTGTGACAGTCACAGTAGTATATTAAGTAGGGCTTTTTCTTCCAAATGAAATGTCAGGCAATGGGGTTATTCTTACTGTTTTTTGTCCAGCAGTTTCTCCAGTGCGTCCAAGAGTAATCCCAGTCCTTCATGGCCAAAATTGTTCACCCAGCTGCAGGTAAGAGAGAAAAATGACAGATAATTAGTCCGCTCTGAGAGCATTCGGCTGATCGAATTCACAGAACAGAACAGCAATCAAACGGAGTTCAATGACAAATGTTTTACTCTTCAGACTCCAAGTCACCCATACACTTACATCTGTTTCGATGTGGCATTGTACTCAAAGTGTTCGCTTTGTTCGACCGAACGGGACGGCTGCATTGAATGTTAGAAGATGGCCATTGTGTTTCATGTCTTTGATTGAAAATGATATTGACTAATGGCTCCACTAAGAAAGACATGATAATCACCATCGGGGAAAAGGTATTATTTAGTCTCTTTACTTTGTTTTCCTTTCACTGAATTTATTTTGAGTAACAAAAAGAAAGACTTGCAAAAGAAACTTGTGGGAAAGGACCTAATTGTTATGATTGGAAGTATATGAATGACTATAATAACACTGTCCCCCTGGTGAGGTTGAATTGGGACATAAACCCCAAAGAAAAATGGCTGATTTGCTTTGATGTGGATGTATGATCTTTCTCAACACCCTGACTCTTCTGAAATGAAAACAATGTCTACATTATGCAGTTGAGACTCTGTTAATACACACAATTTCAGTGAAAAACAAATGACTGGGTTATTTTATGTTCACTGCCAGCAATAGCCGCCTCCAGAATGAAAACAGTCTAATTAGGGAGCTGGGCTCAGTCTCATTTTACTTCTTTCCCACCATCTTTCTCTCCGAAAATCTTCACAAAACTTAAATGCTTCTTTGTTGTTGTTGTCCAAAAACCGCAACTACAGATGAGAAATGAGACTGTAAAATTACACAGTTAAATAACAGCTGTAACTCAGTTCAGTTTTATTAGCTTTTCATAAAAGAGCCATCACATAGTGCCATTTAGAGATGGGCTACCACAAAGATGCAATAAGGAGGAGCAGAAAGGTAAACACTTGGTCTTAAACCCCAAAAATAGCAGATGAGGAAAATAATCCCAGAGAACAGGAGAAAAACCCCATACTGAACAAGAAAAAACTCCCCTTCGAGAGGAGATGACTATAGTGGGGGAGCCCATCCTCTACCTGTAAAGCATTTTGCTAACTGGGGTCACTCTTCAGATTAAGTGTTGCTCATAAGGGCTTTATAAAGCATTTATAATACCTTCATAAATGAGACGTAATGTCTTCTTAAATCATACAAAAGCAAATGTCATGATTTGTAAAGCTTGAAATATCATCCCTATCCAGCATGCGATGCCAGATGCGATACATCTGACATTATCTGATGTATGATTTATGAAGACATTGTGACTGATTTATGAAGGCATTATACATGCTGTATAAAGCCTTTATGAGCAACGCTTCTTCTAAAGTGTGACTCAAATAGGTAATAAGTGACATGAAGTTCACTGAAGCGATTCAAGAGGGTCGGTCAGGGAGAACTGCCGAGAGGCATGGAAGTACATCTGTATCTCCAGGGTGTGGTAATGTGGGTACACGACCCAGGAAAACAATAGGACCAGGACTGCAATGTTAAATAGAAAAGGCCACACTGCCAACATGTCTGTCTTAACTAATGTCTTAGTTCAACTAGCACACCCAGCTGGGGACCATTCGAGCACAAATGTATCCCCTAATGCAAAGCTTTCTCCCTTTCAGCAAGCACCCCAGCACAACTGAAGTGACCAAACCAGGGACCAGATTGACAAGCTGAGATAAGCCATTGTTTGAGGCATTGTATTGTCACAAATGTTAGGAGGGAACACCAAAAAAGAGAAATAATAATTCTATAATAAGAAATTAACATACAAAACCCAAAACCAGTGAAGTTGGTTATGTAAATCGTACATAAAAACAGAATACAATGATTTGCAAATCCTTTTCCACTTATATTCAATTGAATACACTGCAAAGACAAGTTGTTTAATGTTCAAACTAAGTAAATTTTTTTTTTTTTTTAAATAATCATTAACTTAGAATTTAAAGGCAGCAACACATTGCAAAAAAGTTGGCACAGGGGCCTTTTTACCACTGTGTTATTTTTGAAGCTTTTCAGGTGGAACTCTTTCCCATTCTTGATTGATGTATAGCTTAAGTTGTTCAACTGTCCGGGGTCTCCGTTTTACGCTTCATAATGTGCCACACATTTTCAATGGGAGACAGGTCTGGACTACAGGCAGGCCAGTCGAGTTCTTGCACTCTTTTACTACGGAGCCATGCTGTTATAACATGTGCAGAATGTGGCTTGGCATTGTCTTGCTGAAATAAGCAGGGGTGTCCATGAAAAAGACGTTGCTTGGATGGCAACATATGTTGCTCCAAAACCTGTATGTACCTTTCAGCATTAATGGTGCCTTCACATATGTGTAAGCTGCCCATGCCTTGGGCACTAATACACCCCCATACCATCACAGATGCTGGCTTTTGAACTTTGCGCCTATAACAGTCCGGATGGTTCTTTTCCTCTTTGGTCCGGAGGACATGACGTCCACGGTTTCCAAAAACAATTTGAAATGTGGACTCGTCAGACCACAGAACACTTTTCCACTTTGCATCAGTCCATCTTAGATGAGCCTGGGCCCAGCGAAGCCAGCGCCGTTTCAGGGTGCTGTTGATAAATGGCTTTTGCTTTGCATTGTAGAGTTTTAACTTGCACTTGCAGATGTAGCGACGAACTATAGTTACTGTCAGTGGTTTTCTGAAGTGTTCCTGAGCCCATGTGGTGATGTCCTTTACACAGTGATGTCAGTTTTTGATGCAGTACCGCCTGAGGGATCGAAGGTCACGGGCATTCAATGTTGGTTTTCGGCCTTGTCGCTTATGTGCAGTGATTTCTCCAGGTTCTCTGAACCTTTTGACGATATTACGGACCGTAGATGATGAAATCCCTAAATTTCTTGCAATAGCTCATTGAGGAAGGTTGTTTTTAAACTGTTCGACAATCAGCTCACGCATTTGTTCACTAAGTGGTGACCCTCGCCCCATCCTTGTTTATGAATGACTGAGCATTTCAGGGAAGCTGCTTTTATACCCAATCATGCCATCCACCTGTTTCCAATTAGCCCGTTCACCTGTGGGATGTTCCAAATGAGTGTTTGATGAGCATTCCTCAACTCTCTCAGTCTTTTTTGCCACTTGTGCCAGCTTTTTTGAAACATGTTACAGGCATCAAATTCCAAATAAGCTAATATTTGCAAAATATTACAAAGTTTACCAGTTCGAACATTAAGTAACTAGTCTTTAGGTAAAGACAAGTAAGGATTTACAAATCATTGTATTTTGTTTTTATTTACGATTTACACAACGTGCCAACTTCACTGGTTTTGGGTTTTGTATTTGAACATCTATCCACCCATCTTCCAGAGCCTCAACAAAAGGCTAAAAACGTCCGGTTTATAAAACTTGTTTTGGTTTAGGTTCCCATCTAGCCATTTGCCCAAAATGAAAGAAATCCATGAATTATTTCTCGGTCTCCTGTGATTACGTTAAAATCTCTTCGGTGGACCCAGAGGTTTTAATCTGAAATCACCACGAGGGATGCAATCATCCATCCATGCATCCATTCTCCTTACTCCTTAGGCCTCGTCCACACGGAGGGGGAGACTTTTGAAAACAGTCTTTTTTTTGTTGTTTCGAAAAAAATCTCTCGTCCACACGGCATCGTTTCTAAAAATATATGCCTCCACACAGAGACGCCTAAAGCGACCCAAAATAAATATTTCAGGTCTGTGTGTGGCGCTGTAGCGTTTTGTACTGAAATAGACCAAAAACGGGAAAGGTGGCGGCGATCATGCGTTTAAAGCTTGCGCTCTGTGTACAGACTAGAAGGGGTGGGGGCTGTGATGAAGGCTACCACTTCATTGTTTTCAAAAAGACCCCTTTTGGTTGCCCACACGAAAATGCTGGGGTGGCCTTCTCAGATTTTGTCACTCAGGAGCCCATTTACAAAAATTTTACCGTTTTCAGGCTGAGTTTTCGCCGTCTCTGTGTGGACGCAAGGCCGAGACGATAAAATATTTATGCGTTTTCCAAAAAAAATCATTCTTGTGTGGACAGGCCCTTACTCCTGGTGAGGGTCTCAGAGTTTCCACAGGATTAACTCACATGCGCATATGTAAGATGAGCAAGATAAGAGTTTCCAATTGACCAGTCTTGCATGTCCTTGGACGGTGGAGGACATTTTATGTAAATACGGGGAAAGCATGCAAACTGGACAGCGAAAGGCTCAAGGCTGGATTTGTGCCGCGAGGCCCCTGCCACTGAGTTCCCGTCCCACCCACAGCGCCACCCAGAGTCTCATCATGAGATTTAAAACCTTTCTTGCTCTAGTCAAGTTTTTTTTTTTTTCTCCACACCATTGGAAAATCTTCAAATGAGGCCATTCAGCTCACATCATTGACAGATGCTTTATAAAGAATAAAAGTCACCAAAATAAGATTTGTTTTTTTTTTTTTTCCCTCTTCACAAGCTGAGACTTGGGACTTTCTGCATATTTTTCTGCAGGAGAGACAAACTGAGAGGAGCCGAAGCAAAAAAAATAGCAGCAATTTAACTTCATCTCCCCAAGCGATTAGTGTTCCTCTTTTTTTCAGCCAGATGTCCCCGCTGACCTCGTCCATGTCATATAAATGCATAAAATATCATGGAAGAATGCTAATAGCGTGGGGGTATGATAAAAATATTCAACATGTAGCTATGATATGCAAAATGCAGTAATCTGATCCAGACACATTTATTGAATTCAACAAAAAAAAAAAAAATACTTCAAAAAGAAAATATTCCACTCTCCCTCAAAAAGACATTTCTGAAAGATTTTGTTATGAGCTGGGCCATCACTGTATAATCACCATTAACAGCTAATCCAGGCCGCGCACTCATTCCCAACACACAGGATGGCACATTCAGCACACTCCCATTCTGTCTCCTTTTGTTCATTCCACGCTGTTTGGCCAGACCATGGCAGCCATAATCCCGTTAAATTTACATCCATCGAAAAATATAGAAAAACTATTGCAGCGTTTGATGTATTTCTGAGAGATATTGCATTCGTTGAATATATTTGATGCAAATTCCAACATTCTGGGTACAGCATGTACGAGCTGGCCTAGGTTAATTTGTGCCTGCAGCTGAAGTATCTTTAGAAATTGTATCAGTTCCACATCCGTCAAGAGTTCCGGGAACAGCTCGACTCAAGGCCTAGAAATGTCAATAGGAATTACAACTGGAGGCGAGGGGCATGATGACAAGGACTGCGGAGACTTCGGCTCAACGAATGTGCTGCCAGGTACATGGGTGTCCTCAGAGATTAGCAAATTTCCATGGAAATCTGCGGCCCCCGTCCAGGGCCGCCTGAGCGCTGCTAACAGCCGCGCGTGAGCCAGGCCGAGGGAAGTCAAGCTCCGCACAAGCCGCCATCGATTCCCTCTAAATCAAGAAGTTTCATTCCAACCGCATACGTTCCGTTAGTTTGGAGATGGAGGTTAGTTTGCATGCAGAATGGGAGATGAGAGAGGATGTTTATGTACGTATTTTGCAGTTTATACCTAAAGTTTGAATATAAATGAGCTGGGGAAAGTAGGTAAGAAACATCCCATATCGAAAATGAATACATTTTGGATTTAGTCCAGATTTGGAAGATAAATACCATTTCATTTTTTTTTTTTTTTTGGAGCAATTCATATTTAATCTCAGAGGATTAGGGAGGCTGAAACGTTTTTTTATTTACCCAGATGGATGCTACCCCATCTGTAGTAAAGCATATTACATGAAAAAAAATGCTATACGGCAGATATTTAGCCTGGTTAAAGTGTGAACGATGCAAAATGGAGGCAGATTACTCACATGGAATACTGCCAAGTACACATGATTGAATAAAAGGGTAATTAGGGTAGATGTGGGTAAAACCAATGCATTTTACATGGAAAATTGCTGCAGGCACTTGTCAGCACAAGAGCTGTGATGGCAAACGTGAAAATAATCATCTACGCCACTTCCACAATTTTAAATTTTCCTCCATTTTTTTTTTTTTTTAAATATTGAATATTCCAAAATACAATTAGGTTTTAAAAGCAATAAACAACACTCAATTTAAAATGTTAAAATAAGTAAATTAACTGTTGTACGTCCGCTCAAAACAGGAAATAATCACTCGCCGAGAAATGTTTCAAAAGAAAATGCCTGCAAAGCCTGGCAGGCACCCAATAATACTGGTAAGGAAGTTAAAATCCATTAATGAGGCACAGCTCTATGAGGTAAGTAAAACAGCCGCCAGATGGTAACGCTGACATCAGCACACCTCCACAATGGACTGACAATGACTGCACAGCTACATGTTCACAGCACAAGATTTCAAGGGAAAATCACATAAGAGGAAAAATAACAGACTCGTTACTTGAAATAAGGCATTCCCCCGCTGTTGTGAGCTTTTGTACTCCTCTGAATCTTTTGTCCTGAAATTGCTATTACCTGCTAAAATCTCCGGAGCGGTGCCGCCCCAATAAGTTGCCAAGCTCAAGTTTAAAGAGCATTCTCATGTACTACTGAATGGTGCATTGACTCATGCATTATGGGGTAACCAGTTCTATCGAAAGTAACTCAAAAGCCTCCCACAGCTCCTGCATGAAGAGCTTGGGTATAATTGCTGGCTCTTAACAGAAACATGTAGGACCTGCGATCGAATCCAAAGGCACACGAGATAAAGCTCGCTCACTTCTGAATGCGCAGTTTGAAAACCTCCTCCAACACAACATAGCCCCCACCCAAAAAGCCCATGTCCAACAGCCCAGCGCTTAAGGGCCATAATACAGCAATCAATATGGTATCGTGGGAGATAATTGGCTATAAACCGCATTGTAGCCGGAGACAGCAAATGATCCGCGGCAGATGAGCGGGTTCCTCGTCCCCGAGATAAGTGATCAGCGTCGGGCGGCAGAGGACCGACAGCATCCAGATTATGTCAGCGGCATCACTTGTTTCCAGCTTTGCTGTGTCAATTAAACAAAATACATGGAGCAATTTGTAGTATTGCGGGCCCGTAACTCAATGATTTATTCCCCCATTTGACAATGATTTTACACACCAGCGGCATGTATATTAAAGTCATTTGTATTGAAAATCAGTGTTACAAAAGAGCCTCGATTAGACCCTCGATTAGGCCTGATGTGCGCTAGCCCAGGGCGGTGTGCGCGGAGGTGAAATCAGGTATTCTCTGACCCGCTAACACTTTCATCAGGAATAACACAACTGCCAAGAGCTCTCTGCGCCATCACTCAATATTCATTACCAGGCACCCAAACCCAATTTGCAACTTATTACCATTTGCTGTACACTATGCTATAATGATCTGCATTGTTAATAAAACAAAATGGCATAATGTCGAAAATTTATAACTGTCTGTTTACCAACGCTTACGGTTTAATGTTCCCCATTCCCCTTCCCCACTGATTTTAGTGGCTCGTTGCGCGTAAAAATCGTAAAAAATGAAATCTTAAAAAAAAAAAAAAAAGCTAGTCTTATTCAATTTAATGCAGGGCAGCAATTTTGGAAATGAAATTTGGACAGAAATGTTGAGTTGGAAATTAGCAAAGGGGTAGATGTAGAACGAGGACTGTATTTTTTTTTTTTTTGTTTGGGGAGTGGGGGGGGGGGGGGGGGGACTATAACTGGGAAAATGGAGCAGCCCATGTTAATGCCGACACACAGACATATGAAGACCACAAAGGAAAAAACGATCAGAGTCCAAATTTTGAATTTTTGTACACTTTAGATCAGGGGTGTCCAATCTAATCCAGAAAGGGCCGGTGTGGGTGCTGGTTTTTGTTAGAGCCCAACACTAACACACCTGATTCTACCCACCAGGGTCCTGATTGAACCGCCTGATTAGTTAATTAGTGGATTCAGGTGCTGTAGCACTGCTGGCTAGAACAAAAACCAGCACCCACACCGGCCCTTTATGGACAAGTTTGGACACCCCTGCTTTAGATATTACATTTATAATAATATATATTTTATTATAATATTTTATATTTTTTTCAGTGCTTTGTTCCTTAGATCATTTTGAAGTTTTAACTCATGATTTCTCCACAATGTGACTAATCATTTTTTCCATTGTGGCCTTCATATACATACACTAATACATACTGTATGTGCATTTCTTTTTTTGAGAGAGATAACATTATTTATTCACTCACTTGAGAGTGCCATTCATTTTGGCCAAGGCAAAACAGATTGGTCCTCATAGGACCAAAGGACGAGTCGTCTCAAAAAACAAATCCTCACTCACATCATATGCAGGGTATGGCTGGGCAATATATCAATATCATAACATAAGGTCGGATATTGTTGGGGATTTAGGATATCTCAACATCAAGATATGACATCTAGTCTAGTCTTTTTTCATTTTAACGGCTTTTATAGAGTAAAGCTGTTCAGTAGACTGTTCTAGCTGCTGTGTGTACTCACTTGGTTATCATATTAACAGTATAGATGACTGTTTATCAAAAATCGCATTGCGTAAACATTTTGCAAAAGCTCCTGCAGTTATCCCTACAATATTGACACAATGTCGACATTGAGATATCCAGTCAAAAATATTGTGATATTTGATTTTGTCCAAATCTGCCAGTCCTAATGGGGTTTATCTGCCTATATTAATTTAGTATAGGGAAATTTTCTTTTTAATCCAATGGATCACCAACACTGGTTACTACAAAAAAAGCATTGCAATGAGGAGCTAACTCTAAGGGAATCCCAAAAACTGACACCTTGCTTGAGGAGGTTATGTTCCATCTACGTGTGTTTTCATGAGCTCCAATCACTCCAAGGCGTTACAATTTTAGCCCTGCCGAGAGAGCAAGCGTATTAATTCAGGCTATAAGCGAGAGACGTGCACTGGAATGCAGGTGACTAGAGGTCGGAGTGTCTGTGTTTTAATGCGTCCGTCTGCCAGAGCGTGACGGACAGGACAGAAAAAGGAACCAGACTTCCCTTCAGTCAAAATGCGCGGCGTCACGACTCCTTATCGGCTTCCTCTACTCAATTCATGGCGCGCATCCAAAGATTTCATTAACTTTGGGGGTGGGGGGGGAGCAGGGAGGGGAAGCTTGTTCATGAAATATTGATAGGTATAATCCTGCAGTTAAGTGCCACCAAATTGTGTTAGTTTCTGCAATCATGTATATTCCGCAGGCAAAATGAAAAAGTCGTGCAGCCGACATGACTGTCTGATTCCGCTGGTCCCGTAGGATTTTGTCATATACACCTCACAGCATGAAAGAGCAATGCCCTTGTCAAAATTACCGTCAGCTTGATGTAAAGAGAGAATACAGGCATACGCAGGCCACCTTAAGCGGTAAGCGCAAGCTGTTGTTAGTTCCGCGTGCCATTTTGACACAGCATTCCTTTTTACGAGCATTCATTAATAATCTATGGCTGGTCAACGTCCCAACCTGCGCACATTAATGACCGACTGCCTATTTCCGGATCTTAGTTTCCAGGGGCAGTGGAGCCACTGACCTCGGCGTTTTCGACTGGGGAGTGGATTTGTCATGAGCCTTTAAACTGTGATCCATCTTTAAACCCTTTTCCCAGTCGCAAATACCAATGTCCAGGAATCGCCGCGACAGAAGACATTTTTCTCCGGGATTCTTTTTGTGGCACATTGATTTCAGTCACCAGCTCGATGGTGCTCAATAGTGTTTTGTTATTTCAACGTAACAGGCTCTGGAGTGTTTTGTCATGAGAGCACTATATTATACGAGCACAATATCTTTCAGATTGTATTACAGCACAGCCGCACAAAGTCCTATTCTGCGGCTCCTGACCTATTCGGAGCTCAAACTTTCCACATGAGGCCCAGTATTCTTAGCAGCAAATTGCTCTTGACATTGGAACCTGAAATCAAGCGACAGACAGCTCTGCACACCTCGACTTCATACGTTTCCCCAATCACCTCTCTGATTTAACGTCACAACAGTTCACAGTAAAACCTACAGCTCGCGCAAAGCAATGTTTAAGCTGAGGGCAGAAACAGACTTGTAACACTATGCTTTGATGCATGCCGCCAAGACTGTATATCTGACAATATGTCATATACCATATTACAGCATATTGTATTTCAATATATTTGAACAAAATGCCATATTATTTATACCCATATTGTTTAACGTGAGCACTCATTTTGCCTGAAACACAGTCGAGTAAAGAAGATTACACAAATCTCTGACGATCACAAAGTGCTTCCACATTTTTCCTCCATTGAAACAGCAGGTCAGAATTAGTCTCTCTTCGAATGACAATGCAGAGAGGAAGTAAACTGTGTTCACAGCAAATAAAGGAGAGCCTGGAAGAGGCAGAATTCCCTCACGTCAAGATCCTGGAGAATTTCTTCATCATTCGAATTGCCACACAGTACACAGAGACGGCCGACGGCATCCCATGGTGTTAACCTTTAGAATGAAAAAAAGGTCCCCATGTTGAGGTGGTTCAGGAGGCTATAGAGCAACAAGGAGATCCAGACGTGGCGCAACCCTTCCTGCGATCCACGCTCGTGTGTGCCATCGTCCCCGCGGGCGTCCCGCACATGCATAAAACATGGGTGAGTAAAGGTCAGCGGAAGAGGGATGACCGGGGCCGGGCGATGTGATAATCAGGTGAGCGAGCGTACTTTTCCCCCGCAGGAGAGAGCTCCGGGATGTGCCTGCACACAGCCGAGCAGGAAGTGGAACAGGGTTCAGCACTCGGATTACCGTAATGAGAAATGTTCCCTTCCTGTAGCCTAGGCCAATCTGCCAGGGGTGCTCGATCCATCTGCTCCCAGTACTGGTGCGAGTTCACGCTCTCTAATTAACTCATAAATTTTGGCATCCCCTGCACTCTCCGCCTCCCTCAGTCCCCTTCAATTTTGATGACAAGGCAATATTTTACATACTCTCACTCGCAACCCATCACATGCTGCTCATCCATTAGATGAAGATATGTGAGAAAAGAAAAGCAATTATTTTGGCCGAGAAGAAACGTGACAGAAACTCGGGGAGAAAGTGCGAATGAATATGCTGCTAATTTTAGCGGTGAGGAAAAGCAGACAGCAGTAGACGGCACACGGCTGACTACGGAACCGGATTAACCTTCCTTCCTTCCAATGGGGGGTCTTGGGGGGGGCAGATTAACCTTCCGTCCTGGGGGGCAGCAGATGCCCCTCTGTAGATAGCGGATCGTACAGCAGGCTAAAGCTGGCGTCCCGCTCTGACGACAATATATGCAGCTCCGGCACCCTGCCATGCGAGGACCTGGGTGAGAGGCTGTCCATGCGGCGCCTTCAAACGATAGCCGCCCCTCAGTCTGCCATTCGGGCCTCAGCTGGAATCCTGTGGCGGACCCGGCAACGGCACATCAAACCACGTGAAGGAGCGTTCTGCTTTCTTGTAGAACCAGGAGGGTGGGTTGGGGGGAAGGGGTTGACATCGACATTAAACCAACAGAAATTGAGAAGCGGGACCCGTTCTGCAGGGTCCCTGGACATTTCAAAATGACCCCCCGCCGAGAGAAAAACACTCCTGAAATTTCTAATTATCTCCAAAACAGCGAGAGGCCCCCTAGCGCTCTCCGAATTAATTGGACGGAAAATGGCCTCCATGGAATTGAGGGGAAATCATTCGGAAATTGCCAAAGAGGTGATTGATCAGCCCCATTAATTGAATAGAAATATAAAGCTATACATCTGCAATACATGTGATGGGAGCAGAGAAGGCTTCCCGCGGAGAGTTCTACGCCGTCTCGGCGAGTCCCCCGCGGATCACAGTCTTTTGATCTGAGCACAGAGGAATTGAGTCGCAGCTCCAGTTCCCTTCCTCTAATAACTGCAATGAGTCATTTTCTCACAGTATTCTGGAAATGGAATCATTTTCTGTTCTTTACAGAAGTTTATCCTCCGTGTTTAACTTGATACGCAGAACCATGTACAGACTCGTCAGTACACATCTCTTATCTTCTATTGCAGTGTTGCTCTTTACTGGTCTTTGAGAGACGGAGTGGACTTGGTTTCAGTCGTGCTTTCTAAGCCAACCAGCATTCACTTACTCCTCTACAAGTCATTATTTCTTTAACCAATTGTTCATTTTTCATGGTATGAATAAATACACACAAAATATCACTACACTCTCAGTTTGTGGTCTAGTTTTGTTCAACGGATTCACAACCAAGGTAACTGTGAACGAAAATGTGTTTTCTTTATAAATCAAGACAAAAACCTTCAAATCCCTAACCTAAAAAAAAAAAAAAAAAAGATTCGGGGCCAACAAAATTAGTTCAGAGAGCTAAATTAGCTCAATTAAATTCTTTAGATTCCCCCGAAGAGCTGAAAATTAAAAAAAGAACAGGGTCTTAAATTATCCCCATGGTGTTTTAGAAAATTTTAATAGTACCAAAAATTAACACACACTGAAGTAACACTTCTAAATTCACTTCTGAACACCCCATCAACAACATGCCCCTTGTGTGCATCTATCAGACATGCTTAAGCAAGATGAGCATTCAATAACTTTCAAAATAGCCCTAAAAAAGCCAGTACTATGCACCTGCAGAACTAGCGCTGCAAATCCCAAATGTGTAAAACATACTTTCTGCAGCCATCACAGGTCAACAGACAGCTGACAGTCAGTGATTGGTCAAGAACCTACTCAGCCCATCCATCCAATACTGCTTCAAAGCTCATTAACTGAGTTACATGTAGATGCCCTCCCTGGTCAGACTGTATGATCAATACATGATTTACTGTTACATGCGCTCCCTGTTCTTGTCACTCAGGTGGCTCATGGCTAAACCTCTAATTAATGCCAAACCCCATGAGACAAACCAATGAGGAATTCACCTCAGAGTTTATGGTTCTTCAAAGCCAAAGACTGTTAAATCAGTCAATTAGAGAAGAAATAAAATTACTCAACTCAGTTGAAAAAGACCCCAAAACTAGTTGTCGGGTTTTAATGAAATCATAGAATCGTAAAAGTGATTCATTTTACTCTCTGGATAATTCAACGCTCAGTTAGAAGGCGCTCTGAGTATTACACGCAGAGCCTGTCGTTCTGAAGTAAAAGCAGCCTTTGCAAAGATCTCCCATCACTTTCGGCTCCTGTAACATTTCAAGAGTGATGAAAGTAAGAAAGTAGTGATGAACTAAAGTTTCTCTTCAGTTAATAACTTGTACGAAGTCAAGTGCCATAAGGTCATATAAAAATGTAAAAATGCAATTTACTTTGACCTCAGTTACCATTAGCAGAAGGCCAGGGTGATTTTTCACAGAAGTGTAGAGAGTGAACTTTGTCCACTTAAAATTCCTAAAAAGACCGCAGAACAGCAACAAAAGTGTGTGTTTCTTTGTGTGTGTGCAGGTCTGCGTGTGTGTGTGTGTGTGTGCGCATTGGGTGTCCGCGAGAGACAGAGAGAGAGACTGATTCTAGTCAGCTATAACACCCATGGGTTTGACATAACAATTAATAAAGGAAGAATCGGAGAAAAGCACCAGGGCCTGTGGGATATTGGATTTAACACTAGACTGCCTACTTACCCTTGTACCTAAGCAATAGCAGTTCTTACTAAATCAATACTGAATTCAAATCAGATATCTGAATTATGTATGCCTGGCTTCAGGGCTGCAGAAGATATGGCTGGCTTTGAGGTTAACAGATGGTGGCATAAAATGAAATGGGTGTCCCGCCTGAAATATACCCAGCCAAGGCGGACATTTGAATCTTTGCTTGTCTTTACTGCCTTTGAAAATGCTGCTGCAAAGCTGTGATACGCATGCCCTATCGCCCGTTTAACCCCTTCACTACAGCCAGCACTTTGAAAAAACAGCATGCTGCCACCGATTCAGGTACATCTGCCTGCAAATCAGTTTGAAATACTGCATCTGAGGGTCAAACTCGTACACAGTGCGCACTCACCACCAATATAAAAAGCTCAACCAGTCAAAACTTCAGCTCAGAAAGTCAAAAGGCAAAACAAATACCAGTCTATTATTTTATAAAAAAAAAAAAAACCCTGTGCAGCGATCACACAGACTTCCTTGATTTAAAACAAACAAAATCCTCCTGGGGGGGAAAAAAAAAAAAAAACAAAAACCCAACAACAGTCATCCATTACTTTTTCTTGACAGGAGGATACAGTGATGTAATCATTTTTCACAGTACTTTTCACCCTCCAAGACAAGTGCAGAAGGAAGATGGCTGAGCCTTACGATCGTTCGCAGGGGGGCAGGGGGCCCACCAGGGGCTGTAGGGCACTGGGGGCACACACAGGTGTGTAATAACATTTGGAGTCCAGAGAATCGAGTCGGCAGCCCGAGCCCCAGAAAAATGACCATAGCTGCCAGCTTTAAACCCCATTTTACTTCATCGCCACGGCGATGGGAACAATTTATCTTGCCAGCCGACGGGAGAAGTTTTTGATAACTTTCTCGCGACCGCCCCTGCACCCCAGCGCACTTGTGCTGGAATTTCAAAGCTGAACCATCATGGTTGAGTTGGACAGGAAGCCGAAAGGGTTGTGCTCTGGCTCCATAAGCCCCCCGGAAGTCACCGTCATTTCCCCTCACATCTTTAAAAGTGTCCTTGCAGCCAATTAAAAAAAAAAAAAAGGAATATAAAAAAAAAAGAAAGGAGTCACTCGATATCCACAGGGACACTAGAGCAGCCAAGCACAGCAAATGTCATCTGCTCGACAGCCCGGCTCAGGAATAACTGCTATAGAGCCTGCCAATATAAGTTAACCTTTTACTTATTTTACAATATCCTTCAAAAAGTACTGCCCATAATTACACTCATTACTGGCACAATTACAATATTCATAAAGAGCTGTCCCAGCATCAGAAGCGAAGCGCGCCGCTCCAGCTGTCAATGGATGTATTTCGCAGTTCTATGCAAAGTGCCATTTTGTTTTGATACAGTTTGCCTACAGTTGCCTGGAGCCAACGAGTGAATACAAGGAGTATCAATTATGCATGATTGACAGAGATTGCCTCCAGTTTCAACATTAGAAATGACACCATTTAAATGGCAGAGATGGGCTATAAAGCATCGCACTGGCACCTCTGTGTCTCCTGCTGATAGCTGCGTTCCTCCAAGAAGCATCTATCAGCACAGCGTTGGCTCCTCATTAAGCTAATACACTCCCTATAACCATCTCCGTTGAGTTTGTGGAAAGCCATTCGCTGCACTCCAAATTCAATAAGAGCCCTTCGCTTGCCACCAGATTAGAATACTCCCCACTGCAGTAATGAAATCAGACTGGGGCCTGACTGAGAGAAAAGGCTCCATTTGATGAATCTCGTGCGGTGTAATGTTACCGGATTATTCCTTTTACTGTATTCATTTAGGTATGATTAATGGAAAGAGCCCTGACCTCGGATCATGCACTGGAAAGGGCATGGAGCTGTGCAACTGCTGATCTAAAGCAACGAAAGCCAAGACCGCGGCCAGCGATGCATTCGTGACCGCCTCCGTGATCACGCGCTCACTGTGGCAAGCCGAAGAGTAATATCTGACTATTATTAATGCACCCACTCCAGCACTGGACCTGCTTAAATGTTTCAGCTTTCTAATTTTTTCTGCAATGGGATGCACCAACGCACTTGCAACATCTTCATCTGCTCGCAAAAATGATTTTTGGCGGCTGTCCAGGGCACAGTACTTGATTACGGTGAAGATTTTTGCTGCTGGTTCAACTCTTAATTTGAGGACCTCTCAATTCTGCACATCAAGCAGACGCTCGTGAATATTTACTCGGCTGCAGCGCTCGGAGAATCCTGCGCCGATTCCAGGGTATTAAATGAAAGACATAAAAGCTTTTCTCTACAGGTACTGTAAAAACCCTCAGCATGTTTTGTTCTCGCCGAGCTGAGCCATTTCCCCATGCGGTTTGAGCACAGCCTGGCAGCCTTCAGGAGATGGAGAGAATTAGAGGAGTGCACCGAGAGAAAAGAGAGAGGAGAGGAGCAGAAGGGAAGAGAACTGAGGAGGGAAGAAAATTTAAGAGAAAAACAGAGATAAAAAGACAAATAAGTCCCTGTTTAAAACGTGGAGGCAAATAAAAATTAAGAAAATATGAAAACAAGAGTGGAAAGAGAGGGGGGGGAAAGATGGCCACAAGAAAAAGGCAGAATGAGACGAAGACTCAGCGCTACAGAGGCAGAGAGAGAGAGAGAAAAGGAGGAAGACAGCGATGGACGGAGAGAAGATACCGAGGCGGAGGGTGAGAGATGGAGAGATAAAGAGAGAGGAAGAGTGAGAGGGGCCGGCGTGAGCAGGGCGTTGGCAGACAGAGCTCTGCAGAGCCCAGATTAATAATGTTAGTGTCATCCCTCAGGAGGGAGGGTCCGTAACATTCAGCTCCCCTCCTGCTCCAATAATTCTTCAGCGCTGAGGTCAGCCCCCCGTCAGCCCTCACGCCGCACTGGGGAATAGCGAAAATGGGCGACTTTACATCCCCATCGCCATATTGATATACTACACCTTCTCCATCCCAATCCAGATAAAATCGCACGGGGCCGTTAAGGACCGGCTCAAGGTCGCTGGAGGTCGAGCTCCGGCAGTGAAAGGAGCGAAAAAGGCGAGAGTCTGGGCGAAACGCACCGAAGACCTCGCGAACGATGCAGTACTTCATCATTTCAGATGGGCTCTTCTTCTGCTATTTATGGTGCCTCCCAAAACAAGTGGGATTCATCCTCAGGATTATTTGGTGAATGTCCCATTAAAGCAAGTCACCGGGAAGCCTTTTTCACAGAGCCCCTGCAGAACAAAGGAGAGCTTCTTTCACAAAGTTTAAATTCCAAACTCTTCATGTTTAAAAGTACAGCTCGCCGGGTCTGCACAATCGGACATGCACTTGAAGCCTAATTGTCAATTATTCACTTTCCCAGAGCCTATCCCCGTTCTTTCATCACATTTGGTTAAGATTCTGGCCCCATTTGTCTGACGCTAAATGGCTCCCTATGAAGTGAAATCAATGTCATAACTTCAAAGGTGCTAACAAGCTCCATTACTGAGCATGTGCAGCTCCGTCAGTATTAAGTGCAGAGACTCATGGCTTGACTGGTAAACTCACCTGCCCTTTCCACACTGATGGACTGAAAAGCCATGTCTGCAGACCCAAATCTAGTCTATTCAGAGCAGCCACAGAAGAGGCAAAAATGACCAAGAGAAAACCTCAACTTTCACAGTGTGAGGATTTTTCACGGAATGAAAGATTGGAGCAAGCAAGTTGAATTCTGTATAATTCTGTCCAGGGGATCTAAGAGCTTGCAAATTCAATATGGAGGCCACCAACAGGATTTGGGAGACTGAAACGGTAATGCTGAGGGGCTTAGATCACCGAATTTTTTTAATCAAGACCCCCCTATGATGCACAGAACTGTGATCCGCCATGTCAAAGCTGACCCGCTCTTTCTTCTTCTGTGGAAGAGAAATATTGATGCAGAAACACGAGGGGCAACTCCAAGTCAGTGGGCTTTAACCTATATGTTTAAAAGCAGATACGTCCCAGGAAAGAAACGCCGTTCAAGCATCGCAGCAGCAGGAATGGTCATCAACCTGCTGAAGAGCAGAAACTCAGGAGATTTCACATCCAAGCATTGTGTCCGGCGAGGGACTGCAGGGCCATCTTCAAGCCTCACACGGCTTCGAGCCACGAGCAAGTGAAACCGTTAGCGGTGATTTTAAACGAAACAACAATTTATATCATACGTTCCTGGAATTGGGGCTTTCACTCAAGCCTATAGTCCTGCTTCTAAGTGAGATCTTTCCCACAGTCGGCGCAAGTTGGCACAATGTGATTCTGCTCCACAAGCGGATCAATGCCGCTAAATTAAGATGCACCTGTCCAAACAGAGGAGCGTCCGATGGGTGGGGGAGGAAAAACAAGAGATGAATAATGAACCAACGGTTTTTTTCCCCCAGAATTAGAGAAATAACTCCCGGAGATTAAGTCCTGGGCTGCATCTGTGGGTGCTCCAGGCAATGCCATCTGCATGAGGCACACCTGTTTGGGACTGCCCCAGAGACAGGGGGCGCCGTGCCACCCCGCCAGCCACCTGGGCGACAGAAACAGGTGCTCAGCCACACCAATTAAACTATTACACAAATACAGCTTCTCCTTCGGGAGGAAATTAGCCGTCGACGTCGAACAGCAGAGCTAGCGAGACTGACGGTCACCAAATGAACCGCATAAACACTTTTTTGATGAGGGCGCTTTTTTCTGCTGATCGAAGAAAACGGAAAAAGGTGATTGTCACACAAATGCCGCTGCTTTTGTGAAATTAACGAGCACTGCAAAGCACCTTTTTTCATTTGGAAACTTTATTTGTTTTGATGCCATTTTACAAGCCAGCCTCCTTGAGAACAATTTCTCCGCTAAAATGGTGAACAATGAACATTTGTGATGTTGAGCTGAACCTGTGAGGCACAATAACAGACCCATTATCTCCATGCGACTGCGCTCTTCCTTTTCAGTGGACGAGGCTCTGAGAAAAACATATGGCTTTTAGGATATTTACAAGCGTCTCCACAAGCTTCGAAGAGCAAGTGCATCTTGCCTGCTTTTAATACATACTAATATGCTCTTTTCTAATAATGCGCTCTTTTAGACATAAAAAAATTGACTTGATGGCAGACTACTAGTCTCCAATGTCCGTGAACCTACATGCAGCACATACATACAAGTGGATGAAGCAAAGATGGTTTTTTGTTAAGTGGCAAACAAGGACAAAATGCTGGAAGTGACAAACTTTTTAGATAAAACTGGGAGTGTCCAGCAGGGCTTTGGAACTAATCCCTTTTCGTGATTGAACGAAAAAATGTGCAGAATAAAAATGTTTATCTCGAAGCGTCCAAAACGAATGGTTAATACAGCGTTCAATTTCTCATCACTCCATTCTTTTCAAAGAATATTGCTGGTTTGACTAACAAGGAACAAAACCTACCTTTAAAAAGTAATAATTTAAAAAAGATTCCCACACAAACGCCTCCGTCGACCGAGCAAAGCAATGATACTTGGGGCGAGACTCGGCAGGAGAGCTTGTAAATCACTGGTCATTATGTGGCAGGCTTCTTTAGAATACAAATCCATTTCCCCCCAAAGTGGATGCGGTCTGTGTGCTGCATGTACAAGCTACGGCATATCTGTGAATAATCGAAGTACGGACCACTGCCACTACCTCCGACAGATCCTTCTAAAAAAACTCCTAAAGCTTTGAGGAAGCAGCATATTCAACCTATGAGACTAAAGCTTCCACAGTCTACCAATATAATTTGTTGCTTGTTATTACAAATCAGTTTGACAGATCAAAAGAAAAACAGCAAGGGCGATTTGCTTCAGCCTTTGTAATGCTTGTTAAGAACAGCTCTCTGGAACTACAAATGAAATGAGAGTTACCTATACATGGGCCGACAGCTGCATTTCGCTTTGCGATGGGTTTCTATCGATTGTTAACATATTGTTTGTGAGTGGTCTTGACAGGCCTGGGGTTGAAATTTCCCTTCTTCTAACTTACCCCTAACAAAACTAGGAGAGAGATGACAGAGGCCCAGAGGGCGTGGAAGAGGCGGACATGAGCCTGGTGATGTGCTGCTTCCGTCTTACTCTGGTGCCTTTCTGCCAATAAAGGCAGCCCCACAGTGGGAGGCTCAGACCCCCCTACCGTTAGCTCCCATTAGCCGAGCCCACACTCACCCGGTCAAGGGTTCAGCGTTTCCGAAAAACACCCAGAGGGTTTTCCTGGCCTCCGACGGCCCCGCTACCCTTTCTCAGCCAAGAACTGCTCCTGCGCTCAGCTACTGCCGAGAAGGCCGAACTTAACAACCTTCGCCAGCCACCAAAGCCTCAACTTTTTTCTTTCTCCTAAATAAAAATGGCATTTACTCTCATTTTTTGTAATTAGTGAACTATCAAATGAGCAAACAGAAGCAGAGGCAGGTCGTGTGACCCAATCCTCACAGATCTGGTGGATCTAAAACCAGAGAGCGCTCGCGCACGGCTTAATTAATGCTACACACCAACTCCAGAGAATAACTCCAGGCTGTTTGCGTGCCTGCAACCAGCATCATTAAACAGCTCTCATTTCCGCTAATATTTCTCATGCATTAAAAAAAAGGAAAAAGTAGCAGTAAACAAGAAGTCTTTTTTTATCGTAACATTTCATTCTTCTTCCTTTATTTGACCAGCTCAGCAATGAAGAGGGGCCAGTATCGGTGACTATTCTTAGTTAACGTTTGCCGTGGACGTTTGTTCTGTCTGTGAGGCAGCGGCGAACGGAGCAGCAAAGGCACACCTAAGCCTATTAGTTTGTGAGTTTGCAAGAATTCAGGAATAACACGGGCTATATACGGCGAATCAAATAACTGCCCCGTCGGGGCTTCCTGCTGGTCCTCTCTTAGCAATGAGGTCGACTTAAAAGAATATCTGCCACTCATCTGATGACCACTTTATATGCAGCGTTCATCGATTCACATTAAGGAACATCTCTCCAACAGCGCGCTGCTAAATAATTGAGAGGGTCTGCTGCCACAGAGGGTTCCTCTGGGCTGCTGGGACCAAATTAAAGTTGAAGATCCCATCTACAAAAAAGAGGAACGGACATCCTCGCAAAGGTGGGGGTGGACAAAACCCGACCACCGCTCCACTCTAATTATGATTGAATGAAAAGGCTATCAAAGCTAGCTGGAATAAAAAAAAAAGCGCCCAACTGAGGATGATTCAAAATGATTTTAAGCAGGATTTTAGCCATGATATGATAGGATGGGAGGAAAAAGGAGGACAGAAATGCAGCTTTTTTTAATGTGATCTGGGAGATGTGGGATCAGAGAGAGAGAGAGAGAGAGAGAGAGAGAGAGGCGGGGACGGCAGTGAGGTTGGCCGAGCTCAGAGGGCGGGGGAGAATGACAGGCCTTCTGAAGGACAGTCTGTCTTTCAGGGAGAGATGGACAGAAGAGCTGAGAACACCTCCTCCTGGGCTGACCGGTAGCGCTCCAATCACACGGCCCTCCCCAGGCTCGCCCTGGGCATGCTCAAACTCATTCCTAATTCCCACCACTGGGTGAAAGGCAGACACCAGCCCGACCGAGTGCAGAAGCACAGCTGCCGGGAACATTTTTCTCCAAAGGAGGAGAGAGGATGGGGCCAGGTAGAACAATTAACAGGCAACAAGAAGTAGAGAAAGTAACAGCTCTCGGGGGGGAGGTTATGGGCGGGATTATGAGACTGACTGATTAACAAATGAGCAGAACCAAGCCTCCTGAAGAACGGGCTGTGGGGCCTGGTCGAGGCGGAACTGACCTGACGGGGTTGCTGGTAAGAGACACTCGCAGGGACTCCAGGCAGTTGAGCAGCTTCTCCTCGGCGATCCCGGAGCGCAGCTCGTGCACGTACTCCTGCGACGACAGCGTGCACTCGTGCTTGCTGTTCCTCAGCCCGCCCTGCAGAACGCACACACAACAGCAGCCAGCCAATCAGCAGAGCCCAAATGACAGCCCAAGTGTCTGCATTTCACACTGAAAAGCAACCAGGCCTCAAGCTAGGGGGGGGAGGGGGGGGGGGTGTAAATGGCGCCGCAGAGACGCTGAGTAGACGTCACTCGACGACGCGGAGCGGCGAGGCTCCCAGCAGAGCAAATGGAAACGCATTTTCGTCGCTCGCATCTCGACAACTACACGCTCCACTAGCGCTGCAACTAACCGGTTCTCTTCATTAAAACCAGGGTAATGAGAACAGCGAGCAGCGCCGCGCGTTTATCAGCTCAAACTGCGGAAGCTGTTTTATGGAGGTATATGGGGCGGGGGGGGGGGTTAAGGGAATAGACACCTGCTGCCTGGATATCAGGTGGAGTGTACATCAGGTGGAGTGTACATCAGGTGCACAGTCCCCCGGTGCGTCTGGAGTCCTGCAGGGCCAGAGTGATTGCCAGCGCTGCACCGAGGAGAAGGCTCTTTTCACCATCATTACCCACAGCCCAGTTTGGCCCCGCACTCCCCTCCTCCTCGCACCCGCACCCACTTACACAAATAAATACTGCAAAATAAAAGCCCTACGACAGCCAAAAAGCACAACCACCGGCCATTTCACTGAATTAGCCAACAGTTTTTTTTTTAACAGACCTTTTTAAGCACTTTTTTCTCTTTCTTTTTTATGCGCGTGGAGTAGAAAGTAAATCTTTTGCCAAGTCTCAAAGGCGCTGCTCTTAAAATGAGCCAGATTCCTGCTCCATCAAATCCTAATGTGAGATGCAGGTGATGGGAATGAGGACAGATTAGCGCTCTCCAGACCACCGCTTTCATTAGCTATGCTGGCAAAGCCCAGCACAGGCCACGAACAAAACTAAACCCTGAGGGCTTCCAGAGGTGCAAACATTTACATTTAACATGGATGCCTTGACACACTTGTGTATACTCCTTTGAGTTAACTCCTTGTTGCCCGTCTATGACAAGCCCTCTATTGGCAGCCAAAAATTAAGAAACGAGATCGCAGTAATGGGATTATATACGATTGAGACATAGCTTTCCAATGCTGATGTACAAAACCACAGCCTGTAATTCAAAGCAAAGGAAAAGGAAGAGTTTGGAGGAAATATTCCCAAATATGTACTTCCAAAAATCTAATCAAATCGAACATATTCATAAAGCACACTTATAAACAACCCATATTGACCAAAGTACTGTATAGACCAAAGCAGGAAGGGTTAAAGCTTGTAATGAGAGAAATGTTTTATATATTAAAAGGAGTAAAGTAATTACTGTTATTGCATCAAACAAACAAGCCAAAGAGATTTGGTCCCATGGGGGGGTTAGGGGCGGGGAGGTTTATTTATGTTCCTCCAAACTGGCACAAGAGTACCCCAGAAGTGGGGGACCCCCCCACCACCGACACACACACACACGCACGCACACAAGCGCACACACACACACACACACACACACACACACCAGCCCACTCCCAGCACCTTGTAAAATAAGCCTGCATTAATCTAGCCAGAGCTGCCTGTCAGCTGAAATCAATTCCTGTAACCTGCCAACAGGAATCCTATGCTACTAAAACACAACAGGTAAAGAATCCAAGAGCTACAGAAGTGGAGACAAAGAGAGGACACGACGAAGTCTGTCAATCCATCTCACCTGTTTCTCTCTCTCTCCCTTTCCCAACGGTAAAAGTCTGCATTACGACTGACTGCATCTTATATCTATTCTTGTACTGCAGAGCTTTTGTTGTTGTATGGATGAGGAGGTGTGGAGGTATCTAAATCCACATTCACAGGCCTTGTTGTAGTTTCTGTAGTTTCTTTTTTATTTATTTATTTACATTTCCCTTTTTTTGCAGCTTTTTCAGCAAAACAACCTGCCAAACAAAGTTTGGTTGCACTCTGCCTGGTTGTCAAAGCAACCAACTGAGGAGAAGAAGTAGAATAAGGAAGGCAGATGAACACTGGGGGAGGGGGGGTGAGGGGGGGGTTGTATAAACAGTGTGACCGCGATGGACTTGTTTAATGCCGCAGCTTCTGCTAATGGAAGGGTTTATAGCCAGGCTTTTCCACTTTCAGTCATCGCCAGAATATGACCCTAAAAATGAAAGGGAAATTGAAACTTGCAATGAAACAAATTTCAGATCAAGAATTTTGAGCATTACAGCAAAATTCTAGTCTCAGAGGCAAAGCCCACAGATAAAAAAGTGCCATTTTTTCCAATATTTGCTGGCTTATTTAAATATTTCAAACTGCTCATTTTAGCGAATACAGCAGAACTGTAAATGTGGAAATTTCAGCAGCAGGGTAGAATATCCCATTTAAATTCCCCTCAAAATAAACATATTTGCTAAATAAACACTTGCGTCATTCAGAAAAGAATCAACAAGAGCGAAAGAACTCATTACAGTGCTTAATGCACGAGCACTTCATAAGACAGTTGGGTTTCTCAAAGGTCATTTTTCAAAATCATAATAATACATACGAGTGAAATAAAGGACAATCATGAAAGAAATGGAGAAAGTTTGTGGGCTAGTCATGTGGATCTGGTACCAGTCAGCGGGGCCATTTGCTGCATCTTAACACAGACGGTGGAGGACGATATTGATTTCAGCATATGTTGTAACTGTCATGGACACTGGAGCTAAAATGAAATGGACAACTGTCTCTCCCGATCAGCTCATATGGCTGCCTCTTCCAAGAGAGCCCAGCCACACATGTTCGCGGGCCCATGAATTATAAATATGTACCATATGCATGATTTTTTAAAATTATGCGCAGTGTTCTCACAGCAACGTTTCCTGTCTCAGAATGAAAAGCAGAGAATCTCCACCAAATCAATAGCTAACAGCTCACTTTGCTCCACCCGAAGGTGGCTGACGGGCAGAACCTGACCAGACCAGAACATGGATGGTTAGCAGTGCGTAATGCTAACACAAATCATATTTACTCACAAGTATAAAACCAGCCCCCCACCACCCCTGAGTACTGAAATCTCCCCAGAAATCCCATCTGACACAAGCTTTGGCCATATTAAACAGACTGTCTAAACTAAGCCAATCAGCACAGGATAAATAAATCTTGATACTTTGGCCAGTATAGTCAGCTGAGTATAAGTAACTGGCTAAAATGAGTAAATTCAACTTTTAACAAACCTGTGTATTTCATCACCTCTGTGCCAAATTTAAAGAACTGAAGTTGGAAGTTGGACTGTATGAATAGGAAGAGGTGATTAAATTTCCTGACCAATCTGGATACCGATCCTTGTACTGCAGCAGATTATAAGTGCAAGAGGATCAAAACCATTGAATATATATATATATAGTCCTCACAAAAAAGTTTAAGTATGTGTCAATTTTTTTTCCAAAATAATTCCTTTCATAACCCATAGATATTTCGGAAGTCCAACGATGTCCAAGTGATGTACTGTTAGCAACAGTGCTTCTGCTGAAAAACAAAACCATTTCACTAGCAAGCAAGCTTGGTAGTCCAGCAAGATTCTGTGACAGGTCAACATAGATAGCAACAGAAATCAATGGCAAAAATATTATTTGTCTGGAAGTAATGTACTGTTAGCAACAATGCTACGTTCAAAGCAAAAAGATTTTTTACCATCAATTTTTCGTTGTTGACAAAAGTCTTCTGTCACTGAATCTTAATGGCTAGCTGGACACCATTAGCTAACGAGCAAACAAACATTAATAAACAGAGTTTCAGAAACAGGTCACCTCATTAACTAGCTAGCTAGTTAGTTATGTAGTTAGCATTAACATAAAAAGACATGATGGTGGAGAGTCTATTTACCCACGTTGTATAGAGCTTCCTAATTTCGAAGGTTTAGGTCGGTTTTAATTTAATTGGGATGTTTGAAGTTTTAAAACAATGCATTAGCGAAACAGCCATAAGATAGCAGTCAGAATGAGGTTGTAGAGGCAGACAGAAGCAACAGATATTAGCACAGGAGTGACGCAATACACTGCTAAGGACGAGGAATGCAGCAAATGTGTGATAGCCTCATACAACTCTGCTTAGAAATGATCTGAACCAATGAACCCTTTAACAAGCTCACAGTCGTAGTAAAACTGGTCTCTTGTCTGTGTAGAACAACCAATGTTTATCATTAACACTGAGGCAGCCAGTTAGGCTACGTAAAAAGTTCAGGGGAGAGGATTGCAACTGAGTAGGGTGGGTACATGGGTGGGACTTCGATGCTGCAGCTCAGCCCCCTGATCACAAATGCGTAAACTCTGGATCCAAATGCGTAAGACGGCAGCATCATTATGATGGATATTTTGTCTGTATTTCCGTACAGTGCTGGGAAGTGGAGATAACTATATAACGCCTTCCAACATTATATACAGTCACTGCTGGCGGAGGTATGTGCTCTCTGACTGCCACCAAATTAATACCTGCAACTCAATTCTCATCAACATTTTTTTTTCTTTTCCTCTCGACTTAATTTCTAATAGCCATTGAAATTTTGCCATGACTGTTCGTCTCATTTCTTCAGACCAGTGGACCTCTGAGAAGGGCCAGCAAGTTCTTCCGTTACCCATTTTCCTGATCCTGTCCGTGCAGTCTCCAAATCAGGCCCCATCCTCCTCCCACCTCCCCACGCCCCCATCTCCCGCTAAGCTAAAAATATACAGGTAGGCATAACACCCCCTCCCTGTCTTCCGCACGCATTTCACCTTCACTGTGCAGTAGTTGTCTCTGCCTAATAAGACGCTACAAACAAAGTAGCTCACTCTGAACAACTGACAGCCTCCTTTTGTTAATCTCATTTGGTTTGCTCACTGTTCAACAAAAGGAATTGTGTTTAAAAGTTGGAAACAAATTGCTACTCTCTGAAGAATTTGGCTTCTATTAACTGGCTTCCATTAACAAAAAAAACAACTGTCTGGAGTACGAACAAGATGGAGCAGTTAACTGCAGCAGATAAGACACAAGCCAGGAGACGATGGGAAGAATATGTTATCAGCACCGGTTGGGCTGCTTTTTATGAATTGTGAACTGCAGGGTTTCAATTTTGATGCTTTTATTGTCCATGTTTATTGCACTCCAACTCTGTTTCAAGGCAAGTTTTGTAAACTGCAACAGCACATCCTGTTGACACATGCCGTGTGATTCTGTTTGTATGTCAAAGAAACAAGTGCGCATTGGTATAAATTCAGGTGAACGAATTTCTCCAATCCTAAAACTCCCTTTCACTCACAGCAAGACACCATCTTTCTATTGATTCATTTCCAATTGTCGGTCTTTTTCCTCAAGTTCTGTCACACTGGGAAAAAAACCTGCCAACAGGAGACTTTTCCTTTATTGCCTTTCGCCTTACTCTTCCAACACCACAGCCTTTGCCCTGATCTCTCATTTTTCTTCTATTTTCTTTGTAACTGTCTTGCAAGGTGATTTCTGGACCAACTTTTTTTTTTGCAATTAGACTGACAGAGGAGAAGCACAACATGAACAATATTGAATGGACAGGTGCTATCTCTATCAAATCACCATCCATCTGAAAATAATACCTGCTCCACTCCCTATTTCTATATCTCACATCTTAAATAATAAATTGTCGACAGAAAATGGCACTGGGCCTTTATCTTCTGAGCTGTTCCCATGAGGGTTCTCACTCAAGACAGCAGACGGGGGGGGTCAGGTTTCAGTATTAAGTGAGCTCTGTCACTGGAAACCCGAAACTGTAATATACCGCTTAATGACCCCAGGTCAGATTGAACCTACGGGAAAGAGACAGTCATAATTAGGCAACACTGCCCCCTAATTGCTTGGCCGGCAGCATCGACGATGTTCCCCAGATTCAGTTTTCAATCTCCAATACAGGGATTCATGGAAAAATGGGTATGCTGTCAGCAGAGCATTGCTCCTGAGAGACAGAACATGACCAAACTGCAGGGGAACAGCCCAAAAGACACCAACTGGATCAGCCATAACCGTATTTTCTGTCAAAGAGAACCAGCCTTCGGGAGCAGTTCCATTAGTGAGGCTTTAGATTTGGCGAAGGGAAATGTTTCAGACACCCTTCTCTGCTTCCCTGTTTGTTTTTCTCACAGGTTTTCGTCTCCAACGCTGCCTGGCTTGCCTGAAATCGAACTGCATCGAAGATGCGCAGCAGGCGAGGTGGCTCGTCTAAATGTCAACCACACCCGTAACGAGCAGTCGTGCAAAAGTCCAAGGGTCACAAAGTAATAGACCTGCCTCGTCCACCTTTCACGCGTCAACTGAGCCAGACGATTGCACTCCGGTCCGCAGAATTGAACGAGGAAAAAATCCAGGTGAATAGAGCAGAACGTTGAGGAGATGCATTCATTTCTGAACCTGGATTCTGAACCTCTGATGACAAAAACATGGAAAAACCCGAGACACCGGCTCCCATTGAGGAGTAGAGGACAAAGTATGAGTCCTCCCCAGGATTTAGTTCCTGGATTTGCCAATTAGCTCAATTCCGCAGCCAAGGAGGTAGAGCTAATGAGCGTGGCCTGGCTTAGCTTGTGGTGAGAGAAACACAGGGCTGGACTTCCTTGTTCATGGATTTAGGGCCTCAGGTAATGAGACGAAAAGACAGCGGCAGCTCAGGGGCTCCTACCGAGCAGCTCCGATAGATGCATTATTCAGAGCCGGAAGCTTCCGTCTGTACCGCCTGCCGGGGGAGTCTGCATCTCTCCACCAAGCAGGGAGGGAATAATTACAGGGTGAGACCGTCGCACACACTGTCCGTGTAATTTACCCGTGCGCGAGGTCGGGCCGCTGGAACAATCCAGTTAAATTAGGGGTCTTCGAAGCAGGAATCATCTTAATCTTCCTAATCAGATAAGCAGGTGTAGATATCAACACGCCTATTCATTTTTTTCCCTCTTCTGTTTTGTGACCTTTGTAGCAAAACAAATGATTGCAATAAATAATAATCAGGGGAACGATTATCATTACCATTGCTTGCCTTACAGATATTTACAGGGCCAATACCAGCACGGTGCCTTCATTAAGCAAATCATGAACGACCGAAATGCTAAAGCTACATTGGAGAAGAGAGGGGGTTGAGACTCGAATCAAACACCCATCAACTGCGACAAAATGGCTTAAAATTGGATATGTTTTGTTTTCTTATATAACAATGGAATAAATCATATTAAAATTCTGCTCCCAAAATAAATGCCAAATGGCTGGTAGGAGGTGGGGGGGCAAAAAGATGAGGCATAATGAAAATTTTAATTAGCTCTTCTCTCTATGTGATTAATGAAAATTACCAGAGCGCCCTACTGATCTTTTGAAAAATAACACAGATACAATCTTGGCAATTAGTGCACATCAAGCAGTATCAAAGCCAAGTGGCTGAAATCTTTTATTTGCTAATTTCCCGCTCATTAGAGGTTGAATGACAGTCTTACAGAGGAGAGAATTTCTTATGAAATCATACATGTAGATATGTACAGACCACACACACACACACACACACGTGTGCTCGGGCACACACTCACCCATGTAAGCCCACGAATGCACACAGACACCAATTCACACACACACACACACACACACAACGTGCATACATGCACACACTCCTGTGCGTATACAAACACTGGCACAAAAACACACACACATATGCACTCACACACACACACGCGCACACATACACAACGTGCATACATGCTCACACTCCTGTGCGTATACAAACACTGGCACAAAAACACACACACCGGCCCACCGTAACATAAACCTCAGGGGATGTGTCCAGGTTTGGTGAAAAGGTCACCTGTAACAGAAATCTGTGCGGATGCCGGCCGCCTGGACAATGAGATCCACCTGAAAGTTCAGACGACATTCCTGCTGCCAGGAGATAAGACGTCCTGGGCATTCAGGGAGCTCGCCAACATGATACTCTGATTATTTTCCACCAGGGAATGTGGCAACAAGTCCTGTCCTAAAAGAGCTGTGTTCCAGAAGAGGACTCCTGTCAGGTCGAGGGTTGGGGAGAGGGGGGGTTTGTTGGGGAACTCGGCTCCGGGATGATACCGAGCCTGCTCCAAATCAGTCACTGATTCTCAAAGCATCACTAAATCATTCTACCAAATTTGTCTTGAGAAACATCAGTCCCCAGGCAAGAGTCTCATAGCCTGTACCTCTCCTGTACCCAAACACAGGCCGTAAGTGGTAGCCATTACCCCAACACAGCTGGCGCCTGAATAGGAGGTGTAGGCAATTCCATTTCAAGCAAGTTTAATTAAGATGCCTATATATTACAACAGGACTTTAATTTCAATTCAACACACAAATTTCAAGTATTCTTCTGAGCTGACCGGGTTTAAATCAAACAAACATCAAACGCTGATTTTTGTCACCAGCTCACAATTAAAAATTGAGCTGAACCTGACTCAACAGGAGCAGGAAATTCAGATAAAAGCAGAACTGGAGTGAGAGGAGAAACAGTTCAGAGGGAGAAAAAGATTTTTTTTTTGGGTACCGGGAGAAATGTGAGTTTCTAGTGAGCAGTCAAGCCATCGGAAGAGTTCAAACAAAGCCGGGGTTTGCTGTTGATTAAACAGGTCCCCAGGAATGTGCGACAGGCAGCATGCATACCAGCCCAGATGATTAGGTCTTAAAAGATCTCCTCTTTCATTCCAACACAAATACCAGCCATAATGCCTGGCAAAGGAAATGTAATCAGGAAGAGAACTGCTTTTAAAAAAGCTGAGGGGCACGAGGGTGCAGACGCTAACATTGGAAAGGTCCGCCTGCCTCTCCAAGTAAAGCTGATGCTTCTACAGGCTGAATGAAGGGAAACAGGTCAGCAGCGCCACCAGCTGGGCGACAAATCCTGAACTCTTCTCCTTTTGCATCTTGACCTTCATTCTTGATGCATTTAACTCTAATTTTTCACTTACATTTTCCCTTCAGTTGGTTCAAAGTCAGAAAAGCATTTTTTTTCCACACATTCTATTTTAATCTCACATTCACATTCTGTATCTGCTGGTTGCAGTGCTTCACTGAGGCTGTATAGCATTTATATTGAATGAAATATTCAAGATTTTATGGTCACCGCATTATGTCAAGTTGAAAATATCAAGATCTTGAGTATGATTTTATACACATTTGCCCGTAATTCAGCAGGACATACATGGGATTGTGGGAGATATTGCAATCCCTTTAAGAATTTAAAAATCGGCCCAAAGTTCCACAGGTTTGAATACAGCTGCTCTATTTACTGGTTTTATGGGGTTAAAACTATATTTAACCAGGTCAGGTTAATTCCACAAAGTACATTCTATGTAAGTTCATTGAGGGGGAAATACACTGTTTAATTTTTGCCTGACAAGAGACCCTTAGATGCTTCTGAGGTTGAGAAAACAAACCTGGCCGAAGAGCTTAGTGCAAAAAATAAGAGGCTATAAAAAGTTAGTTACTATGCTGCCGCTTCGAATAAAAAACTGAAGGTCTTGCAATAAAAAAGAAAAATCTGTCCACGGGACATGCATGCCCCCGCTACAGTTTGGTAAAATTTGTACTCTAGGTGTGCGAAGTTCGAAAACAAATTATTATTTGCCCGCCTTACAAACTCTAAAAGAAATGTGAGACAGCAGAATACATGTCTGTCATTGGTTTTGGAGGAGAGGTGGGTGCTCCGTAGGCCCCATCAGGTGGGACAGATGTACGTACAGACAAACGGACAAGGAGGGTAACCCTCATGCACCCAGCCATATATATATATATATATATATATATTTATATGGCATGGGCATAAAAGTCCTACTTCAGTGACTAAGTGAGTGTTAATTCCATCCTGTTTACATTTATATTTGAATCATCTGCATTAGCTCTATGCTTTCTGTTTTTTTCCCTTCGCCTCTACAGTGATATATTTAGATAAGGATGAAATAGAATGGAGAATGTAAGCCTAAAGTAATCGATATCAATAATCTATTTCACAACATCATTCTATTTTAATTCATCGCAGATACACAATTCATGGCCATGTTGATTCATAGTGGCGGTTTGATATAATTCACATCTTTATCACAAAAACTGATAACCCCACCATGTTTAAATGCAATGCAGCAGATGTAAAAGGTGACCGTTAACCATACAGAAACAGCTTAAATTGTTTGCAGTATAAATAAAGGTTATATATGTGTTCAGTATTTTGAAAATGCATTATTTCTACATTGTTTTTAAATTTCTGTCATTTTAAAATCTCACAATCGCATCGATGATAAGTAAATAGAACACAAGGGTCTGACTGGGTAATGGCAACCGCTAAGCAGAGCGGCTGTAAACACATTTCTGAAACCATCCAGGGAACGAGCTTCTTATTTAGGACGAGTTTTAAAACTTACAAGATCTAAATTGTGTACCTCAGCTACAATATGGCCTCTGTAGGCAAACCAAAAACGAAAGACTGTCAAACTTTGACTTTTCGGAGAAGAGAAAGTGACATTCAACATTAATTCCCCTGTCCAGAACTCAACGCTGGAATATGGCAGCATTCAAAATCCCATATCCCAGGTGCCATCAAGCTTGATTGTAAAAGCTTGGGAGCTGCTTTCTGAAGACCACACGTCAAACTCTGAGAGCAAGTGAATGTGCCTCCTCACGGTTCCAGAGGCCTTTGGGAGAAAACGGTTCAGCTATCTGACCTCACATCTCCTTAAATGTATTTAGCCGTCAGGTGAACCTGGAAGAGAGGCGTCATCCCCCGTGTCGGACTGGGTTAGCTGACCAGTCCCCTTGGCCTATGTTTGCAAAAGAAACTTGACAAGGCAGACGAAGAGGAGATGGACAATGCCACCCCCCCATCAGCAGGCCCCGGTCCACGGTAAGACCATCCTGGGCATCAGGCCCAAACGCCATGAATCACAGCACACCGTCCCCAAGGTCAAACGAGGCGACTGCAGAACATGCCGAAACCACCAAGCCCACTCATTCTCACTGCCAGAAGCAGATGCAGTCAATCAATTTTCCTGGTCATTGAAGAAAGTAAACCAGTACTCCTTCCAGACTGACATTTCTTAACCGATGTAAGTTATCCCAGAGTTCAGACGAGCCCAAGCCAAATCACTGCAACTTCTAAACAATTACTAGAAGTGAGTGCGAAGGGGTTAAATGCAGGATAAACTTAGAGATTTTGACAAAAGGAATTCAGAGGAGGGCACCTGATACTTTTCATCCAGATATATGAAAATATCAATAAAACATATTTTCAGCTGAGGAAATCTAAACACCTCTCAGAACAACTCTGAAATTCATGGAAAGATAAGAGGGCAAAACCAACCTGTTCCAAACAACTCGAGGCTGCTTACTGATAAATAAAATAAAATTCTGGAGATGAAGACTGCCTCAATAGGCACGCCAAATGAATATATTAATAAAATATTTGTACATCAAAGGCCTATTTTCAAATGATATCTATGTAATTCACATGGAGAGGTCTTAAAATATGGACAGGAAAAGAATTAAAACTGACACCACTAGCTCCATTTTATTTTCATTCTAAACATATACAAAGGGATGTATATTACAAGATTAATTTTATTAACAATGTGAATGAACACCTTGAAGAGTTTTCTTTTTTTTTTTTTTTTTTTTAATTCGTGGTGTATTAAACTTCCATTAATCTCAGTTCCCAGCAGAGACGATGACACCAGCAGCTATCTGGACACTCCTGAGCCAGGGCTACTTTTCATGCTGCAGACTTGGCCTTGTTAAGTTCCACGAAGGGAAATACTTGACACGACAGCAAGCATACAGTGACATTCCAGACAGCCCTGCGTGCTTCCAAAAGCCCTTTCCTATATCAGCATGACAATGTCTCGATGTGTAGCGCGAGATCCATACATGGTTTGTCCAGATTGGTGGGGAAGAACTTGACTTGCCTGACAACAGCTCATACCTCAATCACATCAAACACCTTTTGGATCAGCTGGTAAGCTGACACTGAGCCAGGCCTAATGGCCAAACATCAGTGCCTAACCCGACCGATGCTTTTCCGACTAGACTGGACGCATATCCTCACAGTAATATTCTAACATCCAGGGTGCAAGTCTGCCCAGAATATTGAGGGCTGTTATCACTACATATAATGGGACCAATTCCGTCCAAATTTCCATGATTTTGTAAAAGGATATTGAATGAGCAAGTGTCCACATACTTTTTGGCCATGTACTGTACTTGTGAGCTTATCCCTCAAAGGAGAAGTAAAAGTTATTTTAGTTTGAGCTGTATCTCACACTAATTTAAATAAATCTCTGCGGCACACTGCTTTGGCAACGGTCAGGATTGGCACTGCCACAATTTCTGAGTAATAACAGCCATGCAAAGCTCTCTGAATGATGGCATGGGCTCTGAGCATTAAATTGTATTGACAGAAACACGGTGAGGCAAATATAACGCTCGGCCAAGTCTGCACCAGTAAAATGAGGCAAACACAACCACTGGATTCATGATATAATGATGAGTCCATCCCTCCTGCCTGATGTAAAAGCTTCCATGTTAAATTCAGGCTCTCAGAGCACAGATGTACACACGGCTACATCAACAACAAGAGGGAAAAGTTTCCTTTGGAAAGAAATAATAAATGTGAAGAGTCAACAAGGCCCAGATATACTCTCCGAACTCCAATGTGCTCACATCCACTGGTCAATAACACCGGTTTTACTGCTCCAAGGCTGTGGTGGCAAAACCAACACAGAACAACATTAATGAGAAATATGAAGCCCAAACAGCCAATGGGGATAAAATACAGGGCTGTATTTGTAAACTTTAAAACTCTGAAATGTTGCTTCATAAAAATAAATAAATAAATAAATAAAAAACCAAACTAATCTTTCTGTTTCCACCTGACAATTTAAAAGACAGACAGAAAAGCAAAAGACAGAGGTCTTAACCGCAACGCCCGCTCTAACACTCAACTTCAGAAGCAAGAGGAAACTATTGAGTTTCCATTTATTCTACAGCTCCATTGCTGCCAAAAAGTTCAGGTGTCCATGTGAATTTTTTTTTTTTTAGCATTTTAAAATAAACCTGAAGCTGATGACATGGATATTTTTACACCAATTATTTATCCTCTTCCGTCACCAACATCACCCATTACAGGGCTGAGCATACAGAATGCAGACATCCCGGGGAAACCCTGAAGCAGCGAGTCTATACTGCTGTTTAAGGCCAGGACCTCAGCCTTCAGTCAGGGTCTGATCTGTCTCTGATGCCTGCGAGCCTGGAGCTGGGAATACATACCATCACACAAACACACAGACAGGCAAAAAAAAACAGACAAACAGGCAGGCAAGAGACAGACAGACAAGCAGATAGACAGACAGGCAGACAGACACATGTAGGCAGACACAAGACGGCATTCATTCCTGTTTTTTTTTTCCCCCCTTGTTTCCCCATCCTGAACGCAGCTGAACTGCCCACCACAAAGCGACCGGCTCCCATCGCCTCAGGAGGAAGATGCCGCGGCGCATTGTTCCTCCAACTCACATGACCACTCGACCTCGCTTCTTTACACTGTGCAGTCGCACCACCAATTACACACTGACTATGCCATAGGAGGATAACGTAGACCGGGTACAATTTAGTTCGTACGGCTACATGCGCCCGATCGAAGCGAAGCAGTCGCTACGGAGTAAGAGACAAACAAAATTAAATGGCTTAAATCCTATAATCCCAAGCAAGGCTGCAACAATTGTTGTCACGCCTGTGTGGACCTACGGCCATAGCTGGTAATGGCGTGGCTGGGATTCGAGCAACCAATCTCAGGACTCACCGACGAATGTCAGACAGGCAGACAGACAGACAGACAGACAGACAGGAAAACAGGCATGCAGAGAGGCAAGAAAACACAGACAGGCAGACAGACAGACAGACAAACAGACAGGCAAGACAGACGGACAGGCAGACAGACAGAGAGACAGATCCACATATTTTTCAGGCAGCCACAAAAACCTATTCCCTGCGATAAGCAGGGCCTTTTGAGAATGACCTCATTTCGCAATCTCAAACCTTCCCTCAATCTTTTCCAGGTTAATAACATTGCCTGGCCTCTCTGTGCATCTATAATGAACCACTTTCATTTAAGAGCCAATTATCATTAAACAAGAGTGACAACTGTCAGTTCACGGAGGATGACTTTCTAAATCAGGGTCCCAGCAAAGCTGAGAAATGTCAAAGATAGTGCAGGACAATGTCACTGACTGATCTGCATGCAGGTGATGAGCGGGAGCCAATTTAAAGACACAAGCCAGCTCTGATCATCTCTCCAGAGCCTCTACAGGCAATGAGGCAACTTCCACACCACTGCTACCCTGAGAGATAAAGCAGATTTGAGCCACAGCCACACCACTGCCATCATCTCCACATCTGCACTCCGCTCGAGCCACCAAGTAATTAACAGAAACATCCACCACTAGCATGAAAATGGAACCGTTTCCTACTTGTAGATTAATATTGATTGCCACTGGTGGAGAAATGTGATACCATACAGAATCAATGAAAGAAAAAATGTCTGTCCTCCCTGAGCTGAACAAAAACAGCTTTGTTCGTTTTTCCATTTCAGGATTTGAAGAAAAACGACTGAGTAAATTAAATGTGCTGTGGGCTACTTATAGTTTTCAAGTTTTAGTCTTTCACCTGCATCTTATGCAGAGCATGTTGTTTGTGGTTAAACAGACTTCATGTGGGAGGATGGGGGATTGAGAAAATAATTTTTACAGAGGCGGATATTCACTAAGATGATTTCGGAATGCAGAGTTCAAGAACCCTGCCCAAGGGCGCAACACGAATGCCCAATCGGGGACTAAAGCATCGAACCTTCAGGTTATAACCAAACAAGCAGGTCCAAGGAAGCAAGAGGTCAATGCTCCGAAACATCCCAGAGCAAAGATGTAAATAACACATAAATAATGAGCATAAGGCCGGTTTAGAGGGCAAAGCAATTAAACATGACAAATCAATTCTTGTTGTTATGTATGGGAAGAAAATAATTGTCTCATTTCAGCATGTTTAATTGGTCAGTTGCATAGTTCTCCTTAACTGATCAAATATCACATTTTTCCAAGACTGCAATTTGTAGCATTGTATAGAGACAGCAGTAAACATTTCAAAACACAGGCTGCATGGTCCAATTTCTTGTTCTAACTGGCTGTCGTACTTATTGCCTAACTATGTAACAGATCTGCAGTGTTTTATTTAATTTGTTTTCTCAGTTGTCAGTGAAACTGGCACAGTACACTGAAGCTTCAAGTACGATGCCCCGCGGACGACCGGAGAATGTCCCCTCAGTGGCCAAGGGACGACGTCCATTCGATTAAGAGGCACAATTGGAAAAAAAAATAAAGCACACACAGCTGGCAGCACGCCCGTGTTCCTGACCTCTTTCTGCAATGGATTCGAAAGGCTATTGAGAATTGCAGCATTACAAGGCAATCTCTTTCTGTGGCTCTCAACTACCACCCTTGTGTGAATATGATTCAATACGCTGTAAGGCAGCGGTTTTGACAAGCCTAGAAAGCGATAGCTGGTATTATCACCTGAGAGTAGCGTGATGCCCAACTGCAGGTGAAAAGACAGCAGTCATTTTTAATCAAAAACTGTCTACCGCTGCGATGCAGGGCTGGAGACAGACTTCACCCAGCTCCCTACGATCAAGGCCAGTCTCAGTACTTCTGGGCGGATCGTCTCCCATTGTCCGTGCTGTCGCTCAATTCTCCATAATGATGTGCTTTCCCCGATATCGCCCACTGATCAATTTGCAAGGTGAGTCAATTCAGTCGGGGCTGGAGTGAGCTCCGCGTGCTTGCGCTCCCGAATCTCGCCCCGAGCGCCGTTCAATATTAACGCTTGCAGAAGGAGCAGCGAGGAGTTAAATTTTAAACGAGGCGCTGGGCACGCCCGAAATCTGCATGTGATGGATATTCATTCGACACTCTTGCGCGAAGGAACTCGACGGCCAGCCCGATGGAAAACAACTCACGGCGGAGCTCATTTAAGAGAACCTGCAGCCTCCAAACCATTGATAGCACTGAGGCCCTAATGAGCTCTAACCCGGTCTCTGCAGCACTGTCTTCACAACAGGAGACCGGAGGGAGCCTGCGAGCAGACAAAGCTCCAACTGCCTTTGTACTCAGGAACCTAAAGTTTGCCACAATCCTGTAAATAAATGAACAATGCTTCTGATATGGTTTTTGTGGTGTCGGTTAGTTGCTCTTTCTGTCTCTCTCTCCACCCTCTTTATTCATTGTAACCCTTCCCTGAGGACACGTGTTTGAATCCAGGATGGGGGGGGGATGTTTGGCTTTGTTTCTTCACTCTTGGAGTCTGTCTGACACATCTGCAAATGATTCAGTTCATGCAAACGCATCCAGACCAGATAGGAAAGACGACCAAGGTAATTCGCACGTTACGGCTTCTGTAACACAAATCACAGGTCAATCAGCCGCAAAAAAACTGCAATCCAAATGATAAGTAACCATTTCAGCACAACCACGCATTCTGAGTGGGGCATTTTGAGAATTAGCCCGACTGAAGTTTAGCACCTTGGCTTGCTTATATGAGACACTAACAGTATTAGCGCCTCATTAGACAGGGCTGAATTGATTCCCTCCCACGGCGATGTGTTGGGGTCCCGTGATTAATGACGACAGGGGCCCCTGGGGGTCCCCATGTCTCATGTCTTCTCCGGGGGTTGTACTCCGCCAGCTCACCGCGGTTGGCCCGATATAGCAGAAGTATACATCTCTGTGGCCACTGTGAAGCTCCAACAGTACTAGATAAGGCCACGAACAGTGAAACAGCTCGGCTCGCGCTCCGAGGGTCTACGCTTTTTTTGAGTGTTTTTTTTTTTTCCTCTTTACCCATAGGCCTGGCAGTTGGCCGAGAATTCGACTGATGCCTTTATGCCAGGCTTTTTTGTCTCTCTTTATTTGCCTCTCCTCCTCTGCATGATAAACGAAAGCCCCGATGATGACAACAGACAAAAAAAGAGCCTAAAACAACAAGCCAGAGAAGAGGCTCTCGCTCTCCTCTAATCAGTTGTTATTGGGTCTATTCAGCCGGAGATCTTTGGAAACAAAAGCTGTTTCTTCTAATATCCGCACCATTAAACCAGTTCCATCTCAGGGGCTGTGTCCATTCAATAGCAGTAGAAATACCTATTCATCACCAGCCCAGCACCCATTCCCACCTAATAAGAGATGTAGAGATCTTTAACTGCCCATAAATGAATGCTGCGGCTCCAGAAAGCCTGCATCAGCAGGGCAGGCATGGGCGCTTCCACGAAGCAAGATTAATTAGCCTGTTGAATGGAGACGTGGCACTCCGGCGAGCCGCGAACAGGCTGACATCACCAGGACGACACGCGATGTGGTGAGACCCCCAGCAGATCCATTAAGGGAGGGGTGGAGGGATAGGGCACCATGCGACACTGTGTGAAGATTGGAAGAGGCCGAGGACTCCAGAAGACTGTAAACTGTGCATAATTGGATCGACCAAAGAACGAAAAACAGTAGAGCAGGCAACGGTATAGAGTCCGTGTGTTCAGGAGGATGGAAATAATAGGTGTCATTTTGGGTAACATAATGACTGAATTCGTAGGCATGTTTTGCACAATTATAAACCATGTGCTGCCGCAACAATTCAAAAATGACCCACTATAATGATTAACAATATATTGAGAAGAAAGGAGATAAGAAGGTATGTTGATATTTGATTGGCCTTCCCTAATAATGCCAATTGGTGGCCATTTTGTTCCAAATATTGGAAATGTTAGGTGGCAAATGAAATCTGAAAATGAGAGAGGAGCAACTATAGTAATATTAGACACATGGCTGAAATGTCTCCCAAACATTAAACAAAAGCAGAGTAAGACAGAAAAATGAATTACTGGCATTCAATATTTGTTTGTAGACAAAAAAGGTTGAGGAATCAAACACCCCATCCCCTCATTATCATTTTGCAAATATTAGCTTATGTTAGCTAGATATAAATTGACATAAAGTTAAAGTAGCTTGAAAGATAACGTAAGTATAACACCGTTTGACACTTAGCAAGCTAACATCGACCTGTACAAACTTAACTTACCTAACGTAATCTTAAAGGGCATCTAAAGTCGACTCTCAGACGGGACGTTGAATGTCCAATGTTTACAAACAAATCACTTGCTTTTGTTGACAACTTGCATTGTCACATGACCAATTTCAGTCATATAAATCAATGTTTTATGTACATGCGTTGATAATCCTTGTATTTCGGTTCGTTTGCGCAGATGCAGCTCGCTGATGGGCCTATAAACAATAACGATGCTGTTGTTTCCGATTTCAAGCAATCATTCGGAAGTAATTTTGCTGCCTAAATTAGCCAACTAAAGTTAGCAAACTCAACTTGTCCGATAAATTGAAATTAGTTGTGCTCCGATCGATCGGCCAACACTAATTATCGGCCGATTTCCGTGAAAATGTATGTCGATCACTGCCTTTCATTGCCGATGACAAAAACTGATCACATGTAATGTATCAACTTAGCTAGTAGCCTAATTCATTTTCATGGATAAAATTTAAAATTCAAGACATCTAGCTATGGTGGCCAACTAGGGAAAATGACGCTGCAATGGCCCTTAACATCTCCGATTGGAGAAACGCTCTGGAGTTTTGAATGTTAGGATTCAACTTATTCCGCGAAAATAATCAGGGCTCTTAGCTAAGTGGCTAGATTGGACATAGCGAAAAGACGTCTTTAAGAGTTAAATTTGAAGGTCAGGGCTTACGGACACTTGGATTACGCTGCACGAGCAGTATGGAGGCATTTTGTGGTTGCTTGAAAAAGTGGGGTCCATTGACTTCAATTTGTCTTCATTGCCGTTTTTCTTTGTAACTCCAAAAGTGTTTTGAGTAATCAGGAAATTCATGGACCCTTCGATTAGCCTTGTGGTGAGATGGGCTTTAAATAGCGGGTGCATAAGTGCACATATGCACCCAGTTTTTGGCAGGTGCACCATGTGCACCTAGTAAAAATCTGCCCCCGAAATAAATCCTCTTTCTACAAAAGCACTCATCCTTACCTGAAATGATAAATTTTATCGGTAAGGGACGAAAATTAATGACAAAATCAATGGGACTACAAGACTGTGGAACACGTTTGGTCTGAGGCCGCTTATGTGTCATCATTAGTTGACTGCATAATGTATATTTCTCATCAAACACTTTCCCTGATCCAGGATTCGAAGTTTGTGGGACATTTGCCCTCCGCGGCACCAGGGAGCGCTGCCACCATATATCATGATCCACACCAATGGGACGTGGCCTAACGGGAGAAATAAATGACGTTTTACACTGATTGGGTGGACACCTGAAATTATGCACGTGTATGGACAAAGCCCAAATTGTAGATCTGCGCATCTTCTGGTTTTGAAAAAGAGGCTCTGAGTGTTGAGCGGCGATGATCCAAGCAGCATTTTATTGATATGGCTTTCAAATTGCCGTAAATTCCCGATGTTTAGTGGAATATTGCATCAAACATGTGAGCAAAAGTAAGCTGAATTGCGAACGTGTCATTCGAAGTGAAATTATGAGCTTCAAAACAATTATTTTGAGGGTGAATTGAAGCATGATTCTGGCCAGTGTGAACGATGTCATCCCAGATAGACGCGTGGCTATTTTTGACCCACTTCAAGCTTTAGACGCGTCCCAGTTAAACTAACGGCACTTGCACTCGTCTATTTTAATAACTGATTGCGAATCATGTCATTTGTCTTTAATGATTAAGAATGAATTAGACTCACTTAATTGTTTCTATACAGAGCTGTGGTGACATTACATCATATCTTAATGATAGAGAATAGCACCAGTTTGGTGTGAGGCACCAGAAACAAAATGCCAGCAGATAAATTACTTTGCATTATGCAGTATGAATAAATACAGAAAATAATTTTGAATTCAAAGTCAATGCAAAGACACAGACACACATGTGTACTGCGCCTGTATTCGTGTCTTTGCAGACTTTGAATGTAATCTGTCATGCGAAAAATTTGTTTCGTGTCCGGTGTGAAAGCAGCTTAACTCAGACACGATCAAACTGAGAAAGGGTTTTACAGGCGGAATGTGTGTTCGATTTGCTTTGCAACAAACTATGGTAGGTAGGACTAGCTTGAGGACTTGCTGATCATAAAGAAGTGGTCTGCTCGCCTGCATCCTAAGAACTGCTCTAACAGTGGATTATTGTAGAAACATCACTGATGATGTGCCTGACATAGCAGACATGTATAATGATGGAAGTGGATTTTCCTGCTCGGCCGAAGTCATCCCCGACATAACGACAATCGACCAAAAAAGGTCTCATAGCAGGAATGTTTTTTAAGGGTTTTTTTTGCAACCAACAGTGGACATTGGGTAGCCTAGCTTGCGGACTCACTGATCATAAAGAATTTGTCCGCTCGCCTGCAGCATCAAAGGAATATTTACTCTAATTTGAGGATTATCATGGAAACATTGCAGATGACATGGCTGGCTTGCATTTTATTGGTTTTCAAGAAAAGGTAGGATGTGCATTTAATTGTTAATGGGCATGATGACAGGCAGACGAGCTGACAGGGAGGTGTGTGATTGAGACGTAGGCGAGCCTGCACCGACTATCACTAACCGTAACTTCAGGGCTGTACAGTAACAATGCTTTGATGCGCAGCTAAACAAAGCCAGAGAACCTTAACGCAATGTCAGTGTCCCGAAACAAAGGCTAAGCACAGTAACTGCTGTTACGGCGTTCTGTCATGGTTTCTGGTGGGATTTTTGGAGGTACTGTTTTTTTATTTTTTTTTCTCAAAAAAACAATCAAATTGGCGCAAAATGTTCATCCACAGGATTAAGGAGGTCTTCAACACCCCGAAAATGACAATAACTCATTTTCTGTCAAATTTGATTTTACGGTGTTTTGCCCTTGCACAGCAGAGCTGCTGACTGACAGACTGGACTGTCTCCATATCACAGGCTGATTTATAAATGAAAAACTACTTTCTGCACAGCTAACTGGCTATCAGCTCAAGCTATTGTCAACTAGCTACAGAAAAAATGGATATAAAGCCCAGGAGAGGCCAGAAAAACCCGGCAATCGAACAGACAGGCAACAAGTGTGATGTGTAGCTAATTGTGTGCAGGAATGTGCGTGCATGATGTCATGTGTAAACAGGTGAATTTTCACTCGGTGAAACGGATATGAAATGAAATCGAGATTGCACTTCAATGTCAACTCCAAATACGACTGATTTTGTAAACTGTTTCGCCAAAAAACGTTATTCATCTGCCAAAATGCCGAGCGATTTTTCCAGTCAAAACAATAAACACTGGGTTACTTCTGCAGAGGTCAATATTCAGAGCCTCGTTTTGAAACCAGATATGTGCGAAGGCGGCTAACTTGGGATTTTTCTATACACGGGTAGACACTTGGGAAATTGTAATTGAGATTCATGTTTGAAGATCCATTCATACTGGTTGATGAATGCACTTACTCGTTGGATGTAAGTTGCTGCTGGGTGATTGATAAAATCTCACAAAAATAATAATTCTTCTCGATTAAATATAATCTAGGAGGAGAGGGTCTTAATTATGGAGTTATGAAGAATGTAAAAATAAAAAAAAAACAGCAAAAAGCAGCACTGTTGCTGCTACTGAGGACGAAGAGGTCCTATGATGGAGTAGTGTAAAATTACTTTAGTTTCTCGGCCAAGTCAAACAAAGTGAAATTAAATTATAGGTTGAATATTATCTGACTGCAATAAATAACGATAGTACACTCAGTTTTACTAATTTCTTCATTCTTTAAAGTATTTTTTCCAGTATTTTTCTTATGAACAGCATGATTTTAATAAAATCTTATCCCACCAATTACCCAAACCTGTTGCACCACTGCAAATTTACGGTAGTCCTACGGCATATCAAAGAATATGAGTTTAAGAATATTTGTTTATTAATTTTGTACTGCTGCAAAGTGGCTTTTTTATTGAATTAAGCAAGTTTTAGACAGTACTCCTAAACAGGCACAAGTGCACCCATTTTCAAAATCTGGGTGCACCATGTTTTTGCTAACTTCTTAAAGAAGTTAGCAAAAACATGTTTTTGTCTAAATTAAGATGATTTTTGGTTGCTTTTTTTCCAGATAATGTAGTCAGTAGCACTCTTCACAACAAAATCAAAAAATTTACAGCCAATCCATGTGATCAGTATTGGTAATCGGCAGTGATCGGCACTCATGGCTGATCGGTATCGATGATTGGCAGCATAACACCTGATCGGACCATCCCTAATTGAAATGCATTCCATCGTGCACATTCTACTAATATTGACATAACTGAATGTTAGCTCGGATGATGGTTAAGTTATAGCTATTTCCGATGTCTTAAGTTTAACAACAGTTGAAATCAGTTATTATAGGTACATACTGATTAAAAATGATGTTTACACTGTTGAAATGTTTGTTTTCTCATGCCAGGTTTCCGCAGCACTCCTCCACCCCATTCCGTCTTGCGACAAAATGTTACACAGGTAACCCAACAATAGCAGACAGCGCGTGAAGTCTTACCCAACACGACTGACAGTTTGACATATTCACACGACAGTCAAGCCCGTTTTTCCATTTTAGAACTCCATGGTATCAACACATTCACATCCTGAGCCTTTGTCTCCGGGGCCATGACTGATTAAACCATACCGCTATAATGTCAACATTGATTTTTATTTTGTTTCTCCATTTGCTAAAGTGTTCCTCCCAATCATAAGGGGATTAAACACGGAATGGTATTCTATACATGAGCCTCTTTTGACTGTGGGGAAGTAGCTCTGAAGAATGCAGGCTTATCAAGATTGCATAGACATACTAATGCGCGCCTACAACACCGCAAATTATTGTGTCAAAAGGAATCGGAAGTGTTCAAATTTGTCAGTGACATGTGACAGAGGAGCACATTGTAAGAGGACACAGTGATGAGAACGGGCCGTTCTGCCCGTCTGGGCTTGTCACCTGTCAGGAGGTGACTGGAGGGTCGCTAAAATAAAGTGACGGAGAGCGAGAGCGTGACGGAGAGTGGCAGGGGCGTGTGGGAGGGCGTGGGCAGGGCAGCTTTCTGCGTCTTACCCAGGCTCCTCTGGCCCCATCTCCCAAAGTGGCAGGTGTGACCTTTCCTCGAAGCCGTCGTCACACCCGCCCTTCCTTCCTTTCCTAAGAAGGATTGGATACACGCAGTAAACGAAGCGCTCTCGCTACCTGGATGAGATAATGCAATGCCCACTGCTCAGAGAGGTCTGCTGTACTAGCCTAAAAAATGTGACATGTCATGCCAGCAGATAGACGCATTCATCAAACAGGTGCTTGCCTGGCTCCCAGCCTGGTTTTCCTTCCTGATTTTGATTGAAACGAGCAGAGACACAGCTTGCTTACCCCGACAGAGCTGACCGCGGTACTAGCCATGCTATCTGCAACCTGTGCAAGATGCCAACCGTGCCTCTGATGCATGCTGGTGTCCCCTGTCTCCCAGCACCCTTTCAGCTACCAACACGTCTTGGTCATTCAGCACAGCAGCACATAAAGCAGGCGGGTCCACACCATTCTATCACCTGCAATCGCAACAACAACCTTCAGGGGTCTTCTGAGGGACGGTCACCAAGGACCACGGGAGACCATGCAAGCTCCTTTTCCCAGGAGACAGTCACCGTGCCAACTGTCACAATGCAGCCAAAGGTGTTTAACCTGAATATAAATACTGTACACTGAGCCCAGAGGAAGCTGTTTTGACGGGACTAGATACCCATCGTTTTCATTGGTCAATTCACCCCACTTTCCTCACGACATATTCAACCGGCAGGATGGCCAATTACAGCCATTAAAAACTGAGTAGATTGGCATCAGATTGGGAAAATTAGCAGTCTACACTCTACACTGCACTCCAAAAGGGAGGAAGGGGAGCAAAAAATTGAGTGCTGGAAACATGAAAGCCACAGAGCTCTAGAGTTGAGGGAATTTTTATGCGTGGCTCTAAAGAGCAGCATGACTGAGCTCCCAGTTAAAGGATGGAGAGAGCTCAGACACGGTAAAACTACAAAACTGACTTCTTCAAAGGACTGTAAACAAGGTGCACTTTTTCAAACAGACTTTGTGATGAGCCAAAACTGTTCTCTGGAACTATTTTTAATTGCCACTGCTAAAGCTGAATATTAGCAGGACAAGGACAAGACCAGCCGCATATTTCACAGTCTTGTTCCTACTGAGAAGAAACACCTTGAAGGCAAAAAAAAAACAAACATTAGCACTCATCCTCAAAACCAGTGAAACTGAGAAATTTCAGATGAAGCATCATTTAATCGAGGAAAGCTAATTACAAGCAAAGACAGGCTGCATCACTCAAACGCACTCTCCAGAGAAGTAGGCGGTATGACAGTAAAGTAATATATCTTTCCACTTAATTACCATAAATACATGGATACAAGTTGCACACACGCATTCATTAATTGCCTCCACACAAAAGCATATATTGCTGCCCATATATAGTCCCTCGCCAAAAACTTAAACACCACATTGTTGGCGAACTCTTCAACCTTAAGACCTCGCCAGCACTGGCCATCCATGTCAACACGCTAGCTCACTGGGAATCAGTGGCTTGACGGTCAAGTCCTTTAAAAAAGACAAACTGGAGTTGCAAGAAAGCTGGCTTTTGACTGGAAGTTCCATCTTAAAATTATTCGGGAGCATTGCAGTTTCAATTAAACCATGTCAGGTCAAAGTAACAGATGGAAGAATTTTTTTTCCAGCTTTTATTATGCAGGAGTGCCAATAACTCTCTGGTCAGAGCCTGGTCTCGTAGGCCATTAGCATCCTCCTTCCCATATTGTTTTGGCATAATCCAAGTTTGGCAACCCCGCAGGGAGCCAAAAAGAATAACCCATATTTGCCTTCTCAAGCGGTCTGAGGAGATTTGACATTAGGACTTGTAGTCAGTGAGAACAGCAGGACATGCCACTGGCCGAGTGGTGATGACTTCCATGCGGCAGCAGTCGGAAGATTTCTGTGTGTTTAAGAAGCCAAACTATCACCCAGCGTTTGGCCACTTTCACAAACAGCCTTTGCTGCACCCAACTCAAATGAAAGGACTCTACCGAGGCGAAGTGCAACGAGTGAGACAATAGATGCCGTCGCAGCCTAAAAATGGCAGATGCCAAATCAATTCACATTCAATGAGTAGCAAGCGATATTTGATATTACTCAAGGTTGTAAGACCAGTTGGACTATGTGGCATTTTTATTAGCTAACAGTGTCCCGGGACTGATGAGCATGCTGGGTGAAACTCTCCCTCATGGCAGGACTTAAAATACAAAGGCGGCTTGGAAGATGCGTCTCAGGACAGTGGAGGAGGGTATAGATCCCTGTGATTTGCGGGATTCAGGAGATAAGCGAAGACGGCGCCACCAGAAAGTTCATTTAGAGGCTAAGCCTGTACGGCAGGGCAAGAGGCAGACTCCCCGAGACGTTAGTGCGACACAAGCAGGGTGAGCGGGATTAACATCGGCTGTTTGTTCCAGAAAATTATACTTTCAGCTTATTCTTTCGTACTACACCTCACAGTGAGTGAGAACACGCATGCTCGCGCACACGCAGACACAAAAGCGTGACCACACACAAGCTAACGTGCCCTCAAAACACGTTGGCACAACTCGGCAGCACTCCGCTGCGGGTCCCCGGGAAAGAACAGATGTTTCAGCGTTTCTGCAGCAGGTGAACGTCCCCAGCACAGGAACACACAGGCGCCAACTTCACAAACAAACCTCTTAAATATTCAAGCGGAAATCAATTATTAACCTCCAACTGTTTTCTACACACGTCTACAAGAATCCGAAGAACAATGTACATGTTTTCTTTGTCTCTTTTATAGATTAGAGCGCAGGCGAGCAAGGCTCACCTCGAGCGGGGTTTTTTTTTTTTTTCCAGACGGTGTTCTTGGCGGCCTTGCCTCGCCAAAGCACAGCGAGTGGATTACACTTAATCACACCCGTGCGCGACACAGAAGCCAAACCCAATGTTTTATCAAAAGCGCTCTTCATTGCGCCGGGGGTTCTGAGACCCGTAACTCAGTACCTGATTCCGCCCAGGAAAAAAGCACAAAAATATACTCTGGGTGAAAAATGATGGCCAACTTAAGATATCTCAAAGTTGCACCACCAAGTTCAAAGATACATCGTTTTTATTTGAAAATTAGGAGCGTAAATTGGGCTCGTCAGGGACGGGCGTTTTTATAGGCTTTCTGTGCTGGCTGTTTCCAGTCTGCTCAGAGACTGACAGGGGCGCAGTGAAATGAGGGGACGAGGCTGCCTGATGCCGACCATAAAACTCCCATCAGCAAGCGGACTTTACTGCCGTGGGCCAACACCCAACGGCGCACAGCCTCCAAAAAGACCGCCGAGAGAGAGAGAGAGAAGAGGATTTACGACAGGCACCACTTGCCTTTTTGCCCCCAATATTTGCAAAGAGGAAACTGGGTGGAGAAATTACATTACAGACCCGATCGATAACTACAAATATTAAAAAAGCCCTCCTGTGTCCTTCGTCCTTTGACACGGCCGTGTGGGGAGGCGTTTTAGTCGGGGCTAATATTATACCCCGATACTCCGAGTTTGAAACTGCCGCAATCGCCTGGCAACCCGCGCTCAGTCCTCCGAGCCCTCGTCCAATCAGCCGCCCCCCACCGTCAATTGCTAATCAACAGGTCATTCAGTAAAATCTGGTGACAGCGCAACACAGGCCAGTACAAGTCTCTTCCCGCTGCCCCAGATTTCTGATTACCACCTCCCACCCTCCATACCCCCCCACCCCACCCCACTCCACGCGGTATAGAGAACATCAGAAGCAGGTTTTTTCATTATCGGGAGGTTAGCAAGTCAGAGCCGCTGATATTTATCATTTCAATGCAGTGTGGCAACTGTGAAGACTTGCCTGCGCCTACATTTGCACACAAGGAAGTGCGAAAGCCGCGCTAACATGAGTTAGGTTCATCACCCACCTGAGAGGTGGGGGGGGTTGACAGATGGGAAGTATTCCTGTTTACTACCGCCCCACCCCCCCCCTTTTTTTTTTTTTAGGACAGAGAGTTGAGGGGAAACTGGATCCCTCACATTCCCCCCAGAGGCTAATAATCACCATTCCTATGCAAAGCATCTCCCTCTCGTACAGAGAAGCCTCTGTTCAGACTCATAGCCAGTCGCGCGTGTGGGTTCATCTCCTTTAAGCGGGCTGGTTGGTATTCACAACATACTTAAGGTATTCACAGGTTTCATTAACATTTCATTTGCAGCCCTTAAAGGGGAACACCCAACCGGTTAAAAATTCATTCACATTTTCCGCGTCCGCTGCACGTTTCAAGATACACTTTTTATGATACGTTAAGTCATGCGCAATTGAGCATTCCGCTGCGCGTCCGTCAGCCATGTAATCTGACCTTCTCTGTCTCAAGTACACAGACAAAAGCCAGAAAAGTGGATACTTCAACAGTTAGTTCATCACCGAGGAACATCTACAAAAAGATGTTTGAAGAGCATCAATCTGAGATCTGAGCACGGGCATTATTTCATAATTGTGTGAATAGTCATGCTTACTGTTTCAGTCTGCCATCGTAAAATAAGATTTGCGAGAATCATCTCCCATTTCATTTTATATGCCTCATTTTTTCACTCAGCTCATAAATAACACAAGCATTTTATTTCCCCCCTTAAGTGCCAATCGTGTTTGTCGCGTTTTAACTGAACTGAACACTGATCATAATTGCCTTACTTTACACAAAATTATACTACATTAATTATTTGTTTGGCAGCTACCCCTATCCGTGGTGACTTCCATAAATTATGTTTAATATTTTTCATAATTTATAAAGCCAGACATTTACTGAAGCAATTAAGGTCATCCATCTGGAACAGGGTACAGAAGCTCGAGCTCCACCTTACAGTCTGGTTCCAGGTTTAGCCGTCCCCACACAGCAGTATATCACTTAAAAACAGCATCCAGAGAGCCGTAGCCGACGTTAGCGGGATAAAAGTAATGTGGCATTAGCACATCTTTCACACAAGATGGTGGATGTCTTTTGAAAGAAAGCCCTTATAGACCAATGTGAATGAAACCATGCAATCAAACTTAACAATTCGACCTACTCATTTAAAAGTCATTAAATCATCCAGTGTAACGTACTGCCTGGTCCACAATATAGACCTGAGGCTTCGCTTCTTGTGGCAGAAACCACAGCATATAAAGCCCAGCAGATATTCTCTTCCCTCTTTACACACACACACACACACACACACACACAGGCACACACACGTGCTTGTGCAGTGGCAGTGGGCCTATATATATCTTTTATACAGCAGATGGTCTAAAATATTGGCATTCTAATTCAGTTCATAAGCAGATACGACATGCACACATTCAGCATTCAGAATACAGAATGTATGCCGTTACAAAAACAAACACGCCTTAGAACATACATAAGGTATAAAATGAATAAAACACAAAGTTCCACTGTACACGTTAGACAGGATCACATTTTCTTTGAATTATTTCCTGGGTATTGTCATGGCGCCATGGCCCAGAACCACAATGAAGTGTTTCGCGGGAATTAACATGCGCCAAATGATAAGAGCGCCCGCCAGTGATGGAGAACGCCTCCCCTGCGGACAGAGACGCTGGGTAAATCACCTGAGCACAAATACTAGGTGAGGAGGAATTTTCTTGCATTCAGAGCAGCAACATCCGAACAGATGGGGCGACATAAACATGGCAATGCCCAACAAGGGGGCGGGCGGGCACCACGGTAAATTGTGTTGCACAGCCTCGATAAACCATTTCAGGTGATGTGAAACCGGTGAGTGGGCTTGAGATTTTACGCATTTAAATACATTCAACTGAATATTTGATAAAACATGGTGGATACAGCCCACACACAAACAGCGAGGCATATGCCTTCTCGACAATAGGAGCTGCCTACCAGGATTATAATGAGGCTCTTATAAAGGATATACTGTGGTAGGTTCGAGGGTACTGGGGGCACTTTACATTTTGATTCCATAAAAACACCTTCACGAGATAGAAAGCTCTGAATCCTTGAGTTCTTGGTTTGCAGGAGAATCGATTTCCTGAAACATCCGCGGTAACAGCCAGTACTAACCCAGGTCCCCAAGACAACGGCACCGTACCAACACATTTGGCAGTGAGGGTTCCCTGGGAGTGCCCCAGCCTACACCAGTCTCCCTAATGAACCCAGCAGCACAGGAACAGCCAATCAGGCCTAATTGACAACCATCTCTCAAAGCTCCCCAGTAAAAGATTCAATTTGCATACTCTGAATACGAGCCGTAAATGACACCTTGATAAAGGAACACAGTAGCTCTTAAACAAGCTCTTTGATTGTTGAGAGCTGGTTTAGCCCAGTCTTCAAAACCAACCAAAAAGGGTTGTAATTAGAAGGAACTTGACTAGCATGGCATTTAAAAAAAAATGTAAAAAAAAAAACAAAACAAAAATAAACTCCTGTTGATGAAGTGGGTGAAGATGCACGTTTATACTTGCAGCAATAGCACAATTCTGGTGGAATAATTTGCCCCATAAAAAGAAATACCTTCAAAAATGTGAAATGGGACAGTGGATAAGGACAGGGGTCTGAGCAGTGGGAGTCGGGAGAGTGTAGTACTTCCCTTTGGCCCTTGTCAGATGGCCTTTCCTGATAGTGTATCTTTAATAGCAGTCCTCACCCCGTATAACACAGTTTTCAGGGCACTGTGTAAGCACATGGTAGACAAGATGACAACTACAGTTCAACCAACCTCCTGATTGGTCTGTCAACTGACTCTGATCAGTGTGTACATGTGCATGTGCGTGTGTGTGTGTGTGTGTGTGTGTGTGTGTACACGTGTGTACCCTCAGTGTGCTTCAAAGATGAATAAATGAAATGCATTGCTCCTCGAGTTTGTGCATGAACATAGCCATACTGCATTCCCTTTGGCATTAACATACAGCTGTTCCCCACTTTCCTCCCAAAATCCCATTAAAACCCACATCTCGATCGATGTACCTACCCTCTGCTATTTGCATCCATTATTAAATAAGTCCCCCTTCTCCTGATAATGCCAGATTTCACCCATTTCTATCAAAATCCTCCAGTCTTTTCAACAGAAAAACAGCCCACGCCTCACTCACAAATGAGGGGGGTGGTCGAGAGGATCAGTTCATATCTTTGCAAGCAAGCAGTTTAGGCACTATCCCATTAACATGGTCTTGGGCGTGTTTCTGTGTTTTTAAATTCAACGGCTCTCCGCTGTCACGTGCACCTGTCAGGGACTGGGCCATCGCCAGTATCAAACTCTTAAGAGCTGTCAATGCCAGGCCACACGTCAATTTGGTACCGAGGATTTTCAATCCCCCATCAGATATACCGCAGTTCATATAACGTCCTCAAAAATACGACTGAACGGATTGTGTCAACATAATCGCCGAGCAATGGAATGTTATAGCCTCTGGTTCTGCAAAAGACCCAGACTGCCATCTGCAGGCATGAAAGTGGAACTACAGGTTGGACAGAGCCACTGCCCACAGGCGCAGCTGCAGCAATACTGTGGTTCCCATGGCTGAATGTCAGTGTTTTTCGTTCACTACACTCGTGCGCAAAACGCGTCAGCGCAGCTGGGCTTTCCGAACTCCAGGGCAGTGGATTGAAGCTTGATTTAAAGCCCGGCGCTCTGAAAAAGGTCATAACAGCAATGACAAAATGTCACAGTCGCCAAGGGAGATGTTCCTACAGGTGGCGGCCAGCAATCACCCAATCCCTGAGAGGAGTGGGTTGGGCAAATCTCGGGAAAACCACCTTTCTGATGTGTGTGTCGAGTGAGTTCAGTGAAGGTCCTAAACTGGCACAGTCATTTCGCCTCCGCTATTAAACCTGTAATTTCAAGTCGCAACCGTGGCATTAACAAAATTTGTGGATGTCTGCACTCACTGAATTTTCTACATGGAAAAGCATCATTATGTAAATTCAAATCTTGCATAAATCCTGGAAAACACTGCATAATGTTGAGGCAGCTTTTTGCACCGGTAATTATTCTAATTGCTGCGGCCATTTTTGCATGCAACATAAAACCTTAGCAGATCCGAGCTTCATATAGGCTCCGCGGTAGTAACAGCTAACTAATGACTGTGCAGTGAGAGCAACACTGTTTACAAACCCTGGGCTCTCTCATCAATCAAAGTCAACCATTTCCACCAGGAGTCATTGGCTTCACAACGCGCACGCAAGGCTCCGACATGAATGGAGTCTTCTACACTGATACTGTCCAAAAATATCATTACCGCGACTCTGATGGTGTTTACAGCCAATCAGAGAAGAAAAGAACTGGTTCTGTTCCACGAGATTCAAATGGCCGTGAATCGGAGTGTTTGGTACTGTGCAGGAGATATGCAAAACATCATTTCGAAAATTACAGCGGAGGCAGTGGATGAATATGACAAGAATGACGGCATTCTTGTCACGTTAAATTTCCTGGAATTATTCCCATTATTTACTGTTCTAGACACATCGGGGAGAAGCGTGAGGCAGGGAACATCAACACCTTCCAGATTGCATTACCGATTTGATTGACAGAAGTATATTGGACGGCCGAGTGGGCCTCTGCATTTTGATATGCACAGCTCGGAACATGCATACCGAGGATGCTGTTCAGGAAGAGAGGGGGGAATGAAGAAAAATTCATTATGAGCATTTGACTGCTGTATTTTGCAGTGTGACGCAATATACTCCGGTATTTCAACTGCTAATCTTCCAGGATTTGTAACTGATGTAATGATTGGCTGATTATTTTTGCGACCTGGACATTCTCCAATTTGTTTAATAATAATTATAATCCAGGAATTAATTTTAAATAATGCAAATTAGGTCAACGAATCGAGGCAAAAGAACTCTGTCTTCCGAATATTCCTGCACAGAAACCAGGGTGCATCAGTAGGGTGTCAGTTCCGATTGGTATTCCAACATACGCAAAAACATGGCATAGACTTGGCTTATAACTCTTCAACTGGGATGAATGCGGTCATCATACGTAACACCTACTAACACCCGGGAGACAAAGAAAGGGTCGCAAAGCCAAAGGGGATACAGAAGGGAGTATCCCTTCTAGGCAAGAATTAACCGATCGTTCCTAGGCAATGACTTATGTTAGGCAGCATGTGATGAGAAAGACGCCCTGTCATCACAGCGCAGGCTATGATTACGGCATTAGAGCAGCTTCTCTCACATCGGAATTCGCAATCAAGAAATTGGTGGAAGCGATCGATACCGCCGCCTTGTCGGGAGGGAAACCCGGAATCAATTAAGCAGCAGCAGCCGCGTTCAGACACATTACTTTTAATCTTCTAATGCATTGGCGCAAAGTCACCCCAGAACTTAAGAAGAGCGATCGATCTTCTCCACACCCTTTCCATGGGCGCCCTACACATTTTCATCCTGCAGACATCAGGTAGGCCGACGGGGAGCGCAGATAAGGAAACAATTTACGTAACCACTGCCACATTCGGTTCCGCTCATTATTCTTATATAGCTGGGTCATGTTCCTTGGGCTCTTTTAAGCAAAAATAGTGTCTTTTCTCCGACTCAGAGTCGAACACATGCTACCGCATCCACTTTCATAGTTCGTTTATTTTTCTATACAGGGAGTGGAAACCGAACCCTTATTTGTCTTGTGGGAAGGGTGATCAATCAGGGAAAGGTATTGACAAACCGAGGGACTGCTGCTTGAAATGGGCTCTAACAGACAACTGAAGCTTAAAAACACAACTGGGAGCGCATCCTCTCGCACAGATCCCATTATTGCGCCGCTCGCCCATCTCTCATGTTGACAGCAGTCCGGGGGAAAAATCATTCCTGCCAAATTTAACAGGAAGTGGCCGGAAATGGTCTCGGACAGGTCGACGAACTATGAACTTTGGAGAATGATTACCTGTTATTAAAAAGAAATACAGGAAGAGTGGTCTCAACAAAGCTGCTGACGTGACAACGATCGATCACAACTGCACAAATACACACCTTCAATATGCTAATGTTAAACATTTCATTCGCAAAATAGACGAAGCAGAACTATATAGATAACATTAATGCAGAAGGCCTGGAATCCTCTACATTGCTTATCAAAATGAATGTCTCAGTCCTCACGGTGGGAAATAACAGAGAACATGGTGGAGTAAAGAATAGAGAAGGGTTGCGAATCCGTCTCTTTAATAATGACGTGTATTAGCTTTGCTCGTTTACAGCACTTGCACATCAACTGTAGACCCATGTTTTCAGGCTTAGCGACTCAGAGGAAGCTTGAGCATTAATGTGGCTGCAAAATGCGCCCAGCATGAAACCAAGCCTTTCGCATGGGTAAAGAATAAACATTGCACTGCAGCTAAAATGACTCTCAAATAGGCTGTTGGGAGGCACATCTAGTCAGGTCATTGTCAGACACAATGGATAGGCCCTGTGGGCTGGGATCTAATCCCCAAGTACCTGCTCCAACATTAGGCAATCCAAACTGGAGAGATATGGGAAAGAAGCCATAAAAAAAGACACGTGTCCATGATAGTAATTTTCTCTCAATCATCTTTCTTCATACAATGTACTACAGGGCAGGCAGAGGTTTATCCATTCTATAATATGGCATATATTTAAGTCCATAAAAAAGGAGATAACAATGTCTCTACAAATTATCGCAAAATATGAGCAGAGAATAATGTCATAATGTAAAGGCCATAAAGAAGAAGATTCTGATTTATAAGTTACAGAGTTTATGGTAGTGCATAAATTTTTCATGAATTCATTTCTTCAAAGCTGTTGCCGCACAAAAAGACAAGCGAGTTAATCACGCAACATGCAAGCTCACTTTCTGACGTCGAGTTAGAGAAGAGAGGTGCCCTGCAGTCCTCCCATACACCCCCCCCCCCCACAACTCTATACTGACAGCCTCAAGACAACTGCAAAAAAGCCACCAGGACTGCCCCATTAAATGGGACGTCCAATTCCAATCCTTGTCCCCTTTGATTCAATCTGCCGCGCAGTCCCCCACCTCCCCCCACACCCCCAGTCCCCCCGCCCCTCACCCAAGACTTTCATTATAGACCCCACAATTCCATCAGAGACAGAAGATCCACCCCCCCACCAACCACCTGGAAGGGGAGGGGGTCAGGTGAGAGTGACTCGGTCTCTGTCTTTAGGAAACCCAAACACCTCCCCTTAGCACCTAGGACTGCAGGTGAAAAGGATGTTCGCCCAGCGCTGCCACGTTGGAAGAAACGAGATAGGATATTGCTGTGGTCCCCACATCCCACCACCCCCGACAGATACCCATCTACCAGTGACTAATGCCCCCAGCAGGCTTCCCTCAACCTGTCCCCATGAGCTCATAGAGCAGGGATTAACACATATGGTACACCCACCCCATTTCAAACATTTAGCAGATCATCAATGTCTTCCAATTAGTAGATGTGCTTCTAAATTATTGCACCAGTTAGCATGCATCAATTTTCGGAAGCAAACGCCCCGAAAATTGGGACTCTGACAAGCTCTTTCAAGGTCCAGGGAAGGCGAAATTGGCGAGCAGCAGGAAGGGTGATGCACCTGTAAAACAGCTATATTTTTTCATGATGAAAAATAGGCAGAAGACGGAGTAGAAACAGCAAGAATAAAAGAAGGGAACTGATGGGACATCTGATGAGTCAGCTTTTCTTTTGTCAGGAGAGAGTCAGGAAATCAAAACTACGATTCCTCCAGAACTCAGTAAAATTTCAGTCCATCCTAAGGTGCCGTGAGAAACAAGATATTTCAAGTCTGGTTCAATTATTTTTCGCAGCCACAGTTCTGGTAAGACAGCATTAAAGAATATGATAACATCAGAACTATTTATTTCTCAAAATACCAGCTAAAAAAGACAAAATTATGAGCAAAATAAAAATAGTAGTGATGTATGCATTTCAATCTGCATGGCAGCAGGCGAGATCACACATTTTCCCCGACAGCCCCAGCTAAAGCCGCACCTCGCAGCGTGTCGCCACAAGGCCGAGCGACGCTATTCCGGAAGTCTGGCCCACTTAAAATCAAGACGTGTTCTTCAGCAGGGCGGAGAGAGATCGCACAGGGGCTCGCGATTGCATGCGACAGCCGCAATAATTCCACCACCCGTGCAATCGGGAAGAGCGAGAATTTACCATGGGTGGGAACTGCTGCCACCACCTTGAGTCCCAGCGCCCCTTTGCTAAGACCTCTATTTACCAGCCCTGCGTGGAAGGAAACGCGTGTTATTTTAAGCCTTCGTGTCGGGGGGATCGAGCGGCGGATAATGGCTGGGTATGCACATTACTACCTGTCTTGAAATTTGGGGGTTTGAGACCCCACAAGCATCTGCAATTTTAGTCTCAGTTGGACCGTCCTAATTAAAATAAGATGGAAAAAAAAGAGAGGCATGACACCACGAGCAGCTTTCAGGCCTATAAAGGCTTTAATAAAAAAGAAACCATTAACGAGCAGCATGTACAGAGCCTTAATGTCTTGCAAATGTACAGCCTTTCACATTGACTACATTGTTAAAGTTCGTCTGCTCAAACAGGGCCCACAGTTGGTTCGCCTTGCTGCAAAACTACACAGATGCCAAGGAATGCTTTGTATCCGTCATAAGAAAAGCCAATATTCATCACCATGGAGACACTGTGAGTGAAATATAATTTATTTCAAAATAAATTAGGGCTTTAATAGCAAAAGCAGAAAATGAGCTAACCTTGAGCAGGTAGCAGTAATGCTTATTATCTGACTATTAGTTTTTTCCCTACAGTTGATTCAACAATAGTATGGTACAACAGTCTCGTTTGATAAAATAGATATCTGTCATTCATATTCAAAATAAAGAAATAAAATCATAAGAAGCCCTGCTGAATGGAATGCATTATTTTTGTGAAAAATAATGGCGCAACACAAGGTTGCATGTAATAGACCATTCTGTCGCATTTTTATTTAAAGAGCAACGATAACATTTTGGGATGCCTTGCTGAAAAGAATTAATTCTATACGAGGAAATAATAGCAAAACACAAGGTTCGATTTTCGTGAGTAAACTTTCGAGTTTTAATGTCACAAAATCAGCTCAACGAGCAGAAATGTGTTAACGAGACTTTTTTTTAAAGGAATGAAGTTATTTGTATTTATGGATTACAACTTTGTAAAATGGCTCGCTTCGGGGTACGCAATTTCATGGGCATATAACATGTTGACTTCTTTTTTTCTCTACTGAAATATAGCACCAAATGGGGTTTATTGCAAAGAAATGTCTCTTTAGTTTTGCATGAGATGTTCCCATTAGCTTCTTTAAACCTGTCTCGGAGATTAAGTCCTCTACAAGAGCAATAACATCTTTTTTCTTATTATCAGCTGCGAAGCGTAACCTCATTATTTTGTTTTCCGTCTCGTCCTTAAAAGCTAATGAAACAGACAAGGCACAATCGAGCTCTGTAGCCACTGGGCCAGGAGTATAACAACTTTGCAAAGCCAATTGTTTTAAGTTGTTTGCGCTGATCACAAAGACCAGGCAAGCAATTGATGAACATCCCTTTAACTGCCAGTAGGGGGGGGTAAGCAGCATTTCCCCCACTACTCCCTTGGCCCCGGGTTTGCACAGGGGAGGCCAGGCAACAGTGTCACCGTGCACCTGTCGCAAGAAAACACTGTTAATCAGATTCATCTGCCCACACTGACTTAACTGCGGAGAAATAAAAAATTGAATGTAACGTCTAACATCTTTACCTCTACCTCATCTAACGCCTTTACCTCTGCCCCCAAGTATGCAATTTCTTTTTAAAAGGCAGCTGAAAGTGGGAAAAATTCAATTAAGACATGAAATATGGTAAGTACGAGCACAGCTAGTCACTTTGTATTCACTGGGCTTGTTCAGGATTTAGGTGGCGCAGCGCCAAGTCATGTTCTCTACATCGTGTTCTCCTAATGAATAACTGTTCTGAAACATATAAACATATTTATGGTAAAAAAAAAATCTACAGAATATTAAATAGCAAACATGACAACTGAGCAGACTGGTAGAGTGATACCTCAACTCAAGGACAAATACATGCTTAAAAACTAAAAATATTTACCCATTTCAACTGACTTCCATTTTCATATCTACATAGTCAATTCTATGCTTGATCAGTCCTAGTTCTTACCAGCAATTTGAATTCGGTAGGAAAATAAAATTATTACTTGAAATTGCATGTATCAAAAACAGCCGTGGAACTGTCATATTTCTCTTGAAATGAATTTATTTAAAACATGCATTTTATTCTTTCTAAAATTTGTTTCTTGTTTCTTAAGCTACCCCTTTACATCCTTAGTCATAACTCCCATACAACGGTGAGGATAATCATTCACCATTTGTCAGCTTTCCACAATAATGACAGAAAAACAGCAAAGCTAAAGGACATACCGAGACATTGCATTACTAGCTTTTTTTAACAGGAAGAAAGATGTTAATGAGCTTGGCCTCGCTACATGGCCATCCCTTGGTTTCGCTCGCACTGACGAGACAAAAACATTTTGAGCCACCGTATCAGCTGTTGAATTAATGTCCCTCAAAAGACGGGCAGAATTAGGGAGACAGACCATCCGAGAGACCAGTGGACAGCACAGCAAACAAAGCACGTCGTGATTACGGGATTACAACACGCTAGAAACACTATACGCTCGCCCACTCACACCGGCATTACATCCTCTGTGGAGTATAACAGTGTACTAATGACATGGTAAAATGAAACTGGGACAATGGGGTAGCGCTGTTGGATTTTGAGAGATAAAACAAATTTGTCGAGCTGGGATGCTTGAATTTGGAAACGGACAACATACTAGAAAAAAAACAACAAAATTTTGGAAATGTAATACACAAGATCAGGCACACATTTCAGCAGTAAAAAGTTTTGGGTTTTTGGAGACATTTTCTGAGTAGGGACTGTGCTTTTCTCATTCATAAGGGAGCAGTGATTCGGTTTTTCTTTCACACACTGAAATTACTTGGGTCCACTAGTTTTGAGTCTTGCAATGCAAGCATAATTGGCCTAATTAAATATAATGTTGCTAGTTTTTTCTTAATGGTACACAGAAGGATGAAAGCAGACTACTATTCATTATTTCTCAGTCTCTAACTCACTCATGCTCCAGGCAAAGATGAATAACATTGTTTATTAATACTCTCTTTGATGCTCAAAAATTGCATGGCAACTGGGCAGATATAGTACGCATCTATTTTACCATGGTAAAAATAACATGGCAGTGCTTTGTCCGGTCAATATTCGGATGGACAAACCCAGGGCATCAGATTATAGATGAGTATGTTCCCATGCCAATAGACACCAAATTGACGAATCTTTAAAATAATAAGCCCAAAGTGAGTCTTTTTTCCTTCATCTAAACACAAGGTCAAACATGGATTTTATGCTTGATTCTGATGTGATATGAATTAAGACAAGAGATTATTTAAAAACAGAACCAATAATGTTTGAGATTATAAATTGAAATAAATCTTGAACTACATCAGTTTTGGTGTGTCAGACAACTCGTACTAATGAAACCAAGTTCATCTTCTTTAATGCAGTAAAATTACAGTTAGAAACAGAAAGAGTGAGCACATGCCAAAAAACAGCCACATGTGAGCAGAACAAGTAAAAACTGACATTTCATGACACTTGGATATTTTGCAAATCACAAAGTGTCATGAAATGCCAATTTTTACTTGATGCGTTCACAAATGCCAGTAGGATTTCAAGAACTTCAAATTTACTCCAATAAATCATTTTTAAGTGTCATGTGAAGATACAGTATCAAAGATTTTCATTAAGTAAATGCTTGTTAAGCTACTATCTATCAGTGAATAAGGCATCATGATGATTCGGCTGAACAGGCTCAAATGAAACTCATTTACTTTACTTAAATCCCAACCATGACGCACATTTTGTGACATGATGTTACATCATTGTCATTAATGAATGCAAGACTCAAGTGAAGCTGTAAAAGATGGTCATTGGCAAATAGAGTTTGCTGAGACTTAGCTAGCATATCTGGCCACGGACAGCATAAAGCTTGCATCCAAGAACTACAATTATATGGCTAGTTTTACAACAATTAAGTCCCAATCACACTAGCATTTCAAAACAGGAAAATTCAAAAGAAGTGATACAAGCCCATGTATACAATTTCATAATGCATTTGATGGTGATCAACGAGCGAGCCACAGACCTGCTAACTGCTATATGACGCAAAAAGAAGGATAAGTTATTGAGACGGCACTGTGCTAACTTCAGCTGTTACCATCTCTCCTATCAGGCAAAAGTACATTAGCTAACATTATCAGTTATTGACAAATTTTTATGTCATCGAATGCTTATCTACCCATTTGCTGACGCCTAACATGAAGGTGAACAGAGAAGAATCATCAAAGAAAAGTGGAACATTCTCTACAGTCATTTTTAATTCGGAATTACTGTCTTGCAATAGCCGTTTCAAAATACATTTTCCCTTTCCACTTTCACATTTGCAGCATTGTGAAGCTAAGGCTCAGGCATCAACTGACAGCGGCACGATGACACGTTTGGTTTTGAAGTGATCTCACGGATGTGAGGTCCAATAAGGTTCGACATGGCAAACAAATGCAAGGACAGAGGCTGGTCATAACGCCCAAATCTTCTCTGAAAGTACATGCACTTTATTTTGGCCTTGCGCATAGAAACACAAGTACGTTCCAGTCTTCTTTAAGGTTCCAACAGCTATAAAGGAATTGAAAAGTTAAAAGACAGAAAATCCCATTCATTGCCCTTTATTGCTCCCTCTCACTGAACTGTGTTAAAAACAGAGCACCGAAGCCTCGGTCTTCATCAGGTCAGGTACACCTCACCTGGCCTTTCTTTTCTTCAGTCTGTCAGCAGCAATGCTCAGAATGTCCTGAATAAAATGAGTGCAGGCTCCTAGATCATTTTGCCAATAGAAAAGCATGCTTTGATAGATGGACAGGCTCCTGCATTCCATTAGCATATGCAGTTGTTATGAATTGTGCAGAGATAATTGGAAAACGCTAACCCCCTACACCCCTCTTTCACCTTAAGGAGATGCACAACCTTTGTTTTAAATTATTCCCATCTGTTAAAGATAACCAGAATAATTCATACCTTTGTGGAGCTCAGAATGTTTGCTGTCACAGGCAGCGGGATGTAAGTTAAGCCAGAACAAGATATTAAAATGGGGACCAAGGTATGGTCCAAATAAGGATTTTCTGTCTGCAAGACCCCTGGCATTTTATTAAAGTGACGTCTTAGACAAGTGGGGGGTTGGTAAAATTTGACTGGTTACATGCTGAGCAATGGGCCTCGCAATAAAACAATGTCATATCATTTAAAAATGTTTTTTTTTCTTTAAAAAGCCCACATAATTGCAAATGCATGCAGCAATTTCACACAAGTTATTCATATCCTTGGGTCTCATAAGATTGTAAGCATTTGATATTCCTCTATTTTTTTTTTTTTATATAAAAAAAACTACCTTCCCAATGCAATTATAACCATAATAATACGGTCTGTAAATTATTAAGTCTGAATGCCAAGGGTGCGACCTCATCCAATGACAGCAGAGTAATCTATAATTCAACACGACCTGCCACGGTCCCATTATTGCTAGGAGCCAATGCGAAATTTCATTGTGCCGGGTTCTTTCCACTCAATTTTTCAATAACCGTGTACTTTAATACAAAGAAAATGCATTTATGTCAACGTATTTATGACATGGGAGAAAAGTAATAATTTCTACCACTAAGCTATTTTGTACAAATGAACACATTTTCAAAGCACAGTCAATAGTGACAAGTAAGCCAGACAATTATCAAAGGTGGTAACTCATTAGCACTCCGTTAAAGAACCTAAGATTGTACGTTTCAATCTAAATGGAAATTCAGACAACGTGATGTAAGTGGGCACCCACGGATGAACTTATCGTTTGATATTTTACGTAATTATTGCCTGAACAGTGTGAAAGGTGTGTTTTGTTTTTTTTTTCCGTAAGGCAGGACATGAGATTGACTGTCTGCAGGACTGATTGGACTGATGAGCAACAATCGGGGACAAGAGGAGCATCTAAAATTTATTGTGGGTCTAATCTGAATTTCAAAAGGAGCGCTGCATTCTAAGAATTCTCTTTAAACCCTCAGTGCCAATTTTGCACATTAAAATCAATTATAGAGATCTGAATATATGTTCTCTACAGAGGGAAACATCTGGGGGAAATTACTTCAATGAGACTTCGGTATCAAAACATACTCGTGTGATCGAGAGAAATGCAAATTTCTAAGTTGCAATCAAAGAATATAAAACATATGGTTTTGCGTGCAATTAGGAGGCAGTCCTTGGTTGACAGATTCATATACACACATATTTGAACATCATCCTATTGAACTAGAGTTGTTGATACAACAGGTACTGTTATACTACGCGGAGTAATACTTGGCCACAACAAGACGGGAAGACAACACGCTCTCAGCTTTCGAAGTGATTCTCCAGAGATGGTACAACACATCCGCTACTGCTCCAGGAGGCTCTGAAGAGAGCCCGAGGGTTTCGTGGAGAAGCATCGGGCCTCGATAATTCATGAGAGGCTGAGCCTTGGGCCCAACTCATTCTAAGTGCTTCTCAGAGGGCATGGCAGGTGCGCGTGGCTCGTGACCCCAACGAACAAGCAAGGGAACCTCCCTATGGGGGTGACCATGGTGGTTTAGAGCAGCGAGTGACAGCAGTGGGCGACTGAGGCGTGCGACCAGAGAATGAGATCATGGTGGATGACCACGGCAAGACTACGATTGATGATCGCGGTTAATGATGGCGGCAGGTGACTGCGTTGTGCGACCGCAGTTGGATGCTAGTGGTGGGTGATCAGGGCAAGACAGTGGCAGCTGTCGATGATGGCGGATCATGTCAAAAGATCACGGTGTGTGTGCCCATGGCAGCAACATAGCGAACCACCATAGTGTTTGACAATGGCAAGTGACAACGGTGAATGACAGAAGAAGGTGACCTTGATTTATTATGGCAGTTAATGACTGTGGCAGGTGAATATTGCAAGTGAAGGCGAAAGGCGACCTTGATGGATGATGGCAGTTTGTGACACTAACAAGAGACTATAGTGAGCGATTGAGGCCGGGTAGATTAGTAAATGATTGCCATGGGTATGAAGCACGTAACAATGGATGGCGAGGCAGACCAGTATTTTCAGTAGAAGCCAGGGTCAACAGATGTGAATCCCTCGCTCTCTACCTGGGACAATGGGGCTTTTCTTGTGCCACATGCCCCCAGCAAGGCGCCCAGGCAATGACCGTAAATCACCACTGTCCTGCTCCAAGACAGGAAGTGAGGGATCAGGAAGTGAAGTCTGAGGCTGAATAGCAAGGCAGGAACGGTATGCCACATCATCTGGGAGTGGTTCCATCACTCCGTGAAAGAGTGACATCTCTGTTTTCCGTCACCGACAGAGAGTCCTTATTGATATTCACCTTGTCGTACGGTAAAATCCGGCAGCACCAGAAATAAGACATCAGTGGGGTTTCTGTTTTTCCTGGTGTTGCGTTACATCCGCATCTACGGCAGCCCCAACTTCAGCACACGCACATCTCTTATAGAAGGCGTTCCGAGTGCTGCACTCCATCCATCCTTCTCTAAATGTGTCTGCCAGTCCTGACTACACTGGGTGGATCAGGGTCACGTGACCCACCGCTGACCACCTGCCAAAACCGGGCTCAGTGACAGACAGGCTGTCACAACAGCATTTGCATGAATCAGCCCTTAAGTGCCGAGACAAGACGCAACAACGCCACATTATGCACAGCGGCTGGGGCTCGTTCCAGCATAAACAGAGAGGAGCGAGCTGCAGCTCGTCACCTCTATGCAGGGAAAAAAACAGTCAGGTGACTGCAACCGAATGGAAAATACTGACAAAATAATTTACACTGAGAAGAAAGGAGCCAATTAAATCCTCCTCACAAACACATATAGAGTAATGAATGTTACCTGAGAGCAATGATCGTTCCTTGTAGGCACTTATTATACAGATTTTATTCCACTGCCAGTTCTATGAATAGAACCAGTCTCCTCATTTCACATGGAGTGCCCTGTGAATTTGTAATTAAAACCCCGATGTGATTCCTTTAAAAAAATTGACAAATCAGCTTAATTATGCATAGCTTAAATGAAAATGGTTTCTTTCGTGTCCACAGTCTGGCTCTGGCCTTATATGAGACTGCTGAATGCCGATTGTGAGGACCGGGCGCGTCGGAGAGGAGAGGTGCACTGCATCAGGCAATTATATGGCCCTCGCTTCTGGTGGAATGCAATCAAGCAAATAGAATCTACAGGTACCCACTGCGGACAGCTCAGATTAATACAGCGTGCGGTGTCGGGGCGGCATCGGCGGGTCGTAGGCAGGAAGCTAGCTTGTTAAAGTTGATTTATTAGGCCTTCGTTTACGCAAGCTACTCAGGCACTGCAAGGTCAACAGTAATAGCCCTCTGAATGTAAATAAATCTTCACCCCACAAGCTTCTCTCGCCCGGTTTTTCCGAGGAAAGTCGGCTTCACCCCCGTAATCCCAGCTCAGGATCACTGTAAATTGGACATTTTCTGACACTTGTATTTTTTTCTTTCTCCGCATCTGTCGTTTCCTCAGACTGCCACGGGGTTTTTTTTCTTCTTCTTCTTCAGTCTCAGAAGGGGGGACCTGGGCACTTGCGACGAGGAGTCAGAAGGGGATTCTAGTGAAACACAGCGAGGCCCTTAGTGAGAGCGTTGCGCGCACAGGCAGGAAGGGGGAAAGACAAGCCTCTGGTAAAAAAAAGTCAAAATTCAATCTGAGACTGCAGCGAAACAAGCGCGACATCACACTTCAGTCAAACTTCAGCATTCAGACCACGACGAACAAAATTTTAGCCACAGAACATCTGAAAACCCTACAGGCGATTATTGCAATGAATTTAAACAGAGTTTGCTGGATCCAATTTGTACATATTCTAAGATTATAGTAAATTGCACTGTGGAAAAACAATTCAAATTGCCTGGTTTTGTTTCTCCTCAGGTTCAAAGTCCATTGAACAGCGGTGTGAGCGGAGAACATGCGCATAAATTCCATTACAAACTACGATGGAGAAAATGTCAGGCAAAAAAGTCAAAAAGAAAAGCGAAAGAAAGGAGCAGAGTGAACGAATTAACTGAAACCTCCATTAAACATCTACATAAATGATCGAGTGTTGGCAATAAAAGCAGGAATATGATTACGTTTCCCTCCTGCAGAATTATAAACATGGGTGGTCTGTGCATTAGTACGTGTTTTGTGTGCATCAGTCACGTGCGCAGGAAGCCTCTCAACCTTGGTGATGGTTTGTTTTCTGATGCCTGCACTGAAGACCGGGAGGATATGCAGTTCTAGCGCCGCTCACATTCTAAAAGCACAAATCTCTGCATGGAGATCATAAATCTTGCAGCACCCAACAGGTCAGTGTTACACCATCAATAGTGCAGCAGGAAGAAAACAGCAGCAGTAAGTTCTTCCGCGGCGTCACGCTCGTTGGCTGCGAGCAGACCCGCTGTCTTTTCTCTCGCTGCGAGTGCTGATTCGACTAGACAAGCCCTGTTTGTGTCCACGTCTGCCTGAGGCCCAGGGGTCTGAGCAGCCTCTGTTTGATGGGGCGGTAATGGAATCCTCTCGTTAAAATTGATGACCGGCATGCCTCAACCGGCCGCAGCTGCCAGACCCCGCCCAGCCGCCCCCCGCACTCCAGCACCACACCCCGCCGCGGAGCACACCCTCGCCCCGCCGTGGCTCCTGGCTCTCGCCAGGTCTCCAGAGCATAATGAGGTTGGCGCTTAAAACGCTCGCAGTCATGGCGCCACCTGCTTCCTCCTCCCCTGCAGCTCCCTGACAGGAGGGCATCAGATCTCGACCCGAAGGGCTGCCGGCTGACGAGCCGCCGACAGGAGGATCCGCGGTTGGACGGCGGGCACTCTCTGATAGAAATGACCTTGGCTGGGTCACAGGTCCGAAAGGCGGAAATAAAGATCCTCATTATTCCTATGCCATTACCGCAATGCTTCAAGCAGAGTGCGTGCAGGAGATGGCGGAGTCTATGAAGAGTACAGCATATGAAAGATAGAGGAATACACTTCTCACAGCTGAAACAAGAGCGTTCAAAGCAGGAAGCACGCCAGAAGTCACCCATAAGGCCAAGGTAAATACCATAGCTTCCCAAAGCCAAAACTATTACAGTTGCATATAGACCGTGGGCTAACTGCACTCAAACATGACGATACACCATAAATTTTCCCAGAGTGAAAATCTCTGCAGAACTCATAGCACTAAAAGCTTAGCAACAAAAAAAACCCAAAACTTATCAATTTAGCGAGCAAATAGCTGCAACAACACAATAGCTGGATCCCCCCTTTCTCTACCATGCCATAAACACGGCGTCACAGTCAGGCAGTCGAGCAATAGCACTAATAATAACTTCTCTCAGCTCAAGCATGATGGCCTTGAGCTTTGGAGAAGGGAAAAAAAAAATAAAAAATCTGAAGCCGCCGAGACCCACCAGTCAGATTAACATAAATCTTTCAGCTAATATGGTAAGTTTAATTTTAGGAAATTAACTTTCGCCTTCAGGACTCCTTGGAGCTGAAATGAATTACATGTCATGCTATAGCCAGCGGTCCAACGTGCCTCTCCGCCTGAGCCTCCATCTAAAAGCTCATTGTATATGTAAATGTCCCTAATTGGAGTTGGCATGCAAGTGTAACGATGTAATTTTTTGTAATGATTTCAGCTTCCCCTGGTGGAACACTTAACATAAAAAGGCAAACGTGTAGAACCGCATATTTAATAAAAGTCGAGAGCGGGATCGGCCTATTACAACCAGCAAATTGCTCGTTTTGGAACGCTGTTTGATTCAGAAGTTGAGGCAATGTTAATTTGAAATGGGTAGTGGAAAAGAATTAAGAATATTTCCTGTCACAAATCTATCCCATGCTTGCGCTGAGCAATTTAACAGGCAAAAAAAAAAGAGAAAAGAACGAATGAATCTGTCACGGAACGATCTATGGTGGAAACACAATATGGTCTTGTTACCGTAAGTGGCTATCAGAAATCTTATCTACGTATTAATATAATCTCCTAAATTGAAGTTACTCAGTGCCACCGCAGATACATAAAACAGTGGATGACTGTGGATTTGTAGTTGAAGCAATTAATAAATGGCACAGAGTGAAGGCCATTAATAACCAGCGCTGCAGGGCGGCTTCCTTTCCCTGCAAATACGATCAGTATATAACCATGAAACAGCATATCATAGCACCGTACATTTACCCTGCGTCATAACATTACAGAAAATACTTCCATTTATTATTATCGTTATTATTATTGTTGTTGTTGTTGATGTTAATAGAAATAATAAAAATAATAATAATAACAGCACAAACAGCACTGCCATGGTGTGCCCTATACTGGTGAAACAAGTGGTATAGATGTCAGAAGAAACCCTCACATCTATACCACTCCAATGCCCTCATGCACAAATAGCATGACTTTACAGGCGAGCCTCATGGAACGTTTGCAGGATACACACCAGTGTGTGAAATCAGCCCGACCAATTTTGTGCACCGTTCTAATTATGGTTGTTACACCGTCAGTAATGCCCTCCTACGAGGCACCTCTCCAAAATATTCCACTGAATACATAGAGGATGGTGGGTTCTCTGCACCTAGTTGTTGCCTGGTATGGAAGGAAATGGCTAAAAATGGCATACTCCCCTCCAATCCCATTCACTCATTAATCACCTCCATGCACTGGTGAGTAGTGGACCCATGTGACAATGAGAGGAACATTCCCCTCGACCAAAGGCAGCCGCTTTCATTTTCTATGATAACTTACAAGTAATGGGTTTATCTTTGAGGACTGGGCACGATTGATACAAGCGTCCCAAATCTTCTTAGTTCCCTCTGACAGAATCTAATAAAGACGGGTCAAGACTTTTTCATATTCCTCTTTCTCCTTAATTCTCTGACACTTGTCTAATAGGATTTCTGAGCAGGCTGTGTTAATTGACTGCGCTCCTGCCGGGTACTTTAATCCCACTGCCCGTCACACACACACTGCACACCCACTTAGCTAACGCTGGCCCCAAACTACCAGCACCGCACACGGCAAATGTTTTTCTGCACCGCAATAACTTGCTTCCTGATCATGGCAATATGTACGGTTTTTAATAAATGTTTATACTCTAATAATGCAGCATAAACAAACCTTTAAAGTTTGAACAGCATATAAAGAGAGAACCCATATGGCGGAGAATAAACTGACAATGGCAAAATCCAATTATCTATTAATATTTTTATTAAAGCTTCACAGAAAAACTTTAATATAAGGAATGCGCCTTTCCATACTTCGCGATACTAGAAAAAAAAAATTGAGACCACATCATATTTTCCATTTTGCAATTATGCGTTTGTGTAAAATCTAACCACTGATGTTCTTTCATCAACCAGTAACCACATTTTATTTTAATTCCAAATAAAAATGCTGTCCTTTCAGAACATTTATTTGCAGAAAGTTACAACTCACAAAATCATAAAAAACACATAGTACTGTAACACACTGAATAGTACAACAAAAAAAAAAAAAATCCAAAAATAATTAAAAAAAAAAAAACAATTAAAAATAGCTATAGTAGTTGCTTAAGAAAGAATCAGCAATCAAGATTTGAATTCACAATTTATTTAGAGTTATGCTCAGTGAAGTAATCTGCAGCTTCAGAGAATGTGGAGTTGCCTGTAAACTTGTTCGCAGCTGTACACAGAATGCAATCTGAGAAGCGATGATGAGGCGCGCTCAGCAGATACTTCCTTATAACAACATGAAATCCCCCTCCTTAAAGCATGACTGATGGGTAGACTGGATCACAACCGCCAGCAACACACAACTTTCTTCTGGGCTCCCTCAGCCTCATAAAGCACCCTGAATCATTTTATGCCATTTTTAATATAAACAGATATTTCTTAAAATTTGAATTGAGAGCAAATGTAAATCCCACATCTCATTGAATTCTCCTTTGCATTGTCCCATTATCCTAGAACCCACATTATCACATCAACACACGAAATGCCTTTAAATGAGAGATGCTGTAGATTTTGCCCAACAGAAGACTGGCAACAAACTGCATTGCACCTGAATTTCTAAAATGAAACAGTTACGTTTTATTTGTTTAAGAACATATCTTGGTTTTATTTCAATTTTCTAAGAGAGGAGTATAAGGTTATTCTTATCAGACCACGATGTAGGAGCGCATTATTTTGATTAAGAAAGACGGGATAAGAGCAGATATAGATAACCACTATAGCAGCAACAAATTGACACATGGATATTTTACCAAAAGCTTCACTGCCTTTTAAATGGCCCCTGAACATAAATCTAAGTGGAATAAAGTTAAATAAAAAAGTTTCATGCTTTTTTCTCAAGAGTTTAGGACATTCACATATTTAAATAGACATCCATGATAATCGTACATAAGGTTGCATTAAGAGATTTATTCCACATCATAAGTGTGCAGTTTAAGTCTGAATTCAGACATTTCATTAGCAAAAGATACATAAAATTGCTTAATATGCATCACCTATCTACAACCATTTACCATAAACCGTTCAGAGTATCAACACTATACATCTGGAGGGCTGAAGCTTCCCTTGAGTGTCATTTCTTAAAGCAGAGCAGTCGACCTAAACAATTTTTGCTCGAAGTTATGTTCCTACAGCCACGAGTTACACAGAGAGTAGTAGAAGAGGACAATTAACAGTTTTCAATAGAAATTGTTTCTATTGGAGTATTGTAAAATCAATATTAATATATTTTATATTTTTCTCTCCCCCTCCCAGGATAGGACACCCAGAACAAAACTAATAAAATACAAATTGCAAACTGATTTATTCTCTCAGAGGCTGCACATTAATAGTTGTAGTTATTAGTTGTTAGCTCAACAGCGTAACATTGACAGACAATTCAGTTTCACAAGCAATACGCGGCTTTCTACAATACATTAATCTTTAAAAATAATTTGGCGAATTTGCACATGCATTGCAAATGCACAATTAATAGACTGAATTTTTAAGAATTCAATTTTTATAAAATTGTGACTCTTACAAGGTATTTATAAAAAAATTTTCCCACAGGTTTTACACGTTTCAAGTGAGAGAGGTTATTTGTGCCTTACAAACGCAGGCTTTAGAGGCTAATAGACATTTACACAAGACTGTCCAAGCAAGCGATATATTTTGCATGAGGCGTTTGTTTTGTCAACTACAGTACACAGTATTCACCAAAGAATTACGTAAAATGCAAACCCTGGTTCGAGTTTTGTACAAGCCAAATGATGCAACAAGTCAAACTTGCCAGGAGATGTTTTGTAAACTTCGTAATTCATACAAAAGTAATGAACAAAATACAATGAAAGAAATAGTTTTATCTGAATAAATCGTGGGGTATTGTGAGGCTTACCAACAACAGAATATCTTTTCTGAAAGTTTCTAGAATTCCTCCACATTATAAATGTATGATGGGCAAGGCAAAGTTACACGCCTTCATAATGCTTTGGGAGGGTTCATTATTTTTTCAGGATACAGTCAACAAAACTCTTTACACCCAGAATCAAATAGTCCACCGCAGTAGCTGACATCATTGTCTTCACAAACATGCCCTGTTTATCCTGAAAATATGTACCGCATGTTACTTCCAGCCAACCCAAGGTGGTGAATCATTTCAAGAGGTATTTATGGTGCAGGTTTGATTTGCGATTCGAGCCTCAAACACTGCGTCTCTACGGGTGTTCTTATTTGAACTTCACATCTTGTTTAGGAGAGTTAAATATTTACGGCGCTAACCGCTGGAAGCACCATGAAGTGAAACATGACCAGATATACAGCTCCTGGACCACAAAACCATGACAAATACGATGAAGGAAATCTCCCCTGACATTTAAGTTGATAAATCGGATATGTTTTGAAGGGGGGAGGGGAGCAGTCGAGAAGCTAAAAGTGTGAGGTTTCTCCTACCACACCTCCCTACGAGTGTTTGAAGTGTCTCTGCTCCATTTATTGTTCTTTTTAAGTAATTACGCGTGTTTTCAACCTTGATTCAGTGTTGCAAATACAAGGATCTGCAGTTAAAATGAAAACTAATTCAAATGTTAGTACCCATCAAGATGTAAAACATTTAGAAAAAAAAAAAAGATTAAGGAAATGATTCTTTTCATCTAATTAATCCTCCCATGCCCAAAGGTTATTTAATTTGTTGAAAGATCATTAACGAGTCTCAATCCAGCAAATAAAATAATGAGGATCTTAATTTGCTCCAATTCAAAGAGGAGCATTGCAATAAACAACGACGGCAATATCGAGGCTTCTCAAGGCAGAGTCACTGACGAAATTAGAAAATCACAAATAACCGAGAACTGTGCGCAACTTAATGACTCCGACCGAGGCTACAATAATTTACACATCGTGTCGACATGACGTCCCGTAAGCAAGGAAACAAAACATTAACTTGTCAAGCCGGAATGATGGGTATTTTAGTGGCTGAAATACACAACAGGGAAATTTTTTTTCCCCGGTAGAGCTCGGTTTCTTTTCTCTTGCGCCACCCCGCCAAGCCAAATGACAATATATTAAATGAGATTAATGAGACAACGGTGACAAATTTAGCAATTGATTTTAATTATAGGTTAAGACGTGCATGTAGCCTGCAATGCTGAACAGAGCCTGTGACCTACTTAGCTCCATGCAGAGAGGACATTTTATTTACAGAGTCTGCACTCTACAGGCAAAAATCACCAAGAAACATACTAATATAATGTTGATGTTTCCAAGGCAACATGCCTTACAAATGCAGAGCAATTTCAATTTAACTGAAATGTCAACCCAATTACTGCTGCCCATAGATACAATGTTTAATCATCCATTATGCCTTCTTCATCAATAATCACTGTTCACAGAAACAGAAGAGCCCGGCCCTTGTGCAAATTCCTTGAGTTGATATTACCCACGTCAAGCCCAACCAAACCAAACCTCATTTGGGAGACAGTATTTAGAACAGCATTGTCTATTGTTACCGGCCCAAGACAGCGGTGTCAAGCGTCCTACCAGGCAAACCCCAAACCTGCTATTCATCAAATAAGGCAACAAAGGGGAGCTGAGAGATGTCTATTTCTGTTCTAAAAAATGATATGTCACTTGAAGTCTCCTGAAAAGAGCACCAGGCAATCAACGGTTCGAGAAAGCAATGGTGGGCTGCCAGAGTTATCACTCGGATAATTCTGAATATTAAGCTGGCAGTGAGACGGTTTTCAATGCCCGTCCGACTCATAACTCCGCATCGTTTGTATTCCTCACGCCCGCTGTGATAAGATTCATGTTTTCTAATAAAAACCTCCTTCTCCAGTTCCTTTTTCCGTCCCACAGAATAATACAATGCCAAGAACACTTTTTTTTTTATTGAGTGGTTCAAAGAAGATGGCATTGTCACGTCGTTCACCGCAGAATATACACGCGGTAGGCCCTATCTTAAAGGCTGAAAATCACACTCCTTCACAAAGAAAGAAAAAATGAGAGCGGGGGGGGCGTGTGCGCTGAAGTTGCACCGTTGTCTTTTATTTATTATTTTTTTAGGTGGGGAAACCAACTCCTCTGTGCCCAATATTTTTTAACTCAGGTGGCCAGCAGCAGTTAATCTGACCAGCATATTAAAAAGTCTCATTTAATGTTAGTATTACTGCAGGGAATAACTAATTCACTTTCTGATAATGAAGTAAAGCTTCCTAGATGGATTTTTTTTTTTTAGTCTCATATTAGAATGCCCCCCCAGACCCCACAAACCAGAATGCTATTTTGCCTGCAAACAAACAAGCAATACAGCCTAAAATGTTCTCCATTTGCAGGGTATATTTTAGCCCTCCGCTTTACATAATGTGCAATAAATGTAAGAGACAGATATTTCCCTCTGATGGAATTGCGCTCCTGTAAGAAAGATGAGCTACTGGAGGAAATTTTACCGCTATCAAAACGTCAGGATGGGAAATGGCAGTATTATCGGCCATGGAGGCATTGTTGGAGAAAGAGGCACCGTTTGCCATCATATTTAGCCGACTTATAGTGGACTACAGAGGAGGCCCCTGTCTGTCACTGTCAACCCACCGCCCTGTTCGGCACAAACCTATGGATCAAACCATGCCTAGAAAAAACTTCAGCGGAGACAGAAATAAAAACAATGTTTTGTAATACCCCTGCTAGGAGGCGACATATTTTCACCACCGTTAGTTCGTTTGTTCAGTCGTTTGACTGTTAACTGGATATTCCAAGAAGTAATGCATGGATGTCAATGGAGTTTTGTATGTTGACAGATGCTGCGATCAGGAAGAAATGATAAAATTTCGATGAAGATCCGACTCGCATTTTCCATGAATGAGCTGAAAGAATTTCTATACATGTTAATATAGCACCGTCCAGACTCGTTTAACACTCATATTCAATAATAATTTATCTGCCAATAAAACGCAACACGGCGGAGGCAGTGCACTGTTGGAGTGCCTTCCAGTTACATGTGCATTTGGCTGAGGTCTGGTTGGAACAGGCTACCTGATTTGCTAGGAAACCACAGCGTTCAATGTAACTGATGGACAACTGGATTCTGGCCTCAAACAGTTCACTTATTGTCGTTTCTGCACATTTACGCTAGTATAATCCTAAATGCAGCACACAACGCGGTAAAATATTTGCCATTGTGTGAGAAGTTTTATTTTTCCACTCTAAAAAATGTGGCATTCGTGTTTTTTGAAAACCTAAACTCGCAGAGAGGCACACTAAGATGAAAAAAAGTTTGATAAAAGCACTCCATTCACGATCCATTAACTGAGAGCTCATCTGGAATTCTTTCTCGGCAGCACAAGTTTATATGAGAGAGAGCGCGCTGTCAGGCTGGAGGTATTAATATCCATAAACACGGCACTGCTTCAGCTGTTAAAAATGTAATGTTGCTGTCTGCCTGTATTTCAGCACTGCAGAGATCTGCACCCCAGCCAACTCGGTCCCTGAAGAGAGTATTAAGGGAGCTGGGGTAAACAAGCTGAAGAAGACTGCAAGTACTTGTAAATACAATGCCGCTCCGCTGCTAGAGAAGCAGAGCATCGCAATTGGGAGCCAAAATGGTGCCAAGCTGGATGTAGGGGAGCGAGTTTCATCCCAGAGCTGCAGCTCCCAGCACCACGGCAGGTAATCCCCAGAACTGCGGCCAATGCACACACCGGCTCCTCTCGACCAAACAGACACGCGCGCAGACGCATGGACATACGCATGGAAATCGCCAAACCCAACAGTACACAGGAGCCGCCGCGCCAAAACAAATTCATGTACCAAACGCATACCAATATCATGAGCCAACACACACATGCATGAGCACCACAGTCACCTCCGGACACTGCAGGCACTCCTCTCAGCTGCAGTCAGCTCCTGTTCACATACCCGTGGGACCAAACCTTCACAGAGCCCAACTGAGCGAGTAGAAGCCAATTACTGCCTTTAATAATTATTCACAATGCAACACATCTAATTTGTATTGTTTATTATTTTAGTGCACTTAACTTTATGTTAGAATTACAACGGTTCAGTTGACATGTAGAAGACATCTCCACCATTCATGAATTAAGCGCATATGCCTCCAGGCTACATTAATCAGTATTGTGGTAGGCTGTAGCCTCAAGGAATTTTAACTGAATACAGTCTTTATGGACTATTAGCTTGCTATTTTGTGGTTAGAAAATAACCATACCCATAGGATATTAATATTATCTGTGTAAGAGTGAAAAATAACAGCCAATTTTGAAATCATAATTAATGTAAATCCAACCAACTCCAGCCAGTGTGTCCCAACATTCCAACTTAGCGTGGTGTGCTACCATTAATAATAAGGTACTATTTTAGCCTGCATAAGAGCACCACTCAGATACAGCAGTGGTGCCAGAGCTAGTGCATTTACATTTGAACAAGAATAACAATTGTTAAAAATATGAACATCAAACACCATGCTCTGAAAAAGCCAGCTCATGAAAAGGAGGTAGAATATTATAATGTACTATATCGATTAAAGACGCACAGACTATGCCGACGGGAACAGCTGATGCATTGCCACAATAAACATTTCATAAATGAGATGTAGTGTGAGCTCTTTAAAGGTCACGCTATGGATTTCATGCTGGGAGATCCTTTTAAATGTTACTGCCACACTGTAACAAAGGTGCTAACAAATAAACAGAAGTAGCATTTGTCAATTCCTAATCATTCGGCTGAAATAAAGTCTAAATTCCCAGCAAATATTCACAAAAGACTGCACACTCTGCAAAATGAGATCAGTTTGAAGACAGACTTGATAGCAATTTGACAATGAACACCCTTTCTTCAATCTGTCAGATGATCTACCAGGGACGTTATAAATATAAGGAGATGGCGCATTACATTACTTTACAAAAGAACATTTTAAAACCCTAAACATGTTTGCATGTCAGCGAAAAGAAACAGTCAGCTGATTATCACTTCAGATTCTCTTCAATCACACAAATTCGATACTGAAAACAGACTGTTCGGGAACTCAACACCGATGCAATACTGCCTTCATGTCATAGACAACAGGGAAATGTATGTATCGAAATAAAAACATTTCAATACTGCCGTACATTTTAATACTTGTGACATATGATTGGCATTTTATCCCAACAGTAGAGCCGGTCATCGGTGAATTAGCAAGAAACAGATGCTCTCATATATACTTACCTGGGTAGCTATGCATCATAACCATACACCGAGGAAGATTCAAAGTCTACACTTGGTGCTGCTGATAAAAGTGATTGTGATCCCTAAAAAACAGAACACAGAACTTAGGAGGAATGACAGATATATTAGTTGCATGAAAAGCTAAGCTATGAGGTGTGGTGTTTATTCATGTTCAGCAAACGATGGCACATAATATTCCTTACAGCTCTGGCTGACGTGACAGAATGCATTATGCTGTGATCGTCCCTTTCACTGGATCTGTGGGCAGTGTGTGCATACAGGCCTCAGTGAGTGAAAAATGTCTGTGGCACTAATGCCCGACAGAACACCTTTTAAGGCTCTATGCCATAAACAGTTTGACAGTGTCCATAAGCATAGAAATCAAATGGCAACGCATATGCCACAGTGCAAGACATGGGCATCTCCCCATTCAAATAGGTAAGGCTCTGGTCTTGCTGGTAGCGAGTTACAATCCAGCTGTTGGAGGGCATATCAAACATGGCTCCAGAGTGCGCTGTTTATTCATTTACAACAGCTCTGTTCGGAAATAGCAGTTAGCAATAGCACAATTCCACATTTACTAACCGTGCATTACATGTTTTTCCCCATTTTGTTCAGTTGTACGAACCTTTGTCTCCTCACTCACTACCACTTACAGTCTTCAAGGTGATGGAAGCGATGTGCGTTAACTCTGCCAAGTATATAAGTCACTGCTTCACTCTATAAAGTGCACGGGGGGGGGGAAACATCAAATGATGACAAGCACGCACGGCTCAGCTAAGAAATGTTAAAACACTTGCGGTTCATGATGAAATCGGGGGAGCTGACAGTAGATCAGAGTGGGGAACTTAAAAGTGAGAACACCGCGTCACCGTGTACAGTTAGCTTTGACGCTGCCATTCAGCTGACGACGCCTGTCGACACACAGACGTAAATGTGTGCGCGTGTGTGCGTTCTCATTGAAGATATCGATGTAGGTCTGCGGAGCGCAAAGAATATATAATATATAAATCACCTGACAGCTTTTACCCTCCAAGTTAACCACGAACCAGCATCTTAATCGCCCAGACCTGAGGAAATACCAGGAGAGAAATGATTATATCAGTAATACGGATGTGAGGCTGCAGTTCCCCCCGGTTGTAATGCCCAATCAATGGCAGACCTCAGTACAGCCGCCGCTGCGAAGTAATCAATGCCACCAAGTTCTCTCATTCTGGTACCCGCTCTTTAGGCTTGAACAAACAGAACAGGAGATAGTGAACAAAGGAGCAGGGGAACTAGAAACAATGGCCCGTCGATAGAATATCCGTTTCCATCAAGTCGGTTTCTTAATCAAATGCCCTTGAAACAATGAGCTTTAATATCTGACATCTCCAGCACAACCATATCTAACAGCAGCAGAACACAACTTCTACAGGCCCCGTCCCTTTCAGCACCTCCATCTATCACAGCTCACACAAAAGGTTACCATTAAAGTTTCCCAACACCGCGGCAAGAGGACATCACTCAGGCACCGGTTGTCTTTTAAACCATCAATAACGCCTTCTTCTGGCTAAAAATATGACTTCTCAAAAAATAAATAAATAATAGAATAAACTCAGGTGTCCCACAGTACGGAAGTGGACTGCGTAAATTCAGAGTGCAGCCACTATCATTAATAACTTAAATACATATGGCTTATAGACTGCCTGGACAGAAAAATAAGTTGCACACTTAAATACGTATTTTGTTGGAACCCCAGTAGCTTTTATAACAATGCAAATTCATTGTGTCTATGTTTTTGACCACTGTAGGCAACGTCAGAACATTTCTTTTCAATTAGAGTTGCATTAATTCTCGGCTTGAGATCTTTTCTTGACAAAAAGACAGTTGAACCACTCTATAGTCCTGTCCAGCACATGCCAGTAACTCTCAATGTGGTTAAGGTCAGGACTTTCTGGAGGCCAATTTGTGTGTGAAAATGATTCATCATGCTTGTTTCTTTATTCATCGTTTTCGTTGCTGGATGCAGGCCATTAAGTTGCCCCTTCAGAGATACAGTGACATCTTTTCCTCCAGCAAGGGATACAGCTTCCAACATGATTTTTTAAAGAAATGAGAGGCTATGCGCTTCAATAAGTAAGGGTTAAAATAATTACAGCCAGCTGAAACATATTAGTCAGTGAAATAATGATCCAGTTGTAATATTTGTTTATTAATCTCCAAACGGTGACTTTTTTTTTTTTTTTTTGAATAGGCAGTGTTTATTCATGATCGCTGTTTTTCCATTAAGCAATTATCACAATAGTGATAAATGCAGCATTAACTGTCGTAACCAGTTTTTCTTCCAGTAGAAATACCCATAAAAAGTAGAAGTTCAGTACTGGAGCAGTGCCATGTCAGGAGTTACAAACAAACCTCCTCTCAAAAGCCAGACACTATGACGGGAGATATACCAGCACCAGATCACCTGAATATTACTTAAGACAGTGTACAGGAAACTCATCTTTATTCCCTTCATTACAAAAACACTTGGGTTAACATTTCTCCGCACGTGGGGCAGACCTATAGGAAAACACCCTCAGGATAATTCATGAAACTCAACAGTAACGGCAAGCTGTCCCGGGGAAACGGCGTCCCGGTATTTTGCGATGATTCATACAATTAATGCCACGGTGATTACGGATACGGTGCCAGGTTACGATTGCGGGAATTAGATTGGTGCTGCCTGCAACAGCTAATGAGATTTTTTAATGCCAATTAAGTGCTGCATATTTAATAGATGCCTACCAGTAGGACTGACAGCGAAAGGCATGGAGGTACGGGGGGGAACAAAGTCGAAAGCTGCTTTCACACCGGACGCGAAACGAATTTTTCGCGCGACAGAGAACATTCAAAGTCGATGCAAAGACACGAATTCACGCCGTTTCGCGTGTATTCGCGTCTTTGCATGATTGACTTTGTATGTAATCCGTCGTGCCGAAAATTCGTTTCGCGTCCAGTGTGAAAGCGGCTTAACCCACGGAACAAAAACTTGAAGAGAGAAGGTGCTGGGAAATAAGTACTTCAGTGCATTTGAAAACAATGAGAGATTTGAAAAGGAGCGAAAAAATATAGGGCAATTAATTGCAACAACTTTCAAATGTGAAACGCAAAATGAGAGAACACCGAACAAAAAATACATACAAATCGCAAAATGGGAGAGGGGGGGCGGGTTTAAACAGCCATAAAATGGCTTCTGGAGCCACAACATGCTGTGACGGAGGAATTTTTGACATCATCTCAACACGGGGAAGAGACTAACAGTCAACTCTTGGGCCTACTGTTGGCTCACATAAAATACAGCTTTTCTTTTCAAAGGTATGTCAGCTTAAACAGCTAAAATACTGCAAGTTTAATCAAATGTTGTTTTCAAATACAATTAACACCTCGCACAACAAGACGTGCAAATAATTCAGGAAATTATATGCCAACATTTCACTCCCTCTTCCTTTCTCGTACACTGGATTATAATTGCAAGGAGTCAGTCGTAAGCACTGGGGATTTGTATGCCGCCTCATATAATCACTTATGTGACAATATAAATGCAAAGAGATACTGAATTAGTTAACCATGAATAACTATGGCGGTTAAAAATGTTTTGTAGGTAACAGATTGCAAATGTTCTATAAGGTTTTTGGCAAACAGTTTTCAAGTCATGAAAATAAATGTAGGTTAATAGCAGCTTGCAAATGTAAATTTATGAATCAGAGAACACTGCTGTTCTTGGCATCAGAGCAAAGCGAAACTTGCCACAAACTTTTCTAATGAGCCCCCGTCTTCCGTCAATTTCAGAAAACAGCATCACTCTGCGCCAAGATTTTATCACTGCTTTGGGCACACTGCGAACAAATCTCGCTTAATAACAATTATTCGGAGTCAGTGCTTTTCAAATGCCATTACTTACAATTCATTTACACAGCTATCCAGACGACAAATGTATAAACACATCACTTCATCAAAACGGAAACAAATTATGTTTTTATTTAAGGTTGGAGAGTTTGACAATTCATATTCTCCACTGACACTGAAACGGAGGGAGAAGAGAGTCAGGTCCCTGGTCAGATTAGCTGCTTAATACAATTTAAATATATTGTAGCCGGGGGCTCGGTGCATTTCTCGCACATTAATGCAAATGTGAATTTAAAGATATAGCAGCAATGATTGTGGGACACATTAAAAAATGATTTTTTTTTCTTATTCAAAATCAGATTTTTCAAAGAAGGTCACAGCGAGGGCATAACTGATGACGTAACATCGCCAGCACTATCTCACAAGGTAACAGATGTGAAGGGCTCATCAGCCTTATAAAGCACGACATAAAGAAAGACAAAATTCACTTATTTCGCTGAAATAAATCTGTGTAAGTTTAAATGTCTTGAGGTCTGAGCAAATTTAAGTTTTGCCCAACAAGCCATTATTTACTGTAGCCTATATTAAGACCAGTGCTAGAAAAAATTATTCAACACAGGCCTATGTTGCTGCACTGACAGCCAATGAAGAGCTTCCTGACTGTCAGCCATTGCTTCTTTTAATTATTGCTTCCTCAGTCTAACATTAGTTGGCATCACTGCGCGCCAGACTGAGAGAGGACATTTGGACAGTAACTATACCAGAAATGACAGTTCATACAAATCGTGAGTAAATCACAAAACATAAACACATCCCAAATAAAGTAGAATCCTTGCAGATGTATCAGCAATATTTGTCTTGGAGCAAAAAACGTCGCAGAAAGTTATTGGAACTAACTACAGTTTTGTATTTTTCCCCCAAACATTGGCAAAAATCATGCAATATTTTATAACCAATGCATCTTTTTTGCAATGGTAATCACAATTGTAATGACTACATTAATTATAAGACTGTGTCTGACTGAGAGCCAGATGGATGCTCTGAAGTAGACACAGGCTGGCAGTGAGAGTGCATTTAACAAGGATTTTCCCTAAATATCCGCATTCAGTGGGATTTAGATTTTAATTCCTTTATTATTGCTTATTTTCATCCACATTTTCATTTGCCTCCCCAATTCGACCAATTACAATTTTCAGCCAGTCACCAAAGAGTCCTGCGGTAGAAAGCGAGAGGGCAGATATACAAGCTTCATTCGATGACAAGCACCATCCACAGATCAATTTGTCCTGTTTTGTAAAAAAGAAAACATAAAGCAATTAAGTATCCAGCCAACTTCCTCTGGTGTTCTGAATATGAGAGAAGTTGAGTTTATCACTTCAGAAAATGAGCAGTGTACCACTCCTCGTAATAAGAAATATTACTACCGCAGAGCCTTTCTGAGATTTTCATGCTCAAAGGATTATATTGCAAAGCAACCTTTAAGAGATTGATTGTGGTTCAGGCATTAAATTGCTCTAAGTGGGAAGCCTGATTTCCAACTCGAGTTGTTAGAAGAGCCCAGGGACTTAAAAAAAGAAAAAGATAACACATTTCATTCCTTGTAAAACAGCGAAAAATAAATGTGCCGCCATTTCAGCTGTTCCCGTGAAAGCAACAGCACTATGGAAAAATGTTTTGCGTTAAATACAGACTGTCAGCAGGACGAACTAACAGACGGACAGACAAACTGCAAGCTGGACAAAGGGAAACACAGACATGCAGTGGTTTCCATGAGAGGAAGACGGCACAATTTAACAACTAAAATGTAAATATGGAGTGGTAGACAGACGGATATACAGACAAACGGAAAGAGTGATGCAGGACCTTGCTGGGGGCGGTCCCTATTTATAAATGTAAGAACAGGTGAGGCAGACAGACAGGCTTTTGTTCTATACCCACGGTGAAGCTCCGCATGAGACCAAGTTCACATCAACCACAGGGAAGGGCAGCGAAGGACAGGATGTCTGCCTGACACTTTGGCTCGAAGGAGAAATATCACCGAGAGGGCCGGCTCACAGAGAAGGTGGGGGCCTCATCTTCTCAGCAGCCGTCCTGCAGCTCAAGAGGCCTGGCAGTGGCAGAACTTAGCCTTAAAGGCCTGAGATCTCACCTATACATCATCACAATCTTCTTCCCTGAACATTCTAATTTTGCATAACAACAGGAAGAGGTGATGGAAAGCAATGGAGAATTTTAATAAATATTCCAAAAGCATATAATGCAAAAGTCAACCCCACCTCTTGATGCTTTTGTTTCTCAGAGATGTCATACACAGGTATTTATTTACTCTTTCGCTTTTGACAGAAGCCGGGCATCCAAATGTCAACTAAGCAGTTGGCGGTCCGAAATCTTCATGAAGCTACATAGCCTTGAAGATGATGAAGGGGCCCCCGGGGCCAAACCTCAACATCACTGAAGCTAATGTTCCTTAAAAAGAAGTCCTGTCCAATTCTGTTCCTGGGAATTTACCAACTTGTGGGTTTTTATTTAACCCAAATAAAGTGCACATCATTCAACAGAGAGACACAAAGCTCTGACTGATGAGAATTATTAGCGTTACGATAAAAGTAGGATATTACAGTAGACCCAGGAATGCAGCTGGGAATCCCCACCTTAATACAATAAAAGGTCCTTAAAATGGTGAGATGCTCTTACAACCACAGACAGAAAGGAGATACTCTTTACCATGCTAAATCCAAGCCCGAGAAGAAAACTTCTGAGACATAGAAAAACTTATTGATGGATCACCATTTACATGAATCCGTCACATACAACTGCAAATGATTTATGTTTTTGGGATGATATGAAAGACTAATAAAACCTGATTTATTGGAGCATCATTTAAAATGATAGGAAACTTCATGTCATCCCTAAAATAGTACAGCAAACATTTCTTTCGAAGAGGAACTGTCACGAGAGTTGGGATATTTCTGAAAATTTGAATAGCATTTTAAACTAAGATTGCTGGGAAAGTTCTTAAGATATTGTAGCTCATGTTTAAAACTGGATGCAATGCTTGAAACACTCATGTAAACACTCAATGGGAACCACATTTTTCTAAAAGCACAGATATGCAGATAATAAATCACAATTATTTAATCATAGCAAGGCTTTTTCTTGGTCAATACCACATCCCATACAAGAAAAATATCTGCAGAAAAAGATTATGGTAACATTTTTATCATGAATTCCAAATAGTGATAGTTAATTTCCTCAAAATATAAGCCTTGCACGGGAGACGAATATATGCAAAAGGATGAATGTGGACATGCGGCAGGAATTCTAATAACTCATACAATCTAATTTAGCAGCAGTCAATCGTTCACCAAATGGCAAGTAAGAACCACACAGGAGTTGACAATGGCCTGGGGCCCTAATTACCAAAAGTAAAAGAATGATTAAATTGAGTGTTGTTTAATGACTTTTAGCATGTTGGTTCAGAAAAAGCTGTGGGCTTGCTCAGAGGGCCGACAACCTGGGGCTTTAATTCGCAGCAGTAAAAACGCTGAGCTGCTACAGTACTGTTGTCCAGCCAAAGAAAAATGCAAACACACACACACCTGAATGCTCTTATTCACTGGGCTTTCGGCCAAACTGCACCGTCTAATGATCATCAACAATTCATAGGAGGTCTTTTAATATGTTCAGCATATTCCAACTGCTAATTCTCCCAAAGCTTTTAAACGGCACCTTCTGGCACATCCCATAAAAACTGCAAAAAGCTCCTTTCAGCGGTTTCATCCAATGTTTGTGAAGGTTATCTGCCTCAATGGCCTTTTCAGTGAAAAGATACATTTTTCGTGTTCATCTGATTCCTATTGAAGAATATTATAATTACTCTGTTTCATAAGATGAGCAGGCCAGGCTCACTGCACACAGGAAGGAAAACAAGAGGGAGGGAGTATATTTTTCAGAGAGAACAGACTCTAAAAGAAAACCCTGCTCCCCGGCCTAGGCCGGAGCTGCCCAATCTGGCCTTCCAATCCAGATCCAAACCCTGGGTTTCCTCTTCTTCCGAGCCATAAGTGAACAATTATTGCCACTGATAGGCCAGACTGCCATCACACCTGACTCACAGGTAATGGAGAGTTGGAAAACCAGAAGTTCTCTGTCCTAAAGGAACATGATTTGTGGAGCCCTGGTCTACATAATGGTGTGAGGCAGCCATGACTACAGTTGTTCAGAGGAGGCGTGTTATTTTGGGGTTGAGCTACCGGATTATAATCCAGTAACCACTCTACACCTAGAATCCGACAGTACACTTCAACAGCTCTTTGGTCCAAACTTTATGGAGCAGAGTGGAGCTACTCACGTGGCTGGTGCCAAAAAAAAGCCAACAGAAACGGAATGCGGCAGCTTTTCAACGAGCTGCGGCACTTACACGTCATCAGGCAGCAGAAAACGACTCCAATGCCCACACCTGAACCAGTATAACAGCACAGCAGTAGTGTGTGTGTGTGTGTGTGTGTGTGTGTGTGTGTGTGTGAACGGTACCAGAAACTAGTGCACCAATCTTGCGTCACATAACAGTTGAACGGTTACCTCTCCCCAGCCACTGAAAAACGTAACAACCACCGTCAGCATTCGTACCACGCTCTCGTGGCGGCAATTCATTCAAAAGCAGCATCGGTGCGGAGCGAAGCCGCGTAGCTTCAGGCGCTGCCCCGAGTATAACGGCCAACAGCTGACACCTTGCCGGCACCTGGAGCAGGTGTGTGATCCTCAACCGCGGATTATTTACCAATCCGCAGGAGAAACGCAGAGCCAGCGGCGGCTTAGGTAAAGAACGATGCGACTGGCAGACTCCCCCGCCTACAGTGGCCTTAAACATCTAATTGCCAGTCGTTGTGCTGGTGGAGTGAGTATTAATCCCCACACAGGTGCTGCTGCGTTCTGAAAGTGGCTGGGCTGGGGGGGGGGGGGGGGGGCACAAGTGTATGAGGGGACTGAGTGAGGAGGACAGTGACCCCTCACTCCTTATACAGGACTCAGAGCCAATGAGTGGGCAATATTCTGTTTTAAAGTAAGAACTTGGCTATTCTGTCCTTACCTGCAGACCACAAAACGATGTTGTTTACATTAGACTCTCAAGCTGGTGCCCTGACTCGTATAGGATACCACTCCTTTTAATATCCTGTCCTGTTGAAATTAGGGTCATTGTTCTGCTTCTCCATTTCTTTTTAATTTTTGCATATTTGTCACACTTAAATGTTTCAGATCAAACAGATTTTAATATTGGACAAAGATAATCCGACTAAGCACAGAATGCAGTTTTTAAATGATTTCATTAATTGAACGAAAAAAACCAATCTAGCCCTACCTGACCCCATGTGAAAATCATTATCATCATCATCATCATATTCCCCCCTTCCACTGCTTGAGTGAGTTGGGTGCCTGGGATTTGCTCCAACAAAGGCAGAAAGCTTGACTTTTCTCTTTGTAGTTGCATTACTGCAAGCGCAGAGAGCGTTTCGCAGATGTTACGACAAGTATACGGCTTGTTGTTAGGTCAGAACAGAATTTGTTTCTAGAAGGCAGATTTAGGAGGTCTAGTTATATGGCCAATAAACTTCAGGTGTTGAGACAGACGGGAGTTATGGATTGGTAGGGAGTGGGTGAAGGTGACTATGCCGTTGTTGGTATTTTTGTAGTGCTAGTCCACATTGTCTTCTTCAATGGATGGACAGATAGTTAATACAATCAATTAGTTATTCAATCAATTAACTGAAAAAAATAATGGATAATTGGGCTCAATTTCACCAGACACATCCAGGCAGGATTATTGCAAGTCCAGCTGAGTCGAAACATTATTAAACATAATCAGTTTGGCAGTGTGACAGAGGCAAGAAACAGCACATGATGCTGCAATCTAAAGAAGTTCAAGAACAGGTGAGAAACAAAGTCGTTCACAATTTCATGAGTCTGGAGAGGATTATAAAGCCATTTCTGAGGCTCTGAGACCCCAGAGAACTACGATATTATTATTAACAAATGCAGAGAGCTTGAAAGAGTGGCAAACCGTCCCAAAAGTGGCTGCATACCCAAATTCGTCCAAGAGTGCACTGAGGACTTAATCCAGGAGGTCACAAAAGAACCCCAGACTAACATCTAAAAAACTACAGGCCTCACTTGCCTCAGTTAACCCAATAAAATTGGATGTAATATTTGCATGGATATCCCTTCAAGACCAGAAGTGACGTCTGTGTGCTTCTCCCTTTAAGACCAGATGCAATGTTAGCACATTTTAGATGAATTCAGAATTTTCAAGAAACGTGACCCATGAAATATACTCAGCAACAAATGTTTCTGTGACACCATTTATGTGTATGTTATAAATGACACGCAAAGATCTCAATGCAATCAATATGTTTATTTAACAGGAGAAACACTGACTTTTCAGTGCCAACGTCACTCAAAACGAAAAATGTCATTTTCATGCGTCATGAAGCACTTGTCTGACGTCTAACCAATTGTGACCTTCACACTTCAATACCGGGTGTGACTTCCTCGTGCCATGATGCAAGCAACGCATCTCCGGAGCATGGACCAAATCAGATGTGCCAGAAATTGCTGTGGGATGTCATTCCAAATCTGACGTAGACGTTGTCGCAATTCCTGGAGTGTAGCTGGCGGGTTATCCAACCGCCGCAAACGTCGATCCATCTCGTCCCAAAGATGCTGGATTGGGGACATGTCTGGGGATCTGGCTGGCCATGGCAGGACATTGACATGTTGTTGCATCAGATACTGCTGTACAATCCTTGCAACGTGTGGTCTGGCGTTATCATGTTGCAGCGTTATTCCGGGACCATGTTGCATCAAAAACGGTACCACCAATGGCCGTAGCACTTCATCGCGATATCTTTGACCTGTCAGATTTCCATCAATAACAAGCAAATCTGTTCTGTTTCTAGCCGTGATCCCTCCCCAAATCATGACACTACCACCTCCAAAACGATCAAATTCCTGAACACAGTTGTTGGCATAACGTTCTCCACGTCGACGGTATACACGTAAACGACCATCACATCGGTTAAGCATGAATCTTGATTCATCAGTGAAGAGTACAAGATCCCACTGACGTTGGATCCACCGTCGATGTTGTTGTGCCCACTGTAGACGCAGTCGTCGGTGTTGTACTGTGAGTATTGGACGTCTTGCTGGCCGACGTGGGACAATGCCAAAATGACGGAGACGGCAACGGATTGTCTGTGCAGACAGTCACCTCAAACCAGGTATCGTTCTTGCAGTTATGGTTGCAGGTTGGAATCGATTTCGGAGATGGGTTGTTCGAATCCAGTTGTCCTGTCTGGGAGTGGTTACTCGTGGACGGCCGCTGCGAGGACGGTCTCTGACATGTCTTGTCTGCTGATGACGCTGCCATAAGTTCCAAATGGTGTTTCGGTGGACATTCAGGCGATGAGCAACTTCCCTCTGCGAGGTTCCGGATTCAATCATCCCAATGGCCCTCCACCGATCATTTTCAGACAGTCTTGGCATTTAGAGGGTAGAGTTCCTGATCCGAAATGGCTGTGTTTTCGATAAGTGATGCTTCCGTCGTTCATCAGGCACAATGTGAACATTCCAAAAATTCTCCTCTTTTATTGCCATCCACAAGCATGATTTACGCACATTTTCACGTGCAAAGTCATTTTCTCGCATTTTCATGATTTCCATTTCAATGTTGTGTTTACGTGTACTGTTTCAGTCTGATATCACCATGTATGACAATTTCATAATTGCGTTATGAAAAATAATTAACAATATTGGTGTCACAGAAACTTTTGTTGCTGAGTATACTTTATGATTCGCTGAAATACACGAGGGGAAGGTGAAATCGACTATGGGATCAGTATTTTATATCTATTAAAAAAGGTTCCTGAAACTGCGTTTCTGATAGTAACAACAGATGAAGGCCTGAGCGAGTGAAGCAACACTGATAAATAGCACAACAGTTAATTTGACAAAAACAATGAATTGGTGCCCTCAGACCCAGCTTACTGTGACTGCTGTCCCGCCAGCCAAGACTCAGGGAGTGACAGACATGTTTGAGGAGGAGGATTTTAGTGCATCAGCCGGATTTCAAGATGACTGGAAAACCTGGAACAATCACCCACGCTTTAATAGCGCGTATCAATTTCCAATTATCTGGTGGTGATGAATGATGATCATTATGACTAATAATAATAATAATAATAAATATAGCTGAAAGCAGCAATGAAGGGGCCAAGCACAACAGGGTCATCATGTTCACAAACAATCAGAACAACCCCTGAACAAGACAACAGTCTGTCATTAATGTTTCAGTTGGCATGCTAACTCATGGTTAGCATGAGCATTGAAATCTATTCTGACCCACATACGTCTTTTACCCCAAACTTTTTGTTGACATATCTGCTTTCACCCTGGAGTCATGGGTGTTTTAATACATTTTTTTTTGCGTTTTCTGGTGTTGCGCCTCCATGTGGCCAAATGTCATGAAACTTGGTGGGTATCTAATATTTCCTCTGTCAATGAAGTTTACCAAGTTTGGCATCAATCCAATGAAGCTTTGCTGAGATATGACTCACTTCCTGTTTGGTGTCGCCATCCAAATACATTGGACGACTGTAGCCATATACTTCGCCGAGCAAAATTCTTTTAGTAACTTTTTGTCAGACCCCTCTTCAGATGATACTTGCCAAATTTGGTGGCGATTGGTTCAACGGACTAGGACTAGTTCGCAAAAGAAGATCTTTTAAAAAATTGAATATGGCAGACAATCCCATTTGATGATTTTTCTTAAAATGGCTCCATTTCACTCATTATGACTCAAGGATTCAGAAGAAGAAAAGATCGCAACTCTAGGGCAAACCCTTCAAAATGTATAAATAAAAATGTACTCTGGACTTTGGCCTGTTGGTAATGCTACAAGTAATGATAGCATGCACTGTGCTCTATAAGGGTGCCAAATTTCACCATGATGCACAAAGGTTTTGATGCACAAAATGGTCTGCCAAAGGAAACCATTGAAAAAATGATAGTACCAAGATGCCGACAAGCGAAATGGCAGACACTTAGGGTTCATAATACCCCTTTAGGGTTCTTTACTGTGATGATGCACAAGAAGTTTGGTTGAGATATCTCTTTTCTTCCTGGAGTAATGGGTATTTCAATACAATTTTGTGTGTTTTTCTGGGGTAGCGCCCCCATATGGTCAAATCGCATGAAACTTGGTGGGTACCAAGTACTTTCTCTGGCAATAAATTATGCTAAAGTTGGCATCAATCTAATGAAGCATTGCTGAAATATGGCTCACTCCCTGTTTGGTGTCTTCAACTTCCAAATTCATTGGACAAATGCAGCCATATACTTTGGCCAAGGAAAATTCCTTTGTCAGATCCCTCTCTCGATGATGCATGCCAAATTTGGTGGCGATGGGTTCAACGGTTTAGGACTAGTTCGCAAAAGTAGGTTTCTTGAAAAATTCAAAATGGCAGAAAATCCTATAAGGCGGACTTTAACGACAGTAGATGCATTCGACTTAGCATGACCCAAGGATTCACAGGAAAAAAAAGATCTAAACTCGAGGACAAACGGTTCAAAAGTTATAAGCAAAAATTTACTTGGAATTTGGCCTGTTGGTGGCGCTTCAGGAATGCATGGCTTGACCTCACATTTGGTGCCTGGATACCTTGGACTGTCTTCTATCAATGTGCCAAATTTCATCAAAATCCACCAAGGGGTTTTATTGGCTGCCATAGACTTCCATGGCACAAAGTATAATTCGGTCCGAGCCTGGCCGAAGCCGGCGAGGAACTATTAAAACCGCATCCTTCTGTTACTGCATAAAGCTATCACAGAATTCCACAATAAGAGCATAGTACCAGCAGTCAGCAGTGGTAGTCTGATGGTCTGGGGCTCCTTTGCGGCATCAGGATCTGGGTGTCTTGCAAAGATCAATTCAGCCATGAATTCAACTCTCCTTCAGAAGATCCAGAAGGAGAATGTCCAGCCATCAGTTTGTGAACTAAAGCTCAAGCGCAGTTGGGTTTTGGGGCAGGGCGATGATTTAAAGCAAGCAAGCAGGTCCACCTCTGAATGGCTCGAAAGAAACAAAACAAAGGGGTAGCCTAGTCAAAGTCCCGTCTCAAATCCACTAGAGATAAAGTAGCCAGACTTTAAACGGGCAATCAAATGCCCGAAAATCATACAATGCGGCTGCATTAAAACAATTATGCAAAGAAGAGGGGGCTAAAATTTCTCAGCGATATAACAGCGATATAAAAAAAAAAACCAAATTTCCAATTACTGCAAACGTCTGATTGCAGTTGTTGCTGCCAAGGACGGCATAACCAATTATAAGGCTTAGAGTGGCAATTACTTTTTCACATGGGTGATATAGGTTCTGAATAACTTGTTACCTTCAATAAATGAAATGATCACTTAAAAGCAGCATTTTCTTTTAATCACGTTGCCTTTAATATATAAAATTAGCTGGATGATCCGAGCAAGAAATTAGGAGAGGGCAAACACTGCTTCACAGCACTGTGCATACAGTCATATGTATTGGCATCATACTAAATTCAAAAAAATATTGTGAGATGATTTTACGGCCTTATTGCTTAGTCCAAGTATGATCACCCACACACACGTTCGCACAAATCTGCACACAACTTCAGAGTGCAAACTGATTCTGTGTGCGCCTTCCACAATCCACGACCACTGAACCGTGCATGCCAAAAGACCCAGAGACTGCCGCCAGCGCATATCGCGAAATTCAGCGCAAAGCAACTACACGGACTGCAGTAAGTATGACAGGAGCAGCTGAAAACCCAGCAACTGTGCAAATTACTGCTTCCCTAAATTAATAATTACCTGCGACATAAATGAGAAACAACAAAAACGTCACTTTCATCAACGCGGAGGGGAGGGCAATGGTGAGATTATTGTCTCCATCTCACTCCGCTTTATTCATGGCACTGCAGGGGCTTGCAAGTCTCTTGCGCCCGGGATACGTGCGCACTCTTTCAAGTGAAAATGAAGCGCACAATTCCACAGAGTATCAATCAGTGCGGCAGAGTTTTGAAGATGCATGAAAGAAGCTATGCCGATCAGCAGTTTTTCAAATTGAGAGGGTCAGCAAAAAAAAAAAAAGAAAAGAAAAGGCCTGGCTCCTCTCCTCCATTCGAGGGGTTCTGACAAACCTGTACCATCTGTTTGTTATTTAGATCATTTTATTTTTCACAAAAACAAACATTTGCTAGCTTACTCTTACCATCTCCATGGAGCTGTGGGATCCCAGAACAGAAAGATGGCAGCAAAAAAAATTATTCTGCTTCTTTGAAATTATTAAACAGGAGACACGTCGGTGGTTTACTTTTTTTTTTTTCCCTTGGAGTTTATTTGAGTTGAATGAGTCTCATTTTATATGTCAACAGAAACAATGCACAGGTTCTGCTTGTGACAAGAAAGCTAAATTAAATAAATAAGGGAAAATTCACTGAACCGCTAAGACAGAAATCTAAACAAATGCAGCATTAAACTGTTTTATTTCAAATCTGCCCAACAGAAGCAAAAACTATTTCTGGAGACAATCATTCTCCTGCAATGCATTTAGAGCCTTAGCAGCATTTACAAAGGAATGTGTAAATATAAAACAAATTAATTTTCATACAATCAGCAATTATTCTCCCCGTCCAGGTGGCCAACAATTACCGCTTGATATGATTGTTCTGAATTACTTCAAATGAATGTTTGGCTTTTATTCAGATTACTTGAGAGATCCTAGACTAACGCCGCTGTTGATTTCATGAGCAAATGCAAATAAGATTTCCTTGCAGTTTGCCAGTATGCTAAAGCTATAATACGTACCCTTACTAAAGATCTGGCCAGTTTTTCCAAGTCAGCTAATTTTTTAAAACAAAGAAACTATCCAACTAAAATCAGGTTTTTTTTTTCCAAGTTATCATATAAATATGTTTTTTTTTTCTAAAAGCAACAAGACATATCAGGAGCAAAAAAACATTGCCTCCACCTTGAAACCTCAATGACCAAATAACAGTCTCAGAAAAACTAATTCTGACCGACATGGTTTCCCACATCACCAGGAATTAGTCATGAAACAAATGAAAAATCTGCTCGGCCAAATAGCCACCTCAAGATTTTATGGGAAATCACTTGACATCAAGTTTGACTGGAGACACAGTAAGGACATACTTGACAAAATAAGCAGTGGCAATGGGTGGAAAAATAATTTTTCCTTTCAAATGGGATCGGATTTTTGGGGCCAAGCCTGTTAAACAAATTTTGCACTGCATGGAATATTAGCCGTAAGGAGAATTCTGAAAATCCCGTTTTTTGGCATTACCAGAGTCATGTTGCCAAGTCCATCTAAGCAACATTATCGTAAGGTCTACTACATCACAGGAACTAATCACGCCAACTTCATAAATGCAGCTTTGCTCAGTGCCATTGTGCCATAGAGCCAAACTTGGGGTACCAAAAGAGAAGCCAGGTGTACCTACAATATCTTTATCTTGCATGCTAATTTTCGCTGCTTTCAAAACTATGGCAGAGACATTCAGTTTTCGCTCTCGATTCAGGAGAAGTTGCAAAAGGAGGAACAGCGAGCTTACTTATTGCCCAAGGATCTGAAAATCATAGATAAATTGGTGCAGTTTCTTTGGGAAAATCAGAATTTCCCAGCTGACATTCCAGAGAAAACTTTGGTTTGCAATAGCCATTTCCCGGATCACCATTTTGAAAATTTTAATCAAAAACAGATGGGTTTCACCACAAAACTTATGTTGAACCTAGACACGGTTTGATCCATTCATAGTGGGGACACAGCACGTACGAGCTGATGCATTAGTCAACTGGTGAGTTTGTTTTCCCCGCGTCAAATTCATTGTCCAAAAAATCTGCAATGAGCCAACTAGGCAAATTTAGCCAACGTTAGCCTGCCAAGTTCAATAATGTCAAACGCTAAGTGGACATTTAATATGGCTTGGAGATGTTGAAAAAGAAAGTTATGATCAGGGTTACTCAAAACAGTTTCAACAGTCTGATAACATAACAATAGCCGCTGAATTAGATGACGGTTACATTCGGAACAAACATCCAGATGTTCATCTTCACTAGGTCTGCAACTTCTCAAGGCGGGTGACCAGGACAGAGGTTTATCAAACATCAGCAAAACATCATAGGCTAGCATTACATCCATTACCGTTAAATTTCTAAAGTAATAGTTAGTACTGTCCACAGAGCAAACATTTTGATGTGGCTACTTGTAGGGGTGGACTGGCCACCGCTCCATGACGTGCTTGGGCATTGTTAGCCGTTGGGTTGGTGGTAGTGCTCGTGGTGAGGGGGCAGATTTCTTGCCACAACAAATGAAACAGAGAGCCCCAGACACCACGTAGACCCAGGCCAAACAACACCTCAGCAACCTAGATGACTTAAAAATCCTGGAGATCAAGCATCCAGCAAGTTTACACTCAGACCATAACAAAGCACTCCAGCTCGAAGGCATCTCTACATACTGAATGAGGCGTCTTAGGGTCCAAGTGAAAACCTACAGTATTGCCGCTCTACAGGAACGAGGTTGGGCACGTTTGGGTTACAGACTGTAGCACCAGCCATGGCTGGAGCAAAGCCTCTTCCCGACCCCCAGCATCCGCCCCTCCTCATCCCTTTCCCCCTCCTCGCACTGATCCAAAAGGAAGCAGTACTGTCCACAGAGCAAACATTTTGATGCGGCTACTTGTAGACGACCCTGTTCAATTCGCTCTCCTCCTCTCTTTTTCAGAATCAGTTTCCATTTCAAACTTGTATGGCAATACACTCCAATATCGCGCCCTGGCCGTAGCATGACATACAGTAGCTATCAAAGCAGCAAACAAGCAGAAGTTTGCGTGTTTAGTGAGCAGATTTGACGTCTAGCAGGTAGCCCATGGACAGCACTGAATTTTAGGTAAGCGGTGGAGAGATGGGTGGTACATTTGATTAGAGGCATGGAATATTTGCATATTCATGCACCCACACACTGTAAATGAGGGCAAAGGTGTAGCGTTACATCTAAGCAATTTAAGGCATGAATGGATTCTTCATAAAAATTATCAAATACGTTACTTTGATGGGTAGTAATAAGTTTTTAAGGGTTTAATGAATGTCAGGAGGGGGTTTTTAGACATAAAATGTAATACGTTGATAGCATGTATTTTCACATCTGGGAAAAACAATGAAACAAACTCTAGGACCTGTTGTTGCACCCTGAATTGTTGCTGCTGCTGAGGTGGTTATGATCGACGTGGTGGTGGCTGTTGCAGTTCTCCTTCTGCTAGAGTTATTGTTACGCAGTTGCTATTAATATAATTCCAACACTAGACAAAAGATGCATGTCTACACAGTCTAGTTTTCTAAATTATAACAAAAAAAAAACCACCATTTCCTTATCGGCTTCATCTCGTTAGGATTGCGGGAGAGCACAATGCCAGACTGATTAAAAAAGTACATTTATAAAAAGTAATGCTAAGCGTGCATACAAAATGGCTCTCTTACCAAAGAGAGAGCATTATCTCATCAGTTTTTAAATTATTGACTCCCATTTATGCTGCCATAATATGAGTGATCAACTCCTCCAGCCATAAAATGCAATAACCCAGAGAATTGTTTTGTGAACAGAAGCAAATAACAATGCCCACACGTCATTATGTTTCCTGATATCCCATTATAACTGTCTCAGAAGGGGAAAAAGCAAAACACCGACGCTGTGCACAATGGGTTCATGCTGTGGTTACCATGTCAAACATGAAATGAGGGAAAGAGGAACCATTTTACCACACCGACACTGGCAATTTAAATGGAAATGACTACCCTCCCTAAACCTTTAAACAATAAAGCACATTTAAAGCACACGGAAAAATGAAGAAAGGACTCCCGTCCGTTTGGCTGAAAAACAGGATGAGAACACAAAGCCTCTCTAATTGCACTCAGAAATGGCTCTCTGAAATGCCCCGGCACAATGGAGCCCGTGTATGAGGTCCAATTGCGCCGTCTCCCATGTGGTTCTGTGACAGCTAACCTACTCACAGGAGGATCAAACTCAAATCAGCCCAGGCGGATCATCTCAGAAACATCACGTAAAATCAGCATTCATTACTTTCATATTTAAAAAAATGACTAAAATGACTCCAGCCCTTAACAAGATGGCCGAGTTGTTACAGAACACAGAGCTCAGGCAGACACATCGCAGAGAAAAAAATAAAATAAAACGCATTTAATTGCTGCTTCCAAGCAGCGGGATTAAGATGGCTGAATGTTAATATCTGGCTGATGAAAAATTCATTAGCCAAGAATAAAACAATTTATCCAAATTCCATGCAAGTGTGTTGTAATTAAAATGATGCCTTTCTGTTTTCATTAAGTGAGAGCGGTCTCTTCACATGACATAAAAAGGAACCAATTAAGATTGATGGGAAGTAGCGGGTAATCAGCCATCAGGGCTGATTTTTTTCCCCAATCGTCAAGCAGGAGCGCAGGTCCCAGTCACTGTGCGCGGGGAAGGATCCGGAAGCGGGAAATGGTGGCACGTTGCTACGTAGCGAGGGTGCCGTGGGTGGACTGGCCACCGCTCCATGACGTGCTTGGGCAGTGTTAGCCGTTGGGTTGGTGGTAGTGCTCGTGGTGAGGGGGCAGATTTCTTGCCACAACAAATGAAACAGAGAGCCCCAGACACCACGTAGACCCAGGCCAAACAACACCTCAGCAACCTAGATGACTTAAAAATCCTGGAGATCAAGCATCCAGCAAGTTTACACTCAGACCATAACAAAGCACTCCAGCTCGAAGGCATCTCTACATACTGAATGAGGAGTCTTAGGGTCCAAGTGAAAACCTACAGTATTGCCGCTCTACAGGAACGAGGTTGGGCACGTTTGGGTTACAGACTGTAGCACCAGCCATGGCTGGAGCAAAGCCTCTTCCCGACCCCCAGCATCCACCCCTCCTCATCCCTTTCCCCCTCCTCGCACTGATCCAAAAGGAAGCGGTTTGCCAAGGCAAATGTACAAGCTTCTGGAGCGGGTGGGGCTTTCATCCTCGTCAATCTGCGGGTGTGCTAAGATGCCTGGCACCTGACACGAAGAGAGGAGCCAGTCACAGCTCATTAGACAGCGTTCCTCTCTACCTGTTGCCACACATCCCCTGACCCAGTATAACTCCACTGTACGGGCGAATATGAGAGGCTCCACGTCCACTGAAGAAAAAAGACACAGGTCAGGGGGCGCAGACGCGGAGCAGCCGCGAGACGGTGCAGCAGCTGGAGCCTCCGCAGATGATTAGTCTATCGCTCAGGTAGCTTAATTAGATTAAAAACTCCATTAAACTTACAAATGTGCAAGCGCAAACATGCACGCTAACGCACACAACAACACACACTACTGCACTTCTTTATGAATGCCAGCAGGCATAAACTAACAGGTGCGAACATGCGCACAAATAAGCGTGTGAATGTACACAAAAACATGTAGTAATGTACACCAAAACGTGAGCGCATATACCCAGATGTGTGCACAATTACGCAAATCCTTGTGCAGAGATACGCAAATAAACACGCACACTTACAGAGATACAGTATGTGCGCACACACAAACCAATACGTGCACACGCACACAAATATGTGAGCACATGTACAACAATATCTGCACACCGATGCAAATACAAGCACAATTCAAGCAGCAAGCAGCAATGAACGGGCCCTCGCACCCTGGTGCAGGTTGGGGGTGGTGGTGAGATCCTGATGAGTGCAGGTGTCCATTCACAACCAGTGGATAGTGGCGGACTGGTTACAGAGGCTTCAAGGGCTGCTTTGTTGAAATTTTCTTGGGGGCGCTATGGAGTCATTTTGCTACGTCCACGTGCAGAGCTGTACAGCAGTAAAATCTATGCTAGGCTTTAAGCATATGCAAAATTTTGAGAATTTTCTAGCATGTTGCGGGCCGGAAAAATGCAGCTATTCATTAGGGGGCGCTGTAGAACCGGTGTGTTACGCCCAGGGTGAACTGGGATATCAAATTGATGAGCATCAAATTTTAAATTTTTGCCAGTTTTCAAGCATCACGTGACATACCCATAAGTGACAAATTAACGGGACATTACCAGTCCTGGGTGGTACTGGGGCCTCCACAAGCTGCCAGATGAGCTTCATCATGCCTTGGCATAAAATCCACAAGTGTAAAACTTTCCTGAAGTGACAGAGTAACTTTTTTCCTAAAAATATTCCCTCATTTGGTGTTTTAATGAAGGTTACTGAAAGCACTGTCAAAAAAAATGTTCCAAAATCTCCCATATGAGTTCAGTTGGTTTGAGGTCTGATGGCTGTCAAGGCTGAGACATGCTTAAGATCATTTTCTTGCTCATAAAATTGTTGTGCCCTGTGGGCCTCGGATCATTCATCCTGGAGGAGACCACTCCCATCATGGTCGAATGCTTCATTGTAGCATATTAAGGTGATCACATGGAATAACTCTTCATGCATTCTTCATAAAGCCCCTTTCACAATTGGGTTGCGAGCAGTTCACGACCACCTACAACACTAGGTGTCTAGCGGTCGGAACAGGTTGTGTCTGATTTTTGAACATGTTCAAAAATCAGACGCGACCGTATGCGAACAACATAGTGGCATTAGATCACACTGACAGTAGTGCGAGTGTTGTGCAATGTTGCAAAGTCTGATGCTAGGGATGTCTCGAGAAGAGTCTTGCGCTCGGTTGCGTTTGTGATGCGACTATGAAACTGTTGTTCGACAATTCGCATCAAATCTTGCAACGTTGTGCTACCATTGTAGGACCATTGTAAGACTGTATGAGATTCTAGTCACTCTACTAGTACGACTGCTTGTTGCATTTGTGAAAGTTTTTTGCGATCAATTGCGAGATACGCTTTTTTTGGTCAATCATGCGACCAAATTGTCGCAAGCAGTCACACCCCAATTGTGAAAGCTTAACACACACCAAAAAGAAAACTGTAACCATATACTGCACAACACTATCTTCAGAAACTTAAAATGAACAATCCAGAAGCCTGATGTAAACATCTTGAAAGGCACAGTGTAAACATAGACCCCAAATAAACAGGCCAGTCTGTAATTTTTTTCAACATGTTTCTCTGTCATAGTGCAAATCAGTGGATCGCTGATCAAACAAAACAATAACTAGAGGCACTTGTAGAGTGTAAACTTCTGCCAAGGCACCACAGTCCAAATCTTCATGAGTAGGAGCAAAGTTGAGTTATCACGTGTCATATGATTTAAAGATGGCTGCTGGAGCATCCATATTGTTTCACTGATCACGGTGTTAATCAATAGGGACCTTCCTTGATGTAATAGCAATGTACCCACAAAATTTCAGACAAATCTGTGCATTACATTTTGAGTTGCATTGTTCACAAACAGACACACAGACAGACAGACAGACAAACAGAGGCAAAAACATCTACATTGGCAGAGGTAATTAAAAGTATTGCGACTTGTCTGTTAGTCAAAAACTCAGGTCAAAAAAATCATTTTGATTTGAAAATAATGTTACATCCACTATAACGCGTGATGGATTGCTCAGGTACAAATTTCTGAGCTGCAGCTTAAGTGGTAGTTTCAAAAAAATGTTAAATATTGCATATTCTTCCTAACGCAGTTGAAGTGTGGAGAAAAAAAAAACTTATCTGAACAGCTAGTTCTGTATAATCGGCAACGATATCTACGTCTTTTGACTGCTCCTAAATATTCCAGCCACACAACGTTAATGTTAGCTATCCAAGCTTAATGACAACCAAGCAACAACACATTAGCTAACTTCGCTTGCTAGCTTGTAATGGATGGATGACATTAGCTAACGTACTAACAACTGTAATATCAATAGACGAGCTAGCTAACAAGTCTCCATTTGACATTTATTTTTATTTGACATTAAAATATGTATTGTATCGATATACATGATATAAAAAATATATAGCAAGTTCCATTCAGTGCAACTTGGCTGCTGAATATTCCCAAATTATATTAGTTGTTGACAACTGCTCTTTAGCACTGACTTATAGAAATACAAATCAGGTTTTCGTAGTGAGCTCCACAGCATAGTAAGTGGATCAAAGCACAATGTTCAAAACGCACCTAATTTAAAAACTAATTCCTCTTCCTTTACTTGTCATGGCATCCTTTCAGAGAGCAAACTCAGCTACCCATAAATAACGTCATAGCTAGTAAACAGGTGATATCGCGGACAATGTTAAATAAAGTAATCATGCCCCAACAGGGAAGGAGGAATAAAAAGTGCCGGCATGCGGAAATGCGCCAGTTCGGGCTAAGAATAAGGTAAATAGCAAAAGTCCTTTTGATTTTGCCGGAACTATCACTGGCTCATGTGGAGCTGGAGCCCAAGAGCGCATGCAGCCCATGGACAGTGATCATGAGAAACCATCTGATCAGCCAGAACCTTCCTTGCAGCAATGAGTGGCAGTAAAAGCTGATGAAGGAAGATAAATAAATTGCAGCTTTTGCGATTTGATCGTCACATATATCAAATCGCAATTTCATTTTGAAATTGACTAATCGTATAGGGCCTAGAATGCACATACACGATGATGAGTGCACAATTACACAAATATGTACATAAACATATCTGCACACAATTATGCATATTACATGCACACAAATACACAACTGGACACAAACACAAATACGAGCACACAATTTTGCAAATAAATGAGCATGCTTATCCAAATACGTGCACAGACATTCACAAATACATCTGCACACACACACACACACACACACACCAATTCCTGCACACTTAGAAAAGGACCTAGATACTACCGCTTCTTCACAGGCCAATTCAAGTTGCAGCTGTCACTCAAGACATATGAAGAGACAGACCTGAGAAGCACAGTGACTCAAAGCCATCAATGCATTTTCAAAGTTCATCCGAGCCCTTCTCTCAACAGCCAATTCTCAAATGTAAATAAGAGAGGAGGGGAATGAATTCACTTTCAGTTCCAATTACCTTCACCAGGAAAAGTCATTTCAGCAAGGAGTTCAACAGTGCAATTTAGCAAAAAAAAAAAAAAACTATGCATTGCTAGTATTCAGAGTACCGACTCAAATGTGTTCAGCTCATATGCTGATGTATTTAAACACATAAAAGTTAATCTATTCCTCCCTTTCGTGGCCCATCACAGCCACATAACCAACGTGCCAACGTGTAATGTGGCGGTGTTGTTACGCTGTAGCTTTAGTTCATAAAGTCTCTGCAACACATCGATCTCAACCAACAGCACAACGACCCTAGAAAACCAAGGTACAGTCACAGTAATGGGGTTACTCTCAAAACCATTAAAATGATTCATCGCCACACGGGGAGGTAAAGATCGGAAACAAAGTACACTAATAGCCAACGGCTGTTTGTAAAAAACAGGACCGAACCAAAATCCATCTAAAGCAGTAGCTCAAACAAGTCAGCACTCATATTTAATTTGAACGAGTCAACCTGTGGCGTTTTGTAAAAGTATTTATCATTCGTCATTATTAATAATAGAGTTTCAATTAATTCCTTGTTTCTCACAGAAAAAAAAAAACACAAGACTGGCACAGAACTGATAAACAAACGTCAGAGCACATTAGTCTTAAAAGAGGCAACCGCTTTGTCCATACAAACAGCAGGAAGAGTCGCTTATATCAATATAAAAGTATAAGGTTTTAAGTTTTTTTGTCTTTTATTGCAATGTAATTTGCACCCCAGAAAAAAACCGAGGTCACTATCCATGTATCATTCTACATTTCAAAACACAGGATATTATTGCCCAATTCCAGACTATAATTTTTTTTGTGCTTGGAGTGATAATAAGATACCAAACTTTCCAGCAAAGATAAATTATAGCTTGAAACACTATACTACCTCACATGAAACTTTTACATTTCGTAATTCACAAAGCCACAAATGAAAACCACACAACTTAAATTCAAGTTAAATTGTTTGAAAAGTACCAATAATTTCTAATTCAAATAAAAGACAGAGGGAAAACTTCATTAAAAATTTCATCAGCAATACCTCCATGCAGTAGACGCAATTAACTCAGAAAAATTCACAGGAAAAGAGGGATGAAAACTTTACAATTCGCTGCCTCTTTTCGGTCTTTGAGGATCATTAATAAATATAATTACATTGAACAAAGAGCACTGTGGGGTAACAACGGCTTCTGACAGAGAACCAATTGTTATTATTATGAACCGTTAATTACATTTAATGTATGAAAAAAAATAAAAATGTAATTTTCATATTCATGTCTTCTTTTCACAATGTTCCCATGCACAGCCCTATTCTTCTTTGTCCTATTCAGTCTATCTTAATACCAAAGGCAGAGTGTTCAATCTTTTTATGCATTGGCTTGGAGGGTTTTTCCACAAAGCGACATCTTAATTCCCCTCTCCAATAGAAATATCGCAATGTATAGTCCAGGAGGGCCATCGTTTCTTTTGGGGACAGATGAAAAAACCACACACTATTACATTGGTTATCAAATGCATGCAACCCCTTCACTTCATGCTCATCTTAACTGGATATTATGAGGAGAACGTGCAAGCTGGCTTGGAACCTCCCAGCATGGTGGTAGAACCATCACCTGCCCTCTGTTCCTGGGGCTCAAGATTCCTTGATCCTTGGGGGCTGTCTGATAATTAATGCACATCAGTATCCTTAAAAGTTGAGGATAAAGAGATGGCAAGAGAAATTCTTTCTCTGTAGACAACTACACACCATTCACTGATTACCTGATGCAAACACTGCTAACATATCATACAAAAAAAAAAAACACATAACAGTAATTGGTTTATGAATTATGGAATAAATTAGTTACACAGCTAGTTAAGAAATGCATAACTGTGGGGCAAAACACTCAACAGATTTTCCTGGATCTGCTAAAACAAAACTATAGGGAGATGAAAGGCGATATTGAAATGACATTTTTAGAATTTGATTGATTTGCTCCAAAAAAGGGAAAAAAATGTTACTGCATAATTGTAAGGGCAGAGGACATACTAAATTCTATTCATATTGTATGACTCAATCTCAAGGCAAATATAAAGATTGGATGGATGGGAATTCCAAAATCTCTCAAGACACTGTCGTGACGGGACAGGAGAGGTACTGGAGATGGCAAGGTGACGGGAGCGGGACCCCTCAAAGGGCCCTCCCTCACTTCAGTGAAAGGCATCTAAAGAAACAACTCTACAGTCCCACATTAGGCAGAGTTGTAGACAAGGATGTAGCCCAGAATATGAAAAAAAATTCCAAAAACACCTAATTTTCAAAGGGTAAATGATCATCAGTGACTGAAAAAAGGCACTGCTAAGGTTTCATCCCTCTTTTTTGTGAATTCTTTTGAGTTAATTGTGTCTGCCGCATACGGTTCTGTGAAAGAAATCTAAAAAGGTTTTCCTGAGTCTTTCATCTGAAATAAAAATCATTGGCATAAACTATTTAATATGCCTTCCAGTTGTGAGGTTGTCATTGGTGATTTTGTGAACTACTAAACATAAAACTTCTCAAATGAGCTTTCAGTTTCTGAAATAACAATTACTCTTGGAAACTTAATGCGACAGAGTTTCAGAACAATGATGTAATATGAAAGAGCATCAGAGGGCATACTCTTAAAATACCTTAACCTAAACACCAGGTCATTTAAGATGATTCATTATACCATTCTGAATCCTTTGTGGTGCAGATTCATACCTGTAACATGGCTACTGATACTGTCAGAAGGAAACAGCTGCAGTGCTTGTCAGCTGATGTGGGTCACATTTTCAGAAAAAAAAAGCACTTACAAAGATCGCACAACATAAGCACCAACTACTATATGGCTATGATTCACTCCATACAGCAACTTATTCCATTCCGCAGTATATTGACAAATATAGATTCCTTCCGAGTACACGAGCTCTCAGTGTCATTTGCAAAAGAAAATCCTGACATCAGGATCCAAATACATCAACTCCCAATATCAGTCAAGACATGGTACATAAAGCACGATCCGCCAGCAGAAACTCGCACTTGCATACCTCTAGTTTTGCATCAATTAAGCAACTTGCATAAGTCTAAATCTCATTTTATGTTGCATCTTGTCAGTCGGGAGATAAAAATAAGCAGAACACACTTATGCCTTTTTGAATCAATCTACCCATCCGCTAACCACTGGTGGGCAATCAAGAATGCGATTTCTAGCGAAATCCCGCAGCAAGTTGCTTTTGTTTTCCCAAAATGATTCAATTCATATTGTTTTGGCACAGGCACCTGAGGAGAAACAAGGCTGCCATATGTCTGGGGTTTTAAAAATTGATGCTGGGCTTTAGCAGGAGCACCTGAACCGAGACCAGGCGGGGCGGAACCGCTGCAAACTGCGAGGAGCCCAACCGCCTCCGCCGCTGCGATGCCAGCAGACCAGCAGTAACTCAATGAGCCGACAGGTCGCTGGCGAGCCACGCGTCTCAGCCACACATTTTAGTAGCCTGTAATTATTCCCAGGCTAACGGCTCAAATGCAGCCTTGTTGGAGAAGCACTAAAGCTGTCAGAACTGGTAGAAACAGGCCCACAAGCAAGGGCACATTGTTTATTTATTTATGCATTCATTCATTCGTCCGCCCCGTGTTGCATTGCCTAACGCTGCAGCGATTGTCTCCCTGGCGCCCCAGTAAATTATTAAGATCTGATTGCATAAGCGCGATCGATAAACGTCTGTCGATAACTGGTTCAGATAGTACATGCCTCCACGGCGTCCACAACTATGTCTGCGGAGTTAATCGCCAGGGGAAATAAAATGTAGTTAAAAGCTAATTGTCGCCTTTGATGTCGATACACGCCAGGCTTTGGAGCCGCACTCTTCTTCCGATGCAAACTTGGCAAATGTATTGATCCGCGGGAAAGTCAATCTGGATGTTGTGTGCAGATATTTCACACTTATTTTCTCCGTTAGATCTCAGACTACTCACAGCAGCGTACGACACTCCCTGTAGAACCCATTCAGACCAGGAAAGGTATTTAAATGGAATTACAAAGAGACACAGTAGTGTAGTCAGGCCAGAGAAAACCGCATTAGGTCAATTCCATGGCAACAGTGTGGCGTTTTCACCCTCCAAACAGCTCCGGGCCTCAGTCCTATACATCTGCTGCCGCCTAGTGGCCACTATAATCCCGCCCTTCCGACGCAAGCGTTTAAACTAATTCACAGACACCGCCAGGCTCTCAGGGAGCATGACAATGGTATTCTGCGCATTATAAAGCCCCCGCCATTTGCTTCGTGCAGAAAAGGAGAACAGACACATTTTCACAGAGGATGAGGTGGATAGAGTGTTGGTTTTGCTTGTTTTTTTGAGGCACAAGGTTATAGAAGGTGCTCAGTAATGCAGACTGCAGATGCGATTATAACTATAAAGCGTCATTTTCCTGGGCTGCAATGAGAACATAAAGCTCGATGTGAGGTTTCTGATTTGGCTTCAATCAAAGCCCAAATCATTGCAGTTCCCGCCTTGAGGTAACAGCTTATGAACTCATGATGAGGAAATAATGATCGCTCTCCTATGTGCGGAGGTGTGTACGACAGACATGAAATCTCAAGGCAGGCGAGATGCTATCGAAGAAGTGCAATACACATGATTAGAGGAGGATTACACTGACTGAGCAGATCCTCCCTTCAAAGCCGGCCTCCAGACAGTGTTCAGGTATAGCAGACGGATTACTGCATTGACAAGGTCTTCGACCCATGAAGAAATTAACTTTGCTTCACCCCAGCCATCATAACTTCCACCCAGTGCTCTCCCCCATAAGATGAGCGCATCACTATGGTTATTGCATCTTAATGAAATGCAAAATCCCCAGATGTTTCAAAAAACGCAGACAAAAATGTGATGCTACGCTTCTACTCAGAATCACGCTTCAGACAGGCATCTCTGAACTGTTAGCCAGATATTAGCAGATATTCCTAAGTACCATGTTCACACATTTAGGCAGAGCTGCCCATGCCTTGCCATGCTGGAATCAGATCATTACATACTTCAAAGGGAGAAAACTGTACATGACTGCACAGTCAAAAACAAAGCACAGACAGGGACATGACACTTCCATAGACGGAGTAGGATTGGCCTCAGAGATGCGTCATGAGATGTGACCAAAAATTAAATCGGACACGGGGCAAAAGAAAAAAAATTAATGGGCCGACTCTGTTGACATGTTCACAAGGGAGGAGAGCTGGGAAATGAGGTCTCTGTATCGCAAGTCCATACATCTCCTAAATCAAAAAGAATAAAGCATCTTTCAGCCGCGTAAAGCTACTGATGCGGGTACTGTAACTACACGGTGTAATGCATACCAAGCGCAGGGCCGTAAAAATGTGCTATAAAGTTTACTGCGCCTAATGTAGCCTCGAGGCCCGTCACGAGGAGAGCGAAGTGCTGCGGAGGGCGCGGAAATGACAGGGCGGCATCCGCAGTGCAGAGCCTCCGCGCTCCTGACTACGGTATCGGCCAGCCGTGCATATGCTGCAGCCCTGCCCTCGCCTTTTGCAGTTGGAAGGTAAGGACAGAGAGGGTGGACCCTGTTCCAGCCATAAAATAGTCTCTCCTCGTCTTGCCTTCAGCCTGTCTTTCCGTAACAGAAAAGGTGCAGCAATGTTCCATCGAAGTCTGTTCCATTCCTGACCCTCGCCGGAGTGTGAGAGAGTGACTCTGACCCGTCTGGTTATCGGAGGAATATAGCCAATCAGCAGCCTAGACTGCATCGCTATTTTCAAAACACATACCCCATCGTCCAATTGTCCCCTGACTCCACACTTCTGACTGAAATACAAGGAGGTAGTGGAAGAAAGGATAATGCATTTTTCAAGTATTGTGACATACCCCAGGTGCCCATCAGCATTTTTCACGAGCGCTGCAGCTAGTTCTTCCCTCTTTTTATCTCCTCCTTGGTGTATTGGGGCCCATTGTTCTGGCACTGACTGGATACAGGCTGCCCATCTACCCTTCTTGGGACCCCACACAGCAGCCAGGCTCACCAGCCTCCACTAACCAGGCTGGTTCCTCCATCCAAAAGGCAACATTTTAAACTCAAAAGTACCACAAGAACTGTTCCTAACACACTGCGACATACAGCGCAGAAAGGGACATGAGAAATGGTGGGAGGGCTGAATTCACATACGTTGTACAATTACAGCGAATAAGCCTCTAAGCTTCTGTCAGAGGACAATTGCCATGCTTTGCACTCCAACTGCTGGTTAATACTATGCACTGCAAAGGCAAGCAGCACAAAATCATTTACAATCCTGCTTAATTCAATACCCGGGGACCAAATTTAAATCCCGCTGCCCTCTTGCCACTCAGACACGCTTGCTGAAATTCAGACATCAGCTGCAATATAAATAATCCTTCGTAAAGCGTCTCCAAAATTGTATTAAAGGTGAATCAATCACGTCTCACTTGACATTTCTGAATTAGTGCTTGATGCAAGAGCATAGAAACTATGCAAAAAAGGCGCGTGTGCAGAAAAATAACTACTCCCATTTTAATAAAGCTATTCTGGAAAAGGACATGCATCATTATTATTATTGTTTTATTGTCAATCTATCCCTGAGCCTCCGCATCTTAAATGATTTCCCTCGACAAACATAAAAAGACCTTGTGATCTTGGGTCTAGGAGTGATATTCCTCAGTGCAAATCTGAGTTCATGAAAGACAGTGGCGCAGAGACACATACTTGAGAAAGGCAGCATTACCCACCCCCATTCCCCACCCCCCACCCAAGCCGAGGCGAGAAAAAAAGGCTCATAATAAATAATAATCACGCGTAGAGAGGAAAACAAATCCTTGCACTAATAATATTCAAACAGTGTATGAGCCCCCGGCCGTATTCTGACCTTGCAACGCCTCAGTCTTCAAAGGATAAACAACAATCGACAAGCGTCAGAATAGCCCAAACTTTCCCTAGCCAGGGCTACGTGCAACAGCCAGTGACAGTTCCCCACGACCCCGACGAAATAATCACTCGCAGCTAGCATATCTAAGAATGCAAACCATAGCCTTACAAAAACCAGCCTGTGTCATCTCTGACCTCGCTGGCAGTCCAACTCAGGACTGGGGCAGGCATCATGTATGCAAAGCCAGGATTAAGCCAGGATAAGCAAATCCTACATTGTTTTTGGAGATCAACTATCCTCACGTTTTCAAAACTAACAGACCTTACAAGGCAATTAACTGATCCTCAAGCTCTCGAGCTGCGGAGTAGGGTTTGCTTCGTTAAGACTGGAGCGAAAACCTATGAGACGGTAGATGAGCAGGAACATTGTTTGGCAGCGAAGACTGTTGTGCTGGTGCAATTTCAACATTTGTACAATAAACTAAGTAGGCAAGTCTGGATTGAAACAACTTTCAGCCATTTTATTCCTGGGAGGGTTCCAACATGAATTAATAACTCAAATGGAATAATAAATTGAATCTCTGCATTGTTCTGGTTCAGAGTACATTACTGTGGGTGTGAGCCAATCACAGAGAGCTCAAAAGGCCAAGAAGGGTCGAGTTGAAGTGTGATAACTGTATATTTTAGTTGGCTAATATTTCTAGAGACTGAAAGAAATTACAGAGGATAGTGAGGCGCAAAGGGGATAGTACAGCAAGCATTAACGCCTGCCATTGATAGTCTACAATGTGCAAGCAATGCAACACACAGGCCGGTGCGCAGATGTATTTTTTTTTAAATGCCTTAACACGTTGAAAATGCAAGCACACAGCTGAATAACTGAAGTAGGATGGGGCAAAAAAAGAAGTTTAATTTGCAAGTTACATTATCCTTATCCTTTATGGCTAGAAAAATCCCGCGAGCCTTGTATTATATAGTTCGCACAATATTAAAAGACTTCCTCGCGGTCTCACATTTGGGCCCTGAATTCAGCGTAACAGCCCCACAATGGATGGTAAACCCTGAAAAGCAATACTGCCCATTACTCAGTGGGGACATCAGCCGTAGAAATTAGCTATATAGTGATTCCTTCCTTGCGATTCCGGAAACCGACTAAGGTCAGTGAGAGTGAGCATTGTCATGGCGGTCTCGCCAACAAAGAAGATTCTATTTCTTAACGAGTCCTCCTGTTCACATCTAGCGGACATCCTAATTAAAGCTCAAATCTGTCAAACCCCGTAGCTCAATGTCACCAAGGAAACGGCAGACCCTTTCCATCCAATCCTCTTCCACTACCTGTTTTGAATGTGCCAAGGACACGCACCACGTCAAGTCCGCTCAGCTCTCAGAGGTAAACATTAACGGACTGTTTGAAAACAAAATGTCTTTTCAGACCGTGACTTTGGGAGGGAATAGGGGGGGTAGGGGCTGAGGCTACTATTTAAAATCAAGGCTAGGCACGGCAGCCTTGATTTCAACAGTAAATGTAAATGCAGTACACCTCCACACAGCCCTCACACTTCCTGCTCCGAGTTCAGGAGTGAAAGCAACTGCAAAAATAAAATAAAAAAACCGAGAGGAGGTGAAGAGGAATCTTAAGAGTAAATGTAGCCTGGAAACAAAGTCTTCAGCTATAACAAGTTAAAGCAAATGTCAAGGATATCCCTCACTCACCAGACAAAGCAACATCACTCTGCAGATAAAGCCAAAGAACAAGCTTGACCAGAAAAATCTATCAATCCCGAAATGAGGATTGTTCTTCATTCTACTACTCGTAAACTGAGCAATAAAGGAAAACGAGCCAAATAAACATTTTCCATTTGCTATGTGCCTAAGGACACGTTGGTATTTATCAGAGAAAAAATAAAAATGAGAGAAAAATACTGACGCAAATACTTTCCGCATATCACTTTTAGCCTACACTTATTTGAAGCTTAGCACTGACGGTCAGTGCTATGCAAAAAATGAATCCAAAGAGACTGTTCTCATGGAAAAACCCAAGACCAGTAGCGAACAGGTTGCTGCCTACAGCACCCCCACCACCCCAAAAAAATCACAATCCCAAGGGTGAAATTTACTGGAGACCAACTGCGTGAACCGTTGACCTGAAATAGCTCGGTTGCGACCTTCTCAAAGTGATTGAATGCGCAGTTTGGGTCGTTTCAAAATTATGCACAGTTAACAGGGAGTTTGTGAAGAACGGTGGGTAAAGGTTGGATCCGTCAGGGGAAAAAACACATCTCGCGGCTCATCATCTTTATTCCGGCCTCATTGATACAGGAGGTCAGCGCTGGAGGGCGAGGCAGGGCAGCACCATGTGGCCACATTCACTTTGACAGAGCTTTGTTTGATCTCAATAAACAGCACTAGAGGACTGCCGCTCCTCTGGGATGAGCTGCCGACCATTTAATATAACACCACTTTGAGAGGTCGCTCTTAAATACGTGTCCGGGTAATTGTTTAAGCGAAAAGGTCATGACTGATTCCCAGTGTGAGCAGTTTGAGGGGAAAAAAAATCCAGCCCCGTCCATTATTTCCTCTGACAAAAGCCCTGTTCGTTAAAATCACTGCAACGCCTTGAATATCACTGATCCCCTGGGTATGAGGTTTCTATGAAGTTCCTTCCCTCCGGCCTGCTCGCTTGTCGAATGTTACCATGGTGATAACTAACGTCACAAAGGAAGCCTTGCAAATGTACAACTTTGTCCAGGTTGGGAGAGAGTAACTGTCCTCTGCTTTGCCTGACATTCTGGCAAGCGTAATATACATCCAAAAACAAAAGCATTAAATTGAAACCATCAACATGCACCTTAATTTCCTGTTAATCTTTCACTGTTAACAAAGGTAATAGTCAAAAACATCTACTGGCTAGAGGCTGTAAATATAAACACGGAAATTCCATTACAGGTCACGTGTCGTAATCCAGCCAGCAGAAGGCGTACAGGGCGGGCAATGACAGGAGAGCTTCAGAGGCCTGTCGAATCAGGATGTATCTGCCTTTATTTATGTGCGAGGCCACTGCCTGGTGCAGCAGCATTGTGAGGGTCATCGACAGAGCTGGGGACAGAGTTCGGGGACATAACGGTGTACTACTGGGGCTTTGAAAATCCAGGAGGGCTGCAGAGGCTGCCAAATTCTACAACTGTTCTCAGCAAGCACTGCTGAAGGGTCAGCGCCCAGCAGGAGCCACAGAGGGACTCAGAGCCAGACAGGGACTGACCACACAGGCATTCCATCATATACAGAAATGAGACTGTGCTCACAGGCATTCCATCATATACAGAAATGAGACTGTGCTCACAGGCATTCCATTGTATACAGAGATGAGACTGTGCTTACAGGCATTCCATCATATACAGAGATGAGACTGTGCTCACAGGCATTCCATCATATACAGAGATGAGACTGTGCTTACAGGCATTCCATCATATACAGAGATGAGACTGTGCTCACAGGCATTCCATCATATACAGAGATGAGACTGTGCTCACAGGCATTCCATCATATACAGAGATGAGACTGCGCTCACAGGCATTCCATCATATACAGAGATGAGACTGTGCTCACAGGCACTGCCTCACATACAGAGATGAGACTGTGCTCACAGGCACTGCCTCACATACAGAGATGAGACTGTGCTCAGAGGCAATGCCTCACATACAGAGATGAGACTGTGCTCACAGGCATTGTCTCACTTACAGAGATGAGACTGTGCTCACAGGCATTGCCTCACATACAAGATGAAACTGTGCTCACAGGCACTGCCTCACATACAGAGATGAGACTGTGCTCACAGGCATTGCCTCACATACAGAGATGAGACTGTGCTCACAGACATTGCCTCACTTACAGAGATGAGACTGTGCTCACAGGCAATGCCTCACATACAGAGATGAGACTGTGCTCACAGACATTGCCTCACTTACAGAGATGAGACTGTGCTCACAGGCATTGACTCACATACAGAGATGAGACTGTGCTCACAGGCACTGCCTCACTTACAGAGATGAGACTGTGCTCACAGGCACTGCCTCACATACAGAGATGAGACTGTGCTCACAGGTATTGCCTCAGATACAGAGATGAGACTGTGCTCACAGGCATTGCCTCACATACAGAGATGAGACTGCTCTCAGGCATTGCCTCACATACAGAGATGAGACTGTGCTCACAGGCATTGCCTCACATACAGAGATGAGACTGTGCTCACAGGCTTTGCCTCACATACAGAAATGAGACTGTGCACACAGGCATTGCCTCACATACACAAATGAGACTGTGCTCACAGGCACTGCATCACATACAGAGATTAGACTGTGCACACAGGCACTGCCTCACATACAGAGATGAGACTGTGCTCACAGGCACTGCATCACATACAGAGATGAGACTGTGCTCACAGGCATTGCCTCACATACAGAGATGAGACTGTGCTCACAGGCATTGCCTCACATACAGAGATGAGACTGTGCTCACAGGCACTGCATCACATACAGAGATGAGACTGTGCTCACAGGCATTGCCTCACATACAGAGATGAGACTGTGCTCACAGGCACTGCATCACATACAGAGATGAGACTGTGCTCACAGGCATTGCCTCACATACAGAGATGAGACTGTGCTCACAGGCATTGCCTCACATACAGAGATGAGACTGTGCTCACAGGCACTGCATCACATACAGAGATGAGACTGTGCTCACAGGCATTGCCTCACATACAGAGATGAGACTGTGCTCACAGGCACTGCATCACATACAGAGATGAGACTGTGCTCACAGGCATTGCCTCACATACAGAGATGAGACTGTGCTCACAGGCATTGCCTCACATACAGAGATGAGACTGTGCTCACAGGCATTGCCTCACATACAGAGATGAGACTGTGCTCAGAGGCACTGTATCAAGAGCAGCGGAGTGCATCATCAGTGTGCTGTCGTCCCCCGCCGCCACCCGCCACACACACACACACACACACACACACACACACACACACACACACACACATAAACACACACAAACACACACACAGACACACACACACATATATACACACGCACACATACACACAAACCTCCAAATCGAAGCAAGGGAATATGACAGATACTTCATGCTTGAGGCGAAGGAATGAATGTTGTGGGCGCGCTTCCTTGCCCCCACCGCCCGCACCCACCTCTCGACCCTTGGCGAGCGCCGCAGGCTCCATTGAAGAAGCACTGGCGCAGTTTAAATGCCAAATCTTACCGAATTTCAAGCAGGGTCACCACAACCCCTGCCAACCCCTTCCCAGGCTGGCTATCCAGCTGAGAGATGGAAGGATGTTTTCCTCTTATTTCTTTTTAGAACTTCGTGATGAGAGCCTTGGAGATATCAACTCCTACCTTCACTCCTCAGGCCAGCACCACAGGGCAGCCGCAGGGGTCAGAGGTCAGGCTCCACTGGGTCATGAAAAGGGCAGAGTCGAGCCCTCCTGTGTACTTCGAGAAACTTTCACATCATGAGCTGTTTAGGAATGTGTTGTGTCATCATAAGCTCACTTCCAAATGCAAGCTTTGCTACCAAACAAACTCAGTCAGCTGACTCGCTCAAATTTTTCAGTCAGGAAAATAGCCTCGAAAGTAAAGTCATTCTGAATCCCGTGCAGTCTCTTTTCACACACAAAAGTTCATTTGCAGGCTTCTTACTATTAATTCATATCAGCAACTCATGAGGGTAAAACAATGAAAGTATAAATAAAGTGGATTTGATGATTCAAAGAGGATCGGTCCGCAGCATGGCCCTGGCCAAATTTGATCGGAAGCGACCCATTTTACTGCATCATCAGAAAGCCATGTCAGCTTTTTCCAATGCAATATGATGCCATTAAAAGTGACGGTTCGGACTTGCGAAAGTAATAACAGTATTTCACCAAAAATGAGTCGCCGATTCACGCGGGCAACAGGGCTCCACTTTGTGAGAAACTGCTCAAGCAGAACTGCAATTACCACATTACCGAGCAGGGAAATGGGGGACATCAGCGTCACTAGGACAATATGCGTTTATTAAGATAACGCGGGCCGTTTAAAAGCTTACGGAAGAACAAACAAAGTGACAATAACGACGAAGACAGCAGTGAGCGAGTTTCAAAAATCTCTGGAAGCGCTGTGTGAAGTGGGTCGAAGACGAGGGCGTCTTAATGTAACAGAAAACAAAAGCAAACCAGCTCACGGATCGTTCGGCTACAGAATTAAACTAGCCGAGTCGACCACGAGAAATGCGTTCAGCACCTTCCCAGTTGTTCTGTTGCGTTGTTGCCGTGTGACAGAGCGAAGGAGGAAAACCTATTTAAGTGCCCATATTCTCATAGTTCATTTTGAAGGAAAGATGAACACAATGACATCCATTTAGATGCAATACGTTAAAACAAACAGATTAGAGATAGCAGATTATGATTATTCGCATGCAAACCATTCCTCACTGATGGGGTTATAATATTTAAATGCTAATATGCAATTGCCAGTGATACATTTCAATGCAATGCAATTTAAATTAACAAAGGGCCCACAGTTCATATTTGGCTGCATAATTTAGATATTTCTCATTTGAAAGCATTCCCCATTTATGTGCAGACATTACACAGACAATTTATAACACATCCAAATTGCACCCTATTAGCAATATTAATGCAGAAAATAAAGAATAAAAAATAAAAACCCAACCATAAAAATGACCTCAGCCGTGGATTCAACAGCTAAATCAACTGCCTCTTTTCAAAGGGAAGGAGAACAGAGACACACAATAAAAAAAGCACGGCTCAAAGGCAAATAAATAATGGCTACTTACCGCGACTTTGCTCCCAGTTATCTGCATGCGGCCAGCGAAGAGGAGTTAATGTGCAAAAAGACACAAACGGCACAATCATTAGTAGGCCAGCGCTTCTCCTGTCTCCATTTTGTACAATGCTGAAGGTTTTGTTTTTCATGTTACACAGTATGCCGTCTGCTTCCAGAGTCGTGCTAAGAGCACAGATATAAGAACAGGACAAAAAAGTGTAGGAAGTATAAAAGTTCACACAGAGGATAATGTCTGTAATTTTGACAAAGACTGAAAGCCTGTGGCGAGAGACAGTTTCCTTCAATGACCTTACAGTGACTCATTCCTCAGCAGCTGAATTCACTACAAAGCTCCGAAGTCATTGTGTTTAACATCTTAACCTTTTCCATGCTGCCCACTGACTTCGCAGCTCAGGAGGCAGGATCCCATTTTACCAGAAACTGTTCACAATTTTCCAGAATTTTGGAGTGCATTCGTGTAATTTAAGTTGGCAACCAAGTGGGAAATTACAAATAAAATATTCTTATCTTCATTTTCTGGCATTTAATCAAAATAGATGATATACAGTAAACAGCATAATTATTTGGACAGTGACACACTTGTTGTTCGTGTTGTTTTGGTTCTGTAAAGATGCACTTCGAGATTGAATACAGTGGCAAAAAAGAAGGCGTTTTCATCCATTTTTGATGGACTATGTAGAAATTATAGAACTTTTTTATACGTATATAGACCCAATAGAAACTTTACATATCGAACCTTTTGAACATATTCAGGCATCAAAAATACTGGACAACGACTGCCTGAAATCTGTTATGCACAGACCTCACCAGAAACTGGGAATCTTCCCTGGTGATGCTCTGCCATCTTGTACTGTACTCACTCTTAGTTCCTGTTACGGGGACTTTTAACCCTCTATCTCAGCTTCTCTCCATCAAATGCATGTTCAATTGGATCGACTCAGCAAGTCAAGGATTGTCCACTTCTTGGCAGTTAAAAACTTGTTTCTCTAGCAGTATGTTCCAAGTCTTTGCCCCGTTGCATGATGAAGAGCTGTGCAATAACTTAGGAAGAATTTGGTTTTATAGGAGCAGATGCAATATTTCTGTACATTTCAGAATTCATTGTACTGCATCTATCTGCAGTCACATCATTGATGAAGACAAGTGTGACAGTTGGGACACAGGCCCGAGCCGTCAGATCCCCCGACCATATCCCCACCGTCAGATCCCCACCACCATATCCCCACCGTCAGATCCCCACCATCATATCCCCACCGTCAGATCCCTACCACCATATCCCCACCGTCAGATCCCCACCACCATATCCCCACCGTCAGATCCCCCACCATCATATCCCCACCGTCAGATCCCCGCCCTCAGATCCCCACCCTCAGATCCCCACCACCATATCCCCACCGTCAGATCCCTACCGTCAGATCCCCACCACCATATCCCCACCGTCAGATCCCCGCCACCATATCCCCACCGTCAGATCCCCACCATCATATCCCCACCGTCAGATCCCCACCATCATATCCCCACCGTCAGATCCCTACCGTCAGATCCCCCACCATCATATCCCCACCGTCAGATCCCCACCATCATATCCCCACCCTCAGATCCCCACCACCATTCTCAACAGATCAGGTGTTAGGCTTTGGACGATGAGCATTTTCTTCTTTTCTCTAGACTTTCCCCTTTCCATCACACTGGGACATATTGCCCTTTGTCTCATCTGTGCAGAGGTCTTTGTTCTGGGACTCTTGGCCTTTTATAGATGGTTTTTTGCTTGTATTTTCACCTTTTTGTTCTTCAGGCTCATCAGGAAGGCATCTTGCGGTAAACCTTGTAGAGCGTTTTTGATGTGCGGGGCCAGGGGATTTTCTTCGCCGTAACGACTATTCTTTGGTCGTCCGCTGCAGTGGTCTTCCTTGGTCTAATGTGTCCATTGACTAACCGACTCCCCCTGGAGTTTTGGGCATGCCAAGGGTTTGGGCAACATTCCTGATTGAGCTTCATTTTTGTGCTTTACTGTGGGTTGGCAACCCTCTCTTACATTAACACTGCTTTACTCAAGCTGTCTCCGCCCCGCAACAATATCTAAAGCCAATCTGAGGGATCGCGATTAAATTTCCAAATCTTGATGAAGGTGGCGCTACAATATTTACATTGTGATGCACACTTCCAATTTCAGCCAAAGAGTAAAGTCAATGGTTTCAGAGCGAAACTCATTTTCCCTTCGCATGTTCAAGCTACAGACAACACACGAAACTTGCTATTCTGGATTTATTATAGTATTTCTTTCTGGAGATACAGTTTATCCTATATATTCCAGTGAAGCAAATAAGGTAGTGATCTATCATACGCTGACCAGTCGTTATGTTGCTAACAGTAAGTTGCTGTGTTTAACAGAAGTGCATTCTGACATGGAGAACTGACCTCCTTCGACCCCCACAGCATCAGCCAATCGCACACAAGGATTTGGAAAGAACAGTAGTGCCACTGGAGAAAACTCCGGAAATTTTATTGTTATCCCTCAAAATACAAAGCATAGAATCATCATAAAACATCATCAGCTTTCTTCTGAATTCACGAATGAGACAAATGAGTACACCTGACCGACGAAACACATCTGTGCAGCCAATTCAATAAACGTTTGTACAACCTTAAAATGGGGGAACGAGACCTTGAAAAAAAGGTGTTGTTCTTTCTACACTGTCCATTCAATATGCTATAAGCACAATAGTTTGTTTCCTTTAAAAATCCACCTGCAGGAGTATAGAACCAAAATTGAAAGGAGAGCTCATGTAAACTCAAAATACGCCCATCATTAGGATCTTTGTCCATAAAAAAAAAATGAAGCGACTGCGGCATCTTTCGAAGCCAAAGGCTGGAGAGATATTCCATGTTAAGGTGTGTAATATGGAAAGTATGGTGGGAGGCAATTAATTGAGCGTAATGACATAATAAAATAACAAACGTAATGCATAATGTGCCCTTGGGATGAAGAGAATGGGATTGCATAAGGGCTCAATTAACTTGAACGTTTGAAGACTTCACTGTTTATTTTCACATACTTACTGAAAAAATTATCAAAAATTAAATTAACTCATAGTTCTCATGATTACCTTATTGTAAAGTGTTTTTCTTATAAACAGAAAACCCATTTGAGAGCGACACAATAATGTAATTCATTTTAAGCCACATTCTGCTAGTCCATTTCAGCGGTCTACACCACTGCTTGTCCATCTATAAACGCTTCAAACTCCACTGATGTTTTCAGGGTATATTCTACGATAATAGATAACATTTAAATTAACCTTTATTATGAAAGAATCCATGAAGAACTCTACTGCAAGCTGCATGTATACAGCTGTGATAAGAAGGGGGAATAGCTACTGGTAAAAATATTGCAGCACGCTAAATTTGAGGTTCAAGTGAACCTGAACCCCAAATAGTCTGACACCCGGCACACCCGTTTGGGAGTACGGGCACAGGGCTAAAATGAAATACCAAGGTATTTAATGTCCTCAAGATGTTGTATGCAAAGCTTCATGAAATTAGATCAATAATTGTGACTGGTAGAGGTTACAAGTCACTCAATCAGGTGCCAATGAGCGAAGGAATGTCAAAGGTCACAAAACAGCCATTTTTCAGAAATCATCAAAACCCTTCATTTTTAAGTAAAGACATGTAGACACTACTAACATACCAGGTTTTAGCTCTTTATCTTTATTAGGAAAGTCGAAAATGGAAACTTCAGTTTATCACTATGGCCACCATGCCACACCCACCTCTGGAGGCGGGGGGCTTAAATGCAATCCAAAATTACTTTAACACAGATATTACATAGCATGTTTTGTCAAAGCTAATTAATATTTGAAAACACTAGAGGTTAGGCGTCACATTGTTTACAGGTGACAGACAACAACAACAGAGTTTACGCTGCCTTAATAACTCAAGCAGCTCAACAATCAGTTGAGTTAAAAATGTACGTATGTTTTTACCCACAGGGAGTGATGATCATTTTCAAGGTTGATATTGCAAAGGGAAATGACACTCGGTAAAAACATCTCGGAGTTCTCAAAAACTCACCTGCGCACCTTCACCCATAAACGATAATGCAAATTTAATTTGGAAACAATTCACAAAGTACTTTTAGACAAGTTGCATTTACAAAAAAATTTCATGGATGGACATTGCCGCACCATAAAATGCCCATCATTAATGATGCTGGGCGCATGTATAAAAATGTGTCATTGTCCAAGGAAACTATGCTGCTCACTGCAAATATATAGTGTCACATACATTTTTAAATATGTTTAAATGTCTTAAACCTTCCTCCAGGTCTTCGGGTTTGCACCAGTGTAGTCAGTCGTAAGTTTTTGGAGACAGTTCGGTGAAAGAAAGTGCCAAAAAAAAGAAGACGAGTTCATGGAACCAACTGCTGTTTCAGTGCATACCGAGATATTCCTCAGGAAATTCAATTGTTTTGAGCTGATCGATATGTACTGAATTAACCCTAAATGACCCCTTATCCACACTCAGCCAACAAGCTGAGAAGCCCTCAAAAGACCAAAATCAATCCGCTGTCAGCTGCGGTTTATTTCACCTGTCAGATTTGCTCGCCGCAGCCCTTTGGACAATGCAGTCAGTGTGATTTTGTGCATTAACCTCATTACCTGTCCAGAGCATTTGTCTGAGAATCTGTGGGCATTTTTCTATTAGAAAAACAAAGCTGGGAGGGGTAGGGCTCAAAGAAATGATCTTATGATGATACTAAGTAAATGTGAGCGAGATGCTCTTCAATTATACTGACAAAGTCACAACCTATAAACAGACTGCTCACAGCGAGTCGGAAAGGCCTGGCAAGAAAGGTTACTCTTTTTTTTTTTTTTTTTGGCTTTTCACCTTCACTGCTCTGTCTTGCTCTGAAAATCTGAAATCATAAAGTCTTACCGTCATGCTGTCACAAGGCTGATCTGTAGAGAGTTTTTGGCGAAAAGAGTCATACAAATAAAATGTAATCGAAGGACGTTATTGTTGTGTTCCAATAAGTGCTGCATACTCACCACACAAATTCTTAAATGTCAATTCAATTTGGGTCTGGAGGGCCCGCAGGATTCACAGTTACCCATACGCACACAGACAGAGCTGAATTAACAAGGAGCATGATACCCTCGCACGGTTATATCTTGAGCTCAGTAGCTTTCAACGTGCTCCCACTTTTGCCTGAGAGTGAGTCACAGAAGTTCTGAAGTGTTTTATTAAAATATGGCAAATTATGCAGATATTTGAAATCTTAATCAAAAGTACAGACATTATCATGAAAAAAACAGCTATCAAGAAGGGTTCTGGGAGGGAAACGCAGTCACTGTGATACCAACAGTAAATAAATCACACAAAGACACAGTCTGTTTTTGTCCCCTGACATGATCACATCTGTCAGTCCGCCCAAAGCATAGAGAATATCAACTGACTTCGTGTGCAGTCCTACGATACAATAATTGGTCTCTGAAGTACCCAACTAGCAAATATTGAGAAATACCATTTTCCCCCCAATTGTATAATTGTTTTATGACTCTTCATCGTTACAATCTCGTTGAGATAACATTTACAATGTATCGCTTCTAATTGCATGTGAATCCGCCACCATCTCAAAGCCAATTGTAAATTGTAGTGAACTAAAAGGTGGTGAGGTAAGACTTCTCTGAAATGAAGCTGTCAATCTCAATGAAGGCCCTACACTGCATTCTCACATGTACCTGACTCAATCAGGAAGAATCGCAATCCAGTGCCTGCAGTGGATAACATGCAGGAGGTTGCCAGGTATCATAGCAACATATGCCTTTGAGTTGATTGCACAGAAACACTGCAGATTCCCCCGAAGAGCCCTTCCTGTTACACTCTGCACTGTCCCTTTGAGCAATGAACATTTGAATTATACAGGAAAATAATCTGTCACTTGGAATTAAGAAGTTAGTGGCATTTTTCTGTCATTATGTGAGTGGGAAATAAAGGCATTAGCGAGAGTGGCATGCACTGGCGCATTTCATCACACCCGTACACATTTTTCCGAGAGAAAGCGATGCTGGCATGCAGTGTTAGCGGTCAAGGACATTCACAAGGCAGCAAAGAGACGTTTACTTTTGTTGCACACAGCTCATTTTCCAATGAACCTGAGCCAAAGCAATATACGACTCCTAATAATAGACATTACAGTTCGCACTAGGGTCAAGAGTTGAAGGCCACTTGTATGGTAAAGCTGGGGAAATGAATACTTGGACAAGACATGGAAAAAAATCACATTGTTTAAATTCACTTCACATCAGTTTCTATTTTCTATAGGCAAAAAGATTCACCGAAAATGATGCTGATGGACGTAATGTAAAAAGACAAGCAGGTGAACGGGGTATATAGTGGGAGGGCCAAACTAAAATAATCTTGTGGGAAAAGATGGTGATATAAGATGGTGATACCGGATGCATTCTTTCTTAAAACTTTATTATGCGTCAAGTGCGGCTATGAGAGACACTGAGGAGGAAGGGCCGTCGTATGTCAACATGTCTGTTACGGCTGGGCAAAATGGAGAAACAAATATCCCTACTTTTTTGACCAAATGCCTCAATATTAATATTGCAGCAATACTGCATGGCGCTTTCGCTAAATATTTACTCTACGCATTTCTGACAGACAGTCGTGAGGATATGATGACTGAGCGCAGGCCACAGCTGCACCAATTAAGAGCAGACAACTGAACCCCTTTACTGTTATGCAGCCATCAAAACCCGAAAAGACAACAGTAAGTCATATCACAATATTGTGATATCCATAATCCTAGACGACACATCACAATATTGAAATAATATTGATGTATTGTCCAGCCCTAACGCCAATGTCCACGGATGCGCATCTGCCTCTGAATTTGCCCGAACCCCGGCTGCGGAGGCACAGAAGCTGGAGACTGGCAGATAATGTGGATTTGTGTTCTTCATAATATTTGCGCAACAAACCTCAGTCTCTGGGTGCAATCTGTGCAGGTCTGTGCATATGGCATTAGGTGAAGATTAAAGGGGATAAAGGGCCTCCGAGTTTTACTTAGCGGGACTCGGTTCGCGAGGGTAGGCGATTGGTGAAGTTCACAGGCTCCCCCGCCCTCTTCCTCCCCTGTAGGCTGAGAAACTCTGGCCCAATCAGACTCAGAGCCACGCCAAGCTCCGCCTCTGAGTGTCTAACGCCGTGAGGAGGCTCGTTCCACGCTGGGAAGGTAAGCCCTGCGACTGGGAGCTAGCTACATTGTTCATAGTCGCAGTGTCGCCAACTATGGCTAGAAGTCAATGTTGGCCCAGCCTCACCAGGGGATGACGGGGGGCGAGCTGGCGTACTCAATCACTCCCATCCAGTCACTCCAGAGTTCACTACTGGTGAGACAAAGCATGAGCGAATTCATCAATTCAGAATCCGTGGACCTCAATATCCTCCTCCGACAACATGAGCTGCATACACGCAACGGTGCTCTGCCAACCTGAAGACTAGCGAGATCGGGCATCATGTGGACCTGAGGAATATCAGGCTGCTCGGCCTTCTGCGCGCCAGCTCGAACCTCGAGTTTGGGTTGAGGGGAAAATAAATAACTAATTCGGGGGAAAATATTTTTTTAAATAAACAGTGTGTCCACATAGGTGAATTGCCGTGGCTCTGCCCACAAAAGCACACTGCATAGTGAACGAAAAAAAAACAGGGAAGGGAATAAGAGCGAGAGAGTGTGCACGTTAGACCGTTTCCCAGAAGAAAAAAAAAACAGGAGCACAATTTTGGCAGCAACCAGACACACAAAAGAATAAGCACAATAGTCAGTCCAAATAACAGCAATTATCTTGAGAAAGAAAGAAGCACAAGTAAAAATGGAATTTGAAAAAAAAAAATAAGGGGTGGTTTTGCAATTTATTAGTTGGCGAGGTCCCCGCAGCACACCGGAAGGTTCCAGAGAGTCCCACACACCTTATACCTCAGGACACTTTCATCTGCCCCCCCCCCCCCGAAACCACATACACGGTTTTGTCACGACTGGCAACCGGATGGTTAGCAACTGTTGCCAGCGTCTTGCGTATGCACCGCACTCAACTCCTAGCAGGGCTCTGCACGAGGTGTGGGAGGAACTGGTCATTGGCCAATCAGACAGGGGAGGGGGGGGCACACAAGGATCTGTGCTCTTTCCAAACCAGCAGAATACACTGAAGCAGCGAAGGATACCTTAAGCAATGCCTTAAATTTAAGATCATACTTCCTACGCTATTAAGGCCTAGCACATCAACGCAATTTTTGCGTTATTGTTTGCATCTCAAACAAAAATATCACAAAGCCTGAGGGAGCGCAAGGTCCCGTTCATTACGCCCAGCACTCTGAGCATTAAAGACAAGCTCTTCCCCTGAGGAGCTACATTAGGCTCGCTGCTCCTAAATTATCCTTATGGCTACTACTGCTGGCGAAGGAGTGACTGAGGGGGCCCTCACCGGCATTTAAAGCAATGCAGAAATGAAAAACCATACCTGAGGATAACCAGCGCATCTAATTTGAGTACACCGAAATATAATTTAAAATACCACACGAATTATAATTGGCACTGTGAAGAACACAGTTCTCGTCGTGTTAAATTGATCGTTGTGATTAGCATCGCTTTCGTTACCACAATAAATGAAATTGCTAACAATGATGATGATCGCGGAGGACAGCCGTGTCTAAACGGCCCAGACAAAAATAATTTCTCTCTCTCCCTCTCTCTCTCCTCTCTCTCCCTCTCTCTCCTCTCTCTCCCTCTCTCTCCTCTCTCTCCCTCTCTCCCTCTCTCTCCCTCTCTCTCCTCTCTCTCCTCTCTCTCTCCTCTCTCGGTGGGGCTCCAAAATGAATAACTTTCATGTCTCTACACACTCATTTCACAAAATGGAAAATAAAAACTCACCCCTGAAATCAAGGGACTTATGATTTGTCAAAACGAAAGAAAAAAAGAAAGAATCACATTTAAGGATTGTGGAGTGGAGTGGGGCGCGTATCAAGTTCGAATCAGCAGAGTCAATCAGGGAATAAGGCATTTCTGAGTGCGCTGTAACAAAAGTGGCTTGATAAGGAACAAGGAGTGGCAAAGTAAAGTACGAAAAGATTGGCGGCACTCGAGAGATTTGAGCTGCGCAGGAAAGCATGAAGCAGATCAGGTTAAGCTCATTATTCCAGAACTGTCCGGGAAAATCTTGGCAAATTTCAAGCGTTTCATCCTGCTCCCCCGACCCCACAGGCAATCTCTCACTTACGGATTTGGCGGTGGCGGAGATGTACTGGACCACCATCTCGCGTTTGGTGCTCAGGTCCTTCTCGCGAAGAGGTGCTTTCCGCTCCTCGTTCAGGTTCATGTCCTCCTGCAGAGCGCAAGAGCAGTTTGTGAGGGGAACGACCATTTTAACCTGCTCTCCATTAGACAGAACGGTGCAGTGGGTACACTGTGAAAGCATAAGGGCTCAGGCACACATGCACTCAAATGCAGGCTGTTATGCACACACGTACGTACGTATGTACACACGCACACGTGCACGCACAGACCGTGACCAAGGTCAACACCCGAGTAGCACAACAGACAGTGCAGGATCAGAAACTGCATTAACCAGAACATGCCAGATTAATTTGTAATTAAGCTCCATGTAAATTTGACCAAATTATTTTAATCTCACAACGCCCTGCATTGATCACCCAGTTCAGAAACATGGAGCGTATCAGCAGGTGTTCTAAGGGCAGAGACTGGGTGCGTGCCTTTCACCTGCAGGGCGAAAGGACAGTGCACGTTGGGCGCGCTCAATTGAAATGGAAGGCCTGTGTTTACCGGGCTCACGCTCAGACAAAGGCTTGAAGAAAAACACTCCCGCAATGTCTCTCTCAGCCTTCGCTAGTGTGTGCCGTGGGCTCATGCTGCCCTCTAGTGAGAAAAAGTGGAATAACGCTTTCTTTTGTTCATGAGGAGAAATTTCACTGTCCTTTTGTAATGTCCAACAATAACACATGCGTTCTCTGAGCCGGAAAAAATATTTTCTTGCTGATATTACAATTGAACCTCAATGCTTGTTTATTAAAGCTGTGAAAATCAAGAGGGCAATTGAAATGAGCAGCCTTGCTCGCACCTGGAAGAAATCAGTCGATAAGGTATTACAATGAATGAAGACACTGCCACGCACTTCATTGCAAAAAAGCAACAATATTAATATTCCGCAGGCGCCATTTCAGCGGCAAGAAATTGACGACAGCGGTCTGACAAACAAAACGGCAACAGTTCAAATGCACCTTTCCTGAACGGACAGATTATGGTCTGATTAATCGTTGAACTCTGATAACTGACTTGGCTAATTGTCATTCAGCAAACGAGCGTGCAGCTGCGTTGAGCACCGGGCCTGCAGGGCACTCATCAAGAAAAGCCAGAATAAAAAACCCCATTCGCATTCTGTTAAAAATGATTTATGATCCATTATTAATTGCCTCCTCACTGGTTTGAATAGCGCAATCCCACGATGCCCTGGCTGTCGGCTGTAGTTAAAAACCCTCTCTCAGGCACGCAAACGTATGAATTGAGGAAAATCTCTGAAGGGCTGAAGTGTTAGTTGGATTCTGATGAAAAAAGGAACTGCCTAATTTATCAGTCCATTAATGTGACACAGCAATTCCAAGTCACTACTTTCAGCAATCGGAGGACGAGTTAGCGGCACACTGCGACTCTGGGTGAGGGTAGTAGACCGAAGCCAACTGGCTAAATCTCAAAAAAGAAAGAAAAAAAAGGCGAAACCACAAAAGGCACTGTAGTACTAAGGTGATTTATTGCGTTTGGTCCCAGTGGGAAAAAGTGACAGTACTGACAGTGAGGAGAATGTGGTAACAAACAAAGACCTGGCAAAGCACAAATACACAAGAATGTTCCAGCACAGAAATCAAGCCACTAGTTTCACCATCCAAAAAACCTCACTCACATCTTCCTACTCCATAACGGTCACTTCCCTTTGACAGCCTACGCCTCTCCAAAAGCACAAACCATTTTCAACACAAGAGGTTATCTCCTCATATATCCACAACTGCAGAATCCATAATCCTCGACAATGCATAACATATTTTACCTTTGGAACATCTGAAATTATACACTACATCCAAAATATAACCACACAGACATTTCCTCATGGAAACACATTTAATTTCTAATAATTTTCCCTAATTAGGGACTGGCGCATACGCTGACGCAAAACAGACATTCAGCCCAACATGTTTCCTCAATTTGCTCCAACATTTCAATGGTCATAGAAGAGAGTGTGGTGTAATGATGGAAAATTTAAATGATGTCAGCAGTGTGAGAGGCTCATTTACTGAAGAGGGACTGAGTGACATCAATTAACATTTGGCGGGCTAGATCAGTACCATGTCAAAAATTTCAGGCCAATATGTCTGCAACCAAACGACCTCCCAGAGAAGAATGTCCTAATTCCACCCTTGCCCAATATGTGCCCATGCCAGGTTATGTTTGCATTTGCCATCTCTGTAAGAGGTGTGCGGAATTAGGACTGGGCAGATTTACGGCACTCCACAGAACTGAACTGACCGAGTATCCATGCGCACTTAAGATGACAAAATGGCACTGAAACTTCATATTTTCAGCCTTTGTTTCACAGAGTGAAAAAATGAAAAAAGCATTAAATGTTGGAAAGTACAAGAGATTACAACCATTATTTCAGTCCATATACCTTCTGTGCCCAATTTGGGAACCAATTTGCTTCTTTCTTACATTGGAATCATTTCAGCAGCGATGGTGTTTAATGGTTTTTTTTTTTTTTAGGCATTATCCATTGACCCCATTACCGGAAGAATTCACGCAGGTGCGAATGCAATCTTGGCTGTGAAATTTCCCATAAAATGTGAACTCCGCAGAAGCCAATTTTGATCCGATGAACAATGCAAAAGCTGGAAGTAGAATCTGTTTCGACACATTATTTTTTTTTTACATTTATTTTTGCAGAGATCTTTATTTATGCAGAGCATTATTCAGTTCATAATCGGCATCCCTGTTGCATTGAAGGATTTGCAAAATAACGATAAAAAATGTCTCCTTTACGTATACAATGAAACGACAAACAAACCGGCAATAATAAAAGGCTCAGGGTTTGGGCTCCTCTGCATCTTTCACTTCCTGAAGTCAGTCATGGAGATTTGAAGATTTGTCAGCAGCAGGAAAGAAGAAAAATAAAGCACAATAATAAAATGTAAAATAAATAATGTGCCCAATATAATTTCCCCTAACACATTAATGTGTTGCAAAGAGAAACGGCTCACAATCTGTCGGAAATCTCTGAGCTGCCCAAGTTTGAGTAATTTATTGTGAATTTTCCAAGAGAAAGTGGTTTCAGTCTTTTGCCTGGGCACTGATGCATATGCTGGCGAAAATGCAATAGGAACCTTACTTTATGAGGAGCTCTGATAACTACATATGTTAATAGTGATGGTCTTCTCGTCCCAGCGAACACTCTGGGAATAGCTCCAGGGCAGAAGAGGGCTTCATTACTGGCTTCAGAGTAGTGGAAGTGCCGAACTCTCGAGGAAGAAGACCAAAAACTAAAGCCACAGAGAGAATGCGCGCTCTCCAGCCCGAGTGCTGGGCTGAGAGATGAGTCATTCTGTGCTTCGCTGGCCGAGTTATTTGGTGCACCGTGCTGATATTTCTCACAATGTGCTTTGTGGCGGTGCACCAGGCAGGTGGTATTTAATTACAGTACAGTAATGGCAGTGGTGTTCGGCCTGTGTGGGGGTAAGGTATGCTCTGGAGAGAGGCGCGTCCTCGACAGCGCGGGCAGCGATCGACGGACGCATGCTGATGATATCCTACCATCTTCCTGCAACTGCCCTGGATGGAACGCAATTAATCTCTTAACATGAATCAGGATGGCAAAGGGAAAAAAACAAAATAATAAACCATAAAATACCTACACATTGGGTGCACAGAGAAATGCATTTTGCAAATTATCAGCATCTGCGCTGTGTTGCACATGCTAACTACAGCTCCGAAATCACCTGTTATTGAAGTAGTCTTTCCCATTTTATATAATAAAAGTGTTTGCATCATTGTTTTTAAATTAGCACCATTACCTTACAGCAAGAAGGTAAGTGGGGCCTTTCAGTGGAGTGTGTAGGTTCTCCCCGTCTACATGTGGGTTTCATCGGAGCACTGCAAGCTCCTCCCACAGTCCAGGGCCCAATGCATGCCAGGCTAATTGGAGACTCTCACATTGTAGATCAGTATGTGTGTGTGTGTGTGTGTGTGTGTGTGTGTGTGTGTGCGCGTGTATGTACGTTGGTGCGTGCGTGTGTAATCCCTGCAATCATTGGCAGACTGCCCGTGGTGCTCACCTACATCTCGCCCATTTTAAACCAGGATTATCACCAGCGCTCCTCCTCAGTCGGATGGGGGTACAGCCAGAGATTTTTCATCAAAGCTCCACTGTGATATTGAGTCACTGCTTTGCAAATTTTAAGGATTCAGGATATTAGTTTTACCATGATATCCCCCTCGATGAATTTTCCACAGACTGCTGTATTTCCCGCCGGTGTGTCTTTGAAGATGGACACACTTCACAAACTTTACGATCCAGGCGATCACGGAGCAGCTCAGAGGGGTTTAAATCAGGTGATTGAGCTGGCTACATATTTTGTCATTTTCTTTCCTGAAAGTCCCTGCAGAGTTTAGATTTATGGTTTTGGTCATCGTCTAGCTGTAAAGCAAAGTTTCTTCCGTTTAATATCTGTAAAGATGACGAGTGAGTCTTTTGAGTGGTAGCACGACCATGTGCTTGGGTGAATGCGCTTCCGTGCAGCGCTGTTGTCATGTGACCAGCGTCACAGCTCCTGTAGTCTCGGCTTTGTACTCCAGCGAAATGGATTTTCATTGCTAAGTGAACTCAAGACCTTAGATACTTCAATGCCAGCTTGATGGGGCCAAAAATAATCGGACAACTGACTTCTTTGCTCTTGTTTCTAGGCCACAGTTGTCCTAATACATCATTTGTTCAGTATTTTAAAGCCTCAAAAGGACTGCAGTTGATTCCAGGAACTGAATTCATATTTGGGGTCAGTCGAGGTCTCACATCAAGGGCGACTGAGGGTGGGTACCAGTACAACAAGACTTCAAAAGGAGGGAAAATCTGAATAAATCAATCAGAAACCATATTATAGAACTTACTGAAGAGGTCAAAGAGGCCAAGCAACCTGATAGACCAAGAAACGCCATTGTAGTCCATGAATGTAGAATAATTTACAATTGTGAAGAAAAAATTCAATATCTGCAGACAAAAAGATCAAAAGCTGTCATCGCAAGAGGACAGAGACCTGCAGCAACTCCAACTCCATGGACTGGAACATGCATTTCAGTTTATTTTAAACTAGCTGCTACCCGCTTTGTAGCCCATTATTTTGTCACTTTCAGATCGCATGAGGGAGAGAAGCTGTGTCTTCAATCGCCATGTGATTATTCTTGAATTTGAAAACGTGACACAAGGGAAACCATGTAGAATCAGCCAGGACTAATTTTTGTCAATAATTGCCGCTGAATTTTCAGGTCTAACGCCAGCCCTGCGAGTGTTCAACTGTCAAATTTGAATTTGGGAGCTGTCAAGTTTGAGTAATCAGAATGCTGCATTCGTGGACGAACGCGGTGCCCTCTCAAAAGCCTGGCTTTCGTGCAGGTTGTCTTATCACTCCCTTGGCCCCATCGCAAACATAGCCTGCTCGCAGGTTACCTCAACGCATGATCGTAAGAACACTGCGGCTCCTAGCGGTGCAACCGGATATTGCTACGCGCATCAGGTTATATAAGTTTACACGCTACCCGGAGTGAAATTGCTATTTTTTTTGCGTGCATGGCCGTTTTTCAAAAATCGGGCGACGTCAAGTCCTTCCTGGTGTCCAAGTGGATATTCACACCAAATTTGGTGATAATTGGTTGAGAAATGTAGGAAAAAAACGTGTACATACACACAGACAGACAGACATTGACCTCAAATATATTATAGATTCAACGTGCCGGAATGCACGGAGTCCAAGCAATAAAAATTGTGTAACTGCTCAAATATTCCCGAACGGACCTCTCTTTCACCAACGCTATGTCCTACAGTACACACATAAAAAAATGTAAATATGCATGCATCTGAATGCGTGTGCGCGCTCACACACACACACACACACACACACACACACACACACACAGACTGCGACAAACTCACAAGCACACACTTGGGGGGAAAGAAACCCAGGTTTTCAGTGACATTTCAGCCTGTAAACATGCCTTCCTCGTCATCTGTCACAGCAGCAGTTTAATGCCACGCTATTTTGAGCACAAACACTGTAATTGAGCGGCGAGAGGCGTGACAGAGATGAGCCCTGATGCCAGAGAAGCAGTGAGGGATGCCAGCACTGACAGAGACCACGGCCCCAGCCTCCTAACCCAGTCCACAAACACACACCATCATCATCTTACCTGCAAACCACAGATTGTGCTCTGACTCGATCAGAGACGTGAATAGAGAATCTTTTTGCCGCCCACCTAACTTACCTGACCTAAGCACTACTGAGCAAAAGAAGTAACGGTCGAAAGCTCTGACCTTCAAGCGAGATTTCGACAACTAGCAACAGCCTTACAAATAAAAGAGAAAGCTGTACGGAAACCTCTACGGAACAGTATGACAAACTCCCATGTCATCAGTCTTCTGTATTCTTATGAATACTGCGTATATTCTATTCAAGAAGTTCCAAGGCTGCATTGCTTTGATTTCGGGAAACACAATTCCTACTGCTCTGAGAAACTCGGTGAGAGGAACTATGTTTTTTGTCAACCCAGTTTCCTCAAGGCCAGTGGCTCTCACACTCAGTCCTGGGGCCTCCCGGTGTACGCTGGTTCTTATTTTGACCATAATTGCCATCGAAGGATTTTAATAAGTTGCTAATTTGTCCTACTTAGGCGCATTTTGTGTTCAAAGAAGTTATTTGCAGTCTTCAGCCATATTTTGATAGAAATATTCTTGTGTGCCATGAACAATAAAAGACTGTAAAGATATATTTTTTTTTTCTTCGTAGCAAGCAATTTCAGATAAAATTTTTAAATGAATCAAATTAGACACTGAGGAAATTAGTAAGTGCCAAATTAGGGTGCAGAACACAGGTGTCTAGAGTTCTTTCATTATAATTTGATTGAACTTAACAACATGAACAACACAAAACAGGTTTGACAGGTTTGTCATTTGCTTGTCTGACAAATTCTTAGTTTTTGCAACCATGTGTCCACAGTCTCATCCATTAGGAACCCATTGGTTGTTCACTATGGGTAAATTTTTTTTCCTCATTCTACACAGTTTGTACTCAGATATTACAATGCGGATGCAGAATTTATTCTTCACAGCGTATATGGTATATATCTGCCAAAATACATCTTATGGGAATAAATTACAGTACCATACATAAATGCATCTAATTACGGTTCATTAACAGTTGGGTAAAATCCAGAATAGCATTTCTGGTTGGAGCAAATACCAGCATACACAGGGGGCGCCAGGACGGAGTTTGGGAACCGCAGGTCAAGTCACGCTGCGTATGCACCCTCAGCATCTACTGCATCTTCTTCCAATTAGGGACTAAGGATTTTTTTTCCCGATCCACCAGGGGGCACTGTTTCGTCACAGCGGCCAGCTCTCCAAGGAGATAGTTAATGGTCTGCGTATGACTTCACTGGAATCGCCCCAAGTCCCACCCTACTTTCCGGGCTTCACTAATTGCCAGGTTGCATCCTCAGCTCAATTAAGGGCACCAGTGTGATGCACCCGACTACAAGAAGGAAGGGGAACACATTATGTGCCTTTGAAGCAAGCTGACAGTTGTAATAGTTAACTAAATAAATAACTTCTTCCCGCAACTCAAATCAACCGCTGAGAGAGGCAAGGGACAGGAAATCGATGTGAATTGAACCCGAGGCAGCACATGCGGGACAGTAATGGCCTCATTTGCCAAATGCCCAACAGTGCAAGAGCTGCCAGTCACTGTCGACTGTTTTAATAAGGTGCCACTGCCCAGACGCTTTGCCACCAAGACTTTAACAAAACAGTTTAGAAGACGTGATGAGCGAAGAACTGTTACAAGTGCAACAAACTGGAGAAAACCTCATGGGGACAGAAATACATGAGAACCAGAGCAGTTCCCACAATTCCTCTTGCAGTAAATGAAACAATACAAATGTGGTTGAATGCGGCTACATCCATCACCAACTGTGAATAGTGAATGGTTCAGGGTTATCTTTTCCGGACAGGGTCAAATGCATCATTGAATGGGGAAGCTAGTGCAACCGTTTCAAATTCTTTATTTTCACTCGTGTTTAATCAGGCTGGGTAAACGAGAACACTACTCTCATTTGCCGTGCCTCAGAAATCAATGCAGAGCTTGAAACCAAAGGGGATCGAGGAGCCAATCAGGCACGGGGACGTGACTGGAAGAGGAGAGCAGGAAAGGAGATGGAGGAAAAAGAGGAGTAGTGTGAGGCTGCATCCCAACAACCAGAAAAATGCAACCTCCATCCCACCACACATCCTCCATCTCCATACTTCCTGATGGGAGACTAGCAGAGGAGGAGACACATTGATTCTCCCAGGGACCGTATAGGTGTGTCCTCTGATTTAAGATCGGATCTGACCTCAAGGCTGTGACCACACTCTGAAGTGGAAGGGCAAAATAAGTTGGACTCGCTCAGATGAAAAATGAGAGAGGGGAAATTCAGAAAACGCTCTCGAACACCTACAGCCAATTGTCAGTCACAGAACCCAAACGAAGATCCCCCTCGACAAGAGCGCCATTAATGTCTGCCTCCTAATTCCACGCATTTGCAGAGGCAGGTCAAAGGACTGCATACCTTCTTCATATCAAACCCAACTCTGTCAGCTCGATAAGCACACACTGACCTGTTTAAGCCAGTCACTAGCCTGCACAGTAACCTTCTTCCCCACATTCACCTCAAACCAACCATTGAGCCAGGCCTAAACAGAGCCCACTGACCATAAACGAAGGTCAAAGGTCAAGAATATTTCAAGCAAGGGAGATAACAAAGAGTGAGTTACCATCATCTTCTCGAAGAGATCCACGATCTCCTTCTCGGAGAGGTTCATGGAGCGGTCGTCGAACAGCGGCTGGGGCACGGGCAGCTCGGCCTGATTGGACGGCGAGTCCGTGGGGTGCTGTATCAGCGGCTTCTCCTTCTTCGTTCCCACCTTCCGGAAGCTGGTGATCCTGTCGCGCTGCAGGGAGTGATGCCAAACATCAGCAGCCACACCTCCACCAAAGACTACGCCTGCGACTCCACAGAAACATTTACAAAGGCCACATGTTCCAAACTGCGCTTTGATCAGCAGGTTGATCTTAATGAATGTGTGCATGCTGAGATATTGTTTACTTAAATAAATCTATGCGAAAGCGGAATTGTGTCAGGAGTGTTCCTTTTTCCAATTCCAACAGGGTAGAGGAGTTCGACTGTGACAAGCCTCCACAGGCATTCGAGCATGAAATGAGTTTAGCACATCATCTTTCAACCATCTTCAAAGTCCATCACGCCATTTACCAGCCTGTCCAATGCACATTTTCACAGCATGTTCAATTCGTATTTCACTAGCTTTTCTTTGGGAATAGCAGCTAGCAATGTCATCTCTCTCCTTCTCCTGATATTTCCTCTCATAATTACAAACAAACCAGCAGTCAAAGAGGAGCAAAAAAAAGGCAGAAACTTACCTGGCTTACCTGCACTCCTTTCCGTATCTTACCCAGGTCGTGGAGACAATTATGTGTACTGAAAGAGTAATGTACCCACACATACACAGGTTTGGTGTGTAACCCATATAAGGTGTGAGATCCCTTATTTATGATTAGACTGTTTTCAATTAAACATTCTCATGCTGATGGAACAATCGCTACTGGTAACGGTCAGTAATTGAGTTCTAGATAGAAGGGAAAAAAACAGTCAGGAATAGACTCCTTCTGACAGGGTTAATGACTGCATTATCAGCAAGTCAAGCCATGACAGCGAGAGCGGAGAGCGTTAGAGACAGGGTCACCGGGAGGATGCCGCACACAGCCTCGAGCTGGACAACTTCTCTGGGAATGACACAACTGCCACATGGTAGCAATGAAACGAGCGCGGAGATTTTTTTGCAGGATATCATGTCGCAGAGGGGGCCAAAATCCATGCGCGCGTCACTGTTAGTATTCATTGATAAGAGTGGGCTGAAAGGTCATGCAAAATGAATGGGTGTAAACTCTGACGAAATGGAGGAGAAACTTAAATGAACGACTACGCTTCAATTACAGCAAACTGCTGCTGAAGACTGAAACATTTGTGGACAGACGGATCGAAGCCGTTCCCTATCCTACATGATCCTGATCGGATTTGAGTTTGAAAACTGGCACAAACCTTGAACATTGATTAGTCCCTGTTTCATTCAGATCACAAGAAAATGGGGTGTTAATGATTTAAAGGGATTATCATAATGTCTGGCTGGGTTCTTCACAATGTGCTCACAATTACAGAGGGGATTTTAATCATCAAAATACTCAGCTGTCAACATATAAACCACTACACTGGGATAACAGACTGCACATTTGACCCTTCATTGTGAGTAATCACATTTTGGATGCAATGTAATATCATTGACTCGCAACAGAAGATTTACAAATAAAAACAAATTGCAATTTGATTGTACTTTATTTTATTGCAGTGGGTAAATGCAGTTTGCTTCAAATGTAATGTGAACACTATTTTAAATAGCTGGCCACCAAATAACAGTTACGCTTACTGACAAGTGTACTCCAGCACTCTTTATCAATGTTCTTTGACTTATCAGTATGTCAACGGAGCTATTCTTTAGTAAACAAATATGGACGTTTTGAAAAGAAAACCAAGTCTTTTGTCTAAAGCCTGTTTAACATGTCCACAAATATTTCAGATAAAAATAAAAAATAAAAAATCCCATGCAACCTAGAAGGCATTAAAAAGTGAAAAAAATAAATATAAAAATGGAATAGAAACAAAGGATAAACCAAGACACCTTACCATGTCATCAGCCAATGTTTTAATGTGTATGTTCTGTAGAAGGGAAGGGACAGCACAGAAATGAGACCCAACATACAAGTCACCAAACGGGGCCGTATTTCAGGGCAGAAAATTCAGGCAAAGATACATGTGCAAAAAGTAGAGTTTTTTCCTCCATTTTTGAACCTGCATCAATGCTTGTATTGTTTTTGACAATGGTGTTTGCATACATTTATGGCCCGTGGACAGGATGCACGAGCAGTTCTGCTCCACTGCACACACATGGTGACAGACTGACACACACAAACATGCACAGATGAAGGACGTCCCAGAGTCCCATGTGAACGCATGAACAGACACTGGTAACCCCAGCAGTGTAAGTCATCCCCAACACCAGCAAGTGGATTACTGCCCTTTTGAAGGAGTCACCTGAGCTTGTTCAACAGAGCACATCACATTAACATATTTCTGCACTCATTTCATAACGCACTTGTACCCTTGATGTACATCCGTAAGACAAAAGCTCAGTCTAGCTGATGAGGCTACTAGCTTGATTAGCATATCATATAAGTAAAAAAAATGACAGAGCCAGATTTATCCAGCTACATTTTGGTTAGCTAATACAAACCATTTTAAAAAGTTATTGTTAAGGTAGACCCATTGAAAGCAGCGTAGCTGCTAGCCCAAGGGTGGGCAATTCCGGTTCTGGAGGACCAGTGTGTATGCAGGTTTTTAATTTTATCAAACACCCGGACTAATTGACTTGATTTGTCGCATACACAAATATAGACTTGTCCAATGATTAGATCAAAGAAAAATGTTCCATGAATGGAGACAAGAACAGTCTTTGGTGGTCATTCATGATAATTTAAAGAAATGTGTCTGAAATGTCAGATAACATAAATGGTCTGGCTAATTTAGACCATAAACTAATTAAAGGCCAGAAGTTGGTGTGAAAACCAGGGACAGATACGGCCCTCGTTGCCCACCTCTGAGCTAGCCTGCGACAACGAAGATAAGGCTGGCTACAAATCCCAACATTGTACTGTGATTTACCACACATATTTCACTTCAGAGATTTTGTTTTTGCCGTTTCATGAAGAACAAAATGATTCACCGCATTCAGGCTGGCACTTCACGCAGTAAAATTCATTAGCATCACTTCTGCAAGAATCGGATTAAATGGAATCAAGCTGACCAGAAGTCTAAAGCCTGCCAGTTCCAATACTTTGCTCAGTTCTGTGTTGGCCACATCAGCCTACACTTTTAATACTCAGTCTTTTAAAGATAGAGCAGACAGAGTCGTGATATACATTCTACTCAGCAGAGCACACGTACCGAATCAAATCAGCTCATAAATTCCTGCCTTAAGCTCTGGCTGAGCTCTGCTCACGCTCATTGATCAGATAGGGCATGTGAGCGAGTGCCAAGTCTGACTACAACTGGGGTGTCAAGCTCTAGTCCTGGACGGCCGGAGTGTCTACTGCCGCGTTTCTGCATCTGATTCACTTACAGCCACATTTCCACTAAACACTTTGGATGTAGTACTCTAGAATCAGTACCTGCCCTGTACCAACAGGTATCTAAATCCCAGAAATGGGTGCAGTCACGGCATTTGCGACGTTTGCAACATTGTCAAAATTTTTTTGTCAGATAGTATTAATTTTTTTAAGTAGATGGGACGTAAAGTGGTTGAACCTCTTGAATCTGAAAACTGTTTGTTCAGATTTTGTTTTGTTCTCAAGATATAAGAGCATTAAGAAATATTGGTTAACGAGATATGGACATGAGACACATGATTTTATTGTTTTATAGCCAACGCATAGTAGCCGTGGTTTTCAAATTCTGCATATTGATTGGGCATAACATGAGATATTCTCAATACAAAAATTGATGTTTACAATTCACTGGAAGGTGCTTAAACAAAATAATTAAGCGGTTAATTAATGCTAATTTAGATTTTGAGATAGAAAAGTTTCTCTCAGAGCCACAATTCGGTCTTCAATCAAATAATTTTTTTTCCTCTAATGAGTATATAATGGATAGAATTGACATAGTTGACATTTTCAGAAATAATAATTGTGTTTCAGTAAAACAATAGAGAAAATGTGTCCCATCTCCATATTGTAGAAGGGACAAGCTTGTAGATAGGACCATTTCAAAATGCTAGTTTCTAGGAGAGTTAAGATATTCATATCGTTATATTTCAGCTTTTAGTTGATCTCATTATATGTGCTACTAAAATAATGCTAATTAGTAAATGCTAATTTGGCAAATTAGTAGTCATTAATTAGTTTTCCCTCAATTTTCAAATTTTTTTTCTTTCAGCTTATGGTTGACCTGATCACATGCAATACTACTAGAACACTAATGATACATAATAAGCAAATCCTAATTACGCAAAATACAATCACTAATACATTATTGATTTTTTACATCAACGTTGTCAGTTTTTTAATAAGCTTTGATGTGATTTTGAGAAGATTATTAGATGAAATGTTGACCACTGATTGATCTATTGATTTGTGTACTATTGATACTAACTCAAGATCAGATCAAAAGGGTCATTTTCATCAACTTTCACCTCAATGTAAAAGAAACTCACTGCACAGGAAAGTATGTGCACTGGATCAAATCATATCTTATAAATGGAAATGAATGTGGCAAACATACTTATGCAGTGCAAACAAGTAATTAGTGCCACAGAGTTTAGTAACTTGCAAAATATGACATACAGAATCAGGTATATATGTACATTTAATAGTCCATATTGTATTGTGAGCAAGTTATGTGTCATCAAGAAGAAAATTACATGCATTTTTTATTTTCTAATTAAGTCTAATTAGTTGTTGTAATTAATAAATTGTTCTACAATAAATTGCTTTTTGGACTCAAAGTTGATGATGTTTTTGACATCATCTTGTTTGCACTAACCTGAGTGCTTTATATTCCTATCAACTCCCATTAACTCATAGAATTGCCTGTGTCCCATATCTGTCCCAGCTACAAACTTTCAGGGTGCCCCATCTACAAATCTCATTATTGGTCTCATTATCTTAATATTGATGATATAACAAAAAAATTTTTCTCCATGTTGTTTGGCAGTTACTTTACTTCATAGATCAATTGAACTAATTCCTTGAAAATTTTTCACAGATCAGGGATTTTGATTTTCCACAAAGGGTCTAAAAACAATGTCACAAGCTGTCCCATCTACAATGAAGCTTCCTTAAGACAAAAAAGTCATTTACACAAAAGTGATATAATTTTGCTTCTGCACAATTGTAGTTCATTGTAATGTCTTCCAAATAAATGCAAAACATTTCACAGAACTGTAGTAGGGACGTGTGCAGAAGACAATGAGTTTTGTTTTTGTCCCATCTACAAGAACACAAATACCGTGACCTTACACAAATGCTACCGTGTTTCCACTGCAGACAGTCTTCTTACATGTTGAAAGAAACTAGGCTTATGCCATCGGTGGTGACTGCTTGGGGTATGTCCCCAAACGCCCCCAATCCTCCAATTCCCCAATCCTTGAATATACCTTGAATAGACTTTCATTTTAACTTAATTTCAGGTCAATCAGACAAATGGTTCCAAAGATATGGCAAAAATGGTGAATTTTATGAGACAAAGCTCCCCTTTGTGTCAAAATTTTGAACCAAACAGATATGTCATCGTGGGACACATCCTCAGGTCATGACCATTCATTTGCACTTGATTTGAGGTCAATCAGACAAATATTTCCAGAGATATGATAAAAACAGTGATTTTTTCAGTTTTTGGCCCCTGGTGGCCAATCTAGAAATTGTAAATTGTCCAAAATCGAATCAGTTCATCCTCTTTATGATACTTATTTATATGCAAAACATGAAATTTCTAATTGAAAAATTACTGAAATTATCGCGTCAACACGTAGGGCGGCGCGGCAGCGGTCGGACCCAAAACATAATATCCCCGGAACGCCATTCAGCGTTCGGGGATATGATTACACAGGTTTGAACAGTAACAGTGAACAGTGGACACTGGTGAGCTGAACATTGAGAGGACACAGAACAACCCTTCAAACTAATGATTGTTTTTGACCAGTTTCCAATCATTTCTTTAAATTGATATTACATTCACTCCGAAAACACTCAACATTATCATGTGTGGTTAGCCTTCCTCCTCAAGCTCCGCCTTTTACAACGGATCAGTGCAATCGGTCCCCAAATAGAGGAGCAACAAAAAAAAGGACGGATTGGAACGGTTCTCTTGGTTCCACCCGCAATTTTTGACAATGAAAATGCAAAAATAGCCATTCAAATGTGTAACGAAATGAACTGCACTGAACTACTGGACTGCTTGGTGGAAAAGAGGCTTAAATAAGTTGACACAACCTGTTCTCTAGACATTTGTCAATCGCTGACTGAAAGGAGATCACTAAATTACGGAGCCACTACGGCTGACCAGGACTGGAGCCTGACACAACAGCAACTGAGGCCAGAACCACATCGGCTCCATCTGGCCCGATCTTCATTTTCACTCTTACAGTGCACTTGGGTACCATCTTTGAATGTGAGAGCAGCAATGTGATGATTTATAACGGCAGTTTACATTTTCAAAACTACCAATAATATAATGTTCCCCATATTAGAAGCCAAACCAAATTACTTCCATGAGTGACAAATATGAAAAACACTGAACACCAAAATTTGAAGGAAGCGTATGAAATAAAAACATACAAATACTTTTCAGTCATGTTCAGGCAGCTGAACACTACTTCTAATTGTGCAGAATTAAAGACAGGCAATTACTTCATTGCACGTAGTTCATTATCAAGCCAGCAGTGCACCTCATCAATTTGTCACATAACAATTAGGCTTATATACCTTCTGGGCTTCTTGGTTTATTAAAATCGAAATCATTTTTATTGTGATAAATGGTTGTACCGTTCATAAATGTCTCTCTTGACAAAATGTAATTGTGCCCTGTGCACACAGCAAACTTGCAATCAAGACTTTGAATGAGCAGACGTTGCTATTGGAAGCCAAATGCAAAACTAATTCCACAACTTGAGTGTTTAGTCTGTGCGCTCTGCATTAGCCTGGTGTGTTTCACAGACCATTCAGAAATACAAGAATCAGAACTTAAAACCAAGATCCATATGACAACACCAGTACCGCTCCTGAATTTTGCAGCCATGTAACAAAAACCTCCCAGGGGACCGCTGTTGCTTAAAGGTCAGTTCGGACGGCTGCACTTGGTGACAAATAGAATTCCATGGTGTTGAAATTTCTCCATAAAACCTTATCATTTTTTAGACAATGTTCTTAATCACCACTAGGTGGTGCGTGAAAAGTACATATCATGCCTGGTAAAGTTCTAAGGAACTTCTACAGCCACACTTGCGACCAGGCCAAGCCGTATTACTGCAAGTCAATAATCTTTTCTGCTGACATTTCTACTCCAAAATGAAATCTCTGTCAGCACATGGTATTGCTGCTTCCATCTTTTCCCTATGGCGCACATCTAAAGTTCAGTAGAAAAGAACACTTTTTTTTCCATAAAGTTCTGCCCTTTCAATGTTAGTATGGATTCGGGATTAACAGCAAAGAAACAATAACATGTTGACCTGCAAAACGTCAAAGTCCCAAAACATTTTTTTCCCCCCCACACAGCACTGTATGTGTCCTAATTAAATACGTAAATGGAGAAGATATTCTTTCAGGCCAGCTGTCTACAAGGCAGGAGATTCAAAGAACTTTCCTATTTGCAAAGACACGGACACATTACAGCTATACGCCTGTATAAAGCAGCATTCAGGCAAACTGCTTAGGACACCTTACTAGAAGAGACAGAAGATGATGCAGGAGCAGAGATGGCCAAATCAAAACTAAGGGAAGTTGACACACTAGATCCACCAAGTCCTAAGACCCTGAATCAACAAAGCCAGATGTGAGCGGCACCCCAGCTAACGTGGCTTGGAAGTGAATTTCAGAGACAAGGAGGAGAATAACAAGAGGCACTTCCTCCGGCTGTAAAATGATTGCGACAGCTCAACAGTGTCTGAACACAGAGTGTGATTAGAAACATAAGGTTCAATCACATCCTACCAGACTGACAATCGAAGGTCAGAGAGAGCTTTATAGGTCGCAATCAAAACTTTAATTTCCTTCATGGAAATTTCATCAAAACTTTAATTTCCATCAAAGCAAGCCAAGATAACAAGAGTGATAGCATTATGGGAAGCCAGTGGGATTTCAAATACATCATAAGAGTAACACACCTTTGATCACTGGATCTACACTGAACGGTAAATGGGTGGGAATGTCTCGCTCCAATATTTTGGGGAGTTCTACAAACTCTATTCACACTTGTAAGACTTAGAACAAAACGAGATGAGGTAATATTATTTTTGCCCTGAATAGTTTTTGCAGCTTTTCAAAAGTGGAAATTTGCAAGATTCTGGTCTTTGGTCATGTTTGTGACAGGTCAGTGGGTAGATGGTACCAGAAGCATAATTGCAAATCGTTAAGTCGCCTTTGGAATATCAATCGTTTAGCCTGCCTTCAATAGCCACAAGACTCACTCAAACACATCATCAGTGGACCACAGGAAATGTCATGCAGTAAGTTATAGGTGAACCAAAACCCAAAATTTGAAACAGTGGGGACATTCGTTGGTAACACGATTTACTGATATATACTTAAACTACATACCTGAAATGAGCTTTGAAATAATACACATGCTTGCTTCATCTCCTTTTCATAGATCCTACCCCAAAACCACTCACTTTAATACTCCTAAACAAAACCCAATATTTCCAGTGCATTACTGCAGTTTCCTGCCTACTTCTATAACCTGGATTAATAGAAATGACGCTGCTTCACTCCATGATGTTCAACAAGGACAATGACCAGAATTTGCTCAAGAGGTTCACAGCAAGGTGTGTGTCCACAACAGCAACTTCATAGGTTACTGCCCACTAGGGTTCAATCCTGCTAAATGCACTTTGTGTTGAGTGGCTGTGGGTAAGAGCATCAGGTAAGTGCCTATAATGTACAACCCCAATTCCGAAAGAGTTGGGATGAAGTGTAAATTGTGAATAAAATCAAAATCACATGAGCCAATATGTTATATACAATAGAACATAGATAATACACTCCTGATCAAAATCTTAAGACCAGTTAAAAAATTGCAAGAATTTGCATTTTGCACTGTTGTATCTTAAGAAGGTTCTAAGTAGAGTTTCAAAATGCAAAAAGAAGAAATGGGAACAAGAGACCAAATGTTTTGAGCAGGCAATTTATTGAAAAGAACAATTTAACTGAAATAGGCTGTTCATCAGCTGATCAAAAGTTTAAGACCACATCCTTTAAAAGCCCAAATCTGTGGAAAAAATTTGGATTCCATGTCATTTTCTGTCAAGTAATCACACTGTCAAGACCTCTTGATGGGAAAAGCAAAAAAACTCCCTGCCTTCGAACGTGGCAGGATTGTTGAGCTGCATAGACAAGGCCTCTCACAGCGTGCCATCGCTGCTGAGGTTGGACGCAGTAAGACAGTCATTTTGCATTTCTTAAAAGATCCTGAGGTTTATGGAACAAAAAAATCAAGTGGTAGACCCAAAAAAATCTCACCGGCTCTGAGCCGGAGGATCCGAATGGCTGTCCGTCAAGACACGGGACGATCCTCATCCCAAATTAAGGCCATTACTGGTGCTGACTGCAACCCAATAACCATCAGACAGCATCTGCAAAGGAACGGCTTCAAAAACAAAAAACGTCTTCAAAGGCCACGTCTCCTTCAACGCCACAAAATTGCCCGTTTGGCCTTTGCAAGGGAGTACCAAACATGGGACGTTCAAAGTTAGAAGAAAGTTTTATTCTCTGATGAGAAAAAATTTAACCTTGATGGTCCTGATGGCTTCCAACGCTACTGGCATGACAAGGAGATGCCACCTGAGATTTTTTCAACACGGCACAGCGAAGGGGGCGCCATCATGATCTGGGGTGCTTTTTCCTTCAATGGAACAATGGAGCTCCAGGTTGTGCAGGGGCGTCAAACAGCAGCTGGCTACGTGGAGATGTTGCAGCGGGCATCCCTCATGACTGAGGGCCCTCGTCCGTGTGGTGATGACTGGGTCTTTCGGCAGGACAATGCTGCAATTCACAATGCCCGTCTGACAAAGGATTTTTTTCAGGAGAATAACATCACTCTTTTGGATCATCCTGCATGTTCCCCTGATCTAAATCCAATTGAGAACATTTGGGGATGTATGGCAAGGGAAGTTTACAAAAATGGACATCAGTTCCAGACAGTGGATGCCCTTCGTGAAGCCATCTTCACCACTTGGAGCAACATTCCTACAAGCCTTTTGGAAACACTCGCATCAAGCATGCCAACACGAATTTTTGAAGTGATCAACAATAATGGTGGAGCTACTCATTACTGAGTCTGTTTTTGAGACTTTAATTTCTGTTTTAGGGGTTTTTTTGAGCTATGGTCTTAAACTTTTGATCAGCTGATGAACAGCCTATTTTAGTTAAATTGTTCTTTTCAATAAATTGCCTGCTCAAAACATTTAGTCTCTTGCTCACATTTCTTCTTTTTGCATTTTGAAACTCTACTTAGAACCTTCTTATGATACAACAGTGCAAAACGTAAATTCTTGCAATTTTTTAACTGGTCTTAAGATTTTGATCAGGAGTGTATTACAAATGGTGAAACTGCGGGTCAGCTTTTAATGTTGAAACATTTAACATTTTTACCCATAAAATGAGCTCATTTCAAATTTTCTGGCTGCAACAGGTCTCAAAAAAGTTTGGACACATGCAAAGAAAAAGCAATTAATATATAAGAGAATCAACAGAAAGAACATTTAGAAAGTATTTACATTAACTGGCATCTGGTTTGTAACATGATTGGCCATAAAAGGGATGTCTTAGAGAGGCCGAGTCTCTCAGAAGTAAAGATGGCCAGAGGCTCTCCAACCTGTGAAGGCTGACATAAAAAAATTGTGAAATACTTTAAAAACAATGTTCCTCAAAGTGAAATCGCAAAGCCTTTGAAGGTCTCGTCATCGACAGAGAATAACATCATCAAAAGATTCAGAGAAACTGGAAATATCTCGTAATATCTGCGTAAGACTGAAGACCTTTACGTGATCTTCAGGCCCTCAGACGCCACTGCATCACTCACCGCCACGATTTTGTCATTGACATTACTAAATGGGCTCAGGAGTACCTCAAGAAAACACGGTCTGTAAACACATTCTGCCATGCCATCCACAGATGTCACCTAAAACTCTATCATGTAAAAAGGAAGCCATTGTTGAGCATGATCCAGAAGCACCACCATGTTCTGTGGGCCAAGGCTAATTTAAAATGGACTGTAGCAAAGTGGAAAAGTGTCCTGTGGTCAGACGAGTCCAAATTTGACATTCTAGTTGGAAATCATGGGCGTTGTGTCCTCTAGGCTAAAGAGGAGAAAGACCACCCCTCCTGTTATCAGCATTCAGTTCAAAAGCAAGCATCTCTGATGGTATGGGGATGCATTACTGCATATGGTGCGGGACACTTGCATGTTTAAAAAAGCACCATGAATCCTGAAAGGTATATAAAGGTTTTAGAGCAACATATGTTCCCCTCCAGACAACATCTATTCCAGGAAAGGCCTTGTGTATTTCAGCAGGACAATGCAAAACCACACACTGCAGCTATTACAACAGCATGGCTTCGTAGTAGTAGAGTCTATGTGCTGAACTGACCTGTCTGCAGTCCTGATCTTTCACCGATTGAGAACATTTGGTGCATAATTAAACTAAAAGTGGGAGACGCAGTGCAGCAGTCAAGTAGGCTTGACTTGAGATCGTAAGGTCCTGAGATCAAGTCCCGGCCACGGCCTTCGCGGTGTGTTCTTGGGCAAAACACTTTACTCCCACACTCCACGCCTCACTCCACCCAGGTGTATAAATGGGTACCAGCAAATAGTCAGGGAAACTTGTCTAAGAGCTGGGGGGAGTACCTGCGATGGACTGGCATCCCATCCAGGGGGAGTAGCAATACTCCTAGTCGCTTCATGCCATGGAAACCGGGGTTAAGCACCGGCTCGATGGGCCACTAGGCTCGTACAGGCTTACTTCTTTAAACGAAAAGTCCGTCAAAGGAGAGCCTAAACTCTCCAGCAGCTGGAAGCCTGCATTAAACAAGATTGGGATCAAATTCCAATGGCTAAACTAAAGAAACTTGTCTCCACTCTGTGTTAAAAAGAAGGGGGGATTCTGCACCTGTCCGAACTTTTTTGAGACCTGCAGGAGCCATCAAATTTGAATTGAGCTCATTTGCTATGTTATCTCTGTTCCATTGTGAATAAAATAATGGCTGGTGTGATTTGAAAGTCATCGCGTTTTGATTTTATTCACAATTTACACTTTGTCCCAACTATTTCGGAATTGGGGTTGTAAGATTATATGGCACAATGACCCCCACCCAGAAAATAACATGCACCATAGGAACACTCATACCAGCGCCCCTGACCAAGGATCTGGCTTTAGGACAAGAGCTGCACCCCAAACACATTCTTATCCCGACTAAAATAGTGATGCATTAACGGTGTCTTCACAGATGTGCAAGTTACAGTACCCATGATATGTGCACTTACACAATGCCAAACCATCATGTATACTGGCTTTTGAACTGTGCACTGGTAACAAGCTGGACTGTCCCTCTCCTCTTTAGCCAGGAGGATGCGGCATTCATGATTTCCAAAAAGAATTTCTCATTTTGATTGGTCAGGCCACCGGCCAGTTCTCCACTTTGCCACTGTCCGTCTTAAATGAGCTCGAGCCCCGGGATGGCGACAATGTTTCTGAATCTTATTCATATATGGTTTTATCTTGACATGGCAGAGTTTTACTTTGCATTTATGGATTTAGAGATAAACTAAATTTACTGACAATGAATTTATGAATGGCTCCCGAGTTCATGCTGTGACATCCATGACAGTATCATGTCTGTTTTTAATGCAGTGCCACCAGAGGGTCTGAAGATCACGACCATTCAATATTCGGTTTTGGCTTTTGCACACAGATATTTCACTGAATTCTCAATATTTCTTCAATGACATTACCGTAGATGAAATTCCAAAATTCTTTGCAATTTTACGTAGCGAAAGGTTCTTAAATTGATGAACTATTTGCCCATGCACTGTTTCACAGAGAGCTCGCAATTTTAACTCATGAAGGACTCAGCCTCTCGAGGATGTTGTTTCTATGCCCAACCATGTTACTGAGCTTTTGCCAATTAATCTAATTCGTGCAAAGGTGTCCCAATAAGTGTACCTTTTTTGTATCCTGCAATTTGACCAGTCTATTGTTGCCCATTCCTACTGGCATCAAATTCAAAATGAGCGCATATTTTTCCCAAAAAAAAAACCATATCTTAGTTTCCACTTTTGATCGGTCTCTGTACAATTTTTAATTTAATATCTGACAGGGTTTAAATGATTTGAAAATTACTGCATTCTGCTTTTATTTACCTTTCACATAGCGACCCAACTTTTTGGGAAACGGGGTTGTAATTGGGCCAAGGTTAAAGGACCCTAGATTTATTTCAAAAAGTAGGAATACTAAGTTAACTGATAGAGAAACTGTGCCGTATCAAATCCAGAACAGCTTGTCACTTTGGTCCATTGACCAGATTAGGGAGCTGGGTTTCCGTAGCAGATGGCAAGTAAATATATAATCTTATAAAATGTTCAGCAATAACTATCACTGGTTTAAGGACTAAATAGCACATCTAAATGCCTGACCAGAAAAAAAAATTAAACAGTTTGGCAAGAATCGCAGTGGCCCTACCCGCAGCAAAGTTTGGAAATTTAATCACAGTTTTGCAGACCTTAACTGCAGCCATGAAACAAACTGGTATGTTTGCGCCTTTTCGTTTAAATTAATCACACCTGATGCGGTATTAAGCAACGAGTTACCACACACAAGAGACCATGAGAAAATGCAGGCAGAATGGAACTTCACTAATATCAGTATTTACCAGTGATGTGCTGATTGAAGCTATGTTAAACAGTAATTACTTTCAACCTGTTTTCATTTACTACGCTTGATTAGTTATCAAACAACAGATTTGCTCAGTAACTAATTCTAATCAGTAGACTGCATGCTTCATATTTAGACTGTATTTTTTTTATAGTATTTCAAAATGTTACTGCTTGTGAATCAACCCAGCTGGGCAGGAATGTGTTCACAAGTTTCCTGTGTATACTGTGCATGTACTTGAGTTATAAGTGCAAGTCCTTAGGTCTGAAAGTAAAGCTTCATAGCCAGCAGTACTACCAAACAGCAGTAGACACATGTACTCATCAAGAACCTATTTTTGTATTTCTGGTGATTATATGCAAAAATGAAAATGATTAATATATCACGTTCACATTTTGATTGCCTAGGGTAAACATTTCTTTTTTACACAAACTTTGAGTTTTTAAGTACTTAAAAATACATCAAGGGCCACATCTCATCTTGTTAAATCTTGCATAATTTGTTTAAAAATTCTACAATTAGAGACTGGATTCAAAGGAAGTCATAAAAATTATTCAGATTATTGTAATTCTTACATTCTCACACTATAGCCTCGCTAGGCCCATCTGCTTCTTGTCATCAATTCTTGATCATTACAGGCCACACATTGGTTCTGATGAATCCGTAAATAAATTTCTTGATAGTGATTCAGCCAAAAAAAAAACAGGAGCAGGTCACATTGTTTTTACAGTGATTGAAGCAGCACAACCTCTCTGGTGATTAGCTCACATCTCAACACATTTTTTCCCCCCAAATCAGGTCAAATAGTCTTAGGCCACGCCTCCAGCACTCCAACTCACCGGTCTATTCAGACCCGGACCGCATTCCTCAGTTCTGCAATCATCTGTTGTCTATTTCCTCGGTGTAGTAGTGTTTGCCCATTTAAGACAGAGCTTCGCATTTAAATATACTTATTTTCCACATTCGCATGCGTATATTCTAACCATTGAAACTTAGTGCTGTTTATTGTCAATTTCAGCACTTTAATATTATCCAGAAACTTCAATTACTTGTTCTTTTCTTTTTGTAATACGTTGTAACAAATACAACCAAGTCCATCTTTGCACCTGAGTCCAACAATTCCTGTCCTCTGTGCACATCACCAGTGCTCAGAGCACAACCCTGACAAATACCCTCTGACGTTTGGTAGCCGTTGTTTTAAATCCCCATGAGGAATGATTTAAAAAGAGGTGCAGGCTGCTGGTATATGATTCAATTAATTGTGCAGCCCTATATTTGATCACCCTAAGTCAAACATACAAGAATTCTAAAAAAGAAAAAAAATAAGCTATAAGAATATGCCATTGCACCATCTGGTCCACAAACTATCCTCACTCATCTCATGGTAACTACAACAAGAATTCATGAAATAGTACCTGTGAAAACCTGCTGCTGAAATCTTTCCTCGTAAATGAGGTTTCACTTTAATTAGCTCTAATTAATTGCAAACAAAGGATGATTCTGAGCCCAGCTTTTTTGGCAGAAAAGATGACTCAGCCATGAGCCAGAGATGGTTCCTGGCAATCTCTCGCAAGCCTTCCCAAGATGCTCTGTGTCTCAGTCTGCCAACATTTCCATCTAGTTTATCCTTGCTTCTCGCAAATTAATTTCTCGGCAGAAAAGAAAGTTGTATTTTTTATCTAGACCGTTAATTACCAATATCATACCTCAATAAACCAGTCCTGAAAAATATTAATTTTTGTTCATTAAGCTGAGAAATGCTTTTTTCCCCAAAATGTCTTGCCAACACACACAGAATGGCCACAGCTTCAACCCTTGAAGGCACAATACCAGGAACACAGAATGCAGTCAGATTTTTAAACTGAACATTCTAATGCCGAGACAACAATCACTGCAGGTAAAAAGAAAACAATGAAGTCCGAGAACATCTGTAATTCCGAAAAACATTTAAAATCAAACCTTTCCTGCAACAAATAGCATGAGGAACATACTGTAATATGAGGTTGGAATCACAGCAACCCATTTCCAGAGTCTGTCACTGCACACTTATTAATCCCTCCCCCGGAAAGGCCAGACTAGAATGGGGGTTCTCCTTTATTGAGTGATTGATTAACCTTGTTGAAATCTGCATGCATGAAATAGCCCATAGAGAAAGAAAGCAACTTCTTTTGACTCAAAAGGAAAAAAACAGCTACTCGATGAGTACATGTGTCTATTGCGGATTGGTAGTTCAATGTAGGGTAAGAAGTTCTACTTACGGACTTATGGACAAACAGTTCGACAGCATGGTGTCTACTTGCGCATGTGCAGTGGACACAAAAAGTAATTGCCAGTGAGTTAGAGGCATGTTTGTAGAATAAATAATAATAATAAATAATGCTCGATGTTGAAAAAATAAATTAATTGACTGGAATGTTGCCATTACGTTAATATCAAGTCATGTTCATGATAAATTGGTAATTATAAAATTTCATGCAATTATTAGCTGTGCACATCACTTTTTCAAAGTAGAGGTGTAATGGAACACTGTTGATCTGTAATCCATACAGATTGCCTCCCCATGGATCGCCATGCATGTGAACTGCGGATCAATAGCAAATTTTCCCAACATAGCATGAAATACAGTTTTATCACCGCAGTTCAAAGAATTATACTGATTCCTAAAGTGCAATCCCCACTGGAAGCAAAGCTTAAATTCAACCGCAGATTGACACCAATCAAAAGCGTCAGTAGTATGAATATTGAGAAATCACAATAAGCTCTCCAAGTTTTTAATGTAATAAAATGTTACTTTGCAAATGGCAATAAAAGATTAAGTAACAGAAAACACGGACGCCGGGATTAGACAGTAATATGCCAAAACGCAAGCAATTTTACCTCAGAAATACAGCTTAATTTTGCCTCATCCAGGTAGCGAGTGAACTAGACAATTTCTTTATTTGCCGTAAAAATAAATCAATTAAACGTTTCTCTCCCGCATGTCCATCTCCACTTCATTACTTTCCTTGATCCAAGACTAGGAAAACAATACCCAGCTTTTTATGACAGGTGTTCGTGTTTTGCAGCCAAATGACAGGCAAGTGGCTACCTACCATTTACCTGCAGTACCCTAAATGCAAGTCAGCCAGCAATGACCAGCTATAGACATCTCTTTTTTATTTCTTCTTCTAGCCACCATGGCATTAAAGCTATGCAAACAAACAAATTGCCGCGATAATGAAATAACAAATAAATAATTTAGCGCTTCTCACCCAGCGTAATCAGAGCATTGAATATGTGCCCCTCCTACACCAGCCTGTTTGTTCCGTGGAAGACAGGGAAGAAGACAAGTACAGAGAACATTCTAGTCACACAAAAATAACAATCAATGACAGTTTATAACTTCATATGATCTCATTTACAAATTGCAGGCTTGAAATGTCAAACTACTCCGACGTCAGGTTTGCAACTAAAGGACAAGGCAACAAACAAAGGATTCTTACCCCGCACGCAGAAAAATCTGCGGGGCACTGTCAAAGCCCGGCTCTCTGCACACTGGAGAAGTGTGCATGCAACAGATGGTGGGCAACCATCATCCCCGGTGCATTTCACTGCACTGGAGAAGGAGGTGGCATCCACTCTTTCTGCAGTGGAAGTGCATGGAGAAGAGCTTGGAGTGGATACGGATGAAGGAGGGTTATGTAAAATGGGCATTTTTATTTGCCTATACTCAAAGGATCACTGTGACAGATACTGGAAACAAGCTTAATATGGTTTCAAATATTTATTGTATTTTTTGGCATATCAAGCAGTTGCGCATTACATACGCCGAGCCACGGAATTTGGCGCAGAAGCTTAATATGCGCGTCTCATGATCGCACACAACCTGAACATTAATGCTGTGCCGACGTCTATGGTCTCTGTTCATATTCTTATTAGTGGAAGGGGTTCTGATTGCAACGTGAGTAAAATCAATGGCTCCCAAAACACTGGGGAACCTGGCGATCCGGTAGACCCCCCCCCAAACTCTCCGTCTTTAAAGCTGGTGTTTCAGGGAACTTTATGTGGCTGATGTGGTGCAGCATAGCGTTTACCAACTGTGTCAGACACCTTGACACAGATGCCTGTGATATGTGCATGACATCACAGCAAATCCCTGGAACGACCCAGATGCCAGCGCACTTGTGACCTTGTGGCCACCGGTATGTTTGTAATTGTTTGTAATGCGTTTGTAATTGAACTAATTGGAGAACAGGCTGTTGCGTAATATAATATGATGATTTCATTTGATAATTTCCTATGGTTATGAGAAATGTTTAGAAATTTAAGTTTAGAAATAAGGATGAACAATCGAATATTGAATGGCTCAACCTTTACCATATTAAATAAAATAAAATTAATTAAAAAATTCGGCCTATTACCGACATTAAACGCAATATTCCATTTCGCCATATGTTGGCCCTTGACCTTAATACAGCCCTCAAAAGACTTTTCCTGAAAATACCGAAGTTGCTTTTATATATATATATATATATATATATATATGAAGAGTTTGGTTCCAAAATGCAATATATCCATTTTAGTCATTTTGAGTAAATCAGCTTTTTCTATTTTGGCGCCTATTGCATTTTATAGAAAAACACAAACTTTGACCATGAAAAAATACACCATATAGTGTGCATTTCTACTGACAGGTTTTTGCACCATGAGCAAGAAGCGCAGGACTATCGCTCTATGGTATTATCTCAATTTTTGTCATTTTGGCACTTATTGCGTTTTGGAACCAAACTCTTCATATATATATATATATATATATATATAAATATATATATGGGTTGTTTACAGCACATGTGGCGTTACTTCCCTTTGTGGACTCATGTGACTTGGCAAGAATGGCGGCGCTCATCATAAATGCAGATCCATGCCAATAAAAATTGATTTTAAATAGTAAACAACCTCAGATATCAATGAAAATTTCAGGATTGGTAGAGATTATGATAATCTAGCGAATAATTGGGCCTTTTCAAATATGATAAATGAGTGGAGTGACCCTTTAAGTAATCATCATCTTCTATAATGTATTTTTTCTAGTCCATGTTGCCCCGATTATCCCAAAGTCTACATGAGGGTATGGAAAAACCAGGCTGGCCTTTTCTTGTTTTAAAATAAATACCAAGATCTACTCCACTGTTGACATCTTAAAACCATCCAAATACAAGCCCCGCAGATGGGTGAGTGAAGACTAGGGGTGTCAACATCTACACGTGTAAACGGGTACACGGATAACAAATCATAACCGTTAAGAAAAATCAATAACCGTGTACACGTCATTTTTTCCTCCTCCTCGTTCATTTCTCACCAATACATACAGTCGCCTATTTTTAGGGATGATTATGTTGCCTGAAAGCTTCAGATAATAACATTAACTAACTATACACTTAAATGTTCCCACTGGTGCAATTATCCGCATACAGATGCATGGGGTGCAATGTTACCTTGATATAAAAAAAATACCCCGCAGCCACTGCCAGTGTCGCGTCACTTCAAGAATAGGCTGCGGAGGACTTGAAAAGAGCGCTGCGCTCATCATCTTCTCCATGTGCAAAGGTCGTGCAACTGAAAACAAAAACTGTAAATGGCTTTTATTTTAGCCTGTATTGTTGCGTGTTGTACGGTATATTGTTGGTTGGTGTTCTGTTGGCTTTTCACGACCTCATCACACATCCTTGCGTCTAAAGAGGAGGAAGAAAACATATTTTTTTCACCAATTTAAGTGAATAATTGTGAGTCCCCCTCTACTTTTTTAACTTTGTGGATATAAAGGTGAAGTTTTTTCCTCTCACTTCAGCTTACTTTGGCTTCTTTTTGAGTTGCTTTCTCTCGCCAACTCCAGATTACTTTTACTATGAGACGTATATTAAAATTCAGACGCGGCTCCCATTGCAAGAGATGCAGTTTGCACTTTAAGTTTAAAAAAAATATTGTACAAAAGTGAGCAATAGTTAAAACAATGATTAAAAAAGAAGGTCAAACCTTTTTCAGCTTTCACTAGTACGTTTTCTTATCTGTCAAAATGATAGATATTTTTCAACTCATTTTACTTTCTGTGGTTATATAGCGCAACTCCCATAGAAAAAGATCATAAATCTCCGACGTGTAACCCGTTACACGTCGGTTAGTAGTCCTGTTTTCACGTGTAGAAAACAAGTAGATCAGAAGGATCTAATAGCTGCGACCTCGCCTAGCATCCGTCACGTGGCCTAGTGTCCATGACTGGTGGTTTCTTGCACAAGTGTGATCTCGAAATTGGCAAATGACCGTGAAAATCAATAGGGGACACCCTTCCTCTGTACCTAGAAGCTTGTTCTAAGATGTAATAGCCATCCATCAAGTTGAAGTGGAGTTACGGTGCGAGAACTGTAAAATCGGGGCAAAATCGACACTTTTTTGACCGGTGTGCCCTTGGGATTCGTCGGATGACCTTATAAATCAATAGGGAACCCCTCCTCTATACTAAGAAGCTTTTTGTAAGATTTCATAGCCATTCATTGAATTAAACTTGAGTTACAGTGCGAAAACCGTCAAATCGGGCAAAATTGACACTTTTTTTGCCTTTGTGACCTTGGGATTTGACAGATGACCTTGAAAAACAATAGGGAACACCTCCTCTATGCCTAAGAGCCATTTCCAAAATTTCATAGCGATCCATGAATTCTAACTGGAGTTACAGCGCGAAAACCCGCAAAATAGGTTGTGACCTCTGTGAACTTGACCTTTGACCTCGACCTTGTGCATGGACATCACCTTGGTGAAGGTCAATAACTCCTGAAAATTTAATGATGATACGACGACAGGAACATGGTCAAAAAGGTGTCACAGACGGACGGACGGACGGACAGACAGACGCGTTCATAGAGCTGCTTGGTCGCAGCTAAAAATTGTAAAGGTTGACACCCCTAGTGAAGACAACATTTAGAAGACAAAACAAAAGCAGCGTCCTGCTGGCCTCAACCTACAACTCACAGACTGCACCACATTGCACATGCCTGATCTTTCGACTTTCAGCTGTTAGATGAATCGTATAATGCATTAGAGAACACAGCATTACATCATATCCTGTAAACTGTAAACAGTGTTCTGACCTCCACAGCAGGAAAAAAAATCTCTTCAAATGATTACTTCCCCAGTCAAAATAAATTATGAAATGATAAACAGGATTGGCATAATGGAATAGGCTGACTGAACAGCGTCAATGCGAGTCAGACTTATGAGCAGACAGGGTGAAAGGGGTTTAGTCAGACAAAGAGAATATGATGCAACACAGAAGTGTCTTATCGTTAAGTACTAAAAAAAATTAAGTGGCATCACTGCAGCAGTATATTCAGTGCTGCTTTCATCACCGGTGTCTGCTGCTCCGTGTCCTGAGAGGTACTCTGAGCCAAATGCAGGCAACAGCCCCATAAAACAGAGTTATTGCAGTCACTATTAATCCTATTCAGCCACGCCATATGGACACTGGTTACCCCCAATATTCCTGGACAGGTGAAACAGCATTTGCTCAAACGGCCTAAAGAGCACTGAGAACAACCAGCAGACTGAGGCCAGTCAGGCAGCATCTCCTGTCATATTGACAAACCCTCCTCTGGTGATGTTCAGATCACATGCACTTACAGGAGCCACTTGTTAGATAAGTTACTACTACTCCCAACCAAGATGTTGTCACAGGGCGAATCAGAAGTGGGGAGGGGGTTCATTTCAGTGGAACCATGAAATAAACATTGAGGCCCACACAGCAGTGGCCATGAGGTCACTAGTGAAGGCCTAGGCTCCACTTTTTGGTCCTTGGAGCAAACTGCTTTCACTCTGAAGACCAAATTAAGTTATGCCTGACAGAGCCATTTGAAGGGAAGTTCTGGAGGCCTGCAGGCCAATCAGAGGGCCGAGCAGTAGAAAGTTGCTGCCCTAGACACACAAATTTGAAAAACGTCCACTGGAGTCTTCAGATATTGGTAGAGGTTTGAAGCACTGGACTATACCTCAGAATATTCAACGAAACAGCACTGACAAAAAAATAATAAATAAACACACACACACACACACACACACACACACACAGCGCTACCTGAGAGAATAAAGGGCTCTCAGTTTCACAGATTTCTCTGAAAACAGTTACCAGAATTTGAAAAAATTTCATTCAAGAATAAAGCATTTGAAATATTTGCTTACTCACTGAAAGCCGCCCTTCTGTATACAGTCTTTGGGAGCAGTTAATCTTAACAAAAGTACCACTTTGTAATGAGTTAAGATAATCACAGAGGTTTTATGGGACGGATGTTTATACAGTAAATTTGTGCTTATCTTCCTGATATGTAATCACAATTTAGCTCCTGGATGAGTACAGTTTACTGCATGTGTTGATTGAGTTTCTGGCTCAAGTTTACTCACAGAGGTTTAAGAAGTTGCTCATTACATGCCTACTTCTCAAAAAAGTACTCGTACTCGGTGCTGTACGTTAAAGATCCCCTATTATGTTACCAGGTGCCAGTTAGCCATCACAAACCACTTCAAACTCTGCCCTTCCTAACCTCATGAGAGAGTGAGCACCCAGAACAATGAAGGAACTGTTAAACTGGCCGGCTGAGGGTGATTAGTCGTGTCCTTTCCTCAGGGTGGGCACTTCCCCATGCAATGTCAAGAAGGAACAGATATTGAAATGGCTTATAATGGGCTGTGCACCGGGTGACATGATTGGGGAACTTGAACCCCTTCCCTACCAAGGACGCGTATGTGTGTGACACACTGTATATATATATATTTGTGTGTGTGTGCGTGTGTCACACACAGTATATATAGTGGGCTCAGACTTGCCAGCAACCCGGACTGGCATTGCACAAAAAAATGTATATATAAACAATATAATTAAACAGAAACAGAAAATGCCAACATGTGTGAAATACTTTAATGTTAATTCATGTTTAATGTTTCCATGGAAACAAGAAAAATCAGATAAATCATTTAATATAAAATAAATTTCAAGGAAGTCAAGGTTTCATAATAATTAGCACCATTCATTTAGTACTTTGTGCAAACACCTCTGGCAAAGATAACAGCATGGAGTCTTTATTTAATATTTAATACCTGCTTTGATTTCGGAAGATGTTGTTTACAACCATCTTTAAGGGCACCATTAACTGTAAAACCTTCATTTGGAGGAAACTAATTTACTTGACCAATGCTGCACTCAGTCATAGCAGGAATTCAGGAAAACGCCTAAACTCTAATCATAGTAAGTAACAAGACTTCCGCTAATCTGTCGGCTTTTGGCATTCAAGTACCCCATAATAATCATAGAGAACCAAGAGCATGTGACATTGCCACTTCTTCCTGAGACAATCACGCAGAGCACTGGATTTGTATACAGGAAATTAAAAAGAAGAAACTTTCTTAAACTTGAAGAAAAGTTTCTATTCATACCCAGAAATCTAATGGCCGCCACAGTTAGACAAAAAGTCAAAATGCCCTTGCACTGAATGACAGCTGATGATTAACAGCATGTGAAAAATACCTCTCAATCTGACATTTAAATGATTAGCTTATATCAGTGATCACAAACACAACTTCTCTTCAAAAGCATCATGTTTGCACATGGCCATATATTCAGCCACTGCTGCAGTTGCAAATCTACCGCATTACACAACCATGGCTAAAACTCTTAAGCTCCCTATTTTAATGCTTTCAAAATTAAATCTCAAAATGCAAAGCTCCCTTGTGTTCCTTGACCATTGGACTGACTAAATACAGAAACTAAGCACAGTTTGAATGGATTTCTATGAAGCTGGAAAAAGGCAAAAAAACTTGGATCTAATTAACAAAAAAAAACCTAATTATATTGAAACATTTGCAGGGATTTAGCTAGGCACCAGCCTACCAGTCTTGTAGATGGGCAGTTTAAAATTTACATGTGTTTAAACAAGTTAAAATCATATCATATGCCAAACTTAAAAATTCAAACCCATCTAAAATTGAAAATGTTCCTCTAAAAAGACAGGTATATTGATGCCTGGCTAAACCCCATTTTGCTGGGAATTTTACCACCAAACTACAAATCTGTTTTAAAATGCACAACAATATAGTTTCTCCACTGCCCTTCTACTTGCTATGGCTGAAATATACTAGATTCATGCTCATAGTGTCCATTGAAATAGCAAAATAAATATTTCCATTCCAATTCATGCCATTAGAAAATTTTTTATGGTTTCCCATGTTCCTTATTAAATTGTGAAAACCAGGCAAACATTTAATGCATCATAAAAAAGGCACTGACAAACTCTTATACAACTAGAAAGCACTCATGTAGCACATATCTCCACCAACACATTAGGAACTTAAGAGGCAATTTTTCTAAGATAAGCACAGTTTTGGTAGAAGATGGAAACTTCTACCAAAGATGGAAGAGATCTCCAAATTTCAGTGGCGGAGCTAGAAATGGGAATTGGGGTGGCATAGACACGTCCCTTTATGACTATTAGGATAGTCCTGGTTAGTTTTCAATTATTATTCTTTATTGACGCGTTTTCCAATTATCGTAATTGGCAACTGAAGACACGGTTTCTCTCCATACGCGATCTAACAGCGATGAAATCATGGGGTAAATTCAGTAGAACTGAGAATTGGGGTGGACAAAACATCCGTTTTAAGAAATTATCAGTCCTGACCGGTTCTCAGTCATTTTCACAATTAACAGAAGGTTCACTCTGAGAGCACTCCACACTTAACAGGTGCTGCTTGTTCTCCCGACTGGGTAGGGCAACAATCATTCATCTGGATGCGTATTTGCTGAATTTAAATCAACGTCAAATAGTTTGAGCCGCATTCTTTTAATAGCCTATTTCACTGCCAAGTGCCACTTTTTCTCACTCAATACCGAGAGTAACTTTGGATAGAGTTGATTAAAATTAAGAAAACGCGTCCGATGAATGATTGTCATCTTACCTAATCAGGGAGAACAAGCAGCACCTGTTAAGTGTGGAGTGCTCTCGGAGTGAACCTTCTGTTAATCATGAAAATGACTGAGAACAGGTCAGGACTAAAAATAGTTTAAAATGGATGTTTTGTCCACCCTAATTCTCAGTTTTATGGAATTTACCCCAGGATTTAATCGCTGTTAGATCGCAAATGGAGAGAAACCATGTCTTCAGTTGCCAATTACAAGCATTTTAGTTTTATGCCAGATATAATGGGACGCACACCTTCCATAAGTTCAACTTTTGTCACGTCAGTCTACAGAATATTTTCCAAAAAGTCTGGGGATCATGAAGATGTTTTTGGGCAAATGTGAGATGAGCCTTTGTGTTCTTTTTGGTCAGCAGTGGTTTTCACCTTGGAACTCTCCCAGGGATGCCATTTTTGCCCAGTCTCTTTCTAATTGTTGAATCTTGAACGCGACTTTAACTGAGGCAAGTGTCTTTAGATGATGTTCTGGGTTCTTTTGTGACCTCCTGGATGAGTCATCAATGCGCTCTTTGAGTAATTTTGGTAGGCTGGCCACTCCTGGGAAGGTTCATCTCTGTTCAAAGTTTTCTCCAATTGTGTAAAATGGCTCTCACCATGGTTTGCTGGAGTCCCAAAGCCTTAAAAATGGCTTTGTAACCATTTCCAGACTGAAGATGTCAATGACTTTGTTTCTCATCTGTTCTTCAATTTCTTTAGATCTCGGCAAGATGTGCTGCTTTCTGAGGTCTTTAGCCAACTTCACTTTGTCAGACAGGTTCTCTTTCAGTGATTTCTTGATTCAACAGGTCTGGCAGTAATAAGGCCAGGGTGCGGCTAGTAAAATTTAACTCAATAAATGCGGCTAATAACAGTTAATTCATGATTTAAAAAGGGGGGAAATTACTTTTTCACATAGGGCCAGGTATTTTTGGAGAGCTTTTTTCCATAATAGATGAAATCATCATTTAATAACTGCATTTTGTATTTACTCAGGTTATCTTTGTCTAATTTTAAAATTTGTTTGATGAGCTGAAACATTGAAGTGTGACAAATATGCAAAAAAATAAGAAATCAGGAAGGGGGCAAATACTTCTTTACAGCACTGTATACATAAAGTGTGTTGCATTTGTTTTAATGTCGTATGACAGCAATGGAAAATAACTCATACATTTCCAAATTCAGTTTATAAATGTGTCCGTGTAAAATCTAATATCTAATGATCTTTCAAGAAGCATTGACTCCATATCTTTCAAAAGAAAATTGTCACAGAGAGAACGTCTGCGGAAAATAAGAAAACAGCAATAATAGATGAATGATAAAATTGAAATTTCTTTTCTAGGGAAGGGATTACAATCAACATCTGGTGTTAAAACCTCAAGTTTCCCCCCAGAAATGATGAGGTTGCTGAATTCCCCATCATGGCGAGGATGGTGTATAACGCAGCATAAGTGTTAAGACATACAGGAAGTGAAGTAACTCGCAGTTTTTTAGTTTTTTTTTAAAGGATGGCTTAAGCAATTGCCTAAAGCTCCATGGAGGATACTGGTCACTTTTCTAACTTCAAGGAATTCAAAATTAGGATTCCATTCCATACATATCAGAGTCCATGTCGGGAAACACTTCACCACAGAGTACTTCAACATTAGTGGCGCTCTGATCGATCTGCCACCGATAATTATCGGCCGATTTCCGTGGAAAACGTATGTGAACGGCATATGCCGATCAATGCCTTTCATTGCAGATCACAAAAATCGAACACCGAGAATGAATGACAAAATCGATGGGACTAAAAGAATGTGGAACAAGTTTGGTCTGGGGCCACGTATGTGTTAACACTGGCTGATCGCGTAATGTATATTTCTCATCAAACACTTTCCCTGATCCACTATCAGGGAGTTTGTGGGATATCTGCCCTCCGCGGCACCAGGGGGCGCCGCCACCACAGACCACGATCCTAACCAATGGGACTGCGGCCTAACGGGAGAAATAAATGAGGTTTTACATTGATTGGGTGGACACTTTAAATTATGCAGGCGCATACTTGGGTAGACACTTGGGAAACTGTAATTGAGATTCATGTTTGAAGATCCATTGATGTTGGTTGATGTATGCAGTTACTCGTTGGATGTAATGTAAGTGGCTGCTGGGTGATTAATAAAATCTTACAAAAAAAATTCTAGATTAAATATAATCTAAGAGGAGAGGGTATTAATTATGGCATTATGAAGAATGAAGAATGTAAAAATATAAAAACTGCCAAAAGCAGCACTGTTGCTGCTACTGAGGCCGGAGAGGTCCTATGACGGAGTAGTGGAAAATCACTTTAGTTTCTCAGCCAAGTCTAACAAAGCGAAATTAAATTATAGATTGAATATTATCTGACTGTGATAAATTATAATAGTACACTCAGTTTTACCTATTTCTTTGTTTTTTTTTTTAAGTATTGTTTCAATTATTTTTCTTATATACCGCATTATTTTAATACAATCTTATCCCACCAATTACCCTAACCTGTTGCACCACTACAAATTTACAGTAGTCCTCTGGCATATCAAAAAATATGAGTTTAAGAATATTGGTTTATTCATTTTGTACTGCAGCAAAGTGGCTTTTTTATTGAATTAAGCAAGTTTTAGACTGTGCACCCAAACATGCACGAGTGTACCCATTTTAAAAACCTGGGTGCACACAGTCAAAAATCCTAATTGGAGACCTGGAGTAGATAATGAGTGAATTTTCATTTTTGGGTGAACTTTCCCTTATATGTTTCCAATCTGTTAAAGATTGTGTTGCTGAAAGCAGGTAAATTTAAGTGTTTTTCAGTTGTCCTTCTGACTGAAAGGTTGCTGCGTTGTGCCTGCAAGGTTTTTATATTTTTTTACAAAAACATGTTTTTGTCTAAATTAAGATTATTTTATGGTTCCCTTTTTCCCAGATCATGTAGCCAGTACCACTCATCATAACTAAATTGAAAAATTTACAGCCAATCCAAGTGATCGGTATCTGTGATCGGCACTCATGGCCAATCGGTATCGGCAGCATAAAGCCTGATCGGAGCATCCCTATTCAACATGCTCAAGTGTTCTACCCCCGCTAAATTTGGCAATTTGCACTGAAACAATCAACAAAATACCAGCACTAACATTCAACATAATTATGTGCTTCATTTAAAGTAATGGAATACCAACCACATTGTAGAATATTCCATTACTGTAAATGAAGCACATAATCACTATTGAGTGTTTGGTTTTTTCCTCAAACTAATTTGTTCATCACGATGGGTGAAGTAATTTACATACGGTAAAACTTTGCATTCCTCCTTCATAGCACTCTGCCAAAGCCTTAAAGTTGGGGATAATTTTAACCCCTTAAAGTGCACCTGAACCCTCACCTCTAAGCCAAACTCCACTCACTACATAATTTTGAAAAACACAAAAATATGCAAAGGGCTGAGCAGCAGGGGAAGGAGTGAAGGTCGATTTACATAATTATTAGATTAATTAATGCTTTGGCATCTATGATAGCCAAGGGATTGTGATAAATTTCAGTGGAAAAATCATGAATTGTGTTATTTAAAAAAATAAATAAAACGGTGACTGAAAAGATACTCTGCCGAGTGCCTGCATTTCCTGTGACCCAAGATGTTTCACCTCTGCTTCTCTGAGGCTTTGCTGCAATCAAGCCATAACATCCTACATTTTTTGATTGCACTCAAGCCAGTAATAATCCTAATCATCCAGTTGGCCACATTTTTGTCCCCAATGCCCAGATCAGCGGCACCAATCGAACTTTTGCCAAGTTGCCCAGCTGAAGGAAAAAAATAATAAATAGCACACAGGACTGTAGCTCATCTGGATACCTGGTTTAATCAATGCACTGGATATTAATGAGATTAAATCAAGGCCAGGTAATAAAAATTTGTAAAAATTCCTAAGATTTCACATTGAGTATGAATTCTGAACACATCCAGGTGTCCCAATCGGCCATATTCTATCCATATTTAAAATTTGATCAGAATGCCATGAAAAAACTTTGATGTACTCATGGGTAGGAACATGCAAGACAATTTTCAGCTCCCATGGTGAAGAAGTATAGAAGAAGAAGATGTTTAAAAAATATTCATGAAGGTCCTCCACTGCTCTCATCACTCCTCGTTCCACATCTCCTGGAGGCACATTCAAGGGATTGGAAGATCTTCCATAATCACAGAGCTGGAACGATTTCTGGGTCACGAAATTGCGGAGGACGCGAGGGAGCATAAGTTAGCATACTGAAGAGCACCCTATGTGCGGACAGCTGAGTCATATCTCATCACATTTCAGCTGACTTGCTACAGAAATATTTGACAAATGAGTCAAAATAGCATTTTCAAAATGGCTGCCGCGCCAGCCAAATTTCTAGATGGATTGGAACACTGCAAAAGAAACTTGTGTGCTTATAGGTAGGAACATGCATGCCAAATTTCAGTGTCATTGGCACAGTAATTTCAAAGGAAAAGATCTTTAACAGACGATGACCAACAACGGATGATGGCAGACAAGCAGGAAACAACATAAGCCCACCAGACCCTTAGTCCAGGTGAACAATTGCCAAGATTGGTATAGTGAGACACTGAAGTGGATATTATTGACTGTCTGGTAAAAGGTTACCGAGTATTTTCCCATCAACAAGCACATGCCGTTGTCACTGCTTGTCCACAACGGCTCACAAATTAAAATATTAAATAAAGTAGCCAAGATTTAGTTGCTACCCTGCTGCAATTGCTATACAGCCAACTGGAAAATGATATAGAACACATTAAACTTAATATGGTACCAGTGTAACCATCTTCAAAGCATACATAAGGGGTTGTCTGAAAATGAATGCCTTTATCTTTCATGTGAGATATTGTCAAACGGTTACTTCTAAATTCTTTATCAAAGTCTGACCAGTTGCAAATGTAAATTTTAAAGTTAAGCATTTTGGTTGTTATGTTAAATGTAATTTGGGAGTTAGTTAAAATTATTTTGAAGAAAAAAAAACTATTATAATTAATTTTTTTTTCCCTACGATTCACAGTAAAAAAAAAAAGAAAAACAGGCATAATATAGCCCACAGCTAAGATTATAAGTAATTCACATAAGCTGGTTGATGGTTAGCCACGAGGTGCAAAATCCAATTAGAAGCCTCCAGTATTGGGGGGGGAAAAAATTGAGGGTGAGGAGCAGGGGAGGCATTCCAGGCAGGACTCGGTGGGAGGGAGGGGGGGGTTGATGACTAAAGCTGCCACTGTATGAATCACTTGCTTACCAGATCAGCCAATCACAAAATTCAACGGCAATTGCAGCGTTTCAACCATATGCATATTCATAACACAACTCATCAAATTCAAATACTTTGCATCCAGATGTCAAGCCTGGGACCTGAATCCTTCAACAATGCTTCAAAATATCCATATACATTGGATTTCAGCAGAAAAAAATTTTGGGGTATACCCTTTAAACTCCAATTATTCACTTAGGTTTTCCCTAATGTAGGTTCAAAGTCATAAAATACATTCCTTCATAATTTAGGACATTGTCGAATGCTGTATAGTTGCAGTGCTTCACTGAAGGTACATCACACTTGTTTTGAGAGAAAAATTCGATAACACTTTACTTGACGGTATCGTCATAAGAGTGACATGACACAGTCATGGACGTGTCCTAAACATTACTTTAATGTCATAAATGTTGTCATTAAGTGTCATTCAGTTCTTTGAGATGACAAGTTGACATTATTTGGGTTGTCTTGATAATGACAACTTTGTCAGAAGAGTGACATGACACTATCATAACTGTTTCATGACACATGTAACAGTTATGACAGAGTCATGTCATTCTTATGACGATACCTTCAAGTAAAGTGTAACCAAAAATTCAAACCGAAGATGCCACGTTTTTACAGCTGCAGCGTCACATCAAAAAGAAAACATCTAGATCTTGTTCTTCATTTCATACACATTTCCCTGTACTTCAGCAGAACGTATTTGGGAACATTGGAAACCTTGGGATCTCCACTACAGTTTAAAATAAGCCTGAAAATCCACAGGTTTGAAAACCGCAGCTGCATTTGATGAACCCATACGGTAAGTTGTATGAGGTTAAACATGGTGGATACAAATGAGGACAAAACTATTTTTTATTTGGATAATAAGAAAATTGTTTAAATACCATAGACTCTGGATTTAAACTTAAAAAATATCACAGGATTACTGTAGTTCCATTTTCAAAACCATAATGCACTTCTGGGGCTTAGCCAATGCAGTATTTATTTGTGTGTTCAGCGAAATGCTCCCCTGCATGTAATATTGATCAGAAGAAATGGAACTAGCACATTTACTTAAGATTGCCATTTCAAGTCCTGAAATTACATTATTCATTACAAATAAAAGCTTATAGAAATAGGAACATATCAATACTCATACTAGAACAAATCTTATAAATATTACATTTAGAGGGCATATAAACATGATTTTAAAATGATATTTAGTTGGAGTAATGGATACAGATATTTTAATACTGCATGACCCATATCATATCGAAATGCTAATGTGTTTAAATTGCAGACTAATGTACTATTTGGGCCATGAATACATTACAAGTAAATTAACCATAAGTGGAAGTTTAAGTGCTCACTGCATGACCCGTGACAGAGTCATATACCATACATAACCCGTTGTTGAATACCCCTCGGCCCGGACAAGATTTCCTGCCTCAAGGTCACAGCGCTAAGGTCAAAGGACATGAACAAAAACATGACCTTGCACATCCATGTGTCAAAGTAAGTTACCATACCAAATTTGGTGAAGCAGCAATCAGTAGTTGCTGAGTACTGACCCGTACAAGATTTCCAGGGTCAAGGTCAGAGAGCTAAGGTCAAAGGTCAAATCCAGCAAAAAACCCGACTTAGCACATGCATGGGTCATAGTGAGTTACCATATCAAATTGGATGAAGCTGCGATAATTATTTGCCGCGTACTGACCCGGGCAATATTTCCGAGGTGAAGGTCAAAGCGCTAAGGTCAAAGGTAAAATCCAGCAAAAAACCTGGCGTTGCACATCTATGGGTCAAAAGTGAGTTACCATACCAAATTTGGTTAAGCTGCGATCATTAGTTGCTGAGTACTGGCCTGGGCAATGTCACCCGGACAAGATTTCCAGGGTCAAGGTCACAGTGCTAAGGTCAAAGGGGTCATTCCATGTCAATTCACACAAATCCCCAAAACCTCCCCAGTGACACCTCTTCGATTTGCCTGATTTTTATTCTATTAGCGCCTTATGATGTCAAATGAAATAATCTGAAGTTTGAGCTTCCTAGCTCAATTGGTTTTTTTAATTATGGCCCTTCAAAGTTTTGGTGCCACACCCACTTTTGGGGTCTGGGAATAGCACACTTAATTTGCAAGCATTTTTGGAGACCCATATCTTTTGTTTTAATAGGGTACAGGCCTGTAAATTGCCATATCTATGTATTCTGCCCCTTAAAGGGGGTCTTATTTTTCCAAGTAGGAGTATTTGTTCCTAGTTTGATTGGGTTGCATTTTGAAGTTCTTTGAATAAGCTTTCATTTGAGGCCAACGTATTGAAAATCAAAACAAGCCCACATGGTCAAAATGAGAGTCAAAAAGTGCACCGTTTCAGTAATTAGCTGAAAAGGGGTAAATGTTTCTCCAAATTGGATGAAGATAGAAAGATGTTTTTACCTTCATTTGAAACTCCGTCAGGTATACTATCAACAATGTAAATGGCAAAGGGGACATTCTAAGGATACTTGCAGAATATTTAATTTGAAATCGACATGTTTGGCACCAAATTTCAATCGTTATGGGTTAATTGCAAAGCACTCAAAGGGTAAATCACAATATTAAAAGGTTTGTTGCAGATTATTAAACAGAATAAACATACCCTGAAAGAATGACATTTGTATCCTTATTAGTTCATTGGTTATAACCCTTTGAAAATGGTCACAAACTGTGACCAGAGGGTTAACATGGGCCACACCCCCTTTTTCGGGGGCCCATAAAATGAGAACGGAACGAGATATCAACTTGAAACCACCTGCAATTTAATTTGCTCATCACAGGCAACAAAATATTACCAAATGAAGCTTTTCAGAGACCATCAAGATGGGAGCTTGGGTGATTTCATATGGAATGACCCGCAATCAAACAAAAGTCAGCACCACGTAATAGCTAAATCTATCTACACATCGCTTCATGAAACCTTTATTTTGTTTTTTACAAGCATATTCAAAAATATTGAAAAAACGTGGCGAACGGGATTAGGGAAAGGTAGTTAAACATAAGTGGCTGGGCTTTTTACTGTGCGTCAAAAGATGAGTATTGGGGAATCCGCATTCTTGAAGGCATTTCAAAGCTCATGCCACCACCAGGGGGTCAGAATGAAGGAAATGCACGACCTGCCAGCGTTCTAGCGAGGGGGCACACAGGTGTCCACAGGTTGTAAAACAGAAGTCAGATTGGCATTTAAGATTTAAATATTTTCCCAAAAAAAAAAAAAGAGCGATCTCCAGATGTTGTGCAACGGGACATTTTTGACAAACTATCATAGCGTAAACATAAAAAGTTTCCAACTTATTTCAAGCCAGGCCCTCACCTAAGGAGAACCCTGGATGGCGCCAGGACAGCAGGTATCCAATTCTAAAACCACCCCGAGCACAACAATGAAAAAGGGAAGGAAAACTGTGGAAATTTAAAGGCAATTCTGAGAGGATCACCTTTTCTCTGCATATGAGAGCCAGCACTTTTCCCATATACAAATCTCATATACTGTTCCCTTCAGACATTTCCATCAATAAAGCAACTTTGATTCCAGCCCTCTTAATTATCCTTACACCAGAAAATCATCATGCACTAAAAACAAATCACTTTGCCTTGCATTGCAGAACAAGCATTTGCCAGGTTAGGCATTCAAAACTCCCCAGAAGTAGGAAATGACTCAGAAAAAAAAACCGTCAAAATTACCGTCTTGGAGGAGGGGTGGGAGTGAGGAAACACACTTGGGACTTCACTTTGCCTTTAAATGGATAACATTCCTTAGGCTTGTTCATACTTAAAGGAAGCTGAGGCAGTGTTTATTTCGCCCAAAATAGAAAAGGCTGAGAGCAAGTCTCCCATATTCCTGGCACTATCCCCATTTGTTTTGATTCTCCGTAGACACTTCATGATTTGGAGTGATTGGTGAAGACCCGAGCAAAGATGTCTAGCCTTTTGCTATTTTCCCTCAGAATGTGAAACTTAATCCCTACATGTCTGACTGATCAAGGCTTAGCCTCCTTTATCCAAAATGGATTCAGTTCTAGACACTCTAATGAAAACACTGTTTGGTACATCTCATTCCACACCGGTTTTCATAATACTGTTTATGAAAAGCACAGCAACAACTGCGTCTGTTTACAAATGTCAAACACTTTGAATTGTGTGAAATTTTTCAGTGTCAACATCACCCTCACTAGGTCTACATTTTTTCAGAATCAAATGATAGGTTTTAGACCACTCATAGCCAAGAACATATTTTACAGAGTTACCTCATATCACTTAGAGCCCATTTCTTCCACTGCATGAAAAGGGCATTCTTAACCACTTCCTTTCCCATTTCCTGTGTGCCAAGACTATTTAAATTTGGCCCATTTCCTTTTGTTTGCAGCCATGTCTCACCATTTCCTTAAGAGGGAAATGGTCTCTCCCGAAACGTACAATATGGAGGAATACCCCACCATCAAAATGATTAGTCTCTTAATGTTTCAACATTTAAAAAAAATACGATGCTCATTATTAGTCATGATATTCCACAGTGTAATGCATCACAGCAAATGAGCAAGATTCTGTACTGACAAAGACAATACTAAAGGCTACTACTGACATTTCATACTACCAACTAAATACCATCTGCACTCAATGAGCATATAATTAGGAACACCTCTGCGTCCGCTTATTCGTGCAATTATTCGATCAGCCAAACATCAGGAGGCGGTATACAGCGTAATATCAAGCAGATACAGGTAAATACTGTCTGATAATGTCCACTTCAGACATCAGAATGGGGCAAAAAATATGACTCCAATGGCTCAGAGTCTGACCATAGCAAAAAATAAAAAATTTTAAAAAATCCAGTGAGCAGTAGTTCTGCTGATGTAAGCTCATTGTTGATGACAGAGGTCAGAAGAAAGTAACCAGAATGGTTCAAATTCAGATAGCCACACTAAACAACTGCGATGGGAACACTAGCGTCTCAGGATGCACAAGTCAAACCTTGAGCCGGACGCGCTAATGTTCTAACAGCAGAAGATCACACAGGGCTCCACTCTAGTCAGTCAAGAACAGACGTGTGAGGATTCACAAGGTTGGAAATGGAACATGGAAAGCAAAAGTGGGAGGGTTAAGATTTTGTGTTTCAGCATGAATCCAAACTGCCAAGTGTCTCAAGTTCAGGCTGGTTGTGGAGGTATGATGGTGTGTGGAATGTTTTCTTTGAACACTGAGGTCCCTTAAATACCAATTAATTATTTATTTCAATGCTGCAGCCAATCAAAGAATTGTTGCTGACAGTGTGCATCCCTTTACAGCTACAATTCACCCATCTTCTTGGGGCAACTTCCAGCATGAAGATGAACTATGTCACAAAGCAGAAGTCATCATAAACCGGTTTCAAGAACAAGACAATGAGTTTTGTGTGATTCAATGGCCTCCACAGTCACCAGATCAGGAGCCAGGGTGCCCTTGAGCTGTGGTAGAATAGGAGATTTGCAACATGAATATGTAGCAGAGAAATCTTCAAAAAAATATGATGCAATCATGTCAGCATGGATCAGAGCCTCAAAGAAATACCTCTCACATCTTGCAGAAAACATACTACGAGGAAATTTGAATTGCTCGAGGAGCAAAGGGAGGCCCTCTCCAATATTAGCATTGTATGAAGTGCTCATTGAGTGTACGTACATACTGCAATTCAGTGTCCATATGACAGCTTTAGTATGCAACTGAAAGTAAGATGGCTTTTCAGACATGCAACGTTGTCACAGAAATGTGCCATTTCAAGCACAGAGCGCATTTATAAATACGAGCATGGAAAATTGAAAAATCTTTGAACTACAGTACAGGTTACTTAAGTGGTGAATTATCCAATAAGGAAGCAGAGCATTGTGAGGTACTCTTGGCCCTGTTCGCATACTAATGTATTTAACCAAGCAACAAACTCCTACCCATGCTTAGGGCAGTGTATACTCATTGTCTTTCTCATATTTTTGTCTTTCTCAAATTTGTCAAGTAATTACGAAATGGGTGCTTTATTATACAGCATCATACTGTACTTTGCTTATCTTCTATTTTCGTACCATAATCTCTTAGCCAACTTCTCAAAAGACGTTCTAGGGACAGGTGGAGCAAATTAGCATCATCTGTACAAACTGAGGTATTTGCATACAATAACCCTTATCAAAGTATATTGTATTCCTTTGTGTCTAATAAAAAATAGGTGCATATAAGTAAATGTAGTACGGCACAGCATATTTTTGTATGCCATTCAATGAATACTAGGATATTGGACAGGCAAAAAACATCCAAATACCATTTTTGATGTACTAATTATACCATTTCAGATGCAGGCTTCATCCCAGTGCTATTACATAATGTCAGAGACTCCTGCCAGGAGCGGGCTGACTAACTCAGTCAACAATATAAAGCAGCCCTCCCTCCCTCCCCTGCAAGGGCCTGCAAAACCTAAATCAGCCAAATGGCTGATTAACAGGGGTTAACACCTGACAAGTGTGATAAGCCCATTACCCTCAGGACCAATACATTACAAAGTACTTCAGTAGTATATAGCCGCAGCTCCCAGTTTTCTTGTAAAAAAAAAAAAAAAAAAGTACATTACATTGCCATAGGGCCACTTTTCACTTTAGTCAATCCTGGGAAACATTTTTCTCAGTTGCGAACAAGTGAGCAGAACACTACTGGGACTCTTTAGCCCTCGGCCGCTAACTCAGAAAAGACTCGAAAATGACATTCCTAAAATATATTGAGTATGTCTCTGCAACAACAAGGTCTATTTGAATAATCTTGGTTTCACAATAAAGGCAACACCTGTGGGATTTCTGTAAAGGTGTAAACATCACTATATTTGTTACTGAGTTAAAGGAAATGAAGATGGAATACAGCGTAAATGAAAATTTTGATTTTGGCATCACAAAATGTTGCATTTTTCGAGTGAATGTCCCATTAGAATGATGCAGTTGCACCCCAAACCCTATATAAAACAATAGCACAACATCAGAACATTGCCTGGGCAGAGACTGATGCTAATAAACAGAAGCATTACAAAGTTAGAGAGGTTCTACAAGTGGCATGCATGGGCGCCATCTTTAAATTCGCCATTTGGGCACATTGGGGGTATCAACAGCGCCATTTGAAATTTCAAGGTACCAAACTATAAAACTCATTACATTTATTTCATTATAGATGTTCCACCTAATTAGAACTGTTTTAGCTTTGTTTTCATAAATCAGCCAAACATCAATACAGTTTCCCATTCAGATGAAACCTTGCAAAAGGAAGGAATTTTGACTCCAACAGGAGCAATGCTGGAGTTTTTTTTTTTTTTTGCCTGCCATTATATCTAGCAGTAAAAAAAATTAATATGAAAGCTGGAACTCAAAGAAATTCACATTAATGAAATTCTACTCTGCGCAATGCATATTTGGAGTTCAGCTTAGGTTGGACACTACAAGGTAAGCACAGATAACTCAGGAGTAAATGGGTCAATGTAGATGAATCACATCTCTATTGAACAGACAGAAACAAGGGAATCAAGCAGAAATCTACTGCAACAACACCATTTGCAAACGGATCGGAAGAGAATATGTGGTGTGCATAGCGAACACTTTCCCATTAGAAAGCTCCGTCTTGACCTGAAAATACATTGGGACTATTAGCAATCATTTCAAATCAACAAAGAGACTGGAGTAAATATAAGCAGCTTTGACATCTTCTCGAACACAACTTTGATCGCAAGACAGCTAACATAAGACATAATTTGTGGTTATGGTTGTGCAGTTTGTTTTTTCCCTTTGTCGGCTGCTAATTCAGTGAGTTTTGGTAACAGTATGATAAACCTGATATGACTAAAATCCATAGAGTCTCTGCTTTCCAACCCTATACTGCTTGTGCAGTAGAATGAAGTTATGGATTTGCCAGTGCCTCATATGTAACACATGCACCGCTCCTGTGTTTTAGCAGTGAGCTCATGTAGTTACTTGGTGTTAGAATTGCATTTCGTTCTGGCAAAAATGGTTGTCATGAGCTTTTGGCAGAGATTCTTCCCAGCGGGTATATAATATGACTATTTTGCAACATGCTTACCATGTCCTTGTAAGGTGTTTGTTGTAAGATGCACCCCTGCCCCCAGTGCCGGGGGCATTCAGGTCCAAGAGGTTAAAAGTATAAGCACACATACATTTGAGATCCTAGTTGATTAATCTTTCGAAATATAGGAGCTTTGTCTCGTCTAACCAACTGTCCATGTCAAAAAAAGCATTTCCAAAGGGAAAGGGTAATGCTGGTTCTGCTTTATAGATTACAAAATACTAATTTGCCCATAAGCATTTGTTCATCCATTAAATCACTGAATAGAGACATTTCATTTATTCAACATCATGAATGTATTGATTTTCTATATTGCCAATTTACCAAGTAATCCAGACAAAAGATGTAACAAGTAATTTTAGCCAGAAATGAATTCAAAGGGCTTTAACATTCAGTGCCTCTGGCCAACTACTGCTTGCCAAAATAGCATTTTTCTGCAATGGGAAAAAAAATTCAGATGGGGCTGGGTTGCCATTAATCAGCTTTTACAAGCATGTAACATCTGGGCATTGGAATTGAAGCCCACAGATCGCCCATTTGCACAACAGTGCATTATCTTCAGCTTGCAATACTTGGTTATTAGAGGATTATCTTCCAAAACATAATTCTTGGTCTTAATTACTCGAAAAGCACCTGCATTGATATTAATTGCAAATAACTGATTAACGCAATTAAACACTCCCATAGCATTACCAACAACAAAGCTGGATCATGGAAATAGGTCAGTAAATTGCGAAATTCAATGATTTGATTATTTTAACATTAGCCTTCTTGCTCACTGTGATTAGTGCAGATGTGATGTGTACAATGTCTGAAAAAACCTCATTACTTTTCAGTTCATCTGCTTTCTGCCCATATGAAAGGTGGTCTTACAAGGCACCATCAACATACTCCAAATTAAAAGAGTTGGAGATCTGTTGGTACTCATAATGTTTGTAATCCATTATTTAAATACAGCCAGAGAGCATATGAACTACAGCAGACAATATGACAAAAATCCTTAACTCAATAAATCCATTTTCAATTGATCTGTAACGGATTGATATTTTTCTCGACATATGTTCAGGCACCACTTCAATTATTCACTTGAACTGCATATATCACCGCAAGAGATGTTTGCACCCAGAGATGATGTCACAAGGGTGAATGATGCCCAGGAGCCACTTGAATCCATGTTTTTTGACTGTACTACATGGGAAAATACAATTGTTTCAGGCCTACCAAAGAAAACGTAGCCTCAGCACACAAAAACTTTGAAATGCCTACATTAATCGCGGAAATAGCAACAGAAAAATAATACCCCGCTACCGAAACTGCAAAAACCGCAACATAAACTGTTGACTCGTAGCATAAGACTATGAAACTGCAACATCTTCTTTCGCATCCGTCTTTGCCATTTACTGCGCTTGCGCATACCGGCCCAGGCTGCTTTCAGAGATGGCGGAATCAGGCGTGTCTCCTTCGGTTGGTAAGTAAAACTTCCAAATATGACGTTATTGTTAATGCAGATGTTTAACAATGACTTGTAAGACGTAGCTGTTACATCCACATTCTCGTAAATTCGCTTATTTTAGCATGTCACCCTGCCGAAAATGAACGATGCACTGTCGATTTCGCTAAAGTCTTAGAGTTGCCAACTTGACGACTTTCTCGCTTAATCTGGCGACTTTCCAAATCGGGATTGTTTGTCCACTCAAGACGTATGTACTGTATACGTCTTGAGAAAGTCGTCAAGTTGGCAACTCGAAGACTATAGCGAAATCGACAGTGCATCGTTCATTTTCGGCAGGGTGACATGCCAAAATAAGCGAATTTACGAGAATGTGGATGTAACAGCTACGTCTTACAAGTCATTGTTAAACATCTGCATTAACAATAACGTCATATTTGGAAGTTTTACTTACCAACCGAAGGAGACACGCCTGAATCCGCTATCTCTGAAAGCAGCCTGGGCCGGTATGCGCAAGCGCAGTAAATGGCAAAGACGGATGCGAAAGAAGATGTTGCAGTTTCATAGTCTTATGCTACGAGTCAACAGTTTATGTTGCGGTTTTTGCAGTTTCGGTAACGGGGTATTATTTTTCAGTTGCTATTTCTGCGATTAATGTAGGCATTTTAAAGTTTTTGAGTGCTGAGGCTAAGTTTTCTTTGGTAGGCCTGTGTTTGGTACAATGAAATTTGGTACACACTGCCAGTGTAATGTCCTTATACATCCATTTTTTCCTCCCTTTGGTTAGTTTCTTTTCTGTGTTTTTTTTTTTTTTTTGCCCCGTTTTTTTGCCCCGTACACAGTTGCCACTGAAAAGTGATGAAATGAGACCGGAATCCTTTTCAGTTGCCCACTATGGTTAGGGAGAGTGAACATTGTCAGGGGGTTTTGTCAGCACATACTCCTGGAGGAAAACTTCTGAATTTTTACTGAAAAACTTACTAATCTAAGACAGTCTTCAATGAAAGCTAATTATTCGTTTCATTATAAAAAATCAATAGATGGAAGTATAGCATGGATGTATTAGAAGTAAACCGCTTCAGGACTGACTCAAACTGATATTTTCAAAACAGTGCAGTCACCAACGTGTCCGATACATATTGCATTAGCTCATCAAGATTTCATGTCTGAGTGACAAATCAGAGGTATCTGAATTTTTCTTAAACTGAAAAGCTACAAACTATAACCAGTTTCAAATCCAAAGTTTCTGGCGTAGCATTATATGTACACAATCAATAATAAAATGGTCCGTTTCTGTTATTTTCATGCTTGGACTTCGCATAATTATCATTTTTTAACAAAAAGTAGTTCTGGTCTTTTTGGTGCCCACTAGACAACAGCCACAGCTTACACCACTCCAGATCTTCCACAGGCAACTAACGAGAACCTACATGGGTTATACTGATGGAATAACTGTTGCAGCCTACCATCATGCACTTCATGATTTCTAGCTTTGTAGAAAATGTTGCCAATTGACAATATCCCATAATACTACTGTAATATGGAGTACTGTAGTTACTCTCGTCACACCAATGTCCTGTATGTTTATATTGAAAGGCAGCACACCATGGCGCTCCCATTTCTGAGATTAACTGTACATGCTAGCTCAAAGTCATACGACGCCTCCGCGAAAAAAATAGGGCGAAATAAAACACTATTTGGTCAAAATTTTACCAACCTTGTAAAGAAAAAATATTCAAAAGACAATGACCAGGGATTGGATAGATTCTTTGAAGGATACAAATTGCACATTATATGATACTGGTGGGCGCAATGCAAGTTAATTAGGAGATAAAATTAAGAGGCTTCCTTACAAAGGTATTGAGTGTTCAGGAGTCAATTGCAATACGTTTTAGACACACTGGTAACTGTATATTGAGTCCTATATTGAATGTAGGATTATCATTATTAGAAAAAACCAGAATCACATAATGACATACATTACAGCTGAAACTACCATTCTAAACACGTAGCCACTGATTTTTTGCACTTTAACTGTTCATATTAGAATTTTATCCATACATGACCAAACAAGTTTGATTGTTTACATTTTTTAAAAAAGGTTTGGAATTTACATGTAGCCATTCCAGTCATACTGCAAGCACAAGTTGTCCAAATCCAACTTCAGTGCAAACTGCAGTCATTGTGTGAGAAGAAATTGAACAGTGTGCAAAAACAGCATAAATCCTGCCAAACATTTTAAATAAAAACCAACCTTAGTAACCTACTCAGCTAAAAAAATGTGCATTTTCATGGCTGTGAAAATCTGCCAGCTAAGACAAATGTAGCTCAAGAGCACTATCAGCTCAGAGAACAATACGTTCATTAATGTGTGCAAACCTACACCATTATTGTGAAAACAGACACACCTTACAGGGCTCATCTCATACATTGACAATAAAAAAAAAATTTAAAAAAAAAACAAAATCAAGGCTGTATCCGCCTCTGTGCCGAGTTTAAAAGCACTGAACAGTCACAGAGGGTTCCAATGCGAGTTCAATAAGAGGATCCTGTTCTCATGCCTGGTGTATTTTCAAAAGCCCTGCAGCTGTGCAGCTTTAGTCAGACACTGATGACAATGATTCATTCCTCACTTCCTCTCAGCTTAGCTGCTCTGTTCAGTGGGGACACATATACAGGAAAGGCCAAATTTCTCAGGCTAGAAGCAGAGGGACTGGCGGAAGCTACATATAGCATTAGCAGGCCATCTCAACCTGACCTCACAAAACATTTGCCTAGTTCTCCAGATTAATTCAGAACAGCCAAGAGTGTTGAGTGCAAGAGAGGAAAAAAAAAAAAAAAAAAAACTTTGGCCAATATTGCACTGATGTCAGAGGTAATCTAGAGCACAGCTAATAAACCCTTCATATGCAAATCACTGAGGAGTGACACCAAACTGGTAAAACAACCATGCGCAGTGTCTGGTGATGTGGATGCATTACTGACTTTATGTAGTCATTGCTTGCAAAGGATCTGCCACCAAATGTTAACAAGAGCTTTCTTAAAGTAAACTCAAAACATGCTAATCCCTCAGGTGCACCGTCAGTGAAAACAATTAAGTGCCTGTGGTATCTGAATAAGAGTATGGGTGCACACTGAGATATCCCCTGTTAGGTATGCAATATGGAAAGTATGGTGGGAGGCAACTAATTGAACATAATAACATAATAAATAACAAACATAAAGCATAAAGTACCCTTGGGTTCAACAGAATAAAATTGCATTTAGGCTCAATTAACTTGAACATTAGAAGGTTCCACTTTCTATTTCCACAAATTTATTGAGAAAATTAATCAAAACTAAATGAGTATTTAATTGAAGGATTCTTCTAGAAAAATGTGTGTCTGTGAGCACCCAACCCAAATACCCAATCACAGTTAGCTTGCAGGTAACCAGCCAATCAAAACTATTTGTTTCCACAGCAGTCATGCAGTTGAATCAAGAGCAAAATTAACTTGAGCTGAATAGGCAATATCTCCTTTGCCTAGAACAGCATATGGTTTAAAAAAATTTAAAAATAACAAGTCGTAAGAAGGAAGACCTTGGAGGAGGAGGCATAAAAGGGTCTAAATTAAGGGATCAGACAAGCGTGAAAAACCAAGATGCATTTCTGAGCTGGTAACAGTTGCTCGAGTTTAAGGACTGAAAAGTGATGTGAGGGTTGCCCTACTCCTTCCTGAGAGGTAAGTGCTTACGGTAGTATTACAGCAAGTCATCTGTGCATTGTCAATATCTAACCAAGCCAACTAAATTAAGCTAAGATTGCAAAAATGAACTGGCAAATGTTCAAATGGCAAGCCTGCGATTAGAGTAGCAAGCATGCAAACTAATTTCCTGGAACAATGCTAATGCTTATCGAGCCATCTCATTCTGCAAGCTCACACTAAGTACCTGTAGCAGTCATCACGATCTGCCTTTGAGCCACTCATTTCACCTCTTGTTCTTTATTACATCTGTCCACACAAGTAAGTTTGCTATTCAACATTAAAAGTGAAAGTATAACGTGCAATATCATCACGTCCAGTGGGTTACAAGCTAGGATTTCAAGTTAGTCAATGGAAATCTGATCACTTACTCCATTAAAGAGTCCATCTAAGCAAAGCTGAAATAAATATAACGATATGCATCCAACATCATTTCTACTAATCAAAATTGTGTGCATATCAGGTCTGCTCTGTACTTTTGCAAGTTACGCAGTTTTTCCTGTTTATGTTGTTTTTAACCTTAATTTAACCAGGGAAATTCCACTGAGAACGTGTTTCTCCTTTGAAAGACTGCCCTGTGAGAAATTACAGACAGAACAGCTTTAAGTGAGAAGGGGCAGAGAGAAACAACGGTTGGAGCAATTTTTGGTATTAAGGGCCCAATGGCAGGGTTCTTCCCAACTTCTTCTCTCCAGACGAGGTCAGAATCTCAGGCCCCATCTGGGGTTTGCACTAGCAACTCTCCGGCTACTGGTCCAGCAACCTCCCTCTAGGCAGCCCCAACTGAGTGTGTCTGAGTCCAAAGTTGACTAACCAAGAGAAGAGGTTTGTGATCTAGTTAGTCGCAATGCTTAACAGCCTTGATGTTCCACTGTCATTTTGGCACGTGGCCAAAAAATGTGCGCGATTTCAGTGCATCATTTGGTGGGAGGAGCTTAGCAGAGAGAGACGGCAGTGGGGAGAGAGGCAGAAGGTTTTGCACTGGAGTGTTCATGCTGCCTTGCCTACAGCAGCTTCGAATTAATGAAAAAAAAATCTCACATCTGTATTTAAACTTTACTTTTTTATGTACCCACCTAGTTTAAAGGGATATTCTACTTAGTTCAAGTCAAGTTATTCCTTTATAATTATTTTTGACACAACATGCAAGAATATTGGCTGCTTTCGTTGAGACTTTGGAGGGGGGGCAGACACAGTTGATGGACAATCAACCTTGAAAAAATCAATTTTTTGACTAAAACGTCAGCAGCTTAAGCCATGTAGATGGTTGTGAGCTTGACAGTTGGAATGTTGTCCACTGTATCAAGGTGAGGAGGAGTAAATATCTCAAAAACTAACCAAATCTCATCAAAACAATTTGGATGGATAGATTCCTTTGTGGTTAAGTGTAAACACAATGAATGTGATCGTTGGGTGTACTGCTGCTTTAAATTCCAAATAAAGAGTAAGGGATCGCATACAGCGGGCTTCAAAATTACTGGCACCCCTGGCTGGCAATGCACAAACAATCCAAAAAATATATAGGAACAAAATAACTAGAGCACTCGGCAACCGAGTACATGTATCCCCGAAGACCCCCCAGTTGGGCGCAGATGGTCCCAGAGTACCAAAAATCAATAGGTGTCGTGAACTTACCATAATACATGTCCCTGCAAAATTAGAAAAGAATTGGTGCACTTATGTGGGCTGTAGAGCGTTCACAAGAAAATCTCTGCGGACGCGGCGGACGCGGACACGTGACGAGGCCAAATCCATGGTATCCTCCAAACTCGTTCGGGGGATACAATAATAGAGAAACAGAATACTACCACGTGTGATAAACTGTGTTAGTGTTTTGATGGAAACAACCAAAATCGTGACAATCATTTCAACAAAATCCAGGTTTCACAATAATTGGCACCATTCATTCAATACTTAAAATGAATGGCAACCACCTCTAGCAAGGATAACAGCATGGAGTCTTTTCCTGTAATTTTGGAGAAGGTCAGGACACACATTTTGGGGTACTTTGTATGACTCCTCTGAGCAGATCCGTTCAAGATCCTTCACATTCTTGGATTTGCATTTATCAACTGCCCTCTTCAACTCAGCCCTCAGGTTTTCAATTGGATTGAGGTCTGGCAACTGAGGTGGCCATAGCACAACGTTGATATTGTGGTCCCTGAACAATTTCTGCGTGGATCTTGAGGAGTGCTTTGGATCTTTTTCTGGTAAGAAAGTCCACCTACAGCCAAGTCCCAGCCTTCTGGCAAAGGCAACCAGGTTGTCAGCACAAAATATTCTGATATTTAGAGGAATTCATTTCACCATTAATCTTAACCAGTGCCCCTGGACCTCTTGAATCAAAACAGCTCCAAAATATGACTGCCCATCATCATATGTCACCGTGGGTATGAGGTGCTTCTCCTTGTATGCATCTCTGTTTCGGCGCAAAACATGCTGAAGCTGTATCTGACCGAAACGCGCAATTTTTGGTCTCATTTGACCACAGCGAATTGCTCCAGTCATAATTTAAATGATGCAGGGTTTTCCTTGACCAAAAATTAGGCAGGCGGGGGGAGGGGGGATGTTTACTTCAGGGGGCCGCCAAGCCAATGTTGACATGGAGAATTAAAAAAAATTTGAAGTATGTATTATGATTGGTCGTTATAAGTGGAAAACTCATTGTAATATATTGCTTAACTGTAAAAATGTAAATAATTATGAATACATGTATAATATATTGAAATGAGAACATTGAAACTAATTAATACTATTGCTGTCATTCCATGACAATTTGCCTCTTGTAATTCCGTGACATTGACTTTTTGAAATTTCTTGCCCATAAAGCACGGTTAAAGTCAATTTTTGTTTCTATAACTTACAGTATTAACAAAAAGAACACCTTAAATATGAACATATTGAAGTTTCATAACTTAACTATGACAGGAACATCATTTTCTGAATAGTTAAACACAACATTAAAAAAAACCACGTCAATTTTGTGTAATTCCGTGACGGAGTAGTTTTTGCTGGTTTCTTCTATGAAAATTTCTCAAAAATATATTTTCACTAAATAATATTAAAGAACAAGTTAATACCTTCAATATGACACATCATACTTGATTTTATCTTATTTAGTTGTAGAGTTAGAACCCAAAATGCAGTGGGACTGTAATTCCGTGACAGCTTGGCAGCCCCCTTGAGAATGGTGTAAATGACCAGGGGGGTTGAAAAAATGACGCAATAAAAACTATCTCAAGAATTACATTTTAATTAACAAAAAACAACCAAGCAACTAACAAAAAAATGAAACATTTACATTAACATAAATTAGGGTATTGCTGGGTCAATAGAAGAAAATCCAGCACAATTTTCCCTCTACTATAAGATGGCTTTGCCTGATACAGAGGTTACGATACAGTGCCACTACATCGCCGTTGTGGCGTAGAGCCGCAACTGCAGCTACAAGTGTCAAATCCACCAAGTTCAATGCTTGTAAGGAAATAACGTTTTCCAAGAAAACAAGTACTCGATTTTTTTTTCCCAAGAGTGGCAGGAAATTTGACGGAGGCGGCCGCCTCACAACTCTCTATGCAGGAAAAACCCGGTGACGCTTGACAAACTCAAAACCCTTGGATCTGTGTCTACTGATCAGAAGAGGCTCACTTCTTGGCAACCCTTCCAGAGAGCCTGTGTTAAGCAGGTGGCGGCTGATAGTGCTTTTGGAAACCTGGCGACCCCAAGATGCCACCAAGGTCAACAATACCTTCACAAAGATTCTAGGCCATTTTGTTGTTTCTCTCACCATCGTCCTCAGTATCCTAGGAGGCAAAATGCAGATCCTCTACTGTTTTCAACAGTTCCATATTTGGAATTCTTTAATAATTGCCCTGACAGCACTCAGTGGCAGATTCAATCATTTGTGAATCCTCTTGTAGCCATTGCTAGATTTATGCAGGTCTGTGACCATCTGTCTCTTCTGAACTGACAGTTGTTTTGTTTTCTTCATGATGATGGATGACAAAGGGATATAGCATGTGCGTTACCTCATTTTCATGGCCTAGTGTAACAACAAGTGATGTAATGGCTCAATATAGTTCCAGAACACTTCAATAAAACTTGAATAAAAGGAATTTAAATGTTTGTTTCATTGTGGTAGATGTTATTTACAAATAATTTTGGTAGACGTTATTAACTAATTAAGGGTGCCATTCATTGTAAAACCTTGATTTGGAGGAAATAAATTTTAAATTAAATCAGTAAATGATTTTGGTTGGTTCCACTGGAGGATTAATATCATATATTAATATATATATTAATACATAAAGAGTTTGGTTCCAAAACGTTATATGTGCCAAAATTACAAAAATTGAGATAATACCATCGAGCAATAGTCCTGCACTCCTTACACATGGTGCAAAAACCCGTCATTAGAAATGCATACTAAATGGTGTATTTTTTCGTGGTCAAAGTTTGTGTTTTTCTATAAAATGCAATATGCGCCAACATAGAAAAAGGCGATTTACTCAAAATGACTAAAATGGATATATTGCATTTTGGAACCAAACTCTTCATATATTATATACTCAGCAACAAAAGTTTCTGTGACACCAATATTGTTAATTATTTTTCATAACGCAATTATGAAATTGTCATACATGGTGATATCAGACTGAAACAGTACACGTAAACACAACATTGAAATGGAAATCATGAAAATGCGAGAAAATGACTTTGTACGTGAAAATGTGCATAAATCATGCTTGTGGATGGCAATAAAAGAGGAGAATTTTTGGAATGTTCACATTGTGCCTGATGAACGACGGAAGCATCACTTATCGAAAACACAGCCATTTCGGATCAGGAACTCTACCCTCTAAATGCCAAGACTGTCTGAAAATGATCGGTGGAGGGCCATTGGGATGATTGAATCCGGAACCTCGCAGAGGGAAGTTGCTCATCGCCTGAATGTCCACCGAAACACCATTTGGAACTTATGGCAGCGTCATCAGCAGACAAGACATGTCAGAGACCGTCCTCGCAGCGGCCGTCCACGAGTAACCACTCCCAGACAGGACAACTGGATTCGAACAACCCATCTCCGAAATCCATTCCAACCTGCAACCATAACTGCAAGAACGATACCTGGTTTGAGGCGACTGTCTGCACAGACAATCCGTCGCCGTCTCCGTCATTTTGGCATTGTCCCACGTCGGCCAGCAAGACGTCCAATACTCACGGTACAACACCGACGACTGCGTCTACAGTGGGCACAACAACATCGACGGTGGATCCAACGTCAGTGGGATCTTGTACTCTTCACTGATGAATCAAGATTCATGCTTAACCGATGTGATGGTCGTTTACGTGTATACCGTCGACGTGGAGAACGTTATGCCAACAACTGTGTTCAGGAATTTGATCGTTTTGGAGGTGGTAGTGTCATGATTTGGGGAGGGATCACGGCTAGAAACAGAACAGATTTGCTTGTTATTGATGGAAATCTGACAGGTCAAAGATATCGCGATGAAGTGCTACGGCCATTGGTGGTACCGTTTTGCAACATGGTCCCGGTATAACGCTGCAACATGATAGCGCCAGACCACACGGTGCAAGGAATGTACAGCTGTATCTGATGCAACAACATGTCAATGTCCTGCCATGGCCAGCCAGATCCCCAGACATGTCCCCAATCGAGCATCTTTGGGACGAGATGGATCGACGCTTGCGGCGGTTGGATAACCCGCCAGCTACACTCCAGGAATTGCGACAACGTCTACGTCAGATTTGGAATGACATCCCACAGCAATTTCTGGCACATCTGATTCGGTCCATGCGCCGGAGATGCGTTGCTTGCATCATGGCACGAGGAAGTCACACCCGGTATTGAAGTGTGACGGTCACAATTGGTTAGACGTCAGACAAGTGCTTCATGACGCATGAAAATGACATTTTTCGTTTTGAGTGACGTTGGCACTGAAAATTCAGTGTTTCTCCTGTTAAATAAACATATTGATTGCATTGAGATCTTTGCGTGTCATTTATAACATACACATAAATGGTGTCACAGAAACTTTTGTTGCTGAGTATATATATATAATATATAATTAATATCAATATTTTTCATGTTATTTAGAATCGCTCTATAAATGTATTCCCCCTCAGTCAGGGGTGCCAGTCATGTTTGAGCCCACAGTAGTTTTACACCCTATTGAAATGCCTAGAAAAGGTTCCGAGAGCTCTACAGTAACATTTTCAGGGCTTTTTGAAGCATATAAACTGCATTCTCTGGGGCTTACAGGGAAAAACAATGTGCCGCTTATGACTGGGAGTCAGGTCTGAGGACCTCCTGTAATTCTAGGAGGGAATTTGTCCCTGACAGGAGTGCCCAACCAGGAGTGGTACAGTCACACTAGTGTACTGACGCGAGGAGGATCCCAACAAGTCTCTCATACCCTAACAAAGGGAATTTCCTGAATTCTTTTCACATGACCTCAGTACGTCTGCCAATCTCATTAGCAGCCACCAAGTCATTATCCAGAAACTGCATACAACAAGGAGGATACAACAGATTACGATGCATTACATACATAATGTCATTACTGTTGAGAATGTGCTGCAAAATAAAATGACACAATGGGGAATACTGAAAGCCTGTGAGCCCACTGTGACATCTGAGTGCGCTAAGTTCTCATGTACAAAATAACCTCACAAATAAAGCCCATGACTCAAATCTTACTACCGCACCCATGACGTAATTCCACAAAGGAACTCATTAAAACAAACCGATTTTTTGTGCTTCACAGCTACACATTTACCTAAATTTGGTCATGTCAGGGACGACAAAATCCACAGAAAAATTTCACAAATCTCTCCAGATCAAATATTTGGCAACAAGCACATGAACTAATCATTCATGCCTGAGCAATTTAGCCTGAAAGCACTATCTGCTTTCTTTCAGTTTCGACTAATTCTAATTATTAATCATAACCCAAAAAATGTGTCCCAACTAACACATTTACCAAAGAGTGAGCAGTGTGCAGAGGAGCACCAGTAAAACTAAACTGACGACTGAAAACATTTAAGAAATGCTGGCACAAATGTTTACAGTTACCAGCGTGATTCTCAAAATTTATTAAAAAAATAACATTTCAAAAGAATTGTGTGATTGAACATACCGCAAATTCCCATACCTGACTTTTCACTGAGAGTGTGAGTGTAGCTCCAGTTAAACAACCCTCACCAGCGCAATGAACCGCTTAAGGTCTATTGAGTGAGTTGTGAATGTGGATGGGAAGTCTCAAGAGTCGCTCGATTTTGTTTAACTTTATATCCACGCAACGAGAGCAGTTTTATGCCAATTTCAGTAGAGGCCAAGTTTCCGTTATGAGCAAAAAAGGGCGGGAAAAACCATGAAAGAGCCCGCAGGCCTGCCTTAGGGGTTAAGACTTCCTCACACAGACGTGTTTCAGAGAGACAAGAGTCAGGTCTGATGTGCTGGTTTTTCCTGCTGTTCGTTTATTCGTCCGGTATTGGGAAATACTGAGGCTTCTCTTCCCCAAAGCCTCAGCAGAAGCACGAGTGTGAGAACTCACAATGCAGTCACACTGAGTGAGCTCAGCACTCCCCACCCACAGCAGTGAGCACTGTCTCCCAGAGAGAAGCGGAGTTAGGACAGATGGGTGGAGAGAGGGTGGTGCTGGCAGTGTTCCAAGAGCACTGGAGGGATAAAATGAATGGAGTAATCAATTCTAACAAGTAAACATAAGGGGAAGACCCCACCCTGCGAAAGCCAGGGGGCCAAAAGTCTGACATTACTGTTACAAGTAATGATGACATTTTTGCCTCCCGAGGTCCCTGCCCCCATCTCATCGAATTCCTCCTCCTGACAGTCTGATAATCCAACCGGCGCACACACTCATACTCAAACAGATACAAAAATGTGTCATAGTCTCTGCCCTGGTTAATGAGAAGCTGGCATTCCTGACATTGCATTGCACCACAACTCTGCCCATTCAGGAGCCCAAAAGCTTCATCACCTTCGCAAATGTCCTACAGGCCTGAAGAAAATGTGGCCTGAAGGTGACAGACTTGCTCTACAGCTGAAGAAACACACATAGCAGAGATTTCACCAAGATAGCGGTGCAATCACAGTATACAGAGCAGCACTTTCATTCTGAAAGTACTAAAATTCTTATCAATACCACAAATCAATAGCACAAGAGAAGAAGAGTTCACGTCACTGAGGACATAAACCCCAACAAAACCATCACAATCACTAGGCTTGGGACTTTCCAAGTGACATTCCAACTGAAACAGACTCGGCTCTGTCAACTTTACACCATTCTCACCAACTGACCGGCAGTCCATCTAACTCCAAATTATTACATTTGAACTATTGACCACAGTAGTCTCCACTGACTAAATAACTGGCAAAGATATATATTTTAAATACCGTTACCTTGAAAATATATTTGGCATTAGTTCCAGTCCAGTCTTTGAGATATTTTTTTTTTTTTAACTGATGAATACAATACAATTTCTGTACAATTTATGATCGCACTGAAACCATTTTGAAAACCCAAAAGCATATAATCTTCAACTTTGTTAAAGTTTGACCACTAATCAGAGGACCAGAACTGATATGGATACATTCTTCATCTGCAGACACTATGTAAGGAATCAATTTCTGGTTTCCATGGCAGTAGACAAGCCATTGTGACAAGAGGAATACAAGAAAATAAATGCTTGAAATAACTTTAGCTCTCGCTTGTTATTTCAGCACAGACATTCCCAATGCTACACTGCTACGGCACAGGTTAAAGCAAAGAGCTGCAATACCGAACAGAACAATTTGAACATTCCCATTTCATTAAGAGCAATACAATGTCACATCAGACAGAATGTGGGCATTGATCGTAATGGTTGCATTAGCCTGGAATCAGATTAGCAGGGCTGCAAGCCTGCTTTATTGACACAGCACTGCTACGCCATAACTGGAGTTCACACAAGCAAAGAAGGAATGTCCCTTGTAACCCTCAAAGTTTTCTGAGAATTTTTTTTACAAGCTGCTGACGTATAACAGCAAATTATAATAGCACACGCACACCATCTAAAATAGTTTGTTTATTCATCAATATAAAGTCATAAATTAGGCACAGCAGCAGTACTGTTGATGCTCTGACATGAATACAATGTCATTAAACAGTAAAGAGATACGACCTCAGGGCAAGAGGATAAGTAGGCAGTAGAGGGCAAAATGTAACCTAGGCCAGCCATAACTGCAGCTGTATCGCAAGCAAATACATAAACCAATTACCAAAACAAATAATGGTTGATAAGACAACCTGGCTCACCACAGGTAAGGTTATACCCAGAAGAAAATATCAGGCCTACCCAAGAACAGGATGTGCATTTTCAAGACTGAGTAATGAACATTTCATGAATGTAAACGTAACATAATGCCTGATTTTGTTTAACCATTTCCAGGAATACAAAGGGAACACAGTATTTTAATACATGCGACCATGTTTCTGAGCAGTCAGAAATCAAGGATATCACATGTTCATTGAATTACGTAGTAAGAGCACAACTGACATTTAAAAAATCACCTAGTTTTGTGACGACCTTGTCGATTACACCCTGCATAAATTACATGGCAAATTTGAAGTCAATTTGAACAGAGAACAATTCAAGTAGTTTCTGGTGTAACTGAGGTGCAGTCATATCTAATGAAACCACAGAAACAGACAGAGACAAGTGACAGTGAACTGTGCGAGTGGCAGGCTTAGCGCACACTACAGTAGATCACCTTGTGACAGTGTGCAAAATACAATGGCTGCTCAAATGAACACATCAACATAAATTTAATATAAATTCCAAAACTCTTAATTGATGTGTGCATATACATACATGTGCGTGAGTGCGTGTGTTTCTGTGCGTCTCTATGCGTGTGCTGATGGACACACTACTGGCAAAAAAGTAAAGGCAGGAGTTTGACATAACTTTTCATGGAACTGGGTTTCACAGCAGGAAAGAAAAGTTTGACAGCATGTGATGCTGTGGACTCCATGGGGCAACAAAGTGCGCTCTGTGGTGGAGCACATGCAGCTACACAAGGGTAACTGCATGGTGAAAATACAATGGGCTTATTACGCAAAGTAAGTTTTCAGTGTGCAAGGAAGTGGGCCATACTCCAACATTTCTTGAGATCCAACATTTAGCCAATGACTCATAGAAAGACTGACAAAACAAACACAGAACCATCATTTCCATGGCCCAGATCAATGTAGACAGCATGTGAATGATACAATTTACTCTGGTCACATTCTGAATGAGGTAAAACCACTTGTTTGAGCCCCAAGTTGCACCAAGATGCAAGACAAACCCCTGTATGCACTCATTTAATTTAATGACACCAAACAGCAAAGTTAAGGTTGTGGCTTTGGGTCCAACAAAAGGTCATAAAACGTAAAAAGTCCGAAAATACTCACCAATTTTTTGTTCTTACTTTCATCCTCGTTAGATTTCCTTTTGGGTGGCTTATTTGGATCCTCTCCACCGCTGGCTTGATTCTGTTGATCCATTTCACTTGCCGTCGGGTGTATAAATCCCAGATAGCTTTCTCAAATCTAGAATCCACTACTCAGGAAAATGCTTTCAAAACTACAGGGGTTTCTTCAAAATCCATGCCATCCAAATTCGAGAGAAAACACGTCTGAAGTTAGTCCACGGAGTTCACTAGTAATATTGCATCCAGGTCGCCAGTGACGAAGCATCGGTTTGGTCCAGATTTTCAAATCTTCCTATTCGCAAGACAGGAAAAAAAACAAGATACAATATAGGTGGAAAGTTACATTGAATATTTGTTTAAATTATTATTTTCCATCTGCAGCTCCCGAAATATAGTGTCCCAAAAAGAATACGACCGCAACTCCAAACCTCCTTGATGCTTGAGAGGATACTTATTTACGCAAACCATTCAAGTGTTGAGCTGGCTAGCAGTGTTAAAAGCTACACAGCCACTTGGCGAGATCTCAAACTTCAGAGACATTTAATGTGCAACTGTTACGCTCTCCTTTAAGATCTTTAGATTACCGACAGTAATTTCGTCAAGATCCCCAAAAGCATTAAATGTTCACTCGAGTTAACGAGACAACAATGTTGCCATTCAGCAGACTGGAATCAGGGTGGCTGAACAGCAGCAAACGCCTCAGTTCAACTGTCTCAGAACTTGTTTAGCGGCACAACAACAGAAAATAATGTTGGTAAAAACAGCCAGAGAAAAATCTAATCACCTCTGTGAGCTGCGCGATAAATACCAGGGTAATGTATATTATGCAGATAAGAAAATGCAGAACAATAGCGATTTTCTTTTATAATTGCATGAACAATTTTATTTGGAAGATAAATCACCGTTGCACAGTCAAACATGCAAAATTGCACTGTGACACAAATCTCGGGACGTATTTCCAATACCAAATGGAGACATCAACGAGAACCAGTGGCAACATTCAGCGAATTACAATTATCGAATAATTTAATGTCACAATTAAATAATAAACCTGTCAAACAAAACTCACGATATCCCATCCGTAGCTCTCCTACGCAACCAAACCTGAGCGCCAGGCCCACTACTGTTCCGCCTACCGCACACTCCCATTCGCGCAGGAATTTACACAAAGAAAACTACACTTGCGTGAATTGGTGGATAGACATGTCAATCAGAGGTCGAGTGAATTATGTACACTAGGCGGTGACGTTTGGACGGTAAGGTCAGACTGTCATTTCAGTACGCAAAGCTCACGGAGGGGCGGGAGTAAGGGAATAGAGTAAAAATGCCATTGAGCACACGAAACATGAGTGCGGCTATGGCGGTTGAGGGAATGCATGCGTTTCTGTAACAGTAATTTATAAAAATAATAAATAAATTGAGTTATTATTCATTATTAATCCTCGCAGACTTGGCTACCCACTAAAACCACATTAACTGTCCTGTAAACGTGCAAAGACTGGAAATGCACAAAAATGTTATGGTTATCTGAGTATAATGAAAGTGTTGTCACTCACAACAGTACAGTGCTACGGGCTCTGTTGCTCACTCGGTGTATGTCAGGCTTTTGTGTAGCCTATTGTAAGATCACAAGCAGTAGCATTTTTTAATGCGAGAGTCAAGCATTAGGAAACTGAAGACACCGTTTGTAATTTATGTATGAAAAAATTGCAAGCAGCACTCAGCATCATGGATCAATGTTTCATCCTGTTATTTTCTTCTGCAGCTCATTGCTCTTTTCAGAGTGCAGCGCGCTCCACTAAAATATCAGGCACCAGACACGAGATCATTGCACCTAGCATGTTATACTGAAGAGTTAGCCTGTTGGTTGTCGGGCTTAAGTGCGTTGCTCAAGGGAGTAGTATTGTAGCAAATTAAGAGCTAAGCTTTTTATTTTTATGTCTTCAAAAGTATGTGTGTACAAAGTTTCTGCATTCCAGCTTCTTTCGATCACTGCAGGATGATTTAGTGCAATTTTCAATATGGCCGACTGGCGGCCATATCAAAACAAATACCACAAACAAGTTTTAATCTGTATATATATATATGAACAGTTTGTTTCCAAAACACAATAAGTGCCAAAATTACCAAAAAAAAAAAAAAGAGAGCGAGAGATCATACCATAGAGTGATAGCCCTGTGCTCCTTACACATCGTGCAAACATCCGTTTTTAGAAATTAATACTATAAGGTTTATTTTTTTTCATGGTCAAACTCATGTTTTTCAATAAAATGCAATAGGCGCCAACATAGACAAAGCTGATTTACCCCAAATGACCAACATGGATATATAGAATTTTGGACACAAACTCTTCATAAGTACCTCCTGACAAAATTTCACATTGATCTTTTCAGTAATTTAGCTGAAGAAGATCAAAGTTAAAGCTGACACCGACGCTTCATCCAATAAGCTCTGTTAGACCAATTAAGCTGGAAATGGATCAGGTAATAACAAGAAATTATAATGTTAAATCTTCATTTAAGACACAATGGGCCTCATGCAGCAACATTCTCTAAAATTTCTCTTATTTTTTTCCGTATTTTTTTGCTAGGAGAAAAAGTAAGAGAAATAAACTCCGGATGAACCAAACGTTCTTACCGTCCAAATCTGCTTTTACCCAGGTGTGCAGAATGTTGAATCCCACTTGATCGTAAATTGGAAGTGCGTGGCCGATTGTTTTAAATTAGCCTATATGACACCCACTAAATACCATATAAGGGCAGGTGACATGCCGTGTGCAAAGAGCCGACTGCTCGTGTACGATTCATCCATACTCTTACCGAATGTGAAAGCAACCCAACGGAAGATTACTGTTATATGTTTCGGCTTTCTTGTTCTAACAAATGCAGCAGCGAAAAGGAATCTCCGTTCAAAAGAAGAAATTCAATGCTTGCTCGAAACGTAGGCGGACGAAGACATACAATCACAACTGGATGCTACACACAAAAACTCTGAGATTTACGGAATAATTTGTGAGTAGTTACATTCAGTGGTTATCAGTATCACTGAATAATAGATCAGTGCCGTGACAAACTGAAAAAAAAATCTGGCTGCAATATTTCAAAGTGCGGGAAGTAGTGCGAAAGTCTGGCAGCTCAACTTATTCAATAAATTTTCTTGGTATGAGGCTGTGGACAGCATAATCGGCCAAAAACGCAAGGGCGAAAGAATTCTGTTTATGCGACATCCGCCAATACCAAATGTAATCAGTTCATTTACAGATTACCTTGATATTTGGGTACTCAGAAAAAGAAAAACATCAAGCATTCAGTCAAATAAATTTCCAGTTTAATTTTTCGTGCAGGTATACGTGGTAATACATGTTAGAGATGACACACCGGGTTGCTAGGGCACTCGCAGCATATGCATTTGCGATAATATTCAATGTTAATATTCATAAACTCCCTTATCCCTTGATATTTATTGGCGCCTCCTTTTAAAATCGTTCCCCATTTATTACCACTTAGGTGCATACCGCAACACGCTATATCTGAATTTTGACATGTATGCAAGTGTACTCAGGTACAATACAATATTACTAGAGTGAAAGCTGAACAGCAGGGGGGAGAGGGGTGGGAGGACAATCGTACTGTAGCACGGTACAGAACAATCCTACTTTGTGTGAAAGTGCCCTAAATTGGCTCAGCAGCCATTCATCTGTCTAAAACAGATCCGCACGATCTCTAAAAACGCACTCTCTGCACAAGGCCTGGATGGCCAAAGCATCCAACAGTAATAGGTATGCCATTCAGAAGCAGAACGCACGCAAGTATCAAAGGGTTTTTATAGGTTAGTCCTAATTAGAATCAGCTAGCCAAACCCTTTAGCCCAAGACTTAAAATTATAATTTCTCAAAAACAAACCAAAATTTGATCATAGGATGCATTTTTAATGTTTCGGTTTTAAAACTTTTCCGTGCATTGGGCAAGCAATTTGTGGGCAGAGAACAGATCTGTTTTCTCTTATCTTAGTGCGGTCTCGACCTCTCGTAAAATTTTCTCTTACCGGAGAGAAGAAAATATTGGTGCACCCCAGAAATCAATGGGTAAGAACAAAATAAGAAAAAATTGGGGATATGAACAAAAATCAGACAGTGTGTTCTTATATCGCTTCTTGCATGAGGCCCATTATTAAATCTCATTTTGAGTACAGCCATTCAGGTTTGACAACGTTGGATGCCGTGTTTCACACATTCAATGTGATTACACCTCAGTGGCAGGCCGAACAGATTATTTCAGAATGGTATGATTTGTACTTTCCATTAGTGAAAACACCTCTGAAGTATGGTGGCTTTAATTTGAGCATTAAAGGAGATCTCACCTCTGCAAATTCTTGAAACATCTAAAAATGCATATTTTAATTTGGCAATAATCCAGTGCGATGCATTTTAAAAACAGCGAGTCTTCATATTGGCTTCCGGGCCAGACGTTTTTACTTGGGGAATCTGATTTTAATCCAGTCAAACCCCAGTTCACTAGGCTATGCCGCGGTACTTGTGACATCCACTCATTCCTTTCATGAAGGCACTGAATTGGATAAAATTAGATTCCAAGTTTAAAAAAAAGAAAAAAAAAGTCTACCACGTGATATTGAAGCCAATTTGGAAACTTGCTGGTTTTAAAACACATCACACTGGATAACCAAATTAAAATGTATAAAACTATGTGTTTTCGACACTTTTATTGTAACAATATGCTCAGAGGAACCAGTTGCAACTCGGGAATAATCCAAATATCATAAGCCTTTATTACAACATGGGTCAGGACTGGTAGACACAAGGATTGCCAAGCCAAAAACGAAATTCAGAAGGCAAAGTCGTCTAGACAGGCCGGGGTCAAAACCAGTAAATTAGAAGTGCGACGGTATATAGACAGCAGGCCAAAATCGTAGTCGTAATCCAGAGTAGAGCGTCATACACAGGGCATCCAAAAACAGTAAACGTGGTCAGACGGAAAAAGGTCAGAATCCAAAAAGGCAAAGCAGGAACCGAAGGGCAGCGGTATACTCGAGGTCGGACAAAACAGTCGTGAAGAAGCAATTAACAAAAGCCATATGAGGAGTTCTGCACTGATGTGAATTGATCAACGTTCTGACAAGGAATGAACTGCAGTAAAGATTTTAAATAGACAAGGGTGAAGTCACATGCTATGCAGGGAACAGGTGAGTTGGATAAGACTTATTACAGAGGTAAGCACACGTGGTGAAGTCCTAAACCACAAACAATGGGCAAAAACCAAAACGCAGACAGGATCCACGCAGACAGCCTATGACAGATAAACAGCTCCGGTCAAGGAGTTCTAAGCGCACAGTTAAGACTCCAGGACAGAGAGAGAAGCGCAGCTGAGGTGCGTGAGCTGTAATCAGAGCGGAGGACAGGGAAAACAAACGGGGCGGAGTTACAGAACAGGGCACAGCGGGGAAGAGTTAGTTATTAATAAACAGTGATATCTACACACCTAATCAAAATATGTGAATATTAGTTGGTTAGTTTATGTACAGATAAAGGGATTAGTCTACAGTAAAATTACCAATACTAACTAAACAGCCTAGCAGTCAATTAATATGGTAATTTCAGAACAGCGGGAAGGAAGGTAAAACGAGACTTGAAGGAAGTTTGTGAAATACCAGAAAACTTCCGAAATCACCCGAAGTGTGTCGCACGCAGACAAGGGAGTGCACTGGCATGATAACGCAAATCACATCAGACATTACAGGGGAGACAATGTGCAATGCAATAATGGACTGGACGAAATAAACATGAAAAATGAAAATGCAGAACCAGACAGATACAGAATCATAACATCTATTTTACTTTCCACTGAAATATACGTACTTTGCCGTGGTGAGGTCTCCTTTAGATCTTTTGTTCCCATCACATTGCCAGTTAAAATGACGAACACACAGAGCTTGAAGTTGTTCCAAAAGAATTAATCATATTCATCGTTGTTATCTTTTTTTGTCTTTAAATGAGCAGGGGAGACTGGGGTGCGATGAGCCATGGAGACCAATGACCCATATCACCATTTTGCGATTAATCGATGCCAAAGGTGTCAGGCAAAAAATAGGCAAAATAGTGATATGATATGCTCATTTATCCCCATGACTCATCAGTCAATGGTCAAATATTTTGCCTATTTTATGACGATCTGTCATCGATTGATCACAAAATAGTGGTATGACTCATTGGTCCCCATGGCTCATCGGACCCCAGTCTCCCCTACCGTACCTGTATGTCAAAAGGGGAAAAAGGAATTATCTGAGACTGGGCAAATATCCTGTATGTGTTTTCGTGTACAGCTTCATTAAATCTGAAAGTGTCCTCAGTAATCTCTGCACATACCTACATACCCATGGCAAACTAACGAAATAGATCAGAGCATCACTTCGCTCTTTTTGAATAAGATTAATGGAGAAGGGGGGCAAAAGAGTGAATTCCTTCGTAGAATGCAGTAACTGAGTCATAATGACATCCCTTTATCCCTCACTCCTTCTGTAAGCATTCAGGTCCTATGATTCTTTGTGACCATTTCAATCTTTCATTTAACGTCTCTTTTATTTAATGTAGTGACTGAGGACAAAAACCCAAATCAATATGCTCTCCATTCCAATATTTAGGATGTGGCAGTAAAGCAGTGGAGGTTTGCATCAGAGGCGAAACATTTTCCCGTAGAATCTGAGCCTACATTTCTTTAATGCGCTGGTTGAAGTATCATGTCTCAGCATGGATATTGTTGGATCTCCTCTTTGATGGTGTTGTCACATTGCATTGGGAAGAGTTCTGGAGAGAAACACAGAAATCACCTCATCAGACAGAGGAAATGATAGGATGCTCCCTGCTGGGAGTAAGTGTGGCAGGGGGTTAAAGATGCAGTCGCCAATAATAGCTCAGAAATCGACCCTGGTTTAGCCTCTAGGAAGTACACAATGCATGATTTGATGATTCTATATCAGCCCTCTTAAGGCTTTCAAAGGAGCATAATATATCAATCTGTATGTGTGATGGGCGTTGGTAGTTGGACGCCAAGAGCAGTGGCCAGAAATAAAAGGAAAAACCAGCAGCGTGCTGAGAGACTAAAACAGATAGAAATCACAAGACTCGCGCTACCAACGGACCTGACGCCGTCCGTGGTAGAAAACAGGCGAGCTCGAAAAAAAGAACAAAAGAAAAGGGAAATAAACCAAAGATTCCCTTACTAACTAACACTAATCCTGTTATGCAGCTAAGATCCTGACAATACTCTCTCTCTAAAGACCTAACCGGCTAAAGCGCCAAGGAGACAATGACACTCTAGCACAGGGGTGGGCAATCACGGTCCTGGAGGGCCGGTGTGTATGCAGGTTTTTATTCCTATCAATTACCCTGACTAATTGAGTTCATTGATAGCATGCACAGATATAGATTTTCGCAATGATTCGATCAAAGGAAAATGTTTTATGAAGGGAGACAAGACTAGTCTTTGTAGTTTCATGATAATTTAAAGAAATTCGCATGAAACATCATATTTCATAAATGGTTTGGCTAATTGAGACAATCAACTAATTAAAGACCAGACGTTGGTGTGAAAACCAGGGACAGATACGGCCCTGGCTGCCCACCTCTGCTCTAGCAACACGAGCGAGGCAGAACACGAGCTTAAATAGAGTCCGGGTAACGCCCCCAATTAAAGCCAGCTGGCCCAGGAATCCGTTGGCGAGCAAAACGATATCTTCCTGGACGAGAGTCACAAAAGGAGCTCTCAAAGCTCCAAAACCATGACAGTATGTGGTCTTACAAGTGAGGTAAGGCTACCACTAAGACATTCAGATTTATATGAGCATTTGCCAAGGTTTATTCTGTGCCATAATAGCACACCTTAAATACCAGGTATCTATTTTCTGGCAGCTTTCAGGGACCGGTCCAGCAAAACCTTGAGATGTCAGTATGGTCGTCCCCTCAGTAGTGTTTAGATGGAGAGGAGTGATAAGGTCATAATATGTCTACATAGTCTCTGGACCAGGGCTCTGTTCTACATACCAAGATAGATTGATGAGTTAGTGGAATAAATGCTCTCAGCAAAATCTGGGGCCCTTCTATAAAAGACTGAGACCTAGAAAAGCTGCTCTATGTTTTACTTGGTCTTGGTATCCACCTAATGCAGCAATCCTGCCTCATGACACAGCTTCCTGAGTTGTACTGTCCTGTTCCTGGAGAACAACTATTCCGAAGGTTATTGCCTCAACCCTTGTCTGGCACGTCAGAGGCGACGGCTTGGGGTATATCCCCAAACGCCCCCAATCCTCCAATTGCCCGATCTTTGAATAGACCTTGAATAGACTTTCATTTGAACTGAATTTCAGGTCAATCGAACGAATGGTTCTGAAGATATGGCCAAAATGGTAATTTTCCATCACAAAGCGCCACCTGGTGGCAAAATAGTGAACCATACAGGTATAATGTCATTATGTGACACGTTGTGAGGTCATGACCTTGCAGTTGCACATAGTTTCAAGTCAATTGGACAAATAGTTCCAAAGATATGGCAAAATGGTGAATTTTATGTGACAAAGCTTCACCTTGTGTCAAAATTGTGAACCAAACAGCTATAATGTCATTGTGGGACACATCCTCAGGTCATAACCTTTTATTTGCACTTGATTTGAGGTCAATCGGACAAATATTTCCAGAAATATGATAAAAACAGTGATTTTTTTTTTTCAGTTTTTGGCCCCTGGTGGCCAATCTAGAAATTGTAAATTGTCCAAAATCGAATCAGTTCTTCCTCTTCATGATACTTACTTATATGCAAAACTTGAAATTTCTAATTGAAATATTACTGAAGTTATCATGCTAAGTTATTTCAGCATTGATGATACTTTTTAAAACATGCAAGTGTCCCAAACCATATGCACTAATGCATCCCCATACCATCAGAGATCCTGGTGTTTGAACTAAACGCTGATAACAGGAGGGGTGGTCTCTCTCTTCTTTAGCCCAGAGGACACAACGCCCATGATTTCTATCAAGAATGTCAAATTTAGACTTGTCTGACCACAGGACACTTTGCCACTTTGCTGCAGTCCATTTTAAATGAGCCTTAGCCCACAGAACCCGCCGGCGCTTCTGGATCATGCTCAGCAATGGCTTCCTTTTTGCATGATAGAGTTTTAGGAGGCATCTGTCGATGGCACGACAAACTGTGTTTCCAGACGGTGGTTTCTTGAAGTATTCCTGGGCCCATTTAGTAATGTCAATAACAGAATCATGCCGGTGAGTGATGCAGTGGCCTCTGAGGGCCCGAAGATGAGGGGCATCCAGTAAAGGTCTTCTGCCTTGTCCCTTACGCATAGAGATTTTTCCAGTTTCTCTGAATCTTTTGATGATGTTATACCCTGTCGATGATGAGACCTTCAAAGCCTTTGCGATTTGACGTTGAGGAACATTTTTTTCAAAGTATTCCACAATTTTTTTATGCAAGCCTTCACAGTTTGGAGACGCTTTGGCCATCTTTACTTCTGAGAGACACAGCCTCTCTAAGATATCCCTTTTATAGCCAATCATGTTACACATCTGATGCCAGTTAACTTAATTACTTACTAAATGTTCTTTCAGCTGATTCTCTATTAATTGCTTTTTCAGCCCTTTTTTGCCTGTGTCCCAACTTTTTTGAGACCTGTTGCTACCAGAAAACTTGAAATAAGCAAATTTTGAGGACAAAAATGTAAAATGTCTCAGTTTCAACATTTGAAATGTTATCTGTGTTCTATTGTAAATAACATATTGGCTCATGTGATCTGAAAGTCACTGTGTTTTGATTTTATTCACAATTTATACTTTGTCCCAACTATTTTGGAATTGGTGTTGTATTAATTATGGTGAATATTTACTCACCCTGTTTCAGCTGTCAACTGATCATTTATATATTAAATTGGCATGATACTATGCCCCATCCTGATCTCCTTGCACACAATATTAGAACAGATTAGGACACTTAAATAGCTGGCTTTTACTGACCTGATGATATCACCAGTTATTTTATGGTTCACTCACACATTAAAAACAATTGTATAGCCAGAAATCAGAAAAAGCCGGGACAGTATGTTAAATTAGAATTAAAACTGAAAGCAGTGGCTCGTAAATAACTTTTTACCTCTATTACAATGGAAACAATGCAACAGCACATAATTTGATGTCTCACCTCATGAATTTCATTATTTTTTTTCAATTTTGATTGGTCACACTTTAGATGAAGTATTGCTCATAAAGGCTTTATGAAGCATGCATAATGCCTTCATAAATGAGACATAGCGTCTTTATAAATCATACATAAGCAAATGTTATGCTTTGTAACAGGTGAAGTAACACATCCTTATTCAGTATCTGATGCCAGATCTGATATAACTGACAGTGTCACTTAGCTAGTGGCTAAATTTCATTAAGGGTGACATTGTCAGCTAAGTGATATTGTCATTGTCACATCTGGTATCACATGATGAATAAGGATGAATTATTTCACCTTTTACAAAGCATGACATTTTCTTATGTCTCATTTATGAAGGCATTATACGTGCTGTATAAAGCCTTTATGAGCAATACGTCACCTAAAGTGTGACCTTTTGATTCTAGCAACGTACTTCAAAAAAAGTTGGGATAATAAAGGAGTTACCATCTTGAAATTTATTTCACAAATCAATAAATGCTTATAAGGACTGTCAACACCAAGTGTTTTTGTGTTCCAGATATAATTTGTTTCCTTACTCCTGCACACAAGCATAATGATCTACAGCCGTACGGGGTCTTTGTTGTTGCATTTTGCATTTCAAAATTCACCACAAGTTCTCCATCGGATGCAATTTGGGTCTGCAAGCAGACCAGTCCAGCACCCGCAGCCTCTTCTTACACATCCATTGTAATGCGTTCAGATAGCAGTTTTGTGTTTTCCTGTTGAAATACACCTTGGCATCCCTGGAAAGGATGTTGTCTTAAAGGCAGCCTGTTTGTCAAAAATCTCAGTATACCTTTTAGCATTAAAAATGCCCTCACAGAAATACAAGTTACCCTTGTTGATGACACTGACACAACTCCATACCATGACAGAGCATGTCTTTTGGACTTGTTACTGGTAGTAGTTCTAGATGTTTTTTTGCTTCTTGGTTTGGAGCTCCCAGTGTCCATTCTTCTCGTAAAAGTCCTTATAAATTGATTTATCTGATCACAGTACACATTTCCAGTGTTTGATGGTACCATCACAGTTGCCTTCAAGTCCAGTGAAGAAGACCGCTCTTCTGGACACAATTAACATGAGGCCTGTTTTACACAATATAGTTTTACGTGTCATGTGTGTTTTTAACCGTGAATTGTTTGGTTTGTTTAAGTAATTCTGAGCCCATTTTGTTATGTCACATAGATCAATATAGATAAATGACAGTTCTTGATGCAGTGCTGTCTGAGTGATCAGAGATCACGGATATTCAGCTTTCCCTCTCGCACTTGCAAGTTACAGAAATTCCTCCAGATTCCTTGACCCTTAATCATGTTACACACCTTAGAGGGCTAATTATTCAAATCCCTTCCTATCTTTCTTTGAGGAACATCAGTTATAAAACTTTCAATGATTTTTCTCACAAATCTGGGGGCAATTAGCATTCCTCAGCCAATCTTTGCTCCCTTAGGACTATATATTGTATATCAAGTTTCTCATTTCTGATCATTATCGTTATCATGATACCTTTGTGATCTATCCATGTTTGATCTATTCTCTATATGCCTGCAGGTTATTTGATTTGACCAATGTCAGCAGTATTGCGGACTATTCACTGCACTCCTATTTCTCTGGTGTGTATATTTTTATTGCGGCCGGTTTTGAAGTATTCCCTTGGTATCACTTTAGATTTTTTTGTTTATTGCTATATGTGTAATTTGCACACAGTCATAACATTTGCACAGAGGTTTACGTGATCTATACCATCTGCAAGATGTTGACACACTCAAAGCTAGTCATGAATTTTGAATGGGGCTGTTTTCTACCCCATTTTGCTTTTTTTTTTGGAAGATTTTGATTGACAGGGGTTTCCCACCCCGTTTTCCCACTACTGCATGTCACTGCTGACACAGGCAGTAATGGATTTATTCTCGAGGAATTATAAGTTGAAAATTTGCTCTGTCTTTGTATCTTGGGACAGTATTCAAATGTTTTCTGTGCAAGTTAATCTTCATTCTCGGTAAACTTCATATTTCTCAATTGAAATTTTGATACTTCATAAGATTTTTCATAGTTGTTATGTTGATCGACTGATTTCTTAGGGAGTCATTAATCCTGACCTCATTGTTTATGTTAATTAGGAGTCGGACCAAAACCATAGATGGTTACTGCCTTGTGCTCATAGACGGATTAAGAGACATCGGGCCCCAGGGCACGGACATGTGAAAGCCTCACTTGTCCCAGTCAAGGGCTTCCAGTGAAACATACTTAACCCCCACCCAGATAACAAGCTCCTCCGCTCCGGATCTGCCCCAGCTCTGAGCCGGATCAGCTGGAGCTGGGGCAGATCCGGAGCGGAGGTGCTTGCTATCTGGGTTATACCTTGCCTTTTCCCTTAAGTTTTCCCTTAAAAGGATTTAACATAAGCTAACACATTTTATCCTATTGGAGGACAATGATGCAAAAATATTCTGTATCTGCTGGTCTCAGCGCTTCACTGAAGCTGCATTGCACTTATATTGAAGAAAATATTCAAACCCAGGGCGCCATGTTTGTATGGTCACAGCATTACTTCAAATGGAAATATCTTTATCAAGTACATATTTATACACATTTCCCTGTTATTCACATGGACATATTTGGGATTGTCAGAAACATTTAATTGCCAGGAAGGAAGGAAAACCAGGATTGTCTTTGGATTCGAGGGCGGATTGGATTGGAGAGGCCTGATGTACTACATTGTCAGTGTACATGTGGAGGGAGTGTGATGCCCTGGGAAATATTTTGGGGAACCCAAGGTCTGGGCATTCACATGGCTAACAAATTTGAGAGTGCAGTTTTGGTGGAACACGGAGGACCAATAGCACGTCAGGCAGGTGGTCATTATCTTTTGATTTGTTGGTTATCTTCACTACATTATCATGCAATATTCAAGCATATTCATGAATATCAGTTACAATAAAAGTATTAAATGGTACTGATGTCTCACCCAGGAGTTGTACCTCTGGAAAATACAAAATGACTTGAAATCAATGACGTTGTTTGGCCCAAGATAATGGCTATCACTCGCATGGCTGTAGCTAAGTGGATTATTCACTATACCAAAAGTCAATAAATCAGGCCGTACAGAACCCAAAACCCAATCAAGTTACTTGGGTTCAGTCATGATGACTGAGGTGTGGCACAAACAACTGCATTTATTCTGACAAAGATGTAAGACACCTTCTTTTATTTATTCATTCATTTATTGCTCTTGAATCATACATGACACTGATATTATAGGAAAGCTATGACGTAATTGGGCGAAGGAGGCTGAATCCGCTTTGAGACACCAGGGGTCCTTCAACATTCACCTTTAAAAGTGTGAAATGTCATCTCTCAGACCTTGCAGGAGTTGTTTTGTTTGCGCTTGTCATGAGGAGGCTGAGAGGGATTCTGTCTCACTTCGTCTGGTGCTGACAGATAGGGAAAGCCTCCATAATTTTGATCTGGATGGGAAACAAGTTGCACATATTGTACCCATGGAAAGATTTTGACGAAAAAGTAAGACTGCTAAAAATTGAATCAGAAGTCCTTGTTCGGTAACATGTTGATAATCATTTGCACACAAAAAAAAAAAATCTGAAAAAAACTCGCTGAAAATAAAAAAATTAAAACAACACAATAGCATGCTGCTATTACCAAGCATTACCAAAATTACCAAAATCTTACCAAGCATTTTAATCTTGTGTTTAGACTTAAATGCTTATTTCTATTACCTTTATTCATTGAAAAAGAAATTCTGCCTCTGATTTGAAGTAATTTTGACTCATTTCGGCATTTCTTCATGGTGTGAGTGCGATTAAAATGCTTGCTAAGATTTTATTTTTGCTGTGCATAGATTTAGTAGCCTAAATTATAGCCACCGCTGGGTAAGGACAGTATGAGAACACTTAAGAGCCCACAGGAGAAAAGTTCCAAAGCATAAATGACTGAGGTACTGGCTATGACCTCTTGCCCTGCCAGTCATATGCATCAGACAGTGTGTGAGCAGTGTAATTACAGAGTCAGGTATAGTGAGAAATGGCAGCGATTAAAACTCCCCTTGAGACTTTTCATTGATGCCCTGCATGATTTATTGCACTGTAAACCCTGATAGTCTGGTGATCTCAAATGTTTTGCGGAAATTGATTACCTCAAAAAAATTGTGTGGGCCAGCTTAATTGCATTCTGTAGAAGGAACTTTAAAAAATAAGGTAAAGCAAGTTTTTGCATGTCTTTAAGTGCTGTGAACACAAGATCATGAAGTTGGCACACTCACTTTTTTTGGGTAGTCTGTTTCCGCAAAACATTTGAGTTCACCACACTTGTCAGGGTTTTTAGTGTGCGTGGTCAGTGGCAACCACACCCCTGCAGAGCTTTGAATTAACATTGATTAAGCACAACCAAAAAGTATCATTGCAGAAAGGTGGCAGGTACATTTTAAAATTCAGATTCCATCAAATTCAACCAATAGTTGATTGTTTGTGGCTGATTTAAACAATCTCAGGTGTTCACTCATTTTGCCTGAGAACACATGTCCACCTCCTAATTTTCGACAAGAATAAATATCTGTTGAACATATAAGCCCTCATGTTGACCACTATGCTGGGATAATGGAGCACAAGAAAATAGCCTTTAATTCAAAATTTGAAGAGGGTATAACATCATCGCTGCTGTTTACTTGTTTAGCTGCAAATCACGACAACGCGGAGCAGTACGCTCAGACCCAAGAGAAGAAAAGGAAATGAATCATTAAATTATTCATGAATTTCCTTCTGCAGTACTACAGGGTTCAGGCTGTGAGTGCTAGCCCATGAAGGGGAGATGATAATTCAGTTTGATTCTTTTCACTTTTACACATCTGCGTGGTTTCCAGCTTACCCGACTCTTTTGGTTGTTGTTTGTTCAGTGTAATGAAATTTTCAATCCATTGCGTTTACTATCAGTGCTCAAGACTAAATGGCTCCCCATCCCTCAGGCTACCCACACAGTGCTCCTTCTGTTAGCTACTAAAAAGTTGGAGGTTGTGTGCCGCAGTAAAACAACTGGAGTAACTTGCAACACAGTAAATATTTTAGCATTTTACACAGGAGGCACTGCAGGTATTAATGCTTGAGGTCAACACAGATTTTAGGCAGTGTGTCGGTGTGAAATTTTCAAATTTAGACAGCCCAGAAGAGTCCATGCCTTTATGAGTACATTTGTATTAATTAGAGTGGCACTCAGAGAGCGCTGACCTCATCCAAGGCCACTAGTCCACTCTTCTTGATACGGATATCTGCAAGGGTAAACATCTTATTTCTGCAATTTCAAAAAAGTTTTGTTGCATTGAACTTCTCTACCATCTAGGGGATTTTAAGATTTATGACATTTATTCTTGGGATCCTGCATTGGTGAAGAATCCTTTAAAAAATTCCTCGAACAGGGTGATGATCCAGATCACCCCCAAAATCTAATGGATTTCTTCTAGGATCATACCCTATCCCTCCAAAAATATTAATCAAAATTAATTCGTAACTTTTTGTGTAAAGTTGCTAAGGGACAGACAAACAAACAGACAGACAGAAAGACTGGCAGACAGACAAAGAGCCAAAAAGACTCGGCCGGAGACTATGGCAAGCCAAAATTTCACCTTTCACTCACTTTTGCCACTTAGGTCACTCACTTTGGCTTATTTCTCCCTTCAACTTTAACCTCGGCTCACAAAGAAATAGGTGTCAACTGGGCATCATTATCAGCCTTCTTTTGAAGTTTGAGGATGTCTGGTCTTGAATTTTGAAAAGGACATTTCAACTAGCTTCAAACACAGACACAAACATAACGTCTTTGCTGGAGGTAATAACATCTTAACCCTTCGTTAATAACCAATTATTTTTAAAAAGTTGAAACCTTTTTAAAAGGTTGAAAGGTTGGCTCATTAGTTATTTTATGTTGATCTTGCCTCTTTTCAGATCATCGCAAGACTTTTTTGTCTGTTTTATTTATTAAATATATTTGCACATGTATTCTGGTAAGCACTGGATCAATATCAGCAGTTTTCTTGGTGGATTGTGAATTGCATAGCGATGATTTCTCTGACCTAAACTAAAAGATATTTTATTTTCTTTCAGACCATCTTTAAATTTGTTGGGTTGATTTCTGACAGAAATATTTCACTAAGTGAACATTGTATGCAATTGAATATTTCTCAGATACAGTAGGTCACCGAGGAAGCACTATTCTGTGATGTGTTAACATTTCAAAGTGCATCTTAATTGGTGATCCTACTCATTTTAAGGCCAATTGGGAGCTTCAGTGCATGATGAAGGGCATCCTCTTAACAGGATGACATGTAAACCATAACATTAATCAAAGTTTTTCTCAAAGCAGACAAATTTGCGCTAGTTCCATTTCCAGGGAATATTTGTTAATTTATTTTGCAGGTCTTAATCAACTGGCTGCAGACGCGCGTGTGCTTTGTGTTGTTGAAGGCTGGATCCATGGGGTTGCCATGGTATCCGGCTATTTGAGAATTCTGTGGCACGGCCGCTCGCCTTGTACAGCCTGGCACACGTGACACACTAGAGCAAGCAGACAGACCCTGGTGGCACTGTGCTGACAGTTACCCCCCTCAAAAGACGTGATCTTTACTACGAGATGTACTCATGGATACCACTGAATGAATAAGAAAGATACAAGCTTGGAAGCACAAAGCATAAGCAGTGATCTTAAGTCAGAGTCTTTTTGTGTTAGGTTAGAGAGAAAGGCTTTTTTTGTCTCTTACTGCTGATCTGAAAGCTCCATTGCTTTCATGGTAAAACTAATTTTTTTAACAATAAAATTTTTCAGATTTGGTGCAGTAGTAAGATTATAGCACTACACAGCTACTGTGTATCATTTTGAATACTAGGAAGTACCTTTTCTTCTTATAACAAATAATGTTTATTCCTTGTTTTATAATACCTTTGCCTTTTAAGACTAAATGAAATCATTCTCAGAAAAACAATGAATTTGAATGCATTGTATACGGTGTTATTCAACTTGATAGAACCTATCGGATCACCTTCATGTTGGAGCTGATTTTGTGTACACTGTTATAAATTGACTGAAGTCAACAGTTAAATAAATGCATTGTTTGCTTTTTATTATGACTGGGTTGGTATGCGCGCAAGCGGGCATACATTGGTTTGTTTGTGTGTCTGTCATTCTGTCTGTTACCAGGATAGCTGCTCCGGCGGTCAAAATCAAGTCCTAGAATATGGCTCTATGGGTTAAATTCCATGATATCTTGGATTTAAATTTGCCAGATTCTTGAGATAGAGCTTTGTTTTTGACTTACAGCATTATTTGACGCTTCCATAGATTTCAATAGGAATCGAGGAATGCGGAAGTAATGCGTGTCATGGGGAAAGCAATTGTTCCAAACAATGTATAGATCCAGCACTGACCTCCATTCATTTTCATTGGAACACGCTTGCAGGTAAGTTTATCAAATGACTGCATTTTTGGGAAATTTGTCGCATTAGCTGACCCCTAATGAATTTTGTTGTTAGCGTCATTTTCTGTACCCAGCTTTAGTTTATGTTGAATGTCAGATAACAACCTGTTAAATTTATATTGAAGTTAAAGTACATGTTTAAGTTTCAACCGCATTTTATTGCTAACTAATTAATTTTGTTGCCTACCTCACTACTTCTGTTCACTCAAAGATTCTGCGATTCTGTGCGAAAATGAATGGAAATGGCTTAAAATGTAAAATCTATTCAATACACCGATTTGGTCGCATAGCAGCAAGTAACCCCTTAGCAAAAAGTAATATAACTGAAGTTCAATTTAAGAAGTATACTTGAGTATAAGTATAGCAAGTACAATATGGATCATGTACTTGTAGTGGACTAGAAAGTATACTAATTTAATACTTCTTCAGACAAAATTGGAACATTTTTAAGTTTATAAAAGTATACTTTTAAGTATACTTCAAGCTTAAGAAAAGTCAACTGAAAGTACCCATCTAGTTTATATATAAATTTTATTCTATACTGGAAGTGCACTACAAGCGAACTTCTTAGTATACCGTGAGTGAACTAGTTGCATAATTCTAGCATACTTTTCAATTTATGAAAGTATACATTTAAGTATACTGCAAGTAAACTTACAAATGTACTGCTAGTTTATTAGTCGCATTCTTCTAAGTTCATGAAAGTATACTGTCATTGAATGTTTAATGACCACAGTGACTCAGGTTCACATCTCATCAGACAGACAACAGCCTCATCACTGCACTGGAGTATTGCGTATTATTTCACCTGAGGAAAGATCACAACCTACTGGCACCCAACACCTCTTCCAGCAGCAACTTATTTCCCAGGTGGTCTCCCATCCAAGCACAAACTAAGCCCACACCTGCTTAGCTTCAACCACACAACTAGTGCAGATCAAATTGTGGTATGGTTACTAGTTTTAAAACTAATACAGACATTTCATTGTCACAATGTCAGACAGCACTGAAGTTCCAGTCTTCTTAATCTCATGCTTGAAAATATTGTGTACATTTATCTGTGAATCTGCACATAATGGCCTGCTAGATTGAACCGATATCTGAATTCAAACACAGCAATCTTTGGTACAGGTACAATATGTGGGGCTTTGATGTCCACACTGTTGTTTAAAAATGATTCAATCATTTATTAAACAGAATGTACCATCTTTCAAGTAAACAGCACTGCTGCATGTTTTCTTTAGTTGGCCATATTTTTCACTGTGATACAGAACTCCATTAACCAAAAAGCAGCTCATCGGTGTACCCATTTGGAATATTTCATCAGCCTTTGCTTGAGTCCTTCAGCCTACTGGTCAGGCTATAGGCATTGCTAATTAGCCTACTGGTCAGGCTGAAGGCATTGCTAATTAATATTTTATGCACATTTCTGGTTCCATATGAGAGAAGCAGGTATTTTTTTGTTTTGAATTGGGATTTCAATAAGAGTTGTTCTTATTGTCCATTGCTGTGTTCTTATACTTTGGCATCCAATACAATACTGCGTTTGAAAATTTTATTTATAAAGGAATAAATTTTGTTCTCAATCCTGAGTATGTGTTTCATTGTAAATTCTTATAAGTACCTTCATCTCTAAATTTAAGCAGAATGCACTTAAGCATTGTCTACTAGTACAGTACATGAGGTTACCTCTCATCTACTTACTTTAAATAATATCTGAATAGAAACAGTAATATATTTTAGATTATAATAATCATAAGCTGTGAGTATGATGTTAAGTTAGCTTAAAGAAGATTTCGAAGTATACTTGCAGTAAAAAAAAAAAAACTTTTAGCTCCCTGAAAGTTTAAAACTAAATTTAAACAATAGAGGGCTTGAAGTATAGAACTAGTGGACTTGTAGTCTACCTATAAGTTTACTTACAGTATACTTCAAACTGTACTTTCATGAACTAAAAAGTTGGCTTGAAGTATATAACAAGTAATGTTGCAGTACATCTGAATTTACTTTCAGTATACTTCAAAGTATACTTTTATAAATTAGACATTGCTCTCGAAGTATATAACTAGTGAACTAATAGTTCTTTTTTAGGTTTACTAGCAGAATACTTCATAGTATATTTTCATGAACTGAAAAGTTTACAAGAAGTATACAACTAATAAACTAGCAGTATATCTACTTGCAGTATACTTAAATGTATACTTTCACAAATTGAAAGTATACTTAAAGTATAAAACTAGTTCACTCACAGTATAATATAAAAAGTTCACTTGTAGTGTACTTGTACTTGCAGTATAGAATAAAACTTAGATGTAAACTAGATGGGTACTTTCAGTTTACTTTGCTTAAACTTGAAGTATACTAAAAAGTGTACTTTTATAAACTTAAAAATGTTCCAATTTAGTCTTAAAGTATTAAATTAGTACACTAGTACACTACAAGTACATGGTCTGTAGTATACTTCCTATAAGTATACTTATATCTAAGTATACTTAATAAAATAAACTTCAAGTATACTACAAAACTTTTTGCTAAGGGAAAAAATATGTTAATGTGCTTATTCTTTTGATAGTAGCCTAACTGCAAGCCAAGTATATCTGAAATTTAGGCATGTATATAATATTTTAATACTTTATTCTACTTTTCTTGAGTATATCTCAATCAAAAGTTTAAGTACAAGTATTAGCCAAATATACTTAGACTTTTCTGTGTATGTTTCAGTATAAGCTAATTATACTTAAGTATTACTTTGCTAAGTATATCTCTGATGAGTACATCAAAAGTAAACTGAAAGTATACTGCCTTATTTTTAGTTTTAAGAAGTATACCAATAGCACACTTGAATAAACTTCTTTATCGTAAGGAATTTAATTAGGCTACACACAAGGTTTTATTCGCTTCAATGCTGTTAGGTGGGACTGCATTTTCACTGCCTTTATCTGCACAAATATTTTGGCAAACTTCAGGTAATTCGATTGACAAGTGGACGGAAACATAGCTTATGTCAAGCATAGATCCACAGCTCAGGCACTCTGACATGTCCACATAGAATTTTATAGCTTCATCAAGGGACATACTTGTCACTGCTGCAAGCACCAAGGCATCAGGACCTTCAGTGCTTTCATTCATTTTAACTGTAAGTATAGTCTTGCGTGCATTTAACTGTGGTTCACAGATAACATACAAGGAACCTCTGAACTGACTGTCAAATTACACTTAGAATTACTGGCAAAAATGTAACAGTCTAGCCTGTGTTTTACCTGCATACAGAAACTGGAGAATGCTTTGTTTCACATGAAGCTTTATTCCTGCATTTTGGCCATACAGCCTGCCTGCTGAAAGTTTTTCATTTTGGAAAATCATAGAAGACAAAATTTAAAAAGGGTGGGCTTTTCAGGGTTAAAGAGTGAACTTTAGCACGTTTAATCTCAAGAAAAAAAACCCTCCTAAGATTGCTTTGTTTTTTCCTACATTCACGATAGGTCAATACAAAAATAGGGACAGAAATGGGGAGTGGTCTTGACACACAATGAGCTCTCTAAAGCAGACTATAAGAGTTGTTCTGTTACAACACTGAGTGTTAGACTCGTGAAGGTACTTAATAGTATTGAGAGAGGAGTGGATGCAGAGCTCACTCTAATACAACGGAAGAGGAAATTCAGTGCAGTTTCCAAGTGAATTTTACACACTTGCCGTCCAATTCTTTCCAAACTTCATACAAGCATAACCTCCGATATACAGATGGCTTGTGCATGTTATTCAGTTATACTGTACTTAACAAATGGAAGTCTGCTCCATGTAATGCTTGCATATGTAGCTCTGTTGCTATAAACCTCAGAGGTGTAATCAGCCACAGATCCAGACAAAGCCACTTAGCACTTGTTACGAAGATCTAGCTGCAGTAGACACAAACAGGAAATAAACTTTCAAAAGGGGGGCCGCAGAAGAATGTTCCGGACCAGTCTGAGTCAGGTGAATGGCAAACAGGATCGAGGCATTAAGGCAAGGTGTGTTTGAAAGGTGGTCCGAGGTCGATATCAGGCAGAAAGTCCGTGGGTATCAGGGGACACAGGCTTGTGCCCACTCTCTAACACTGAGGCTTACAGGAACAGGTGAATTTGCCGGTCTGTGTGCTGCTTAAGCACAGAAAAAGCGATAATTATATACAAACAGTTGCTGGTTTTTAATTTTTCAATAAGAATGCCAAAGGTGGGAATTTCGGAGTACTATAAACTATAAAACTGTTTTAAAGTGCAATGACGAGAACAATACAATCCGCAACTCAGAAACTTCAAAACACTCTGCGCCAATTCACAATGATGGGGCGGGACAGGTGCAGGCATGCAGATACATGGAGGGAGGTGAGAGAAACAAGACAATAACTAATCAAGCAAGGAAAACAGCATTGGAATTGACATTGATGGCTGGATTTTTGGGAAAAACAATCGAGGCAACATTCAAGATGTGACATCTCACATCTGTGTCACTGAACTTACTTAGTTTTCCATTCTGCAAATGTTTTAGGAAAACCCCCCTCCAATGCAATCGATGACACTTTATTGGAATATTCAGCTATGGATCGTTCATACGGTATTAATGACACTTCAACAGCTTCAGCTATCATCAGATTATCAACAAAATATGTGTGACAATTCATCAGCGTACCTACATATTCTCAGAATAACTTAGTTGATCATGAAATGGTCACTCAACCTATGCTATACAAATGTTCAACAGTGCATACAAAAATATTCAATACTGTAAGTAAACAATTGTATACGTGTTGAACATCCGAATGCTCAACTAAATGTTCAACTTATATTTAACTTATGTTTAACTATTGTTGAAATGCTACAAATACTGTATCAACTATCTGTAGTTGTGTATCCAAGTAAAGTGTTACCCTTCAATCAAATATAACAGTGAGGTGGTCAGTACTTAAAATCAGGCTTTATTAAATGCCCCCAGACAGTGTGCTCAAGACGGGTGAATTTCAGTTCATGATATTCTTGCTCTATATTTTAGCTTAGCTATCCAGCTAAATAAAATCAACTTGTTTGTTTTCAAACAAAAAGGATGCTACATGACAGCAAAGGGAAATTACTTTTTCAATAAACCTTTTTCATTTCTTGTCAAAGTCATAGAAAGACATATGTCCTCTTGGATCTAGCTACAAATAATAATAAAATACTGCTGTTGGTTCCATTGAGATTTTGACATACAATGTAGATTGACATTGTTTCAAAGTATTGCTATGATTTGTAATGCCAGTTAGTTTTTCCAAGTTGACAATTCCTGTCAGCCATGGCAGCGAACACAAAAAGCCCTCTCACAACATCCAGGACTGTTCTCATGATCTGGGTTTCCCAATATAAGAGTCTTGGCATCTAGGTGAATTTCTCCCTTGAATTCAATCCTTAAATGATGCAACATTCTGCAAAGAAAAAGTGGAACTTTTTCAAATGTCACGGTCCAGCAATCCACACTTATTCTAAGACTACCCAAATTTTAAAAACCCATTTTATTCCTTCTTACTGCAAACGTGCAGGATTTGGAATGGAATTTTGATTTGTATTGGTTTGGCGCAGATATACAGGCTTCTCTGGAAATGTTTTCAGAGCAATACTCTGCTCGTATTTCAAGATAATCTCATAATCTCAGGTCCAGCACATTAATCAATGTGGGTGGACTATGAGCCCACAGATCTATTGGCTGCAAATCCATTTAAAATGCAAGTGCCTCCGACTGTAACTACAAAAGGAGCTGCAAGCAAGCAAACTTTTATTTGCTTTTACATTCAACATATTGTAGACGCCTTCTTAAATAATAGATACAACAGCTTCTATTGATTTTTGTCCTCAACATCAATGACCTGCAATGCTGGATAATTGTTTTTCATCAATCTTCATCTTTTTTTTATTTTTGTTTTTTTACTGATGAGGCTCCTGTTTATTTCTGTCCCCATATAGCAAAAGAGATGGGGGCCTCATGAATTAAATCCACACCAACAATTAAATGTATTTAGGAAAACAGTATCAGATCTTTGAGTATATGGCATACCATTGCATGTCCAAATGACCTAACAAGAAGTTTCAATATAGATCTTTTTGACCATGCTCGGAAAGTTTCCTGCTGGTGTAGTATTCTAGTGACATAACAAAACGTTTATTTTAAGTTTGCAGAGCCATTACAAGTGCATTATTGTGAACCTCATTATATTCTCATCACATTTTTCATAAATAGCCACAGTGAAAACCCCCATAAGGCAGCTGTCTATTTTTACTGAGGACTACATGCACTGGCCAGCAGTGACCCTACAGCTGCTTGTTTTCCACTAACATCTTCAGAGTACTTCTGGCAATAGAAGCTGGTTTCTTCTGGCAGGAAAACACACAAACAATTGTGACTCAGGGCTTGGCCTTCCTACCTTCCCCAGTACACAGGAAGCTCAAGCAGGAGGGCTGAAGTCTTATTTTTCCAGGAAAAAAATGCTCCACTGCTTGCCTTAATTAGGAATCTCTTAATGCTTGACATGATTGCAATCGACAACTTATAATTAAAATGCAAATTCGGGCAGGATGTAATTGTTGCAAAGAAAGCTTATGTCCCAGTAGTAAAGGGATTTAATTAATGGACGCTCTCCAGGAATACATGGCAAACGCCTTCTGTTCAGCATGTACACATTTCCTTTGAGTAGGAAAGACAGCTTGCATTGCATGGACTGATATATGTTATTAATTGCTTAAGTGTCTTGATTATTTGATAAAGCAAAACATACTTGTATTTTAGTAATGTATATATTAAACTGTTCATTTCAATTCATGGCAAGAAAACAGTGCACTTGATTTCAACTGGAAATAGACATATTACTTTTCAAAGGACGATGTTTATTGACTGCTACAATAAAATGAAATACTGCTTTGCCTGACCTCAACCATGTTATCTGTTAAAATAAAAAAAAAATGCTTTTAATTGATCCTAATCTAATTGATTTCTGTTCTTCTGTAAGCCAGGGTGAGTTCAATTACCTTTTTCAATTGCAATTGTTTTTATTTGTAATTACAATTACAAAAGTAATTGATTACAATTATTGTAATTGTAATTGAACCAAGTAATTGAGCCCAACCCTGCTGTCAGCTTTGTATTTCTCTTCTGAAAGAAAGGGCAGAACTTCACATCCACGAGTTTCTTCCAGCAAGAGAGGGATTTTATTCAGGCCTACATGAAATTGCTTAAATATAAATTAAATGGTCTTTTTTTCCAACAAATGATACATGCATTTTATTTGTTCCCATTAATAATATTTTATTGTCATCAAATAAGCACCTCACCTTTGGTAAATAATAACATTAAATAAAACCAAAAAAGTTTAGCAGAAGTGAAAACAATCACGTAACAGATTACGTATTGATAATTCTGGATGGATTCACTGAAATTCATGTTCATGCTTACCCATGCTCAAAATAGAATTTAGGTTTACGTAATTATACATCAAGAATACTAAGAATTCTGAACTAAATACTTAAATATATGATAAATATACAGTCAGATGCCATAGAAAAACAACGTACAGTACTTTTCCAAACTCTTTCCCATATTGTTACTGGATATAATAATTAGACAGTAGAAAGGAAACAGTAAGTACAAGTATCCATATTTAACCAGCAGCCAAACCAAGGCTGCAACTCAGTAACAGCGTTCCTCTTCATCTCTCTCTGTGAAAATGCTCAATTGTGAAAAAGATAGACAAAACAAATTATGTGGGACTGCCAGAACACTGTAATACAAATCCTCAGGAACGCCCTGATTCCGTAGCTGTGAAAGAGCACAGGGAAAATGCCAGCAGAATCCAGAGAAGAAGGATGGCAAGGATTTCGACATACTACTTCATTGCATTGTTAGGGGAACTAAAAACAAGTTTTGGCATTTGCACTGTATCAATTCAGTAGGCCTACACTGAAAAAAGTGTTTTGTTGAATGAAAATAATTTTTTTAAGGTAAGTGGTTGCCCAAAATATTTTTATCTGAAGCTAGATATTTTTATTATGTTGACTATTTGAAATTACTTATATTTTTTAAGGGGAGTTAAATAACACACCTATTTCTATTAAAATATGCTTAATTAATATATGGAACATTTACTAGGGGTCAAAATCACTTTTTTCAGTGTAGATAGTAAAACAAAGCAATGAAATACAATAAGGCACTGATTTCCAAATCTCACTTAGAGTCCCCCAGCCAGATATATTTATTGGTGCGCCAGAATCAGGTTCCAGGGTCCAGCCGAGGGTCCACCAGGAGAAGTTTGGGAATCACTGATCGAAGGTAAACAAATTGGATGATTTTTATCCAATTTTCAGACACAATTTTATTTCCTAAACTTGAGTTAAATTTTTTTTTTTTCACGTTTTTTGTGAGCAATAATGCTTGAACAGCATATTTCAAGAGAAATGCATGTACTGCCTAATAAGGTGCATGTCTCGCTAGTAATCCAATAAAACATCAAAATCTAGCTAGTATTATACGATCAAACAGAAAGCTACGAATGAGAATTGATGTTCAGTTCGTAGGCTCCTACGGGGTGACACTTTCTGATCTGTGACTGAAGAATTGAAGCGTCATTGCCAGCAAAACTCTGCTCTCAAGCCTTAAAACAGCTTGGCTGCGAGTTCAAGAGGATTTATTAAAGGGATTTTTTAAAGGAGTGAGTTTGATGGAAATCGTGATGACAGGAGCATTCATTCTAACACGATCTAAAACAGGCCCATGAGATTAACCTCTTTCAGAGTATGGACATGACATGTGAACACTCACGCAGTAAAATGGTAATGATAAAGTGATTATGAATGTGAACTCTGAGAGGCTGCATTTAGCCCTAATGAAGTCTATCCTGGATGCCTCTGTGTCCATTTAATGCTGATTGGTTTAATGCTAAGAATCTAACTGTATTGTAAGTTGACTAGTTAAGCTGTTGTTCACGCAGAGTAATTTACCACTTGCCAATCTATAAAGCAAGGATTGCTGGTGCGGGTACAGGCCTTTGTGATAAAACACCTCATATAACAACTCATATGACTGGAGTCTAACATCATATTCATATCACGAGTGCACTCAGTGGAGGTGCACACCTTTTCCCCAGTGAAAACAAGATTCCAAACTGAAGCTGTTTTGATCATTTGCAGCCGCAACCAGCCGGTTAAGAGGAGCGAGGAGTCAGCAGTTAATGACAGTATAGAACAGAAGAGAAAACAAAATGGGTTTTTCAAAAACTGCGACTCACCACAACCACATGAGGTCCTTAAGCATACAGTCATAAATATGCACAAAAAATACCAGGCTGATGGGTCCGTTAGTATGCGAGCTACGCTGCAAAGAAATACACACATGGACTTGCGGACAAGCGGACACACACATGCAGCCAAATACATTATTCCCTTCATGTTAACACCCAGTGGAGACAATGATTACAACAAAATATTTAATTTTATTTAATTAACTGCACATGTATGTCTACATTGGACTCAAGTGCGCTCTGCTCAATTTTACGCTGGACATTTTACCAGTTTTAGCTGGCAACAAAAGAATGCACCTGATCTCAAAATGGACTGGACACCTTTGCTGCTACTGTCAAAGCTGGTTACAGTATTTTTGAGCATCATCAGAGTTCATAGTTGAACTTATAGTAGTTACACCATAGACAGGCTCGGTGTCGTTTGAATTTAGTTCCAGTCATGGATAAAATTAAAGGCAAATGATTACCTCTTCACTCCTTTTAGCCGCAGGGCTCAGAAAAATACTAGAAATTCACAACAAAGCATTACTAATTGGTAATATACAAAACATCATACACAAATAGCATTGAACGGGAAAATCTCCTTGCTTCACGGTGATCGTTAGTTGAATAAAGATAACCACTTACGATAAACAGCGAGCAACTTTTAAATTACTTCTTGTTTGTATTATGAAACGGGGGGCTGTTATACTCAGATTCTTGCTTAGTTGAAAATATATTCATAGGCCTATTAAGCTTCTTCCTTCAGCTGACTGCTGAAACTTGAATGTTCACCTGTGGAAAGCCAATGGCCAAGAGACAAACAAAATAGTAATGAGGTTTCTCTTTACGATACAGACAGGAACAGAGGCGGCAGCATAAAGGGGCCGCATAACTGCAGTGGAAAAGCTCTGCTTGATGCAATGATGCCAGAAAAAAGAAGGAAGAAGTGAGCAAGTAATGTACATTATGTTTTTCCCTCCCAAATAAATATGGCCGATAACCATGGAACTCGAAAAATACCACATCACCCATGCTAAATCTTTGCTATTGTCCCTTAAGAATTTGCTAATTTGTGCTAACTAGATACAATTCTATTTTTAGACTTACAAAAAATGAGACAGATGCTTTGCCAGTTGGTTAAGTATCTGAGGCGTAGTTCATTTCACACTGGCTGAAAATAATAATTGTGTGATGGCAGCGAGGATCATCAGAAAGAATCTAATTTTCACATTAAATTCTCATCATAACATTTTGAGTTGTGGGCCACATACACAGAATCTTGTGGACTGAGCAGCACACCTAATTATTCAAATAATACTGCATCATGATTTTCACACTATTTTTACAGCTGCAATAAATACAGCGTGCGGCAGTATGTAGCATTAATAATTTATGCCGTCGTCATGAATAATATGCAAGAATGTCAAATATAGGGATTTTAATGTACGTTGCAGTCGTTTGCTCGTCTCAAGTGCGCGGAACATTCCTTGTCTCGTACCTTGCCTCTTAACCCTCAGTTCTGCTTTTTTTGCGTCTCTGTCTTGTCACTTTCTGGAGTTTCTTTCATTCGCTGCTCGCTGCCTCCATGTTACCCCACAACTGTACTTTCGTGTCCCTCAAACACCCGAACCTTATTGTTTGATCGTTCATTTTATGCAAATAAGCCCACCCTTTGTCTTCGCCCTTTGCCAAATTGTCTTGTGCCCGCCTCAGGCTGGTTTTCCAGGGTTTACCTCCAGTGAGTCTCCTCCTGTGTTCCTACCTTCCTTGCCGTCGGTCTTCGTTCGCCCTGCTCCTGCCAAACCCTTACCCTCGACCTCTCCTGCCCTCTATAGATTGACTTACCCGTTCTGATCGTCGCCTGCCTCCTGGCCTCGTCCCTGTGTGTCCTGATCGCTCCTGCCTGCCAAGCTCTCAACCTCCACCAAACCCTCAACCCCAGCCTGCCTCATCGTCACTGCCCTGAACACAGAGTACTGTATTCTGGTTATCGCATTTCCATTAAAGTGCCAGTTACTGCTACTCCTTGATCAGCTGGAGGTTCACAGTCTCCACATTGTGATATTTTGTTTCAGCAGGGGCAAATTCTTTTTGATGCTTATTTATCGGGTTAATCGTGGGACGATTAATTTATTTTTCCACGCTACATGCAAAATGCTTTCTTTACGTCTTAAGAGTAATTGTGTTGCGGCATGACTGCAGTGCATAACTATAAGCACATCTTTGATTGAAAAAACCACCAAAAAACTTTAATTCCTCACAAGTTGGGTATCTCAATGTCCTCTATAAGGGGAGACAATAAAAACAACGAAAATGCGCTTCAACAAAGCTACTTATGAGACTTTTAAAAAAGGGCTGAACGAGAGGGTAATAAAAAAGATATGCAACCCTGTCAGTGACAGATAAATGTTCAGAACCACAGACATACCACACATAGCACATTTTTCAAGTATGAAACAATCTTCCTTTTGTCCACAGTCATTCTCCCTCACATTTTTGAACCCCTAGTTACAATAACCTACACATACAGACATATGGCAACTTGACTACACTTTTACAATGTGGGGGTTTGTTGTTGGTCATGGTACAAGGACCTCGACGGAGCTTGCTGCTTCGCCCATATCTTGAGTTACTCTCCATGGGTCTTATCCAATTTCACAGGGATACTTGTCTATCCTCCCTCATACAGGCCTGTGGGGATTGATAGAAGACCAGGGCAGTGCACATTTAAGATACACACCGGCATTTGCCTTCACTTACATTGCTCCACTAATCCCGAAAGCATAGTAATATTATTGAAAGAGAATTTACACTAGTCACTGTCCATGCTGCTGCAGGGCACAGCAACTGGATTTAAAAAAGAAGGAAAAAAAGATCCATGAAAACTTATACCAAAAGCTGTTTATCTCCAGGTTACCTTTTAGCGCAAAATTTTTGTCAGAGCTCCGGAAGATTGATTTTCTCACCCAGAACAAATAAACCTTTTTTAATTTGCCTGACTAATAACCATGTTGAATCTAATGTTGTTTCACTTTAAATTAGACTGTGTAGTGCTGTACAGGTGAAAGTGGTGCGGCTGACTTTTAAACAGTGGAAATGTTGTGAAGATTGGCACATCTGCATGTTGACAAACCACCATTTACATTTATAGCTAATTAGCAAAAATGGCATTCTGTCACGCTGAATTTTTAATTTTAATGCAGCATTTTAGTGATCGAATTTTACAGCGAGGAACTTTAATAAAGAAATATGAAAATTGTGCCAGTCATAATGATCAACACCATCTGGTGTCACTGAGATGTTTTCTCCGTCTCTGCACTGTAAACAGAAAATACTGGTAACTTCCAGTATCTATCGACCTACACTGGCACCCAGAGGTCAAAATAGATACTGCATATGCAGAATTTCTCTCCCCAAACGCGGTTGAGAACTACGAGCCCGCGCAATTACAAGCCACACGAAGTTAACAGTTAAACGTGGCGATTCGTCAATACGCCACCCAGAAAGAAACTGTTATGAGGCAATGGTCTGTTTTATGTCCTGAATTACCGGTGAACTGGACTGCACAGGCAATTCCCAGGGAAGAACATCATCTTTGTATCGTGCGTAATTCTGCTCATATTAACTTCGCTGCCAGAGTCTGTCCACTTAGACATGCTCCTCAGTAATGCGCCAATCAGTGATGTCTCCAAGGTGCAGAATAACACCCCAGAGGACTCCATGAGGCGTAGCCAGGCCAAATGACGAACAATTCAAAGCAAATTGCGTCACTTAGCCCTCAGCAAGGTCAATGGATTTCGGGTGGGATTGTGGCATACACGTTTAAAGGTATCAGCAGATGAAAGGAAAAGGGCATTGTGCTGACAGCGTACAGTGAACATATCCTGGCACTGGTCCCCTAATCTGCTGCAGATCCATCATTACAGATAAGAGTAATGTTGATTCAGTGTTAAATCACCGTTACATTTGCCGTGATGTGCTAGATGAGAAATGTCTGAAAAAGCCTGTTTATTCCCCAATAAAGTAAATAAAGTAAAAAAAAAAAGACAATTTACTAGTGAGGACCACACCATTAGTGAGATACATTTAACTGTGCATTATTATTGCAGAGAACATGGTTGATGTGCAAAGCTGGAATTCTCTTGCTGCAGTTACGCTTTGTCAATTGCATTTTGGGAAAGCTTTGAAAGGAAATTTGCTGTAGCACCTGGGCACGACAAACTCCCCCGGGACTCAACGGAGAGGATAGGGGGAGACGAGAGGAATGGAATGGAACGGGACGGGACGGGAGGAAGGGAGGGGCGCAGAGTACGAGAGCGGAATGAGAGGATTTGAGTGGGTTTGGTGTGTATTTATGGGGAGTGGCAAATGTGTCACAGTTGGACCTGCTCCTGAAATTTTCCCAGATAGCTTCAAATAATAAAATGAAAAATATTCACCAAGAGTGTTTGATCATACGGCTATGATAAACACTGACACCCAGACCTGGCTGCAGGCATAAACAGTCAATCCAGTTATTTAAGACCACATCCCTGTATGGGCAACATATCAGTATTTAAATATGTTTGCATGTTATAAAAATTGTATCGGCAATAGCTTTTTTGAGGATATTACTCCTTGTACTGGTTGAGGACCCCAGACCTTGCTTGCCAACAAACCCCCCCCCACCCCCACCCCCACCCCCCAGTCAGCAATCGGTTACATCTTGTTTAGGGCCACTACTTATCAGGAGTTGGGTACACAGACATGCATCACTTTTACAGGGGATTCTACAGAAACCCTGAGCGGGGGAATGTGTCCCAGAAGGCGCTCCATAAAATGGCAGAGATTCTCTTAATCAAGCCCAAACTCCCATTCGACGCGCAGCAGCACCCACTGTGCGCCACAGGGGGCACCCCTGTTCTAAAAAAGATGGGACCATCCCAAAAACACTACCATGGGAAAAGGGGGGGTAAAGCACATGTTTTCAGTTGGGGGGGCACAGAGGGAGGGACACCATTGAGGCAAAATGGTGGAAATTAGAGTGCCATTTTGTCGCAATAGAAACAATTCAACAGCTGAAAGTGCATAAATACCACCTCATCGCAGTCAAAACTTGTTTTTGTTGCAGTATTCTCTCTGGCCTTCCATTTGTAAGAGGAAGGATCCAACAACATAACAATATTTGCTGTTCTTTAGTGCTTTCCTTTTTCTTCGCCGAAGCACCTTCGTTGACCTGTTTGTTATCCCTAACAGCCCAGGGCTGTTTCTTCTCCACAATACCCCGTCCGCCGAGGCTAAAGCTCCTCACTGCTGGCATCTGATGCTGCCGTTGCAGATACAGGACATTTAGAAGGCTTACTTTCCCAATATAACACCCGCTACACTGCGTACCATCACAGCTCTGATAACAGTCTTTTTCCAATTCTTTTCAGTTTTGATAAAGCAAACAACTGAAAGATAGGCGCCCAGGGCAGGGTTACAGCTAAATGGGGATAAACAGTCAGCAGTCATGGACAAGCAGGTGGCTCTTTTTCCTGGTGTTGGCGAGGCAAAATCGAAGCCTGGGGCTGGCGATTTTTGGATTAGGTGTCCAGTCTGCTATGGTCAGCGGTTTTCACCAGCGACATTTTATCCTGCCCTACCTCCATCCTGGAGGGAGGCATTAATGACCTTCATCATAGCTGCGACGGGGCTTTCAAAGCGCGTATAACACCCATCCAAATTCTGCTCCCACATTTTCCCTTTAATCTCATTCAGGAACACGGCGACATGGCACCCCCCCCCCCCCCCCCAACGGGGTTTGTTGATCATCTCTGTCGCTGGGAGGCAATGGGCCCATTGGAGAAAGGCGAAGTGCAGTTGCAGCTTTTCTGAAGGTTATTATTGAGGTCTCCGCGGCTTTTCACGGCCCTTACCAAGCGAGGGGGAGGAGGAAAATGACAATGGTCAGTCTGCAGAGTCAGGGCATTAGAGACGAGCTGGAGAAATGGGTTCTTCAAACCTGAGCAAAATGCCATAATAACTGCGATGGCAGTTCTGTTCTTTCCCTCCGCCCGGAGCCCCATATTGTCACAATGACCATTGCAGCGCATATGGCATATTACCATCACGGCCCCGCACCGTCATCTTAAATAACTGTTTACTCACAATGAAGACTGCCTGGAATCAAAGATAAAATATAAATTTGATAGATGCTGTGCTGCTGGGAGTGGTGGTGATGGGGTATGGAGGAATCTGCTCTGCCCAGGTAATGGGTGAAAAACAAAAGGGCGCTTTTCACACCTCATTGCACGGCTGAGGTGCACTGGAAGGCTTTTAGGGAGTTAAAGGCAGCTTCTGCATTCAAAGGAATTGTTGTCAAAATCGGAAGAGCGTGTCGCCCCAATTTCCATTCTTCGAAGTGAATTGCCAGGTGATGCTTACACACTACGCAAGGCAAATTAATCTATTCAGGGCACAAATGTGATTTCCCATTGTGGCGTGTACAGGACTCGGCGGCAAGCTGGCAGTAATGATCCGTGATCCACCCAGAAATAGAGTAATGAACATATAGCCACAGAGCTGCTGACTAAAGGTGCCTCAGGCACTTGCAAGGCGATGTTTCAATCAAAATTTACTTGGCCCCAATCCTCTTTAGACAGATAACAAGTCCTGATCACTCCTGGTGCAAATAATTGGATTTTTAAAAACTTAAAGGATTATTAAAATTCTCTACATTGCAGGTTAGGGTATTCAGTGACACCTCCACTGGTCAAACAAGGCAAGGTATACTTTGAAGGGCACTTAGCCTCTGGCAAGCCCTGAATTAGTGATTTATGCCTGACATTAGTGGGACTGAACTTACGCCAAAACCCTGAGAGTCTGATTCTACTAAAAGCTGGTGGAGGTAGATGAATCATTCAGTGGTTTAAACACACTCAAAGATCCACAGGCGAGCCCTCATAAAGCATTGCTTCTGAACTCCCCAGCAGAGTTTGAGTGAGTGACGATTATTGCCTGCACTATTCTGTGCGGCATTTCTCCACCTTTGAAAGCACTCAGCTTTATTGTTTGAGTCTGCATTCCGCCAATGATAAGCATCGTACCTGCAAAACATGATAGCCCCATGCAGTTATGTCAACCTGTTTCCTCTCTTCAACTCCACTTGTCACGAGAAGTTGTATGAACTCAAATTTATGTTTTCACAAGTTCAACTTGAAGTTATTTATAATCTTGACTAATTGTGTGTTGAAACACAGCTTACACTCAAGTTGAGAGCAAACATCACATTTTTAAGTCAGCCAGAAATCTTTCCTTTTTCTGTTTATCAGTGTCACATTTATTGCAGCATTCTGTTAGCATTAAGGAAGGTGCATTACGTAAAATATTTTGCAAAAATGGACACACTGACTATTCTGGCAGCCTAATATGTGAACCTGAGGGACAAACTGAATTCCATTCCAGAAGCTATCAGACGAGTGGCAGGAATGTGTCATTGACGTTTCACCTTATTTTTGTGAGGCAAATACACCCACTGACCCTAATGGCCGGTTCATACTCTACGCAAGGTACGCGAGCGCGAACACCAGGCAACGCATTGAGCAACGCAAGGTGGCCATCTTGCGTCCTTGTGTAGCAAAGTTTGTCGTCCAAATTTTTGTAACGCGACGCGTCGACGCGTGTATTTCCGTGAAATTCCAATAGGGGAGATAAAGTAAATAATGCACCATACGCTGTGTTCAACACACCAAGAAGAAGAAAGAAGGAGGAGGAGACGGAGAGGACTTTGCTGCCCCCTATTGTGTGAGCAGTGTACTGCTTTTTAACGAGGCACAGCGCAGCAAGTGACGCGCGTTCAGGCTTCTCTGCGAACGGAATGGAACGGACCTGTGGTCGCGTTCGCTCGCGTGCCTTGCGTTGGGTATGAACCGGCCCTAAAACAGGCACGAGCATGTCAAGTCTTCGTTTGACTTAACATGTAGGTCATGAGGCCATGAGAGGGAACCAGGGTACCCACGCGGACCCCAGGAGAACCAGCAAACTCCACGCAAGGAAGGATCATCCGAAAACAAACCAGTTGACTGTTATGGCAGAAAATTACAGACTCCCAAATTTAAAAAATCACAGCCCAAAATTAGTGTTTGCTAGTAGCTGAACAGTGATGCAAATTAAACTTATTTTTCCCTCACCAACACAATTCTGTGTTCCGCACTTATGAAGACTAATCCTGAAAATGGTTCAGGGAATGTGGCCCACCAGTAAATGACATGCCTGTCTATCTACTCAACACAATCTTATTTCAATTTTATTTCATATTATTCAACTTCAAGTATTCAAATTCAATAAGATTACTTTTTGCTTCCTTATGTTCTCAAATCATGATTATGTGACAAACACCAAAATATCATTAAAAGGGTGGATTTTGGCAATATAAAGAAGTGCCATATCTCAACAAATCATTTTATATCTGGTTTCATATTGTCTGTTTGGAGATACAAACGCAGGATTGGACTGTCCTTAACTGGCTTCCCGCATGTCTATTCCTCAGAGATGCAGCATCAGAACTCGCCACGAGGGCCTTAGCGAGCAATTAGCCTTTGTTCACTACAGCTGGGCTTTAGAGAAACAGCTGGGCCTTAGTTATGATGCTTCGCATTGATGCTCAGGATGTATTTTTAAAAGGGAAACTGAGTGGTACGTCATAACCTATTGATCGATGAAAAATATCAGTCAAAGACAGATGGCATGCTGGGTGATTGATCAAATTCTCCAAGTTCTCTCTTCGCGTTTGTTCACGAGACATTTCCATCAACACAGGAAGGACTCCTGAGGTGCCTCTGAAATGCGGGTTGTTATGAGTGATCTCAGTTGAACATTTGATATGGAAGGCTTTACAGAAAATGTCTTCCAGCCGACTACGCACAACACAGTCTACATCTGCAATATGGGTTCATATTTTTGTCTCATTTGAATATGGCACCACGCCCAATGATAATTAAAAAACCCAAAGTATCTCATATTATGAAAATTTTACAAGCAATCATACTCGAATTTGCACATATGCACATTCAAGCTACATTAATTTTACACTTATTTGCATAATCCAATTATTTGGGCGAAGTACAGGAGGGGCCAAGTGAGCCACCTGGGCATGGAATGTGCATGAATTAATTTAATATGCAATCAGGGCTGAAGAGACCATAGCCTGTCCCTCCACAGACATAGAAACCTATTCCCACGCAAATTTGATTGCAGCGTATGAACGTGTTTATTTGGGGCGCATTTTGTAACACAATTGAAGTATTGTATTTAATTTTACCCAGCCCTGGGCTTACGGTTCCTCAGCTAAGGTTTGAGTGCCTCCAGCGGTCGGCTTGGGTGAGGTTATTAGTAAGTGCGGCTTGCATGAGCCGTTCTGAGCCCACAATAGGATTTCGTCAGACAGACAAGGGCAAATCTATCAAACACGCTTGTTACTCATGCATAGCTGGGCTGCCCTCGTATCCATATTTCTTTCTGGGGACTGCGGAAGACAGCAGTACAAGATGCGTAGTCTTTTTGAAAAATATATTAAAAAAAAAAACAGTGGTCACTGAAAATAAAAGATGACATTTTTGACATGTACACTACCTGACAAAAGTATTAGGACAATTCTCATTCTCACTCAACCTTTGATGTACGTGCTATATTACACATGTGAGCGTTGTAGGAATTTAATGGTGTCCTAAAATGTACATGTAAACATCACAGAACATTATTTGAACATTTGGGGATGCTACAGATATACAAATTGGCATATTTTTTCTCTGCATAAAAAACTCTCACTTTGGGTCTGTAATAAATAAGAGATATTATAATAAATAGTGCTTGCAAGATGGTAATCTTTAAATTAACAAGTTTGGAATTGTGTCTTTGTTATAATGGAAGACCACGGCTACTATTAGTTCAATCAATATGATCAGGTGTGGCACATGGGGTGATTTTGATTCTCTATAAAAGGAGGGTCAAGACTTAGAATAATTCAGTTTGGTGTATCCAAAATGGGGTCTGTATTTTTATTTGAATAAACAACTATTTCCAAATATGATACATTCACTATTTTCAACTGCACTGTAAGAAAATCACACACATAAATAGTGACATCCTAATACTTTTGTCAGGTAGTGTATGTTTGTATGTATGGCACAAATTTTTTTTTTTTGCGTGAGCAGTGACTTGATCCCAAACAGAAATCCTGGATAAACATCCTGAAAATGAAAGACCTTGTCTGTCTTTTATAGTAGTCCCAGCTAACCAGTAAACAACCAACTTCTATCGTCATTATAACTCTCCAAGATCTCTATTTTGTATTGATTCAACCGCAAACCCAATTAAACTTCTTTCTCTCTCTCTCAATTTTACATGAGAGAGAGAGAGACTGAGAGAGAGACTTAGAGAGGGAGAGAGAGAGAGGGAGAGAGAGAGAGAGAGGAAGAGAGAGGGGGAAGTTCGTTGAGGAACAAATCCCTTTATTGAATGCCAGTTTTGACGGAATTCATAATGGAGCACCTGCCGACTCATCAATTCACTTTCGTCGACAACGTGCAGCTCTAAACCTATTTGGTGAAAGATTAATTTTATCAAACACAATAACCTGGGAAATAAATGGAAATTAATTCACCATTTTAATACTATGCTTGTCACATCCGTGTGCCTGAAATACGCAATAGCCTGATTCCTGCAGTCGCTGGCCTTGGAAAACGCTCCTGAATCGCGGCTCCCTTCCTTCGATAGCGCGTTGTATGGAGACAGACAAAAGGAAATAGAAGGCGCAGGCTGCAAGCGAACCAATTATTAGGGTGGAAAAACAAAAAGGGAACTTTTGGCAGAACGCAGCATTTTAAAGGCTTCATGCAATTTTTTTTGTCACAATTCAAGCATAAATTATTCAGGAGAAACATTCAGAAAAAAAATCGTTTTCCTGGCTGCCCAAGTCTGATGATGATCATAGCACAGCACGCCCTTGTTGGGCACAATCTTCAGGGACAGCGATGGGGATTCACTGAATATTCATGAACCAACCGATACATGATTCATTTCACCAGCTTCCAAGGTTTAATAAAAGGACAGTTCATCAGCTGCATTTGAAAATGCAAAGAATCCAAAAGTACTGACCTTCATTAAAATAATATTTCAAATATATTCCAGCTTTTAGCCTTTTCCCAAATGTGAATACTTCTAAATGATGTTGACTATTTTTAATTAATATGTCAATACAAACAATTATCTTTATTTGATTAATACCACAGAAAAGGCTCCCTCACGCACTGTGAAATGACTGATTTGTTTTTAGTGAGTCACTGGAATGATACCCTAGCTATATACCACCTTACCTTGCATTATCCCATCTTGTACTTGCAACAGAAAATGACCATTGAGACAAATAAATGGCTAATGAGAAATGCAATATCTTCATTGCCATTTATATTTATTTTTAAGTATCATGTCTATCTTGAGAATTTTTTCATCAGTCCCTGGAAATGTAAAAGCAATACAGTTTGGAGCTTCAAAGTATTTCCCAAGGATGCATCCAAATCAATTCACATCACAAATACGTTTTGTAAGTACAGTATTTCCATATGAAGCTATTCTTATGAAAAGCAACGCTTGTTTGAATGGGAAGATTTCCTTTGCACCTTGGACAGGAGTGAGTAGTTCCAGCGCTGGAGGGCCAGTCTAATTATTCTGACTATATTAGCTCTGCAAGCAAACATGAATTCAGTCTTAGGCTTGACCACTGTAAAATGTTTCATTAAGGGACACTAGCAGTCTTCCGCAGTAATTTATGAGCTTTGCAAGAAATGCAGCTGAAATGTTAGACTTCATAAATGATTTGGCTATCTGAGGTGAGCAAGTCATGAAAGACTTGAAGATGCCAAAAAAGCCAGGAAGAGATACAGACCTCGAAGGCCACCTCTGACCTCGGACAACTATCAAAGATCAAAAGAAGGGGAATATATATAGTGAAATAAGTAATGTTTCTTCATAAATCTTCAGTTCCCCCGGTCCTAGTTTGTTGGCCACAGACCACAGTTACAAGAGAGAGGGATATTTTCTGAGGGAAACCAATGAGATTTACCCCTCACATGTGTCAATCTATGTAAAAACTGCGAAATACAGTTATTTTAAAGGCCTAACAATGGCACCAAGTGAGGCCATACATATACAGAATGTGTTCCTGTAACTGTTTATTCGTGTAGTTGAATACATCGCAATAATGACTTGAAGAACTGAGATTTTTTTAGTTTTTACTTTTTGTCACTGTATCTGATTGTAGTAATATGATAAAGCTCACTCAAGTGCCTTGGCTAAAAACCTATAAAGATTTTCAAGAGCATGGAAGTGGTGCCCTCTGGTATAGATTCTAGTTTCCAGGCTAGTTCCTTGTGTCACAGCGCCATCCTGTGGTCATTCTGTTGTAACACAATAAATTCGTGGTTTACAGCATTCCTTCAATATAATTTGCAATCTGAAAAAAAGTAATCATCAATGTAAAAACATTAGTTCTTGAGCCCACTACAACGTCATATGTTAGTTTTTGTATTGACTGAGAGGAAAGACAAGCTCGATAATATTGTATTACTTTACTCCTCGTAAAAATGATCCTCAGAAAAATGTATGTCACTCACTGCAGTTTCAATAAAGTTCATATGTTTACCATCTTTAAGCAAACACATTTTATGGGCGTCTCTTGTGCAAACAAAGAATGTACTGCAGTAAGTTGAAAAAGGCAGTTATAAATAAAATAATAAAATTGAAGGGGCCCTCAGGGATGAATGGCTTGCCTGTTCTTTTGAAGAACAAAAATAAAAAAACAAGTTTTGAAGAAAAATGAATTTTCAATTCCAGGCGACACAGCGGGGAACTGATCTAAATCTCGCAAACACAATAAATGTGTCACTGAGTTGCCAAATACGTACGTCTGATTGAGATAATGGGGGGAGATGAGACACAATATAATCAGCGGCAGGATTTCATTTTCGGGTAAAGCTGCATATTTTCGCTAAACTTCACGCCAGTTTGTTTTGACTACTCTTAATTTGCTGTTGCCATGGCATGTTCTTGGTACTTGCACACATTTATGTGAATACATTAGGATTTTTATTTATTAATTTAGTTTTTGCAGAAAATGGCCCTCAAAAACCTTCTGTGAATGCTAACTAGTTCCAGGTCAATGCATGAACTCCAGCCGAGCAGTACCAGGATTTATTGAAAAGAGGAGAAAAAAAAAAAGGATTTCAGTAATCAATATTTTAGTCCGCTTACCATACATTTTAATTTCAGCGCATACAAACATAAACATTTCAGTCCGATACATTTTGTTTATACATGAACTAATGATCATTCATATACTTGAAAGATGCTTAATAAGTGTCTCCTTTTCGTGAAATTTTTTCAAATGCTGTTTGAGCAACAGTCTGTACAAGGGGCTAATATTGTAAACACGGTACTTTTACTCACTCGTCCAGAATTAGATTGCAGCTTAATATTTAGAAAAAGCAGTGTGCCCAACACTGAGAGGAGCAAAGACTTTTATTGGATGAAGCAATCTTAAACCCCTTAATTACATGGATACGGCAGAGTCTCATAGACAATTTGTGCGGGTAGTAATTAGCATCCAATTTGAGAAAATCTCTCTCACACAAGTGCTCTCAGAGGAATGCATCTGGGATGTGATGCAGCTGGACAAAAGTACGATCTGTCCAGCATCTGCCGGTTTTATCTCGGGCATCATGTAATTGAAAGTGAATTTTTCATAAAGTACGGGGGTGCACCACTTCTCGGCTCCTGATATGTGTCCCACGCGCCTTCCCCATTACAAAACAAATTTAGGCTGACGTAAATAGTCCCCGAGGCACATTAAGTCAGGCTTCTCCTTATCAGAAAATGTATGGGTCTTTATCTAATAATGATGTGTTTGAGTGAACGCGCATGAATTATGCATGGCACCTCCTTCCATATTTTTGACCATTGATTTAGAGCTGTCAATCTCATGGAGGGATAAAAATACAAGCCTATGAACAATGTAAAGAGAGTAAGCAAGGGGTCGCCCCGACGGGGGGAAAGGCACCGTTAACTAACCATGAACTCCCAATATTTACATATACAAGTTTTTGCATGCAAAGAAAAGCTCAATACTTTATCCATGCGCAATAGGAAACTACATTATGGGTCCAAAGCAAACTTTCAGCAAAAAGGACATTAATAAATTTCAGCCTTTAAAAACTGTCATATCCTAATTTCCTTATCCCTCCTCACTGAACACGCTTCTCGTTCTAATTATAGGCTGCAGATAACTGGAAGAAAAAAATCGATCATTTGTTAAAAAAAAAATAATTAAAAAATATAAAAAAATAATAAAGAGGTAAAAAGCTAGGTTTTTTATAATTTTCATTTGAATAAAAAAGGCTTGCCATATGAATGGGGAAAAGAACGCACACATACAGAATCATTTTTCCACCCACCAAGCAGTTTGGCAAGGCAGTGCAAACATTACGATAATTGGCTGGATGTTACAGTCTATTGTGGAACAAAATGTTTTCATGATGTGATTCTTTTTGTTCCTTCGCATCATTAACACTGTTTTTTCCCCCCAATCAGGCTATTATTCAGCTGCCCTGAGGGTCTTGAAACTGCATTTCAACACGAGTTCATTAGATTTCCTGGCTACAAATAAAACAGCAGTGAAAGCACTGACACACAATGTAAATCCTTTGTGATGTGCTGGGTATTCATCCCCAAATTAAAAAATGCCAATATGTCTTAATTAAGACTAACCATTTATAGTTGTACAATAACCTAACAAGGTAATGAGTAACAAGCAATGAAGGGATTTTTTTGAAATGTAGTGGAACAAAATGCTAAATATATTACCTTGGAATAAGATGGGTAAACGTAAAAGCTGCCCAAAATGAAAGTTCACTACCAAAGTACAAACCCCCAAACCAGTGAAGTTGGCACGTTGTGTAAATCGTAAATAAAAACAGAATACAATGATTTGCAAATCCTTTTCAACCTATATTCAATTGGATACACTGCAAAGACAAGTTACTTAATGTTCGAACAGGTAAACTTTGTAATTTTTTGCAAATATTAGCTCATTTGGAATTTGATGCCTGCAACATGTTTCAAAAAAGCTGGCACAAGTGGCAAAAAAGACTGAGAGAGTTGAGGAATGCTCATCAAACACTTATTTGGAACATCCCACAGGTGAACGGGCTAATTGGGAACAGGTGAGTGCCATGATTGGGTATAAAAGCAGCTTCCCTGAAATGCTCAGTCATTCACAAACAAGGATGGGGCGAGGGTCACCACTTAGTGAACAAATGTGTGAGCTGATTGTCGAACAGTTTAAAAACAACATTCCTCAACGAGCTATTGCAAGAAATTTAGGGATTTCATCATCTACGGTCCGTAATATCGTCAAAAGGTTCAGAGAATCTGGAGAAATCACTGCACGTAAGCGACAAGGCCGAAAACCAACATTGAATGCCCGTGACCGTCGATCCCTCAGGCTGTACTGCATCAAAAACCGACATCAGTGTGTAAAGAACATCACCACATGGGCTCAGGAACACTTCAGAAAACCACTGTCAGTAACTACAGTTCGTCGCTACATCTGCAATTGCAAGTTAAAACTCTACAATGCAAAGCGAAAGCCATTTATCAACAGCACCCAGAAATGCCGCCGGCTTCGCTGGGCCCAAGCTCATCTAAGATGGACTGATGCAAAGTGGAAAAGTGTTCTGTGGTCTGATGAGTCCACATTTCAAATTGTTTTTGGAAACTGTGGACATCGTGTCATCCGGACCAAAGAGGAAAAGAACCATCCAGACTGTTATAGGCGCAAAGTTCAAAAGCCAGCATCTGTGATGGTATGGGGGTGTATCTGTATATGTGTATCTTACACATATGTGAAAGCATCATTAATGCTGAAAGGTACATACAGGTTTTGGAGCAACATATGTTGCCATCCAAGCAGCGTCTTTTTCATGGACACCCCTGCTTATTTCAGCAAGACAATGCCAAGCCACATTCTGCACGTGTTACAACAGCATGGCTCCGTAGTAAAAGAGTGTGGGTACTAGACTGGCTTGCCTGTAGTCCAGACCTGTCTCCCATTGAAAATATGTGGCGCATTATGAAGCGTAAAATACGACAACGGAGACCCCGGACTGTTGAACAACTTAAGCTGTACATCAAGCAAGAATGGGAAAGAGTTCCACCTGAAAAGCTTCAAAAATTGGTCTCCTCAGTTCCCAAACATTTACTGAGTGGCGTTAAAAGGAAAGGCGATGTAGCACAGTGGTAAAAAGGCCCCAGTGCCAACTTTTTTGCAATGTGTTGCTGCCTTTAAATTCTAAGTTAATGATTATTTGCAAAAAAAAATAAAGTTTCTCAGTTTGAACATTAAACATCTTGTCTTTGCAGTGTATTCAATTGAATATAAGTTGAAAAGGATTTGCAAATCATTGTATTCTGTTTTTATCTTTTTTATCTTAGCGATTTACATAACGTGCCAACTTCACTGGTTTTGGGTTTGTAAATATTCTTGAAAAAAGTAGCGATTTAAGAACAATAACAGAGCAAAAATCCTCAGTTACTGTCCCTCCCTGTAGTAGACTAATACATTTTTAAAATCATGGATGGACTAATTTGACAGAGCCGGTCTTGTTACAAATTCAGTATCTTTGCCATATTTCGGCTTTTCCAGTGTCGCGGTCTGGATTGTAGTAACCATATTTTTACCACTAAGTGGCAGTACTGTCATTATATAAATAAACCCCATCGAAGTCAGTTTACCTTGTTCCCTCCAGCACGAGAAGATAAGACCCCAGTTCGCAATTATTGATCCAACGATAGCAGAGATATCAACGTCACTCTCCGAAAAAAGAGACAAAACAGATGTCCATTGCCCTGGGAACTGAGGACTCTCGCTGAGTAAATGCAGCAGGTGCCATTGCAATGGGTTCAATACTCCAGCAAGATCCATAACTTGTGGAGTGCCTGCATTTGATTTCTACATAGTAAAAATGCATACTGACAGTAATTATATATATATATATATATATATATATATATATATATATATATACACAAAATCAAAGAATAAACATAGTCTACAGTCTGGTGTTTCTGGGCTAAAGGAAATTGAAGGTGATCATCACCAGAAATATGCAAATATTCTCTCCTCATTAAGGTGAAAAATGATGTTATGCAGCCATTTATCTTCTAACAACATCCGCAAGGCAATTACCTCGGCTTTTCCTATTCGGTATCTGGACACAGTATTGTCAATAGAACCAGGTTGCCATGGTAAACAAATCACAGGTGATTACCACCCAGGAAAAAGAGCTGGGGAGGGTACATCGATTGCAGAGGTTGGAATTAATATTACATGGGATAGATGGCTCTATTGACTCCATTTTAATAGCAGGACTACCTGCAATATTGAACCACAGGCTCACAGAGTTTGGCTTGACATATGTCCCTTTCATCCCAAGGTGATAGTGGCCAGATTTTGAACAGGGTACAGCCATTGGTTTCTGTGATCTATGTGCTCCTTGGCTATTGTGGCTTTGGTGCTCAGCTCACACTGAGTGGTGACACTGGTAGGCCTATATTTTCTCACCATCTGTGCTCTCTCTTCAAGTTCCAACGTGTGTTCTTCACAAGTTGAGCACTAAACCAGTGTCCCAAAACAGATTCTTCATGTACTGAAAGAGGAGATGTTTTCCTCCAATAGAATTCACAAAATGAGTTTTATCTTCAACTCATCAGTCAGAGAACAGAGTTCAAGGTTTTTTTCGTCTGCAGTGGAGATGCAGGTTTGGAAAGTGGGCTGGAAGACACACAACAGCATAAATAATCAAACCAGTTAGGAGGACAGTTATGTGGCGTGGTTATGTGCGGCAGTTTCTCGGGCAATTTGACCACAGCACACATGCAGCGTGGTTTTCATTGACCAATAATTGCAGACCATTTCCTCACAAAGCTCCCTTCGCTTATCTCTGTTTCAACCACCTTCATCTGATGAAAATAACATGCAAATTTCAGCCAGTTAAGAGTATGAATTGAAATTCAATTCATTCATTAAAAATCCTGAAATAATAATCTGCACAAATCTAATTTGAAAATATTCTCTGAATTGATACAATTTAAAATTAAATTGATACATAAAAAATGGAAAGTTTGTGGTCTGCCTTGAAGAAACAGTTGAAGTCTACTGGTCTGAAATTCATTCTCCTGATATAACTGTACTGTCCTTAAAGCAACATCAAGATCCATCTCATTCTGCAGTGATTGTGAGGATGACAACAGTGTGCACAGGCAAGTCAGAAATAGTAAGTGGAATTAAAGCTGCTTTGCAGTGATATCGGGGCCAGGCAAATTTAGGCAATTCTGAGAAACAACAGGCAAAAAATGGAGGATAACAAGAAAGGTGGGATTACACTGTACATTTTGCATTGATTGACATTTGAAATAATTATCTCTGACACCAAATAGCCTAGTTTCCTTCGTCTCACTGAGCTAATTAGCAAGTTACTTTTAAGAGTTAAATGCATTTCAAACTTCTTCTCGCGCATTTTAGGAGTAAAATAAGAAATAAAGCAATGGTTTGTTAATAAATCAGTTATTTAAATTAATACTAGTTAATACACAACTATTTTCATGATGGATTAATTATTTCAGGCATGAATATTCTCAGTTGAGACATCTTTGACATCTACATGACAGGAAGATGCTTGCTGCAGACGTACCTGCAGACAACGAAAGTCTCTTGTCTGGTGCATTGGACATGAGACACACGCTCACACACCACACATGTCATGAGACACACACTCACACACAACACATGACATGAGACACACACCCACACACACACACACACACACACACACACACCACAAAAGACATTTCTCACTTTGAGAGGTGATGAAACGTCAGAGGCCATGACAGGTTTTTCTGCTTAGTCCATCCATACAGCTGTCTTGAATTAGCGAGCTGTCAGCCAATCAGTAAATAATATCTTGTTGCTGGGTCTGAAAGTTTGTCGTGAGTTTAAGTTGTCAAAAGTGTCTAAAGTATTGGGGCTACTTTTTGGTGAAAGTTGCAAAACTGTAGCACTTATGGTCTGTTTGGTTGTAATTTTTAAATTTAAACACTCATTGAGGAAAACAATAAGTTCCTTAATAGGCAAATAACAAGAACATCAACATTACAATGACCATTCTGCCATAGCTAGGGCTTGAACTCACAACCTCTGACACCAGTCACAAACTCCTAACTCATTGGGCCTCATGCAGCAACAGTCTCGTAAAATTCTCTTATATTTTCTCTTTTTTTTTTGCTAAGAGAAAAAATAAGAGATATAAACTTTGCATGCACCTGACGCTGATACCGTCCAAATCTGCTCTTACCTATGTGTGCTGACTGTTGAATCCCACTTGATCGTAAATTGGAAGTGCGTGGCCGATTGTTTTAAAGTAGCATATATGACACCCACAAAGCACCATATAAGGCAGGTGACCTGCCGTGTGCAAAGAGTCGACTGCTCCTGTACGATTCATCCGTACTCGTACCAAATGCGAAAGCAACCGCATTTGAGCACAGAAGATGACTTTAATGTGTTACGGCTCTCTTGTTCTCACAAATGCAGCGGCTAAAAGATATCTTCATTCAAACAAAGAAATTCAATGCTCGCTCAAAATTTAGGCGGACGACATACAATCACAACTGGATACTACAAGCAAAAACTCAGAGATTTATGGAATAATTTGTGAGTAGTTACATTTGCGTGGTTATCACAGAATAATGGATCAGTGCTGTGACAAACTAAAGAAAATACGGCAGCAATATTTCAAAGTGCAGGACGCAGTGCAAAAGTCTGGCAGCTCATGTTATGAGACGGATCATTTTTCGTGGTATAAGGCAGTGGACAGCATAATTGGCCAAAAACGCAAGGGTGAAAGAATTCCGTATGCAACATCCACCGATATCGAATGTGATCTGTACATTTTCGGCTTACCTTGACGTTTGGGAACCCAGAGAAAGATTCAGATGTGTAAAAACATCAAACATTCAGTCAAGATAATTGTGAGTTTAATTTTTCGTGCTGCTATACGTGGTTTATCCATGTTACAGATGACACACCGGGTTGCAAGGGCACGCGCAGCATATGTATTCGCGATAATAATATTAGATATTAATATTCTAAATCCCATTCTCAATGATAAAACCCCTAAAATATATTGTCGCCTCCTTTTAAAATTGTTTGCCATTTAAAACCACCAGGTGCATACCGCAACGCGCTGATTCGGAATTTTGACATGTATGCAAGTGTATTCAGGTACGGTGCGATATTACTAGTGTGAACGCTGACCAGCGAGATGAGAGGGGAGGGGAAACAGTCGTACCGTGGCACGGTACGGAACAATCGTACTAAGCGTGAAAGCGCCCTATATCGGCTCAGCAGCCATTCATCTGTCTCAGCAAACAGATCTGCGTGATCTTTAAAAAACGCGGATTGCCAAAGCGTCCAACAGCAATATGTCAGCCATTCAGAAGCAGAACGGAAGTATCCAAGGGTCTTTATAGCTTAGTCCTAATTAGGATCAACTGGCCGAACTCTTTAGCCCAAGAATTTAATAATAAAATCATTATAATTTGGCAAAAACATAAAACAATCAAAATTTGATTATATGATGCATTTTTAATGTTTAGGTTTTAAAACTTGTGTTTCCATGCATTGGACAAGCAATTTGTGTGCAGAGATCACAGTTTTCTGTTTTCTCTTGTTTAGCTAAGAGTGCTCTCAACCACTCATAAAATTTTCTCTTACCTTAGATAAGAGCAAAAATAAGAAAACATCGGTGCATCCCAGAAATCAACGGGAAAGAATAAAATAAGAAAAAATCAGGGATACAAACAAAAATAAGAGAAAATTTGTTCTTATGTCCCGTCTTGCATGAGACCCATTGAGCTGATTGGCTGGAAGAGAGAACAGGTGCGGCTTCGTTAATCTACTCAGGGAGTCACCAGCCAGGCAGCAAGGAAGGAAGTCAAGGAAGATCTCAAAAATTGTCAAAATTTTTGTTATCATGACAAAAATCTGATAGTACATAAAATTCAGCTTGACAGCATAGAAATGTTGGTGATTTGTTTTTAGCAATAAGTGTTTTGCATCATGAGAGAAAATCTAATGTTTACAAATGCCATTCTTACATTGACTCCAATTGTTCCATGAGAGCAGAATTCAAAATGGTTTAAAAAATTCAGTTTTTGAGAAAAAAAATCTGATATTTGGCAAACTTCATCGACCAGGACATTGAATATTATCAATTTTTTTCATGAAGATTGAAGATTGAAAATGAATTTATCACAAAGTAGCTGGTGTATGTATACAGTCAAGCGTTGTCATGCACTGAAGGCTCAGATTTTTAAATATCGAAACGCCAGGGGGTATTTTTTTGAAGGATGATCTGAAGATTCAGTACAGCAAATTTGGTGACAATTGAGCAAACATTGTGGGGCAAGAAAAGTTTTATGTTTTACAGTTTTTGAAAAAAAAAAAAAGAACAGACTTCATAATTTGCACTAAGTTTAAGTGGACAAAAGTTTCTTCAGTATTGCGGCTACGTTTTGGTGAAAGTTGCAAATCTGTAGCACATATGGTTGATTTGTTGTGAATTTTCAAAATTTTGAATTTTAGAGGCTTGCTGTAGCGCCACCATCAGGACTATTGGCCTGTTTTTGCAGCTGAGGCAATCTGGCATGGGACTGGACCTTTGTACAAAGTTTGATGATTTTCATGTTTGGGAAGTAGAATTTCCGAAGAAGAATGAGAAGACTGGTGAAAACAACAGGTTCCCAGCAGCTTTCGCTGCCTGGGCTCTAATCATGATTTATTTGCTTTACAGTGATAAATAATATTGTACAGGCTACTGTTTGTAGGGTGGTGTTGAAGGTCTTGAATGTGCAGTTGCCTTGTTGAATGTACATTATATTCACGTCATGTACATCACTTCAGTACTATCAGACTGGGCCGGTCATTTCTTTTCTGTTTTGAAATAAACAGCCATAAACACACTGTTGTAGTCCCGTTTCAGTCTGCATCTTATATGTGACAGGCTATACAGCATTAAGAAAACTGGTCATTGTCATTATCATAAATTGCACTTTTGTGCCATAAAGCGCTGGTTACAGACGATCTCTGCCGCTTATTAACCACTTTGTTTGGCTAAGGTCTAGGATGCACTTTCCGACAAATTTTTCCTCCGCAAAGATTTTCTAATGTGATTTGATTTGTCTAGTTTATGAAATTCAGAAAAACTCCCATCACTTACCCGCTGACATGGCCTCTGAAGGACACGCCAGTCACTCAAATTTCATAAAACTTAATTCAGAGCAAAATGAGAGGACCACTGCAACTGCCGCAAACCCAAAAGGTCTCTTAATTCAATGTCAGTGTTTTATTAGATCTTGACAAAGTCAATACTTTTCCCCAGTGCAATTTATCTGGAGAATGTAATTGTGGACTGTTCTCTGTATTACAAATCACAATTCCCAAAACTCACTTTTTATTGGAACTGCACAGAAAGCATATTTACTACATTTGAACACTGAGATGAGTGTTTACGCATCATACTGTATGTGGAACCAAGTTGGAAATATGGCCTTATATTATAGCCTATGTTTAAATGTGATCAGTCCTAAATTTTTGTCAAATCACATACAGCCTGTATTTTTTAATCCACATAACAAAATGCACCAGGTGACTCATATTCTTAACAGTAAAATGAGCTGATTTGGTCATAGCATCAACCAAAATGTACCATTTTTATTTTTTCTGAATCAAATTATGAAAGTTATTGGACCAGCTTTTAGAGAAAGATCATAAGAATAGCACTGAAGGGAGGATTTTATTGTTTTATAGGTGCTTTCTCTGCTACTTACCCCAACACCTCTGCTAGTGCATGCTGGGTAAAATCCCCCTCATACTTAACGGCTGTCAAGAGATCAACTGTTGTCGAACACGATCAGACCTATTATAAAACAACGCACCTTCGGAAATGGGAGTTAGATTCTCAAGGGGCAGGATGGCGGCGGAGCTAGAACCAGCCTACGAAAACGGTGGCCGAGAGGCCGGAGCGCAGCGCGGAGAGTCTGCCATTCCATCGCAGGGGTCACGCAGCATTCATCTGCAAATTAAAGTCTCCAATTAGCCTGGCATGAATGATTTGGACTGTGGGAGGAAAGGTAAGTACCCAGAGGACACGTCTGAAAGAGCAAGCAAACTGTGCGTGCACTCATGAATGTGTGTGTGTGTGTGTGTGTGTGTGCGTGTGTGTGTGTGTGTGTGTGTGTGTGTGTGTGTGTTTTGTGCGTCTTGTAGGTGTTCTTACTTCTGGGTTTCAGAGAGCAGGAATGTGTAGTGTATTCTACCATCATCGTCTTCATCTGCCAAGCTGGTCTTGGAACATAAAGCATTTGCAGCAAAATTGATTGCCATGCTATAAAAAGGTAAAATAAAGACACTGCACTACCAGCAGTCTATGGCGATGGGAACATTTCCAATTCTCAGTGTGAATTCTGGAAGCAAATATTGAAGCCCAACATCCATTGGCTTAGACAACGAGGAGCAGATGGAGATGTAAACAATAAAATCCCATGAAACAGAACTGAATCACAAATGAAATGCAGTCTGCATCATACCAAAATGTCTCTCTCTGACCTTTGCACAGTTAAGGATCATTTCTCAAGGGTTTCAAATGTTTGATGCATGAAGGCAAGCTACTGACGCATAACATGATCCAAAGCTTGTGAAAGCCCACAAATCCAAAATCTTATACCAAAATCATGGGCATTAAAATGATGCTGGACCCCGTTTGCTCCTTCCATCGCTTTCCTTCTTCTATGAAGCTTTTTCTTCAGATGTTTGACTGTTACTGTGAAGATCTGCTCCCATTCCCAGCAGAAAGGGATTACTCGGGTCCGGCAGTGAGGTTGGGTGGTGAGGCCAAACTTGAAGTTGGCTTTCCAGTTTATCCCAATGGTGTTTGATGGGGTAAAGGCAAAGACTGGTCAAGTTTTTCAAACCCAATCACAACAAATCACATACGGACCTCACTCTGCACGAGTGCATTGTTCCGCTGAACTCAAAAGTCAAGATATTATTTCAGTGAAACCAAACGAGCTCACGCAAGCAATCGAAGTCAGCCCCAGACCAAGGCATGACTGTGCACATGTAGCAAAATAGCCTGTCTGGAGAGTCCTAATCCTCGAGTATAACTTTTTCTTTTGTATTTTTCACCACATTCTCTCACATATGGTATAATCCTGCCCACTGATAATACTATAATTCTTGTGTAGTCCTCATTAAATCGGCATATGCTTGTGCTTACTGGGGTGTTTTTAATGAGTAACCTGCTTTGCGATCTTGACAGTCGATTGTTAAATGGACCTGAATAGACCTTTCACTGTTGAGCTTTTAAGACGTAGCATCCAAGCTCCCTTCAGTACGTACACACAAATCCCACAGCAGGCCAGCTTTATTAAACAAGTTTTCAAAGCAGCATCAGCCCACATAATCCCAGCATGTTCACCATCAGTACGCCCCCTTTCTACACACACCTCTATCAGACAGAAAATAAGCAGGTCTACAGGGATGTGAAAAACTTGCGCATCAATGCAGCGATTTCTAATCTCTTCCACTGTGGGCATGATCTATTCGGAATAATCGCATAAACCCAATATTCCTCTGGGCTCTTTAAACTACTTTCCCTCTTCAGAAACAGGGAGGGGTCCGAGTGATCTGTTCGATGAGCTATTGAACGACGGGTAAAGTGATCATTTACACAGAGATTTTGGGAATCGCCATGGCAACATCTTTCTTCCTTGAGGCGAGCTTGTCTCATTTGGCCCACTGCAGGGTGCACACAGAACAAAGACCGGAATAACAGGTCTCCGAAGGAAAAATTCACCGTTTTCTCTTTCAAAATAAAGGTGGAAGAAGACAGCTCATCGCATTACTCCAGCTCACCACTATATGAGGGGGTTTGTGGAGATGGGGTGGGGGTGGTTATATCAACTTTAGCGGATCATCAAATAACCTTAAAACTCCCCCTCAGTTCTGCACCATAAATGTGAGCAGTGCGAAGACGTCTCCTCTGACTGTGTCAGTTTGAGAAATGATGGTTACGATGCTGAAATGCGAACTGTTTCCATTCCTCCCCCACAGCCACCGAAATGCCCCCGCGGTGCTTCATTTACAGCAGTGCTTTAATGGCAACATGTTTGCAACCAGGGGGATGACCATGGCAAAGTGCTGCGCAGATGCTTTTCAGATAGGGTGACGGTAATGGGTCTCTAATGCATTCCAATGGGTTTGTTGACTTGGCTGTTTTTTTTTTCTTTTTCTCTGCTCAAGGATAAGCATCTTTAACATGAATATAATGTACCCCCCACCATCCCCAGACACAAGGACTCACTACAATGAAGTACTGTAGATGACCAAACAAGAAACTGAACCTGTCAATCAACTCAGGGCCTTCAATTTGTGCTTAGGCAATGATTCAGCCTTCTCTTAAATGTCAAACAATTATTGATATACAGAGCATATTTTTGGCTTGAAGAAATTATTCTCTCACTTTAATCTCAATGCTGAATAATACATAAATGAAATAGCTTCTGCATGTTGAATTAGATTTGATTAAAATAAATATTGATTGATCATGTACTGCAGCAAAAAAAGAGCTAATCCTATGAGTTTAGGCTTACGGTTTGTGGGTTTAAGAGCCAGAAGTCTTATAAAAATTTGCATTCAAACCTAGATATTGCATACACGCAAAAATGAAAAACATGTAATTTATGAAACCACGGTGAGCTAAATTGCATGCTTTGTTTATTCGCTGGACTCTGATTTGTTGGCGCAGCGCAGGGTGGCGTAGCGTGGCGCAGCCCGCGCAGTGATAATTTCGTCCGTGTCTTGGCTTTCGCAAATTTTTGTGGTTAGGATTTCCCTCATGTGTTCCTCCCATTTTAATTAGTTCTCATTCCCATTCACCTGTTCCCTTCATAGCATGTGACTTCCCTTCCGTCTATTTAGAGTCCTCACTGCTGTTCTGACTTCGTCAGAACGTTGATCAATATTTCTTTGTGCAGAGCGCCTTGTATGCCATTGATTATTGTTTTTCTTCGACTGTTTTGTCTGACCAAGATTTTTGCCATTGCCATTTTTGAATAGTTTTTGTCTTTCTGGATTTCGACCTATTTTTGTATGACCACAATTTCTGTGTTTAGATGGCCTGTGTATCACCCACTGCTTTGCTTATCGACTGCGACTATTTGCCTGCCATATATGTACCATTGCTCCTCTGTTTTACTGGTTCTGACTTAGGCCTGTCTAGTCGACTAGTCGACGTTTTGTGGCTTGGCAATTCTTGTGTTTTTTGGTACTGACCCAGAACTCATTAAAGCAGGGGTGTCCAATCTTATCCAGAAAGTGCCGGTGTGGGTGCTGGTTTTTGTTTGAGCCCAACACTAACACACCTGATTCTACCCACCAAGGTCCTGATTGAAACCCCAGATTAGTTAATTAGTGGAATCAGGTGCAGTAGCACTGCTGGCTAGGACAAAAACCTGCACCCACGCTGGCCCTTTACGGATAAGATTGGACACCCCTGCATTAAAGGCATTCGTTTTTTGGATTTCCCTCTCTTGCTTGTGGTTCCTGAACAAACCGTCATAGTTTCGTTTTGAAATTCCATTCAAGTTCGCTAATGGTAATAATTTGTGAATGCCCCAGCTAGTCAGCTAACTCATATTCTTAATGCTTAATATAGACATAAGCGGTGCAGAAAACATCCCTGAAGCAGCAGTCAAATGCAACATTAACGCATCATGCAGATATAGGACAGCGGCTTCTATATTCCTACACATTAAAGGTGAGGAGAGGAGCTCATTTGATTGGTGAAGATTTGACTCGGCTGTGTTAAACCCAAACATGCCTTCTCTCCTCCCTCTTTCCCACTTGCGCAGGCTGGAGGGACAGAGGAGTACTTGCGCCAGGCTGCATCGGGCACAAAATTGCAACAAACGCCTGGACACACCCCGTTGGCGCGGCGCACCCCCCTTTCGCCGCGCCTGTGCCTTGCTTGGTCTACGAATTTAGAGCCCACTGTTTTGTAGTATCTGAACAAATGGCTGAGAAGCTCGATCCAGAGCCAGCAGTAAAACTTTTATGACATTCCCCTAGGATGTTCCTGCAGCCTGCCTTTGGCGGGTAGTATCTCCGGTTTCACTCAACGGGGAGCGTAGTCGCAAAGCTCCAACTGCCGCAAGACTCCTGTGAGAGTCATGTCACTGCCCCCAATGAAGTTAAAGTCCAGTTATATTAATCTGTTTAAAATAATCTAAATCTCTGGGAACTTCACAATATGTTTATATGTTCAATATCCTGTGAAGAAATCACTTATGTACTTATAACCCAAATAAACTATACAGTATAATACTGCATCTTAGACTTTTTCATGACAACTGCATCATATTGGTACATATTCCTATCATGTTTGGTCTTGTTATTCTTGGGGGAATCCAAGGAGTTGAATGGAGTATGTTTCATTTCCCTTGAAATTATGATTCATTCCCTCCTGAATGAATCATAAACTCCTGAAAATTGGTCAGATTTCGCTCTCCTCTCTATGCTAGATGGTTTTATTACTCCAAATGGTGGAAAACCCAGATCCGACCCCCACCCCCTTCAGCAGGGTTCTCCGCCTGGATCAAAGGTGTAGTTTTGGCTTAAAACAAAAAGATTCTAGCCATTGGGGGAGAATCGTATTTCGATCTCCTCGCGTGCAGAAGGGCGTGAGTAGTGTTTCAATTTGGGAGAGTCGCATCCCAGCTCTCTCCGCGTGCCTGGGTCTATGCGTAAGTAGCGGATCTAGGTAGCCGGGGAGAGATGGCATCTGAGTTTTCCCCAGGCACGTGGTGCGGCCTCACTCCGCGTGGTTGGCCACCATTTTTCCAGGTATGACTTTATTTTCTCTTTCTAAACTGTGTGTAACTTGTAATTGCCTTAACGTTGATTTGTTCAATCTAAGTTTGTGCCTACCTGGTGATTAAATTATTGTTATTCCTTTCAGCTAGTGTGGTCTCCGTGACTCTTAACACTTGTACATTCTTTCTAGCCATGTTATGACCGGTACTTAGGGAGCGATTCCTCACCATTCCAGACTAGCTAGCTGATGTTGTAGGTAGTGATGGGTTTTAAGTTTGATTGCAAATTATGGTCTAACCCTAAAGGGTTTACGTAGTACCGGTCCTGGAGATCCAGTCTTAAGGGTACCCCTGGGCTGAGAAGCCGGTATCTGATTGATCTTAAGGAGCCCTTCGGTGCACATAAACCTGGGTTTTTGATAAGTTTATGCTCAGTGCTACTTTGTTTATGCCTCGATGCTACTATCACGGTAATTTCTTCCATCCTCTAGAACTATCACCGAACTAAGATCCGGCAACTACGTTTTTTACCCGGGAACGTCGCTGAGTAACAATGGTTTTCACAGACAAGTCTGATGGCATAGCCGTCCCAAGATTCATGCATGCTGTCCCCAAACTATAAATTCTAATTCTAATTTGCAGTCAGATATTTAACGAGGATATAACTAAATTTGGTATTCTAAATGTATTATGGAGTAAGAGTAATTGAAACCGTTGTGCTTTTGGGCCCTGTTCATTTGAACAGAGAAGACTATCCATTCTATTGTGACTCACACCAGCCAGGAAGTTGCTCTAATTAACGCCAGCCAAAAAGAACACATGAAACCTTCAGCCCTCTGCAATGTCCGTATTTTGGTATTGTTTTGTGGGGTTTTGCAGTTTTAACCTAGAATTCTTCATCGTTGCATAGGCTTATTCAGTTTTCATGTTTTTAAGCATCAAGTTTGTTTTACTAAATCCTAAATCTTCAAACAAATTGGTGTGCACATCATTTCTGTCTATACACCATTCATAAATGAAACCCCTGGTCCCAGCGGGCGCCAGAGTGAGCTGGTTTTGTTCTCACCAGTCTCTTTTCACTAAATAACCCGGGGGCTTCATTTATAAAACTTTGCATAGCTCTGTATAAAAAGCGTGCAATGCTAAGAAAATCATGAAACTATCAGTCTCAACCTCTCAAGAAGTGCGCTGTCTGAACAAGCCTCAAACCCTGCTCCAATTCCTCTCACAATCATGCATAAATGGTCAAGACAAATTTGTTCATGAATATTATATAAGGTGTATCCTGTTTGTTTTGGATTTAGACAAAGGCAATGCAGCAGAGATTAAATAAGTGGTTATTTTCGGACATGTGGAGCTACTAACAGTAATCAGAAATGCATAGAAATTTATCAGAAATACGATTCCCGATCAAATGTCCAAGGGGATTATGTTGATTTAGCGAGCTAACCTTTCTCAGCGAGTTCACTGAAAATGCAGCCAAAGAACATCCACAAAAATGGGAGAAAAAAAGACAGTGGAGAGGTAAGTGAGGTGATGGCAAAACTGCCTAAAGTAGATTCCTATTGTCATCTCCCCGTGTGATGTACATCAGTAGAGCACCTGAGGAAAAACAGATGGCGTTACCTTAACGTTCGCCGGCCAAGATGCTGTCTGTCTGGCTGGCTCGCTAGCTAATTAATTGGCTGCTGAAACCAACTCCTGTCCTCAGACTTTAATTTACATGTCACTGGTTTAATATTTCCAGCTTTTCTGTGTCGCCTTCACAAAACAGTCAACATCTGGATGCGTGTACCTGGCAATAATGAATCGTTTTTCAAAGTCATTGATAGCTTTTCCACTTTGATCTCCAATCAAGGTAAACTGGGCTCGTTCAGCATATTTGTATGAACCACAGAATATGATAGAACGTTTTAGCCATCATGCAAAAGCTATACGAAAGCATGTGCATTCTGTCTGTTCATTGGCTCACTTATTCATGCTTTTCCTTTAATGTGTCACTGTACTGTGTATTGCAGCTGTTAATGTTAAATTAAATGTTTGAGCCAAAAAAAAAAAAGAAAGAAAGAAAAAAGACAAAGAATGAAATATGTATATAGGGTGCAGCAATGCAGGGGTTTGTGCATAGAGCATGGAAAATTATCTACAATTAGGAATTAAAGCAGTACATGGAGTGGCGAAAGCAGTAACTGGAACTAATCTCAATTCAATAAATACACAGTTTAGCCAGGATACAGTTTAGTTAAGGGCTGCACACCCCCCCATTCATCTCATGGGCATTTCTAGCAAAGTCAGTTTTACCTCAAGGTCTATAATAAAGTGCAATTGTGTCAGCTTTGCAAGTTGCAAGAGACAGAGATAGAGAGATTAATTTGATGATCCTGAGCTTCAACCTATTTATTCATTGACTTGCGAGAATGTGGACTTAAAGAAGCAGCAGCCAACTGTCAGAGGCATTTGGATGTGCCCACATTTAGCCTCCGTTGCAATTTATTTATCTATTTAATAATTTATTTTCTTATTTATTCCTCCCCCCCTTGTTTGGAAATGGTTGAATTAATACTGCAGCAGCAAAACGGGATGCCCTCAAAAACTAGCCAAAATGTTCCCTTAGATGTCGTCACACAATCATACTGTCAATAACAGTGCATCACCGAAACAAAGCATCTCACTTGCACACAGCTCTTGCTTTCCAAACTACAAAAATAAAGCTTTGAATTCTTTGAGATTTATCTTTCCACTGTATCAGAAAGATGTAAATACATGGAGTGTATCACTGCACACAGTAGTGGGCTGAATTACATTTCACAGCCGTCTAAAGATAAAATTTTGAGTAAAATAGACACATAAATCTTGCCGTATGCAAACTTCATTAGTGTGTCCCAAAATAGCAATGAAATAGCAATGTTACGTGAGTCTCACAGATGAAGGCACAGCATGGAGTATAGTTGTTTATCGTCAGAAATTAAGCACAGTCCACAAAAAAAAGACATAAAAATAAAATTACATTTTACAAGGGGGTTGAAACCGGTAGAATTTGTTTAACAGCACTAACTTTTGTATATAAATGCTGCTCGGCAGTCACTCTGACTTATGGTTCTTGCAGTAATGAAGTGCTCCCCATCATGTCGGGAAGTGGTTACATTACCTAATGTACTGACTGTCCTTCAACTACACTAATGATGCAGAATGCATAGAAATATGGCAGGAGAAAAGGTTATGGATTAATAGTAGATTAATAATAATTATATTAATATAGATTAATGGATGAAAACTTTCCAAGCGCTTAGATGCTTGATTTTGCATCCAGATGCAAGGGCGCAGCATTTGTAGACCACTCCAGAACTGGCGCTACTACTGAAAGAGCATTCCCAAATGACCTTCCATCATGCCTGACATCGTCACGACAGAATTCCTCTGCAAATTCGAGTGATAATATAATTCTGACACACACAAGCAATGGGAAACATCTCTCACTCGCATATAAGGTCACATGTTGCATGCTGCGCACTCTCTCACACATTAACCGCCCACTTGTTAAGAGTCCAAGTTCCGGTAGACACTGGCATTAACCTCTTTGGGTGTTGAACCCAAAAGAGAAACTGAATTTTAAAAATTACAGTGATCTCTAACAGGATATAGAAAAAGTTGTGAAATCTTGTATATGCCCTTACATAGGTGATAACACTACTTCATGCCCAAGTCAAATTTCATTTTATAAGATGTTGAAAACCAGGTCTTCACATCTGAATTGAAAGGCTAAACTAGGAAGTGCCATTCCAGGCCGAGTTTCAAAATTGCATCTTTCTATAGTGTGGGAGTTAACAGTATGACATCGGAAGAGAGCCGCAGGCTTCACACTTATCAGCTCCACTGATTGCGCCGACACCCACATCAGCCCTCGCCAACAGAGCTGATAACTGTTATTATTCACGCACAAGGAATATAGCATTCCCTTATTGGACGGTCACGTGATTCAGCTGACTAAAGAACAGGAGTGTTCGGCCTCTGGGCCTCCACAGTAGGAGTAATGATGCTCTCGATGACTGCAAGCCGCATCTGATTCTCAGCCGGCCCACATGCACAGTATGAGGAATTGCAGTGCTGCAAAACCTGTTTCATACCTATCCTTAAGGCTGCGGTGCTGCCGTGGGTTTACATGCGGAGAGCATCATCATATATTGCCATCTTCCATTTTCCTTTTACAGTTTCACATTTGAAATGGATATTTCTCCTGCCTCTGAGTAGTGTTCATTGCCCTCAGTGACCAGTACTAGGAACTGCACATCAGAATGTAATGGCGCAGCTATTACTCACTCCGGTCATAGCAATACAGTTTTGAACTGTTTCTAAGGGGATCACATTGTACATGGAAATCATTCATTTCATGTCTTCATATACACATAATAAGTGTATTTGTGTGTGTGTGTGTGTGTGTGTGTGTGCGTGCACATGAGTGCGTGTGCATGCGTGCGTGCCTGTGTGTGTGTGCACAAAATCCCCACTTGTGCAATTCACATGAAGTTTTTTGATGATAAAATATAGATCAATGTGTGAAAACAGAGATAACATCAAGGGTATCTTTTTCAAAACAAACTACACTGTTCTGTTTTGGTTCACATGGGAAAATCTCAACAAGATTTATGACCACTCTCAATACAACCACAAAATTTAGGCATGGATGTCTGACTGCATTCATTTGGGATCTCACCTTAGTAAATATGAGGATTTTGTGAGCAGAGAAGATTCTTGCCCGCTCATACCAGAGGAACAAAAAAAAAAAAAAAACTAACAAACCAAAAAAAAAAAACCGAACTGCCAGGAATCTGTAATCTAATCCTAAAAAGCAGTGTGCCTGACTCAATAAGTAAATCAGGTGCCATGCTGCCTTTGCAGAAGTGGATATCGGGGTGGTGATCATTCAGAGGTATACTTGTATGACAGGTTAATGCAAGCCGCATCAGTTGGCCTGGCCCCTAATCCCACCACACAAACAAAGCTTCCTGAACCTTTTAAAGCAATCATTCTTTTTCTCCTTCTCTGGCTATAGACTTGTTGGAAATTTCTCATTGATGAGCTATTTTAATTCTTTAACAAATACTGTATGCCAAACCTTGCACCTGATGATCTTTAATCAAATAGTGTACACTGGAAACCCCGATAGTGTCGTGAAACAAATGTTTTGTGGAAACCGATTACCTCAAAAAAATTTAGTAGGCTGACTTAATTGCATTGTTTGGAAAGAATTTAAAGAAAATAAGGACAAGTTCTTTTTACATGTTTTCAAATGCTGTGAACACAAATCATTAAATTGGAATACTCTTTTTTTTTTTTTAGGTAATTGGTTTCCACAAAACATTTGAGTTCAACACACTTCAGGGTTTACGGTAGCTTTTAGGCTTTCACCGCCACCCAAATAAAGCACACAGGCATCAGCTGGAGATCTCACTGCGTTTCTCACGTGTAAAATCAGGTGTGGGCTGAAATGAAACTAAAGGAACAGGGTTAGGTAGATCTGTTCTTACAAAGTGGGTAGAGTGGATCTGGTCCACATTCTTACATTCAGCAATATCAATACGCTGTTTCAAATTCACTTGCAGCTCAGTAAAATTTACTCCTGGATTAAACCATTGCAATGTCAAAAGTAACAGTCATATGTAGATGATGCACAGCTGTTCATTAGCAGCTTAATATGAAATGAATAATGAATATTTGACAAGACAGTGTTTGACGAGGGGATGGCTGTGACCAGTCAGACAAGGGAGGCATCCAGCCTTATGGAGCTCTGCTCTGGGATTGAAAGCAGCAGCTGGCTACTGTAATTACACAGCCATAAAGGAATCATCAGGCTATTTCACCACGTGCTAAACATGCGGCGTATGGTTACTGTGGACCGGTATGCTAATCAAAGAGCAGGGTCTCTATGACAAAGTGTCTTCCTTGTAAAATACCTCTGAAATACTTCTTCATCCATATTCAAGAGCTAACATAGCCGTGTGGAGGTCTGTTTGGATGAGCTGAGCAAAACGTGAAATAAATATGCATCACGCTGGCTACATATCCACTGCTGCCGTGCCTAGAACACTGAGTGTGTCCTCAAAGTCCAAAGTAGAACATAAGATGGTGCGGTCAATTCCTCAAATATGCTGCCTAAGTTAGTCCAATATATTCCTGCCAACTCCTTCCAACAGGCATTCCAGCAGTTCTTAAGCAGAGTTGTGGTATAATCTAGCAAGGGTGTTGCAAGTTTCATGATAAATGCAAAAATAAGTCATATATCATACATTTTCTGCAAACACTCGCACTGAAAGACTAACCCATCACAGTATGAGACACAAATTTTGTTCCTGGATAGTGTGTGTTATTTTTTTATTGCTTATGTAGTAGAAGAATAGAAAATGCCCATTATTCCCTTCAAACTTTGCTTTTGTGACTTAAATAAAGAAATGTAGGACCTCAGCTATTTTCTATGTAAAAATTGGCATAGTTGCGCATTTTCAATTACATGTGGTCTGAATAAAACAAAACATGAATCAAATTTTATTACATCTGTATAATATCAAAACTTCCTATTCAAGCCAGCAAAATTCTCTCCGACCACCACAAGCACCATGATGTGAAGGCTCGCTTTTTTCAATCAGGATCAATACCAATGAGAAAAACTTGCCCAATACAAGTCACTAAGAAATATTAGTTCCAAAAATGAGTATATCAAGTAGGCATGAGTGACTCTAGGGTCAGCAACGTGCCTGATTTAGCACATACACAAGAGGGTAGCACTTTACTTGAAGGTATCGTCATAAGAGTGACACGACACAGTCGTGAACGTGATGACAAGTTAACATTGTTCGGGTTGTCTTGATTATGACAACTTTGTCCAAAGAGTGACGTGACACTGTCATAACTGTAACATGACAGATGTAACAGTTATGAAAGTGTCATGTCACTCTTATGACGGTACCTTAAAGTAAAGTGTAACCCACAAGAGTTTAAATTTACTTCAGTAAATGACTCAATCATTATGTAACTTAAAAGAAGTCATGATATTTTTTTCACAGCGCCACCATATTTAATTAGGAATCAAATACATTGCATACATACCTTAGAAATAGGCTTATATGAGCCTTCGTCTGAAAAGTATTCTGGAGGGAACGAGACAAACATTATCCAAATGAAGGCTGTTTTCTTATCTTCTCTCTATGTTCTATGGGACCACTCCGTGGTTCTTTCATCATTTTACTTTTTTCATTATATTCTTCCTATTTTGTTCAAGTTTTTTCAGCAGAGTCCCCTCAGGTCTTCCTGGGTAATTAAAGGTACACATAAAAAAGACTTTCCTCTTTTGAGTAATCCTCCGAATGGCTTCCTTTTATACCTTTATCTATCTGTCTCTTATGCTATATTCACAAAAATATTCATGTTTTGTTACTAGTCCATGTGAGTGATTTAGGCATAGGCATTATATATTACATAATGTAAGTGACCATTTTGCATTACCAATAGTGGTACAAACAGATTTGAACTTCCATGCTAATACCAATCAGATGGCTATGTTAACGTTTCCATGCTACTGACTTGTTTGAGTGATGCAAATTTTTAATTGGAGAATTAGAATTACTGATCTTTGAATTGGCATAAGTCGATACAATTAGTACAAACAGTTTCTATTAATATTCTGTTGCATAGGCTTTCTGTGCTTTCTCACTTTAAGTACATTGTGTGCAGATACGCAGAACATTTTCTGATTGATTTGTGTGAGGTCAATTTTGAGAGAATATGTGATTACATTATAGGAATTTATTTATATTATGTAATAGCAGCGACTGATTAGAGACTGATCTTTTGTTGAAAATCAAATTAATCTGAATTCCATGCAGTCACATGAGTGATAAACTCATGCTGTAAGAGTCACTGTCTGAGAAAAAAAGCGCTTTTTGGACACTTTATGGAAATGACCCCCCTAGATTTGAACGAAACTTTACGTGTTGGTACATTCACATGTATCACGGAAAATCGCCAATTTTTTTTTGCCATTGGTCTCTGTGATTGGTCGCAGCACCGCCTGGAAGCTGAAACGTCAGGGCTAATATTGGGAAAAAGTGGAAAAAACCTGTCTTATGAGATGCATTATAATGGGAAATCAATTCAATCTGCCAGAATATTTCTGATGGACGTGTGTACTTAAGTACTTGAACTTCCCCATGAGTCACTCGCTGTCGAGTGGCCACTAGGAGAATCGTGTGGCAGGAGCTCTAAGTTTCGGGGAAAAAAAAATGAAAATCCATCATTTGGACTTAATCTTTAATTTTCTCCTGGAACTTGCCTTGAGAAACTATGTTTTAAGGTGAAGGCCTATGAACATATAATAGCATAATATGAGAATTCCTCCCGTAGCTTGCTGGAGTTTTAGGATATTTGGCCTTGAAAAGCAAACTTCAGCTGTTTTTTGAGGTCAGATACCTCAATGCTCCAGACAAGAATGGAACTTATGAATAGGTCGATTTATACTTTCTTCCTTCACCATACAGCATAGTTTCTCATGGCATGTTGCTGAAGTCAATTGAAGCACCTATTACTAAAACCCCATAAGTCACACTTGACTTGACTTGACTTGTGGGGTTTTAGTAATCAGTACTTCAATTAAAGATTCCAAAGTCCAAAAAGTGGATTTTCATTTTTGTTTTCCCTAAACTTTGAGCCCCTGCCACACGATTCTCCAAGTGGCCACTCGACAGTGAATGATTCATAGGAAAGTTCAAGTACTTAAGTACACACGTCCATCAGAAATAGTCAGGCAGATTGAACTTATTTCCCATTATAATGCATCTAATAAGAGTGGTTTTTTTTCCACTTTTTCCCTATTTTGGCCCTGACTTTTTGGCTTCCAGGTGGCGCTGCAACCAAACGAAGAGACCGCTGGCAAAAATATTTGGGGATTTTCAGTGATACATGTGTATGTACCAACAGGCAAAGTTTCGTTCAAATCTAGGGAGGTCATTTCCACACCCAGTGCTATTCTCTTAGACAATGGCTCTAAAGCATGATTCAGTGATGTACATTGACAAACAGGTCTAAACCATCCATGTTAAAACTCAAAGCCTGTATTTCAATTCAAAGTCAATTTCCTGGATTTGCATCATTGCACAAAAATTTTCGAGTCTCATATTCTCATTCAAGTCTGTCATTCACATTTGAAACAGGTTGTATTTCATCCATAAAATCTCTAAAAAATGACAAAACTAAAGGAGAATATGATCTCGCTGATAGAAATATAAAAAGGTAACTGTCAGATCACTGACATTACAGCAACAAAAAAACAAGAGAGCCCAGGCTTTTCTGGCCGTGGGATCTTTATTAAAATCCCATTCTCTCTCTCTCTCTCTCTCTACCCCCGACCCCCACCCCCCCCCCTCCTCCCCCCGTTTGAAATGCCCAATCTTATTTATCACACTGACTGCTCAACCTCCACTATCGATTTAGGAAAGACTAGACAAACATGTGCACTCATCCAATGCGAGTGAAGTCAAACGCCACTTCTTATGGTACCACATTTGGATTTACAGAGAAATTATTTGCAGCCTTACTGCCTAACATTCACTTATCTGTCCAACCAGCAGGGGGCACTGGTATGTAATGAAGCTGTCATACCAGCTGCCATGTAACTGAACAGTGCCTCAAAATGACTTTTACTCAACAGTCCAAATGTCTTGGAATAAAGCCTGGAGATTTACCTGCACCAAACTGCACAATATGGATGCTTTATTCAATTTTGGGGAAAGCAAATAAGATTTCCAGTGCTGCTTAAATGTGTATTAGGATTTGGATCGGAGGTCTTGTTGTCGCTCACGATGATCACACTGTCTTTAACCCGTCGCTCAGCCAGTCTTATCAATGCTGCTCCCTTTGGCTAAAAAGCCCATTAAATGTCACAGTACGTTTTGTCCTGTATTCGTTCTTAGAGTGGAACATGATTTCTTTGGATCAGTGATGGGGTAATAAAAATGCTAATGTTTGCTAATGCTCTTTTGAGTAAAGTAACAGGGAGAGGAAAAAAAAACTTCCTTGTCTGCTTTATATAATAATGAGGGCTGTGTTGAGGAGCTGTGGGTGCAGCTTACAGTATCACGTTAGTAATCAGGTAGTTATTACGTCTGTAGCCTTGATTCCCAGAGGGCAAACCATGCTTCTTCTCTCTGCATTTTAATTAAATCCTTCGCAATTAATACTCCAGTGAGAAATACACTACTATTATCCCAGTAATTTGCTCCTCAAATCTAAACTTTCTGATTTTCTACTGTTAATAAAAAAAAGTCAATTAAGCTGAGCCGCAAAAAATATTATCAGTAATTCTACAAGTGAAGTCAGATGATACTTTTTCGCATCGTTATTGACTTCTCAGTTCCTTTTCTCTATTGGATAAAAAAAAAAAATATTCGCAGCCCTGGGCAATCTCATGCTAAAGCTTGAACTCTTTGACAAAAACCAATCCACCGTTCAGAGCCAGAACATTTGATCTCCAAAATTGGGCATTTTGGGTTCAGTGCAGCCAAAAGTTACAAATTATCTCCAGTTTGTCAGGAAAAAAGGTTTATATCGATATGTAAATTTGGAGATAAACCATTCTGGCTCTGAAGCCTCGAAATGCTACATTTTAATGAAAATTATTTGTATGGGAAAAAAATCTATCGTATATGTTGAACAAATAAATTTTAAAGCAGAAAGAGGCAACTCAATGAATATGTTAAGTGACCAGCTGTATGGGTTTCAGGACATCCATACAGCAGGTGACTATCAGATGACTTTTATAGCACATTACAGAGTCACTAATCAAAATAACTGTGCTGACCTAAAGCAGGATGTGACAATCTTGGGTGGCTTAGCACACCCAGATTTAAGAGCTGGGAAAGGCTAATTGATGTAGCCAGTCTTAAATGCACAAATGAAAATGGACATACACTGGAGGTAGCTTGATCAAGACTACTGTAAAGGGAGCTTGATAGCTATGAGTTATACCATACAGTTCTTCAATGATAATGCTCCACTCCACACCTGCATAACCCCCTCACGCATGAAAATGAAGACCACAAATCCAAATTTAGCATTTTTGGTATATTTTACCAAATGTCATATATTACTATAATATTTATAATAATATATAATAACATTATGTACGTTGTATTATTATGATTATTATTATTATATTTAAATATATTTCTGACTCTGATAATTTTTCCATTGTGGTCTTCAAATATACAAAATCGTGCCCAATGCGACCAGTCACATTATCACTAGCTACAGTCACTCTCCCACTTCCAGTGGCTGGTTAAGGAGCCCACTGCCTATTGACCTTGCCCAGTCAACTAGAAAGTGATTCAATCCCACTGTGGAAGCACATAGACTCAAATCAAAAGCCAAGCGGGTGCCTTCTATACTTTGCCCAGCTATTTATAGAAAATACAATCATGGTAAAATACAATCGAGCTCTGGAACCCCCTGCGGTATGATCTGTACAAATTACTCAGTGGTTCTTTGGCAGGGTCTATCACCACAATCAAGGCTAGGCTAAGCCCAAAGGCTCAGCAGAGGATCTGGCAGAGATTCCGCCATATTAGAGGGATATTTGCTATAGTGCGAGCAAGATTCCAGAGAAAAGTATCTAAGCTGACCAATTTCCTAGAGGAGAGAAAGGTCACAACTTGAAAAAAGGCTTATTATTAGCCAAACCCATTTAGCAGTTAATAAAAATTTTAATTTTCCTTCTGTGACTGTCAACAGCAAAGACTTTTGTGTACTTTGATTATGAATAAAACTGTTGGAGACCTCGAAGAGGAACTGCTTGTAACAGCACAAGCACTTGCTGGATGCCCCAGCAATGACACTCCCCCGTCAGTTCTCCCCGCTCTCCCCGCGCTTTCAGGCATTCGCTTGATCTTAGACTGAAATCTGCAGAGCGCTATCTTTCTCTTCAGGGTATGCAAGGCCCCCAGGTCTTGTAAACACAAAATGAAAATATTCAAACGCCAATCTGGTGCATAAGTGGATTCCATTCATGTACAGTCATCTAATGAATTGCGAATAATGTCAGCAAAAGCCCTGGAGCTGCCATTCATCGTGCTTTTTTTTAATCAACAAGCTTGGAATAGCTGTATGCATAGACACATGCATCGCAAATCAGATAATAGTATTACAGTTTGACAATTATCCTTCCTCTGGAAGTTGGTCTGCAGGATGGATAAGGAGATATAAAACAGGAAGTGGGAAGGATATGTCTGGCCTGAGAAGCCCTGCATTAGGCTGGGTGATGGCATTCTTTGCCAGAGGCTCTGCGTTTTGACAGCCATACCGAATTTCTGCTGCTTCTCTGGGTGGGAGCTCTGGCAGAAATGCTTCTACACAGTGGTGCGAAGGAGATAAGCAAAAACAGATCCATTGGCAGCTGATGCATTCATAATTCATAGCTATGTTGGGAAGGTATGAGAGTAAAAGTGAGAAAGAGAGAGAAAGATAGCAAAAAGTGAAAAACTGGTGGAACAACAGCATAAATTCCTGGTCTTACCCATCCCCATCCTCAGGTAGAAAGACTATGCAGCTCTTGTTGATGCCAGACCTAATTTGTGTTTTTGCTGAGGCAGAAAGTTGCACGATGCACTCAAGCAACACATTCCTAGTCACGGCAAGGGACTCCAGCAATATATTATATTTATCAGCTTTTCAGTGAAGATGCTGGGCTTGCTCTATACTCATGACAGTGGAAAAACAGCCAGCTACAAGATATTTGTCCTACAGTGTATCTGGGTGCTTTATTTATTATTCCCTGCAGATTCTGTCTAATGTAATGCGAGCCATTTCTAAAGGTCATTCTGTATGTTGTCAGACAGTGGGGATGTTATACTACAGGAAAACACAGAATTTGTTGAATAAAGTAGTCATTTTCTTTCTACCAATTATCATCAAGCCAGTCCTCAGGAGATTCCAGATAAATTATATCATAATATAATTCATAATATTAAAATAAGAAATGTCAAAGACTGCATTCTATCTTTTTAATTATTGCAGAGACAATGACTAGCAGCAATTAAATTATGAAAAAACCTCACAGTAAATTTATTTTAAGTGTTCTGCCTTGCAATCAATGCTCTTCACTCCGGTCCCTTTACTACCTAAAGTAATTTTACCGTTTTCCCTTTTATTTTCTATTTTTTTGCGCTGTTCAGAAAATTATTTGGCCCCGTTGGTTTGTATTCTCATTATGCTTTGAAGACTGGCCAAGCTAAACCCTGCCAGTTAAAACTCTTTAAAGCAAACACATGCTGCTAATTAGCATTCAAATTCAAATTAGCATAAAAGTAGGAATGACCTCTATAAATGTTTTAGTAATTGCAGTTTGGAGACTGCAAAGTTAAAACCTATTTTTTCTTGATTACTTCTGATGTTTTGTCCATCTCCAGACTACCCTCTTCTTTTAACAGTAAATATAACAGATATGACTGGAAATCTGAATTGTAATTTGACAGTCTATGTTTCATCAGGGCATTAGCTGCTCTTTTAAAAATGTCTCTACATCCTGTGGAGGCTCAGCCAATCGCTATAAAAAAAAATGAAAATCTTGACTCAACTTAAAAAAGTACAAAAAAAAAAAACAGGCTGCACAGCATTTTTGAGTTGTATAAACTTCAAGTTCTGTGTTAATTTAAAAAAAAAAAAGACTGCGCAAACTCAAAAAACTTGTTGAGAAAACTCGAAAATGCTGTTCAGCTTGTTGATTTACTTTTTAAAGTTTTATTTTGTTACACAAGTTGTGCATATTTGCCATGAGATTCTGTCATGTTTCTGGAATGTTCTCTAAGGGGAGCAATGGAAATATTAATATTAATTAGAGTAAAAATTATCCTCTGAATTCTTGAAGAAAACCAAAATCTTGTCCGACAGTCCCTCTGAGGAGTTCACATACAGTGCAAGCTTTTAAGCATGTGGAACCCAAGGAAGCCAGTGTGCTGTCTGTAGTGCTTCAAAATTCGACAGTGACCATGGATCAGAGGCAGCTGCTGAACAAAATACAGGGAGGCATAAAACCAGTCTCGAAAGGGATGATTATTTTTTTTACTTGTTTTCAATTCTTTTCTTAGATTAACGCGTCTTCCAATGAAGCGAATAATCCATTGGCAGTTAAACACATATTCCTTTTAAATACAATGTGAAGGTGAGTAAATAGTAAATTCAATAAAAAAAAAAGTATAATTCACTTGCCTAAGTAGGCAGCGCTTTACAAAAATAAATAAACAAATAAATAAACTACTGGCATGTCGACTTTTGGCACATCCATCAAAGGCGGCAGCCAAACCTGTGCTTCATGATTGTTCAAATGAATGGACGTGCGGATCGAAATGCAAAGTTGCAGCAATTATTTCTCACCTCACCTTACTGAAGACAACTGGCTTTGCCTGAGAGAGCTGAATGTTCACGGAGTTGAGGTATCACCAATCAAAGAAAATGACTGAAAACAGATCAAGACTAATAATCAGTTTAAACGGATGTTTTTTAGCACCCCCCCATCCCATTTTCTGCTCACTGTAATAGATACACTCAGCATGGTTGTTTCACTGAGGCCTAAAGGGCATCCCAGTAAGGAATTTCTCGGACAGGCTGTCACTCCCTGAATCCCTCTTCCTTTAAATATTTAATGGGAAGAGGCAAATGATGAGGTCAAAGCAAAGCCCTAGGAAAGTTCAAACTGCTATTAAGATTACTGTCCTGCTCATTTTCCTATCCAGTGAGCAGTCCTGCACCCTCTGTTTTAAAATCCCTCCACAGAATTGCCCACGTACCACGTACCCCCTACTTTCAATGAGTCCCATCAGCTCTTTGTGGGAAGCGGTCAGGGTCGCAGATTAACTAGCCTGAGCAGAGTCTGCTGCTACGGTGCATTTCTTTTGATTACAGGGAGATTGAAAACCTGCTCTGAGATTTCACACTGGGACTCATGCACAACTTACACCGTTCCCATGGGCATGAGCTGAGTCTAAATTACCCAACGGTCAGCTAAGCAACAAAAACATACTCATTACAGAATGATACATTTACAAATAAGAATGTAAGAAGTAATCATGCAGCCTTGGCACTAATTTAGGCTATTTGTTATTACAGTCATTTGGCGTGTATTGACACCATTACCCTTTATGAACTCCTGAAATAAGTTGTCGAGGGACATGCAGTTTAGTGGATCACTTGGCCGTTAAGTGTGCAGTTTTTTAATTAAAGTAAGACCATCCATTTTGAAACCTTCTCTTAAGACTGAGATAGAATATTAGCAGCTGATGCTTTATTTAAATAATAGCCTTTTCTTCTAGTCGCCTTATACCAGTCTGCATAAATCAGTTAAAGGTGGCAAAGTTTAGGTCAAAGTCCCAGCTCTGACTGATCCGATGAGATTTAACACAATACCCTAAAGCAGGGCTATTCAACATTATCCAGAAAGGGCCGGTGTGGGTGCAGCTTTCATTCCAACTAAGCAGTTACACACCTGATACTACTAATCAAGCTCTTTAGCCAAGACTCTTGGGGTTGATTAGTAGAATCAGGTGTGTAAGCGCTGGGTTGGAATGAAGTCTGCACCCACACCGGCTCTTTCTGGATAATGTTGAATAGCCCTGCCCTAAAGGTTTCCCCCAGCCTAATTTACATTTATTCAGCAATAGAAAGAGTCTTTTTGCTCATGGGTATTGAATTTATGATGTCTTGGCATAGATTGAAATTGTAATCATCAATCAGTAAGAAAGCACTTGAAGCACGGGTGCCATCTTCTTTTTTTTTTTTAATAATAATGTCTCATGCTTAGAAGTCTTCATGCACTATAAACTAAAAGGACACTAACAAATTTGTAGGAAGCAAATGGTTGATCAACAACAGCATTACCTGCCACCAACCCTCTTTTTCTCTACTCAGCTGTCGGCTTTGTGTCCCCAGTGGTCAGGTGTTTTGATTGAATGCCCCCAGAAAAAAAAAATCTCCGGAAATATAAATTGAACTTCATTAATATTTGTGACTTCATTGTCTTTTCTGAAGGAAAATGAGAATGGATAATGAATTTTGTTGACCAGTAGTTTAGTATCTCTATATGAAACATGAATACCTGAGTGACAGTGAATGCAAATCTGAGCAAAACGAACACTTGCATGAATGTTGCCTCCCCTGAACATCTGAATTTCCTCAAAAACTACAGTAGTTGAAAACTTGCTTCTTTACTCAACAAGGCCATCTGAAAGAGCAATTGTGTATAACAGAGAGTCTATTGTTAATTTACTTGATTAAAAAATATAAGTAAATTCCTTGACAAGGGAATATCCAAAACAGGCATCAGAGAGAACCCAGCATTTAGTGATTATGAGAGAGTAATGGCTACCAGCATATCCCATGGATGAAGCATGCCACATCCCTGAATACTGCGTCCAACAGCTTCGAGTAGGCGGTAGTTGATTTTTAGTTCGTAAATTCAGGTTGGGGAGAAATGATTTTGAGTGTTCGCTGTGTATCAGGCCACAGCTCTCCAGGAAGAAATACAAATCACAGAGTGCATGAATTTTTAGACTGTAATGCTCATCATATGGTTACACAGTATTGATTATTGATAAGATATGAGTTGCTTTATGATGATCATCAAGGACACAAAATAGATTCCAGTTGTCCCATTTCCACGTAACAAAAGTATCTAAAGGGCAACATTCACATTTCTCAGAATCCTTAAAGGCTTTATTGCAGGTGGATTACCCAATTTCTTTGCAAGGTGGTGAGTTTTCCTCAGTACTTGGAGGTAATTTGACAAAACCACTTGAGACTGTAGAGTTTTAGCTCAGAAACGCAATCTATTCCCCAACTGTGCTCAAGAATTCCGGTCATGTTTGGTCATTTTCTCTAAGCTAGTGGAATGGGGTCATGGGACAACCCTATTGCAGAAGTTTGACATCACACAAGGACAGTGTAGCTGATAGATCCTATTCAGTAAGGGGTCACAAGGGAAACAATTGCCGTGGACCTACTTTGCATCATAATGTAGCTGCCATTTCCCAGTCAAAGACTGTTGTTGCCACAGTAAATTTCCATCCATCTTCACTCAGAGCAACTGTACAATATAATGCATTACAATCACACCCCGAGGGTTTCACATATGCTGTTCTCTATGCCAATTTATGCGCGCAAATTAAGTTTGGACAGCATTCGCAATAATTACAAATCCATCTTGATCTTGGTAAATTAGCCAGAATTCTCTCAATATTATAAAAATGGCAGTAGCAATAAATCAAATGGCAGATCTTTAAAACAAGAATGGAAACTGAGGCGAGCAGCAGGAGCTGGAAATCGATTAAAATCTGTCGTTGAGCGAGGGCAAGGCCTATAGTGGAGGATAATGGACTTAAACATTCGTAATCAGTAACAATTTAGAGAAAAGTATGCAGACCTGTCTTCATTCATGCTTCATTACAGGGCATTCCAATGATTGACTGCGGGACATAGTACATATGTGGTTCATTTTGTTGGGCTCTGATGACGATTTAAGGGACAGCTGAATTAATGCCAAAAGGTCAATAGTACTAAAAGAAAAAATGTATACAATTTCAGTTCATATAGAAAAAGGTAGGATGGCTTGAAATGCTTACAAAGTATTCTGTTTCCTGGCATTTTTCAGTAGAAATTTTAAAGTAACCATTATTAATGACCTGGTGACGTTTCCAAACTCTTGGAGAAAACCGTGAGATTACAATTGTTTGGGGCATTTACATCTGATCAGTGGTCTTGATCTTTTTTCAGATGATGAATCACCATCTCGGCTTTCTGATATCCAATAGACATTTGACGGGACAATTATACATTAAAACAGCATTGACAGTACTCAACTCAAACTCAAGAGAGCAATGATCTACAGAAGAAGGTTTGAGGTGCATTGTGCATGGTGATCCCACGGATGGCTCCAAAATCATTGCAGCCATCAATGCTGCAAAACAGGGCTTATTAACCTGGCCTGATAAAACATAAAAATGTTACATTTTAATACATACAAGTAGTAATTCTGGAAAAAGTGTGTCGGGGACATGGTTTGCAGAAAAGAAACTTATCAAATGAACTGGCGTGTGTGTGAATTTTCAATTTCCAGAGGCGCATTTCATTGTAAACTGTTTACATTTTCTCCACAAAAATGTCATTGTGCTCCAGAGAAGTGAGTTTTCCAGTGCATGGCTGCGAGCTGATTAGAGGGCAAACGGTTGTTTTGCATGATGGGTTAGGTTAATGGAATGATGCAGGGCTGGTTGCAGCAGTCTGCGAACAAATTATGTAAATATTTACATTTTCACTTCAGTAGAGCAGGGCTGGACCAATCTACATATAATTTACATCATAATGCAATGCACACAGGAGAAATTACTTGTACGAAATCAGGCAAGTTTAATAACTTGTTAAATTAATCTATACAGGTAAAAAGCTGGGCTTCAAGAAGTAGTGCATTGAGTTAAGCTACCTGTCCTTTATATGTGAAATCACTTAAGGTTATGTTGTGCAACAATAGAAAATAATACCTGTTGTCTTGGCCAGGACAGCATGTATAAGCATCCATTTATCCATTATTTGAACAGTTGTTATTATCTTCATAAAAGCAATTTGATGCACTGATTGAAAACAACAGCACAGCCAATAATACATCTCAGTAGAAGTATGCCAACTACAATACTTGTGTAAGCAGATCAAGTTGCTGGGGCAGGCAGCTAGAAGTTTGATTTTGACAATGCCAAACATTTAAATGTAGGCCTTGGCCACGTTACAAATGCCGAAAGTGTTGCAATCATGACTGAGCTATTATAAATCACGAATCATTATTATTAGATTACATGAAATTATATTACTAGTATGAATAGGCCTAATATGCTACTTCAGCTAAGGAAAACTGTTCATGTTAAGACATAGCAGAAAAAAATTTAATTATCAAACCATTGTCTTACCTCAGTACGGTGTTGCGGGTGCTGCAGGCAGGGGATGGCATCAAGATTATGGGTGGGCCTTGAAAAATGGCAAAATAAAATTTTTTTTTCCCAGCGATATAAACACTAGTAAGATATAATTTCCAATACTGTGCTTGCTAACTTGCACTTACTTGCTTAAATTCTGTTTTGCAACCAGACGTGATGGCAACTGTCCTGGAATTAAGGCTCCCTCAAGTGTGCAAGACATACACTAAGAGAGAATTTGTTAACTTTACTTGAGCTCAAATAGAAAAACTATCCCATACAACATGCTTGTCAGAGATTAGTTCTTAAACTGAACAAATGTTGTCAGGGGATGACAGCAGGGTATATCCCCAAAACGACAGGATTGTCCCCCTAAATAAAGTTCGTAGTTTGACCTATTGGATGCAAAACAGGACACGGTGTAGGTTCCAGAAAACCAGCGCATTTTCTCTGCGCTCCTTGAACGTTCAAAACCGATTTTGGTCATAGGGTGACCAAATATGAAGAACACCACTTCTCTAAGCACCAGAAACAATCACAAAAATTGAGACAAAAGTGCTTAGTTACTGCTTTTGGGAATATGAAATTTGGCAGAGTTGTGGCGCTACAGGAAGCACAACAGAGTCAGAACAATCAAAAACTTTCTCCTCTATGCTCCAGGAATGTTGGAAGCTGATTTCACATGATTCCAATTATAGCTGTTTGAATTATTGCAGTTTCTGAGAATTCAAGGTTTGGCCTGATGGTAAGTAAATGAATAAATAACAAGTCTTCTCTCCGCCCCAGAAACAATCATAAGAAGTGAGTCGTGCTTCACATTAATACTGTTTGAGTTACTGCATTAAAGTCTGATGTGGTGGTGGCACTACAGGAAAGTTCATAGGGTCACACAAAATGATAGTTTTTGCTTTATGTGCGTGGAATTAGCACAAGAATTTTTGTGCATTCGCCATGAAAACTGGTGGAGTCAACATTGAGGATCTGCAGAGGCGGTGCAGCCAGGACGACCAAGGCAAAACATAGTATCCCCAAACACTTTGTTTGGATGTTTAATTCAGTATTTTCTTAATTCGATAAACACCAGTCAGCCACATCATTAAAACCACCTGCCAAATATTGTGTAGGTCTCCCTTGTGCCGCATAAAGAACTCTGTCGAACCGGAGTCCACTTGAATTCCCAGATGCAAAGTTTCTCAGCAGATCATTTCCCAAACCGTCACACTCCCTTCAATTGCTTGTCTTCTTCCCACAATGCATCAGGATCCTGGTATCATCTTTCCCCCTAAGAAATGGTGCACACTTACCTTGCTGATGCATGCCAGCAACCATCTCTCTTCACGAACGCTACAGCCTAAATATAACGTACCTCAGTTTGCTTTCCGTATTGGAGTTTCATAAGAGACCTCAAGACCCAGCTGGGTCAAGAATGTTAGTAGCACAAGCAAGACTCCTCTCCAAGCATCTTCACTGTCAGAATACAGTGAAAAAAAAAAATCTACATATTGAATAAGCACATTTCCCCCTTCAGGAACAAATCCCTTCAAATCATCCCCCGAGGCCTCAGAAATTTTAGCTGGCAATTCTACATTAATCTGCAGCATTCTAGTCCAGGTCCATTGTTTTCCTCACATGTGAAAGCAACCTAATCCTAAGAATTAGGTTGGACTGGTGTATTTAAGAAAGTGTTTGCTAAATCAGTTTTAGAAAACCACTTAGCTATGGCTGGGCATGAAGCCAAAGTAGAGAAGCAATAGGGACAACAAAATTATTTACAGCTCTAAACTCTTTTACACGTGCCATACACCTTCTTCTTGAGCAGGATGAGAGTATTACACGGTGTGAGGGACTTCAATCAATCTATCTCTTACAATGCTGCGTGCGCTGGGCCAATCGCTTTGATATGCTAATTTGTTGAGGGGATATTGCGATTTTTATGCGTCATAATTTGGTTTTGGGTGCAGGTCCAGATGTGTTGCTGTGTGCCAAAAACCCTACATTTAACTGGTTGTGTGGCCACACCGAGTTCTGATGCAAACTCACCCTCTGGCATTTGCACATGCAGTCCAGCTGTCTGTTTGCCTGCATGCCTCCCTCCCTCACTGCTCCTCAACCTTACAATTTATGTAACACCTCATACACACAGGCTTTAATCTCTTCATATCCCTGAAATGTGTGTGTGTGTGTGTGTGTGTGCGTGTGTGTGTGTCTGTGTGCGCGTGTGCTTGCATGTTTGTGTGTGTGAGCATGTGCGCATGCATGCGTGTGTGTGTGCGCTGAGCTGACTGTCAATTTGAATTAAACATATTCTCCACAGAACAGTGAAAACAGTCCATTACATGCTTTTGTATAGAAAAGTCCAGTTTGGCAGCAGACTCTGGGCTCATGATATTTTGTAGTATGATGTCCCCTAATGACTGATAAGCAGCTCAAGTTCGTTTGTTTTAGAAGCACTCCATTCGCCATCACATCAAATACAAATTACAGTGGCAGGCCATTAAATGACCGTCAAACCATAACAAATAACAAATACAACCCCAATTCCAAAATAGTAGGGACGAAGTGTAAATTGTGAATAAAATCAAAATGCAATGACTTTCAGACCACGCGCCAGTATGTAATTTACAACAGAACATAGATAACATTTTAAATGTTGAAACTGAGTCATTTTATGATTTTAGAAACAGTCTCAGAAAAGTTGGGACACAGGCACAAAAGGGCTGAAAAAAACAAATGAATATATAAGAGAATCAGCTGAAAGAACATTTAGGAAGTAATTAGGTTAACATCAGGCATCAGGTGTGTATCATGATTGGCTGTAAAAGGGATGTCTTAGAGAGGCTGAGTCTCTCAGAAGTAAAGATGGCCAGGGGCTCTCCAACCTGTGAAGTCTTGTGTAAAAAAAAAAATAGTGAAATATACTCAGTCCATATGAAAACGCACCACTAACGAAATCTGGAATAGCTCCACGGATTGATATGTGAAGTATATACGTATGATGCATTTGAGATAATGATGTTCTGCTGTGCAAGGTACTGCATGGACACCCTTGCAGTGTGTGCCCTAGAGTTGTCCTGTTGGAACGTGTGGACATCGTGGTGTTGGTTGAAGAACGGCACAACATGGTTCTGCAGCACCGGGTCCCGGTAGTAGACGCCGTTCACCCTTCCTCTGCAGATATGGAGAGGGGTTCTGTGACGGTAGCTTATTCCACCCCACACCATAACGCTGCCACCACCCTAACGGTCCGTTTGAATGACACAATCGGCGTGAAAACGTTCACCACATCTCCGCCAAACACGTATACGGCCATCTGCGTTCCTTAAGTGAAATCGTGACTCGTCAGAAAAGATGACACCGTGCCATTGTAGTAGTCGCCAATTCCGATGCCTGTTTGCCCACTGTAGACGCTGGTTTTGGTGACGATCCGTGAATATGGGGCCGAAATAAGGACGTCGTGTACGCAGGCCTGCAGCTCGCAGATGGTTCCGTACGGTGTTGGGGTGGATAAATCCACGTCGTCCTTGGACTTGAGCAGCCGTTCTTGTCACTAGTAGTGTTCGGTCTCAGACATGATCCCGTACGATCTGACGGTCCTGACGTGCCGTTGTCACAAGTTGTTGACCCGGTCGAGGACGGTCCCGAGTGCTCCCCGTTTGCAGAAAGCTTTGATGGAGTCTTGCGATCATTGTGTGTGAGCAGTGTAGTCGTCTGGCAATTTCCCTGGTGCTGGCGCCAATTTGAAGCATGCCTATGGCACGTTCCCGTTCAGGGGCTGTAAGTCGCGGCATAGTGTCGACGTTTCACAAGTGTCAGTGAAGAAGTGAAATTTTATTCAGATTCACATGCTTTTAAAGGCAATGTGTGCACAAATTCAGAGTGAAATTCATTTTTCCCGTGGTGTGCATGCAAGATGTTGCGTTTTTGCAAAAAATTGCCTCGCGTTAACTTGAAATTCTCGTATTTCTTGCACCTGGCATGTCGGGTGACATCACTGTAGTGTTGCTGTTGTATAAAAATTATATTGAAGTTCAATTGAACTTAAATATTGACTTTTTTCAAGTGGTGCGTTTTCATTTGTACTCTACTTTAAAAACAATGTTCCTCAAGGTAAAATTGCAAAGGCTTTGAAGATCTCATCGTTGACCGTACATAACATCATCAAAAGATTCAGAGAAACTGGAAAAATCTCTGTGCATAAGGGACAAGGCTCAAGACCTTTACTAGATGCCCGTGATCTTTGGGCCCTCAAACGCCACTGCATCACTCACCAGCATGATTCTGTTATTGACATTACTAAATGGGCCCAGGAATACTTCAAAGAACCAAGGTATGTAAACAAAGTTCGCTGTGCCATCCACAGATGCCACCTAAAACTCTTATAATACAAAAAGGAAGCCATTGTTGAGCATGATCCAGAAGCGCCACCGTGTTTTGTGGGCCAAGACTCGTTTAAAATGGTCTGTAGCAAAGTGGTAAAGTGTCCTGTGGTCAGACGAGTTCAATTTTGACATTCTTGGAAATCATGGGCGTTGTGTCCTCCGGAGAAAGACCACCCCTCCTGTTATCAGCGTTCAGTTCAAAAGCCAGCATCTCTGATGTTATGGGGATGCATTAATGCAAATTGTGTGGGACACTTGAATGTTTTAAAAACCACCATGAATGCTGAAAGGTATATAAAGGTTTTAGAGCAACATATGCTCCCCTCCAGACGACATCTATTCCAGGGAAGGCCTTGGGTATTTCAGCAGGACAATGCAAAACCACATACTGCAGCTATTACAACAGCATGGCTTCGTAGTGGAAGAGTCTGTGTGCTGAACTGGCCTGCCTGCAGTCCTGATCTTTCTCTGATTGAGAACATTCGGTGCATAATTAAACAAAAAGTCCGTCAAAGGAGACCCAAAACTCTCCAGCAGCTGGAAGCTTGTATTAAACAAGAGTGGGATCAAATTCCAATGGCTAAACTCAAGAAACTTGTCTCCTCAATGCCCAGACGTCTCCACTCAGTGTTAAAAAGAGGGGATGCTACATCATGGTAAACAGGCCCCCGTGCCAACTTTATTGAGACCTGCAGCAGCCATCAAATTTGAAATGAGCTCATTTTGTGGATAAAATTGAAAATTTCTCAGTTTCAACATTTGCTATGTTATCTCTGTTCTACTGTGAATAAAATACTGGCTGGTGTGATTTGAAAGTCATTGCTTTTTGATTTTATTCACAATTTACACTCTGCCCCAACTATTTCGGAATTGGGGTGGAACAATACTTGGTATTCAGGGGACTGTGGTAAAAGATGCTGAGGTGCTCATTCAGTCCACGTAGTGCCTTCCTGCGTTCATGTCTGTCGACCTCTCCTGGGGCCTCCAGTCGCAGTTCTGTTCACCTCCAGCCCCTTCTCTCCAGCTCACCGAAAGACCAAACCTAAGTAACTAGGGTTTCATTCCAATGAAATTTGAAGCGCAGATCTAACGTGAACATGATACGGCTCTCATCTGCTACAAAGGTCCATCAGAATCCTCCAACCTTGCAGCAGAGCATCGAATTCTGCCCTCTTGTTCTTTGCCACAGTTCAGATCCCGCAGATTGGCAGCTGTTTCACTCATGCAGGATCCGTCCTTCTCGCAAGTTAGATTTAAAAGCACAGCGCAGTAAAATAGCCAGTTTTATATATATATATATATATATATATATATATATATATATATATATATATATATATATCTTTTTTTTTTAGGGGATGATTCTGTCTCTCAGTTTTCTCTCTGTCTGCTCTTAATTCTACAATATTAGAATTCTATTAATCTGTTTTACTGAAACCTTTTGAATATAAGGAGCAAAATCATAACCAAAAATTTTTAAGTATTGAATGCCCTTCCGAGTGGGTCCATCCTCATGTCTATATCACAGGTATTTTTTTGTTTTGTGATTCAACAGTAACACCAACGGTGAAATGGCTCTTTTTCTGTTCATCCTGTTATTGCATCCTTCATGATGGATATAATATTGAAATCTTTATTATCTTCTCCTATAAGATACCATCTTTTTACCCTTGAGGTTTGTCTTCTTCAGTCTGATCTCTGGTGTTCGTGGTTATCAGTGCCGGTGAAAATGTCGAGAGATCAAACGGAAGAATGGATCAGCGCTCGCTGATGTATGCAGGATATGGATCTTGTCTGCCATTCCGCTCCGCTGTTAGCTCCCTGGAACATTCAATCTCCAACATGTCCGCTGCGATGATACGAAACAGAAGAAGGTCTGCGTAATATCGTGGATAGGCCGAAATATTTCTGAAAATAAATATGCGAAAAACCATTTCTCTTTAGGGTGAGCTACTTTTTCAAAGATTCAAATCAATCATTGGATGCTGCTATAAGTGATACCGTAACAGGGCGAGCATCCTATCTTCAATATAAAATGAAAGCATATAAAAACATTTTTCACACACTTGTATCTCAAATCCCCCTCATAATCAAATAAATCATATTAGTGCAAATGGCAACATAATCTGAGCAGTTGGAGGATGCACATCAATGCATCCTTCCCAACATCAACTGATCTCCAGATTACCAGCGTAAAACCTGTCCTACTTCCATAAAGAGCAGCGATCAGTCTGCCGTTATCGTTTTCAGAAGAGGCCTGCCGCGTTATCACAACTGCTACTTCATAGCAGGCTGATTGATGGAAATGGAATAAAAGTGAGGATGATGTTCTATTTATTCCCTGTGGATTTGCAATATACTTGCCATTGATTTTTCTCTGGTGGGAAGGTACTGGGTGTTGCCAGGCTGCATTAAGATGCCCACTGTGAATGTCATGACTGGCTCACGTGGATCACAAGATCTATAGCAGAACTAAAGGAGAGATGCCAACTGGTAGCCGACCAGAGAAAATAACGCACAGATTATACAAATAGGCAGTGAGCCTCCTCTGATGTGTAGCTGTGTCATTATATTTACCTACCAGACGTTTCACTTCAAGAAACAATGAGCTTTGAAGTGTAAAACAAAAATAAAACAAGGCACCTCCAGATTTGTCACAATAATGCACTTCACGGTAAAATTCTGACAAAAAAAACATGCCCAGAGACAAACTGGAATTTTCTCGTTCATAGCACCTTCAGAAAAAGAACTAAATATAACTGCAGAACTACACATGTCCAATCTTATTCCAGCTATCGGTGCATTTGTCACATTTTCTAAAAGAAATCTTGGATTTAGTGGATAAAAAAAACATCCTTACACATCAAATATTTCAATAGGCAAGGCAGATATGACCGTCCTGAGACACAAGAACATCTGTCAGGTAAAGAAAGAAAAAAAAAAATCTGGCGCCTCAATAACAACATTTCGCATTTGAAAGTGTACTATCCTGGGAATAATCTCATCTCTGTATGTAATGTGCCATGGAAAGACAAGAAAAAATACAAGCAGAACTAATAAAAGACAATAAAATTGGATGGGAAAAGCAATATGTCAGTCTCAGGGGACGTGTGGAGATTTGTGGTTTGTCAGCTGGGAATGGCAGTCTGAGTGAAAACATCTGCCTCTGAATTATAGGGGACCTAGATGTTATTTTTATTTTCTTCCAAGAATAATACAGCTTGGTCAATAAGTATTTGGCTTTTGTCCCAATTTTAAGGGGCTGTCTTTCCTAAACAGTTAATTACATCTGAATGTAGAAATTAAAATTTGGTTAGAAATGTAACTCAATACAATTGCGTGACTTTTTAAACTTGTATACACCTCACTAAATGAATTTCTATGCAGGCATCTACTCTAGATGCTGCTGCTGGGTCTAGAACATGGATTACAGGCCTTCACTATTGAAATGGATTGTGTGCAATGTATAAGGTGACAGTTTGGGCTGCATTTACTGGCACTGAAAAATCTGCCCCATTAAATGAGAAAATTCTTTCCTTCTGATTCTGATTCACTCACTAGATACCCCTCCCCCAATGTCTTCCACTCGTATAGATTTTCTTCTTGGAAATGAGGCTTTCCTTCATATTGCTTAGTGCACCGAGGAAAAAATTAAAGATTACTCCAGCTGGCTAGCATTAACTCCGGGCAGATGATATTCCATCTTGAAGAATGCAATCTAACCCACAGGCCAATGAATAATCGAGTAATCCTTCCCATTTTTTCACTCAAAACTACTGGAAAGAGTACTTTGCTTTTTTACTCCAGTGTCATCATTGGATATTTATACACAGCCCCTGGTTCAACATACAGCCATAGCTCCTGACAGCGTAGCTACACCGTGTGATGCAACATAACATTATATAATTCCTAGAATCACAGCCTGCGTAGCAAGCTGTAATACTATGAGGGGGTAAAGAATATTTTTTCTGAAACTATTCAGCAGCTTAACTTAGCAGTAAAAATGTTTCCAAATTCAACAAAACAAAAGGAGCATGTCCACATCATATCTTGTCCAACCTATTGAATAACATTGTATTTAAAAATTAAGATTAAGATACACTTTATAGAACCCCATGGGCAGGGGTGAAAGTAAGATGACATTCTTGCAGGGACTGTGCAGCTCAATTTTTTTTTTTGCTCGCACGCTCTGCGTGCTCACATCGTATTAAAGATATCAAAGACTACTCCTTTCTGACATTCAGATTCTTAAATTCATTGCACATAGGGCCGACGCTAGACCTGAAAGTTTGTGGGAAAATATCCATCCCTTTATTGACTACAATTAGTCCTGGCTAATTCTAGATGGTTTTCCTTTATTAACATGTTTTCCAATTCAAGAAAAATCAAGCGGCAATTGAAGACACAGCTTCTATCCCCATGCGATCTAACAGTGACAAAATAATGGGCTACATTCAGTACAGAAAAATTATTTAATTATGAATAGGTCTATGCACTGGCACTCTGCAACGGAAATTTTTTTTTCCAGCGAGAGCAGCATTTCAGAACTCTTTTGCAAATGAAGGTAATTTTGGTGGCAAGTACGCACACCTGTTTTTGCAGCATGGTCACGCAACTTGCTGTAAAAAAATAGACAGCTGTCCGATTGAAAAATATAAACGGACGAAACCACTTACTTGTCACCAGAATTACCTTCATTCGCTGAAGAGTTCTGAAATGCCGCTCTCGCTGGAAAAAAAAGTTATGTCGCTGAGTGCCAGTGCATAGTCCTAAGTGCTATCCTTTTCCTGGGTTCAATCCCGAACTCTTCCTCAGGGGTTCCGCCCCTTAATTACCTTATAAGCTGTCTATATACTACCTGTTGGATTGTACTGTGCCTCCGCACTTGATTCCTGGTCTGGACTGTAACAGGTGTGTACGGTCTTCCGTGAAGCCAAGGTTCGTTGTGTCCTTGGAGTGAGGTATTCAAGGCTGGTAGTGCTACCTTAAGCTAAAGGAAATACAAATCATGTAAAATTTCCTGTAACTTCTCCTGACATGGCTGTTGTGAATATTCTAAAAGCCAGAAAATAATTGGCTGATGAGTAAAGAAATAGCCATACACATTTTTTGGACACTAAAAAAAAGTTTCATATATTAATAAAATACAGTATTTTTGAATGAAAAAACAGTTATCGACAACATTTTTCACGATTGAAATCCTACTCTTGGGACTACGAAAGGAAAGCCGGGACTTGGGGTGAATTTTCGTTTCTTTTTTTGTTTTTGTATTAGATCTATGAAGTTTGTTTCCCAACAGCTGTCTACACAAGGACTATTATCTGCCTCTGCTTTAGTTTCATACCTGAAAACATTGACTTTCAGTATTTTTGTTCTTATTATATAGTCCTCCATAAGATTTATTACTCTAATAAGAGAAATATAAAACAGGAACCATTTCTGGTGTCAACAACATTAATCTTTTCTGAGTTATTCTTCTTTCTTTCAAATACAAAAGGGAGGTGGAGGAACAAGGAGTTATTTTATTCAAAATATGTTGCTGAAATGCTTAGCTAGACATCTACTATGTGCAACACTGAGTATTCAGTATATGAGGTTATGATATCCGGAGCAGCTTTGCGATGGATTGTAACCAGCATTTTTCCCTGGTCCCAAGTAAAGATAAAAGAGATAAGAGGAGCTGGGATCGTTCAACTCACAGGTCCATTTCAGTGGTTTGAGTCATTACCTTAGGGGCCAAGCTGTCCTTCAGGGCCAGTCCCTGGAGTCCTGGGGGAATGAGGCCTTGCAGAGAGATGGCGACCATCTCACCCATCTGAGCCATTTATACAGTAGATTGATGAATCAGCCCCAATGGCCACGGCGACCCACAACCCTGAGGGTCTTCTCCTAGATCAAAATATCAGGGTTCAAAGGTCAGTGGGTTCATTTGCCTCCTGTGCGACACCACATTTGTCTGAGAGCTTGACCTTTACCTGGAGGTCATGGACACCCAACATTTTCTTTCAATAAACACACTTACACGGGCAACAAATATTGATGATTTTCTGTGCCGAGGTACATGTGCTATTTCTTTCTCTTTTTTTTTTGCACTCTATTTGCAACTAAGCTTTATTTCAAATTTCTTCTTTAAATGATGCAGTCTGTTTTGATTTGTCAGACTGTGAGATGATTGCCTCAGTCCATCTTGAAGGAGCTTGGGCCAAGAGAGGGCGGCAACATTTCTGCATCTTGCTGAAACATGGTTTAATCTTTTCATGGCAGAGTTTTAATTTGCATTTGTGGATCCAACAACAAACTGTTTTCACCTATAATGGATTACAGAAGTGTTCCTGAGCCCATGCAGTGATTTCCACCACTGAATCCTGTCTGCTTTCAGTGCTTCCTGAGGGACTGTTGACCACTGCCATTTGCCTCTGGTATTTTGGCCTTGTCCTTTACACACAGATTTCTTCAAATTCCTTGAATCTTTTAATGATATTATGTACTGTAGAGAATGAAATCCCAAAATTCTTCGCATTTTTACTTTTCTTCAATTGTTGAAATATTTCCTCATGGAGTCTTTTACAGACTGACGAAGTCCCTCGTCAACTTTACTTCTGAAAGACTTGTCATACCCATTCATGTTACTCACTTGTCGCCAATTAGCCAAATTAGCTCTGATTAATTGCGTTCCACAGGAGTATTTTTTTTGAAGCATCATTAAACCTTTCTAGTCTTTTGTTGAACTTGTCTCAACTTCTTTGAAACTTGTTGCTGCCATCAAATTGAAAATGAGCAGGAATTTTTCAAAATCCAAAAAAAAAATTTCAATTTCAACATTTGATGTGCGGTCTATGCTGTACTATTTTTCAATTAAATGTTGGGTTTAAGTTATTTACAAATCATTGCATTCTGTCTGTATTTATATTTTACACACTGTCCCAATTTTTTTGGGAGAAGGGGTTGTATTATAATCTCAATGCTAATTCCTGTTAGCCTCTTAAATGTGCTTGCACGGAGCGAACTCCTTCACTCTGCTGGTCAGTCAGTCGGTGAGTCATGGACATTTGCGATTGATTGGCTCGCTCCACTGTTGCAGTTCAGCAGATTAGCAGCGATTTCTTAATTCATTGTGAGTTTTGTAGCTGGCTCGCACACTGGTGAGCAAGTTAATAAAATACATCATGATGATGAAAAGGTAATGCTTGCCTGCTAGCTAGCTAAGCAGTTTTTGGAATGGAAGTTAGCCTGCTAGCTTGCTAGCCAAATCAACAACTAAGCCATACCAATTTAACCAATCTTAGACTTTGAATTCAGTTTAAATATTAACAAAAATTGGAAACACTCATTAAGCAAGCTCCAGCTTTGAACAAGGAAGTGGAGAGTCATTGTGAGAAGAGGGCATGGTCAGCAGGCAGTCAGGCACGAACGTGACAATGGCAGATTGAATGAAGAAAAGCTGTTTGAATTTATGTGTGCTCAAATAAAATTTTATTTATATGCATGCAGTTCATCCATTCCTGTCGTTCAAGCCTGAAATGCATAAAAAAGTGGGTTGGTGCAATTTGGGAATAGTATTGTGGCACAAAAAATTATTTGACTTGAAACAGCTGATGTCAGCAGGTGATTGCGATCATGATTTGGTGCAAAGGCATTATCCTGGAAAAGATGGGTCAATGACAGCCATTTTGCGCACAACCGCGTAAGAAAATTATTGAAAGGTTTAAAAGAAATGTTCCTCAAAGGAAGGAAGATGAGGATTTGGAAGAGAAGGGATTTCATCCTCGACAGAGCAGAATATGATTAAAAGGTTCCAGCATTATGTGCATAAAGGGCAAGGGAGAAAATGATGTACCCATGATCCCCGATCTCTCAGACAGCACTGCATCAAGAATCGTAACTTATCTTCAAGGGATAGTACCACATGGGCACAGGATTACATTGGGAAACCATTGTCAAGTACTAAAATATGTTGTTGCATCAACAAATGGCAGCTAAAACTTTACTGTGCAAAAAGAAAGCCCTATGTTAACAGTGTACGGAGGCACCGTGGTCTTTACTGCACTCAAAGCTATCGGCGATAAGCCATCAGACTGTAGAAACATCGATTGTGTTCAAAATAATCAATATTTCAGGGTCCATATTTATCTTCTCTCACATTACATTACATGCCTACATTAAGAGAAGGGGGGCAGTTGACCTCTTTGCTTAGGATGACATTGTGTTTCATGCATGCACTTGTCCACTATGTGTAATGGCCGGTAGAGGTAGGAGGCCAATTGCAGCGATGAGGGAAACGATCAGCACGGACAAAAAACAAGCACAGAGAAGCACAGACCACCAGAAACTGCTCGCACTTCCAAAGGACGTATAATAGTCCAAAACACGGAAGCAAAGCGAGATCGGGAAAAGGGAGAAGAAACTCCAATCATGACGAGAAGATAGAGAGTCAAACAAATCCTAACTACAGATACCTTCAGCGATAGTGCGTAGCTACAAACAGACACTCTAGCACAGCGCTGCCCAACCCTGTTCCTGGAGAGCTACTATCCTGTAGGTTTCTGCTCAAACCCGAACTCAACACACCTGATTCAGCTCATTAGCAGCTCATCAAGATCTGTAACTAGGAAAGCAGGTGTGGTTTGCTTTGGTTGGGGTGATAACCTTCAGGATGGTAGCTCGCCAGGAGCAGGGTTGGGCAGCCCTGCTCTAGCAAAGAGGCGTGGCGAATATGCAGCTTATATAGAGTCTGGGGAAGCGCCGCCCGAGTTCACTCAGCCAGCTGGGTAAAGAATCCAATTGAAAAGGAATACGATGTCGTCCTGGGACAAGAGCCACAAAGAAAAGTCCAATACACACGCATAAACATACAGAACATGACATTATGAGCTCCGTGAGTGGTTGATGGGGGGCAATCTGAGTCATTTTCCGATCTGAGTCACACAGAGGGATTCATGTGTTTTGGGATTCATATATAAATTTCTTTTTGTCAAAAATATTTGACGTATTTAGAAGTATTTGAACTTTTCACCATAAGCCCATTTGGACGTTGTTACATTTATATACAGACTGCAGAACACACATTTAGACTTTGTAACATTTGTATGCAGACTGTTGCTTTGCATTTACGAACCACATTTCATTCATGACCTCCTCTGCATTTGTGTCTGGGTTTTTTGAGACTGCCATGATGTCGCCCAATTCACAAATGCATTTTTTTCAACAGTAAATTATATGCAGCCAATCAGTCATCTCACTCCTTTTCAGCCAATCAAATAAGCCCGAGGACGTGGAGAGGCGGTCAGAGTGAAAAGCTACAGAAACTTAGGTGGCATCCAAAGCAGCATAACTTTTGATTTCCGCGTCGTCCATAATGGATGTCATTCCTGCCATTTTTTTAAAGCCAAGGGTTTGCAACTATATTTCCTCCTCAGTTATTACTGAACTACACATAATAAAATGAATCAAAGTGTAAAATTCCTCGAACACGTCACGAGAACAAAGTTACAGCAATGTTGTTTTCCTGTGCTTAACAGGGAAATTCCTGGCATGATTTTTATCCACCCAGAATAAGAACCGTAACATAAACATTTCTAGATCAATTGATTTTCCTAATGCGCTGAGTATTTAAATGTTGGCTAGCTATGTATTGTGTCGCATGTATGTGTAAAGCTAAATAAAATAACGTAATAAATTTACATTTGTCTAGCTATCTGGAGCTAACTTGCAGCATAACATTTATACACACACACACACACACACACACACACACACACACACACACACACACACACACACACCCACACACATGCAAACAGTTTATATTAGCTATAATAGTAATATATATTTAAAAACTAAAATATAAACATTTTTTCTGTCTTTAAAAATCGTTTAAAAAAAACCTGTTTTGCTGAGTCAGATCTGCATGTTAATTTTGATTATGTTAAAATAAAACTCCGTCTGCAACAGGTGACATTACCATAATGCGGCATAACTCCCAACCTGTATCCCATTAAGAATTGGTCTATTAATTGAATTAATTTACTGAGCAAATAGCCTACCAATTATCTGTGTTATCATTATTACAACCCCAATTCTGAAATAGTTGGGACGAAGTGTAAATTGTGAATAAAATCAGAATGCAATGACTTTCAGATCACATGAGCCAAAGTGTTATTTACAATAGAACATAGATAACATTTCAAATGTTGAAACTGAGACATTTTACATTATCATCCACAAAATTAGCTTATTTCAAATTTTATGGCTGCAACAGGTCTCAAAAAAGTTGGGACACAGACAAAAAAAGGGCTGAAAAAGCAATTAAGAACATTTAACAAGTAATTAAGTTAACTGGCATCAGGTGTTTTACATGATTGGCTATAAAAGGGATGTCTTAAAGAGGCTGAGCCTCTCAGAAGTAAAAATTAGCCAGAGGATCTCCAACCTGTGAAGGTTTGCATAAAAAAATTGTGGAATACTTTAAAAACAATGTTCCTCGACATCAAATTGCAAAGGCTTTGAAGGTCTCATCATCGACAGTGCATAACATCATCAAAAGATTCAGAGAAACTGGAAAAATCTCTGTGCTCAAGGGACAAGGCCCGTGATCTTCAGGCCCTGAGACGCCACTGCATCACTCACCGCCATGATTCTATCATTGACAATACTAAATGGGCCCAGGAATACTTCAAGAAACCACTGCCTGTACATACTGTAAATACGTTTCTTCTGGCCTTCCATGAGGTCCGATGTACAGGAGTACTGGAAATCCTGTCATACTTATCATATGGCTGGGAAGCCGAACCAGGATATTCCAAAGGCTCAAATTAAGCCCATTCCCGCTTTTGAAGAACCTTTCAGTCGGATCATCATTGACTGTGTTGGACCATTGCCGAAGACTAGATCTGGTTGTGAGTATCTACTGACTATCATGTGTGCTTCCACCTGGTTTCTTGAGGCAATTCCACTTCGTAATATTATGGCAAAGACAATCATCAAGGCTCTTACCAAGTTTTCTGCTTTGTTGGTTTTCCTAAGTCTATTCAGTCAGATCAAGGGTCAAATTTCATGTCTGGCATATTTCAACAAGTTATGAATGAGCTTGGCATTAAACAATACAGGGCATCAGCTTACCATCCTGAGAGACAAGGTGCTTTGGAGAGGTTCCATCAAACCCTGAAGAACATGATAAGGACCTACTGCCTTGACACAGAGAGAGACTGGGATGAAGGTGTCCATCTTCTTCTGTTTGCTGCCAGTGAAGCTGTTCAGTTCAGTCCTTTTGAGCTTGTTTTTGGGCATACAGTCTGCAGACCTCTGAAGCTTCTGAAGGAAAAGTTGCTGCCCAAAGATGATGTCCCAATGAACTTGCTTCAGTATGTCTGACTTCCGTAATCGTCTCTCTAAGGCTTGTGTTATGGTCTCAATTTGTTACGGCAAATCAGACAGCAAGAGATGACAGACATAATTTTAAAACTTGAACAGATTTAATAACATAAAGCACTGACCAAGATTGACAACATAAAAAAATGAGATAGTTACAGAGACGGGGTTTCTTTGTGCAATGTTCTAGGACAGGAAAATGCTCCAACACAGGAAAAAATCCACAAAAAGCTTCACAGGACTCGAAAAAAAAGTGACAGGTCTGGTCAAATGGATCCTTCTCCTTGCAATTTCTCCTACTACTTTACTCTCTCAATTTTTCTCCTTATATACTCTTTTCCAGCCCACTCCCAACTTTTAGACTTTTTTTTAATTCTCTGGTTTTTTCCCCTCTCAAACATGCTCAGGACATGCCCAAAACCTAACTCCTGACTGGCTTGACAAAAAAAAAAAGTCAATACTGCTATCTAGTGGCTTCTTTTTTTCCCACATTACACTTGTGATTTTGCTAAGTTGAATCTCAAAGAGGCTCAGGATAAAATGAAATCCAGATATGACCTTAATTCCCAAGATAGAAGTTTTAAAGCTGGTGACAAAGTGCTGGCGCTTTTGCCAGTTCCTGGAAACCCTCTACGAGCCCGATATTTCGGCCCTTACACTGTCCTCAAAAAGGTCAATGACCTACATTATGCCATTTTAACCTCTTGAAGGAGGAAACAAAAACAAATGTGTCACATCAACATGCTGAAAGAATACATTGACAGAGACACTCAGCAAAAGCCAGTCAATGTGATAAATACAATTGAACTGGAAAGTTCTGAAGAAGATTGTGACTGCCCCTTGGAAAATGAACCTGGTCCAGCCAAACTTGAACCCACCTGGACCCTTTCCAACAACAACAGCTAAAGCAGCCCATATTTGAATATAGTCACATATTCCCTGACGTTCCATCAAGGACCGATATGGTTTACCATGATGTCATCCTGCAAGATGATGTCAAGCCTGTAAAACAGCATCCTTGCAGAATGAATCCAGAGAAGCAGAAATACCTGAAGCAGGAAGTCAAATATCTGCTCGAAAATGACTTTGTTGAACCAAGTAACAGAGACTGGAGTTCTCCATGCATCCTAGTTCCCAAACCCAATGGAACATATAGAATGGTGACGGACTACAGGAAAGCGAACGCTCTGTCAAAAACGGACTCATATCCTGTTCTCAGGATTGATGACTGCATTGACAAAGCTGGACAGTCAAAGCATGTCAACAAATTAGATCACCTCAAGAGCTTCTGACAGATCCCTCTAACAGATAGAGCAAAGGAGATCTCTGCCTTAGGCACACCAGATGGATCATACCAATACAAGGTCATGCCCTTTGGAATGAAAAATTCTCCGGCCACCTTTCAACATCTGGTAAACAGAGTGATCGCTGGACTACCGGGATGTGAGGCCTATATTGTGGACATTATCATCACCCGCGACAGCTTCCAAGAGCACCTCACCTACATCAGAAACTTCTTTCAGAGAGTGAGTGATGCCAAGCTGACTATCAACCATGTTAAAAGTGACTTATGTTTAGCTACAGTTGTTTACTTAGGTCACATTGTAGGACAGGGTCAAGTCAAACCAATTGATGCAAAAGTAAAAGTTATCACTGAATTTCCTGAGCCTACAACTAAAAGACAACTAATGAGATTTCTAGGGATGGCTGGCTACTACAGAAAATTCTGAAAAACTTTCCCCATCATTTCTGAAATTTACTGGGAAAAAAATGCAAAATTTGTTTGGCATGAAAAATGTCTAAATTCATTTGACCAATTGAAAGTAATCCTCAAAAATGCACCAGTTCTTTTATCTCCTAAGAGATAACTACTCTACTCCTAGCTACTTCTATCAGGGTCTTCAGTGATCACAATCCCTTCACATAAAATCTTGCATAAAATCAAAAACAAGAATCAAAGATTACTGAGATGGAGTTTACTTTTGCAGGTGTACGATTTAGGTATTTCTCACATAAGGGTAAAAGGTATTGTTATTCCAGATGCACTTTCACGCATGTAAATTTTACTTCTCTATTTGATTGTGAAAAATGCTAATTTTTCTTCTCCATTTGATTGTGAAAATTGCACTGGTTGTTCGGTATATGATTTTTATAACGATCAATGATACCTTTTCTGTAAAGTTCAGGATTGCACTGATTATAAAATTGTGTTAATTTTAACAAAAGAAAGCTTTTACCAAATCTTTTCTTAAAGAGGGGAGGTGTTATGTATGAGTGTTTTATTTAAAGCCCTGTATATCATTTGTAAATGGAGATTTGTAACATACTGTTTGTGCTGCCTTACTGGTCAGCTATTTGTTTATTTTGTTCATCTTTTGGCACCTGCTGGTGGTATGTCAGTAGAAAAACATGATCTAATGCAATATCACTTGTTTGGATGAAATAGACTAATGCTTTCTAGAAGTTTCTGGCTTCTTCTTGTTTGGTGGGGGCTAGATCACCCAGGACTCCTGTAGATCTTTCTAGAATTTTGCACAGTGGGGGCAGAGTTTTTGTTCTGACAGCAGAGTTACATAGTGGCGTTAGAGTGTTATTATGGGATTGAATAGTGGATTATTTGTAGAAATTTTTGGACCTAATCAGTGAAGAATACATTTTTTAAGTTGTCATTGCTGGTTTTCTTTGTGTGATTTTCAAGTCATAACACTGTAAACACAGTCTGTCGTGCCATCCATATATGCCACCTAAAACTCTATCATGCAAAAAGGAAGCCATTGTCGAGCATGATCCAGAAGCGCCGCCGTGTTCTGTGGGCCAAGGCTCATGTAAAATGGACTGTA